>JAWZYU010000021.1:10192500-13054612 GCA_038380435.1 Ryuthela nishihirai | reverse complement strand
CTGTTGAAGAAACATTTGATGGAAGAAAATCTATTCATTTTATATGTTGCAAATCTGTATCTACAGTTGGAATGCAAACACAACAGGAAACTTTTGTTGGTATTATTGAAGATTTGCAAACGTAATTTTCATCAAGATTTGTGGATTTTCATAAAAATAACATCGAAATACTATTATTTTTGAACCCTTTTAATATCGACATTGATGACGTACCAAACTAACTACAGATGAAAGTTTTGGAATTACAACACAATGAAACATTAAAGAACGAATTTTCGTTAGAAAATATCCAAATATTTTATCGATGCTTACCCAAAAAATTTGAAGGATTAATCAATTTCACAGAGAAGATGATAGTTGCATTTGGAAGCACATACATTTTCTGCCATTAGTTTTAGAAAAAATAAATTTCTTTCGACTGACTGATGAACATTTGCACGCTTCGATTCGAATTTGCACCTCAGGTTATAAAGTGGACCTAGATAAGTCGGCTAAGGGAAAACAACCACAAAAGTCACATTTAGCAGGGTTTGGTTTGTTTTACCTCTGAGCGGCACTTTTGTGCACACCATGGGCTAAATGGCCAGGTCACATGGACCCCGAAGGCTCAGAGAAGGTTGGGGGAGGGGACCCACTGGAACAGCTGTTGGGAGACAGATGGTAGCCTCCCGTCAAGGTCATCCAGCGTGTTCTTTAAAGTGCACAAGGTATGTCTCTCCCGCACACGGACCACGGCTTAACGTCCCATCCGACGGACGGTGGCCTTTCCAAGCCCATCAGTGTCCCCTACTGACCGTGGACAGAGCGGGGAATTTTGCGGAGATAAATCTCAACGCTGACCCAGCTGGGACTCGAACCTGGGAACTACAGATTACGAGCCTGACGCGCTACCGACTGAGCCACCCCGCCCCCATTTAGCAGGGAGACACGCATATTGTGAGGCATAAACTATATTATTTTGTTTTTACGTGATAATAATTTTTCATTCAGTTTCATTTTCATGTTTGTTTCATATCTCGTATTTTAAATATTTATGTGTTTTTTTTAAGATTGATATAATAAAAATTGATAACTTAAATATTTTTTTCACTCACTATTTTTTCTTAATTAAACACTTGCAGCCCGATTATTAAAGATAAAAGTTGAATGTGTCCCGTAAGTCTGAAAAGGTTGTCGATCCCTGTTTTATACTATGGAAATGAAATGGAAGTCCTGAAGACAATCGCTTTTTAGTCACAGATCATTTTAGCAGCGTCAATAAAATCGTAAAAATATTTGATGATGCAATTGAAAAGGTATAAGAGCAGAACGGTATTACGATAAAAAAAACAAAATAAGAAAGTTAATTGATTCTGATTGGGAACTAGAAGCAAATCTCTGCGTAAGTTCATAGGGCTAAAAATAGCGCAGCGACTTCAATTCGGATTCAGAAAGAATTAAAATTTCTAATTTTTTACGTAATTGTAAAGAGCAAATAGGTGGAAAAATAAATGAATCATTTTGGTTATAATTTCAATCTTTTAATCAGTCTTTAGTCACCATTCAGCTTTTGATTTTTCTTGGGTTGGGTTGTTTTACCTCTGAGATGTAATCTTTGGACGCAATGGGCTAAACTGACAAGGATAATGAAGGCTCAGACAAGTTTGGGTGAGTGGACCCATTGGAACAGCTGTTGGGAGACAGATGGTAGTCTCCCGTCAAGGCCATCCACCATGTTCTTTAATATGCACAGTGTTTGGCTCTCCCGCACTCAGCTCATGGCTTAATATCACATCTGAAAGATGGCAGCCTTTCCAAAGCCCATCAGTGTCCCCTATTGACCGAGGGCAGGACAGGGAGTTTTGCAGTGATAAATCTCAATGCTACTCCAACTGGGACTCGAACCTGGGAACTGCAGATTACGAGCCTGGCACCTTACTGGCTCAGCTACCCATATGTCATGTCCCTCTAATTTATTTTTTTATTTATTGTTGCATTTTTATTGTATTTTTGTTGTGTAAATGTTTTTATGTATTAAATGTGTTTTTTTGGAAGTGCTATTGTGGGGATGTGACTCAGAACTGTTGTTTTCGAGTCTGAGCTGGCTGCCTGCACGGGCTGACGAATGCAAAAACCCTTTTTATGATTATTTACAACTAGGCTCGGGCATGAGTGTGGGCACTGGAGACTATGGCAGCGAGAGTAAACGACACTCTTGAGTGTCGCTGTCAAACAGGAAGGGTGTTTGAACATGCGTCAAGGGATGCCGCTCTTACTCAAACAAAATCCTTAAGTTGAGGGTTCAGTTCCATGTGAGAAACAAGATACGATTCTTGGTGAACCAAGTACAGATCTATGGAACTGAAGTGAGTTCTGTGTGACATTCTAGGCAAAGGTTGGGTTGGGGTGTTTTACCTCTGAGCGGCACTTTTTTGCACACCATGGGCTAAATGGCCAGGTCACATGGACCCCAAGGCTCAGAGAAGGTTGGGGGAGGGGACCCACTGGAACAGCTGTTGGGAGACAGATGGTAGCCTCCCGTCAAGGCCATCCAGCGTGTTCTTTAACGTGCACAGGGTATGGCTCTCTCGCACACGGGACCACGGCTTAACGTCCCATCCGACGGACGGCGGCCTTTCCAAGCCCATCGGTGTCCCCTACTGACCGTGGGCAGGGCGGGGAGTTATGCGGAGATAAATCTCAACGCTGACCCAGCTGGGACTCGAACCTGGGAACTACAGGTTACGAGCCTGGCGCGCTACCGACTGAGCCACCGCCGCCCCACCACATTCTAGGCAAAGGTTGGATATCTTTTCCCCGAGTTTGAGGTCGGAAAGGCGAAAATCTGCAAAGTGCAATTCACCTCATTGCACAATTGTTTGCAGCTGCAAAGGACTACGGAGTCAAGCACATCCCCAGCATGTGATTGTATATAAATGTGAATAAACTGCGTCGTACCTATACAAATCTCGTGCGTGAATTATTGGGCATTGTCATGTCCCTCTAATTTATTTATTTTTATTTATTGTTGCATTTTATTGTATTTTTGTTATTGTAAATATTTTTATGTATTAAGTATGTTCTTGGAAGTGCTATTGTGGGGATGTGACTCATAGATGTTTTTTCGGGTCTGAGCTGGCGGCCTGCATGGGTTCACCTGTCCTAGAAGCCTTTTATGGCCTCTTTATAACAACCTGGGGCGCTAGTGTCAGCACCGGAGAGGAGTCGTGCAATAAGGAAACAACAGTCTTGAGCGTAGCTATTAATTGGGAAAGACGTTTGAACTCATGTCAAGGGATGCCGCTCTTACACAAATGAAGCCCTTAAGCAGAGAGTTGGATTCTATGTGAGAATCACAGTCTTGAGCGTCGCTGTCAAATGGGAAGGATGTTTGAACACGCGTTAAGGGACGCCTCACTTACTCAAAGAAAAACCCATAAGGAAAGGGTTCGATTCTATGTGAGAATCAAGATTCTTGGTGAATCAAATACAGTTCTGTGTGAACCACAGTGTAGGCAAAAGTTAGATATCCTTTTGCCGAGTTTGAAGGTCAGTAAAGTGCGGTTCTCCACCTCATTGCATAATTGTTGGCAGCAGCAAAGCAGCAAAGGCCTACGGAGTCGAGCGAATAGGGTTATGAACTTGGCGAATAGGGTTATGAACAGTGTGCCTAGAGGCCTCAGAAGGAGGGGGAGACCTAGGATGCAGTGGGCAGACAATGTCAAACAGGACCTTGTTAGAATTGGTGTGCAGTGGCCGGATGCAGCAGATGTAGCTCAGGACAGATGTGCTTGGAGAATTAAACTGCACGGTCTGGTTGGACCTCCGTAGCCCATGGCTGCTTGAGGATGATGATGAGGAGGAACAATGAAATGTTTAGAATGAAGCGCCTCCGTTGCAAAGTGGTATGGCGCTGATGTAGTAACACGGCAGCTGCTGGGGTCAGGTCTCGAGTTTCGTGCCGAAGTGTGGGTTGTTCAGTTATAATAAGCCCAGTCCTTCTCGCCATGACAGAAATCATGCATGCTACTCTGTTTTTTCACTGCAAAAAAATTTATCATCTGGTACAATGCTCTCCTGTGTTCCTCTCAGCCTGGCAATGCCTCAGTTATTTGTCAATAGGAAAAGTATTCAAATGTCTAATTTTAGATATGTTAGTTTGCCGAGTGGTTTGCACGCTTGACTACTTGATCTAAAGGACTTGGGTTCGAGCCCCGGATAAGGCATGGACGTTTATGTTGTTTTTCTGCTTAGATTCTGTCATCCTCACAGACCTTCTACTCTGGCATGTAAACTGACAGGCTCCTCTCAGACCTCTGTGGCAAGCAGCTGCTTGAGGGGGTATTTATTTATTTTTTATTTTTTTTTACGTTTTGCCCCATATTTATTTACTTTATTAATCAATGGGACTACGGGATGACTAAGTCGCTGGAGCCCAGGCTCGTAATCTGAAATTCCTAGGTTCGAGTCCCAGCTGGGCTAGAATTGAGATTTATCTCCGCAAAACTCCCCCACCCCTGCCTTCGGTAAGTAGGGGACATCGATGGATTTGGAAAGGCTGCCGTCCTTTGGATGGGACACCAATGGGCTTGTAAAGGCCGCCGTCCGTTGGAAGGGACACCGATGGGCCTGGAAAGGCCGCCGTCCGTTGGATGGGACATTAAACCGTGATCCCATGATTGTGCTGGAGATCCATACCTTGTGCATGTTATAGAACATGCTGGATGGCCTTGACGGGAAGCTACCATCTGTCTCCTAACAGCTGTTCAATGGGTCCTCTTTCTTCAACCTTCTCTGAGCCGTCGGGGTCATTGTGATATGGCCATTTAGGCAATTGTGTGCAAAAAAAAGTGCCGCTAAGAGGTTTTTGCTGAATATAACCATATCGCTTGGTAAATGACTAATACCACTCCACGTCATCGGAATTAAGGTAATTAAGGTATTTGCAAAACACAAAAATATTTAATGAGAAATATGTTCCCTCGCTCTTACTAGTTTACAAGCTTCTTGGTATTAATCATCCCTTACTGCGAATTAGGTGAAGAATTAGTGTTCGCATTTTATTTTTCACAGGATGTAAATGTTATTGCCGTCCCGTGGCCGAGTGGTTAGCACGCTTGGCTACTGATCTAAGGGACCTGGATTCGAGCCCCGGATTTAGGCATGGATGTGTGTGTCGTTTTTCTGCTGAGGTCCTGCCATCCTCTCAGATCTCCTACTGTGGCATATAAACTGACAGGCTCCTGTCAGACCTCTGTGGCAAGCAGTGCTTGAGGGGGTATTTATTATTTATTTATTATTTAAAATGTTAAATAATTTAAGCTAAGGAAATCGATTCTATATAAAAGTTCGAACGGAATAAATCTTTTGTATACGCATTAGAGAAAATAACAAAAATGAAAAGAGAAAAAAATTAACAAAAATCAATATCCATTGTATTGTTCAACTTTTGACAAAGTTTGCTTTTTCCCCGAACTCCATTTCGTCATATTCGACATGACAATAGTGCATAGTTACAGAAGAGGCTGATGGGATATCTAGAGCAGAGATACGAACGTTTAAAATCTCATTAGCTATTCAATATTCGCTTTGCAGATGGTTCACCGAACTAGCGATGGTATTCCCACATGGAGTACGGATTCAAAGTAGCCTTGGCTCAGCCCACCTTTGCCGTGTGTGCCGCTGCAATGGGGATGTGCATTAATTAAATTCGCCTCGTTTTATCCTGTTGCGGTTATGGTTTTTATTTTTCAAATGAGAGTACTTGTCATTGGTTTTACGAACGAAATAACAAAATAATAATGTTAGCATAAAATGAAGAATAGAATTGTGTGCAATCACTTTTACGCGTGACGATAATTCATGATTGCAATCTCCTGGAGGTCGACTTGATGATTTGGAAACTTTAACTCGAAAATTGTCATCTCTGATCAAATATTTATTTTTACACTTGGTGTTTCAATTTATTTCCTGGGAATTTCTTAAATGAACATTATTTTTTATACTTGTGCTTTTTTTGAAAAACACTTTCGTGTTTATTAAATAATTTTTTTTCTGCATAGGTCAAAATATGTGTATGTGGTGTAGAAAATCTGTTTAAA
This sequence comes from Ryuthela nishihirai, assembly GCA_038380435.1. Taxonomy (NCBI): domain Eukaryota; kingdom Metazoa; phylum Arthropoda; class Arachnida; order Araneae; family Heptathelidae; genus Ryuthela; species Ryuthela nishihirai. Next base: position 13,048,532 of record JAWZYU010000021.1, on the reverse strand, counting down.
AAGAATGAAGGAAAAAACTTCCTTTTGAAATTTTCTATAAATTTCTCGCTCACTAACTCTTTTAACATTTCTTCAAAAAAATTTTTGATTGAAGATAAAGCGGCAAATATTAATCTAAGAACTTGATGAAAATAAAAAACAGCCAACTGTTTCACAAGCAGTGAATTACAAAAACTCTAATTTTTTTGTACCTTTGATCAAATATGATTGACTTGAGTCACATGAGAACAGGGGCGTAGCCATAGGGATGGTGGGTGGTGGGGAGGCTCCCCCCCCCAATGTAACTCGGAGTTGGCAAAATTCGAAGCGACTTCGTAAAATCTAGATGAGTTGTGAAAATTTGTAATCTTTTTTTTGCAAAATTAAGGGGAGTTGTAAAAATCGAGGCAACTTGGCAAATCTAGGGCAGTTTGGAAAATGGAGAGACGGCAAAATTTAGAGCAGTTGGCAAAATTCGAAGCCACTGAGTAAAATACAGGTGAGTTGGCAAAATTGGAACAACTTGGCAAAATCTTAGGGATTTGGCAAAATTTGGAGTGACTTGTCAAAATCTGGGGAGTTGGCAAAATTCAGGTGAGATGTAAAAATTTGGATTTATTTTCTGTAAAATATGTTAAGTTGGCAAAATTCGGAGAAACTTGGCAAAATCGTGGGGAGTTGGCAAAATTCAGGTGAAGTGTAAAAATTGGGTTTTTTTCTGTAAAATTATGGCGAGTTGGCAAAACTTAGGGAGTTGGCAAAATTCGGAGTGACTTGGCAAAATCATGGAGAGTTGACAAAATTCAGGTGAGATGTAAAAATTGCAATCTTTTTTCTGTAAAATTATGGCGTGTTGGCAAAATCGAGGCAACTTCGCAATATTTAGGAGAATTGGCAAATTTTGGGGGAGCTGACAAAATTCAGAGTGGCTTTACAAAAATCAGGTGAGATGTAAAAATTTGGATTTTTTTTCTGTAAAATTGTGGCGAAATGGCAAAATCGATGAAACATAGCAAAATCTAGGGCAGTTGACAAAATTCGAACCCACTTGGTAAAATACGGGCGAGTTGTGAAAATTGGGATTGTTTTTGTGAAAGTAAGGAGAATTGACAAAATCGAGAAAACTTGGCAAAATTTTGGGGAGTTTGAAAAATTTGAAGTGACTTGGCAAATTCAGGAGAGATGTAAAATTTGGGATTGTTTTGCGAAATTAAGGAGAGGTGGTAAAATCGAGGCAACTTGCCAAAATCTAAGGAAGTTGGCAAAACTGGAAAACACTTGGTAAAGTACAGGTGAGTTGTAAACATTGGGATTGGTTTCGTAAAATTAAGGAGAATTGACAAAATCGAGAAAACTTGGCAAAATTCGAATCCACTTAGTAAGATATAGGCGATTTGTGAAAATTGGGATTTATTTTGTGAAACTAGAGTATTGGATAAATCGAGGAAACTTGACAAAATGTAGGGCAGTTGGAAAATTCGAAGCCACTTGGTAAAATACAGGGGAACTGTGAAAATTGTGCCTTTCTTGTGCAATTAAGGAAAGTTGATAAAATTCGAAGTGACTTGGCAAATTCAGGGAAGATGAAAAAATTGCGATTTTCTCTGTAAAGTTATGGCGAGTTGGCAAAATGTAGGAGAGTTGGCAAAATTGGAATCCACTGGGTAAAATATAGGCGAGTTAGCAAAATCTAGGGGAGTTGGCAAAATTCGAATCCACTTGGTGAAATGTAGGCGAGGTGTGATAATTGGGATTGGGTTTGTGAAATTAAGGAGAGTTGACAAAATCGAGAAAACTTGGCAAAATATTAGGAAGTTTGAAAAATACGAAGTGACTCAGAAAATTTAGATTGGGAAAATTCACACTGACTTGCTACAATTCAGACAAGATGTAAATATTGGGATAATTTCTGTGAAATTATGGCTAGGCGGCAGAATTGGTTGTCAAATGGCAAAAATGAAAGAGAGTTGTAAAAAATTGCCTACACCCCCCGCACGGAGCGAAAAAGTAAACATTATTTGCTCAGTTGGCAAAATTTGATATGGGAGTTGGAAACTTTTAGATTTCTCCTCCCCAACCATAGTCCTTTGCTACGCCCCTGCATAAGAAAATTACCGAATCTAGAAGGGGGTGGGGAGGAAAGTGGGACAAGGAAAGCATCCATTTTCTTTGAAAATGCTAGTAAGGGCAATAGGGGAAAAATTAAACTTATGCATATATATTCCCCACGTTTTTCGAAGTATTTTTTAAAGATATCTAAAATGGACGAGAAAATGTTATACTGAAATGGAAATCTAGTCTCTTCCCCCTTCCACTTTTTTTTTTCGATCTGTTCCTGCATCAGAATGTCAGAAGACTTTTGTCACAATAATCTTGAAGACTGCGCTATCTGACGCTAGTATTTAATATAAATCGCCATTCAAAGAGTGGAATTTGATCCTGACTTGCTGCAGTGTGAGAGTGAATTAACGTGATACCTCTGAGAAAATATTCTCAATATCAAGATTATTCGTTCTCTTAAAATCTCGAGAGTTTCACGCAATAATATATGGAATAAAGCATTTTCCACCTCGAAACCGTGAATCTAATGTTTTGTATATCAGTGACTTTCACTCTCACAATGATCTTATAATCAATGCTTTCATTCCACTTAATCGTCATGATCGTTAAGACCAATGACGTTAGTATTCTATAAAAGTGACGCTCAGAGTCAACCAATCTGAAGCTACAGAGGATAAAAAATCTTCTTAGACACATGTTTTTCATTCTGGCAGGCTTTGTAGTTATGATGAAGATCTATTACTATAAATATAGCCAGATTATGAAACATGAAAACATACAGGCGTAAGTTGTTTTGTGGCACTCCACGAATCCCTTTTGCACAGTGCTTTCCCCCTATGACGTCACCGGCCTCAAGTGCGAGGCCACTTTGGACTTTGACCCTTATGTCGCAACCGCCCACGTTGCCTTCTCATATTGAACTTTGACCCCTATGTCGCAACCGACCATGCTCCCTTCTCAAATAGTCTCGATTTTTCTTGATTTCAAACCCCCTGGTTGATCCACCTATATTTTAAGCCCCCCCTTCTCGAACAGTCTCGATTTTTCTTTATTTCAGACCCCCTGGTTGACCCACCTATATTTTAAGCCCCCTTCTCGAATAGTCTCGAATAGCCCTTTCTCTATAAACCCCCTGGTTGAATTATATTTTAAGTCCCCTCTTTCAAGACCCCCTGGTTGACCCATCGTATGGTAAATCAGTTTTCTCTTTCTGCATTTAATCTAAATGTGGTGTCATTCAACCGTCCGTACTATTTCTAGTGTGTCTCCTGTATTTAAAAAAGATTGCTTCCAACGCCGTGATTTGAACCCGCTACCTCGGTGTTGATAGCCAGACGTTATCGCACTCGACTATGCCTTGTACTTGATGATGTGGCTTAGATGTGTCTCAAACGGGGTATAACCCATCGCTATAAATTACGTATCTCTAAACGGGATATAACCCATCGTTATAAATTAAGTATATCTTTATTACAGTTTAAAGATATATTTCAGATATTTTTATTAAAGTAGGTTTTTTATTATCCTACGTTTTTTTTTACAACCTTCGTATTTATTTCTTTATAACTAGCTTTTTTCTGCGTAACCTTCGTTTATTATTATAACCTACAAATTTCTTTTAATAACTCCGTTACTCTTGGTTGTCGCATTTTTACTAGAAGAAGGACTATTCTGCAGTAACTGTTTTAAAAGACTGTCCCACAGAAAATATCATTGGGTAAAAATTTAATAAAAGGAAAACTACGAAAAAAAATCTGTTTTAAAAACTTTTTCGTCATTATGTAAAATATTGAGGGGGAATATGGTCTGGTGACCTAAAAAGACCCATGTGCCTCACCCCGGATCACATTTTACTGACGGATGGTTAAGCCTTGCGCAATTAAACATTTTTTAATTTCTACCCTCATCTGTAATTTTTCCAAGTCCACTAAACTTTTTTTTGAATGGCAACGATCCGAATGGGTGTTGCAATTCTTGAAAATAATTACCCATATTTTGCGAGTTCGACCTTTCATCAAATCGCGTGATCGGCATTTCAAAACAAGCGGGCTGACACGTGACAAGGTCACTTTGATTTCCTTCATTAAAAATAGAAACTTAGTAAATAATTCCTTTACACTCTAACTCCGGTGTTTACATTGTATCTCACGAGGGTGTTATCAGATATTGGTGAAGGTGACCTTGATCATATCAAAAGATGTATCAAGGTCATTTATGAGATAACATTTGCTTGTATATAAACACAGCACACTCACTCGCTAAGTAATTCAGTGCAACTGGTTATCCATCTGCTGTCAGAAGTTCTGATCTCCATCAACCATTGCAAGATGTCAAATATTAGAGAATTTGCGCATGCTACCGAGATGGCTGTTGAGAGGAATGATGTAACCCGTTCGTTTGAAGATCTTCTTGCCTCGGTACGTGTACTGGACGGTGCGGCAAGTGGTCTTCGTCTCCTGAGGCTATTGTACCAAAAAGTATCAGTCTGCCCACTCTCCAACGCAGAGGAAAAGTGCTTCATAGCACTAGGAGGCTCTTGTTAACAGCACGCCTGCTGCATCCGCCACTGGGCAGGCTGGTGCACGTCCCTATGTTCCTGTGAGCCCGTTAGATGGATCTCTTCCGGGTTCTTCTAGTGCTGGTGCAATCAGCTCAGCAATCTCTACTCCTGCTGTGAGTTCTACTGTGCCTCATTATACCATCACTAACGTTCGCAACTTCAACTTTACGAAGTTCGAGACGCAATTTGTGTCAACTAGCGTGCGACTCGGCAGGATGGACAATGTTGAAGCCCACGTTTCCTCCCGGTATTACATACTCTGAATGCTAAAACGCTTGAAGATGTGGTGCCCGAAGGCAATTACAGTCACGTCCGGTTATGCTTCAGATCATAGGACTTCAAAAATCCTGTCAATTTAAGCTTGATCCGACGAAACGAGTTAACAGCGGAACGCTTCATGACTGCCTTGGACCGCGTCGTACAGTCTAATGAATCTCTTGGAGTGCACAGCGACCTGGAATTTGACTTTGTTTGCGCCGATCTGGAGTGTCAGGGTAGTGGTCGAACAGCTCCTGAGATGCGTGCTATCGCTGACATCAAGTCATTCATTCATAAGAAGGATAGTGTTGTAAGAATTGTGAACAATGACCAGGTCTGTCTCGCTAGAGATCTCATTGTCGCACGGGAGCTCTGTTTAAAAAACAAAGGCCTGTCCAATCAATACCCAAAAATCAGTGTTTACCATTACCCTTTGCAAGGGGTAGAAGCACGCCAACTCCACCTGGATGCACGGATCCCCATCGGTCCCTGTGGTCTACCTAAAGTGCATCTCTTCCAGACACATCTTTCCGGCCAGTTCCAGATTGTAATTTATTTTGCTGACGACGCCTTTCTCCCTATTTTCATCGGTCCTGAAGGTGAACATTTATTTATTGTTTAACCAGGAGAACAATACATGAGACATGACCAGTCGTCAAGACATGGTCATGTCTCATGTATTGTTCTCCTGATGATCATGTATGACGTAGAGATGTACATGAGAACAATCGTGAGAACTGTTGGAGAATAACATTTATTTATTGTTTAACCAGGGACATTACGATGTTATAACGTCTACCCCCATCGGCGTTTTACGATGTAGACCATTCTGCCAAAAGTGTTTAAAAACTTATAATCACGATCACGTTTGTAAGGGCACCTGCAACAGGTGCCTGTCAATCGGTGTGCTTCATACTGGGGAGCCGCTGCTCTGCACGTTGTGTCACATGTATTTGCAAGGCGCTGAATGATGTTTTCAGGCGCACCTTATGAAAGCGTGTCAGATGCGGCATCGCTGTGTTAAATGCATCAGCATTCACAATCCCCAGAAAAAGCATGTTTGCAAGGTTGATACTCTAAAATTCGTCGAGACCTGCAAAATTGACACTGTCTCTCAATCCTACCTTTACTTTGACGTAGAGATAGTGCAGTGTGCCAACGGATCTTTGAAACCCATACTGTGTGTGGTCATGTACCAGTGGATGAAGAGTGGGTTTACGCCTCATTTCCGGAAACGGACGCTTTCATGGACAGGCTTCTGGCCGAAGAACGATCAACGATTCAAAGACGTCACAGTCATAGAACACAATCTGAAAGGCTTTGATGGCATGTTTATCATTAGTTACCTGTACAGAAAATTTTTAAAACCGGATCTTGTGTTCGATGGATCTAAGATTTTAGGTATCATTTTTCCTGGCCTTAAAATAAGATTTATCGACACATTATCCTTTATTCAGCTCTTCGTCGCTCCTTTACAAAGACCTTCAACTTGGAGATGGTGAAAGGTTTTTTCCCCTTAAATTTCGTGAAGGAGGAAAATTTACAGTACGTAGGATCCATTCCGGATCGGCTTTTTTTCCAGCCCGAAGACATGGAGCCTGGGATTCTGTCAGCGTTCGATCAGTGGTATGCCACAGCGAGCCTTGAACCCTGGGACTTTGAACAACAGCTTCTGTATTACTGCAAGGCAGATAAAGAGCTGTTACAGCGAGGTGCCCAAGCTTTCCCTCAGGAATTTTTAAATCTAACAGGTGTAGCTCCTTTGCACGTGATCTCACCATTGCTGGCTCTTGCTTGCACATTTTCCATGGGAAGTTTTTGCAGAAGAATACCCTTGGTATGTGCCCAGCCCAGGGGTATTCTGCAAGTAATGACCGGCAGTCCTTGAAAGCTCTCGCGTGGTTGGAGTTTGAGGGTTCCAAGGACAATATTGAAATTCAGACTGCGCGATCTCCCGGAGGGGAATATAAAATTGGCCAATACAAACTGGACGGCGTATGCCACAGTACCCATTGTTTTTGCGAATTTTTAGGGTGTTACTTTCATCATTGCTTGAAATGTTTCAACCGTGAAAAAATAGATCAGCGTACTAGAAAGCCATTTGGTTTGTTAAACACACGAACCATGTATAGCCTTGAAGCCTTGAAACTGCTGATGAATGGGTACACGTGCAAAATCATGTGGGAGCACGAATTTGATGAGTTAATGCGCAAAATCCAGCCCCTCGGATTAATTTATAAATCCATCGAGCCTATCAGGCGCATAGAGGCCTGTGATTACCTCTACAGAGGGCACGTGGGTTGGGTTGTTTTACCTCTGAGCGGCACTTTTTTGCACACCATGGGCTAAATGGCCAGGTCACATGGACCCCGAAGGCTCAGAGAAGGTTGGGGGAGGGGACCCACTGGAACAGCTGTTGGGAGACAGATGGTAGCCTCCCGTCAAGGCCATCCAGCGTGTTCTTTAACGTGCACAGGGTATGTCTCTCCCGCACACGGGGCCACGGCTTAACGTCCCATCCGACGGACGGCGGCCTTTCCAAGCCCATCGGTGTCCCCTACTGACCGTGGGCAGGGTGAGAGGGCACGTGGAGGTGTTTTCAATCTTTGCTTCGGCTGACCAAGGATGTAGCCTTAATTATGTGGATTACAACAGCTTGTACCCTTATGTTTGCAAGAAGGCTCCTTTCGGTAAAGGTCACCGGTTCGAATCACCTCCGATTTCGCCATGGACCTCGATCACTATTTTGGCATTGCACACGCCACATTGCTAGCACCAAGCGACCTGTTCATACCTATGTTACCTTACAGGTGTAATGGGAAGCTGCTTTTCCCCCTTTGCAGGACCTGTGCAGATGGTCAACTGGCACCCCCTTGCCAGCTCAGTGTGAACCAGTGCGCATTAACCGGTTCGTGGCCAACGTTTGAAATTTACACGGCTATGCACGCTGGATACAAGCTTCTCAAATTCCACGATGTGTGGCATTTTAAGACCATTCTGCAGTACGATCCTGCAACAAAAAAGGGAGGTGTCTATGTGGGGTACATAGATACTTTTGTGGGGTTGAAGCAGTGCTACTCTGGGTTTCCCCCTGACGTGCAGACCAACGAGCAAAAGGAAGCCTTTCGTGAGGCCTTCTTCCAGGTGGAGGGGGTTCGAATCCTCCCCTCGGAAGTTGAAAAAAACAGCCTTAAACGTACTCTCTCGAAGGTTTTGCTGAATTCGTCATGGGGAAAACATGCGCAGAACATGAGTCGAACCCAGACTACCATCATGAACTTTCCTGTCAAGTACATGGAGCTCTTGACACCTCACTGGTTGCGACTGACATCGCTGTTATCAGTGATCAGGCCGTGTTAGTCACACACAAGCCTGTGGAGTCTGTTACTCCTCCAAACACCCATGGAAGCTTGATATAGGTGGAAATCCACTATCGGATTTCCATGCGTCCACCGTTTCCAATAATCCTTGGTAACATCTGAGATAACGTCCATTCGTAAAGTCTGGGGTGTAGGACTGCTGATCACTGTCAATGTGAAGGCTGATGTAGTTTAATTCGAAATGTTGTAAGTTGAAGGGATATTTTTCGTACGATCCATTCAGACTGGTACTTTCCACCATACCCAGTACCAGACGTACCGGAAGTTGGACAAGAAATAAATTGTCACGGTTCACACTCGTCAGACCTGCAGCGATGGAGAACATGCGTAAATCCGTTCTATGCAGGGGGTACTTGGCACTCTCTACGCTCAGTACACACGCATGTGCAAGGATGACACCGGTAGTGGGTTTGACTTTGCACACGAAAAATTCAGCTTCGTGAATCTGTACTTTGTAAGAGGGGTCCGCTTCGCCTGTCACGAGACAGAATTCGGGTTTGGACCTTAACAAACGCAGTCTCAGATCTACCCGATTGAGTAGGTGACCTTCTTGATTGAACAGGCCAGCATGGATCCACGAGATGAGTTCGATACCTGTTGACTTGACGTACCCTTTGCACTGATGCCATCCCTCGTTCTCACGACTGGTCAGTTCCATTTTACCAGGGGTGTCGAGGTACTAGAGTGATGTACCGAGCTGACTTCACGTGGCATCGGTACTGTAATTCAATAGAGTCTCCAGGTACGCCCTGTAGGGATACAGGGTGTGAGAAGCACTCACTAGTTGATCGTTGAGGAAGACGTCTACTTGATTGAAGAGGGCGTGGAAGAAATGATTGCAGGGGGCGATCACTTCCAACGGGGGTGTACCGTCGGTTTTCACAATTTTCAAGACGAGGTGCAGGTGACAACGGGATAGATCAATGTAATCGTCTGTCCCCTTCACGATGAATTCAGTGAAGCCACAGGTAAATAATTGACATAGCAGCCCCTTTCCGGTTGAGAGACAGTGGGAGGAACCAGAAACAGGTCCAGCTCGGAATTGGTACAGTCGCCAGAATCAGCGTGAATTTTCTGAATGCTCATGATGAAAACACGTCCTTCACAGTACAGAGTCTCTTCACTTTATGAACATTAGGATGATGACGGCGACATTTTATCCCTTTTCCTCCCTGCAGCTTGGAACTGGCGCATTGCAATAGGTCCACACCGGCTTCATGCAGCCCTGCTTTGGTGGCAGTTTTGAAGTTTTGCTCCTGGGCCATCTCTGAAACGAACCGTAGCCCGCCCTTACGTAGGGTGGACAGCACCGGTCGTACAAGAGGGCTGATGAAACGTCCAATAGTGGCAAAGATGCTACCGAGTCCATCACCTCTCTGATAACGAGGGCCCCTGAACACACCCAGCCCCTTTTGGCTCTTGTAGTAGCTCACATAGGTGTCTGCAGAAGGGGGGACGAAATTAACACTCATGGCAGAAATGTACCTTGACTAAAACTTTACCGAATTTAAAATGCAGAGGTTCTCCTGCATCGGTACGAAGGAAGATTCTCACACTCTCGAAACTGTTTCCTGCGAGTGGGTAGTAATCAGGTTGTTGATACACTGCAACGATGGCTTCGTTATTACTGGTTCTGACGGCAGGATTCACAACACACAACAGTTCACCATGAGTATCATCTAACAACTGAGGTGCAATCAGGTCTGAATACAAATAAATACCGCACATTCCTCTGTTCATATAGATGGGGTGATCACCCAGGGCTTTATTTAGTGGCATATCTAATTTAGTGATTCCTAGCATGTCTCCCAATCCGGGGTTCTATTGAGGAAATTTAATGAAATGTAGTTTGTCTGTATCCATCAACATGGTGTGATCTGCCTGTTGCTTGAAACGGAAAGCTTTTCTCAACTTGTAGGGCATGACCTGGTTCATCGCTTCGAATAATGATTCAGCAGTTTCGTATCGTCTGTGGGGTATCTTTCGTTCATGGAAACTACCCGGCGGAATCACGTAGAAATAACAGTCATCATCTATATCGAATATTGCAGTATTGCACAGTTTGGTAGCAAATCGCTGGTGGAAGGGTCTGTCAACTTCTCCCTCGCCGACACACAGAAGTCTGCTGAAATTCGTTTTAGGGAACATCAAACCGTATCCCTCACTTAGTTTGAATACCCAGTAACCACTGTTGTAGGACACTATTATTTCTTTGGGGAGCTGAGTGGAGAGGAGAGACAACAGTTCCATTCGAGTTACTTTGCCTGGTTTAAGTTTGATTTTCCAGTATTCTTCAGAGGGAACAGGAGCATAATATTGAAACGTGTCATTAGAACCATCCACATTTTACCAGCTCACGGGTCAGTGAACTTCTGCTAGTCCCACTTTCCATTTTCCACTTAGTCTTAGGGGTTGTGCTAGACGAACCGAGAAATCACTCTGCGAATTGTTTAGGTAAATATTCTGACTAGCCGAGGAGGGTATGGTCAGGTAGAAACTATCCATTTTTTAGGAATCAACGAAGGTTTGGGATAGCAACGAAATTTGGCCAATGCCTTTTGACCTTTTCTCTAGATTATTTTCTCAACAGTGTAAAATTCGGTTTCGGTCACTTTTTGAAGTTCCGTTTTATAGAATGTCCCCTTCAACACTTCTCCCTCAGAATCCCATATGATGTATACAGGGGGCTGACGTTGTAACACCTTGTCGACTATAAAAATCTCTTTGGTCTACAAATGCGTACCTGCTTTCTTGAAGGATACTTTTAGACTGGCTAGTCGAACCGTATCCCCCACTTTAAATGCCGGTTTTTCTTTTACTACGTCAGGATTGCGGTAGAGTCGAACCCAGACAGCGTCCTCATTGTGTAATGTCACGTCCTTGGGATCCATATCATGTGCACTATGAACTGTGGTATTGTACCCTTGTACAACACGTTGCAGCACGTCCAAGTACCGGTATGTGTTATTGCATGTATAATATCTCCCCAGTCTCTCATGTAGAGTGCGATTCCATCTCTCCACCAAAGCTGTTTTTTTGTCAGAGTAGGTGACAAAGAACCGAATACCTTTCTTTTTCAGGAATTTCTGTAACACTCTTGTTGGTAAATTCGGTACCTTAATCCGTATTTAAATTAATGGGAGATCGCCCCTTGGAAAGGATTTTTTTCAAAGCCAACACCATTTCTTTCCTTGTTTTTGTCTTCATAGGCACCGCCCACCCATACCTTGAGAACACATCGATGACCATTAATATGTAGCAATAACAGTCATTAAAGCGAGTTAGATTTTTCACAACTATGATATCAGCTTGCCATTGTTCGTCTAAACCTGTGACGTAAACTCTGTTACGTGGAACTTTCTACGAGCAGGTTTATGTAACGTGTAGGCGGGTTGCTTTTCTAACCACTCTCGGACAAGTTTGAGTGGCAGCCCTGTATTCAGAGCAAACTTTTTTACGCTACCGAATCCTCTTTCAAGGTCTAAATAATGGGATTCCAAAGTTTTGTTTTCTGCTTCTCCCAGACGTCTTACTCACCAGGTTTTGCCATTGGTGTAACGAAAGTGTAACACCTGTAACTGTAGGGATGTCTCCTATAAACTGTCTGATGTCCACTGCTAAGTTACCCACGCGAATTTTGTATTCACCGTCTAAGGCTTTTGACTCTCCACACTGAATATTTTTACTAGGGGCCACAAGTTCTAATAGAAGCACCACTATCATTAACACTGTTACGATTGCACTACCGGCACTAGCTAACACTTTCTTTCTCCTATCCATACCAAGACTAAAATGAAACATGATGAAAAGACAGACACATTATATAAGTTGCAATTATTTATTTAATTTATACATTTCATTTTTGTCTCGTCGACAATAGTATTATGTTTCAGAGTACACACAAATCCAGAATCTACAAAATTCAACCGACTTTGTTTCGACTTTCATCCAAAAACACTTGTGTAATGGCGTTAATGTCCAAGTCACCTGACCACCCTACGATGGTCAGTATTTTTTCTTTGGGTTGTAGTCCATCTAACGGGATCAGACGTGTTAGTTCTTGCTGAAAAATATTCACCAGCAGCTGATGTACACACTCGGGACCACCGAAAACAGGCCCCAACAGGAAAGGTCGAACTGATTCACAATGTTCTATAATGGCACTGCGGAGATGGTGATCTTTGGGAGTTCCACACACGTTATGTACGACACGCATCACTTCGTCTACGTGGCAAGCCAGCGTAAACCACTGCGACGCATTCAGAGTTATACTGTGACTCACAACACGGAACTGTAGAGTTCTTTGGTCAGCTGATTCTTTGATGAAGTCGACACAGCTTTCACCACCTAAGTTGCAGTACATGTAGACACAAATCAGGCATCAGGTGCCATGTCTGCTGATCGGGACCGATTTTCACTTGGTCCTCGATGTGGGGCACTGTAGCACACAAAGCCTCCCATTCAGGTATAGAGAGGGTAACCCCCACAGTTGTAGGGTAGATGAGTTCACCATTTTCATATTTCTTGTAGCGACGTACGTGCACAGAAAACTTATTTTTGAACAGCGAAGGCTCGACGTAAACATCTTCACCGAGACACCATGCATCTGGATAGCTAGCCTGTTTCGTGAACAATGACGCACTCGACGGTCGCCACCTATTTAACGTGGGAAAGCAGCGCCCTCTGGAAGTAGGAACGATAATTATGCAGATAACATGATTGAACAATAAGCGAACACCCGGTGATGCAACACTTGTTGTAACTTGTTCTCAATACTTGAGATGTCGATCAATCTATCCAAAAAAGCAGCTGTTTCAGCTAAAGAGTAGTAGACTCCCTCTCCTATGTGATATCCACACTCGAAATCAGAAACTTTTCGGAGCTCGCAATATTTGGGAGATCTGTAAAGTTCAAGATTAACGCTGGGAAGATTTAATTGTTCCAAGAGAATTCTTTCCACGTTGCCTCCTTTGTAACCCACCACAGCAGCTTCTTCAGTACATGCAAGTTCGTAAGCATATTTCACGATGTTAGGAACGTGATGTAACGTCCATACCTTTTCGCTAGGTAGAGGATGAAAGGGTAGGCCTAACACATATTTAGACAGGTAGTTGACTGTCTTCCTGTCCTTTATCGACAAAGCTCGGTGATGTCGAAGATTGAACCGATAGACATCACATTTCCCGTTCTGAGTTGCATATCCAAGTTCACGCACTAGGAAATGGCTGTTTACACGAAACCCGTCGAGATCTAGAACCGTACAGATATTTTGCATGTTTCACAACAACTCTGAAACTCACCCTAATTCGAAAACTGTTGATGGAAGGCAGATGCTTAGCGACTTCGCACAAGCACGACTAGAGATATCTCTGACGTTTACGTCTCAGGGCCTGAATGATGTTCTGCAGTAGACCAGGGGGCCAGGTTTCAGGTGGTTTCATAACCAAAGGATGTCGTAGTCTTGTCGGTGGTGGTGGTGTGTAATCGTCAATAAGAACGGCTTGAAGCATAGGACCACTAGGTCCAGGGCGTAGTTCCATTCTAACAGTTGGCACCAGAGGTGGTGGTGGAGGAGGCACAACCACAGGTCGACGTGACAACCATCGGATACGCGTCCTGAAGTGTTGAGGGTCGCTCTCGTAGCCAGAATACTCGTCACTCGTCCAAAAACCAAAATCCATGATGCCAACTATAACACGTAGCTCAGAATAAATAATAGACCTTTTCCGTCCGTTATATACAGCTAGAACCATGACCTTTACACATCTGCTAACTGATAAACACTTGTGAAAGACATGTGTCAACACCACTTGTGCACATGACCGTGACCTCGGGGGTTTTTCAAGGTCTTTGGAAAATTACGACTAAAATCGAGGGTTTTTCTAAAAATAGTACTCATTATATACACTAGATGGCGCCAGGGATTATTAGTAAAGGGAAGGAATTTTTAATAAAGGGGTAGTCAAATATGAAATATGAATATTAATAAGATGCACGACTGGGTGGTGGTGCCATATCCCATGACAGTTGCGACATAGGGGTCAAAGTCCAGGGGCGGTTGCGACATATCACGTGACTGGGTGGTGGTGCCATAGGGTCAAAGTCCAGGAAGTGATGTCATAGGGGTCAAAGTCCAGGAAGTGATGTCATAGGGGTCAAAGTCCGAGCGGTTGTGACATAGGGGTCAAAGTCCAAAGTGGCCTTGCACTTGGGGCCGGTGACGTCATAGGGGGAAAGCCCTGTGCAAAGGGGATTTCGTGGAGTGCCACTAAACTGCTGGTGTATAAGATGGTCTTTAACTTGGCAAAGTTGTTATCGGGAGCTAGCTACCATTTCGTTCAATAGGTATACTTTGTCCATTTCATTGACTCTAAATCAAATAGTGATCACTAAACTTTGGTCTTAGTGGGATATGTCTTTGTCTGAAAAGGTATCGAATGGCTGATTCTTCTTTATCCAAAGTATTGCAAATGAAAAAAAAAAATTTAAATAAATCATTTGTCTTTTAAAAGTTTGTAGAAAAGTCTAAGAACTTTGATTCTTTTACCCCACAATGAGCTAAATAGCCAGGTCACAAATAGCCAGAAAACTTAAAACTGGATAAAGGAAAAGAACATCCACTGGACAGCTGTTAGAGAGCAGATGGAATTGTCATTTCAGTGGGGTTTTAACATGCACAAGTTATGCTTCTCCAGAACAGAGTCGTAGATTAAGGTTCCATTCAACGGAGGTATGTAGCCTTTACCAGTCCAAAGGTATTCTGTTTTTCGTCGAGATAGAGCAGGAGATAGTATAGGAGCAGAGGGAGATAATGCTGGGAACTTCAATTTACGATTTTACGATAGAATAGAAGATGCATTGATTGACAGCTACCAACTGAACCAAACACTGCCGACGATCTCTGAAGCACCTTGTGCTTCACACTGTACGAAATGACAAGCACATAAAACTCGAGTCTCCGAATTGGATTGGTAAGAGTACAGGCTCGCTTGCATATTTTTTCAATGCACAACGTTAAAATCAAGCAGCGAATTCTTTGATGTTTACTCTTCTGTTCTGAAGATGACGATTTAACTTTTTCCGCGGATAGTGGTTTCCTGAATTCCAATATTCCTTTTTTCTTCAGAGATCGTTAAGTGAGTATTAGGAGGTTTCGTTTCGCAAATAATGATGAAATTAAACGATGCAACCAGGAATTGTAGCCTCCCGTTCCCTCACAGGATACAGTTTGTAAAATCAAAATTAATAATAATTCTGATTTTACAAAAGTTCTAAGAAATTGGCGGAAACCATTTTTAACCGGCAAATACAAATTATCAATAGAAGTATTTTTTCTGCGCCCTAATCTTTCAAGAAATCGGAATCTAGTTGTTCATCGCTGTCCAGCTTTCCCCGCTGCTGTAGCTGCTTTTCCGGTTAAAACACAAACACCAGTCCGCCGCTGGTTGTAACCATTAACCGCCTTTAAGCAGCATTTTGTGTAAGATGCGTTGATTTGGCATGTTGTAAAATAACTTCGTTGATTGGGCATGTTGATTAAATTCTGAATTAAAGATCAACAAATAGAAACTTGAAAAGTGTTTTTAAAGACTTCAAAAAAAAAGCGGGGAGGTTCAATGAAATAGGTCAAAGAAGTCAAACAGAATTAGAATTAACCTCTAGTAGGGTTGCTAAGTGTACACTCGTGGAGAACTGAGAAACAATTGCACAGTTGGTTGTACATTCTTATCTTATGGTTCTTGTGGGTTATTGATATACACATTTATGAAAGCCAAAAGATATAACAGCAGGATGGCTTATTCTGTGGAACATTTGAAAAAATAAATGAAGAAATTTTGGCCCAAAATTAAAAAAAAAATACTGCATTCAAAGCATAAAGAATTCAACGAGAAAGTGCTTGATGTAATAGTTGTCATAACATGTTTAAACTAGTTTTGGAGGGAGAGAAAAAAATATTTGAAAACGAGCGAAAATAACATTATATATTTTTGCTTTCATAACTATAAAAATACTAATCGGATATTATTAAAAGAAAGCCATTTATACATTTCTTAGCAATCTCTAAACATTTACTGGCATATTTTTCAACGACACATTCTTTGACTGTTTTGCATTCAGTAGCATTTTTGAAACATTCTTAGTTTATTGAGTTCCCCCATTCCTGAAAGAACGCGAAAATGAACTTAATCCCAACTGTTCCATAAATAAATAAGAAGAGAATATGACGATGACTTGAGAAAAGCACTTCAAAATCTAGTGATTAATTTATTGTTCTTAACGACGGAATTACAGTCGAAGTTGTGTAATTAGTTTGTTTTAGAAACATGTTGAAGTCCTCGAGCATTTAGCAGATTACTAACTACTCAATCCAATATATGCCATTGAAATTAATGAAGTTTCGATCATAACGTATTTCTGAAACTTGTTTCGGAGCGCTAATGAAGATATACTAACACGAATAGGTTAAAATACCTATCGTAGTTACTATTTCTCAGTAAACTTTTGATGGATTTCTGTTTATTTTGTGTAATGTTGTAAAATAACTTCGTTGAATGGGCATGTTGATTAAATTCTGAATTAAAGATCAACAAACAGAAACTTGAAAAGTGCTTTTAAAGATGAAAAAATAAGGGGGGCATTATCTTTAAATCAGAAACACGATTTCGAGAGAGGTGTTTTCCTGGATGGATTTGATTGAAAATGAAAAACTGGAAATGAGTCGTACCTCACACAAACTTTCTCCTATGTTTACATCTTTAATCAACAAAAGAATGCAGTCTTGTAATCAAAATTGTCCCTATGCCTGTAGATCACGGCCAAAGGCTATCCCTCTGCAAGAAAATGGTCTCCGATGGGTTTAGAAAGGTGTATTGCCAATGGATGAAACGCTCTTTTGTGCAGAAGATTTGTGCAGAAGAAGAACCCTCTTCAGATTACAGAATAAGTTATATCGCATTGACGGGGATCTTTCATCTGTCTCGTAACAGCTGTAAAGTGGATCCTCTTCCTTATCTTACTTGGGATATTTGTGAATTCGCCATTTTTCCTATAGTGTGCAAACGGGGCCCGATTGGAAGTAAACAAAACAACATTATACTCATTTTTTTACTTCATAAAAACTGAAATAACATTTTAAAACCGTGCTTCTCTACAATCAAGTGAAGCTATTTCCTGTAAATTTATCTGCGCCCTAATCGTATTTCGATTAGTTCACTCTGTAACATTAAACATTCTCTGTAACATTAAAATTGCACACTGAGAAGGAATGATCGGAAGTGCATACAAATCAGCAGGCAGTTGAATTGCGATGAGATATATTCAAAATATGGGACCAATCCGATTGCAGCGTTTTCCGATATCAATGAGAAACATTTTTCATAACATTACAACTAAAATCACTCTCCTCGTGAGAAGAGTCTTTCGGATTCGAGCTGTGAGTTCTAGGAGGAGGTGAATTGGGTTGTTGGGTTGGGTTGTTTTACCTCTGAGCGGCACTTTTTTGCACACCATGGGCTAAATGGCCAGGTCACATGGACCCCGAAGGCTCAGGGAAGGTTGGGGGAGGAGACCCACTGGAACAGCTGTTGGGAGACAGATGGTAGCCTCCCGTCAAGGCCATCCAGCGTGTTCTTTAACGTGCACAGGGTATGGCTCTCCCGCACACGGGGCCACGGCTTAACGTCCCATCCGACGGACGGCGGCCTTTCCAAGCCCATCGGTGTCCCCTACTGACCGTGGGCAGGGCGGGGAATTTTGTGGAAATAAATTTCAACGCTGACCCAGCCGGGACTCGAACCTGGGAACTACAGATTACGAGCCTGGCGCGCTACCGACTGAGCCACCCCCGCCCAGGAGGAGGTGAAGTTGCTGTGGTGTGCTAAGGCAATAAATTCACCAACCGTATCGCCAGTTCAGCGAATTTGAGAGAGGACGGATTATTGTTCTCATAGAGGGTGGATGGTCGACTCGTCGTATTGTGCAACATTTGGGCCATGACAACGCAACAGTGCATGGATGCTGGCAGCAATTTTGGAAAGAAAGTGCGACCTCTCGTTGGCCAGGATCAGGAGAATGCAGGATGACCACACCACGGGAGAACCGTTTGATGTAGGGACAAACTTATGCCACCCATGCAGCCACTCTATTTACTAACAGAAGGGCGATAAATATTGCAATAAGTCGTCCCATCGTGAGAGTAATAATATCATGAAGACTGGCAGAGTCAGGATTTCATGAACTGCGTACATTGCGTCGTCTGCCCCTAACCAATAACCATCGTCTGGAGTGGTGTCATGTTCTAGGGAACTGGAACACAGAATAGTGTAGTGTGGTGTTCAGCGACGAATCTCACTTTTGTTTGGGATTTAATGATCGTCGAGTTCACGTATGGAGAAGATGAGTAGAATGGACAAATTGAAAAGTAATTGTCGAGCGGCATACAGAATGAACAGCAGGCATCATTGTCTGGGGAGCAATCAGCTACGAGAGCCTAACATCTCTAGTGTCCTCCTGGGCACGTTGACAGCTCGGCGGTATACGCGAAGCATATCTAGATACTGTTGCTATCCCTTTGCTAAGAGGGGTGCTGGAGCATGTTTCAGCAAGATAACGTGGTCCGAATGCAGCAAACATCACCTGGGAACGTCTATGCTCTGTCAAGTACCTGGAGTGGCAAGCAAGAACTCCAGAAATGTCCCCATAGAACGTGTATGGGACCATAGAACAGGTACTGGTTACTGGTGGGGCATTTCAGCACCCATCAGTATATGTGCAGACAATGGCCACCCTACAATACCAGCTGCAGTAAGTGTTGTGTGCAGTGCCGCAGGAGTCTATTAACAGTCTCTATGACTCACTGCCACGAGGCATTGCTCAATGTATTGCCAATAGCAGTTGTTGTACCTCCTACTGATGTGCCGTATTTTGATGGTAATAAAATTATCGATTTGTTTTGAAAGCTTAATCATAGCTTCCTTGTTTCCCACATTGCTCCATACGTAAGTAAAAGTTGAATTTTACCAGTATCTGAGTGTTGCAATTTCAATGATACAGAGTGTATTATTTAACGTGGAAAGCTATATACTGAAGTGCCATTGAATTAGGGATAGCAACCTAGTAACGTATTGGACCCCCTCTGGCCCTGATAACGGCCGCCACATGATGAGGCAAGGACTTCACAAGCTTGTGTAAATGTTCCACAGGTATGGCGACCCATGCATCGTCCAGAGTTGTCCACAATTCTCTCAAGGTCATCGCTGATGGGACATGAGCCCGAACACTCTGCTCAACAGTATCCCAAAGATTTTCGATGGGATTCAAATCTGGTCTTCTAGGTGGCCAATTCATTATTTTAAAGTCCTCAGAATGCTCCTGCAACCATGCAGTAGCCAACCTGGACCTGTGAGATGAACAATTGTCTTGCTGGTAGATGCCATCTCCATTGGGATGCACGATGGCCATAAATGGGTGTAAATGGTCAGCCATGAGTTCTACGTACTGGGATGCATTGTGAGTCATTGGTACACATACCAAAGGTCCCACAGACATGGATCCCCAGGCCATCACTGAGCCACCACCAGCTTGTACTGTTCCGACCTGACATGCATGATCCATGGATTCATAGGGTTGGTGACAAGTAGTGGGTAAAGGAGAGTTCTAACTCAGAGGCGGGTTAATGTTAATCCTATGGGACCCGCCTCCTTGTGTTCTAAAGCGGAGGCGGGTCTTTCCTCCACACAAACAGGTCAATATTTACTTCAATAATTTACATAATTTATTTTTTTTAATCAGAGATTTTCTTTTTTTTTCTTTTAATAATTTTTTTACCCAATAGCATTGTTCCTTTTCGTTTCTGCGGGACAGTCTTTTAAATCACTTTCTGCGGGATAGTCCTTCTTTTGGTATAAATACAACATCCATAAGTCAGATTCCTCATTCTGTTGTCAGACTTTGACAGTGACGGTTCTCTGCTGCTTCGTGATTTTTTTTCAACTGTTAAAAGCCAATAGTGATAGTTTTTGACGTCCTCCAGTTTCTACGAATAGTCCTTCTAGTATAAATACGACATCTATCAGTCGGAATCCTCATTCTGTTGTCAGACGTTGATAGTGACAGTTCTCCGCTGCTGCTTCGTGATTTTTCAACTGTTAGAAGCCAATAGTGATAGTTCTCCCTGTCCTCGTGCAGTATCAACTATTTTTCATAATGTATCCATGCGATATATGTGAGAAGGTTTTCATTCATCAGACCCATCTCATTCGTCATAAGAGAAATCATGATGGAAATAACCTCTTTAAGTGCTCTCAATGTGAATTGGCATTCTCAAGGAGAGATGACGTCCGACGGCATGAGTTAACCCACACCTCCAGAAAAACCTTCAAATGTGAAGAATGCGCCATGGAGTTTGGAAGAAAAGACAATCTTTTACGACATCAAAGAAAGCCCCACAATAATAAGCGAAAACGTTCTGAAGATGAAAGTATTCCCCGAAAGAAACAAAAACTAGACCCTGAAGACCCCTGTCAGTTTACAGAAGAAATGAAAAGGACCCTATCAACACATAAACTGCCGGCAACGGAAGAAACATCTGTTGACCTCACCTTTTTCCTTGATTCCTCGCGGGAGTCACTCCTAACTCATCTGAAAGATGAACTGACCTCGAAAGGTAGTATTAAATGGTACCTTGTCGTGCAAGTGTGCTTCAGACGAAAAGTCACCCCTTCTACCTTCGAACACTGTACCCCGTTTTTCCGAAGTAACTGTATCACAAGTCTTCCTGCATCATCCCTAAACAGAGAACTGGATTCAGCGTATAAGAAGATAAAGGACTCATTTGAAGAATTTGAAGGAACACACAGTGGATGGACACTGGATTCCGTACTCCACGTTGAAATGAACATTGGAAAATATATACCTCTTGCAGGGTCTAGTTATATCCCTACCCCAAGAGAATTACTATTAAAACGTGCTATTGTTAATGTATGTAATTCCGACCAAAAATGTTTTGTCTGGTCTGTTTTAGCCTCATTGTATCCCGCTATAGGAAACACTGAACGTCTTAACAACTATATATATTTAGAAGAAAAATTAAACACGTCTGACCTAATTTTCCCTGTTACAATAAATCAAATATCTAAATTCGAAAAAATGAACAATATTTCTGTCAATGTTTTTGGATATGAGAAAGAGGTGTTCCCACTCTATATCACACCATTCAGATTTAAAGCGCATGCAAATCTCCTTCTGTTATCGGATGATGAAAAGCAGCATTATTGCTCCATTAAGAATATGAGTAGGCTACTTAGTCCTCTCACCAAACATAATGGTGTACGTTTCTACTGTGATTACTGCCTTCACCGTTTCGCAAATGAATCACTCTTGAAGGATCATATCCCCTATTGTCAAGAACATGGACCACAGAGAGTAGAATTCCCAACTGAAGAAGAAAAATGGTTGAAATTCACAAATTTTAAGTTTCAGCAGCCCGTTCCATACGTGATTTATGCCGACTTTGAATCATTCCTAGTGAAAGTGGACACTTGTATGCCTAACCCTGAAAAATCTCACACCACTATCACGGCAAATCATGAACCCTGTGGATTTGCATATCTTGTTGTTGGACCTGATGGCTGCAGCTATAAACCTCCAGTAGTTTATAGAGGTCCTAATGTGGTAGAAGAATTTTTAGAATGTCTGCTTAAAGAAGAAGAAAACATCAAAAATTTACTGTCGACGATAAAGCCAATGCAACTCTCAAATTACGAAGAGGAATCATTTCGCAACGCTACTGACTGTCATATTTGTAAGCGTGTCCTAGGAGCAGATCGTGTGAGAGATCACGATCATATAACAGGTAAATTCCGAGGAGCTGCTCATAATTCCTGCAATCTGAACTTTAAGTTAACCAATAGGATTCCAGTTATCTTTCACAATCTAAAGGGATATGACAGCCATCTTATTATGCAGGGAATCGGTAGAATCAAAAATAAGAAGATTAATTGCATTCCCAATAACATGGAAACATACATAGCCTTCTCCCTGGGGACATTACATTTTATAGACTCCTATCAGTTTTAAGCACATCCCTTGAGAAGCTAGTAAATAATTTATCACCAGATGAGTTCCATATTTTAAAGGAACATGTTGAAACTGGACGGTTACACTTGGTTTTGAGAAAAGGAGTTTACCCCTATGATTATATTGACAAGAGTGAAAAGTTTGAAGAAACAGTATTACCACCACGTGAAGCATTTTACAACCAACTCACAGAAGAAGCACTAGAGGAAGAACACTACACCCATGCAATAAGCGTATGGAATGCATTCAGCATAAAAAATCTAGGCCAGTATCATGACTTGTACCTGAAGACTGATGTGCTCCTCTTAGCCGATGTTTTCGAAAGTTTCAGAAAACTATGCATCAGATACTATGAAATCGATCCCTGCCATGTTTACACAGCTCCTGGATTAGCCTGGCAAGCATGCTTAAAAATGACAAATGTAAATCTTGAGTTGATAACTGACCCTACAATGTACCTTTTCCTGGAAAAAGGCATACGAGGGGGAATTTCTGTGATATGCAATCGTCTTAGTACAGCAAACAACAAGTATTTGGACACCTATGATCCTCAGTTACCCTCTAAATACATTATGTACTATGATGCCAACAATCTTTATGGATGGGCAATGTCACAATGCCTCCCTCAAAGCGATTTTCGATGGCTTAATAAAGAAGAAATAGCAGATCTAAATATTACGACAATTGCTGACGATGCGAATAAAGGATACATATTGGAAGTTGATTTAGATTATCCAGTTTCTCTACACGACAAGCATAATGATTATCCACTAGCCCCTGAGAAACTTCAGATTACCAGCAGCATGCTATTACCATATTGTCAAGAGGTTGCTCAAAACCTTGGAATAAATACAAGCCAATCAGTCATGAAATTAGCCCCAAATCTAAATTCTAAGGAAAAATATGTCCTTCATTATCGAAATCTCAAACAATATTTAGCCTTCGGTATGCAGCTGAAGAAAATACATCGAGTTTTAGAATTTAATCAGTCTTGCTGGCTAAAACCATACATAGAATTTAATACAGATCAGCGGAAGAAAGCTAGAAACGACTTCGAGAAGGACTTCTTCAAACTGATGAATAATGCTGTGTTTGGAAAAACGATGGAAAATTTGAGAAATCGAGTGAAAATTGAATTGACTCAGAGCCCAAAGAGAGTATGTAAACTCGTAGCGTCACCTGCTTTTCACGCTTTTCGTGTTTTTGACAACGACCTCGCATGTGTGCAATCAAAGCTAACTAAATTGAAACTCAACAGGCCTATTTATGCTGGTTTCAGTATTCTAGATATTAGTAAACTATTGATGTATAGCTTTCATGATGAATATATTAGTCCGAAATATGGAGAAAAAGCTAAATTATTGCACTGATACAGATTCACTGTGCTACGAGCTTCAAACCGAGGACGTGTATGCTGATATGAAAGACGATATTGATCATTTTGACACGTCCGACTATCACATTGACCATGTTTTGCATAGTACACATAATAAAAAGGTACTAGGTAAAATGAAAGATGAACTTTCGGGAGTACCTATCAAAGAATTCGCAGGACTTCGTTCTAAAATGTATTCTATTCTGAGTTTACATGAGGAGAAGACGGGGAAAGGAGTCCCCAAATACATCGTAAAAAGAACCCTTCGTCACAAGGATTACAGAGACTGCTTGATAAACAAATCACCTTGTCGAATAGATTTGACACATTTGATATCACAGAAATTCCCCCTCGTATGCCTTTTTCCAGGAAAAGGTACATTGTAGGGTCAGTTATCAACTCAAGATTTACATTTGTCATTTTTAAGCATGCTTGCCAGGCTAATCCAGGAGCTGTGTAAACATGGCAGGGATCGATTTCATAGTATCTGATGCATAGTTTTCTGAAACTTTCGAAAACATCGGCTAAGAGGAGCACATCAGTCTTCAGGTACAAGTCATGATACTGGCCTAGATTTTTTATGCTGAATGCATTCCATACGCTTATTGCATGGGTGTAGTGTTCTTCCTCTAGTGCTTCTTCTGTGAGTTGGTTGTAAAATGCTTCACGTGGTGGTAATACTGTTTCTTCAAACTTTTCACTCTTGTCAATATAATCATAGGGGTAAACTCCTTTTCTCAAAACCAAGTGTAACCGTCCAGTTTCAACATGTTCCTTTAAAATATGGAACTCATCTGGTGATAAATTATTTACTAGCTTCTCAAGGGATGTGCTTAAAACTGATAGGAGTCTATAAAATGTAATGTCCCCAGGGAGAAGGCTATGTATGTTTCCATGTTATTGGGAATGCAATTAATCTTCTTATTTTTGATTCTACCGATTCCCTGCATAATAAGATGGCTGTCATATCCCTTTAGATTGTGAAAGATAACTGGAATCCTATTGGTTAACTTAAAGTTCAGATTGCAGGAATTATGAGCAGCTCCTCGGAATTTACCTGTTATATGATCGTGATCTCTCACACGATCTGCTCCTAGGACACGCTTACAAATATGACAGTCAGTAGCGTTGCGAAATGATTCCTCTTCGTAATTTGAGAGTTGCATTGGCTTTATCGTCGACAGTAAATTTTTGATGTTTTCTTCTTCTTTAAGCAGACATTCTAAAAATTCTTCTACCACATTAGGACCTCTATAAACTACTGGAGGTTTATAGCTGCAGCCATCAGGTCCAACAACAAGATATGCAAATCCACAGGGTTCATGATTTGCCGTGATAGTGGTGTGAGATTTTTCAGGGTTAGGCATACAAGTGTCCACTTTCACTAGGAATGATTCAAAGTCGGCATAAATCACGTATGGAACGGGCTGCTGAAACTTAAAATTTGTGAATTTCAACCATTTTTCTTCTTCAGTTGGGAATTCTACTCTCTGTGGTCCATGTTCTTGACAATAGGGGATATGATCCTTCAAGAGTGATTCATTTGCGAAACGGTGAAGGCAGTAATCACAGTAGAAACGTACACCATTATGTTTGGTGAGAGGACTAAGTAGCCTACTCATATTCTTAATGGAGCAATAATGCTGCTTTTCATCATCCGATAACAGAAGGAGATTTGCATGCGCTTTAAATCTGAATGGTGTGATATAGAGTGGGAACACCTCTTTCTCATATCCAAAAACATTGACAGAAATATTGTTCATTTTTTCGAATTTAGATATTTGATTTATTGTAACAGGGAAAATTAGGTCAGACGTGTTTAATTTTTCTTCTAAATATATATAGTTGTTAAGACGTTCAGTGTTTCCTATAGCGGGATACAATGAGGCTAAAACAGACCAGACAAAACATTTTTGGTCGGAATTACATACATTAACAATAGCACGTTTTAATAGTAATTCTCTTGGGGTAGGGATATAACTAGACCCTGCAAGAGGTATATATTTTCCAATGTTCATTTCAACGTGGAGTACGGAATCCAGTGTCCATCCACTGTGTGTTCCTTCAAATTCTTCAAATGAGTCCTTTATCTTCTTATACGCTGAATCCAGTTCTCTGTTTAGGGATGATGCAGGAAGACTTGTGATACAGTTACTTCGGAAAAACGGGGTACAGTGTTCGAAGGTAGAAGGGGTGACTTTTCGTCTGAAGCACACTTGCACGACAAGGTACCATTTAATACTACCTTTCGAGGTCAGTTCATCTTTCAGATGAGTTAGGAGTGACTCCCGCGAGGAATCAAGGAAAAAGGTGAGGTCAACAGATGTTTCTTCCGTTGCCGGCAGTTTATGTGTTGATAGGGTCCTTTTCATTTCTTCTGTAAACTGACAGGGGTCTTCAGGGTCTAGTTTTTGTTTCTTTCGGGGAATACTTTCATCTTCAGAACGTTTTCGCTTATTATTGTGGGGCTTTCTTTGATGTCGTAAAAGATTGTCTTTTCTTCCAAACTCCATGGCGCATTCTTCACATTTGAAGGTTTTTCTGGAGGTGTGGGTTAACTCATGCCGTCGGACGTCATCTCTCCTTGAGAATGCCAATTCTCATTGAGAGCACTTAAAGAGGTTATTTCCATCATGATTTCTCTTATGACGAATGAGATGGGTCTGATGAATGAAAACCTTCTCACATATATCGCATGGATACATTATGAAAAATAGTTGATACTGCACGAGGACAGGGAGAACTATCACTATTGGCTTCTAACAGTTGAAAAATCACGAAGCAGCAGCGGAGAACTGTCACTATCAACGTCTGACAACAGAATGAGGATTCCGACTGATAGATGTCGTATTTATACTAGAAGGACTATTCGTAGAAACTGGAGGACGTCAAAAACTATCACTATTGGCTTTTAACAGTTGAAAAAAAATCACGAAGCAGCAGAGAACCGTCACTGTCAAAGTCTGACAACAGAATGAGGAATCTGACTTATGGATGTTGTATTTATAACTAGAAGAAGGACTATCCCGCAGAAAGTGATTTAAAAGACTGTCCCGCAGAAACGAAAAGGAACAATGCTATTGGGTAAAAAAATTATTAAAAGAAAAAAAAGAAAATCTCTGATTAAAAAAAATAAATTATGTAAATTATTGAAGTAAATATTGACCTGTTTGTGTGGAGGAAAGACCCGCCTCCGCTTTAGAACACAAGGAGGCGGGTCCCATAGGATTAACATTGACCCGCCTCTGAGTTAGAACTCTCCTTTACCCACTACTGTGACATACCCTCAATCTTCCATTGGCGGGTTGAAGCTAAAATCGCGATTTACTCCAGGCTATCCATTGACAATTTTCGATGGTCCAGTTTCGATGTTCTTTAGCCAGGCTAGACGTTGAGCCCAGTGTCATGCAGTTAGAAGTGGGACTCTCGTAGGTCGCCGGCTCCTGAAGCCGAGATGATGAAGTGAGCATTGTGCGGTCTGTGCACTGACTTCCCGGCTGGAACCCGCGTTCAGATGGGAGGTGATTTCCGATAATGTCTGGCCCCTATTGGTCCGTACGATGCGGGTCAGACGGCGAAGCCCACGATCATTCAAGTCTGGTTGTCCTTTCAGTTTGTCGGGGTGCTTGTTTTTTTGCCAGAATTTTCATATTCCCAGAACACACTTGAAACTGTCGTACGAGAAAATCTAAGTTCGTTGACAATTTCGGAGATCGAGTGTCCCATTCATCGGGCACCTACGATCTGCCCTCTGTCAAATACATCTAAATCCCTCGCCTTTCCCATTACGCTTCTCACGACGAATGCTTGGGGAAGCCAAATGCGGGACTTGTGGTACTGAATTTGGATAACGTCTCCTATCCCTAATTCAATGGCACTTCAGTGTAATATAATTTACGAATCAATACCATCCCAGTGGCAGCGTGGATCAAAAGGATCTGGGTTCGAGTCCGGATATGGATAAATATTCCTTTTCTTGCGATGTCTTTTTGACTGAATGAGAATGAGTGAGAATGAGGTCTCACTTTCCTTAGACCTTCTCCATGGATTATTGGTCCTGACATACTCTTCTAAGCCATCGGTGGCAAGAAGCTGCTTGAGAAGTAATTTTTAGGCTTCAGTAGCTTCCCCATGGACTCCAACTTAAACACATTGAGAGATTTTAGCTTCTATTATGGTATGCAGAAAAATAACTTCAAGTTGTTTAGGTTGTTTTACCTCTGAGCGACGCTTTTGTTTGCACATAACAGACTAAATGGCCAGGTAATATGGCTCAGAGAAGGTTGGGAAAGGGGACTCACTTGGACAGCTAGTAGGAGACAGATGGAAGATTCCTTTCGAGGCCATCCGTTGTGTTCTTTAGTGTGCACAAGGTATGCATGACGGTCCTGCATACAGAGCCAAGTCTTAACGTTCCATCTGAAGGACGAGAGCCTTTATAAACCCATCGGTGTGCCCTTTCTCACTGAG
Organism: Ryuthela nishihirai; assembly: GCA_038380435.1. NCBI lineage: Eukaryota > Metazoa > Arthropoda > Arachnida > Araneae > Heptathelidae > Ryuthela > Ryuthela nishihirai. Next base: position 13,020,373 of record JAWZYU010000021.1, on the reverse strand, counting down.
AGTAGAACCGAAGTTTCGCAAAGAAAATTCTCAAATCGAGCACAGTTCAGACTCGAACGTGGGACTGTAGATTATGAGCCAACCACTTACACCATTATAACTTAAAGTTTTTGTTACAAGCAAGAGTTTTGGAAAGAACTGCACACAAAAGATGAATAATATATTTAAAAAAGTCTCTGTAACGACGCATTACATTAAAAAATTATTTTTCCTATAAGAACCATCTGCGTTTCTGTGCTGTTGATACCAATTACCGTTTCAGAATGCTAGTAAGAGTAACAGAAACGAAGGATTTTTCAACTTCTTTACATTTCATGATATTTTCAAGGAATTTTAAAGATCTCTTCTTGCCCCCCCACCTCCCTCGGTGTTTTTTATAGATCCAGTCCTTGATAATCCAGTCCTGTCCCTTTCCCACATAAAAAAGTCATCTGAACCCCCACTAAATGATATATATATTATATACAGGGTGATTCAAAACTGTTGGGCCAAACTTTAAGGGGTGATAGAACACACCTAAACAAGCATCCTTCGTCATGCAATGCATGGTCGGAACTCAAACGGTGAAGCGCTAGGAGTTAGCAGTTACTATGTCAGGAAATGAAGAAGCATAATAATGACAGAAGAGGTTTTAAACAATTGCAGAAATTGCAGAACAGGAAGTACAGAATTTTATTGAACAAATTACAGAAACTGCTCAAAAGAGCGACCGCCAACATTAATGCAGGCTTCACACCTTCGACGACGTAGTGATCGGCGTACATGGGCGAAAACACCAGGCATTTCTCGTACAGCAGTAGCGGCAATAGAAATCCTGGCAACAAGGTCCTCATTGGAATCGATGGGGCTATCATAGATGAGGCTTTTCATATGGCCCCATAGGAAAAAGTCCAGACATGAGAGATCGGCCAAGCGATGGGTCCACTTCGACCAATCCATCGTCCTGGAAATTTTGCATCCAAGGCGTTCCACACATGCACGCTGAAATGGGGTGGCGCTCCGTCGTGTTGGAACCACATACGTGTTTAAATGTTTGCTGGAATTTTGGTAATTCTGGCAAGACTTCTTGCAAAAATACGAGGTACGTTCTCCCTTTCAGTGTGGCTGGCAGAAGGTATGGGTCAATCAAATGGTCACGGAGGATTCCAGCCCAAACATTTATGGAGAAACGCCGCTGGTAAGAATGTGGACGCATGGCGTGCGGATTACTGGTGGCCCACACGTGAATTGTAGGTATTAAAAATGCCCTCACATGTAAAAGTGCATTCGTCAGTGAATAAGACATGTGCATCAAAGTCCAGTTGCACTGCAGTCTGCTGCAGTAACCACTGTGCAAAATCCACACGAAGCGGATAATCTGCAGGTGTCAACGCGTGCACCCTCTGTGCATGGTAGGGGTGTAATCGTTCATCGTAAAACTCGCCACACCGTCGATTGAGGCACACTTGCGGCATGGAAAATTGCTCGTGTGCTACATGCGGGACGATCTCCAACCCTATGTAGAATTTCCTCTGTAACACGTGGCGTCCTCACACTCTTTGCACGTCCTGTATCCTGCGAGCCACTGAAAAGGAGCCCGTTTCGCACAGATACCGGTGCAATCGCTGAAAGGTTTTACGATCAAGCACACGTCTGGTCAGAAAGCGCTCCCGGTACAGTCTTTGGGCATCCCTCCGCATTCCCGTCTGTGGCTCCGTACGTGAAATGCATGTCCGCCTTCTCCTGATTCGTGAAATAATCCATCCGTTCAATCCATGCTAGAAATGACGACTGCGAAACCATCGCTTATAAGTATTCACTGGAAAGCGCCCTCTAGCGCTTCACCGTTTGAGTTCCGACCATGCATTGTATGATGAAAAGTGCTTGTTTAGGTGTGTTCTATCACCCCTTAAAGTTTGGCCCAAGGGTTTTGAATCACCCTGTATATATATTTGTATATTTTTAATACTTATAATGCTTGAAAATTCGGCCGCCAAAAGAACTCTTTACCTATCCAACCTCCTCCAAAGAAAAAGAAAAACCATTGTAGCTACGACATTGTCTCATATATTTATAATTGCTCGTGTGGGTGTCGGCAGGGTGGGAGAAAGAGGTCAGTCTCCAACCCCCACCTATAAGAATATTGATTGAAACATACATTTATGATGAATCAGAGATGTACCAAAAGACTAATGTTTTTCTTTAATTCATTCAACAAACTCTAATGAGTGAAGTAGCCGATAAATTGGGGGGAAAAATGTCTTTGACTTCAATGACAATTATGAGAAATTATATCTCATCGCCTACGAAGGTTTAGTTAAATCCTTTTTGGAACCCGATTCTTCGTAAGCCTTTCTCTGCTGCAAAGACATTGCTCAATTCCCTTGCCATTACGATGAGTCATTGCCCCTAAACTAGGCAGATGGAGAATGTTCTTGTCGAGATGTACAATCCACTCCTGGATTCTGTTTAATTGCAACTCGGAGGCATCGGAAGAAGAGACCGTTGTTAAGTTACTGTATGATCGATTCCTCTGGTGCTCGTCGAGGAAGGCTCCACCAGACTGTGAACATTAGTCTCTTCGCTGTCGATCATGCACCTCGGGAGAGGAAAGAAAGAAACAGAAACAATAATCTATATTTTCTCTTTGCTTTTGCCTTGTTCTCGAAATGCGAGTTCCTTGTTTGCATTTTGTCTTAATCGCACCCTTTTCTACCGACGGATGTGTTAGAGGGACTCTTTGGGGACCTCTAACACATCCGTCGGTAGAACGGATCTGTTAGAGGTTGTTGATTTAACGAGAGTATTGGAGTCAACGAGAGTGTTGGTTTCGAAATGCGAGTTCCTTGTTTGCATTTTGTCTTAATCGCACCCTTTTCTACCGACGGATGTGTTAGAGGGACTTTTTGGAGGACTCTTTGGGGAAACGTACCGAGGCATTTGCTGAAAAAAAAAGCAAGAGAAATGCTTTTTGGTTAGAAAAAAAGCGAACAGCTTTGTTTTGTTTTTGTTTATTAATATAAAAGAGATTTCTTGCATATATTTTCCGTAATACGTTTCCTTTTGTTTTGTTTCATTTCTGCGATTTGTAGTTGTTATGACGTATGCATATTTGCTGCTTTCGAAACTGAACTCATTAATGAATGCTCCACCTAAATATTTTTAATTTTGAAACAATGGTTTGCTTTTTGAAATGATTTTGCCCCTCTGAAAGTTTCCCACCTCTTTAAAAAAAATTCTCAGATGTCATGCCAATTTAAATAAATTTAGAATCATGATAATTGTTATTCCATTGTCTCTGGGGTCCTTATGACCTACTCATTATGCATGATAAGTTCCTCTCGTGCGGATAAAGAAAGCGACTCCTATTTCCATTTTAAATAAGCTATCTAAAAAACATAAAAGCAGTGCTTCCTTTATGAGTATGTGGTGTATTACCTCTTTTCCTAAAAAAAAGCCTTTCTCTTCCTCTTTTGTCAGCAAATGTCTTTGTATGTTTCCCCCAAAGAGGCCCTTTAACACATCAGCCGGGGAAAAAAAGAGTGCGATGAAGACAAAATGCAAACAAGGAACTAGCATTTCGAGGACAAAGCAAAAACAATAAGAAAATATAGATTATTGTTTTAGTTTCTTTCCCCTCCCGAGGTGCAACTGATCGACAGCGAAGAGACTAATCTTCACACTCTGGTGGAGCCTTCCTCGACGAGCACCAGAGGAATCGATCAGACAGTAACTTAACAACGGTCTCTTCTTCCGATGCCTCCGAGTTGCAATTAAACAGAACCCAGGAGTGGATTGTGCATCTCGACAAGAACGTTCTACATCTACATAGCTTAGGGACAACGAGTCATCGTAATGGCAGAGAATTGAGCGACATCTTTGCAGTAGACAAAGGCTTGAGGAGAACCGTTTTTCGAAAAATTATTTAAGCTTTTTTTAACAATTCAGGCGATGAGAGATAATTTGTTATAATTGTCATTGAAGTCAAAGATATTTTTTTCTTATCAGATACTTCATTAATAAAGTTTATTCAATTGACATCAATATTTACGTATATTCAGGCAAAACGAAAGAAATTATGAGAATTGGTTCAGTCGATAACTCTTCAGCATCTTGATCTGATGTTTTTTCCCAATTACATCAAAGTTTATTACATTTACGTCTATGTCTGTACATTTATGCGATGACAAAGTATTCAGATATATGATCAAAGTATTCAGATATTTGTATGGGATGTGCTATGAGTGTCACTGATCACGTTATTTGGAACAGATCCATATACAGATCCAAAACAGTCGAATATGGAGCAGTGAAAATCCTCACACTTTTCACGAACGACCATTACACGCACGGAAAATTGGTGTTTGATGTGCAATTTCCCGTCGTCACATATACTATACATATATAATAGGTCCTGTGTGTAGTGTGATAGTCCTTTATTTTTTGACTCAACTGTAACTAGTGAAATTTATCGCGACTTCATCCAGCAATTTATTTCACTATTGTATGTGAATGAACGAGAGTATTGGTTTCAACAAGATGGCACGACCGCTCATACTGCAAATGACACAATGGTCATGTTGCAGAAATTTTTTGGTGATCATTTGATTTCAAAAAATTTGTGGCCCCGAAGATTCCCAGATCTTACTCTTCCAGATTTTTTTCCTTTGAGGATATCTCAAATGTGTAGTGTTTCAAAACAATCCTCATACACTTGAAGATTTGAAGGCTAACATTGAAAGAGAGATTTTAAACATAAGAAAACAAACATTACAAAAGGTGGCTGCAAATGTCATGAAACGGGTGCGAACCTGCATCCAGGTTGAAGGAAATCACTTTCAACATCTGTTGTAAAGGGTAGATATGTCTAATTTGCATCTTTTGAAATTTGTGTGTTTTGTCAAGTTTAAATATAAAAATTCAATAGAGGGTTGCGTCCTTTTTGAAACACCCTGTATGACGCAGAAACGGTAGAGCTCTGAATATTTAAGGTTTGTTGAGCTTCGAAAACGTTTCGAAATTTCAAATCCAACTGAGAAATCAGAGGAATTTTCAGATCCGGTGTCGCATTCCCGGTCAACTAAGTGTCGGAGTGATCAGAACATAATTTTCGGTCCTTTTCAACAGTTTTTTTTTTTATAAAAAAAAATCAACAATGTTTCATCACTTTCAATCCTCACTCCGTTTCCGATTGTTTATACAACATCTCACCTCACGTCACAAGTCGGAAAGGATTTATTTGTCTGTCCTCCAAATTATGAACTATAACAATAAGTAGCACATGCACATAGGTAAATATGTGTAATGCTGTAACGAACGAAATGAAAAGTCGTTAGAATAATATATAAAGTTTTAATTTCAAATAAAATGTTGTCTTCCGTCGTGGTATGTTCTGCCATGCTGGTTTGACCTATTCCAAAAAAAATATTGAGCGACGACGGACCAACCGGTAACGAGCATTGGAAATGTTAATATATTTTTGTAAATCACACTGCAATCGATAAATAAACTGCATAAATAATTCTACTGACCACTGAAACTGTTGACCAATGCTTGAAGTGGATTAAGATCGTGGGAAAGAATTTAGAAGGTGGTTGAGGTAGAACATTCTTCAACATCATCATCATTCATTCATTCATTCAACTTCACGAGAATTGGGTGGTCCTTTTTCAGGCTTACTCATTAAATATTAAGTGGAGAAATAACTTGAATATTAATATATTTTTTCTACAACCTTTTTTATTTTATGATTTTTATTTAAAGATTTTTATTTTTTTTTTCAGGTTATATTTTAAGCTTTTTTTTTATAACAATCTTTTTTTTTGTATTTTTTATTTTAAAGATTTTTTTTTTATAATTTATTCCATATATCTGTTTTTTTAAGGAAGTCAAATAATAATCGGAAGATTTTTAATTTTGTGGAAGCAACAGGGAAATCAAGAATAGAATTTATATTATAATCCAAAATTCCCACGTTTTCTATATTTTTAAAAAATTGATTTCTTTCAGACAAATATTTGTCGCAGTTTAAAAGAATATGAGAGGAGTTTTCTGTTAAATTGCATTTTGAACATTTTGGAGAGTCAATTAATTTTAAGTAAAATTTTGATTTATTTAAAAGTATGGTGTCGGTTCTTAGTCGTAAAATTATTTTAACTTCCTCTCTAGTAAAGGGAAGATCTTGTAAATTGTTAATTTTGTTTGATAAATTAAATCTGTAGTTTGGTTTGAAAAAAGACTGCAATTGAAAGTATTTCTCACAAATGGTAAATTCCAAATTTTTTATTTCTTTTTTGGTGAGAACAAAAAATTTGTGAAGAGGTGTAATATTATAATATATAGGTGCAGATTTGGCAATTTTATCAACCTTCTCATTTTCCTCTATTCCAGTATGTCCTGGAATCCAACTTAAATGAATGTGATCCTTATTAATATTTAAGTTTTCAGTGTGTAATTTAAGTATAGAGTTAGTATAAAAGTTAAATGATGAGTGAGATGTTTCTTGTTTTAAAGATAAAATAGCTCCTTTAGAGTCTGTAAATATGACTATGTTTCGATTTTTAACATTTTGTGAGATCCATTTAAATGAGGCAAAAATAGCATAAACGGATCTCACAAAATCTTAAAAATCGAAACATAGTCATTTTTACAGACTCTAAAGGAGCTATTTTATCTTTAAAACAAGAAACATCTCACTCATCATTTAACTTCATCATCATCACTGTCAGATGTCTCTATTGTTGTCGTGGGTACAGAGGTGATGATGTTTGCTGGCGAAAATATTCCAAGAGTGTTCTCTGTTCTTCCATTTTCGTCTTCTCTTTATACAATTGCTTTTAGTTAGAGAAAAATCAGTTAGCCTTCTTCAGAACTGAAGACTTCTTTCACGATTAGGAGCATTCTATTTCTGCTAAACTGATAGCAGAAAGTCTACAAGTGGGTTAATGAATCCTTTAAATACTAACTACAGGTATAAGCACAGCAAAGGCCCATAGAGTCAAGCACATTTCCATATGTTTATATATGTGCAACTGTATATAGAGAATAAACTTTCTTGCCGTCGTCTATATGATACAGTGGCAATTTCCTTTATTACATAGATAGCATATCCCCTCGAACGCACACCGAAGAACGAGTGTAACAACCAACAAATTTCTGGTTTCATCTATAGCCGCCGTTGAATTAAATAATTAAAAAATAAAGTGTCGGGAGTCACCGCTACGGGACCATGTCAATATTCTCGACATAAGTTGTTATATTTGTAGCTGTGAGATAAATAAAGCTTTCCTGAAAAATTTCCTTAACTGCGAAATGTTTCGCTATATAACGAAAATGGGTTCTGAGATATAATTTCCGTAAGTGGGTGTCAGGCTAGAGGCATTTTTAGATTTTTTTTTTGTTCAGGCTGTGTATATTTATTTTGGATGTCGCCAAAATAGTCATATGCTACGGGGAGGCCCTCTGTCCCGACATCTGGAAAGTTAATTGCAGTAGCAGTGTACAGGGAACGGCTAGCGTCCGCTGGCAAGTGACCCGGGTCCCTGAGGGCTAACGGACGCCCAGATGGTGAGGCATAGAAAAGAAAGGAAGAAAGGGTTTGGCAACGATGAGAGGAGAGCCGGTCGAGTTTCGGAAGGAGACGGACGAGAACTGGTAAAGCGGGAAATGCCGACTGGTAATAGCGGCATTGGCTCTGTAAATACAGCTGAACAGGCATAGTAAGCTGGTGTTGTTGTAATCCATGTAATTGAGCATATGTCCTCGTCCAGCAAGTACGTTGGAAGGTTAAATAAATCTTTGTTATTTTTAAGTAAAGCCTGAAGTTGGACTAATTTATTGGGGAGGAGCCTCAGTATCGAGTCTCTGCAATTGTGAATAAACCGTTTGATTCTATCCGAAAGACTCTTTCACCCGTCGCGTATAGCGATCGAACCGAGGGACCGACAAACGAAGAGTTAACATCACAAAGTGGCGCAGTCGACAGTATGCAACAGAGGTGAAAGTAGCGGCGAAGGTGACGGAAGAGTTCCGACATCCATGGTGAGCTGACCAGAACAAGGCTGATACTGCCAAGAGTGTCCTGCGGTGTGCTTCAGGCGATAGAATAGCTGTGAAGGTACCTGAAGAATCGTGCATCACGTTCGAACTGTGGAAAAAGCTGTGAAGGTGACGGAAAAGTTCAACATCCACTGGGAGCTGACCGACGCAAGGCTGATACTGCCAAGAGTGTTCCGGCTGTGTGCTTCAGGTGTCAGACTGACGAGGCGGTTCGTTCCTGTCATCGCATCGGAGGTAAGTATCCTCTTACTCTAGGGGCAATTAGTTAGATACGGCAGAGGCCTGTACGAGCTAAAATGGAGCTTAGGAGCGGTCGCGATAGGGAAAGGGATGAGTTAAGACGAGGCTTCACAGAGAGGGATAGCACGCAGGGTGGTTATTCAGGGAATGATCTGGGAGGCGAGGAGGTGACAATAGACAGAGAGTCTGATGCTGCGATAGACATGAGAGGGTTGAGGGATGATGACGATGACAACGATGCGGATATGCTGCAGAGCGGGACCAGAAAGCAGAGAGCTAAAGAAAGGATTGGATATGATTTTGAATTAGAGAGGATGAGGTTAGAGATGCAACTGAGAAGGGAAGAGAGAGAGGCAGCAGAAAGGGAAAAGGAGAGAGAGGCAGCAGAAAGGGAAAAGGAGAGAGAGGCAGCAGAAAGGGAAAAGGAGAGAGAGGCAGCAGAAAGGGAAAAGGAGAGAGAGGCAGCAGAAAGAGAAAAGGAGAGAGAGCATGAGTATAGAATGCTGGAACTGCAAATGAGGAATGCAAACGAGGAGAGGGGTGATGGGCGAACGGTGGCAGTATCTAGTAATCCAGCAGATGCGCGGCTGGCTAATTATATAAAATTATTGGGAAATATGTTAGCTGGAAGCCCTAAAAACCCTGAAGAGGTGATAAATCTCTTTGAGACAGCGGAAAGGGGATTTAAGATATATGAAGTGCCAGAGGAATTTCGAGGCAAAGTCATCATTTCTTTTTTAGATGGTAATTATGCAAGGTCCTGGTGCTGACCATATAAACCTACTGGACTGGACAGATATATGGCTCTGAGCTTGATTATGGATCCTGATTTTGCTGCACTGGTGGGCTTCTGTGGAGGGAAAATCTTCCGCTGTGTTTTCTTTTTGTTTGTGGGTTGACAGCCCCAAGTGAATAGATCCACAGGATATGTTTATCAGCTGGTGGATAATCCTGAGCAGAAGTCATCGCCTGAACTCTTTGCTTCTATTGGCATCGTCAAATTCTACATTGGAGGAAGTCTTCCAGTGTAGATGGCTTCAGCCTTTAGTAGTGGGGGAACGGGTCTTTGCCCCATGTCTGCGATTAGGGGGCTGTTTGATATTGTCGGCATTCCCTCTCTCAATAAACATAGTTTCTTTAAACATCCCACTAACCATTTTCTCTCCATAGGTAGTTGGAATGTGAGGACTCTGCACAGAGCTTTTTCTCTTGATGTCCTCACACAAGAATTCCACCGTTATAATTTAGATATTCTCGGCTTGCAAGAGACCAGATGGACAGATAAAGGTCAGATTCTTAAAAATAATCTTAAATTTCTCTTTTCAGGGAGGGACGACAAAAAGCATCACCAAGGCGTGGGTCTGCTTCTCAGCAGACACGCTAGTGATGCTCTTCTAGGATATGAGTGCATTAATGAAAGGTTTCTTACAGCAAAATTTCAGACAAGCGTTAAAGACCTGAATGTTATCTGCTGTTATGCCCCCACTGAAGATGCCGATGAGGTTCAGAAGGATAGGTTTTATGAACAACTTCAGGATATTTTGAATTCTGTCAAGAAAGGAGATATTACCCTTGTTCTTGGTGACTTCAATGCCAAAGTTTGTACTGACTCTGACCTTTGGGGAGGAGTAATAGGCCCTTTTGGTATTGGTAGCTGCAATAGCAATGGGCAACGTCTCCTACAGGTAAGTAAACTCAATGGATTCAGAATAACTAACACTTATTACAAACACCGCGACATACATAAGTACACATGGGTTTCACCTGATGGGCTGCATAAGAATATGATTGATTACATATTAATTAACAGCAAATGGACTAGTTCTGTTAGGAATACCAGGGCATATAGGGGAGCTGAAATTGGATCTGACCATTACCTTGTTAAAAGTGTGTTGCAACTTAAACTTAAAAAGTGTTGTGCTAGGGTTAAAAAATTTACTTTTAATACTGAAGCTCTGAAAGATCCAGTTATAGCCAAAGCTTACCATGATAGGTTACTTAGTCATTATGACAGTCATGGTTTGCTTACTACTGAAGTTGAGGAAGAATGGGATCATTTTAAACAGGCTTTTTTGGACACTAGCAGTACTCTTTTGGGAAAAAAGGAGCAGAAGAGGCAAAATTATCTGAGTGATAAGGCACTTGAGCTTATTTCGGAAAGAAAGAACTGCAGGAATGTCCTTAATCAATACCCTACTAGTCCTAATAGAAAGCATTACAGAGACCTTAATAAACTTGTAAAGGATCAGTTAGCTGCTGATAAAAATTTTTGGCTTGATGGTTTGGCTGACAAAGCCGAGGAAGCAGTTAGACAGCACAACAGCAGAGAGCTGTACCAGATAGTTAATGTTTTGTGTGGTAGAAAACGGACAGGCATACAAGGATTGAAGGATAAACAAGGTAAGGTTATAGAAGGGGAGGATTCTGTCATGGCTAGGTGGGCTGAGCATTTCAGTGATGTTCTAAACAATGTAGTTAGTTCTACTCCCATTGTTTGCAATGATGATAGATGCATTGGTGGCTTTAATGTTGGCCCTATAACACAATCTGAAGTTAGTTTGGCTGTTTCTAAACTTAAACTTCATAAATCCCCAGGGGTAGATGAAATTACTACGGAAATGCTTAGAGCTGGGAATGATTCGGTTACCACTTGGATGACTGAAATTCTGAATCTCTTTTATGATAAAGGCATGGTTCCTAAGGATTTTACCAGAGCTATTGTTATCCCTATTTTCAAAAAAGGTGATCGCAGTTCTTGTGATAACTATAGGGGTATCAGCCTACTCTCTGTTCCAGGTAAAGTTCTTTCCATGATTGTGCTTAATAGAATTAAGAATCTGGTTGACAGGCAATTGCGTGATGAGCAATGTGGATTCAGAAGTGGTAGGGGATGTGTAGATCAGATATTTTCACTTAGGCAGATTCTTGAGAAATGTTTAGAGTTTCAGAAACCTTTGGTTGCTAGCTTTGTTGATTTCAAAAAGGCTTTCGACTCTGTTGATCGTCATAATTTGTGGTTGATTTCAAAAAGGCTTTCGACTCTGTTGATCGTCATAATTTGTGGTTGATTGTGAGATCATATGGTATACCAGACAAGTTAGTTAACATTATGAAAGCTCTCTATAATAACACTGAGTCGTGTGTGAGAGTTGGTAAGGCTTGTAGCAATTGGTTTAGCATTACTTCTGGTGTTCGACAAGGGTGCATTTTGTCTCCTTTTCTCTTTAGCTTGGTTATAGATTATGTTATGCGAAATTCACTTCAAGGGAAAGATTTTGGCCTTAAATGGGCTGGAGATAGGAAAATTTCTGATTTAGATTATACTGATGATTTAGCCCTTCTGGCAAATGATGTTGATGAGATGAACTCTTTCATTCGAGCCGTTGATGAGACTGGTAGTAGAGTAGGTTTGGTTATAAACAGAGAGAAAACTAAAGTGATGAAAATTGGTCAGGCAGGCTGTGATTCAGTTAATCTGAATGGTTGCAGTCTTGAGCAGGTGTCACAGTTTAATTATCTTGGGAGCTATGTAACAGATAATGGTGATGTGCGGCATGAGATTAACAGACGAATAGGGATTGCTGCTGGGACTTTTAAGAATCTATGGAGAGTGTGGAGAAATAGGCGTATACACCTAAAGACTAAAATTAGACTGTATAATAGTTTGGTTCTTTCTAGGGTTAGTTATGGTAGTGAAACTTGGACACTTTGTAAACAAGATAACAGGAAACTAGATGCTTTTGATTCCAGATGCTTACGCAGTATCTTGGGCATTAGGTGGTTCAACTTTGTAACTAATGATGAGATTAGGAAAAGGAGTTTGCAACCTCCTTTAAGCAGCATATTGTGCAGAGAGAGACTCCGTTGGTTTGGCCATGTTGCCCGTATGAATAATTATAGATTGGCGAATAGGGTTATGAACAGTGTGCCTAAAGGCCTCAGAAAGAAGGGGAGACCTAGGATGCGGTGGGCAGACAATGTCAAACAGGACCTTGTTAGAATTGGTGTGCAGTGGCCAGATGCAGTAGATGTAGCTCAGGATAGACTTGCTTGGAGAACTAAATTGCACGGTCTGGTTGGACCTCCGTAGCCCATGGCTGCTTGAGGATGATGATGATGATGATGATGAATTATGCAAATCATGTTTTTCGAAAATTAAGTGCAGAGGATTTTGTTTATTATAAGAAAGTTAAAGAGGCCGTATTAAAAGAGTTTAAGCTCACTCCCTCTGCGTACAAGAGAAAGTTTGAAACTATCGCGAAAGATCCGAATGAGTCATATAATCAGTTAGCCTCGAGACTCAGAAATAGCTGGGATTACTACGTCCGCAGTAGGAAAGTGACAAAATTTGAGGAGCTTATGGACCTGATAGTGTCGGATAGGTTACGTGATAGCCTTCCTCAAGACACTCATGCTTACGTAGTACAGAAAGAGGCGGAGTCATGGGCAAAAGCAGACGAAATAGCCACGTGGGCAGAGATACACTCAGCCAGTGTGAGAGAGGACAGAAAACAGGCAAAAAGCTTTACTAAAGTGAATGGAGGGCCACAGCGATTAGGGGATACCCGTGGTAATAATTTCCAGCGAAGAGAGAATCTTAGGACAGACAGTCGATTCAGGCGCAATATCTTGGATAATTATCCCAGCAGTAAGGGTTCGCAAGGGTTGATAAGAAGATGCCATAAGTGTGGATCACAGGAGCATTTGATGCGTATTTGCCCAGCTCGATCAAGAGAGTCCGGTGCTAGTAATCATCATGCAAAAGTGAATCAGGTGAGGGAAGTTGATTCACAGGCGGTAAAGCAGAACAGCGAGGCGATGATAGCCAGAGTTAAAATACCTTTAGGTGAAGTTCTCAGGAGGGAGAAAAGGTCGAAGTGGGAGAGGACGATTCCTGCTGATTATAAGCTGGTTAGAGTTAGATGCGGCGAGAAAACGGCGCAAGCAGTGGTCGATTCAGGGGCGGAGATAACGGTGGTCAGGAAAGGCATGCTAGAGGAAGAAAAACATATGGTGAAGAGCCACATAATAGTACGTGGGCCCTTCGAAGAGACGAAACGAGCAGAGGTAAAGGAGCTTGCTTTGAGCCTAATAGAAGAAACTGATTCGCCCAAGGCCAGGGGTGGAAAAGTAAACGTATTATGCGCAGTAGTTGATGGACTACGGGAAGAAGTACTGTTAAGTGCAGAAACATTTTGTGATCTTTTAGAGGAAAAGGAAAACGTACCTAGGACTATACAGCCCAAGGTACAAGCTGTTAATCAAGTGGCCGATCAACAGGAAGGTGAAGCACGAGAGGAGGAGCCTGAGGCGGTAGGAGCGAAAACAGAATCTCCCGAAGAAATAAATCCTCTCGCTACTAGTGATGTGAGACTGTTTAAAATTCAACAGGGGAATGACCCCTCCCTTAGAATAGCCCATAATGAAGCAAAAGAGAAGAAGAATAACTATTTTTATTTGGATGATTTGCTATACCATAAGGACAAGGTATTAGGAGAGTCTGTGAGTCAGCTTGTAGTACCAGTTGAAAGACGTCAAAAGATTTTAGAACTGGCACACGAGTCCGTATTTGGTGGTCATTTAGGTGCTAAAAAGAGTCAGGAGCGGATTAGATATTCATTCTTTTGGCCTTCATGCAAGAAGGATGTTAGGAAGTTTTGCGACTCCTGTCTGAAGTGTCAGTTAAGGGAAAAGGTCAAGAAGCAGGATAGAATCCCCATCACGCCTATAGCGCGCCCGAAATTACCTTTTGAAAGGGTAAATCTTGATGCTATTGGTCCGATAGACCCACCATCTGCAAAAGGGCACAGGTTCATATTGTGTCTGATTGATCAGCATACTAGATGGCCTGAGGCGGTATGCCTAACATCGCTTACAGCAAAGAACACCTGCGATGCTCTGTTAGAAATATTTCAGCGGACAGGCATACCTTCTGTTATCGCAACAGATAGAGGGACAAATTTTACGGCAGAATTAACTCAAGAAATGGAAAAGAGAATTGGAGCTTCACCTCGATTTTCTACTCCGGGATATCCTCAAAGTAACGGTTTGTAGAGAGATTTAATCAGACTTTGAAAAATATGTTACACCACGTCATTAGAGTGGAACCCAGGCAGTGGCACAAGGCCGTGCCATTTTTACTGTGGGCGTACCGGGAGGTTCCCAACAGTACTACCGGTATATCTCCATTTCAGTTGATGTATGGGAGGCAACCAACAGGGCCACTCTCAATCCTAAAAAATAGCTGGACTGACGAGCAGGTCATGCCTGTGGGTATTCCAGTTACTGCTGCGCAATATCTTCAAGAATTAAAGATCAGGCTAGAAATAGCAGCAGCGCAGGTTAAGGATCTAGCAGAAGAGAATCAAAGGAAATATGCATATTATTACAATAGGAGCGCTCGGGTTAAGGAGTTTAAAGAAGGAGATCAGGTGATAGCTTTAACGGCAGACTCAAATAACAAACTGTATGCCAGGTGGATAGCCCCAGCAACAGTAGTGCGACGCATATTTCCGCACAGTTATGAGGTAAGGTTACCAGACGGGGCAACCAGACATGTTCATGCGAATAGGTTGAGGGAATTAAAAGCTCGTTGTAATGTGGTAGGAGTGATCTTTGATGAAGATACCGAATTTGGAGAAATAAAAGAAATGCCTAGAGCAACAGCACAAGAAAGGGGTAGCAAGGTCGGGCTACAGCCGATGAAACATGCTTTTCCGAACCTGTCAGCAGAGCAAGCAAAGGAGCTGCATGAGCTATTGGACGAGTTTCCGAGGTTTTTTTTAAATCGTCCAGGCAGATGCAAGCAAGGGCAACATAGCATTAGATTAAAAGAGGGCAGTCATTTGAAGACGCTACACAGGTACAAGGTACCACATGCGATGCGAGAACAAGTCGAAAGACAGGTAAATGAATTGCTGGAAGCAGATATGATAGAGCCAGCACAGAGCGAGTTCACGCATCCCATTGTGTGTGTTGCAAAAAAAGATGGGACCATGCGTTTGTGCTGTGATTTTAGAATGGTGAATGGTTACACAATACCTGATGCTTTTCCCATGGCCCATGTACCTGATCTATTATACAAGGTAGGCGCTGCTAATTACATCTCTACGATAGACCTGTTACGTGGGTACTGGCAGATAGAGCTAGCAGAGGGAAGCAGACCGCTAACTGCTTTTTCTACTCACAAGGCTCAGTACCAATGGAAAGTTCTCCCGTTTGGTTTGATTGGAGCGGCTTCCTGCTTTCAACGAATAATGAATTCCATATTAGCTGGGCATCAGGATTATTCGGTAACGTATCTAGATGATGTAGCCATTTATTCAGAAACCTGGGCAGATCACATGAGGCATCTGAGAGAGGTGCTAATGGAATTAGAAAACGCAGGGCTTACAGGAAACTTAGCAAAATGCTGTTTTGCCCAAAATACGGTGAAATATCTAGGACATATAGTGGGGTCAGGCACCCATAAACCGGACCCGGAAAAACTTGGAGCTATACATCGTTTGCAGATCCCCAAGACGAAGAAAGAAATCAGGAGAGCTTTAGGACTGTTCGGGTACTATAGGGATTATATTGCCAGGTTCGCGGAAATAGCAAAGCCTCTAACAGAATTAACTAGGAAAAAGGCTCCCGAGCGAATTATCTGGACAGCCGAAGCGAATAAAGCATTTCAGACCCTGAAGGAAAGGTTATGTACCGCCCCAGTTTTGGATGTACCAAAGCATGGGGAACCCTACATAATGTATGCTGATGCATCTAATTATGCAGTCGGGGTGTGTCTCGCCCAGACAGAAGACAAGAATAATATCAAACCTGTAGCTTATGCCAGCCAGAAATTGACAGACACACAACGAAGGTGGGCAACCGTTCATAAAGAAGCTTACGCAATTATCTTTGGATTAAAAAAGTTCGAATCGTGGTTATTTGGTGTTCCAGTGAAGGTTATCTCCGATCATAATCCTTTAACCTATCTAACAACGGCGAGTCCACAAAGTTCGAAGCTGCAAAGATGGTCTTTAGCTCTTCAGCAATATCAGGTATCCATTGAGCATCGTCCGGGTTCCCAGCTCAAACATGTAGATGCATTGTCTAGACTCGAAGTCACTGATGAGCCAAATTGTCTAAGGGAGGGTACACTAACACCTTTTACAAATTTAAATGGTCAGGCCGACGCCAATGTCGACGACTTTCAACCTATAGAGTCAGAGGGTACGTACAGGAAGGTGGTATCTAAGTAGTCACGAAAGGTGTGCATAGCCTTTCACATGGGATGTCACCTGTGGACGAATGAACACCGCCAGTATGGCATACCTTCGTCCAAGACAGTTATTAGTGACATAATTAATTTATAAACTGTTTACTCTTGGACAACTACTTCAGTCACCAGTTATTTTTTGTTTGAAGCAAAGAAAGACAATATTTAGACTCAGGCACCAGTATATACCTAGGAGTTATTTTGTATTTAAGTGTAGTGTACATAGATGTGTAAAAGATGTGCCAATTCGCAGAGAATTTATAGAATTCATGAAGCAACTTAGAACTCTGTATTTTGTGGCATTGAACTCTAGGATTAATGCGAAAATGAACTCTGATTTTCAGCATTCAACTTGACTTTTTAGTCAGCAGTTAACAGGACTAACTACTGACTTCTGGCAGGGAGGTGTCAGGCTAGAGGCCTTTTTAGATTTTTTTTTTTGTTCAGGCTGTGTATATTTATTTTGGATGTCGCCAAAATAGTCATATGCTACGGGGAGGCCCTCTGTCCCGACATCTGGAAAGTTAATTGCAGTAGCAGTGTACAGGGAACGGCTAGCGTCCGCTGGCAAGTGACCCGGGTCCCTGAGGGCTAACGGACGCCCAGATGGTGAGGCATAGAAAAGAAAGGAAGAAAGGGTTTGGCAACGATGAGAGGAGAGCCGGTCGAGTTTCGGAAGGAGACGGACGAGAACTGGTAAAGCGGGAAATGCCGACTGGTATAGCGGCATTGGCTCTGTAAATACAGCTGAACAGGCATAGTAAGCTGGTGTTGTTGTAATCCATGTAATTGAGCATATGTCCTCGTCCAGCAAGTACGTTGGAAGGTTAAATAAATCTTTGTTATTTTTAAGTAAAGCCTGAAGTTGGACTAATTTATTGGGGAGGAGCCTCAGTATCGAGTCTCTGCAATTGTGAATAAACCGTTTGATTCTATCCGAAAGACTCTTTCACCCGTCGCGTATAGCGATCGAACCGAGGGACCGACAAACGAAGAGTTAACATCACAGTGGGAGTTGTGGGGTTGGGTTGTTTTAATTTTGAGCGTCACTGTTTTACACGAAGTGGGCTAAATGATCAGGCTACAAGTACCCCGAGAGCTTTATGGGAAAAGGTTAGGGAAAGTTAGGGAAAGGAACCCACTAGTCAGATGTTAGGAGACAGATAGTATCCTCCCATCAAGGGCCACCCAGCGTGTTCTGTAATGTAACAGGGTAAGGCTCTCCCGCACAAGGAGCCGCAGCTTAGCGTCCGATCCGACGAACGGCAGCTTTTCCAAGTCCATCTGTGTCCCTTACTGAGCGAAGACAGTGCGGGGAGTTTGGCAGAGATAAATATCAATTGCCAGGTGGGATACGAACATGGGAACTGCATCTTAGAAGAGTGGCGCCTGTACCGACTAACAAGGAAACAATGAAATAAAAACGAATTGGAAAGAAAATGTTATCCATACATTAAAAAACAATAGCAAATTGGAAAAAAAAATACGTTTGCAATTTTATAGCATTTAGTTTAGATAATAGTCAAATATATTAGCGTGATCAACTGGAATTTTCTTTTACAATTAGCGCAATTGTATGCAGAAAAACGCCACTCACAGGTGAAACAACTCAACAGAACTGTTAGTGTCAAACTGGAACCTGCTCTCTAAGGGTCTCCACAAATGGTTTAAGAGCTAAAAATTGCATGAAATATTAATGACGAGACAAAATTCGCTTTGAGAGGTTTGGTGAGAAGAGAGTGATTCACCATTTCGCAAGAGAAGTGGTTCTAGAAATGAGGTTGAAAGTCGTTACGATATACTTCTAAAACTTTGCAAATACTTCTGAAGAATGGTTAAAGCATATTCGATCCATTTGGTTAATATCCATACTCATTTACATTTAGGAAAGATGCAAATCGAGATATAACTGGAATGCGAAATGATTTTTGAATAACGTTATGAATACTTTTAAAGGAATTTCAAAATATTTATAACGTTAAAACGTAACAAATAACATAAAAATTTAATTCCGTTGTTTCGTTATTTTCGCTTTTTTGTGTTGTAATACATTTCTGATTTTTCTTTTATAAGATATACTTAGATATTTGTGTGAAACAGACAGATCTGCAATTTACTTTTATGACCAACGAACAAAGTCCTTCATTGGCATATTCCAAAATAATTTTGGAGGCTGCTGTCTTAGCCAACTTCGTCGTAATTGGCGCTCAGCGAAAGTGCTTTGTGATAGCCAGATAAGAGCTGCAGTGGAAAAGAATGGGAGCGTCTCCCTTCATGCAGAAGGTAAACACAGCAATTACAAATAGGGCGAAAATGCCAGGTATATTACAATTCCCTCTGATCGGCTTAGACATTTGGGGAATGAAGTGTGTAGGTGGGATAATTTGGGTATAGGATAGAGAAGTGGAGGAAGGAACCAGGGTCGAACTTACACAAAAGCTAAATAAGCTGTATTTTAGGACCTCACGATCAATAAAGAGCCTCAGAAAATTGAGTTGACTCTGTCACGAAATTTCTTTTCCCAATATTTAAATTAATCTATTGCGCAAACACTGTTCATCTCAGCTGTACACAGTCACCACTGAATACCAATGCTAGTATAATGTTTTCACCATATGTATTTTGTGTTTACTCTTTGAAAAAATCTAGGAAAAGTAAGGGGGAAGAACAAAAAGTGTAAGACGCAATTGAGCTGAAAAATAAAATAGAAGGAAACCAAGAGACTGAATTTCCTTTGCAGTACAACATTTTCCTCTTAGTTTTAAAATCTTTAAAGATTTGTAGAAACTAGAGGTGCAATGTGCACAAATTCATTAATGTTAGGTCGCCGTTATCTTACTAGCATTCTCAAAGCGAAGATTTTGGGGAGGGAATGCCCCCCCTCCTAGATCCGGCCTGATTTCGACTTTAGAATAAGTTTAGCCTTTTAAACTTACTTAGGGCTCTTAAAGCTTTAACTAGCTTAGGGTTCTTAAACTGGTCACAAATTTAGGGCCTCAGAAAGTCTTAAGTCCGGCCCCGGGAAGGGATCATTAATTTATTGCTTGTGTTTAACTGCTTACCAAATTTAATGAAAATATGCATACAAAAAAATATTTTCGTTTCCCAAAAACAGTAAATATTCACCAAATTTTAGACCATATTTAATTTTAATGTGTTAACTAGATATTTACTTCTTGTTACTCTATTATATTATTTGCCACTAAAAAAACCTTTTTGTTTTCCACTTGGCGGGCGCTGGCCGAAGTGTGGCCCTTAGAAAAGTATGGCGTATTGGCTCTTTCGGAATTGGAACAGCCAGTACATTGTACTTTTTCGTTTTTCTGAATCTTATTATTAAGGTTTTCTATCTATAGGTGAACAGTATACCGCCCCCCCGCATTATAAAAAAAGCCCCTGATGAGCGAAGGGCAATTGAGAACGAATCTGTAAAGTGATGAATTTCATGAGTATGAATCTTTGTATCCCATCTCTGTGCTTTGAGTTCTACTATTCTTATCTAATGACTCCGTCGTCCGCATTATAAAAACGACCCTAATCAGCTGAGGCCAAGCGAGAACGAATCAGTAAAGTGTTGGCAATATTGTCGCGTTAATTTAGTGTTATACATTTGGTGAACATTTACTAAATTCGGTATACCATAGTATTTAAAATAGAGGCATTACTAAAACAATAGGACCTGTTGTTATTTTAATAACGAAAATTTCGTTTTTCGTTCTCTCATCGTTTGGTATCTAACAACTATTTTTGATATCCATTATTTTTTTTGGAGTACAGTGCTAGGGGTTCAGAGTTTAAATTGGTCATTTAATTTGATCCCTTAACCTTAATTTATTGACAAAAGTGGAAATTTTCGGTTTGATCTTACCTTCGACTTTCCCTTCCCCCCCGACTTTAACTTTCCCCCCTCGACTTAACCTTCGACTTTAACTTTCCCCCCTCGACTTAACCTTCGACTTTAACTTTCCCACCCCGAAACATTTTCATTGTGTATATTTGCAAATTCGTTAACAATAAACTTCACCTTGTCATATGCTGAGAAAAATAAAGGATGAAATTCTCATGTTTCAATCGAGCAGTGACGAAGCGTGTCTTGTACTTCTCTGCAGCTCCTTTAAGATCAGACTGCGCAGAGTTAAATATATAACGCTTTCAATTTCTTTACCTATATTTATTCAATAAATTATTTTTTATTCTATTTGAAGTCTATTTCAGCGAAAACTCGTTCAATTATTTGTATGAGCCCCTTCTATACGAAAGAATCGATAAAAATAGTTCATTTTCATCAAACGACTCAACAAATGATTTTCTGGGATTCTACTTTGATGAAACCGAAAAACTGGAGGCGAAAGAAAATAAAATTGCAATTTCATAAAATAAATTTAAGAGAGCAAACAAAATTTCTACAAAGGAAAATATTTTTCATTATTGAAAAAATCAAGACAAAGCACTACAAAGAATTATTCTAGCACACAGAGTGGCCACTGAACTAGAAACCTTTATTCAATATCGAGTTGGACCTCCTTTAGTCCGAATTACAGCACATAGGCGGTTTGGCATAGATTCCACATGGTGTTGGAGTGCCTTTACATCTCCAGCATACCAAGGCGTTCACCAGACATTCTTTTAACTGGCTCAGTTTCGACAGAAGAGGACTTTGCTCCGGATCTATTTTTCTAACCTGTCCCATTCATTCTCAATGGGGTTGAGATCCGGGCTTTGTTGTGGCCAGGAAAGATGGTGGAAGTCGCTGTCATGCTCGCTGAATCACTGCTGAACATATCTTGGCGATGGACAGTAGCATTGTCGTCCATAAAACAGCCATCACCTGCTGGATAAAAAGTCAACATTGCAGGATGGACTTGATCGGCAACAATGTTCAGATAATACTTGGAGGACACCCGACTATCCAGCAATATCAGGAGACCCATTCCGTACCAACAGAACGTGTCCCACACCATGACACCACCTCCAGAACCTTGAGTTGTGTTTACAAGGTAAGCTGGGTCCTTTGCTTCATGAGGCTCCCACCAAACTCTCTGCCTACTGTCGGTATGGAACAAGATGTATCTTAACTCGTTGGACCACATGACTGTTTTCCAGTCTTCCAGTGTCCAGTGGAGGTGATTCTGACGCCACTGCAGACGAACTTTCCGGTTCTTCGCAAAAATCAGTGGTTTCCATATAGGCATACGATTCAATAAAATGGGGAGGCCCTGAAAAGGGCCGTTTTCATTTCACACGAATTTACGAGCAGGAATTTTGTTATACACACTGTTAGACAAATTTTGAATTATACACATAATGAAAAATTCAAATAAAAAACATTGCTAATATCTTAAAATCATGCCCAGATCACCAGGACCGTGATCAGCACCACGATGATAGGCATGTGAGCGATTAAGGTGAGCACACAATAGTTCCTGCTCATTGCTCGAAGAAATTGACGAATCCTGTGGAAACATCTCCTAACACTTCGCTGCATATCTCTCCAGCCATTCCGCAGGAAGCCAACGAAACTACCTGACCTAGATCTTGACGAGGATGTTTGACCTTCTCTCTTGTTGAGTGACAGAAGAAAATTATTTAAAGCATTTTGAAATTCCGAAAAGTCATATTGATTGGCTTCACGTTCCTCACGAAAAGAAGACAAGACAGAACGAAAGGAATCCTTACTGTTTCGAAAGTCGATATCAAAACCTTCAAGAGGGTAGCTCCACTGCGTCCTTAAAGGGTCAAACTTAGTCTTTGGGAGAGAATGGCGTTGTGTTTTCCATATCAGATCATCTTCGTTAATCTTCTGAGCAATGGCATTTTTTAGCAGACAACTGTCTGATATACTCCTCATAATCCTGTTAACTTCAGCAATTGATCCACCATCTTGTGAATATATTTCGCTTGGCCCTGACATTATGTATGTCTTCAAAGAGAATAACTTAACAACGTCTTCAAAGAGAATAACTTAACAACGTCTTCAACGAGAATAACTTAACAACGTCTTCAACGAGAATAACTTAACAGCGCATTTATTTCTTCCAGCGAGAAATCGAAAATCCGACTAAGTGCTGCTGGGTAATTCCCTTCTTTTCTAATAACAACTTCAATTGTTTGCTAATTTCAACAATGATACTTTTTTTCTTCCAACATGTTTCTTTTGATTCTCGTTAGTGCTACGCAACAATCCTCTAATAAATTAATCTCTAAACGATTTGTTTAAAAACACTGTTAATAAAAATATGCATTTCCAAAAATATTTAAAATTAATGAAATTCGAAATGTCTTACTTTCAGTTTCAGTATCTCTTCTCTCTTAATACAGATTGCGAATTTAGTAAAGAGACGTTAAAATTAGGTTTCCAATATAATTTAGTGAGAAAAAATATGAACTTTTGCTTTTATTAAATGCAGACAATGCACAAATATTCAATCTGAGTCGTTCCCCTCTCTACGAGCATGTCTGCAACTTCAAAAGGAGAAAACAAACAGACCAGAGCATTCTTAAAAATGTTTAAAGCATCCTTCATTCTCCAGGTTTCTTTTACTCCTCAATAATAAAACGATAAGGAAAACTCATCCAGGAAACTCCATTCTTATATGTTTAACCATATTATTTTAATTTTTTTTTAGAATTATTAATTTGAAAATATTTATATCAAATCATGCCTATATTCGATCTAAAGATTTTTAAAATTAATTGATATTTGCACCAACTTCTAAATTTACATTTTTTTTAGGTCGCGGTCTGCAGTACCAATTATAATTTGTGTTTTAGAAGTTTTTGGAAGAAAATTGTTACGATCAGTGAAGTTATTCTAAATAATTCAGACTCCATAACTCTTTAACTATCACAAAATATTGTTGAAGAACGATAATTAGTAATATTTGAGGGAAATTTATAACTTATCTATAATGATATGTTTGCGTAAGAAGCGTATGTTGAAAGTTAAGGAGCTTTGAAGTAACTTTCCATTCATGTAACATGGAACGTGTCTGGAAACCTTTCGAAATATTGTGTATATTGTTGTTCTTCAATAACTCGTTTAAATTGAAATTTGGTTAAGTTAACCTGAAAGCCCTGATTATAACTTCTGGAATATACATATAGGAAACATCAACAGGAGCCAGAGACATGCAAAGCGATTTTGGATTGAATTCTTTGCTTTAAACAATTTCTGCCTCACGTGAGACAGATATCTGTTTGCTGACGGAGAATTGAAATCTTCTTCAATCAGTTTCTAATTTATAAACTTCTGCGAAGTAATTCTTTTCCAGACATATAATAAAAAACGAACTTATCTTTTGAAACTGCGATTTGATCTCTAACATGACATGTTTTATAGGGTTGAACAAAAGCTGTTTCTATTACTTTGGATTTGTTCTTGTTCGATGTTCTAAGCCAGTGTTTGTAAGCCTTCTTCCGTCTCTTTCTTACAACCCAAAATTAGCCATTAACGTGACCGCCAAACACTCTGAATTTTTATGGCATTGTCTATAATGGTTACCATCCTGAGCAGTGAAAATTAGAACTTATTTGTAGATGGGATTTCCACAACAATTTTAGCACTTTTCGCAATAAAAAAGAAAGGGGGGGTTTTTTTTTGCGTGTTTGGCGTTCCATTCCAGACTCTGTGCGACATCTGATTTGAATCGCTATAAGAAAGTGGAAATTGATTAGAACTACCAAATAAATGGATACCGTAAAAATCTTTTGGAACTTTTGGAATAGATATATTTGAGGACGATCTTCAATTTATCCCCAGTGAACTATTTCCACACAGAAAGCGTAAGTCGAATTTTCAACAATCACAGCCAGCACGCTTGGGCTCAAGAAAATCCACATTTTACTGACCCTCGTAAACACCAGCAGAAATTTGGTGTCAACATCTGGGCAGGTATCCTGGGTGATTGCCGGGTGAGACCTTACCTCTTGCCAGAACGACTGACCAGTGGAGCGTACCGTGTGGTTCTGGAGCAAGTGCTTCCCGTTCTATTGCATGGTGTTCCGCTCACCACGCAGAGGGACATGTGCTTTATGCATGATAGGGCCCCAGCACACTTTTCCAACGAGGTCCGATACTTCCTAAATGCAACATATACTGGACAGTGAATTGCAACATGAAAGCAACATCAAAATACATGTGGTGAAAAGGTTTGAACAGATTCAAATACAACAGAAATATAAAACCCAATGAGTATCACGCAATGTAGAGGTCAAATTGAAATATCCATACACACTCAGTGATTATGAAACCAAATTCCATGTTATATAAATGGAAATCTAATTTCAAAGCTTTGTAACTTTTAAAACGAGCTGTTATGAAAAAAAAACAAGAAAATGAAGATCATTTAAAGATCTCAATCAAATTTATCTAAATATATGTTCATTAAAAATTAAAGAATTATGGAAACTGAGATATTTAATATGAACAATGGCTATTGAAAATATTTGATCTGGGAAGTTAGTTGAAATAAATTAATCTTAAAGTACTTTTCCCCATATTAAATTTTATTGGAATGCTATTAGCATAGTTTTCGCAGAATTTGTAACAATTATTTCAATTCCACCAACTATACAGAATGGCCATTATTGTTTAAGCTGTTGATATACAAAAAAAAATACCCCCTCAAGCAGCTGCTTTCCACAATGGTCTGACAGGAGCCTGTCAGTTTATACGCCATAGTAGAAGGTCTGTGAAGATGGCGGGACCTCGAGAGGAAAACAACACGAAAAAGCATGCCTTACTTGGGGCTCGACCAAAGGTCAGTAGTCAGGCAAAGTGGATTGAAATACTAAATGATTATTATTGGAATGTAGAAAATTAAGATAGATTTTTAACTTATATATATATAGGCACATTTTCCTATGAAATGTTTATTTTAGAAGTTATAGAGCTTCAAAATTATCTTCCATTGACATAACATGGGTAAAATATGGAATAAAGTTTCATGGCAGCAGACACAGACTTTTACAACATGGAATTAAAGAAAATGAGAACCAGAGTTTGAATTGTGAAATGAAAACAATACATTTGTAAATACATATAATAAAAAAAGATTTAACTTTCAAAATTTTCAGCTTATATATAATCTGTATTGGTAGAATTGCAGCTATATATAATCTGTATTGGTAGAATTGCAGCACCATCAGCAACTTAGATTAAATAACATTGCAAAAGTTGAACCTGCAAAATCCAACTATCAAAAATGCACTTATGAAAGAAGCTAGAAATTAGACACATGGAAACATGATCAGATTTATGCTAGGGAAATTAAGAATCGACTTGCAAAACAAAAAAAAATCTTCCCCAGAATTAAACCAAATTAACGCCAATCATGGCAGACGATCTGCAAGTATGGAACGTATGTAAAAGCTAAAACTATTCTAAAAATATATTTGATATAGGGATATAATATTATTCTTCTATAAACTCTTCTTCAAATCATATGTTATTCTAATAATAAATTTAATTCTAATCTTTCATGGCTTTTGAATTAAGTTAAAATAGAGTACTGCAAGCGAATGTTGAACATTTTACTAACATTGAACTGCAATTATTGAACATTTTACTAATATTGAATAGGTAGAATTAGCTTCTAAAATTTTCTTATATTTTTATAGAGAGGTTAAGCTGTTCCAAATGATTCAGTATATTCTAAATAAGCAAATCAAATTGAAGTATTAAAAAAAATCTAGATGTCATTTACATAAAGGTTGATGAAGTGGCAAAAAATACACTACACCAGTAGGCCCTTAATAAGATTCCTTTTCAAATACAAGTCAATAGAGTAACTTTAAATTTGTAAGGTTTCAAAAATATACAGAACAGAAAAAAAGTTTTTCTATTTTGTAAAGAGCATATACTGCAACATGACTGGAAACATATTAAAAAAACACTATTTCAACTTGACTTTCTGCAGATTTTTTTAAACCTTAAGTCATTAACTACTATACATATCTTAACTGCCATATCTGGTGAAGATACTTTCAAATGCTAAGAGCAACAGATCATATTTCCTTTATAAACAGATATCCTTACACCAAATTTTTAATATTGCTTGGACTTACAATCAATGTAAACCAATTATTAAGAAAGATTTGGAAGAAGAAAATATGCAGTAGAATTAATACAAGAATTCTAATAATATGTCCAATAATCTCCCTCCAAGTAGAAACTGACATCCACAATAATACAGGAACCTCATTAAGCAAGCAACAAATGCAGAAAACCTTATTGACTAGTAGACCTAGCTAGTTTATAAGCATACTGAACACTCATTGGCAATAAATATTGAAAATAAAAAACAATCCAACATTTGCAAGATAATAGAAGCCATAAGCTATGCATGCACATTAAAAGGTAAAAAACAAGAAAAAAATTCACTTCCTAGATCCCCCATGGCATTTACAAAAACCAAAGATTAACACTTAAATTAAAGGTATTATAAGTAGAAAACTTATATAAAAAATAATAAGAGCAAAAAAAAAAGGGAAAACATAAATTCTATGGGAAAGTCTGTACAAGGAAATCCCAATTTTTTTGTGAAGTGTAGCAAGCAAGCAAGTAGAAAACTTTAAGTAATGAAGAAACAATAACATTCAGAAATTTCTATCTACAGTTTACTTATAATTTTTTTTTGAAAAGGACTGAGATAACTGGTAAGCTTTTGGCACATTTACACAACATAGAAACACTGAAGGACATGCCCACTGGAATAGTAGCCAGGTGTGCTAACCACTAGCCCAATTACATTGGTTACTCATTACATTTGTTAATCATTTCATCCATAAACTGGTGGTATGTGTTCCTGCAGAAAATTATAAATTTTACACCCACACTAAATACATGTATAAGAGCATAATTATTTGCTATAAGCAGTATAGATTGGAAAGAAAATCATTATACTGTCATATTGCACTCAAGTGCTGAAAAGCTGTCCAAATAAAGCATCCAAGTATTTTATGCATTGACAAAAAATTTAAACACAACAAAAAACGTAATTTATCTTCAGTAGAGATCCAGTCATATGAGTTATAGTGGGAAGGGGAAATATATTGTGAAGTTGACAAAAGACCACTCAAATGTTACACAAGGAAATAGTTTTTCCTTAAATTAAAAACAAGATTAAGAAAAAAACCTAGTAAAAAGGGCAACAGAGAATTCATTTGATCATAGATTTATCCACAAAAGAAATGTTAAAGTAAAATTCAGTAGATGTGACAAGGTTCAAAGGAAGAGGACTGATAGGCTGAGGACTGACCACTGTTTACTTAAAAAAACAACAACAAGCAATTGCCTAATCACTGTGATTAATGCAATGTTGTGAAATAAATGTGAAGTACAAAGCAATGAACTATTGAATGAAATAACAAGCACTGCAATCGAAAAGTCTCCACACAGTAGCAGAATGTATTTAAAGAAACTGAAAACAGTTATTGCTGCTGATGTGTAATAATTTCCATTGCAAAGTATTTGACAACAAAATTAATCAGTTTCTATATGTAAAAATGATGGTGGGGAAACACCTAACATACCATTCCTAGATGTGTTTGTGTATTTCTCGCCACTGTATTTATTGGTGCTATTTATAGGTAGGGCTATGTCGTAGATACTTTTCAATCACATTGTATCATTACTTTCTTAAAGTTTGCATGCTAGCTGATGAAGATGACAACCAGTTATCATCACTTCCCTCTAAACATAATATTTATAAGCTTTCTTTTTAATGTTAGAGATCAAGATACAGTCTAGCCAAGTGCACAAGCAGATGGACAATCCAAAATATGTGTAATGTGCAAAATGAAAAGGCATGTTTTATAGAAGATCCAGATTAACTACTGGCCTCAAGCCTGTGGAAATTTGTTTTCCAGATATTAAATAAAGCTGATCAAAAATAAATAAAGACTATTAAATAAATTCTTAAAAAGTTTTAAAAAAATTTTCTACCTTAGGTGAAATTACGACATACTGGAGCTCAATAATAAAAAACCCTGCCTAAAAATATCAACAACTGATATCAAATTTGCTACGTGATTGAGACTATTAAATATAAGCTTTTGAGTTGTATTAAATCTCATGAGTGATATTTAAGGAGTGGTAAGCTTTCTCCCAGTTTTCATGTCAAACATGCTGGTTTCTCTTTCGACATCAGACGGCGCAAAGGGGAACTGCAAAAGAAAGAGTGAGAACTTGTACAAAAAACCCTCTGATGAATGATAATGAAAACATTAAAACAATATTGCAAACAAAATGATGTGTGCATCATTGAAATTTATTCAGATTCAAGATTTGTTTTTTCTTTGGAAAGCAAAAGATATAATTGTATTCAAAACAATTCTCTAATCAGTGTATTTTTTAAAATTTCAATAAAAATCATGGTTGAAGAACTGAATTCTCCTAAGGAATGTATTAATTATTCTACCAGTAAGAGAGCGTTTCTGAGTATTTCTAACCTTTCATTTGGCATATAAAATTTACCTTTAAAGCTAATGCTGCCATCCAATAGTTGGGTTGGGTTGTTTTACCTCTGAGCGGCACTTTTTTGCACATCATGGGCTAAATGGCCAGGTCACATGGACCCCGAAGGCTCAGAGAAGGTTGGGGGAAGGGACCCACTGGAACAGCTGTTGGGAGACAGATGGTAGCCTCCCGTCAAGGCCATCCAGCGTGTTCTTTAACGTGCACAGGGTATGGCTCTCCCGTACACGGGGCCACGGCTTAACGTTCCATCCGACGGACGGCGGCCTTTCCAAGTCCATCGGTGTCCCCTACTGACCGTGGGCAGGGCGGAGAATTTTGCGGAGATAAATCTCAACGCTG
Source organism: Ryuthela nishihirai (assembly GCA_038380435.1). Lineage (NCBI taxonomy): Eukaryota > Metazoa > Arthropoda > Arachnida > Araneae > Heptathelidae > Ryuthela > Ryuthela nishihirai. The sequence continues at coordinate 12,991,022 of JAWZYU010000021.1, read as the reverse complement.
ACTCAGCTGGGACTCGAACCTGGGAACTACAGATTACGAGCCTGGCGCGCTACCGACTGAGTAACCCCGCCCCCTGCCATCCAATAGTATTCCACTGCTAATACTGAACTGAAATATACATAAATTTACATTTCAGTAGTAGCAGCTGTACATGAAATGCTATTGTTAATGTCACTACAAGAAGATGACGTAAAATAAATGCAGAAATCCACATTGAGTTGAAAATCCCTTGAAACATCACTCTCTTATGAATGCGTGTTTAAAGATTTGAAATATTCCAGTCTAGGAATTGAGCCTGGAAACAACTTCACTGTAAGTTTTTTATTTCAGACAATTTCAGCTTACTGTGATTTTTCAGTTTATTAGGTATAATTTTGTTTATACAGACTGCAGATATATTATATTAATGCTAAAAGGTATTTGGATTGACTGGTCAGGAAGCTTGCTGTTGTTAACAGTTTCTATATTAAATTTTTACAATTACATATTAGTAAAATCAAAATACCTTAATGTTTTGTGGTAATTTTTTTCCTTTTTCAGTTTTAAAAAACAAACCAGTGCTGAGGATAAACTTGAAAGTCATCTTGCAAACAATGTTCATGCATTTGTGATTTTTAATATAATAGATGAAATGAGAGATAGTCCCTCAAATATTCTCTAATATGGTTGTAGAATGATACATTTTTAACAAAATTGAAATAAAGCCCATGCAATTAAGATATGACAGTAGCCTATCACACTTTTATTATAATACACCTGACTTATCACATTTTACAATGAGTGATTGGAAATATTATACTTTAAATTACTCCTTTCAAAGTAAAAAAATTCTTTAACTTTACTATTGAATCCTTTTTCAAAATGCCTTTTCATTTATTAAGCATGTTCTACCTGTTCGAAGTCTATGGATTGCAGTTTGCGACCTTCTAGTGAGGTAATCAGGGTGAAGTGTGTGAGGGGATGGGTCAATTGTGGCTCTCAAAATGTGTTTGTTGGTTGAGTGTTGGAACTATGATTGTGTCCAGGTGGTATGAAAATTAGATTTACAAGTGTTAATATGATGTTTGCATGTGGGGATAGTGGCATAATTGGGTCTGGGAAGGGAAAGGCCTTGTTTTGCTAGAGTGTTTGCAGTATCATTATGTGTGATGTTGCAGTGAGAGGGGTTCCAGTGTAGATTGCTATGTCTTCCAGTGGCAATGATGTTATGTGACAATTTTTGTATGTGATAGAGGGAATAGTTTTGTGAGTTGTCTATAATGTGTTTGCTGATGCTGTGTAGGGCAGGTTTAGAATCTGTGATGATGGTTAGGTTATGTGGTGGATGTTTTTCTGCCCATACAAGAGCCATGTGAATAGCTGCCAATTCAGTGCTCGTGCTGTGTTCTGCATGAGAGAGCTTGATAATGTGGGAGAATGGGATTTGGGGACAGTGAAAAACAGCTGCCCCTGTGGTGGTGTGGGGTAGGTGGGAGCCATCGTGTATATGATGAGGTCTGTGGTGGGTAATGCTGAAATGAGTTGGTTGGCTGCAGTTTTCAGTTCCACTGGATGATGTGAAATTTTTGATTTAATGTTGAGTAAGGTTGTGTGAATTGTGGGAGGTTTAATAGTCCAATGTACAATTGTGTGTTGGGGAGAGAAGGAGGTAATTTGCTTCCATTTGTTGTAGTGTGGGTGTTGTTTAATGACAGAAGCAGTGGGGGTTGTGTTAGAAATGTGGTCAATTCTATTAATTGCAGGGTGTGAGGGGGCGTAGTGTTTAAGTTTAATGTAATGCTTCCAAGTTTCAAATTGTCTCTTGATGGTGACGGGGGCGGGGCATGTTAGCTTCTGCCCAAGTGGCTAAGTTTGGGCAGCCTGCTTTGAGGCCCAGCTTTCTCCTCCTTCAAAGTTCAGTGGCGGCAGCCAGTACCTATCAGGTGACCTCCACTGACCTCACCAATCACCTGTCTCCACGACTGTCCACTTCGGCATCAACGGCTTCCTTTAGCTGCCGGACATCATCTTGGGTAGCAGTTCTGAACATCGTGACTGGAGGCTGTGCCAAGAAGCTTTACGCTTTCCATCGATAAGAAGGTGGGGGGGGGAGATATCCGCCCTTTACAAATGATATATAAAAGTGCTAAGAAACAGAGAAAAATACACTTTATCCAAGAATTTGGCCACTAGTGTATGTGGCTTCTGACGACACCTTGGCAACTCAGCGATAAAATAAAGAGGTTCTGAATCCGTACGACGTCTGTACGGGGGTATTATACCCCCTCAAGCAGCTGCTTGCCACAGAGGTCTGACAGGAGCCTGTCAGTTTATATGCCATAGTAGAAGGTCTGAGAGGATGGCAGGACCTCTGCAGAAAAACGACACATACATCCATGCCTTACCCGGGGCTACAGAGGAAAAATCTCTGCCTACACTGAGCTAATGCAATAATCAATCACTATCCTGAGGAACAATATCAGTCATATGGGGTGACGGGCCAGAGAAGCGACGACAACGGGATATAATGCTGACGGAGAAAAACAACCAATAAAAAAGCCTCGCAACAACAATGACGGCAACAAAAAGCACAGATACATGTTTGAATGAAATTCTGCAATATTTCCCATGTCTCAAAGTCGCCGAGACTGCTAAAATATGAATGTAACATCGAAGCAAACTTCTGTGATTAAGAAAAAAAAAAACTAATTGTATTAGTAATTAGAAGTTAATTTTATTATTAGATACCATCCGAGTGGTTCGCGTGTTTGACTGTAGTTCAAGGATTTGTTGGGTTGTTTTACCTCTGAGCGGATTTTTTTTTGCACACAATGGGCTAAATGGCTATGTCACAAGGACCCCGAAGTGTCAGAGAAGGTTGGAGGAGGGGACCCACTTGAATAGCTGTTGGGAGACAGATGGTAGCCTCCTGTCAAGGCCATCCAGCATGTTCTTTAACGTGCAAGGGTATGGCTCTCCCGTATACGGAGCCACGGCTTAAGGTCCCATCAGACGGACGGCGGCCTTTCCAAGCCCATCGGTGTCCCCTACTGACCATGGGCGGGGCGGGGTATTTTGCGGAGATAAGTCTCATCGCTGACCCAGCTGGGACTCGAACCTGGGAACTACCGACTGAGCCACCAGCATGTAGTTCATGGAAGCGTGGGTTAGAAGTAGGACCGGACTTACGCATAAGCTAACTAAGCTGCAACTTAGGCATCACGACTAAGGAGTCTCAAAAATTTATGTTTACTGTGTCACGAAAATTTAAATTCAAATTAATGTATTGTGCAAACACTGTTCATCTCAGCTTTATACATTCATTTTTGTAACCCAATGCTAGTGTAATGTTTTGCCCGCATCAATTTCGTACTTATTTTTTATTATTTATGAGGTCTCTTAAACTTATTGTAGCTTAGGGTCTCAGAAGGTCAAAGTCCGGTTCTGGTTAAACCATCGATTTTTCTTGTGTTGCTTACTGCTGAGGTTCTCGCCTTCCTCTCAGACTTTTTCTGTAGCGTAATTTATGTACTGCCAAGATCCTGTCAGGCTTTAGAAGTAATTGATCATTTCACTATAACTTCGGAAATAAATGGAAAAATCGTCATCGTACATCTGATGCTTCCCGTGTGGGAAAGGGAACTACGTATCTTTACAATTAATGATGGAATCTGATTCGTTGAAAAGATGTTTCTTTGGATCGAAATAACATCGTATAGAACGGTGGTTCTCAACCTTTTAGGCTTCACGTACCCCCTGGAAATATGTATGCAACTGGCGTACCCCTTGTATAGATAGATAAAACTATAGTTATATCGGTACCGTCCGGATCTATGGGGGGGGAGAAGTGTCCACGCCCCCCCCCCCCTTTTGAGAATGATAATAAGGGTTATAGAAAGAAAATGTTATTAATCTTGTGCATATTTCCTGCATTTTTCAAGAAATTGTTAAAGACATTTTAAACGGAGGGATTGAGTTAAGTTGTTACTTCTGAATGGCTTTTTTTGCATGCAATAGACTAAATGGCCAGGTCACAAGGACCCCAAGGGTTTAGAGAAGTTTTTGGTGGGGAGGGGACCTACTGGATAGGAGACATATGATAACCTCTCATCAAGGCCATCCAGCGTGTTCTTTAACGTGCCTAGGGTATGGCTCTCCCGTACACGAGGACCACGGTTTTATGTTCCATCAGACGGACGGTGATCTTTCCAAGCCCATCGGTGTCCCATTCTGACCGAGGGCAGGGTGGGGAGATTTATGGAGATAAATATCAACTCTGGCTGGACCAATCTCAACGCCGAGACTCGAACGTTTGAATTGCAGATTACGAGCCTAGTGCTCTAGGTACTGAGCCATCCCCGCCCCAAATGCCATTAGCCCGGTGGTATCCGAACCTACCACCTCCTGATAACGTGTCAGGTAAACAGAGGAGAAAATGTCATATTGCAATTGAATACAGTGTCTTCCCCCCCCTCTTATTTTTTCTAGATCTGGATCTGATCGGTACAGCCTCAAAATTCAGTTTTTGACATTCTTTCTTCCTAAAATAATCCAAAATGCAGTCCCCTAATATCGATGATCTCTAAAATGTAAACTTTATTTTAGTGGGTGTGTATAATTTATTTGAGGCCATACAATTTATGCAGTAGTTTTTGGGACTAATTCCTATAAATTGGTAAAATTCGACAAAAATCATCAGAGCCATATTAAGAAATTCATCATTTTGTAAAATCGTTCTATCTGAAGTACCCCTAATTATTGAATCACATGGTTCATATTAATAAAGCCGCTAGTTCAAACAGAAATATCCCAAAATACTAAACCCCAATTCAACACTTGAATCATTACTGGGGCTCAAGATTGTTCAAACCGAGCCTAAAATGTATCCTTAGTCAGAAATTTCCAGGTCGACATATTTCTTTACGATCAATATATTTACACCAAATATCTTATGCAAAATAAAAAAAAAGTTAACAAAAAAAAGCGTACACCTGCACACAAATTACATTTCATTAGAGGTGAATGAGTCGTAAATACCGCTTCAAGTTGACGAACCTATAAAAGTATGAAGCATAAAAAAAACTCACAAAAAGAATTTCCCATTGACAGATTTATAGAGAACATCTTTCGTTTCCTCTTGGAGTGATTTCAGGTTGAATAGCCACTGCCCAAGTATATCAGACTTACGAACCTCCTTTCTGACTCCAGCATCGCCTTTCCTCTTCTTCCTTGCAGCCCGTTATTTTTCGTTTCGCTCTCTATTTTCTCTTCCGCTATCCAAACTCCTCTTCTTGTCTCCTTCATCCCTTTTATCTTCTTCCTCGTTTCTTTTCGCTCAAATACAACTTGATCTTAGATTTCTCCTCTCCCGTCAACTCCACTTTCTCAGTTCTTTAAATCTTTATTTAAGTCTTGCTCCTACTTCTTCTCCTGCTCCTCCAGAGACCTTTCGTTCACCGATCTTCGTCGTTTTACTCTCCACCTCTTCAGCTCCATATTTCGTCTGCCGTTGGAATCTTTCCCTCTGCTTCTCTCTATTTGTCTGAAAGGACGTTCTGACTTTCTTTGTGTACGGCCATATACTAAGCGCTATGAAAGATTCAGCGTTACAATCGTCTCCAAACTTTCAGCAATCTTCATAAAAACCATTATCAATTTCGGAGGTTACCTAGAGCGTGTGTAGTTACTACTGCTCAAGACAGTGTGAGGCTTCCTCTGTTGCTGCTAATGGTTTTGTTTGGAGACGCCAGAAAGTTTGGAATTGTTTGTAACACTGAACTGCTGAACCTCGTTTTCGATTTGGCCGTACCTTTTCTTTCTCTTCTCTCTTCGAAGCTTTTTCAATCAGTTATCCGTTTAGATGTTTATCGCTTCTTAACGCTTGATGATGAATGGCCCAGATTCTTGAAGTTAAAAGAACTAATGGTTAAATAAATCCATCTACCATTTTTCTCTCGGTTCATGTAAATATTTGAAATTTTTTTCGGACAGTGAAACTGATTCAGTAGCCTCAATATATTTGTTTAGTGCAGGTTCCTTCAACCAGTGACTCATCGCAAAAGAATTTGCTGATCATAAAACAACTAATCTATGTACCGAATGTGGCTCATTTCTTCCAATGTTTGGACCAAACACTTTTAGATGAATAATTAAACGATTTTCCAATTCATAATAGTCATTAAAAATGCATATTTCTGTCTTAAATCAAGATAATATCTTCATTCCTTGTGTTCATTTTCCAATTCATTTTACTGATTTAGAAATGTATCGTTCGTTTTAAATTAGAGAACTTTTTTCTGCTGCTCTTTTAAGAATATAGTTTTTTCCCCTAGTGGCTGTTTACTAAATTTGGGGTTGGAGGGGTTTGGTTTAGTTGTTGTTTGTTGTATTATTTTACCTCTGAGCGGCACATTTTTGTACACAATGGGCTAAACGGCCAGGTCACAAGGACCATGAAGGCTCAGAGAAGAATGGGAGAAGGGATGCTTTGGAGCAGCTGTTAGGAGACAGATGTAGCCTCCGATCAAGGCCACTCAGTGTGTTCTTTAACGTGCATAGGGTATGGCTCTCACACGGTGCCACGGTTTAAAGTCCCATGCGACGGACGGCGGCCTTTCCAAGCCCATCGGTGTCCCCTACTGATCGCGGGCAGGGAGTTTTGAGAAGATAAATCTCAACGCTGGTCCAGCTGGGACTCGAACTTGAAAAATAAAAATTATGAGTTTAGCATGCTAAAGACTGAGTCACCTCCGCCACGGGTTTATTTTAGAGAGAACGAAGGGGTAGCAGCTGCTCTTGACTTAACAAAATGTTTTGACTGTAAAGTGACTAAAGTTTATTTATTTTTTATTTGCGACATATAGGACAGAGAAGAATCCTAGAAGCTACTCCTAGCTTAATACAGGCCTTCTCATACAAGGACATGCCCTAATACGACCGAAGTCACTGCTGACCACTGCCTTAGTTAGAGCTAACACAACACACAAAGTTTTCTTTGCTGGAACAGTCGCTAGCTGACTAACCACTATGCCAGTTAAGGCATATGGTTGGCATAAGTTGTATGAGGCATTAAAAATTTATTTTGGTTATCTGGATTGAGCCTTTATCTGATGAACCTAATTGATCAGAGGAAAGAGGGAGATCAACTCTTTAACTCAAAATTGTTTACTCTCCCCAGAATTCGACAGTTTCTCATTCAAAATGCATAGGATTTTTTCTCGAAGAGTATCCGTACACTTACCACTAGACAATTGCTTTACGTACGTTTTGAAATAAGAATATCAAGAAAAGATTAGAATACTAGGTATTATGCAATGGGCATCATTCAAACTAATACAAATATAAAACGATTGTAATGATTATTCCATACTTCAAGACCGTGTCTGCGAGACAGAACTCCTTTTTTTGCCACTTAGCTTGAATGATGTGAAAATGCTACTTCGCAAAGAAAAACATTTTAAGAATGGATGAATTATGATACTCTTAAGAAAACACTATTGTGTCTCCTGTTCCGACTTAGGGGCGGGGGTGGCTCATTAGGTAGCGCGCCAGGCTCGTAATCTGTAGTTCCCAGGTTCGAGTCCCAGCTGGGTCAGCGTTGAGATTTATCTCCGCAAAATTCCCCACCCTGCCCACGGTCAGTAGGGGACACCGATGGGCTTGGAAAGGCCGCGGTCCGTCGGATTGGACGTTAAGCCGTGGTCCCGTGTGCGGGAGAGCCATATCCTGTGCACGTTAAAGAACACGCTTGGCCTTGACGGGGGGCTACTATCTGTCACCCAACGGCCGTTCCAGTGGATCCCCTCCCCCAACCTTCTCTGAGCCCTCGGGGTCCTTGTGACCTGGCCATTTAGAACATGGTGTGCAAAAAAGTGCCACTCAGAGGTAAAAGAACCCAACCCTGTTCCGACTTTCGTCTCGTCGGTTATTATCCAATATGAACGCTAAGCTGAAGTGTAAAAAATGGGCTTTATTAATTAATAAACGTCTGTAAATGGTAGCTAGGTAATCACTGGAAGGAGAGCTATGCACCAATCCCCTGTGAATATACATAGAACCGGCTAGGCCTAGCACCTAATGTCCGACCCCGCTTTCTCGTGTTGCAGGCCGTTAGTACCTTTCAAAAGAGGTACTCTCTTGTGGAAGAGAGCGGAAGAGAAGAGCTGTCAGATGAGTGTGGCCTACTTATCTGGATAACTATGGCTTGGATATAACAGGGATTGGAAGATAAACAAGGTAAGGTTATAGAAGGTGAGGATTCTCTCATGGCTAGGTAGGCTGAGCATTTCAGTGATGTTCTAAACAATGTGGTTAGTTCTACTCCCATTGTTTGCAATGATGATAGATGCGTTACTGGCTTTAATGTTGGCCTTATATCACAATCCGAAATTATTGTGGCTATTTTTAAGTTTAAACTACATAAATCCCCAGAGTAGATGAAATTTCTATCTAAATGCTTAGATCTGGGAATGTTTCGGTTACCACATAGCTTACTGAAATTTTGAATACCTTTTACAATAAAGGCATTATTATTAAGGATTTTTTATTATCCCTATTTAAAATAAAAAGTGATTACATTTCTTTTAACAACTATAGGGGTATCAGCCTTCATTTCAGTTCCAGGTAAAAGTTCTTTGCATGATTGTACTTAATAGAATTAAGAATCTGGTTGATGGACAACTGCGTGATGAGCAATGTGGATTTAGAAGTGGTAGAGGAATCTGTAGATCAGATTTTTTCACCTAGGCAGATTCTTGAGATGTTTAGAGCTTCAGAAACCTTTATTTATTTCAAAAAGTTTTTGAAATCTATTGATCGTCATAATTTGTGGTTGATCGTGAAATCATATGGCATAGCAGACAAGTTAGTTAAGATAATGAAAGCCCTCTATAATCACGTGTGAGAGTTGTAGCAATTGGTTTAGCATTGCTTCTGGTGTTCGACAAGGGTGCATGTTGTCCCCTTTTCTCTGTAGTTTGATTTTTGATTATAGTATGTGGAATTCACTGCATGGGGAAAATTTTAGGCATAAATGGTCTAGAGATCTGAAAATTTCTGATTTAGATTATGCTGATGATTTGGCCCTGTTGGCAAATGAAGTTGAAGAGATGAATCCTTTCATTCGATCTGTTAATGAGACTGGTAGCAGAGTAGGTTTGGTTATAAACAGAGTGAAAACTAAAGTAATGAAAATTGGTCAGACTGGCTGTGGTTCAGTTAATATGAATGGCTGCACTCTTGAGAAGGTGTCTCAGTTTAATTATCTAGACAGATACTGGTGATGTGCGGCATGAGATTAACAGACGAATTGGGATTGCTGCTGGGACTTTTAAGAATCTATGGAGAGTGTGGAAAAGTAGGAGTATAAGCCTAAAGACTAAAATTAGACTGTAAAATAGTTTGGTTCTCTCTAGGGTTAGTTATGGTAGTGAAACTTGAACGCTTTGTAAACAAGATAACAGGAAACTAGATGCTTTTGATTCTAGATGCTTACGCAGTATCTTGGGTATTAGGTGGTTCAACTTTGTAAGTAATAATGAGGTTAGGCAAAGGAGTCAGCAATCTCCTTTAAAAATAACCTTGTAAAGTTATTGAAAAATAAGGTTACCTTAAAATTAACGTTCTATGAGGCGCATTCTCGGGTTGGGTTATTTTACCTCTGAGCGGCAATCTTTTGCACACCATAGGCTAAATGGTCAGGTCACATGAACCCCGAAGGCTCAGAGAAAATTGGGTGAGGGGCCCACTGGAACAGCTGTTGGGAGATAGATGGTAGCCTCCCGTCAAGGCCATCCAGTGTGTTTTTTAACGTGCACAGTCTATGGCTCTCCCGCACACGGGGCCACGGCTTAACGTTCCATCCAACGGACGGCGACCTTTCCAAGCCCATCGGTGTCCCCTACTGACCGTGAGCAGAGCGGGGAATTTTTGCGGAGATAAATCTCAACGCTGACCCAGCTGGGACTCGAACCTGGGAACTATAGATTACGAGCCTGGCGCGCTACCGACTGAGCCACCCCCGCCCCGCATTACACACAGAAAATTAAGATAACGAAGGGTAATTTATGTGTTTATTTGGAAAATAAAGTAATCACTACGACTTTATGTTACATAACAGATGAAACATGTACGAACGGTTTTTCAAAATTTTCTTCTCCTCCCTTCTTTCTTTATGCTTCCATCGTCCCCCAATTGCACCCGAAGCTACTACCGACCCCCTGGATCGTTCCAGCACCCCCCAAGGGCGGTATCGCCCACTTTGGGAAACATTGGTCTAATATCTGTGTCATTTGTGCATGGATTCATCGGTTATTTTGCAGTTTGAGTTACTGTGAAAACTATAGGTCCCAGTGTAGGCTACGTCCTTTCCCAATTAATGGGCTTCGCTGCATCAATACTTCTCTGCACTGCAGCAGATTCGCCGTCCGTATTATAAAAAAATTACCATAAGAAAATAAAGTATATAATTCTGTGATATTTTTTATATAATGCCGTGGGCTGTATCTTAGAAATGCAAGAATCGGTAGGTATCTAAAAAAAAAACGCTCTAGATGCTACCTGCTGATGACGACCATTTTACATATATTTGTGACCGTCAATTTATACTTTTTCAACGCTCTCATTGAATTCAAAAAATAATAACTCATTTGTTTTAGTTTTTTTTTTATAAATCTGGATGAAAGCCTTCACTCGCATCACCGAAATTTGATCAAAAGAAGTCCAGGTAAGTCTCTTATTGTTGCCGAGAAAACCATGCGCTACTTGCCGAAAAGCCTGCCAAGCATTCCTTTCTGTAAGTCATTTTGTCTTCCGGTTCTTGAGTTGTTTGTTTGTTTTTTTTTCTTCTGAGCGGCACTTTTTTTGCACACCATGGGCTAAATGGTCAGGTTACAAGGACCCCGAAGGCTCAGAGAAGATTGGGGGAGGGGACCCACTGGAACAGCTGTTGGGAGACAGATGGTAGCCTCCCGTCAAGGCCATCCAATGTGTTCTTTAACGTGCACAGGGTATGGCTCTCATGCACAAGCGGACACGGCTTAACGTCCCATCTGACGGACGGCGGCCTTTCCAAGCCCATCGGTGTCCCTTACTGACCGTGGGCAGCGCATGGAGTTTTGCGGGTTTGAGGTGGAGGAGTGGGAGGGGCAGGGGGTTAGTGAGGATGAGAGTTGTAAAAATAAAAAAACAATGTAGATATACAGATATATAAGTTTCCAGATAGATGGGGTGCATGGGGCACAGACAATTTCAGCTTTGCTAAACTGAGATTTGAAGTTTACCCTCAAGTGGATTAGTAAAAAGACGATTCATTTACTGTATATTTTAAAGATTGACAAGGAACAATTAATTTATTAGTGATAATCCAACTTTAAAAATAACCTTGTAAAGTTATTGAAAAATAAGGTTACCTTAAAATTAACGTTCTATGAGGCGCATTCTCGGGTTGGGTTATTTTACCTCTGAGCGGCAATTTTTTGCACACCATAGGCTAAATGGTCAGGTCACATGAACCCCGAAGGCTCAGAGAAAATTGGGTGAGGGGCCCACTGGAACAGCTGTTGGGAGATAGATGGTAGCCTCCCGTCAAGACCATCCAGCGTGTTTTTTAACGTGCACAGGCTATGGCTCTCCCGCACACGGGGCCACGGCTTAACGTCCCATCCAACGGACGGCGACCTTTCCAAGCCCATCGGTGTCCCCTACTGACCGCGGGCAGGGAGGGGAATTTTGCGGAGATAAATCTCAACGCTGACCCAGCTGAGACTCGAACCTGGGAACTACAGATTACGAGCATGGTACGCTACCGACTGAGCCCGCCCCCCCAGTTTTTGAGACTGAAGCATCCATCGTATTTGTGATGCAGTGAATAAGCCACCCTTTACTTTTGCTTCAGACATGTGAGGGAACATAGAACGTATATGCTGAAACTCAACTGATGTGTTTCAAAGCATTGACCAACTGCTTCACCGTAATGTGAAGTAGTGGCAGCAAGAGCTTGTCAGTTAGAACAAGAGTTTCATGAATAATATTGCATGTACCTGGAGTTAATTATCTTTTCTCTTCACATAATGCTGGTCTGATGTTCTACTGTCCCAGAAGTATGGGAAACAGGTATGATTGGTATAGAAATCCTAGCATCTTGAAGTCCCCAAAAACATCTCAATTACAACATTTAAATTTTGTTTTTTTCCAACAGTTTCTTGACATTCTCAAAGTCTTTTAAATGTACTGAATTCTCTACCGGAATGGAGGGAAATTGATTACAGTTGTGTAAGCCTTCAGACTTCTAGTTAAGCTGCCGATGCTATTCATCGACAGCTCAACCACAAGTATGAATTATAAGCAGACAACTTCACAAACAACACGAAATTGGCGCAGACAGAAGTCTGCGCCAATTTCGTGGTTCATCAAAAACACCATTGATATCACAACACAAACTTTCGGTGAAAACAGAGAAGGACGTAAACGTGAAATGACTGCTGACATCATATATATTTTGCATTTTTTACAAAGTAAGTTTAGTGAGCACAAAATGCTTAATTTCGTGAAAGCCGATTTTCTGTAACATTTTTGCCAATATTAATACTAAAGCAAAACCACTGGTAGATTTGCATCATCACACACTCATTTATCAAAGAAACACGTAGGAAACAGCATAACAATTACTTGTTACATAATATTATTCATGTCTCCAGGGGCGTAGCGAAGGACTATGGTTGTGGGGGGAGGGAGAAATCGAAAATTTTCAAACTCGAAAATCAAATTTTGCCAACTGAGAAAATAATGTCTCTGTCAGGTTCGTACCTAGATTTTCGCTCTGTGGGTGGAATGGGGTGGAAACTTCAGGTAATTTTCCCAACTCTGCTTAATTTCACAAAACCAATCCCAAACGTAAATTTGCCAAGTCAGTTCAAAATTTTCGATTTCCAAGATTTTGTCAAGTTGTCTACTTTTGGCCAACTCTAACTTCACAAAACATCCCAATTTTCAGAGCTCGTCTGTATTCTGCCAAGTGGATTCGAATTTTACCAACTATCCTACATTTTGCCAACTCCACATTAAATTATGGGAAAAGGCATAAATTATTTAACTTGTATGTATTTCACATATTTTTGAAGAAATCTAAATCGAAGTGGAAAATGTTATACTGCAATGGAATTTCAATCTCTTGGCCACCCCTTTTACATTTTTCCAGCTCAATCGAGTGGCTTCCCCCCCCCCCAACACACACACCCATTATTTTTTTCTAGGTCCTGGCCTGCTGGTATAGTCGCTCAAAAAAGTATCCGAACACTATGGTTGATTATAGAATTCAGAAAAAATATCTGCCAACGAATTTTTTCGGAAATTAGTGATCTGGAAACCTTCGTTTCACGTGACACGAAGATTTCCAGATCACTAATTTCTATAAAAATCGTTGCCAGATATTTTTTCTGAATTCTGTAATCAACCATAGTGTTCGGATACTTTTTTGAGCGACTGTACCTATCAGGTGACCTCCGCTGACCTCACCAATCACCTGCCGCCATGACTGACCAGTTTGGCGTCGTTGGTTACCTTTGGCTGCCGGACATCTAAATATTTATGTGGAAAAAAAATTATTGCCGACGCGGCGGAAATCGAACCCTCCAGATACATATTCTAGAATCTCCAAATTCATATTTCTAAAAAACTCGTTGCCAGATACTTTTTCTGAATTCTGTAATCAACCATATTGTTCGGATATTTATTTGAGCGACTGTAGCAATGATGCAGAGATTTATGCTGTCACCTGGTGAAATAACTACCCATATCATGACACCACCATTTTCACAGGGGGTGGTTGAGTCGTCGGTAGCATTCCAGTCCAGCCTCGGCTGGATTCAGAGTTGGAATTTATCTCCGCAAAACTCCTTGCCTTGCGCTCTGTCAGTGGGTGGCACCTACAGGTTTAGAAAGGCCACAATCCGTCGGATGGGGCATTAGGCCGTGGTCCCGTGCATGTGAGAGAGCCATATCCTGTACACATTAAAGAACACGCTGGATGAACTTGGCAGGAGGCTACCATCTGTTTCCTAACAGTTTTCTAGTGGATTCCCTTCCCTCAAATTTCTGTGAATCCTTGGGGTCATCGCGATCTGGCCATTTAACCCATTGTGTGCAAAAATATGCCACTCAGAAGTGAAACAACCTAAGTCTCTTTCATAAGCTTCTCTCTGGGCAATGGATCCTCCAGATCGATATCCATCTTGATTTGCTATGCTGGGTAAATTTTGACTCGTCAATAAACTCAAAAATCAGTTATTGACTCGTCAATAAACACAAAAAAAATAAATTTTGACTCGTCAATAAAGATGCCCAAACTTGTTCAATCACTTCATTCTGTGGGGTGAGAAGCACATGAGGGTCAATGATGGAAGTGGAAACAAAGGTTCCACTAGCCCCATCAATCATCATCATCATCTGCGTTCTCAAATGAGAACGCAGTTGAGCCAATGTTGTGGGATTATATCCTCGAGCTGTAAGTCAAAGATTCCTGTCCTCATTTGCTGCTGTTGCTCTGTTCCTTAATGATCTTCTTGAATCATCTCTATCTTGAAATTATTATATCTTGTTGATTACAGAAGGGCCCACACTGATCCATCTTGCGACCAATGCATGTGACTGTCCTCTAATCGCCATCCATCTTTGCTTTCTGATAAATGTCTGTTCCACTGTGTAATAAAAAAATCACCTTTCAACAAACTGATACTCAGCTAATAGAATTCCTGCGAAACGTTTGACTAGGCAGCAACGAATGATTCGAGAGTATTTTTCAGGATCAGACGATATGCATCTGCGCATGTGCACAACAGTAGTGACAACTACTCTTTGGCGTGTTAACCTTGAAAAGGCCTCCTGAGCATAGAAATAGGTTGAGAGAAGTTTTGCTAAGTTTCTGTTGTTAGGTTTCCTACTTTTTTTAGGAGGGACGTGTCCGAAATGACGTCATCGCTGTGTGTTCGCTGGATGCTTTCTGTTGCTAGGTTTCCCCTTTTTTTAAGAATGGCGTGTTCGAAATGACATCATCGCTGCGTGTTCGCTGGAAGCTTGAGGGGTCGTGACTACAGATTTTTTTCTACAGTGTTGTTTACTGTCCCTATTTTTTACCCCTACTTCAGTGTCGGTGTCGACCTAAAGAGGGCTTTATTTATAATCGGTTTTCCACCCTCTTTTCCCCTTCACTACCACTGGAGAGAAGTTCTACAAACCTCCAAGTTTCTGTTGCTAGGTTGCCTTCCAGTGACGTCCTAACTTGGATTTTCGTATAAATCTAAGTTAGGATCGATATATCATCGATATAATCATCGTCGGTGAAGAGTCCGACATCTGGATGGGTCTACGAAATTTATTGGTTGACGCCCCCCTCATTGTCGCTGAAAAGATGGGGTTCCCATGAACGCTTCACACAGGTGTTCTCTAAACGCGATAGCATCAGTGAAAATGTCAGTATTGAAAGGTAGGGTAACGGTCCAGGTTCTATTGTTCTCATTGTTTCTTGAGTGTCATTCCTATTCTGGGAGGTCCCCTCATTCAAGAGCGAGGTGTTTTGAGAAGCATTGGAAAGCAGCATTGTACTTAGGAAACGTAACAGCTCCCTATGACAATGCTCTTGAAGGAAGCGTGTCTCTGAATTGTCGCTGTGGACGAATTGCTTCGAGGGGGGCTCTGTTGACAAAATAATTATAGTCGACGTGTTATCTGCTACTTAGACAGGTAAGCCTAATAATAGGGAGGGCGACAATGCCCTTCGGGGGCCCTGCAGTAACGGTTGTGTTGTTCAAGTCGTAAACATGAAAATAAGCATGAATGTAACAGCCCAAGGACGTGTGTCTCTGAACAGCGCCCATACCTGTCATCTAGTATCTGATTGTTGACGAAAAAGTCCCGTAACTTACGTCACCGAAGGAGAGGGAGAAAAAAAGTGTTCGTTGGAGGTCGGGTGCAGTAGCTAATACAAGTGGCTGTACAATAAACCAGGGCATTGAATGATATAATGTGAGAGCGCTAAAAGAGGTATGACAGAAAGCCTGTTCTGTCAAGAAATAATTATAGGGGACTGTCTCTTAGACAGGTATGTACACTGATAACAATGTCCTTTTGGGATGCTTCTTAGTCGGGGATCCTTCAAGGGGCGTAACGTCCACTCGGAAGGGTCATTACTTGTTACCGAATCTTACCCAATGACACGTTCCATTTAAACAGAAGGGACGCTACTGACAATGAATGGGAATGTTGGGTTGGCGATAAGAAAGCGGTAATTGTTTAGAGAAGCCCTAAGGGAATGTCTTCTCGTCCACGCGTTGTCCATTATAACAGAAGCAGGGGAGGTAACGAAAAAACACTAATTCACGTCGGGGAGAATGCGACCCTTCACCCGCCGTACACTTGGAAACAAGCGGTTTGCAATGACAAAGACGGCGTGGAAATACAGCAGTTATTCGGAAAGCGGCTTACCGAATACGGCTTAACGTCACATCAGACAGATGGCAGACTTTCCGAGCCCATATATCTCCTGTACTGACAATGAGTTTTGCGGAGATAAATCTGGACGTTAGTCTAGATTTGACTCGAAACTGGGAACTACAGATTACAAGCCTAGCTCGCTAACTACTGAGCCCCTCCCCTCCCCCATAGTCTCTTCAAGTTTAAGTAAAATGAGTTAGTTCCAAAATACAATTCACTGAATACATTTGATTTCATTCACAGTTTGGATAGTGCTAATATTCATTCACGGTTTGAAACTGTGCTAAATATTTGTGAAAACGGCATTTATTCGGAATTTTAGCATAAAATATATCCAGTTTTATATATAGCATTTTTTATTAACAACAGTTAGCGTATTGTGTACAAAAGTGTCCCACTCAGAGGTAAAACAACCCAACTCTATCACCCCCAAAGGTCAGAGTCAGTATGAACTTTGGCATTGAAATCCGCCTGTCCCCCAACCTTCTCTGAGGCTTCGGGGTCTTTTTGCCCTGGATGAACATCTTATTAAACTTTTCCGTTTACAGAAATATCTAAAGTAGACGATGAAGCATATAAAAAAAAGTATTCAATTACAAGCTATCATGCAAGAACTGTTATAGGAAATGCATTTGGCATGATATCTAATAGATATTAGAGTGTTGCGACTGCAATTAATTTAAATCCTGAAAAAACAGATTCCGTCCTCATGGTCTCCGGTCTCCTTCCGTCCTCATGATTCTCGTTGAAATGGGTTTTGCAATTCTGCAAGCGATCATCTGTTTCAACTGATGAACTGGAGCAACTCTTGCTGCACAGTTCGTGCCAACAGATGCCAGTCTGTCAGAATCTTTTTTCCTCCTGCATTTGCACGATTGGATGATGTTTTGTGAGACCGTTGCCATTCTCCATATACTTGGGATATTGTTCCCTGTGATTTTCCGCTGTTCTATTACCTCCCTTAAAGATGCTCCTGCCCTTCGTGCTCCAATGAAGAGCCCCCTTTTGAAATAAGTCAGATAGCTTGTTTACCCACCTCGCACTTCACTTGGCTTTCCCCCATGATTTATGGCTTTATAGGTCTTCACAGTGACACAGAATACTTGAGTAAGAAATTTTGCATACGTTGAGATGTTTCGTGGGGACATTGCGATCGATTCAGTGTTCATAACAATTTGGCCAGGCAGTGTACGTTGGTTTCAGGTGAAAAAGAAAAAAAATCAGTTTCTGAAGAGTGTTACTGAAACAATTTTAAAGCCTCTGGTATAGACCATAGGCGACCAACCTTTGGAATAGGAGTCTTGTCAGTCGTAAGCATTCGGATTTATGAGAAATAATTGGAAGTTTAAAATTTTAACTCTTTTATAGAAAGATGTTGATATTCGTCCTTCGTTACTTCTCCTCCGATATTCAGAATTAAAAGTAGAAAGAAATTTTAAGAGGTGCAAGAGAAAGGCAATAGGTCAGTGTGTTATCGACAAAATGCTAAACTGAAATGACGCAGAAGAAAAAAATCATAAGAAAAAGTTTTTAAATGAAACTGGAGAGGAAACACGTTCGAGTATTTTATAGATTTCTTAAAACTGGAACATGGTGTTAAAAATGATGAAAGTGCATAAGATGCAAGAGGAAAGAGCATGCAAGTGAAGAGTAATGAAGAAGAAAGAGGATGCAGAGGGAAAGAGGAGGCAATAATGGAAGAAAAGGTGTACACAAGGAAAAGAACATAAATAATAAGAAATAGTTACGAACAGCTGCAAGAATGCTTTTGAGAATAATTGAAGTGATTTCCTTTTAATCCAGCTAGCAAGTTTGCAGTCTGTGATTCAAGATTTCATTACATGACTTTCTTTCATTAACCTCAATTATTTGTTAGTAATTTTTTAATGGAATATCCATGAAGCACATTTATTTTGCCTGATCCCCATAAACCATCATTTTTGACACGTTGAAACAAAAAGTGCTATAGTGAATTTTGATTTCTAACAGTGCTACAATTTCATACCTTGAAAATTGATTTGTTTCAAAACAGAGCATTACTGTGAATTTTTACCATTTTTAATTCTTTTATACTGTAAGATTTCTTTAGAATCCATCCAATTGCAAGTTGATCTTTTGCATGCATGTTATGTCAAATGTGAGGAATAGAGATGAGTTCGGCTTTAGTTTTCGAGCCCGAACTCTCATCTCGGGACCACTGGGAACCAAAAGTATCCGCCACCAATGACGCCACACAGCGGAAGTACAAGAAACGCGTGCCCACTCATTCGTCCGCCCACCTGAATTATACTTATTATACAGATTCTTCTAATAGTGTGAACTTTTGACAGATTAAAAATTGCTTTATCAATATGTTTGTTCCTTTTTACGTTTTTGAATAATTTTTTTGCTTTTTTAAATTAAAATTATTTTAACGTTTTAAAATTTTTGTTGTATTTCATTTGTTTTATTTTACAGCTTTTTGGAGTAATTACGATAAATATAATTATATTTATACGCACTTATTGCATTATATTGCTGTATTTAAATTGCTATAGTAAGCAATTTAAATACAGCAATATAATGAAATAATTTCTGCATGTAGTTTTGGACAACTGATGCAAACTTGTGTCAATTTATTTGATCCATACACAACTCGTCTATTGCGCCTTTGAGTATGAAACTTTTATTTCCGCGTTATTTAAAAAACTCAATTTTTTTTCTTGTTTATAAATGTCGTACTAAATAAACGTTTTTTTTAATGGGATACATTAATTGTTGTTTTATGCCATTCAAAACAAGAAGGAAAAGTCCCCAAAATCTTGGAACCTATGTGGGGCTCAATAGGTCTTAATCAGACACTAAGGCGCAAGTAAAAGGGACAAGAAGTCAAAAGATTTCTATCCTTTAGAAAAGCACGAATCCAGCAAGAGAAAAATAAATAAAAAAATGCAAACGTAACTAAGAAAATAGATGAAAAGTAGCGGGTGGATTTTTTCATATGCAGTTGTTTTCTCCCTCTGAAAACAAGATAACAAGTCCAAAACATTCGTTTTTCTCTCTTTTCATATTTGTATGATGTAGCAAGGCCCAAACAACCACCTGGTTGGCTGGTTGGGGTTTTATGGTGCAAGAGGAAATGAGGCTGTATTGAGTTGATCACATAATCCACAATCAAAGCTTAAATTCAACTGACAGGTAAATCAACAGATTAAAAAGCAAATATATATATAAAAATGTGTAAAATCCACAAGTTAAAAAAAAAACAGGTAAACAACAAGAACAATAAGTGAGATCCATGAAAAGCGAATAAAAGAGACAATAAAACTTAGTGATTGAAATATAGGGATTAAAAAGGAATGATCAGATAAAGGATGTTCGAGTGTTGTAAGGGGCTTGGACATTGTACAATGAAAACTAAAATAAATATGACGTTAAAATATGAACATTGGATTAAATGCATATTTTATAGTTAAATAGATGAAACCAGGGCCGGATCTGGGGGGTGCCCCACCCTTTCAGAATGCTAGTATGGGTTATGAACGCAAAAAAAAAATGATTAAACTTATTTCTATTTCATGAATTTTTCAAGAATTTTTTGTAGTAGGCAAGGGGGTGTTATACTGCATTGGAAATCCAGTCTCTTGCCCCCCCCTTTTACATTTTCCTGGCTGGATTATATTCCCCCCCCCCCCTCTTATTTCTTTTTGATCCGGGCCTCGTTGAAAGGGTAATTGATAGAAATAGTCAAAAGAATCATTCTGATCAAAAATGTAAAGGTGATTTTGAAATTTAGACAACTTCTATATCTGAGTAATGGAGTGGGTGATGTTTGTTGTCCTCAAATAGGGAAACGTGCCTACATGGAAGGAACTGATGAACCGCAGAATCAGTGGTAAATATCGGCTTCAACGTGATAGACGTTGTGTGGATTTCAGGCAAACCTTCCACGTGGAAGCATCCTAAAATTGAACATTATTTTGTATGCTACGCTTTGATTATTTGGCATGGGCGCCGGCAAGGGGAGGGCAGTTCACCCTCCTGGAAAATTTGATGGAAAAATTAATTAAATGGGATTGCCAAAAAGGAATGCTTTCTTTTGTTGTCGGAAGCTATTTCTTGCATTTTTATCTAATATTATGAAAAAACCTTTTACGTTTATTTACAATAAATAATGTTTCTCCTTTTTTTTTTCATTTACTTTTCGGACATCGTTAGTTGAATTATGGCATAATATATGCACGATTCCTTATTTGAAACTTCGTTCATTAATCTGCAGCTCAACATAAAAATTTCTATCATGAAACATTGGCCCCCGACCTCAATGGAAATATTTTTCCCTCCCTGAAACAAATTTGCTCTCCCCTGGAAAAATTTCTTCCGGCGCCCACGCTATCAGGATTCGATGTTGATTGAGTTTTTGTACTCTAGTACACAGTCAACTCGCAACGATATTGTCAAACTTTGGACATTTGAAGGGAGGCAATAAAGTCGAAGTGAAGAGGGCTTTGGAGGAAAACGGTTGAGTTCTTCATGACAACGTCAGATCCTATACTGCTCGACTAACACCGTTGAACACAGAACATATCCAAGGGGACCCACCTCCCCCCCAAAAAAATAAATAGATAAATAAAATAAAATAAAAATCCGATCACCTTATGCGAATTCTCAAAGTTGTTTATCTGCTTTGAGAGCTAAAACAGTTGTATTTGAATAATTTTCTTTTAGACTCAGAGTGTATAGCCGACATTACAAACAGATTTAAGAAACAACTGTAATATTTTATTCCATATGAAATATCATCTTAATCTTTCCTGTCCGGTGGAATATTTTAGTAATTGGAAAACCTTCCCCAAGTCTTATTCTCATACCGCCTCTCCCGAGGCTAAATTCTCGGATCCCTTCGGAAACTATATTCTCAAACCTCCTTGAAACTAAATTCTAGTTATTAAAGTATGCCAGATATATCTTGTTTCTTGAAACAACACGTGGCCAGAAGCTCCTGGGGCATACGCGGCCAACTGATCTCAGAAACAGTTTCTTGCTGGTTGTCCAGTCCCCCACATCAGGCAGTTTGAGAGACACTGGACTTGGGAACAATATGTCAGTGCGTAGAGCATCAAGAGAGATGAGTGGTCAGATTTTGTGAATATATGACGAAGTCATGAAGAAATAATGTGAAGTCTTAACATTTGATGTTGATGATGCAGAAACATTAATAAATGCTACTGATTATGTAAATATCATAATTCTAAAAGAAAGAACGCATACACAAAAAGAAATAGATGAAAAATAGAGGGCGGATGTTGCTGTGGATTTTTCATCTATATCTTTTTTATTTTAAATTCTTATGGGTTTGGAAAATTTGAAGAAGTCATATTCTTATAGTATTAACGTTGGTGGAAGAGCAGCTCTTCTTCTTTCAAAGTAACGATTATGTTTCTTGATTACATGAAAATTAATTGCTCTGTACTTACAATAGAGGGAGCCAGATCTTGGTGGTGATGGTGTGGGGGAAGGGGTAATGTCTCTCTCCCCTCTTCGAAAATGGTAGCAACTGGAACGGAGGCCAAAAATAAATATTACCCATGTACAGTATTTCCCGAGTTTTCGAGAAATTTATTAAACACCACTAAAACGTAGATATTAAGTTCATACCGGAACGGCGTTCCGCTTCATTCCGACTCAATCTGTCCTTTTCGTCACTCACACAATCACTTCTTTCACCCCCCCCCGTCTCCAAGTTTTTTCTACATCAGAATTTGTAGCAATATAAAGTATTTTTTTGCATAAGACCCTGAGATAGAGCGTGGCATTTCCAAACAACGCAAAAGCAACATTAGTTGACGTTTTATCATGTAAATGCATTCATTTCCATTGTAATTCCTCAAAATAAGATATTCTGATGGGAAGCGACGAGTTAAGCCAAACCTCTTCTATCCCTACGGAAATTTTCCTATTATTTCACCAATAGTAGGATCATAAGTGTGTGGCTGCTTCGGTCCTTACCTAACCCATAAGTAATGCTTCTTCATGTCATCGTCGTATAGAGGCAAAACTTGACCACTCATCTCTCATAGTGACCGAAACTTGGTCACTCATCACCAACTTATGCGTTATGTGACAAAAGTCTAACCAGTTAAAGCAAAAATATTCAGTATCACAAAGCGAATATCTGAGCTCAGGTTAAAATGATTATCATTCGCATAATAGTTTCAAAAATACAGGATGCAACAGGATTGCCACCTTGGAGACATAATGGGTCAATCGATAGCGCTCCAGACTCGTAATCTGTAGCTCCCAGGTTCGAGTCTCATCTGTGACAGCGTTGAGATTTATCTTCGCAAAACTTACCGTCCTGCCCTCGGTCAGTAGGGAATATCGTTGACTTTGGAAACAACGCTGCCCAGCGGATGGAAGGTAAAGCAGTGCTCCATGTACAGGAATACCATACACTGTGCACGTTAAAGAAAACACTGGGTAGCCTTGACGAGGAGCTACCATCTGTCTCCTAACAACTTTTCAGTGAGTCACCTCGCCCAACTTTCTCGGAGTCTTGTGACCTGGTAATTTAGACCATTGTGTACTAAAAAGTGCCGCTCAGAGGTAAAACAACCCAACCTTGGAGACCGAAAAATTCGGGACATTTTTCAAATGATCTTTCTCCAGCCTACTTTTATGATGTACTTGATATCAACTCAACACAAAATATTCCCTTCATTGAACATTTTAAGGATAAACTTCCTTTGGACAAAGAGCAAGATATTTCATAGTAGACAGTAGTTCCCCACTAAGAGGGAGGGTCGAGCCACAAAGGACTGGCCTTGATCCTGGAGAGTCGGCACATCCCCAGGCAGCAGACGTTATTACCACTTTTCGTTCTTCTCACATTTCGTGTCAAAGGAAATGGGATCTGAGATTCATTTCACTAGGGATGGAGATTCAACTGAGTTGTAATGACTTGGTTTGCTTTTGTTAAGAACGAAGTCCCAATGAATGGAAGTTCAACAATTTCTTTAGCACAAGATGCAGGCATTTATTCCAGAGAGATTGGAATGCAAAACAATAACTAAAAAATTACATCTAAGCCTCTCGCGAGTTTGAAACGCTCCTTTCAAAGAGAATGGAGCTTTTCGTTTCCCACAATTAGCACTCTCTGAGAAGTGGAAATTGGAACTAATCGGTGATTGGGAAAAGGCAAATAAAAATATTTTACTAATTCTATAAAAGAGTAAAAGAACCCTTTATTCATATTTTTTTTTTAAATGTTGGTTCCCCAATTTCTTTTAAAGTTGAAAAGTTTTTTTAAGTGAGGAAAATCATTAATGTCAAGGTAAAGATCTTTACAATCTTACCCTAAAAGCAAAATTCCCAATTTTCAGCATAAATTTTTAGCATAAATATTTTTATCATTTGCAACATTCGTTAAACATTTTGTACTTTGTACATACCCTGCTCGACATTGAAAATGCTCCACCCAGGATATGTCGTACAAACATGCAAAAGGGAGGGTGGGTGTGCGCAGTTGAGATATGCAAATGATGATAATCTGGAGCCAATGACGTGTGTGGCTCAAGAGATAAAAGGTGCAAGAAAGAACAGGGATGGTATTGTGTTTATGCAGGTGGAAGTCATGCGAACGTTTGAGATTAGGTAGTTCCACTTGACTGAGATTAGGTTGTTCAACGAAGACCGAAAATGCCCGCTACACTCAGTCAGCAAGTTTATAGCCATTTGGATGCTTTTGATAAGGAAGAATTAAAGGCCTATGTGAAGCTGGATGGACTACATGTCGTGTTGCTGCCCATGTTCATCAGGATGCATGAACTGTTGGACGCTGTTGGCAGCAGTGGCGAAATCACGGTTCTAGCGTGCATCGCAGAGGGATTGGTCCCATTCCACAGACGTCAGCACGGCTTGATAGGCGCAGTGTTAGACATGCTCGTTCATCACCACAGAGCACTGTAGGCGATATTCGAGGGATGTATCAGCAGCCATGGACGTCCCCATAATGACCCGAATGGTAAACCAAAGGTTGCATGAGGCACACCTGTGCTCTAAGCAACCGTTACGTCGACTGCCATTGCCTGCCATTGCAGCACTCATCTGATTTGGTGCCAAAGTCATGCAAACTAGGGCACTGTGTTTACTGATGAATTCTGTTTCTGTCTGGGTGCTAACGATCGACAGGTTCGTGTAAGGTGACAACCTG
Source organism: Ryuthela nishihirai (assembly GCA_038380435.1). Classification (NCBI taxonomy): domain Eukaryota; kingdom Metazoa; phylum Arthropoda; class Arachnida; order Araneae; family Heptathelidae; genus Ryuthela; species Ryuthela nishihirai. Next base: position 12,966,367 of record JAWZYU010000021.1, on the reverse strand, counting down.
GAAAGAGGACAGATCCAGCTTTTTTTCGCGAAGCACACCACCCATCAGCCAGCCATAATGGTATGGGGTGCTATTGGATATGACAGTAGGTCACACTACATTAGTTGCACAATACATTAGCGCGGTTCTGCAGCCCGTTTTGTCACTGTTTCTGGGAGGCATGCAGCAGCCCATTTTCCAGCATGACAACGCCCATGTACACACTACTAGGGTATCCAGACAATGTTTGCAACATGTTCAAGTATTGCCATGTCCAGCACGATCTCGATCTCGAAGTAATGGAAGATTACTTTGAATAACTACAGAACACAAAGAGAATTTTTCATTTATCTCCGAAAACAAAAAGTTGCGTCTCACACCCATCTGCCTGGGAGAAAGGGTAGAAATCATTAATACGAACCTTTTGATCATCATACCCAAGCACCAAAATCTCAATTTTCGAGCATAGATCGTTTGCAATATTCGCTTAAAATTCTTGCATTTTTCAGCCTTTTTCGCCACTAGATGACGCTGTTTGGAAAACTAAATATCGCCACTAGATGACGCTGTTTGGAAAACTAAATATCGCCACTAGATGACGCTTTTGTAATATATATGGCGTAAATCGTATCTAGATGACGCTTTTGGAAGATTCGGGAAATGTGAATTTCATCAAAACCTGTGAGCCCAGAACTTATTAATATTTATCTATAAAAGTGAAAAGGATATAGATTTCTAAAATGTCTCTGAGAAAAAGAGTGAAAAATAGATTCTACGAACTAGGAATAAGAAATTTCAGTTATTTCAATCTTTGGAAAGACTATGTCTAAAAGCAGTGGGATTTCAACATAATTATCCTTCATTTCATTATTAGGGATTATGATAAAAGAATCAAAAAATGTACATCTTGTAAACTGATCTTCTGCTCTAGCATTTATCATTATTAATCTTTTAGAGTTATCGGTTTTCCTGATGAGAGAGTCTTAAAATAATTAAAATAACTGAAAGTTCTCTATTGTTGAGCAATAGAATTTTAAAGTTTATCCTTCAAGTAATTTGCATATTAAAATGTTTTCAGGAGCAAACTCAAAACTTTTTTGGAGCAAGGACAGCACTCCGTCTTCAGTGAAGTAAAAGTACATATGTGGTGAGATTAGGGCTGTGAAGAACTTCTTTCTACATATCATAAAGGTTGGTTACAAATTATTGCTGCAAATATTTTTAATTAATTTATTTCTCGATTTTTCTATTATTTCTTAGTTTTCCAATTAAAACAGTTGATCTTTTATCATTTCCTGGGAATGAATGAAGTATCGGATAAGGAGCTATGAAAGGATTTCCTACCTCAGAAATCAACCATGACTAGCTATGGAAGGGGGGGGGGGATTTTGGGGGCAAATTCTTTTTTTAAGGGGGAAACCTCATTCAGCAGTGAGAGGGTATAATTTTTTTTCCACTTGGCAAAATTTCACTTACAGATATTATTAGTTCATAAGTTTTCACTGGATGGTCAAAACTTCAACTTTCTCCACCGTTAAGAGTATTAGTTACGATGAGGATACTGAGTATACTTTTTTTAGTCTTAGTCACCTAACCTGTAGGTACTTTTATCACAAAGATAATAATAATTAATTATATTAATAAAATAAATAATTCCTGTATCATAGTGAAAAAAATCATAAATGAAGAACTAAGTTCTCTTTCAGGTATATTTTTTATTACATTATCCAGAAATTTTCTTCCCATTGATACGCAATATATTTTTGTTCATCAGATTTTCCAGAATTAAGCCATACCATGATTTCCGGCTACGCTGCAGTATAGGGTCCTCAGCCGCAGATGTTGTACTTTTCCCCAGGGAAACTTGTAACGTTAAGTTGAAATATGATATCCATCCGCATGTTCCAATGTTTACGACTGATATATGCTGTTTAGAATAGTTCTCTCTAATGAGATTATTTGTTTTCGAGGCTTTTCTTAAGTTGACTCTTTAGCGATGAGTGTTATTAAGGAAATTTGCTTTTGATATTTATTTCAGAGGCTTTTTTTAAGTGCGAAACGAGTTTTCACTGTTTAGCGATAAGCGTTGTTAATGAAATCTTTTGATGAGATTATTTATATTTGGGGCTTTTTTTTTCGCTAAGGAATAGAACCTACCAGGCCTAGCACCTAATGTCCGACCCCTCCTTCTCGTGGTGCAGACCGTTAGTACCTTTCAAAAGAGATACTCTCTTGTGGAAGTGAACGGAAGGGGAGGGCTATCAGATTAGTGTGGCCTACTGATCTGGACAACTATGGACACTTTTCTTTTTTTCTACCCTGCTGAGGAGTGGTCAACCACACAGGATCCTGGTGCTGACCATATAAACGCACTGGACTGGACAGATATATGGCTCTGAGCTTGATTATGGATCCTGATTTTGCTGCACTGGTGGGCTTCTGTGGAGGGAAAATCTCCCGCTGTGTTTTCTGTTTGTTTGTGGGTTGTCAGCCCCAAGTGAATAGATTCACAGGATATGTTTATCAGCTGGTGGATAATCCTGAGCAGAGGTCATCGCAGGCACCTGAACTCTTTGCTTCTATTGGCATCGTCAAACTCTACAATGAAGGAAGTCTTCCAGTGTAGATGGCTTCATCCTTTAGTGGTGGGGGAACGGGTCTTTGCCCCATGTCTGCGATTAGGGGCTGTTTGATATTGTCGGCATTCCCTCTCTCAATAAACATAGTTTCTTTAAACATCCTACTAACCATTTTCTCTCCATAGGTAGTTGGAATGTGAGGACTCTGCACAGAGCTTTTTCTCTTGATGTCCTCACACAAGAATTCCAACATTATAATTTAGATATTCTCGGCTTGCAAGAGACCAGATGGACAGATAAAGGTCAGATTCTTAAAAATAATCTTAAATTTCTCTTTTCAGGGAGGGACGACAATAACCATCACCAAGGCGTGGGTCTGCTTCTCAGCAAACACGCTAGTGATGCTCTTCTAGGATACGAGTGCATTAATGAAAGGTTTCTTACAGCAAAATTCCAGACAAGCGTTAAAGACCTGAATGTTATCTGCTGTTATGCCCCCACTGAAGATGCCGATGAGGTTCAGAAGGATAGGTTTTATGAACAACTTCAGGATATTTTGAATTCTGTCAAGAAAGGAGATATTACCCTTGTTCTTGGTGACTTCAATGCCAAAGTTGGTACTGACTCTGACCTTTGGGGAGGAGTAATAGGCCCTTTTGGTATTGGTAGCTGCAATGGCAATGGACAACGTCTCCTACAGGTAAGTAAACTCAATTGTTTCAGAATAACTAACACATATTACAAACACCGCGACATACATAAGTACACATGGGTTTCACCTGATGGGCTGCATAGGAATATGATTGATTATATATTAATTAACAGCAAATGGGCTAGTTCTGTTAGAAATACCAGGGCATATAGGGGGGCTGAAATTGGATCTGACCATTACCTTGTTAAAAGTGTCTTGCAATTAAACTTAAAAAGTGTTGTGCTAGGGTTAAAAAATTTGCATTTAATACTGAAGCTCTGAAAGACCCAGTTATAGCCAAAGCTTACCATGATAGGTTACTTAGTCATTATGACAGTCATGGTATGCTTACTACTGAAGTTGAGGAAGAATGGGATCATTTTAAACAGGCTTTTTTGGACACTAACAGTACTCTTTTAGGAAAAAAGGAGCAGAAGAGACAGAATTATCTGAGTGATAAGGCACTTGAGCTTATTTCGGAAAGAAAGAACTGCAGGAATGTCCTTAATCAATACCCTACTAGTACTAATAGAAAGCATTACAGAGAACTTAATAAACGTGTAAAAGATCAGTTACCTACTGATAAGAATCTTTGGCTTGATGGTTTGGCTGACAAAGCCGAGGAAGCAGTTAGACAGCACAACAGCAGAGAGCTGTACCAGATAGTTAATATTTTGTGTGGTAGAAAACGGACACGTATTTAGGGATTGAAGGATAAACAAGGTAAGGTTATAGAAGGTGAGGATTCTGTCATGGCTAGGTGTGCTGAGCATTTCAGTGATATTCTAAACAATGCGGTTAGTTCTATTCCCATTGTTTGCAATGATGATAGATGCATTGGTGGCTTTAATGTTGGCCCTATAACACAATCTGAAGTTATTTTGGCTGTTTCTAAACTTAAACTTCATAAATCCCCAGGGGTAGATGAAATTACTACAGAAATGCTTAGAGCTGGAAATGTTTCGGTTACCACTTGGATGACTGAAATTCTGAATATCTTTTATGATCCTAAGGTTCCTAAGGATTTTACCAGAGCTATTGTTATCCCTATTTTCAAAAAAGGTGATCGCAGTTCTTGTGATAACTATAGGGGTATTAGCCTATTCTTTGTTCCAGGTGAAGTTCTTTCCATGATTGTGTTTAATAGAATTAAGAATCTGGTTGACAGTCAATTGCGTGATGAGCAATGTGGATTCAGAAGTGGTAGGGGATGTGTGGATCAGATATTTTCACTTAGGCAGATTCTTGAGAAATGATTAGAGTTTCAGAAACCTTTGGTTGCTAGCTTTGTTGATTTCAAAAAGGCTTTCGACTCTGTTGATCGTTATAATTTGTGGTTGATTGTGAAATCATATGGTATACCAGACAAGTTAGTTAACATTATGAAAGCTCTCTATAATAACACTGAGTCGTGTGTGAGAGTTGGTAAGGCTTGTAGCAATTGGTTTAGCATTACTTCTGGTGTTCGACAAGGGTGCATTTTGTCTCCTTTTCTCTTTAGTTTGGTTATTGATTATGTTATGCGAAATTCACTTCAAGGGAAAAGATTTTGGCCTTAAATGGGCTGGAGATACGAAAATTTCTGATTTAGATTATGGTGATGATTTAGCCCTTTTGGCAAATGATGTTGATGAGATGAACTCTTTCATTCGAGCTGTTGATGAGACTGGTAGTAGAGTAGGTTTGGTTATAAACAGAGAGAAAACTAAAGTGATGAAAATTGGTCAGGCAGACTGTGATTCAGTTAATCTGAATGGTTGCAGTCTTGAGCAGGTGTCACAGTTTAATTATCTTGGGATCTATGTAACAGATAATTGTGATGTGCGGCATGAGATTAACAGAAGAATAGGGATTGCTGCCTGGACTTTTAAGAATCTCTGGAGAGTGTGGAGAAATAGGCATATACACCTGAAGACTAAAATTAGACTGTATAATAGTTTGGTTCTTTCTAGGGTTAGTTATGGTAGTGAAACGTGAACACTTTGTAAACAAGATAACAGGAAACTAGATGCTTTTGATTCCAAATGCTTACGCAGTATCTTGGGCATTAGGTGGTTCAACTTTGTAACTAATGATGAGGTTAGGCAAAGGAGTTTGCAACCTACTTTAAGCAGCATATTTTGCAGAGAGAGACTCCGTTGGTTTGGTCATGTTGCCGTATGAATAATTATAGAGTGGCGAATAGGGTTATGAACAGTGTGCCTAAAGGCCTCAAAAAGAAGGGGAGACCTAGGATGCGGTGGGCAAACAATGTTAAACTGGACCTTGTTAGAATTGGTGTGCAGTGGCCAGATGCAGTAGATGTAGCTCAGGATAGACTTGCTTGGAGAACTAAATTGCACGGTCTGGTTGGACCTCCGTAGCCCATGGCTGCTTGAGGATGATGATAATGAATGATATTTCATGCACACTGTATTTTTTTCTTAATTTGGTTGATGGTATTTATAGCCCATGATCGCTTTATATTCCAATATGAGAACATAGTCTTCTATGACATAATTTGAACTTTATCATATTATATTTTTTTACTGAGGGACAATCACAATAAATAAGACAGAACATATGACCGTGCCATAACCGACACACGAACCGCACTCCGGCAGTTGCAGTCCTCAATGGTTGCGGTTTCACCGCTAGTCAACGCGATGCCGCAAATCCACCTTAGATCGTAAATAGAGCAGAGCGACATGCGCATGCTCATGACATTGCAACGCCTAACATCAAAAGCTGTGGTATCATGTGACTGATGGAAAGAAAGCATTGGGAATGGTGTTGCACTGCGGATTTCTTTGCTTCGCAAGATTTGTCAAAGAAGGAACAATTGCATTTTACAGGTAAATAAAGCAATTTTTAACTTAGATCATTATACTAATTATTTATGTATTTTATTGTTAACAAAATAAAATATTAATACGTTTTTCTTTACTCGCATCCGACAATTGAACGTTTCTTTTAACATGACTATATATTTCAATAAACATGAAAATATTGATTACTAAATTATTTTCTCAGGATGGAAGCAATATAATATGATCTCTTAATCATGGGATGCTAAATTGTGAGCATTCTAATCAGCTTTTGACAAACATTGATTGTCATGCATTATTTTTGGGACTGAATTTTTATTTCTGTTAAACAGGATATGGAATTACCTGTAAATGTTATTGTATAAGCTCAATCATTGGAGTAATACTATATTTATTTCATTAACCGTGCACTATTTTTATTGAAGCATATGCTTGCAAATTTTTCTCCTTTCTGCTAATATAAATAAAAAATTGCTAAATTCGTAATGTGTCCTAAAAGTAGAAAATAAATCAAAAACTTATCAATGGTGCAATCAATTGCTAAATTTGTATTCCCTTCAAAGGAAGATAGGGCGTTGATTGTCTTGTTGTGTAAGTATGTAAATAAGGGACATTCTTTTTACTACTCACGAATTAGTTTCGGTGGTCAGAAAATTCAAAATTTCGGGAAGGCTCCGAGAAATTAGTTTCCGAGGTCGGAGAACACGATTTTAGAATAAGGTTTCCAATTATTGAAATATTCCACCAGACAGGAAAAATTAAAATGATATTCTATACGAGTAAAATTTTACAGTTGTTTTTAAATCCATTATTATTTAGTGTCAGACATATACTATGGGGCTAAAATATAATTATACAAAGGCAACTGGATTTTACAACGATTTATACGACTGGATTTTCGGGGGAGCTGACTCAAATCCCCCACCCCACCCACCTATAGTACTGTGCAAATTATTGGGGACAATAGTGAATGTGACCCCCCTTAGCTTTAATTACTTCTTTCCCCCTCTCAACCATTGATGCCACTAGCTTTCCACAAATCTTCTTCACTTCAGGGTCGTGGTACCACACTTTCATGACACTTTCTATCATTTTGTCTATCATTTTCGTCGTGCAATCCATCTTAGATATGCGGGCTTTAACAACGGTCCACATATTTTCAATGGGGTTCAGATCGGATGAATTTCCTGGCCACTCCAATACCTTCAAATGTTGCTGGGTAAAGAAGCTCTTAGCAAGCTTAAAATTGTAGCATGGAGCCAGATCCTGTTGAAATACCCCATCGCTATTAGGAAACAGCTTCTGCAGTGTTGGGACCATTTTTGGCTCCAGAACGCCTATGTACTTTTTGCTGTCCATCATTCCTTCAATGGGGTGAAGCGTGTGTGACCCGGAAGCTGTGAAACATCCCTAAAACATAACCTTGGGTGGGTGTTTGGGGGATTGCTGGATGTGGCCGGATTGAAGAGGTTCTCCAGAATTGACGAAATTTGACCTGTAGCCATGCATCTCAAAGTGGGTTTCGTCGGAAAATATCACTTTTTCCCAATTCTCCACAGTCCAGTCTCGATGTCTCTTTGCGCAGGATAGCTTTTTTTGCTTCATAGCAGGTGTCAAAAGCTGCTTTTTGGATGGGCGTCGAGCCCGGATGCCATGCTCCAGAAAGCGACAACATACGGTGGAAGCATCTATATTAACCCCATGAGGCGCAATCTCCCTTTTGATGTCTCCACTGGTCTTCTTCGGATCTATGATACTAATTCTTCGAATAAGACTTTCATCTCTAGGGGTTGTTTTTCTTTTTCTTCCACAGTGTCCTTTATGGGACGTTTCCACGGACTCTGTCTCCTTATTCAGCTTCATGATCCGTGAAACGCTGGATTTCCCGACGCCAACTGCTTTTGCTATCTGTCTAGCAGTAAGTGAAGTGTTTTCGCCTAAAGCGATTATTTTAACTCGTTTACGAGGCGTTGTGTCCATGATGTATTTAATAAAAAAAGTTTCCAATGAAAATTGTGAACTACTTACATAATCACGTCCTCAGCCTATGAAATATCAATTCCGACTGAAGTGGAAGTGTAAATAATAGAAGAATAACACAACAGACAATTCTATACTTGCAGCAGAAGGTTACGAACAAGTTTAGACTTGCAGCAGTTTAGACTCAGCAGCGGAAGGGATTTAGCGTTCCATCGCTTCTCCCAACTAATTCACACAGTGCTGTAACTCAAATGAAAATAAATAAAGGTTATTATTATTATTGTCCACCATTTCTAGCTCTTTTTGTAAACCTTTTTTTTTAACACTGGCATCTGGTAACCCTAACCATGTATGTTGCGTATGGGCATTCAAATCGAAATAACCAGATTTCTCGTATGGACGAAAAACTCATTATTTTCCATACTTTTTCTCAGTGGAGAGTGACCATTATTTACAACCACTGATATGTCAATTTGTAGTTCAGTCCAAAACGAAAAAAACGAGTTAATTATTGCTTTGTGGTCTGCAGATATTCAATTACACTTGTTTTTTTAAATCAAGAAAAATTCAGAAAAATTATGATAAACAAAAAACTATATGAATAATTTTAATGAAATTTGATGGAAACATGAATTACAATGCTAGTTTCGGAATGGCCTAAAATATTTTACACTAGAAACATTTTGGTCAAACTATAACAGTCAGAGGAACTTGTCCAAACATGAGGTGTCAGAATGCAATGGAGTTGCAGCAGAAGGTTTTAATAAGGAGTGTGGTTCCCCCTTACAGCAATGCAGGCATGCTGCAGTCCCATGCTGTTTATGATGTTCTGAATCAGCTCAGTAGGGAATAACGTCCATTGTTCCTATAAAGCAGTAATGAGCTCCCCCTTTGTTTCAGGTGGCAGGTTGAGGGCAGCAACACGTCTCCCTAGAGCAGCGTTTCCAAACTTTTCCTATGACGGAAACTTAACAAATCCTGAAATTTTAACGGAACACTTTGGTTATTTTGTAGGGTAGGTAGATATAAATAATTAATAAAGTAAATGAGTAAATCTAAGCGTTAAGAAAAAAAATATTATCTAATGGCAATTTTAAAAAAAAAACACATAAAAATAGTAAATGAACTAGCGTATATATATTGTAAAATTACGTTCTTAATGACTTCGATGTTTTGGGGTCTTTGAATTGCAAAATATTTTGATATCAGGCACAATATTAGAAAGTTGAATTCTCATATCTGGTGTAGCGTCGAGTCTGTTCCTGGACTTTGATTTGGTTGCAGCATAAACTGAAAATCCTGCCTCTCATAAATATGTCGTTGTAAAAGGTTAATTTTGATAATTTTTCACGGAGCACTTATTCCCTTTCCGCGCAACATAGTTTGGGAAATGGTCTCCTCTTGAAGTTAATATATGTGCATAATGGTTCTCCTCTTGAAGTTATTGTTCCACTAGTCTAGCTCTGTGTGGACGATCGTTATCTTATTTTAAGATGAATGGTTCACCTATTGTACCATCGTAAGGACGTACCTAAGAGTCTAGGTTGTCACCTCTATACCTTTGAGCATTGAGGTTCCCACTCCTCAATACGTAGAGGTCTGTGTGTCCACGTAAGGAAATGCCACCGCAAACACATACGCTACCTCTGCCGTAACCGTTTGTTTGATGGATGTTACTGGGATGATAGTGGATACATCGTTCACCACCTATCAAACAATGTCTGGAATCAGTCTGCAAGTAATATCTGGACTCATCTGTGAAGAGTACGGGACCTCCATTGCCCTTCTGTCCAGTTAACAGGTGTGCATGTCCAATTCGAGAGCTTTCTCCTTTGACGTGACGTGAGGGGTATACAAATTACTGGCTTCTAGTATACAGACCTCCCTCATGAAGCCTTCTACGCACAGTAGAATCTGATACAACCCTCCCAGCGGCTGCTTCAAGAGAACATCAGAGCTGAGAGGGAGTAGATATCCTGCTCCTTCGTGGTGTTAATCGCACATATCGGTCTTGTACAGCGAAATTCTAGCCCTTCCTCGGCTAAACCTCCGAGACCGAATCCGTGCTAAGAAATTGATTCCACAGTTTGTGCACCACAGAGGACTGACATTCAGCCATCTTGTTGCTTCTGACTGACTTTGGCCTGCTTCAAGCCGGCCAACAGCTCTCCACTGCAGTTCATTTGTCAAATGATGTCTCGAGGTCTTTCCTACAATATGGCTATTTCGAATTTCTTTACTCACATTTACAACACAAAATAACGATCCACTCCAAAACACCCGTTTTTATACCTCTATCCGATTACGGAAATTGATGTAACCTAGACTAATTTGCATATGATATGCTCACTCGGCATTACTTTACTGTAAACAATACGTATTAAATTCATCACACATGTATTAAATTCATCACAAAACGTGGTTCATGAACGGTTACATGAACACGTTTTGTGAGGATCGCACAATTTATTTACCGAATTATCGTGATTTTTCCCAATTTTTTTCGTTAATTTATGGAAAACAATAAATGTTATATAATATTCCTAATATTATAAATGCAAGCCCTCATAAATATTATAATCAAATCTAAATATCGATTTTCAAGAATATACTTTCAGTATTGAAAGAGGAAAGTTGGAATACTTAATAATAAATCGTTTATAAAAATCTTTATCTAATATTGAAATTCTAAAACATATGTTTTATTAAATAGTTTCAAAAGTTTTCAAAAAATTTCAAAAGTTTTCAAAAGTTTTCAAAATAGTTTTAAATTTTTTCATTTTTAATTAATTATTGAGTCAAATTCTTATCACATATAACTATCGTGAATAATCCTGATTCTATAATTCTTTAAATGCATAACGGTTATGGTTGGAAATCGAGTGCAAGCAGATCTCAATGTGATCTTTAAAATGTCTTTCGTAACATTTTTCCATGAAGTGTATATTTTAAAAGTTGCAAAACTTGTAAGTAGATTCCCATTGGTTTAACTTAGAATTTCTTTATTTTGTTAAGGTCGTACTGACACAACAATTGTTCATCAAGTCATTATGACCAGAGGCGGAGGAACGGGTTGGCATCGAGGCAGTTGCCAAGGGCGCCGGAATCACAGGGCGTTGCTGGTGCGGCACGAGCCGTTTCACGATATCTGAAATTTATGTGCAAAATAAAATCGAATGATTAGCCACTCGTAGTTCGATGAATTTAATACGTATTGTTTACACCATCGTATCTTGAAGACAGCATATTATAGATTTTCATTACTTCCTACAAAAATATTTTTTTCCTTTTATCGGCGGACAATTAGCCCTCTCCCCCCCCCCCTACAACGCGCATGCCATAAAACCGCTTTGGGGCGCAATATCCAACTGTTCATATTACTTTTACAAATCATGCCGTTACAAAATAAAATTCTGTTACATAGGTATATTTTTCTCTGGACGGGAGTTCATAATTTGTACATCATATTGAATTATTATGTTTATAAACCCCGGGATTGTTTAAGATCAACATGAGGACAGGAGCGTCGTACATCATCACTTTGTTTCCTATCACTCGAGCGAGAACTGACTCAAAAAATTAATTTTGATAACGATTTTGCCAACGAAAAAGTAGGAAAAATTAAAATACTTTAAAAAATAATTAATTGCAACTTCTTTTGCAATTATTTATGTGCAATTGATTTTATTCATGTAACCGTATTAAAATAATGACAATAAATATGTATAATATAAATAACATGTGTATTTTTTTATCAATAACTGAACAAGAGCGGACAATTACAAATTTGCCAAGGGCGCCAAAAGCCTATCTACGCCTCTGACTATGACTAACACATGTAATGAGGAAGCCTTCAGAATGATCTCTCAGTAAACCGTAACGTTGAATAACAACAACATTAGGTCACTAAGTAAATCTAGATCCATTACGGTTACGGTCACCCTTAATAAGTTGTATATATATATATTAAGCATTTTCTTGAGTTTTTCCACTTCATTTTTAATCGTCTTGTAGTGCTTTTTTTTTCTTGCTTACTAATTTTGCATCAGGTTATATTTTTGTGCATATTTTGGTATCATTGCGTAGTTTACATATTGTGTAAATAAAAATAACTGTGTCCATAGTGTTGCTCAGATCATCAGCCAAGATTGTTTTGTTTACTTCATCGAAAGATCCAGATCAAATCAAGTTAGGCCTAGCATGGAACTTCAATCATACATCTGTTATAATTCCTTCGTCTTTTGTTATTTTTCTATTCCTATTTTTATTTTATTCTTCGCAGTCTGCTGTATAATTTGTTCCTTTATTCATAGGAAGGGTGGGAAAAATGCAACTTTTTTAAGAGATAAAAAACCTTTGTGTCGAACAAAAAAAAAGTGATCTTCAAGCTGTTGCTTACCACAGAGATCTATACACCACAGGTACCTCGAAATTTCCCCTTTGACCCAATGACACACGGGATTTAAAACTTCAAAACTTTTCTAAGATCTAAAACCTGAAATATCCATAGGCACGAATTTTTAGCTCTCTGATACTGATATATTGAATTTGAAATTTTTACCACAAAGAACCTGCCATATCGAGCCTGGAAAATGTAAGTCGGGAGGGTCAAGAGACTGGATTTCGAATCAGTATAGTAAGTGCCCCCATTGTGCCATTTGGGGGCACTTCGGGCCCCCAAATTGCACAATGGCTAAAACATAGGCAAATGGCAAACTAAAACAATAAAACAATGGCCATTGTATGCAAAAAAAAGTGCCGTTCAAAGGTAAATCATCCAACGTTGTTTTTCTGTTGTTTCGCCTTCCTTAGATTTTATTTATGGCGTATTAAACTGACAAACTCCTGTCAGACCTCTATGGCAAGCAGCTACTTGAAGGATATTTTATTTATTGTAGCTAATGTAACAGATACTGGTGATGTGCAGCATGAGATTAACAGACGAATAGGGATTGTTGCCGGAACTTTCAAGAATATGTGGAGAGTGTGGAGAAATAGGCGTATACACCTAAAGACTAAAAATAGACTGTATAATAGTTTGGTTCTTTCTAGGGTTAGTTATGGTAGTGAAACTTGGACACTTTGTAAACAAGATAACAGGAAACTAGATGCTTTTGATTCCAGATGCTTAAGCGGTATCTTGGGCATTAGGTGGTTTAACTTTGTAATTAATGATGAGGTTAGGAAAAGGAGTCGGCAGCCTCCTTTGAGCAGCATATTGTGCAGAGAGAGACTCCGTTGGTTTGGCCATGTTGCCCGTATGAATAATTATAGATTGGCGAAAACAGTGTGCCTAAAGGCCTCAGAAAGAAGGGGAGACCTAGGATGCGGTGGGCAGACAATGTCAAACAGGACCTTGTTAGAATTGGTGTGCAGTGGCCAGATGCAGCGTGTGTAGCTCAGGACAGATATGCTTGGAGAACTAAACTGCATGGTCTGGTTGGACCTCTATAGCCCATGGCTGCTTGAGGATGATGATGATGATTAATTTTTTTATGTTATCAAGTAAAGGAAATATTTATATATTAAATAGAAGTAGGATAAAGAGAATATAACACAAGAGACTGCATTGAAAATATGTTTATTAACACTACAAAATTAGTTGCTACTATTTTCTTCATATTTTGCAAAATCTCAGAAAAATGTATTGAACTTATGAAATGAATTTAAAATGGCTCATGTCACTTAATACAGTTGTTTCATCCAAAAGAACCTTAAGTATCAGATCTTGCAAACAGATAACGAATTTTATAATCCATTTATAAAGAGAACTTTGAAAGTTTGTACCACATTTTCTGTCACATCATGAAAACAGTAAAATTCACAACCAAAAGGGATAAATTTCGAACGCATAAGAGATTAAAATATTTGAATTTAATAACATATTCCAAACAATCATATATATGGATGCAACAGCTTTAGAAATGCTTCTTCTCATGTCGATTCAAATGATTCTTTTGCACAAATGATTTCTCACAGTGTTTACACATGAATGGTTTTTGTAGCAAGTGGGTTAGCCTGTGCCGAATTAAAATGCCCTGTTGTCTGAAAGACTTGCTACAGAGATCGCAAGGAAATGGTCTTTCTCCTGTGTGGATACGAAGATGTACTTTGAAATTTCTCTTCTCGCTGAATCTCTTTTCACAGTGGAAGCACTTATGGGGTCGCTCCCCGGAGTCGGTGAGCATATGGCGCTTGATCGTGGTTAAATGATCAGTGGAGTAGGAACATAATGAACAAGGATATTTCCGTACTATTCCTTCCCCTCGATGCCTCTTCTTGTGCTTGATCAGATATTTCAATAATGTAAACCTGCACTGGCAGATGTCGCACACATAAACATTCCTCCCTGTTTTAAAGAAAAAAAAAATAGTTTTAATAAACGAAATGAATTATATTGAAAGATATTTGTTATGTTCAAAACATTGATTTTGCATAATTTTGATGTTCGAAACAGAAATAATAAAATATTTCTTTAGGAGGTCAAAACTTCTCGATTAGTACAAATAAATTAAAAATATAATAATAATAACAAGCAATATAAGGAAAAAATCAGAAAGAGGAGAAATAGTTGAGAAAACAGGAATACTTAACGCTATTGAATTATTTGTACCAATTGTTTTGATTTCGGCTTTCTTAATATTTAAATAAAACACAACAAATTTTTCATAATTCAGGTTGCAAATTATTATATTCCATTGATATAGAAAACCTTAAGTGATTCATCTTGTACACTCCTAATGATAATGAAAATAATCGATTTAAAGAAGGCAAGAAAACTTTCTACAGTAGTATACTTTCTGTCAGAACATGAAAACAATAAAAAAAATTACAATGGAAAGTAATAACTTGCATTATGAACATACGAGGGTAGTACCAGAATTAATGTCTTAGGGATGTAAATACCTATAATAAGGGAGGAAATTGGTTCAGTTCTTAGCTTGCCAGGCTCGTAATCTGCAGTTCCCAGGTTCGAGTCCCACCTGGTCCAGCGTTGATATTTATCTGCTCAAAACTCCCACCACCCTCCTGGACAGTTAGTACTGATGATTTTCGAAAGTCCATCTGTATCCCCTACTAACTGTCTAGCTGCGGTCTGTCGGATGATACGTAAAACGTGGTTCTTTGTGCAGGATAGCCATACTCTGTGCACATTAAAGAATATGCTGGGAAGGGAGGCTACCATGTCTCCTAACAAGACCTAGAGTTTGGCATCTCGTCACAATTTTACAGAAAAAAATCCCAATTTTTAATCACACCTGATTCTTGAAAAGTCACTCTTAATTTTGCCAAT
Organism: Ryuthela nishihirai; assembly: GCA_038380435.1. Taxonomy (NCBI): domain Eukaryota; kingdom Metazoa; phylum Arthropoda; class Arachnida; order Araneae; family Heptathelidae; genus Ryuthela; species Ryuthela nishihirai. Next base: position 12,951,037 of record JAWZYU010000021.1, on the reverse strand, counting down.
TCCCCCAAGATTTGCCAACTTTCCTAGATATTGTAAAGTTGCCTTGATTTTGCCAACACGCCATAATTTTTACAGAAAAAAGATTGCAATTTTAACATCTCACCTGAATTTTGCCAACACCCCACGATTTTGCCAAGTCACTCCGATTTTTGCCAACTGCCCCTAGATTTTGCCAACTGGCCATAATTTTACAGAAAAAAAATCCAAATTTTCACATCTCACCTGAATTTTGCCAACTCCCCACGATTTTGCCAAGACACTCCGAAAATTTGCCAGCTGTCCCTTGATTTTGCCAAGTCACTCCGAATTTTGCCAACTCCCCAAGATTTTGCCAACACACCTGTATTTTACCAAGTGGCTTCGAATTTTGCCAACTGCTCTAAATTTTGCCTTCTCTCCATTTTCCAAACTGCCTTAGATTTGCCAAGTTGCGTCGGTTTTGACAACTCCCCTTAATTTTTGAAAAAAAAATTACAAATTTTCACAACTCCCCTGTATTTTACGAAGTCGCTTCGAATTTTGCCAACTCCAAGTTACTTCGGGGGGGGGGGGGGGGGGGGGGGCGCCCTATTTCGCACAGATACCGGTGCAATCGCTGAAAGGTTTTACGATCAGGCACACGTCTGGTAGGAAAGCCCTCCCGGTACAGTCTTTGGGCTTCCCTCCCATTCCCGTCCGCAGCTCTGTACGTGAAATGCATGTCTGCCTTCTCCTGCATCGTGAAACAATCCATGCGGTCTGCAATCCATCGTAGAAATGACGACGAGTGCGAAAACCAGCTATTGTAAGTGTTCACTGGAAAGCGCTCTCTACCGCTTCACCGCTTGCTTTCCTACCCTGCGTTGCATGACGAAAAGTGCTTGTTTAGGTGTGTTCTATCACCCCTTAAAGTTTGGCCCAAGAGTTTTGACTAGGTAGTCACTGGAAGGAGAGCTATGCATCAATCTCCTGTGATGATGCATAGAACCGGCCAGGCTTAGCACCTAATGTCCGACCCCTCCTTCTCGTGGTGCAGACCGTTAGTACCTTTCAAAAGAGATACTCTCTTGCAGCAGTGAACGGAAGGAGAAGGCTATCAGATTAGTGTGGCCTACTGATCTGGACAACTCTGGCTAGTTTTCTTTTTTTCTACCCTGCTGAGGAGTGGTCAACCACACAGGATCCTGGTGCTGACCATATAAACCCACTGGACTGGACAGATATATGGCTCTGAGCTTGATTATGGATACTGATTTTGCTGCACTGGTGGGCTTCTGTGGAGGGAAAATCTCCCGCTGTGTTTTCTGTTTGTTTGTGGGTTGACAGCCCCAAGTGAATAGATTCACAGGATATGTTTATCAGCTGGTGGATAATCCTGAGCAGAGGTCATCGCAGGCACCTGAACTCTTTGCTTCTATTGGCATCGTCAAACTCTACAATGAAGGAAGTCTTCCAGTGTAGATGGCTTCAGCCTTTAGTGGTGGGGGAACGGGTCTTTGCCCCATGTCTGCGATTAGGGGGCTGTTTGATATTGTCGGCATTCCCTCTCTCAATAAACATAGTTCTTTAAACATCCTACTAACCATTTTCTCTCCATAGGTAGTTGGAATGTGTGGACTCTGCACAGAGCTTTTTCTCTTGATGTCCTCACACAAGAATTCCAACATTATAATTTAGATATTCTCGGCTTGCAAGAGACCAGATGGACAGATAAAGGTCAGATTCTTAAAAATAATCTTAAATTTCTCTTTTCAGGGAGGGACGACAATAACCATCACCAAGGCGTGGGTCTGCTTCTCAGCAAACACGCTAGTGATGCTCTTCTAGGATACGAGTGCATTAATGAAAGGTTTCTTACAGCAAAATTCCAGACAAGCGTTAAAGACCTGAATGTTATCTGCTGTTATGCCCCCACTGAAGATGCCGATGAGGTTCAGAAGGATAGATTTTATGAACAACTTCAGGATATTTTGAATTCTGTCAAGAAAGGAGATATTACCCTTGTTCTTGGTGACTTCAATGCCAAAGTTGGTACTGACTCTGACCTTTGGGGAGGAGTAATAGGCCCTTTTGGTATTGGTAGCTGCAATGGCAATGGACAACGTCTCCTACAGGTAAGTAAACTCAATGGTTTCAGAATAACTAACACATATTACAAACACCGCGACATACATAAGTACACATGGGTTTCACCTGATGGGCTGCATAGGAATATGATTGATTATATATTAATTAACAGCAAATGGGCTAGTTCTGTTAGGAATACCAGGTCATATAGGGGAGCTGCAATTGGATCTGACCATCACCTTGTTAAAAGTGTCTTGCAACTTAAACTTAAAAAGTGTTGTGCTAGGGTTTAAAAATTTACTTTTAATGCTGAAGCTCTGCAAGACCCAGTTATAACCAAAACTTACCATGATAGGTTACTTAATCATTATGACAGTCATAGCATAGTATGCTTACTACTGAAGTTGAGGAAGAATGAAACCATTTTAAACAGGCTTTTCTTGAAACTAACCGTACTTTTTTTAGGAAACAAGGAGCAGCGGTGGCAGAATTATTTGAGTGATAACAACCTAGAGCTTATTTCAGAAAGAAAGAACTGCATAAATGCCCTTAATCAATACCCTACTAGTCCTAATAGAAAGCACTACCGAGAACTTAATAAACGTGTAAAAAATCAGTTAGCTGCTGATAAGAATCTTTGGCTTGATGGCTTGGCTGACAAAGTCAAGGATGCAGTTAGACAGCACAACAGCAGAGAGCTGTACCAGATAGTTAATGTTTTGTGTGGTAGAAAACTGACACGTATACAGGGATTGAAGGATAAACAAGGTAAGGTTATAGAAGGTGTGGATTCTCTCCTGGCTAGGTGGGCTAAGCATTTCAGTGATGTTCTAAACATTATGTTAGTTCTACTCCTATTGTTTGTAATGATGATAAATGCATTGGTGGCTTTAATGTTGGCCCTATAACACAATCTGAAGTTATTTTGGCTATTTCGAAACTTAAACTTCATAAATCCCCAGGGGTAGATGAAATTACTACGGAAATGGAGTTGGGAATGTTTCGGTTACCACTTGGATGACTGAAATTTCGAATGTCTTTTATGATAAAGGCATGGTTCCTAAGGATTTTACCAGAACTATTATTATCCCTATTTTCAAAAAAGGTGATCGCAGTTCTTGTGATAACTATAGGGGTATCAACCTACTCTCTGTTCCAGGGAAAGTTTTTTGCATGATTGTGCTTATTATAATTAAGAATCTGGTTGACAGGCAATTGTGTGATGAGTAATGGGGATTCAGAAGTGGTAGGGGATGTGTGGATCAGATATTTTCACTTAGGCAGATTCTTGAGAAATGTTTCGAGTTTCAGAAACCTTTGGTTGCTAGCTTTGCTGATTTCAAAAAGGCTTTCGACTCTGTTGATCGTCATAATTTGTGGTTGATTGTGAAATCATATGGTATACCTGACAAGTTAGTTAACATAATGAAAGCTCTCTGTAATAACACTGAGTCGTGTGTGAGAGTTGATAAGTCTTGTAGCACTTGGTTTAGCATTACTTCTGGTGTTTGACAAGGTGCATTTTGTCTCCTTTTCTCTTTAGCTTGGTTATTGATTATGTTATGCGAAATTCACTTTAAGGGAAAGATTTTGGCCTTAAATGGGCTGGAGATACGAAAATTTCCGATTTAGATTATGCTGATGATTTAGCCCTTTTGGCAAATGATGTTGATGAGATGAACTCTTTCATTCGAGCTGTTGATGAAACTGGTAGTAGAGTAGGTCTGGTTATAAACAGAGAGAAAACTAAAGTGATGAAAATTGGTCAAGCAGGCTGTGATTCAGTTAATCTGAATGGTTCCAGTGTTGAGCAGGTGTCACAGTTTAATTATCTTGGGAGCTATGTAACAGATAATGGTGACGTGTGGCATGAGATTAACAGACGAATAGGGATTGCTGCCGGGACTTTTAAGAATCTATGGAGAGTGTGGAGAAATAGGCGTATACACCTAAAGACTAAAATTAGACTGTATAATAGTTTGGTTCTTCCTAGGGTTAGTTATGGTAGTGAAACTTGGACACTTTGTAAACAAGATAACAGGAAACTAGATGCTTACGCAGTATATTGGGCATTAGGTGGTTCAACTTTGTAACTAATGATGAAGTTAGGCAAAGAAGTTCGCAACCTCCTTTAAGCAGCATATTGTGCAGAGAGAGACTCCGTTGGTTTGGCTATGCTGCTCATATGAATAATTATGGATTGGTGAATAGGGTTATGAACAGTGTGTCTAGAGGCCTCAGAAGGAGGGGGAGACCTAGGATGCGGTGGGCAGACAATATTAAACAGGACCTTGTTAGAATTGGTGTGCAGTGGCCAGATGCAGTAGATGTAGCTCAGGATAGACTTGCTTGGAGAACTAAATTGCACGGTCTGGTTGGATCTACGTAGCCCATGGCTGCTTGATGATGATGATGATGATGATGATGATGATGATGATGATGATGATGATGATGATGATGATGATGATGATGATGATGATGATGATGATTAGACCAGAGTCTACAATTACAATCAGGTAAATTTCCAAGGACTAACTCGTTTGTTATAATAATGCTTAAATCCAGCAACAGATGATGATTATTCGGAGGTCGGTAGCTCAGCCGTCGGAGCACCGACCTCCGAATGTTTCCAAGAGATCCTGTGTTCGGATTCCACACGCAAATGACAATATTTCCCTTAAAATATTTTAATATACAGGGTGATTCAAAACTTATCGTTCAAATTTCGTGGGTAGGTAGGGAATACGTCAGGAAACCGATTTCACATAGGAAAGTATTCCGCAAACATCATCTACATGAACAAAATGGACAAGTAAAATGAACACAAGGAAACAGTACAGTTAAGTGGTAACGAATGTGACTTTTATTCCAGATATTAAAGATGCATATCCGCTAGCTCTTGATGCGTAAAACGATTCATCTTATCACTAGTAAATCAGCTGGTAACACTGATGACAGCGGGAGTGATCGGGCGAGTTGTACACTGTAAGGTACACACAGCGCCCTCTACATACGCATGTGTACATTTGCGGACATACTTTCCTATGTGAAATCGGTTTCCTGACGTATTCCCTACCTCCCCACGAAATTTGAACGATAAGTTTTGAATCACCCTGTATATCTCCTGCAGATGCTTACCTGCGACTCTGTTATTCGAAAACAACCAGTTGTTCCAAAAGTATGAATTATACACGTTAAACTATTAGCTACACAGTTGAAAAGTATTATGAACAAAACAAAATACTGAGTTTAAAAATGCTTTTTTTCATGTCCATTTAAATTACATATCTATACAAATTATTTTACACATTTTATAAGTGGATAATTTTTTTTTTCACATTTTACAAAGGGATTTACTGTAGCTTCCAAACTATTGAGTTTAGGAGTGGAAATTAAATGATATTTTATGATTCGCTTGACAACAACGGCAGTGCCCCCTCCACTGTTGTAGGAGCGATCGTCCTATATACTTCAAAATTAAGAAAATTAAGTGCATCAGAACCACGGAGGTGCGTCTCGCCCAATAGGACTATGTGAGCGTGAGAATCTGTTAAAAAGCGACAGAACTCATGGAGATCGGTAAGAATATCATAGCTATTCCATGCTAAGATCTTAACATATGTTTTCTGAACAGCGTTATCCATCAAAATTTAGAGTAGATATTAAATAGTTGAAAGCCTTTAAGCCAACTGTTAGCTTTCCCATTAAACCGTTAGCTTTTTTGATACTCTGCAATGAGAGTTTTAAAAATGAGCAGAATTTTAGAAACATTCAAACTCTTAATAATCTGAAATATCTCCTTTAGATCATTTAATATTCTAGCATCAAAATGATCACTAGGAGGAGATGTTTCATTTGAAGGTTTTTTGGTTGGGGTTTATTTACGGGTAATAATTTCCCTTTAATCATTTGTATTTGCAAAGTGCTTTATTTGCAACTGCATTAGCATAATAATTCTGTGGAGTAATATATTATTATAGTGGTTAATTCTATTTGTCTTCTTTAAAAGAATGGTCTTCTTTCAAGCAGTCAGCACGTCCCGTTTCGGAAAGTGGGTACATCCTTTATAATCAGCCGTATGACTAAGGCCACAATTGGCACATTTAGGAAGAGTATCGGATTTATGTCCAGCGCAATCTTTAGAAAGATGCTCACCTGCACATTCACGCATCTCGGGAGATTGTAACACCCACTTTGAGCATGCCCATACCTCTGGCATCTGTGGCACTGAGTTGGGCTCTTTTTGGCTCTCTAGCTCTCTATCTTAATCATTAGGTGAAAGAAATCCGAGATGTCGTATATTTTCTTGTTAACGGCATTTTTGTGCAGCTCCACAAAAAACACTAGTATCAATATTCTCTCTTTCCCACGCTTCAACTGAGGTATCTTTATGACTGGGAATCCTAAGCCTACTAGTTCACGTTTTATTTACTCACAATCAGCATCAGTAGGTAGGTTTTTCAACACTATTTTCAGGTTTTATTCGGCCTTTAATTTCTAAGTATGAAACTGTTTGGTTGTTTCAAATTTTTTCACAAATGCACGATAGTCATCAATGCATTTTGTTTGAATGCGGATCGAATCTCCTAAATTCTTGGCAGTGAAATTTTCTACTGTTATCCTGGTTAATTCCCGATGAATAGTTGTCCAGTTTTTAGGGGATCGTAGTATAGTGGGGGGAATATTTACTCTCCTATTTCCCTTAGCTTAGGATTGAGCAAGATCTTCATTTTCGTACATTTCAGACTCAATTGGATCCAGATTTTCTTCGTCTAAGACAGAAAATCTGGATTTTGAGATAAAATCATTCTCAACAGGCGAGACGGCTCTTTTATGTCCCTTCTTGACCTTTTTAAATCCATCACTGACTGTGTCAAATTCTTTGTGATACTCAATTTGTAAAGCATTTCAGTTATTATCATTATTTGGTACAGTGTCCATGTCATTCATTGGATTACTAGTACATTGGTCAGATGTAGAGGTGCTTGGCATCCTCAGTGACATTTTCGATACTTTGGCATTCATCATTACATATAGGTTCATTTATCTCTTTTTCGAGTTGGAACTTTTGTAGAATTGTTTTGTTTATGAAAGCATATCTCATGGGAAGAAGTCCATAGATACCTTTCATGTTGGGCAGATTGTTTAAAATCTCATAAACATCATTTAAAAGAATGTTTTTTCTCAGTTATAAAATCACAGACTTCTGCCTCATAGTTAATATGGGAGCTTTCTCGGTGGTCCGATATAGCTTCTATCATAGCCGAAGCTTCCCGGTGGTCCGATTCAAGAGAATCGTTGAATTGGTCCTGTCGGTGGTCCGCAACAGAAATAACAGATCCTTCGTTTTGTGACATCATGTTAAATAATAAGAAATTTGCTAAATTTCAAATTTGAGGATATAATATAAATAAAAGGTAAACTTGCACTTGTAAATCCTTTAAAATACAGTTCAAATTTCACATTGAAACATTTAAAATAATTCCACAAGTCAAGCGAATAAAGTTATAAATAGCAAAACTTCAAAACTGACAATTAAAGATTGGAAAATCGTTAGAATCGAACGCGTATTGCGCTCGATTCTAACGGTAACAAATCCTAAAAGTAACAATTTTTAAAAAAACAAAAACTTCAACAAAGGTAAAAACCGACAAATTAAAAATTTGTCAGTAAAAATCGAATACGTATAACAATTTATCCGACACAGGTAATAAAAAACGGACTGCAATGCAGAAAGCAAGTAGAGATTTCAGCTTGAAATCTCTACAATCCTACACAAAGTTTTGGTAAATAATTAGGCTAAATTAATCCTAACCTGCCGACTAAGGGTTCCACCGGGTTCAATACCCGATCTCGCCCAAGGTTATTAGGCAATTTAAGTAAAAGTTTAGCTAACTAAAGTTCACTTCTTGGAGCTAAGGAAAAACACGTCCGCTTCCTACCACGTCTGAGCTCAGTCCAATCTGAACCAAAAATCTTATTCAAATGTTCTGATAAAAATACGAATGAGTTATATATATTATAAGGTCTAATTTTCTTAGTGGTAGCTTAGTACATGAATATTTCACTTGCAGCAAAACTTGATTTTCTTTTAGCAAATTACTAAAGTGTTTTATGATTTGAACATTTCGTATGTTTTTCAAACATTGAATTTCCAGCAATGTTTGGTGAGTATTTAAAGCGTTTCGTGAGTTGCAATATTTAAGAACAGAATAATTTCTCTTAAGAAACATTTCTCCGAAACTGACCAAAACTGATCATGTTACTTATAAACATTTCTGAAACTCTATTCAATAGATTAAACAGTTTGATACAGCAGTTATTATTATTATTCACGGTTCAATTATGTAAAGAAAAAAATCTTACTGTGGAAACTATCGCAATGGATTTCACTGCATCAATAATCTAATATAGGTACATAAAGAAGAAGAAAGGTTGTTTGTCTGTCCGCTTATGCAATCGTAATACAAATTACGAGCCTGGCACATTACTGACTGAACCCAACCCCCGCCCTTATTCATCAGATTGGTTGGTTGGTTGCTTTTTTTACTTCTGAGTGGCACTGTTATGCACACAATGAGATAAATAGCAAGATCATAATCACCTCAGGGCTCAGAGAAATATTTAATCTATTTAATTTATTGTATTTAAGAAACTATTTAAAGGTTTATTAAAATTGGGATGTTTAAGAATGGTTTGTTTTTTTTACCTCTGAACAGCACTTTTTTTACACACAATGGGCTAAATGGGCAGGTCACAAGGGTTCCGAAGGTTCAGAGAAGGTTGGGGAAACGAACCCACCGAAGGACTGTTAGGAGACAGATGGCCTGCATTCAAGGTCATCCAGCGTGTTCTTTAATGTGTACGGAGTAGGGTCCTCCTACAGAAGATGCCACGGCTTAATGTCCCATCCGACGGACTAATGTCTTTCCAAGCCCTTTGGTGTCCCCTACTGACTATGGTGAGGGCGTGGACTTTTGCAGAGATAAAACTGAACGCTGGACCAGCTAGAATCGAATCTGGGAATTGCAGATTAGGAGCCAGGCTCAATGTGACTGAGCTATTCACGCCCGGAATATTTACGAACATACTTACACAGGAATATTTTTTTCCGATATTGACCGAACGGATTTTCTTCCTCACACATACTGGGAAATGCTATTGATTAAATGGTTTCATGTAGCAATTATTAATATTTCCAGTTTAATTACTAAGTAATAAGCGGAAAATATTATTATTAGGAACGCTGAAATGGATTTCTTAGCATTCATTGCTATTAAAATATTAAATTAATAGTGAGTGAAAATAAGGTGGATTCATTTTCTTGTGTAGTAATAATGTAAATCTAATAACTACTCAAATAAATGCTGCTAAAATATATATTTATCAAAAGTTAGTGTTATAAAGGAGATAATTGCCATTATTTGAAATGACGAATTATCAAATTCAAGTCACAAAACTTTTCAGTGTGGGAAATCGATTTTACATCTACTAATGCAGAATCACCTAAATGGCACTTTTACGCAAAATTCGCCAAGTCACAAGAACCCCTCTGGTCAGAGAAGGCTGGAGAATACTACCCACTGGACAGTTGTTGTTATCAGAAATGCAGAAGCATTCTGATAACAACTTTGTTGCGCTTCCCGTCAAGGAGTTTCAGCGCGTTGTTTAACGTGCACAGGTTATGATTTTCACGTACACAGAGCCACAGCCTAACATCCCATCCGATGAACGGCGACCTTTTCAAGCCCATCGGTGTCCCCTTTCTCATCGGGGGCAAAGTGGGATTTTGCGGAGATAAATCTCAACCCTGGCAAAGGTTAGAATTCGAACATGGCAACTACAGATTACGAGACTGGCATGATACTGACTGAGCTAAAATCCCAACTACCCCCACAATGTGTACGGAGTAGGGCCCTCCTACAGAAGATGCCACGGTTTAATGTCCCATCCGACGGAACTGTGATGACAGGGGTTACGACACCCCCCATCCTCCCACCCATCCGAAAATCCAGTCGTATTACGCTAAATCTCAAACTTGTCTGCTTCCTGTGAAATTCAAAAGAGTTTTATTTGTTCAGTTTTACTTTAGCCCCATAGTATATGTCCAACACTACAAAATATTGAAAAAAAAAACTGTAAAACTTTATTCCATATACAATAATAATTTAATGTTTCCTGTTCGGTGAAATATTTTAGTAATTGAGAAAACTGGAGTCAAGTCTTAATCTCAGCCTCCTCCCCCCTGAAGCTAAATTGTCATACCCCCTTGAAACTAAATTGTCGCCGACCTCTCCCCCAAAACGTAATCCTGGGGAACATGCCTGTTCCTCCTCCTATTCTTCAGGAAGGGATAGCCTAACTGCACACAGAGGTGTGGGTTGGGTTGTTTTACCTCTGAGCGGCACTTTTCTTTGCACACAATGCGCTAAATAGCCAGATCACGAGGACACCGAAAGCTCAAAGACGTTTGCTGAATGGGACCTACTTGGGCAGCTGTTGGGAGACAGATGGTAGTCTCCCGTCAAGACCATCCAGACTGTTCTTTAACGTGCACAGGGTAGGGTTCTCCCACACACAGATCCACAGCTTAATGTTCTATCTGATTAATGGTGCTTTTTCAAGCCCATGGATGTCCCCTGCTGACAGAGGGCAGGACAGGGGTTTAGCGGATATAAACTTAAACGCTCCCCCAGCTGGAAATCGAACCTGGGAACTACAAGTTACGAGTTTGGACGCTACAGAATGAACCACGCCACCCTCTAATTATTCAAGTCATTTAATCCTTCGGTGCTAGAGATTCAATTGTTAGATATCAATTTTAATTATATTTCGGTGCTAGAGATTATCAATTGCTAGATATCAATTGCTAGATATCAAATTTAGATCTTTCGGTGCTAGAGAGCTAACAATTGCTTCCAGAGGAGTATGTTGGATCGTATATCGTCATCTGGCATGAGGGGCGGGGGTGGCTCAGTCGGTAGCGCACCAGGCTCGTAATCTGTAGTTCCCAGGTTCGAGTCCCAGCTGGGTTAGCGTTGAGATTTATCTCCGCAAAATTCCCCGCCCTGCCCACGGTCAGTAGGGGACACCGATGGTCTTGGAAAGGCCGCCGTCCGTCGGATGGGACGTTAAGCCGTGGCCCCGTATACGGGAGAGACATACCCTGTGCACGTTAAAGAACACGCTGGATGGCCTTGACGGGGGGGCTACCATCTGTCTCCCAACTGCTGTTCCAGTGGGTTCCCTCCCCCAACCTTCTCTGAGCCTTCGGGGTCCCTGTGACCTGGCCATTTAGCCCATGGTGTGCAAAAAAAGTGCCGCTCAGAGGTAAAACAACCCAACCCATCTCGCATGATATAAACATTAAAATTAATAACACTCATATTACAATTTCCACTTCCATTAAGTACCTAGGTATGACAATAGGTAATATTGTTGACTTTGGAATTCACATAAATAAAACCGTTGCTTCAGCTTCTAAAAGAACTTATATATTTAGGTATATTCTAAACTGCATATCCTCCTATGCCCCAATATTCTACAAAATTTACATCAGACCTAAACTCGAATATTGTGCCTCCATTCTTTTTGGTATTAATAAAAATAACTCTTATAACTTAGAAAAAGTTCAAAATGAAGCTCGCAAAATCTATTTTAACAAACGAGAATCTCTGACAATTACTGATATTCGCTCCAACTACCAAATTCCCACTCTTGAATTTAGAAGAAAGCTTATTACCCTTATTCACGACACTATTTATAACAAGTCTCATTCCCTTCATTCGATTATTACACCCTTCACTCGATTACGACATCGTCACATCCTTCGCTCTGATAATAAAATGTATCCCTATTCCGAAGATTTTCAAAGCTAAGTATGGTGAAATTTCTTTGGCCTTTCAAGAAACGTCAACTTGGAACTCTCTACCGAGCGATATCACTTCTTTAAATTCTAAAACAAAATTTATATTACTCCACTTCTATTAGAATATTGAAACGTTTGACCAACAACATCTCCTCATCCCTCTTCCCACTCCCCATCTTTGCTCTTTGTCTGGATTATACGCAATCTTTTTTTCCTGTTCATTCATTTAATATTACTCTCTGCTGTCTTAAACCTTCTTTTTCTTCCCCCTAAGTTTACTAAGTTTTTCCTATCATATTTCATATTTCATGTTTGTCTTCTTCTGTGCAACTTGTCATTATGTTTATATGTATCAAATAATTATGCAATTCCTGTAAACATGTTTGCATTTTTGTACTATCCTCAATATTTCTTTTTAATTTCTCAAATGTACTGGGGCATCAAGCCACTTGAACGTTTAAATTAATATCGAAAATTTCCCGTACCTTGGCTTTACTGTAACCCCCTGCAATTCTGCTACTGCACTATCCAGGTCTAGAATGATACGGGCAGATTTTAACCCCCCCCCCCCACCACCACCACCACCTAACGAGGAAAAATACTTTTAAAAGAATTTTTTCAATTGTTTGCCACTATGAATCAATATTTAATTAATTAATTTTGAAATAATTTTTCAATGCAATTAAATCTTTTATCTCAGTTTAATTGAAACATTTTAGAAGCTGCGAAATTTAGTAATGGAAATTCGTTTCACTTAATATACCATGCAAGTGTATTTTTTAAAAGAAATATTCACCATTGTTTCCTAAATGCATCATTCCTGAATACTTAATTAAAATTAATCCATGGTAATATCATAATTTGTTAATCGCCGATTTATTAAATGGAATGGGGTAAAGATATGCGAATTTTGATTTGATGAACATCAATATAAAAATTCAAAAACATTTTTTTTGAAATTATAATATACTAAATTAATGCTATAAAGGAAATAATTGGAATTACTTTAAAATGAAAAAAATATGAAGAAACTATTTAGCGCATATATAGATCGTATATTTCACTGATACGGACATCTCCGAAGGGTACTGTTGCTTAAAATAGGTTGACCAAGTCACGAAGATCCCGCTGCTCAGAGGAGGAGGGAGAAGACGATTCACTGGATAGCGGTGAGGAGAAATATGGAATCATCCCGTGAGAGCTATTCAGCGTGTTCTTTAACGTGCATAGAGTTCAGCTCCCTGGGGACATGGCTTAACATCCCAACAGACGCACAGAGACTTTTCCAATTCCATCGGTGTCCTCTCCTCGTTGAGGACAAGGATGGGAGTTTTGAGGAGATAAATCGTAACGCTGGCCCGAGTGAGAATCACACCTGGGAACCGAAGATTACGAGCCTGATGCTCTACGGACTCAGACCCTCATGCCCTCTTGTTTTTCGGGTATTAATGGGATATATGATCATGGACTTTACCTATACGCTTCGTTGAAATACACCGAAGGGCTTGTTTGTAATTCATATTTTTGTGTTTGCTGCTGATTTTTCGAGCACCGTGTATTTTGTTATATGGTATTGAAATTAATTGTAATGTGTTGCCTGTCACCTTAACATTAACATTACGAGATTTATGTTTAATTTCATAGTGACAGTTTCCTATATCAGAATTAAAATTATGAATATTTTAACGGCAATATTTTCACGGGATTGCTTGGCGGTAGTAAAGTTGAAAGAAATCACGGATTTGTGTTTGCCGTCGTCATTCCTAAATCAGACACATTACGTGTAACGTGGAGTGTTTCACGACTTGCTTCCAGAATGTGACCTTTATATCTTTCGCTGAATGTGTCGGATCTCGCGCCATCTATAATAAGTGAAGGTGACTTTCTATTATTTATTTATTATTATGTATTATTATTATTTATTATATTATTTACCAAAAACAACACAATTCCCACTGAAAATTTCTGCGCCTACCATTGGCAACGCGGATAATACATTGTAAATATGGAATATATTTGTTGCGTTGACTTCACTGTTGTTATTCGTAAGAAACCAAGTCGTAGAATCTTTTATGCAACAGAACAAATCATTACGGAACAATGGAGAAGACGTTAACGTTGGAAATGTCTCTGTCAAGTTAAAATTGCTTACAACGGCACCTTCCTCGTCCTAGGGGTCGTCCTCTTCATATCATCATCTCACCAAGGTAGGCCTGATTTTCAATATCTTATTTATGTAGTCAGGGAGTTTATGTGTGTATGCCGTAGTGAATATATGTAGCGGATACCTGTTCCATTTGTTTACTCTATGTCCTTGCTGTTTATCGGGCGTTCGACGCCCAGAAGATTGGTTGCACCGTATTAAGTGCAGACATCTGTAAAATCGCGTTGGTAAGAAATGGTAATATATTGGGGAATATTTAATGAATTTGGATTTCAGTTGGAATAAAATGTCTGTTATTAGTTGAAAATACTTTAGCTCAGGAGTTATTTTTCACGAGTATAATTATAATATCTATGTGTTAGCCAAGTAGACGGAGATGTTCAAGGCTTATACCCTTGGTTATCCGACCTTCGTTTAGACAGCTAACAGGAAGTAAAGTAGTAACTATATTTGTATAACCGATTTAACACCGCTGAATTAAATTAAAAAGCTAATAACTATCTGAGCTGTTTAGTATAGTTTTAGTAATTCAAATTAACATTTTCGATTGGTGAATACAGCATGGTACAGAAGCGGACAGGCAGAAACATAAGACACAAACAAACTTTCTTCCTATGTATGAGAAAATGCATTAAACTATAAATAATGCTTTTCATTGCACATTATTAGTACGTACAATTTTTTTTTCAAAACTTACACTCGCCATACACAATTTTCCCATATTTAATTTTATTTAGTTATAAAGTTTCCTTAGCACTCCCGTGACCGAGTGGTTAGCGCGCTTGGCTACTGATCTAAGGGACTTGGGTTCGAGCCTCGGGTAAGGCATGGATGTTCATGTTGTTTTTCTGCTGAGGTCCTGCCATCCTCATAGAGCTTCTAGTATGGCATATAAACTGACAGACTCCTGTCAGACCTCTGTGGCAAGCAGATGCTTGAAGGGGTATTTATTTATTTATGACTGACAAATTATATCCAAGGTGCTGCAACATGAACTGAAGCAACTCTGCTGATTTGAAAAATTCGGTGTTTTGAGTCAGGTAATATAGTTTTTCGGACTTAGAAACTCCTGACGTGGAGAGTATCGTTCTGTACCTCAAAATCTGTCCACTTCTTTCTTACCCTAAAAGAGTTTTTTATTATATTTTATGGGTCAATATAATTTATCAATTGTAATGCAATTTATGTCAAATTACAGCTTGTGACGTGGAGACTGAAATATCATATATTTTAGATCAATGTTTCTCAAAATGTGTGCAGTGAAATTTGGATGATATTGTAGATAAAAGGAAATATATAAATCATTTTGTTGCTACTTTCTGACACTGATTCTTCATTTTAACTCTTTCCGTTAATCAAAAACATCCATATTGAATGTCAAAAGCAAAATTAACACAAAAAATTCCCATAACACGTACGACTATGCACTGTCTCAATACAAGTCAAAACTTGAACCGAACAGTTGTGCGTTTACAAATGTCTCTACAGAAATGCCTATTTTTGAAGTTATCTGGGTATTT
The DNA here is from genome assembly GCA_038380435.1 of Ryuthela nishihirai. Classification (NCBI taxonomy): domain Eukaryota; kingdom Metazoa; phylum Arthropoda; class Arachnida; order Araneae; family Heptathelidae; genus Ryuthela; species Ryuthela nishihirai. The sequence goes on along the minus strand of JAWZYU010000021.1, from coordinate 12,935,439 downwards.
GTTAGGGCAATTATCATCTGGGTATCAAACAGTTGGAAGGATAAACTTTAAAATTTTATTGCCCAACAACAGAGAACTTTAGGTTATTTTTATTTCTTATTTTTGCATATTAATGTGAATTTTTGCATATTAATGTGAATTTTTGCATATTAATGTGAATATTAAAGTGATTTGTGTAGTTTAATTGATATACTGTGGGGAGTGTAGCTAGTAATGTTGCCGATTCAAGACAAACTGCGCATGCCCGAGTCTTCGTAGTGTCACCATATTTATGGCGATAAATAATGTACCGTGAGCAAAAAAAGTTTGAGAATCACTGCTTTAGAGTTTGAAATCCGAGCAACACAAGATAAATTTTCTTGTTAATCATAATTCACTAAAATATGAAGCTCTTAGCAAACAAATGGCTGTATATATATATCAGTTAGAGGACTTAAAGATATTCTAATTTTGGGCTCAAGTAAGAGTCAGTTGGCTCTGAGTCAAATATGTTGAATCAGAGTTCAAAGGGCAATTTCTTTTGAGCGGCACAATTTTGCTTTTTTTTTTTCAGAAACAAAAGCGCTAATGTCTGTCTGTAGACATTCTTCGTTTTAGAAACAAATCAAAAATTATTTTTAGGTTGTTTAGGTATTGATGAAATATTACGCTTCGTACTTCTGAAATTTCCCTATAGCGTTAATTGCGCCCTCTAATGGACAAGGTACACCAATGGTCTTGGTAAGGCCACCGTCCGTCGGATGAGACCTTAAACCGTGGTTCCTTATGCGGAAGAGTCATACCCTGTGCACGTTAAAGAACACACTGGACGACCTTGACTGAATCTGTGTAACAACATCGTTCCAGTGGGTTTCCTCCCCCAACCATCTCTGAGCTTTCGAGATCCTGTGGCCAGGCCATTTAATCCATTGTGTGGAAGAAAAGAGCCGCTCGGAGGTGAAACAAACAACAAAAACCAAGCCCTCTAACGGTGAAAAAGTTGAAAAGTCAAACATTTAAACTAATATTACAAGCGATTTAATTGTATTTCAAAATTAGAAATATTGACGGTGACATTTAACCATCAATAATTTCATCGACAATTTTTTTTGTTGCTTTTAGAGATAATCCTGGTTTTAGAAAAAAAATTAAAATTGTTTTTGCGTTGGATAAGTATTGATAAACTATTACGATTCATAATTCCCTAATCTTCGTAAAATTTTAATTGCGATCTCTGACGGTGGGATAATTTGAAAATTTGAAACATTTAACGTATATTGCAAAAGATCTATTTGTGCTAAAAATGTGATTAGTGATAGAGTGTGATGATCGAGGAGTTTAGGGTGTTGGTAACAATTTGTCCCTTCATTCCTGGGGAAAGGCAATTTTTTGCTTTAAGATATTAATGAAAATCTCGTTTTGAGTTGATTAGTTACTAAAGAAATATGAAGATTCATAGTCTTGAAAAGGCTTTAATTTGCATCGTTAGAGGTGCTAAATGTAAAACCTGAAGGGATAGTGCAAACGAAACATGTAAGCTAGAAATTCTGGTGGTAGGTGTTGATAAGGACAAATACCCAGATAACTTACTAAGAGATGTATATTACTTAGTTTTTACATTACTTTAGTTATTAATCACTTTTTTTTAGAGCAGAAACAAGAACTGGATTTCCAAAAGGAATATGTAGGTGCTTCTTTAAAGCAGATCACAAATTAATTAGGAATTACATGTAATTATTTAACTGGTAGCTAATAGTCTATAAGTCAAAACTCTAAAATGTAAAATAAATCAGACACAATTAATTGTTGTGTCAATGACTCTCTACGATAAGTTGTGTCAATGACTCACAACGATAATTTCTAAACATTTGTTTTTTAATGTGATATATACCCTGAAAATTACTTCAAAATAACATAGTTATATTACTTTCAATTCAATAGTCGCATTCCTATTAAAAAAATATTATAAACTTTAAATTCTGCCAGCTATTTTCACAGAAATAATCCCAAAATTTACGTCTCGCTTGAATTGTAGCAAATTAGTGTGAATTTTTCTAACTCCCCTTGATTTGGCCAACTTTCCTTAATTACACAAAACCAGTCCCAATCTTTACATCTCTCCTAAATTGGCCAAGTCACTTCAAATTTTTCAAACTCCCCAAAATTTTGCCAAGTTTTCTCGATTTTGTCAGCTCTCCTTAATTTCATAAAAGCAATTCCAATTTTCACAAGTCGCCCGTATTTTACCAAGTGGATTCGAATTTTGCCAACTACCCTAGATTTTACTAACTCGCCACAATTTTACAGAAAAAGTCCCAATTTTCACATCTCACAAGATTTTTGTAAAGTCACTATGAATTTTGTCAACTCCCGAAGAATTGCCAACTCTCCTAGATTTTGCGAAGTCACTTCGATTTTGCCAACATGCCATAATTTTACAGAAAAAAGATTCCAATTTTTACATCTCACTTGAATTTTCCCAATTCTCCACGATTTCCGCAAGTCACTCCGAATTTTGCCAACTCCACACGATCTTGTCAAGTCACTCCAAATTTTGCCAACTCCCCAAGATATTGACAAGTCACTCCGAATTTTCCAAACTGCCCCTAGATTTTGCCAAGTTTCCTCAATTTTGCAAATTCGCCATAATTTTACAGAAAAAAAAACGATTTTTGCATCTCACCTGATTTTTTGCAAAGTCACTCAGAATTTTGCCAACTCTCCTAGATTTTGCCAACTCGCCATAATTTTGCACAACAAAAATCCCAATTTTTACATCTCACCTGAATTTTGCCAACTCCCCCACGATATTGCCAGGTCACTCCGAATTTTGCCAATTTCCCCAAGATTTTGCCAAGTCACTCCAAATTTTCCCAACTTCCCAAGATTTTGCCAAGTTGTCCCGATTTTGCCAACTCACCTTAATTTTACAAAAAAATATATAAATTTTCACACTTCACCTAGATTTTACGAAGTCGCTTCAAATTTTGCCAACTCCGGGTTACTTTGGGGGGGAGGCTCCCCTCCATCCCCCCATGGCTACGCCCCTGCATCTGACTACACATAGCTCTGTAAATAATGATGAGTTCAATAAGAAATATTCAGTTTAAAGGAATTAAAGTACAACCAACTTAGGTTTATTGATGACAAAATGCTTACAGACATTAACCATGCGTCAGGCTCGTAATCTGCAGTTTCCAGGTTCGAGTCCCAGCTGGGTCAGCGTTGAGATTTATTTCCACAAAACTCTCCGCCCTGCCCACAGTCAGTAGGGGACACCGATGGGCTTGGAAAGACCACCGTCTGTCGGATGGGACGTTAAGCCGTGGTTCCGTGTGCGGTCGTGCCATACTAGTGCACATTAAACAACACGCTGGATGGTCCTTGACGGGAGGCTACCATCTGTCTCCCAACAGCTGTTCCTGTGGGTTACCTCACCCAACCTTTTCTGAGCATTCCGGATCCTTGTGACCTGGCCATTTAGTCCATGGTGTGTAAAAAAGTGCCGCTCAGAGGTAAAACAAATCCACCTTGATGTAAGAAAGGATATATTAATTATATTTCAAATAATCTCTGCGGATAAGATTAATACGGAATGCTACGTTGCCCAGAGATTTTTTTTTAACTTTAGGAGCTCCTAATTATGCAAATTTAAATCAACGGAAGATGGTGAAGTTGACCCGGGGAAGGCATGGATATCGATGTTTGTGTTGTTTTTCTGCCGAGGTCTCGCCGTCCTCACAGACATTCTGCTATGGCTTGCAAGCGGCTACTTCAGGTGCTATGCAATTATTTTTATTGGTTGAAATTTATATTAAAAATTAAACGAAAAAAATTAAAAGAAAAAAGTTCGTTTTGAAATCCTCGACTTCAGTGGCTAGCAAAATAAAGTTTAAATAATTCAAATGGAAGTTTCAGCCGTCCCGTGGCCGAGTGGTTAGCATGTTGGGCTACTGATCTAAGGGACCTGGTTTCGAGTCCCGGGTTTAAGGCATGGATGTAGTAATGTTTTTCTGCTGAGGTCCCGCCATCCTCTCAGACTCTCTACTATGGCGCATTAAACTGACAGGCTCCTGTCAGACCTCTGTGGCAAGCAGCTGCTTGAGGGGGTATTTATTATACTATTAGCAGTTTCAGGTGCATCTGTACAAATTGAAATTAGAAAAAAAAAAAATAGATTTCTGCAGTGCAGGGACTGCCTATAGATAAATAGACATTCGAAGCGAATGGTAAGATTAGAGCCAGCTAACTATTTAAATAAGATTATTAGATAAAATATGACTTCAGGAAACTATCTATCTTAAGAAAATGCATAATTGCAGGCTCGGATATAGGAAAAATCTAGTGGCGCGGGGACAAGAAATGCAATGGAGGCGGAAAAATTCAAAAGGAAAGATGAAAGAGGCAGGATGGTCAATGAACTATATTATTTTCTCCTCCATTTTACAGGAATTCAAAAATTTATCTAAAAATTCATTAAATTTGAAAAAATTTAATACTCTTCCTGAAGCAGTGGCGATATTCCGCATACTCGTATATATTTTATTTATGTAATATTCGGATAATATGATTTATTCTTTTCACGAAGAATTGTCATGGGAAAGGTCAAAGCCAGGTGAAGAGGGGAATCACCCCCCCCCCCCACCTTCAATACACCATTGGTATATGCAATTAACTTTTTATTCATGGTGATTGAAAAGAAATATTTTTATTCATGGTGATTGGAAAAGAAATATTTCAATTTCAAATTCTCAATTCTAGAACATTTGGTACTCGAACCAGGAAACTGGAAATTAGGAAACTAGAGCGTTACTAATTGAGTCAACGTCCGCCCCTCTTTGTACATGAATCTATTAGTGCTATCTGCCGTCACTTAGGTGGATGGTATAAAAATATAATACATAGAGCCCAAAATATAATATATAAAGCCCCCAGAGCCCATACCCAATGTAATTATGTTTATGGGCTCTGGGGAAGAATTGATAGAAACCAGCGCATGTGCCCTTTTAATAATAATAAGAGGAAACTGATCCCGAAGTTGGTGCTCCCTGTTCTTACAGTTTCGAAGGAGTTCTTAATCAGACAGACAAAGGATTTCTGAAACCCATAGTAGATTTAGCAAATGTTAAATCTGATTCATATTTAAGTGATAATTTTAAACGAATGCTAAAGAAAATTTATTCAAAGACTGTTATCTGGTGTGATGTGTTTTACAATATGTGATCGGCGAGAGAGGGTCTCTAAAGAATTTAAGCAAATTGTCGAATCCGCGAACTGCAATCGGCTAGAATTATTTTTTGGAAAAATAAAAAATTATACAGGAAGTACGCTCTGATTCATTTTCGCTTCAATTCAATAACGTGCTCTCTTAACAATCAATTGTTAACGAAAAGAAATTTAAACAATTTCATCATTCGATCACAGAAAGAGTATTTGGGAGAATAAAAATGATTGTTAGAAGCGATTCGTAAACAAATACACGCATTGTTAGGAGTTTGATTTAAATCACAGAAACATCAGACTTCTATGCGACCTCTTGTGCAATAGGTCTGAAGGGAGCCATTGGACAGGTGTTTAGAGTCAGACAGAAGTCTCCCATCTCCCATCAAGGTCATCCAACATATTCCCGTCAAGCGTTGAGGATACGTCCGACTTCATCCACGACTCTATTTGCCAACATTTAAGTGATTCGGACCTGGGGACTACATTGCCGAGCGTGGAGAGCTATTGACCAAGCCAAGTCCTTAAGTCTTAAGGTAAGTCAATTAAGGAATGAGGTAAGTGAAACGAATTCTTTTAAAATTTTTAGGTGCAAATAAGTACGGTATTAAACTTTGTGCCCAGGAAACTTGGCAGTCTTTATAGTCATAAGGGAAAATTTATCTCTCATTTAGCTGGAGTGATAACAAGGTGGTACTCATGCTAGAGGGCATCACATCTATCGAAAATTTTAAAATAAAATTTTTCTAAACTTTAAGAATTTGTTGTTCATTTTATTCGTTAAGGTTAAGGCATATGTTATTAAATTCTAAATTTAATTCATAGAAGAACTAGATTAGATGCTAGCAAATGGCGCCTTAATGTTGTTGTTCATCATTGATGCCCTCATCATCATTTGACCACAAGTATATCTCAGATACGAGAGAACTGATCAGATCTGTGTCGCATTTTAGGTCAAAGTGGGGTCAGAGTGACGGGCTAGATTGATTTCCGGTAAATGAATTGAACATTAAATGTATTTCAGTCTAAGTCGTCAACATATTAGTTTTTCGCAAAACATAAACGCTAAAGTAATACGATATTCCTATTGTGGTCTTAAGCTCAAATGTAGATGCACTAGTGTTTTGCCTGTTACACATATTTCAATACTTTAAGATTTTGTGTTTTCGATATTTTTGCCTCGCTATGTAAATTTATATATCAGACAGTTTTGAGTATTTCTTTCTAAAAAATATACACTACTGTAATAAATTTATTTTGTCTAAATAATTTAAATAATGAATTAACTAAATAATAAAAAATAATAATAATTGGAATAACGCATATCACCACTGACGCATATGAAAACTCGTTTTCAAAGGGAATAAAGTTTTTCCTTCACCTACATTTTCACTCTTTAAAAGTTTTAATTTGAGCTAAGGAATGGTGCGGAAAATGCAAATAGTGTTTTATTAGTAATTATACAACATAAAAGTATTCGTTCTTTAACTCTTAAATTTAAAATGTTGCATTTTTTGCACACCTCTCTCAGAAAAATGGATAGATTGTTCCTGTCAGTGGAATATCCACTTGAAAAGCTACCAGAAGGATTTGAAATTTATATCAATATATATAATTTATAAAATTTAACCATTTCTACCATTTTTATATTAATTAATCTACAAAGATATATTAAAAAAACTACCTAAAATGAATAAAATCACTAGTTTTATCAGTATACAGTGTTATGGACTATCTTCTAATATTTAGGAAATTCTGAGTTTGAGTTTGCTAAATTCAATAATTTATAGATTAGCGAATAGAGTTATGAAGGGTGTGCCTAAAGGCCTCAGAAGTATTAGGATACGGAGGGCAGACAATGTCAAAAAGGACATTGTTAGAATTGGTGTGCAATAGCCAGATTCAGTACATGTAGCTGAGGACAGATATGCTTGGAGAAGTAAATTGCACGGTCTGGTTGAGCATCCGTGGCCCATGGCTGCTTGTTGATGATGATGATCAGTAAATGGCTTCTGCAAATTGGATCTATCAGATTTTGTTAAAACATGTGGTACCATGAAACTGAAATTACAAGCATATTGAAACCTCTAACTTGTGGAAGTAATTTCTATGCTACTAAATCGTAAGCCTTCATTATATGAAAATTTTCTTTGGGATGTAGTAATAATTAAATAGCCTCCAATAATCATAACCAGCCTCCAATTTTTCAAGTATAACATTCCAAATAAAAAAGATTAAAATTCTATTATCAAGTCTTATTTCTGATGTTATTAAAACCGTTATTTTTTATAATTAATTAATGCTACCTGCAAAAAGTTTAGCTAAAGTAATATGAGTAGAATTATTTTTGTTTAATCAATAACGGGGTACTCATTCTGAAAGGGGGTGGCTTAGTTGGTAGCGCGCTAGGCTCATAATCTGTAGTTCCCAGGTTCGAGTCCCAGCTGGGTCAGCGTTGAGATTTATCTCCGCAAAATTCTCCGCCCACGGTCAGTACTGGACACCGATGGGCTTGGAAAGGCCGCCGTCCGTCGGATGGGACGTTAAACGGTGGACCCGTGTGCGGGAGAGCCATATCCTCTGCACGTTAAAGAACACGCTGGATGGCCTTGACGGGAAGCTACCATCTGTCTCCTAACAGATATTCCAGTGGGTCTCCTCCCCCAACCTTCTCTGAGCCTTCGAGGTCCATGTGATCTGGCCATTTAGCCCATGGTGTGCAAAAAAGTGCCACTCTTAGGTAAAACAACCCAACCCATCTTGAAATTGTGATCAAGAGCGATTTCTGCGCATGCAGAGACGGAAATGAACATGAAAAGCACCAAAAATGTGCAAAGATCCATATTCTACAAGAGATTATTAACAAATTGGATCCTACGAGGGATTATTAATAAATCTCTCTCCAGTGGATATCCTTTCCCAACTTTCTCTGAGTCTTTGGGATCCTTCTGACCTGGCCATTTAGCCCATTGTGTGGAAAAAAGTGACCTTCAGAGGTAAAATATTCTAACGTTGAAGAACTCACTGGATAGACTTGACGGAAGGCTACCATCTGTCTTCTAAAAGCTATCCAGTGCTTATCCTTCCCCCAACTTTCTCTGAGTCTTCGGGGTCCTTGTGACCTGGGGGCGGGGGTGGCTCAGTCGGTAGCGCGCCTGGCTCGTAATCTGTAGTTCCCAGGTTCGAGTCCCAGCTGGGTCAGCGTTGAGATTTATCTCCGCAAAATTTCCCCGCCCTGCCCACGGTCAGTAGGGGACACCGATGGGCTTGAAAAGGCCGCCGTCCGTCGGATGGGACGTTAAGCCGTGGCTCCGTGTGCTGGAGAGCCATACCCTGTACACGTTAAAGAACACGCTGGGTGGCCTTGACGGGAGGCTACCATCTGTCTCCCAACAGCTGTTCCAGTGGGTCCCCTCCCCCAACCTTCCTGAGCCTTCGGGGTCCTTGTGGCCTTGCCATTTAGCCCATGGTGTGCAAAAAAGTGCCGCTCAGAGGTAAAACAATCCAATCCAATCCTTGTGACCTGGCCATTTAGCCCATTGTGTGGAAAAAAGTGAGGTTCAGAGGTAAAATATTATAACGTTAGAGAACACGCTGGATAGCCTTGATGGGAGGACACCATCTCTTTCCTAAAAGCTGTCCAGTTGATATCCTTTTCCCAACTTTCTCTGAGTCTTCGGGGCCCTTGTGACCTGGATATTTAGAACAGTGTGTAGAAAAATGTGACCTTGAGGGGTAAAATATTCCAGCGTTAAAGAACACGCTGGATAGACTTCACGGGAGGCTACCATCTGTCTCCTAAAAGCTGCCCAGTGGATATCCTTCCCCCAACCTTCTCTGGGTTTTCGGGGTCCTTGTGTCCTGGCCATTTATCCTATTGTGTGGAAAAAAGTGACCTTCAGAGGGAAATATTCCAACGTTAAAGAACACGCTGGATAGCCTTGACGAAAAGCTACCATCCGTCTCTTAAAAGCTGTCCAGTGGATATCCTTCCCCCAACTTTCTCTGAGTCTTCGGAGTCCTTGCGACATGATCATTCAACTGACTGTGTGGAAAAAAAGTGGCCTTCACAAATAAAATATTCCAACGTTAAAGAACACGCTGGATGGTCTTCACGTTGGATGGCTTTGATGGTTTTTATAAAACTAGTAAACTTGAAATTGGAACACTATTAACAAGGGTAACATATATTCCATACTTCTAAATAACTATTTCTAAGTTTTTTTTCAATTTATTCATTGAAATTTCAAAAATTAAATACTTTTTTATTTTTGAAAAGCATTGTGACAGAACTTCTACTATCGTATTAAAATTAAGACTCCTGTCAGATCTCTGCGGCAAGCAGCTGCTTGACGGGATCTTTATTATCTTTTTGGATTTCTATATTTTGAATAATATGCCCGCGGGAATACCGCAGAAAAGGGGCTTAAATTCCCACAAAAAATGTATTCATGGGGGTGGGGAGGTAACATAGACCACATAACCATAATGTCTAATGAAGAAATTCCCTGTCTGGATCTTTAAGTGGGACCAAATCCCTTATATAGAACCTCTATGGGATCAAATCCTGCAGCCTTGTCCGAACATAAAAATTATTTGGAGTCCAAAATCTTTCATTTTTGGATATTTTTCTTTAGGCAAAAGTTTGAACAGTTCTATTCCAGTTTCTCTATTAGATGCAATAATTGGGTCGGCCTGAAGGTCACATAATTCCATTTGATATTTAATATCTACGGTGCTAATATCAATATTTAATGGATTACTGAATAAATTTAAACTTTGCTTAGGGTCGTCAAATTGAAAAAATCTCTGTTTAAATCTTCAATTACGATATCTAATTTAGGAACAAATTTTTAAAAATTAACTGTTTTACTAAGTTGCTTCATTACTTCGTATAACTCTTTACAGGTTTCAAAAGGAATTAAATTGTTTTCCTGCAAATTTGACTTCAACAATTGCAATTTGTTTCTAAACCCAGTAACATAATTATAAAGACAGCACACGTTTTGGTCTTTTCCTTGTAAGGATTTATTCAAGACATTTAAATAATCTGTTTTAGAAATGACATTTGAATAGAATTCAAGACATTTAAATAATCTTATTTGTAAATGAAATTCATCTTTCTCCCATTTCCGTGAGAAAAAAAATGAATTTCATTTCGAAGTATAAAAGTATCTCTTGAGGCATTTTCCGGCACTTAACCAGCGAATATTAACTATGTAAAAGAGATCGCCATACTCGGCATGCAGTTCGTCCAAAAAAGCTTTAAATTTTCTGTGTGTAAGAGAACGATTTTCGCCACGAATTAAATTGGTAATTTTGACAACCTTTTCCATTACGTCGTTTTGTCTCAGCGAAATGCCGCCACAATGTCTCGTGGTGCACAATACAGTGCAACATTCGACAATGCATGCCCAGTTAAAACGATTCGTGCTGTCGTTAGATGCTTCTTATTACTGCAGCTTCATCAAAACATTTGTTTGATGACGCCACACCGCTTTTAAAAGGTTTCAGAAGTTTGCCGATCGGCTTAAGATTGTTTTGTAAACTTTACAGAATGAGTAAGTTGAAGATTGCATATCAAGTAAAGTAATATAAGTCGACAAAAAATTATAAGGTGGATTACAGATATTTATTTAAAATTTCAAGTAAAAACTTGATTTTATTCGCGGGCCACAAAAATCCTTGTGCGGGCCCGCTAGTTGAACAGCGCTTCTCTAATTAATGTTTATATATGCTCTAATAACGCTTAAATGCTATGTTTCAATGTATCATCCAGAAAAAAGATGTCCAGCAGTGGTAAATATGGACTTTTTGAGGAGCGCAATATCGGTCTACCTCTACCAATCCAAAGATTTGAAAATTCGCATTTTAAGACATTACATGTGATAGTAACCATCCCATATGATATTAACGCCTCTCTGTTATAACGTGGTGCGGGGATGGCTCAGTCGGTAGCGAACTAGATTCGTAATTTGCAGTTCTCAGTTAGAGTCCTAGCTGGGCCTTATTTCCAAAAAACGCCCCACCCTGCTTTTGGTCAGTAGGGATGATCTTGTGTGCAGTAGGGATGATCAACGAATTGAATACGTGACATTCCCGGTGCACCACAACTCAAGGCTGTATATCACCATAAGGGAGATGTCACTGAAACCACTATGAACTAGAAAGCTCCTAACATTTAAACTTGCCTTACAATTGTCCTGCCTACAGCGAGAGAAGACCTGTATGTGAAGAGAGTAGCACTGCTTGTTTTATATGCCTGCTCGAAGATATAATCATTGAGGTGCAGTGAGAGTGGGATCTTTTAAATTTTGAGTGCTGCCTAATATATGCCCAACACTCACTGAATTTAGTCCAGAAACTTGCCAATGTATAAATAAAAAGATCTTTGTCTTTTGAATTTTGAGCCAGAAAATAACTTTTACTAACTAACTTTTAGGGTCCTCTGCAGCAGAGGCCCAAGATACTTCCATCAGAAGGCCACACCTCGAGGGACTCCAATCCTCTCGGCACGACCCCCAACTTCGTCCTCTCCATAGAGCCGGGCGACCATGGCCCGCTCACCGTCACGGCACTTTTAAGTCGAGGCAGCTTCGGGGACACCAGGCCAGCAACACACAAACTAGCCGGAACCCTCCCACAACCACAACAGCCGATAACCTACCGTATATTGCAACACCACAGCACCCGGACCCCACTTCACAGAGGAACCAAGTTCCTCCACTGCAAAAGCCATGAGTCCAAATCTCATTCATGTGGGACTCTTAGTTTGGCTGGTCCATCGACAAGCCCGCAGGCCACCGTCTGAATAACAGGGCCGCGAGCCTCCAACTTCGTCCTCTCCATTGTGAACGGGCCGAAGCACCCCAAGAGCATCCGTCCACCTACTTATCATCGGGACCGCCTCAGAGAGCTCACGAACGAGTGTGCTGGAGACACACACATCTCAGTCTGCAAGTCACCCCGAGAGACCCCAGAGCGGGGTTGCCCAAGCCCCGTCCAGGGCCCTTCAACGGCCCCTCAATCTCGGCTGTGACCCCTCGGCTTCGCAGGGGGACAAGTGATCAAGCTAGCAGGACCCCACTGCCAATAAAATCCGCCAGCCCCCAACAAAGCCCCGTCCACCGGGGGGCCAAAGGACTTCAACACCAGAGCACCAGCGATCCGAGCCCAACTTCTCGGAGGCACCGTAAGCCCCCCCCCCCCCCTCGTCAAGGAGGTCCCACTCCGGGGGGGAGTAGGGATGATCAGTGATCCTGTGTGCAGGAGAGTCACACCCGCCATACAATCTGCACGTTAAAGATAAATAAAAATAAAATCATTGCCAGATATTTTTCCTGAATTCTGTAATCAACCATAGCGTTCGGATACTTTTTTGAGCGACTGTACGTCCCTGCCTACGGGGTGTCATCAATACCTATCCAATTCAAAAGGAATTTTAAATTAATCTCTTAAAACAAAAAAGATGACAGTGTACAGACAGATAAAAAAAAAAAATGATGACATTAGTTCGTTTAAAAAAAAAAACTGCAAAAAAAATTGGAAAATGGTTGTGAAATAATATTATTAATGAATTGTGTAGAATTTCCTTTTCCATTATCTCTGGGTTTTCATTAATCCACCCTCCCTCAATAAAAATAAGCCCGCTGAGAATCCTGTCGTCTTCTACTAAATATCGAACTCGTCTATCTGCTTTGAAATCCAAAACAATTGTCTTTGTTTCGTTCAGTTTAAAAAAATTAAAAAGAAATTGAACAGTAACAGTTGGAAGTTTCATACAATTTTATTTTAGCCCCATATGTTATTCTGACACTAAAAATATATTAAAACAACAATTATAAAATCTCATATAGAATATCATTTTAATCTTTCCTGTTCGGTGGAATGTTTTACTAACTGGGAAACCCTACTCAAGGCTTATTCTCAGACAGCCCCGAACTAAATTCTAGGTACGTGCTTGCCCGTAGGCATCAAATTTAGCTCTCTAAAAGTGGTAAATTAAAATTAAATTTTTGATCTCTAAGCCCCAACACACAAAGAATCCGAGATTTTTAAAGCTTCTGGAATCTGTGATCCGAAGTACTCCTATATACCAATATTCACATTTCTAGCACTTTTACGTCAAGCTTTGATCTCTGCTTCACCTCTCTCTGACTTTGAAGGACAGGTCAAAGATAGAATTTCGGATTTTTTCTCCCGAGAACTACGATCTGAATTACCCCTAAGTGCAGATTTTCAGAGCTTTACAACTTCTGCATGATGGTCGTAATTAGCGTCATCCTTTGTCACGCACTAACTCACAATCAGCTAATTTTTAATTGTCAACTGAAATTCACGAACTGTCTATAAGAAAATATATAGGTAAAAAACATATCCTATTAAAGTATTCCGATCGAGAATGATCGCTGAAAATAAGGCAAAATCTAGCGAATTTCTGATATCCTTTTCTTATTTGGAAAGAAATTCCTGTGATCCTAATTAAACTAAAAAGAAAAATCCGTTTTAATGTCCCCTAAACAGCGTCATGGGCCTACTTTTCCACTGTTCAATTCTAAAAAATTGGTTTTTTGGGACCTAGAATTTCAGTTGTGAGCCAAAAAAAAATAGTGCCACTCGGAGGTGGTGTTGATGGTGGATATCGCGCCTGGATCGTAATCTGCAGTTCCCAAATTGGAGTCCCAGCTGAGCGAATGTTGAGACTTATGTCCGCAAAACTCCCCGCACTTCCCTCGGTCAGGAGGGGACACTGATGGGCTTGGAAAGGCAACTGTCCGTCGGATGGGACGTTAAGCCGTAGCCAAGTGAACCTGAGAGCCATAACCTGTGCACGTTAAAGAGCACGTTAGGTGAACTTTACGAAAAACGACCATCTGTCTCGTAACAACTGTCCAATGATTCGATTCCCCTCCCTCCAAACCTGCTCTGAACCCTCGGAGTCCTTGCGGCCTGACCATTTGGACCATTGTGAGCAAAAAAAGTGCCGCTCAGAGATAAAACAATTCAACCCTTTTCCTGTATCTACATCTGAGTCATTAAGTTCTAGTGACTTCATTTGTCCAGTGAAGGTAAAAAAAACATGCTGACAATTAAAACAACCCAACCAAAAAATAATAATTAAGAAACTTTCATTTTAAAATCAATAGGATATGAATGATATAATAATAATTTAACGATTTGTTTCCATCTTGAAAGCTTTTAGAAAAAAATTTCGAAAAAATGTTTTTTTTATTTATTAATTTTATTCCAACGTTAATCTAAATATTTCAATTGATTTCTTCAAATCATACGGAAGCCCGAATAATTCAAAAACACGGATATTCTAATTCACGCAATTGACCAACAATATCAGTGTAGAACAATGTCACGTAACAGCCAACAGATCCATTATTAGAATGCGATCACACTCTGTCGTAACGCAAGAATTACAATCAGAATATCCGTTTTCAGAATGGCGGCAATCATTCAGCCTAAGATGAGACTGCGCAGTTGACGCTTTCGAAAATTCTCGTAGATCATTGGTTCACTAATAGGTAAAGCGATCGTGCCGACCTATATGACCTATGAGAATTTTCAAGACGTTAACTGAGCAATCTTCGCCCCCCCCCCCCCCCTCCCACTCTAACGTGACCCGAGCCGTTGGTCTACTTTGGTTGTTTTACCTGTCAACGGCACTTTAGTTCGCGTAATGAGCTAAATGATCAGGTCAGAAGACCCAGGGCTGAATCTGGGGGGACCGTGCCTTGACGTATCCTCTGACGTGCGACCGTGCCTTGACGTGTCCTCTGACGTGCGACCGTGCCTTGACGTGCGACCGTGCCTTGACGTGCGACCGTGCCTTGACGTGCGACCGTGCCTTGACGTGCGACCGTGCCTTGACGTGTCCTCTGATGTGCGACCATGACCTGAAGTTCCTTCCGATGCTTATTACAGGTATGTAAATAAGTACAAACTGTGTTACCTAGGATTATCTTAGTGAACAGATCATAAGGACCGCAAAGGTTCAGAGAAGGTTGTATGAAGGGAAACCACCGGGTAGCTGTTAGGATACAGATGGTAGCTCCCGTCAAGGCCATCCAACATGGTCTATAACATTTGTTATGTCATTTGACGGACGGCGGCCTTTCCAAGCCGATCGGTGTCCCCCTGTTGACAGAGGGCAGGGCGGGGAGTTTTGGGGAGAAAAATCTCAACACTGACCCAGGTAGGACTCGAACCTGAGACCATAAGATTATGAGCCTGGCACTTCACCGACTGAGCCACCACCAACCCAATACCTTTAACAACAAAACTCAGGTTGGGCCCTCATAGCAGTGATGGCGATTTTATGACACGCGTGCCAAAGGTAACATGCACGATGATTTTTGTTGGCACTCCCTTGAGAGGTGAAGAGAAATAGTGAATACGGCTAGTATAGAGAATTAGAAACAATAACCACAGCAATTCAATATATGTTTATGGATTAGTCATTGGTAGCAAGATGACGACTAGGTTGTTATAATTAGTTACATATTCATTACGAATTTGAATTGTGCATCCATATGTTTAAAATATCTCGCCAAATAACTGGTTACACATTTCTCAAAAAGCTGCATCAAAAACAGACGTATTAAAGCTATCAACTGATAGTTTTAATACGACTGTTTTTGATGCAGCTTTTAGTTTAGTTGATCATTGATTTCCTTTAAAGCACTTCTGTAGAACTTAAAATTTATTTAAGGTTTCTGTTTTTGCTTGACTTATAAAAATTCACTTCATTCTAGTAAAGGTATCGAAATGTCGTGATGCGTTGAGCACAAGAGTTGAAAGTAGTATGTGAGTTTGTGCGTGTGTAGGAATGATTTTCATTTTCACTTGTGTAATGGCGAACCTAAAACTTCGTGTTCCGTATCCTTATATTTGAACCGTTAAAATTTTGTACTATTTGATTTGCATTGTATGATGAACTGATAGATTTGATCCATGCATAATATAGGAGTGAAATGTCCGCGCATTATTTTTTTACTCTAAACTAAAAATATCACCAATAACAAAAGTGACCATGTACAGTCGCTCAAAAAAGTATCCGAACACTATGGTTGATTACAGTATTCAGGAAAAATATCTGGCAACGATATTTTTAGAAATTAGTGATCTGGCAACCGTCGTGTCACGTAACACGACGGTGGCCAGATTACTAATTTCTGAAAAACTCGTCAGATATTTTTCGTGTACAGTACACGAAGGTTGCCAGATTACTAATTTCTAAACACTCGTTGTCAGATATTTTTCTGAATTCTGTAATCAACCATAGTGTTCGGATACTTTTTTGAGCGACTGTACACTAGCAGGGTCTCAGCTCCTCGAGCAAAATTATTAAGGGGCCATCGATTCACACCTGTCCCTCGACTTACACGGTACTTGATTTACAGAATTTCGGCTTCACACGCTAAAAAATGCAACCAGATTCGATTTATACCTTAATTTTCGCAATCTATTGACCGTTTAATTCGCAGGATGGGTGTATTTCAACAGTTTCTTTTAAATTTATCAATTTGTCATCAATTTTGTCTTTTTACATTTGCATGGTATACTCTTATGAATCTCTGCTTATTCGTAGTGAAAAAATGCTATTTTTATATAAAACTTTGAATGTGTTTTTTTTTCCTTCTAAATATTGTTTTCAATTAATTTTCCAATTTATATTTTTATTATATAGGCAAAGTTTTCTGCGCATTTTGGGCTTTGAGTAGTATGTGAATTTATGCGTGTGAAGGAATAAGTTTGTGTTATTTTCGTGCTAATAAAAAAATATTTGTGCATATATATTGTGCAAAAATATTTGTGCATACAATTTCGTGCTAATATAAAAAATAATGTAATAATAAGCATATGCTTATTATTACATTATTTTTTATATTATTTTCGTGGTAAATATGTTTCTAATGCGAGTGTGGAAGGATTAGGGAATAATTTAAAACTTTTGCCTTGGGTGACAGAATGCCCATGTTCTATCTACACTGACTTAAAACACAACAGCATTCGCTGTTATATTTTATTTACCATTCTTAGTGAAACAAAAATATACAATACGTAGTGAAACGAGCCTAATATGTACTTGAACCTTCCCCCACCACTTCCCCAGGTACGTCAGGTCATGTAATTATTACAATGACCTATTATAAATAGTAGAGGACACACACTAGACACACTATTAAAATTTACTCTGTCCAAAACAATAGGTTCAAATTTCGGTGTTTTCTTAATCCATAGTTTAAAATTTTTTGGAATAATTTCCGTAATCGCACTAATAAAAATAATAATAAACGTATATTATCACAGTAACGTTACGCCTAATATTTTTGCACGCGAATCTTGTTCATGATAATAAGACCTGACCGACATGTGAAATCCGTAGTGCAATACCACCCTCCCCAATCTAAAAGCAAACGAATGAAATAGGATTGCTTTATTCTTAATTTCAAAGAGCTTTCCTAATTCACATTAAATATTAATAATATATAGCTTTGAAACATACTAACACAGCAAATAAAATAAAGCACTAAATATTAAAAATTTCAACTTCCTGACAAATTTGACAAAACGGACGAAAAGGAAAGACATGACCTGTACCAAAAATATTTTCCACAAAGGAACTCCAAACTAGATCAGAGTAGAAGTGTAAAACAAAATTATCTGGAGGGGTTCATGAGAGATTGTACGAAATTCTAATTTTATGACACACAGTAAACCCTAAATTTAACGGACAAATTGCACAAGGGGAGAAAATATCCACTAAACCAGAATATAGATGAAGAGTCAGTGGGATTCTATACAAATCAGAGTCAGTCAGTGGGATTCTATACAAATCAAGTTAACATTTACTACTTATATTTCATAATATTATTCGAAATAGTGAGTTCAAAGTAATTAATTGTGTATTTGCGTAATAAGGCGTATTTACAAACACGTTCAGCGGATCTATTGGTTCTAATTTTTCAATTAATTTTAACTTCTATTTTACATTTTAATCTATTTCTTTACCTTTTACGCCTACATTACGCCTACATTACGTTTCAAAACATGATTGATTTAAAATTTCAACATTTAATTGTAAAATAACAGGAAAATTCCAAAAGACCTATAGGGGCGATCCCAGATGTAGCTCTACACACTGAGACAAGAAACACACTCAAATACAACGGATAACACACAATAATTCGGCACTGACACAAATATCACACTGCACCCCTACGATTGAGGGTCTAACCTAGAGAAATGGCGGGAGAATATATTCAAGTACATATTCCGACCGTTTCAGCTTTCTAAAAACACAACTTTTAACACTCTACACTCTGCACACACCAAACACACTAGATGACTTAATCAGAAGAAGCGGAGTAATTAAACCGCTCTGTGATGAAATGACTGAATGTGATATATTACTTCTGATGAGAGTGATTGCCATTTGCTGAAATGGCTGAATGCAGACAACTATTCAACCAGTGTCTCTCGAATAACAAATCCATTCACAGATTGAAATAGGTATTTGACTCAATTCAGCTTTCCTATTTTCCTAATAACCTCTCACACTTTGCACTATATACAAAGCAACACACGTCCTAGGCTAATCAAAACGGACAAAATAATTACGCCATTACTCTTATAGCTGCACACATTCTATAACATGTCTTGTAGGACATTGCTGTTCGCCCAAATGGCTGAACGCAATCAACTATTCAACCAGTGACCCTCACCTACACATTAACAGATTAAAATACATATTTGTCTGCTTTCACCCTTCGACTAACAACTTTAACATTTTCCACTAGGTACACAACAGCAAACTTATACAACAATGAAGAGTGATAACTTAATTATTCCCTGTGCACTCTAATGGCTGCACGCGTTCTCTATCATTTGTTGAGGGTGATTAATGTTCGTCCAAAGGGGTGAACGCAGTCATTTATTCAACCAGTGACCTACAGATACACATAAACAGATTAAAATGCGTATTTGTCTGATTTCACACTTTGATTAACTGCTTTAACGCTTTCCACTAGGTACATAACAACACACTTAAACGCCAATGAATAGGGATAAATTAATTATTCCGTTGTGCTCTATAATGGCGTCACGCGTTCTATATCTTCTGTTGAGGGTGATCGCTGTTCGTCCAAAGGGTTGAACGAAGTCACTAATTCAACCAGTGACCACCAGATACACATTAAAATGCCTATTTGTCTGATTTCACACTCTGATTAAATGCTTTAACGTTTTCCACTAGGTACATAACAACACACTAAAACTCCAATTAATAGGGTTAAATTAATTATTCCGCTCTGCGATGTAATGGCTGCACGCGTTCTATATCTTCTGTTCATGGTGATTGCTGTTCGTCCAAAGGGCTGAACGCAGTCAATTATTCAACTGGTGACCCCAAGTTACATATTAACAGATTAAAATACGTATTTGTCTAATTTCACACTTTGATTTACAGCTTTAACCTTCTCCATAAGGTACATAACAACACACTAAAACGCCAATTAATAGGGTTAAATTAATTTTTCCGCTGTGCGCTGTAATGGCTGCACGCGTTCTATATCTTCTGTTGATGGTGATTGCTGTTCGTCCAAAGGGCTGAACGCAGTCACTTATTCAACCAGTGACCCCCAGGTACATATTAACAGATTAAAATACGTATTTGTCTGATTTCACACTTTGATTGACAGCTTAAACCTTCTCCACAAGGTACATAACAACACACTAAAACGCCAATTAATAGGGTTAAATTAATTTTTCCGCTGTGCACTGTAATGGCTGCACGCGTTCTATATCTTCTGTTGATGGTGATTGCTGTTCCTTCAAAGAGCTGAACGCAGTCACTTATTCAACCACTAACCCCCAGGTACATATTAACAGATTAAAATACGTATTTGTCTGATTTCACACTTTGATTGACAGCTTAAACCTTCTCCACAAGGTACATAACAACACACTAAAACGCCAATTAATAGGGTTAAATTAATTTTTCCGCTGTGCACTGTAATGGCTGCACGCGTTCTATATCTTCTGTTGATGGTGATTGCTGTTCCTTCAAAGAGCTGAACGCAGTCACTTATTCAACCACTAACCCCCAGGTACATATTAACAGATTAAAATACGTATTTGTCTGATTTCACATTTTGATTGACAGCTGTAACCTTCTCCACTAGGTACCTAACAACACACTAAAACGCCAATTAACAGGGTTAAATTAATTATTCCGCTGTGTGCTGTAATGGCTGCACGCGTTCTATATCTTCTGTTGATGGTGATTGCTGTTCGTCCAAAGGGCTGAACGCAGTCACTTATTCAACCAGTGACCCCCAGGTACATATTAACAGATTAAAATACGTATTTGTCTGATTTCACATTTTGATTGACAGCTGTAACCTTCTCCACTAGGTACATAACAACACACTAAAACGCCAATTAATAGGGTTAAATTAATTATTCCGCTGTGCACTGTAATGGCTGCACGCGTTCTATATCTTCTCTTAATGGTGATTGCTGTTCGTCCAAAGGGCTGAACGCAGTCACTTATTCAACTAGTGACCCCAAGTTACATATTAACAGATTAAAATATGTATTTGTCTGATTTCACATTTTGATTGACAGCTGTAACCTTCTCCACTAGGTACATAACAACACACTAAAACGCCAATTAATAGGGTTAAATTAATTATTCCGCTGTGCGCTGTGATGGCTGCACGCGTTCTATAACTTCTGTTGATGGTGATTGCTGTTCGTCCAAAGGGCTGAACGCACTCACTTATTCAACCAGTGACCACCAAGTACATATTAACAGATTAAAATACGTATTTGTCTGATTTCACACTTTGATTGACAGCTTTAATCTTCTCCACAAGGTACATAACAACACAATAAAACGCCAATTAATAGGGTTAAATTAATTATTCCGCTGTGCGCTGTAATGGCTGCACGCGTTCTATATCTTTTGTTGATGGTGATTGCTGTTCGTCCAAAGGGCTGAACGCAGTCATTTATTCAACCAGTGACCCCCAGTGAGATATTAACAGATTAAAATATGTATTTGTCTGATTTCACACTTTGATTGACAGCTTTAACCTTCCCCACTAGGTACATAACAACACACAAAAACGCCAATTAATAGGGTTAAATTAATTATTCCGCTGTGCGCTGTAATGGCTGCACGCGTTCTATATCTTCTGTTGATGGTGATTGCTGTTCGTCGAAAGAGCTGAACGCAGTCACTTATTGAACTAGTGACCCCAAGGTACATATTAACAGACTAAAATACGTATTTGTCTAATTTCACATTTTGATTTACAGCTTTAACCTTCTCAACTAGGTACATAACAACACACTAAAACACCAATTAATAGGGTTAAATTAATTATTCCGCTGTGCGCTGTAATGGCTGCACGCGTTCTATATCTTCTGTTGATGGTGATTGCTGTTCGTCCAAAGGGCTGAACGCAGTCACTTATTCAAACAGTGACACGCAGGTACATATTAACAGATTAAAATACGTATTTGTCTGATTTCACACTTTGATTGACAGCTTAAACCTTCTCCACAAGGTACATAACAACACACTAAAACACCAATTAATAGGGTTAAATTAATTATTCCGCTGTGCGCTGTAATGGCTGCACGCGTTCTATATCTTCTCTTGATGGTGATTGCTGTTCGTCCAAAGGGCTGAACGCAGTCACTTATTCAACCAGTGACCCCCAGGTACATATTAACAGATTAAAATACTTATTTGTCTAATTTCACACTTTGATTGACAGCTTAAACTTTCTACACAAGGTCATTAACAACACACTAAAACGCCAATTAATAGGGTTAAATTAATTATTCCGCTGTGCACTGTAATGTCTGCACGCGTTCTATAACTTCTGGTGATGGTGATTGCTGTTCGTCCAAAGGGCTGAACGCAGTCACTTATTCAGCGAGTGACCCCCTAGTACATATTAACAGATTAAAATACGTATTTGTCTGATTTCACATTTTGATTGACAGCTGTAACGTTCTCCACTAGGTACATAACAACACACTAAAACGCCAATTAATAGGGTTAAATTAATTATTCCGCTGTGCGCTGTAATGGCTGCACGCGTTCTATATCTTCTGTTAATGGTGATTGCTGTTCGTCTAAAGGGCTGAACGCAGTTACTTATTCAACCAGTGACCACCAAGTACATATTAACAGATTAAAATACGTATTTGTCTGATTTCACACTTTAATTGACAGCTTTAATCTTCTCCACAAGGTACATATCAACACAGTAAAACGCCAATTAATAGGGTTAAATTAATTATTCCGCTGTGCGCTGTAATGGCTGCACGCGTTCTATATCTTCTGTTGATGGTGATTGCTGTTCGTCCAAAGGGCTGAACGCAGTCACTTATTCAACCAGTGACCCCCAAGTACATATTAACAGATTAAAATACGTATTTGTCTGATTTCACACTTTGATTGACAGCTTTAACCTTCTCCACTAGGTACATAACAATACAAAAAATCGCCAATTAATAGGGTTAAATTAATTATACCGCTGTACGCTGTAATGGCTGCACGCGTTCTATATCTTCTGTTGATGGTGATTGCTGTTCGTCCAAAGGGCTGAACGCAGTCACTTATTCAACCAGTGACCCCCAGGTACATATTAACAGATTAAAATACGTATTTGTCTGATTTCACACTTTGATTGACAGCTTTAACCTTCTCCACTAGGTACATAACAACAGACAAAAACGCCAATTAATAGGGTTAAATTAATTATTCCGCTGTGCGCTGTAATGGCTGCACGCGTTTTATATCTTCTGTTGATGGTGATTGCTGTTCATCCAAAGGTCTGAACGCAGTCACTTATTCAGCGAGTGACCCTCAGGTACATATTAACAGATTAAAATACGTATTTGTCTGATTTCACACTTTAATTGACAGCTTTAATCTTCTCCACAAGGTACATATCAAAACAGTAAAACGCCAATTAATAGGGTTAAATTAATTATTCCGCTGTGCGCTGTAATGGCTGCACGCCTTCTATATCTTCTGTTGATGGTGATTGCTGTTCGTCCAAAGGGCTGAACGCAGTCACTTATTCAACCAGTGACCCCCAGGTACATATTAACAGAGTAAAATACGTATTTGTCTGATTTCACACTTTAATTGACAGCTTTAACCTTCTCCAGTAGGTACATAACAACAGACAAAAACGTCAATTAATAGGGTTAAATTAATTATTCCGCTGTGCGCTGTAATGGCTGCACGCGTTCTATATCTTTTGTTGATGGTGATTGCTGTTCGTCCAAAGGGCTGAACGCAGTCACTTATTCAACCAGTAACCCCCAAGTACATATTAACAGATTAAAATATGTATTTGTCTGATATCACACTTTGATTGACAGCTTTAACCTTCTTTACAAGGTACATAACAACACACTAAAACGCCAATTAATAGGGTTAAATTAATTATTCCGCTGTGCGCTGTAATGGCTGCACGTGTTCTATATCTTCTGTTAATGGTGATTGCTGTTCGTCCAAAGGGCTGAACGCAGTCACTTATTCAACTGGTGACCCCAACTTACATATTAACAGATTAAAATACGTATTTGTCTGATTTCACATTTTGATTGACAGCTGTAACCTTCTCCACTAGGTACGTAACAACACAATAAAACGCCAATTAATAGGGTTAAATAAATTATTCCGCTGTGCGCTGTAATGGCTGCACGCGTTCTATATCTTCTGTTGATGGTGATTGCTGTTCGTCCAAAGGGCTGAATGCAGTCACTTATTCAACCAGTGACCCCCAAGTACATATTAAGAGATTAAAATACGTATTTGTCTGATTTCACACTTTGATTGACAGCTTTAACCTTCTCCACTAGGTACATAACAACACACTAAAACGCCAATTAATAGGGTTAAATTAATTATTCCGCTGTGCGCTGTAATGGCTGCACGCGTTCTATATCTTCTGTTGATGGTGATTGCTGTTCGTCGAAAGGGCTGAACGCAGTCACTTATTCAACCAGTGACCCGCAGGTACATATTAACAGATTAAAATACGTATTTGTCTGATTTCACACTTTGATTGACAGCTTAAACCTTCTCCACAAGGTACATAACAACACACTAAAACGCCAATTAATAGGGTTAAATTAATTTTTCCGCTGTGCACTGTAATGGCTGCACGCGTTCTATATCTTCTGTTGATGGTGATTGTTGTTCGTCCAAAGGGCTGAACGCAGTCATTTATTCAACCAGTGACCCCCAGGTAGATATTAACAGATTAAAATACGTATTTGTCTGATTTCACACTTTGATTGACAGCTTTAACCTTCTCCACTAGGTACATAACAACACACAAAAACGCCAATTAATAGGGTTAAACTAATTATTCCGCTGTGCGCTGTAATGGCTGCACGCGTTCTATATCTTCCGTTGATGGTGATTGCTGTTCGTCCAAAGAGCTGAACGCAGTCACTTATTGAACTGGTGACCCCAAGGTACATATTAACAGATTAAAATACGTATTTGTCTAATTTCACATTTTGATTTTCAGCTTTAACCTTCTCCACTAGGTACATAACAACACACAAAAACGCCAATTAATAGGGTTAAATTAATTATTCCGCTGTGCGCTGTAATGGCTGCACGCGTTCTATATCTTCTGTTGATGGTGATTGCTGTTCGTCCAAAGGGCTGAACGCAGTCACTTATTCAACCAGTGACCCGCAGGTACATATTAACAGATTAAAATACGTATTTGTCTGATTTCACACTTTGATTGACAGCTTAAACCTTCTCCACAAGGTACATAACAACACACTAAAACGCCAATTAATAGGGTTAAATTAATTATTTCGCTGTGCACTGTAATGGCTGCACGCGTTCTATAACTTCTGTTGATGGTGATTGCTGTTCGTCCAAAGGACTGAACGCAGTCACTTATTGAACCAGTAATCCCCAGGTACATATTAACAGATTAAAATACGTATTTGTCTGATTTCACATTTTGATTAACAGCTGTAACCTTCTCCACTAGGTACATAACAACACACTAAAACGCCAATTAATAGGGTTAAATTAATTATTCCGCTGTGCGCTGTAATGGCTGCACGCGTTCTATATCTTCTGTTAATGGTGATTGCTGTTCGTCCAAACGGCTGAACGCAGTCACTTATTCAACCAGTGACCAGCAAGTACATATTAACAGATTAAAATACGTATTTGTCTGATTTCACACTTTGATTGATAGCTTTAATCTTCTCCACAAGGTACATAACAACACAATAAAACGCCAATTAATAGGGTTAAATTAATTATTCCGCTGTGCGCTGTAATGGCTGCACGCGTTCTATATCTTCTGTTGATAATGATTGCTGTTCGTCCAAAGGGCTGAACGCAGTCACTTATTCAATCAGTGACCCCCAAGTATATATTAACAGATTAAAATACGTATTTGTCTGATTTCACACTTTAATTGACAGCTTAAACCTTCTCCACAAGGTACATAACAACACACTAAAACGCTAATTAATAGGGTTAAATTAATTTTTCCGCTGTGCACTGTAATGTCTGCACGCGTTCTATATCTTCTCTTGATGGTGATTGCTGTTCGTTCAAAGAGCTGAACGCAGTCACTTATTCAACCAGTAACCCCCAGGTACATATTAACAGATTAAAATACGTATTTGTCTGATTTCACACTTTGATTGACAGCTTTAACCTTCTCCACTAGATACATAACAACACACAAAAACGCCAATTAATAGGGTTAAATTAATTATTCCGCTGTGCGCTGTAATGGCTGCACGCGTTCTATATCTTCTGTTGATGGTGATTGCTGTTTGTCCAAAGGGCTGAACGCAGTCACTTATTGAACCAGTAATCCCTAGGTACATATTAACAGATTAAAATACGTATTTGTCTGATTTCACATTTTGATTAACAGCTGTAACCTTCTCCACTAGGTACATAACAACACACTAAAACGCCAATTAATAGGGTTAAATTAATTATTCTGCTGTGCGCTGTAATGGCTGCACGCGTTCTATATCTTCTGTTGATGGTGATTGCTGTTCGTCCAAAGGGCTGAACGCAGTCACTTATTCAACCAGTGACCCCCAGGGAGATATTAACAGATTAAAATACGTATTTGTCTGATTTCACACTTTGATTGACAGCTTTAACCTTCTCCACTAGGTATATAACAACACACAAAAACGCCAATTAATAGGGTTAAATTAATTATTCCGCTGTGCGCTGTAATAGCTGCACGCGTTCTATATCTTCTGTTGATGGTGATTGCTGTTCGTCCAAAGGCCTGAACGCAGTCACTTATTCAACCAGTGACCCCAAAGTACATATTAACAGATTAAAATACGTATTTGTCTAATTTCACATTTTGATTTACAGCTTTAACCTTCTCCACTAGGTACATAACAACACACTAAAACACCAATTAATAGGGTTAAATTAATTATTCCGCTGTGCGCTGTAATGGCTGCACGCGTTCTATATCTTCTGTTGATGGTGATTGCTGTTGGTCCAAAGGGATGAACGCAGTCACTTATTCAACCAGTGACCCGCAGGTACATATTAACAGATTAAAATACGTATTTGTCTGATTTCACACTTTGATTGATAGCTTTAATCTTCTCCACAAGGTACATAACAACACAATAAAACGCCAATTAATAAGGTTAAATTAATTATTCCGCTCTGCGCTGTAATGGCTGCACGCGTTCTATATCTTCTGTTGATGGTGATTGCTGTTCGTCCAAAGGGCTGAACGCAATCACTTATTAAAACAGTGAACCCCAGGTACATATTAACAGATTAAAATATGTATTTGTCTGATTTCACACTTTGATTGATAGCTTTAATCTTCTCCACAAGGTACATAACAACACAATAAAACGCCAATTAATAGGGTTAAATTAATTATTCCGCTGTGCGCTGTAATGGCTGCACGCGTTCCGTATCTTCTGTTGATGGTGATTGCTGTTCGTCCAAAGGGCTGAACGCAGTCACTTATTCAACCAGTGACCCCAAGTATATATTAACAGATTAAAATACGTAATTGTCTGATTTCACACTTTGATTTACAGCTTAAACCTTCTTCACAAGGTACATAACAACACACTAAAACGCCAATTAATAGGGTTAAATTAATTTTTCCGCTGTGCACTGTAATGGCTGCACGCGTTCTATATCTTCTGTTGATGGTGATTGCTGTTCGTTCAAAGAGCTGAACGCAGTCACTTATTCAACCAGTGACCCCAAGTATATATTAACAGAATAAAATACGTAATTGTCTGATTTCACACTTTGATTTACAGCTTAAACCTTCTCCACAAGGTACATAACAACACACTAAAACGCCAATTAATAGGGTTAAATTAATTTTTCCGCTGTGCACTGTAATGGCTGCACGCGTTCTATATCTTCTGTTGATGGTGATTGCTGTTCGTCCAAAGGGCTGAACGCAGTCACTTATTCAACCAGTGACCCCCAGGGAGATATTAACAGATTAAAATACGTATTTGTCTGATTTCACACTTTGATTGACAGCTTAAATCTTCTCCACAAGGTACATAACAACACACTAAAACGCCAATTAATAGGGTTAAATTAATTATTCCGCTGTGCACTGTTATGTCTGCACGCGTTCTATAACTTCTGGTGATGGTGATTGCTGTTCGTCCAAAGGGCTGAACGCAGTCACTTATTGAACCAGTAATCCCCAGGTACATATTAACAGATTAAAATACGTATTTGTCTGATTTCACATTTTGATTAACAGCTGTAACCTTCTCCACTAGGTACATAACAACACACTAAAACGCCAATTAATAGGGTTAAATTAATTATTCCGTTGTGCGCTGTAATGGCTGCACACGTTCTATATCTTCTGTTAATGGTGATTGCTGTTCGTCCAAAGGGCTGAACGCAGTCATTTATTCAACCAGTGACCACCAAGTACATATTAACAGATTAAAATACGTATTTGTCTGATTTCACACTTTGATTGATAGCTTTAATCTTCTCCACAAGGTACATAACAACACAATAAAACGCCAATTAATAAGGTTAAATTAATTATTCCGCTGTGCGCTGTAATGGCTGCACGCGTTCTATATCTTCTGTTGATAATGATTGCTGTTCGTCCAAAGGGCTGAACGCAGTCACTTATTCAACCAGTGACCCCCAAGTATATATTAACAGATTAAAATACGTATTTGTCTGATTTCACACTTTGATTGACAGCTTTAACCTTCTCCACTAGGTACATAAGAACACACAAAAACGCCAATTAATAGGGTTAAATTAATTATTCCGATCTGCGCTGTAATGGCTGCACGCGTTCTATATCTTCTGTTGATGGTGGTTGCTGTTCGTCCAAAGGGCTGAACGCAATCACTTATTAAAACAGTGAACCCCAGGTGCATATTAACAGAATAAATACGTATTTGTCTGATTTCACATTTTGATTGACAGCTGTAACCTTCTCCACTAGGTACATAACAACACACTAAAATGCCAATTAATAGGGTTCAATTAATTATTCCGCTGTGCGCTGTAATGGCTGCACGCGTTCTATATCTTCTGTTGATGGTGATTGCTGGTTCGTCCAAAGGGCTGAACGCAGTCACTTATTGAACTAGTGACCCCCAGGTACATATTAACAGATTAAAATACGTATTTCTCTAATTTCACATTTTGATTTACAGCTTTAACCTTCTCCACTAGGTACATAACAACACACTAAAACACCAATTAATAAGGTTAAATTAATTATTCCGCTGTGCGCTGTAATGGCTGCACGCGTTCTATATCTTCTGTTGATGGAGATTGCTGTTCTTCCAAAGCGCTGAACGCAGTCACTTATTCATCCAGTGACCCCCAGGTACATATTAACAGATTAAAATACGTATTTTTCTGATTTCACACTTTGATTGACAGCTTTATTCTTCTCCACAAGGTACATAACAACACAATAAAACGCCAATTAATAGGGTTAAATTAATTATTCCGCTGTGCGCTGTAATGGCTGCACATGTTCTATATCTTCTGTTGATGGTGATTGCTGTTCGTCCAAAGGCCTGAACGCAGTCACTTATTCAACCAGTGACCCCAAAGTACATATTAACAGATTAAAATACGTATTTGTCTGATTTCACACTTTGATTGACAGCTTTAACCTTCTCCACTAGGTACATAACAACACACAAAAACGCCAATTAATAGGGTTAAATTAATTATTCCGCTGTGCGCTGTAATGGCTGCACGCGTTCTATATCTTCTGTTGATGGTGATTGCTGTTCGTCCAAAGGGCTGAACGCAGTCACTTATTCAACCAGTGAACCCCAGGTGCATATTAACAGAATAAATACGTATTTGTCTGATTTCACATTTTGATTTACAGCTTTAACCTTCTCCACTAGGTACATAACAACACACTAAAACACCAATTAATATGGTTAAATTAATTATTCCGCTGTGCACTGTAATGGCTGCACGCGTTCTATATCTTCTGTTGATGGTGATTGCTGTTCGTCCAAAGGGCTGAACGCAGTCACTTATTGAACCAGTAATCCCTAGGTACATATTAACAGATTAAAATACGTATTTGTCTGATTTCACATTTTGATTAACAGCTGTAACCTTCTCCACTAGGTACATAACAACACACTAAAACGCCAATTAATAGGGTTAAATTAATTTTTCCGCTGTGCACTGTAATGGCTGCACGCGTTCTACATCTTCTGTTCATGGTGATTGCTGTTCGTCCAAAGGGCTGAACGCAGTCACTTATTCAACCAGTGACCACCAAGTACATATTAACAGATTAAAATATGTATTTGTCTGATTTCACACTTTGATTGATAGCTTTAATCTTCTCCACAAGGTACATAACAACACAATAAAACGCCAATTAATAGGGTTAAATTAATTATTCCGCTGTGCGCTGCAGTGTCTGCACGCGTTCTATATCTTCTGTTGATGGTGATTGCTGTTCGTCCAAAGGGCTGAACGCAATCACTTATTCAAACAGTGAACCCCAGGTGCATATTAACAGACTAAATGCGTATTTGTCTGATTTCACATTTTGATTGACAGCTGTAACCTTTTCCACTAGGTACATAACACACTAAAATGCCAATTAATAGGGTTAAATTAATTATTCTGCTGTGCGCTGTAATGGCTGCACGCGTTCTATATCTTCTGTTGATGGTGATTGCTGTTCGTCCAAAGGGCTGAACGCAGTCACTTATTCATCCAGTGACCCCCATTTACATATTAACAGATTAAAATACGTATTTGTCTGATTTCACACTTTGATTGACAGCTTAAACCTTCTCCACAAGGTACATAACAACACACTAAAACGCCAATTAATAGGGTTAAATTAATTATTCCGCTGTGCACTGTAATGGCTGCACGCGTTCTATATCTTCAGTTGATGGTGATTGCTGTTCGTCCAAAGGACTGAACGCAGTCACTTATTGAACCAGTAATCCCCAGCTACATATTAACAGATTAAAATACGTATTTGTCTGATTTCACATTTTGATTAACAGCTTAAACCTTCTCCACAAGGTACATAACAACACACTAAAACGCCAATTAATAGGGTTAAATTAATTATTCCGCTGTGCGCTGTAATGGCTGCTCGCGTTCTATATCTTCTGTTGATGGTGATTGCTGTTCGTCCAAAGGGCTGAACGCAGTCACTTATTCAACTGGTGACCCCAAGTTACATATTAACAGATTAAAATAAGTATTTGTCTAATTTCACACTTTGATTTACAGCTTTAACCTTCTCCACAAGGTACATAACAACACACTAAAACTCCAATTAATAGGGTTAAATTAATTATTCCGCTGTGCGCTGTAATGGCTGCACGCGTTCTATATCTTCTGTTGATGGTGATTGCTGTTCGTCCAAAGGGCTGAACGCAGTCACTTATTCAACTAGTGACCCCAAGTTACATATTAACAGATTAAAATACGTATTTGTCTCATTTCACACTTTGATTGACAGCTTTAATCTTCTCCACAAGGTACATAACAACACAATAAAACGCCAATTAATAGGGTTAAATTAATTATCCACTGTGCGCTGTAATGGCTGCACGCGTTCTATATCTTCTGTTGATGGTGATTGCTGTTCGTCCAAAGGGCTGAACGCAGTCACTTATTCAACCAGTGACCACCAAGTACATATTAACAGATTAAAATACGTATTTGTCTCATTTCACACTTTGATTGACAGCTTTAATCTTCTCCACAAGGTACATAACAACACAATAAAACGCCAATTAATAGGGTTAAATTAATTATTCCACTGTGCGCTGTAATGGCTGCACGCGTTCTATATCTTCTGTTGATGGTGATTGCTGTTCGTCCAAAGGGCTGAACGCAGTCACTTATTCAACCAGTGACCCCCAGGGAGATATTAACAGATTAAAATACGTATTTGTCTGATTTCACACTTTGATTGACAGCTTTAACCTTCTCCACTAGGTACATAACAACACACAAAAACGCCAATTAATAGGGTTAAATTAATCATTCCGCTGTGCGCTGTAATGGCTGCACGCGTTCTACATCTTCTGTTGATGGTGATTGCTGTTCGTCCAAAGGGCTGAACACAGTCACTTATTCAACCAGTGACCCCCAGGTACATATTAACAGATTAAAATACGTATTTGTCTGATTTCACACTTTGATTGACAGCTTTAACCTTCTCCGCTAGGTACATAACAACACACAAAAACGCCAATTAATAGGGTTAAATTAATTATTCCGCTGTGCGCTGCAATGTCTGCACGCGTTCTATATCTTCTGTTGATGGTGATTGCTGTTCGTCCAAAGGGCTCAACGCAATCACTTATTCAAACAGTGAACCCCAGGTGCATATTAACAGACTAAATACGTATTTGTCTGATTTCACATTTTGATTGACAGCTGTAACCTTTTCCACTAGGTACATAACACACTAAAATGCCAATTAATAGGGTTAAATTAATTATTCTGCTGTGCGCTGTAATGGCTGCACGCGTTCTATATCTTCTGTTGATGGTGATTGCTGTTCGTCAAAGGGCTGAACGCAGTCACTTATTCATCCAGTGACCCCCATTTACATATTAACAGATTAAAATACGTATTTGTCTGATTTCACACTTTGATTGACAGCTTAAACCTTCTCCACAAGGTACATAACAACACACAAAAACGCCAATTAATAGGGTTAAATTAATCATTCCGCTGTGCGCTGTAATGGCTGCTCGCGTTCTATATCTTCTGTTGATGGTGATTGCTGTTCGTCCAAAGGGCTGAACGCAGTCACTTATTCAACTGGTGACCCCAAGTTACATATTAACAGATTAAAATACGTATTTGTCTGATTTCACACTTTGATTGACAGCTTAAACCTTCTCCACAAGGTACATAACAACACACTAAAACGCCAATTAATAGGGTTAAATTAATTATTCCGCTGTGCGCTGTAATGGCTGCTCGCGTTCTATATCTTCTGTTGATGGTGATTGCTGTTCGTCCAAAGGGCTGAACGCAGTCACTTATTCAACTGGTGACCCCAAGTTACATATTAACAGATTAAAATAAGTATGTGTCTAATTTCACACTTTGATTTACAGCTTTAACCTTCTCCACAAGGTACATAACAACACACTAAAACTCCAATTAATAGGGTTAAATTAATTATTCCGCTGTGCGCTCTAATGGCTGCACGCGTTCTATATCTTCTGTTGATGGTGATTGCTGTTCGTCCAAAGGGCTGAACGCAGTCACTTATTCAAGTAGTGACCCCAAGTTACATATTAACAGATTAAATTACGTATTTGTCTCATTTCACACTTTGATTGACAGCTTTAATCTTCTCCACAAGGTACATAACAACACAATAAAACGCCAATTAATAGGGTTAAATTAATTATTCCACTGTGCGCTGTAATGGCTGCACGCGTTCTATATCTTCTGTTGATGGTGATTGCTGTTCGTCCAAAGGGCTGAACGCAGTCACTTATTCAACCAGTGACCACCAAGTACATATTAACAGATTAAAATACGTATTTGTCTCATTTCACACTTTGATTGACAGCTTTAATCTTCTCCACAAGGTACATAACAACACAATAAAACGCCAATTAATAGGGTTAAATTAATTATTCCACTGTGCGCTGTAATGGCTGCACGCGTTCTATATCTTCTGTTGATGGTGATTGCTGTTCGTCCAAAGGGCTGAACGCAGTCACTTATTCAACCAGTGACCCCCAGGGAGATATTAACAGATTAAAATACGTATTTGTCTGATTTCACACTTTGATTGACAGCTTTAACCTTCTCCACTAGGTACATAACAACACACAAAATCGCCAATTAATAGGGTTAAATTAATCATTCCGCTGTGCGCTGTAATGGCTGCACGCGTTCTACATCTTCTGTTGATGGTGATTGCTGTTCGTCCAAAGGGCTGAACACAGTCACTTATTCAACCAGTGACCCCCAGGTACATATTAACAGATTAAAATACGTATTTGTCTGATTTCACACTTTGATTGACAGCTTTAACCTTCTCCGCTAGGTACATAACAACACACAAAAACGCCAATTAATAGGGTTAAATTAATTATTCCGCTGTGCGCTGCAATGTCTGCACGCGTTCTATATCTTCTGTTGATGGTGATTGCTGTTCGTCCAAAGGGCTGAACGCAATCACTTATTCAAACAGTGAACCCCAGGTGCATATTAACAGACTAAATACGTATTTGTCTGATTTCACATTTTGATTGACAGCTGTAACCTTTTCCACTAGGTACATAACACACTAAAATGCCAATTAATAGGGTTAAATTAATTATTCTGCTGTGCGCTGTAATGGCTGCACGCGTTCTATATCTTCTGTTGATGGTGATTGCTGTTCGTCCAAAGGGCTGAACGCAGTCACTTATTCATCCAGTGACCCCCATTTACATATTAACAGATTAAAATACGTATTTGTCTGATTTCACACTTTGATTGACAGCTTAAACCTTCTCCACAAGGTACATAACAACACACTAAAACGCCAATTAATAGGGTTAAATTAATTATTCCGCTGTGCACTGTAATGGCTGCACGCGTTCTATATCTTCAGTTGATGGTGATTGCTGTTAGTCAAAAGGGCTGAACGCAGTCACTTATTGAACCAGTAATCCCCAGCTACATATTAACAGATTAAAATACGTATTTGTCTGATTTCACATTTTGATTAACAGCTTAAACCTTCTCCACAAGGTACATAACAACACACTAAAACGCCAATTAATAGGGTTAAATTAATTATTCCGCTGTGCGCTGTAATGGCTGCTCGCGTTCTATATCTTCTGTTGATGGTGATTGCTGTTCGTCCAAAGGGCTGAACGCAGTCACTTATTCAAACAGTGACCCCCAGGTACATATTAACAGACTAAAATACGTATTTGTCTGATTTCACACTTTGATTGACAGCTTTAACCTTCTCCACAAGGTACATAACAACACACTAAAACGCCAATTAATAGGGTTAAATTAATTATTCCGCTGTGCGCTGTAATGTCCTCACGCGTTCTATATCTTCCATTGAGAGTGTGATTGCTGTTCGTCCAAAGGGCTGAACGCAGTCACTTATTCAACCAGTGACCCCCAGGTACATATTAACAGATTAAAATACGTATTTGTCTGATTTCACACTTTGATTGAGAGCTTAAACCTTCTCCACAAGGTACATAACAACACACTAAAACGCCAATTAATAGGGTTAAATTAATTTTTCCACTGTGCACTGTAATGGCTGCACGCGTTCTATATCTTCTGTTGATGGTGATTGCTGTTCGTCCAAAGGTCTGAACGCATTCACTTATTCAGCGAGTGACCCCCAGGTACATATTAACAGATTAAAATACGTATTTGTCTGATTTCACATTTTGATTGACAGCTGTAACCTTCTCCACTAGGTACAAAACAACACACTAAAACGCCAATTAATAGGGTTAAATTAATTATTCCGCTGTGCGCTGTAATGGCTGCACGCGTTCTATATCTTCTGTTAATGGTGATTGCTGTTCGTCCAAAGGGCTGAACACAGTTACTTATTCAACCAGTGACCACCAAGTACATATTAACAGATTAAAATACGTATTTGTCTGATTTCACACTTTGATTGACAGCTTTAACCTTCTCCACAAGGTACATAACAACACACTAAAACGCCAATTAATAGGGTTAAATTAATTATTCCGCTGTGCGCTGTAATGGCCTCACGCGTTCTATATCTACCATTGAGAGTGTGATTGCTGTTCGTCCAAAGGGCTGAACGCAGTCACTTATTCAACCAGTGACCCCCAGGTACATATTAACAGATTAAAATACGTATTTGTCTGATTTCACACTTTGATTGACAGCGTAAACCTTCTCCACAAGGTACATAACAACACACTAAATCGCCAAATAATAGGGTTAAATTAATTTTTCCGCTGTGCACTGTAATGGCTGCACGCGTTCTATATCTTCTGTTGATGGTGATTGCTGTTCATCCAAAGGTCTGAACGCATTCACCTATTCAGCGAGTGACCCCCAAGTACATATTAACAGATTAAAATACGTATTTGTCTGATTTCACATTTTGATTGACAGCTGTAACCTTCTCCACTAGGTACATAACAACACACTAAAACGCCAATTAATAGGGTTAAATTAATTATTCCGCTGTGCCCTGTAATGGCTGCACGCGTTCTATATCTTCTGTTAATGGTGATTGCTGTTCGTCTAAAGGGCTGAACGCAGTTACTTATTCAACCAGTGACCACCAAGTACATATTAACAGATTAAAATACGTATTTGTCTGATTTCACACTTTAATTGACAGCTTTAATCTCCTCCACAAGGTACATATCAACACAATAAAACGCCAATTAATAGGGTTAAATTAATTATTCCGCTGTGCGCTGTAATGGCTGCACGCGTTCTATATCTTCTGTTGATGGTGATTGCTGTTCGTCCAAAGGGCTGAACGCAGTCATTTATTCAACCAGTGACCCCCAAGTACATATTAACAGATTAAAATACGTATTTGTCTGATTTCACACTTTGATTGACAGCTTTAACCTTCTCCACTAGGTACATAACAATACACAAAAACGCCAATTAATAGGGTTAAATTAATTATACCGCTGTGCGCTGTAATGGCTGCACGCGTTCTATATCTTCTGTTGATGGTGATTGCTGTTCGTCCAAAGGGCTGAACGCAGTCACTTATTCAACCAGTGACCCTCAGGTACATATTAACAGATTAAAATACGTATTTGTCTGATTTCAGACTTTGATTGACAGCTTTAACCTTCTCCACTAGGTACATAACAACAGACAAAAACGCCAATTAATAGGGTTAAATTAATTATTCCGCTGTGCGCTGTAATGGCTGCACGCGTTTTATATCTTCTGTTGATGGTGATTGCTGTTCATCCAAAGGTCTGAACGCAGTCACTTATTCAGCGAGTGACCACCAAGTACATATTAACAGCTTAAATTACGTATTTGTCTGATTTCACACTTTGATTGATAGCTTTAATCTTCTCCAAAAGGTACATATCAACACAGTAAAACGCCAATTAATAGGGTTAAATTAATTATTCCGCTGTGCGCTGTAATGGCTGCACGCCTTCTATATCTTCTGTTGATGGTGATTGCTGTTCGTCCAAAGGGCTGAACGCAGTCACTTATTCAACCAGTGACCCCCAGGTACATATTAACAGAGTAAAATACGTATTTTTCTGATTTCACAGTTTAATTGACAGCTTTAACCTTCTCCAGTAGGTACATAACAACAGACAAAAACGTCAATTAATAGGGTTAAATTAATTATTCCGCTGTGCGCTGTAATGGCTGCACGCGTTCTATATCTTCTGTTGATGGTGATTGCTGTTCGTCGAAAGGGCTGAACGCAGTCACTTATTCAACTGGTGACCCCAACTTACATATTAACAGATTAAAATACGTAATTGTCTGATTTCACACTTTGATTGACAGCTGTAACCTTCTCCACTAGGTACATAACAACACACTAAAACGCCAATTAATAGGGTTAAATTAATTATTCCGCTGTGCGCTGTAATGGCTGCACGCGTTCTATATCTTCTGTTGATGGTGATTGCTGTTCATCCAAAGGGCTGAACGCAGTCGTTATTCAACCAGTGACCCCCAAGTACATATTAACAGATTAAAATACGTATTTGTCTGATTTCACACTTTGATTGACAACTTTAACCTTCTCCACTAGGTACATAACAACACACTAAAACGCCAATTAATAGGGTTAAATTAATTATTCCGATGTGCGCTGTAATGGCTGCACGCGTTCTATATCTTCTGTTAATGGTGATTGCTGTTCGTCCAAAGGGCTGAACGCAGTCACTTATTCAACTGGTGACCCCAACTTACATATTAACAGATTAAAATACGTATTTGTCTGATTTCACACTTTGATTGACAGCTGTAACCTTCTCCACTAGGTACATAACAACACACTAAAACGCCAATTAATAGGGTTAAATTAATTATTCCGCTGTGCGCTGTAATGGCTGCACGCGTTCTATATCTTCTGTTGATGGTGATTGCTGTTCATCCAAAGGGCTGAACGCAGTCACTTATTCAACCAGTGACCCCCAAGTACATATTAACAGATTAAAATACGTATTTGTCTGATTTCACACTTTGATTGACAACTTTAACCTTCTCCACTAGGTACATAACAACACACTAAAACGCCAATTAATAGGGTTAAATTAATTATTCCGCTGTGCGCTGTAATGGCTGCACGCGTTCTATATCTTCTGTTGATGGTGATTGCTGTTCCAAAGGGCTGAACGCAGTCACCTAGTCAAAGAGTGACCACTAGGTACATATTAACAGAGTAAAATACGTATTTGTCTGATTTCACACTTTGATTGACAGCTTTAACCTTCTCCACTAGGTACATAACAACAGACAAAAACGCCAATTAATAGGGTTAAATTAATTATTCCGCTGTGCGCTGTAATGGCTGCACGCGTTCTATATCTTCTGTTGATGGTGATTGCTGTTCGTCCAAAGGGCTGAACGCAGTCACTTATTCAACCAGTGACCCGCAGGTACATATTAACAGATTAAAATACGTATTTGTCTGATTTCACACTTTGATTGACAGCTTAAACCTTCTCCACAAGGTACATAACAACACACTAAAACGCCAATTAATAGGGTTAAATTAATTATTCCGCTGTGCACTGTAATGGCTGCACGCGTTCTATAACTTCTGTTGATGGTGATTGCTGTTCGTCCAAAGGGCTGAACGCAGTCACTTATTGAACCAGTAATCCCCAGGTACATATTAACAGATTAAAATACGTATTTGTCTGATTTCACACTTTGATTGACTGCTTTAACCGTCTCCACAAGGTACATAACAACACACTAAAACGCCAATTAATAGGGTTAAATTAATTATTCCGCTGTGCGCTGTGATGGCTGCACGCGTTCTATATCTTCTGTTGATGGTGATTGCTGTTCGTCCAAAGGGCTGAACGCAGTCACTTATTGAACCAGTGACCCCCAGGTACATATTAACAGATTAAAATACGTATTTGTCTGATTTCACACTTTGATTGACAGCTTAAACCTTCTCCACAAGGTACATAACAACACACTAAAACACCAATTAATAGGGTTAAATTAATTATTCCGCTGTGCGCTGTAATGGCTGCACGCGTTCTATATCTTCTCTTGATGGTGATTGCTGTTCGTCCAAAGGGCTGAACGCAGTCACTTATTCAACCAGTGACCCCCAGGTACATATTAACAGATTAAAATACTTATTTGTCTAATTTCACACTTTGATTGACAGCTTAAACTTTCTACACAAGGTCATTAACAACACACTAAAACGCCAATTAATAGGGTTAAATTAATTATTCCGCTGTGCACTGTAATGTCTGCACGCGTTCTATAACTTCTGGTGATGGTGATTGCTGTTCGTCCAAAGGGCTGAACGCAGTCACTTATTCAGCGAGTGACCCCCTAGTACATATTAACAGATTAAAATACGTATTTGTCTGATTTCACATTTTGATTGACAGCTGTAACGTTCTCCACTAGGTACATAACAACACACTAAAACGCCAATTAATAGGGTTAAATTAATTATTCCGCTGTGCGCTGTAATGGCTGCACGCGTTCTATATCTTCTGTTAATGGTGATTGCTGTTCGTCTAAAGGGCTGAACGCAGTTACTTATTCAACCAGTGACCACCAAGTACATATTAACAGATTAAAATACGTATTTGTCTGATTTCACACTTTAATTGACAGCTTTAATCTTCTCCACAAGGTACATATCAACACAGTAAAACGCCAATTAATAGGGTTAAATTAATTATTCCGCTGTGCGCTGTAATGGCTGCACGCGTTCTATATCTTCTGTTGATGGTGATTGCTGTTCGTCCAAAGGGCTGAACGCAGTCACTTATTCAACCAGTGACCCCCAAGTACATATTAACAGATTAAAATACGTATTTGTCTGATTTCACACTTTGATTGACAGCTTTAACCTTCTCCACTAGGTACATAACAATACAAAAAATCGCCAATTAATAGGGTTAAATTAATTATACCGCTGTACGCTGTAATGGCTGCACGCGTTCTATATCTTCTGTTGATGGTGATTGCTGTTCGTCCAAAGGGCTGAACGCAGTCACTTATTCAACCAGTGACCCCCAGGTACATATTAACAGATTAAAATACGTATTTGTCTGATTTCACACTTTGATTGACAGCTTTAACCTTCTCCACTAGGTACATAACAACAGACAAAAACGCCAATTAATAGGGTTAAATTAATTATTCCGCTGTGCGCTGTAATGGCTGCACGCGTTTTATATCTTCTGTTGATGGTGATTGCTGTTCATCCAAAGGTCTGAACGCAGTCACTTATTCAGCGAGTGACCCTCAGGTACATATTAACAGATTAAAATACGTATTTGTCTGATTTCACACTTTAATTGACAGCTTTAATCTTCTCCACAAGGTACATATCAACACAGTAAAACGCCAATTAATAGGGTTAAATTAATTATTCCGCTGTGCGCTGTAATGGCTGCACGCCTTCTATATCTTCTGTTGATGGTGATTGCTGTTCGTCCAAAGGGCTGAACGCAGTCACTTATTCAACCAGTGACCCCCAGGTACATATTAACAGAGTAAAATACGTATTTGTCTGATTTCACACTTTAATTGACAGCTTTAACCTTCTCCAGTAGGTACATAACAACAGACAAAAACGTCAATTAATAGGGTTAAATTAATTATTCCGCTGTGCGCTGTAATGGCTGCACGCGTTCTATATCTTTTGTTGATGGTGATTGCTGTTCGTCCAAAGGGCTGAACGCAGTCACTTATTCAACCAGTAACCCCCAAGTACATATTAACAGATTAAAATATGTATTTGTCTGATATCACACTTTGATTGACAGCTTTAACCTTCTTTACAAGGTACATAACAACACACTAAAACGCCAATTAATAGGGTTAAATTAATTATTCCGCTGTGCGCTGTAATGGCTGCACGTGTTCTATATCTTCTGTTAATGGTGATTGCTGTTCGTCCAAAGGGCTGAACGCAGTCACTTATTCAACTGGTGACCCCAACTTACATATTAACAGATTAAAATACGTATTTGTCTGATTTCACATTTTGATTGACAGCTGTAACCTTCTCCACTAGGTACGTAACAACACAATAAAACGCCAATTAATAGGGTTAAATAAATTATTCCGCTGTGCGCTGTAATGGCTGCACGCGTTCTATATCTTCTGTTGATGGTGATTGCTGTTCGTCCAAAGGGCTGAATGCAGTCACTTATTCAACCAGTGACCCCCAAGTACATATTAAGAGATTAAAATACGTATTTGTCTGATTTCACACTTTGATTGACAGCTTTAACCTTCTCCACTAGGTACATAACAACACACTAAAACGCCAATTAATAGGGTTAAATTAATTATTCCGTTGTGCACTGTAATGGCTGCACGCGTTCTATATCATCTGTTGATGGTGATTGCTGTTCGTCCAAAGGGCTGAACGCAGTCACTTATTCAACCAGTGACCCCCAAGTACATATTAACAGATTAAAATACGTATTTGTCTGATTTCAAACTTTGATTGACAGCTTTAACCTTCTCCACTAGGTACATAACAACACACAAAAACGCCAATTAATAGGGTTAAATTAATTATTCCGCTATGAATTGTAATGGCTGCACGCGTTCTATATCTTCTGTTGATGGTGATTGCTGTTCGTCGAAAGGGCTGAACGCAAACACTTATTCAAACAGTGAACCCTAGGTACATATTAGCAGACTAAATACGTATTTGTCTGATTTCATATTTTGATTGACAGCTGTAACCTTCTCCACTAGGTACATAACAACACACTAAAACGCCAATTAATAGGGTTAAATTAATTATTCCGCTGTGCGCTGTAATGGCTGCACGCATTCTATATCTTTTGTTGATGGTGATTGCTGTTCGTCCAAAGGGCTGAATGCAGTCACTTATTCAACTAGTGACCCCAAGGTACATATTAACCGATTAAAATACGTATTTGTCTAATTTTACCTTCTGATTTACAGCTTTAACCTTCTCCACTAGGTACATAACAACACACTAAAACACCAATTAATAGGGTTAAATTAATTATTCCGCTGTGCACTGTAATGGCTGCACGCGTACTATATCTTCTGTTGATGGTGATTGCTGTTCGTCCAAAGGGCTGAATGCAGTCACTAATTCAACTAGTGACCCCAAGGTACATATTAACAGATTAAAATACGCATTTGTCTAATTTTACATTCTGATTTACAGCTTTAACCTTCTCCACTAGGTACATAACAACACACTAAAACGCCAATTATTAGGGTTAAATTAATTATTCCGCTGTGCGCTGTAACGGCTGCACGCGTTCTATATCTTCTGTTGATGGTGATTGCTGTTCGTCCAAAGGGCTGAACGCAGTCACTTATTCAACCAGTAATCCCCAGGTACATATTAACAGATTAAAATACGTATTTGTCTGATTTCACATTTTGATTGACAGCTGTAACCTTCTCCACTAGGTACATAACAACACACTAAAACGCCAATTAATACGGTTAAATTAATTATTCCGCTGTGCGCTGTAATGGCTGCACGCGTTCTATATATTCTGTTGATGGTGATTGCTGTTCGTCCAAAGGGCTGAACGCAGTCACTTATTCAGCCAGTAACCCCCAGGTACATATTAACAGATTAAAATACGTATTTGTCTGATTTCACACTTTGATTGACTGCTTTAACCTTCTCCACAAGGTACATAACAACACACTAAAACGCCAATTAATAGGGTTAAATTAATTATCCGGCTGTGCGCTGTGATGGCTGCACGCATTCTATTTCTTCTGTTGATGGTGATTGCTGTTCGTCCAAAGGGCTGAACGCAGTCACTTATTCAACCAGTGACCCCCACGTACATATTAAAAGATTAAAATACGTATTTGTCTGATTTCACACTTTGATTGACAGCTTAAACCTTCTCCACAAGGTACATAACAACACACTAAAACACCAATTAATAGGGTTAAATTAGTTATTCCGTTGTGCGCTGTAATGGCTACACGCGTTCTATATCTTCTGTTGATGGTGATTGCTGTTCGTCCAAAGGGCTGAACGCAGTCACTTATTCAACCAGTGACCCGCAGGTACATATTAACAGATTAAAATACGTATTTGTCTGATTTCACACTTTGATTGACAGCTTAAACCTTCTCCACAAGGTACATAACAACACACTAAAACGCCAATTAATAGGGTTAACTTAATTATTCCGCTGTGCACTGTAATGTCTGCACGCGTTCTATAACTTCTGATGATGGTGATTTCTGTTCGTCCAAATGGCTGAACGCAGTCACTTATTGAACCAGTAATCCCCAGGTACATATTAACAGATTAAAATACGTATTTGTCTGATTTCACATTTTGATTAACAGCTGTAACCTTCTCCACTAGGTACATAACAACACAATAAAACGCCAATTAATAGGGTTAAATTAATTATTCCGCTGTGCGCTGTAATGGCTGCACGCGTTCTATATCTTCTGTTAATGGTGATTGCTGTTCGTCGAAATGGCTGAACGCAGTCATTTATTCAACCAGTGACCACCAAGTACATATTAACAGATTAAAATACGTATTTGTCTGATTTCACACTTTGATTGATAGCTTTAATCTTCTCCACAAGGTACATAACAACACAATAAAACGCCAATTAATAACGTTAAATTAATTATTCCACTGTGCGCTGTAATGGCTGCACGCGTTCTATATCTTCTGTTGATAATGATTGCTGTTCGTCCAAAGGGCTGAACGCAGTCACTTATTCAACCAGTGACCCCCAAGTATATATTAACAGATTAAAATACGTATTTGTCTGATTTCACACTTTGATTGACAGCTTAAACCTTCTCCACAAGGTACATAACAACACACTAAAACGCCAATTAATAGGGTTAAATCAATTTTTCCGCTGTGCACTGTAATGGCTGCACGCGTTCTATATCTTCTGTTGATGGTGATTGCTGTTCGTTCAAAGAGCTGAACGCAGTCACTTATTCAACCAGTAACCCCCAGGTACATATTAACAGATTAAAATACGTATTAGTCTGATTTCACACTTTGATTGACAGCTTTAACCTTCTCCACTAGGTACATAACAACACACAAAAACGCCAATTAATAGGGTTAAATTAATTATTCCGCTGTGCGCTGTAATGGCTGCACGCGTTCTATATCTTCTGTTGATGGTGATTGCTGTTCGTCCAAAGGGCTGAACGCAATCACTTATTAAAACAGTGAACCCCAGGTGCATATTAACAGAATAAATACGTATTTGTCTGATTTCACATTTTGATTGACAGCTGTAACCTTCTCCACTAGGTACATAACAACACACTAAAATGCCAATTAATAGGGTTCAATTAATTATTCCGCTGTGCGCTGTAATGGCTGCACGCGTTCTATATCTTCTGTTGATGGTGATTGCTGGTTCGTCTAAAGGGCTGAACGCAGTCACTTATTGAACTAGTGACCCCCAGGTACATATTAACAGATTAAAATACGTATTTCTCTAATTTCACATTT
Source organism: Ryuthela nishihirai (assembly GCA_038380435.1). NCBI lineage: Eukaryota > Metazoa > Arthropoda > Arachnida > Araneae > Heptathelidae > Ryuthela > Ryuthela nishihirai. The sequence continues at coordinate 12,890,965 of JAWZYU010000021.1, read as the reverse complement.
TGATTTACAGCTTTAACCTTCTCCACTAGGTACATAACAACACACTAAAACACCAATTAATAAGGTTAAATTAATTATTCCGCTGTGCGCTGTAATGGCTGCACGCGTTCTATATCTTCTGTTGATGGTGATTGCTGTTCGTCCAAAGGTCTGAACGCAGTCACTTATTCATCCAGTGACCCCCAGGTACATATTAACAGATTAAAATACGTATTTGTCTGATTTCACACTTTGATTGACAGCTTTAATCTTCTCCACAAGGTACATAACAACACAATAAAACGCCAATTAATAGGGTTAAATTAATTATTCCGCTGTGCGCTGTAATGGCTGCACGTGTTCTATATCTTCTGTTGATGGTGATTGCTGTTCGTCCAAAGGGCTGAACGCAGTCACTTATTCAACCAGTGACCCCAAAGTACATATTAACAGATTAAAATACGTATTTGTCTGATTTCACACTTTGATTGACAGCTTTAACCTTCTCCACTAGGTACATAACAACACACAAAAACGCCAATTAATAGGGTTAAATTAATTATTCCGCTGTGCGCTGTAATGGCTGCACGCGTTCTATATCTTCTGTTGATGGTGATTGCTGTTCGTCCAAAGGGCTGAACGCAGTCACTTATTCAACCAGTGACCCCCAGGGAGATATTAACAGATTAAAATACGTATTTGTCTGATTTCACACTTTGATTGACAGCTTTAACCTTCTCCACTAGGTACATAACAACACACAAAAACGCCAATTAATAGGGTTAAATTAATTATTCCGCTGTGCGCTGTAATGGCTGCACGCGTTCTATATCTTCTGTTGATGGTGATTGCTGTTCGTCCAAAGGGCTGAACGCAGTCACTTATTAAACTAGTGACTCCAAGGTACATATTAACAGATTAAAATACGTGTTTGTCTAATTTCACATTTTGATTTACAGCTTTAACCTTCTCCACTACGTACATAACAACACACTTAAACACCAATTAATAGGGTTAAATTAATTATTCCGCTGTGCGCTGTAATGGCTGCACGCGTTCTGTATCTTCTGTAGATGGTGATTGCTGTTCGTCCAAAGGGCTGAACGCAGTCACTTATTCAACCAATGACCCCCAGGTACATATTAACAGATTAAAATACGTATTTGTCTGATTTCACACTTTGATTGACAGCTTAAACCTTCTCCACAACGTACATAACAAGACACTAAAACGCCAATTAATAGGGTTAAATTAATTTTTCCGCTGTGCACTGTAATGGCTGCACGCGTCCTATATCTTCTGTTGATGGTGATTGCTGTTCGTTCAAAGAGCTGAACGCAGTCACTTATTCAACCAGTAACCCCCAGGTACATATTAACAGATTAAAATACGTATTTTTCTGATTTCACATTTTGATTGACAGCTGTAACCTTCTCCACTAGGTACATAAAAACACACTAAAACGCCAATTAATAGGGTTAAATTAATTTTTCCGCTGTGCGCTGTAATGGCTGCACGCGTTCTATATCTTCTGTTAATGGTGATTGCTGTTCGTCCAAAGGGCTGAACGCAGTCACTTATTCAACTGGTGACCCCAAGTTACATATTAACAGATTAAAATACGTATTTGTCTAATTTCACACTTTGATTTACAGCTTTAACCTTCTCCACAAGGTACATAACAACACACTAAAACGCCAATTAATAGGGTTAAATTTATTATTCCGCTGTGCACTGTAATCGCTGCACGCGTTCTATATCTTCTGTTGATGGTGATTGCTGTTCGTCCAAAGGGCTGAACGCAGTCACTTATTCAACCAGTGGCCCCCATGTACATATTAACAGATTAAAATACGTATTTGTCTGATTTCACATTTTGATTGACAGCTGTAACCTTCTCCACTAGGTACATAACAACACACTAAAACGCCAATTAGTAGGGATAAATTAATTATTCCGCTGTGCGCTGTAATGGCCTCACGCGTTCCATATCTTCCATCGAGAGTGTGATTGCTGTTCGTCCAAAGGGCTGAACGCATCACTTATTCAACCAGTGACCCCCAGATACATATTAACAGATTAAAATACGTATTTGTCTGATTTCACACTTTGATTGACAGCGTAAACGTTCTCCACAAGGTACATAACAACACACTAAAACGCCAATTAATAGGCTTAAATTAATTATTCCGCTGTGCGCTGTAATGGCTGCACGCGTTCTATATCTTCTCTTAATGGTGATTGCTGTTCGTCCAAAGGGCTGAACGCAGTCACTTATTCAAATAGTGACCCCAAGTTACATATTAACAGATTAAAATACGTATTTGTCTGATTTCACACTTTAATTGACAGCTTTAATCTTCTCCACAAGGTACATAACAACACAATAAAACGCCAATTAATAGGGTTAAATTAATTATTCCGCTGTGCGCTGTAATGGCTGCATGCGTTCTGTATCTTTTCTTGATGGTGATTGCTGTTCGCCCAAAGGGCTGAACGCAGTAACTTATTCAACCAGTGACCCCCAAGTACATATTAACAGATTAAAATACGTATTTGTCTGATTTCACACTTTGATTGACAGCTTTAACCTTCTCCACTAGGTACATAACAACACACTAAAACGCCAATTAATAGGGTTAAATTAATTATTCCGCTGTGCGCTGTAATGGCTGCACGCGTTCTATATCTTCTGTTAATGGTGATTGCTGTTCGTCCAAACGGCTGAACGCAGTTACTTATTCAACCAGTGACCACCAAGTACATATTAACAGATTAAAATACGTATTTTTCTGATTTCACACTTTGATTGACAGCTTTAACCTTCTCCACAAGGTACATAACAACACACTAAAACGCCAATTAGTAGGGATAAATTAATTATTCCGCTGTGCGCTGTAATGGCCTCACGCGTTCCATATCTTCCATCGAGAGTGTGATTGCTGTTCGTCCAAAGGGCTGAACGCATCACTTATTCAACCAGTGACCCCCAGATACATATTAACAGATTAAAATACGTATTTGTCTGATTTCACACTTTGATTGACAGCGTAAACGTTCTCCACAAGGTACATAACAACACACTAAAACGCCAATTAATAGGGTTAAATTAATTTTTCCGCTGTGCACTGTAATGGCTGCACGCGTTCTATATCTTCTGTTGATGGTGATTGCTGTTCATCCAAAGGTCTGAACGCATTCACTTATTCAGCGAGTTACCCCCAGGTACATATTAACAGATTAAAATACGTATTTGTCTGATTTCACATTTTGATTGACAGCTGTAACCTTCTCCACTAGGTACATAACAACACACTAAAACGCCAATTAATAGGGTTAAATTAATTATTCCGCTGTGCGCTGTAATGGCTGCACGCGTTCTATATCTTCTGTTAATGGTGATTGCTGTTCGTCTAAACGGCAGAACGCAGTTACTTATTCAAACAGTGACCACCAAGTACATATTAACAGATGAAAATACGTATTTGTCTGATTTCACACTTTAATTGACAGCTTTAATCTTCTCCACAAGGTACATATCAACACAATAAAACGCCAATTAATAGGGTTAAATTAATTTTTCCGCTGTGCGCTGTAATGGCTGCACGCGTTCTACATCTTCTGTTGATGGTGATTGCTGTTCTTCCAAAGGGCTGAACGCAGTCAGTTATTCAACCAGTGACCCCCAAGTACATATTAACAGATTAAAATACGTATTTGTCTGATTTCACACTTTGATTGACAGCTTTAACCTTCTCCACTAGGTACATAACAACACACAAAAACGCCAATTAATAGGGTTAAATTAATTATTCCGCTGTGCGCTGTAATGGCTGCACGCGTTCTATATCTTCTGTTGATGGTGATTGCTGTTCGTCCAAAGGGCTGAACGCAGTCACTTATTCAACCAGTGACCCCCAGGTACATATTAACAGATTAAAATACGTATTTGTCTGATTTCACACTTTGATTGACATCTTTAACCTTCTCCACTAGGTACATAACAACAGACAAAAACGCCAATTAATAGGGTTAAATTAATTATTCCGCTGTGCGCTGTAATGGCTGCACGCGTTTTATATCTTCTGTTGATGGTGATTGCTGTTCATCCAAAGGTCTGAACGCAGTCACTTATTCGACGAGTGAACCCCAGGTACATATTAACTGAGTAAAATACGTATTTGTCTGATTTCACACTTTGATTGACAGCTTTAATCTTCTCCACAAGGTACATAACAACACAATAAAGCGCCAATTAATAGGGTTAAATTAATTATTCCGCTGTGCGCTGTAATGGCTGCACGCGTTCTATATATTCTCTTGATGGTGATTGCTGTTCGTCCAAAGGCCTGAACGCAGTCACTTATTCAAACAGTGACCCCCAGGTACATATTAACAGAGTAAACTACGTATTTGTCTGATTTCACACTTTGATTGACAGCTTTAACCTTCTCCACTAGGTACATAAGAACAGACAAAAACGCCAATTAATAGGGTTAAATTAATTATTCCGCTGTGCGCAGTAATGGCTGCACGCGTTCTATATCTTCTGTTGATGGTGATTGCTGTTCGTCCAAAGGGCTGAACGCAGTCACTTATTCAACCAGTGACCCCCAGGTACATATTAACAGACTAAAATACGTATTTGTCTGATTTCACACTTTGATTGACAGCTTTAACCTTCTCCACTAGTTACATACAACACACAAAAAATTTCTCCACTAGTTACATAACAACACACAAAAACGCCAATTAATACGGTTAAATTAATTGTTCCGCTGTGAATTGTAATGGCTGCACGCATTCTATATCTTCTGTTGATGGTGATTGCTGTTCGTCGACAGGGCTGAACGCAATCACTTATTCAAACAGTGAACCCCAGGTACATATTATCAGACTAAATACGTATTTGTCTGATTTCATATTTTGATTGACAGCTGTAACCTTCTCCACTAGGTACATCACAACACACTAAAACGCCAATTAATAGGGTTAAATTAATTATTCCGCTGTGCGCTGTAATGGCTGCACGCGTTCTATATCTTTTGTTGATGGTGATTGCTGTTCGTCCAAAGGGCTGAATGCAGTCACTTATTCAACTAGTGACCAAAAGGTACATATTAACAGATTAAAATACGTATTTGTCTAATTTTACATTTTGATTTACAGCTTTAACCTTCTCCACTAGGTACATAACAACACACTAAAACACCAATTAATAGCGTTAAATTAATTATTCCGCTGTGCGCTGTAATGGCCTCACGTGTTTTATATCTTCCGTTGATGGTGATTGCTGTTCGTCCAAAGGGCTGAACGCAGTCACATATTCAACCAGTGACCCCCAGGTACATATTAACAGATTAAAATACGTATTTGTCTGATTTCACACTTTGATTGACTGCTTTAACCTTCTCCACAAGGTACATAACAACACACTAAAACGCTAATTAATAGGGTTAAATTAATTATTCCGCTGTTCACTGTAATGGCTGCACGCGTTCTATATCTTCTGTTGATGGTGATTGCTGTTCGTCCAAAGGGCTGAACGCAGTCACTTATTCAACCAGTAATCCCCAGGTACATATTAACAGATTAAAATATGTATTTGTCTGATTTCACATTTTGATTGACAGCTGTAACCTTCTCCACTAGGTACATAACAACACACTAAAACGCCAATTAATAGCGTTAAATTAATTATTCCGCTGTGCGTTGTAATGGCCTCACGTGTTTTATATTTTCCGTTGATGGTGATTGCTGTTCGTCCAAAGGGCTGAACGCAGTCACATATTCAACCAGTGACCCCCAGGTACATATTAACAGATTAAAATACGTATTTGTCTGATTTCACACTTTGATTGAGTGCTTTAACCTTCTCCACAAGGTACATAAAAACACACTAAAACGCCAATTAATAGGGTTAAATTAATTATTCCGCTGTGCGCTGTAATGGCTGCACGCGTTCTATATCTTCTGTTGATGGTGATTGCTGTTCGTCCAAAGGGCTGAACGCAGTCACTTATTCAACCAGTGACCCCCAGGTACATATTAACAGATTAAAATACGTATTTGTCTGATTTCACACTTTGATTGACAGCTTAAACCTTCTCCACAATGTACATAACAACACACTAAAACGCCAATTAATAGGGTTAAATTAATTTTTCCGCTGTGCACTGTAATGGCTGCACGCGTTCTATATCTTCTGTTGATGGTGATTGATGTTTGTTCAAAGAGCTGAACGCAGTCACTTATTCAACCAGTAACCCCCAGGTACATATTAACAGATTAAAATACGTATTTGTCTGATTTCACATTTTGATTGAGAGCTGTAACCTTCTCCACTAGGTACATAACAACACACTAAAACGCCAATTAATAGGGTTAAATTAATTATTCCGCTGTGCGCTGTAATGGCTGCACGCGTTCTATATCTTCTGTTAATGGTGATGGCTCTTCGTCCAAAGGGCTGAACGCAGTCACTTATTCAACTGGTGACCCCAACTTACATATTAAGAGATTAAAATACGTATTTGTCTAATTTCACACTTTGATTTACAGCTTTAACCTTCTCCACAAGGTACATAACAACACACTAAATCGCCAATTAATAGGGTTAAATTTATTATTCCGCTGTGCGCTGTAATGGCTGCACGTGTTCTATATCTTCTGTTGATGGTGATTGCTGTTCGTCCAAACGGTTAAACGCAGTCACTTATTCAACCAGTGACCCACAGGTACATATTAACAGATTAAAATACGTATTTGTGTGATTTCACATTTTGATTGACAGCTGTAACCTTCTCCACTAGGTACATAACAACACACTAAAACGCCAATTAACAGGGTTAAATTTATTATTCCGCTGTGCGTTGTAATGGCTGCACGCGTTCTATATCTTCTGTTGATGGTGATTGCTATTCGTCCAAAGGGCTGAACGCAGTCACTTATTCAACTAGTGACCCCAAGTTTCATATTTACAGATTAAAATAAGTATTTTTCTGATTTCACATTTTGATTGACAGCTGTAACCTTCTCCACTAGGTACATAACATCACACTAAAACGCCAATTAATAGGGTTAAATTAATTATTCCGCTGTGCGTTGTGATGGCTGCACGCGTTCTATATCTTCGGTTAATGGTGATTGCTGTTCGTCCAAAGGGCTGAACGCAGTCACTTATTCAACCAGCGACCACCAAGTACATATTAACAGATTAAAATACGTGTTTGTCTGATTTCATACTTTGATTGACAGCTTTAATCTTCTCCACAACGTACATAACAACACAATAAAACGCCAAATAATAGGGTTAAATTAATTATTCCGCTGTGCGCTGTAATGGCTGCACGCGTTCTATATCTTCTGTTGATGGTGATTGCTGTTCGTCCAAAGGGCTGAACGCAGTCACTTATTCAACCAGTGACCCCCAGGTACATATTAACAGATTAAAATACGTATTTGTCTGATTTCACACTTTGATTGACAGCTTTAACCTTCTCCACTAGGTACATAACAACACACTAAAACGCCAATTAATAGGGTTAAATTAATTATTCCGCTGTGCGCTGTAATGGCTACACGCGTTCTCTATCTTCTGTTGATGGTGATTGCTGTTCGTCCAAAGAGCTGAACGCAGTCACTTATTCAACCAGTAACCCCCAGGTACATATTAACAGTTTAAAATACGTATTTGTCTGATTTCACATTTTGATTGACAGCTGTAACCTTCTCCACTAGGTACATAACAACACACTAAAACGCCAATTAATAGGGTTAAATTAATTATTCCGCTGTGCGCTGTAATGGCTGCACGCGTTCTATATCTTCTGTTGATGGTTATTGCTGTTCGTCCAAAGGGCTGAACGCAGTCACTTATTCAACCAGTGACCCACAGGTACATATTAACAGATTAAAATACGTATTTGTGTGATTTCACATTTTGATTGACAGCTGTAACCTTCTCCACTAGGTACATAACAACACACTAAAACGCCAATTAACAGGGTTAAATTTATTATTCCGCTGTGCGTTGTAATGGCTGCACGCGTTCTATATCTTCTGTTGATGGTGATTGCTATTCGTCCAAAAGGCTGAACGCAGTCACTTATTCAACTAGTGACCCCAAGTTTCATATTTACAGATTAAAATAAGTATTTTTCTGATTTCACATTTTGATTGACAGCTGTAACCTTCTCCACTAGGTACATAACATCACACTAAAACGCCAATTAATAGGGTTAAATTCATTATTCCGCTGTGCGTTGTGATGGCTGCACGCGTTCTATATCTTCGGTTAATGGTGATTGCTGTTCGTCCAAAGGGCTGAACGCAGTCACTTATTCAACCAGCGACCACCAAGTACATATTAACAGATTAAAATACGTGTTTGTCTGATTTCATACTTTGATTGACAGCTTTAATCTTCTCCACAACGTACATAACAACACAATAAAACGCCAAATAATAGGGTTAAATTAATTATTCCGCTGTGCGCTGTAATGGCTGCACGCGTTCTATATCTTCTGTTGATGGTGATTGCTGTTCGTCCAAAGGGCTGAACGCAGTCACTTTTTCAACCAGTGACCCCCAGGTACATATTAACAGATTAAAATACGTGTTTGTCTGATTTCCTACTTTGATTGACAGCTTTAATCTTCTCCACAACGTACATAACAACACAATAAAACGCCAAATAATAGGGTTAAATTAATTATTCCGCTGTGCGCTGTAATGGCTACACGCGTTCTCTATCTTCTGTTGATGGTGATTGCTGTTCGTCCAAAGAGCTGAACGCAGTCACTTATTCAACCAGTAACCCCCAGGTACATATTAACAGTTTAAAATACGTATTTGTCTGATTTCACATTTTGATTGACAGCTGTAACCTTCTCCACTAGGTACATAACAACACACTAAAACGCCAATTAATAGGGTTAAATTAATTATTCCGCTGTGCGCTGTAATGGCTGCACGCGTTCTATATCTTCTGTTGATGGTTATTGCTGTTCGTCCAAAGGGCTGAACGCAGTCACTTATTCAACCAGTGAACCCAAATACATATTAACAGATTAAAATACGTATTTGTCTGATTTCACACTTTGATTGACAGCTTTAACCTTCTCCACTAGGTACATAACAACCCACTAAAACGCCAATTAATAGGGTTAAATTAATTATTCCGCTGTGCGCTGTAATGGCTGCATGCGTTCTATATCTTCTGTGAATGGTGATTGCTGTTCGTCCAAAGGGCTGAACGCAGTCACTTATTCAAACAGTGACCCCCAGGTACATATTAACAGAGTAAAATACGTATTTGTCTGATATCACATTTTGATTGACAGCTTTAACCTTCTCCACTAGGTACATAACAACAGACAAAAACGTCAATTAATAGGGTTAATTATTCCGCTGTGCGCTGTAATGGCTGCACGCGTTCTATATCTTCTGTTGATGGTGATTGCTGTTCGTCCAAAGGGCTGAACGCAGTCACTTGTTCAACCAGTGACCCCCAAGTACATATTAACAGATTAAAATACGTATTTGTCTGATTTCACACTTTGATTGACAGCTTTAACCTTCTCCACTAGGTACATAACAACACACTAAAACGCCAATTAATAGGGTTAAATTAATTATTCCGCTGTGCGCTGTAATGGCTGCACGCGTTCTATATCTTCTGTTAATGGTAATTGCTGTTCGTCCAAAGGGCTGAACACAGTCACTTATTCAATTGGTGACCCCAACTTACATATTAACAGATTAAAATACGTATTTGTCTGATTTCACATTTTGATTGACAGCTGTAACCTTCTCCACTAGGTACATAACAACACACTAAAACGCCAATTAATAGGGTTAAATTAATTATTCCGCTGTGCGCTGTAATGGCTGCACGCGTTCTATATCTTCTCTTAATGGTGATTGCTGTTCGTCCAAAGGGCTGAACGCAGTCACTTATTCAACCAGTGACCCCCAAGTACATATTAACAGATTAAAATACGTATTTGTCTGATTTCACACTTTGATTGACAGCTTTAACCTTCTCCACTAGGTACATAACAACACACAAAAACGCCAATTAATAGGGTTAAATTAATTATTCCGCTGTGCGCTGTAATGGCTGCACGCGTTCTATATCTTCTGTTAATGGTGATTGCTGTTCGTCCAAAGGGCTGAACGCAGTTACTTATTCAACCAGTGACCACCAAGTACATATTAACAGATTAAAATATGTATTTGTCTGATTTCACATTTTGATTGACAGCTTTAACCTTCTCCACTAGGTACATAACAACACAAAAAAACGCCAATTAATAGGATTAAATTAATTTTTCCGCTGTGAATTGTAATGGCTGCACGCGTTCTATATCTTCTGCTGATGGTGATTGCTGTTCGTCGAAAGGGCTGAACGCAATCACTTATTCAAACAGTGAACCCCAGGTACATATTAGCAGACTAAATACGTATTTGTCTGATTTCATATTTTGATTGACAGCTGTAACCTTCTCCACTAGGTACATAACAACACACTAAAACGCCACTTATTAGGGTTAAATTAATTATTCCGCTGTGCGCTGTAATGGCTGCACGCGTTCTATATCTTTTGTTGATGGTGATTGCTGTTCGTCCAAAAAGCTGAATGCAGTCACTTATTCAACTAGTGACCCCAAGGTACATATTAACAGATTAAAATACGTATTTGTCTAATTTTACATTCTGATTTACAGCTTTAACCTTCTCCACTAGGTACATAACAACAGACTAAAACACCAATTAATAGGGTTAAATTAATTATTCCGCTGTGCACTCTAATGGCTGCACGAGTTCTATATCTTCTGTTGATGGTGATTGCTGTTCGTCCAAAGGGCTGAACGCAGTCACTTATTCAACCAGTGACCACCAAGTACATATTAACAGATTAAAATACGTATTTGTCTGATTTCACACTCTGATTGACAGCTTTAATCTTCTCCACAAGGTACATAACAACACAATAAAACGCCAAATAATAGGGTTAAATTAATTATTCTGCTGTGCGCTGTAATGGCTGCACGCGTTCTATATCTTCTGTTGATGGTGATTGCTGTTCGTCCAAAGGGCTGAACGCAGTCACTTATTCAACCAGTGACCCCCAAGTACATATTAACAGATTAAAATACGTATTTGTCTGATTTCACACTTTGATTGACAGCTTTAACCTTCTCCACTAGGTACATAACAACACACAAAAACGCCAATTAATAGGGTTAAATTAATTATTCCGCTGTGCGCTGTAATGGCTGCACGCGTTCTATATCTTCTGTTGATGGTGATTGCTGTTCGTCCAAAGGGCTGAACGCAGTCACTTATTGAACCAGTGACCCCAAAGTACATATTAATAGATTAAAATACGTATTTGTCTGATTTCACACTTTGATTGACAGCTTTAACTTTCTCCACTAGGTACATAACAACACACTAAAACGCCAATTAATAGGGTTAAATTAATTATTCCGCTGTGCGCTGTAATGGCTGCACGCGTTCTATATCTTCTGTTGATGGTGATTGCTGTTCGTCCAAAGGGCTGAACGCAGTCACTTATTCAACCAGTAACCCCCAGGTACATATTAACAGTTTAAAATACGTATTTGTCTGATTTCACATTTTGATTGACAGCTGTAACCTTCTCCACTAGGTACATAACAACACACTAAAACGCCAATTAATAGGGTTAAATTAATTATTCCGCTGTGCGCTGTAATGGCTGCACGCATTCTATATCTTCTGTTGATGATGATTGCTGTTCGTCTAAAGGGCTGAACGCAGTCACTTATTCAGCCAGTAACCCCCAGGTACAAATTAACAGACTAAAATAGGTATTTCTCTGATTTCACTCTTTGATTGACAGCTTAAACCTTCTCCACTAGGTACATAAGAACACACTAAAACGCCAATTGATAGGGTTAAATTAATTATTCCGCTGCGCGCTGTGATGGCTGCACGCGTTCTATATCTTCTGTTGGTGGTGATTGCTGTTCGTCCAAAGGGCTGAACACAGTCACTTATTCAACCAGTGACCCCCAGGTACATATTAACAGATTAAAATACGTATTTGTCTGATTTCACACTTTGATTGACAGCTTTAACCTTCTCCACTAGGTACATAACAACACACTAAAACGCCAATTAATAGGTTTAAATTAATTATTCAGCTGTGCGCTGTAATGGCTGCACGCGTTCTATATCTTATGTTGATGTTGATTGCTGTTCGTCCAAAGGGCTGAACGCTGTCACTTATTCAACCAGTGACCCCCAGGTACATATTAACAGATTAAAATACGTATTTGTCAGATTTCACACTTTGATTGACACCTTTAAACTTCTCCACAAGGTACATAACAACACACTAAAACGCCAATTAATAGGGTTAAATTAATTATTGCACTGTGCACTGTAATCGCTGCACGCGTTCTATATCTTCTGTTGATGGTGATTGCTGTTCGTCCAAAGGGCTGAACGCAGTCACTTATTCAACCAGTGACCCCCAGGTACATATTAACAGATTAAAATACGTATTTGTCTGATTTCACACTTTGATTGACAACCTTAACCTTCTCCACTAGGTACATAACAACACACTAAAACGCCAATTAATAGGGTTAAATTAATTATTCCGCTGTGCGCTGTGATGGCTGCACGCATTCTATATCTTCTGTTGATGGTGATTGCTGTTCGTCCAAAGGGCTGATCGCAGTCACTTATTCAACCAGTGACCCCCAGGTACATATTAACAGATTAAAATACGTATTTGTCTGATTTCACACTTTGATTGACAGCTTTAACCATCTCCACTAGGTACATAACAACACACTAAAACGCCAATTAATAGGTTTAAATTAATTATTCCGCTGTGCGCTGTAATGGCTGCACGCGTTCTATATCTTCTGTTGATGGTGATTGCTGTTCTTCCAATGGGCTGAACGCAGTCACTTATTCAACCAGTGACCCCCAGGTACATATTAACAGATTAAAATACGTATTTGTCTGATTTCACACTTTGATTGTCAGCTTTTACCTTCTCCACTAAGTACATAACAACACACTAAAACGCCAATTAATAGGGTTAAATTAATTATTCCGCTGTGCGCTGTGATGGCTGCACGCGTTCTATATCTTCTGTTGATGGTGATAGCTGTTCGTCCAAAGGGCTGAACGCAGTCTCTTATTCAACCAGTGACCACCAAGTACATATTAACAGATTAAAATACGTATTTGTCTGATTTCACACTTTGATTGACAGCTTTAATCTTCTCCACAAGGTACATAACAACACAATAAAACGCCAAATAATAGGGTTAAATTAATTATTCTGCTGTGCGCTGTAATGGCTGCACGCGTTCTATATCTTCTGTTGACGGTGATTGCTGTTCGTCCAAAGGGCTGAACGCAGTCACTTATTCAACCAGTGACCCCCAATTACATAATAACAGATTAAAATACGTATTTGTCTGATTTCACACTTTGATTGACAGCTTTAACCTTCTCCACTAGGTACATAACAACACACAAAAACGCCAATTAATAGGGTTAAATTAATTATTCCCCTGTGCGCTGTAATGGCTGCACGTGTTCTATATCTTCTGTTGATGGTGATTGCTGTTCGTCCAAAGGGCTGAACGCAGTCAATTATTCAACCAGTGACCCCCAGGTACATATTAACAGATTAAAATACGTATTTGTCTGATTTCACACTTTGATTGACAGCTTTAACCTTCTCCACTAGGTACATAACAACACACTAAAACGCCAATTAATAGGGTTAAATTAATTATTCCGCTGTGCGCTGTAATGGCTGCATGCGTTCTATATCTTCTGTTGATTGTGAATGCTGTTCGTCCAAAGAGCTGAACGCAGTCACTTATTCAACCAGTAACCCCCAGGTACATATTAACAGTTTAAAATACGTATTTGTCTGATTTCACATTTTGATTAACAGCTGTAACTTTCTCCACTAGGTACATAACAACACACTAAAACGCCAATTAATAGGGTTAAATTAATTATTCCGATTTGCGCTCTAATGGCTGCACGCGTTCTATATCTTCTGTTGATGGTGATTGCTGTTCGTCCAAAGGGCTGAACGCAGTCACTTATTCAGCCAGTAACCCCCAGGTACATATTAACAGATTAAAATAGGTATTTGTCTGATTTCACTCTTTGATTCACAGCTTAAACCTTCTCCACTAGGTACATAACAACACACTAAAACGCCAATTAATAGGGTTAAATTAATTATTCCGCTGTGCGCTGTAATGGCTGCACGCGTTCTATATCTTCTGTTGATGGTGATTGCTGTTCGTCGAAAGGGCTGAACGCAGTCACTTATTCAACCAGTGACCCCCAGGTACATATTAACAGATTAAAATACGTATTTGTCTGATTTCACACTTTGATTGACAGCTTTAACCTTCTCCACTAGGTACATAACAACACACTAAAACGCCAATTAATAGGTTTAAATTAATTATTCCGCTGTGCGCTGTGATGGCTGCACGCATTCTATATCTTCTGTTGATGGTGATTGCTGTTCGTCCAAAAGGCTGAACGCAGTCACTTATTCAACCAGTGACCCCCAGGTACATATTAACAGATTAAAATACGTATTTGTCTGATTTCACACTTTGATTGACAGCTTTAACCTTCTCCACTAGGTACATAACAACACAATAAAACGCCAATTAATAGGTTTAAATTAATTATTCCGCTGTGCGCTGTAATGGCTGCACGCGTTCTATATCTTCTGTTGATGGTGATTGCTGTTCGTCCAAAGGGCTGAACGCAGTCACTTATTCAACCAGTGACCCCCAGGTACATATTAACAGATTAAAATACGCATTTGTCTGATTTCACACTTTGATTGACAGCTTTTACCTTCTCCACTAGGTACATAAAACACACTAAAGCGCCAATTAATAGGGTTAAATTAATTATTCCGCTGTGCGCTGTAATGGCTGCATGCGTTCTATATCTTCTGTTGATGGTGATTGCTGTTCGTCCAAAGGGCTGAACGCAGTCACTTATTCAACCAGTAACCCCCAGGTACATATTAACAGATTAAAATACGTATTTGTCTGATTTCACATTTTGATTGACAGCTGTAACCTTCTCCACTAGGTACATAACAACACACTAAAACGCCAATTAATAGGGTTAAATTAATTATTCCGCTGTGTGCTGTGATGCCTGCACGCGTTCTATATCTTCTGTTGATGGTGATTGCTGTTCGTCCAATCGGTACATAACAATACACTAAAACGCCAATTAATAGGGTTAAATTAATTATTCCTCTGTGCGCTGTAATGGCTGCACGCGTTCTATATCTTCTGTTGATGGTGATTGCTGTTCGTCCAAAGGGCTGAACGCAGTCACTTATTCAACCAGTGACCCCCAAGTACATATTAACAGATTAAAATACGTATTTGTCTAATTTCACACTTTGATTGACAGCTTTAAACTTCTCCACAAGGTACATAACAACACAATAAAACGCCAATTAATAGGGTTAAATTAATTATTCCGCTGTGCGCTGTAATGGCTACACGCGTTCTATATCTTCTGTTGATTGTGATTGCTGTTCGTCCAAATGGCTGAACGGAGTCACTTATCCAACCAGTAACCCCCAGGTACATATTAACAGATTAAAATACGTATTTGTCTGATTTCACACTTTGATTGACAGCTTTAACCTTCTCCACAAGGTACATAATAACGCACTAATACGCCAATTAATAGGGTTAAATTAATTATTCCGCTGTGCGCTGTAATGTCTGCACGCGTTCTATATCTTCTGTTGATGGTGATTGCTGTTCGTCCAAAGGGCTGAACGCAGTCACTTATTCAACCAGTAACCCCCAGGTACATATTAACAGATTAAAATACGTATTTGTCTGATTTCATCCTTTGATTGACAGCTTTAACCTTCTCCACTAGGTACATAACAACACACTAAAACGCCAATTAATAGAGTTAAATTAATTATTCCTCTGTGCGCTGTGATGGCTGCACGCATTCTATATCTTCTGTTGATGGTGATTGCTGTTCGTCCAAAGGGCTGAACGCAGTCACTTATTCAACCAGTGACCCCCCAGGTACATATTAACAGATTAAAATACGTATTTGTCTGATTTCACACTTTGATTGACAGCTTTAACATTCTCCACTAGGTATATAACAACACACTAAAACGCCAATTAATAGGTTTAAATTAATTATTCCTCTGTGCGCTGTAATGGCTGCACGCGTTCTATATCTTCTGTTGATGGTGATTGCTGTTCGTCCAAAGGGCTGAACCCAGTTACTTATTCAACCAGTGACCCCCAGGTACATATTAACAGATTAAAATACGTATTTGTCTGATTTCACACTTTGATT
This sequence comes from Ryuthela nishihirai, assembly GCA_038380435.1. NCBI lineage: Eukaryota > Metazoa > Arthropoda > Arachnida > Araneae > Heptathelidae > Ryuthela > Ryuthela nishihirai. The sequence continues at coordinate 12,874,573 of JAWZYU010000021.1, read as the reverse complement.
GACAGCTTTAAACTTCTCCACAAGTTTCATAACAACACACTAAAACGCCAATTAATAGGGTTAAATTAATTATTCCGCTGTGCCCTGTAATAGCTGCACGCGTTCTATATCTTCTGTTGATGGTGATTGCTGTTCGTCCAAAAGGCTGAACGCAGTCACTTATTCAACCAGTGACCCCCAGGTACATATTAACAGATTAAAATACGTATTTGTCTGATTTCATCCTTTGATTGACAGCTTTAACCTTCTCCACTAGGTACATAACAACACACTAAAACGCCAATTAATAGGGTTAAATTAATTATTCCGCTGTGCACTGTAATAGCTGCACGCGTTCTATATCTTCTGTTGATGGTGATTGCTGTTCGTCCAAAGGGCTTAACGCAGTCACTTATTCAACCAGTAACCCCCAGGTACATATTAAGAGATTAAAATACGTATTTGTCTGATTTCACATTTTGATTGACAGCTTTAACCTTCTCCACTAGGTACATAACAACACACTAAAACGCCAATTAATAGGGTTAAATTAATTATTCCGCTGTGCGCTGTAATGGCTGCACGCGTTCTATATCTTCTGTTGATGGTGATTGCTGTTCGTCCAAAGGGCTGAACGCAGTCACTTATTCAACCAGTGACCCCCAGGTACATATTAACAGATTAAAATACGTATTTGTCTGATTTCACATTTTGATTGACAGCTTTAACCTTCTCCACTAGGTACATAACAACACACAAAAACGCTAATTAATAGGGTTAAATTAATTATTCCGCTGTGCGCTGTAATGGCTGCACGCATTCTATAACTTCTGTTGATGGTGATTGCTGTTCGTCCAAAGGGCTGAACGCGGTCACTTATTCAACCAGTAACCCCCAGGTACATATTAACAGATTAAAATACGTATTTGTCTGATTTCACACTTTGATTGACAGCTTTAACCTTCTCCACAAGGTACATAATAACGCACTAATACGCCAATTAATAGGGTTAAATTAATTATTCCGCTGTGCGCTGTAATGTCTGCACGCGTTCTATATCTTCTGTTGATGGTGATTGCTGTTCGTCCAAAGGGCTGAACGCAGTCACTTATTCAACCAGTAACCCCCAGGTACATATTAACAGATTAAAATACGTATTTGTCTGATTTCATCCTTTGATTGACAGCTTTAACCTTCTCCACTAGGTACATAACAACACACTAAAACGCCAATTAATAGGGTTAAATTAATTATTCCGCTGTGCACTGTAATAGCTGCACGCGTTCTATATCTTCTGTTGATGGTGATTGCTGTTCGTCCAAAGGGCTTAACGCAGTCACTTATTCAACCAGTAACCCCCAGGTACATATTAAGAGATTAAAATACGTATTTGTCTGATTTCACATTTTGATTGACAGCTTTAACCTTCTCCACTAGGTACATAACAACACACTAAAACGCCAATTAATAGGGTTAAATTAATTATTCCGCTGTTCGCTGTAATGGCTGCACGCGTTCTATATCTTCTGTTGATGGTGATTGCTGTTCGTCCAAAGGGCTGAACGCAGTCACTTATTCAACCAGTGACCCCCAGGTACATATTAACAGATTAAAATACGTATTTGTCTGATTTCACATTTTGATTGACAGCTTTAACCTTCTCCACTAGGTACATAACAACACACTAAAACGCTAATTAATAGGGTTAAATTAATTATTCCGCTGTGCGCTGTAATGGCTGCACGCATTCTATAACTTCTGTTGATGGTGATTGCTGTTCGTCCAAAGGGCTGAACGCGGTCACTTATTCAACCAGTAACCCCCAGGTACATATTAACAGATTAAAATACGTATTTGTCTGATTTCACACTTTGATTGACAGCTTTAACCTTCTCTACTAGGTACATAACAACACACTAAAACGCCAATTAATAGGGTTAAATTAATTATTCCGCTGTGCGCTGTGATGGCTGCACGCATTCTATATCTTCTGTTGATGGTGATTGCTGTTCGTCCAAAGGGCTGAACGCAGTCACTTATTCAACCAGTGACCCCCTGGTACATATTAACAGATTAAAATACGTATTTGTCTGATTTCACACTTTGATTGACAGCTTTAACCTTCTCCACTAGGTACATAAAAACACACTAAAACGCCAATTAATAGGGTTAAATTAATTATTCCGCTGTACGCTGTAATGGTTGCACGCGTTCTATATCTTCTGTTGATGGTGATTGCTGTTCGTCCAAAGGGCTGAACGAAGTCACTTATTCAACCAGTGACCCCCAGGTACATATTAAGAGATTAAAATACGTATTTGTCTGATTTCACATTTTCATTGACAGCTTTAACCTTCTCCACTAGGTACATAACAACACACTAAAACGCCAATTAATAGGGTTAAATTAATTATTCCTCTGTGCCCTGTAATGGCTGCACGCGTTCTATATCTTCTGTTGATGTTGATTGCTGTTCGTCCAAAGGGCTGAACGCAGTCACTTATTCAACCAGTAACCCCCAGGTACATATTAACAGATTAAAATACGTATTTGTCTGATTTCACACTTTGATTGACAGCTTTAACCTTCTCCACTAGGTACATAACAACACACTAAAACGCCAATTAATAGGGTTAAATTAATTATTCCGCTGTGCGCTGTGATGGCTGCACGCATTCTATATCTTCTGTTGATGGTGAGTGCTGTTCGTCCAAAGGGCTGAACGCAGTCACTTATTCAACCAGTGACCCCCAGGTACATATTAACAGATTAAAATACGTATTTGTCTGATTTCACACTTTGATTGACAGCTTTAACCTTCTCCACTAGGTACATAACAACACACTAAAACGCCAATTAATAGGGTTAAATTAATTATTCCGCTGTGAGCTGTGATGTCTGCACGCGTTCTATATCTTCTGTTGATGGTGATTGCTGTTCGTCCAAATGGCTGAACGCAGTCACGTATTCAACCAGTGACCCCCAGGTACATATTAACAGATTAAAATACGTATTTGTCTGATTTCACACTTTGATTGAGAGCTTTAACCTTCTCCACTAGGTACATAACAACACACTAAAACGCCAATTAATAGGGTTAAATTAATTATTCCGCTGTGCGCTGTAATGGCTGCACGCGTTCTGTATCTTCTGTTGATGGTGATTGCTGTTCGTCCAAAGGGCTGAACGCAGTCACTTTTTCAACCAGTGACCCCCAGGTACATATTAAGAGATTAAAATACGTATTTGTCTGATTTCAAACTTTGATTTACAGCTTTAACCTTCTACAGTAGGTATATAACAACACACTAAAACGCGAATTAATAGGGCTAAATTAATTATTCCGCTGTGCGCTGTAATGGCTGCACGCATTCTATATTTTCTGTTGAGGGTGATTGCTGTTCGTTCAAAGGGCTGAACGCAGTCACTTATTCAACCAGTGACCCCCAGGTACATATTAAGAGATTAAAATACGTATTTGTCTGATTTCAAACTTTGATTAACAGCTTTAACCTTCTACAGTAGGTACATAAAAACACACTAAAGCGCCAATTAATAGGGTTAAATTGATTATTCCGCTGTGCGCTGTAATGGCTGCACGCATTGTATATCTTCTGTTGATGGTGGTTGCTCTTCGTCCAAAGGGTTGAACGCAGTCACTTATTCAGCAAGTGACCCCAAGGTACATATTAACAGATTAAAATACGTATTTTTCTGATTTCACACTTTGATTAACAGCTTTAACCTTCTCCACTAGGTACATAAACATCACACTAAAACGCCAATTAATAGTGATAACTTAATTATTCCCCTATGCACTATAATGTTTGCACGCGTTCTATCTCTTCTGTTGAGGGAGATTGCTGTTCGTCCAAAGGGCTGAATGCAGTTTCTTATTCAACCATTAACCACCAGGTACATATTAACAGATTAAAATACGTATTTGTCCGATTTCACACTTTGATTAAGAGTTTTAACCTTCTCCACTAGGTACATAAACATCACATTAAAACGCCAATTAATATGTATAACTTAATTATTCCGCTGTGCGCTAAAATTGCTGCACGCGTTCTGTATCTTCTGCTGATTGTGATTGGTGTTCATCCAAAGGGCTGAACGCATTCACTTATTCAACCAGTGACCCCCAGGTACCTATTAGCAGATTAAAATACGAATTTGTCTGATTTCACACTTTGAATAACAGCTTTAACCTTCTCCACTAGGTACATACACATCACACTAAAACTCCAATTAATAATGATAACTTAATTATTCCCCTGTGCACTATAGTGTTTGCACGCGTTCTATCTCTTCTGTTGAGGGAGATTGCTGTTCTTCCAAAGGGCTGAATGCAATCACTTATTCAACCAGTGACCCCCAGGTACATATTAACATTAAAATACGTATTTGTCTGATTTCACACTTTGATTAACTGCTTTTGACGCTTTCTACCAGGTACACTACAACCCACTTAATCGCCAATGAATAGTGATAACTTACTTATTCCGCTGTGCGCTATAATGGATGCCCGCATTCTATATTCTTTCGGTATGCATGTTTTTGTGTTAGTAAGTCTGTTGTATATCGGTCTCTACGTATGAATGTTAGTGTGTTAGTCTCTGTCTGTCTGTGTTAATGAGTATGTTAGTTTTTCTTTCTGTGTGCATGTTATTGTGTTAGTAAGTGTTGTATGTCTGTCTCTACGTTTGAATGTTAGTGTGTTAGGCTGTCTGTCTGTCTGTGTCAATGAGTATCTCAGTTTTTCTTTCTGCGTGGATGTTATTGTGTTAGTATGTCTGTTGTATGTCGGTCTCTACGTATGAATGTTAGTGTGTTAGTCTGTTTCTGTCTGTGTGAATGAGTATGTTGGTTTTTCTTTCTGCGTGCATGTTATTGTGTTAGTAAGGGTTGTATGTCTGTCTCTACATATGAATGTTAGTGTGTTAGGCTGTCTGTCTGTGTGATGAGAATGTTAGTTTTTCTTTCTGTGTGCATGTTATTGTGTTAGTAAGTGTTGTATGTCTGTCTCTACGTTTGAATGGTAGTGTGTTAGGCTGTCTGTCTGTGTGAATGAGTATGTTAGTTTTTCTTTCTGTGTGCATGTTATTGTGTTAGTATGTCTGTTGTATGTCGGTCTCTACGTATGAATGTTAGTGTGTTAGTCTGTTTCTGTCTGGGTGAATGAGTATGTTAGTTTTTCTTTCTGTTTGCATGTTATTGTGTTAGTATGTCTGTTTTATATCTGTCTTTAGGTATGAATAATAGTCTGTTAGTCTGAGTGTCTGTCTGTGTGAATGAGTATGTTAGATTTTCTTTTTGTGTGCATGTTATTGTGTTAGTGTGTCTGTTGTATGTCTGTCTGTAGGTATGAATGTTAATGTGTGAGTCTGTCTGTCTGTCTGTGTGAATGAGTATGGTAGCTTTTCTTTTTGTATGCATGTTATTGTGTTAGGATGTCTGTTGTATGTTAGTCTCTTCGTATGAATGTTAGTGTGTTATTCTGTCTGTCTGTATATGAATTAGTATATTAGTTTTGCTTTTTTTATATATGTTATTCTGTTAGTATGTTCTCTATTATATCTAAGATATAAATAAATGTATTCTCATACCGTCCTCGAGATTATTATCTGGTACGTGGTTTTTTTGAGGTTCTTATTTTGACTTGGTCATTTAAGCTCCGCTTGTGTAAAGAGAAAATGCCTCGAAGAAGGTGATTGCCAGGAAGAGTTTGAAAATGATTTGGAAAAGTTAGCTCTCCAACAGAAGAAGAAAATAATAATTGATTTTAATTTTAATGCATCGGAAAAAAAACATCTCAACATTTATATTTAAAATACTGCCTCTTCTAGGAACACAAAACAGGGATCAGGCTTCGTGCCGTATCTTTGAAAATTAGTAAATAGGTTTCATAAAGTATGTAAATTTATGGTTTAACTTACTCTTTGGAGGTTCTTTTTACACACAATGAACTAAATGACCAAGTCACATGGACTTAGAGAAGGTATGGGGAAGAAAACCCACTGGACAGCTATTGATCTCTATGTTGCGATCTTGTGCAACCACGGCAATTCCCGGTTCCGCCTGACAGCACTACCTGGTTTAAGAAAAGCCATGACTATCTAGAGCCGGGGGCAAGGAATACGCCCTATAGGCGCACCTCAACCCCGGCCTCACATGGCAGCAGTCCTATAGAAGGAAAGCTAACCACCGGAAGAAACCTAACTTTAATCTATTCCCCGGTTTGCAAATGTGCAAGGCTATAAAGATCCAAGCTCGATCGGCACCCGGGGTGGAGACTCTTAGTAAGACCCAGACTTTTTGGACAGCTCGTGCCTACTAGGCAGGAGGAACCTTTCGACCGAGCCGTCGAACTGACCACCCAAGGTCCCTGAAAGGTGAGGTCTCCGACGCCGTCACCACCCGACCGGCAATCAAGCCGGCCAGCAGCGTCTTCAACCTCGGTTGGCCTTGGCCATGTCCAACCGGCGCCCAACCCGGTCGGCACAGCCTTCAGCCGGGTTGCTGGGCCCTAGGCCCCCCCACCACGACAAGGTGGTCTCCTATCGGGGGGGACTGGACAGCTATTAGGTTGTTCAGTGGGTCCTCTTCAAACTAAAATTCCCCGCCCTGCCCACGGTCAGTAGGGGACACCGATGGGTTTGGAAAGGCCGCCGTCCGTCGGATGGGACGTTAAGCCGTGGCCCCGTGTGAGGGAGAGCCATACCCTGTGCACGTTAAAGAACACGCTGGATGGCCTTGACGGGAGGCTACCATCCGTCTCCCAACAGCTGTTCCAGTGGGTCCCCTCCCCCAACCTTCTCTGAGCCTTCGGGGTCCATGTGACCTGGCCATTTAGCCCATGGTGTGCAAAAAAGTGCCGCTCAGAGGTAAAACAACCCAACCCAACCCTCTTCAAACTGGACAACCAATAGTGCATTTTAAATTAGTATGGAATGCTCATTTTCGGTCCATTCATTGCGGTGACTCAGTAGATCTTCCTGATCTCCAGCCACTAGTGTCGAAAGCTGTAGTGGACAGTCGCTTGCCGAGAAACGAAGGTGCTAGTGGAGGTTTTTGACTATTAGAGCAAGGTCTAATTTTTTCCCTTTTTTATATTAGATCTTGCGCAAGATGCCATAAAATATTTCCATTAAATTTACTTAACAAATAATTCTGATTCACACTTTAATGGATATTTTATGGTACTTGAAGCCCTCTTTTTCCTTCCACACTACCTGCCTATGTGTGGAGGGGTTTTCTCCAGGTTAGAGCAAAACACTCTGACATGGATGGTGCCTTGACGTGGCGTCAGAGCTTTTCACTAAACCATCTGGCAGATACCTGTTAAATGTTGTAGTGAGTACTGCAATCATAAAAAAAACTCTACTATGAGTCAGCATATAGTCGAAACGAATCGGCAATTCTTCCCGCAATTGTAGTATGTCAAAAACAAAAAAGGAAAAAATATGACATATTCCCAGAATTGCAAAAGTATGCATTCTTTACCTGTTGATCTATATTAGACATTTAACTGTCAATCTTCTTACAATACTGATAAAAAAAATGGTTATGTTTACCAGACCAGGCCCGGATTTAGAAAAAAATAAAAGTGGGAGAGAAGTAATTGACTTGATCGAGGAGGGAAAAAGTGGGGCAAAAAGCTGCAATTGCGTTGTAGGATAAGAGTTCCCCCTACGTCTTAAATGTGTTTAAAAAGTTTTAGAAAAATCTATGAAGTAGATACTAACTTTCTGAACCTTTTTGCTCCGTTACATTACTGAACATTCTCAAAGTAGAAGACCAATCCTCACACACGCAGACCCAATATATGCGACCCTGTTGTACGCTAATTTGAAATGCAAGAATATCAAAACGTGGTAATTTGAAATCAGCAGATAATAATGTCAACTCTGTCATTATACAGAGTGTACAGAAAATAATGCCACAAAATTAAACGGTTATAACTCATGATATAATGAACGTATCTTTATACAGATGCTCTTACAAAGTCGCAAAATATGGTAGCTTTTAATGCAACAACTATTTAAGCACCATTCCTTATACGGGTAATATCAGCTTAATAATTCGCCTTCATCCATGCCCTTTGAAGCATATCTGGAGTGGTGGGAAAAATATTGTTAGAAAATCACAAAATATGGTATTTGAGTAGTATCATAAATGAGAGTTCTGGCACAGTAATAGGGTCAAGAGAATTTTAAGAAAATCTATGGGAAAAGTTATGGGGGAGGAGGTAAATAGTATGTTTCTTGTGGTTTTTGGTGAAAATATGTATGAAAATACGAAAAATTTGAAGTGTTTTTAGCACGTGAAAAACTAATTTAAGTTTTTTTTGGCAGATGAGGTTTAAACTAATTTGTTTAAATTAATTTTCAGAAAAATGAGGTGTGTGTGAATGAGACAAAAAATGATGTGGTTTTTTGAGTTATTATACACTACAATCAAAACTTTTATCTAACCAAAGTCCAGGTAATATTTATCTTATCAAAAAAGAATATTAAAACTTTTATTAACCAAAGTCCAAGTAATATTTATCTTATCAAACAAGAATATTAAAATTTTATCTAACCAAAGTCCAAGTAATATTTATCTTATCAAACAAGAATATTAAAATTTTATCTAACCAAAGTGCAAGTAATATTTATCTTATCAAACAAGAATATCAAAACTTCTATCTAACCAAAGACCAAGTAATATTTATCTTATGAAACAAGAATATCAAAACATTCATATAACCAAAGTCCAAGTAATATTTATCCTTTCAAACAAGAATATTAAAATATTTATCTAACCAAAGTCCAAGTAATATTTATCTTATCAAACAAGAATATCAAAACATTTATCTAACCAAAATCCAAGTAATATTTATCTTATCAAACAAGAATATTAAAATTTTATCTAACCAAAGTCCAAGTAATATTTATCTTATCAAACAAGAATATTAAAATTTTATCTAACCAAAGTCCAAGTAATATTTATCTTATCAAACAAGAATATCAAAATTTTTATGTAACCAAAGTCCAAGTAATATTTACCTTATCAAACAAGAATATCAAAACTTTTATCTAACCAAAGTCCAAGTAATATTTATCTTATCAAACAAGAATATTAAAACTTTTATCTAACCAAAGTCCAAGTAATATTTATCTTATCAAACAAGAATATCAAAACTTCTATCTAACCAAAGTCGAAATAATTTTTATCTTATCAAGCAAGAATATTAAAAGTTTTATCGAACCAAAGTCCAAGTAATATTTATCTTATCAAACAAGAATATCAAACTTCTATCTAACCAAAGACCAAGTAATATTTATCTTATGAAACAAGAATATCAAAACATTCATATAACCAAAGTCCAAGTAATATTTATCTTTTCAAACAAGAGTATTAAAATATTTATCCAACCAAAGTCCAAGTAATATTTATCTTATCAAACAAGAATATCAAAACATTTATCTAACCAAAGTCCAAGTAATATTTATCTTATCAAACAAGAATATCAAAACATTTATCTAACCAAAGTCCAAGTAATATTTATCTTATCAAACAAGAATATCAAAACTTTTATCTAACCAAAGTCCAAGTAATATTTATCTTATCAAACAAGAATATCAAACTTCTATCTAACCAAAGTCCAAGTAATTTTTATCTTATCAAGCAAGAATATTAAAAGTTCTATCGAACCAAAGTCCAAGTAATATTTATCTTATCAAACAAGAATATCAAAACTTCTATCTAACCAAAGACCAAGTAATATTTATCTTATGAAAAAAGAATATCAAAACTTCCATATAACCAAAGTCCAAGTAATATTTATCTTATCAAACAAGAATATCAAAACTTCTATCTAACCAAAGTCGAAGTAATTTTTATCTTATCAAGCAAGAATATTAAAAGTTTTATCGAACCAAAGTCCAAGTAATATTTATCTTATCAAACAAGAATATCAAAACATTTATCTAACCAAAGTCCAAGTAATATTTATCTTATCAAACAAGAATATCAAAACATTTATCTAACCAAAGTCCAAGTAATATTTATCTTATCAAACAAGAATATCAAAACTTTTATCTAACCAAAGTCCAAGTAATATTTATCTTATCAAACAAGAATATCAAAACTTCTATCTAACCAAAGTCGAAGTAATTTTTATCCTATCAAGCAAGAATATTAAAAGTTTTATCGAACCAAGTCCAAGTAATATTTATCTTATCAAACAAGAATATCAAAACATTTATCTAACCAAAGTCCAAGTAATATTTATCTTATCAAACAAGAATATTAAAACTTTTATCTAACCAAAGTCCAAGTAATATTTATCTTATCAAACAAGAATATCAAAACTTCTATCTAACTAAAGTCGAAGTAATTTTTATCCTATCAAGCAAGAATATTAAAAGTTTTATCGAACCAAAGTCCAAGTAATATTTATCTTATCAAACAAGAATATCAAAACTTCTATCTAACCAAAGACCAAGTAATATTTATCTTATGAAACAAGAATATCAAAACTTTCATATAACCAAAGTCCAAGTAATGTTTATCTTTTCAAACAAGAATATTAAAATATTTATCTAGCCAAAGTCCAAGTGATATTCATCTTATCACAGAAGAATATCAAAACATTTATCTAACCAAAGCCCAAGTTATATTTATCTTATCAAACAAGAATATCAAAACATTTATCTAACCAAAGTCCAAGTAATATTTATCTTATCAAACAAGAATATCAAAACGTTTATCTAACCAAAGTCCAAGTAATATTTATCTTATCAAACAAGAATATCAAACTTCTATCTAACCAAAGTCGAAGTAATTTTTATCTTATCAAGCAAGAATATTAAAAGTTCTATCGAACCAAAGTCCAAGTAATATTTATCTTATCAAACAAGAATATCAAAACTTCTATCTAACCAAAGACCAAGTAATATTTATCTTATGAAACAAGAATATCAAAACTTCCATATAACCAAAGTCCAAGTAATATTTATCTTATCAAACAAGAATATTAAAACTTTTATCTAACCAAAGTCCAAGTAATATTTATCTTATCAAACAAGAATATCAAAACTTCTATCTAACCAAAGTCGAAGTAATTTTTATCTTATCAAGCAAGAATATTAAAAGTTCTATCGAACCAAATTCCAAGTAATATTTATCTTATCAAACAAGAATATCAAAACTTCTATCTAACCAAAGACCAAGTAATATTTATCTTATGAAACAAGAATATCAAAACTTCCATATAACCAAAGTCCAAGTAATATTTATCTTATCAAACAAGAATATTAAAACTTTTATCTAACCAAAGTCCAAGTAATATTTATCTTATCAAACAAGAATATCAAAACTTCTATCTAACCAAAGTCGAAATAATTTTTATCTTATCAAGCAAGAATATTAAAAGTTTTATCGAACCAAAGTCCAAGTAATATTTATCTTATCAAACAAGAATATCAAACTTCTATCTAACCAAAGACCAAGTAATATTTATCTTATGAAACAAGAATATCAAAACATTCATATAACCAAAATCCAAGTAATATTTATCTTTTCAAACAAGAATATTAAAATATTTATCCAACCAAAGTCCAAGTAATATTTATCTTATCAAACAAGAATATCAAAACATTTATCTAACCAAAGTCCAAGTAATATTTATCTTATCAAACAAGAATATCAAAACATTTATCTAACCAAAGTCCAAGTAATATTTATCTTATCAAACAAGAATATCAAAACTTTTATCTAACCAAAGTCCAAGTAATATTTATCTTATCAAACAAGAATATCAAACTTCTATCTAACCAAAGTCCAAGTAATTTTTATCTTATCAAACAAGAATATCAAAACATTTATCTAACCAAAGTCCAAGTAATATTTATCTTATCAAACAAGAATATCAAAACATTTATCTAACCAAAGTCCAAGTAATATTTATCTTATCAAACAAGAATATCAAAACTTTTATCTAACCAAAGTCCAAGTAATATTTATCTTATCAAACAAGAATATCAAAACTTCTATCTAACTAAAGTCGAAGTAATTTTTATCCTATCAAGCAAGAATATTAAAAGTTTTATCGAACCAAAGTCCAAGTAATATTTATCTTATCAAACAAGAATATCAAAACTTCTATCTAACCAAAGACCAAGTAATATTTATCTTATGAAACAAGAATATCAAAACTTTCATATAACCAAAGTCCAAGTAATGTTTATCTTTTCAAACAAGAATATTAAAATATTTATCTAGCCAAAGTCCAAGTAATATTCATCTTATCACAGAAGAATATCAAAACATTTATCTAACCAAAGCCCAAGTTATATTTATCTTATCAAACAAGAATATCAAAACATTTATCTAACCAAAGTCCAAGTAATATTTATCTTATCAAACAAGAATATCAAAACGTTTATCTAACCAAAGTCCAAGTAATATTTATCTTATCAAACAAGAATATCAAACTTCTATCTAACCAAAGTCGAAGTAATTTTTATCTTATCAAGCAAGAATATTAAAAGTTCTATCGAACCAAAGTCCAAGTAATATTTATCTTATCAAACAAGAATATCAAAACTTCTATCTAACCAAAGACCAAGTAATATTTATCTTATGAAACAAGAATATCAAAACTTCCATATAACCAAAGTCCAAGTAATATTTATCTTATCAAACAAGAATATTAAAACTTTTATCTAACCAAAGTCCAAGTAATATTTATCTTATCAAACAAGAATATCAAAACTTCTATCTAACCAAAGTCGAAGTAATTTTTATCTTATCAAGCAAGAATATTAAAAGTTCTATCGAACCAAATTCCAAGTAATATTTATCTTATCAAACAAGAATATCAAAACTTCTATCTAACCAAAGACCAAGTAATATTTATCTTATGAAACAAGAATATCAAAACTTCCATATAACCAAAGTCCAAGTAATATTTATCTTATCAAACAAGAATATTAAAACTTTTATCTAACCAAAGTCCAAGTAATATTTATCTTATCAAACAAGAATATCAAAACTTCTATCTAACCAAAGTCGAAATAATTTTTATCTTATCAAGCAAGAATATTAAAAGTTTTATCGAACCAAAGTCCAAGTAATATTTATCTTATCAAACAAGAATATCAAACTTCTATCTAACCAAAGACCAAGTAATATTTATCTTATGAAACAAGAATATCAAAACATTCATATAACCAAAATCCAAGTAATATTTATCTTTTCAAACAAGAATATTAAAATATTTATCCAACCAAAGTCCAAGTAATATTTATCTTATCAAACAAGAATATCAAAACATTTATCTAACCAAAGTCCAAGTAATATTTATCTTATCAAACAAGAATATCAAAACATTTATCTAACCAAAGTCCAAGTAATATTTATCTTATCAAACAAGAATATCAAAACTTTTATCTAACCAAAGTCCAAGTAATATTTATCTTATCAAACAAGAATATCAAACTTCTATCTAACCAAAGTCCAAGTAATTTTTATCTTATCAAGCAAGAATATTAAAAGTTCTATCGAACCAAAGTCCAAGTAATATTTATCTTATCAAACAAGAATATCAAAACTTCTATCTAACCAAAGACCAAGTAATATTTATCTTATGAAAGAAGAATATCAAAACTTCCATATAACCAAAGTCCAAGTAATATTTATCTTATCAAACAAGAATATCAAAACTTCTATCTAACCAAAGTCGAAGTAATTTTTATCTTATCAAGCAAGAATATTAAAAGTTTTATCGAACCAAAGTCCAAGTAATATTTATCTTATCAAACAAGAATATCAAAACATTTATCTAACCAAAGTCCAAGTAATATTTATCTTATCAAACAAGAATATCAAAACATTTATCTAACCAAAGTCCAAGTAATATTTATCTTATCAAACAAGAATATCAAAACTTTTATCTAACCAAAGTCCAAGTAATATTTATCTTATCAAACAAGAATATCAAAACTTCTATCTAACCAAAGTCGAAGTAATTTTTATCTTATCAAGCAAGAATATTAAAAGTTTTATCGAACCAAGTCCAAGTAATATTTATCTTATCAAACAAGAATATCAAAACATTTATCTAACCAAAGTCCAAGTAATATTTATCTTATCAAACAAGAATATTAAAACTTTTATCTAACCAAAGTCCAAGTAATATTTATCTTATCAAACAAGAATATCAAAACTTCTATCTAACTAAAGTCGAAGTAATTTTTATCCTATCAAGCAAGAATATTAAAAGTTTTATCGAACCAAAGTCCAAGTAATATTTATCTTATCAAACAAGAATATCAAAACTTCTATCTAACCAAAGACCAAGTAATATTTATCTTATGAAACAAGAATATCAAAACTTTCATATAACCAAAGTCCAAGTAATGTTTATCTTTTCAAACAAGAATATTAAAATATTTATCTAGCCAAAGTCCAAGTAATATTTATCTTATCACAGAAGAATATCAAAACATTTATCTAACCAAAGCCCAAGTTATATTTATCTTATCAAACAAGAATATCAAAACATTTATCTAACCAAAGTCCAAGTAATATTTATCTTATCAAACAAGAATATCAAAACGTTTATCTAACCAAAGTCCAAGTAATATTTATCTTATCAAACAAGAATATCAAACTTCTATCTAACCAAAGTCGAAGTAATTTTTATCTTATCTAGCAAGAATATTAAAAGTTCTATCGAACCAAAGTCCAAGTAATATTTATCTTATCAAACAAGAATATCAAAACTTCTATCTAACCAAAGACCAAGTAATATTTATCTTATGAAACAAGAATATCAAAACTTCCATATAACCAAAGTCCAAGTAATATTTATCTTATCAAACAAGAATATTAAAACTTCTATCTAACCAAAGTCGAAGTAATTTTTATCTTATCAAGCAAGAATATTAAAAGTTTTATCGAACCAAAGTCCAAGTAATATTTATCTTATCAAACAAGAATATCAAAACTTCTATCTAACCAAAGTCCAAGTAATATTTATCTTATCAAACAAGAATATCAAAACTTCTATCTAACCAAAGACCAAGTAATATTTATCTTATGAAACAAGAATATCAAAACTTCCATATAACCAAAGTCCAAGTAATGTTTATCTTTTCAAACAAGAATATTAAAATATTTATCCAACCAAAATCCAAGTAATATTTATCTTATCAAACAAGAATATCAAAACATTTATCTAACCAAAGCCCAAGTTATATTTATCTTATCAAACAAGAATATCAAAACATTTATCTAACCAAAGTCCAAGTAATATTTATCTTATCAAACAAGAATATCAAAACGTTTATCTAACCAAAGTCCAAGTAATATTTATCTTATCAAACAAGAATATCAAACTTCTATCTAACCAAAGTCGAAGTAATTTTTATCTTATCAAGCAAGAATATTAAAAGTTTTATCGAACCAAAGTCCAAGTAATATTTATCTTATCAAACAAGAATATCAAAACTTCTATCTAACCAAAGACCAAGTAATTTTTATCTTATGAAACAAGAATATCAAAACTTCCATATAACCAAAGTCCAAGTAATATTTATCTTATCAAACAAGAATATTAAAACTTTTATCTAACCAAAGTCCAAGTAATATTTATCTTATCAAACAAGAATATCAAAACTTCTATCTAACCAAAGTCGAAGTAATTTTTATCTTATCAAGCAAGAATATTAAAAGTTCTATCGAACCAAAGTCCAAGTAATATTTATCTTATCAAACAAGAATATCAAAACATTTATCTAACCAAAGTCCAAGTAATATTTATCTTATCAAACAAGAATATCAAAACATTTATCTAACCAAAGTCCAAGTAATATTTATCTTATCAAACAAGAATATCAAAACTTTTATCTAACCAAAGTCCAAGTAATATTTATCTTATCAAACAAGAATATCAAAACTTCTATCTAACCAAAGTCGAAGTAATTTTTATCTTATCAAGCAAGAATATTAAAAGTTTTATCGAACCAAGTCCAAGTAATATTTATCTTATCAAACAAGAATATCAAAACATTTATCTAACCAAAGACCAAGTAATATTTATCTTATGAAACAAGAATATCAAAACTTCCATATAACCAAAGTCCAAGTAATATTTATCTTATCAAACAACAATATTAAAACTTTTATCTAACCAAAGTCCAAGTAATATTTATCTTATCAAACAAGAATATCAAAACTTCTATCTAACCAAAGTCGAAGTAATTTTTATCTTATCAAGCAAGAATATTAAAAGTTCTATCGAACCAAAGTCCAAGTAATATTTATCTTATCAAACAAGAATATCAAAACTTCTATCTAACCAACGACCAAGTAATATTTATCTTATGAAACAAGAATATCAAAACTTCCATATAACCAAAGTCCAATTAATATTTATCTTATCAAACAAGAATATCAAAACATTTATCTAACCAAAGTCCAAGTAATATTTATCTTATCAAACAAGAATATCAAAACATTTATCTAACCAAAGTCCAAGTAATATATTTGTCTTATCAAACAAGAATATCAAAACTTTTATGTAACCAAATTCCAAGTAATATTTATCTTATCAAACAAGAATAACAAAACTTCTATATAACCAAAGACCAAGTAATATTTATCTTATCAAACAAGAATATCGAAACTTTTATGTAACTGAAGTCCAAATAATATTTATTTTATCAAACAAGAATATATATTAAAACTTTTATCTAACCAATGTCCAAGTAATATTTACCTTATCAAACAAGAATATGAAAACTTTTATGTAACCAATGTCCAAGTATAATTTATTTTATCAAACAAGAATATTAAAACTTTTATGTAACTGAAGTCCAAGTAATATTTATCTTATCAAACAAGAATATTAAAACTTTTATCTAACCAATGTCCAAGTAATATTTACCTTATCAAACAAGAATATAAAAACTTTTATGTAACCAAAGTCCAAGTAATATTTATTTTATCAAACAAGAATATCAAAACTGCTATCTAACCAAAGTCCAAGTAATATTTATCTTATCAAACAAGAATATCAAATCTTTTATGTAACCGAAGTCCAAGTAATATTTATCTTATCAAACAAGAATATCAAAACTTTTATGTAACCAAAGTCCAAGTAATATTTATCTTATCAAACAAGAATATCAAAACTTCTATCTAGCCAAAGACCAAGTAATATTTATCTTATGAAACAAGAATATCAAAACTTCCATATAACCAAAGTCCAAGTAATATTTATCTTATCAAACAAGAATATCAAAACATTTATCTAACCAAAGTCCAAGTAATATTTATCTTATCAAACAAGAATATCAAAACTTTTATCTAACCAAAGTCCAAGTAATATTTATCTTATCAAACAAGAATATCAAAACTTCTATCTAACCAAAGTCAAAGTAATTTTTATCTTATCAAGCAAGAATATTAAAAGTTTTATCGAACCAAAGTCCAAGTAATATTTATCTTATCAAACAAGAATATCAAAACTTCTATCTAACCAAAGTCCAAGTAATATTTATCTAATCAAACAAGAATATCAAAACTTCTATCTAACCAAAGACCAAGTAATATTTATCTTATGAAACAAGAATATCAAAACTTTCATATAACCAAAGTCCAAGTAATGTTTATCCTTTCAAACAAGAATATTAAACTATTTATCTAACCAAAGTCCAAGTAATATTTATCTTATCACACAAGAATTCAAAACATTTATCTAACCAAAGTCCAAGTAATATTTATCTTATCAAACAAGAATATCAAAACATTTATCTAACCAAAGTCCAAGTAATATTTATCTTATCAAACAAGAATATCAAAACTTTTATCTAACCAAAGTCCAAGTAATATTTATCTTATCAAACAAGAATATCAAATTTCTATCTAACCAAAGTCGAAGTAATTTTTATCTTATCAAGCAAGAATATTAAAAGTTTTATCGAACCAAAGTCCAAGTAATATTTATCTTATCAAACAAGAATATCAAAACTTCTATCTAACCAAAGACCAAGTAATATTTATCTTATGAAACAAGAATATCAAAACTTCCATATTACCAAAGTCCAAGTAATATTTATCTTATCAAACAAGAATATTAAAACTTTTATCTAACCAAAGTCCAAGTAATATTTATCTTATCAAACAAGAATATCAAACTTCTATCTAACCAAAGTCGAAGTAATTTTTATCTTATCAAGCAAGAATATTAAAAGTTCTATCGAACCAAAGTCCAAGTAATATTTATCTTATCAAACAAGAATATCAAAACTTCTATCTAACCAAAGACCAAGTAATATTTATCTTATGAAACAAGAATATCAAAACTTCCATATAACCAAAGTCCAAGTAATATTTATCTTATCAAACAAGAATATCAAAACTTCCATATAACCAAAGTCCAAGTAATATTTATCTTATCAAACAAGAATATCAAAACTTCTATCTAACCAAAGTCGAAGTAATTTTTATCTTATCAAGCAAGAATATTAAAAATTTTATCGAACCAAAGTCCAAGTAATATTTATCTTATCAAACAAGAATATCAAAACTTCTATCTAACCAAAGTCCAAGTAATATTTATCTTATCAAACAAGAATATCAAAACTTCTATCTAACCAAAGACCAAGTAATATTTATCTTATGAAACAAGAATATCAAAACTTTCATATAACCAAAGTCCAAGTAATATTTATCTTATCAAACAAGAATATCAAAACTTCTATCTAACCAAAATCCAAGTAATATTTATCTTATCAAACAAGAATATCAAAACTTCTATCTAACCAAAGACCAAGTAATATTTATCTTATGAAACAAGAATATCAAAACTTCCATATAACCAAAGTCCAAGTAATATTTATCTTATCAAACAAGAATATTAAAACTTTTATCTAACCAAAGTCCAAGTAATATTTATCTTATCAAACAAGAATATCAAAACTTCTATCTAACCAAAGTCGAAGTAATTTTTATCTTATCAAGCAAGAATATTAAAAGTTCTATCGAACCAAAGTCCAAGTAATATTTATCTTATCAAACAAGAATATCAAAACTTCTATCTAACCAACGACCAAGTAATATTTATCTTATGAAACAAGAATATCAAAACTTCCATATAACCAAAGTCCAATTAATATTTATCTTATCAAACAAGAATATCAAAACCTTTATGTAACCAAAGTCCAAGTAATATTTATCTTATCAAACAAGAATATCAAAACATTTATCTAACCAAAGTCCAAGTAATATATTTGTCTTATCAAACAAGAATATCAAAACTTTTATGTAACCAAATTCCAAGTAATATTTATCTTATCAAACAAGAATAACAAAACTTCTATATAACCAAAGACCAAGTAATATTTATCTTATCAAACAAGAATATCGAAACTTTTATGTAACTGAAGTCCAAATAATATTTATTTTATCAAACAAGAATATATATTAAAACTTTTATCTAACCAATGTCCAAGTAATATTTACCTTATCAAACAAGAATATCAAAACTTTTATGTAACCAATGTCCAAGTAATATTTATTTTATCAAACAAGAATATTTAAACTTTTATGTAACTGAAGTCCAAGTAATATTTATCTTATCAAACAAGAATATTAAAACTTTTATCTAACCAATGTCCAAGTAATATTTACCTTATCAAACAAGAATATAAAAACTTTTATGTAACCAAAGTCCAAGTAATATTTATTTTATCAAACAAGAATATCAAAACTGCTATCTAACCAAAGTCCAAGTAATATTTATCTTATCAAACAAGAATATCAAATCTTTTATGTAACCGAAATCCAAGTAATATTTATCTTATCAAACAAGAATATTAAAACTTTTATCTAACCAAAGTCCAAGTAATATTTATCTTATCAAACTAGAATATCAAAACTTCTATCTAACCAAAATCCAAGTAATATTTATCCTATCAAACAAGAATATCAAAACTTTTATCCAACCAAAGTCCAAGTAATATTTATCTTATCAAGCAAGAATATCAAAACTTCTATCTAACCAAAGTCCAAATAATATTTTTACCTGAATATATATTTTTCTTATCAAAGTAGAATATTAGAATTTTGATAGATCAAAATCCTCATTGATGAATCAATATATATATATATCTAAATGACTGGAAGCTGGCTATCAAAGAGGCTATCAGGTAAAATGGTTAAACACAAGGCAAGGAAGATTTGAGTTTACTATAGAAATTTGAAAAGAATGTCTCCTGAAATAAAAAAAAAAGATTGGTAAAACAATCTTATGATCAGAATTTTTTGGATCTTCAACAACATTTAAAAAGATTAATTAAAACATTTTTCTTAAATAAGGAACTTTGTCTGAATAAACCTTAGTATTTAAGGTGAATCTTTTCCTGCAAAATATATCATTTCCTACAGAATATTTAAAGTTCTAATTGGCTGGGTTCCTACCTTATAGAATTTGTCATGATCTGCTGGAAGGTAAGTGATAAGTAAGAAATATTTAAATCTGGTAGTTTAGATTAGTTTTTGAGAATGTTTAGAATTTGTATAGAGAGAGAAGAATTTTTTTAATGTTATCGTAATTAATTCAAACTAAATAGAAATCATTTTTTTAAGTTCAATTGACTGATGTCATTATTTTAGAATTCACTGCATCTCAGTATTAAAGTGAAGCTGTAAAAAATACTGGTTCGGGAACTATTTTTTTAAAACATGCAAATAGATGTAGTAGATTTCGAAATGATTGTATTAAAATAATTTTTTTAGCCAACAACTAAAAGTTCCCCTTCCCCAAAGAATATAAAAAATAAAACCTATGCTTGCAGATCACTGGAAAATTAATTAATTGGGTTTCAAAAAGTGTTTATCACCGATCTCTAAGCGGTTTCCTAAAATCATGTCACTTGAGACTGTCTGTGTTTATTCAATAGCATCCTTACTTGCCTCGTGTTTAACACTTTGACCTGATTTTAAGAAACTGAAGATGAACTTTAGCCAGCCAATAGGAATTTCGAGATAAATATGTGTCAAGATATTTTCGAAATTCTTGACGGTTTCATTATAGAGGTATCGTGAAAGTTTTGAAGGTTTTTCTTTCATTATGAACTTTTTTTTCAACCTACTAATTGAATCTGGTGAAATGAGAACTGGTATGTGACGTGCAAAGATTGCATTACTGGGAAAAAAAACGATGGCGGTAATATTTCAGTCAATGATTGGAGAACTATTTCTGTATTAAATAGTGGCAATAAACTTTTTGCGAAGGTTGTTATGATCAGAATGAGTAACTCTTTCGAACCTTATTGGGCCTATGCAGCTTCTGTTGGGGAGGAAAATTTCTCAAAATTTGAGTATTATTTGTGATGGAACTATGCTAATTTAAAACGTAGCAAATGCTGCTTACTCTCTGTTTATCAAAATAAGGCTTTCGATACAGTGTCGCACAACTTTTTCTGGCACCTATTTAAAACCCATAACTTTGGTAGCAATATTATAAACACTTGGGCTCGAAATTATTATGCTCTGACCAGAGATATTAGATTTAAACACTGATTATTAGCATTTCTAAACTAGTACTTTTTTATAGTTGTTTTCAGTTCAATGCTTTGTAAATGGTATTGCCTTCTTTACGATACATATCAGAGATTCGATTATATCCAAAACCACAAGTGTGAATTCCATTGACATGTCGTTTTGTGTATTCTTGGGATAAAGCAATTTTTTTATTCTGGTATACGTGTATATCATGTTGCTCCGATCGAAATTCTGTTTGTTGCGTATATAGATTTTTTTTATCAAATAGACATTGCCGATAATCTACGTGATTAAATTCATTTTTTACTGCATTAGCTGATTTTTTGGGAATTGGAGCATCTATAGAATATAATTTTGGACGTAAAGCAACAACCTTATTTGATTGGAAGACCTTTTAATTCGTCTTTAAATTTTCTTGAAACTATTTTATTTGATTCACTGTATAATGCATGGTTTGTAGGGTAATTTAAGAAATCAAAGTAGTCTGAATTAAATTTCTGATATATGTCATCTGTCTGAATGTCGACGCAGAAGGAATTGGTATTGGGTAAACAACAATTCTGCATTGAATTTTCGTTTCAGAAAATTGTAGAAGTAATTATACGTGTGTAATTTACTCAACTCCAAAATCGTTACACCAACGTAAAATGGTTTATCTAATCTAATATTTTTCATTTTCATATGGAAAATTACGAAATTTTCTGCAAGTTCAACACAAGGAACGTACCTAGGATTTGCAATTAATTTTTAAGCTTTTCTTCAATGTTTACAATGTGACACTTTATTATCTTTCTCTTATTTTCTAAATATTTGCCATATATAGCATTGTTCATCAGTTTGAAAAAAGTCTTTTACAAGATTATTTATGGCATTAATTCTTTTAGTTGCATTAAAATCTATGTAAGGTTTCAGCCATGGTTTTCGATCAAATTCCAAGATTATATACACCTGTTTCACCCTCAGCCCCAGTTCCACATAGAATTTAAGTAACCTATAGTGAACGACATAATTTTGCTTGTCGAACAGATTTGGAATCAAGAATGGCACATTACTATCAGAGAGTTTCAATTTTTCAGGAGCCAAGAGGAAATCATTGGGTAAATCGTGCAGATGTGCCGGATATTCTAGATCAACTTCGAAGAAATAACCCTTTTTGCTGTCATCTGAAATATTAAACAAGTTAATATCATTTACTTATTTGGAAGAGTTTGAGACATTGCCCAGCCATATAAATTGTTTGCATCAAAGTACGTGATATAGTTTTGTGGTTTACTTCTCTCATCCAGACCTACTAAAGGATTGTTGACCTGTGCAAATCTCTTAGACACTAAAGATATTCCTCCTCGCAGAGCTCTTTCTATGAAAAAATACATATCACCTTTTATAAGTTCCAGCTCAATTTCTGTCATTTTTAAACAGGCAGCATAGGATAAGTCAGGAGAGCTAAAATAATGACAAGGATCGAGTTGGTAGTTATTCACACACGAATTTCTGTAATTTTCAAATATATCTCCTAGCAGTAATACATCAGTGATCATGTACAGATCGTGATATCCCCTGAAGGTAGCAATAGAAAAGGCTTTCCACAAAATTTGAGCTCTTTGGTATTGTTCATGGTTTTGAAAATTCTCTTTGGGTGGAAGTGACGTTTGCAAAAACTGACCACTATGTTGCAAGTATTCATACGTAAAACATCCTTTGCTTTTCAAAAGTTCTTTCTGTGAGCATTCAGATTATGTTGTCTGCAGTATTGACTTAGGATGCAGAAATTTTCCACATTTTTCGACAGTGAATCCAGTGAAGAACTGAGGAACATGAATGAAGCAATAAATTTAATTTGACCGCATTTAATGCATATATATTTTTCTGTAGTTTGAGTAATACAAGAAATTTTTTTCTTATCTTTAAATTTCCACAAATCTTTTACTATATATAAAGTGACCATCAAATCCTTTGAGATTATGAAACAACACTGGTATTTCAAGTGAGAATTTGTTTTGAACATTACATTTGTTGTGAACAGCACCTGTGTATTTTCCAATTAAGTGGTCGTGGTCCCTTACTCTATCAGTTCCAAGAATTTTCCCACAAATATTACAATATTTTGCTCCAGTAAAATTTTGATAATCAAAATCGGCCACCTTAATATTTTTTTCTTCAAATCATTGATCAAAATTTCGGCTTCAATCATTTCATTCAAAAATTCTTTTACATTTTTCCCTCTGTACATTCTGATTTCTCTCAGTTTACCTCCCTATCCAACTACAATATATGCAAATCCTGACGGTACTAAATACTTAGTTTGCATCCTACATGGATTAATCTCAATTCTTCTACATTTCGAAAAACATCCGAAGTCTACATAAATCACATATGGGTGTTTCAAACCGTTTATAATTGTATGGAATTTCGTACTATTTGCTTCGGGATACTTGATAGTTTGTAAAGTGTTTGATTTGCAATTATCTACGGATTCTTTAATAAATCGTCGCGAGTGAAATTACGAAGACAAGTATGGGCAGGGATAGGATTTACCATTATGTCTTGAAATGTATGCTTCTATATTACTAATATTTTTAATCCAACAATAGTGAGAATTACTGCAGTCTCTTTAAAGCAAACGTTGTATGGGTTCTTTAACAGGATTCTGTGAAATATATAACGTATGCAAACCCCCTTTCTTAGAATTAAAAACATTTATAAAAAGATTATTTAAAACCTCGAACTTCGGGATTTGATCGTGGGTAACTGGATAAGTCAATGAAGATGTGCCTATGACGTTTTCAAATATTTTATATTTTTCCACACGTTGTAGATGGTCTTTAGCAGGATGCTGATAATTATAATCACAAGAAACATTTGTTGTAGTAGTTTTTAACATTCACTATTCCTTTTGTAGATTTCAAATGTTCTGGTAAATTAACGAAAGCAGATGCTCCAACTGCATTATACTGAAACATTTGAATTTCCATAGAAAGCATTTTGTCAAACACCCATCCACTTCCCTTTTGTATAAAATTTTCAAAGTCGTTATCAATTTTCTCATAAGCATTTTTTGGTAATTCATTGAGATAGGTAGACAAACTGATTATTTCGTTACATGTCGAAAAATGTGCACATATTTCTTTCTCTCCTTTAGAATCCGTTTGCTTTTTAAATTTTATTTGTAATATGAATCTAACTTTTAGAGGCTGACTGAGTTTCTTGCGAATTATTTGTTTCCATTTATTGTTATTTTTCTCCAGGAAACTTTTTATGTCTTCTCTGACATTTATGTTATCAATTTTATATGTGAGAAATGTTTTCCGAAAAGCACTGCTTTTATTTATATGATATTAATTCAGATGATGATTGTAATTGTCTTTTCTGTTAAAGCTGGAATTGCAAAATTCGCATTTTTCAAATATGTGAGAAGTTCATGCAGTTTTCATATGATGGTTCATATTGGACTTGCGAATAGATATCCCACAGTTGGTACATTGAATAGTTGCGTTCATCGTTGAGTTAGCAGTTATACCCTCTTTATTATATATAGGAGCTAAAAATCATGGTTCGATTATGCAAAAAATCGGAATTTTTGCATAATCGGAAGTTGAAATAGACATGACTGTAGTGTGTGTCCAAGAGTAAATTTGTAAACAATACCGATGTTATTGAACATAATCTTATGTTCCTTTTTGTCAATAATATCGTTTTTTAGCAAAATGTCCCAAATTTCGACAATTTCATTTACTACTTCTGTACCGGTGTTTCCAGCTCGTTTACTGGCAACCAAGATCGATAATTTTTCGCATATGTCGTCGAAACTCTTTTATAGTCCAGAACCAAACTGCTGACTTTCTATTACTGTGAGCATCATTTTAATCGCCTTTAAATATTTTCTAAGTGCCTCAATGTGATTATCGATAATCCGATATTTCTCAGTAGTTCTACCAGAGCGTTTGGTTTCTGTAGCCTTATTGCCCCCCAGTTTCTGAAGATGCCCGATTGTTTGGTAAATCATTTCTTTCAGCTCAAGAATGGGGTTTATCGCCTATAACATTTCATTCGGAAGATTTAGTTTATATTGGTTTAATATTTCATCTTGCAAGTTGGAATCTGGATTATATAGACGAACGTTTTTTCTGGCATCTCAATGGGCTCTTCTGGCTCTAAAGTTTTCACTACATCTTGTATGTTTTTCATGGTTTCTTCACTCACAGTTTCCAGACCTTTTAACCGTTCCACCACTGGTTTGTTAAATTCTTCGAGCGTATCCTTAACTCGTTCCTCTCCCAAAATAGTGTCTTCAATTTTCGATTTTGTAGTAGCTCGCGATTTCAAGATTTCGTCTATAATACTGTGTAATTGCTTAAGGTCCTTCATCTTTATTCATATACAATAAAGACATATACCCAGTGATGAAAGTCTGAAACAAGACCTCCAAGCACTTTTCTTCTTTCTTTTGGATCTGAATAGTGTCTAGCAAGTGAAACGCTAATCGTGCTCCCCCTATCAAATTTCTTGTTTGCTGGAATAACAGAAAAAAAAAATGCTGATGCTGTGGTCTTACTACTTTAATGAATTTTTGATCGTCCAAGTTGATACTATAATTTATACTAAAAGAGGGATTTGTTGTGCAGCAGATTACCTTGCTTATAATTTCCAT
Organism: Ryuthela nishihirai; assembly: GCA_038380435.1. Lineage (NCBI taxonomy): Eukaryota > Metazoa > Arthropoda > Arachnida > Araneae > Heptathelidae > Ryuthela > Ryuthela nishihirai. The sequence goes on along the minus strand of JAWZYU010000021.1, from coordinate 12,848,382 downwards.
TACAAATGCATAGATGGTAATTATCTTTTAAAATAGGTGGCGTTAGTAGGTCGAATTTTGTGTTTATCTGTATAATTCGATGAGACTGCAACATGTCTTCTTTCACTTCTTTATCACCATAGGTAAGGCAAATTGCAGTATTTTTTATTAACGTATAGTTTTGTAGCAGCATCATTGTTTAGAATTAGAGTGTCAACATTCGTAATTCGTCTTCCACTTACATCGCCATTGAAACTGCTCCCACTCGATGCAAAAAGTCCATTTTCATTTCTCAATAGAGCATTGGATGGGTTAGGATCTAACTTTGTCAAGCCATCAACCTAACTTTTTGTTGTCGCATTTCAGTTGTGCCTCGGTTCCCCGAGATCTCCTATTCTCTTATTGTTGGCATTAAAGATATCCTCGCCAGTTAATGCGACTTTTTCCAAATATCTCTTAATTGCAGCAGCAGAATCAGACTCGGGATTGGCACTATCAAGGATTTGTTTTCTTTCTGCATTGAAACTATGCCCGTCGAATGCAATGCTTCGTGGAACGTAAAACCCATTTTTATTTCTCACCAATGTATTCATTGGAGTATTTTGAACAGTGGTCAAGTTGTCGACGTAGTGTTTCATAGTGGCATTGGATGAATCGATCGGTTTTGCAAGATTTTTAATGCGTTTATTGCTTGCATCGTAATTGTCATCGTCATTGCAAAGTGCTCTTTTTTTCCAAATATCTTTTTGTAACTACTCCAGAATCTGTATCCGGTTCAGTAACATTGATTATTTATTTGTTTCGTGCACCGTAGCGATTGTTTCGAAAAATTAAAGAAGTATTATTAACGTAGTGAATGGTAGCGACATTCTCCATTTTCTACAGGTCTGCCTACATTCGATATTCTTTTAGTATTTGCGTCAGAATTTCCCGTGTGATTCAGTGTTATAGACTCTTGTTGCAGATATTGTTTTGTCACAGAGTCCGAACCCTCTTCGCGATTGGCTACATTTCTCAATTTTTTATTACTCATGCCGTAGTACCCATCGTGTGTCAATTTAAAACCGACACCTGGAATTTCCGCTGGTCCTCTTTCGGAACCGGTCTCAGAGCTGATGACGCCAAACCCGTCAAGTAATTCATCTTTATTTATCAAAATTTTTTCTGTACTTGAGAGTCATGTGCTTGGTTTTTTTATTAATTAATAAGAAATCGTGTGGTTTTGAAACTACATATGCATCAAACTGCATAAAAATATCTTTCCTGATTTTTGTTGCATGATCCATTTGTATCTGCAATGTTTCTCTCTTGTTCTGCATATTAAAGAATATAAAATAATTACACTGTAGTCGAATGTCTTTTGGAGTCGAAAAATAACTCTGTGTCAGGTAAATCAATGATATGTTCTTTTTCCTTCCTCTGACGAATAATTCTTCGATGAGTTTTTGATCTCTTTCGGTTACGAAATCGTCGAAAACATTAAATTTTGCATGTCGGGATCCAGTTCGTTGACCTTCACGATATCTTCTTTACTGGAAGAGAAAGTTGCAATTGAAAATTTTTCGCCAAATGTTTTCTCCAAAATTTCGTGAAAATCGTCGAAAATTTCTTACATAAACTGATATTTCGGCTCGGTTAAATCTTTGGCATATAAAAAGATTTTATTACAGTAGAGATGTTTAAATATTAAGTTCAACAAAAGGTTCGTCTTCCCTGAGCTCGATGGACCACAGATTAAAAGTCTAAAAGGCCAGAGAGGTGCTAATACGTTTCTGTTCAAGAATTTCTCATCTTCTTCAAAGTCAAAATTTTGAATCTCCATTTGCTTTATTTAAAAAAACATCCTCTTTGACCCATGAATTAAATGTATTACCATAACCAAACCATTTAACATAATACTCTTTTTTATTATTCTTCACTCTAGTTTTCAGAATGGTTATAACTTTATAAATGTCATCTTACTTTTCGTATTTCACCATTTCTTGGGTGTAAAAACTACCAATGATTGGTTCTCCTTTCAGATCCTTGATCTTATAGGTTATGGGATCTGTATTCAGAATTTGAGCAATTTCAAAAATCTCTTTTTTAAATCCGGCAGATAACCTTTTCTAAACGGTGTCTTGTACTTGGCGATTCTCACTCTGTCGCCAATTTTAAATTTTGGTGCTGTAATAGATTTAAATCTTTTATCAAACAGATAAAAATACACAGTATCTCCGTTTTTCTGCAAGCTTGCCTCTTTTGGGGTCATTCTTATTGATCTGTGATAGGAAGTATTGCAGTTCTTAACGACTTTTGGTAAGACATCGATCCATTTTCTAGTGTTATTGGCAGGTGAAATATTTCCACATTTTGGCCTTTAGAGTCCTATTAAATCGTTCCACAATTTGAGTTTTAGTCTCATTTTCTGTGGCAAACCAATGGACACCTCGTTGATTAAATAATGCTTCAGTTTCTTTATTGATAAACTCAGTTCCTTATCCATTTGTAACTTGGATGATGTACGTTGTTTAAAAATTTCGACAAATGCTTTGGTAATCTCATTACCCGTTTCTTCTTAATAGGTATTGCCCAGGCGAATTTGCTGAAAATGTCAATCACGGTTAAAATATAATTCGTGTGGTTATTGTGAAATTTAAATTTTTGCATATCGATTAAATTACTCTGCCACTGGTCGTTACATTCGAGACATAAACCTGTCTGGTTTGGAATTTTTTATAAATGGGTTTGTGTAACGTGTACACATCTTGTTGTTGGAGAAATCGTTTTACTTCTTTTCCCTTTAATCCAGTTTTTCGCATTAGATCTTTTCATAGTAAACGGAAGAAAGCATCTTATTTCTTGTGTCCTAAACCGAACCGTTTCTTTGTTTTAATGATTGGTTTGATTATCGTTCTTGAAATTCTTTCTCCTAAAGTTAGATTCTGAATTTCATCCAAATCATTTAATAATTCTTGGTCGGCTTCGTGTCTCTTTAGTTTCTATAGATTTGCTGTAAGAAATGTCGTGCTTTTTGCAGGCTTTGTCCACACGGTTAATACCAGGATCTCCTCGCATTAAACTTTTCTCCAGTTTCGTAAACGGTTCACAATACTGGTAACCTGGAATGTGCCTTTCAGATGGATTAAACTTTTCTTGAATCCAGCTTACTATATCTCCACCTTTTACAAATTTTCCTTTCTGTTTCACAAATTTATATTTCATTTTTCCACATGTTCGGCATCTACTTCTCATCATCACTCTTTTATTCTTTGATGTGACATATTCAAAGCTATCAGTTAAAGTTTTCGTTTTACACTTTACACAATACATGCTTAATTTCTGAATATAAAATATAAGTACATGATACTTATAAAATAAAATATAATGTATCATAGTTATCTAATTAGTTTAACGTCTGGACAAAAGCAAAACTTGAGGAGTGCATTTGTAAATAAGAATCTTATAATTTTAAGAATTGATCCACAAAAGAAAGGTAACGATACTTTGAAACTGACGAAGAGACAAATCATTAAACTGAAAAAATCTACAACGCCAGTTCGACTTCATTTCAGTAAAACACAGCTAGGTGGATTTCTGCCGTTCTTAATACCTGCACTCGTAGCATTGGGAAAAGCAACTGCAGTTGGAGCTGCGGGATATGCTGGTACTAAGCTTGCACAAAAAGTTTTAGGAAAGGGGTTATACGTTCCTGGAAAGCAAAGAGCAGCTGGCTTATCTAAAAATAAAAGAAAGGGAAAAGGTTTGTACATTCCAGGAAAACAAATAATTCAGGGATTTTAAAAAAAAGAGCTTAGATATCGAAAAAATAATGAAAAACGAAAAAGGATTCCGTGGTGTATACTCTGTCGATTCTTTGCCAACAAAAATATTCATGAACGAAAATGGTATAGTGAACTTTAACGTTTCCTGTGGTTCAGGAACTGATTGGGTAGCTTATTTCAGCGATACGAAGTTAACTTACGTCGAGTACTTTGATCCATTCGGTTTATCGCCACCAGAAGAAATAAAACACTATTTACTTACAGCTTCAAAGTCGATCGTGTATAACTCTTCGCAAATTCAAGCAATGGAAAGGCACATGATACACGTACCTTTGCAGACATGCCCCAGGATGATTTGATACTTCAGACACTGAGGGCAGAAATTTCTTGCTCCAAATAATCCTGATGGTGAGGTAATCTCATCAAAATGGCAATTACTAAATAGCAGAAAGAGGGTCTGGGGTGCATCTCCACCTACGAATATGGGGACAAATCCGTCGTCAGCCGAGTACACAACAATACGAAACTCTGGAGCCAGTTGTTGTTGAAACATTTTGATTTCTGGGAGGCCGCATAGTCCAATAGGAATGCCAGCATCTGCGTGTAGTTTTTCTGCTTCTAGTCGCTGTAACATGGAATCACTACGTCTTACACCTTCAGGTTGTTTGGTAATCCTCTTTTTTTCATGTTTAGTGCTTTGGCCACTACGAGGGCACGAGCTAGACACATTTCATCAGTATTGTTGATTTTCAATACAGATTTTTTGTTTGTTAGGAAAGAGTCAATATTGACGCGGTGATCTTCTTCCAGGAGAGTTAAAATGGCCATATCCTTCAGTGCCTTCCTTCCTCAGATCCGTACACACAAAATCAAATTCTATTTCATTGTGTCCTCCTAGCCCCTCGTTTGACTGGATGACTCGCTCTATTGCAGTCATGAACCGCTCAGCAGTGAGATCGTTTCGCAGTATAAGAGGAAGGTTCAAAGGATTTTTGATGTCAGGGCTCCTAAAGCACAAGCACACGTGAGAATAATCCCCTCGAGGCACAAGGTCTGACAGCATTTCGCTATGAATGCCACGCAGAGCCGGAATGAAATTATACGCTTGTACATCCTCCATTCCTTTAAGCTGAACGGTTGTGGACACAAACGTTGTTTTAAACTTTTGTGAGATAAAGTTTCTCACATTTTTTATGTTATAGGAATGTCCATCAGTGGCACGGGAAGTTCCGGGAACAGCACCATCATTAACTGTAACAGACACATAGGGTGATCCACCTAGCTGTAAAGGGCCACCCTTTGTTCTTACAATCCTTGCTTGATGTAAAGCACGAGCTGGGGGACCGGAAGCCCAGAACCGGGGAAGGAAGGTTCTCCCCAGTCTTGGGCCGCTTGCACGAAACGTTAGCTGAATCAGCAGGACGTTTTTCCTGGATGAAACAGCTTTTAAATTTTGATTCATTAATACATCAGAGGTTGTCTGCTTCCTCTCCTCCTCCATAGGCGATGAAAAAATTAGCCACTACAGGTACGATAAAACTGGACATGATAAAACTCTGAAAATCGAGACGCAAAAGCTAGTAGATGATCAGAACTAATGAGTTCCTACCCCGTCTGGATGACCTTTTATACTCCCTTATCGGGTGAGTCCATTACAGTCAACAGTAACAGGGGGAAGGGTCCCCTCCCATGCATAGTGGACTCATTGACCAATGAGGTTTAAGAACGCTATCTGGTATTATTAGCTTGTCTTAAATGTATTCCTGAAGGCGACGAATGACTCATGGTCAGGTTTCTGAAATCGAATTCTTCCATGGCATAATGGAAAAGTTTATTCCTAAAATATTTCTCGGAATTATTTAGAGCAAGGCTGTTATAAAATATTTCAAAATTGCACCTATAAATATTATTCAGAGCGTAGTTTTCAGATTAAAAAAATAACTTTTCCCCCGTCCATCGTGGTTCTTTGCGATACATGAAAGAAAAGTGAGATACAAAGTTGCAGTAGAAGAATAAATTGTGCGATTTACAAGGATTTAAAATTTATGTCTCAGAGCTAGGAGTGTAAATTGGGAAAAAATAACGTTTCAAAGCATTTCTGCTTTTGTGACGTCTATCAATGAAACGTGGTCCACAGGAGAGGGTGAGATAGAGATGCGCAGAGGTTATAAATGTATTTCTAAAAGTGATTTACAAGAAATAATTTATTCTTAATTTTCCACGAAAAAACCGAGCCAGAAATATAGTTCCCTATATGATGTTTCAAAACGTTTTGCGATGTCTTTGAATAAAGGATGAGAAAATGCGAAGAGGTTAAAAATTTATTTTTATTATGATTTACGAGGAATAAAAATAATCATTCGTAAGTTAAATCGCTAGGAATAAAATATTAACCGAGACAGAACTCTAATTCCCTATACGATGTTACAAAATATTTTGCGATGTTTTTGAAGGCTGAGAACGTGAAAAGCTGCTACAAAAAACAGGGAATAAAAATAATTTTTTCCAGGAATAAAATATTAACCGGACAGAACTGTAGTTCCCTATGTGATGTTTTAAAACGTTTTGCTACATACTTCAATAAAGGATGAGAAAATGCGAAGAAGTTATAAACTTTTAAATGCGATTTATAAGGAATAAAAATAATATATTCCTATGGTAAATGTGAATAACATGAAATAAAATTTCAATGAAAATTTCCTAAGTTAAATGTGAATTCCAAAGAATAAAAAAAATTCATTTTTAATTTATTTTGAAGTTAAATGTGATTTACAACTAATAAAAAAAATCATTTAACAATATTCCTAATTAACAAGAAATAAATATATAATACGTAATTTAATAAGGAATAAAGAGATGCGAAATTTATAATGATCGTTTATACCAAATTCATCCACATTTAAGCACAATAACATTCTACGACCTATGGCGTAATGGGTTAAATCGCTGGTGAGAGATAGCGGGATCACACCCGCGCGTGAGATGAGTTTTTTTTAAAAAAAAGAGTGAGCTGCAATGCAGTACTTTGTGAAAAGAAGTAAACAGGTCTGGACAAGATGATTGCATCATAGTTGAGGTCACCCTTCATGAGTTTGTGCAATAGGTCGGAGAGGGGATGCCCTTAACGTTGCCGCCAAAAGTTGGTAAATTTCAGAATTAGTTGCCAATGGGTTGGAATCGTGAGAATATTTCGAGGGTAATGACGTCAGACACTAATATGGAGGGCTCAGAGTAATTTGAGAGTTTTAGAATTGTTTATTTCACGATGGGTGGGTCAAGCAGGGTGTCTTAGAGGGGAGGCTTGTGACGTCAGGATTCAAAATGGCGGAAGAACGGTAAAAACGGAGGAGTTTGTGGCGCGAAGGTGATGACGTCAGATGGGTACGTGACTGGAGGTGGGTGTGGTCATAGCCCGTGACCTTGGTGACTTTTCAAGGTTAAATCCGCTAGGGGGTCTAACCACTACTGACGTGTTGTACAGTTTCGTGCCTCAAACACAGTCTGGCAGTTTAATCGACACACATCCGTTCTTCCCCATATATTTACCGCTGAATAAAACTGATTATATTTGCAACGTTTGAATGAAAGTAACCGATCAAAATAATAAGGTAATTGACTTGAACAAGGAAAACGTGACTTATATGTTACACATCAGACCTAAATAAAGATGAAGATATTAAGAAAGCGAATTAAACTATTTTATGCAGTTCCGTCGCGTATCGTTAGAAAAAACGGGAAAATATCCCCCTAAAAACAGAAATATTCTTAATCAGTTAATTTACGGAAATGGCTTAAAAATCATAAAGTCATAAAATAAGTATAAGATGGACGTTGAGGCTTCTTACTGGAATTTGTTCGAAGACGCAATAGACGACAATTCAACGACAAAATAGTTGGAATATCGAGAAACCAATGTGAATGTTAAAAATCTCGAAAAATACGAAATATTTACCACAGACATGGTTTTCTACATCCGCACAACAGTTGTATACATTCATCATCATCATCATCATCATCCTCAAGCAGCCATGGGCTACGGAGATCCAACCAGACCCTGCAATTTAGTTCTCCAAGCAAGTCTATCCTGAGCTACATCTACTGCATCTGGCCACTGCACACCAATTCTAACAAGGTCCTGTTTGACATTGTCTGCCCACCGCATCCTACGTCTCCCCTTCTATCTGAGGCCTTTAGGCACACTGTTCATAACCCTATTCGCCAATCTATAATTATTTATACGGGCAACATGGCCAAACCAACGGAGTCTCTCTCTGCACAATATGCTGCTTAAAGGAGGTTGCAAACTCCTTTACCTAATCTCATCATTAGTTACAAAGTTGAACCACCTAATGCCCAAGATACTGCGTAGCATCTGGAATCAAAAGCATCTAGTTTCCTGTTATCTTGTTTACAAAGTGTCCAAGTTTCACTACTATAACTGACCCTAGAAAGAACCAAACTATTATACAGTCTAATTTTAGTCTTTAGGTGTATACGCCTATTTCTCCACACTCTCCATAGGTTCTTAAAAGTCCCGGCAGCAATCCCTATTCGACTGTTAATCTCATGCCGGACATCACCATTATCTGTTACATAGCTCCCAAGATAATTAAACTGTGACACCTGCTCAAGACTGCAACCATTCAGATTAACTGAATCACAGCCTGCCTTACCAATTTTCATCACTTTAGTTTTCTCTCTGTTTATAACCAAACCTACTCTAAACCCAGTCTCATCAACAGCTCGAATGAAAGAGTTCATCTCATCAACATCATTTGCCAAAAGAGCTAAATCATCAGCATAATCTAAATCAGAAATTTTCGTATCTCCAGCCCATTTAAGTCCAAAATCTTTCCCTTGAAGTGGATTTCGCATAACATAATCAATAACCAAGCTAAAGAGAAAAGGAGACAAAATGCACCCTTGTCGAACACCAGACGTAATGCTAAACCAATTGCTACAAGCCTTACCAACTCTCACACACGACTCAGTGTTATTATACAGAGCTTTCATAATGTTAACTAACTTGTCTGGTATACCATATGATCTCACAATCAACCACAAATTATGACGATCAACAGAGTCGAAAGCCTTTTGAAATCAACAAAGCTAGCAACCAAAGGTTTCTGAAACTCTAAACATTTCTCAAGAATCTGCCTAAGTGAAAATATCTGATCTACACATCCCCTACCACTTCTGAATCCACATTGCTCATCACGCAATTGACTGTCAACCAGATTCTTAATTCTATTAAGCACAATCATGGAAAGAACTTTACCTGGAACAGAGAGTAGGCTGATACCCCTATAGTTATCACAAGAACTGCGATCACCTTTTTTGAAAATATGGATAACAATAGCTCTGGTAAAATCCTTAGGAACCATGCCTTTATCATAAAAGATATTCAGAATTTCAGTCATCCAAGTGGTAACCGAAACATTCCCAGCTCTAAGCATTTCCGTAGTAATTTCATCTACCCCTGGGGATTTATGAAGTTTAAGTTTAGAAACAGCCAAAAGAACTTCAGATTGTGTTATAGGGCCAACATTAAAGCCACCAATGCATCTATCATCATTGCAAACAAGGGAGTAGAACTAACTACATTGTTTAGAACATCACTGAAATGCTCAGCCCACCTAGCCATGACAGAATCCTCCCCTTCTATAACCTTACCTTGTTTATCCTTCAATCCTTGTATGCCTGTCCGTTTTCTACCACATAAAACATTAACTATCTGGTACAGCTCTCTGCTGTTGTGCTGTCTAACTGCTTCCTCGGCTTTGTCAGCCAAACCATCAAGCCAATGATTCTTATCAGCAGCTAACTGATCCTTTACAAGTTTATTAAGGTCTCTGTAATGCTTTCTATTAGGACTAGTAGGGTATTGATTAAGGGCATTCCTGCAGTTCTTTCTTTCCGAAATAAGATCAAGTGCCTTATCACTCAGATAATTTTGCCTCCTCTGCTCCTTTTTCCCTAAAAGAGTACTGTTAGTTTCCAAAAAAGCCTGTTTAAAATGGCCCCATTCTTCCTCAACTTCAGTAGTAAGCAAACCATGACTGTCATAATGACTAAGTAACCTATCATGGTAAGCTTTGGCTATAACTGGATCTTTCAGAGCTTCAGTATTAAAAGTAAATTTTTTAACCCTAGCAGAACACTTTTTAAGTTTAAGTTGCAACACACTTTTAACAAAGGTAATGGTCAGATCCAATTTCAGCTCCCCTATATGCCCTGTATTCCTAACAGAACTAGCCCATTTGCTGTTAATTAATATGTAATCAATCATATTCTTATGCAGCCCATCAGGTGAAACCCATGTGTACTTATGTATGTCGCGGTGTTTGTAATAAGTGTTAGTTATTCTGAATCCATTGAGTTTACTTACCTGTAGGAGACGTTGCCCATTGCCATTGCAGCTACCAATACCAAAAGAGCCTATTACTCCTCCCCAAAGGTCAGAGTCAGTACCAACTTTGGCATTGAAGTCACCAAGAACAAGGGTAATATCTCCTTTCTTGACAGAATTCAAAATATCCTGAAGTTGTTCATAAAACCTATCCTTCTGATCCTCATCGGCATCCTCAGTGGGGGCATAACAGCAGATAACATTCAAGTCTTTAACGCTTGTCTGAGATTTTGCTGTAAGAAACCTTTCATTAATGCACTCATATCCTAGAAGAGCATCGCTAGCGTGTCTGCTGAGAAGCCGACCCACGCCTTGGTGATGCTTATTGTCGTCCCTCCCTGAAAAGAGAAATTTAAGATTATTTTTAAAAATCTGACCTTTATCTGTCCATCTGGTCTCTTGCAAGCCGAGAATATCTAAATTATAACGGTGGAATTCTTGTGTGAGGACATCAAGAGAAAAACCTCTGTGCAGAGTCCTCACATTCCAACTACCTATGGAGAGAAAATGGTTAGTGGGATTTTTAAAGAAACTATGTTTATTGAGAGAGGGAATGCCGACAACATCAAACAGCCCACTAATCGCAGACATGGGGCAAAGACCCGTTCCCCCACTACTAAAGGCTGAAGCCATCTACACTGGAAGACTTCATCCAATGTAGAATTTGACGATGCCAATAGAAGCAAAGAGTTCAGGTGCCTGCGATGACTTCTGCTCAGGATTATCCACCAGCTGATAAACATATCCTGTGAATCTATTCACTTGGGGTTGTCAACCCACAAACAAACAGAAAACACAGCGGATTTTCCCTCCACAGAAGCCCACCAGTGCAGCAAAATCAGGATCCATAATCAAGCTCAGAGCCATATATCTGTCCAGTCCAGTAGGTTTATATGGTCAGCACCAGGACCCTGTGTGGTTGACCACTCCTCAGCAGGGTAGAAAAAAAAGAAAAGTAGCCATAGTTGTCCAGATCAGTAGGCCACACTAATCTGGCAGCCCTCCCCTTCCGTTCACTTCCACAAGAGTGTATCTCTTTTGAAAGGTACTAACGGTCTGCACCACGAGAAGGCGGGGTCGGACATTAGGTGCTAGGCCTGGCCGGTTCTATGCATCATCACAGGGGATTGGTGCATAGCTCTCCTTCCAGTGACTACCTAGCTACCATTTACAGACCTGTATACATTAGGGTGTGCCGAAAAAAAATTGAAAAATTTTATTTCAAGTCGTAATACCGCGGAAAAGTTGAGAATTGGGGAGACTAAAAAGGGGTAAAAAAAGAAATAAAATCGGTTTATATCTTCCGGTCGCGCATGTGCTCTAAAGTTTGCCGAAATTTGGAAAAATTAACATTTTTACGATAATTTTTTATCTTACTTAACTTGTCACTATTTAAATGTAATAGCTCTAGTCGACTCTTACTCGAACCGATAATGATTTAGAAAACAGAATGGTTCAAATCGGTTAAGGTCTTCCGCTCGCGCAACAGCTGTCAAATCTAACAAATGCTCGCGCTCGTCGTAACTCGCTCTGGTCAATGACCACGACGCGATCCCCACCTACCACTCTCGCCACCGCGCTGCGCCATTGTTCTGTCAGTCTACACTTATTCCTCGTGTTTGATGTGTGTTTCGTTCGCTCTTCCAGTTATTATTTTGGCATTTGCATTTATTTCAATGTTGGTTTTGTGTTATGACATTTTTTTTGTAACTTTGTGACTTAACGGTGATATACTATGGCTGTACCTAAGCTGTCAGATCCCCACAATAGACAGAAGTATACTAAGTAAGGATCAGCAATATCTACTCGATATTTCCATGGCAATAAAGTCGGGGAACTGTAAAGAGGATTTGGCTGTCGAGATCCTGGTCCCTTGTCACACTCGAGGTGGTTAACAACAGCAAATCGAACTCTCAGATTGTACTTAAGTGAAGAAAGTCCCACACCTGAACTTCAAGAAATAGTTGTATTTATTTTGAAGTCATACACGCCAACGTGGTTTAGTAAAACAAGTAAATACTTTACAGAGGTACCAAAACTTGTGTACCAATCAATACAATCTTCAAGGTACCTGCCTGAAGATTTACGTAATATTGTCGACCCTGTGATCGAACGAAATGGCTTTTTCGCTCATTCAGAACATTTAATGTTAGCCATGACACAAGATAATACAAAACACATAAGAGAGCTCGGACTTCGACGAATTCTAAAGGCGAGACAGTTAGTTCAAAAGAGAACAACTATCAGAACATTCATGCCGCCAAAACTCAATTTCAAGGCTCAAGACTACTCGGAAATAATTAACTGGATGGACTGTGATTTATCTTCTCCCCAATTATTAAAAGATATCAGTGACGATAAGATTAAATCACATATTGAAAGTGACTCAGTCCCTAATTGGGATATAACATTCAAGACATTCCCAGTTCTCACACAGGCAGTTGAACGATGTGTAAAACTCGTGACAGAAGCCTCAGGAAAAGTTTGCGGAGCTGAGTCTAGGGATGGTTTTATCAGAACGACTCTGCTGTCAAGGCCAACCATGCCTAACTTCGCCCATAAATCAGATTTCAAAGTACCTTCAGCTAAGAATGAGTGAAAACGGAGATGTTCAATTGTTCAACATGAGTTTCTTGGACTTACGACTCTTCATACAAAAACTTAGTTTTTTCAATAAAAATATCTGTTTATAAATATTACTAATGGTCTAAAATAATTTGTTTTTAAACATTTAAACTTGTATTCAATAAAGAACAAATATAAAGAACATGTAAGTTGTTAGTGTTATTTTTCTTTGAACTGTGATCTACCTTTATTTGTAAATTTTTTTCAAAATTTCATTAAAGTTGAAGGCAATGCGCGACCGGAAGATGTTGATGGATTTAAATAATACTTAAACATTATATTCTGTGGTTCTAATACATAAGAATTTGAGCTATTACATTCGGGAAGACGCAAATTTAAAAACGTTAAAAATTATCGTAAAAATGTGAATTTTTCCAAATTTCGGCAAAATTTAGAGCACATGCGCGACCGGGAGATATAAACCGATTTTATTTCTTTTTTAACCCCTTTTTAGTCTCCCCAATTCGCAACTTTTCCGCGGTATTACGACTTGAAAAAAAAATTTTGAATTTTTTCGGCCCACCCTAATATACATATCAGAGGCAAAATACTGAAATCAGATGGGTCTGATATCGGCGGCAGTAATGTAGTTACGATAGTCAATAACGGGTACAACCAACACTATTAAGAGAGCTCAATATTATATCGAAAGCAGAGAATTGGAAGATATTGAATTGCCAGGAGTGACGACCACAATTCACAATTTAATTGATTTTACCGAAGACTTTTCACAGTGCTGCCACAAATATGATGTGGTTCAAAGATACCGCAGACAGTTCGAAAATGAATAAGTATTTGTACGACGGAGGCAAAGATAAACTGGACACGAATAATAAGATAAAGAATTTTGCACAAGTGTTGAAGAAAAATCCTGAATTCAATTAAGGATTCTCGGACAGATATAAAATTACAAAAAATAGTCAAAATGTAAGTTTATTCTTACCACTGAATGGGATGTTTGGATTCTGCCGAGACGTGGATAAAATGTTTCGCGGTGTAAAACATACCATAAAACTAGAAAAAAGTGACGACAAAGACATTTTTCGGAGAGTTGGGTCTACGTTGTATAAATTTGAAATATCTCACGTATCTTGGTTTATTCCAAAAGTGGAACCATCACTACAAGTACTTGCAAAACTAGAATCTCAGTTAGCAAGCTGCAATCCACATGAGATCTTTTGGGAATCGTGCAAACTGTACACATCTGATATCGAATTGACTCTCATGTAAGTTGGCAGGTTACTACAACTCAAAATAAACCTGTCCATCTTTATATTGTCTTGCAAAAGTCTAACCGATTAAATAGTCAAACCAGAAACAATATGGTGTTTGATCACATGTTACTAGACGGATTCAGATCAGAGTGAATAGAAAACAGTTTCCCAAACAAGAATTCGAGTGCAACTTTAAACCCAACACTTTAGACCATGTACGAGTTTACAACAGCTTTTTAGATGCAAAAAATATGGCTATCAACTCAGGAACACAAGTCAATTATCAAGATTTTATGAAACTGTATTCGATATTCCACTTCGATGTCAGCAAATACGAATCACATCTATATGAATTATCAGCAACTGCTGACATCGAAATACGATTTAAATTAAATAGGGCGCCAAATGAAGTTATCATGTATATTTTTTGGCAACATGGAATTTACTTGTAAGGTGTGTAGTAAGGACGCAGATTTAAAAAAGGAATATTTACAGTGTTATGGTTCATGTAAAGCTACTTTTCATATTGGATGTGTGGGGATAGGACTCGAGGTTTATAGAAATATGTCAGTAGACAGAAGAAGCAAAAGGGTATGTAATAATTGTAAGAAGAAAAGAGTTACCTCAACGATGGGCGGTTCCCTTTCTACAAGTGAAGTGGAACATGTGCAGCCATCTATGAGAGATGAAGATAACCATTCTGTGAACAATGGTAAGCCAAGTTGCTTTATGGATTCTTCTGATCATAAATTAAAAGTGGAGCTTATTAATATTTTTAAGTTGGAAATTAAAAAAGAATTCGCAGAGTTTGAAAAAAGAATTAATCAACAAAATGTTGATATTCTTAGATTGTTGAATTCTGTAGTAAAAAAATAGATGACTTCGTAAAGGAAAATGAATTAATTATGAATGAGTTAAAATGTCATAGGTCTGATCTTGACGAAACTAAGGAAAATGTATTTTTATTGAAAAAACAAATTAACATATTAGAGTCTAAGATTAATGATTTAAGACAAAATACATTAAAAAAAAATCTAGAGATTGTTGGTATACCTCAACAACCGCAGGAGAATTTACAATTAATTGGAAATAAGGTGTCTACTATATTACAAATTCCCCAGAAACAAGAAGATATAAAATTAATTAAAAGGGTTCAGTCTCGTAATGCTGATAAACCTGGTAATATTGTAATAGAGTTTAAGAACGAAGACATCAGAAATAAGTGGTTAGAGGGGAAAAGAAAAGGGAGGAAGTTATTTCTAAATTCGCTAAATGAAGAAATGGAAGAGAAACCATTTTACATAAATGAGCAATTAACAATAGAAAGGAAGAGATTACTTTATAAAGTCAAAGCTCTTCAAAAGGAATTTAAATATAAATATGTATGGATTAAATTGGAAAAAATATTCCTAAGGAAAAATGACGACTCAAATGCCATCAGAATTGACAATGAGTCAAACTTAATATCTGATGCGCTATTAAGTTCCTTAAAATGCATTTTTGATTTTTTGCTTTGGTTAATTTTTTTCTAGCCATAACATGGAAGGAACATGGGGTATTTATATTGACCTCGAAGAACTTAAATTCATCCATTCTGATTTCAAAAAAGGAATTAGTTTTATTCATTTGAATATTAGAAGTTTACGGGCGAATTTTGATGTGTTTTTGGCATTGATAGAAAGTAGTAATTGTACACCAGATGTAATAATCCTTTCTGAGATTTGGATTCCTGACAATGAAACATTTTTATATCATATTGAGGGATACAAAGGATTTTTTAACTGTAGACATTTTAACAGATCTGGTGGAAATGTGGTTTACATCAAGCAGCATTGGTGTGCTTCCCAGTTAGATTTCGAAATGAACTCAGTCGAAGTTATTGCATTAAAAATTCAATTGAATTCGACAATGTCGGTAGTCTTATTGGCGATTTATCGTTACGTTGGAGGTGGAGAAATGAATTTCATTGAAGAATTGTTTCAACATGTCGATAAACTTCCAGATCGTAATATTATTCTTACGGGAGATATAAACTTGGATACCTCAAAATCTACAGAACATATAAATAGTTGATTAGATCTTATGACTCTATACAACTTGTCAAATTATATTACGGGGATATATTCGCAATCACAAACTTGTATAGATCATTTATTCATAAGGAAAATAAGTTCTTTTTTCTTGTTGCCCCTGTATTGTAACTACGGACATCACAGATCATTATATGATTTATTTCACCTTTTCTTCAACAACGAATGTCTCAGTCAAAGCTAAGGAGCCGATACAGTCAATTATTTACACAGACAAAGTGAAATTACAACAAGGCTTCAAGGACTATAGTTGGAATCATATGCAAAATTATTATGACGTAAATGAAGCTTTTGACCATTTCTTTGAAGACTTTAAAAAATTAGTTAAAAAAGCTACAGTAAAGGGAAATGTGAATAAAAAATTAAAAAAATTTAAAACCGTGGATAACCACAGAACTTATTAAGTCAATACGGTACCGAAATCATTTACATAGATTATGGAAAAAAACAACAGATTTGATGCTAACTATTACAAAAGTTACAACCCTTTCACTACCGTTCCGGCCGTACCGGCCCGTCGGCCGGGAGAAGGTAGGTTGAATGGATGAACTCTCCCTCCCCTCTTTGTGCATCTCCCGCTCAGAGGGTTCAAACGACCATCAATTAACGTCTAATTGACAAACTGCCTGCATCCCTCCAGGCAACAGGGAGACTCTAAGAGTCGACTACAGAATGTGGGTTGTTTATTCCTTTATTGAAACTTACATTTCGGCAAAGAGCAAAGGAAACATGGAATAATTTTTTCGGATTTGAAGGGGAGAGAAAAACGTCTTAGGACCGAATAGTATATTCATGCATTGATAGGTTCTCAACAGAAAGTAGAAACAGTTGAAATTGTTAAATGTTTGATCAAGAGGGAATCAAATTCACAACTCTACAATTTCTTAAAAGAGCTTTTTATGGAAAAATGTGATTATTGACAATCACTTCTGAAGATCTGACTACGTATAAATATAATGCTTAGACAACAATATAAAAGAATTTCCACATTTTATTAACAGAATGCTAACATTTTTGAAGCTTTCTAATTTAAAATATAAGATTTTATAGTAAAAGGTTACAACAAAAAAAAATGAAGATCTACATTTAGTGGAGCTAATTCTTAAATTTCAATAATATTCTCTTATTATTTAAGGAGTTGCATATGCTGGAATATTTAACAGAAGCAATGCGTAAGGAACTTATATAATCTTTACCAACAGAGCAATAATTATTTATACAAACTTCCAAAATAAACAATTATTTGATAAAATTGGTTACATATTTGTTTCATATTATTTTTCATTCATTTTCATTTATTATTGGAGTCGAGGGGAGGGCATGTCCCTCTTTCCCTCATCTTCAGAATGTTAGTAACCGGATTGGAGATGAAAATAATATGAAACAAATACGCAACACGATTTTTCAAAAGAATTTTAAGACCACTGCAACGGAGTGGCAATTTCATACTGAAACACCAATTCAGTTATTTTCCATCTTTTATTTCTTTTCCGGTTCTATCCAGTTAATTGCTCTTCCCATATTTTTTTTTTCTAGATCCGACCTATATAAAATTATTTTATAGTTTTAAAGTACTTCTGGAATAGATTTCTGATACAATGAGCTTGTTAAACATTTAAATTTCTATAACCCTTTAAATATTGAGTGAATTATGTTGAAAATATAGAATTAAAGAGTCACGTGTTATGATGACTAATTTATCTTCAATGAAACACTATACACTAAAATTTTACTTTACCTACGAATATGCTTTCCTTTCACATCATGAAATGCTCTATCTAAATCGGCAATGGATATATTACTGCAAATGGCGACATTCCGAAAAGTTCCAACCCACTTTTCCTTCACCAATCCACTTTTTTTTCAACACTAACCAAAGCCTATAGAAATATGTTATATATAACATAAGTTTTGTGCGAACATGCCGAAAACGTGCTCGAAGAAAATTCTCTCATAAAGCTTAGGTAGTTAGTATTATATATAGCACTCTAAAAATAAATAAAATATTAAATTATTAGAGCAGCCTGTAACAGAGATGTGAGAGAAGCCTGTTAGTTCGCATAATACACTATGGAGAAGAACTGGGATGAAGGCGAAACATCAGTAGAAAGACAACACAGAAAAAGAAAGATCCATGCCTGATCAGGGATTCGAACCGACGTCCCGTTGGTTATTAGCTACACGCACTTCAGTAATAATGAAAATTCAAGGTCGAAAGATTATTATACCGTAATAAATGATTGTACGATGTGCAAATTCGTGTACCTCTGATTAGGAATCAAGTAAATAGTAAAGAGACAAAGTTATTTTACTCAGCACTTGGGGGTAGTTAAGTCTTAGGTTTAACCTCTAAGCTGCACACTTTTGCACACAACAGGGTAAATGGACAGGTCAAATGGGCTTAAAGAAAGTTGGTGTAGGAGATCCACTGGGCAGCTATTAGTAGGAGACAGATGGTAATCTTCCGTCAAGAGAATTCAGTGCATTCTTTTACTTATATAGGGTATTGCGTTTTACCCACAGGTTAATGTCCCATCTGACGGACGGCAATCTTCAGAAGCGCAACGGTGACCCCCTTCTCCCCGGGGTTAACGGAAGAAAATCTGAGTGCAATCGCATTTGCGAGTAGAAATTAAAATAAAAATAAAATAAATACCACCTCAAGCAGCTGCTTGCCACAGAGGTCTGACAGGAGCCTGTTAGTTTGGGAAAATGAAATTGTGAGTCTGGAGCTCTGTCAAATGGGTCAACCTGCTCCCTCCACACACACACACACACACACAGACACCCCGTGCGGAGGGGGGGGGGGGGGGTAGAGCAGTAACTAGCTATATTTGTGCCAGAGGCAAGAATAGAAATTGCACCGCTATATAGTTTCATAGCAGTCTTTTTCTGAGCCTCCTCATCTTGTATTTTTCTGAACCCCTCATTATGTATTTTTATGCGCCCCTCATCTTGTGCGCCCGAGGCTAATGCTTTACTTGCCTCACCGTTGTTACGGCCTTGGTAGTTCTGGGGAGAGCTGAAAGGGGACCGTATTGATTTTCATGTACCGTACACATACTTTGGAATAATACTTTTTGAAAGATCGCTTCCAAGATGAGAAAAATCATAAGCTGCCCTTTTCGGTAAGAATAATTTCTGTCAAAACACTGGAAGAACATATCTCGCCTCTGGATAATATAGGATGTTCCTTTTCAAAGAGAACGAAATTTATCGTTTTCCAAATTTTGTACTCTTTAACAGTGATAATTCGAACCAACAGATGATTTGGAAAATTTAAATAATAGTATTTTATTAGTACTTACAAAGAAAAAAAGCAATAAAATTAAAACTTTGGGTTTTCCCAGTGAATATGATAGTTTTTCGTGGGGAGGAGTATATAAGTTCCGTACTGTAGCTTGGGATTACGGTTCGAAAAATAGCAAAATTTGTTGAAAATCTTAGCAGAAGTGTTATTTTAAAATCCATTTTATAAAATCACTCTACAGCAGATACCTTTATTTAGTAGAGTTATTTATTATCAGTCGCACTCTTGTGCACACAATTAGCTAAATGCTAGGTAATAAGGACCTCAAAGGCTCATACATGGGTAGGATAAAGAAGACTCTTTGGGCAGTTGTTAAGAGACAGATGGAAACCTTCCTTCAAGTCCATCAATAAACGTGCACAGAGTGTGGTTTACCTGCACACGGACCACGGCGTTACGTCGCAACCGCAGGAAGGCATCGTTCCAAGTCCATCGGTTCTGCTTTCTCACCAAATGAAGGCTTTGGATTTAATGGAAATAAATCTCAACGCTGCTATATTTGGGACTCGAACCTGGAAACTATAGAGTAGAGGCTTCCAACACTACCAACTAAGCCAAACAGTCACCTTGCTACTTTTAGGCACTAATTTCCATGTTACTCCAGTTTTTACAATGAGCATTGTATTCTTTAAGGTTTTGAAGGAATACACTCATAATTAATGAGAAATGTGTCTGGAAATTTAAGACAGGAAATTATAAATTCACTGCCAACGTAGCATGCCATACTTGACAATCTAGAAATAGCCCCCCTCCCTCTCACAGCTTCCAGTAAGTTTGCCATAAAAGCCATAGAAGGATATTAGTCAGCTCAAAATATACTTCGATATAAATTTCAACTAAATAGCTTAGCTGATTGCTAGTGACATTTACAGAGAGGCAACATTGCCCCTCTTCCCAAATAAGAAGAAAAATACACTTCGACATTCTGGTAATAAAAAATCCTTAGATCGATAATTTTCGTAATTTTTCCGTATAACTTACGAGAGAAGGAAATGGAACACAATTAGCAACTAGAAGAATACATATCGCCTCTGGTGAAAAAGGGATATTCGTTTTCAAAAAGAGTGAAGTTCTTATTTTCGATCTTTACATTCCTCTCATATTAGAAATTTGATGTAATGGATGATTGGAAAAATGCAGGCATTAATATTTTATTAGTACCTTTACCACACAAATGGAGTTTCTCATTAAACAAAAAATTGCATTTTCCCAGCTATATTTTGGAAGCACGAAGCAAATCATTGCTGCCAATGTAAACTATGTAACCACCATAATCTATCATGCAAATTTCAAATTTCTATCATAAACATATCGTTGGCAATGTTTGTTAAATATTGTGGCATTTTCACACTTTTTCTACCATTATAGGACGTTATTGAAATATTCGGGGAAAGTGCGATTGCAATATTTCGTCAATACCTATCTAATCAAAAAGAATTTTTAATAATATTTTGAAATACGAAAACAATATGCACACACAGGCAAGACAGATCACAAAGTGTAGCTACTTTTCTTTTTATAACTAGGTTCAAAATTACACTTTCTTTATAATACCTGTAACCCATTATGTAATACACCACGAAATTTTAAATAGTTTTGTAGTGTGAACTTTCTTAATATTTTTGCGAATACCACTGTGAACTTTCTTAAATTTTTGCCTAAGAAACCAGGATTATCTTTCTTTTTACGCTACAAAACTTTCGTACATATTGCCTCTTTTAGTAAAATTGGAATCAGATGGCTTATTCGTATTTTTTCAATTATTTTTTGAAACTTTTGCCTCTAAAACTGGTCCAATTTTTTTTTTTCGTGTGAAAAGCGTATTTGTCACAAGTGATAGGGAATATTTCAAGAAATGTAATTGTGTTGTAAATAATCTAGTGTTCATGATTTATGTCCAAAGGCATAAATTCCTAAGATTAGCGTCATTCCGCTTAACTTCCGAAAACTATAGCACAAAACATTCTTTCCAAAAACAATAAATGCAATACTGATCTTCATTTACTTTAGGCTGCTATTAAAAAAATACTGAAGTTGTGAAGCTACCACCATCTGATGAATTCCTGAACCATTTTTTCAACAGCACATCTCGGCATGCAATTTATTAATATGTTTCTTGGCTACTTATCAAGGTGACCTGGGTTCGAGCCCCGGGTAAGGCGTGTTTGTGTTGCTTACCTGCTGAGGTCTCGCCCTCCTCATAGACCTTCTACTAAGGCGTAAAAACTGGCAGGTTCCTGTCAGATCTCTGTGGCAAGCAGCTGCTTGACGGAAATATTTATTTATTTTTATATAATTTGACCTCGCAGTTAGTTCGGAAATATTCTTGCTGAAGGCAGCATAGTTTACCTTTGGCGGAGATGGAAGATTGAATTCAATGAAGATAAAATACTTGTTTACTTTGATTTAAATCTCCCTCCTCCACCAGAGTTTGATTTCTCTACCCAATGTTAATTACTGATAACAGAAAAATATAAGAATTAGAAACTGCTTATTAAATCTCATTTTTCGAATCTAATCATGTTAATTTTTAAAGCTTTTTTTCAGCAACAGTTTTTTTTGCATGCCTCCGGTATAATTTTTTATGAGGAGGGGGGGGGCAAAATTATTTCAGAGTGGAGTAAAACTTTTTTTTCAGATAATGGGAAATCAAATCAATTTTTCAAAATATAAATATTTGACTCAAGTCTTTCATTAATCAGAGCAGTTGCAGAGACAGTAATCATGCATATATCACAAAACAAGGCAAATGAGGATGTCTGAAAATAGAACGGAAAAAATGAGATACTTATTTTTTAAAAATATTTGCAAAAATGCTTTCTTATATTAATAAATATAAATGATATGCTTCCGAAAACATAGGAAACGTAATGGGAAAAATCAATACTACATTTTGTAAGAAAATAATATTACTATTTAGTACACTTGTGTTATTTATCATTAATTTATTTTTCAATCAATTTTACCAGAAGAGAGGTAATTGCCCTCTCCTCCCTTCCAGCTCCCTCTGCCGACACCTATTGATAGCACTTTATAATTTCATTGCTGACTTTTCCGTTTGACCACGGAATTATTCCGAGCATAATTCACTCTTGACGAAATAAAAGTACACTAGAAATTGTTTCTTCCAAAAACTCAAAATAAAGTTCATAGTTCTGATATTGCTTTAAATTTTATGTACTGTTTTCTGCTTAGCAAATGTATTTTTGAAAGATGTTTGATTTCATTTTGTTCTTTCATTTCTTTGTCTCTTTTCGACTTGCTTAGTATGCAGCGTTGGCTGCCAGTAGTAGATGCGCCACTTTGGGGGCAAATGACCTTTTGACCTTGAAGGTCACGCAGCAGTCAGATGACCTCCAAAAGTCCCGTGATTTTGCCGTTCGTCCGCCATTTTGTATTCTGACGTCATATTCTCGAAAGGTCCCTCGATTTTCCCGCCATTTTGTATACTGACGTCATATTCTCGAAAGGTCCCGTGATTTTTCCGCCATTTTGGATTCTTGCATAGTTGAGTCATCATCCCCTGGTTGACACAAACCCATCGTGAAGCAACCGTCCCAAATATTTTTATTGCAGCGCCATCTAATGTTTCTAGTGTTTAACTATATTTATAAAAAAAAGTCTCCCCACCGGTGGATTCGATCTCACAACCTCACGCTTACCAGCGCGTTTTATCCATTACGCCAGCGGTAATATGTGAAAGCGATGCTTAAAGGTAGATGCTGTCAGTGAAGAATCGATCATTTTAGCCTACGAATAAATGTATTTCTTGTAAATAAGAGTATTTTTTTTCTTTATAAATCGGAATTGAACATTGGGAATTAATTTGATTATTTTTTGTATGTCACATTGGAAATTATTTTTTTTATTCCTTGTCTACGAATAAATTCGTTATACCTTGTAAACCACATTTAACTTGGTAATAAATTTTTATTTCTGGTATATTAGGAACATATATATTTTTATTCTTTGTTAATCACATCGAATGCGATGTCTACTGAAGAGAGATCCAAGTTCATAGAGTGGTATGGGGAGCGGCGTAAGGAACCATTCAATTTCCGGGAGGAAATGTACAAATATTGCAAGTAAGTCATTTATTTTTTTTACTCTATTATTTCACGAAATGTTAAAATTGTATTTTAGAAAAAAATTTTCAGTGTAAAAAATATATAAAAAATTGTTTTTTTAATTTGGTTCAAAAATGTAAAAACTGTTTTAACTGCTGTTTTAGAAAAAATATTTTACAGAATATAATTTTTTCAAAGCTTAAACATTTTTTTCTACAGAAAATTAATTTACGAAATGTAGATTTGTAAAAAATTTCCAAATTGTGTTTTAGAAAAATTTTTAAAAGCTTGAACTTTTTTACAGAAAATTAATTTACGAAAAGTAAAATTACAAAAAAAAAATTTCAGATTGTGTTTCAGAAAATAATTATTTTAGAAAATGTAAAACTGTTTTGTGAATCTTAATAAGAAAATGGTATTTCATAAAATCAAAAATTTTTTTTATGAAAATATTTATGAATAATATTTTTTTACGTTATGTCAAAAAATGTGTTTTATTGATTGGGTGGCAATAAAAATTTGTAGACATGTTTATAGTAACGAAAAAGTTTAATTGTTTTTTCTAATCCTGCTTCCTTTGCAGATCAGATGTGGATATCTTACGACGCTCCTGCTTGAAATTCCGGGAGGAATTTTTGAGCATCAACGAGGTGGACCCCTTCCAGTATACAACGATCGCCTCAGCTTGCATGGGTACCTACAGGTCTAAGCACATCCCTGATAATTCTTTAGCCCTCATCCCCATTCATGGCTACGTTAAAAACATCAATTCAAGCCTTGGCTGTATTCAGTGGCTAGATTTTGTTAGCCACACGGCAGGTGATAAAATCTGCCATGGCCTTAACGAGGATGGGGAACAAAAAATTCTAGGGAAGTTTGTGGACGGCTACTGCAAGGAGAGTCATAGCATTTATCAGTATTTAGGCTGTTTTTGGCACGGCTGCAAAAAATGTTATGATGAGGATACCATTAACCCTGTGAATGGGACCCCATTTTGGGCACTCTTTCGCAAAACCCAAGAGCAGGAGGAAATGTTGAAGCAGGCTGGGTACAAGTACATCAGTATCTGGGAGCACGAGTTTCAGGAAATGAAAAAGAGAGATCCTAAACTACAGGAGTTTTTGAGTACCCACGAGGCAGTCTCCAGACTTAACCCCAGAGATGCATTTTTTGGAGGCAGGACGAATGCTTCCAAACTACAGTATACGGTAAAGGGTTGTGAAAAGATAAAGTACATCGATTTCACATCCCTTTACCCTACAGTCACTAGCGTCAGATCTCGACCAATGGAAGGCTATGACAGGATGACGTCACAGGTTTAAGGTATAAGTATTACCGCTTGACAGCTGATAAGACATTAGTTGTTCAGTATCGTAACCATGGCCTGTGTTAAGCGTTCCCTGACCGGTGGCGAACTTCCTGCGAAGCGACTTGCTCTTAGAGATGATGATCAGCATATGTTTCAGTTAGGCTCTGATTTGTTTGCGAATGTTTGTGAGTACAAGAACTATCCCAAAGTGCACATACGTCTGTTCAAGAGGTTTAGTGATAATTCGTTAAAACTGTATCCTACAAAAGAGTGATGTTGTCTGAAGAACAGTGGCATGGACTGGTTTCTTATGTACCTACAATCGTCGAAGCATTCAAAGATATCGAATACGGCGAGTATGAACTGGACTCTACGGTTTGTTGCGTCGTGCTCAAGGGTAGACACGGGGTGCTCATTACAAAAACTATTCCCCGTGATGGTGCTCCAATGTCTTCATCGATTCGTCTCAGCGTCGAGCAGTGGGAGAGGCTAACAGATTCGTGTGACTCAATCACCTACAGTTTGATGGCCATGAAGTTTGAAAATGGTAAATTTTCGAATGCCGTGTGGAATGCAGAATTAGCTGCAAACCTTCCTCGAAGAAGCCTATCTAATGATCAGCCCCACGAGCAAGACAGCGGTGATTCAGTAAAGCTTATGGACTGTTTAAAGCAGACTTTGAATACAATCGTCAGAAAAGAACTTTTTACGATTCTACGTAAGAACTGTATCGGGTGCGAAGTGGATCATCTGAGTCAACTACGTCATTCGTGCCTTACCCTAACCGATGAATCAATTGTTGACTATTTCACAGAAGCAGTAAGAAACATTCATTTAACGGATATTGCTGAACGTTTTGTAGAAGAATCAGGTATTGAATTAAATCGACCAGCTAATATCTCATTTATGTCTGAATTGAACTTTCCAACGTTACTAAAAGAGCTGCACGACGAACTGGTACGTACATCTGAATACGTACTAACTAAATATTAATGTGAAATTAATGTTATTCTATTGTAAAAATAAGTGTTAATATTTTATGTTAATAAATATGATTGTCTCTCTGATATTTATGTCATTGTGATTTCTTTCTTCCTGTAGTTAACATGAATTTTAAGGTTAGCATTGAAAGTGTTAATATCGTTTGCTGTAATGAACGTTCTCAAGTCTCTGTATCAAGACCCAGCACAGCCCGCAAGTTATGCTGGGGTGGATGCTTTATATCGTGCTGTAAAAGAAAGGGGCGGGAAACTGAAGAAGACAAAAATAGCGGAATGGTTGAGGGGGAAGGAAGCTTACACTATTCACAAACCCGTGAAACATCGGTTTCTCAAGAACAGAGTGATAGTGGGGTGTAAAGATGAACAATTTCAGGCAGATCTGGTAGATTTGTCATCTCTTAGTAAACATAATGACGACTACAAATATTTACTGACATGTATAGACGTGCTTTCGAAATACGCATGGGCAGTCCCTTTAAAACAGAAATCGGGGCGACTGATCACAAAAGCCTTTCAAAAAATATTTCACGAAAGAAAGCCTCAGAAATTACAAACAGATAAGGGGACAGAATTCACTAACCGAGTGTTTCAAAAGTATCTAAAAGCACAGGGGGTTGAATTTTTCACTATTCATAACGAAACCAAAGCTAGCATAGTAGAACGATTCAATCGTACGTTAAAAACAAAAATGTGGAAATATTTCACAGATAAAAATACGAATCGTTACGTGGATGTGATAGAGCAGCTATTGCACAGTTATAATCACACCTATCACCGCAGCATAAAAATGAAACCCGTTTTGGTATCACGTGAAAACGAGAGTCGCGTGTGGAAGACTCTGTATGACAATGTGTGGTCTCCGCAAAACCCCAATTATAAATTTCAGGTGGGGGATACCGTACGCATTGTGAAATCTAAACTACATTTTTCGAAAGGGTACGAGGCTAACTGGACAGAAGAAATCTTTGTCGTTGACAAACGACTACCCAGAACACCACCAGTCTACAGAATTAAGGATCTTATGGGAGACGTGATAAAAGGAACGTTTTACGAACAGGAATTACAAAAAATAAAGAAAAATCTTTATTATCCAGTGGAGAAAATAATTAAAAAGAGGCGTCGTAAAGGAAAAGTGGAATACTTCGTCAAATTCAAAGGATATCCAATCAAATTCAACACTTGGATACCTGACCGTGATATGGCACCCCTATAAATAGAGAGGTATCGAGAATCATTCACCATAAATTATGTCTTTTTACGTAACGCTACCCAGCGACAGTTCGCTGAAATATTTTCCCGAAAATAAGACGTCTCATTATATCACTAGACTCCCTAAACCCATAACATTAGAGGGTCAATGGGAAGTTGCCCTGGCAGAAATCATTTACCCTCATACTTGGTATAATGTTACTCCGTTTAATAATTTATTTGGATTTCACTTGGGAACAGGGGATATGTACGGTAGGCGGATACCTCCAGGAATGTATGAAACAGTCCCCGACCTGCTACGGGCTATGATTGTACCGTCGCTTAGCGGAAAAATCAACGTGACGTATCATAAAGTCACCAAAAGAGTGAAAGTAGAAATTGTCAACAATGCCAAATTGGAACTTTATACAGGCTTAGCCGAAATGTTAGGTTTTGAGACAGGTACTATTGTTCAAACGATGGAAGCACCCTACGTGGCAGACATGCAAGCAGTTTACCCAGCGCTATTCGTTTACACTGATCTCGTAGAAACTCAGATAGTAGGGGACGTCTTGGCTCCTTTATTACGCATCGTGAAGGTGAACGGTAAAGACGGAGAAATCATCAGTGCGCAGTACGATCGACCTCACTATCTGCCGTTAATCAGAAACAATTTCCAAACTGTAGAAATCGTTATAAGGTCGAACACAGGTCATCTGATACCATTTGAACGAGGGAGAGTGTTGGTGAAACTTCATTTCCGACTGAAGCAGCTGTTTTAAAAAAATGCACGTTCCTTACAAGTGTTGCACTAAACATTATGAGGACTATTACGCAGCCCAAGTAGGTAATAGTCTGTCGTATTATCAAGGTCATCCATTACAGAGGGGATATGGTTTAGGAGGATTTTTTGGAGCTCTCTTTAAAGCGGCTGTGCCGTTATTAAAACAAGGAGCTAAAACTGTCGGTAAAGAAGCATTGCGAACAGGTATGAAGATAGCTGATGATGTTTTACGGGGTCAAAATCCCAAAAATGCTGCTAGACAGAGAATCAAGGAAGCTGGAAGGAAACTGGGGGAAAAAGCTTACATCAAAGCTAAAGAGATGATGGGGGCAGGCGTTAAAAGGAAACGGGGTCAGCCGAAACGTGTCATTTCTTCAAAGGCGAGAAGAGTGTTAGGACGTGACATATTCGATCCGTAATGGCTTTTATTCATCGTGATTCGCTGGAGTGTGCTAAATCACTCGACTTATTTGCTTTACCTCCCACACAGACCATCATTGAAGCGGGACAATGGGTTGAATATCACCCCCTGGCTAACATCTACGATGGAGGACCCTTAGAATTTCATGTATCTGGAAGCGGCGAGGAATACATTGATCTTTCCCAGACTATGCTCTATGTGAAAGCCAAGATAGTGAAAGCTCCCAATCTACCTCTAAAGAAAGATGAACTCGTCGGTCCAACAAACCTGTTTTTACATTCGCTCTTTGCCCAAATTGATGTATCGCTCAACGACCGCCTCGTATCCAGCTCCAATAATACTTATCCTTACCGAGCTATGATTGAAACGCTACTGAACCACGGTGAAGACAGTAAGAAATCTCAGCTGACGTGTGAACTGTTTTACAAAGATTCAGCCGGATGTATGAGTGAGACAAACCCATCAGAAGCAGGAAAACCAAATAAGGGTTTGCAACAGAGATGTCAATTAACAGATCAGAGTGCTATCGTCGATATGATAGGTACGCCACACTGCGATATATTCTTTCAAAACCGCCTGCTTTTAAATCTAGTGGATATAAAAATCAAACTGATCCGCAGCAAAGACCCCTTTTGTCTACTGTCATCTTCTGCCACTCCAGATTACAAAGTCATGCTAGAACATGCATCGCTTTTCATACGCAAAGTAAAAGTCAGTCCAGGTGTGTCGCTAGGACACGCAAAAGCCTTAGAGAAAGGCTCAGCGAAATATCCCATAGACCGTGTTCTTTGTAAAACGTATTCTGTACCCCAAGGTAATATGTCAATGATACAAGACAATGTATTCCTGGGTCAGATGCCTAATCGCATAGTCATTGGTTGCGTGGATAACGATGCTTTTAATGGTACTTATAGCAAAAATCCTTTCGAATTCAAACATTATCATCTGAACTTTATAGGCGTATACGTGGACGGCCACCCAGTTCCCTACAAAGCACTAGAACCCAACTTTAAAGAAGGAAATTGGATACGAGCTTATCATAGTTTATTTCTGGAGACGGAAAAAGCAGGCCAAGACCGAGGTATTCAAATAAGTCGCGACGAATATTCTCAAGGTTACACGTTGTATGCTTTCGATCTTTCCCCAGATCTCTGCGACGGAGGGCACATGAACTTATTACGGCAAGGAAATTTAAGACTCGAATTGAAATTCGCAGTACCGCTGCAGCAAACTATTTCCATCGTTGTCTATGCAGAATTTCAGAACATCATAGAAATAAATAAATCAAGAAATATCTTATTTGATTTTTCGTCATGAATGCCCTCCAACTCAACAGAATCCTGAAGAGAGATCGTTACGTGAGAACGACATTTCTCGGCGTATTTCCAGCAGACGGTTTAAAGAGAAGATTACCCTATTACCCAGCATCCCTCATTGTGAATGTAGATCCTCGGAATAAGCCTGGAAGTCATTGGATGGCTCTATATTTTCCCAATCCTTATACAGTAGAATTCTTTGATTCATTTGGAAATCCTCCTAATTATTTTAATGGACCTATTTTAAACTATGTATCGCGGTTCCAGACTATTGTATTTAATGATGTTATCCTGCAAAGTGACGAAACTGGTGTGTGTGGTCAATATTGTATATTTTTCTTAACCCACCGTTGTCGTGGAAAATCAATGTTTTCTATCATAACTTTGTTTAATGTAAATCGTCATTGGAACGATAGACAAGTTTATCGCTATGTAAAAAAAACATATCCTTTAAATGTACCTTTCTATATGCCAAAATAAAAAATTTTTAAGTGTAAAATAATTTGACAGACTCCTATTTTTTAATACACAAACATATATTTTATTCGGAAGAAAATCTTAAAAACTAGTTACAGTTCATCACATGGTGAGCCAAATCGGAGAAACATTCACAGATTTATAATATTTATTTTTGATGAGGGTTTTTGGAAAATTTATCTTTTAACACATTATCAAACTCAGCATAACCTATGGGTTTTACACTTTTTTTATTCCGCAATAGGTTATCTATTAAATCCACAATATTCGAACCCTTCACAGTCCTATCTCTAATTTTTAACTCTCCATTTGGAGTCCAACTCACAACATTACTTTTATCTAAAATACTCATAATATGTGAAGCATTTTTTTTGAAGTTTTTAGGAACAGTATCCGTTACTAATTTTAATACATCGTTCTCGACGTTCTGAAGTGAATCTAACT
Source organism: Ryuthela nishihirai (assembly GCA_038380435.1). Classification (NCBI taxonomy): domain Eukaryota; kingdom Metazoa; phylum Arthropoda; class Arachnida; order Araneae; family Heptathelidae; genus Ryuthela; species Ryuthela nishihirai. The sequence continues at coordinate 12,817,984 of JAWZYU010000021.1, read as the reverse complement.
GTACAGTAAAATCTGGAACATGACTTATATCGTGAGTGACATTTATATATTTCTGCAATACTTGATTGTATAAGACGATTTTTTCAGAATCGTTTATTTTACGATTTAAAATATCTTTCATTTCGCGGTCCAATTGCGATAACTGTTCCTCAGACGGGGAATGACGCGATAACCTTTCTTCAGGCACCAACACAAGTTTTCTACTATACTCCATTTCTACTGAGTAAGGAAGTGATAACGGATAATGCAGCTGGCACTAATACGCTAAGGAATCCCCCTTTCTGTACTAATAATCTACGCTTCTTATAGAGGGGAACTGTCTTATCAGCCAGTTTTCTTATAGACCTCTTATGCGGCTGCAATTTTATCTTCTGATTCCTAGTTAACTTAACATTCCCTTTTAAAACGTTTAAACAACATTCACATAGAGTTTTAATGACCCCGTTTGGCGTCTTTCTCAACATTTCCGTGCGCATGCGCGGTTTACAAATGCCTAACAGCCGTAGCTGTTCTAAATGAGCCTCTGTACACTTGGCCATTCTCTCTCTGAATGATTAATCTTAACTATGGATTAATCTTAAATAGCCTCCTTTAGATTAAATATTTTCTAAACAGCAAAAATTGGAATGTTACACAGTAAAATAACTGAGTCTTTACAAGTCCTTAGAAGAATGACGCTCTAACCACTTAGACAGCAATAAAACTTTTCGTGCAGCACAATGAGCAGTATCGTGATATCTGCACTCGTATTCATAACAACGGCCTAAATCGTTTATATTAGGGACCCCCAGACATTCTAAATTATAACAATTTTTGTTGATATACCGCTCAAACATTTTACATTTGCTCAAACCTTTGGCATAAAACACGTCATAGGTTAAACTGAGTTGAGTCATAAGGGTATACATTTCAGTATAAGGCCTATTACCCTGATTCCAATACAAATGATGCAAATTTTCGGTCGTCCAGTCACATGTTATCCTATCTTTAAATAACAATTCATTCCAATTATAGGGAGGTTTAAAAAGAAAATTTTCCATCCATTGTACATCTGATACACAAAAACTAAATTCTTTTACAATAAATTTACCGTCCTGAAGCTGAAAACCTTCTGCATCTAATATAACTGACATATTGACTGGGGATCAGAAAAGAATGACGTCTTTATATATTTTACAATGGACTGGTAGTCTGATCTAACCAATGAAAAACTTTACCTTGGTTGATAGACATAATTTACTTCCCCGTGGAATATATTTGTTCTCAGACGCATATCCTCTGGAGTTTCCATGCGAAGATCCACAAATAAATAATGATAAGGACGTCGGGTGGCATCAGCATAGACTTCCATGAAGAATTTGGTTTTACCGGGATACAGCTGCCTCGCAAGGTGATTAATCTGACTGATATCTCTCCTGGAATTAAATAAACATAAATAATGAGCGTTGAGTGAAATATCGCGCATCTCTTTACCTTTATGAAAAATATTTTGCACTATGAAAATAACAGACAGATTTTTATGATGGCTACCCTTTGTAAAGAGATGGGTTAGCCTCTTATCACTACCACATTCACTCATTAAATCATCAATCACAAAAACAGTACTATCTCCTAAATAGTCATTATAGTTAGTAGGTAATCCTTCCACGAACGTCACTTCAGGCATCTCGTCGTATAGAGGTTGATACATGCCGTAAAACCACACAATTTTTTCAGGTTGGGGCTTCATGAGCTTACTGTGTAATAATTTAGAAACAAAACGTGATTTTCCACTGCCAGTAGGACCTGCAACAAGAGCTGTAAAAGGATGATGTAAATGAGGCAACTCCATCTTTCACACTGATACAGAAAAATAGAAACAGTTTAATAAATACCTTCTTAATAGCCGAAGGGGATGGTGTCCAGATCCGGAAGGATACAGCGCTTGTCGTACACAACTCTGTAATCCTTCTTCTCCTCCCGGTTAATCACCTTGCGGCGCTTGGCATCCCTGGTAATCTTTCTAGGATTGACGGTTGTGAGCACTTGTGACATATCCAGGTTCTTTACCAGTTGGGTCAAGTTGTCGAAATTCAGAATCAGGGAGTTTGTATAATTTAAGGTAAACCCCCTGATTTTGCAGCAGGTCTTTCCTTTAGCCGTCTTGTACGCATAATTTTTTGCTCCTCCACTGATAAAGCTGATGATGTGGTCTCCTTCATCTAATTCATTTGTGAATTCCCCTAGGTAATTACCAATAGGGGGATCGTTTGTACCATTACTAATGTATATGATGGAATCAGTGTCGTAGTAGCAGACAGCCTGACCCAACTTCTCCAGCTCTCTGTACAACCTCAGTCTGGCATGGGCTGTGGTAAAAGCAGCTATAAAAACATTTGTCTGGTCCCTCTGGTTGACGAATTCCTGCTTATACTTCCAACTAATGGCTGCTAACTCCTCAGTTGGAAGATACATGTCCTTAACCTGTATAAAAATAAAAAATAATTTTTTTTATCAAACACAAGAAACAAACTTTTTTTAAGAAAACTTTTCCTTAACAAAAATGAAATTTTTGTCAAACACTAAACACAAAAAACTTTTTTTTAAAGAAACCTTTCCTTAACAAAAATAAATTTTTTATCAAACACAAGAAAAAAATTTTTTTTTAAATAAAAACTTTTTTAAGAAAACTTTTCCTTAACAAAAAATTAAATTTCTATCAAACTCTAAGTACAAGAAAAATACTTTTTTTCAATAAAACTTTTCTTACCTCTACTGTAGGATTTGTTAGCAACTTGTTGAAGGAAGCAAGGTCGGCGACGAAGGTTATCTGGTGCTTATTTTCCTTCATGCCAAAACGTCCCCAAAAACTGTTCAGGCACGTCTTGGCACATTGGCGTCGTCCTTTATTTATTTCAATGCAGCCAGGGTCCAGTTGCACTCCTTCTCGTCGAGAATAATTTTGGATGTAGGCGGATTTTTCTTCATCAGAATGGCAATCCACAGGCCAACCAGATGACTCCTGTTTCAACTTGAGGAATGTATTTATATAGCTTTTAAAGAGCTCAGTGGATTGCTCTTTAAAATGGTAAACTTCGTATAATTGCACGATAGTATACCCTACTGACACTGCTTTTTTCACTTCCTCAGACACCCACGTACCTGTCAAGGCTCTTTCAGCATTTGTATGCTCACAAGGAGGAGCTTGGCGTGTTTCCACACAAGTACGGCACAAAGGGAAATTTAATTTGTTGTTGGCTCTGTAAGGGAGGACTGGATGATAGAGGCCTCTTGGAGGAAGAATGCTGCACTTCACGATGCCGAAATATTGGGTGATGTCGCCAAAATCTGAAGTGATGATTTCTGGGTGACCCATGGGGTAAGGATCATACTTATTGACTGTAGGGTAAAGGGATGTGAAATCGATGTACTTTATCTTTTCACAACCCTTTACCGTATACTGTAGTTTGGAAGCATTCGTCCTGCCTCCAAAAAATGCATCTCTGGGGTTAAGTCTGGAGACTGCCTCGTGGGTACTCAAAAACTCCTGTAGTTTAGGATCTCTCTTTTTCATTTCCTGAAACTCGTGCTCCCAGATACTGATGTACTTGTACCCAGCCTGCTTCAACATTTCCTCCTGCTCTTGGGTTTTGCGAAAGAGTGCCCAAAATGGGGTCCCATTCACAGGGTTAATGGTATCCTCATCATAACATTTTTTGCAGCCGTGCCAAAAACAGCCTAAATACTGATAAATGCTATGACTCTCCTTGCAGTAGCCGTCCACAAACTTCCCTAGAATTTTTTGTTCCCCATCCTCGTTAAGGCCATGGCAGATTTTATCACCTGCCGTGTGGCTAACAAAATCTAGCCACTGAATACAGCCAAGGCTTGAATTGATGTTTTTAACGTAGCCATGAATGGGGATGAGGGCTAAAGAATTATCAGGGATGTGCTTAGACCTGTAGGTACCCATGCAAGCTGAGGCGATCGTTGTATACTGGAAGGGGTCCACCTCGTTGATGCTCAAAAATTCCTCCCGGAATTTCAAGCAGGAGCGTCGTAAGATATCCACATCTGATCTGCAAAGGAAGCAGGATTAGAAAAAACAATTAAACTTTTTCGTTACTATAAACATGTCTACAAATTTTTATTGCCACCCAATCAATAAAACACATTTTTTGACATAACGTAAAAAAATATTATTCATAAATATTTTCATAAAAAAAATTTTTGATTTTATGAAATACCATTTTCTTATTAAGATTCACAAAACAGTTTTACATTTTCTAAAATAATTATTTTCTGAAACACAATCTGAAATTTTTTTTTTTTTGTAATTTTACTTTTCGTAAATTAATTTTCTGTAAAAAAGTTCAAGCTTTTAAAAATTTTTCTAAAACACAATTTGGAAATTTTTTACAAATTTACATTTCGTAAATTAATTTTCTGTAGAAAAAAATGTTTAAGCTTTGAAAAAATTATATTCTGTAAAATATTTTTTCTAAAACAGCAGTTAAAACAGTTTTTACATTTTTGAACCAAATTAAAAAAACAATTTTTTATATATTTTTTACACTGAAAATTTTTTTCTAAAATACAATTTTAACATTTCGTGAAATAATAGAGTAAAAAAAATAAATGACTTACTTGCAATATTTGTACATTTCCTCCCGGAAATTGAATGGTTCCTTACGCCGCTCCCCATACCACTCTATGAACTTGGATCTCTCTTCAGTAGACATCGCATTCGATGTGATTAACAAAGAATAAAAATATATATGTTCCTAATATACCAGAAATAAAAATTTATTACCAAGTTAAATGTGGTTTACAAGGTATAACGAATTTATTCGTAGACAAGGAATAAAAAAAATAATTTCCAATGTGACATACAAAAAATAATCAAATTAATTCCCAATGTTCAATTCCGATTTATAAAGAAAAAAAATACTCTTATTTACAAGAAATACATTTATTCGTAGGCTAAAATGATCGATTCTTCACTGACAGCATCTACCTTTAAGCATCGCTTTCACATATTACCGCTGGCGTAATGGATAAAACGCGCTGGTAAGCGTGAGGTTGTGAGATCGAATCCACCGGTGGGGAGACTTTTTTTTATAAATATAGTTAAACACTAGAAACATTAGATGGCGCTGCAATAAAAATATTTGGGACGGTTGCTTCACGATGGGTTTGTGTCAACCAGGGGATGATGACTCAACTATGCAAGAATCCAAAATGGCGGAAAAATCACGGGACCTTTCGAGAATATGACGTCAGTATACAAAATGGCGGGAAAATCGAGGGACCTTTCGAGAATATGACGTCAGAATACAAAATGGCGGACGAACGGCAAAATCACGGGACTTTTGGAGGTCATCTGACTGCTGCGTGACCTTCAAGGTCAAAAGGTCATTTGCCCCCAAAGTGGCACATCTACTACTGCTGCCGAATGAAAGTAAACATGGGAGTTAAGCCTTTTGTTCTGTTTTATTGCATGCCCTAGAGGTATGTCTCTCCCCGCTTACTACTGCAGTACCCTGCAGGTTAGGGTGTGTTACAGAGAATGGTAATATGCATGCTGCTGACCACTGCAAAGCACAGATATTCGCTCCATGCACAGTGGCAGTCAAAGTCGCACCTCCATTTTTTCCCGCAGCTGAAAGTCACATTCTCATCAACTGGTTGCGTTCTAGTGACAATCTGAAGGGTAGTTTCCAGAGATAAGATGTAGTCAGTAAAATGGCTTTTCGACTCTAAAAGTTTTCACTGAGAACAAATATTTGTTTTAATTCACGAAACTGAATTCGGTTTCTTAGGAAAAAAATCAGTTTATGCTATGAAATAAAAATAAAAATTAATTATCTCTCAAACATCTCCTTCTCAGAGAAGTCTGACAGGAACCTGTCATACTACGCTATAGACAAAATTTGTGAGGAAGGCGACACCGCAGCAGAAAGACACATCTATACATAGGGTACGACTTTTTTCAGATTAAAAATAACTCCATTAGATGAATAATTATCGGGAAAAAAATTCCTCTTTTTTTTTCAATTTGTGTTGAAATAAAAATAATTGAAATATTCATATATAAGGTAATAATTTTATTATTGACATACGATAACATATGCATATCCATTGTTTCTTCAGCGAGAGGGTTAGTCGATAGCCCGGCAGGCTCGTAATCTACTTGAGGGCAACTACAACTGCTGGAGGGAATATTTAATTTTTAGAAAAGAATTCATAGCGGAATATTTAACGGAAGAATGGTTTGCAAAACTTTTAAAAATTGATGGAATTGAAAAAATATAGATATAGATGCATAATTTTAATTCCCATAAAACATGTAATTTCACGTAATATAATAATAAATGGTTTGAAAACAAATTAATACATAGAACACTTAACTTTTATAAGTTCAATCTTTATCTGATATTATTGCATAATCATCTTAAAATTTCGGGTGGGGGGAGAGAGGGTCTTATTTTTCCTAACAGCAAATTTGGGGTAGTTAGTTCCTATACTGCACGACTGGCATGTTTGGAGCTCTGCAATAAACAAATTATTAAATGAAAAATAATTCCTTTGTGACAAGATAGTAAGAAACTTAACGTCTTTTATTCTAGATTAAAAGTCTCTGAGGTGAGGCTACTGATAATTGAAATAACAAAAGAAAGGTACCGAACGCGCCCAAAGCTGCTTACCTTCGGTGATCGGACGGTGTTTTCAGATTCAAATTTAAAGCATTTGTTATTTAATTATGAAAACATTTACTTCAACCAAAGCCGTATTATTAAGTGCAGTGGCCGACACAGTACGTAACTATTTGATGAGGGGATTGAATTATGGATCAAAAGAAAAAATAGAAGCTTTTGTTACCTGAATTTCTTTTTCTATTTGAGTTTACCTTACAATTTTATTCGTTTTCCTCTTAATGCTGCTGCAGCTCATTTGTTGTCGCGCTGTAATGCGACAACGAGAAAATATTTCCTGTTGACTACTACTCTAGATGCTGAAGTGTCGGTGGTTTGACTACGCAAATAATGATGTGGTTAGAAGATGGAGACATCAACAACTTTTGACTAGTTTCTTGTGTAACGAGAGAGACAGGGACGTACCCAGGGGGCCCGGAATATTGTATTGTTTTGTGCGCACAAATTTGTATTGTTATCCACTCATTCTGTTTTCCGTGGTCCCTGGTCTTAGGTTGGTACACGCTGACTTTCCCCCCTCCCCACACACACAAACTGCCATGGTTACTGGCTTTAGGCATGGGCCATGCTCTTCTCCTTTTCCATCCTCTCTGCTTGTTTTAGTCATTTGCTTAATTGAATCACTTACTGAATTACTTTCCAATGTAATTCATAAATAATGATACACAATTTCATTCTTTTCACCCTCCCAAGTTCAGGTTGTGTGGTCCAGATCAACTCTCTCTCTCCACTTATATTTATCTTTGCAATCTTGATCTTGTCTTATTCATATCTCAGACTTCTCTATCTGCTTTGAAATCCAAAACATTTGTATTTGGAATTAAAAATAGATAGAGTTGCATTTGGAACACTAAAAGTAGATTAAAAAAAAACTAAAAAATTTATTATTATTTATTAGCATGTTTGTCTACTGATCAAAGGGACCTAGGTTTACAGCCCCGGATAAGGCATGGATATTTGTGTTGTTCTTCTGCTGAGGACCAGCCATCCTCACAAATCCCTTCTACTATGGCGTATTAAACTGAAAGACTCCTGTCCGACTTCTATGAGAAGCATCTGTTTGACGAGGGTATATAGATAATATCTACCCTGCCCCTGGGAGAAAATATGACACTGAGGGGATTGGGAAGGTCGACGTCAGTTAAATGGGAAGTAAAATTTTAGCCTTGTGTGCAGGATAACTATAGCCTGTGCCATTAAAACAGTAAGATTGAGGCAGGTTTCCATCTGTCTCCTAACAGCGGTACAGTGGGTTTTTGCTGTAACCAGGACATTTAGCCCATCGTGCAGGAAACAGAGCCGCTCAGACGAAATATGTTAACTCAAGCATCATTCCATCCTCCTCACCACAATTGACAAGAGCAGACCCGGATCTGAAAAAAAAATCGAGAAGAGAGGGAAACAAGAAACACAATCGAGCAGAAAAAACGGAAAGGGGGGGGGGGGGACAAGAGGCTGTATTTCCAATGCAATATATCATTTTCCCCCTGTTTTTTAAATTTTTGAATTTTTTTTTTTGAAAAATCCATGAAACATAAATAAGTTTAGTAATATTTATTTCTATTACCCTTACTATGATTCTGAAAATGAATAGGAGATGCCCACCCCCTCCCTAGATCTTGTCCTTGGACTCGAGTATGTAACCCTCCACCCATAAGACTTTTTTAGGCACGTTACTGATGATCTGAAATGTAAAATAGAACAGACTACTTTTGATTTAATCATTTGCTGAATTGAATCACTTACTCAATTACTTAACAATGTAATCTATAAAACTCATAATGATACAAAATTTTATTCTTTTCACCCTCCCAAGTTTAAGTTGTGTGGTCCCAGTCAACTCTCTCTATCCACTTATTTTTACCTTTGCAATCTTGCTCTTGAAGTCCTCTTTTCGGCATTCCTTTTTTCACACCATTTTTCCATCTCTTTCACCGTCTTCTTCCTGTGGGTTCTAATTTCCATATTAAATTTAGCCCTCTTCCTTTATCCATCATATTCATAAGTCTTTCTCATTTTGATAATATTTTTTACACCTCCAATATTTTTATGTAATCTCTGATTGCTTTAGTTTCTTTATTTCTCATTTTATCTAGTCTTTGCTTCCTCGGATATCTTTTGCAATATCCACTTCGATTACTTTTATCTCAGATGCAAACCTTTTTCACAAAATCATTTTTGATTCTTATGTTAGAGTACAGTCTACAATTGTATTAAAATCTATTCTTTAAAAATCAATTCAGCACTCTTACTGCTTTCTATTTTTGGTCTTCTATTTTAACAATCTTTCTTTAATTTTTTTCATCATACATTCGACTATTAATAACAGCTTTCTCTTTGCTGGATGTTAGAAAACTGACATCAGAATCCGAAAAATGGAAACATTGGAAATTTTTTTCTTTGAAAAATTTCTAATTATGACATCTATTTTATGTAAAAAGATGTAATCCAAATAATTACAATCTTATGCCAGTTTTTAAGTAGAAAATCAAATTTAAATAGCTTTTAAAAGTTATTATTAAAAAATAATAATGAAAAAACTCTTCAAAAATCAACAAACAAGCATGCGTTTTAAAAACCGTTTTGGGAAAGGAGTTAAGAGCAAAAGTCACAGGAGTCTGATATCTCGTGTTCAATGGGTGTATGTAGCTCATGACCATATGGGTTTCGAGGTGAAGGGATGCTCAGCTTAATGAGAGGCAATTTACGGAGTGGAGGGAGCTCTGCTGCGGTCAACTCCGTTCTCCCTTCGGGTGAAGGAACGGGGAACGACAAACTAGCAAGAGTCCATTTCAAAACTCGGCCGGTTTGGTATTCTGAGGTACTTCGTTTTCCAAGGCCTGTGGTAGTTAAAGGGTTAAATAATCTCTTTTGTCGTAGTCCAATGCTTAAAAAAAACTTTTCAATGTAAATGGTAAAGCTTTAGAATTATAACTTCGAAGCAATTCCCAGAAATGCATTTGTTTTGCAAAATTAATTTAATGCCCTACTCAATTAATCATAAACCAGGGGTGCACAAACATTTTTTGCTCGAGCCAAATAGAAATAAATGTGTTTGCTGTGGGGTAATAAGTAAGTGGGGTGCAAATAAATGACTGAAAAAAGTAACTTTTTTATTACATTTGAATTCTTGCGTATTTGGTACAGATTCTCAAAAAAATATCCGAACACTATGGGTGATTACAGAATTCAGAAAAAATATCAGGCAACAATTTTTTCTGAATTCTGTAATCAACTATAAAAAAAAAAACACCCCCTCAAGCAGCTGCTTACCACAGAGGTCTGACAGGAACCTGTCAGTTTATATGCCAGAGTAGAAGGTCTGAGAGGATGGCAGGACCTCAGCAGAAAAACAACACGAACATCCATGCCTTACCCGGGGTTTGAACCCAGGTCCCGTAGATCAGTAGCCAAGCGCGCTAATCACTCGGCCACGGGGAGTGTTCGGATATTTTTTTGAGCGACTGTACAGAGCCGGATCTAGGGGGAGGGGGCAATTACAAACATTCAGAATGCTAGTAGGGATAATAGAAGCCAAAAACTATTAGTATTTATATATGTATATGGCATGATTTTTCAGGAAATATTTTAAAGACCTGTGAAATCGGGGGGGGGGGGGGGGAGGTTTTCAAATGTGAGTTCAGATTCAGTTTTAATATATATTCTTGTGAGAAGTTGCCAAAGCCATTATGCATCAAAAAATAAATCAATTTGGTGGCATTAATATAGGATCTGGTTTCACATCTCTCAGGGAGGCACTCTAACTGTTCAGTGATATAGATACGAGATTTTCCTTCCTATTTGAAGCTATTCAGTTGTATCATTTTCTTTGTCAGTGGAATAATGTCTATTCCCATAGAACTCATGTAGTCAGTGATTTCTTTGGAATTGAAGATATTCATAGGATGGAATGGTGAATCAAATCCTCACACCTAAATCCAATTGAGCATGCATGGGACACCTTGAGGAATCGTGCACGTGGCCAGTCTCTTTCAAGAATTCTTCATGAACTGAAATTTGCTATTGTGGAAGAGTGGGCTTTCTTACCATAAAATCTCATCAACAGCCTTGTCAAAAAATGCAAGGTTCAAGGTGATGTAAGAACCTGGTGAAATTAGCCTCCAATGAGGAGCTACCTACACCAGTCACAACAGAAGGGTGAGATAGCAGAAAATACTATATCTCTGCTACATCACCTAGGTCAGTAGTAAAATATGATAGAGAAAAAAAGGAGAACAAAATCAAAGACATTAGACTTTGCAGAAAAGGCCGATGTTCTGAAAGAAATCAGTGAGAAGTTGCATGCATGTTTGCAGCAGCTTCTTGTTCTGGTGAGTGCAAAGAAGGCGCTAATCAGTAATCCATGGTTCCGATAACATGAAGCTTCCGAAACAAAACTGCTCTTTCAGCATTGTAGAAGAAACAGTTAAGTAGAATGTGAGATACAGTTTCAGGTGTGCTGTATGTGGCACAGTTAGGACTGTGGACTCTGCCGAGAGTGTGAAGAGTAGAGTTGCTGTAGATGACTTCAACTCTGAGACGATGTAGGAGGGTCTCCTCAGATCGGTTGAGTTACCAAGGTTAGGAGCAGTGAGTGAGGGAACTACCAGGTACCTAAATGAGGAACAACTGGAGTCCTTCTGCCACTGAGCAAGACAATATTGGATCATCTGTTCTGAGACAAAAATCTTGCAGTCGCTGAGAGAAAGAGGGAAATTAGTAACATACCTCTGACTTTCAAGTGCCTCTTTAGCAGTCCGATCAGCAAGCTTGTTGTCAGGTATCCCAAATGGGAGGGATCCACTGTAAGTGAATCGTGATACTGACAGAAGTGAACTTGGAGCATATCTCGAACCCCTTCCTTATTCAGAAGATCATGGAGACATGCTCCAAGTTCAGAGGCTTCCATCTCCCACATCACACTTCCTCTACCAGTGCTGAGCTTCATGCTATCCTTGAGGCTGTAACTTTCATCCATAGCCTCAGGGTGGCAACTTTGTCATCCTCTGTGACTCCAAGGCAGCCCTCCAGAAGAGAGACAGCAAGAGTTGAACCCCTTCCTTATTCAGAAGATCATGAACTCTAGCTGTCTCTCTTCTTTTGGGCTGACTTGGAGACACAGAGGATGACAAAGTTGCCACCCTGAAGCTGTGGATGAAAGTTACAGCCTCAAGGATAACATGAAACTCAGCACTGGTGGAGGAAGTGAGATGCAGGAGACGGAAGCCTCTGATAATATCAGTATTGAGGATGGCAAATGCAGAGGCAGCACACAGTCTTTCCCAATTAACAGATCTGTCAGTGTAGACCTCAGTATACCTCTTATATCGTGCAGTGACATAGGAGGTGGAGAGGAGTCTGACAACCACAGGGTTCTGAGTTGCTCTTTCAGCCTATTGAAGGGATGTAGACATTGATCTTAAGATCACTGTTCTTCCAGGGTGGAAGATCAGGAAAGAGCACATTGCCAGCAGTGGAGCTAGCAGGAAGGACTCAGCTGTAGAAGTCATGGCAGACAGGGCAATGGCAGAGTCTGGTCTGTCGTGCAACTTTCTGAGCAGCTCATGATTGAAATGAAGGGTGTGCAGCCTCGAAAAATGGCACAGTAGATCCCTCTTCAGATGCAGTCGGAAAGGCGATAAGATGTGTGGCTGTCAGGAATGATCATACACCTTATTAAAATCTTGTATCCACCAATTCCAACATCTCCATTATGGGAATTTGTGCCCTCATATGCAACACTCTTTCATGTTACACAATTCCATCATTGTCTCACTTACTCTTACTCAGCCATATCACAATGCTTTTCTATACATTTAATTTATGCTGAAAACCATTTTGAGCTTAAGTGCACTTTTATTCATTATTCCTTAATTATAAACAGCAATGTATTATTATTGCCTCTGTATAAGGAACAATTTTTTTTTTCTGTTTGAAACATATAGGATAAAGAAGAAGCCTGGAAGTGATTCCTTTAGAGATCTTTTCATACAATGACATGCCCTAATAAGACTAAAATTACTGATGACCACTGCCTCAGAGCAAATGTAATGCACAAAGTTTGCTTGCCTTCTGGAATAGTAGCTAGCTCCCTAACCACTATGTCAATTAAGGCTTATGATTGCAAATGATTTTTGACTTCTTAAATAGTAATTGCAATGGTAACTAATCAAGTATTGAAAATCCTTGTAAACAATATAAATTATGGTGATACTAATTAAATTTCCATTAAATTGATATTGTGAAGAAACTTAAGTACATAGCGTTCACTATGACAAAAGGGTAATCAAATTTTGTAAAATAAAAGTTTTATACTCTATTTATTCTGCATTTTATTGATGAAATTTAGACGTGGAATTACTTTTAATAATAAATTACTCCTCAAGCAGCTGCTTGCCAGAGAGGTCTGATAGGACCCTGTTAGCTTAACATGCCATAGAGTAGATCTGTGAGGAAGGTGAGACTTCAGCAGAAAAACCACACAAACATGCATGCCTTACCAGGGGTTCGAACTCTGGTCCCTTTTAACAATAATCAATCATGCTAACCATTCTGCCACTGGAATGGCTAAACTTATGTATAAAGATCATTCAAATGAAATATGAATAACCCCTATATCTGTCCTTCTCATACAGGAAACAGGTAAACAGAAAGGAACTCATCAATACTAAAATCAGTGGCAAGCAGGTCCAGATCTGGAAAATAAATAAACAAGGGGTGGGGGGTCAAGTGCGACAATCGATCTGGAAAAAATTAAAAAGTGGTGCCAGAAGATGACTTCCATTGCAGTGTAACATTTCCCCTTTGTTTTAGAGGTTTTTTTAAAAATAATTCATGAAAAATATGTGAAATATGCACATATTGAGTCATTTTTGGTTTATATTACCTTAACTAGTATTCTCAAGATGGGGGTGGGCTCTCCTAGATCCTGGCCTAGTGGCAGGTATCAGCTCGAATGTGATAGGTGATGTGTGGATTCCAGACAAAACCCACAGAAGCGTATGAAGTTCAACAATGTGTCATATACTGATATTTTAATATGACTATCAGGGTCTGTTGTTAATTGAGTTGTTGGACTCCGTAATGATATTGTGAAACTGTGGGCATTTGAAGGCAGGGAATAAAGTTTAAGTGCTTGAAACTTTTGAGTAAAAGAGTTGTTTTGTAGAATGATAACATCCACTCCCATAATGCTTTGTTTGGGTTGTTTTACCTCTGAGTGGAGCCCATAGTGCTCAAATAACAATAGCAATGTAAAATAGGTATGATTGGATATGCCTCGAACATCTCTATAGTCCTGGCATTTTCACATTTCTGACCCTCTAAAAATGCCATGAAAAGAAGGAAATTGGATGAAGAGTTACATTGCACTGTCACACACTTTTTCATCCAGCAGGTGACGGTCACCAAAGTCACTAGGAAAGATGGTATCATCAGGTGCTAGTTTCGTTTGAGAACAAATGTCTCAATAATCTTGGCAAATTTGAACATCTCAATAAATGATTTATACTTCATTTCTGACTTGTACACGTTTTTATTTGAATGAACCTTATAGATCAATTTTTTAATAATGCTTTAACCTGTATCTACCTATTAAGGTAGTCACGTAAGGAAAGATATGCACCAATCCCCTGTGATGATGCTTAGAACCGGCCATTTATGCTAACGTCTGGCCTGCCTTCTTATGGTGCAGACCGTTAGTACCTTTCAAATGAGATACTCTCTTGTGGAAGTGAACGGAAGTGCAAGGCTGCCAGATCAGTGTGGCCTACTGATCTGGACAACTATGACTACTTTTTTTTTTCTAACCCCGGATGAGAAGTGGTCAACCATACAGAGTCCTGGTGCTGACCATATATATCAACCTGAATGGAATAATGGCTCTGAGCTTGATTATGGATCTTGAATTTGCTGTACTGGTGGGTTTCTGTGGAGGGAAAGTCATCTACTGTGTTTTCTGTTTGTGGGTTAACAGCCTCAAGCGAATAGATTCACAGGATACATTTTATCAGCAGGTGGATAATCCTGATCAGAGGCCTGATCAGGATTATCCACCTGACAGGCACCTGAACTCTTGCTTCTATGGGCATCGTCAAATCTTACATTGGAGGAAGTCTTCCAGTGTAGGATCTTGAATTTTCTGTGTGTGTGGATCTTGAATTTACTGTACTGGTGAGTTTCTGTGGAGGGAAAAATCATCTGCTGTGTTTTCATCATCAGCCTTTAGTAGTAGGGGAATGGATCTTTGCCCCATTGATTAGTGGCTGTTTGATGTTGTCAGCATTCCCTTCTCAATAAATATAATTTCTTTAAAAATCTCACTAGCCATTTTCTCTCCATAGGTTGTTGGAATGTGAGGACTCTTCACAGAGATTATAACTTTAATGTCCTCACTCAAGAATTTCAGCATTGTAATTTAGATATTCTTGGCTTGCAACAGATCAGATGGACAGATAAGGTCGTTTTCTTAAAAATAATCTTAAATTTCTCTCTTTAGGGAGGGAAGATAAAAGGTATCTCCAAGGTATAGATTTGCTTCTCAGCACACGCTGGTGATGCTCTTCTACACACACCGGCCACTGAATTAGAAACCTTTATGCAAATGCATGTAAACGTCACTTGCACAGTGTATATGCACAATAGGTGGTCATGTGCATCACCACGTGATCTAGGCAACTATTTAAAACTGCTGCTCATCTGTAATGTTGATCACAATGGGAAAAACGAATCTTTCAGGGTTCGATAAAGAGCTTATTGTGGGTGCCCGTCTGGCTGGAGCGACAATTTTAAAAACAGCAGAGCTGATGATTTCTCAAAAGCTGAGATATCTCGGTTTTTTAATTAGTGGAAAAATTTCCCAAATTGCTTGTCTAAGAGGGTAAGTGTCTTAAATAGTTTAATAGCGCAACGACAATCTGTCAGGAACAAGATGGCTGTTGTCGAAGAAGGCGTGTACGGAGAAACAGGACTTCCTGTGTGCAGCAATTGACCGAAGAATTCAATGAAGGCTCTTCCCAACCCATATCTCAATGAACTATGCACAGGGAATTGAACTGTATTAGCAGTTGCATGCCTATACGAAAATTACTGATTTCTGCGAAGAACTGGAAAGTTCATTTACAGTGGTGTCAGGAACACCGTGACAGGACACTGGAAGACTGTAAAAAAGTCATGGTCTGATGAATCATGGTACACCTGTACCGATGTTAGACAGAGAGTTTGGCAGGAGCCCCATAAAGCAATGGACCCAGCTTGCCTTGTAATCACAACTCAAGTTTCTGGAGGCAGTGTCATGGTGTGGGGCATGTTCTGTTGATACCGAACTGGTCCCTTGATATTGCTGAAAGATTGGGTGTCCGCCAAGGATTATCTGAACATTGTTGCCAATCAAGTCCATCCTGCAATGTTGACTTTTTATCCAGCAGGTGACGGCTGTTTCATGGACGACAAAGCTACGGTCCAACGCACAAGATGTGTTCAGCGAGCATGACAGAGACTTGCACCACCTTCCCTGGTCACAACAAAGCCGAGATCTGAACCCCATTGAGAATGTGTGGGACATGTTAGAAAAACAAATCTGGGAGCAAAGTCCTCTTCCATCAAATCTGAGCCAGTTAATGGACTGTCGGGTGAATGCCTGGCATACTGTAGATGTAAAGGCACTCCAACACCTTGTGGAATCTATTCCAAACCGCATATGTGCTGTAATTCGGGCGATAGGAGGTCTAACTCAGTACTAAATAAGGGTTTCTAATTCAGTGACCAGTATGTGTAGGATACTTTCACTCAACGATTCAGTGGGGCAAGGGGAGTGTAGTAATTAATGGCTCAGTCGGTAGTGCGCCAGGCTCATAATCTGCAGTTCCCAGTTTCGAGTCGCAGCTGGGTCAGCTTTGAGATTTATCTCCGCAAAATTCCCCACCCTGCCCACGGTCAGTAGGGGACACCGATGGCTTGGAATGCCAAGTCCGTCTTATGGGACGTTATGCCGTGGATCTGTGTGCTGGAAAGCCATACCCTTTACACGTTAAAGAACACGCTGGGTGGCTTTAATGGGAGGCTACCATCTGTCTCCCAAGAGCTGTTGCAGTGGGTCCCCTTCCCTACCCTTCTCTGAGCCCTCGGGTCCTTGTGACCTGGTCATTTAACCCATTATGTGCAAAAAAGTGTCGCTCAGAGGTAAAACAATTCACTCAACGATTCGGAAACATCAACGACATTCCAGTTCAATGATTCGAAATTATCCAGTAGCGGAACAGTATTCCATTTCAGTGATTCGGAAACATCGCATAGTGTAATGGCATTCAGGTTCAATGATTCGGAAGCAGAGAGTAGCGGAATTGTGCTAGATTTAGTTGAAGTAGTGCTTTTGTTAATTGCTCCCCCTACTCAAAATGTCACGCTTCACTTCGCCACTGGTGTGAACTCTTTTAATTGGTGAATGCTTTCTTCGGAGATACTTCAGTTTAGTCTAGTCTGGGAGAGGCAGATGAGTCCTGGAGAGTGCGGAGGAGAGTGAGCACGAGTTTCATAGTTTAGAGAGGTGATCACGATAGTAAGTCGAGTATGAACGTTTCCAATAACGAAAGATTTGCTTAGTTTTAGTGTAGGCAGGACAGAGGCAGAAGATGTACTATGGAAATTATTGTAAGTTACTAATATCAAAAAATGCGTTTTAAAAATGGAATAACTCTGTAAATAAAATGTTTTTGTATTTGTTGAAAAACCATACCTGCCTTTGGTTACTCCTTTTTGTGTGGGAGGATGATTCTGTTCCCATAAGGATACTGGGCTACTAATTATCTTAAGTATTTTAATTATGGATCAATGTATGCTTTAAAATATACGATCACGGCAAAAATAATTTCCTTTGGGTTGGAGGATTGAATATTGAAAGATGGTTAATAATCTCCATCACCCTATCCCCCCCCCCCCCCCCTGGTAAAATACTTGTTCCAAATTCTGGTCCTTCCATCAGTATGATGCTAAAGGCACCTTGATTTGTCCGACCAGGCTACCTATTTCGTCCTCAATGGTCCAGTGTCAATGCTCCTGCATCCACTGGAGACACGCTTTTGTGTTCTTCGCCGACAACATCGGCACTTTGGCACATGGGCACACGGGTGAATATGAAGGATGGGGTAGCTGTCTTATTTATTCCTCCTCCAGATAATCGTAACTTGCCTGGTTCTGTGAGCACTGGCATTGTTATGAAGAAGGAAAACCCTTGATACCGTATTGTTGGACGCTGCTCCTCATCTCCTTAACCATTTTGGGTATTGGTTAGTATTGGCCATTTATAATCATTTTTTGAGGTAAGGTGTCCATGGTTATCACTCCTTGGGAATTGCAAAAAATGTGAGCATCCTCTTCCTTCAGCGAAAGTTTTGTCGGAGGATTCGGGGATGTGGTTCATCTTCTGCAACCCAACATAGTTGCCAAGCTTTCTGGGTTTTGTATAGTAATAAAACCACGTTTGACAATGTATGACTGGGTTTTGCTTAGTAATAAAACCTATCTGACAATGTCTGCTAACCGTTTGGGGCCACTAGCTTCAAACATTGCGAGCATCTCCTTGCACAAGTTGACTCTAGTCCTTTTTTACTGTTCTATCGGTTTATGAGGTACCTATTTGGCACAAATATTTCGGAACTTTAAATGTTATGAATAATTGTTTCCACACTGCCAATCGAAACGCTGACATATAAACTTGTTAACTGAATGGTGATGTGGGTTTTCCTTAATGAATTCACGAACAACAACGATGGTTCTCTCGTTCATGACCTTCTATGGTTATTCTGCACGAGGAAGGTTTTGAAGTGCCATCCTTCTCAAAAATTATTTGATTATCATTATTATTTGATAATATGAATCAACGTCAACGATATTGAATTTCAATATTCAATAGGATTGAATATTGAAAGATGATTAATAATCTCCATCACCCTATCCCCCCCTGGTAAAATACTTGTTCCAAATTCTGTAAATACTTGTTCTAAATTCTTTCAAATCAACGTATTGATTATTATTTGAGCATCTATCTCGTAACAGTGCCTAATGAACACGCATGAATATTTTTAGGTCGTCTCCAAGCTGCATCCTAATGAAAATATAAAATCTTTTCACGTCTTTTATACGCTCCATAGCAATAAACGCACAGATTTCATTATAATTCTTTATAATTGCAAAATTTGAAAGAGAGGTTTGATATTTTGCAAACGTTGCATATAAAGTTTATACCCATTGGTATAATCTGTTATAGCCAACTTCTCAAGTTGTGACCTCAGTTGAAACGAATATACACACACTGGCCACTGATATACAACCTTTATTCAATAACGAGTTGGACCTCCTTTAGCCAGAATTACAGCACATATGCGGTTTGGTATAGATTTCACAAGGTGTTGGAGTGCCTTTACATCTCCAGTATACCAGGCATTCACCAGACAGTCCTGTAATTGGCTCTGATTTGACGGAAGAGGACTTTGCTCCTGGATCTGTTTTCCTAATATGATCCATGATGATGTCCCATACAAATCTCAATGGAGTTAAGATCCGGGCTTTGTGGTGACTAGAGAAGATGGTGGAAGTTGCTGTCATGATCGCTGAACCTCTGCTGAACACATCTTGCACGATGGGCAGTAGCATTGTCGTCCATGAAACAGCTATCACTTGCTGGATAAAAAGTCAACATTGTAGGATGGACTTGATTGGCAACAATGTTCAGATAATCCATGGAGGACACCCGACATTCCAGCAATTCAGGGGACCTGTTCCGTACCAACAGGACGTGCCCCCACACCGTGACACTGCTTCTAGAACCATGAGTTGTGTTTACAAGGCAAGCTGGGTCCATTGTTCCATGGGGTTACCGCCAAACTGCCTACCATTGGTACAGAACAAGGTATACCACAAGTCGTTAGACCACGACTTTTTACCAGTGTCCAGTCATCGTGTTCCTGACCCACTGTAGACGAACTTTCTGACTCTTCGCAGAAATCAGTGATTTCCGTATAGGCATGCGACTGCTAATACCGATCCTCTTCAATTCCCAGTGAAGAGTTCACTGAGATATGGATCGCAAACAGCCTTCATTCAATGCTTTGGTCAATTGCCCAACACAGGAAATCCTGTTTCTCCGCCAAGCCTTCTCAGACGACGGCGATCTCATTTCTCAAATTGTTGTCGCATCACACTGTCATGTCCCTCTAATTTATTTATTTTTATTTATTGTTGCATTTTATTGTATTTTTGTTATCGTAAATTTTTTTGTCTTCTATTCTTGGAAGTGCTATTGTGGGGATGTGACTCATAGATGTTATTTTCGGGTCAGAGCTGGCTGCCTGCATGAGTTGATGTCCCAAAAGCCCTTTTATGGCCTTTACAACTAGCCTGGGGCGGGAGTGTGATCGCGGTTGATGAGCCGCGAATAAGGGAAGAATAGTCAACACACGTCAAGAGATGCCAATCTTACTTGAATAATTAAGGAACAAAAACCTTAAGGAGTGGATGGGATTCTATATGAGAGTTGGAGTCTTGAGCGTAGCGAACAAACAGGAAGGACGTTTGGACACGTGTCAAGGGACGCCGCTCTTACTCGAACAAAACCCTTAAGGAGAGTGTTTGCTTCTGTGTGAGAATTGGAGTCTTGAGTGTAGCGGTCAAACAGGAAGGACGTTTGAACACGTGTCAAGGAACGCCACTCTTACTCAAACGAAACCCTTAAGGAGAGAATTCGATTCTGTGTGAGAATAAAAGTCTGAGAGTTGCTGTCAAACTGGAAAGACATTTGATGCACGTCAAGGGGATGCTGCTGTTTCTCCAAAAGAAAACCCTTAAGGAGAGGGTTCGATTCTAAGTGAGAATCAAGATTCCTGGTGAATCTAATACAGTTCTGTGGATTCTGTGTGAACCACATTTTAGGCAAAGATTAATTATCCTTTCGCCTAGTTTGAGGTTGGTAAAGCGAGAATCTACAAAGTGTGCGGTTCTCCACCTCATTGCATAATTGTTTGCAGCATCAAAGCAGCAAAGGCTTACGGAGTTGAGAGCATCTTCAGCACGTAATTGTATATAGTGTGAATAAATTGTGTCGTCCCTATACAACTTTTGTGCATGAATTATTGGACATATTTTTATACGTGACTTGATGCAGCAAGTCTTAGGCATACGTTGGTACGGATGTAACAACCCACGAACCTGTCATTTCATCGAAGTAAGGGTGAAAGCAATTAAGGGAATAAAATTTATCGTCCTCCGGCGACCATGACATTTGGTACAGCCCATCACATCCAGAGAAGTCCATCATATTTAGCGCAATCGACAGGATTATCGTTCGTATGCAGAAGATGTCCATTGTTACAAAAGAAAAAGAGGAAGAAAATTTCCGCTGAAAGGAGAAAAAGTACAGAAAATATAGAAGAATTTGCAAATTTTGTGTCAATTAATTGTGTTAATGATTCTGTGTCAGTGATTCTGTAAAAGTGAGAAATCTGCAAGCAGTTCAGTAGGGTAAGCGGTATCCAGTGCAGTGTTCTACAGAGTGCAATTTCACCGAGTGCTACGTCATCGAGATCTTTGCTGAGGTTCCGTGTGCCAAGGTCCGTTGCTGTGAATGAGGTTCCTAGTTTTGGAAGGAGACTCCCAGTGTTGCAGACAAGTGAGTAGGGCCGATCTTTGCGGGAAGGAAAGGTCTGTGGTTTTTCTATTGTTTCCATTTTTAGTCTAATTTTGAATTGCCAGTGATGCTGAGGAGTCGTGATAAAACTAAGGGTGGAGCTGGGAAGGATGGGAGAATTGATTTATTCAGACACATCAAGGCTGGGGAAAGTGGGGAAGCTACTGAAATTGATAGTATTGGTAGAGATTTTGGGGTAGAACAGGGTGTTAGCGAATGTGGTTCAAATCCCGTCAAAATGAGGGATTCAGGTCCGAAATCAGCCTCGGAGAGGGAGATGCAATACCGAAAAGAAAAAGAAGAAAGAGATTGGAAGAGATAAGAAACATATAGGTATTTTAAGAGAAGGTTAGAAGAAATAGATAGGGAATATCAGAGAAGGAAAGAATAAAGGGATAGGGAATATCAGAGAAGGGAAGAAAGAAAATTGGAAATGGAATATAAAGAGAAAAAGAAGGAAAGGAATATAGAAGGGAGAAAGAAGAAAAAGATAGGGAAGTAGAACTTAGATGATTAGCGCTAGAAGAAAAGAAACAGGTCTGGATGGTAGAGAAGAGGTTGTTAGAAAAGGAAAGGGAAGCTACGGAATTGGCTTGGCAAGAGAAAGAATATATGAGTAGTGTTGAAGGTATGACAAAAGTGGAAAACAGAGGTGATAATTTTGTTAAAATTGCCAGTAAAGATAATTTACAGCAGAAATTAAAATTTAGGTGTGTAAGTGATTGTCAGGATAATCCGGTGAGCCGGAATAAGTTTCAATGTTTAATGCCGATAATGCAGGAGGTAATGATAACTCTGATGGTGAGAGTAAGTGTTATGAGGTAAAGAATGAGAGTAATAGAAGTAAAGTGTTTGTTAAAAGTGGTAGATCTTGTTTTAAAGATCTTGTTTGGTAGATCTTGTTTTGAGAATTATATGCCTGAGGAAAGCAAATGGTTTAATAAATATAAAGGTACTACGAGAAAAGTATTAGATAATGCTGTATATATTATGAAGAGTCATGCTATTAGTAGATTGGAGAATAATAACCATGACAGTATTCAAACTAGAAGAGAAGTTAGTGATGAGGCTATGTCAAAGTTTGACAAATGCCCGAAGTTTCTTAAGTTTGATAACGTTGATAAGCCAGTAGATAGGAAGGTTTCTGGTGAAATCAGGTTTATGCCTAATGCAGCTGGTAAAGCAACTGAGAAACCTAAGGCTAACTGGAAATATCGGAGTAATTTTCCGTTTGAGGGAGCTCGATGTTGTTACCAATGTCCTTGAGGATAAGTAAATGATACGAACGAGGTATTCAGTAATAACGTTAAGACTATGATTAAGTTTGAGGTAAATAATGAGAAAAAGTGTAGCAGTGATGCACTTAATGCAATTAAATTTAAGGTGCAAAAGAATATGCCTAAATTTACTGAAGAAGATATTCATCTAGATGATAAGTATAGAATATTATGTAAGGTACCTGATAAGGAGAAAGATAATAGTAAGAATATTAATATCAGAGAAAGAGATTTAGAGTCTAGTGATTTCATTGAGAGCGAAGTAAATAATAATGTAGAGAGTGACAAAATTAAATGTGAGAAGGTTGAGGATAAGGTAGATTTAAACAAGGATTTATCTGGCAGAGCGGTTGATTATTGCATCCTAATCGACAAGAATAATAAAATTAATTGTGAAGAGAGCACGATTGATGTCTGTGTTAAAAAGGCAGAAGAAATTTGCCACGTAAGGCCAGATAAGAACCAAATAGGTGATATATATGATTCTGAGGTAACAGATAGTATAGAAATATTGGATAAGAATAAATCAGAGAAAATTAGACAATTAATTAAAAGTGAGAATTTGACTCATAAATTATGTAAGATCGTAAATGCAAATATCCAGGAATTAGGTTTTAATATAAGGACGACGGTAATATAGAGGATTATGTAAATAGTAGTGATAAAGTGAAAATGTTAAAGGAGATAATTGAGAGATTTTTAGATGGAAATGACCTTAAGGAAGTAGAATCTATAATTAATGAAAGAGAAGAAATGTTGAAAGGTCAGTTAATTGCGACCGACGATATGAAAAGAAAAGAGAGGCAGTTTTGTCTAAATGACCGAAGTAGTGACGCTAAGGTTAGAAGGAGACTTGGCCATGGGGCCAGATCTAACAGAAAAAGGTTCTAATATTCATACAGTCATTGGACAAAAAATTGGATAAATATAGAAGAAAGTACCTAAGTAGACCTAAGTGGTCAGTAGCTATTGATAAAAAAGTATATTAATAGTAGACGTAAATTCGGTGTAAAGAAGGACGAGGCAAAAGGATTGTTTCGGAAGTAAAGGATAGTATCTCGTTCATAGATAATGTTTCATTTAAACACGGAAGTTCAATAAGAAGTAATGATAGAAGAAATAGAAGATTTATTAGGAAAAGGTCGAAAGGCAAAGGAAACAAATCCGTAGGAAAATAAGCGCGAATGAAGTTTGAAAATAATAGTACTTTCGGATTCCCAATAAAGAAGGAGAATTGCAAAATGAAAGATAAAGTGCGAGCAATAGCCTTTAATTATGCAGGAAGTAAGAGACTGACAGATGCCAGGAAAGCCAAAAGGGAGAATCCTTGATGTGTCATCGTCATTGATACATGGTATCAAGCGAAGATCAAATGCCGACGAACCTGCAAAAGCTCTAAACGGTCGGAGTTGGGCCTATCCAACAGCACTCTGTCATTAAGGAAGTTCCGAGGGTTTTTGGTAATTAGGTTAGGGGTTGCAATGGAAAGGGATGAGCAGGCAACTGAAGGAGGTATAAAATGAGAAGGGACGGAATTCACCCGACTGGCTGGTGCAGAGATGCTCTGTTCGGGCAGTGAGGGTCACCTGATCTGCGAGCACTGAAAGAAGTGAATTGAAGTTAATTGCTTCTGAGTGACGGAGATATTTTTTGAAAGTAAATTAATTGGACAATCTTTGGATGAGGACATTGTTCGACAGCCAAGCTGGTGTCATGAACATTAGAGTGACAAAAGGCATGAGTTTTATAAGTGTGGTGAAAACTGATAAAACTCTTTGAGGAAGGGATGTGTCATGTCCCTCTAATTTATTTTTGCATTTTATTGTATTTTTGTTATTGTAAATATATTTATGTATTAAGTGTGTTCTTGTATGTATTAAGTGTGCTACTGTGGGGATGTGACTCACAGATGTTGTTTTCGGGTCTGAGCTAGCGGCCTGCATGGGTTGACATGTCCCAAAAGCCGTTTTATTACCTTTATGACCAGCCTGGGGCGAGAGGTGAGTTGCGAATAAGGAAAGAACAGTCTTGAGTGTAGCTGTGAAAAGGGAAGGATATTTGGACAGGCGTTAAGAGAAGCCGCTCTTATTCGAATTAAGGAGAGGTTGCGATTCTATGTGAGAATCGGAGTCTTCAGCATAGCAGTCAATCAGGATGGACATTTGAACACACGTCAAGGAACGCCACTCTTACTCAAACGAAACCCTTAAGGAGAAAGTTCGATTCTGTGTGAGAATAAAAGTCTGATTGGTGTCAAACTGGAAGGACGTTTGATGCCCGTCAAGGGGACGCCGCTGTTTCCCCAAAAGGAAACCCTTAAAGAGAGGGTTCGATTCTAAATGAGAATCAAGATTCTTGGTGAATCTAATACAGTTCTGTGGATTCTGTGTAAACCACATTGTAGGCAAATGTTAATTATCCTTTCGCCGAGTTTGAGGTAGGTAAAGCCAGAATCTTCAAAGTGTGCGGTTCTCCACCTCATGGCATGATTGTTTGCAGTATCAAAGCAGCAAAGGCTTACGGAGTTGAGGGCATCCTCAGCACGTAATTGTATATAGTGTGAATAATCTGTGTCATCCCTATACAACTCTCGTGCGTGAATTATTGGGCATATTTTTATACACCACTTAATGGAGCAAGTCTGAGGCATACGTCGGTACGGGTGTCATCACCCGCAAACCTCTTATTTCACTGAAGTAAGGTGTAGGTAATTAAGGGAGTAAAATTCATCATCCTCCGGCGGCTGCGACATTTGGCGCAGCCCATCACACCCAGAGAATTCTATCACACACACTTACGCCTTTTATACAAGCAATGTGGACTATTTTTACACTGATTAAAACCCTGAGATATCTCACCTTTTGAGAAACCAGTGAGCTCTGATGTTTCCAAAATCACGCCCCAGCCAGACAGGCATCCACAATAAGCCCTTTATGGAACCCTGAAAGGATGGACATTTGATCCATTGGTTTTTTCCATTATGATCAACACTACTGACGAGCAGCAGTCTTAAATAGTTGCCTACATCACGTGATGATACACGTGTCCACGTATTTTGCATATACGCTGCGCAAGTGACGTTTACGTGCATATGCATAAAGGTTTCCAATTCAGTGGCTGGTGTGTATATGATATATTAAATAAATTTTCTTAGCTCACTTCTTTAATTTTCTGAGCATTTCTATTTTAATTACATTCATCGCACATGTAAACAATTTATAAAAAGTCGATGATGTTAAAATTCTAAAAAAGAGAAAGATTTAGATAGACATTTTACAGTGTTCAGCTTGTTATATGGAATGAAGATTCGCTAAATAAATATCAAACAAATTCGGGAAAAATTGTATGAGACAACAAAAAATTGAATAATCATTATATCAAAAAATCTCTTATCAGATAAATTTGTTGAGAACAGCAAAAGAAAAAAAAATGGAGCGAGGGAGCTGGAGGGGTTAGTAAAGAATGCAGTGCGTTTGAAAACTATACATATATTATTAAAAATAGTATCAATTAAGATTTTAGTAATATTTCCTTTCAGGAACATAGGTAAAAAAAGAAAAAGGAAACGAAAGGAAAAAAAAGATATTTCATGCGATGCGAAAACATTCCCAAATGCTTATAATACATATTAAAAAAACTTATAAGCATTAGGACACTAAAAACCACAGCCGCCGAATTTAAAAGTTCTCAGCGAAACAAATATGCAAGCACCTTATCTCCTGAGATCATGAAAAGCAGCTTCCCTGCAGCACAGCACGTGTATCTGCAGTCTTGTGTCGCTGCAGTCAAAAGTATCTTACATTACACCTATGGAAGCTTTCTTTCTTCTCCTTACATATTCTTTGTACATAACATGGCAAATAATGATCACGGGATGAATATAGAAATATTACGTTCATTTAGATACGACAAATAATAAATACTAATTTTGAAATTCATTTATTATTTTTTCTGATTATTTTTGGTGAGCAGTGTCTCAGGCGACCTAATGAATGAACCGTCTCTGCTAAAAGTTAAAAAAAAGCTTTTCATTTCCCTCCAAATATTTTTCATATTTTTTAAATTTTACGAAACAAACAAGAGCCCAAAACAACAAACGACAGTAATTGTACAATTAAATTGGACTTAAATAGGAACTAAGCAGAGGAATTTTTAGCTTCCTTAATGTAATCCCTGTTCTTCAAATTTTGGAATAATCTTTACAGGTCGGAAATGCAAGGGAAGGAATGCGGGTGGGCGCTAGCACGTCAGGCTTGGAATCTGTAGTTCATATGTTCGAGTTCCACGCGTTTGATAATGCATTCTTTGAGATTGGCAGCAATAGGATTTTCCATATTGTCTAGATTCTTAAGGCAAATTTTCACAAGCATGTCAGCTTTAAGTAAAGTTGCTTCTTCAGAGCATAGAACTTTCAAAACAAATTCAAGTGGATGAAGAGTTTTAGCGAGGTTATCTAACAAATTCATTCTTCCTAAAAGATATTTTCTGTTGAAGCTAGTACTTGTAGAGCCTTAGGAATGCACTTGCTTAGCTTTAGAAAACGTTCAATCATAGAAAGGAGACTATTCCACAGTGCCTTGCAGTCTAAGACAAGCTTCTTTTCTTCTCCATTTAATTCCTCCTTTACGAAATCTTGAAGTCTGTCACTAATCAAGGAGATTTGCGAAACATTCGATAGATTTTTCTGAGTTTCTTAATTACTCTCAAATTATCTGCACTAAGCCGCGGTGCATCATTTGTCTCAATATCTTAACATAGGATACAAATATAGGCCTTGATTAACGTAATATTTATCTTCATTTAAGTCTTCATCATCATCTTCAATACCCTACTGGTCCTAATAGAAAGCATTGCAGAGAGCTTAATAAACGTCTAAAGGATCAGTTAGTTGCTGATAAGAATCTTTGGCTTGGTGGCTTAGCTGACAAAGCCGAGGAAGCAGTTAGACAGCACAACAGAAGAGAGCTGTATCAGATAGTTTAATGTTTTGTGTGGTAAAAAACGGACAGGTATACAGAGATTGAAGGATAAACGAGATAAGGTTATAGAAGGTGAGGATTCTGTCATGGCTAGGTGGGCTGAGCATTTCAGTGATGTTTTAAACAATGTGGTTAGTTCTACCCCATTGTTTGCAACGATGATAGCTGCATTGGTGGCTTTAATGTTGGCCCTATAACATTTTGGCTATTCCTAAACTTAAACCTCATAAACCCCCAGGGGTAGATGAAATTACTAAAGAAATGCTTAGAGCTGGGAATGTTTCGGTTGCCACTTGAATGGCTGAAATTTTGAATATTTTTTATGATAAAGACATGGTTTCTAAGGATTTTACCAGAGCTATTATTATTCCTATTTTTAAAAAAGGTGATTGCAGTTCTTGTGAAGAAGTGGTAGGGGATGTGTGGATCAGATATTTTCACTTGGGCAGATTCTTGAAAAATGTTTAGAGTTTCAGAAACCTTTGTTTGCTAGTTTTGTTGATTTCAAAAAGGCTTTCGACTCTGTTGATCGTCATAATTTGTGGTTGATTGTGAGATCATATGGTATACCTGACAAGTTAGTTAACATAATGAAAGCTCTCTATAATAACACTGAGTCGTGTGTGAGAGTTGGTAAGTCTTGTAGCAATTGGTTTAGCATTACTTCTGGTGTTCGACAAGGGTGCATTTTATCTCCTTTTCTCTTTAGTTTGGTTATTGATTATGTTATGCGAAATTCACTTCATGGGAAAGAGTTTGGCCTTAAATAGTCTGGAGATACTAAAATTTCTGATTTAGATTATGCTGAAGATTTAGCCCTTTTATCAAATGATGTTGATGAGATGAACTCTTTCATTCGA
Source organism: Ryuthela nishihirai (assembly GCA_038380435.1). Lineage (NCBI taxonomy): Eukaryota > Metazoa > Arthropoda > Arachnida > Araneae > Heptathelidae > Ryuthela > Ryuthela nishihirai. Next base: position 12,789,496 of record JAWZYU010000021.1, on the reverse strand, counting down.
GCTGTTGATGAGACTGGTAGTAGAGTAGGTTTGGTTATAAACAGAGAGAAAACTAAAGTAATGAAAATTGGTCAGGCAGGCTGTGATTCAGTTAATCTGAATGGTTGCAATCTTGAACAGGTGTCAGTTTAATTATCTTCGGAGCTATGTAACAGATGCTGGTGATATGCGGCATCAGATTAGCAGACGGATAGGGATTGCTGTCGGGACTTTTAAGAATCTATGGAGAGTGTGGAGAAATAGACGTATACACCTAAAGACTAAAATTAGAGTGTATAATAGTTTGGTTCTTTCTAGGGTTAGTTATGGTAGTGAAACTTGGACACTTTGTAAACAATATAACAGGAAACTAGATGCTTTTGATTCTAGATGCTTACGCAGTATCTTGGGCATTAGGTGGTTCAACTTTGTAATTAATGATTAGGTTAGGCATAGGAGTCGGCAACCTCCTTTAAGCAACATATTGTGCAGAGAGAGTCTCCGTTGGTTTGACCATGTTGCCCGAATGGATAATTATAGATTGGCGAATAGCGTTATGAACAGTGTGCCTAAAGGCTTCAGAAAGAGGGGGAGACCTAGGATGCGGTGGGCAGACAATGTCAAACAGGACCTTGTTAGAATTGGTGTGCAGTGGCCAGATGCAGCAGATGTAGTTCAGGACAGATATGCTTGGAGAACTAAATTGCACGGTCTGGTTGGACCTCCGTAGCCCATGGCTGCTTGAGGATGATGTTCTAAAATATAAAACTATTACCATTGCAATCTATTTCGTAAAATGATGACTTGTTCACGTAGGCCTTCATTCTCTGACTCTCTCTCTCTATATATATACAGTATATAAAATTGGAACGGAAAATTTTTTTAGATATGCGTTCGTTCATTATTTGAATGACCTTGAAATGTGTTCATTTTTAATTTTTTTTTCTTTCTTCTTCTTTCTCTTATTGTATAAAAAAATTTAGGAAAAATTCAACATTACTGTAGTCAAATAAAAAATCAATAAAAAAACGATATTTTGTTTTCGATTTTCGAGGAAATTATAAAAACACTACTGTGGACTTTAAAGAACACGCTGAAGGTGTTGGAGAGAGACTATCACGTCTGCTAACAGTTGCCCAGTGAGTCTCCTTCTCCCAACCTTCTGCGAGTCCTCAGGGTCTATTGCACACTTGGCCATTTAGCCCCTTGTGTGCAAAACAAATGACACTCAGAGGAAGGACAGCCCAATCCGAAACGTAAACTAATTCTTACTGCAAGAAATGACAGGTAAATCTAGGAAATTTATACTGAATTGTTTGTAGCAAAATTGGGATTTGAAAATGCATTTTTTGTGATTTTTTTTTTTATTTAAAATAACACAACTCCAAAATAGCCTCAATACGACTAAATGATAAAGTAGGGCAATGAGTGATTAAGCATTGATGCTTTAAGGTTTATATAACTTTTACACTATTCACTGAAACTGAGCATTTTTTTTAATTGCATCTCTATCTTTGAGGCGATGTTTTTCCCAGAAGTAATTATGCCTTCGGAATGAAATTGCACCAGCGTTTTTGGGTGGAAGCATAGAGTTTGGGAAGAAAAAAACGTTTTGTTGAGTTTATTTCATTTGTAAGATATTAAAGAGCAAAACATTTCTAAAATGACTCTTGACATCTAATATTTCAGGCAGTTATCGCTCGAGGAAGGATACCGGACTATGTGACAAGTGATAGGAAATATTTCATGTTTCCTATCATTTAATAAATAATACATATTTCATGCTTCAGAACAACAATAAATTAGTTTGGTGTGTAGTAGTTAAAGGCTCAAGGAATTAGTTTGGCAGACCATTTTTATACCTGATTTTATTACGAGCTGGAAAAAAACTATTATTGCTACGACTCCTAAATTAAATTTTGAGTTAATTTCATTGAGTTATATTCATAGAAGTCCTGATTGCTATCATTACAAAGTATTAAACACACAAGATCAGTGCATACTGGGTAAAGTTACAAAATCAGGGATTTGTAATTTTGATTGATTCTACATACAGTCGAAAACCGTAATCGAAAATGGATAAGGCGAAACATCGGTTAACGGGAAACTAAAGCGTAGTCCGTTCCGGAGATAATACTTTTATATATAAAGATTTCTTTTAATGCGAAAAATATAACAAGAAAATAATCGCTTAGCGTAAAAATTTTCTACGGTTCTATGAACAAAATTCCATTAAAATATCCTCGGATAACGAAAAATTTATAGGTTGATATACATAATCCCAACAACTGTTTGATCAATTTCGAGCAGCTTCAAATTGCTTCCTTATTATTTAAAAGCAGCTGTAAATACATTCGTGTATTTTAGACTCTCGAGAACTGAGACTCAGGTTAATAATTTTGTCTGCCGAGTTTGACGCATTTCTACGCTCCATTCCGTTCTACATTTTATTTCCGTTTTCTACACTCCATTCAGATTGTCGACTTTGTTAAATCTTGATCAGGAATAACATTCATAATGAACGTTCTATGGCTCAGACTCCAGTTCTTTAATCAATAGTCAATCAAAAATCTCATTCAGTCTTTGTCTTTTCTCTCTCAAAATACGTCGTCGTCCAGGAATAGCGTTAAGAGATAATGTATTTATCAATAATACAGTTAACGAGAAATTTTATACTGATCCATTGACTTTTGTGTTAACCATTTTGCATTGTATTTTGCACAATAAAGACTGATTAAGATTCAGGAAAAAATATATATTTCTGTGTTGTATTTTAATTCTATTAAAATTAATGAGATCTAATTTTTTTCAAGAAGAGAAAAAAAGAGAGTTTGGAAAAAAAAATTGTTTATGAACGTTATTGTGAAGACTTCTTCTCTGTAAAGTGTGCTCTCGACAAGTCTTGACAAGAATTTTCTGAATTCCATCTTCCAGTGGTGGTTGATTTCTAAAGGGGTTTGAAGATGGCAGACCTGTGTCCCAAAATGAATAAAAGACCGTTTCACCAAAAATATCATTGGATGAAAATTATAAAAATCCCGCAGGAAATCCAAGATGGTTCGAATCTGAACTTTCTGAAACAAATCTCAATAAAAAATCATAAAATGAGAAGAAACTTTAAAAATAGAGGGTGAAAATTTGGAGTAATTCTGAAGGATTTAAGATACTTGTCAGACCACATAATTATAAGTATCTTTGGTGGTGATGCCACCGGAGTGGACAGTGAATATTAGGAACGCTCTAGACTCTTTTTTACTTCCTTCTCCCTGAAACATAGGGATTCTTTGATGGAAAATGGGAACGATATAACGATTAATAAGACTAGGGGTCATAGAATTGCAAGGGTATTAACAGTTTCTTTTGAAATATTATTATGAAATAAATCGGTGACGATATTACAAGTATATAAATTTGGGCTCATAAAATTTAGATGTAATGATTTAAATGGAAGGGGAGGAAGAAAACTATTGCTTTCTCCTTCTCAAAAGAAATGGAATTTTTGAAACAGGTAGTAGCGATGATTATTAATTAGAGAAAGGCTGAATAGAAGCTAAACATTCTGGGGTGCGTTTAAGATTTTGAGAATTATAGAATTTCTTTAGCCATTAACAGCTGTTAGACTCTTCTCAGAAGAGTTGGGTTGGGTTGTTTTACCTCTGAGCGGCACTTTTTTGCACACCATGGGCTAAATGGCCAGGTCACATGGACCCCGAAGGCTCAGAGAAGGTTGGGGGAGGGGACCCACTGGAACAGCTGTTGGGAGAGATGGTAGCCTCCCGTCAAGGCCATCCAGCGTGTTCTTTAACGTGCACAGGGTATGGCTCTCCCGCACACGGGGCAACGGCTTAACGTCCCATCCGACGGACGGCGGCCTTTCCAAGCCCATCGGTGTCCCCTACTGACCGTGGGCAGGGCGGGGAATTTTGCGGAGATAAGTCTCAACGCTGACCCAGCTGGGACTCGAACCTGGGAACTACAGATTACGAGCCTGGCACGCTACCGACTGAGCCACCCCCGCCCCTGTTATCAAAAGAGGGAGACTTCCTGAAGTAAAATGGTAGTAGCTGGAGTTTTGAGTTTTATGGGGGTAAAAGATTGCAGAATTCGTTAGGAAGTTGCCATGAAAGGCTGATTAAGGAGTTAGTTTCGGTAACTAATTTCTGGTTATGTAACTGATGTCATCACTTCAGGAACGTGCCTAGGTTGCAAACTCATCAAACTTTCAAATGTTATGATTTAACTCGCACTTCCTAAACACTACATTTTAAATCCATACAATTTAGTGTATCAAGGTGACCTATTCACTGCCATGCCCGAGCATACTCATGGTAGTAAATTTCGCAGCTCTGTGTCATGCTCGAATTTACTCGGAGTGCTCGAGTAGGAAAATAACTCACTACCATTCCAAAAAATATGCAGTGGTCTTGTACCATGTTTTGAAACTTTTCAGACGAAAGTTAATTAACACAATATAATCAAGCATTAGAACATATTAACTTTCATATTCTGAAATTACAACTATTCATATACTTCTTCAAAAAATCTAAATTTTCTTTAAAAATTAAAGGTGGAGCAATTTTTTTTGCATTAGCTAAACAATGTCACGCATTATGCTTAAAGTGCCAGAAAACCTGGCACAGTAGTACCACAGGGGGAGAGGGGGATGCAAAACTTGGCAGCGAACGGGTTGAGGCAAATATGGGTATTCTTGATCATTTAAATTATCTTTATTATGCTTCGAGAAGCACAGCTGATTTTAAATAGGGTTGCTGCTTGAGGGGGTATTTTTTTTAATAAGTAAGTTTTTAACTATATTTTTAACATTCTGTGAAAATATGAAATGAAAATTATATTCTTTCAAGAAATTGCGCTCTATTGTTCATAATTGTTGTTATTATCTATTTAACACCCAAATGCAAGTGTTTTAGTTTGTTAAAGCGCTACCATCCCTGTCCAAGATCATCTCAATTTCTGCCCTCCCTTCTACCCGTCGTCATTTCCGTAGTTGGTCAAGGCACGTAGCCAGTCAAATCAACAGAAGCAGCAGTTGCTAACTGTAAACAATTACAAGAAACAAGCGAGTTGTTATTGAATGTGGGCCTAGAAGAAAACAGGTGGAACGTCCAACGTAATGACAGTCAGATACCGGTACCAGAACAGAAATGGAATTAAAGTGAACTTCTGAGGAAACGCAATAGAGCAACACACTCTCACTGGATGCTCAAGTTAGAATATGGACAATGGTCTCAAGCACACGCTAGACTCTAACAGGTATTTTATGACACCTATAATGGATTGCTCGGCAGAACTGAGGATGGCACAGAGAATCACCCCTATACCCAACGTGTTAAAAAAAAAAAGACAGTCGAGTTACCGTTAAAGTCATCGTTTTGGTGATCATCTACAATTTCGAGCGGGCCTAGTAGCGTTCAGCCATCGACGAGCCCACATCTAACATTCATCAGCAAAAACAAGGTATATTTCCAAAAGTCAGAGTAGGCTTTTCCTACTAAGAATTTGGCATCATATAGACTACCCTCAGCCCACCAGTATTGGAATTTCTTAATGACGAAGTGAACATTCGCATCTTCGTGAATCCTGTGCAAATAGATCTTTGGAAACCATAAGATATGCGACTTGGCTTCTTACTCCCCCCTCCAGATGCGCTATCGTTAAATTCCAACTCCCCGTCTCGTCGCCATAAAAGTCTCGACTTAGCCATCAATAGCAGAGCCAGTCTTGACGATTCTGCATCTTTTCCTCTGTCCAGTTTATCTGCCGTTGCGCTGATTAGTGCAAAGAAAAACTAATTGTTCCTTTTCCCTCCCATCATTGACCAAGAGGTCTTGAACTGTTCCAACATTAAAACCACCACTCTGAAGTTGCGAATTTGCCAAAAGCTTTAATGAACGTTGAATTACTGTGATCCATCGTCTTGGAACCAGAGCAGCAGCTGGAGAGGTCTTCAGTATGCGACTCGCACCCTATGGAAGTGGATAATCGGCAGGCGCCATTTTCTAATACGTTGCTCTCCTTAGTTTGTTAAATATATAGTATCCTCTATAACAGTGGTTCTCAACTTTTTATGCTTCACGTACCCTCTGGAAATGTGTATGTAAGTGACGCACCCCTTGTATAGGTAGATAAAACTATAGTTATAACAATGATTATTTTTACTTTACTAGATCTAGCGAGTTTTGAGCTCACAGCGTACCCCAAAATTTTTTACCCCGTATTCCACGTTGAAAACCTCTACTCTATAAATTTAATTATTCTAACTTAGTTCGAAGTACTTTTTTTTTTGATAGGAGAGTATTTTTCCTGTTTAAGTGTCTCTGTATAGGTTACCACTATAACTGTCTATAGGACAGCAACGGTTATTTAGAAGTTACATAAATCAGTCTTGTTTTTTTTACCTAATTGCTAGTTACATCGTATTTTCAGAGTATCATTCTTTGCCCAGCGAAAGGGGTTTGTCGAGCAAAGTGGCCAGCTACCCCAAAAAAAGGATGGGAGAGAACTTCATGCTGCTGAAGCACTGTCGATTAGCCCATCAAGACCCTGAAGCTCGGTGTATTTTGTGATGGGAGGTGAACCCCTGAGGGGAAAAAAAGAGAATTAGGCAGGTGCCATGATATTGTGCGAGAGACAGCCAAATAGCCTTGCTACTCTCCGTTAGTCATCGCACCCCGAGCATAACTGACTGTCCCTCGAGTGAAAAATCATCATTTTTATACCTACAGCAATAGTTTGACGATTAAGAAAATTTTTCTCATCATCATTGGCGCCCAGGTTAACTTGTAGGATATAGTTGTGTGCGGGAGTGGGTAAGTTTCAGCCACGAACCCCGCAGTTATCAGTTCTTCAAGTGGGTTCTATACTGCAGCCATAAGTTCTTGGTGAGCGGTATAGAGCTATACAACGCATTTTTCTATTACACCTTAGCTAGTCCCACGCGACCCAACGTCTGGGGGCGTGTGACAGTAAATATGAATAAGGGGAGAGGCATGACCAAGAGCCTCGGGGAACCCAAATTTATCAATTTTTCCCTGACACGGCTATGTCTTAAATTGTCTCTGGTCAGCAAAAGCACATACTTTCATCGGTGGTTAATAAAACATAACTCTTATAAATCAAGAACATTTTATTCAGAATTTTATGTATACAAATACAGGTTAGGAGGAAACAGATGAAAGTTGTCAAGACGTGAAGCCGTTAAAAATACACCATAAAAACAGCCCTTACAATTAAGTACCAATTTTGGCACACGGATAGTGAAATTTTGAGTTTTCGTTAAAATAGTCAGTGATTAAAAACTATTTTCCTCTTAGTCAGATACTAACAAACCGCTTACATTTTTTAGCTTCAGACAATATCAAATTGCTCCGTAAAGAGAAACCTACATCAAATTCTGACAGTTATAACCACTTTGTACATGTGCGTAAAAAATGAACAGAAAATATTGTAACCATGTTTGCTAAAAATTCCAAGATTACGAAATTGAAAATCCTATTTAGTAAATGAACTTAATTCAATGAATCAGAATGTGGTCTCGAATATTTAACATACACTCTTCATTCGCTGATATTTTTTTCCTTTTAGGAGAATTATACTGAGATTGGAATGTATAAATACTATGTGTTCTTTACTACACTTCCTAAATGCAAGAGAGTATGTTACCATTTCTAGCGTAGGCTATTGAAGACAATTGGCTTTTCTCTTCGCACTGACGTCTGGTGTCTGAGGCAGCAGCGGAGAGTGAGTGAAAACTGGAAAAGCTATGAGACTGTGTAGTTAAAGTGGTTTTCAACGTGGGCCATATGGCTCCCCAGGGGACCACGCCATACTTCTAGAAGACCACATGGAAAAAACGGAACATTAGGGGATCACAGTAAGTTTTTTAGCTTTAGACAATATCAAATGTTTTTTGTTAGCAGGTCTTATACCCAAAACTTAACTGCCAGAATAAAATATCACTAATAAGATGTAAAAATCATATTTATTACTTTCATGGTAAACTTATTTTCTAACTTCTCGAAGGGCTTCCCGAAACATTACACTGTATTCATTTGGAAATATTTTAGCAGACTTAACAAAAAATAATGAAAAACGTATATGTTTCCATCAGCCACAAGGATCATACTGAATAAAGTGCCAATTATTATAATGCTTTTCGTTAGCAGGTCTTATGCTGCCACTATACATTTTATGCTTTTAAGAATTTTCTATGCTACTTAGAAATAAAGCACCGATTATTAGAATATGTATATTTATATTACAGATAAACATGGCAAATGGTAATATACCTTTTTCCAACTAATAGCAGCTATGGGGGAGGGGGGCAGAGGTAAATGAAGCTCAGAAGGGTGCCATGAGCAAAAAATGGTTGAGTTGAGAAGCACTGGCTGTGATTGACACTTCGATAGTTTGCAAAGATCAATGTATGATCTATGAAAATTGTCAAAAATTCGACTACGCAGTCTCATTGGCTCTAGGATAAACTCATTGACCCACACTACGACACTGGATCGACCAGGTTGAGGAAGAGTATTCACCTGGTCATCTGTTAGGAGAAAGAATGGAATTCTTCGTCAAGGCATCCAGAGAGCACAGGGTATGGCTCTCCTGCACATGATTCCACGGCTTAACGTTCCATCCTCTGGCTGGTGGCCTTTCCAAGCTCATCGCTGTTCCATTCTCACCAAGGGAAGAATGGGTATAAGCACAGATAAATCTCAACAATGGTATAGTTGGAACTCGAACCTTGGAACATCAGATTATGAGCGTGATACGCAACCGACTGAGCCTCCGTTTTTAAAGATAAAAATTTTATTTCTTTACTAGCGAAAGGAAAATTTCGAAACTATTATTATAAGAAACCTTGTCTGATTAATCAATGAAAAACGTGAAAGTATCGGGATTGAAGGCAAAATGTTAAACTAATTGTTAAATACATTTTTTTCCCTTCACTCAGTTAACTTTAACGAAAGACCTCTGAGCGGCACTTTTTTTGCACACCATGGGCTAAATGGCCAGGTCAAAAGGATCCCGAAGGCTCAGAGAAGGTTGGGGGTGGGGATCCACTGGAACAGCTGTTGGGAGCCATATGGTAGTCTCCCATCTAGGCCATCCAGCGTGTTCTTTAACGTGCACAGGGTATGGCTCTCCCGCACATGGGGCCACGGCTTAACGTCCCATCCAACAGACGGCGGCCTTTCCAAGCCCATCGGTGTCCCCTACTGACCGTGGATAGGGCGGGGAATTTTGCGAAGATAAATCTCAAGGCTGGCCCAGCTGGGACTCGAACCTGGGAACTACAGATTACGAGCCTGGCGCGCTACCGACTGAGCCACTCCCGCCCCAACGAAAGACGAATTTTTGCGAAATATCGAAATAAGTCTATATGATCTTTTCATTGCGTATGTAAAACGAAATAAGTCTATATGATCTTTTCATTGTGGGTGTAAATTTGTCACACATGCAATCCCTATTTCTTCATACGCAGGAGCTGACGGAACGTTTCATACCAAATGAAAGCTTTTTTAAGAGTGTCAGCGTGTTATAAAAAAAAGTCCCAATAGGGAAAAAAATTTACAAAAGAATTTTCTACAAAAATATCATAAAAATGTCTTCAAATGTAAAGCAAATATTCCTTTCAAAGGAGCAGATCACAGAAGATTATATACCAAATGAGTCCAGTTGAAATTGAGTATTATGATTTCCCCATGCTTTCAAAAAGAAAAAGAGGCGACTATTTCATTTATATATTAAGAAACGAAAGATTATGATGAGAAGCCTCATATGCTATCCATTTAAAGCATCCTGAAAAAAAATATAAACTTTTAAAATGGATTTTCTGTCACAGTTCCACTTAAAAAACTGATCATAAAGTCCATTTAAAAAAATACTAAATACCCTCTTAAGCAGCTGCTTGCCCCAGAGGTCTTAACAGGAGTCTATCTGTTTAATACGCCATAGAAGAGATCTGTGAGAAAGAGACCTCAGCAGAAAGACAACACAAACATCCATATCTTATGAGGTAGGGGGAGGAGTTCGAACCAGGTCCCTTTGATCAGTAGCCAAGTGCGCCAACCATTAGGACATCGGGAAGGGCCATAAAAATTATATCTGAAAATTTTAATAATAAATGCTTATATAAGAAATACTCCTCCTTGTTCCTCTCCAACAAAAATAGTGGGAAGAGCTTTTAAAAAGTTCCCCCCAAAAGGAGGCAATCGTATAGAGATGCATATAAAATCAAAGCTTATGAAAAGTATCATGAAATACGAAAAATTTCTTTGACTCTCCCTTTCACAAAAAAAAAAAACGAGACGGGGGAGTAGGTTTTTTTTTAAATACATTTCTTCAAAAAACTGATCAGAAATAGATCTACAAAATATATTATAAAGTGATACATGTAGAAAATTTTGTTTTACTTTTTTTTTTGCAAAAAAAACCCCATAGAACTTTATCTATTATGCAGAGGCGTACAAATTGTTTTTGGCACTGGGCTGAATCGAAAAACATTTGCTGAGGGTCGGTAGTTAGGAAGGGAGAGCAATAATAATAATAATAAAAAAACCGCACTAAAACTGCAGTTGGCTTGCCAAAGCACTTAGTGAAGGGTGGGGATGGATCCTAGAAATATGCTGCTGAGTTGGGCTCATAGTCTAAATGGCCGGGTCACAAGGACCTCTATAGGGCTCAGAGAAGTTTGGTGGGAGGGGGGATCCGCTGGACAGCTGTTAGAAGACAGGAAGCCTCTTGTCAGGGCCATTTAGTGTGTTCTTTAATGTACACTGGGCATGGCTCTCTCCTGTACACGGAGTCACGGCTTTATGTCTCATCTGAAGGGCGGCCCTTTGAGAAGTATTATCGTAATCATTTTGATATTAAGAAGAGAAACATCGGTACGATCTTCATAACAGTACTCTAGTGATGGTTCGCCATAATAAAAGTGGTTGAGAGAGTCGAATTTATTATGCTAAATACAACCAAAATGCAGTAATTGATATCAGATTAATACACACATCAGTAGTAAAGAATCACAGGATATGTCCTGTAGACATGGAACTCATGAAATAATAAGCTGAAAAAAATTGGTTTTGCCATGAGTGGGATTCGAACACACGTCTCCAGGAAACATGCCTGTTATGCTACCACTACACCACCAATGGCTAACCCTTTTCTCAGCTTGTGTGACCTTATATACTTTCTGGATTTTTTTTATTTGATTCGCACAATGGCGCCATCTATCCGGGAAGTGGACAACTCTGTTGTCTCATACAGATGGAATTAATATTTGTCACTCACGCTCATGGCGTTAAATCAATAAATCAGTAATAAAGAATCACAGGATATGTCATGGCAAGACCAATTTTTTTCAGCTTATTATTTCATAATACACACATATTTAACTTGTTTCTGGGAAAAAAAGCTAGAGCCTTCATTTGGAATAAATGTATAAATAGCAAATCACACATATATATAATCAAAATTAATTTCAAAAGTAACTACTCTTAATTAATATTCTTGTTCATAATTGCAAGGAGCGAAATTATATACATTAGTAAAGATATATTCTAGATTAAAGAGAATTTTTTGTGATTCTCATTTGAATGTGAGTAATGTATAAATTATACATATTTCATACTTCAATTACGTTGATCTTCGATGATCTTTCAAGATTATAGATGTAGTTACAGTGAAATGATCTTTGCAATAAGAAATAATCCGATCATAAAAAAATGTTTCCTTTTTTTTTACCTCGGAGCGGAACTTTTTGCGTACAATGGTAAATGACTAGATCATAAGGACCCCATTAATTCAGAGAAGGTGGGGAAAGAGATCCACTGCATAGCTGTCAAGAGACAGATGAAAGTATCCATCAAGGCCATCCAGCATATTCTCTAATGCGCAATGTCCCATTCAATGGACAACGGCCGTTCTAAGTCCATCTGTGCGACTTTTCTCAAAGTGAGCAGAACAGGAGTTAAAGGGGAAAAAAAATCTCAACAGAAGTACAGTTGAGGCTCTAAGCTGAGAACTTCATATGGACTGGAGCGCTATCGACTGAGACAAATCCAGATAAGTAAGGAAACGTGGAACCTGTAAAATGCCAGAAAAGAGGCATTGAAAAAGGACTTCGCATCGAGGTGCCACCTTGAGCCGGTCCTGATGATGCGTTCCTAACATCTGATTCACACCTATTTGACTAAAAAAGGTAAAACTCATCAGATATCGGGTGGCGGGGTTGGCTCAATCAGTAGCGCGCCAGGTTCGTAATCTGCAGTTCCCACATTCGAGTCTCAGCTGGGTCAGAGTTGAGATTTATCTCCGTAAAACTCCACGCCCTGCCCACGGTCAGTAGGCGATGCCGATGGGATTGGAAAGGCCGCTGCCCATCGGATGGGACGATAAGCCATGGTCCCGTGTGCGCGAGAGCTATACCCTGTGCACGTTAACGAACACGCTGGATGGCCTTGACGGGAGGTTACCATCCGTTTCTCAACAACTGTTCCAGTGCATTACCTCCCCCCAATCCTCTCTGAGCCATTGGGGTCCTTGTGACCTGGCCATTTAGCCCATGGTTGCAAAAAAGTGCCGCTCAGAGGTAAAACAACCCAACCCGCCATCAGATATAGACCGCCATCCTTCATTTGTACCATTCATATTCAACCCGCCATCCTTCATTTGTACCAACTCGCCAATAAATTTGTACCATTATTTATATTTCATTTGTACCAACCCGCCATCAGATATAGACCGCCATCCTTCATTTGTACCATTCATATTCAACCCGCCATCCTTCATTTGTACCATTATTGTTATGGTAACGATCAATTCGCTTAATGATATTTTAAATGACATGATTTTTACTAAAAGACTTCAAATAGAGCTCCAATTAGTACACTTAACTATACTGTATTATAAATATTTAATACTGTGCCATGTGTTTAAGTAAATAATAATCAAATTTGCACCCAAAAATATAAACTGAAGCAAACATAGCAGTAACAATTTTACTAGTAAAAATCTTAATTTTAAATAAATAAGTTGTACTACAATAATAATCAAATTTGCACCTAAAAATATAAACTGAAGCAAACATAGCAGTAACAATTTTACTAGTAAAAATCTTAATTTTAAATAAATAAGTTGTGCTACTATACATAAAAAAGGCAAGAATAAATAGTTATACTAGATTTTTATAGCCTTCGATCCTTTTTTTTTTACAAAACACTACACATATATAATATAAAATTTGAGGCAAATTTTACCCTTTCTTTTCGTACCAATCGCTTTTTATTCATACCAAATTACATTTAAAAATCAAATTACCTCTCAAGCAGCTGCTAGTCAGAGAGGTCTGATAGGAGCCCGCCAGTATACATGCAATGTGAGGAGAAGAGATCTCAGAAGTGAAGCAATAGAAGAAAGCATCCATGCCTTATGTAGGGCTCGAATCCTGTCGCTTTTAATCTGTAGTCAAGTACAGTAACCACTCGGCCACTGAAACAACTAAATTATATACCAAATAAAAAACGAAAAAAAAGTTACTAGATAAATAAATAACACTGTGTTTTGCCAACTTTGCTGTCCAATTTTCGTAACCCTATAATTTTTATATACCAACAAAACTGTAAATAGAACTCTTTTATTATAAAGAAATATTCTATTTCAATAGGAATTTCAATACACACAAATAAACAAAAAAAGGGGAAGGGGAGTTCCGGAGTCGTCCCCTGGAGACATCATACAAATAAAAGGAATAGAGGAAATTACATTTAGTCATATCACACACACACATTTCTTCTTCCCAAAACAATGGAAACGACCTGAAAGTCCTTGAAAAATCTTTGCAGTTTTAGCTGCTTATTTCCAACCTTTATAAGTTGCAACATTCAATGAATACGGTTACTTGCTTCAGAACTTCATTCTTTGTTTGGTGATCGCCTCTTAAAAGTGAAATAGCATTTCTTTGCAACAATTTCGATGTTAAGGGGCTGGGTTGTTTTACCTCGGAGCGGCACTTTTTCTGCACACAATGGGCTAAATGGCCAGATCACAAGAACTCCATGCTCATAGAAGGTTAGGGGAATGATACCAAATGGACAGCTATTAGGACCTAGATGGAAGCTTCCCATCAAGGCCATCCAAGCGGTGGTCCTGCACACGGGACCACCGCTTTATGTCCCATCCGATGTTAAGGATTTTGGAGGTTCTGGTTGACAAATACTAGTTTAAGGCAGGATTCAGCAATCTTTTTGAGAGAAAAGCACCGAAGCGCCCAAAAACAAACTTCGTAAGCACCAAGGAGTCCAAAGTCTTGGCGAACACCAATATTTCAGTCAAAACCTTCATCCAAATAAAAGTAGTAAAAGTATAATTAAAACTTTTCCTGCTTAAGTGTTTATTCAGTAGTTAACTGGGATATCGCATTATTTTAAATGAAAAAAATATTTTAATTACTTTTAAGCATCGTTATGGAGTATCGTATGTAAATGACATCTACATTGTTTTAATAAATAATATGAAATATCTGTGGTTTTCAATGTATATTGTGAGAAAATCTTGTTTTTAGCTCCAAATATAGCGGATAAAACCATCACATTATATATGATGTAATGGCTATGAGAAATATAATGTAAAAAGTTTCAAAATTTCAGTCTGTTTTCACTTAGTTAAAGTAAAAAAAAATCTTTAGCAAACATGGTTCATGTCAAAAACTCAAATTATAATATATTCTCCATTTATAAAAATCAGAATATCTACATTAAATCTTACAATTATAGTTTATTCCCAAAAGTAACAACAAGAAGCTATAGCAACACGTACAAATTACTGGACAGCTGTTTGTAAATTGTAGAGAAGATGTTTTTATGCATAAATCAGTTGCTTTACAGAATTTCTAAGTTTCATCAATTCAGGTCAAATTATTTTATATTTTTGTTGAAGAATTACTATACGAACAGAAAACAAACGCTTACGTTTAGTGGGATAGTCCAAATGAAAATAGTACCAAGAGTAGAATCTTTATTCTTATAAATGCAATATTTTTACTGAAACTAGTTTTCTCATAGAATTTTTTTTTTGCATACTACATGTTAATATAATTTGAAAAGTTTCTTTTTTCATCTTAGGAGTGCTGTCAAAGCTGAAATGTCGTAACTTTATCTTCCACAGCACAGTGGTGAACCACCAATGATAATCACATATAGAGCTGCATTCCACGATGCAAGTAGAGGTTAATTTTAATGAACATAAGTAATGACACATTTGTTATTAAAAGTTTTGGGCGAAGTTTAGATAGGTGAAGTACTCTAGGGCATCGCACTTCAGTATAATGGCGTACCTACGATGGTGATGGGTTGTGGGTTGTTTTACCTCTGAGCGGCATTTTTTTGCACACCATGGGTTAAATGGCCAGGTCACATGAACCCCGAAGGCTCATAGAAGGTTGGGGGAGGGGACTAACTGGAACAGCTATTGGGAGACAGATGATAGCTTCCCGTCAAAGCCATCCAGCGTGTTCTTTAACGTGCACAGGGTATGGCTCTCCCCCCACACGGCCTAACGTCCCATCCGACGGACAGCGGCCTTTACAAGACTATCGGTGTCCCCTACTGACCGTGGCAGGGCGGGGAATTTTGCGGAGATAAATCTCAACGCTGACCCAGCGGAGACTAGAACCTGGGAACTGCAGATTACGAACCTGGTGCGCTACCGACTGAGCCACACCTGCCCCGATGGTGATGGGTTATAAACAGCTATGTACACCACTGTATCTTGAATAATTTCTCCATAACCTGACAAAAACATTTGAAACCTTATTCTACTTACCATAACTGAAAGGCAAAGAAATGTATAGGTCATATGCTACATGATCCCTTGAATTGTATTAAATACAAGGGGTACAGCTACTGGCAAACGCGCAACCACGAGATTAGGAAGATATGCGATATGACTTAGGGATTATTGTTGGTGCAACCACAATCTAACACTGTGAAAATCACTAGATTCTCCGAGACTATGATCTTTAAAATGCATACAAGATGGCTAATAGACTGAACCTCGATGCTTGACAGAAGCAACTGTGGAAGACATCCAGTATAAGAATGCTTTCCACTACACAAGAGGAGTCGTATAGTGTCACAGAAGCATTTGAAGTCAAATCGAAGTTCAGCTGTATACCAAATGACCACTGCTTTTAACTCATACTGAGGTCAATCCAAACAATGCTCTTGGAATTAAGATACTTGCGATTTGACAGTCTGTATTCTATTCGTAACTTCGTCTGTCAAAAATTGGAAAAAAAAAAAGCTTCGGTTGCAGGAGGTGTACATTAGGTTTACTCTGAGCAACTTTCGTACACACATTGAGATCCTTATGACCTGGACATTTAGTCCAAAGTCTCAGAGAAGTTGGGGATAGGGATTAACTGAACAGCTGTTCAGAGACAGATGCCTCCTGCCAGTGCTATCCATAGTGTTCTTTAACGTGCACAGATATAGCTCTCCCGCATATGCATAAAGGACGTGAGGGACTGGAAAAAGGTTATGTTACTAGATGAATCTTGATTTTGCAGTGGCAGTGCTACAGAATACAGGGCAATGAACCTTTGTGTCAAATCCACTATACAAGCTGCCAGATGGGGAATATTCATGTGGTACTATTTGGGTCAGCTATGTCGAAAACAAACGTCAAAGCATATCTGATCACCTAAAATCTGCCGTCTCATATCTTCTCTATTGGGGAAGAACAGTTTCAGGATGATAACGAAACAGTCGATCATGCGAAATCTGTCTGCAAGTGGTTTGAAAAATACGAAGAATTCAATGATTTTTCCTGGTTACTCAGTTGTTTGATCTGAACCCAATTGACAATTTGTACGATAAAATGGAAACACTCTTAAAATCTATAATACGTCGAATTCAACCTATTCCGAAGGAACATCTTATATGATATTGAAGATTTCTAATTTATTGGGCATGCAGTGCATTTTACAAAGAAAATCAGACCCAAAAGCACGTCAAACCCTTCCGTCAGAACTTTCTAAGTATGCAACTGCAAGATATTAAAATAACTCCAATAGACATCAATGAAACTGAAATTGTCACATATCAAGCGATTGACACAGACTTCAAATATCGCATGGAAATCAACTAAAACAACTCTAGCAGGATACTAGTTACACTTTTGATGACGAATAGCTGACACAACAGTTACCTATAGTTTGGTCCTCTTTGACGAAAGTTTGGTTTATAGTAATTAATTAAAACAGTTTAGGTTTGCATTTGAAACAGATTGCATTGCATGGCTATTGTCTATTTATTACCCCTGTTAAATAGCCGAGTGGTTAGCACACTTGGCTACTAATCTAAGGGACCTGGGTTCGAGCCCCGGGTAAGGCATGGATGTGTGTGTTGTTTTTCTGCTGAGGTCCTGCCATCCTCTCAGATCTCCTACTGTGGCATATAAACTGACAGGCTCCTGTCAGACCTCTGTGGCAAGCAGCTGCTTGAGGGGGTATTTATTTATTTTTATTTATTTATATCATGTACTGTATCATTTTATTTGAATAACCTGTTTTAGCAGAATTTATGAATAATGACATCGTGACTGAAAGTATTTTCGGTTGGGTTCAATTTCGGGAAATGCTGCTCCCATATACGCAGTTATAAACGGTCATCAAGGGGTTAAAATACGAAATTCATGTACGGTGGGTCATTTCCTGTGTATCGAGAAACGTTAATAGCAAGATCGCCAAAATCTTGAATGTGACATAAACAGCATTTAATCTAAAGCTTACAATGGGATCGACTGGAAGGTTAGAGTTTAAACAACAGGGCATTTGCTCACCCAGACATTTTTCAGTGACTACTATTACCAGACCAAATGAAAGACGGGCAAGGATTACAAGAACAGATGTAGATGTCTTCGATCATCAGCCTGAAGACACAGTAAACACTTTTTGAAATGCACATGACTTCACTACATGATTAAGTGTGTGGGGAGCCATATCCTGTGCACGTTAAAGAACATGTTGGATGGCCTTGACGATAGGCTACAAGAGTTCCAACAGCCGTTCCTGTGGGTCCATTTCCAGACCTTTTCCTAGCCTTTGATCCTTCTGACCTGGCCATTTAGTCCATTAGAGCAAAAAAAGTACGACACTCAAGAGGTAAAACAACCCAAATCAACCCTTGCTACACGCAGACATTTGAGCGCTTGATTCCAAAATCAGCAGGTTTAACAAAGGTACACTTTGTGCTCTTAGCAATGGTGTGCATGCATCCACAGATTGGTAGGGTGTGCTGTAGTGGTTTCCAAAATCTTATGCCATGCACTACAGGGACCTCACAGGATTGACTTTTTTTTAATTCCTATTTTACACATCCTACAGAATTGGGTAAAAAAAACTATCTTAAGCGGTCACTATGAACTACAGTATTGAAATGTTGCAAAAAATAGAATTTTTTGTGCAGCCTGAGCGACTCTCTTAAAGCTGATAAATACCAAGCAATCTCTGTGCGTGCCTTACTTCACATCGCAGGATGAAGAGATCTGTACCTAGGAACAATGCTATGTACTGCTTAGAAATGAGTAGATATGCACTCCAAAGTGATTTCCAGTTGTCACCTGATTTCAAGAGTATCACGCTCAAGTTATCATCGCAAAAGCAGTGTTGTTTTGTAATAAACCAGCAGGCAACTCTAGTTTGTCATATTAGAGCAATCATAGTGCCATCATGACTGCAGAGGAATATAGGGATGAGATCTTGAACCTCTATATGCAACCTTATATGGATTATAGAATTCCGTACAATAATAATGCATGGTTCGCAACGCCGATTAATATCTGGAGGCGAACCCCATAACTATACCCGTATGATTCTCCTTCCCTCAAGCATATAGAGCAGGATTTTATGGCACAAAATATTTAAACAAAAAATAAAAAACCAATTTAATACGATTTTTCTTAACCGCAATAGAGCTACAAAACTTATATTACTTTTGCTAACAAATGACAAACATATGTAATATCAATTTTAGTCAATGGAAAGAGGGGCGAGTGATTCGAAAAGTGAGAACCTCTTCAGTGGAGCATGCTTGGGATGCTCTAAGGCAGCGATTCCCTAGTGATCGATGTTTTGTAATCTTGTCGAAATGTTTTGACTTATGTCGTTGGTGGTGGGAGAACATAAATGCTGAGCGAATTTTTTTTCTTTCCCTCTATACTGTACATGTGAGGGTATTCTTAACAAAGACCCTAGAAAATGTTTTATATTTTCTAATTCCATTTTAAACAGTTTTTCTCCCTTGAGATATCCTTTTTGGATATTGTGGTGCATAGGTTAAATTGTATTCACATAATATAAATTCAATTTTTTACAATATTTAAGAGATTTGCAAATAATTTTTAACAATGACAAGGGAGTGAAGTTTTGGATATGCCAGTCATCCTTTAAATTAAGGTAGAACAATAAATGTAGAAACGTTCCCGAAAGTTTCAAACACACTTAAACCTTTTCATCATATTAATGACACTGGATGGGTGAAAAATTATTCAGTGTCGGTCTGATTGTTTTATCCCTTGAGCTGCAGAATGGACTAAATGACCAGGAAACCCAGATCAGACCCTTGATAGTTGTTTGGGAACAGAGTTGTGCTGCCAATCAGTTAACATGCTCGCAGTATGTACATATTTCAAATTAAGGGGCAGAAGCAAAAATGAACTGATGTACGTTTTATATTCCCACGAATAAGAATCATGTTTTAGACCGAGTTTGTATTAAGATATATTATTACACTTAACGTTTCAATTAAAATACTTGGAGAAACAGGGTCAGCGGACCAATCAAAATTTAATAGCGACACTAGCGAGACCATTGCAGCATATTTCTGGATAAAATTCAATAACATAATATGCTACTTAAAATTGTGTAGTAGGCATTCAGGTCCAATTACTTTCAAACCTGTATTTTTGTACAGTAGAAAGTGCAATAATGGGTATGAAAACAAATAATTCTAATACGTTAAAATATTACATAGCAAATGCGCAAAAAAAAAAGGTGTCTTTCGGATTGGAATTTTCTTTCATTGTATCTCTTTGCACCTCCCCCCCCCCTGCCCGACATAATTATGCTTCTGCCACAATACTCATGTAGATTTTTGTGATCTGGCTATTTAGCCCATTGTGTGCAAACGAGTGCTACTCAGAGGAAAATTTCATTCATTAACAAAACATGGGATTTTAAAAAACACTGCCATTGGTAGTTTGCGAGTCTGAAAAACACGGCCCTTGAAGTCATTTTCTGCAGGCAATAGGTTCTATCATAAATATGGTAGTGCATGTGGCTTACTACCTTGGCTCGACTGGGTTGGTTTACCTCTAAGCGGCATTTCTTTACACACATTTTTAAATGGCCAGATCACAAGGATCCTGAAGGCTTAGAAGTTGTGCGAGACAGATAGTAGCCTCCCGTCAAGGTCATCCGTCATGTTCTTTAACATGCACCGGTAGAATTCATTTGTAGTGGCTTCGGCTGAACCTCATTTTTACATCCTCGTGTATTATTACGATACACATGGCTTAATTCCCATCGCTCTCTCCCACATATGGCTTACTGTCCCATCCAACGGAGAGCAGCCTTTCCAAGCCCACGAGTCTTTCCTAAAGGGAGGCAGGGAAATTTGCAGAGAGAAATCTCAATGCTAGCCCAGCTGGGACTCGAATCTGGAAACTGCAGATTACAAGCCTGGCGTGCTACCGATTGAACCACTCCTGCCCCTTGGCTCCACCAAAATATCATACGAGGATGTAGAATATGATCAGGTTCAGCTCAAGCCACTGTAATAACAAATAAATTTCGTTTCGGTATTAAAAGTTGGGTTCACCATTTTTTTTTCATACAATGGGCTAATAGCCAGTTTATGAATACTCCAAGATTGGGGGGGGGGGGGATGCCACTGTTAGGAGACAGATATTAGCCTCTTGTCAAGACCGCCATCCAGTTTTCTTAACATGCGCATAAGACCTGGCTTAATGCTCTAACCAACACAGTGTAACCTTTCCAAGCCCAACAGCATCTCCTTTCTACAGAGAGAGGTGGGGGGTGCTAGCAGAATGTCTCAACATTCGGAACTAGAACTTGTGAACCACAGTTTGTGAGTCCTCCCCCCTCCCAAAGTATAATATTTTGCCCACTGGTTAGGTAGTCAGTATTCTAACCACCAGACCAGTTATGATCTTCCTGCAGTTTCTTGCAAAGCTAAACTTTAAAAACTAAAAATGTTTTGCTCATTATTCTTTAAAATATATATGTCACATATTCAGTAACAAGTTAAGTATTTTGAAACTCCTGAACTAGCGTTTTAAAATTAGCCTTTTTTCAAGTATTTTCATCTGCTCTACCTTTGGTAATTTTTCATGTTTCCCATAGTGTTTTCTAGCTGAAATTTTAATTTCTATTATCACTCTTATTAAAATAACAGAAAATAAACTAAATTAATACTTTGACGACGATTAAAATCTAACGAAAATCGAAATTTTCAGCCAGCAACTTGCCATCACTTATGACGAAAAATCTATGATCTTGGCTTCACGGCGGTTACGGAATGACAAATTTATTCGTCATCCGTCCACAGTGTGTTACGATGAAATCCGACCTATTTCTTTGTGCAACCAAGTTTTTGTTTCTACCGATAAATTTGCTTTACTACGATATTTTAAAACTCTTATTCCTAAGGAGCAAGAGACACTAAACTTTCCTTTCACCAAGGAGATTTAAGGCTAAGTGCGAACCGACTGAGATCGACCGAAACTGTCATGGATCGGGTTTCATTCCTCGAAACTCCATATACTTGACATCAGCGGTTAATAACGGTATGGACTGTGTTGAATTTTCCTGCTACTAAGGTAAGTTCTGGGAACATCAAATTCAGTTTATTTCCTCTCGTAACGTAGAGTAATAGCATGGTTTGAAAGTTATTTTACAATAATTATTGTTTCTGCATGTTACATTCTGTGGTCACGTATCCAAATTTTACTTTTTCCATAAGGTATTTTATTTGCTGAGAGCCATCTTTTCAAGCAACCTAACTCCCGCTATGGGCAGGGATTTCCTGGATAAAAATACATTTTAGCATATAGGTTAAACGCACGATTTCATTTAGCATATAGGCAAACGCACGATTTCAAATTCACAAATTATGCTCCTTCAAATTCGATGATGAACAAAATCTTTTGCTCACTGAATGAAAGATTTCTTCTTCTTTTGTAATTTGAGGGAACATAAATCGTGAACTTTGGAGATATTCATGGAAATGATTATATTAATTTTAGAAAGTATCTTTTACAAAGAATCTTTAAAAAAAAAACACTCTCGTAAACTATGCGTACAAACCCGAGAAAAGCATTGCAGACAGAAAAAAATTCATTTTCTTTTAAAATTGATATTCATTTAACATAATAAAATCAAAATTTTCACCTAAGTTACGAGGTTTTTGCTGTGTTCAATAGGCAGTTTAATTTTAGCATAATGGGTCATAATTTTTTTTTCACATTTATGTCAACATTCTTAATACTTGAAAGATCGTCACTGCACTATTTTTTTCATCACTTTCTCCAAACAATTATCAGGTAAATAAGCACATTATCCAGGATTTAGCATAAAAATCAGCCATTTAAATTTATCGTACTATGAAATATAGGACATTCGGTTTTCAGCGTTAATTCGATAGAATTAATCTTATAATTATATAATAAAAAAATATTTTTCGTTTTCATGAAAAGTATTATATCACTATATATCGATCAGGGAAGTACCCAGATGGGGAATACCTAGAAAATTCTTTTGTACTAAACGTAAAACTTGTCAATTTTGTACTAATTGTAAATGTCAAACTTGTCTACTATCAGTTTTGATATCCAAACCGGTTGTCTTTGTATAATTTTATTTAGCCCCATTTTTATGTCCAACGCTAAAAATACATAAAAAACAACAACTAAAAAATCTCATTCCATGTAGAATATCATTTTAACCTTTCCTGTTCGGTGGAATATTTTAGTAATTGGGAAACCCTACTAAGTCTTATTCTCAGACACTACTCCCAAGGTTAAATTCTCGGAGCCTCCCCGAAACTCAACTCTTGGACCCCATAACAAAACCTCGTCCTCCCGAAACTAAATCCTGGATAAGTGCCCTGTATCGATCGGCCTGTTTTGGACCCATTACTGGCGCATAGCTTCTTCCCAGCGTCATACAGAAAAAAAAATCGAGTTTAACTTTTACGAAAAATAGTCTGGATCCACCACTGGATATTTTAAACTTGAGTTTGGCTTTTATTTTCCATCAGGCAACAAATTTTAAATAAATGACCATCGCTTTAAACAGTGCAATTGCTCTATCCAGCAATAATGGCGGGGATAAAAACTCGCATTTTAGGTTTTTATCGAGTGAAATGAGAATCCATTACTTGCACATTATTTCTTTAATTCTAATTAGTTAGTATTATAATGCTTAATATCTGAATAAAAATTACTTCTAGTTTTAACAATGACCTCAATGAAAAAATAACGAAGCAGCATTATTTTAATAATGAGCTAGCTGCAGTACACATCTGAACAAAAAATAAAATACCACAAATTCAGTCATAACTAAATACGGCATAATCTTTTTGCAACTGATGCGAACTTTTAGAAACGGAAATACTATTATAACATTCTCCATCAGATGCTCTTGACAGATGATGATGACTCTTTGTCATAAGTTTCACTGGTAGAAATAGTTTTCCGCCAGTGAAATACTGGAAAAATCAAATGAAACCACCATCCGTTTAATTTTAACTGGGAGCCAGTGAACCTATGACAAAGAGCTGCTGCAAAGATCTCGTTTTAATTTAGTGTTCTTCATAATAACAAGATCATCAGCAATAAATGTTTAACAGAAAAATCTTTGTATAAGCATTTTAAATGATATAAACAGCATCTCGACAAGCGTTCCAATAGGTTGCCTGAGGTAGCACATTTTCTAAGGTTGCAAGTTTTGAGACGTGTATTTTGCAAAAAAAAAAACTAATTTGAGTTGCTGCAACTTTGAGCTTTACTTTTCCAAGTAATGGGCTAAATGGCAAACTCCAAAGGTTCAGAGCTCGGTGCGGGGTCCTGTAAGCGTTCAGGCAAGGCCATCAAGCGTGTTAACTTGTATACTGTATGATTCTCCTACACATGGATGGCCTTTCCATGCCCATCTGGTTTCCTTCTCATTGAGAGTAGAGCGAAAGTTGATGAAAATCTGAACACTAGAGACTGTAACTTTGCAAGATCATACTGATCTCAACAGTGGAGACTAACTTTTCTTGTTATTGACTGCTATCCCCAAAACAAATTTGCGCGAATATTGGAGTGATTTCCCAGCTGCATTGTGAACATTTTTTGGCTTCATCCCTTTTAGATTAAATCCCTCCAAAAAAGTTATTGCTCTAAGATGAGAACGTTTCAGTGTTTTAAATAATATCAGTTCAAACATGTAATTACCATGAATTCGAAGCAGATCGTCTTTACATTATTTTTCTAACAAGAAAGTCGATTTCTTTATGGATTAAGAATAACTCCGCGTCGCAAATTAAAAGTTAATGCTAAAACCCCATTATTTACTCAACACTAGAATTTACCTGAAATTATTTATCATCTTTGTTTCATTCACTTTGCATTCTCATTTCAAATCACTTTGTTGAACAAATTTGTCCAAAGAATTCCTAATCTTTAAGGCGCATTAACCAATCGCTTGAACGACGTTCAATAATCTATTAATTTTAATTACATTTTTTATATCCATTTTCATTTTCTATTCCCTTATAACCTCATGATTTTCCTGTCCTTTTAATTGTGATAGTAAAAGGAATAATAATTATTTTTTTAAATATATATAAACATTTTCTCCTAATGAGTTCATCATCATAAGATTATTTCCTATAGTTGTAACTATTATCATTAATCATCCTATTAAATATTCCATCTTATACACTACCACATTTGTAATCTATAAAACAAGTAAAAGAATAACAACTTTCAGGAGCAACAACGGTGGGAGAGGGGTACCTATGGGGGAAAGGGTGGTGGTGTAGTCACTCACTCGTGTTAAATGCAGTAGTTGGATACAGTATTTAACACAAGTACAGCTGAGAGTTACGTTGCTTTCTATTTTTGCGATAGAATTTTTTAGTTTCCTTCATCAATATTTAATTTTTTGTTTCTTTTATATATTCATAATAATGATTATGAATAAATTTGCCTTTTTTTAACATCCATTTAATAGGTTAAGTTAGGGGTTCTCAACATGGGGTACGCCGTGAGAGCTCAAAAATCGCTAGATCTAGTAACAAAATCAGTGTTTTATTCCCATTGTTATATTATAACTATAGTTTTATCCATCTATACAAGGGGTACGCCAGTTACATACACATTTCCAAGGGGTACATAAAAGGTTGAGAACCACTGGGTTGTGATCAGGAAAAGCTTGCAGTGAAAACTTTAGGTCCGAGCAATCCAAATAGTTCTCTAATTAGACTGTCTTTCAATTGTGGATTGATAGCAACGAAAACTTCCACTAACTGTTAATGAAAGTCCAGAAAACTTAAATGTTTGTTGTCTTTTAAAAAAAAAATTGAAGTATTTTAACCCGAACGATATTTATTTTTGTTGCCAGAAATGTCATTTGATGGTTTTGCTACTTTAACACAATGGCCATGGGCTGCGGCAGAATTTTTTCAGGGAAGCTACGGGTTGGGATAGCTGTTGGGAGACAGATGGTCGTCTCCAGTCAAGGCCATCCAGCGTGTTCTTTAACGTGAACAGGGTATGGCTCTCCCGCATACAGGGCCACGGCGTAACGTCCATCCAACGGACGGCGGCTTTTCCAAGCTCCCATCGGTGTCTCCTACCGACCGTGGGCAGGGCGGGGAATTTTGCGGAAATAAATCTCAACGATGAACCAGTTGGGACTGGAACCTGGGAACTACAGATTATGAGCCTGGCGCGCTACCGACTGAGCCACCCCCGCCCGGAAGCTGCGGGCAATCATGCATATATTATATATAATACGACTAAAGAAACCCGATAACAAAACGAAAAAAAAAGGAAACTTATTGTTGAAAATATATGTGAAAAAATGTTTTTTTCATATTAATATCTACACTGGTTTCCATAAATTAAGGAAAAATGAGAAAAATTGCGATAATTCGCCAAAAAAAATGCGCGATCCTCCAAACTTGTTCATGCAACCAGTAATGCCGAGTGAGCATATCTTATGCAAATTAGTCTAGGTTGCGTCAATTTGCGTAATCACATAGCGGCATAAAAATTGGTGTTTTGGAGTGGATCGTTATTTTGTGTTGTAAATGTGAGTAAAGAAATTCGAAATAGCAATTTTTTACGAATGACTTCGAAACATCATTTGGCAAATGAACTACGGTGGAGGGCTATTGATAGGCTCGAAGCAGGTCAAAGTCAGATGCGGCACGATGCCTGAATGCGAGTCCTTCTGTGGTCCATAAGATTGTGGAATCAATTTCTTAGCAGGGATTCCGCATCTCGTCTCGGAGGTTTAGCCGAGGAAACGCTAGAGTTACGACTGCTATACAAGACCGATATCTGCGATTAACAGCACGAAGGAGCAGAACGTCTACTCACTCTAAGCTACGATCCTCTCTTGCATCAGCTTCTACTGTGCGTAGAAGGCCAGTAATTTGTATACCCCTCATGTCACAGGAAAGAGCGGTTGAATTGGGCACACACGCACGTTAACTGGACAGAAGAGCAATGGAGGTCCATACTCTTCACAGATAAGTCCAGATATTGTTTGCAGCGATTCCGGACATTGTTTGATGCGGAGAGAACGAGGTACCCGCTATCATCTTAGTAACATCCGACAAAGACAGTTACGGCGGAGGTAGCGTATATGTTTGGGGTGGTATTTCCTTAGGTGTACGCACAGACCTCTATGTGTTGAGGAGTGGGAAAACCTCAATGCTCAAAGGTATCGAGATGACATCCTGGACCTTTATGTACGTCCTTACGCTCGTGCAATAAGTGAAACATTCATTTTACAAGACGATAACGCTCGTCCACACAGAACTCGACTAGTCCCGACCAAAATCCGATTGAGCTCTAGGGAGACGCGTTGCTGCCATCAACCGCCACCTGAAACAAAGGGGGAGCTTGTTACTACTTTAAAGGAACAATGGTTGTTACTTCCTAATGAGCTGATTCACAACATCATAAACAGCATGGAACATCGTTATTGCTGTAAGTAGTGACCACACTCTTTATTAAAGAACTTTGCCCACTGCATTCTGACACCTCATTTTTTGACGAAAAATGATTCTAGTGTAAAATATTTTATGCCTTTTTGAAACTAGCATTGTAATTAATGTTTTGATCAAATTTCATTAAAATCATTCATGTAGTTTTTTATCATAATTTTTCTGAGTTTCCCTTATTTTATGGAAACCAGTGTAAATATAAATAATATGCATCCGGAAACAAAAAAACATACAGAAAAATATTACATTTTTTTAAAATGTATTAATTAATTAACATTACATTATATTAACATTTTAAAATTAATTTTTGACGATATGTATTATTCATTATAAATTAGCTTTTCCACGAATTTGTTTTAAAAAAATATCCCCGCCCTCCTTGACACTGATAACCCTTATCCCCGCCCTCCCTGACACCCATGACAAGGGCGTAACAATTATTCTGCTAGTTAGGACCTAAAATAGCATTTTAAAATGAGATAGCCCCGGAGAAATGAGAAATGTTTGATCACGCGATGCACTAGAGTTAAGCTAACTCCCCTCGACAGGGAACCACCTTGACGTGGTGATGGGGGGGGGAGGGGGGCTTGTGGCCCAGTGCAGTCGAAGGCTCTGCTGACCGGTTTGGGCCCCGGTTGGACAGAGCTAAGACCATTTGAGGTCGAAGGACTTGCTGACCGGTTTGGAGCCCGGTTGGCAGTCTAAGACCTCCATCAGGTGCTTAGTGGAGCAGTTCAGGGCCCTGCTGAACTTGGTACCTCTAGTAGGCTAGGGCCCTTTTCCAAATCTGGGTCCAACTAAGAGTTTCCACCCCGAGAGCCGAGTCAACTCGGATCTATATATCCTTGTTGTGGCTAACCGGGAAACAGATTAAAGTTTTGACCGATGGATGAGCTTTCCTTCTATAGGACTGCTCGCCATAGGGTAGTCGGGGATGAGCTGTATCTATATGGTACAGTCTTGCCCCGACCGTAGTTAGCGGCGAAAAGGGGCATTTCCCGTTTATGCTGGTAGTGCTTTCAGGCGGAACCGGTGGGTCTTGCTTACATATCTTTCCTGGTGTTAAGCTAAGGCCTTTATATGACTCTGCAAACATAAAAATCTTGAAAACCCTATTAATGATTTAGCTGGCATTTCATTTCAAATATGGAGGCAGAAATATATACTCATAATAGAGGTACAAAAATTGTAAGATCATGTGAAGAGACAAAATATAGTAGTTCTAATGGCAAAATAACTTGCAGCGGCAAAAACTTGGCTTCAGGTGGCCAAAGTATCTTGGGCTGTGCCACCACCTTTTATTACGTGAAAAACTCAAATTTCTACCTATTATGATATAAAACTAGAGTTGAAAAATTTTTTTCCACATCAGAGACCCTTTGTTTTGAATGGAAAATTTATCGGTTTTCGTCATATTATTCCAGAAATAAGGATCGCATTTTAACGTTAAGCAGCACCACTTCCGAACTCTCCTCAATGCAATGTGAGGAATCACCCCTTGATATATTATGAAATTTATGGACGACCACTTAGCCAAAGTATTTTTACGGGGGCCAATTTTTGAAACACCTCTTATTAAGGGAACAAACATATACTGTTCTAACAATAGAGATGTGTTGAAAACTATAATGCTATTTCTGTAATGCAAGATTTTCATTTAATTAAAAATTTTCTTTTATTTTTCTACGTGCTCAGCATTCCATATAGAATTTTTAATAGGGCCGAAGTTTGTGGGTTGGGTTACCTCTGAGCGACACTTTTTTTTGCACACCATGGGCGAAATGGCCAAGGTCACAAGAACCCCGTGAAGGTGACCCATTGGACATCCGACGTTGAGACAGATTGACCTCCCGTCAAGGCCATCTAGCTTGTTCTTTAACGTGCACGACTCTCCTGCACACGGGAGCCACGGCTTAATATCCCATCCTACGGACGGCGATTCGGAGTCTTCTACTGACCGAGGGCAGGGCGGGGGAGTTTCCGTAGATAAATCTAGGCGGACTCGACTACGAGTCTGACGTGCTACCGACTGAGCCACTCCCGCCCCAGTCGGAGTTTGTCTTCCCGACTTAGACGATATACATTAAATTTGACGTCAATGATTGGTATGGTTATTAAGGCAATGGTAACTTAATAGAATTTTGCACTGAAACATTGGCATACTAGCAAAAATTAATTTTGGTATTTCAAATGAGGTTTATCAACACTTCTATGCCGTGGATCGACAGCAATAAAACAAGATATCAAACGAAGTAGTCGAGAACTTCAGAGACGATCTAAAGGTATATATAATGATTATTTATGGGTAAATACAACGATTCATTACTCTGCTACCTATTCAAGCTTGTTAACCTTACGTTATTTCCCTAGAGTAATATTAAGCCCGATTACCCTACGGTATATATTGGTTATACCTAATAATGAACGGTATAATGAACTGCACTATTTTACATTAATTATGTAGTCTTTATTTTTCGATTATAAAAATTTTGAGCACACTACACAAATGCAAATTATATGCTGAAACAAGTTTTAAGGTCTTGAGACGTATTAGTAATGCCTATAAAATGGAATAAAAACAAAATTGAAATGTGTCTGCGTTTCATTTACTTTTTAAAGAATATTTAAATTTATTTCGTTACATATTAACAATTTCCTTTCCCGGAATATTTTCCATTCTAAGAAATAATGCCAGAGCCTAATAGAGAAAAAGACAGTTGCCTAATAGAGGAAAAGGTTCTTCTAAGAGATCTACAAGTTAATACGTATTCACGCTAAATTTAGACACAATCGATGCACCATAGTAGAAAGTGCGGCAATACTACATTGATTCCACAAAGGAAAAAACGCAATTACAGGGCAAAGCAAACACGTATCAAGAAAAAAAAAGAGTAGGTGGAGGGGGGGGATGAAAGTGATTAGATTGAATCAGAAAGCTGTTCAAAAGTATTTTTCTACATAAATTATTCCCGTCATATATTATAATCTAGTTTTTTCGCTTTGTGACATGGTCCTTTAGAACATATTTCAAAACATGTGCAAAATACATTAACTATTATTTGTCGTCTCCTTTCCGTTTATTAAAATTTTCAAGGGGACATGAGGATGTCAGTGCAAGTGGCGAAAGGGCAATAGCTATGAATATTAACATTCAAAATTATTGTGATCTTATAATGAAAACTGATTGAAAAACATTTGATCAGAATACACCTTACCCCTTTTATTGTCGACAGTTTTAAAGGATCCCTTTTCCTGCATACAATATTATACTGTCGGTTATAATAAAATTTGCAATTTTCATTCTTGCATTTTCATCCATGTTTCAAATGTTTATCAGAAAGCCACTATAATATCACATTAAACGTCTTCTCTACAGCTGCACAAATGTACTTTTATCAGGTAATTTTCTCCTAGTACTGCAAAACTATCCAAATTAAAAGCAGTACAATATTGCAAATGTAGATAAATCTAAATGCTAAACATTTATTTTTAAATCTAAATCGTACTTTTTACATGATATAAAAACTATCAAATTCAAATAAGCCCTGTCTTTGGTAACTTTTATGAGCTACTATAATAAAGGACAAAATATACAAATCATCTAAATATTTTTAAGTTAAAATAATATAACTATTTCTCAATACAGTAATATATAGTTATAATGAACACTAGGTATAGGCAATACTCTTGTTACCCATTTCAATCGATTTTTCTAACAATATCAGAAACAACTCCATCAGAATTCTCATTGAGTGGCCAGCACGTCAGTATCACAAGTCTGAAGTCTTGTGACATTCGGCAGACCTGCTACCACATTGCTAATGCGTTTGTTTACACATAATGCACACATAAATACAAGTGGGCACATAGGTAATTTACATACACAAAAAGGAAGCTTACAACGGCATTCTCTTACAAAACAACATACAAATACTACTGAGTAAATTAAATACTAATAATTTCTTTAAAAGGTCTGTAATTAAAACCTTATACTAGATACAAATAGGTAAAAAGATAAGCTGACATTGTTTTGATAGAATAAAATACGTTTTCCTCTCTTGCAAGTTAAATTTAGTCCATAGGATTCTTCAAATTCCTTTTTTTTTAATGGATGCTCCTTATGCGTCAGGTATTATTAAAATATAGTAGTCCTGAATGTTTAATATTTCTAAATTGAAAACCAATGTCAAACTTCCTCAATATATTCAACCAGTTGGTTTATTTCATTATGATTATATTCTGACAAAAGTTTTGCAACTTACTACAAGTTTATTACTTCTGAATATGGTCATCGTTATAATATTCTGCATGACTATACACACACAAACATTTAACAAGCAGTAAATTAATAATTATGAAGCGCAACAGACCTAATTGCTTGAAATTTTACCAAATCTCTTCATACTGATTGAATGAGCAACCAGTAGGTAATCAAACATCTTGGTAATTGACATTCAAATTCTTGTTATAATACTATATTAATTAAAGAGGAACATTCCAGAATTCCACTGACTTTGATAATATTTACAAAGAACCAAAGGCAACTTTACAACTATCATTAGAAAAATCGTTTTGAATTATATTCATTATGCATGTCAGAAAAAAAGATATATAAAACGTCAAATGACATTTGAGTCTATAAATTCTGCATATAATATAGGCTTTAAAAGAATAAACTAAATTTTAAGAAAATGCATTACCTGTCAAAGTCTGTTAAAGTGTTCAGTAAAAAAAGTAGTCATAGAAGGAAAATATTTGCTAAATTCGACAATTTGACACTGACACAATTTACATTTCAATATAAAATCATGCTTCCCTTACTTTTTACATTGTAAAATTTTTAAGTTAATGGAAAAAAGTTCATACATGTGAAAAGACTAATGATATATTAAAAAATTCAAAAATTGGGAAATATAACAAGTTATTGGCCTGTGCCATTGGTTATTCACATAGGTGACTTACTTTATGGACTAATTGTAATGTATAAGAAATATTAATATCAGCACATATAAAATAGATGCATGGTAAAAAATTTAGCAAGTTGACTGTTTTGTCTTAAATCTGATAACTATTAGAACCAAGAAAATACAAGGATAGTTAGGGAAGGCAAGAAATTTTGTAGGGAAGTACATTTGGTTGTTTGGGTTTTTATGACACATTTAGCAAATCAGCTATATTGTGCCAAATGAAAGAGTGCATTTGAATTCCGTTATTATACTTTGGAGCACTTTTCTCTTTGCCTTAACAAAGGGATAAATGGTCAGGTTTAGGATGCTACAAGTCTCAGGGTAGGGCAAGAGTAAGAAACCATCAGAAGTAGTTGGGCTTACCAGAGGTTTTTGCCAAAGGTATCCAGTATATTCTTTAATGTATAAAGGACTTGGAACGGCTATACACGGTGCTATGGCTTAATACCTTTTGGCCTTTGCAATTCTTACTGTCTTCTTTCTCATTCAGGGGAGCAAAGAAAAAAAAAATCGGCCAATAAACATTAGGTTACAAGGTTAGCATGCTATTCAGTATGCCATCCATGCATGGTGGTAGGTACAAGGAGAAATTTGTAAAACCAAACTTGCTTGGCATTCCAAAGCATAATAGTAAAAGCGATTGTGCTTGACAAATAAAATCGATAGTGCCACCCGAATCTATATGTTAAAGAAGAAATGACAAAGTTGTGCATCTTGTTACATTTTAGATTACTTTCCAGACTTAGCATTTATTCAACCCTGTCTTTAACTTTTAGCACTATTGCTTTTAAATCTTTCAACTAAAAAATTACTTTAATTTTCTGTAACATTCAATACTTTTATGAAATATGAGTCAGGTGAAAAAGCTTCAGTTATGTACTTATATATGGCTGTTCCATGGCCAGAACCAGTGGGAGCACCTGGACCAAACTTTTGGAGAATTTTAATACATGGAATGGAGGTGAAATAATTAATAAACTTGTACAATTATATATATTTTGTGCATGCAATTTTTTTTAAGACGATAAGAGGGGGAGAATATGTACCTGAATGGTATTCTGGACCATTTCAGCTCAATTTTATCACTTGTCACCCTACACCAGTAATTTTTTTTTTTTTTTTTTTTTTTGTAGATTGTTGTCTAGCTGTAGCTAAGAAGAAATTATTGGGATTCAAACCTTTTCCATCAAAATATGTTCTAGGAATGTTGTTATGCATGTGAAAATGATAACCTTCTTGCTAATTGTATTGCAGATGATAATAACACTTTCTTAAACTATGTAATGATCTTGAAGAAATAATTGGTAGGGAGTATATAAATTTTATGACTAATGGACTTTTACTAAAAGTGTGATAAAAAGACTAAGTTCACTGTACTCAGAAAGAGACATATACACCAAAGAGAGGAAGAATAAGCATTTTCTGAAGATGTTTGTTGTAGCGTGAGAACTTGACTAAAATTAGAGTTGAAGTATCAACTCGCAGGACAGTTAATGCAAGGGTTGTGTAAGATAAAAATGTGATGGATGTCTCAAGATTAATTTACGCTATTAATAGGTCTGCCAAAAAACAGCTATTCATGGGCAAATGCATTCTTGGAACATGAACAAAAAATAAAGGTTTTCAACTAATTCAACATAATTTACTTGTCATATGGAATTTAGCACATTCACAGAATGTCATCTGCAGTACCTGTTTCAAATTTGGGAGCACTGAATGTAATTAAACTACTATTATAAATTATGATTTGTGATTATACTAATTGGCACAATATCAATTTGGTATTTTTTATGAAACCAAATGATTTAAATTTTAAGGACTACTGTGCCTAATGTACAGTTTTATATTAATTCCAATCTTCAAAAAGAATAAGTATTTGTCAAAAGTGATAGGCAGTAAAAGCACAAATACTGACGTGTGTACATTATACTTATAAATATTTTACATTAATAATTAAACATATATTAAATATTATTGTTGTAGGTTACAGATGTATAAAAGTACAAAAAACTGTCTTATTTTTGGCTATTACAGTTCCTAAAAACAAAATACAAGAGCAATAAACTATTGGCAAAGCAATAAACATTTCTACAACTGTACATGTATGTGTGTATAAGTGCATTAAATATTTGACAATTCCCATAAAGGACTTCCTCTATAGTTCTGTAGAAGCCTTATTAATAAGAATGTAAAGTTTATATTTTTATTGCATACATATTAAAAGATTCTATGTTTGTAAAGTATTTTCATGTCTCAATTTCTAAAAATATTATCTCAACACAGAATATTCAAGTAGGATGAAAAATATTTATAAGTATTCAATAACAGATTCCCAAAATTTGTTGAAGATAACAATTTTAGTGAGTTCATAGCTCACTAAAATAGAAAAGTTAAAAAAAAACATAAGAAGAATGAAAACGAGATCACAATAAAAAATCTCCAGATGCCATAAAACAAAATATGTTTGGTTTTTACTACTGTGCTACACTTATGAAAAGATTGTACAGTAAATTACACTAATAACTCTGAGTCTTGGTGATACATATATATATTTGAATGGCTGTATCTGCTTTATGTTGTATTAATTTCTTTAAATTCTTCATAGTTTCTTTATACAATATCCTTTCATGATAATTTTTTTTTTTATAATGGATGCATTAATACATTTGCACACAATTGGTCCTGGACTGAGTGATACTCAGTTATCCACTATACTGTAGAATACAAAAGTTAGCACTAAGCAGTTTAAACACAAATGTGACAAATATTTTACTTCTGGACAATGCAAGTTGTATAAAATGCTTGAGTGTATAACAGTATTCAAATTGCATCACACATCTACAACTACAAAGGTATACAACAATGTACCAAACTCTAAGCTTAGTATATACATTGAGCAGTGAATAAAGACAAAGTGACACTGCTATATACCACTAGTCTTTTTTTTTTTCTTTTCCTAAGTGCAACACTCAGTTCTGCAGAGTATTTAAGATCATATCAAGAAAAGTTCAAATATTTAATGCAGTAAATAAAATGATGCATGCACCGTATTGAGCATACATTTTCTTATGATTAAGACACTAACATTTAATATTTTAAGGCTTGTTTGAAGTTTCATCATTTTTGTTACTTGGCTACTTGGTTACAAACACTGATTTTTTTTCCATTTTCTCACAAAGTTTAATAGATTTATCTCTGAACCACAGTCCATTTAAAGTAAATGCTTCACTTGAAATCACCACATTACAAAGTCAGAAGGAAAGGTACAGATGAGATCCATTTTCTCCAGCTAAAGGCAGCCATCACCCTCACTTAGCAGCAGTCAGTTGTTCAAGCTGCTCCAACATCCACAGCAATCCATCCTCTTTAGAACTTGGTAGCACAGGTCAGGTCTGCATCAGGCTGGGGAGGAAGGGACATTCAGGCCTTGTAGTGCATTTTAGATCCCGCATGCCCCATGAGGTGTCCCCCTGACAACTGGTCATACTGAGGCATGGAGAGGTACAGGGGTCAGTCACTGAACACACACACACACACACAACTGAAAAGTGCAAAACATGCAAGCATACAAACACAAACTTTTAAAGTGCATAAAAAGCAAGCAATTCAAGCAAGGCTATTCCTTCAATTTTATGCGGTAACAAATTTTAACATTAACAATAGTAATAATAAAAAGTCACATCTTATAAGAAGCATGCATTTATCAAATGTAGACTACACCAAATCATAAACAAAATGAAACAAAAACTACGCATATCAAAAAGTAGCAAGTTTTTCGTGTTATTAGTATTAATTAAATGTGTGTTGCAAAAATAATCATGCATTCTTCACTAAACTGTAAAATACAATGATAATAAGAGGGGCTAAAGATAAAAATTATGATGAGGCTTAATATGCTAATCATTGTTTGATTATAGAAGTGATTATTATACTGCTTAAAAATTAGAGGTCTCATTCAATTCTAGAAATAAGGATGAACTAATTATAGGACTACTATAAAGTATAATTAGTCAAAAGCAAAATATTGTTCTAAAATCTAAATGAAAAAATAAATATGCAAAACAATTAGTAAATATCACAAGTAAAATTTTTAAATAGTTGCCATTATTAACATATATAAATATTCTAGGTATAAAAAAAATCATATTTAAATATATTTCTATGTTACTGGCAACTGTTACATGAATTGGCATCAAACTCATATAAATGTGCAGTGTCTAAACATAATTTTACAACAATAATGAACTATTTAAGCTTATTCAGCTAACAGAAGTATTTTTTGATGATGGTCAGAATAGGTAAAACAGAATGCATTACTGGGTTATAAGCATTCATTCAGGCAAGGGAAACACATATACTAAACATTAGATATGTAGTTTCAAATATGACTAGAGAGTATTGTTAAAACAATAAAAAGCAATGGTATTATTCAACTAATTTCAAATATTCTAGATATTTCAATTATTGCAGCCTAATACTTGATTAATAATTTAGCAAGTGATGAAAAATCAATATTCTGGTAACTGAACCACAGGTAAGTGAATTAGTGCCATTCTACCATCAAGCTAGAGTGGCATGTTATAATACATATGTTAAAACTCTTTCTCATTTTCAAATTCAGGCTACAATCTTTAATAGCTCATTAGTCAACTGATGAAATATCTGAAAAAGTGGCCTTTTCATCACTTACTAAACTAGTAATATCCAAAATAAATATAACATATGACACAGAAAAATTAATAGAGAAAATTTATGTAAAATTTTTTTTAAATACTGAATTGGAATAAGAGTGGTATAACCACATCAGTATTCTCAACCTTATTCTGTTCATGCAACCCCTAAGCATGGTCCTCAACTTCTATGTTGCCCCTAAACAAATCCTCTACTTCCCATAATCTTTGATTTTTCAGTAGCTGTAATGGTTTATTTAATTCAGTTGTTTTCAATTCTTTTTTTTCACCTTTATTTAATTCAGTTGTTTTCAATTCTTTTTTTGTTTGAATACATAAAAACTAAATTTGAGAAAATAAAGGGCATTTTACTCATCTCAAACCCATATAAAAAATTGTCATTGATATTTTAAAAATTTTATTTATATTAGCATAAATACTAAAATCAAAAATAAATTATGAGCTAAAATATTGTTATGAAATTCTGGCAAAATATTTTTTTCCAATTTTTATACCAAACTGATTGAGAAGCACTACTGTAAATTCCCCAAGCAAAAATATAGAAAGATTTCCTCTGCTGCGAGACTTGCTGCCTTTTTTCTATTGTGAGACTATATTTCATGGATTTTTAGAGAATTGTTTGAGTGGAATGTACATTCATGTTTGTTTTACTTCATTCTCATTATTAAGATAAGAGGTCTGTAAATGGTAGCTAGGCATAAACTGGAAGGAGAGCTGTGTACCAATCCCCAGTGATGATGCACAGAACAGGCCAGGTTTAGCACCAAATGTTCGACTCCACCTTCTGTGGTGCAGGCCATTAATACCTTTCAAAAGAGATATTCTCTTTTGGAGGGAAGGGGA
The DNA here is from genome assembly GCA_038380435.1 of Ryuthela nishihirai. Lineage (NCBI taxonomy): Eukaryota > Metazoa > Arthropoda > Arachnida > Araneae > Heptathelidae > Ryuthela > Ryuthela nishihirai. The sequence goes on along the minus strand of JAWZYU010000021.1, from coordinate 12,751,690 downwards.
AGGTTGCCAGCTCAGTGTGGCCTACTGATCTGGTCATCTATGGCCACTTTTACTTTTTTTCAACCCTGCTGAGGAGTTGTCAACTTCACAGGGTCCTGGTGCTGACCATTTATACCCACTAGACTGCTTTATGCATTTGATTTTGATTATGGATACTGGACTTGCTGCACTGGTAGGCCTCTGTTAAGGGAGAATCTGCTACTGTGTTTTCTGTTTGCTTGTGGGTTGCCAGCGATAAATGAACAGATGCACAGTATACCTTATATCAACTGGTGGATAATCCTGATCAGAGGCCATCGCAGGTACCTGAACCCTCACTTAGCTAGTTGGGCATCATCAATCCTAAACTGGAGTAATGTGTCTCAGGAAGGCCATATGGCTCTATAAAAGGTCCACTTGGAAAGGTGGTGCCTGAAGTTCCTACCAGTATCAGTGACTTCTGCATTTAGCAGAGGAGGGACAGGTCTTTGCCCCAAGCCTGCAATCCGGGGACTGTTTGATATTGTTGACCCTACCTCTCTCAAAAAATCTAGTTTCTTTAAAAATCCTATTAATCATTTTCTCTCTGCAGGAATGTGGAATGTTAGGACATTATATAGAGATTATTCTCATGATGTCCTCACACAGGAATTCTAGTGTTATAACCTAGATATTCTAGGCTTGCAAGAGACCAGATGGACAGGTAAAGGTGAAATACTTAAAAGTAACTTTAAATTTCTCTTTTCAGGGAGGGAGGATGGAAAGCATCAAGGTGCAGGTTTGCTTCTCAACAGACATGCCAGTAATGCTTCTCTAGGTTATGACTGCATTAATGAAAGATTTCTTACAGCAAAATTTAAAACAAAAATTAAAGACTTGAATGTCATCTGTTGTTATGCTCGGGCAAAGGACTCTAACAAGAATGAGAAGGATAGGTTTTACAGACAACTTCAGGATATTTTGAATTCTGTCAAGAAAGGAGATATTACCCTTGTTCTAGGTGAGTTCAATGCTAAAGCTGATACTGACTCTAATCTTTGGGCAGGAGTTTTAGTTATATATATATATTTTTATATTTTAATAATTTTTTTTTTGATATTGGTAGTTCCAATGGCAATGGGAAACATCTCTATAGGTAAGTAAACTTAATGGTTTACAAATGCCTAACACATACTACAAACACCGGGACGTTCATAAATATACATGGGTTTCACCTGATGGGTTGCACAGGAATGTGATAGATTATATTTTAATTAACAGCAAATGGGCCAGTTCAGTTAGTAATACCAGATCATACAGGGGAGCCGAAATTGGGTCTGACCATTACTTGGTCAAAAGTATCTTGCAGCTGAAGCTTAAGAAATGTTGTGCTAGGGTTAAGAATATTACCTTCAACACTGAAGGTCTGAAAGATCCAGATATAGCCAAAGCATACCATGATAGGCTACTTAGTCATTATGACAATCATGGTTTGCTTTCTGCTGAAGTTGAGAAAGAATGGGAACAGTTTAAACAGGCTTTTCTTGAAACCAACAGTACTCTTTTGGGTAAAAGGGAACAGAGGAAACAAAATTACTTGAGTGATAAGGCTATGGAACATATTTCTGAAAGAAGGAAGTGCAGGATTAATATGAATCAACACCCTACTAGTCCTAACAGAAGGCATTACAATGAACTTAATAAACATCTAAAGGATCAGTTAACAGCTGATAAGAATCTTTGGCTTGATAGCTTGGCTGACAAAGCTGAGGAAGCAGTTAGATAGCACAACATAGGGGGTTGTACCAGATTATTAGTCTTTTATGCGAGAAGAAACAGACAGGTACACAGGTATTAAGGGTTAAACATGGCAAGGTGGGCTAAGTATTTCAGAGAAGTTCTAAATAATGTGATTATTTCTACTTCTTGTTGTTTGTAATAAGGATAGATGCTTTACTGGCTTTAATGATGGCCAAACCAACAGAGTCTCTCTCTGCTCAGAGGAGGTTGCCAACTCCTTTGCCCAACCTCTTCATTACTTACAAAGTTGAACTATAATATACATTGGTGATAAACAGAGAAAAAACTAAAGTGATGAAAATTGGTCAGGCAGATAATGCTTCAGTTGTTTTGAATGACTGCACTCTTGAGCAAGTGTCTCAGTTTAATTATCTTGGGAGCTATGTAACAGATACTGGTGATGTGCAACATGAGATAAATAGAAGAATAGGGATTGCCACCGGGACTTTTAAGAATCTATGGAGTGTGGAAAAATAGGCATTTACACTTAAAGACTAAAATTAGGCTGTATAATAGTTTGGTTCTTTCTAAGGTTAGTTATGGTAGTGAAACATGGACCCTTTATAAGCAGGATAAGAAGAAACTTGATGCCTTTGATTCTAGATGTTTACACAGTATCTTGGGCATTAGATGGTTTGACCTTGTAAATTCAAAAAACCTAAATTCTAAAAATTCTAAAATTCTATTTCTAATTATTTCATTCTATTCTATTTTCTTATTATTAATTATAATAATTCTAAAAGATGAGGTTAGAAGGAGTCAACCTCCTTTGAGCAGCATATTGTGCAGAGAGAGACTGCATTGGTTTGGTCATGTTGCCCGTATGCATAGCTGCAGATTGGCAAACAGGATTATGAACAGTTTTCAGTTCTAAGGGTTTTAACAGTTCTAATAACAGTTTCTAAGGTTTTCAGAAAAAGGGGGAAACCTAAAAAGTGATGGGCTGACAATGTCACGTATGACCTTGCTAGAAATGGCATAGAGTGACCAAATGCATCAGCAGTAGCTCAGAACAGACACGTCTGGAGAGGAAAATTACAGTCTGGTTGGACCTCCATAGCCCATGGCTGCATGAGGATTTTGTATGTATGCAAGATAAGAATCTCATTTAGTGATTTATTGTGTCTCATGTTATTCAGGCATCTTTCATTAGGATTCAGATCTTTTCTAATTGGGCCCAAAATAGAACAAGAATGACTGCTGCCAGGCCAACCTAAGGAGTTAGCAAAATGGCAATTACAAATTAAAGGACTGAGCTAAGGAACAAATAATTAAAAGGTGTATAGCTGTTAATTTGTTCCAGTCCTAATTACCTGTTATTTATATCTAGAACATCATTAAATAAATAACTTATAAAAACTTTATTTCATTATGACCTGACATGATTAATCAAGAACATGTTTTTCATGAATCCAATAAGAACATATTCCAGTTAACCAAAAGTAGTTTATACAATTTTTATGCAAAAGAACAAATATTTCAACATCTTTAAAATGTTAATATACATTAGTGATTAACATATAAAAATTTTGTGTTCTTTAAAAAATGCCAAGTTTAGAATTCCGCTATTTCTTAAATAGAGATAAAACATTCAGTACCACTTTGAAATTGATCATTACAACTATTTAATATTATGAGTATTAGTTTATTAGTATTGAAAAGATATACCTCATGATGGAACCATATTACCATGATGTAAATAAAATATTAAGAAAATTACAAACAATATTTCTTTGCAATATTACATACTTTGTGAATGAAATAAAAGTTATTTTTTGTTCAATTACAGATTGTGTTTCAAATAAAATATTTAATTTGAATATAGATTTGAATTAATTTTTAATCACATAAATCTTTTGTGAAATGGCAGTCTCTACATTAGTTAAGAACTGTGTTATTAACTAATGAAGTGATTCATTATAGTATTCTTAGATTGTGCAGTGATTTGTCTTGGAATGCCTCTCTACTTCCAATCGAATGTCATCTGTTCAAAGAGTAATGATCATTCATTCAGTGGAATAATTATAATTAGACTGTCTTACTCAGCAGGCTATTGAAATATCACCATAAAATTCTCTGTCCATGAGCTATAAAACTTAAGCTTATCTTCTTAGAATATTTTACTGTTAAAAATTATCAGGAAAAATAAATCAAGAAAAAAAAAAAAACTACTGTTAATCATGAAATTACTTATTCAACTAATAATTTCAAAGAAAATAAGGTGATAAACATTTCCTTCAGTGCTTAAAAGAAACCAGTTTTGGTGCCCTTTCTTTGAAAACAGGAATTGTGTTAGAGATTATATCATTAGCAATAAGTGTTATTTGCATTTTTTTACCTTTCAGGGTGTATGCAAGATCTTTTTATCTACATATTTTTTGCTTTTCAGTGATAATTTTGCAAGAGACATAATCACTAGTAACAACTACCTTTTCCCTGCTTTTGAATGTTTGTGTAGGGATCATTATATACCTTATTAATCTGCAAGTCTTAAGCTTTCATCTGATACACAAATTATTAGATTCAGTCCTGTGGATGGGAGAGGTAATGCAATAATAATTTACAAACTTCACCCCTTTATTTTTTAGGATGGAGGAGTAGGGGCAAATGTTTTGTAGTCTATGACACTTCCTAAGTGATAAGCTTGCATTTGACAATGTAGCTCCTTATGACTGTTCAAGTGAAACTTTGTCCCTTGTGGGGAATGAAAACAAGGATGTTTTTGATAGCTTATGACACTTCCTCTGTCAGCTTTCATTTATAACTCATGAGTGGTTTATAAGTTGGGGAAATATGAAGGAATAATGGTTCACAAACTTCAGGCTGTTTCTAAGAGAGGTATGAAGTGGGAAAATTTTCTGGTAACATATGACAAGCTTTCATTTGACATGTAACTCATTATAATTACCTCATGCTAGATGGATGTAGTGGAACATTCATTTACAAATTACCCTCTTTTGAGGAGTGACAAAAACATGATTTTTTTTTCTTGCCTATGATACATGTCCATTTTGACAGATAACTTATTAAGATCAGCCCCATATTGGTGGAATATGCTGAAACATTTGTTTATGAGCATTTCTTTTCTTTGGCGACAAGAGCAGTTTGTCTCTTGGGGTCAGAGCAAACTAATAATTATTTAATAATAGAATATTAAATAAAACCTTGATATAAGAGTGAATAAAAATCATAACTCACTTAATATCTGGTTTTGGAAGTATTTTGTAATTTTATTGTTTCCATTCAATATTTCTCTTCAGTACATATTCCATAAAGTGTTTGTCATTTCTAGGAAAGAATATCAATTACGTAACTGAGAATAAACCCAGAACACCTTTTCTCAATCATCATATTGAAATAGTCTTGAAGTCATTCACTTCTTTTCACATTTCCATCTCCCTTACCATTTGCTTCCAATGCTATGTCACATTATATCTATGCAATAAGATATAATGATAAAATTACTTGATATTTTCATTTAAAGATCTGATAATCTTTGAATGTGTGCATACATATCATTACTCTGGTGCAAATGTTTTTATTTAAATGCTGAATTTTTTAACTTCAAAGGTACTAGTTGATCAATTCCTTTGTATATTTTGATAATACAATGGCTTGTAAGCTTATATTAAACCAGTCATTTTCATTTTGTTAGACAATACTTTTTCTCATCATTCATGTATATGGGAGTCAAAGAGTAAAATGCCTGTTTTCTCAGTAACTATAACAGAAGTAAAAATAAGTGGTGTAAGATTAGGGTTATAATAGTGGCAAAATGCCACTGGCCTAAGAGTTATGGAGTCCCACTCACACAGATGACAAAGTAAAAATATTAACTTCCTCTTTCTTTTGAAAATAAGCTAAAAAGTCACTAAATTTCATCTTTGGCTATTTTTATCTTTTCAATGAAAAATTTGTGTATTTTGACAAAAAATGTTAGGCCTCAAAATCAAGGGCAAAAGTAGGAAAGGAACCCATAAGTTTTGCCACGGGTGACTCTGCTCTAGTTATGACACTGGGTAATGTGCAGTCTTGTTTTAATTATTTGAAATAATTAGTTGAAAAAATTGGTTATCCTGACTGGGATTTGAACCCAGGTCTCTCAGAAGCATGCCTGGCATCTTAACTGCTGGACAATCAAGAGCTAACCATTTTTCCAATGAAGTGTTTCTTCTCTACAGGTTGTTTTGCTGTGAAAATTTATTACTGAATTGTTTAAATTACTTTTTACATAACCTTTCAACTTTTATTACACATTATTCAAAACCACTTATTTAAAATACACTGCTTGACAAAATTAAGGTAATTACACAAAGTGTGGCCTAACTTTATTATTGTACAATGTAATTAAATGAAAATTTGCTCAGAAATGTATTTTAGTATTACGAGGAAATGTATAGCAAACAAGAAAATATTGTGCATCATAGAAGTTGACTTCAGGGGCTCCAAAATATGCATATATGATGCTAATGTGAAGTATATATGGAGTGTGGTCCCCTCTGGCAGGTAAATAACCTTGGCAGCATTGGTCTATGCTCAACATAAGATTGCTTGGAAAGAGCCCTGATGAAAGAAATCTCATTCTTCCATAAGAGAAACTTTACTTTGGGGAGTAAGGTAGGAGGTGGATTTAGGCCTGACAACCTTGATGGACAGGATATGTGTTAGATATCTTTTGCTTCTAAGCAATCCTGCCACAAGTTAGCTCTATATGGATGGGCACTGTCATCCAAAACAAGAAATCAGTACCAGCTGTGAAACAAACTGTAAAAAGTCACACAGAGGGTTCGACTCTTTGTACCCCTGAGCAGTTATGGAGCCTTCATGAATACACGGCAAGGAGTATGGATGTTGATTATTATGCCACTCCAGACTAGCACACCACCTCCACATAAGTATCCCTTTCTCTGATATTAGATAGAAAGTATCACTCTTTATTATCTCCAGATTAAATGTCTAAAATCTGGCTGTAGGCCAAATCAAGTCTCATCAGAAAACAGAACATTAGCCAACTGTTCAATGCTCCAAACAATATGTTTATAGCACCAGTTTAGATGAGCTTTTTGGTGGTTGAGTGTTAGCAGGACACAAACCACTGGCCTTGTGGCACTGTGCCTTATACTAAACACTAAGCCCTATGGCACTGTTCTGAAAATTCTTTTACGTGGCGAGAGAAACCTCAGCAGACAGTTGATGTGAAATCATACTATTCAGTCTTGCCATTAGAGTAGGCTAAGAAAAAATTCGTATGGAGCTAGGAGCCACACAGTTTTCCAAGACTTAAGGGGATAGATATTATTATATAATAGGATAGATATTATTATAATATATTAGGATAGATATTAGGATATTAGATATTTAGGAGCTCACAACTGAAGGTTTATCTATCAGAAGTGTGATGCTGAGAAATTAGGCACCATAATGAAATTTCTAGACTCTGCATTAGTCGGATAATGGTCAGTTCAAGTTGAAGTAACTCTCGGGTGACCTAGGCTAATTCTTTTGGTAATGGTTTCAAGGTATAGATACTACCATTCTTGACACATTACAGTCATCTTGCTATCTATGTCTGTGATTATCCTGCTTGAAGCCTTCCAACAGTTCACCCTTGCAAGGAATCATCTAAACAATGATGGTTTGTCATCTTTGATAGAAGCAATTAAATTAACCCTCCTTGCAAGCAACTATTTTGAAATGGAATGATCTGGTAGCAACCCATGTTTCTACAGGATTAGAAATTTGCATATTACAAGGAATTGTGAGATTCTGTAGATCAGTTTTGATTGGATCTTAAAAATTTGCATATAATGTTGCCTATAATAATGTGTAGCAATTGACTTGATACACTGGTAGATGTCACACCTGTATTAATGCAGCATTGTATAGGGGCATGTGGTCTCCCATGAGCTCTGTACTGTTGTCAGTTCCAGTGAAGAGCCAGTTACATGTTGTTCCTGCAGTGAATCATGAGTCAGAAGAAAGATGTTGTTGAGTGGCAAAAGGGTGTTATTGCATTTGGTAGTGCTAAAGAACATGCTGTGAAGGTAATAGCCAAATTTGCTGGTGTTTCAAAATTAAGTCCAACGAGTTTAAACTCGTTGGTGTACATCCATTTCGACAGTTAATTGTAGATGCTACTGTGGTCACAAGTCAGTGATCACAGAGACCACCAATGAGTATCACAACTACATAGCTACTGCAAACAGATTTCAAACCAGACAAAAAATGCTACAGTGTCAAAGAAGAACCACATCAGTCTATTTCAGAAACAACATTGCAGAGGGATTAGCTTCCCTGTTACATACACAACCACAATTTGTTCATTTGTGACAAAATTAATGATTCAATAAAATTCTATTGCCATTCACTAATAAGCAGTTTTTCCCATTTACTAACTTTTCATTTTTGCCTAGTATGTAATGCTTTTAAATAGGGTGACCAGATTTAAAGAAAAGGATCTGGGGACATTTGAAAATTCACTTTAAAAGATTGACTAGATCTTGCTGGAAAATGGGGACATCTGGTCACCATAGTTTGATGATTTGCAATTGATAATGTTCATCATAAAATTCTAGCATCAATTTCTCAGTCACCTGCATCATCTATGGAAATATTTTATAAGTGTTGCTACTACTCTTAGTAAAAGATATGCTGCTGTTGTACAGTTAATTTATTATTAAAAAAAATAATAAAAAACTAATTCCAAGGACATTTATTAATCAGAGACAGAGCTTTACATCCAGGGACTGTTCCCAGAAAGCAAGGATGTCTGGTCATCCTTCTTTTAAACCACGATTCAAGCAATTTGTCTGTGGCAAGTCCTTTGAGATGTTAGTTCAAACTTATTTATTCATTTTAGTATCAAAAAAAAAACTATTTTCTCTAATATTATTTTATCATCAATTGATTGTACAACTGATCATGCTAATCCGATTAAGAAAAACAGTTGAAAATGCTAAGATATGAACTTTAATGCTACTTACAGCAGGGGGCGGAGTGTACCTTCCTTGAAGAAAAGCATGATCTTCTCGACTGCCTGAATGCCCATTCCTGAAAAATTTTAATTCGTACATGAAAGTAACAATAACAAAAACAAACCAAAACATAAATGATAATAAAATAGCTATGGATGGAATACATTTAACTACTATGAGAAAATATAACAAAACTATCTTCTATAGGAATCCATTTTTGAATGAAGCACATTAATTATTCTTTAAAATTTTATTATCAATTAGTCTTCAAAACTTTTATTATCAATTTCATAAACAATTTTAATAACTCATTAAATTCTGTAATTATCAAAAACATTAGATCAAAAATATATCACAGCTTATTTGCAAAACAGTGTTTCTAATCAATCAATCAACTATATTGCAGAGGTGCACAATTATACATCTAAATGTTTAAACTCAAAACTTATTAACACTTAGTGAGCAATTTATTAGGTATAGCTTCCATGTTTTGTCAATAGTAACTCAGATACAGAAATCAGTAACTTCTTAAATAATTTTTTATGAAAAAAATATTATTGAAGATAATCTTAAGAGTTCAATCAAATCCATTTAAATATAGATTTCCAATAATATGCATTCAGTATTTAAAGAGTTATGCAAGCTAAAGCATTTAACAAGTTAGCTCATTCTGTAAAAGAATTATTCAAAATTGGCTAATATTTACACAATTATTAGGCAAACTGCTAAAAATAGTCTTACACATAGTTTAATATAACAGCTTTTAATTTTTTTATTAACACCTTTCAAATCAATTATTTAACTAACATTGTTGCTGTTAAATATTCCAATTTTCATAACTATAAATACTGAATATTGTTGATAATCAAAATTGAAATAAATTTGATTGAGATTTTAAATTACCTTCAGTCACATTTTTTATAGCAATTTCTTATATAAGTACTGTATCCAAGTTAATATTCACATAACATGAAACTGTACCTAATAAAGTCTTGTACTGTTGCAAGACTTTGTGTTGAGATAGCAGTGTGGGTGATCGTCTGCTATTGAAACTCTTTAAGGATGAGGGATAGCACTGTTCCAGATTTTAGCAGCAGGAAATAACATAGAAGAAAGTGACTGAAGAACTCATTGCAGAAGTGAGGAAAAGGACCAATGGTTAAACAGAGCTCAAAATGTTTTAAAAACATGGTATATCACTTTAGCCCAAATAAACTGTACTACAATTTACCAAAGAACTTATTTAAAAACCAAAATAATTTCCCACCACTCTAGTTTCAACTCACTTATATGGAAAACTTAATTAACATTAACAGAGAAATTTTATCTAATACAGATATTGTACAACTTCGTAAAATTCGATATTTCATACTTACAACTTTAAAATGCAAACTGAAGGAAAACTGCCACTAGGCCACCACTAATTAAACCAATCATGGGCAACCTGTGGTCACAGGACAAATCTAGCACAGGCTTGCAGTTTTCAAATGACCCACAGTAAAATTATGTTATTTATTTTTAATTTCTTGTACATTTAATTCTCACATTCTTTTCATAAGAAATAGGTATATGTAAAAACTTATTGTTTCTATTTTATATTTATAAACCAGTACTTACAATTTTCTTGATTATAAAAATATATAGTATATACACAGGACATTGGATGGGGAGGAGAGGGGTTAAATGCTTTATGTAATAAGATTTTGTTCCACGTGTACTTTGAAAAAATTTGATCCAGCATGTCAAATGAGAAAAGACTGCCCATCCCTGATTTAAACTTTAGTCATTCCATTTCACTCAGTTGCCTTAAGATGCTGTAATGAGCACCAGCACTGTAACCATATTTTTTAAAGCATTTTAAGCTCTGTTAACCAACAATTCTTTTTTCCTCATTTGTTTTTTGCAGCAAGTTCTTCAGTCACTTTGTTCTTTTCTATTTCCTGCTGCTAAAGTCTAGAACAATGCTATCTCTCATACCCATAGTGCTGATAGTGAAGTACCATCCACACTATGATCTTGACACCGAAAATCTCAACTTGCAACAATGGCATCTGCTAAAACCTTGTCAATTCATTGGGAGACGTTTTGCATGGCAGCTAGCCTACTGCTACCTCTGGCATCCACTACAGTAAAAACTTCGAATTTGTCACCTGGAAACTACAAGCAACCACATTCTAATTTTTTCAACTTTTCAAGTATCAATTTTCACACATACAGTACTGTGCAAATTAGTTGGGACAAGCAAAGTCTGGAGAACCTCTTCGATCCAGCTACATCCAGCAATCCCCCAAACACCCACCCAAGGTCATGTTTTGGGGATGTTTCACAGCTTCCGGGCCACAGATGCTTCACCACATTGAAGGAATGATGGACAGCAAAAAGTACATAGGCGTTCTGGAGGCGAAAATGGTCCCAACACTGCAGAATCTGTTTCCTAACAGCAATGGGGTATTTCAACAGGATCTGGCTCCATGCCACAATTCTAAGCTTTCTAAGAGCTTCTTTACCCAGCAACATTTGAAGGTATTGGAGTGGCCAGGAAATTCACCTGATCTAAATCCCAATAAAAATTTGTGGGCCATTATTAAAGCGTGCATATCTAAGATGGATTGCATGATGAAAACCAAAATGATAGAAAGTGTCATGAAAGTGTGGTACCATGACCCTGAAGTGAAGGAGACGTGTGGAAAGCTAGTGGAATCAATGATTGAGAGGGTGAAAGAAGTAATTAAAGCTAAGGGGGTCACATTCACTATTAACTACACTATTAAACAAATAAATATTTTAGTTGTGTCTTTGTTACTGCATTTTCCTATTGTCCCAACTAATTTGCACAGTACTGTAAGCACAATACTACATTGCACTTCTTAAGAGTTTCATTACTGACCTACTATCCACACTGCTGGCTTGATGCTTAAAGTCTCTAATTTAAAATAGAGGCATTTGTCAAAATCTATACTTCCCTTATCCTTCATTCACCAGGTGACATTCTGTACAGAAACCAATTTATTGCAACTTCTGACATTTGCTACAGTGGAAACCTCCAAACTGTCACCTACAAACTAGAGGCAATTACACTCCAGCTTCTGTAATTTTTCAAGTATCAACTCTTTCATGTATATACACAGTTGTATCAGAATAATATGACCACCCACGGAATCACAGTGTACCCGCCCAAGCACGTCACAGAGTGCACGACAAGGTCGACCACACAGAGATATAAGCGGCCGGCAAGGACAGATGATCCATAGTGTGTAACACGAGCACAATGGGCAGAGGTATTGATATGATGGACATTAAAAATGTTTCTATGAGAAAAGCATCATCGGCTACCACACCAAGGGTGGAAGCATCTCAGAAACAGCAGACTTCGTGGGCTGTTCGTGAGGTGCTGTAGTAAGGATGTACCAAGAATGGACCACTGGCACACTGTGTACCTCCAGACATCATAACCGTGGAGCCCCAAAGGCCATCGACCCCAGAGGAGAACATTGCTTCTGTCGACTGGTAAAGGGCAATTGATGCACAATAGTGCAGCAATTGACCACTCAAATGAATGCTGGGGCACCCAGTTAAGTGTCCCCGATAACAGTAGAGCGAACCCAGTTACACCCATGTGTAACAGGGTTCTGTTCACTCAGGGTTTTTGTAACAGGATCCCCGGAGTTGGTACTGCATAAAGGCAACCATGTTAACCAAGGTTCATCAACAACGATGCCTGCAGTTCACATGGGATTATCATCATTGGACAGTGGAAGAGTGGAAAAAAGTTGCCTTCTCCAATGAATCGAGGTTTCTACTCCACAGAAGTGATGGACAGTGGCAGATATGACATCAAGCACACAAGAACCAACACCCAGTCACGCTTGTCGGTCAAGTACAAGCCTGTGGTGGCAGTGTGCATGTCTGGGGGATGTTTTCCTGGTATGACCTGGGACCGCTGGTACCACTGGATGGGTCCCTGAATGCCAATGGCTACCTGTCCATCCTCACTTACCACATGCGTCCCTTCATGTTGGACGTTTACTCTGGTGGTGGTGATGTTGACCAACAGGACAATGCACCCTGCCATGTCACTAAGGTGGTGAGTGACTGGTTCCAGGAACATGACAGCAATGTCTCCGTTCTCCCTTGGCTGGCGAAATCGCCCGACCTCAATCCCATAGAGCACTTGTGGGACCATTTTGATCGACAGATTCGATGTGCGGACCCACAACCACATCATCTCCAGAACCTCTGTGCTCTGCTGGAATCTGAATGGGCACATGTGGTTCTGACAACCTTCCAGGGCCTAATTGCATCCATGCCACACTGTCTCGCTGCTGTGATCCGGGCCAAGGGTGGTTATTCCCATTATTAAGTAGGTGGTCATATTATTCTGATATGACTGTGCATATATATTTCATTGAAATAATATATAGCTGCAAAAAATAATGTTAACCAAGAAGATGGATGACAGGAGACTTCTTGGAAGTTTAAAATGGATCTGCTTATACATGGCCATAGTATGCCAGATAATAATTAAGCTCAGGGCTCACATCTTGAAACAAACTCATATTATTAGAAATCTTATGCTAATATTAATAATAAAAAACATTTGCATATTACTTGTTTACACCTTATAATTAAAATAGATGGACTCTATAACACATTTCTCCACCTGTACATGGTGACTGGGGCTGCTTTAGGTGGCAATGTAATGAGATAGGTGTAATGTTTTAAAGGTATGACCCCTATAGTGGCTCTGGAGCAGTATTTCTCAAACTGTGGTTGATTAGCTGCTCCATAGGAAGTTGCAAGGGAAAAAAGAAATGCAACAATTTTTAATACAAACATACAGATGGCTCTAGATGTCATCATCGAGTTGGGTATATACCGGTGGACAAAAGTTACAAACATAATAGTTGACATAGCAAAAGACCTGGATTTGCACCTCAAGTGTGCCTAGGCACAAGGAATATTTTTTTTTCCTCTTTGTTTTCTGTAAGAACTCTTTTTTTAACTTTTATAACCATGAAGAAAGGATGTAATGTAAATGAAATGAATATGAAAATTTTAATGATAATACAGATTTGTTACCAAATACTGTAAAGACAATGTAATAAATTAATATTATACACAACATATAATTTTCAGTATTATTTAAAAATCAGATTAATTTTAAAAATAAAAATTTTCTGTATGTTTTGATCTAGTAATGAGCAAATTACTTTAAATTATTAAAGTACTAAGACACTTCAAACATTGTGTGAATGGGAAGATATGTTTAATGTTTCCTAACTTTCAAATAAGACTTATGTAACAAAAAGTCTGAGGAAATAAATTGAAAATTTTAAAAAAATTCGCAACACCTCACTTTTGAGCAATATTTGTATGATGTTTAAGGACTTCTGGAACTAAAACATTTAGAGCAGTTGTTACTAGTTGTAAGAATTTTCCTCAAAAGTAATAAACACTTTACCAAAATAAAAGTGACTTTAGAAGTTTTGTAAGTCTCCACCAATTATGAGTGTTTAAAACGAGCTTAACAGCAGTGCCTACTGTCAAATATTTCAGGTTCAATAACATTTTAAGTATTAAATGAATATTGCTAAATATTGAGATTGCCAAATTTGGGACCTATAATTTATCTCCTGTGGCATCTTTCTGTAAAAAAGCTTACTTTTACATTACAAAGCTTTTATTGATGTTTTCTATTAAAGTACATGTAAGGGAACAGATACTTTGATAATATGTTGTGTATCCTCACTATGCATATCCTTTTAAAAATTAATTTTCAATTCCTTGCTCTTTGAACCATGAACACAACTTTTTTTAAACTTCTGCTGAGAATTTAAAAGGACATAATTTTGTTGATACTTAAATTAAAAATTTAAATTCTAGTACCATAATTACGCTGATCCACCCAGGCTAAATGTGCCTTATAGGAAATCGGGCCCTGCATAGCATATGATTTGAGATTTTATGAAATTCAGGTGAGAGGCACATCAGACCATTACATAGAACATATGCATATATGAGGTACTTAGGAATGGATGGCCAGAAATAATGCTCATATATCAAAAAAGGTCCTTTGGTGATAGTTCAAATGCATTGTTCTGATGATTAATAGGGAGTTTGGATTGTTTTACCTCTGGCCAGCACTTTTTTTTGCATACAATGGGATAAATGGCCATATCACAAGGACCCCAAGGGCTCAGAGAAGGTTGGGGGGAGGGGACTGATTGGACAGATGTTGAGAGACAGATGGCCTCCTGTCAAAGCCATCCAGTGTGTTTAAAATGCACAGGGTATGGCTCTCCCACACACGGGGGCCATGCTTAAAGTCCTGACAGATGGTGACCTGTCCAAGCCCATCAGTGTTCCCTACTGACTGAGTGCAGTCAATAGGGAGTATGACTGCCCCTGACCACCATGCAAGCTGGTGACAAGATGATGAATGAGGTCAGATAGCAATAAATGCCATCTCTCCATAGCCAATGACAGATGAAGTCAGATGGCACCAATGCATCTCCCCATACTCAATAGGATTAAAATCTGGATACCTGGCTGGCTACTCCATCTTGAGGATATCCTCATTCTTGTGGTAATCATTGAGCAGCCAAGCCCTACAAGGGATAGCTTTATCATCCATTAAAATGAACTTGGAGCCAACAGCACCCTGAAAAGCCTTACATAAGGTACTTCCCTGCACAAAGGACAGAGATACCTACCATATTTCCCCGAAAAAAAGACCTAACTGGAAAATAAGCCCTAGCATGATTTTTCAGGATGCTCGTAATATAAGTCCTACCCCAAAAAAAAGCCCCAGTTAAGATCGTCAGCCAGACGGACGCATTTAGCACGTCTGTTGCAACACACGACAGACGTATTGAATTATAAAATAACATTAATATATAACTAAATATAAATAATATTATTGACATTAACACTTAAAATAAATGATAATATAAATTATAATTAAGTATTTATAAATACATAATTATAATCTATTGCTGGACATGAGAGATTGGGGCCAATGGTTCTACAGGAAATGGAGTCGCAAGAAATTCAGGCTGGAATTTGGGGTTTGGAGAGTTATGATGATGTTCCAGAAGAAGATGACATGACTATATTTGAATAAATGTAGATTGTTGTACATGAAAAAATAAGACATCCTCTGAAAATAAGCCCTAATGCATCTTTTGGAGCAAAAATTAATATAAGACCCGGTCTTATTTTCGGGGAAAGACTGTAGAAGCTACATTAGGCCTGTCCTGGTTTCTCATACAACATACAAATACTTATACAAGGATATGACCCGCTGGTCTTAGTAGTCAGGTAAGCTAACCACTAGACCAAGTAAGGCTCAAGGATCTCCTCTAAGTAACTTTGAGCATGCACAGTGCCACCCTCAAACACATGGTTTGGATTACATACATCCAGCATTTGCCATTACACACCAAAAGATATCCTCCATATAGTGGCCTCATTCTCAGATGTTGTAGGGATTGTAGCACGTTCTCTCCAAATGAGCATATGTTGGGAATCCATAGTCGGACTGAAAGGGGCTCAATGTGAAGAGCACATGTGCTCACTGTTCTTCAGTCCTGGTCGATGCCTGCACCAAGTCTTTCAAGCTCTTTTTTTGAAAGGGGGTGAGAGGGAAACAATCCATCAGTCTCTCCTAGCATACAAACCCATCTCACGAAGCCATCTAGATGGCTCTCATTGAACCATGTGCCTGAAACACAGGTGAGCTTGACAGAGATTTGTCTGCCTGTCATTCACCTATGCTTTCTTACTGTTAAGGCCAGATATCATTCGTCCTGGGATGTTGTGACCCTTGGCCAGTATTGAACTGGTCATCAAGACATTCCAGATATTGTAGCCATAGCCTGGATATGACCATTCAAGACATTATGTGTTCTGGCTACCACAGCTTGGGTCCTACTGATTGCTACCAATTGCCTGCCAACATCCTACCAATTGCTATCCATTTCTCCAAATCCTCTGAGCGACTATGGGTTGGGTTGTTTTACCTCCGAGTGGCACTTTTTTTTTTGCACACAATGAGCTAAATGGCCAAGTCAAAGGACCCCAGGGACAGCTCTTGGGAGACAGATGGTAACACCCTGGATGTCAAGGCCATCCAGGGTGTCCTTTAATGTGCACAGGGTATGGCTCTCCCTGCACACAGAGTCATGGCTTTACATCCCATCCAACAGGCAGCAGTCTACCAACCCCACTGGAATGACTTTGGGTATTTGTCTCCTCTTGCAAGCTGACAGACTTTGGAGCATACAAAGAACAATATGATGAGCACCATATCTGCACTCCCTTTTACAGCATGCCTTATGTATGTAGGTTTTGCATGTGCACTGTTCACATGACATTTCTTTTTGCATATGTCTTTGTCATGGTCGGATGTACCTCTCTACCGAATTTCATTCAGTTCTAGCCAGTTGTTATGTTGATAGATCAACTTTTTTATTTGCAACTTAGATTTTTTGTCCACCAGTATAGATATCCTGTTGCAAGATTTCAAATCATATCCTCACTCTCACTGCTATGAAACAATTTTTATCATCAGATCAACATTAGTGCACTTGCATGCTCTTTATGAGTAAAAGGAATGCTATGACAGCTAAGCAGTTAGCATATGTGCGCTGACTTCCCATAGTGGTTCGTGATTGCTGAAAGTTTGAAAAACACTGCTGTAGAGGTCAATGTAAGGTTAGATTTCATGCTGCAGGGGCTGGGGGATTATGTTAATATTACATAATACATCTTTTTTATATTATTATATCTTCTAAAAGATTTTGTTGGTATCTGATAGGTGGAAGGGGGAAGCAAGGTTTTGTTCTGTAGGGGCATTATTGATAAAAATTATTCTCTACTATGGATTGTGTTAATGCTGTACTGCATTTCTGATGCTTAAATTCCATTTCACATTGGTTAATCTAATCTTAGATTTTACCTTTGTTTGCTGTATATAAATTTCTGTTATCTAATTTTTTATGGAGACCATGAGGTTATGGAAGTTGGGTCCACAACCATCCATGCCATATATGATATCCACAACTGGACTGTAACATCATGTTATATAATAGATGTAATTGGGGCAGGCAGGTTGACACATGTGATATCATTGGTGGCAGAAATTGACAATTTCCCCGTGGTTCTGTGGCTACATGAGAGATCAGTTCCAAATTTTGGTGGGGTGGTCCCACTTAGTTCTAACTCTCTTGGGGTTCCTAGCTGCCATGGGTCAGAAGTGATCACTCAAAAAACGCTCAAGATTTGTAGGGTGCTGCCATTGCCTATCATCTGAATGGAGTAGTATGAGCTTGAATGATGTTAATGATCGACATATGTTTGGTGCCAAATGTTTGGTGGAATTTGATTGGAGAGGTGGAAAGTTGTGAAAGAACTTATTGATGGGAAGAGTTATCAATATGCTCCGCACCAACTTTTGGCATGGGTTTAACTAGTCAGCATCTCATGGCCGAGTGGTTAGCGCGCTTGGTTACTGATCCAAGGGACCTGGGTTTGAGCCTGGGTAATGCATGGATGTTTGTGTCATTTTTTCTGCTGAGGTCCTGCCATCCTCTCAGACCTTCTACTATGTCATATAAGCTGACAGGCTCCTGTCAGACCTCTGTGGCAAGCAGCTGCTTGAGGGGGTATTTATTATTTATTTTTATTATTTATTTACATAATTATTGTGCCAGCTACTATAACTGTAACTAACATATCCTGAACTCTTATTTCACAGCCACTAGCAAGTAGCACTTTACAATGCTAAAACTGCCAATTTATTGAATTAATTGGCTTATTATTGAATGGCTGCTATCATCATTGGCAAGTGCAATGAATAAGAAAATGCACCTCAAAACTCCATTGAAGACAGAGCATTAGATTTTAAGCATTTTAATTTATTTTTATGACAGCAAATATTGTTGTTAAATTTATTAATTAAAAAAAGTTGTGGGCTTATATCCTACCAAGCTGAAGACAATTTTTCCTCAAATTACATATTAATGTTTAAGAGTGACTTCAAATTAGTAATATTCAGTATTTCAGAATGTCTTGAAATTAAAGTAGAACAAGTTAGTACTTCATTGAACATTTTAGGGATAAACTTCCTTTGGCATATCTTTAAAATATATTAAAATACATTAGATGAACCAAAACTGAAGGAGCTTAAAATCAGTAACTGATAAACAGTCCATTATCCAGGGTAATATGTGTTACCATATTATACAACTTACCGTGCTAATTGAAAAAACAATGTCCATTGCACTGCATTTCAACAGTCACTGCATCTGCTTATGATAATACAAGACAGATATTTTACACACTGAAGCAAAGCCAGCCCAAAACATTTTGCTGAATCAAGCAAATTCACTTTTTGCCAACCCAAGCAAATTTAGCTTCTCCCCCTTTCCAAAAGAGCACCTTTTTGCATTTACAGATACAGGAAAATTTACATTTACAGATACAGGTAAATGATTCCCCCTCCCCCTACCCTAAAAAATAGTGTAACTATCCTCAAAAAACTTGTTTCACCACCTCAGATGAATTTGCTCTTTTTGGATTTAAAGGAATCCATTTTTCTATTTTCACACTTGAAATAAAATGCCAGGTAATTCTTATGTAACGACATTTCAAAATTTCTATGCTAACAAAATCATGTAATGATATTAGAATTTTGATTTCATGGCACTTTCATATTGAGATGAAATGATCACTATCCAATCACTAGCAGACCTCAAAATAGTGTTGCCCTAAATGGCAGCTTGGAATGTTTATGCAATCAGGTTGATCCTGTTTTGAAGTTTGCAAAACAAATAACTTGCTGCAGTTCGTATAAGTAGTCATAATATTGTATCAATTATAACACAATTTGGCAAAGTTCACAGAATTCAAAAAAGGTATTCAAGTTGCTAACTAATATTGAGACATTTAAAAAGTTACTAGAGGGAAACTCTGTTCAATATATGAATGTTGTAATATTAGCAGCTAAGGTCCCTCTTCTGAATTCTATGAACTCTGGCAATTTCAGTTTACTTTATGATTCATATGAATTGTGGCAAGTTCTTTATTTTGAAAACTTCAACCTTTCAATTATTATGAACACCTATCTAATACTTCATCATGTGTATCATAGTACAGTTCCAAAATTTTTAATTCTTCTGCATAGTTTTCATTGAAGTAGGTAGCTACTGTTAGTGGTCATCTCGCTCAGATGATGAACTGTAACAGTCTGTTTTGCTGTACAGTTCATGCCAACAAACATCTATCCTTGTCTGCCAGAGCCTTTTACCTCCAACATTTGCCCCAACTATTTTGAGACAGTTGCCATTTTCCATACACCTGGAATACTGTGTCTGTGATTTCCCACTAAATTCCATCACCTCTGTTACATATGCTCCTGCCCATTGTGCTCGAACAATGAAGCCCCTCCAAAGTCATTGCTGCACTTGATTTTGTTTTCCATCATCTTTTACTTTTTTTTTTATAAAACTTCAGTGATGTAGAATATTTATGTCCGTAAGAATTTTTGCATAAATTGGCGTTTTATGGTACTTTGTACACAATGCAGTGGCCATATAATATGGCCAGGTAGTGTATTTTCATCTTGTATTATCATAAGCAATACAGTGAATGTTGAAAATTCTCACTGATGCAGTGCAATGGGACTCATTTATCAACTAGCACAATAAGTGGTAGAGCCTGATAGCAAATATTACTCAGGATAATGGATTGTTTAACAGATTTTACCAAATACTCAATTTTGATTGTGATATAAAACTGTAAACTATGTGCTTTTGACAACTTTTGCTATATGTATTGATATATTTGCCCAGTGATCTCTCACATCTTCAACATCGGGAAATATAACAAGTACACAATGAGAGGTTAAATAAACTCAATAAATATTTAGCAGAAATTTTTTTTTAATTTTTTTCCACTAAATATTTATTGATTTATCAATGCCAAATGAGCAACAGGTAACACTGTGATTACCATCTATGTTTAAATAAACTCTTATGAAGGGATGAATTTTTCTGAAATTTATTATGTTGATGATGACAACTGAATAAGTCATTTTGTTTTTCTTATATTATCTTTCTAAAAAACACTACAACTGACATTAATCTAACTTCTTTTCATATACATTTTTCAATATAAAATTGTCTTTGTTTAAAACAGGAGTCTCCAAACTCTATCCTGCAGCTTTGATTTTATGGCCCACCAACCAACATTGCACTGGTACAAAAATCTAATCATTCATCTCATTATCCTGATGAGGGATTGCTTTACTCATTTTACATGCTGTGAATAGTTCAACGAAGAAACTGTATCATGATTCCCAAATAGATTTTCACAAGAAACTTCTGATCTGAAACTACAGTTCCAGGAATGCTTTTCTGATCTTGATGTTAATTCAAAAGAAATTCCAAAACTTGTTTGTAATCCAAAAACATGTTGAAGGAAAAACATAAGGAAGGAAATCTGGCAGAGTTCTATAAATGCCTGTTAAGTGATCAATATGTTAAAGTAAAAAGTCTTTGAATTAATACGTGTTTAACACTAATTATGTGTGTGAAAAAATATTTCCTAAGATGTAATATGTAAAATACAACTACAGACTGACCTCGTCTGAAGAACATTTACAATCAATTTTGATGACAAAAAACACTAACTTTGTACCACAGCTGAATGCAATAATATTCATATAAAAAACATCAGTACCATACTTCTCACTAATCCTAAAATAATATTTCCCTAATTCTGAATGTGTATTTTGTGTGATATAGATTTGTGAGTTTTCAGAGATAATATATGGATGTTTTCTTTCTGCTGAGGTCTCATCTTCCTCACAGATCTTCTCTACGGTGTATTAAACTGACAGGTTCCTGTCAGACCTCTGTGGCAAGCAGCTTAAGGGGATTTTTTTTTATTTAATCCTAAAATAACATTTCTTTATGGAAGATATTACTCTGAATTTAACATCGATCAATTTTAGAGGAAAAATTGTCTTGAGCTGGGTGGGATACGAACCTATGACCTCCTGATAACATAAGTTCATAGCATTAATTAGAGGAGACCTTGATCAGCGGCTGGTAGTTCAGCGGTTAGTTAACATAATGAAAGCTCTCTATAATAACACTGAGTCGTGTGTGAGAGTTGGTAAGGCTTGTAGCAATTGGTTTAGCATTGTTTCTGGTTTTCAACAAGGGTGCATTTTGTCTCCTTTTCTCTTTAGCTTGGTTATTGATTATGTGAAATTCACTTCAAGGGAAAGATTTTGGCCTTAAATGGACTGGAGATATGAATATTTCTGATTTAGATTATGCTGATGATTTAGCCCTTTTGGCAAATGATGTTGATGAGATGAACTCTTTCATTGGAGCTGTTGATGAGACTGGTAGTAGCGTAGATTTGGTTATAAACAGAGAGAAAACTAAAGTAATGAAAATTGGTCAGGTAGGCTGTGATTCAGTTAATCTGAATGGTTGCAGTCTTGAGCAGGTGTCACAGTTTAATTATCTTGGGAGCTATGTAACAGATACTGGTGATGTGCAGCATGAGATTAACAGATGAATAGGGATTGCTGCCGAGACTTTTAAGAATCTATGGAAAGTGTAGAGAAATAGGCGTATACACCTAAAGACTAAAATTAGACTGTATAATAGTTTGGTTCTTTCTAGGGTTAGTTATGGTAGTGAAACTTGGACGCTGTGTAAACAAGATAACAGGAAACTAGATGTTTTGATTCTAGATGCTTATGTAGTATCTTGGGTATTAGGTGGTTTAACTTTGTAACTAATGATGAGGTTAGGCAAAGGAGTGTGCAACCTCCTTTAAGCAGCATATTGTGCAGAGAGAGACTCCGCTGGTTTGGCCATGTTGCCCGTATGGATAATTATAGATTGGCGAATAGGGTTATGAACAATGTGCCTAGAGGTCTCAGAAGGAGGGGAGACCTAGGATGCGGTGGGCAGACAATGTCAAACAGGACCTTATTAGAATTGGTGTGCAGTGGCCAGATGCAGCAGACAGACTTGATTGGAGAACCAAATTGCACGGTGTAGTTGGACCTCCATAGACCATAGCTACTTGAGGATGATGATGATTGATTACACCATCAATATGCTTTAGGTTTATTTTCTACTTTTTAGGGTAGTATTTTTTAAATTGTTTAATTTATTTTCATAAAAAAAAACTACCTTGAGAAACTTTGATATGCGACTCAAAAATCAACCACATTTTTCCTCCTCCTTCATTTGGAGTTGCTTTTATCCACAGCATTTCAGAAGTTGACTAATTACTGAACCACCATTACACTGTACAAGTATCATGAGTACACAGTGGTGCACCCAGAGGGGGGGAGGGCAAGGGGCCCTGGCACCCCGCAAAGAAAAATGGGGGGAAAATACTACAAAATTTTCCAAAAATCTTTTCCTAATTAAAATTCATTTTTTATATTTATGTTGTGTCATGTCTTCTCTTTCTATACTACTTATGAATTAGCAGTTACATAAGGTGGGAATACCCTATAGCTTTTGGGAATCACGGCCGCTGTGAACACAAGGTGAACGAATTGGGTGGACCGAGTGCTACTTTGTTTGCCCGAGCTGGACCAGCGCCCCCCCCCCCCCCCAAGATTAAATCCTGAATGTGTCACTGTGAGTACATCATCAGAATATGCATGACTTATACAGCATAACAGTGGTCCAATACTTAGTCAATATGATCTGCAATTTGAAACAAAACTTTCTTAACATCAGCTATTTCAACTATGCCTTAATCTCTCAATTGGTGATGCTACATGATTTGTAAATCAGTGGCACAGTGGCATTAGTTTGGTTTGTGGTTACACTGCAACTGCTGGGGTCAAGTTTGAGTACAGGTATGGTATGATCATTTGTTCTATCATAACCTGTAGATACACTAGTAGCTGTGCAGGCCAAAATTGGGGGGGGGGAAGACAAAAATAGTTTAAACCAAAGAAAATTTCATTTCACAATAAAGCTATTAACATTTGTATTAAAAGTTATGTTACACAGACAATTGTTTATTGCCAAAACTTATCAAATAAAAGTCTAACCATTAAAAATATTTCTTCTGATAGCTGCTTAATTTTAGAAAATGGCAAATTTGATACTAATTAAAGCAAAACCATTCAAAATTAATGTTTGCTAAATTTTAAATGAATTAGTTCAACTTATTAGCAAAGAATTTTGTGATATTTGTTAATGCCAGAAAAAATTAAAAATACTAGTTCACTAAAAAGCAACATAGAAAAAGAACTGCATCAAACATAAGTATCAAAATACTTGCAGATGAGTAAATATCAACTTTCACACAGAAAACTAACTCAGTGAAATATCATCATTTTAAATGAACATAATATATAATATTTCAGTTTCTATAACTATCTTAATTTTTCTGCTTTTCCAATTTCTTCTCTATCGTATTTATTTTTCCAATATTCGTCATGTATCATTTATTCTAAACCCATGGAAATACTATAAATTCTTAATAATGAATTGTAACAAAGTGAACACAGTGATTAAAACTATTGTCTAAAATATTTTGCAAAGCTGCAAAAAAGGGGGAAAAACTAGAAAAAATAAAATTTAATATTAGCAACTTTAAAAAGAAAAGATAATGTAAAACTCTAAAAAATAGCTCAGAAACATACAGGATTCATTTTATGAAACACCTAATTTTTATACAGGAAAACCTTGTATAATCAAAATAGATGGGTTTACTTTTGAATGTCTCACTTACAAACTGAAGTAGCTAGGCAGTTTTTCAATTATTTTCAAGCAAAGAAAAACCAAACTTTGGAACAATATGAACTTTAACATTGATAGCTTGTGTTATGTAATTGAACCCACTTACAGTAAATTTTAAAAGATTGTTGAAAAACTTTTTTAATATCTGTAAATTCTTCATAAGAAATATCAACCAAAATGTTATATAGAAAAAGTAATATATTATGTACTTTAACACAAATAAAAAAGTCTAAAATGTACAAATAATAAGATTACTTAAACACAGATAATTAAAACTACTAAACATAGAATAAAAAACCTACTATAGAGCTACTACATTACACAATGGGTTACAAGTTGTTCATGAAATAAAACAAATACTGACAAAATAGATGCCCCAATAATATATAATGAAGGAATTATAAGAACTCTAAAATTTCTACTAAGAATAATTACTTTAAGGTAAAGAACAAAGTATACAAACAACTCAATGGAGTCAAATGAACTCAATAGATAAAACCTGAAGAAATCTGGAAATCGGCCTAAAAGAATATCAACAGGACAATCAATATGGAAAACCTAGAGCAGCCCTATCCCGAAAGGTGATATCAGGAGACTATCAGCTGATTTCAACAGAGCAAAAATTATAAGTGCACCACCTAACGAGTTCCAACTAGGAATAGCAGAAGAACTGGCTTTCTATGAACATTGAAGTGCATGTGTCAATGATGAAATGTCAGTACCACATTATCCATGGAAAGCAATAATGGATGAATTGCAACCCCACCTCCTTTTAACAGTGAACCTTTCACAGTAAGTCTGCTCAACTAAGCTAATCACCTCACACCACCTATGTCATGTCAGCATATGAGACTATGAACATTGTTAACACAAATAGCACCTTGAAAATGACACTAAAATGTTGAAATGTGTAGAATACTATATATATGTGTGTGTATTGTGAAATTAAATATAGTTTTTCAAATGGCAAGTATATATATTGTGCCAAGTGATTGCTTGTAATATATGTTCTTCAAAATTGCAAATTGCTCATTCATCTGCAAAGATCACAAACTGGTTGGTTGGAAAAATGCCATCAGTCTAAAACAAGCCAGGAACATCGATGAGTAGGAGCAGCTTCACATATCAACGATATGCTGGCAAGCCAGCAAGGAATAGACTTAAAGATAACATTGAGGCCAACATTCTCAGCAAGCCAAAATGGGGTAAGGTCATATTATTGTTATTTCTATTATCATATCTCTATATTTAAGTAAATGAATAGAGATAAGTGACCTCAAGATATTGAATATGGTAACACAGGGTAAAAACAGTGCATAGTGGTGTTTTTATAATTAAAACTACTCTAAATGTTTGAATAATAGCCTCGACTACAATTTGTGATTGTTCGCTTGTATTTGGCTATAATAGAAGCCCAGATTATAAATTAAAACTAACTGAGACCCACACAATTATTACACTGAATTTTTTCAATTGATGAAATCATGCTTACATAAAAAATGTACAGTATTAAATTGATGAAATAATCAATATCTATTATTTCATCAATTATCGACATCAAACGAATATTATTTCATCAATTATTGACATTATCGACATCATCATTATCGACAATTATCGACATCAAATATCGACATATTCAATATCTACTAAAAATATTAAAATTATTAAATATTAATCAAAATCAAATCATATCAATCAAAAAATATTAATCAAAATCAATATCAATCAAAAATATTAAATATCAAAAATATTAAAGTGCTGATGTCGATTCACCTTTTAGAGGAAAATTTGTCTCGAGTCGGGTATGAACCCACGACCTCCTGATAACAGGTCAGGTGCTTTTAAATATTTTAGCTAATTATATATGAGATAATACTGATTCAACAGGAAGGAATTTCATGGGGCATTTTTAAGTTGGTGTTTTACCTCGAGTGGCAATTTTTGCACACAATGGGCTAAATGGCCAGATCAGGATCCCAATGGCTCAGAGAAGGTTGGGGAGGTGACCCACTGAACAGCTGTTAGGAGCAGACGGTAAACTCCTGTCAAGGCCATACAGCATGTTCTTTAATGTGCACAGGGTATAACTCTCCCGTACATGGGGCCATGGTTTTGTATTCTATCTGATGGGCAATGACCTTTCCAAGCCTATCGATGTCCCATACTGATTGAGAGCAAAGTGGTTTTTTTTGTGGAAACAAATCTCAACACTGGCCCAAATGGGACTCAAACCTGGGAACTGGAGCAAGCTACCAATGTGCTTGGCACACTACCAACTGAGCCACACACATCCCAGTTGGTGGAGAACATGAGACAAATTAATGCTTTGTGGGACAGTCCTGTAGATTGCAGGTCATCTGGCATTCTTGAGACCTAGCCACTATTTATAAATTGGTAACCCCTCAGGGGATCACAAGAAAAATTCTGGGGATGTGGAAAATTTAAATTAAATTTTTTCAATCTGAGTACACTGTCCAGGAGCAGTCTTTTAACTAATTTTTCTTTTGTATTCATTTTCATATAAATGAATGGAAATTATTATTATTTGAAGAATATGTCACTGAATATGTTTATACTCATAGTTACAGAAATGTAGAATATTTTTGATATACTTATACATTCAAAAGAAACTCACTTTTCATTACCTTTATTTCAAAATAATTAAGCCCTTATTACATGAACACAATATAAACACTCTTAAAAGGTTTAATGGGTCACATCAAGTTAATAATTAAAAAAGGTTGCACACTACTGACTTATTTCACCTTGATTGACCCTGTTTTATTTCTTTTCTTGCAATTTTTGTGTTAATCCAGTCTAAGAGCTTTAGTGACTCAGTTATAAATTCAGTCTAGTACTTTAGTGACTCAGTTCGAAGTCTGAATGACTTTTCTAGGTCTTTAAACATATTCTTCTGTTTTACAAATGGAAATAGGAGTGGAGGGTAATTGGTTAATTTTGACTCCAACTAAAGTACCCTCAAGACGAAAAAGGTTTGTTTATTAGTAAAGAATGGAAAAAAAGTATTCATAAAAGTGCATATAACATAGCTTTAAAACTCAGATTGAAGGGGAATGAGCATTGCTTCATTATAGCTCTAATTTCATTATAACTGACTTCATTATAAATGGGTTTGATAGTACATCAAAAAGCACTGCGAACCAACAGGCCTCACTCATATACAAAACTGCATCATTATGGGACCTGTGGAAACTTGCCCTGATCTTTAAAAAATAGACTGTAACACATCAACAATACAGTTTAGGTGAGAACCACTTGCCTTTTCCTTTTTGGTGCTAGTTTCCACTAGCAAAATACAAGGATGTACCAGAAGGTGGGTCTACATTATTGTTGTAAGTAGAATTGATTTTGACACCTTACCATCAAATTTTGAAATTTCTACCATAAACAGATCACTTGCAATATTTATTAAAAGTTACATTTTCCTACCCATCCTGGGAATTAGGAGCAAACTCACTGTTGCCAATGCAAACCTCATGACTTCACATTCCACCAAAATTTTGAATTTCTGACATAAATACATTATGTCATTCATTGACATGTAAATTGTTTGTAATATTAGTTTCAAATTTTGCAATTTCAAAAATTTTACATTATTAGTGGGTGCAATTAAAGCTTTTGGGAGATTTGGAAAGTGAAAATTGTATAATTCCATCATTATCTATCCAATCTGAAACAAAAAAATCAATTTATTTCTAAAAAGATACAATTTTCTCTGTTTCTTCTGCGTTTCCTCATCCTATCTGGCTATAAAAGGGGTCCATGGCCACAGTTCCCATGGAAACTTTGTGACCTTTACATTAACCACCAAAATTCTAGCATAAATACATTGATCATAATATTTAAAATTTTGCATTTTTCAACATTTTCCACCATTAGAAGAAGATTCCAAAAGTGCAAATTGCAATATTTAATCAATACCTATCCAACCAAAAAAAATTTTTTTCCCTGAAAACTAATAGTTGGTGTTTACAGAAGGACAAATAGACAGACAGAGACAGATGACAAAGTGAAGATGACAGAATCCTGAAGTAGATGGCATGTATGTCATGAGTATACTAGTTCAATCACTCAAAAAATTTCTGGATATTAGTTTCAATGAAATGTATGCAATCATTCTTAGTTTCATCAAGCGGTTATTTGTAAACAGCGAAGACACTGTCTTCAAAGGACAAAGAGTTGTGTACTACAGGTAGGAAAGTTCATAACATCAAATTAGAGGAGATCTTGATTGGTGACCAGCAGCTTAGTGGTCAAAGCACCCGACATTGTTATAAGGTGGTCATAAATTCATATCCCACCCAGCTCAAGACAATTTTTCTCTAAACTGATATCAACATAAAACCAAGAGATTGCTTCTTTGACAATTGAACGAAAATGCCAAAAAATTTCTTCAATGTATTTTTCCAGCAATGTTTGAAACAAAACAGTTCAACTTGATAAATATGAAACAAATTTCAAAGGATCTTCTGCAATGATTATTACTACAGTTCACCTTGATAAACATGAAACATAATTTGAAACAGCTGCAATGATTACTACATATCAAGGAGTGCTGATCCCCTTTTTGAATAAAAGTGTATTTAGTTTTAGTACTAAAAACAAGACTTATTTATAAATAGGTTTGTGAGGCCAAAAAAGGGTGAGTTTGACCCTGATACTTTAGCTAAATTAGATAGGCTGTTGTATATCAATACAGCTTACATTTCAATGAGGCTGTAAGAAGTTAGGCTTGGAGATAAATACATACTAAAGTGAAAACTGATCAGGGAATAGACAATGCTGCTAGAACTTTTAAAAATCTGCGAAGAATGCCAATCCAATAACTTATGACTTAAAAGAATAACTTAAGCTTAATTAACAATAACTTAAAGACTAACTTAAATATATAAAAATAATTTGTTCCTGTTTGCTATGGTTAATGAAACTAGGATCTCTGTAAGCAAGAAAATAAAAAGCAGAATGCTTCTGATTCTAGATACTTATACAACTTCTTGGACATAAATGGTTTTATTTTGTAAATGATGATTTTACATGGAGTCATCAACTGCATTTAAACATTTTTTTTTTGGGAGAGATTCCATTGATTTGGTCAAGTTGCAAGTATGTAGAATTACAGAATTTTGAATAAATGTTAGAGTAGTCTAAACGCTTAAGTTGGATGAACAATGTCAAACAAGTTCTTATTAGAAATGGCATTTAATGGCCAAGTGCAGTAGGTTTTTCAGAAGATAGATATGCATGTAGAACTAAATTACATAGTTGAGTTTGACTACCACAGCCTAACACTGCTTGAGAATTATGTATACATGCAGGGCTGGAGCTAGCTATTTGTTGCACAGAGCAAACTTAGACTCTGCAGCTCCTTTTATACAAGTTTGATTTTAGATATTAATCATTAAACTTTATGAAATTTTTAAAAGAACTACAAATCATCTGTTGAAAAATAGGTCATAGTTGCTCAAGTTTACTGCAGCTATGGTCATTAATTTGTTTGCAAATTTTCCACTTCTAAAAAAGGACACCTAGTACAGTTGCACAGGTCACATACATGTGATAGTGTCACCCCTGTACACATGTAAATGATGATCTGAAATCGGACTAAAAGCCAAAATGGTGTTTTAACTAGTTATGGCATGTTAGTGTAGATGGAAAAATGACAGCAAAATTCACATTAAAATGAACATAATTTAGACCTAGTTCCTCATCTGCATTCATCCCCCATTAAAAGTTAATTGTCTTAACCACTTTCAAAATACATTTTTAAGCCTTCATACATTTTTCCTTCCTTATTATTCTGTACACATCATGCTGCAAAATCAGGACCTTGATTCCAACAATTTATTTCTGCTAGAACTCATCTATTCTTGTTCATCATGACTTGACAGGAAGCTACCATCTGCCTCCCAACAGCTGTCCAGTGGGTCCTCTCCCCGCAATCTTCTATGAGCACTCAGGATCCTTGTGACATGGCCATTTAGCCAATTGTGTGCAAAAAAAAGTGCTGCTCCAAGGTAAAACAACCAAACCCTTGTTCATCCTAAACGTCTTCAGAGCCACCATTCCCATAATGACTTTCTCACTCCTACCAAATCTTCAGTACTTCCCTTTCAACCACCAGTCATAATGGCAAAAAATGTGGTCCACCACACTTGCATATACGGACAAAAATGCTAAACAGGGTAATTATTATGAGAGAAGAAATTTATATTTAAAAAAAAATTTAAACTTAAAGTTCTCTGTTATTGAGCTGCACTACCAACATTGGAAAGTGTTATAGGCTTTATGTTTAAAACTTGTGAGTCTGAACAATTGTGGTCTATTTTACTGCTCAATGACAGAGAACTTTAAGTTATTTTAATAATTTTCTGAGCAAGGTTTTTTTTATTGTGTTTTCAATATCAAATTTTAAGCTTTCATATTTATACATATATATTAAAAATAGATATTTTCAGAGTTCCTATAATGCTAATCCTAGAAACAATTTTGTGTAAAAACTGATTTGCTGATCCTTTTTATTTTATTCCATAACTTGATTCATCAGAAAGAAATAAACCTTTGTGATCTTTCAAACTGTCATTAGCACAATCCACATTACAGGTACTGCCATCAGGAAGGTTCTAAATTTAGCTACAAAACCAAGCCATCTGTGCTAGAGTGCAAAGCATTAACTTGCTTACACTAGATTAATCTGTGTTTCTATTCAAACAAACTCGGACATCGAAGGAACTTTTTCTTATTGGAGGATTTCAATCATTTGCATGAAAGAACAAACATGTTTTTTCTTCATTTTAATATATTTTGATATTTAAACTGTTTCAATATTCGAAATGATTGTTTCGAAATGATTGTTTTTATCTATTATAAAATTATTTTCTGAAAAAACAAATATGAAGAGGAAAAATCAATTTTTTTCAGACATGTGATTGGCAAAAGGATTGGAATATAGTGGCAAACATCTGGTTTTTGTTTGAAACTTTTAGTGTATATATCAGTCTGAAGTTTACATTAAGTATTGAGGGGTTTTTTTTGTTTACTAATTTCTCATTATATACTAAATGGACAAATTATTATATACACCCTGATGACAATATGTAAAGCAGAAGTATCGTGCCTAGTCACATGGGATGCAGAAACTGGCAATGGCTATAAATAGAGCAGGTCTCTACGCATTGGACACCAGTCACAGAGAAGTAATTATGGGTAAAGGCAGCAACATGAGTTTGACTGTGACCAGATAATAGATGTGAGGAAGAAAGGTTGTTCAAATCACCACAACTGCTGAATTATTGGGATTTCCACATCAGACTGTTGAACATGTATACCAAGACTACGTGAAATACAACAAAACATCCAACCATGGGAGAAACATGGACATAAATGTCAATTCACCCTCGAAGTTAGTGCAGACTGTTCCACATTGTTACAAGGAATCGCATTGCTACCATGGAGCAGATAACATCAGAATTGAATGAGGGCGCATCCACAAACTTATGCACAAAAACTATCCATCATACATGGAAAAAATAGGCTATGGCTGGGATGGGCAATTGTTTTCGTATCTACACTGCGCATGCGTATTGACGTGGCCGTCCTAGTGGAAAATACGAGACGAATCTTCGGTCAGGCACGGGAAGGAAATCTCAGTTCAAGGCGGATTTTTCTGACTGTCTTGGCGGGCCACAAAAAACTCTTAGCGGGCCGAATGTGGCCCACGGGCCGCTATTTGCCCACCCCTGGGCTATGGCATTCGACATCCACATCATGTCCCTTTGTTGACTGCAAGGCACCGAAAGATTAGGCTGTAGTTTGCAAAGTTCTATCACAACTGGAGTCAGAGGACTGGAAACATGTCTGGTCTGACAAATCACGGTTTCAACTATCACATCGATAAGAGATTCTGTGTGTGGCATAAACCACATGAAGGGATGGACCCAGCTTGCCAAGTTGGTGTCATACAGGCAGGTGGAGGCATTGTAACAGTTTGGGGTGCATTAACATAGGCTTCCTTGGGGACCCTCGAACCCATTGAGACCTTCGTCACTGGCACAAGATATGTCAACATCCTCGCCGACCATCTACACCCATTCATAATGATTCTCTTTCTGAACCATGATGCCATCTTTCAACAGAACAATGCCATACCCCATTCTTCCAAAGTAGTGACCACTTGTCTCTAAGAGCATTCAAGTGAGTTTACCATACTCGAATGCCCCCCCCCCCTCGATTGCCAGACCTCAACCCCATTGAGAATTTGTGGGACAAATTGGAAAGATCTGTTTGACCCCCCCCCCCCCAACCTCCACCAGCAAATGTGGATGCTCTATGACAGGTTATCCCCACTTTATAGGCGGCAATACCACCTCCATGTTTTCAACACCTCATTGAGTCCTTACCAAGACATGACAAATTGTAAGGGCAAAAGGTGGGGCAAAGGTAGAGCAACAGGTTATTAGGTAGGTGTATGTAATAATTTGTCCATTCAGTGTAGTTTTTAAAAGATATCTTTTTATGTTATTAGATATAAATTCATATCTGAATAATTCATATGTTAATGAAATCTTCTGACAGATGTTTTGGATAAAATAGATCTGAAAATTACAATTTTCCCCTGCAAAATATTTTGCTGATTCTGACAGTCATCAGATGAATTTTTAGGCTTCTTGATTCAGAGGGAGGATATCAATTAAAAGTCAGCATAATATTAGTGATGTAAATATTTTTCACTTTGTAATTTCCAGAATTATTTATACTGCTTTACAAATATAATATTGCAATTAAGAAAAATAATTAATTTGAAACTTAACCAAAAATGAAATCATTAGGTATACATGACAAATGGCAGTTACCTTAGACTGCATCTGTTAAAACATGAAATAAAGTAAAAAAATTTTAAAAAGATATTTTAATAGCATTTTATTGACTAAGTCCTAATTTTTTTTTAACTAGAATGAATAAATTGTAATTTTCAAATGAAATTTTGTCATTATTTCCAAGTTGAAATTATCTATACTTAATGCAAATTGATTTTGATTGAATTGATTCAATCTCAATTTCAGTGGTAAAATTAAATTTTATAATGCATCAAATATTTTTATTTCTTTTTACAGCTTTTACTTCATTTTAGTTACATATTTTTAAAGTTTTATTTACATTATCTTGTTTTTAAATCAAAATAAATTTTATGACCTTACTGCCATAGTTTTAAACTTTGTCAATAGCCTAAAATCCAAGCATATGCACTTACGGGTTGGGTTGTTTTACCTCTGAGCGGCACTTTTTTGCACACCATGGGCTAAATAGCCAGGTCAGATGGACTCCGAAGGCTCAGAGAAGGTTGGGGGAGGGGACCCACTGGAACAGCTGTTGAGAGACAGATGGTAGCCTCCCGTCAAGGCCATCCAGCGTGTTCTTTAACGTGCACAGGGTATGTCTCTCCCGCACACAGGGCCACGGCTTAACGTCCCATCCGACGGACGGTGGGCTTTCCAAGCCCATCGGTGTCCCCTACTGACCATGGGCAGGGCGGGGAATTTTGCAGAGATAAATCTTAACGCTGACCCAGCTGGGACTCAAACCTGGGAACTACAGATTACGAGCCTGGCGTGCTACCAACTGAGCCACCCCGCCCCTATGCACTTACGTTGTTCCAATATGATTGAAAAATAAATGAAAGATTTAAGCAATAATAAAAATATCCTGAACTATTTATATTAATAAAATACTAAGGAAAAGATGACAATTTTTTTTTTATTGAAGTTAAACTAGAAAGGAAGAAATAAAACTCATCAATATTAAAAAAACAAACTTTACATTTTACTTATTTTTTTGCATTTTTGTCAAACCACAATTAAATGTTCTTCCCTTTGGCATATAACATGACCTATTTCTTTTGATTGGTTATTTGGCAAAAAAATTCTGAAAAATCCACTTTTTATTTGACTGAGAGATGTCAAAACATCTGACATTTTGTTGAATCTTCCCCCCCCCCCATAAAACCCTAGATTAAATGCTGTTTAATTTGGTGCAATATTAATAATATAAGTTTCCCTATTACTGAGTATCTGGAGCAGTGACAAACAGAGATAGTGCCATGAAAATTGGTAGGTAAGTTAATGAGAATATGTGAAAGCTTTGGGTTGTGTTGGGTTGTTTTACCTCTGAGCGGCACTTTTTTGCACACCATGGGCTAAATGGCCAGGTCACATGGACCCCGAAGGCTCAGAGAAGGTTGGGGGAGGGGACCCACTGGAACAGCTGTTGGGAGACAGATGGTAGCCTTCCGTCAAGGCCATCCATCGTGTTCTTTAACGTGCACAGGGTATGGCTCTCCCGCACACGGGGCCATTGCTTAACATCCCATCCGACGGACGACGGCCTTTCCAAGCCCATCGGTGTCCCCTACTGACCGTGGGCAGGGTGGGGAATTTTTGCGGAGATAAATCTCAACGCTGACCCAGCTGAGACTCGAACCTGGGAACTACAGATTACGAGCCTGGCATGCTACTGACTGAGCCACCCCCGCCCCATATGTGAAAGCGATTTAGCAAAGAAAACAATTAGTTCCAACTGTTGCCCACAGAGAGAAAACAAGTGCTTCAAACACAAGAAAGACACAGGTGAGAAATGATGTTTATTGGTTTCACATATATGCCTGTTACAGAAACTGCTAATATATTGTCCACCAGTGCAGAGGATGTGCTGGACGTGAAGGACTGCATGGGCATGGTTGCTTGGAGTATGTTGCTGTGGATGTTGGTCACTTCCCATGTAATGCTGGCCTTCAGATCAGCAACCAACCACATGACACCATAATAAACCTGATATAATAATTCATTCAGATATTGAGATAGATCAGACATCAGATATTGAGATAGTCCCAGAGCCTTGTGATTTCCGGCTCTGTGACTATCTCAATAAACCTGATATTGAGACAGTCCCAGAGCCAGAAATCACAAGGATTCAGATCCAGTGAGTGTAGTGGCAAGGCCTGAGGAAAGTCTTGAGAAACACAGCTCTCATTGCCAAATGTTGTATGCAGCAACTGCTTTACCTGCTGACTACCATGTTGGAGTGCAACATCTCACATGAACACTGTAGTGTCCAGACACTAGAGAGAGCACAGTAACAGGCACCTGTTATAACATACTGCATTGGACCATTAAGTGTAGCCTCCTCAAACAGCAGCTCAATGATCAAGCCTGCACTGAAGCCACATCACATGGTCATGTACAGGGGCTGGAGAAGTATTCATGCACAGTAGATGGAGGTGATGTCCCCATACATAGCAGTTCTGTGTTGATGGTGCCAGTGAAGATGAAACACACTTTGTTAGTTCACAGGATGCCCGCAGCCTAGTGTCATCCACTTGCATTAAGAATACTTCAGAAATTGGAGAGTGAAATCAATGCGATGTTGCAAGTCACATAGTCCTGCACCATATGGATCCTGTATGGGTACCATCAAACAACAGACCATAGCACTTTGTGGACTGGAAGATCAACTGTTGTGACACTGTCTAGCATTGCTGACTAACCGTGTGTCACTTCCGGCACAGGCTATCATGTTAAATTACCTCATCTACCACATCTTCTGCAATGGTGGCAGTTCTCTTCCTGGTGCCACTAACAACTCACTGGTTGCTTCGAAC
Organism: Ryuthela nishihirai; assembly: GCA_038380435.1. Classification (NCBI taxonomy): domain Eukaryota; kingdom Metazoa; phylum Arthropoda; class Arachnida; order Araneae; family Heptathelidae; genus Ryuthela; species Ryuthela nishihirai. The sequence continues at coordinate 12,715,490 of JAWZYU010000021.1, read as the reverse complement.
TTCTTTACTATATTCCTTAATGCCACTGATGTCAGGGGTTCTCTCCACAGCCTTTTCAGATGCTGATACTCTCACAGTGTGGCATTTGCATTGTTCTGATTTTGATAGTGTAACTTGGTTAACAGCATGTTCTCCTTATATGGGTTCGGTTGTTTTACCTCTGAGCGGCACTTTTTTGCACACAATGGGATAAATGACCAGGCCACATGGACCCTGAGGGCTCAGAGAAGGTTGGGGGAGGGGACCCACTGGACAGCTGTTAGGAGACTGTAGCCTCCCATCAGAGCCATCTAGCAGGTTCTTTAACATGCAGAGAGTATGGCTCTCCTGGACATGAGGCCACAGCTTTACGTCTTCTCCAATGGATGGTGGCTGTCATGTCCCTCTATTTTATTCTCGTATGTATCCATGTTATAAGTGTATTTTCAGAAGTGTCTTAAGTGGGAATGTTGCTCATTAGTTGTCATTCAGGTCAAGGTGGGCAGTTTCACATATGCTCATGGAAGTGAGTGCCTGCAAATGGTTTTATTGCACTTCTGTCGCTCCATCTCAACTGGTAGCTGGTGGTGTTAGTGACCAAGAGGAGGATGGGGAGAGGAAAGGAGAGGTGAAGGAAATAACATCAGACTGAGTGTTGCTGACAAACAGAGGTGAGTTTATTTTGGGGTGTTGAATGACATGGCTCTTTCTCAGGAACCCCACATGAGCAGGGTTCAATTCTGTGTGTTGGAGTGTAGAGAAGAAGAGGATGGAAAAGCTAGGGAATTATCTTGGCAAAAGGAAGAATATATAAGTAGTTTTGAAAGCAAGGAAAAAATGAAAAATAATGGTGATAATTCTGCTAAAAATGCAAAGGTTAGTAAAGATAATTTTCAGCAGAGATGAAAATTTAGTTTGGTAAGTGATAAGTTCTGATAATCTGATAAGTTTCAAAGTGCAGATTATGTAGGAAGTAATAACAGAATCTCTGATAATGAAAGCAATTTTAGTCAGGTAGATAATATGAGTAATGAAAGTGGTTGTTGAATGTGGTAAAGGTTATTATGGTAAAAGTAATTATATGTCTAAGAAAGATAGATGGTTTAATATATCTAAAGGTAAAAGAAGAAAGGTATTAGATAATACTGTAAACATAGTTAAGACTCATGGTGTCAGTAACTTGGAAAATAATGGATATGGCAATGTACAAACTATCAGAAAAGTTAATGATGAGGCTATGTCAAAGTTTAGCAAATGCCAGAGGTTTTTAAATTTGAAAATGGTGATAAGCCAGTAGCTGAGAAAGTTTCTGGCAAAATCAAGTGTATGCCTAATGAAGGTAAAGTAATTAACAACCTAAAACTAACTGGAAAAATCTAAGTAATTTTCTGTTAAGGATTCTCCAGGTTGACACCAGAATCTTTCAGAAGAATGTTTCTCGATTTAATTAAGAACATATTTCTATAGGTAATAAGAATGAAATATTGTGTAATGTACCTGATAAGGAAAAAAATGATAGTAAAAGTATCAATATCAGGGATAGAGAAATAGAGTATAATAAATTAATTGAGAGTGTCTTACGTTTTTAGTAAATAACAGTATAGATAATGATGATAATATTAAATATGAGGAAGATGAAAATAAGATGGATTTGAATACAGATTTATCTGATAAAGTTGACATTTATTGCAGAATAATTAACCAGTATGATTAGATTAATTATGAGGAAAGTACAATTAATGTAGGAGAAAGTACAGGAATATATAACAGAGATGGTAGCTACTGTAAAAGCAGTAATCGTAAAAAAATAGAAATGAAAAACAAAAATCAGGATGTTATGTTTATAACGGATGAAGATAGTTTTGCAACTACAATTGATTATCTAATGGAAGATTTTTGTAAATCCGAAGATAGATTAATTATCAGAGAGAAACTTTGTATAAATCTAAGATTAATGACAGAATACAAATGGATAAGATGAACTGACTCTAAGGTATAGAATTCATGTCAGTTAGATAAAGTAAATAATTCTGATGAGAGTGTAAAATATTCAGAGAGAAATGTAGTTTTGAAAGTAGGGATAAATTGCATTTAGATTTTTAGTATTCTGATGTTGAGAATAATTATCAGCTGGACAAGGAGACTAATGTTAGAAAAAAGACTAATGTCTGTGTTGAAAGCACAGGTGAAATTATTCAAGAAATGATAGATAAGAAGCAAATAATTGATAGATATAGTTATGAGGTAACATATAGTGAACAGATATTAGATAAAGATAACTGAGATGAAATTAGACAGGTAATGAAAAATGAGAGTCTAACTGAATTTACTTAAGGTCGGAAATGCAAATATTGATGATTGTGCAAATAGGAGTGATAAGGAGAATATTGTAATGGAGGTAAATGAGAGATTTCTAGACAGAAATAATCTTAAGCTATTAGACTCAGTAATAATTGTATTCATGGCTATCTTAGAATAGGTAGATTAATATATGTAGTAATGTAAATAAGTGAATCTATTTGTCTAAGTTGCTACATGTATTAATCTATTAGGCTCTGTAATTAATGATAGAGAGAAAGTGTTAGAAAGTCAGATAAGTGCTTCTGAAGGTACAAAGAGAGAAAAGATGCAATTTGTCTAAATGGCCAAAATGATGCTAAAGGTTAGAGGAATATTTAGCCAAGGTGCTATCCAGAAGACAAAAGTGTAAATAGATATCCAGACAAAAGTTCAGTTCTGCAGATGATTAATAAATGTAAGTTGAGCAAGTACCTTTTATGGAAAGAGAGAAATCTAAGGAGCTGAAGTGTAATGTTAGAAGTAAAACAGAAAATGAAAAGTGCTTTAATAATTCTGGTTATACAAGTGAAATAACTATTAAGCAAAATATAGAAAAAGGTTCTGATATTCAGAGAATAAATGGGTAAAAATTTATTAAAGGTAGAAAAAAGCACAGAAGTAGACCTAAGTGGTCATTAATTATCAATAAAAGTTTTATTAATGGAAGTACTAATTCCGATGTTGATAAGAAAAAGAACAGGCAAATAAGTTTATTTCTGTAGTAAATGATAGTGTCTTGTTGAAAAAAGATAATTTAAATCACAGAAGCTTAGTAGAAAGCAATGATAGAACAGATATAAGATTCAGGAAAATATCTGAGAGTAATACTAGATTTATTAGGAAAATCTCAGAAGGCAAAAGAAACAAGTCCCTAGAAAAACAGGTGATAATGAAATTTCAAAGGAATAGAATTGTTAAATTCATCAGAAAAAAAATGAATTGCAGAATGAAAGATAAGGTGGAAGAAGGAACATCTCATTATTCAGGAAAAACAGATTGATAGATGCTAATAAAACTGAAAGGGAGGATTTTGGATGTGTCATCGTCATTGGTACAGGACATCAAATGAAGTGCAGATGACTGACTTGGCGCTTCTCTAACAGATTGGGTTGAGCTCTATCCAAAAGCACTCTGTCATTAAGAGAACACCCATGGTATTTTTTTTGGTGATTACATTAGGGATTGTGATGAAAGGGGTGGTTATGGCAACTGAAAGGTTGTAAAAGTGAGAAGTGATGGAATCCACCCAACACATTCAAAGAGAGATGCACTTTTGTGGCAATAAAAGTCATCAAGTCTCACTCAAAGAAAGTGAACTGCAGTCAATTACTTCCGAGTGACAGTGACATTGGGTTTCACTACAAGCCAATTAACTATGCAGTCTTCGAGTGAGGATGGTGTTCACCAGACAAGCTGGGGTGTCAGCATTAGTGACACAGGAAGAGAGTTTCATTGGTCTTTTAGAAGACTAACAAAACTTTTAGGTGGGGTATGTCGTGTCCCTCTAATTTATTGTATTATTCTATTTTATTATACTTGTATATATCCATGTTATAAGTGCATTTTCAGAAGTGTCTTAAATGGGAATGCTGCTCATTAGCTATCATTTGGGACAAGCTTGGCAGTTTCACATATGCTCACAAAAGTATGTGCCTGCAAATGGTTTTATTGCACTTCCGTCACTCTACCCCAACAGGTTGCTAGAGGTGTTAGTGACTAAGAAGAGGACGGGGAGATGCAAAGGAAATAAACATCAGACTGAGTGTTGATGACAAACAGAGAGGAAGTTTGTTTTAGTGTGTTGAAGTGACATAGCCCTTTCTCGGGAACCCTCCCTTTCTCGGGAACCCTAAAGGGAATTAAGGAATTTGAATATCCTCTTGCCAAGTATGAAAATTCTTGATTCTGTAATTCTGTAATTCTGTAATTCCCATATATTCTGAAATCTGTAATTCCCATATAGAAATTGCTTGTAAAGCAATTTCTATATGGGAATTACAGATTTCCACCTTTAAATGAATGCCTCCAAAAGCCAAGCAGCATTCAAGTTATATTAAGCTGATTGGAGAAAGTCTCCAAGGAACATCTATAAAGCCATTTCATCTAATGAAGTGAGCACAGCTAAGGCCCACAGAATCAAGCACTTTCCCATATATATATATGAATGTAAACAAATACTGTATAATCTCTACTAAGTGCATTGGACATTTGTTTATTTCAGAGCATATCTTAAGTACACCTAAGCACGAGCGTAAATACCTGTGAATCTATTATTTCACCCACAATCATGGATGAAAAGTATTAAATTGGAATAATTAATTACAGGAGGAATTAAAAAGTGTTTAGGAGTGGGTCACCACTCACCCACGACATGACAGTGGCCTTTCCAAGCCCATCAGTATCCCCTACTGGGTAGGGTGGGGAATTTTGCAGAGGTAAATCTCAATGCTGGCTCAACTGGGAACTGCAGATTACGAGCCTGGAGCACTACCGAATGAATCACCCCTTTCTTGCTGAGAGCCACACAGCTGGTTTGCTTGTGATGTGGGCAGTACTAATTTTGTATGCCATCTTTTGCATCAGAAATGTGTTATTATGCAAATGAACACAATTAGAATACCTGAAGTTACAGTTGTAAGTTAGTAACCCGAAGTTAGTTGTAAAAAAAAAATTTCTTCGCTAAATTGCTTCTGCATGTTCTCATTAAGCTACCTACCAATTTTTGTGTTGCTATCTCTGTTCGGCACCACTCTAGAGACTCCAGTATAGGGAAATTTATTTTTTAATCACTTTGCATATAACATACCATATTTATTTTCATTACTTATTTGGCCAAAAAGTTTTACAGTTCATTTTTTTTAACTGAGCAGAGTTAATAAAAAGCCTGGTCACCTGGTACAAGTGTTTCAGGCTTGACACGCTAAGGTTAAAGATAAGTAAGGGTCAATGTTTTAAACGTTTTTAAATAGTACCCTATTTAAGCCTTTTCTTACTTCAGTAGTTTAGCAGTTCAAGACTTAAAAAAAATATGACTCAACTGTCTTTATGTGACATTAAATCCAAACAATCACCAGCTTTTACTATGTCCTGTTAAATCAATGCTTCACTTTTTTTATCATATAAATTTAAGAGCAAGAATTCCTAGGAGTCAGCTGCAACATGTATATATCTTGTAAATTAGCTAATTGATCATGAATTTTTGGGTAATATTAAAATGCTAGTTAACATAATATGGTTTTTATGGTTTTACTGCCATAGTTTAGACTGTCAATAGCCAAAAAATACCAAGAATATGCATTATATGATATTGCATAAATGACAAGAAAAAAATGATTTATTGATAATAAAAATATAATGAACTATTCATTTTAATGAAATACTACGGAAATGCACACCATTGGTTACAACATTAGGAAAAATCTTAAAACCTGGGTATTTTTTTCAATACTTGTTGGATCTTTTGTATGTGAATCGGAAGATGCAGTGTATATGAACACTGCATATGAATCATCGTCATCCTTAAGCAGCCATGGGCTACGGAGGTCTACCAGATTGTGCAATTTAGTTCTCCAAATACATTTCTGCTGAGTTACATCTGCTGCATCTCACTACTGTAGATTAATTCCAACACTATCTGCTCACTACATCCTAGGTCTCTCCCTCTTTCTGAGGCCTTTAGGCACATTGTTCATAACCCTTTCACTAATCTATAGCTATGCATATGGGCAACTTGGTCAAACCAACAGAATCTCTGCACAATATGTTGCTCAAAGGAGGTTGCAAAATCCTTTGCCTGCCTAACCTCAACATTACTTACAGAGTTGAATCACCTAATGCCCAAGATATTGCGTAAGCATCTAGAATCAAAGGAATTAAGTTTCCCGCTATCTTGTTTCAAAGGGTCCAAGTTTCACTACCATAACTAACTCTAGAAAGAACCAAACTATTATACAGTCTAATTTTAGTCTTTAGGTGTATACGCCTATTTCTCCACACTCTCCATAGATTCTTAAAAGTTCCGGCAGCAATCCCTATTCGTCTGTTAATCTCATGCCACAACATCACCAGTATCTGTTACATAGCTTCCAAGAGAATTAAACTAAGACACTTTTCATCACTTTATTTTTCTCTCTATCACCAAACCTACTCTACTATCAATCTCAATAACAGCTCTAATGAAAGAGTTCATCTAATCAACATCATTTGCCAAAATGGCTAAATGATCAGCATTAATAGATTCTGAAAAAAATTCATTGCCGCCACGGCAGGAATCGAACCTGCATCTCTCCAGATTCATGCCAGAGTGCGCTAACCATTGCACCACGCGTTGGACAACGAATATTTTCAGAATATTACCTATAAATCTTCTTCTTCCTGAGATGTGACTGAGACAGCGCCATCTATACTCAAGGAGATGCAACTTTTTCAGTCGTTGCATTTGATTATCAGATGTTAATGAGAAGGTCGCTAATGCTACCGCATTAAATATATAATTAAAATCAATCCAAAGTGAATGCACAGTATTCGCTGTCTCAGTCATGTCTCAGGAAGAAGAAGATTTATAAGGTCATATTCTGAAAATATTCGTTGTCCGACGCGTGGTGCAATGGTTAGCGCGCTCTGGCATGAATCTGGAGAGATGCGGGGTTTGATTCCCGCCGTGGCGCCAATGAATTTTTTCCAGAATCTATTAATTAATGTTCTTAACAGGGAATACTGTGCATTCACTTTGGATTGATTTTAATTATATATTTAATGCGGTAGCGTTAGCGACCTTCTCATTAACATCTTATAATCAAATGCAACGACTGAAAAAGTTGCATCTCCTTGAGTATAGATGGCGCTGTCTCAGTCACGTCTCAGGAAGAAAAAGATTTATAAGGTCATATTCTGAAAATATTTGTTGTCCGACGCATGGTGCAATGGTTAGCGCGCTCTGGCATGAATCTGGAGATGCGGGTTCGATTCCCGCCGTGGCGGCAATGAAATTTTTTTCAGAATCTATTAATTAATGTTCTTAACAGGGAATACTGTGCATTCACTTTGGATTGATTTTAATCATCAGCATAATCTAAATCACAAATTTTCAGATCTCTAGACCATTTAAGCCCAAAATCTTTCCTTTGAAGTGAATTTTGCATAACATAATCAATAACCAAACAAAAAAGGTTGGATTGTTTTACCTCTGAGTGGCACTTTTTTTGCACACAATGGGCTAAATGGCCAGGTCACAAGGACCCCAAAGGCTCAGAAAAGGTTGGGGAAGGGGACCCACTGGAACAGCTGTTGGGAGACAGATGGTAACCTCCCATCAAGGTCATCCAGTGTGTTATTTAACGTGCACAGGGTGTGGCTCTCTTGCACATGGGGCCATGGCTTTAATGTCCCACCTGACGGACGGTGGCAAACTAAAAAAGAAGACAAAATGCACCCTTATCGAATACCAGAAGCAATACTAACCCAATTTTGGGATTTAAAGATGTTAAGGATAATAATTGCAAAATGGAATAACACATTTAAATCCCAAAATTGCATATAAATACAGACACATGATAAAAAGGTGAAGGTCAATTGCAATAGCCCAAGTGCTTCAATATATAGTGTAGTCACGTATTATTATATACAGGCCTCATCATAATGTTCCAGGCTGTTGATAAGATTGTCCAGCAATGCTGTGGGTAGTAATTTCCATTGCTCCTCCAAAGAATGCAAAAGCTCCAGGAGGCTTGCAGGAGGGGGATTCAGGGGAGCCCCCCCAGGCATCCTCTTTTGGATTTAAGTTGGAAGATTGGGGTGGCTATTCCATATGGTTAATAGTGCTATTCTCCAGATAGCAATAGACAACATAAAAATGCTGCAAGTAACCTGTGGGAAGCACATACAGATCTGTGTGGCAGCCCAAAGATATACATCTCCAAACCATGGAACTATTGTTCTGTAGGTGTCGGAACTATTGTTCTGTAGGTGTCACATTCACAGATATTTGTAGCATGATAGAGTGTGTGTTCCTGGTTCCCTTCATATCAACTGATGCCATGAATCACTGTGGACAAATCTTGATTCATCTGTGAAGAGCACAGACTAACACTGTTCCTGGGTCTAGTTGATATGATGTCTGCACCAGTTTATATGGTCCCTCATGTGGTATTGGGTCAGAGGCATGCACACCAATGGCCATCTACACTGTACAGACACATCTCACAAAGTCTTCAGTGTACAGTGGTAGCAGATATCACAATCCATTCACTGATGCAAGATTCGTTTGCAGTTGATGTAATGTTGCCATCTTGCTCCTCTGGGTGTATAGCACCAGATAGCAGTCCTCCCTTTAGGTTGTTGCCTGTCACTATCTACTACTGAATCATCTGGATGAGTTTTACTACTGAATCATCTGGATGAGTTTTGCTCATGTTAACATCTCTGCCAAAGTCTATGCACCACTGAACAACCTGCATTAAGTCATCTGACCACATCTGTTTGAGTTTGGCCTGCTATAGCTCGCCACTCCACTTCTTCCTATAAATAATGTCTGGCAAACATAACCAACAAATCTGTTAACTAAAAAACTTCCACCTCATATTACACTTTACAAGAGAACAGCTTTGAAACACCAGCTTTCAATGCTCCATGACTTTGCATATGCCACTGCAGCACCATTCATTTGCATACCATATCTATATCATGTATTGTATTTTACATGATATTATACAACTTTCATGCATTTGTATCATTCGAGTTTTATGATATCATCTTTTTCCATTTGCTCCTTAAAGAAAACCAGTGTATAATGATGGCCCTCTATAATGCAGAGTTGACAAAGCACGAGTTGAGTGGTTCAGCAATTACAACTGGAGTTAAGCAAGACTTCATTTTTCATCATTCTTATTTAGTTTGGTAATTATATTTATGAGGAACAAGAAGAGACTAGGGTCTTACATAGTCCAGAACAGTGGTTTTCAAAATATAATTCACCTCATGTCATAGAAAATTACTTGAATATATTCCTGTTTTCCAGAAAAATACACAATTCCAAACACATTTCTTACGAATAAATGCATTAGTTTATTAGACACTAAACCCTCTAATAATATATATACTCTGGAAATCAAATTCTTATTAAAATTTTTTTTCAAAACAATATCATGGAGACTTTAAACATGTGTTATCAAAGCTCAAGTATATTTTTCAAGGTAAGCTCATGGCCAGCCAGCAGGCCATGAACCAGTTACTAAAAACCACTGGTCTGAAGAAGAAATGGCAGAGTTTTTCAAAGCAGTAGCCACCTAACTTGAAATATTTAGGTAGGCCACTCAGCAAAGTGGAACTCTTAGCTGGGTCACTACTTTACAGTAAATAAACAGTGGCAGGAAGAACATCAGGTAAAAAGGCAGATATTGTCAGACTTATCTATCACAAGCTGAGTTAATAAAAAGTGTTTAACAAAGAATTACATTCTCCTTTCTTGAAATATTCATATATCATAGTAATATAAGTTTCACACTGTGAAATGTTTATTTGACCAGGATATAATACTTACCAAAAAAAAAAATATGAATTCAAGATGATGTGAGCCACACACCTGTAGACAGAGTATGGCCACCTTTTGACTAGAGATTAGATTTAGATTATGCTGATAATTTGGCCTAACATGAACTGGTCTGAAAATAGTAACCAGGTAGTCACTGGAAGGAGAGCTATGCACCAATCCCCTGTGATGATGCATAGAACCACCCAGGCCTAACACCTAATGTCTGACCCTGCCTTCTCGTGGTGCAGGCCATTAGTACCTTTCAAAAGAGATACTCTCTTGTGGAAGTCAAAGTAAGGGGAGGGCTGCCAGATTAGTGTGGCCTATTGATCTGGACAACTATGGCAACTTTTTTTTTCTACCCTGCTGAGGAGTGGTCAACCACACAGGATCCTGGTGCTGACCATATAAACCTACTGGACTGAAATAAGGCTCTGAGTTTGATTGTGGATCCCGAATTTCCTGCACTGGCGGGCTTCTATGGAGGGAAAATCTTCCCTCGTGTTTTCTGTTTGTTTGTGGGTTGACAGCCGCAAGTGAATAGATTCACAGGATATGTTTATGAGCTGGTGGATAATCCTGAGCAGAGGTCATTGCAGCCACCTGAACTCTTTGCTTTTACTGGCATCGTCAAATTCTACATTGGAGGAAATCTTCCAGTGAAAACAGGTTCACCCTTTAGTGGTGGGGGAACGGGCCTGTGTCCTATGCCTGCGATTAGGGGGCTGTTTGATATTGTCAGCATTCCCTCTCTAAATAAACATAGTTTCTTTAAAACATCCCACTAACCATTTTCTCTCCATAGGTAGTTGGAATGTGAGGACTCTGCACAGAGCTTTTTCTCTTGATGTCCTCACACAAGAATTCCACCATTATAATTTAGATATTCTCGGCTTGCAAGAGACCAGATGGACAGATAAAGAAGCAATACAGGATAATCTTATCTTATTGTAAATTATCTGTAATACAGATAAAGGTCAGATTCTTAAAAATAATCTTAAATATCTCTTTTCAGGGAGTGACAACAATAAGCATCACCAAGGCGTGGGTCTGCTTCTCAGCAGACATGCCAGTGATGCTCTTCTAGGGTATGAGTGCATTAATGAAAGATTTCTTACAGCAAAATTTCAGACAAGCATTAAAGTCTTGAATGTTATCTGCCGTTATGCCCCCATTGAGGATGCTGATGAGGATGAGAAGGATAGGTTTTACGAACAACTTCAGGATATTTTGAATTCTGTCAAAAAAGGAGCTATTTACCCTTGTTCTAGGTGACTTCAATGCCAAAGTTGGTACTGACTCTGACCTTTGGGGAGGGGTGATAGGTACTTTTGGTATTGGTAGCTGCAATGGCAATGGGCAATGTCTCCTACAGGAAAGTAAACTCAATGGTTTCAGAATAACTAACACTTATTACAAACACCATGACATACATAAGCACACATGGGTTTCACCTGATGGGCTGCATATATGATATAATATATATATATTAACAGCAAATGATTGATTATATATTAACAGCAAATAAGATTGATTATATATTAACAGATATTGATTGATTATATATTTGATTGATTATATATAACAGCACGATGCTTGATTATATATGACTGATTATATATTAACAGCAAATGGGTTAGTTCTGTTAGAAATACCAGGGCACATAAATAAAACAAATACCCCCTCAAGCAGCTGTTTGCCACAGAGGTCTGACAGGTTGGGTTGGGGTGTTTGACCTCTGAGCGGTACTTTTTTGCACACCATGGGCTAAATGACCAGGTCACAAGGATTCCGAAGGCTGAGAGAAGGTTGGGGGAGGGGACCCACTGGAACAGCTGTTGGGAGACAGATGGTAGTCTCCCATCAAGGCCATCCAGCATGTTCTTTAACATGCACATGGTATGGCTCTCCCACACACGGGGCCATAGATTTACGTCCCATCTGACAGATGGTGGCCTTTTCAAGCCCATCGGTGTCCACTACTGACCATGGGCAAGGCGGGGAATTTTGCAGAGAGGTCTGACAGGAGCCTGTCAGTTTATATGCTATAGTAGAAGGTCTGAGAGAATGGCAGGTCCTCAGCAGAAAAAGGGGAGCTGAAATTGCATCTGACCATTACATTGTTAAAAGTGTCTTGCAACTTAAACTTAAGAAGTGCTGTGCTAAGGTTAAAAAATTTACCTTTAATACTGAAGCTCTGAAAGACCCAGTTATAGCTAAAGCTTACCATGATAAGTTACTTTGTTATTATGACAGTCATGGTTTGCTTACTACTGAAGTTGAGGAAGAATGGGACCATTGTAAACATACTTTTTAGAAACGAACAGTACTCTTTTAGGAAAAAAGGGGCAAAGGAGGCAGAATTATTTGAGTGTTAAGAAACTTGTACTTATTTCAGAAAGAAAGAACTGTAGGAATGACCTTAATCAATACCCTACTAGTCCTATTAGAAAGCATTACAGAGAGCTTAATAAACATGTAAAGAATCAGTTAGCTGCTGCTAAGAATCTTTGGCTTGATGGCTTGGCTGGCAAAGCCGAGGAAGCAGACAGCACAACAGCAGAGAGCTGTACCAGATAGTTATTGTTTTGTGTGGTAGAAAAAGGACAGGTATACAAGGATTGAAGGATAAACAAGGTAAGGTTATAGAAGGGGAGGATTCTGTCATGGCTAGGTGGGCTCAGGATTTCAGTGATGTTCTAAACAATGTGGTTAGTTCTACTCCCATTGTTTACAATGATGATAGTGCATTATTGGCTTTAATGTTGGCCCTATAACACAATCTGAAGTTATTTTGGATATTTCTAAACTTAAACTTAATAAATCCCCAGGGGTAGATGAAATTACTATGGAAATGCTTAGAGCTGGGAATGTTTCGGTTACCACTTGGATGACTGAAATTCTGAATATCTTTTATGATAAAGCATGGTTCCTAAGGATTTTACCAGAACTATTGTTATCCCTATTTTCAAAAAAGTTCTTCTAGTGATAACTATAGGGGTATCAGCCTACTCTCTGTTCCAGGTAAAGTTCTTTCCATGATTGTGCTTAATAGAATTAAGAATCTGGTTGACAGTCAATTGCGTGATGAGCAATGTGGATTCAGAAGTGGTAGGGGATGTGTGGATCAGATATTTTCACTTAGGCAGATTCTTGAGAAATGTTTAGAGTTTCAGAAACCTTTGGTTGCTAGCTTTGTTGATTTCAAAAAGGCTTTCGACTCTGTTGATAATCATAATTTGTGGTTGATTGTGAGATCATATAGTATACCAGACAAGCTAGTTAACAAAATGAAAGCTCTCTATAATAACACTGAGTTGTGTGTGAGAGTTGGTAAGGCTTGCAGCAATTGGTTTAGCATTACTTCTGGTGTTTGACAAGGATGCATTTTGTCTCCTTTTCTCTTTAGTTTGGTTATTGATTATGTTATGCAAAATTCACAGCAAGGGAAATATTTTGGATTTAAATGGTCTGGAAATACAAAAATTTCTGATTTAGATTATGCTGATGATTTAGTCCTTTTGGAAAATGATGTTGATGAGATGAACTCTTTCATTCGAGAGGGGTGAGGGTGGCTCAGTTGGTAGCACGCCAGGCTTGAAATCCGTAGTTCCTAGGTTTGAGTCCCACCTGGGTTAGAGCATTGAGATTTATGTCTGCAAAATTCACCACCCTGCCCACAGTCAGTAGGGGACACCGATGGGCTTGAAAAGGCAGCCGTCCATCAGATAGGATGTTAAGCTGTGGCCCCGTGTGTGGGAGAGCCATACTCTGTGCACATTAAAGAACACGCTGGATGGCCTAGATGGGAGGCTATTATCTGTCTCCCATGAGTCCCCTACCCCAACCTTCTCTGAGCCTTCAGGGTCCATGTGACCTGGCCATTTAGCCCATGGTGAGCAAAAAAGTGCCGCTCTGAGGTAAAACAACCCAACCCAACTTTCATTCGAGCTGTTGATGAGACTGGTAGTAAAGTATGTTTGGTTATAAACAGAGAGAAAACTAGAGTGATGAAAATTGGTCAGGCAGGCTGTGATTCTGTTAATCTGAATGGTTGCAGTCTGGAGCAGGTGTCACAGTTTATTTATCTTGGGAACTATGTAACAGATAATGGTGATGTGAAGCATGAGATTAACAGACGAATAGGGATTGCTGCCAGGACTTTTAAGAATCTATGAAGAGTGTGGTGAAATAGACATATACACCTAAAGACTAAAATTAGACTGTCTAATAGTTTAGTTTTTCTAGGGTAGTGAAACTTGGATGCTTTGTAAACAAGATAATAGGAAACTAGATGCTTTTGATTCTAGATGCTTATGCAGCATCTTGTACTAATAATGAGGTTAGGCAAAGGAGTCAGTAACCTTCTTTAAGCAGCATATTTTGCAGAGAGATTGTGTTGGTTTGGCCATGTTGCCCATATGAATAATTATATATTGACGAATAGGGTTATGAACAGTGTGCCTAATCATCAAAAATCAAAGACCTCAGAAAGAAGGGGAGACCTAGGATGTGGTGGGCAGACAATGTCAAACAGGACCTTGTTAAAATTGATGTGCAGTGGCCAAATGCAGCAGATGTAGCTCAGGACAGATATGCTTGGAGAACTAAATTGCATGGTCTGGTTGGACATCCGTAGCCCATGGCTGCTTGAGGATGATGTCGATGAAAGTAGTAGACCACCAACTTAGAACAGCTCTGTGCACTAACTGATCTTTTTGGTTAGCACTATCTGTGCACCTGAAATCAACATTTGAACTATATAAAACATGAAATATGTAAGAACTCGCCTTGCATGCCGTTTATCTTTACCTACAAAACTTATATAATGTTATCTCTCATAAAGAATTTCATTCTATAGAGTAGGGGTTCTGAATGTGGGGTACGCGGTAAAATATTTTTGGGTATGCCATGAGAGCTCAAAAGTCACTAGATCTAGTAACAAAGTAAAAATAACCAGTGTTATACTATAACTATAGTTTTATCTATCTATACAAGGGGTATGCCAGTTACATACACATTTCCAAGGGGTATGTGAAGCATAAAAGGTTGAGAACTACTGCTATAGAGAGATGTTCATTCTATGTTAAGGAGATATCTATGTACCTGAAATATACACAAATGTCTTATATGCCATTTTGGCATCCATCTTACAAATTCTTGCTACCATAGATCCTGATACACCATTGCTATCATTACTATTGGATTTTACTGCCTTACTTCTAGTAGGTTTCATTTATATATCATATACAGTATTATAGAGTTTTAGTAAATTTACAAAAAAAAAAATTGCATTATTTTAAAAATAAGGCAAAATTAATCACATGTAATTTTGATTACATGTCTATAAAGTTTATTACTATTCAGAATTAAATGCTTTTTGTTTTTGGCATAAAACCTTACACATTTTTGTTTTGTAGTTATTACAGGATAAAGTTCCAAACTTTTTTATTTTTCTGCTGAAAATACTTGAAAATTAATCTGGCTACCAGAAAGAGTTCATCACTAAATACTCGGCATTTTAATAGATGATACAGCAAAGAGAATGTTGTTATTGGTCACTAGTTGAAACTAGTGGGTTTGATAATTTTTCACTGCCAATATTTTCCTTTTATCTTTTCAAGCTATATTTTGCCAGCTTTGCTGTATATATTGACCCTTGAGAAATGAAAGCACTGGAAAATAATGATAATGTCAAGCTAATTTTCATTTCTTACTCCATTCTCAAAAAAGTGTAAACATTCAGAAGTAATTGCTGTAATTTTACTTGTTCAATGTATTTAATGCAAATTTTCCATCTACAGAAATACTGACATTTTAAAAAGTGATATCCAATAGCTTTTAGAACACATAGAAGAGTGAGAGTCATTTGGTGTTTTGTTGGACAAAAACATTAATATTATTATGACTTTAATATTTATAACAGAAATATCTGTTTTTAAAAACTTTGCTTGAATAATTCCAATATTGTCTAAATCTTTATTATTTTTGCTTTTTATCAATACTCAACCTACTAGTTATCAGTAATTGCATATTCTTTGCAAAACGTGAGTTCCAATAAAAAATTTAAATTTTGTGTTATATTTCAAATAATCAGGTTTATACAAGCATGGAAATCACCATAGAATTCATTAAGCAATGTTAATAATTCTCAGGACAAATGTTTAACAAAATTACCAAGGTTTTCCTGCAGTTTAAGCTAATAGGTATGATAATTATATCATAGAGATGCAAATTACACATTTAATGAAGTTAAACAATGGTTGATTATATATAAAATAACAATTTAGCTTATAAATAATTGATATAAAGTTTATTTTTAATCCAATATTGATCTTTGTTAAACTGTATTTTTTGTTTTTCTTAGGTTATATTAAAAACAATGTTTATATGCATAACAAACAAAATGAAAAACAATGTTTATATGCATAACAAACAAAATGAAAAAACAATCCATAAACATATACATAAACACACACACAATAAATATAAAAAATGAAATATAAAGATTATTAAAGAAAGAGTAAATTAAGAAGAAAGACATGCAAATTCTGGTATTTGTTTTCCCTATAGCAGAAAAATATAACATAACAAGCACATAAGCAAGCTCTGCACACCACTGTCATGCAATTCTCCACTGCCTGAAGGTGCGGCACAAAAGGACAAAGGGTGCTCACAGAGAGGCAGTGAAGTGGGGGGTCTGGGGAGGGGTATGGCTGGAGCGGGGCCTAAACCCCGTGCTGCCGTACGTCTCACGGTTCCTCCTGGAGTTGGACATGGCTGCTGATGGTGGCAAGAACGGATCCTCTTCATCTATGTGTTCCAAGGCTTGCCTAAGATGTGGATAGGAAGGGTGTATGGGAATCAACACCAAACTAAATAATTTGCATGCATATTTGGATAGGGAATAATATCTAACAAAGCATTCTCTTACTACATTAATGTATAGAAAATATGTAACAATATAATTATTAAAATTATAAAACTGTAAATAAATTATGAAATAATTATATGAACACATGCACATTAACTTGAGTAAAATATGCGTAGATTCATTCAGCATAAACATATAAAATATACAAACAATAAATACTTGTAAAAAAAGGTGATATTAATTTAAAATTTGTTGTGAACATATTTAAATTGAAAAACAAATCACTGAAGAAAATAAAGTAATTAAATAAAAGCATAATCTCCAAGTATGAAGTGCATTTTGTTCTGCAAGAGGGTCTGGGAATGTGCATTGTAACAAACTAAAAATATCTGTAGAAACCATATTTAATAGAAAACCAAAATTATTTAAAAGATCAATTTGGAATTCACTTGCATATATTCAGTCCTTTTTCTATTCTTAGTTGACAATATTAAATTAGTTTTTTTTTTGTTAATATTAAATAGCCAAATAATGTGATGCTGAATTGAGATATTTAATGTATGCTAATTCCATTGAATCTACACAATCGTTTATTACATGTAACAGACAGATAAAAACTTTTTATAGTTAAATAAACAGTTCATTTTAAGTTTTACAATTTCAACAAAAGTTTTCAGCTGTTTTATTTTTTTAGATATAATGAATTTTTTTTGCTATTGTGTATGACTTCATTTTGAAATGAGTTTTCAACTATTATCATATAATATCAAAGACAATTACTTAAAAATACATGAGCTTCATAGAATTCACATTAATTCTCTAATGCATATTGAATAAGTCAAAGAGCATTCAGAATGAGGGAGAATATATAGGTGATCAAGGAGCTAAAACAACTTCCTTGGAATCATGTAGGTCATAACCAAATTTCAGTTTGCATTATTTTAATAAAAACACAAAAAACTAGGTTTTTCAAAAACTGTTACAATTATGCAAAATTTACATTAATATTTTTCTATTAAAATTACATGTTCAACACTTTTTAAAACAATAAATTACCTAAAGGTGGTCAATTGCTATGTACGTCACACTTGGAAATAAGCATATATCACAACAAAAGTTAAGTCTCAGTATAAAATTTATCTTATAAAGTCACTATATGAGTATTGATAAATTACAATAAAATCAAAATCAATTTAGTACTTGCTGGCATAAATTGGCTTAGTTCACTAAATTATCATGTAAACACTAGGTAAATCACCTGAATAACTTGAGTGCTCCTCATTGAGTTAAAAGTTAAATAATTAATATTATTTGATTTACAACTCAGAGAATAATATAATTTATGATTAGTTTTGTGCAAGTCTTGTCCCAGCATCAAGTGGTTAGTGCACTTGGCTACCGATTAAAGGGACCCGAGTTTGAGCCCTGGATAAAGGCATGGATGTTCGTGTTGTGTTTCTGCTGAGGTCCGACCTTCATAAATTTTTCCTTATGACATATTAAATTGATAGGCTCCTGTCAGACCTCTGTGGCAAGCAGCTGCTTGAGGGGTAATTTTTTTTATGTGCAAGTAAGCTGTACCTCTAAGTTTACAAACTCTTCAAAAAAAAATCACCAGTAATAATCAACTATAAAATGATTCCATCCACTATCAACCAATCCAAATAAATATGCTCTCAAAGATAGCTATTTAAAGTCATCATGATACTGCTACATAGTTATAATTTCAAATATACCATTCACAATCCAAAACTTGTTTAATGGTAACTGTGTGATGCCCCATAGTTCACTTTTGCTTTACCTTAACCAGTTTTGTTTAATTTACGTTATATTTATCATTTTGGGAATTTTTATTTCCTTTTTGGCATCACAGCACTCATTTCCAAGAGTTAGGAGTTGCGCATGCGCAACTCCGATCTTCCGACTGTCACCGCTAAAATGCGTGCACAAGGACATGCCCCCTCTTGCGTCGTAGCTTGCGGCGTTCATCACTTTATGTTAATGTCTTTCCCGGCGTGCATCCAGCTCTTGTTAAAGTCTGATGTGTAGTCAGAGTAGAGTTAGTGTAGAGTGCAGAGGCACTCAGTGAGTGTAGGCAAAGTGTAGAGTGCAGAGGCACTCAGTGAGTGTAGGCAGTGTAGAGTGCAGAGGCACTCAGTGAGTGTAGGCAGTGTGGAGTTGTAGAGAGGAGGAGAGGAAAGTGCGTTGTAGCACAGTGAGTTTGATGTATCTTCTTCATTGATGTCTCGGTGAGTTGAGTTTGGAAATAAATCTGTTTGTTCTTTTAAACCTTTTGAGTCTGTACAATTTTTTCTCTTGAGCAACGCGAATTTAGATTTACAGCATCTAGACTTTTTGACAATCAATTTTGATTCTAACTGTTTACTCATTAACGCTCGCTGGCATTTTGAACCCTACTTTAAACTTAGTCTACTTTTTTGGCAATTTGTTAATTATTGCCTGGCGCCCATATCAGCTATCCAGAGCATAAAACTAATTAAATCAAAAGAAGGATCCAACTTTAAAGTATTATTGCATTTATTTGGAGCGTTACAACTGTTAAATAATTTAAAATTATAGTTTATAGTTCAGGATTTTTCATACACAGTTATTCCCTTTTAACCCTCTGCAGTCCAAACTTTTGACACTTTTTTTGAAATGCTCAAAAGAATTCTTCATCATCATCATCCTCAAGCAGCCATGGGCTACGGAGATCCAACCAGACCGTGCAATTTAGTTCTCCAAGCAAGTCTATCCTGAGCTACATCTACTGCATCTGGCCACTGCACACCAATTCTAACAAGGTCCTGTTTGACATTGTCTGCCCACCGCATCCTAGGTCTCCCCTTCTTTCTGAGGCCTTTAGGCACACTGTTCATAACCCTATTCACCAATCTATAATTATTCATACGGGCAACATGGCCAAACCAACGGAGTCTCTCTCTGCAAAATATGCTGCTTAAAGGAGGTTGCAAACTTCATTGCCTAATCTCATCATTAGTTACAAAGTTAAACCACCTAATGCCAAAGATACTGCGTAAGCATCTGGAATCAAAAGCATCTAGTTTCCTGTTATCTTGTTTACAAAGTGTCCAAGTTTCACTACCATAACTAACCCTAGAAAGAACCAAATTATTATACAGTCTAATTTTAGTCTTTAGATGTATACGCCTATTTCTCCACACTCTCCATAGGTTCTTAAAAGTCCCAGCAGCAATCCCTATTTGTCTGTTAATCTCATGCCACACATCACCATTATCTGTTACATAGCTCCCAAGATAATTAAACTGTGACACCTGCTCAAGACTGCAACCATTCAGATTAACTGAATCACAGCCTGCCTGACCAATTTTCATCACTTTAGTTTTCTCTCTGTTTATAACCAAACCTACTCTACTACCAGTCTCATCAATAGCTCGAATGAAAGAGTTCATCTCATCAACATCATTTGCCAAAAGGGCTAAATCATCAGCATAATCTAAATCAGAAATTTTCTTATCTCCAGCCCATTTAAGGCAAAAATCTTTCCCTTGAAGTGAATTTCGCATAACATAATCAATAACCAAGCTAAAGAGAAAAGGAGACAAAATGCACCCTTGTCGAACACCAGAAGTAATGCTAAACCAATTGCTACAAGCCTTACCAACTCTCACACACGACTCAGTGTTATTATAGAGAGCTTTCATAATGTTAACTAACTTGTCTGGTATACCATATGATCTCACAATCAACCACAAATTATGACGATCAACAGAGTCGGAAGCCTTTTTGAAATCAACAAAGCTAGCAACCAAAGGTTTCTGAAACTTTAAACATTTCTCAAGAATCTGCCTAAGTGAAAATATCTGATCCACACATCCCCTACCACTTCTGAATCCACATTGCTCATCACGCAATTGACTGTCAACCAGATTCTTAATTCTATTAAGCACAATCATGGAAAGAACTTTACCTGGAACAGAGAGTAGGTTGATACCCCTATAGTTATCACAAGAACAGTGATCACCTTTTTTGAAAATAGGGATAACAATATCTCTGGTAAAATCCTTAGGAACCATGCCTTTATCATAAAAGATATTCAGAATTTCAGTCATCCAAGTGGTAACCGAAACATTCCCAGCTCTAAGCATTTCCGTAGTAATTTCATCTACCCCTGGGGATTTATGAAGTTTAAGTTTAGAAACAGCCAAAATAACTCAAGATTGTGTTATAGGGCCAACATTAAAGCCACCAATGCATCTATCATCATTGCAAACAATGGGAGTAGAACTAACTACATTGTTTAGAACATCACTGAAATGCTAAGCCCACCTAGCCATGACAGAATCCTCCCCTTCTATAACCTTACCTTGTTTATCCTTCAATCCTTGTATGCCTGTCCGTTTTCTACCACATAAAACATTAACTATCTGGTACAGCTCTCTGCTGTTGTGCTGTCTAACTGCTTCCTTGGCTTTGTCAGCCAAACCATCAAGCCAAAGATTCTTATCAGCAGCTAACTGATCTTTTACAAGTTTATTAAGGTCTCTGTAATGCTTTCTATTAGGACTAGTAGGGTATTGATTAAGGGCATTCCTGCAGTTCTTTCTTTCCGAAATAAGCTCAAGTGCCTTATCACTCAGATAATTTTGCCTCTTCTGCTTCTTTTTTCCTAAAAGAGTACTGTTAGTGTCCAAAAAAGCCTGTTTAAAATGATCCCATTCTTCCTCAACTTCAGTAGTAAGCAAACCATGACTGTCATAATGACTAATTAACCTATCATGGTAAGCTTTGGCTATAACTGGATCGTTCAGAGCTTCAGTATTAAAAGTAAATTTTTTAACCCTAGCACAACACTTTTTAAGTTTAAGTTGCAACACACTTTTAAGAAGGTAATGGTCAGATCCAATTTCAGCTCCCCTATATGCCCTGGTATTCCTAACAGAACTAGCCCATTTGCTGTTAATTAATATGTAATCAATCATATTCTTATGCAGCCCATCAGGTGAAACCCATGTGTACTTATGTATGTCGCGGTGTTTGTAATAAGTGTTAGTTATTCTGAATCCATTGAGTTTACTTACCTGTAGGAGATGTTGCCCATTGCCATTGCAGCTACCAATACCAAAAGGGCCTATT
This sequence comes from Ryuthela nishihirai, assembly GCA_038380435.1. Taxonomy (NCBI): domain Eukaryota; kingdom Metazoa; phylum Arthropoda; class Arachnida; order Araneae; family Heptathelidae; genus Ryuthela; species Ryuthela nishihirai. The sequence continues at coordinate 12,693,651 of JAWZYU010000021.1, read as the reverse complement.
ACTCCTCCCCAAAGGTCAGCGTCAGTACCAACTTTGGCATTGAAGTCACCAAGAACAAGGGTAATATCTCCTTTCTTGACAGAATTCAAAATATCCTGAAGTTGTTCATAAAACCTATCCTTCTCATCCTCATCGGCATCCTCAGTGGGGGCATAACAGCAGATGACATTCAAGTCTTTAATGCTTGTCTGAAATTTTGCTGTAAGAAACCTTTCATTAATGCACTCATATCCTAGAAGAGCATCGCTAGCGTGTCTGCTGAGAAGCAGACCCACGCCTTGGTGATGCTTATTGTCGTCCCTCCCTGAAAAGAGAAATTTAAGATTATTTTTAAGAATCTGACCTTTATCTGTCCATCTGGTCTCTTGCAAGCCGAGAATATCTAAATTATAATGGTGGAATTCATGTGTGAGGACATCAAGAGAAAAAGCTCTGTGTAGAGTCCTCACATTCCAACTACCTATGGAGAGAAAATGGTTAGTGGGATGTTTAAAGAAACTATGTTTATTGAGAGAGGGAATGCCGACAATATCAAACAGCCCCCTAATCGCAGACATGGGGCAAAGACCCGTTCCCCCACTACTAAAGGCTGAAGCCATCTACACTGGAAGACTTCCTCTAATGTAGAATTTGACGATGCCAATAGAAGCAAAGAGTTCAGGTGCCTGTGATGACTTCTGCTCAGGATTATCCACCAGCTGATAAACATATCCTGTGAATCTATTCACTTGGGGCTGTCAACCCACAAACAAACAGAAAACACAGCGGAAGATTTTCCCTCCACAGAAGCCCACCAGTGCAGCAAAATCAGGATCCATAATCAAGCTCAGAGCCATATATCTGTCCAGTCCAGTAGGTTTATATGGTCAGGACCCTGTGTGGTTGACCACTCCTCAGCAGGGTAGAAAAAAAAGAAAAGTAGATATAGTTGTCCAGATCAGTAGGCCACACTAATCTGGCAGCCCTCCCCTTCCGTTTAGTTCCACAAGAGAGTATCTCTTTTGAAAGTTACTAACGGTCCACACCACGAGAAGGCGGGGTCGGACATTAGGTGCTAGGCCTGGCCGGTTCTATGCATCATCACAGGGGATTGGTGCATAGCTCTCCTTCCAGTGATTACCTAGCTACCATTTACAGACCAAAGAGCATCGCTAGAGTGAATTCTTACTTTCAAATAATTTACTAATTTAAAAAGTTCATCAACATGCACTTATTTATTGTTTATCAGTTATTTTTAGTTCATCAATATGAGCTTATTTGACGAGTCTTCTTATTTCTTCAATAATGCTAGATTCAGCTTAATCTCTTTTTAAACAGTAAAAATGTTCACTTCAACTAGAAACAGGCAGAAAATGAAATGTCAAACCAACTCAACCTAGGACTGCAAAGGGCTAAACAAATACACACAATGAATGACAACTTTTGTGAAGTGGCTGCAATTACTTGCAGATTTTAGCATTCTAATGGTGTGCAAGATTGCAGGATCCCTAAATTTTTCATGGTGATGAATTTTTGATGATGTTAATACTAATAACGTGAAGTGGCTTAATTATTTATTTACATCTTACACACCACAACAATTAAAGAAATTGTTGCTGTTCCAGATCATAGATGATGCAAGTCCAGGCGCCGAAATCATAGGAAGAATGAAAATCATTAAGTGGAAAGAAGATGGAGCTGACGTTAGTTCAATGGTAGAATACTCTGGCATGTTTCTGGAGAGACATGGATTCAAATCCTGCATGTCGGCAAAACTTTTTCCACAAAATTATTTGATTTATTGATGTTAAAAGTCAACAGGTAACTCTGTGAATATTACTTACTGTTTAAACTTATTGTTAGGACCTCCCCTTAGTCATAAATACACCCCTTAGAATACAATTATTGGAATGTGATCATGCATTTGAAGTTATAACTATATAGCAATATCACAATGACTTTGAATAGTAATCTTTGAGGACATATATATCTGGATTGGTTGATAGTTGGTCTTACAATATGACTCTTTCAAGAGTTTGCAAGCTTACAATGGGCAAAAATATGAAAACAAGACACACAAATTCACTATATAATATTGGACCATCATGCAAGTCCAGTACAGCCTGCATAATCATTGGTATAAAGTTTACCAGAGTATGAAAGTCAGCAGGAGGGAAAAGAACCACTCGTCCACAACAAATGTGATCAATTCCTGCTAATTTGATGGAGCTGGAAAACACTGCCTGGCTGCAATTACCTGCATGAGATATTGTTCCAGAAGTTCCCATGGATTTTTTTCAGTGGGTTGATATCTGGCAACTACAGTGGGCATGGTATATGAAAAAGTTCAGTCTCATGCTCCTCAAACCACTGGGTAACCACATGTGCTCTGTGGATGGGAGCATTGCCATACTGAAAGACAACTCTCTCTTCATGAAAAAAAAATGCTTTACCACTGGATGAAGATGACCGCTCAGGACTCTCAAAGAGCGATTGGCATTAATCTTGCCTTCTAATAGAATGAGTGCACCTAAATTATACCATGAGAAAGCACCACACTATTACAGAACCCTCAGAACCTTTAATAGTAGAAAATAAGCAATCAGAGTTGTAAGTTTCTTTTGAATAGCACCATATGTGTACTGTCCATTTGTTGGAAAAAAAGGATAGGATGATTTGTCAGACCATATCACATTTCTCTACTGTTCAATGTAATGCTCCAAAGATTATTAACTTTTAATGTTGGACGTTTTGTCTGATCCAAATTTAGGATAGCTGAATCAGGTGCCAGGCAATAATAACTTGCCAAATAAAGTTGAAATGGGGTTCGTTAACGTATTTGCCAAGCGTTACTTATCGAGTAAGAAAACATTTTATCGGAAAGTCACATTTTATCTGTGAAGTGATAACTTGACTCTTGATTTCTGTTCGAGAGAAATACACAAACTTCAGAACGCAGTTCAAATGGGTGTTTTAAAACATTCTCCAGAGACAGACATCTTACTTCAGTATGAAGAAGTTGATGATGCTCACTGCCCATTTTGTCACATAATATTGAAAATAATCTTGAGTTACTCGCTCTTGATTTAATATAATTTACCATTTCATTGCTTCATTCAACACTCTTGATAAATCCAATGGCATTTTTTTTTTCATGGTGAGGGCTTCACGATGAATGCTACAATGACAAATTTTGCCACAGGAGCAACACTTTTAATTTGGATAACAACTCCGCTGTGTTTCCCAGTCATTGCACGTGCTCTGTCGGAACAAACACCAACATATTTTTTCCATTCAATATTATGATGCTTTATAAACACATCTAGCTTTTCAAAAATGTCTTTCAAAGTAGTTTGTTCTGGCAAAGCTTCCCAGAATCTTTGATTGACCTTTCGTCTTCAAATCCAATAAATAAAAGAAGTTGGGCCAGGTTACTTTACATCAGTGCTTTCACCAATTGAATATCATAATATGACCTAGCTCTCACTTTTTTGATTAACTGTTCCAAGACATTTGAAGCCATGTCTGAAATGCATTGTGAAATGCTACTGTTTGAACTGAATTTATAAGGGGATAGTCTTCAATTGAGTAGCTGCTTTTTCCCGAAAAATTGAAAGTACTATATCTGTAGCTGCTGGTAGTATTAAGAGCTCACCAATTGTATGAGGTTTTCCTGCTTTGGCAATCCTTAAACTTGCTTTATAAGATGTTTCGGTCACCTTCATAATAATTCTAGACAACTGTTTTATTTGACATTTACTTGCCGACATAATTTCTGTTGGAAATACTTCAATGGTTTGTCTTTTAAATCCCCGTGCTCTGTTTTTAAATGTCACAATAGAAGAGATGGTTTGATGCAATGGTTTGACAGCTTTTTGTACCAAATTACTCACTGAGGAGAAGGTGCATTTTCTTCCCCAGTGTAAGTAAATCCATACACAAAGTACGTGGGACTGTATTTCCTTAAAACTGCAGAAGGTTTCTTTTTGGAGCATGTTGTTTTAGTCTCTGAACAGTCATCCCCAGTTGCATGGATATTTGATGCTGAAGTGCTAGCTTCTGATTCTTGGACTTATTTTTTCTTTCATGAGAATCAATTTTTTAACCATTTATCCATATTAAATACGGGTTAAGCTTACTGTCTCATTTAAAGAAATAAGTTAACTACTGTTAAAAATAAACTGAATAACACTTATTACAAATTACACAACTCAACACTGCTCTGCGCAACAAAACTTTATTCCAAAACATGCATACATGTACAGTTCTCACTTTACTTGACTACAATGTCGCTTGTTGAATCTTGAGCTCTGGTAGTTCTCACAGGTTAACACAGAGTGTCGTCAAACAAAAAACGAAAGTGATTTGTTGTGGAATGTGAATCTTGCATTGATCTAATTGTGTTAAGTTGAGGGGGAACATTTTAAGAAAATTAGCTATTGTTTCAATGGTGGCACTTAGGTTAAAGATTTCTACATACAGATATTGAGAATTGAATGTACTGTTATAACAGAAATTTGACCTGTGGGCATGAAATACTCCTCTCGTTGGTAGGATTTGGACCATTGTTTCAGTATTCCATGTTCAGTGATTTTTGTAGCAGATACCTTCATTGTCGATTTTCCCCAAATTATATATTATATCTGCATTAAGAGAATATTGTCAGATTGTTTTGAGTTAGTCATTCGAGTTGACTGGCATCTTCATTGTGTGTTAATTGCTTGTATTGTGGTGATATTTCATCAGACATTCATAGACGTCATATAAATGACATTAAAAAAATTAATAACTTGAACTTTGATTTCCTGTCACATTATCTTATTTTTGTACATTTTATATTTTCTATCAACTGACCACATACCAATGAGCAGTAGCTCGTGTACCACCTATGGTACATGTACTGTACTTTGAGAACCTCTGATCTATATAAAACATCAGCTGAAGTGCAACAACAGCAAATTTACCTTCAGCCTGAATGATTTGCTAAAAGAATTTTCCAGTAACCACATTTTAATCCACAATATACTTAAAAACTACAACCAATAAACTTACCCATGCTATAACAGTTAACACATGATGATGCCATATCAACTTTATATGGATATAATACTTCATTGTCATGTATTACAATATCATTTACGTCACTGAAAAATAACATTTTTTTCAAATAGCCTGCTTTATATTATTCAACCAGCTAACATTATAGATAATGAGTATTGTATCTGTAGGCCCATAATTGTGATCCAATTACATTTTTGATTTGTGTTTTATACATATGCAATGTAAGTGTAATTTTACTATTGTCAATCTCATTTACTTATTGTTCTATAAAGAAGTTATTTAATGACCATCCTGTAATTATACTTCGCTTCAGTTAGAAAAAACACATTGAGACTTTTATCTGTGTTGCACGAAGAATTATGAACAACAGAACTTATATATTCTTATCAATGTTAAAATGATGTAATAATTTTATACTACATTGAATCAGACCACATTATAGGTTGAGAGGTCAGTGCCACTTCCAGCTTTCGAGGCCCCTAGCAAAAATAAAAATTGTCACTATTATTTACAAATGTTTAAATTCCAATTTGACAATATCAATATAAAATTACCCCTCAAGCAGCTGTTGGGCACAGAAGTCTGACAAGAGCTTATTAGTATAATATGCTACATTGAAGATCTGTAAAGGGAAGATCTCAGCAGATAGGCAACAACAGAAAACCAGAAAAGAACCATCCATGCCATAATTGAAGCTCTTCAGTTTAAAAAAAATTACATCTTTTAGTTTTATCTAATATAAAAACAATAGCAAGTATCTAAATTCGAGACTTAGGATAAATGACCATCCATTGACCTACACATACTAAGAGGGCATTCAAATAATTCTTGACATGCATCTGCAGAAAAAAACCCATTACACTTACCTCAAAATAACTTTTACTGTCCTCCAAAGTATTCCTCTCCAGCATCCATGCAAAGTTGCAGAATTCTCTCGAATGGTTGGTGGTCCTCCTGTTGGTAAATACTCCGCAACTCTGAATAAACATATTTTGTAAGTTTTTGACTTGAACCCTTGAAAAGTTTTCCCAGCAAGTTACTTTTTATTTTTTGGAAACAACCAAAAATCACATGGTGCAAGATTGGTTAAAAATGCAGGATGGGCTAGATGTTTGATTTTTTTTCCCTCCAGATAGGCAGTAACTTGCCAGTTTTGTGAACACTGGCATTGTCAAGAACAAAGAGGAACCTTGACATGCCTGTTATTGGAAGCTGCTCATTCATCTCCTTAATCATTTTGGAAAAAAACAATGTTGTTGTAGTATTGGCCATTTATAGTCATTTTTCAAGGTAAGGTGTCCACAGCTACCACTCCTTGGGAATTTAAAAAAATTGTGAACATCCTCTTCCTTGAGTATAAGTTTTGTCAGAGGATTTGGGGACGTGGTTCAACTTCTGCAATCCAAACATAGTTGTGATCTTTCTGAGAGTTGTATAGTAATAAAACCATGTCTCATTACCTACGACAATATCTGCTAACCATTTAGGGCCATTAGGTTCAAATATTGCCAGCATTTCTTTGCATGAGTGGACTCTAGCCATTTTTTGCTGAAATTTCAGTTTGTGGGGTACCCATTTGACACAGATCTTTCGGAACTTTAAATGTTGCTGAATATTTGTTTCCACACTGCCAGTCAATACACTGATATCTAAATTTATTACCTGAATAGTGATGTGTGGGTTTTGCTTAATAAGTTCATGAACAGCAGCAATGGTTCTATCATTTACAGCCTCCTTCAGTCTTCCTGGACAAGGGAGGTCTCCAAAGCTTTGCTATCTTTCTCTGAATCCCACAACAGTGCCATATGAACAGGCATGATCCCCATATACTTGTGATAATAAATAAAAATAAATAAATACCCCCTCAAGCAGCTGCTTGCCACAGAAATCTGACAGGAGCCTATCAGTTTATATGCCATAGTAGAAGTTCTGAGAGGATGGCAGGACCTCAGCAGAAAAACAACACAAACAGCCATGCCTTACCCAGGGCTCGAACCCAGGTCCCTTAGATCAGTAGCCAAGCACGCTAACCAAAATCGGAATAAATTTTTTTTTTGCGTCGTCCCTAAGCTGCATTCTTGTGAAATTGTAGAATCTTTCCCAGTCTTTAGTAGGTTCCATAACAACAATGCACAGATTTCATAGTATTTTATACACCAAAATTAGAGTAAAGGTACACAGTGCGGTAATTAAAATTACAGTTTTTAATTCTCAGTGACACTGTTAAATGTTTTTAAGCCCTTCAAAACATGGAATGCTATCAAAGGTATAAATGGTTATTTCCTTCGCCAAGGCGGGTAGACCTTGACATTTGTTATCCTTCTTTTAAACTTTTTCTGGCAAGAATGTCGATTATTAAATTTGTCACTGAAAGCATCCTGAAAGTTCCTGTTACTACCCATCCTCTATGGTATGTACATCTCTCCTTAATAACCTTTGATACTTGATAGCATAGTCCATGTGTTGAAGTGCTTAAAAACATTTAACAGTGTCATAGAGAATTAAAAACTTTAACTTTATGCACCACCAACAAAGAGGGAAATGATGATACTTTGTTTTTAATAACACAATAACAGATTTATACAAGTTTTCAAACAAGGAGTAGGTTGTTAACTTCAGAGGAACAAGTGGAAATCTACAGATATGTGTCAAGAACTCTTTGACTGCCTTCCATATATCGATAGGTTCTATTCTACATTAAACTATGTAAATATTTACATGATTTTTACTTATTTTTCAACTGCAATACACACCTTAAAAATTACAAAATATATTAATATATGATATAGTGAAAAAAATTGGAAAGAATGGAATTGCATAATAACAATTTAAATATGATCCCATCTAAAATATAAAGTTAATTTATAAACAATAGACAACAGTGGTCAGGGGCAGATCCAGAAAATGTCTTTAGGGGATGAAATATGAGGTAGCACTCGTTTTCAAATTAAGAGGACTGCTGGTGAAAAAAAAATGGATTTCACAACTTTACTAGGCCTTTTGGCTGAAAAATAGTCTATTCTTTTTCTTTTGGACACAAAAGCAATTTAATAAAATAAGATTACACACACCCTGTGGTAGATAGGTTCTTTACACTGTAGATAGGTTCCAGGATATCACCATATAAATCAAAACTGCACAAATCAAGACCAAGATCTCTTGGAAAAAATGGGGATTGGTTCCAGAAATAAAAAATATCCTTCTTATTTATAAAAAATTATATTACTTATAACATTTATCTCAAATCTATCTCTGATTATCAGTCTTGCATCTGATTTTGTTATCAATAGAAGAAATTGTTTCATTATATTTGCCTATGTCATTCCTATCGGATACATTAAAGATGCAGGAAATAGAAATAGCTGTCATAACTGATGCACTGTCAACTGAAGTTTAACATTCTTCATGTACTTCATGTTTTAGTTCACTATGATGTTCCACCACAGCTAATACATCATCTACAGTTTTCCAAACTGTCATTCCTTCAGTTGCACCACACACATGTAAAGGATTTACCATTGTATTCTCATTTTCTATAGCTGGGTGTGCATCAAAAGCAGTGGTAGAAGGACAATCGCCACTCTCTTAAACAAAGGAAGGGTGGTGCAGACTGGCATTGAAAGGATTTAGACTGCATCATTAGCAAGCAGAGAAATGCCATCTAGGATTCTTCCTTTTCAAGCTGTAGGCAACATTTCTGGGAACCATTGCTGACCAGTGAAAATTACCATTGCTGTTGGTGCGCATGACTCAAGTGATTCCAAGGGAACAACCAGTACCAAGTCACCTTTATCATATGAGGAGTGAACAGCCTGTAGAATTTCATGCTGTCCTGTAGGTGGAAGTTCAGTAGTGATAGTGGTTGACACTTACTGTTGATCCACACAGACTCTACAATAAGCTATTTTGCCACCAGGAATGAACTTGGGTATCTGCTGCTCCTTTCTTCAGACCTGCCATTAGCTAGGTCAGCTTTACAGCAGCTGTAAAGTTAACTGTGATTAACTAATTGGCAAATGGATATTCCAGTTGTAATGTGTAGCATATGTGCAGCCAATATAGTGGCCCTGGACATTCCATTGTAACTTCTTCTGGTCTGACAGACACTTGCACTAGAGGAATAGGTTAACCCAGGCTTACTACAAGAATAGCACACATGTATTTATTTTTTAGAGCTTTTTGGTGATTGGAACTTCTGCAGCTGTTAAAATTCCATGATATAATTTTGGAGTTGAGCTAAATTTTTATTTGTTATATTTTTTTTGTTGTTGTTTGAGATGGCTTTCCATAAACAGAAAATTTTAAAGAGGAACAAATTTTGAACATTTTATTTGTCATTCATAGTTCACAGAATGAAATCAATGAATTCAGATATCTGACGAAGAGAATAAGGTTTCTATCGCAATCAACAAAGAATAATCAGCTCCACTGAATGGCGAGCAGGAAGAATTTTTTTAATCCTAAAAAGTGATAGTAGGGAATTTGATTTTACTGACATTTCATAATCCACTCAAACCACTAATGAATAAATGACCTAGATTGCTGATAAGAATAACTTTTGATAACTTTTTATTAAGTTCAGTAAGGGTCAGTTCATAATCTTTCAGTAGGATCGGCTCCCTCGGGAATTTTAAAATTACTGCTAAGTGACAATATGCATGAACTGATTATAAACAATATGAACTGATATGTTGATCATATAAAGCAGGCCCACTCTATCTGCGGCTCATAACACACATATACAAAAATACTGAATCTGGTTCATTTCTTACAATTATTTGACCACACATATTTATCTGAGTTTTCTCCTAAAAACTTTCAACATGCAAATAGTTTGAAGGATAAACTTTAAAATTTTATTGCTCAATGACAGAGAATTTTAAGATATTTTTAATTAATTTCTGAGCAAGAAGGTTATTTTAATTGTGCACACATATTTAGGTGTATAACTAAATGATTTTATCAATTCTTATAATAATTAAAAATGTATTTTTTTTTTGTTTCTAATCAAAATATTTCCTTGATTCTTCAATAGTTTTTTTTTCTAATTACTTTGAAATGTATGTTTTTGTTTTCAAATTAAGAATCTTCCCCTGCTGCTCTTTCAGAATACTGTTTTTTTTTCAGTGCCTCTTCAATAAGACAATAAATACAAATGTATAATAACAAAATAAATACAAATCTAAATTGGAACACTATTGATAATATTAATGAAATATGGGGGGAATTCTTTAATTATGAGAATTTCAAAACTCCCTCGCTTAAAAGAAATTATTCTGAAAATTTAATTTGGGAAATCAAATGCCCAAATTCATCATGTCTCTTCTTTGTCTTTTGATGGTCCTGAGGTAATTTAACATGTATGATCAAAATTTTCTGTACCCATGAGCACATACATAAAGCACTCAGTATGTTCGTAAATGTGAATAAATTTTTTCATGGTTCATCTTTGGATTACGGCTGATTCAGTGTTGTCATCATCAATATCCTTTGTTCCAAATAAATTTCATGTGGGGAGTTGGGGGGGGGGAATCAAATAAACCTCTGAGCAGTTCTTTTTTTTTTTTTTCAAAAAATGGTTTTAGAGAGAAGTGCTGCATCAATACCTATGTTCTAAACAGTTCGGATGCATTTGCATGCTAATCAACTAGCCTTCACTACTATCAGTTTCACAAAAATGTACTGCTTGGAGAATGGAAAATTACTGAAAAAACAATAGCATGTAGACAAATGGGAATTCTATTGCTGCTAATTTTTTTTTTCAAATATAGCAGAAATTTAGAACATGGTGGCTAAACTTAGCATATGGCATGTAAAAGCATGATAGCTGACAAACATCAAATTTAAAGAGACTGCAGATTAAAGATTAATTTAATCTCAAATGACAAATTAACAAAAATGCAAACAATGGGGTAAAAAAAAAACTGATATGGCAATATTAGGTACCAGCAATCTGAAAAATAATACCAAAGTAAAAATTGGTGAAGTAGTAACATTGCCCTCGATCAAAGAATCATCAGATGACAATTAAGCTGAGTTTAATTCCAATAGTCTTTGCCTCATGCAACACTAATCTGTTTCACAAGAGTAGCCTATCAGAGTTTTGAACATTTTCCATGGAATAAAAAAAAAGATTAATCAGCACATAAGGAAAATTTTCTTTTTGTAATTATGTGAATAATCATTTTGTAAGTAAGATAATGGCAGGTCTGAAGAAAGGAGCAGCAGATACCCAAGTTCACTCCTGGTGGCAAAATAGCTTATTGTAGAGTTTGGGTGGATCAACTGTAAGTGTCAACCACTATCACTACTGAACTTCCAAAATGATTTTTAAACATATTAGTTATGTGATATGGTATTTCCAAAAAATTCAATAATTTCACATAGAATGACAATGTTTACACATGAAACATCATTGGCACACATAGTAAGATCTGACAGTATATTCAATGACCTTAGGAACTTATCATTAAAAACTAATTTTAATGTTTATATATTTCTACATAATAATATTCTAAGCTAAACTACAGTGTTTAGTTCAAATACAATTATATGAATTAGTTATTAATGCTTACTAAAGTTGCAAATTACACGATCCTCAGAAACAATTTAAGCAGACAAAAATTGGGCACTGGACATTGTAGAAATGTGACTGCTGAAATGGGTTGTTTTACCTCTGACCAGCACGTTTTTCCACACAATGGGCTAAATGGCCAATTGTGACAGAGAAGGTTGGGGGAAGGGGACCCATTGGACAGCTATTAGGAGACAAATGAAAGCTTCCTGTCAAAGCCATCCAGCATGTTCTTTAACATACACAGGGTTTGGCTCTCCCATATATGGGGCCATGGCTTTATATCCCATCCGATGGACAGCGATCTTTCCAAGCCCATCAGTATTCCCCAACTGATTGAGGGCAGAGTGGGGGTTTAGTGGAGATAAATCTAAATGCTGGCACAGGTGGAACTCGAACCTGGGAACTGCAGATTACGAGCCTAGCATGCTACTTACTGAGCCAACCTCTCATAATGTCAACCTCTCATAACCTCTCATAATGCAACTGCATTGTTTAGTACCAAGGAGTGTAGTGTATAATTGGAAATACCATCACAATATGTCCTAGGGTATAGCTGAGGATAATAGCACTGGGCCTCATCCTAAAACATCATGTCAAGTTTATCTGTCATACATAGAATGTCAATATTTATGTTACATGTCAATATAATCTGCCTCCTAATAGTCACCACTAATTGCAATTAGTTCTTATATGAGGATTCAGACATTTAAACAAAGACACTAGCAGATGAAAATTTTTAAATGCTGTTTTGATTTCTTTTAAGGATTTTTCTATTTTCAAATAGTGACTTTACAAAATAGTGGGAACATAACAAATAATAATTAAAATTCACAGTATTTGCATAAAATTTTAACAAAATATATTATTTCATTAAAAACTGCAAAAAATTTGGTTACTAATAGTAATAAGAATCATTAATAATTCTAATGTACAACTACAGGAGGAAGTGACTTAATAAAAGTAAAAAACTTGACTGCATTGCAATTATTGTCAATATAATTTTATACAGATTTCAATGAAGTTGTAAATTTTATTGGTATAGCAGTAAAAACATTGTGGTAAAAAGTGAGAATAATTTTGCTCTTATATCTGATAAGAAGTAAATCGTAATTTAAGTTCAAATAAACAAATAGTTTATTTACATTTATGAGCTATTCTATAAAACTGAAGTGGTGTATAGAGTATGCCACGTGCTGCTTCAGTAAAAATTTAGGGCATGCATGTTTGAGAGATAAGAATACAGTAGATTCCCCATTTATTGTCATTAACCTGTTCTTGAAAAACACAATATTAAGTGAAACACAAAAATGAAACATAATTTTTCAGAGGAAACAATGCTATATATTAAAATTAGTTTTAAAAACTTTGGCTGTTTTTATATATTTAGCATTTTTTGTCACATGAAATTTCCAAATGCTTTAACCATGTGTTCCAAAACTCATAGTATCTCCCAATACTTTTTTTGGTCTTCAGTCTAAAGAAACATTAGGGCTTCATCATCCTTCTATTTTGTGCTTCCCCCAATACAACCAGTATGATGTAAAAGTTCTGACACTGTTATAGAACCCAGTTCTAGTCTGAAACAACTATATTTTCCATACTGACACCAAGTGGGAGGGCTGTTGATGTCACCACATCAAATATTTTAATGAAAAATATTATTTTCCTCAACTAAGACGAAAAGGTAAATAAAACTTATTTAAGTCTATCATTTTTATTCACAATCATTTCAATGTAGAACAATTTCAATCTTGGTAGTACCTCTAATCTAGGCAGAGAATGATTCCCAAGTGCAAAATAAAGCAAAAATAAATTTGCCCATTTCTTCTCAATCAAAATGGCTGACATTTATTGAGTGCTTGGAGATTTACAAACGTTTCCCCCCCCCCCCCATCACTGACCTGAATGAAGTGAATTTAAGGCTAGGTTAAATTAAAATGGGAATATTTAGAGAACACTTAACAAGGTGATTGTTAACCTGTATTATGTAATTTAAAAAGCTTACCATATATATATATGAGGGTAAGTCAAAAAGGTGTTCAGTTTGTTCCCTGCCAAACTAACACATCTCAGGTTGTTGTACCAACACATGAAAGAAACCAAATAGTGTCACTAAGTGGAAATAGACATCATTGTTGCATAACCTGTGCTGTGAGGAACAAAGTTGAAGCGAATATGGTGAAGGTACTCCATGTGTATATGAAGCTGGAGGTCTTAGCAGCAATTCAGTTTCTGTGACCTAATTGGTGAAAATTCATCAACAGTTTTTGGCTACGTATGGCTCAGATCAATATTGTGCCAGTGCAACATGTGAGGAAATGGTGTTCCTATTTTACGATAATCTTACTCCATACACTGCTTGTTCCACTATGGGTCATCTCTGCACCTGATGATGGGCAACTGTTCACAACCCACCATAGAGTCTAAACCTGATGATGTTGGATTTTCTTTTGTTTGGGAAGCTGAAGAAGCATTACCAAAGATAATGCTTTCCATTGGATAATGCTATCAGAGAGAAAGTCACAAAGTGGCTTCAGGAGCAGGACATGTCCTTATATAGGCAGGGCTTTCGTAAGCTAATCAACAATTATGACAAATGTATCAATAAGTCTGATGACCAAGCAGAAAAATAATACATGTGTCTCTTTAGTGTAACTTCCTGCCCTCTTCAGACATTAAATATAGAATCTTACTTCCTGATTTACTCTCATAATAACAATTAGAATAAATATTTATTGTGAAATAATATACAATTAAAAATCTAATATATAAAGAAGGAAGTTTGTGTGTTTGTTTATGTGTCTGTCAACTTATGCACTTGATCTGAAGAAGAGTTGGAGGCACCAAACTTTGCATGAATGTTCTTTTCACCCAGGGGAAGAGTAGTTTAAGCTATGTGCAAACCCACTGAGGTTAACCAAAACTGGAGTGGATCAGTTTGAAATTTTCAAAATGCCAGTAGACTTAACTAATGGTTAAAAGTTATTCAAAATACTACTCATAAATTAAAAAGAAGGAATGCATCAATTAATTCCTTTCTGATTTTGCATGATATAGCCATTGTTCAGTTTGTTGTGTAAAGAGCACGAGCATTTCTGTGGAAATTGAAGTCATTCTAATTAAGCACAAATGGAACATGGGATTTTTTGTTGAAATGAAAGCTTCAAAAATTAAGGATTCATATCAGATGTTAAAATGATTGATTAACTTAATTTGAAAAATATGTAAAAGTCAATAAATTTATAGCTTATAAAACATTTTAATTAATAAATGCTTTAAATAATGCTAATAAAGTTTTTCTTTTTCATTCTACATTAAATTTGTAGTATTTTTTGTGTAACTTAGATAATATTTAATTTTCTTCTGCTGTGGCAAGCAGCTGCTTGAGGGGGTATTTATTTTAATTTATAAAGTTATGTATGCCTGGCAAATTGTATCTGAACAACTCTGGTGGGTATGAAATGATTTGAAAAGTTTTGATTATTTGAGTGAGGCAATATTGTTTTTTGGTTTAGAAACTTCTGATATGGGGAGGATCATAGGTACTTAAAAATATGGCCACTTCTTACTTCATGTCTAATGGGGGAGAGATAAATTTAAATGGAGGGGGGAAGAAGATCAACCATAATGAGTTTTATGCCAAATGAAAGCTTAAGATGTGGGGAGTGCCATCTACTATATACTTTAGAGCAGTTTTCTTAATTTTTTTCAGATCATGAAACTCCAAGAAATATATATTTATGTGGGACTCCAATGAAATTTTATTGAAAAAAAAAAATGGTAGACAAAACATGACACTATTTAAGTAACAAAATGAAGATGGGTGTAGAAGAAAAATTGTCATGAGCCAGATGGGTCTGACCACTGAGATACTGGCTGCTGATCAATCTCTCCTCTACTGCTGATGTTACGCTATACACCACTGGATCAATCACTGTCTTTTGAGTGCATGTGGACTCCATTCTTCAGAGACACCCCAGGCAAGTAAGTGCACATGAGCAGCCATGCTCAAGAGCTTCCTGACTGATATCTTTTGTGAGCAAATCTGAATCTGCATCCTATCAGCAATCCTACTAGAATCAATAAATCAGTAACCTTCATCCTCTACTTAAACAACTTAATAGTGATTAAATACTTAGTAAATAAATGAGGAGATATGAATTAATTTGTCTAAATACAAAGTACTAGTGATAATACCAGAAGTGCTGCAGATTCAGATTTGTTCACAAAAAAAAATATCAGTCAGGTGGCTCTTGGAGCTAACTGAATAACAGTCCCCAAATGGACTCAAAAGACAGTTGGGTTGTTTTACCTACGAGTGACTTTTTTTGCACACAATGGACTGAATGGCCAAGTCACATGGACTCCAAGGACTCAGAGAAGGTTGGGGAAAGGGATCCACTGGACAGCTGATAGGAGCCCGATGGTAGTCTCCTATCAAGGCCATCCAGGGTGTTCTTTATAGTCCCAAGGTATGGCTCTCCCGCATAATGGACCATGGCTTAACACACCATCCAATGGATGGCGACCTTTCTAAGCCCTTTGATGTTCCCTACTGACTGAGGGCAGGGTGGGAATTATTGTGAGGATAAATCTCAATGCTGGCCCAGGTGAGACTCAAACCTGGAAACTGCAGATTACGAGACTGACAAGCTATCGACTGTTTACCTCTGAGCTATGTGATCTATGTCAAAAGACAGTGATTGATCCGATGGCATATAGCATAATATCAGTAGTAGAGGAGAGATTGATCAGTGGCCGGTAGCTCAGTTTCCAGATTCTACTTGGCTCAAGAAAATTTTTCCTCTACACCCATCTTCAAACTGTTACTTAAACAGCTTCTTCATCATTATCATCCTCAAGCAGACATGGGCTACAGAGGTCCAACCAGAAAGTACAATTTACTTCTCCAAGCAAGTCTGTCCCGAGCTACATTTGCTACATCTGGCCACTGCACACAAATTCTAATAAGGCCCTGTTTGACATTGTCAGTCCATTGCATCCTAGGTCTCCCCCTCCTTCTGAGGCCTTTGGGCACACTGTTCATAACCCTATTCGCGAATCTATAATTATCCATAGGGGCAACATGGCCAAACCAACGGAGTCTCTCTCTGCACAATATGCTGCTTAAAGGAGGTTGCCAACTCCTTTGCTTAACCTCATCATTAGTTACAAAGTTGAACCACCTAATGCCCAAGATACTGCATAAGCATCTAGTTTCCTGTTATCTTGCTTACACAGCATCCATGTTTCACTACCATAACTAACCATAGAAAGAACCAAACTATTATACAGTCTAATTTTAGTCTTTAGGTGTATACGCCTATTTCTCCACACTCTCCATATATTCTTAAAAGACCCCGGTAGCAATCCCTATTCGTCTGTTAATCTCATGCCGCACATCACCATTATCTGTTACATAACTCCCAAGATAATTAAACTGTGACACCTGTTCAAGATTGCAACCATTCAGATTAACTGAATCACAGCCTGCCTGACCAATTTTCATTACTTTAGTTTTCTCTCTGTTTATAACCAAACCTACTCTAGTACCAGTTTCATCAACAGCTCGAATGAAAGAGTTCATCTCATCATTTGATAAAA
Source organism: Ryuthela nishihirai (assembly GCA_038380435.1). Taxonomy (NCBI): domain Eukaryota; kingdom Metazoa; phylum Arthropoda; class Arachnida; order Araneae; family Heptathelidae; genus Ryuthela; species Ryuthela nishihirai. Next base: position 12,676,430 of record JAWZYU010000021.1, on the reverse strand, counting down.
GGGATAAATCATCAGCATAATCTAAATCAGAAATATTCATATCTCCAGACTATTTAAGGCCAAAAGCTTTCCCATGAGTGAATTTCGCATAACATAATCAATGACCAAGCAAAAGAGAAAAGGATATAAAATGCACCCTTGTCGAACACCAGAAGTAATGCTCTGTTTAGCATTACTTCAAGACTTACCAACTCTCTTAATTGCTACAAGACTTACCAACTCTCACACACGACTCAGTGGTATTATAGAGAGCTTTCATTATGTTAACTAACTTGTCTGGTATATCATATGATCTCACAATCAACCACAAATTATGACGATCAACAGAGTCAAAAGCCTTTTTAAAATCAACAAAGCTAGCAACCAAAGGTTTCTGAAACTCTAAACATTTCTCAAGAATCTGCCTAAGCGAAAATATCTGATCCAAACATCCCCTGCCATTTCTGAATCCACATTGCTCATCAAGCAACTGACTGTCAACCAGATTCTTAATTCTATTAAGCACAATCATGGAAAGAACTTTACCTGGAACAGAGAGTAGGCTGATACCCCTATAGTTATCACAAGAACTGTGATCACCTTTTTTGAAAATAGGGATAACAATAGCTCTGGTAAAATCCTTAGGAACCATGCCTTTATCATAAAAGATATTCAGAATTTCAGTCATCCAAGTGGTAACCGAAACATTCCCAGCTCTAAACATTTCTGTAGTAATTTCATCTACCCCTGGGGATATATGTAGTTTAAGTTTAGAAACAGCCAAAATAACTTCAGATTATGTTATAGGGCCAACATTAAAGCCACCAATGCATCTATCATCATTGCAAATAATGGGAATAGAACTTACCACATTGTTTAGAATATCACTGAAATGCTGAGCCCACCTAGCCATGACAGAATCCTCACCTTACCTTGTTCATCCTTCAATCCCTGTATACCTGTCCGTTTTCTACCACACAAAACATTAACTCTGGTACAGTTTTCTGCTGTTGTGCTGTCTAACTGCTTCCTCGGCTTTGTCAGCCAAGCCATCAAGCCAAAGATTCTTATCAGCAGCTAACTGATCTTTTACATGTTTATTAAGTTCTCTGTAATGCTTTCTATTAGGACTAGTAGGGTATTGATTAAGGACTAGTATGGTATTGATTAAGGACATTCCTGCAGTTTTCTTTTTTTTCTGAAATAAACTCAAATGCCTTATCACTCAAATAATTTTGCCTCCTCTGCTCCTTTTTTCCTAAAAAGGTACTGTTAGTTTCCAAAAAAACCTGTTTGAAATAGACTCATTCTTCCTCAACTTCAGTAGTAAGCATACCATGACAGTCATAATAACAAAGTAACCTATCATGATAAGCTTTAGCTATAACTGAGTCTTTCAGAGCTTAAGTATTAAAAGTAAATTTTTTAACCTTAACACAACACTTTTTAAGTTTAAGTTGCAAGACACTTTTACCAAGGTAATGATCAGATCCAATTTCAGATCCCCTATATGTCCTGGTGTTACTAACAGAACTAGCCTATTTGCTGTTAATTAATATATAATCAATCATATTCTTATGCAGCCCATCAGGTGAAACCCATGTGTACTTATGTATGTCGCGGTGTTTGTAATATGTGTTAGTTATTCTGAAACCATTGAGTTTACTTACCTGTAGAAGATGTTGCCCATTGCCATTGCAGCTACCAATACCAAAAGGGCCTATCACTCCTCCCCAAAGGTCAGAGTCAGTACCAACTCTGGCATAGAACAAGGGTAATATCTCCTTTCCTTGACAGAATTCAAAATATCCTGAAGTTGTCCGTAAAACCTATCCTTCTCATCCTCATCGGCATCCTCATTGGGGGCATAACAGCAGATAACATTCAATACTTTAACACTTGACTTAAATTTTGCTGTAAGAAACCTTTCATTAATGCACTTGTATCCTAGAAGAGCATCACTGGCGTGTCTACTGAGAAGCAGACCCATGCCTTGGTGATGTTTATTGTCTTCCCTCCCTGAAAAGAGAAATTTAAGATTATTTTTTAAGAATCTGACCTTTATCTGTCCATCTGGTCTCTTGCAAGCCAAGAATATCTAAATCATAACGGTCGAATTCTCGTGTGAGGACATCAAGAGGAAAAGCTCTGTGCAGAGTCCTCACATTCCAACTACCTATGGAGAGAAAATGGTTAGTGGGATGTTTAAAGAAACTACGTTTATTGGCAGAGGGAATGCCGAAAATATCAAACAGCCCCCTAATCGCAGACATGGGGCAAAGACCCATTCCCCCACCACTAAAGGTTGAAACCATCTACACTGGAAGACTTCCTCCAATGTAGAATTTGACGATGCCAGTAGACGCAAAGAGTTCAGGTGCCTGCGATGACCTCTTCTCAGGATTATCCACCAGCTGATAAACATATTCTGTGAATCTATTCACTTGGGGCTGTCAACCCACAAACAGAAAACATGGCAGAAGATTTTCCCTCCACAGAAGCCCACCAGTGCAGCAAATTCAGGATCCATAAGCATCAGTCCAGTCCAGTAGGTTTATATAGTCAGAACCAGGACCCTGTGTGGTTGACCTCAGCAGGGTAGAAAAAAAAGGAAAAGTAGCATAGTTGTCCAGATCAGTTGGCCACACTAATCTGGCAGCCCTCCCCCTCCGTTCACTTCTACAAGAGAGCATTTCTTTTGAAAGGTACTAATGGCCTGCACCACGAGAAGGCAGGGTTGGGCATTAGGTGCTAGGCCTGGCCGGTTCTATGCATCATCACAGGGATTGGTGCATAGCTCTCCTTCCAGTGACTACCTATCTACCATTTACCTCAGTAAATCTAATTCCATCAATAAAATATAATGCTAGCTATTTATTGTAGATTTTTCTAAGGTACCATGGAACACAGTTTAAGAAACATTGCTTTAGATAATTTCAGACCTTCCTTAAATGAAAGGGAAGAAAATTTAACCATGGGGGGTCAATTGCAATGATTTTTATATCAAATGAAAGCTTGTGATATGGGGGCGCCATCTAATATATACTTTATTTTTGAATGTTGGAAGTGTAATATATAGATGTATTTCGGAAAGTACACATATACCTGGAAGGGGTTTATGTGGGCTATTAAGAGTTATGGGATTAAAAATGTTTTTGCAATGGACTCTTTCAGCAGTATACTACTGTTGATCTAATTAAGTCTATGGATGTATGTAATATTGCAACATTATGAGTTGGAAGAAGAACAGAGATATCGTTTAAACATCTTCATATAGTGTAGCCTATTAGTGTGTGATTTTGCTGCTGCACATAGACATTTGCTATTCATTGTGGTGGTTTATTATATGTTGATCAAGAATTAAACTAAATTCTGTTTGCATGTAGACTGTTTGAGAGGCAGTTAATTGTTTGGGAGAAATGCACTGTGGCAAAATGGATAAAAAAATTGTTTTGTGTGTTTTGTTTCAGGCGTTTAAGTAAAGGAGTGGTTTTGGAATTTTAACTCCCCCTCCCCCCCCCTCTATTGTGCATATTATGGTATAGACAAGGGGACTAAAGAAAGTATCATATTAATTTAGACAGAATCCATCTTCAAATTATTCCTGCTAGGACTAATCATATCTTTTGTAGAGTGAAGCTTGGAGAAGCTACTTTAAACCTTACGGTGATATGACTATGAAAATGCAGTTCATGAAGCTTGCATATATGGCCATGAACACTAAACTAAACAATTAGTACAATAAAAGAAATCTAAATAAAAAAAATAACTCTGAGTTTTGATTTTGTTTTTTTTGCAACCAAATTACAAGGAAAAAAAAGTTGCCAAAAACACTTTTTATGAGTCACAAAATCAAGGTTTCTTTTCATGCAAAAGAGTATTACTTAAGAGATACTGATAATCATTTGGGAAATTGTTAGGGTTTTATCAGTGGGTTGGTTTTCTCCCTTGCTGGTTGCTGGCTAACTAGACCATGCACAAGTGTGACTCATTAGCTGACCTTATCACTTAGAGCATGTTCTGCAAAAGTTTGTTTCCTGCCTACCTCAGGGTGTACACAAAATCTCTGGGGTTAAAATCAAACCTTGGAACTTGACCTATCTTCCCCATTGTGGTGAATTTCTGTTCTAAATATGTGTTTCAAACTTTGAGATATTTTGTGGCTTCATTCAAAATAAATTCCATGCTCCATGAAGAATTAAAAAAGTTTCACAGGATTAAAAATGAAAGTGATGTGGGGGTGCATAAGAAATTGTCTTTTCTTGCTGTTAATTGAAAAATATAATTAAAGTGTTTAAAACCATTACTCAATTTTTAAATGTTCAAACAATTATCATTCTGCTGTTGGTGCTTATTTCAGAACATAAGAGCTTTTATATCTCCAGTGTTGATGGTACATGACAGATGAATGTTGCCAGCCTAACTTCAGTTGGGTCTAAAAACCAATAGAACCTGACGTAATTTTATGAAAACTGAAATATAACAGATTCATTCTTCTCCTAATAAATCAGTTCTAATATTATGAATTTTGTGCATTTAGCAATCAGGAATGTAGCATGTGAGAGTAACCATGGTGAGGTTGTGCATTTTCCAATAGTTTAATTTTCATCCAAGTGGTGCCAATGATGCAAATGAAAAATAATAATTCCCCTGCAGGCTTTAACTTTTATAAGAGGGATACATTTTTAAAATAATACTTTTTTTTTTCTTCTACAGAGAATAAAAAGGGCACTTTCCTTTTCTCCCTCTTTCTATGAATTTGAATAATACATTATTTTTTGTCTTCTACAGAGAATAAAAAGGGCACTTTCCTTTTCTCCCTCTTTCTATGAATTTGAATAATACATTATTTTCACATATTAACTAGCAGATTTACCACACATTGCTCGGGTCTGTAACTCTTTAGAATATAGAGTAGATGGCACTCCCCATGCTGCAAGCTTTCATTTGGCATAAAAATCATATTACAACCCGGCACTCCCCATGCTGCAAGCTTTCATTTGGGATAAAAATCATATTACAGTACCCACCCCCCCATTTAATTTTTCTCCATCTCTTTCAGTGAAGGAAAAAAGGGAACTATTTCGAGGCACTGTATGATACTCCCCACGTCAGAAGTTTCTAAACCAAAAAACGGAATTGCCTTGCTCAAATAATCAAACTTTTCAAATCATTTCATACCCACCAGAATCCCTCAGACACAATTTGCCAGGCATATGTAACTTTATAAAAAAAAATTAAATATGGTCTGAGATGCCCAAAAAATTGTATAGATACTATGAAACAATTATTATTATGGAAAAACATTATTTATTACTTAACATGTTAAAACTTTTATTAATTAACATATGAGATATGTGTTTATTAACTTTTTACACATTTTTCAAATTCAATTCATGATTTTAAATTCCGATATGAATTCTTAGTTTTCGAAGCTTTTATTTCGAAAAAGAATCTCAAGTTCCACTCGTGCTTAATTAGAATGACTTCAACATCCACAGATGCTTGCACTCTTGACCCAACAAAATAAACAATGAGGTATCATGCAAAATCATAAATTAATTTGATGCATTCATTATTTCAAATTTATTGGTGGAAACATAATTTTGAATAACTCCCAACCTTAATGTTTAATCACACAAAATCACAAATTAGTTTCGTTTGATGTATTGCTTTTTTCAAATTTATTGGTAGCAACAATTATTTTGAATAACTTTACACCATTGATGCTGTCTATGGGGATTTCGAGAAATTCAAACCCGCTCACCCCAATTTTGGTTGACCTCAGTGGATTCGTAAATAGCCTATATTCTTCCCCCAAGTGAACGAAATGGACGTTCATGCAAAGTTTGGAGTCTCTAGCTCTACTGGGGGATGAGTGCATAATTGGATGGACAACAAACTTTCTTCTTTATATATATTAATTAATAAAATCATAAGCTGAGATCAAAACCATGTTTTTGCCCCCACCTTAATGAAGCACTTTTTTTATTTTGCTTTGTCACTTACCCTCCTACCCATTACAAAAAATTTGCAGATATCCATGCATTAACAACACAAACTGTAATGCATATTTGAAATCAAAAACAACAGACTTAGCAATAACACTTGAAAGATCAAAATCTATATCAAATTGTATGGGACAAACTATCCCTTCATATTCCATGCTCATTTTTATGGGAAAAATCGAAATAGCTTCAGAGCATCTTATAAACCTTTTCATGAGGACATTTTCTCTGTGGTACAGCAGAACTTTTAAAAATGCCTAAAAAATGCAGCAAGAAAAGCCAATATTCTGAACAAAAGAGAGAAAAAAAAAGACTTACAGTAAAAATCAACCTACAAATAAGTCAAAACCTCCAGCTTTTTTGAAGGAGGATAAAGACATCTTCTGTGACATAATCAATATTTTCAGACTCTGCAGACAAATTACAACAGTTTGAAGTTGATATACTTTAACTGTTGCTTGCTGTTCCCGTTGTGAGATTTGATTACAACAAAGCAGCAATACAATCTTTGGGCATTTGTTAACAGTATTGAGGCCAAATGAGTTTTCAGCATTAGAATTTTATATTGATTGTTCAGGAAATTATTTTACTGGGAAAAACATACATTCTAGAAATTTGTTAAATATTAAAACTGCACTGATAAAATTTCATTTAACTCATCTATGTCCAATGAGTTGCTTAAGAGAACATCTCATAAATCCCTTCATGAGCATATTTTCTCTGCGTTACAGCAAAGTTTTTAATAATGCATAAAAAAAGCAAGAAAATCCAAGATTTTGAGCATATTAAATGTGAAGAAAAAAAGAATAAATCTTAGAAAAGTTGCAAGATAAATTTTGCTCTATCAAAATGCACAATGTTCTAATTGTTATTATTTTCACACCTAAGAATTTACTTTTGTAAAAAACAAGTTTACTATCCATTTAAAATGATCTGATAATTTATTAGAAGATTAGCAAGCCATTTCTATAAAAGTAAAATAGCACATCATCAGTCCTTTTTGTCATTCTGCATAATCAAATATTCTGTGCTTTTATTCAGATATGAGATATTAACTGAGGGCAAATTTGCTAATCCCCTCCCCACTTCTTGATGAACTAGTTGGTTGATGCTGTACTAAATAATATAAGTGGAATTTCGAAACGCTGAAATGTAACTTTCTAATTATTTGCTTTTCTGTGGGATATCATAGAAGCTCAGAGCCTCTCTTTTCCTTGGTTTAGAAAAAATCTAACTATTTCTATCAGTTGTTAACTTTGCTTGAATTTATATATTTGCTTTTACTTCTGGTTTTTAAAAAAATTCGTTTTTATATTTTTCATTCTTCACAGGTTACCAATTTAGTAGCCCTGCTCTAGTTTATTAAACTTTAATGTAGCAGTACAATTTTTGGATTTTTTGATCACTACAAACTAACAGGAAAAAAAAACAAATCAAATTTAAAAATAACACATTACTGCTAATTTATTTATTCAGTTAGCTCCTGATATATATTAAATAATCCAAAATGATGTTGGCATGGCCATTTACATGAGCTGATGTTGAAAATTGACAATAGTGTACATTTTCTGTGGAAGGGCTAATGCTTGATAATGAAATCATTGATTAGAAATTGTTCTAAATTGTTGCCATTAATTTTCTAAAAAGCATTAGAAATTTAGTCATTAATCAATCAGAAAAAAAAAAGGTTTCTATTATAATTTAGAAAATGCACATCATTTAGCAAAAAAGGTAATTTGATTTTTATCTTAGAAATTATAAAATTGTTTTGTTGGGCATTAAATTTCATTTCTACTTTTTTTAAATAATTTAATTTTTTTTAACTCATTGGATATGTTATTATTGGTTTATGAAACAATATTATTTTCAATTGTAATTCCTGCAAAACCAAAACTGATTCTAGGAATATCACCATACTCAATCACAGACACTGCCTGCATGGAATGGAGTACAGGCATAAACAGCAGCTGCAGCCTAATGGTGGCCATCTATGCCAGGAAGCTGTAAACAAGTGCTTCAGAGTTTAGTGACTACGTGCTTTTGCTCTGCTAGCATTACTATTTTTTTTATTACAAATATGTATTTTTTTATTGATAATTTCATTTTTTGACTAATGGATATATTTTAGTGAAATAGTCTTACTTGTTGCTGCTAAAAACTAGATATATTTTTTTAATTTTATTTTCCCAATTAAAAAAAAATTCTGATTTTTTATCACCACTTGAAGTTGAATAAAAGGTCTTGGAAATGAAGAGAATATCTTTGGCTCAAAAATCGGTACCCTCTCTCCCCCAACTTCCTACCACTTCAAGTTGGGGTGGGATGAAATTTCACCAAGAGTGCTATACACATCATTGATTCTATGATACCTTTCTGTTTTGCTAACCTAAGGCTTCACTTTTGAATGCCATGTTAACAGGAGTTAACCAGTTAATTACCTTCTTGGTGAAACTGTAGTTAACCCTTCCAGGGCCCATGTCCATTATACAAGCTGATAGAATTTGAAATGAGAGGCTGATTCTGACAATACCTATATCTGTTTTTAGTACAACACATAAAAATTCAATTAAAAATAATGCTATTTGAAAATTTTATTACATTTATTTTATAAAAATACATTATTCTTGCTTGAAAAATATTTTCTTTTATTATTATTAAATTTTCTCCATATCACTGCAATTATCGGAAAAGCTGAGACAATTGGATGGAATTATTATTTAGGAATTTACCTTGGATTTTTTCCTAAATAATAATTCCATCTAATTGTCTAACTTTTCCAACAATTACAATGATATAAAGAAAATTTAATAATTTTAAATAAGCACTGTGACTTAAATTTTCTTTAAATATTTTTTTTTAATTTTTAAAATTTTAAATAAAATTAAATTTCTTAAATTTTCTGTAATATTTTCTTTTTTTATTTGAAGCATATTTTATTAAGCCAGGATATAAATAATTTGTTACAGCCATCTGAACATTATTTTTTAAACCCAATATACAGTCAAGTTTCTTATAAGTAACCTAATTTTAACTACTGCAAACTCATTTTTTCTTATTAAAGGTCCAAAATTCTCCTGAAAATTAAACAAAAAAATGCCGTTTTTAAAATTAGAAGATTTTGTAAGTAATTATGAAGTACATACTTCTATTTTCCTCCCCATTTTGCTCTCTGCTTTTCCAATTTTAATATCCCTAAAATTGTTTTCATCATTTATTTCAGGATTCTATGCATCGTTCCTGCTCCTCATATCAAAATTATAACTAAATAGATCTCGTTGAAGATTCTGGAAGCTTGAGGCATGAAAAGTAGGTCACTGACCAGTAAGAGCAGATGCTACTAATTACTAACATGTGCAAGTGACCTGTATGCTTGGTGCATGGTGGATGTTTATAGCATGGATATCATTTATCTGTTTGTATTTTATTTACACTTTTGCAATTAAGCCTTCATTTTCATCTCTGTACATAATTACCAATTTTGGCTTCGGATATTTCTTTTAATATTGCATTAGGTTATATGTTAATTATTTTATTATTTCTTCATTTTTCAATCAAAATACTTCAATCTTTTATCATTTCCTGAAAATGAAAGAGGTCTTGGATACGAAGCAAAAAGGGCCTCCTTGACATGAAAATTGGTCCTCCTGTGGGAAGGCAATTTAGGCAAGTGTTTCCTCTCCCACCTGACAAAATTTAATTTAAAAATTTATAAGTTTTTAAGTTTATATTGAAAAGTTTTAAAAGAGTCACTTCCCTTCAATATCTTGGCTGTGCCACTCTGACAATACATATGTTTGTTGTTGTTTTTGCTTATTGAACTAACTTTTTAGCACTTAGCAAAGATCCCCAAAATTCAACACCCAAAGGAAAAATCTGCAATGCTTAGTAGAAGAAAGAAGCCAAGAAAGTGTTCCTTCATTTCATAAACAGGACAGAAAATCCCATCAACATGAGCAATACAAGTCACCTTGTGTAACACTGGCCTGTGTTTTAAAATATACTACAGTGAAAAGAATTATAAAAAGAAATAAAAATCAAGCTACAGGAAAATTATTTCAGAAAAAAATTTCTTTTGATTAATATATAATTTAACTGTTTTTATTGATCAGGTTTTCCAAAATTAAGCCTCGATTTCATAGTCTGATCTATTTTTTTCACTATATCAGTAAAAACATCTTATTAAAATCAATATGTATTGTAAATTCCAAATTTTATGAAAATAAAAAATTTAAAGAAATTATGTTTAATTTGGTACATAAGCATGATCTGGTTATTTGTTTAAAAAAAATCTAAAGTTGACATGTTTATTTGACTCAGCACAGTAGGGGAAAAGTCTAAACTTTCCTCAAAGTACAATACTGAGAAGAAGAAAAATGTAGAGAGTAATTTTCTTGTTTCAAGGAAATTTTTTTCCTTGAAACCATCAACACAACAATCACTCACAATGATATTGTGAAATGGTGGGCCATTTAAGGCAGGCAATAAAGTCAGAATGCCCAGGACTTTCGAGTAGGAAGGCTGTTTTGTTCCATCACAACACCCATTCCCTTATATGCCAAATCGTATAATCCCCCAATCAATACTGAACAGGTATCATTGGAGTGCCTGAAATATCTTCCTTATAGTCCTGACAACTCTACATGTGGTTTGCACAGTTTAAATATTCTAAAAAAAAGTCATAAAACAAGTCAGATAAAGTAGTCCAGTGCAAGACACAATATTCCTCAAACAGCCAAAATAGTTCTATGGCAGGTTATCATGTTGCTAACTTTTCATGTTGTGATAAATATCACAGCATGCATGGATAATAGCTCAAAAAAAAGTAAATAAATCCTTCACGTTTTATTTCTGACTTGTCTCCTCTTTGAACGATTCTTAGAAATTTTGCATTTAACAATAGCACTCATTTGAAAATCAAGTCAAATCAATATGTGAACCGATAAAATCATATTCAGTATGAAACATTAATGTAGAGTATTTATTGTTGTCGACAAAACTTCTGTAAAAAAACAAAAACAAAAGAATCATTGAAGGACCAAATTCATACACTGGAATGACAAAGTATTCTGTAACAAAGAAAATTACTGTAATAAGAAAAAAAAAACTGTTACAGTTCTCATAAAGCAAGAACCTTAAGCCTAACTTTAAATAAAGCACATAAAGCAATACTTCGAAAGTATGCTCATCTAACTTATGAAATAACTGAAATAAAAAAAGCTCTGTGTAACAATCAGACAATCTATCTTCAGAGTTGAAAATTTTATTCTCAAAATTCCCACCAAATTTTAAGTCATCTCATGACAGCTCATTCTCATCTTCACACATTAATTATGCTATGATACAGTAATTTTTCTATTGTATTCCTATCTTCCATATGACCTACATTACTAACACTGCTCTCTTCCATAATTAATGAAGAAACTATCCTGATGTGCCTATCAAAGTGTAACCCCCAACAGAAGAATGAAAGAAAAAATAAGGACATTTTTTAGGTTGACGCAGTTCCTAAAACTGTTAAGCTAAGCCTGGTTGGCTTAACATTTATGGTTAATTTTTTCCAACCTATATGTTTAATGCCTTTTCAGTCTTCACTGAAGTCTTATCCCACACTTTACTTTTCACCTTAGCAGTTATTGGAGTACTTGATGTCATAGCTTGACAAATTTCTCTCTTTTTCTCTAATCTTGATGGCACAAATACTAGCTTCATTGCAGTCATATTCATGTGCCTCATTGGAAACCTATATACTGTCTCTCAATAAGTTCAACATAGCCAGTCCCCCCCCCCCTACTGTTAGAACAGATCTCTATTTCTATGGTTGAGCCCCAGATGAAGTATTGGCTTGCATTTAGGGGCCATGCTGTGTGAAAATTATTTATCTTTAAACATTAGAATAGCATTCTGTGTGGTGAGATGTTCACAATACGAGACCAAGACTGACTGAGGGAACAGTAGATCATGTCTCCCATCTCACTCTAGGACTACTCACTGAGTGAAATAGCAGGCAGAATCGCTTTCACTATTTAAACTGTTATTTATCACCCTCTTTTTTTTTGCCGAGTGCATATAGTTGAATTCATAAAGTTAAATGCATGCAAGATGCAACTCCACTGCACAAAATAAAAATTTATTTAAAATGTTGTTCACCAGATTTAAAACAGGAGCAGTTGAAACTTTTCTGCATATTATTAGACAACTTCAGACCTAGATAAAATAGTCACCATTAAATATCAATGTATCATAATGTAATGTAGATTAATAATCATGTTGACATACACTGAAGAGCCAAACATTAATTATGGCCACCTGTCTAATATGATGTTGGTCCTCTCATGTGCTGCCAAAACAGCTCTTACCTGGCGAGGCATGGATGCTACAAGATTTCTAAAGATGTCTTGTGATATCCGGCACCAACACATTACCAGCAGATCCTTTAACTCTTTTAAGTTATGTGGTTGAGCAGATGCAGATCGGATATGCTGTTCCAACAAAAACCACAGATGATCAATTGGATTAATGTCTGGGGAATTTGGAGGCCAGGACAATATCTGGAAGTCTTCATGTTCTGTGAACCATTCTCGAATAATCCAAGCAGTATGGCATGGCACATTATCCTGCTGAAAGAAGGCACTACTAGAGGGGAATATCGTTGACATGAAAGGATGTACCTGGTTTGCAATGATGCTTAGATAGGTGGTACACATCCACAGTTTCCTGCATATGAATGTCTGGACTCAGGGTTTCCCAGCAGAACATTGCCCAAAGCATTACACTTCCTCCACTGGCTTGTTTTCATCCATGGTGCATCCTGGTGTCAACACTTCCTCAGGTAAACAACACATACATACCCAGCCGTCCATGTGGTGCAACAGGAAACGAGATTCATTGGACCAGATGACCTTCTTCCAATCATTCAAGGTCCAGTTTTGATGCTTGTGTGCCTGCTATAGTCACTTTCGATAGTGAACTGAAGTTGGCATGGGCACTCAGAGTTGCGTACACCAGGGTTCGATGTACTGTGTGTTGTGACCCATTACTCCTGTCACCAGCATTCAAATTACAAGCGAGTTGCACCACAGTATCCCTTCTGTTGGCTCATACCACATGGGATAACCTTCACTCACCTCTAGCATCTCTAGCTGTGATCGGCCTATACCTTGCTGGTTGTTCACTGTTTTTCCTTCCTCAGACCACTTTTTGAAGGTACTAATCACGGCTAACCATGAGCACTCCACAAGCCTTGCCATCTCGGATATGCTCTGACCCAGTCGTCTGGCCATTACAATTTGGCCCTTTGTCAAACTCATTTAAGTCCGCTGCCTTTCCCACCTGAAGAACAAGAATAACACTGATTAACAGAGCTCAGTATCAGGTATCATTTATACCATTTCATGATGCTCACACGCACCAATGCTTACCTGCAGTTGCTTCAATTTGTATAAAGATGCACTGATCATAATGTCTTGGCTCTTTGGTGTATGTAGTATAATACAGATGGAGTCAAGTCAATATGGAGAAAATTGTGGCAAAGTTCTAATTCAATTACATAATATGGTGGAAGACACAGTTCACCTATATAGAGTACTAATGGACAAACAGTTCATAACTTCTTTGGATTTTGCCAAATTTCACTTCAAAAGGTTATTTTGAACATTGTAATGTCTTGAAAGACTTGCACAAATTATTGGGAAAGAAGGTTACACAAAATAAAATGCACATATAACATAGTATCTAGATTTTGAACATACTATATATTCTTTATCAGCAATATGGTGGCAAGTTGAAAAAAATGAATTTGAAATAGAAGGAACATTTGAAAGTCATATCATATTTGAGATTTCATGTATTGATATGCTGTCATGTATAGTTGATATATCGTTATTGTGAAGATGAAATAGTGATAACAAGTTTCTATTATTGGAGTGTGTTGCATGAAAAATGGGGATTTTTTTGTAATTATCAATAATATCGGCATTAGTGAATTATTTCAAAATAATTTCCAAGCAGCAGGTAAAATAGGTATTTCATTGTTGCAACAGAAATGTTGATTGAAGGGAATGATTATTTTTTCATATAAGAGAGTCTGAAATGAGAGTTTGGACTGGAAATGATGGTCACTTATTCAAAAACTGATAATAAATTATGACTGATTACTGTATTAGACAATGCAGTTGCTGGTATCTTATTATGATGCAATAATTGAGTTCATTAATTCTTTCTTGTAAACTTCTTGCAGTCGTACCTACATACCCAAATGGTAAATCAGTAATGGTAGAGGAATTATTATGCTGTTTTAAAGGAATTAGATATACTCCTATCGGAATGTTGACATCTCTGTCTTTTAAAATAGAATGTTCTAAATTTTCTGAAGATTTTATAATTTCTTTATAAGTGTAGCTTTTTGTATTTTAAATAGTATTATTTAATGCTGAAAGATATGTAATGGAGGTAGTATATTTAGTTACTTTGTTTTTTCAATTGCAACTTTTTTTTAATGAAATTGATGGGATATCCAGCATTCTTTCCCAAAATATATATATTGATTTCATTATTTAGGTAGTTTACTGCTGCAGATTCTCTAGCTCTGCAAGACTATTCAAACTTGAAATTATATATTGTCATGGATGAGATGATTGTAAAGCATTCAACTTCTAATAAAAGTAGGTTTTTCTATATGAAGAGGTTAAAGGGTTCATTATTCCAGCATTGTATAACTACATCAGAAATGCAAGTTTGCTATTTTTTTAAGTTTCCTGGGTGAACTTTATTGTAGGATATACATTCGTTCAGATATGAAATCATATAAATGCTGAATTGAGATATTCCAATATGATGAAAATATTGATATATCATTACAATAGTAATGGTTTCAGTGTTCTATTATCAATAATTTTGTTTTAACATCTCTCATTATAACATCTGCAAGTAATCCAAATAATGGTGAACTCATTGGGGTATAAAAGTCTGTTTATATATTTTATTATTAACTTGGAAATAGTTGCTACCTTTTATTATATCTAATGTTTCAGCTATTGAAAAGAATTCACATATGATGCATTTATCCAATTCAAGTAGCTATTTTCTTATTAACATAATTGACTCAAATATAGGTGTATCAGGGTATAAGCTTACTACATCCAAAGAGTATAATCTTGCATGATCCAATGTATGTAAATTTCTAAACGGATTTAACAAAATCAGTTGAAAAATTCACAAGTGATTTTTTGGAAACAGATAATTCTTTGAATAATTTTCTTTCAAGTTGATATGTGATGATTTTTGATTGGAAACAAGAGGATGAGCAGGATTTTTTTTCATTATAAAGTTTTCTTTGAAGAAATAGCTTTGGTATATTACAGTCGATTGGTGATTTGCAATATTTCGTTAAAGATTTTGGTAGATGAGGTTTATTTACTAATTTTTAAATAATTTTATTTGTTGGATCATAATTAATCTTATTGCATTTTAAGGTAGTTAAAACTTCATTAAGTTTGGAAGAAAATCATTACTGTCTAAAATTCACACTCTGCTTGCTTTTGTCAGCTGATCAAGTTTTTATATAATTATTTTCCTTTAACTTGTTTAGTTCAAATATTTCTTCAGTATATTCTTTATTGATAGCTTTCAGTTTGCAGCAGAAATTGTTGATAGTTCTGTATAATTGGAGTTCTTTGTCTCGGCTACTATTTGGCATTCTTTTCACGATGTTTTCAATTTCTGGAATTAATTTATCTAAAAGTTGTAATTTATTAGGATAACAAAATTTTGGACCTCTTTCTAATGCTTTTCTTAAAACAGCATTTGGTATTATATCTAATTTTTTGATGAAAGGAATATATTCAATATTGGTTGTCTTTTCAATTTTATGATTAGAATCATATTTTAGTTGTTCTAATTTTTTGTTATGCCTATTAATAACTGTATTGCTATGAGGTAAAATTGAATCTAGTCTAGATAATATATTATAAAGCTGATTGGATCAACAGATAGTAAATAATAGATCTTCATGATGTTACTTTTTCTAGGTTTGATATTTCTTAACCTTAATATCTGATTATATCTGTGTAACTTCATTTCTGCATTTTTTAAGACATTATGATGGACAGAAAAGATGTTTTGCTATTTTAAGAAATTTTGGAGTGAGTTTTAAATCTTTACATATGCATAGAAATCTGAGATTTAGAAAAAATTATATAGTTTTCTTTTGATGCTGAAGAATTTTTTAGTGATGAACATATTGATAGTCAAATACCTTCTAATTAAAAAAAATATGATGTGATTTTATATAATCTAATAATATGATTCTGGTAACAATATGAAATGAAACATTTACATTATAGCACATACATAAACATGATCATTAATCTACATTATGTACAATACATCAGTGTTTAATGTTGACTTCTTTTCATCTATTTATTCTATGAACACTGAAAAGTTTCATTTTATCTCAGAATTTCTATAACATGCTGGCAGCAACATGCTTCTTTGCTTCTCTCATAATGTTTTAAACCATTTCTATGCTTGTTTAGAAAAGTGATAACATTATTCTTTGCTGTTTTAAACTCATCTTTCAATATGCTTAAGGAGATTTGTAATTTTAAGTTTAAAAAAATTAAGTAATTTTACAGAGAAATATATAATTATGAAAGATATCTTGAGGTTTAAATATTATGTATACAGTTTCAAAAAACCTTTTAGTGTCTGTCTGGGTACTATCATTTTAAAAACTTCTAAATTTTATTGAATTTATTTGGTATATCATACATTTTTTTTCCAGATAAGTCTTGAAACAACTAGTTTGTAATGCATTTTATGACACAAAACATTTTTTTTCAAAACAATAAATTTCATTGTGCTAATCTGTTTTAAAAAAATTTGAGCTCACACAAACAGCTTACTTTTTTCTGATATGAATCCAAGTATGTGAAGCAACCCAAATCAGTACTGTAAAAAGTAGTCCACTACCCACAGCTGATACTAGCATGAAAGCAGTTCCTTCCCTGTAAAAAATATTAATATAGATGATTAAGAAAATTATATTATGTGAAAATGAAGTAAGATTATCTTATATATATATATTGAAAAGATTATGCAAATCAAAACTCTAACAATCTAAAAATTGTGTAGTTATTTCAAACTGCTTAGCACCTGAGAGTAAAAGATGTAATAACTGAGATCTCCCACTACAAAGCAGATTGTAATAAAAATATTCCCAATAAAGACAAGAACATAAATTGTTATAATCAGATTAAACACAAGTTTAATATTAAGAGATTCTGAATTCAAAATGAAGAATGCACATTAAAAATGCTGTAGTGTGAAAATCACATTTCTTGCTCTTGCTCTGATGAAGTACATAGACTCTCATCCTTTGTATTTCTGAACTGAAATATATAGTTATTACACACTCTCATGTGCTGCATGGTGTTGAGAATGTGTAATATTACTGGTCCCTAATTCCTCCCCCATAGGCTTTTAGTTTTATGGATTTGCCATTCACAGCAATTTTCAGGAACTGAATCACATTGATGGCAAAGCCTACTGTATTTCTGTATTTGATACTATAAAATTTACTTGGCATTGCTCGGATCATTAACTCACTCTCTCTAAAATATACAGATGACATTCTCTAGGTCTCAAGCATGCATTTGGTATACAACTCATTATGATCAACCCTTTTCTCCATAAAATTGTGCTCCCCATTTTTAAGTTGGCAGAAAGGAGGGAATATAATTTGAGGCAGCCAGTGACACTTCCCATGTTCAAAACTTTAATCATTCATATCTCCTTTTTTTTTTTGGGGGGGGGGGGAGGATAATTTGGCTGGGTTGTTTTACTCCAAAAGGTACTTTATCATATGTGAGAAAAACTCTGCTGGTGTACACTTGAAGACAGTCTGCACCACAGCTGACAGAGTTGATGGAATGATGGTTTTTCCAATGACAGCATTAGTGTACGAAATTTCACCAATCATAGGAGAGATTCAATAAGCTTTCTTGTCTCAAGGTAAAAGATGCTATTTACCACTATTTTTTGAGGTGCTATACTTCTTTCCATTTAGGGTGCCAATTAAAACAGATCACCATCTCAGCTGATTGGTACAGATGAAAATGATCCAGATTGCTACAGCAAGCAAAGGTAAGTTTCCCTCATCAAATTGTGTGGGCATAGTCATACTTCTGACATTGAAAATATAGCAGATGTGTGGGGAATAAATGGCCATATTTCACAATACAAATATTACGATTTAATAATGGTGAGCAAGTGTGGTAAAAGACAAAAACCAGAGTGGTACTAATTACTGTCATGACATGCTGAAATATGTTTAACTGAAATTTGAAACTTCCTGTGGGAGAAACTTTGAGTGCTCATCTTGAGATATATTGAGAAAATACCATTCAGACACTACCCTGTGAAAAATTCAGAAACTTGCAGAAATAGTTGTATATTCAAAAGAACAGTCTTGACAAGTATGTCATCAGATCTTTGGTATTAATCGAATTTTGGAGAACCTGCAAGACTGTCCAAACCTTTCTGTACAAAAAAAGGAGACATGCTCTCAATCAACAAGTCATTCATTGAGCAGATAGCAAGAATATGTGAAATGAGAGAAGAAACCGATGTTAATGATTCAGATGACGAGGGCAAAGTTGGCCCCATTTTACCAATTGAGGCAAATGAAATAGTTTGAGAATTCATCATGAAAATATTCAGTACCTGTGGTCTCTACTACTAAGCCCAACAAGGGGTTGGGTTGTTTTACCTCTGAGTGGCACTTTTTTTGCACACAATGGACTAACTGGCCAGATCACAAGAACCCCAAGGGGTCAGAGGAGGTTGGGGAGGAGACCCACTGGAACAGCTGCTGAGAGACGGATGGTAGCCTCCCTTCAAGGCCATCCAGTGTGTTCTTTAATGTGAACAGTGTATAGCTCTTCCACACACAGGGCCACAGCTTAACATATCCGATGGATGGTGGCCTTCCAAGCCCCTCGGTGTTTCCCTATTGACCCAATAAGGGGGATGATGTTTGAATGACCAGATAAGTGGGCACCATACATTAGAGTCCAAGTCCTGTACCATAAAGATAATAAGTGAACTTGCAAACCTGTAACAAGAATTGGATAAGGAACTTACTGAATGGCAGGTCCAGCCCATTAGATGATTGATCCTGGAGGTCATCCCCAGACCTCCTATTCACCTGATGTAGAGGCCAAAGCAGTGTATTAGCAATGGTCCACTAACTATGAGTGCAACCCAGCCCCAAAACAAATAGGCTCCCAAATGGTAAGACTGGACTCCTGAGTCCTGTCTTACCATTCATACCCATTCATTACCATCATTCTGTGTTACCCCAGCTCATGGTTATCCCGTCTTTATCAAGCTCCTTCCTTCTAGGGACATGTGTCATAGTGCTCAGCAAACATGCAAGCAAATGTTCAAGACCCTATGATGGTATTGGATGAAGAGAATGCTGAATGTTCATTACTATTTACCTCAGAAATACACTCTTTTAATCCTTTCTGTGTCGGAGCAGTATTAATCAGTTTCATCTTTTGAATTCTAGTGACCTAGAGAGTAAACTTCAGTGTCATAATACAAGATTGCAAAATAATTTTTTTCTAAATAGAAATAGCCATTTTTTTTAATTGTTTCTAATAAAATATCAAAAATAACATTTAAATCTATGATATATATTTTTTGCCCATTGATTCTACTTGAAAAATTATAATAAAGTTTAAAAATAAATGTGTTTGAGTCTGCAGTGAATGTATGTGCATGCTCAGACACCATAAATAATTTCAAGTAGTGACAATTTAGTTTACACCTTTATTCTCCCATACTGTACTTAGATTATCAATTAGTTGTGACTTCTGGTACTTTAGCCTATTTATAACTCTAGCAGAGTGGCAATGCTTTCTAAACTTTTAGCATCAAGATACTGATTTCATAACTATCAGAAATTGTGCCACCCGAGAATTACACACATTGGCTTTCAATCAATATTTCAAGCCTCAATTTTAAAGACTTTTTTCCAAACTTAATGCTTCAAAAGTTGTTGTTTTATTGCTTCTGAAATGTATACTGCGATTATAAACAACAGTTAATTTGAAATGAACAAAAACAAAACCATTAGTGATCTCTAATGACAGATATCAGGAGAATCATAGAATTATGCAATTAGCCTCAAGTGTGATTTTTAAAAGGTAGGACTTTATTTAGCAATACTTTTAATTACATTTCAATCAAATAAATTAATTAAGGTCAGGAAATTATGATTTTAAACCAAAAATTTCTATTGGAATTTTAGAGCTGAACTTTTCTGTAGCAGTTATGTAGCTTCATAATAAAGCAACTAATTCTAAAATTTGGTGCTTATGTTAAACTTTAAATGCTCTGAAACATTTTATTGATTTTTTTTTTCAAATATATTTTTCCATTTTTATTTAAATTATCTAGAGTGAGAGCTGAGCTCTTTAACCCTTCCAGGGCCTAACCCGTATGTATATGTACAGAGAATTAGAATTGCAAATGTCGATGACGTATGCATACGGTCTTAGTACAACAAAAATATATCGATTTTTTAAAAATAAAAATTGCTGTTGTAATTTATATATATATCTTATAAAAATATATAATTCAGGCTTCAAAAATAATATTTTGTTTTTTAATTTGATGCATATTTTACTAAAATATAATATAAATAATTTTATAAAGCCATCTGATTGCCATTTTTAAGAAGCACTAAACACTATTGCCGATTTGCTTGTTAACATTCCTGTTTGCTGAAGCAACCTTCTGATTTAAACTCACAAGTTTAATTTGAGCTATTATCACCAAAATTTTTCTTAAATTTTCAAAAATCTCCTAAAAATTAATTAAAAAAAAAACTGCTATTTTTAAAAACCATAGAATATGAAAGTAATTACAAAATACCTACCACCATTTTTTTTTCCCGTTTCACACACTTTTCTGTCAAAAACCAGTCAGTATTCCCAAGTTACTTTTATCATTTTTCCCACCTTCAAATCGAAACTAAAAGTAAACACATCCTTCTTAGAAATTCTGGTTGCACCTGCATTTAATTAGTTATGCTTCACTGAGGCAAACAAGATGCAGATGGCTGATGCAATCTCCGTTACTTGTGCTATGTGTTGTTTACAGTTTTGGTCCAGCATATTGGATACTCTTTGTCAAGTTAGTATTTTTTTTATATTTAAACGTTAGTTAGTTTTCATTTCAGTAGATTTATTTTTGGAAATTAGTGATCCTTTCGCCAATTGATAAGTATTGATTTTTTCATAGTTATGTTATATCGTACGGCTGGCCTACAACTTGTGGCTGTGGGATTTTAACATCGCATTAGCTATATGTTAACTTTTATTTTATTATTACTTTTCCAGTAAAACTTTGATAATAGTATCATTATCTGAAAATAAATGAGGTCTTGGATATGAAAGCAAATTCATTTCTGTATATTTACTTCCGTTAGTTAGTGATCTTCAATCGGCTGTTTTTATCGATATTTCCGGTTTGTACTAGATAGGAGGCTGGCTTAAAAGTTATTGCGGATATTTTATTTAACATCCCATTAGGTTATATGCAATTTTTATTTTATTATTTCTTTTTTTTTTAGTAAAAAACTTTGAGCTTGTACCGTTTTCTGAAAATGAATGTCTTGGATATGGAAGCAAAAATAGACTTCCTTGCTACAGAAATCGGCCATCATTTGTGAGGGCAATTTCGGGAAGGGCTGGTCCTTGGTGCACAAACCTTTCTGCACTTAGTGAAGATTGCCAAACTTCAACACCCAAAGAAAAAAATTCATGCTGTAAAAAAAAAAAATGCCGTCCCATGGCTGAGTGGTTAACGTGCTTGACTACTGATCTAAGGGACCTAGTTTCGAGCCCCGGGTAAGGCATGGATGTATGTGTTGTTTTTCTGCTGAGGTACTGCCATCCTCTCAGATCTTCTGCTGTGGCATGTAAACTGACAGGCTCCTGTCAGACCTCTGTGCAAGCAGCTGCTTGAGGGGGTATTTATTTCTATTTTTTTTTATTAGTAAAAAAAAAAGCAGCCAAGAAAGTTTTTTTTTCTATTTCATAACCAGTTCAGAAAGTCCCATGAATGTGAGAAGGCCAAGTCACGTTGTATAACACTGGCCATGTTTAAAATATACAATACTGAAAAGAATCATTAAAAGAAATAAAAATCATATTTCAGGTTGAATATTATATTATTCAGGAGGAAATTTCCTTTCAATAAATATATAATTTAACTATTTTTATTCATCAGGTTTTCCAAAATGAAGCCTTAATTGTATAGTGCGATCTTTTTTTTCACCATATTACATTGAAATAGTTTCCTTAGTTGTGCCACTGTTTTCAGCTTACTTCCACCCCTCTTTATATTGAAGTTCAATGTTACATGGTACTAATTGCATGTGCAAATGATCCACAACAAACAAATTGTGGTGATGATATATGTGGTTCTGTACAGGCCTAGGCAGGGGGAAGGGGGCAAGGAAGCCATGTCCACCTCCCAAGAATACTGATAAGCATAATATAGGCAAAAAATTGTTAAACTTATGAATTTTTCAAAGATCTCTAAAATGGACAGAATGAACAAATTATTATATACATCCTGATAACAATATGCAAAGAAGTATTTGTCCAGTCACATGGGATGCTGAAACTGTCAATGTCTATAAATAAAAAAGGTCTCTGGGCATTGGAAAACAGTCAGAAGAAGTAATCATTGGTAAAGGCAGTGACATGAGAGAGTTTGACAGTGGCTAGATAGTAAGTGAGAGGAAGGCAGAAGGTTCAATAACTGCAACTGCTGAACTGTTATTTCAATGTCAGACAGTCAGACTTGTATACCAAAACTATGTGAAATACAGCAAAACTTCCAACAAGTGGGAGAAATGTGGATGAAAACATGCAATTGACTCTCGAGGTGAGAGCAGACTGTCCCACATCATTACAAGGAATTGCATGGCTACCATGGAAAATTGAATGAGGGTGCATCCACAAGCCTATGATGCACAAAGACTATCTGTCATACCATGGAAAAAATAGACTATGGCAGTTGACGTCCACATTGTGTCCTCTTGTTGACTGCAAGGCACCAAAAGATTAGGCTGCAGTTTGCAAAGGCCCATTGGAACTGGAGTTTGGAGGACTGGAAACACATTATCTGGTCTGACGAATCACAGTTCCAACTCTATCATGCCGATGGGAGGGTGCATGTGTAGCATAAACCACATGAAACGATGGACCCAGCTTGCCAAGTTGTCATACAGGTAGGTGGAGGTGGTGTAACAGTTTGAAGTGCATTTACATGGGGTTTCCTGGGGTACCTTGTATCTGTCAAGACCTCTGTCACTGGCACAAGGTATGTGAACATCCTTTGACCATCTATACCCATTTGCAATGATTCTCTTTCCTCACCATGACACCATATTTTAACAGGATGTCACACCATATGCTTCCTGAGTGGAGACCAATTGGCTCCAGGAGCATTCAAATGAGTTTATCACATTCAAATGGGCCCCCTCAATCGATGGACATCAAACCCCATTGAGAATTTGTGGGGCAAATTGAAAAGATGAGTTCGAGCCCGCCAACCCCCACTGGCAACTATGGAAGCTCTACGACAGGGCAGCAATACTACCTCTGTGCTTTGAACACCTCATTGAGTCCTTACTGAGAGGTCTGGCTGCTGTTGTATGAGGGCAAAAGGTGGAGAATAGGTTATTAGGTAGGAATATATAATAATTTGTCTATTCAGTTTATAATCTAAGTCTAGTTTCTTGTCCACCACCTTTATTTTTGCCCCACTTCAATTGAGTGATGAACTTCACTTCATTTGATGTTTTATTTTAATAGGACTTTTTTTTTAGAGTCATGTAGTAAAAAAATGCATCTGGCAACACAAATAAATATTTATTTGAAAAAAAAATTAGAAATGATTACAATGCACATAAATAGAATGACTATATATTTCTGAATAACAAAAAAATTAACTTTTTTGATTTTAAGTAAATATTTTTTTCATCTTTAAATTTTTTTCTCAGTACCATACTTTGACAAAATTCCAGGCTTTAACTAACTGTGCTGAGTCAGCTAAACAAGTCAACCTTAGAATTTTATATAAAAAAAAATAACCAATCAACGAAAATAGGTAATGTTATATACCAAATTAAACAGATTTTAATTACGAATTTTATGAAAATAAATAATATAAACAAATTTGAAAGCATATTGATTTTAATAAGCCTTTCTCAATGTGATATGGTGAAAAAAAAAAAAAAAAAAAATCGCACTATACAATTAAGACTTCATTTTGGAAATCCTGTGAATAAAAATAATTAAATTACATATTTATCGAAAGGAAATTTCCTCCCGAATAATATAATATTCAACCTGAAATATGATTTCCGTTTCTTTTAATGATTCCTTTCAGTATCGTATATTTTAAACCAAGCCAAGTTGTAGCCAGATGCCAAGTTGTAGGCATGACCAGTGTTATTCAACGTGATAGGCCTTCTCACATTCACATGAATTTTAATATGCCTTGTCACATTCACAGGATTTTCTGAACTGGTTATGAAATAGAAAAAAACTTCCTTGGCTGCATTTTTTACTAAACATTATGAATTTTTTCTTTGGGTTTTGGTAATCTTGGCTAAGTGCAGAAAGGTTTGTGCACCAAGGACCAGCCCTTCCTGAAATTGCCCTCCCAAATGATGGCCGATTTCCATAGCAAGGAAGTCTATTTTACTTTTGTAATCCAAGACATTCAATTTCAGAAAACGGTACAAGCTCCAAGCTTTTTTTTTTATCTAAAAAAAAATTATAGAAAAAAAAATTATATATAACCTAATGGGATGTTAAAAAAAATATCAGCAACAACTTTTAAGCTGGCCTCCAATCTAGCATAACTCGGAAAGATTACTTCCGTTAGTTAGCAAATATACAGAAATGAATTTGCTTTCATATCCAAGACCTCATTTATTTCCAGAAAATGATACTATATCAAAGTTTTAGTTGAAAAGTAATAAATAATAAAATAAAAATTAACATATAGCCTAATGTGATGTTAAAATATGTACAGTAACAAGTTGTAGGCCGGCCATATGATATAACATAACTATGAAAAGATCAATACTTATTGATCGGCAAAAGATCGCTAATTTCCGAAAATAAATCTACTGAAATGAAAACTAAGGTTTAAATATAAAAAAAATTCTAACTTTACAAAGAGTATCCAATATGCTGCACCAAAACTTTAAAAAGCACTTATAGCACATGGAACAGAGATAGCATGTGTCAGCCATCTGTGTCCTGTTTGACTCAGTGAAGCATAACTAATTATATGCAGGTGCAATCAGAATCTCTAAGAAGGATGTGTTAATTTCAGTTTTGATTTGTAGGATGCTGGGAAAAACGATAAAAATAACTTGGGAATACTGAATAGATTTATGACAGAAAAGAGTATGAAACGGGAAAAAAAAAATTGCGGTACGTATTTTGTAATTACTTCGAAAATCTATCGTTTTTAAAAATAGCAGTTTTTTTTTTTTTGTTATTTTTAGGAGATTTTCGAAAATTTAAGGAAAAATTTGTTGATAATAGTTCAAATCAAAAGGCTCTTCAGCAAATAGGAATGTTAACAAGCAAATCGGCAATACCGTTTAGTGCTTCTAAGAAATGGCAATCGGATGGCTTTATAAAATTATTTATATTGTAGTTTAATAAAATAAGCATCAAATTAAAAAACAAAATATTATTTTTGAAGCCTGAATTATATATTTTTATAAGTTATATATAAAAAAAATTACAACGGCAATTTTTTTTTTTAAAAATTGTTTTTTTTTGTTGTACTATAAATGTATAAAATACGTCCTTGGACTCTCAATTCAGATTCTCTGAATATATACAGACAATGTGGACACTGGGAGGATTAAATTCTGATTAATTTGGCATATAACATGCCATAATTCCTTTTAACAGTTATTTGGCAAAAAAAAGTTCTAAAATTATTTTTTTTGCCTGATCAGAGTGAAAAAATAGCTGGACTTATGGATGTAAATCAGTTTTTCAGGCTGAACCTGGAAGGGTTAAAGTAATATCAAGCTGTTACAAGCATTAGAAATATTATTCTCATAACAAAAGCTATTATTATTAGCTAGAAGGCATTTAAAGCCATTTACAGTGAATTTGTGATTAAATTTAAATATTGTCACTTAATCAGGTGAATAAAAGAAAACATTTTTTTTATGTTAACTGAAATGCTAACAAGGAAACAATGTACTCATTGTAAAACGAATACAATATATGCACTGTTTACATTAATATGTTTATGATATACATTAAATTTTTGAATGCAGAAATTCTATTCTATAACTTACAATGTATCTGTGCACGTAGCCTCCAGCGCATCTTTATATTCCTTGTTAATATAACTGCATTTTACAATTCCAACAATACCATCCAAGAGTTTTTCTGTTTGGTTTATATGCTCAGCTAAATGATTCAAAACATCATGAATCTGAAAATAAGTTACACAAATTAAAACTAAAAAAGTTACATCTAAAACATTTCATTAAAAAACTTATTAGAAAGTAGTGTTAGTTTACAAACTATAATGTAATATTAAAAAGTTATTTGATGTTACACAGCTCAATAAATTTATAAGGTAAAATAACAAGCCACAATTTGGAAAAAGAAAATATATACATACAATATGGACATATTATGCAAATAAACATACTCTCACCTTGAACATATGTTCGAAATGTTTTATCATTTCAAAATAAATTCAATACAAAAATTCATATTACAACTTGTAATATCAGAGACAAAAGTATAACACACCTTTCATTTTCATAACAACTTACATGCAAACTGATCAATAAGCAAAACAGTTGCTGAAAAACAGCATAAAGGCTTTTTCTGCAATGCCTTAAGTCATAGAAAATATGCAATATGGAAAGAATAAAAAATAAAAATACCCTCTCACACAGCTGCTTGCCACAAAGGTCTGATAGGAGCCTGTCAGTTTATATGCCATAGCAGGTCTGCAAGAATGGCAGGAACTCGGCAGAAAAACAACACAAACAGCCATGTCTTACTGGGACTTGAACCTAATTCCCTTAGATCAGTAGCCAAACATATGCTAACTACTCAGCCATGGGAAAAAAATTAATTTTAAATACAAAATTTTTTTATGGGCTACTTCAAAAAATTAATTGCTGAGAGTTTAAATCATTGCAAGTCTTTAATGTAGCATCAGTAACTCCACCAAAAAGTGTTCAGGAAGGAATAATCTTATCAGTAAAAAAGCTGAACATATTATAAACCCTGCAAAATATGAGAAACAGTCAGCAAAAAACGATAATGGATGTTCTGTCATTACCCTGTTCTAGTAAAACAGTTCATTTACTTTATGAATATATGACATCATTAAACCTTAGGCTGCCAGAACCTAGAAAATTCAGTTCACAAAATCTGCACATACAGTCAACTTCTTATTGTACTATAAAAAATATTTTTTTTAAATACTGAAGTTTGAACTAACTTATATCTATTATCTATGCATGGTGTGAAACAGGCATTTTGGAATTTCCAAATAATGCCAGTTTTTTTCAATTTATTCCTTAATTGATGTATCAGAATATAAAAGCATTTTCTCTTTCTTAAACTGCTATTAGTACAGTGCAGGAGAAAGGGTTGCCTATGGCTAAGTTTACTCTTCTACCACTCTCCCACTAGCTGACAGAGAGCTCCAGCAAGCTATTAAGTTGTTTACTAAAAATATAATTCATATGTGTTCTCACTAAAATGAAGTCAGATGCCAAGGGAACATTTTTTTCTATTGCAGGATTTCAGTGATTTGCATGAAAATACAGCCATATACATTTTTATTCCATTTTAATATATTTTGGGATTAAAAAATATTTTAGTGTTACTATATTTTTATTTATATATTATTATATAGATATCTTTTACAAAAGGAATGCGAAGAGAAAACAATATTCCTTCGATCATGTGATTGGCAACATGATAGGAGCGTGGTATCAATTGGCAAATATCTGTCAAGGAAAGTATCGTTCTTAGTTCAACATCAATATGAATTTTAGAGGCAAAATTGTCTTCAGCCGAGTGGGATACGAACCCTGACCTCCTGATGACATGTCAGGTGCTCTGACTGCTGAGCTACCAGCTGCCAATCAAGATCTCCTCTTATTGACATTATGAACCTTCTACCTACACTACACAATTTTCTATGTATCATGGAGACATTGTCCCTGCTGGCTCACAACCTCAAGAAATGAATGATAAGTATGGCATGATGATGTTAAGTACAGGGTGGTTATAATTAAACTGACAGTACTCAGAGCGATGTAGAGAAGGATCTACTTGATGGATCACAGCAAAAAGTGGTGGACACCTTAATAAGAATATGGGGTAAAGAATTTGTAAATAAAAAAAAAAAAAATTAGTGTTAGGGTCACTTGGTGGCGTGGGTGCGCTAGAATAAAGAAAATACCAAGTTGAACAAACATAACCTTTATTTTACAAATCAAGATTCTCAATATGTGAACCATTAGTATGCAAAATGTGTTGGAAATGTAACACAGCATGGTCCACAGTTGCTTGAAACATGTCTCATGGAATGGCTGCAACATGCTGTGTTATTCTTGCCTTCAGTTCAGCAAGCGATTCAACATTGCCTTGGTAAACTTGCTTTTCAAATGCCCCATAACCAAAAGTCGCATGGGTTTAGGTCGGGGGAACACGGTGGCCAAGCATTGGAAAATGTTTGAGAAATTATTCTGTCTTATTGGAAAACGTTTGAGAAATTATTCTGTCCTCACCAAATGTGGTATGCAGCAATTGCATTGCCGTACGTGCATATGGGGTGGCACCCCATCCTGCATGAAGGTTATAGTGTCTAAACAATTTCTTTCTTGCAAAGCTGGAATAATCTTGCGTGTAACATGGTCCATTCACAGATTGATGAACAGGGCCTTGAGACGTGATCTCCTCAATGAAAAATGGTTCGATTATAAAATTTGCAGAAAACCTACACCATACAGTTACATAGTCGACCATACAGTTACATAGTCGACCATACAGTTACATAGTCGGACCATACAGTTACATAGTCGACCATACAATTACATAGTCGGACCATACAGTTACATAGTCGACCATACAGTTTACATAGTCGACCATACAGTTACATAGTCGACTATACAGTTACATAGTCCACAGTTTTTAGTGCAGATCTGCATGATAGCTCGTAGGAGCACATCATGCAGATGTGTAGATCTTCATATTTGGCAGTTGTGCATATTCACTGCCTCCATGTAGGGAAAAATGCACCTCGTAAAACTTTCGAAGGCCACGTCGTCAAGCTGCATCCTTGCCAGAAATTGCAAAACGAAGTCAGTGCACTGTTCAGGGTCATGTGGTTGCAGCTGCTGCACCCTATGAATTTTATAAGAATACCATTTCAGGATGGACCAGTTGACCATGGAAATTGCAGTTGCCAGGATACCTTCTCACACTAACTATGGGTAGCTGTGATTGGATTTCTGCAATGGTAAGTGCAATGCCTTCCACATTTTCTGCAACAAGCTGCCAGCCTCTACCTGGAGCCACACGCAACTCGCCCATTTCTTTGAATTTCTGTATTATATTCTTCAGTCCACTTAGCAACAAAGGTCCTTTCCTTATATCTTTCAGACAACGATATTCGTGTAATGCAGCAGCAGCATTACTGCAGTTTTGGCAAAAAAGTTTCACTAGCAAAGCTCAGTCCTTCTTGAAGATACCCACATTTCCCTCGTGATTACGGGAAAGACATCACATTTTATAGTGTGCCTCATGCGACTCAGCAAAATGTGGATACCTTAATAAGAACATGCGAGATTAGCTGCAATTTCACAAGAAATTAGCATGTTCTACCACGTTTTTAGTGCACCCACGCCACCTGGTGGCACTAACACTAACTAGTTTATTCGCAAATTCTCTACCCCATGTTCTTAAGGTATCCACCACATTTTGCTGTGATGTGTTGAGTAGATCCTTCTCTACATCACTCAGTACTATCAGTTTAATTAAACCACCTTGTATATTCTAAATAACAATTATAAATTTTTGGGTGTTTTTGTTCAGCTGTCAAGGAAAGTATTACTCTTAGTTCAACATCAATATCAATCTTAGGCCAGGTAGGATACGAACCCATGACTTCCTGGTGACATGTCAGGTGCTCTGACCGCTGAGCTACTGGCCACTGATCAAGATCTCCTCTAATTGATATTTTTGAACCTGAACCTTTAGAGGAATTTTTTATTCTAAAATTGATATCAACATTACACTAAGAGTGATATTTTCCTTGACAATTGAATGACAATGTCAAGAATTTTTTAAATTTAGGCAAATATCTGGTTTTGTTTTGAAACTATTAGTGTGCACTTGTCAGGCTGTACAAATAGATATTTATACTTAATTCAGAAATTACTTTTTTTTTGCTTTTGTTTTGATGAAATTGGGTTGTTTACTTCTGAGCAGCACATTTTCGTACACAACAAGCTAAATAGTCAGGTCACAAGGAACCGAGAGCTCAGAGAAGGTTTGGGGAAGGGGACCCACTGGACAGCTATTAGGAGACAGATGGTAGCCTCCCACCAAGGCAATACAGCATGTTCTTTAACATGCACAGGGTATGGCTCTCCCACATAAGGCGTTACCTCTATGTGTTCCATCCGATGGTTGGTTGATTTACCTCTGAGTGGCACTTTTTTTGCACACAATGGGTATATGGCCAGGTCATTAGGACCTCAAAAGCTCAGAGAAGGTTAGGGACCCACTGGAACAGCAGCTGGGAGACAGATGGTAACTTCCCATCAAGACCATCCAGAATGTTCTTTAATGAGCACAGGGTATGGATCTGCAGCACATGGGGACACCAGCTTAATGTCCACCCGACAGACGGAGGCCTTTCAAAACTCATCAGTGTCACATGTCTGACCACAGGCAGGAAGTTTTAAGGAGATAAATCACGACACTGGCCTAGCAGGGACTTGAACCTGGGAACTGCAGATTATGAGCCTGGTGAACTACTGACTGAGCCACCCCAGCCCAATTGTTGATGAAATATAGTTTTTGAAGGAAAAATGAGTGTTCACCAAATACTCCAATGGATATATTATCAAGTTGAACCAGAAAATAGTGGGGTTTTTTTTGTACAATATTTCATTGACTCTGATAGTAATTCACATCAATTGCGACTTTTCTGAGCTTCAGTAGGAGATATCAGATCCACTACTTCTAGAATTTATGTTGATTCCCAAATATATACTGCAATTAGAGAGATAATTATTTGAAACAACTGAAAATTAAATCATTAGCCACATGACTTAAAATGATAGCTATTTTAGGAGATATCTGCTTAGGACACTATAATGAAAAATTTGATTTTTATGTGATAAGATTTAGCTTGGTGCTATTTTTAAATTAAATTGAAATAATTTAATGACTAGGATTTGTAATTTTTAAGTCATATTTTTCTGTTGCCATAAAGTTAAACTTTTTCCATAGTAGTCAGTATCTAATGCAAATTCATCCGGAAAGGTTCATCTCAATTTCAGAGGTTAGAATATCCTATATTTGCTTTGAAATATTTTTTAATTTCTTCATGGCTCATTATCCCTTTTCAGTTATATTTTTGCACTGTTTTTATTTAATTATCTTGTTTCTAAAGTAAACTAAATTTTTGTAATACTACTCTACAGTCTTAGAGTTTGACAATTGGAAAAAAAAAATCAGTATTGTACATTGTGCAATGTTTCAAGATAGAAAAGAAATGATTAGGTCAAACTGTTCATTAATGATTGCAGTTGCAAATATAGCAATCATAATACTCAATAGCAAAAAAAAAAAAGGTGGAGGGGGGGGGGGGGGAGAAATACATACAATGAAAATACAAGCAGAAAAAAAGTTTATTTTTACATTTACTGAGGATTCAACCACTATCAAGCTGTTTCAAATAACAGGATGAAGATGGGTGTTGAGGAAAAATTATCTTGAGCTGGATGGGTTCAGATTCCACTCGGCTAAAAACAATTTTTTCCTCTACACCCATCTTCATCCCGTTACTTAAAACAGCTTAATTGTATTAGTTAATTAATGAGTATTTACTCAGTAAATAAATCACGAGCTGTGAATTCTTGTCTTTTTACATTATTAAAAATAAATTATATGGTTTTGAAACAAAAGAAAATGTAAAAAAATTAAATCAAGATTACAATTCATTAATCCTCCCCAGGTCAAGGATGTCTATAGATGTTTTTTGTACAGTACACATGAAACTTCGATTTTTTTTTAAATTACTGTTTTGAATTTTCTTACATATATCTTTTAAAAATATGTAAGTTTTAAAAATATTTTTATTTTTCATTTGATGCATATATTATTAAACTACAATATAAATTTAATTTGATAAATCCATCTGATTGCCATAATTTAGAAGTATTTAAAACATGGTATTGCTGATTTGTTTGTTAATGTTCTGTATAGCAGCAATCACCTGATTTAAGCTCACAAGCTTGAACTATTATCAATATATTTTTCCTTAAATTTTCGAAAAACTCTTAAAAATTAACAAAAACACTTATTTTTAAAACAAGAAGTAATTATGAAATATGCACCTATTTTTTCAACATACCACTGTAAAAAGTGTTATTAAAATTATTATGTTACTACAATGTTCATATTTTTTCGCTTCAATAAATTTCATAATTAAATTCTCTTTCATTTGGTATATAATAGTGTTTAAGATTTCTTGTA
Source organism: Ryuthela nishihirai (assembly GCA_038380435.1). Taxonomy (NCBI): domain Eukaryota; kingdom Metazoa; phylum Arthropoda; class Arachnida; order Araneae; family Heptathelidae; genus Ryuthela; species Ryuthela nishihirai. The sequence goes on along the minus strand of JAWZYU010000021.1, from coordinate 12,643,576 downwards.
GTTTTCATTTTTCAAGAAAAATTTACCTCTTATTTCTCGAGAAATCTCGAGAATTCTCATATAACATATGCCAGCTTAAATTCATTTAAAAGGTTATATAATAATGAAATATCACTTTTTAATACTGAATTAATATATTTTATTTATTATTTTAACACAAAATACAATATGTAGATAAAAAAAATGATTGCAAAACAAAATTTAATGTGTTTATTGTTCAACTTTGAAATAATTTTTCAAAAAACATAGCGCATCCAAAGTAGTATTGGACAATCGATTTCTCTTATTCATAACAAAATCATTAGCAATAGAAAATTACATTCATTTTGTGTAGACAGGCTTTATTGTGGACAAAGCATCTCTAAGTAGTTCCAAATTTGTTGTTCTTGTACCCATTGTTTGAAATATATGAATTGTTGTTTAATAGTCTGATATTTGTCAGTAACACCAGGTTTCACTTCTCTCACACTTTCTGTTATAGATAAATTTAATTGTTCTTGAAGAGACAATTCTTCATTCCCATTGATTGGAACTTCATTAACATCTTCTCAGTCAGTATCAAACTGTTGACAACTAGTAAATAATCTATTTAACATTTCTTTAGCAATTTTGTAAATTCATTTTTTGAGACTAGTTTAAAAAATGTATATTTTTCTTCGTAAGCGGGATTTTGCAAAAATTCATAAAGAGATATGATGTTATTGTTTCTTCTTTTACTTATTTCTTCTTTAATCAAAATAAGAAGCTCCTTACTTAGTTCATTGTTAACCTTCTCTAATTTTGAAAACAAGAATTTTAAAGCTCCTTCTGCAGTTAACAATGTAGAATCTTCTCGGCTCAGGCACTAAACGATTATTCAAACAGGTTCTAATATAGTTAATAATGTTTCAGCCATATTCACATAATCTTCCCTCCACATAGTATCCATATTCAGTTCACTTAGTGCCATTTTTACAGGCTTTTTAATTTGTAAAAAGCATTTGATCATAATCTCCATGGTATTCCACCTATTACAATCCAAAAGTAGTGAAATCCAAATGTAGGGAAAACAGTTCTTTTTGTTCATATTCTTGTACATATTTTTTGCAAAATGCTATTTTTGACAGGAAATTTTTTGAATATTTTTACAATTTTCCGTTTACCTATAATTGTATCTTATATAACATTTTGCATTTACAGCTCTGTTTATCAGTGGTTCAAATTCAAAATCGGATTCATATTCTGAAAAACAATCTTCATCTTCACTATCACTATTATTTTCTCTGAATTCATCACTTTCTTTCTGCTTCTCAATGTAAAAAGTTTTCAAAATAGCTAAATGCAAACCATGATTATAGCATAGTTGCTGACATGCAGGAGACTTATACATAACAGCAGTGCCATCACTCATTACAGATAAAATATCTTTTTCAAGAGAAATACCAAAACCATTTAATTTTTGTATTCATCATCATCCTCAAGCAGCCATGGGCTATGGAGATCCAACCAGACCGTGCAATTTAGTTCTCCAAGCAAGTCTATCCTGAGCTACATCTACTGCATCTGGCCACTGCACACCAATTCTAACAAGGTCCTGTTTGACATTGTCTGCCCACCGCATCCTAGGTCTCCCCTTCTTTCTGAGGCCTTTAGGCACACTGTTCATAACCCTATTCGCCAATCTATAATTATTCATATGGGCAACATGGCCAAACCAACAGGGTCTCTCTCTGCACAATATGCTGCTTAAAGGAGGTTGCAAACTCCTTAGTTACAAAATTGAACCACCTAATGCCCAAGATACTGCATAAGCATCTGGAATCAAAAGCATCTAGTTTCCTGTTATCTTGTTTACAAAGTGTCCAAGTTTCACTACCATAACTAACCCTAGAAAGAACCAAACTATTATACAGCCTAATTTTAGTCTTTAGGTGTATACGACTATTTCTCCACACTCTCCATAGATTCTTAAAAGTCCCGGCAGCAATCCCTATTCGTCTGTTAATCTCATGCCGCACATCACCATTATGTGTTACATAGCTCCCAAGATAATTAAACTGTGACACCTGCTCAAGACTGCAACCATTCAGATTAACTGAATCACAACCTGCCGACCAATTTTCATCACTTTAGTTTTCTCTCTGTTTATAACCAAACCTACTCTACTACCAGTCTCATCAACAGCGCGAATGAAAGAGTTCATCTCATCAACATCATTTGCCAAAAGGGCTAAATCATCAGCATAATCTAAATCAGAAATTTTCGTATCTCCAGCCCATTTAAGGCCTAAATCTTTCCCTTGAAGTGAATTTCGCATAACATAATCAATAACCAAACTAAAGAGAAAAGGAGACAAAATGCACCCTTGTTGAACACCAGAAGTAATGCTAAACCAATTGCTACAAGCCTTACCAACTCTCACACACGACTCAGTGTTATTATAGAGAGCTTTCATTATGTTAACTAACTTGTATGGTATACCATATGATCTCACAATCAACCACAAATTATGACGATCAACAGAGTCGGAAGCCTTTTTGAAATCAACAAAGCTAGCAAACAAAGGTTTCTGAAACTCTAAACATTTCTCAAGAATCTGCCTAAGTGAAAATATCTGATCCACACATCCCCTACCACTTCTGAATCCACATTGCTCATCACGCAATTGACTGTCAACCAGATTCTTAATTCTATTAAGCACAATCATGGAAAGAACTTTACCTGGAACAGAGAGTAGGTTGATACCCCTATAGTTATCACAAGAACAGTGATCACCTTTTTTGAAAATAGGGATAACAATAGCTCTGGTAAAATCCTTAGGAACCATGCCTTTATCATAAAAGATATTCAGAATTTCAGTCATCCAAGTGGTAACCGAAACATTTCCAGCTCTAAGCATTTCGGTAGTAATTTCATCTACCCCTGGGGATTTATGAAGTTTAAGTTTAGAAACAGCCAAAATAACTTCAGATTGTGTAATAGGGCCAACATTAAAGCCACCAATACATCTATCATCATTGCAAACAATGGGAATAGAACTAACCGCATTGTTTAGAATATCACTGAAATGCTCAGCCCACCTAGCCATGACAGAATCCTCACCTTCTATAACCTTACCTTGCTTATCCTTCAATCCCTGTATACCTGTCCGTTTTCTACCACACAAAACATTAACTATCTGGTACAGCTCTCTGCTGTTGTGCTGTCTGCTTCCTCGGCTTTGTCAGCCAAACCATCAAGCCAAAGATTCTTATCAGCAGCTAACTGATCTTTTACACGTTTATTAAGTTCTCTGTAATGCTTTCTATTAGTACTAGTAGGGTATTGATTAAGGACATTCCTGCAGTTCTTTCTTTCCGAAATAAGCTCAAGTGCCTTATCACTCAGATAATTCTGTCTCTTCTGCTCCTTTTTTCCCAAAAGAGTACTGTTAGTGTCCAAAAAAGCCTGTTTAAAATGATCCCATTCTTCCTCAACTTCAGTAGTAAGCATACCATGACTGTCATAATGACTAAGTAACCTATCATGGTAAGCTTTGGATATAACTGGGTCTTTCAGAGCTTCAGTATTAAAAGCAAATTTTTTAACCCTAGCACAACACTTTTTAAGTTTAAGTCCAGATCCAATTTCAGCTCCCCTATATGCCCTGGTATTTCTAACAGAACTAGCCCATTTGCTGTTGATTAATATATAATCAATCATATTCCTATGCAGCCCATCAGGTGAAACCCATGTGTATTTATGTATGTCGCGGCGTTTGTAATATGTGTTAGTTATTCTGAAACCATTGAGTTTACTTACCTGTAGGAGACGTTGCCCATTGCCATTGCAGCTACCAATACCAAAAGGGCCAATCACTCCTCCCCAAAGGTAAGAGTCAGTACCAACTTTGGCATTGAAGTCACCAAGAACAAGGGTAATATCTCCTTTCTTGACAGAATTCAAAATATCTGGTAGTTGTTCATAAAACCTATCCTTCTCATCCTCATCAGCATCCTCAGTGGGGGCATAACAGCAGATAACATTCAGGTCTTTAACGCTTGTCTGAAATTTTTTTTGTAAGAAACCTTTCATTATTGAACTCATATCCTAGAAGAGCATCACTAGCGTGTCTGCTAAGAAACAGACCCACGCCTTGGTGATGCTTATTGTCGTCCCTCCCTGAAAACAGAAATTTAAGATTATTTTTAAGAATCTGACCTTTATCTGTCCATCTGATCTCTTGCAATCCGAGAATGTATAAATTTTAACGGTGTTATTCTTGTATGAAGACATCAAGAGAATAAGCTCTGTGCAGAGTCCTCACATTCCAACTACCTATGGAGAGAAAATGGTTAGTGGGATGTTTAAAGAATCTATGTTTATTGAGAGAGGGAATGCCGACAATATCAAACAGCCCCCTAATCGCAGACATGGGGCAAAGACCCATTCCCCCACCACTAAAGGCTGAAGCCATCTACACTGGAAGACTTCCTCCAATGTAGAATTTGACGATGCCAATAGAAGCAAATAGTTCAGGTGCCTGCGATGACCTCTGCTCAGGATTATCCACCAGATGATAAACATATCCTGCAAATCTATTCACTTGGGGCTGTTGACCCACAAACAAACAGAAAACACAGCGGAAGATTTTCCCTCCACAGAAGCCCACCAGTGCAGCAAAATCAGGATCCATAATCAAGCTCAGAGCCATATATTTGTCCAGTCCAGTGGGTTTATATGGTCAGCACCAGGACCCTGTGTGGTTGACCACTCCTCAGCAGGGTAGAAAAAAAAAGTAGCCGTAATTCAGTCCAGTGGGTTTATATAGTCAGCACCAGAACCCTGTGAGGTTGACCACTCTTCAGCAGGGTAGAAAAAAAAAAAGTAGCCATAATTCAGTCCAGTCCAGTGGGTTTATATAGTCAGCACCAGAAACCTGTGAGGTTGACCACTCTTCAGCAGGGTAGAAAAAAAAAGTAGCCGTAGTTGTCCAGATCAGTAGGCCACACTAATCTGGCAGCCCTCCCCTTCCGTTCACTTCCACAAGAGAGTATCTCTTTTGAAAGGTACTAACGGTCTGCATCACGAGAAGGCGGGGTCGGACATTAGGTGCTAGGCCTGGCTGGTTCTATGCATCATCACAGGGGATTGGTGCATAGCTCTCCTTCCAGTGACTACCTAGCTACCATTCTCTCTAAAGTTTTTTCGGCAGAACAATTACCATTAATCGAAACCAATCCAAGATTGAACGAATCTTTAGAATTTCTATATATGTGAATATCCATGTATCTTTTATTTTTAGTACCAGTCCATTCATCATTAGATACACTAAATTTTTTTTCTTCATCTTTTAGTTTCCTTATGGTTCTCCTTTTTCATCATCATTGTCATCATCATCCTCAAGCAGCCATGGACTACAGAGGTCCGACCAGACCATGCAATTTAGTTCTCCAAGCAAGTCTATCCTGAGCTACATCTACTGCATCTGGCCACTGCACACCAATTCTAACAAGGTCCTGTTTGACATTGTCTGCCCACCACATCCTAGGTCTCCCCTTCTTTCTGAGGCCTTTAGGCACACTGTTCATAACCCTATTCGCCAATCTATAATTATTCATACGGGCAACATGGCCAAACCAACTCTCTCTGCACAACCAACTCTCTCTGCACAATATGCTGCTTAAAGGAGGTTGCAAACTCCTTTGCCTAACCTCATCATTAGTTACAAAGTTGAACCACCTAATGCCCAAGATACTGCGTAAGCATCTGGAATCAAAAGCATCTAGTTTCCTGTTATCTTGTTTACAAAGTGTCCAAGTTTCACTACCATAACTAACCCTAGAAAGAACCAAACTATTATACAGTCTAATTTTAGTCTTTAGGTGTATACGCCTATTTCTCCACACTCTCCATAGATTCTTAAAAGTCCCGGCAGCAATCCCTATTCGTCTGTTAATCTCATGCCGCATATCACCATTATCTGTTACATAGCTCCCAAGATAATTAAACTGTGACACCTGCTCAAGACTGCAACCATTCAGATTAACTGAATCACAACCTGCCTGACCAATTTTCATCACTTTAATTTCCTCTTTGTTTATAACCAAACCTACTCTACTACCAGTCTCATCAACAGCGCGAATGAAAGAGTTCATCTCATCAACATCATTTGCCAAAAGGGCTAAATCATCAGCATAATCTAAATCAGAAATTTTCGTACTCCAGCCCATTTAAGGCCAAAATCTTTCGCTTGAAGTGAATTTCGCACAACATAATCAATAACCAAACTAAAGAGAAAAGTAGACAAAATGCACCCTTATCGAACACCAGAAGTAATGCTAAACCAATTGCTACAAGCCTTACCAACTCTCACACACGACTCAGTGTTATTATAGAGAGCTTTCATTATGTTAACTAACTTGTATGGTATACCATATGATTTCACAATGAACCACAAATTATGACGATCAACAGAGTCGAAAATGATCTGTAAATGGTAGCTAGGTAGTCACTGGAAGGAGAGCTGTGCACCAATCCCCTGTGATGATGCATAGAACCGGCCAGGCCTAGCACCTAATGTCCGACCCCGCCTTCTCGTGGTGCAGACCGTTAGTACCTTGCAAAAGAGATACTCTCTTGTGGAAGTGAACGGAAGGGGAGGGCTGCCAGATTAGTGTGGCCTACTGATCTGGACAACTATGGCTACTTTTCTTTTTTTTTCTACCCTGCTGAGGAGTGGTCAACCACACAGGGTCCTGGTGCTGACCATATAAACCCACTGGACTGGACAGATATATGGCTCTGAGCTTGACTATGGATCCTTTTTACAATAATAAAATTCCATCATCAGTTGCCTCACTTCTGCAGGATTATGTGGTAGATTAAATCCCCTTGCGGTCATGCTCTGTCTTATATATTCACTCTTAGTAATTTTATTAAATGAGAATCCATTGACTGGTGCCAATTTAGATATTAATTCTGCCACAGTTGGATGTTTTATAAACATTAAAATTGTTTGATCATTGCTACTGGGGCCTTCAAATCGCTGTTTGACTTGTTGGGAACAGGGACTACTTGGCTTGATATTTGGTTCTTCCCACTTATAGCTGTGTACACCTTCAAGGTGCCTGCGAAGACCAATTGTTGTTGCTGAACCTTCACAAGAAAAAATCTTATTGCAAAGATTACATGTTGCCAAATCCTTATTATTACTATTTTTCTTGAAATGTGACCAATAGTTCTTATAAAATTTTCTCATCTTTATGGGCTAAAAACACAAACAAAATGAATTAAATTTAAATATTTAAAAAAAGAACTACATAACAAACTGCGCAACTGTACTGAACAACAAACTACAACTGAACAATGCAGCTGCGTTAGTTTATAAGTATTTATTACTTAAAAATTCTTAAGTATTTATTAGTTGAGAAGTTATAAATAAAATTATATTTATAAATTTTCCAGGTATTGCAATAAAAACAGTAAACATGGACTGTTACAAACTGTTGATAAAAACAACAATAATTTTGATATCGATTCCAAGAAATAAATTTCTGGAGAAATGAAAAAAATAAATTTTACTTTTTTCTTGAGAAGAAACACTAATTCTTGAGAAATGAGAAAAAAAAATTATACTTTTTTCTCGAAAAGGAATTTTTGAGAAGAAACACTAGTATATAACATGGCCTATTTCTGTTGATTAGTTATTTATTAAGAATATTCTAAAGTTGACTTGTTTATTGGACTCGGCAACAAGTCTGGACTTTTCTCAAAGTATGGTATGGAGAAAAAAATTACAAAATGGAAGAAATGTTTACTTTAAATAAGAATTTTTTTTGTTATTCAGAAATAAATAGCCTTTCTATTCATGTGTTTTATAATCATTTCTGTCTATTAGTATTTTTCAAATAAATTTTTATTTGTGTTGTCAGATGCATTTTTTACTACATGACTCTAAAAAAATCCTATTAAAAAACTAGTTATCTTTTTTGTTAAATATTTTATTTTCAGAAAATCCAGAATTAAATACTGATTAATTTGGCATATAACATGTCATAATTCCTTTCATTAGATATTTGGTAAAAAGTTCTAAAGTTAATTTTTTTTTGCCTGATCAGAGTGAAAAAATAACTGGACCTGGGAAAGGTTAAGGAAAAAAAATTACATTACTTTTGGTACACTTGATATTTTTCAACATAAATTAGTTTTTTTATTAATTTTACTAGGGGGTGAGTTCCCCACTCCTGCCCATGTGCTCCTGATATTTTGCTGTGTAGTTAAACAGCAGAATAGTGTCAGTGCACTGACAGTGACTATGTTACAAATTATTGTGGATATCAGTCCAACTTAGCAATGATCAACAGCAGCAAGATGGCTGCACAATGCAGACCCATAACAGATGAAACAACAGAAAAACAAACAACATACAAATTTAGTTGAAACTGCCCTAGAATAAAATGAACAAATTATAATTTCTTGCAATGGTTAAATGTGTACTATAATTTGTTCATTTGATACTGAGGGAATGCAACTAACTCTGCATATTTTTTCTCTGCTACCATTCTATATATTACGGGTCAACATTCTGTAACCATCTAGCAGTTGCTGATCATTGCTAAAGTTAGAATGATATCCACAATAATTTGGAATATCATCCTTGTAGCTGCATTGTCATTATTCTGCTCTTACATATGCAGTGAAGTATTGGGAGCATCTATGTGTGTGAGCCAGCTTACTCTGGATACAGACTACAACACAAGCCATTACAGTCTGAAGTCCATCATAAATATCTAACTTGCAAACCGTTCCAAGATAACATTCCAGTGAAATCTGCAACTTTGACTATTTTCATCAATGTTTAGCATATCCTAGAATACTGTTTTTGAATTCTGAACACTAAAGACTCTACTAAGCTATTATATGACATCATAAGATTGGCTCCATTGTTTAGTGTAATGGATGATGGCATCCAGCAAACTAATGTGGTATGTATGTCATTTTCGATAGCATTATAAGAAATAAAATGTTTTAGGATATTCAATTATGCTGGTTTGAACATGGATGGAAGTTGAACATCACATGGATATTTGCCACACCACTAATGTCACCTGTATTGAAGTCTGTTAAACACAGGGGCACCTCAGTTAGTATTGCGCAGGCTCATAATCTGCAGTTCACAAGTTTGAGTCCACCTGGACTAGGGCTAAGATTTATCTCTGCAAAAACCTCTGCTCTTGGTCAGTAAGGGACAACAATGGGCTTGGAAAGGCCACCATCATCAGATGGGATGTTTACCTGTGGTCCCATGTGCTGGAGAACCAAACTCTGTGCATGTTAAAGAACACACTGAATGGCCTTGATGGGAAGCTACCATCTGTCTTCTAACAATTGTCCAGTGGACTCCATTCTCCAATCGTTCTCTGAGCCCTCATGCTCTTGTGACCTGGACATTTAGACCATTGTGTACAAAAAAGTGCAAGAGACAAAAAGTGATCAGAGGTAAAACAACCCAACTACTGTTGATACAAAATGAAACTTTGGGTCAACATTCTGACATTTGTTTCTTGACATTTTGTATCACAATTACTTAAATTACTTAATTATTTAATAAAATATAGCACTTTAAAATATGGGTATTCTGTAGTAATGACACTGTATTTAGTATTAGGTTGCTGCATATCAAATCGACGACGCATGAATTTTCGATGTTTTGAGGATTGAAAACTGTTACCAGATGACCCTTGTGATATGTTATATTAAATCATGAAGCCTGCTTATGATAACACAGTAGCCATTTCACCAGTAGATTTTATGGTAAGTGGATTGTAAGAGCTTAAAGGAAACAATGGATAGTCAAATTCGAGTTCTTTTCCTATACGAGTTTAGGAGGGGTGTTCGAAAAGTTCTTGACATGCATCTGCACAACAAAACTTTTACTGTTCTTCAAAGTACTCCCCTCCAGCATCTATGAAATATTGCAGACATCTACACCAATTCTTGAATGCTTGGTGGTACTCTTGTTGGAGAATACTCCCAATTCTGAATGAATGCATTTTGAAACGATGAATGCACCCTTTAAAAAGGCTTCCAAGCAAGTTCCTTTTCAATTTTTGAAAACAACCAAAAATCACATGGTGTAAGGTTGTTTGAATATGAAGGATGGGGTGACTATTTGACTTTTTCCTGCTCCAGATCGGCCATAACTTACTGGGTGTTGTGAGCACTTGCACTGTCATGAAGAAGAACCCTTGATATGCCTGTTGTGGGATGCTGAATTGGTGTAGTATTGGCCATTTATAGTAATTTTTTCCAATAAGGTGTCCACAGCTTATTGGAAAAATTCCTAAGGAATTGAAAAAAAAAAAAAATTGTGAACATCCTCTTCCTTGAGCAAAAGTCTTCTCCGAGAATTTGGTAATGAGGTTCATTTTCCACAACCCAGACATAGTTATCGATCATTCTGGGAGTTAAACAGTAATAAAACCTTATCTGATAATCTGTGATAATGCCTGTTAACTGTTTGGGGCAATTAAGTTCAAACATGTCAGCATCTCTTTGCATGAGTTGATTCTAGTCCTTTTTTGCTGTTCTGTCAGTTTGCAGGGTACTACTCATTTAGCACAGATCTTTCAGAAATGTTGATGTATAAATTGTTTCTACACTGCCAATCGACATACTGACATCTAAACTTATTACCTGAATGGTGATGTGCGAGTTTTCCTTAACAAGTTTTCTTATTCATAGCCTCCTTTGTCTTCCTGTACAAGGGAGGTCTTTGAAGCTCTACCATCTTCCTATGAATTTGTACATCCATCCCACAAAAGTGCCATATGAACAGGCACGATCCCCATATACTTGTGATAAATTGGCATAATTTTTTTTAACATTATCACCAAGCCACATCCTTGTGAAAATGCAAATTCTTTGCCTGTCTTTAGAAGGTTCCACAGCAACAATGCACAGATTTCACAGACCAAACATTGTGCACCACCAAAGAGGAGAGAAATGATGATATAGCATTGTTTTTAACACTTAATGACCAGTTCAGACAAGCTTTCAAATAAGCCATAGCTTGTTAACTTCAGAGGATTGAGTGCAAATCTAGATACACATGTCAAGAACTTCTTCAATGATCTCTGTAAATTGGGACACAAAGCTGCAGAAGCACCTTGCAACATCATTGAAGCATTTGGGAAGGCACAGCTAGTGAATAGACAACACGATGTTAGCTTGAAAAATTTCGATCAGGCAACATCAACCCTCAAAATAAGTCACACGGTCAACCTGAAGAAGCAATTGATAATGATCGAATGAGGGCATTAATTGAATCCGACACACAACAACCTGTAAGAGACATCGCAGACAAATTAGGCATGCATTGTTCAAAAGTTTCCCAGCACCTGGAAGCCATTGGGAAAATGAAGTTGGATAAATGGGTTCTATGTGGGTTGGGTTGTTTAACCTCTGAGCGACACTTTTTTGCACATCATGGCTAAATGGACAGGTCACAATGACCTCGAAGGCTCAGAGAAGGTTGGGGGAGGGGACCCACTGAAACAGCTGTTGGGAGACAGATGGTAGTCTCCCATCAAGGCCATCCAGCGTGTTCTTTAATGTGCACAAAGTATGGCTCTCCCGCACACAGGACCATGGCTTTACATCCCATCCGACAAACGGCGGCCTTTCCAAACCATTTGGTGTCCACTACTGATTGTAGGCAGGGCGGGTAGTTTTGCAGAGATAAATCTAAATGCTGACTCAGCTGGGACTTAAACCTGAGAATTGCAGATTAGGAGCCTGGCGTGCTACCGACTGAGACACCCCCGCCCCAGGATTTTACGTGGTTTAATTGATACTCATAGGGCATGTCAACTTGAAACGTGCAGTTCTCTTCTTATATGAAACTAAAGGGATCCACTTTTTGCATAGAGTTGTAATATGGGATGAAAAATGGATCCTATATGACAATCGTCAGCATTCTGCTCAATGGCTGGACATCATGAAAGCACCCAAACTAATCCACAAGCTAATCTTCACCTGAAGAAGGTTATGGTGACAATTTGGTGGTCTGCAGCAAGTTATCCATTATTCATTCCTAAAACTGAGTGAAACAATAAATGCAGAGAAATATTGTGGAGAACTCCAAAAAATGCATGAAAAATTATGCAAGAAGCAGCCTGCATTGGTCAAAAGCCAATTTGTCCTACTATTACATGATAATGCTCATCTCGTATATCACATATAATGGTCCGGAAACTCCATCAGTTACAGTTTGAGACTCTTGCTTACCCAGCATATTCCCTAGACTCATCTCAACCACCTCGAACATTTCTTAGTGGTGAAAACATTCAGCAATGAGACAATAGTTAAAAATGAAATTCGCTTCTTTTCAATAGCTGAAAAAGAATTCGCTTCGGTGAACAAGATTTTTTTTTTTTACCATCAGCATAAATGCACTTGTTTCACAGTGGCAGAAGAGTATTGAATCTAGTAATAAATAGACACTTTGACGTCGATTTCAATTTTAGAGGAAAAATTGTCTGAGCCGGGTGGGATACGAACCCATGACCTCCTGATAACATGTCAGGTGCTCTGGACCACTGAGCTACCGGCCGCCGATCAAGATCTCCTCTAATTAACACTGTGAACATTCCCTTTATGTCACATATAGGTGTTATTTTAGGCAATTTTTAGCCCTAGCGGCTTTCTATTTTTGCCAATAGATGGAAAGTATGTCTTAGAAGTATGCTACTGATAATAAATATTGAGATAAACTCAGATAAACTCGATGGTTCAACATCCAGTAATAAATAGGCACTTTGATGTCGATTTCAATTTTAGAGGAAAAATTGTCTGAGCTGGGTGGGATACGAACCCACAACCTACTGATAACATGTCAGGTGCTCTGGACCACTGAGCTACCGGCCGCTGATCAAGATCTCCTCTAATTAACACTGTGAACATTCCCTTTATGTCACATATAGGTGTTATTTTAGGCAATTTTTAGCCCTAGCGGCTTTCTATTTTTGCCAATAGATGGAAAGTATGTCTTAGAAGTATGCTACTGATAATAAATATTGAGATAAACTCAGATAAACTCGACGGTTCAACATCCAGTAATAAATAGGCACTTTGATGTCGATTTCAATTTTAGAGGAAAAATTGTCTGAGCTGGGTGGGATACGAACCCACAACCTACTGATAACATGTCAGGTGCTCTGGACCACTGAGCTACCGGCCGCTGATCAAGATCTCCTCTAATTAACATTATGAACATTCCTTTTATGTTACATGTAGGCACTACTCAGGCAACTTTAGCCCAAGCGGCTTTCTATTTGCCAATAGATGGAAAGCATGTCCATCTATTGGCTATGCATGTCCATGTATGTGTCCATGATGGAAAGCATGTCAATCTATGACATGCTTTCCATCTATTGGCAAAAATAGAAAGCCGCTAGGGCTAAAAATTGCCTAAAATAACACTAACAATTTTTTTCTAACAATTCGGTTTCACTAACAATTTGGCCATTTCATTTGCAACAACCTAATATGATTTTCAGCTTTATAATTTCTGTCATATATATATTTTTTCATTTCTTTGTGATTTTGTTATTATTTATGTTGAATAAAAGTAATTTATTTGAATAATATATACCGTATATTTCCGCAGATAAGACGATAGTTGAATCATAAAAAAGGGCCCTCAAAATCCGGGTCGTCTTATAGGACAGATACATAAAAAAATTAGATTGAAATTTATATAAATTGAAACCATTATAAAATAAAACAAATCACTCACCAATGTATTTAAAATCCTGCAAAATCCTCACATTCATCATCTAATCCTCACATTCATCATCTAAGGCAAATAGCTCCTCAAGTACATCCTCACTTTCGTTGTTGAGAAGCTCGTCATATGGGTCCCATTCTGTACCTAGCGAGTCTATTTCCGCTTCATCATCAGTATCCCATAACAAATCGTCCTCAGTGTCATCCATAGCATTAGAAATCCCACACTTTTTGAAGGATTTGATCACTGTTTCGACTTTCACTTTTTCCCATGATTTGATCACAAAATCACACAACACATCAAGTGACGCAGGTCGCATAGCTCCATCTTTCGTATACGACTCTTCACCACTCATCATCCAGTTATTCCATTGTTCACGCATGTGATCTTTGAATGGTTTATTCAGAGAGACGTCTAAAGGTTGTAGCATCCAAGTTAAACCACCCGGTATAACAGCAATCTTAGTATTGTTCCGTGCTAAGCGATTTTTGGTGTTCTCAGTTACGTGACTGCAAAACTTATCCCACACCAACGAACTGTGTTGATTTCGTAGAGTTTGATAGTTTGGGGTTGTCTTATAGGACAGATATATGCTAAAACTATAAAACTTTGACGAAAATTTATACCTCGTCTTATCTGCAGAAATATACGGTATATATATATATTTTTGATATAGGTATATTTCCATGTTAAAAAGGAAATAATTCAATTCTCATAATATTTGAAGAATGCATTAATATTGGACTATTATAGTTATTAGTTATTATAATTAATCAGGATTTAAAAAAAATTTCTTAATGGATTTGTATGTGGTTTTTGAAAGCATACTTTGGTTCATTTTAAAAAGGGTCACAATTTTTGTGTTGCACAACAGTAGCCCTGACCATTACTATTTAAAATGTTAAGCATCTTGATAGTATTTTAATTTTAATGTTATTGCTGTTTATCAGAAAAATAATAATGTATCTTTATTAAAATTTTCTGAAGGAAAAGGTGTGCTACTTTGCATCATTGTCTGGGATAATATATTTTGGCACACCAGACAATGGTGTCAAAATATTGATGTCTGTTACTAACCAGAGGCACCCTGGACAATGATTATATTTTTATGTCAGATCAGGCACCATGGAAATTGATGGCACCTCTGGACAATGATGGCACCTCCAGACAATGATTACATTTTGATGCCTGACCAGGGATGTTGAAAGTCAGTAAGAACATCAGAGCAAGCAAGTTACAAGCCCACCTCCCCCAATTTTAAACACTTTAATAAATTTTGCCTGCCAGCCTTAACATGTATAGGCTTACAAATAATTGTAGCTTTAATATTATAGAAAAAGAGATAACCAATACTATGAAACAAAAGTATATACCGATTGATTTGGTTTATGCATATTTAGTAATGTTTTTCTGTAACATAAAAATTAGCCCCTCACAGAATTTTTATATGGAATATTGGAATATTATTTTGATCCTGACCAGAGATGTTGAAAGCCAGTAAGGACATCAGAGCAAGAAAGCAAGCTACAAGTCCCCCCATTTTAATAAATTTTTAGAACACAATCATAGTAATTATTAGATATAGAATCAATAAATTATGAGGAACAATATCCTTAATTATTGCAATATGACATATGAAGAAAAACAGCTGTCTCATAGCCTGCCCTGATGCTAAATTACTGGCATCCATAAAGAACCAGGACTTGTCACTGAATATGTAGTACTTGGGTTGGGTTGCTTTACCCCTGAGTGGCACCTATTTTGCACTCAATGGACTAAATGGCCAGGTCACAAGAATCATGAGGGCTCAGAGCAGGTTGGGGGAAGGTTTCCCATTGTACAGCTATTAGAGGACAGATGATGGCTTCCCGTCGAGACTCTCCAGAGTGTTATTGTGCAGAGTATGGTTCTCCCACAAATGGAACCATGGCTTAACATCCCATCCATCGGTGTCCCCTACTAACCAGAAGCAGGGTGCAAAGTTTTGTGGAGATAAATCTCAAAGCTGGCACAGCTAGTAGCTTTTCTGCAGGATTACCAGAATTAAATTCAAAATGATTCAAAATGAAGATTTACTTGAATTAAATTTAAAACGAAGATTTACCTGAATTAAATTCAAAATGAAGATTTACCTGAATTAAATTCAAAACATAGCAAATGTTTAAATATATTTAATAATTATACAATGTTGCTGTTTAGAAGTTAAATGCCCTTGAACAGTCACTAGCCTACATTAGAGGTTGTTTACATTGCTGTTCTCAATAGGTTATCAACTCTCTCAAAATAGGTGCTACTCAGAGGTAAAGCAACTCAACCCAAGTACTATATTCAGTGACAAGTCCTGGTTCTTTATGGATGCCAGTAATTTAGCATCAGGACAGGCTATGAGACAGCTGTTTTTCTTCATATGTCATATTGCAATAATTAAGGAATATTGTTTCTCATAATTTATTGATTATATATCTAATAATTACTACTATGATTGTGTTCTAAAAATTTATTAAAATGTTTAAATTGGGGGGACTTGTAGCTTGCTTGCTTGCTCTGACGTCCTTACTGGCTTTCAACATCCCCGGGGCAGGCATCAAAATATATGTTCCAATACTCCATTTAAAAATTCTGTGAGGGTTAAAAACTTACATGGCATTTTACTTTAACTTTCAAAAGCTCCAAAGAGATTTAATGTTAAAATTCACTCTGGTGGCTGGGTAAATTTGAAGTGAGATGAAGGTTACGTTTTTGTTGTTTTCCCAAGTGTCCCATGGCTGGCTCAGATGGTATATTGTTGTTGCCCATGTTTCTTCTATTGTATTTGGCATAGAGTTTCTTAACTATAGGCCTACAGTCATTCTGTAATTGCCACTGCCAATAGCAGAGGGTGATGACACTGATGTTCTGTGATGCTGTATATCAGTCCTTTTATTTCATCAAAGGTAGACACTTATCTTGGGGTTATAAATCACTAACCATGAATAGAGAGCTTCAGAAAATTTAAGATGGATATAGCAGATTACATTGCTTATATCCTCCTTTTGACCATGTCATAGGCTGTTTTCTGCTCAGTTTGTTTAATGTGGTTGATCTCAGCCAAAAGTTAAAGCATCTTGAGCGGAAAACAGCCCACAGCATAGTTGTAGACATGCCCGGTATGGTCAAACAGGAGGATATAAGCAATGTAATCTGCTATATCCATCTTAAATTATTGAAAGCTCTATCAAGGGTTAGTAATTTATAACCTCAAGATCAGTGTTTACCTATGAGAAAATAAAAGGACTGGTATACAGCATCAGAGCCATCCGGTGGCCGAGTGGTTAGCATGCTTGACTACTGATCTATGGGATCTGGGTTCAAGCCCTGGGTAAGGCATGGATTATGCATCATTTTTCTGCTGAGGGCCTGCCATCCTCACAGACCATCTATTATGGCATATAAACTGACAGGCTCCTGTCAGACCTCTGTGGCAAGCAGCTGCTTGAGGGAGTATTTATTTATTTATTTTTTATACGGAATCATAGAACATCAGTGTCATCACCCCATGCTATTGATAGTGGCAACTAAAGGATGACTGTCGGCCTACAATAAGAAAGCCAATGCCAAATTCAGTATAAGGAACATCGGCAACACCACCATCTGAGAATTTAAATTAAGAGTTCAAAGAACATTCTCCATGAAACTTGAATTTGGAAACATTAAAAGGGGGAAGAACTAAATCAAGATGTTCAGATGCAAGATAAATCACTCAGCAGAGTAATGCTTTCTTTGCCATTTTTTGCAACTTTATTGGATATATAAAATCATTAGGTTTATATTAATTTTCAAATTTAGTTCATAAACTTTTAAAATAAATAAAAATAAATACTTTCTGAAGTAGCTGCTTTGTAAGTAATGATGAGGTTGGAAGAAGGAGTCAACTTCCTTTGAGCAGCATATTGTGCAGAGAGAGACTGCAACTATGCATATGGCCATGTTGCCCATATGCACAGCTGCAGATTGGCAAAGAGGATTATGAACAGTACCTAAGGGTATCAGGAAAAGGGGGAGACCTAGGATAGTGATGACACTAGGATGTGATGGGCAGACAATGTCAAACAGGACCTTGCTAGAATTGGCCTAGAGTGGCCAAATGCAGCAGATGTAGCTCAAAAGAGACAAGTCTGGAGAGGAAAATTACACAATCTGGTTGGACCTCTGTAGCCCATGGCTGCATGAGGATTCTGCATCCATACCATTTCTTCACAGTCTGGTTGGACCTCCGTAGCCCATGGCTGCATCAGGATTTTGTATGTTATGTATAAAATAGCTGCTTGTCACAGAGGTCTGGCAGGGGCCTGTCAGTTTATGCACCACAGCAGAAGATCTGTGATGGCAGAACCACAACAGAAAAACTACACAAATATCCATGCCTTACCTGGGGCTCAAACTCCTTTGATCAGTAGTCAAGCATGCTAACCACTCAGCCACAAAACAACTCAAATGTTTAAGATAAATTTTTCAGAAAAGTTTAAAATGGCCAATTTTTTTGGAGGAAAAAAAATTCTTAGAGCATATTATCTTGGAAACTATAATTCCCAATGGATATGAGACTGCATTTGGCTTTGGGAACTAGTGTCTTCTGGTACTTAAAGGGCTAATAGTAAAAACATTCCCACATCTCCTAGCAATAGTGTGATGGGAACTTCCATACAATTCATCAAATGGTAATTACATTTGCAGTTGGAACTACTATTGCCTATTGATAAATTTAGTGATCCTCCCACGTTGTCACAAATCTGACAGTGCCTGACCCTGTGGAACATTCTGAGTAACTTCTTCAAACTATTGGTGCCAACAGTATCCAATCATCCTTGTATCACAGTTCACATGTGATCTGTTATAATGGGTAAACCATCTTGCTTCACACAACCCTACAATGCGACTTCCCTCAAATATGTCTAGCTGCTGATATGGTAGGAAAAAGGGTCATCATAGCAATTTCTATACTTTCTCCTCAATATCTGCTTATCCACACTCTTACATAGCTTGCTGTAGACAATTACAGCACCTGATGGAGTTGGCTTACTGATCAGCATTTGCCCTGTGGTCTCCCAGATACCACATGCTCATTGTGGAAACAATCATTGCATAAATCAATCATAACAATATAGCATTTACAAAATTATTAAAGACAAAATTACCTCTTTTCCTTGAAACACTTTTATAGCTATTTCAGTTACCATCACTAATGCATTCTTAACATTCTTCAAGGCTCCAGTTCCTTCAGTAATGGCCTACAAAATATATTTTTTTATTTTCAATGATATAAGTTACTAGAATAATTTAGAGATAGGAAATTTGTGAAATAGCAACCAAAATGCATACCACTTAACATGAAAAGACCTATGGAATAAGCTCACAATGGAAAAAAAAAGCATCACGAAGAAAGCATTGAGGGATTGATTGAATTTTGACACAATAAAACTTGTACAATCAATCCATAACTAACATGAATTCTACTAACATGATTTTGGTTTAACATAATTTTAAAATTTAGCTGGTTTTCAACTAATATGACTGGTCATTCAGTTTAATGTGATTTTTCAAATGCTTTCCTATGGCCATTTATATTATTGTATTTACCATATAAAGAGAAACCTTGGATGCTTTAATCTCGGGTATTTCACCTATCCCTGTTCATAATTCCAGCGCTTCCATAAAGATCTTTCACACTTGCATATACAAATTGGATGTTTAAACAGCTATAACACATAAGTTATTTGTAAACAAAAAGAACAATTTACTTGTTACTAGCTGATAACAATCTACACATATACAAACTCACAATGATTGCAAGATTACATAACTTGTTATGTATAGACTAAAAATGCTTCCAAGCATACAGTTGGTCATCTTCATTACTCAATAAGATTTAATATTTAAAAAAAAAAAACTCGACCACAGCAATGTTAAATACATTTAATTTTCATGATTTATGCTGTTTTTACACTTCGAGATTAAACCCAAGTATGGCATAAATTACCCTTTTTGCTACTTTCTTTCCATTGCCACAATGCAATGTGTGTCTAGCATTTCTTAGTTGACAGGTTTCTAAACTTAAAGTGCTTTCTTCACATATAAAAAAAGTACCAAAGTCAAAAATACTTTGATTAATATTACTGTTCTTGCAATGGTGACAGCTGGCTCAGATGAAGCACACTCAGCTGTGGATAACGATGCCATTCTCTGTGCCGATGTTCACTTTGGGAGCAGTTCGATGTATTATTACTTTGTATATCAGTCCGAGCATTATTGCAGAACTTTCTCTTGGTTGATGTTAGTTGTTGCTACTGCTTGTCTGTGATAGCCAATTGAAATAACAGCAGTCAATGTGCAAACAAAAATCTTGGTCGATCTCTTCAGTTATACAATACATCGATAATCATCATTTTCACTATTATCAAGATGTAATTCAAATGGTTTTGATGTAAAATATTATTCATGCACTATATTGCAGTTTTCTCAGATTTTATTAACATTAAACAATTAAACTCAATTAAAATCACTTTTTAAAAGTAACATTTAAAAACATTAAAACCTGCATTGCTACTAGTTTCTTTTTATTTAGTGTTTTAGATATTTCTGCTTGATATGGGAAACTGTATATATTTAAATTTTTGTTCCAACTGAGTTGGGGATGGGAGTTGTGAATCTTGCCTATTTTTATATTTGGATTCGTTATGTATTTTGGTAACTAACTTGTATAACCCTACATCTTTAGCTATTTCATACATGACAGTTAATTCTTTATTTAATAATATTTTAAGTATAATAATAATATTTATAAAGTTTTGTTGGAATAGTGCCTATAAGCTCTTAACCCTGTGTCCAAGCTGAAAAACAAGTTTCTATCCAGGGGCCAAGCTATTTTCTGTCTATGCTCAGCAAAAAAAAAAAACTTTAGCTTTAGAACTTTTTTGCCAAATAACAAATGAAAGGAATTATGGCATGTTGTATGAAAAATTAATCAGCATTTCATTCGATTTTCTGAAATTACAATATTTAACAAAAAAGATCATATGTTTAATTTTAAATAGGATTTTTTTTAGAATCATGTAGTAAAAAATGCATCTGGCAACACAAATAAAATTTATTTAAAAAAAAAACAAATAGACAGAAATTATTACAATGCTCATGAATAGAATGACTATATATTTCTGAATAACAAAAAAATTATTTTTTTGGTTTTAAGTAAATATTTGTCTTGTTTTTTAATTTTTTTTCTCAATACCATACTTTTAGAAAATTCCAGGCTTTTAGCCAACTGTGCCGAGTCAGATAAACAAGTCAACCTTAGAATTTTATAAAAAAAAATAACAAATCAATGGAAATAAGTCATGTTATATACCAAATTAAGCAGAATTTAATTACGAATTTTACGAAAATAAATGGGACGTTAAGCCGTGGCCCTGTGTGCAGAAGAGCCATACCCTGTGCACGTTAAAGAACACGCTGGATGGCCTTGACGGGAGGCTACCATCTGTCTCCCAACAGCTGTTCCAGTGGGTCCCCTCCCCCAACCTACTCTGAGCCTTCGGGGTCCATGTGACCTGGCCATTTAGCCCATGGTGTGCAAAAAAGTGCCACTCAGAGGTAAAATAACCCAACCCAAAAACAACGAAAAAATAATATAAACAAATTTGAAAGTACGTTGATTTTAATAAGCCTTTTTCAATGTGATATGGTGAAAAAAAAAGATCACACTATACAATTAAGGCTTCATTTTGGAAAACCTGCTGAATAAAAATAATTAAATTACATCTTTATCGAAAGGAAATTTCGTCCCGAATAATATGGGGCGGGGGTGGCTCAGTCGATAGCACGCCAGGCTCGTAATCTGTAGTTCCCAGGTTCGAGTCCCAGCTGGGTCAGCGTTGAGATTTATCACCGCAAAATTCCCCGCTCTGCCCACGGTCAGTAGGGGACACCGATGGGCTTGGAAAGGCCGCCATCCGTCGGATGGGATGTTAAGCCGTGGCCCCATGTGCGGGAGAGCCATACCCTGTGCACGTTAAAGAACACGCTGGATGGCCTTGACGGGAGGCTACCATCTGTCTCCCAACAGCTGTTCCAGTGGGTCCCCTCCCCCAACCTTCTCTGAGCCTTCGGGGTCCATGTGACCTGGCCATTTAGCCCATGGTGTGCAAAAAAGTGTCGCTCAGAGGTAAAACAACCCAACCCGAATAATATAATATTCAACATGAAGTATGATTTTCATTTCTTTTAATGATTCTTTTCAGTATTGTATATTTTAAACATGACCAGTGTTATTCAACGTGACTTGGCCTTCTCACATTCACAGGATTTTCTGAACTGGTTATGAAATAGAAAACAAAACTTCCTTGGCTGCTTTTTATAACTAAACATTATGAATTTTTTGGGGGGTTTTGGCAATCTTGGCTAAGTGCAGAAAGGTTTGTGCACCAAGGACCAGCCCTTCCTGAAATTGCCCTCCCAAATGATGGCTGATTTCCATAAGGAACCATAAGGACTTTCCATAAGGAAGTCTATTTTGCTTTTGTAATCCAAGACATTCAATTTCAGAAAATGGTACAAGCTCCAAGCTTTTTTTTTTTATTTAAAAATAAAAAAGAAATTATAAAAGAAAAATTATATATAACCTAATGGGATGTTAAAAAAAAATATCAGCAACAACTTTTAAGCTAGCCTCCGATCTAGCGTAACTCGGAAAGATTGCTAACTAATGGATGTAAATATACAGAAATGAATTTGCTTTCATATCCAAGACCTCATTTATTTCCAGAAAATTATACTATATCAAAGTTTTAGTTGAAAATTAATAAATAATAAAATAAAAATTAACATATAGTCTAATGCGATGTTAAAATATGCACAGCAACAAGTTGTAGGCCAGCCATACAATATAACATAACTATAAAAAGATCAACACTTACTGATTAGCCAAAAGATCGCTAATTTCCGAAAATCTACTAAAATGAAAACTAAGGTTTAAATAAAAATACTAACTTTACAAAAAGTATTCAATATGCTGCACCAAAACGGTAAAAAACACTTATAGCACACAGAATGGATACACAACATGTGTCAGGCATCTGTGTCTTGTTTGACTCAGTGAAGCATAACTAATTAAATGCAGGTGCAACCAGAATTTCTAAGAAGAATGTGTTTACTCTCAGTTTCGATTTGAAGGATGCTGGGAAAAATGATAAAAATAACTTGGGAATACTGAAATAGATTTATGACAGAAAAGAGTGTGAAATGAAAAAAAAATTGCAGTAAGTATTTTGTAATTACTTCCAATATCTATTGTTTTCAAAAATAGCAGTTTTTTTTTTTGTTATTTTTGAGGAGATTTTCGAAAATTTAAGGAAAAATTTGATGATAATAACTCAAATCAAACTAGTGAGCTTAAATCAGAAGGTTGCTTCAGCAAATAGAAACGTTAAAGCAAATCAGCAATACCGTTTAGTGCTTCTAAAAATGGCAATCAGATGGCTTTATAAAATTATTTATATTGCAGTTTAACCCTTCCAGTGTCCACATTGTCTGTATGCAATCAGAGAATCTGAATTGAGGGACCAAGGATGTATATTTGTTGTTTTTAGTACAACAAATATTTATCGATTTTGTAAAAATAAAAATTGTGGTTGTAATTTTTTTATATTTATCTCAGGCTTCAAAAATAATATTTTGTTTTTTAATCTGATGCATATTTTAGCAAACTACAACATAAATAATTTTATAAAGCCATCCGATTACCATTTCTTAGAAGCACTAAATGGTATAGCCGATTTGCTTGTTAACATTCCGATTTGCTGAAGCAATCTTCTGATTTAAGCTCACAAGTTTGATTTGAGCTATTATCAATAAATTTTTCCTTAAATTTTGTAAAATCTTCTAAAAATGACAAAAAAATGCTATTTTTAAAAATGATAGATTTTCGAAGTAATTACAAAATATGTACTGCATTTTTTTTTCCGTTTCACACTCTTTTCTGTCATAAACCTATATCAGTATTCCCAAGTTATTTTATTATTTTTCCCAGCATCCATCAAATCGAAACCGAAAGTAAACACATCCTTCTTAGAAAATCTGATTGCACCTGTATTTAATTAGTTATGCTTCACTGAGTCAAACAAGACACAGATGGCTAACACATGCTATCTCCGTTCCGAGTGCTATAAGTGTTTTTTAAAGTTTTGTTTTGTCAGTTTGCTTCTGTATCCAAGACCTCATTTAATTTCAGTAAACAATATAAGGCCAAATTTTTAATGGAAAACAAAGAAATAATAAAAAAAAATTAACATATAACCTAATAAAATATCCACAGCAATGAATAGTAAGCTGGCCATCTAAAGTAGCATAACTATGAAAAATGTATAATTACAACAGAAAGATCAATAATTTATGGAAATAAAGCAAATCCAGAATTAAAAACTAAGGTTTAATTATAAAAGGAAACAAAATACTAACGTTACAATGGAAGTGTGTATGCAACTCGACTTCAATCATCCATATTAACAACTTGCAGCTGGCTCTCCTGACTGTTGCATGTGTGTGTGTGTGTGAACAAGCAATTAGAAACCTGTGACATCCTCCTATCATGGCACTGTGTATTGAGTTTGTCTTCAAGAATGAAACATTTTTCATAGTTTCGATCTGAAGAGTGGGAAAAATGTATAGAATGCTGGGATAAATGATATAAATTATTCTAGAAATACTGAAATAGAAAAATTGAATTTATTATCATCAATTATTATTATTATCATCAACTTTTTATCAAGTGCCCTGATAATAAATTCAAAGAGAAGGACAGATATCAGTAAAACATAACAAAACTATAGGAGAAAGAGTAGTTGGACAAAATCTCACAAATCTGACCCAACCACAGCATTAGAGTTCAAATACTTAATGAAAACAAGTTAAATACACTGCTCACAAAAATTAGGGGATATTTCAAAATGAATATGAAGCGATAAAAAAAGAAGCATTTGAATTTTTTTTATTAAACAAGAACATCAGAAAAGCAAACGACAAGTTGAAGAAAGTTATTTGATTATGCAAATGAGATGCAAAACCAACTTTTATTTCATTGGTGAAAATGCACTATACAAAAGGCTGAAAGTACTGGAGTATCTGCACGTTCCCTGATCAAGTGCACATCCTGCAATTTCCCAGCCCTTGCAATGCCCCTGCAACATGATTTGCCTGAATGCAAAGCCTGGAGAGCCATCTTGAAGCTGGTCAAACACAGACGACAGTGGCAACAGAACTTGGAACATCCCAAAGCGTGATTAGCAGACTGTGGAATCACTTTCAAGAGACTGGCACAGTACAAAGAAGATGAGGGCAGGGTCGCCTATCTGCCACAAACAGCAAGAGATGACTGCTACTTGACCTTATTGGTAAGAAGGAACAGGCACAGCAATGTAACAGAGCTGCGGGGACAGTTTCTTGCTGCCACTAGACGATGGATATGCACTCAGACCATAAGAAATTGGCTCCATCGTGTTGGACTGCATGCCCGGCGACCAATGGTATGAATTCCGTTATCTGCTGAATACCGTCGTCATTGGACCCGTGATGAGTGGTCAACTGTCCTCTTCTCTGATGAGTCACAGTTCAGTCTGCAGCATGACAATCATCGTGTCCTGATCTGGTGCGAATGAGGAACACAGGAGAATCCACGTTAAGTGCGAGAAAGGGACTCCTTTGGTGGTGGTGGTGGAATCATGGTGTGGGCTGGCATCAGCATTGGTGGTCATACCAACCTCCACGTCATCAGAAATGGATTGCTGACTGCTGTCAGATATCGAGATGAGGTCCTGCACCCTATAGTGGTACCCTATGCTGGAGCAGTTGGAAACAACTTTTTTTCATGGACGATAATGCAAGGCCCCACCATGTGCATCTCGTCAACAACATGCTTCAGGAGGCAGGAATCGAACGCATGGACTGGCCTTCACTTTCTCCAGACCTGAATCCCATTGAACATGCTTGGGATGCACTGGGAAGACGTCTGGCAAACCGTCCAATGCTTCCCACACTTCTTGAGCTGGAAGTTGCCCTGGAGCAAGAGTGGCAGAGGATCCCACAAGAATTGCTGGACATTCTGATCCTGTCCATGTCCCATCGCTGTCAGTGTGTTTTGGCAGTCTTGGGTGACCATACACCCTACTGAACAGTCAATGTGTGGCACTCTCATCCAGTTTGACATGCTTCTGTTCACCCCCACCAATATGTCACTTGCTACTCAATCACGACAATTGAGTTTGCATCTCATTTGCATAATCGAACAACTTTCTTTGACTTGTCATTTGCTTTTCTGATGTTCTTGTTTAATAAAAAAAATTCAAATGCTTCTTTTTTTATCGCTTCATATTCATTTCGAAATATCCCCTAATTTTTGTGAGCAGCGTATTATATCCCTACCCATAAATATTAGCTTCTCCACTCACTAGATTTCAACTTAATTATTTTGAAAATATATTGACAACTGCATAAAGAAAAACTTTAAACACCAATACCGCCCCCCCCCCCCCCCCCCCCACACACACACTTGGACTCTTATACAATGCCACCAATGGGACAATCTCAAACATTCTTTAATATCTCCAACTTTACTTACCTGTTAAAGCCTTTCATGTTACTGGAAGTGAAATGTGTAAACTATTCCTTTTAACTGTATGGCTTAAGCTTTCAGTTTTAAGCTGATTTTGTTAGTTTTTAACAACCTAATGCTTTAAAAAGTGCTTTAAATGATAGGCTTAAATTTAAAGCTAAATGTTCTCATTTACTATTAAGAATTGACAACCACAAGAGCTTTTGGATGCCACAGATTCACTTTCTGCATATGTATTCAGAAATTAAAACTGAAGTTTCAAAGTGGTTATTAGATGAAAATATTTGAAAAGTAATGTTTAAAAAGTCATATCCAGTATCTGGTATTGTTTTAACCAACTGCAATATTAATGTGAAATGATGACTTGTACAACTGATGATATTTTTGTGAAATGCATGTTATAATCCGTAATTGTATAAATTTATTTTTAGAAATATGTTTAATTTTCAATGTTTGTGTTTTAATTCATATTTTTCCTTGCTGTTGTTTTATTTTCTGTTTTTAAGTATGCATTTATTTTCCATTATATATGTCTTATTCTTTAATTAAACTGTCATGTAATTGAAAGGAATCCTGTTGACAAGCCATGAGGCTTAGCAGCAAAATTTAGGTATATAATCATATTGAGGTATAAATAAAGTTATTATTATTATATCTACTCATCGTGTGACTACTTACCTTGAAGACACGATTCTCCAGGAAATATCTCTCGTTTCGACTGTTCATAACAACCTACCATTTTTGAACATGAAGATAATGAGTATCAATCATCTTGTTTCTGCAGATATATCCAACGGACGGATAGTATATAAAAGGAACTAATTATATATACACCAATCAGCCAAAACATTAAAACCACCTACCAAATATGATGGAAGATCCTCCTCTTGCCAACAAAAGAGCTCTCACCCGATGAAGCATAGATTCAACAAGATGTTGGTATGTGTTGCTTGATATTTGGTACCATGACTGTAACAGAAGATCCTGCAGTTCCCGTAAATTATGTGGGTTGGGGTGATGCTGCTCATACACATTTCTTCAATTCAAACCACAAATGCTTGATAGGATTCATGTCTGTCGAATTTGAAGGCCATGGCAATAAAGAGAATTCCTCATGTTCTAGGAACCATTCCTGAACCTTCTTCACAGTGTGACATGGGCATTGTCTTGTTGAAAGACGCCATCTCCATCAGGTACAGTCACATAAAGGGATATATTTGGTCAGCCATGATGTTCAGGTAGGTGACAGCTGTCAAGAGTTTGCTCTACAGGGATAATTGGTCCAAATGTTCCCCAAGAAAATATTGCCCAAACCATCACACTCCCTCCAGCCGCCTGGATCCATCCCGCAGTGCATCCAGGTGAGAAGGCTTCCGTGGGTAAATGCTGCACGAGATCGTCTGTCAAAATGATGTAACAGAAAACGGGATTCATCTGACCATGCGACCCTCTTCCAGTCTTCTATGGTCCAATGTCAATGATTAAGTGCCCACTGCAAGAGTTGGCGACCCATATCCAAGAGCTTATGATGAACTGTGTGTTCAGACACATTGGGCCCTTTACCACAATTAAAATCATGGATAATGTCAGCCACAGTAGGTCTCCTGTTGCTGTGGACAAGACGAGATAGCCTGCGCTGACCTCTGGTATCAATGAGGCATGGCTGGTACACACCTTGTTGATGCCAGAAGTGCAGCTCGAAGTGTCACCAGTTTCAGACCATCTTGATAGGTACTAACTACTGCACAGCGTAAGCACCTACCAGAGTCACTGTTTCGGGGATGCTCTTACCAAGGCATCTTGCCATATAATCTGGCCTTTGTTGAAATCAGATAAATCCTTTGCTTTTTCCATGTTGAGATGAAACAAAATATTGCCTGCAAGAGCTCCGACCCAGGTATATATATATCATTCACGACCTTGACACAATACTGATTGGCTGCACGCATGCTTCTTTGCACATCGCAGAGGTGGTTTTAATGTATTGGCTGATCAGTGTATATATTAATTACAGAAAGAATGGAGATAACCTATAAACTTTTGGCTTGTGTTGGTTTCTTGTACAGCATGCAAACATTTACACCAGGACATATCCATTGGCATAGTAATCAGGTTCTCTAACCACTACACCAGTTAGGGTTTGCTATTAGTTCACACAAAGACATCCATTGCAGTACACCTTTCAGCAGATAACTAATCCATCAAAGTGGATTGGTTATCAGATGGTAAAATAACATCTCATCCAGCTTCAACATCATTTGAATCCTGGCTAAAGCAGTGAGTCAGCAGTAAGCAACATCAATGTAAGTGGTAATAAAATTCTTGGAACTTGTACATACAGACTTAGTTCACTTTTACATGGCAAAAGACTGAATTTTAAGTTCACTGAGCATTACTTCAGTGAAAAATAAACTAATGTAAGTGCCTTAGATAGCACCAAATTTTATCTATGTCCATGAACATATTGGAGCAATTAGATTTAAATAAATAGCAAAATCTTGTATTAAGTAAATCATTATTCTGAAGTCTTTGATCAAAAACCATTTCTCAATTAAACTAAATATTGTAACAAATATAAAGTTAAATGTAATAATTTACCCCGCTATCTCTAGCAAGTGCTTTCATTTGTTATATAACTGGTATCATTAGAATTCAGTTGTCAGAAGTTGTGCATCAAAAATAACTGATACTTACCTACAAAGAAAGTATAAAACATAATTGCTGTAGTCTGCTGGCTTAAATGGATTCATTCTTTCTTACAACCACAATTTAATAAATGCTACATATAATATGCAAGCTAAAAATATGCTTATGTATAACAACCATTTGCAAAGCAATAAATATATATGCATAAATATGCATGTTATGCTTACTTTAAAAAAAGGATCTTCTACCTTTCCATCACAGTGTATGTAATATGTCAGAACACCTAGAAAATTTTGTGAATGTAAAATAAGCATTAGACACAAAAAGAATTAAAATATTTTATAAATATTCAATCTAACAAAATTATTTTAAGATATATTCTAATAATATTTTATGGCAAAAATTTTAAACATATAATAAATTTTAAATCTTAGGAAAACTAGTTAAAAATGTATGATAATAATAATATGTTTATTGACCATATAATACACTTAATGAAAATAATAAATATAAGACATATAATGCTTACACATAAATAATGAGTTAAAATATATATGTAGTAAGGGTCCAAAAGTTTATGGCCCAAGGGTATTTATTAAAAGAGATAATAGAATCAAACAATAATTTTTATTTTCCAATATAATTGCCCTTTAATTCAATACATTTTTTAGAACAGCTAATTAACTTTTCTATACCACTGAAAAAATAATCTGAATTTTTGTCCTTAAAATGGTCTAAAACTACAGAAATGACTTCTTGTAAATTTTTTCCCACGCAGATCTGACTTCAATTTTGAAAACAAAAAACAGTCGCTAGGGACTAGGTTGGGGCTGTACGGTGGGCGATTTAATTCCTGGAAACCAGATTGCCAAATAGCAGCCTTCGCAGCAACTGAAGTGTGCACTGGTGCATTGTTGTGCAATAACCTCACTCCCTGAGACAGCTTTCCTCTGAGTTTCTCTTTGATGGTATCCTTCAATTTGTACATTAATGACGTATAATATTCACCAGAAACTGTAGTATCTCATTCCTTAAAGTTGACTAGCAAAATCCCCTGATTTAAAATAAAAATAAAAAAATTTAAATTTTTTAAAAATAATACAAATTAAGAAAACATTTTTAAAATTAAACATTTTTTTAAAAATCTAAATGTCGTTTAATTTCTGCCAGGTTTCGTCTTCTTTCATCAAAAATTTAATGATCGTACAATACTCAAGTTTAAACATTTTAAAATATTGGGCAACAGCACTTCTATCTGCGATGTTAGCTGGAGTGCTACTGATGCCAGAGCTGCAAAATTTTAACTGCAGTGCAACAAAATGTAAGGTTAGACCTGTCAATTCTTGTTCTAACATGTTCAAGCCAGAAACTTTCAGACCTTACTACATATATCCACAATACAGTATAAACAAATATATACAATTGAACATAAATAAAACCATATATGTAAAATATTTACTGTGAAACGCATTAAAATAGAAGCCATATAAGAACAACCAATTCGTTTTATGTTCTTACAGGTTGTCAAATTATATTATTTTTATCAATATGCATTTTTACAGTATAGATTCAAAGGTTTATGAGTGGAAAAAAAATTAATAACTCAGTATGAATAATATATCAAATATATATTATAATAATAAAAAACCAATGAAATTGAGAGACTGAAAATTTTTTATTGAGCAATACATTCCTGGAAAACATCAGTATAAGCAAACCTTGTTTGAATAGGAAATGCGAGATACTCCAGACCCCCCATTTCATATAATAATAATAATATGTTTATTGACCATATATAACATATAATATATATTTATATATGTAATATATATATAAGCAGGTAAAGCATTTAAACTGAAGTTCTATATATAGCTCTTCCATTTCTGATTATGAAGCCTTACAGGTTGTGCATGTTACAAGATTTTATCCTTGAGAGGCCCTCTGTTTTGCTTAACTAGTGATTAAAAGGTTACATGGAGTCAAAGACTACTTCAAAGTGGGTTAAGAAGATCTGATATCTGCTGAAAAATATTAAAAGTCAAGCAGCAGTCACCTAAGATTATCCAGAATTTTCCTAACATGCAAAGGGTACATTTCCTTGCATATAAGGCTATAGATTGAATGTCCCAATTTCTACATATTAGCTACTTTGCAACTTGCACCACTTTTTCCTCACATCATTACTGGTATGGTTTATGATTGCATCTGCTAGAAACCTTGCCAATCATCAGTTGGCCAACTATGAATTTGATCATACATACTTCATCAAAATGATGCGTATTTGTTCAATACATAAAAATTTTATTATATGCAGTTGTGATGGTTTGCCTTCACTTTTACTTAACCATTTATTTTTATTTACTTTATATTTATTATTCAGAGGCCTTACCTTTTCATTTGAACCAGCAGAATACCTTCTCCATTAGCTCAGTGTTACCAGCAAATTTCATTCAGGCTGCCTCCACATTCTCTCAGGCTCTGAACACTGCAGCACCCTGAGTGCCAAGGTCATAACCACCTCGCATTATGCAAATATGCCTCACCTGAGAGACATGTTTGCAGTGCTTGTCACACAGGTGTTCTAAAGCAGAGTAGTCAAAAGGCTAGGTGAACAGTTATAAAGGCTAAGAAAGAAGGAGAAAGAGCTCAGAAGAGTGCTGGAGAAGACTGCAGTTACTACACTGGATTAAGACTCTGACCTAGATTATGGATTTTGAATTTGTTGCACTGTCGGCTTTTGTGGAGGGAAAAACCTTCTGTGTTTTCTGTTTGTTTGTGGGTTGACAGCCCCAAGTGAATAGATTCACAGGATATGTTTAACCGCTGGTGGATAATCCTGAGCAGAGGTCATCGCAGGCACCTGAACTCTTTGCTTCTACTGGAATCGTCAAATCCTGCATTGGAGGAAGTCTTTCAGTGTAGATGGCTTCAGCCTTTAGTGGTGGGGGAACGAGTCTTTGTCCCATGCCTGCAATTAGGAAGCTGTTTGATATTGTCGACATTCCCTCTCTCAATAAACATAGTTTCTTTAAACATCCCACTAACCATTTTCTCTCCATAGGTAGTTGGAATGTGAGGACTCTGCACAGAGCTTTTTCTCTTGATGTCCTCACACAAGAATTCCACCGTTATAATTTAGATATTCTCGGCTTGCAAGAGACCAGATGGACAGATAAAGGTCAGATTCTTAAAAATAATCTTAAATTTCTCTTTTCAGGGAGGGACGACAATAAGCATCACCAAGGCGTGGGTCTGCTTCTCAGCAGACACGCTAGTGATGCTCTTCTAGGATACGAGTGCATTAATGAAAGGTTTCTTACAGCAAAATTTCAGACAAGCGTTAAAGACCTGAATGTTATCTGCTGTTATGCCCCCACTGAGGATGCTAATGAGGATGAGAAGGATAGGTTTTACGGACGTCAGGATATTTTGAATTCTGTCAAGAAAGGAGATATTACTCTTTTCCTTTTTTTTTTTACTTCAATGCCAAAATTAGTACTGACTTTGACCTTTAGGGAGGGGTGATAGGCCCTTTTGGTATTGATAGCTGCAATGGCAATGGGTTGGGTTGTTTTACCTATGAGCAGCACTTTTGCACACACCATGGGCTAAATGGCCAGGTCACAAGGACCCTGGAGGCTCAGAGAAGGTTGGGGGAGGGGACCTACTGGAACAGCTGTTGGGAGATAGATGGTAGCCTCTTGTCAAGGCCATCCAGCGTGTTCTTCAATGAGCAAAGGGTACAGCTCTCCTGCACACGGGACCACGGCTTAACGTCCCATCCGATGGATGGCAACTTTTCCGAGCCCATCAGTGTCCCCTACTGACCGTGGGTGTGATGCCCCCTCATTCACTTTTACTTTACCTTAACCAGTTTTGCTTAATTTACATTATATTTATCATTTTGTGGATTTTTATTTCATTATTGGCATCACAGCGCTCGTTTCCAAGAGTTAGGAGTTGCGCATGCGCAACTCGGAACTTTCGATTGTCACCAACTAAAGCACGTGTACAAGCCCCCTCTTGCATCATAGCTTGCGCCGCTTGTCAATTTATGCAAATGTCTTTCCTGGCGTGCAACATGACACGTGCGGGCTCTGTAGCCTTTTATTATAACCTGGTGACATGTAAGTCACAGTTAGTGTGGTAGTAAGCACGGAGGAGCACAGAAGATAGTAGAGTAGAGAGAGTAGTAGAGCACAGCACAGTTTATAGATCAATTTTAGTTCGGAGTTTGTTGAAGATGTTTGTAGCAAGAAATGATGTAGTATCTTTTTTATTAAAGTTTTGGTGAGTGCTTTTTGGAAATAAATTGTTATTTAAACCTTTTGAATCTTTACTAATTTTTTTCTCTTGAGCAACGTTAGTTTGTTTTGATTAGCATTAACAAAAAATTTTGACAATCATTTAATATTTTTTAATTTTTAATCATTAACGCTCGATGGTATTTCAAACCCTAATTAAACTTTATTTTTGGCAATTATTGCCTGGCACCCGACTCAGCTATCCGGAGCATGAAATAATTGGATCAGACAAAGGGTCCAAACTTTAAAAGTATTTCATTTCTTTGGAGCGTTACAGAGGTGTTTTAAAAGAAGTGTCGCAATAAACAGGGACGTGCCAGTAGTAAAAGAAGTGTGGCACCGAGAATAGGTATTTGACAGTAAAAGATAGTAGTCCAAGAATAGGGACTGTATATTTGTGTATGTTATTTAACGTGATTGTCAAAGATAGTAATTTTTAAGCTCATTAGTTGTATGTACTAGTTATAGATTAAACGGCAGCTTAAGCAGAGAATATTTTTGTTGAGCAAGAAGTTTAACTTTTTTGTGTATTAGTCAAAGGTACTGAAGTTTCGGCACAGTTATTGCTGATAATTAAGATATTTATTGTATGTAAAGATTAGAAGTATCCGGATACACACATACACAGGCACGATAGAAAAATTTTTTTGATAAGCAAATTTATATTTTTGCAAGCTTAGTTGTAGCTTTAGAATTGTTGTATACCAGTAGCTTTGAGCGCTGCTTGAGATTAAAAAAGGTTTCAAAATTTTGGCAGACCACTAAACATGTCTACTAGCAATATGGCCGATTCTGCCATAATGACTCCTGACTTAGAAAGAGTAAAGGGTAGGTTGGAAGATGTAATGAAGGAAGCAGAAGTGCTAATGAATCTGCTTGATGATCCTCGGGAGAAAAGGGGAATGACAACAACCCCTAAATTTGCTGACAATGCTACGTCAATTCACCAATATAGAAACTTTGAACGTAAGGTTCCATTTTATGTTCTGTCAGAAGCAAGTGATAGAACAGAGTATTATCAACCGCCACAAAGACAAGTTGCCAATCCATCTATTAAGTATAGTCCCTATGTTATTTGGCCTTTACCTGAGAAGGTTCGATGGTTCGAAACGTCCGTCATCGTGGACATTTGTCAAGTCCATGGAGGAGCATTTCCATTTACATGAAGTACCCGACAACAAAAAGGTGGTTTTAGCAGTATCTTGTCTAATTGGATGTGCTAAGCAATGGTGGAATAACGTAGGATGTCGTCATGGAATTGAATATT
The DNA here is from genome assembly GCA_038380435.1 of Ryuthela nishihirai. Lineage (NCBI taxonomy): Eukaryota > Metazoa > Arthropoda > Arachnida > Araneae > Heptathelidae > Ryuthela > Ryuthela nishihirai. The sequence continues at coordinate 12,608,972 of JAWZYU010000021.1, read as the reverse complement.
AGGAAGAGTTTAAAAATGAAATCATGGACATATATCCGGCTTATAATGATTTTACAGAACTAGCTACAGAGTTGTTTTCACGAAGACAAAGGGAAAGAGATGACATAGAAAAATTTATCTGGGTACAGTAGAGTTATACCAGCTGTACGATGCTGATGCCGCTGAAATTGATATTGTAAATTGCATATTGTCTCAATTGCCTTTACCCATTAGAGAAGTCCTAGAAGTACGAAACGTTAACTCAATTTCAGATTTAGTCAAATTGGCTCAGCATAATACTGCAAGAAGAGAATCTGCAGCAACTCCATGAAACCAACAATGGATGCAATCCCCGCCAAAGCAGCACTATCAGGTTGAGTCTCGTAGAATGACTCCCGCACGACCGGAAGTTACACGGCCCCGACAACACCAGGGGTAGATGAAATTACTACTGAAATGCTTAGAGCTGGGAATGTTTCGGTTACCACATGGATGACTGAAATTTCGAATATCTTTTATGATAAAGGCATGGTTCCTAAGGATTTCACCAGAGCTATTGTTATCCCTATTTCAAAAAAGGTGATCGCAGTTCTTGTGATAACTATAGGAGTCTCAGCCTACTCTCTGTTACAGGGAAAATTCTTTCCATGATTGTGCTTAATAGAAATAGTATCTGGTTGACAGCCAATTGTGTGATGAGCAATGTGGATTCAGATGTAGTAGAAGATGTGTAGATCAGATATTTTCACCCAGGCATATTTTTGAAAAATATTTAGAGTTTCAGAAACCTTTGGCTGCTAGCTTTGCTGATTTCAAAAAAGGTTTTCGATTCCATTGATCGTCATAATTTGTGGTTGATTACAAGAACGTATGGTATACCAGACAAGTTAGTTAACATGATGAAAGCTCTCTATAATAACACTGAGTCATATGTGAGAGTTGATAAAGCTTGTAAGCAATTGGTTTAGCATTGTTTCTGGTGTTCGATAATGGTGCATTTTGTCCCCTTTTACATTTAGTTTGGTTATTGAATATGCTATGCAAAATTCTTTGCAAGGGAAAGATTTTGGCCTTAAATGGTCTAGATCAGTGGTTCCCAAAGTGGTTCCTACGGACCCCAAGGAGTCCTTGTGACCGCTGAGGGGGTCTGAGGCAAATTAAAATTAATTTGGGGCGTGTGGACAACGTCGGGGGTCCGCGAAAGGTTTAATATAGAGTAAAATAATTGCGACCCATTTTCATTATTATGAAAGTTAAAATAAATAGCAATAAATTGGTAGTGATGTTTACGTCCTGAGTAAAATATAAGTATAGATAGGTACATAAAATACAAATAATGACAAGCATCGCACGGTGGAAGTAGGGCCACCATGGCCGTCTATCTATATATCTATGCAGGTTAAAACAGGAACGGTATCTCGCAGCTACATGCAATAACTTGTCTAAAATATGGCACTATAAAAGAGTCGTGTATCTAATCAACAATTTAGTTCTATTTTGTGCGTGATGTGAAGTGCATGCAACAAATTTTCCTAGTTTTGAACAAAAAGCAGTATCATTTTTTGTATTGTTACGAAGATAGCGTACGTTACGTAAGTATTTTTTAATACAATTGATATCTTCTCGTATATTAAATTTATTTAAGCAAAGTTATACTTTTGTTAAAGTTAATTTATAGTTTTATTATATAATATTTATCAATATTATATTTTGTTATTTATTAATTTATTTGATAATAATTGAATTATTTATTTTTCAAGAAAAATAAATAATTAATTTAGTAAAAAAATTCATACCTATACAATATGTGACACTTAAAATTTTATCCTTATATCTTAAATAATTAATTGATGCTACTTTGTGGCATTCCATTTTCAAAATAAAACAAAATATTAATAAATAGTAGTGTTTTGCAAAGAAATAATTTGTTTTATTTTCTTATATCTTAAATTTGTGGCCTTTTTTTACAGATAACAATATGAGTGAGCTGAAGAAAAAATGCAGACAATATAGAGTTGAATATTTAAAATATGGCTTTATTCTGTTACCAGGAAATAGTACTTTATCTATGTGCCTTCTATGCAATAAAACTTTGTCAAACGATTCAATGAAACCTTCTAAGCTTAAGGAACATTTGACAAAAGTCCATAGCGACAAAAATGATAAAGATTTAACTTTTTTTAAAACAGTCAAAGAACAATATTTGAAAACACCGTCATTGCAACAACTCTTAGCGACAACATCTGAGCGAGATGACAATGGACTGTGTGCTTCTTATAACATTTCTTTACTGATTGCAAAGTCCGGAAAGCCACACACCATTGGTGAAGAACTTATTCTACCAGCTGTAAGTGAGGTAATACGCACCGTGCTGCATAAACCAGCTTTCGATATTATAAGAATTCCACTGAGTAATAATACAGTACAAAGAAGGATTGACGAAATGGCTCAGTGCGTAGAAAATTCTTTATGTGAGTACTTAAAAATATCTGAATTCTCTATACAGCGTGATGAGTCAACTTTGCCAGGAAACAAAGCTTTACTTTTAGCTTATGTGAGATTTGTAAAGGAAGAAAAAAATTTCCCAAGAATTGTTATTTGCCAAATGTTTGGAAACTGATACGAAAGGTGAAACAATATTTAATGAATTAAAAAAATTTTTCGATGTAAAAGCTATACCCCTTGAGTAATATCCTCTCCATTGCTACTGACGGTGCTCCGGCAATGGTAGGACGACACGAGGCTTTCTGGCATACCTAAAACAAGCTATACCGAATGTATTATCTGTACATTGCGTCATTCATCGACAACATGTAGTCGCCAAAAATCTTAGTGAACGCTTGCATGGCTCACTAGATTATGTCATTAGAGCAGTTAATAAAATCAAAAGGAATGCCTTAAATGAGAGATTATTTGCTCAACTTTGTTTGGAAAATGATGAAGATTATAATCGTTTACTACTTAACACGGAAGTTCGTTGGTTATCTAAAAGTGAATGTTTGGATCGATTTTATGCACTCTTTGATTCAGTGTTGGAATTCCTGGTAAATAAAGACAATGATTTCCGGCTCAATTTAATTAATTCAAAAAATGACACAGCTTATATGACTGACTTATTTGCCAAATTTAATGAAACCAATTTGAAGCTACAAGGTGATCAATTAAATTTAATCAAAACTAAAAGTATAATATCTGTGTTTGTTTCAAAACTTTTTCTATACAAACAAAACTTGGGGAGAGGAGAATGCTCTCAGTTTACAAATCTTTCAAAATTGCAAAAACGAGATGAAGATTTGCTTGCTTATTGTCAACACTTAATGGCCCTTCATTCTGACCTCAGCCAAAGATTTGAAGACATTCTTCACTTGGTTATCCCCAATTGGGTGTTGGGTCCTTTTGCAAGTAGACCCACAAACTCAGATGAATCTATAATAATACAGGAGCAATTTATTGAATTATCCACAAATGAGGAGCTGAAACCAATGTTTGAACAAGGGTACAACAAATTCTGGTTACAAAAACAGATAACAATTTTATATCCTGCATTATGGGTCACTGTACAGAAGTTGTTGATTGCTTTCCCATCTTCCTACTTAGTAGAATGTGGATTTAGTGCAGTTATGAGTCTCATCACGGAAAAAAGAAACCGACTGGATATTAGATTACACAAACATAGAGTTGAACATAGATAATCTCATATCATCCCATCAGGTTCACCCATCTCATTGAAAAAATAATAATGTGTTTTTGTATTTTAAAACAAAACTTATAATTTCAATAAATGCTACTTTAAATATCAAAATGTTTTATTTATATTTTATTTTTACGTCACCATTTACCATTCAAGACATCAAAGTTAAATTTGTAATTTTTCTATTATGCATTTATGTAAAGTTATTTCACTTGGGGGTTCATGGTCAGGTTTTTGCTATAAGGGGTCCATGGGCATAGAAGTTTGGGAACCACTGGTCTAGAGATTTCAAAATTTCTGATGTAGATTATGCAGATGATTTAGCCTTGTTGGCTAATGATGCTGATGAGATGAATTCTTTTATTAGGGATGTTGATGAAACTGGAAATAGAGTTGGTTTGGTGATAAACAGAGATAAAACTAGTGATGAAAATTGGTCAGGCAGTTGGTGCTTCAGTCGCTCTGAATGGTTGCACCCTTGAGCAAGTGTCTCAGTTTAATTATCTTGGGAGTTACGTAACAGATACTCTTGACGTGCGGCATGAGATTAACAGAAAAATAGGGATTGCCTCTGGGACTTTTAAGAATCTATGGAGAGTGTGGAGAAAGAGGCATATACACCTAAAGACTAAAGTTAGACTGTAAATAGTTTGGTTCTCTCTAGGCTTAGTTATGGTAGTGAAATGTGGATGCTTTGTAAACAAGATAACAGGAAACTAGATGCTCTTGATATTAGATGCTTACACAGTATCTTGGGTATTTGGTCATTCAACTTTGAAAGTAATGATGAGGTTAGGTAAAGAAGTCTGCAACCTCCTCTGAGCAGTATATTGTGCAGAGAGAGACTCCGTTGGTTTGGCCATGTTGCCCATATGGATAATTATAGATTAACGAATAGGGTTATGAACAGTGTGCCTAAAGGCCTCAGAAAGAGGGGGAGACCTAGGATGCAATGGGCTGACAATGTCAAACAAGACCTTGTTAGAATTGGTGTGCAGTGGGGAGATGCAGCAGATATAGCTGAGAACAGATATGTTTGGAGAACTAAATTGCATGGTCTGGTTGGACCTCCATAGTCCACGGCTGCTTGAGGATGATGATTTAAAACTGGGCCAGCGTCACCATTTTTTGGGATTTTCTGTACTGTTTACGAAATGGAGGAACATTTCTTGGCTGCTTTCTTTACTGACCATTATGATTTTTTTTTTTTTTTTTTTTTTTTTTGGGGGGGGGGGGGGGGTGTTAAATTTTGGGGATTTTGGCTAAGTGTTGAAATGTTATATTGTCAGAGTTGGACAGCCAAGATACCGAGGGGACTGGGGGGGGGGGATGCTTCTAAAACCATTCAATATAAACATAAAAATCTGTAATTGTTTTTCAAATTGAAATATTTCCAGGGGGGGGGGGAGAAGAGTAAAACATCTTTAGTGAGTTTAGGGGAGAGGGAGCAAAAATCCTTCAGGAAATTGCTCTCCCACATGAGGACTGATTTCCATGCCAAAGAAGTCCTTTTTGCTTTTGTATCCAAGACCTCATTGATTTTCAGAAAATGATACAAGATAAATTTTTTAACTGGGAAATGATGAAATAATAAAAGAAAAACAACATATAACCTAATGCAATGTTAAATAAAATATCTACAGCAACAAGTTGTAAGCTGGCCATCCGATGTAGCACAACTCTGAAAAAAATCTATAATAATCGATTGACCGAGAGATGGATAATTTATGGAAATAAAGTAAACTACAGAAATGAAACTAAGATTTAATTATAAAAGGAAATGAAATAATAACTTTATGAAGGGAGTGTATATCCTACTTGACTTAAATCATTCAGGTGAATTTGCCATACAGTCACTTAGCAGATGGCTCTCCAGCTCCCCACACAAGTTTGAACAAAATCTTTAACTTAGTCTGCTACACTTTTACAGATTAACCCTTTCTCTACCATACCGACCCAAAACAACACAAACTGCAGGTAAGACGTAGGTTGGGTTGTTTTACCTATGAGCGGCACTTTTTTTGCACACAATGGACTAAATGGCCAGGTCACATGGACCCCAAAGGCTCAGAGAAGGTTGGGGGAGGGGACGGCGGCCTTTCCAAGCCCGACGGTGTCCCCTACTGACTATAGGCAGGATGGGGAATTTTACGGAGATAAATCTCAACACTGACCCAGCTGGGATTCAAACCTGGGAACTGCAGATTATGAGCCTGGCGCACTACCGACTGAGCCACCCCTGCCCAGGTAAGACGTAGTGAAGAGGAAGGAATAACATTGAATGGAAGAGTCCATTTAAAATCTCTGCTGTTTTGAGCCAGTATGGTACTGAAAGGGTTAAACTTATTTCCAAATGCTAGGGAGCTTCACATGTGGCTTTTCTCTGACAAGCACACGAATTATCCCTTAAGTGTTTTGAGCAGTGTGTCATCAAGGTACCACCATTCATGTACAGCTGTACATTTCTTACAGTTGAGACAATAAGGAAAATCTGCTGGATTCATAGTTTCACACATTTTCAAAACTGATAAAGTATTAGTGTTTCATAAAATAAACATAATAGTAATGAGAGTGGAAGTACAGTTTCAAACCTCACACGCATTACAGGTAGTAAAATGAATACCAAACCAGAAGTAAAAGCATGAAACAACATACTAGTTTCGACAATCCCATGAGCTTGCTGATATAAAAATGGCTCTGGATCCAAGCAGAAGTCAGAACCTGCCTGTAAGAAGAAAATATTATATCTTATTTCTAATTTTCATATTAAAATTTAAAATCAGAGTACAAAATGTTTAAAATTTTTAATATCACTACATTAAAAGTTTAAAAGCACTTCAAGATGAACAAATGCAGAAAATAACAATCATGTTGCTTGATTGCTTGGGATTTTATGGTACAAAGGCAACTAGGCATATTGCACCAAACAAGACAAATCTGAAAAATAAAGCAATAAAAATCACAGAAACCCATAATCATAATTAAAAACAAAAGCAAAAAACCAAACAACTACAAAAAACAGTAAAATTAACATAAAAAGGCCAATGTAAAAGAAGTAAGAAGTGTAAAATACGAAAACAACAATGGGTGTAGAGGACCCATATAAAAATAAAAAGAACAAGGTAAGAGATAAATAAAGGATGAAATATAAGATCAAAGGGGGGAAAAAATCAGACAATGAACCCTTACATATCAGGTTGTTGTTTTATTCTCTAAAAATGCAACTCAACTTATGAGCCTCATTATAAAACAACTAATGATAGTTTACATTACATACTAAAAGAAAAAAGCATTTAATTCTGAACAAAAAATATAAAATTTAAAAGGAAAAAAAGTGGTAGGTAAGCATAAAAAAATGTTGGAAGTTCATTGTAACTTTTTTATGCTTATCTACCATTTTTAGTAGTGATTCAGTAGAGAATTTTTGAAAACTGATTAATCAGTTTCTAACACTTAAAGGGTCAAAATATTCAGAAAAATGCAAAAAGAGGAAAACAGGAGCTAAAAAGGTAATCTGATATAAGATGTCAGAGTGTATGAGGCTTGGACATAAAATCACGAAAGTACAATACATACGATGTTCAGGATTAAAACAAAGATATGCGATTAAAATGTACGATTATTAAAATGTTGTCAAAAAACTCTCACTTAGGTCATTGTCTGCCCGTAGAAGAAAAGAATGCATAATGAATCATCTAAACAGAGCAAGCACAACTTCCTCCTTGCAATTCCTGAGGAAATATGACTGCCATGGTTTGATAATGGGATGGATCTCAAAGACTTTGTTTGTGATCTGTTCCAACCAAAACCTCTTCCATTATGCCTGGAGCTTGATGATAAAACACTGCTGGAAGTCCAGATATGGAACCAGCAGCAGATAGTTGGACAGGGACATGGCTGATTTGGAAGCTGCATCTGCCAAATCATTGCCCCTGATCTAGACGTGACCGGGCACCAACAGAATATGATCGTGGCTGCCACACAATGGAGTTGCTGGCAGATCTTGGAAAGAACAGAGTGATGCAGAGGCCTCACCAACACTAAAGCCTGTAGTGGGCTAAGCAAGTTGGTGTAGAGAACACACTGAAAATGACAGCCACCACATGGTCCATGGTGAGGCTGATAGCTTTCAACTCTACAGTAAAGATGAAATGCAGTTGTGTAATCTGGTCTGCAATGATTACATCAGAGCAGACTATGGCCAATTCCACTGATGTGCCAGATTTTGGGCCATCTGTAAAGACAGGTAAGAAGTTTAGGTGCTCAGCACAGTGGCTGGTAAAGAGTTGCCGATACACACAGTTGGGTGTAAAGGCCTTCTCTGTCCAGCAAAGGGAAAAATCACAAGAGGAAGCAGCGAGACAAGGTGGAAGTGCCTCAGTTGTCGACTGTGCAATGCTATCAAGACTGGTGTTGAAGTCTCCAAGGTAGCTTCAAACACACAAACTGTAAGGACAAATGGCAGTTGGACAATTAGTGTTAAGCATCTCCCACTTAGGACTTATCCAATGTAGAATGAATAGGGGTTCGTCTATACCCATGTCCACAGAATTATCCGAGGGATACAGATCAGTGACTACCTTATGAGGGGGTCTGCTGGGCCTGGTGGGTGCCTCTTTGGCTTGGAAGGTCTATGGGCCTGGTGGGTGCCTCTTTGGCTTGGAAGGTCCATTCCTTAGATGCTAGCTATCTAAGGAATGGGGAAGGAGGTAACCTCCCAAAGGTGGCAGTGGAAGGCTGTGTAGCATGTATGGAAACTGGTATTGATATTGAGGTCAATTTCAGCTTCGCATGCATAAGGAGGTACTTAACTTCAGGCGAGAAAGATTCAGTGGGTGGTCCACTGACACTCATCTGCACCATTACAAAAGCCATTGGGATGATACGATTTCCAATAATGCACTGGCACAGGAAACCTTGCCAGATGGAGGGGGCAGTGCAGCAAGCATTTTTAACTCAGAATAAGAGATATTATTCACTGTTTTCAAGAATTGAACTTCCTTTTCTTCCTTCCACTTAGGACAGTCATGGGAGAATGCTGGATGGCCACCACTACAATTTACACAGCTTGCATTTTCTGCTGTGAAGGCAAGATTAAGATGATCCTGGCTGCCACAACAAGCACTTGTGGGTTTGCCTGGCAAGCTGTGCAGGCATCACCTTACCTCTGGCACTGAAAATAACACAGAGGGTTTGGGATGTATGGCAGTACTTCACAATGAAAGTATCCTGCCTTGATGACAGTAGGCAGATGTGGCATGTTGAAAGTAAGTATTAGTACCCAAGTGGGTACCAAAAGTGACACTTCCCACCTGACGATGCATCCAAAGGGTGCAAAACACACATCATGGAACTGAAAGTTTTTCAAGCACTCTTGAAATGCTACCAAAAGTATAATTGGTTATTTCCTTCACCAAAGCAAATAAATTATCAGCATTCCTCATCATTTTCTCAAACTCTACTGAGGCGTCAATTGCCAGCAAGAACATTGAAGATTATTAAACTTGTAACTCAAAAGCATCCAGGAAGTTCCTATTACTACCCATCCCCTGTGGTATGGTATGTAAATCTCTACTTAATAACTTTTGATACTTGATAGCATAGAACATTTGATTAAGTGCTTAAAAATATTTACCAATGTCACAGAGAATTAATGATTTCAATTTAATTTTAATTACTGCACTTTGAACCTCTACTGTAATTTTTATTATTTCCAACTTTTTCTGAAAGAAATAATAACTTTTGCAGCTCCCACACTATAGAGCAATTTAAACTTCTGGACCTTTCCTAAAGTTAATAATGAAAATCTTAAGGATGTACTACAGGACCAAGAAACCCTCAATGCCATGAGAATGGCTTGAAGTTCTTGTATTAAATAGTGAGTGTAGAAGTAATCCATGCTGTGCAAATGATAAATGCATTTTCTAAGTTATTAGTAACGTTTTTCAAAGCAGAATAATTGTCGATATTAGAATTTCATACATCTGTTGCTGTTTAAATCTTAACTGAACATGTGAAATTCATATTTAATTCTGATAAACCCTTACAATGCCACGACCTATAAAATCAGGTTCACGAAGCCTGCATACACTGAACAAAAAAAGCATGACCAGTGCTTTTTTATGTGCCTGTGAAGGTCATGAAATGGTGTAAATAACATCTGATACTGAGCTCAGTTAATCAGTGTTATTCTTGTTCTTCAAATGGGAAAGGCAGTGGACTTAAGTGAGTTTGACAAAGGCCAAATTGTAATGGTCAGACAATTGGGTCAGAGCATTTCTGAGATGGCAAGACTTGTGGGGTTCTCACAGTCAGCCGTGGTTAGTACCTTCAAAAAGTGGTTTGAAGAGAGAAAATCAACAAACCGCTGGCAAGGTGTGGGCCAACCAGGCTCATTGATGTTAGAGGTGAGCGAAGGCTATCCTGTATGGTATCAGCCAACAGAAAGAATACTGTGGCACAACACACCCATAATTTGAATGCTGGTGATGGAAGTAATGTGTCGCAACACACAGTACATCAGACCCTGCTGAAAATGGGGCTGCATAGCTGCAGGCCACTACGAGTGCCCATGCTAACCTTGGTTCACCATCAAAAGTGCCTACAATGGGCACACAAGCATCAAAACTGGTCCTTGAATGATTAGAAGAAAGTTGTTTGGTCCAATGAATCTTGTTTCCTGTTGCACCATATGAACAGCTGGGTATATGTGCGTCGTTTAGCTGGGGAAGTGTTGGCACCAGGATGCCCCGTGGGATGAAAACAAGTCAGTGAAGGAAGTGCAAGGCAATGCTCTGCTGGGAAACCAGTCCAGTCATTCATGTGCAGGAAACTATGACGTCTACCACCTACCTAAATATCATTGCAGACCAAGTACATCCTTTCATGGCAACAGTATTCCCCTCTTGTAGTGACTTCTTTCAGCAGGATAATGCGCCATCCACACTGCCTGGATTGTTCGAGAATGGTTCTCAAAACATAAGGAAGACTTCCAGGTATTGCCTTGGCCTCCAAATTCCCGACATCAATCCAATCAAGCATCTGTGGTTTGTGTTGGAACAGCATATGTGATCTGTGGTGGCTCAACCACATAACTTACAATAGTTATTAAAGTTCTGCTGGTACCAGATACCACAAGACACCTTTAGAAATCTTATAGTGTCCATGCCTTGCTGGGTAAGAGCTGTTTTGGTGGCATGGAAGACCAACATCATATTAGGCAGGTGGTCATAATGTTTTGGCTTTTCAGTGTATATGGCCATAAACCATAAAATCAGTCTTTTGCACCATAATTTTTTTTTAATTTAAAAATATTAAAGTTTTAACTTTTTCATTTATATATGTATAAAATAGACATTTCAGAGCTCCTAAAGAGTGCTAATTTTTTCAATTTATTTCTCAACTTGATGTTACAGAAAATAAAAAGCCCATTCTCTTGCTCAAACCGCTATTAGCACAGCCCAAATGATGCCTTTGTCTTCAATGCTGTTCTATCTTCAGAACATTTCCCCCACTTGCTGGCTGAGAGTATGAGTTATTTTGCAAATATCTCCACATGTTTCTCAATAAAATGAAGTCAGATGCTAAGAAAATCTTTTTTTTATTGGTGGTTTTTAGTGAATTGCAAAAAAATACAGCCACATACTGTTCTGCATCATTTTAGTATATTTTGCAATTAAAAACTATTTCAGCATTTTTAAATTTTTTTTTATCTATTATTGGATATCTTTTATGAATGGTATACGAAAAGTCGATATTTCTTTGATCATGTGGGCAACATCTGATTTTGATTTCAAACTTAGTGCGCATGTTAGGCTGTACAGATCGGATATTTCAAAAAGTGTTTTGTGTTTTCTTTTGCTGATGAAATATAGTTTAAAAAAGTGATGGATAATAACTTTACTGCATGGATATTAATCTTATAGATGTTACTGAACAGGAAAATTGCAACTTTTTTTTTCTAAACTGCAATATTTCAATAACTCAGAGTGATTCAGATGAATTCTTGACTTCTCAGATTCTGAATGGCAATATCAATTTCAACTATTTATATTGCTTTTCAAATATATACAGCAATTATAAAGAATAATTATTTGAAGCCTGACCAAAAATTAAATCATTAGGCATACATGATGACTTAAAATGGTAGCTACTTTAGGAGACACCTGATTAGGAGATTGTAACAAAAAATTTCATTTTTTAATGACAGGACTTTTTGGTATTATTTTTAATTAAATTGAAGTAATTTCAGAACTAACATTCAGAATTTGTAATTTCTAAATTTTTGCCATTTTCGTAGAGTGAAACTAGTCAGTATAAAATGCAAACTGATCTGGAAGGGTTTGATCTCAAATTTCAGAGATTAAATTAAACTATATTTGCTTTGAAATATTTTTTATTTACTTTCCTCACAGCTCTTTATTCCTTATTAGGTATTTATTTTTCAGATTTTATTTTATATACAGTCTTGTTTTAAAGCAAAATAAATTTTTGTAACACTGCTACCTTAGTCTTAGAGTTGTCCAATCAGAAAGAAATCGCCATTGTGCATTGTTTGTATAAACTACCAAATAATTTTGAAAAAATTAAATAAATGAAATATTTAAGTAATTAGAGAAATATTATTGAATTATATATATTAAGGTAATAAAATACTTCTGAAAATATGGCAATTTTTTTTTTTATTTTTACTGAACTTAAAATGCAAAAAATATAGTAAAACCTTGCAATTTTCCTTAAAAAAAGTTTATAAAATTTTACTTACCTGTCTTTTTTTCAAATTTTTGCCATTTTCTTAATCCCAATTTAATGTTCTTTTGATATAGAACATGACCAATTTCTGTTCATTTGTTATTTTGTTTTAAATTCTGCAGTGGACTTGTTTGACTGATCACAGCCGGTGAAAAGCCTGGACTTTTCTCAGAGTATGGTATTGAGAAAAAAACCATACTAATGATCATCAAATAATAATTTTCTTGTTATTCAGAAATAAATAGTCTTCCTATTAATATACATTATAATTATTTCTGTCTATTAATTTTTTTAAGTAAAATTTTTATTTCATTGCTAAATGCATTTTTTTACTCCATGCCTCTATAAAAGCCTTTTTTGTTAAATATTTCATTTTCAGAAAATCCAGAATTAAATGTTGAATAATTTTGGCATACAACATACCATAATTCCAGTCAACAGTTATTTTATTGTGCAAAAAAGTTCTAAAATTCTTTTTTTTTGACTGAACATAGTTTAAAAAAAGTCTGGCCACAGGGTACAATTTTGTTTTTCAGGCCTGTTAAAGGTTAAACGTTAAATTTATGTAACCTTTTTACAATTTGTTTCTTTTTCTCTTTCAATATTTTAAATAATATTACAGTATTTCTAATAAAGAAAGATGATATAGCTTTGCAAACTCAATTTGTAAAATTTACTGCTTCTTTTATCAATGAAATTTGGCAGAGACTACCCAATATAGAACCTTTGAAAAAAACCTTCCCCTACTGATGATACTGAAATCTATATTTGAGATGAAGTGAATAAGGATGTATTTTTCTCACTGGCTTATTCTCTTAAAACACAAAACATAATGCTCCAGATGGGGAGAAAAGTTAAGATTGTTGATTGATTTAATGTTTAATCAGGGTTCCCCAAAAATCTAATTTTTAATAAAGTTATCTCATTTTAAATATCAGTTAATGGTTTTAACCAAAGGAAATTAACAACTCTGTGGGCAAAGTATCAATGATTCTTTCTCTTAGAGAGAAAACAGAAAAACTGCAAATAACTCTTTTGTTACCTCAAACCAACTTGAGCTGCAGTTTATTTTTTGTTATTGAGCTGCAAAAGGAAATGATTTGATAAAATTAAAGAATACGATTAAAATTCACAAAGTTATTTGAAAATGTATTAATTTTCAGAACACAATTCTTGACTATTTCACAGTATTATGCTCCTTTAACCCTTCCAATGTCTAGACCAAAAAACTGGTTTCCATCCAGAGGCTAAGGTATTTTCTCCCTATGCTCAGCCAAAACAAAAATAACTTTAGAACTTTTTTGCCAAATAACTACTGAAAGGAATTATGGCATTTTATATGTCAAATTAATCAGCATTTAATTCTGGATTTTCAGAAAACAAAATTATTTAACAAAAAAGACTAGTTTCATTTTAATAGGACTCTCTTAGAATCACGAAGTAATAAAATGCATCTGACAACACAAATAAAAATTTATTAAAAAAAACTAATAGACAGAAATGATTATAATGCACATGAATAGAAAGGCTATTTCTGAATAACAAAAATTAATTTTACCTGAACCAATTTTTTTTTTGTTTCAGGTAAATATTTCTCTGGGTACCTAACTCTGATAAAATTCCAGGCTTTTAGCCAACTGTGCGGAGTCAGATAAACAAGTTAACTTTAGAACTTTTTAAAAAAAAAATAACCAATCAATGGAAATAGGTCAGGTTAAATACCAAATTAAACAGAATTACGAATTTTATGGAAATAAATAATATAAACAAATTTACAAGCACACTGACTTTAATAAGGCTTTTTCAATGTGATATGATGAAAAAATGGCCTTTTACAGAATTAAAAGGACCTTCTTGCTCAGAAATTAATTAAAAATAACTTAAAATTCTCTGTTGTTGAGCAATAAAATTTCAAAGTTTATCCTTCAAACTATTTGAATGTTAAAAGATTTTAGGAGAAAACTCAGAAGCTTTTCGGAGCAAAGACAGCACTCTGTCTTCAGTGAAGTGATGCTATGTGGTGACGTTAGGTCACCATATAGAATATTATATTATAAAATATAAATTTTTTATGATAAAAGCAAAAACATATATATATAATTTTTGAAAGACTTCACTTTTCTGTAAATTGGAAATAGAAAAAATTTTATTATGCACATTCCAGTAATGATAACAAATAAGAAGTTTAGCACCAATTATAGTAATTTTTTTCATAAAATTTTAGCATTTCTTAGCACTTTTGGCAAGTTTTAGTGGAGCACAGCTGGCAAAAATGGCTATATTTTACTACCACCTATCAAACCCAGAAGTTTCAATCTAATTTTCAAACATAAAAAGTGCATCCTCTTCCACCACCCCAATATTATTGGCAACAATGAACTGACCCTTTCCCCACCCAATATAGGTGGGGAAGGGCCAGTTCACTGTTGCCAATCAATTCTACAAACCTAAATTTTTCAAATTTCTAGCAATAATATACTACTTATAACATTTAAGTTTTGCCAATTTCGTTTTTGGCTCTTTGATGTGGAAATTCAAACTATTTTAAAATAAGGAAATGAAAATTTTACTATCTTATTAGTACCTATCTGATCCAAAAGTGGATTTTTAATTAGTAGATGAGAAAAAAAACTTGTTTTTAAAAACAATTATTCAAATATAGTCTCTTTATTAGCTAACAATCTTAATTATTTTGAATTTTTGATAAGATTACGTTTTATCTGTAGAAACTGGTGATTTTAAACTTTGCCTTCAATTAATGTCTATGTCAACTTACCACACAAATGCCAACATACAGGGAAACAAGCACCCAGCATATGACAACTGAGAGAAGTCCAAATACAGAAAATCTGCAAACAAAAAAGTTCAAATTAATAACCTTTTTATATACATATAAACAAAAATGCTTTTAACAATAAATTCATATCTTTTTCACACATTAGCCTGGGTGGGAAAAAAGGTTAATTAACAATTAAACATTTAAGAATCACTGCTTGTTCCATTGTATGAGGGTGGTTCAAGGTTGACCTGGATTTTTTATTGTAACTCTCCATGTTCTGTACCAATTGTGACAAAATCCATAAGGTAAATATATATTAACCTCCCCTTCATGCCAATAGTGGTTTTGTCCATGCAGCATATGCGAGGTGCATTGTGGGAGGTATGGAATCTGCAGAGGCATCAGTGAGTGTGGAACAACATTGTATTATTAAATTTCTTGTGAAGGTGAAACCTGCTGAAATTATGCGAAGATTACACGCACAGTATGGGGATAAAATGCTGTCAAAGGCAAGTGTCTATGATTAGTGCACCAAGTTTTCAGAGGGCCAAGAAGGAATAGCCAATGAATTGCATGGACATATGTCAGCTACTGCTGTGACCAAAGTGAACATCGATCATGAGCAACAGGTTATTTTGAAAAACAGGAGGGTAAAGGTATGTGACATAGCTGCAATATTTTAATAATAAAATAATGAAATAAGCTTGATGTATTCCATATCCACTAATAAATCAGCACTTCAGTGTCGATTTAAATTTTAGAGGAAAAATTGTCTTGAGCCGGGTGGGATACGAACCCACGACCTCCTGATAACATGTCAGGTGCTCTGGACCACTGAGCTACCAGCTGCCGATCAAGATCTCCTCTAATTAGCCATGAACATTCTTTTTATGTTTCATATAGGTGCTATTCAGGCAATTTGGCCACAAGCTTGATCGGCAGCCGGTAGCTCAGTGGTCCAGAGCACCTGACATGTTATCAGGAGGTCGTGGGGTTCGTATCTCACCCAGCTCAAGACAATTTTTCCTCTAAAATTTAAATCGATGCTAAAGTGCTGATTTATTAGTGGATATGGAATACGGCGAGCTTATTTCATTATTTATTATCTGCATACTTGTAATCACATGCTTCCATCTATTGGCAAATAGAAAGCCACTTGTGGCCAAATTGCCTGAATAGCACCTATTTGAAACATAAAAGGAATGTTCATAGCGCTAATTAGAGGAGATCTTGATCAGCGGCCGGTAGCTCAATGGTCCAGATCACCTGACATGCTATCAAGAAGTTGTGGATTCGTATCCCACCCAGCCCAAGACAATTTTTCCTCTAAAATTTAAATCGATGCTAAAGTGCTGATTTATTAGTGGATATGCAATATTTTACTACTATCTATCAAACCCAGAAGTTTTAATTTAATTTTTAAAACATAAAAGTGCATCCTCTTTTATCACCTTAATATGGGTGCTTTTTCCCCCATCACCCAGAGTGGGTGGATCACCCAATTTTATTAGCAACAGTGAATTGACCCTTTCCCAACCAATATAAGTGGGGAAGAGCAAAGCTGTCTAAAAGAAAAGCCTGATGTCATGTGACCGCCATGGCTAATGACATCAGAAGAGAGGGCCATGCATTGCATCATAGCTTTAAGTCAGCGGATCCGATTTGTTTCTAATTTGATGTGCGCGTCATTTAAATGATTTCATTTCCTGTACTGAATTGAATCAATTATAAAGCAAATTATCATAAATGTAGACAAGCATTTCATTCTTGCAGGAAATATTTTATTTTCACAGACATTAAAAAACTGCTCATTTCTCAATGTCAAAAATATTTAATAAACATATTATCTAAATAGTTACACATATTTTTTATTAATTATATTTAATTGTAAACAGTATTATAAGGAAACAGAATACACCTGAATTTTAAAGCAAAATTTTATTGGTTTTCTTTAAAAAAAATTGAAAATTTTTTTAAATGAAATATATGAGCTACATTCGCAAACATATTGGAAGAGATAAATATCTATTCTCAGGTTAGCAAAATATATTCATATTTATTTCATATAGAGTTTAACAATATTGATAAATATCACTTATACAGTGTCACTAAAAGTATGGTTATATTTCATATAAAACTTTTAAATTTCACATAGTTTATGTTCTAAGAAGAAACTACTGAGATCAGAATTCATTCACAGCTGACCAAATAAATCATCAGTGTAATTCTATTATTTTATTAATAAGACTAGAATTATTTTCTTATTAAGATTTAAATCATCAGTATTAACATAATTGAAATAAACCCCAATACAAACACCAAAACGAAAGACTTGTTTAAACACATTGACATAAAAATTTTAATACAAATATTACTTTGAATTATTTACAGCTAAATATTTTTACTACACATACAACCAACAAAAAAAGCAAATATTTGAAATCCACATCAAATATAAAAATGATAACTCAATCATATTGTATGCTTCAAAAAACATTTTGCAATAACCAATATTTATCATTGAGACATACCAGTAGATAAGTGAAAATCAACAAGTACACCATGGGAGCACTATGTGATTGCCTTACAGAGTTTGTAAAAGAATATACAGGGGGGAAAATTATAGATTTCAGTGCAACATTCAGAATATTCCATAATAACAAGAAATATAACTCATACAGATTATTAACAAAAAATGATAATATTGAATAACATATACTTATGATAGTAACTACAAGACAAATATTTGAAGCCCACATCAAATATAGTAATGATAACTAAATTATATTATATGCTTCAAAAAATAGTTTGCAACAACCAATTTCTATCATTGATATATCAGCAGACAAGTGAAAATTAATAAGTACAACATGTGAGCACTATGTTATTGCCTTACATAGTTTGTAAGAGAATTCATAGGAATATAAAAATAAATATTAGATTCCAGTGCAACATTGAAGAATTTTCCACAATAACCAGAAATATAACCCATACAGCTTGTTAAGAAAAATGATAACATTGAACATAATATACTGATGATAGTAACTATAAGACAAAAAAATTTCAAATCCCCATCAAATATGCCAATGATAACTCAATCAAAATGTAAGCTTTAAAAAATAGTTTGCAACAACTAATGTCTATCACTGAGACATACCAGTAGCCAAGTGAAAATAAATAAGCACAATATGTGAGCACTATGTTATTGTCTTACATAGTTTGTAAGAGACATATTATAAAAAAAATACAGCTATATATAAAAAAAATACAGCACTGAAGAGTGTTCCATAATAACTAGAAATATAACTCATGCAACATGTTAAGGAAAATGATAACATTGAATGATAGTAACTAAAAGACAAATAAATATTTGAAATCCACATCAAATATGCCAAAGATACTCAATCATACTGTAAGCTTCAAAAAACAGTTTGCAACAACCAATGTCTATCATTCAGATATACCAGCAGACAAATGAAAATTAATAAGCACAACGTGTGAACACTATGTTATTGTCTTACATAACTTGTAAGAGATATAAGATATTAATTTTTTTTTACAGATTTCAGTGCAACATTGAAGAGTGTTCCATAATAACAAGAAATATAATCCATACAGCTTATTAAGAAATAATAATTTTATATCACGATAATGCTGTGGTACAAAAGTTAAAAACATTCTTCCAGGGAGTAGTTTTCAAGCCTAGGGAAGTGCTGTATATTACCATTAATAATTATGGAATATACTTAAATAACCTTAAAATTACCCCAATTTTACAATACCCCGCAGCAAATACAAAGTAAAAATCAATATGCTATTAGTTTTCCTTATATGAAAACTATAACTAAATCACTTGAAAACTCTTTAAGTAAACATAATATTATATTACCCAGTACCATTACCCACTCTATTAAAAATTTAGTTTTAAATGATAGAGATCCGAAAACTCCCACGGGGGAGTATATTAAGTCAAAATCCCTGATCCTGATAACTTACTGGGGGTAAAAAAAAATACATAGGAAAAACATATAGACAATATGAGACATGAATGCATGAACATTTCACAGATATAAGTAAAAAGAACCTTACAACAGTGTTATCAAAATCAACAGTTGAAAACAATATTAAAATTGACAAAATTAATTTTAAACCCAGAATAGCCCCAAAAGCAAAATTTCAATTGCAATATGCCGAGACTTTACATATTCATAAGCATCGTGACGAGATCTGCAATACCGAGATTCCACCCCTCCCGTCAGTGTGGCATCTCCTGCTGCAGCCCTCGTCATGTGTTGCGCACGCACCACTGAGCACGTAGTGGGCTGGGTCAGACTGAAGGCGGCTACTTAAAACACTAACCTGTTACCATCTCTCTTGCCTGAGGATGCCACGTGTTATGAGTTTGTGGTGAAACGCGTAGCGTATGAACCTGAGAGGTTCTTGTTTTTAGATGTTTTAAAGTTCTTAATGTTGTGAAAGTAATGGCTTTTGCCCTGTATTAAACAATGGGTCACTATGACATTAGCTTCCAGTAGTTGAGTTACTAAAATCATTTTCAAGCAGGGGAAAAAGTGCTCATCACCGTATGTGAACTGTTCATTTATTACCTTACAGAAGATACCATTTCCTTGATGTTTTCAATGTCTAAAAATTCATGCA
Source organism: Ryuthela nishihirai (assembly GCA_038380435.1). NCBI lineage: Eukaryota > Metazoa > Arthropoda > Arachnida > Araneae > Heptathelidae > Ryuthela > Ryuthela nishihirai. The sequence goes on along the minus strand of JAWZYU010000021.1, from coordinate 12,589,113 downwards.
ATTACATGGCAAAATGCGTCACAGTAAATAACATCTTGCACAAAAGATTGAACTGATAAAACCATGAACAACTGGCATCATAACCACATTTCAAGCATCAGTGTTGAAAGAAGCTTCTGACCTGGATGTGGAAAGTAAAGAAATTCGTCAGTTCATAACCTATATGCACACATTGTAAAACTACAAGAAGAACAACTAAGGACTGGTAGCATTTATAATCACCATCTGCAGCATGACATCGTCGCTGAAAATGCAATTGTACCAGCAAAATTGGTAAATATGTTCATTTTATATGTAACTCTAGTTGGTCTCTGATTGTAAGAGTTAACTTTGAGTAAGAATGTAAAATTGGGGTAATTTTAAGGTGTTATTCAAGTATATTCCATAATTATTAATGGTAATGTACAGCACTTCCCTAGGCTTGAAAACTACTCCCTGGAAAAATGTTTTTAACTTTTGTACCACAGCATTATCGTGATATAAAATTATTATAGAATTTTAGCTGTGTTTACCTTATTATTAAGAAAAATGCTAACATTGAATACTATTTACTGAGGTTATATGATAGTAACTACAGTACTGTGCGAATAGTTGGGACAAGCGAAGGAATGCTAAGTCCCTTCTGCTGCAGAGTCTAAATTGCTGCAAGTCTAAACTTGTTCGTAACCTTCTGCTGCAAGTCTAAACTTGCCCGTGCAGCTTCCGGGCCACAGACGCTTCACCCCATTAAAGGAATGATGGACAGCAAAAAGTACATTGGCGTTCTGGAGGTGAAAATGGTCCCAACACTGCAGAAGCTGTTTCCTAACAGCAATGGGGTATTTCAACAGGATCTGGCTCCATGCCACAATTCTAAGCTTGCTAAGAGCTTCTTTACCCAGCAACATTTGAAGGTATTGGAGTGGGCAGGAAATTCACTCGATCTAAACCCATTGAAAATCTGTGGGCCATTATTAAGGCATGCATATCTAAGATGGATTGCACGATGAAAACCAAAATGATAGAAAGTGTCATGAAAGTGTGGTACGACGACCCTGAAGTGAAGGAGATGTGTGGAAAGCTAGTGGCATCAATGGTTGAGATGGTGAAAGAAGTAATTAAAGCTAAGGGGGGGTCATATTAACTACACTATTAAACAAATAAATATTTTAGTTATGTCTTTGTTACTGCATTTTCCTACTGTCCCAACTAATTTGCACAGTACTGTACAAGACAAATATTTCAAGCCCACATCAAATACACCGATGATGACTAAATTATATTGTATGCTTCAAAAAGCAGTTTGCGACAACCAATGTCTATCACTGACATATTCCAGAATAGCAGTGAAATTTCAAAAAATAAAATGAATGAGCAGTATGCTATTGTCCCACTGAAGCTTATACCAGACTACATTGGCTTATAAAAAGCAATTACATAATTCAGTGCAACATTCAAGAGTATTTCAAAATCACAAGAAATATAACCCATACAGCTTATTAAGAGAAGCATATATTGATGAATATCATACATATACAGGGTGATTCAGAATTCATCATCAATATTTAGTGGGGAGGAAGGGAATAAGAAAAGAAAGAGATTTCACATAGGAAAGTATGGGGGCAGACGAACGCATGGTGGTGTAGAGGGCGCTGTGTGTACACACCTCTCATACAGAAGCACAGCTGTTTGACGCGTGCAGTCAGTTGTCATTCGACAAGGTGAATTTGCAGAAGTAACATGAACCGGTATACGTGGAATGAATGTGCAGATATGCATGTAACTTACGGTGCGGCAGGAGAAAGATGTCTTCGAGCCAGGCAATTGTATGCAGCGTGCTTCCCAAACCGCCGTGTGCCACAGCATCAAATGTTTTCACGTATTCATCGCCAACTGCGTGAAACAGGATCGTTTGCTGCTAGTAATGTTAATCGAGGGAGGTGCAGATTGGCACGGACAGTAGCAGTAGAGGAAGCTGTCCTACAGGAAATCGAGGAACAACCTGGTGCTAGCACACGAGGTATGGCTAGGCAGTTTGGAATTTCGCAAGCAACAGCATGGCGGATATTACACGATGAAGGGTTACATCCGTTTCATCTGCAAAGAGTGCAATTATTGGCAGCAGACGACCATCCCAAGCGTGTTATTTTTTGTCAGTGGTTCATGCAGAGAACAGCCGTTGATCCCAATTTCCCAACGTATGTCCTTTTCACCGATGAGGCGTTGTTCACTCGAGAGGGTGTCTTCAACACACACAATTGGCATGTGTGGGCTCATCAGAACCCACACGGTACAAGACCTGGAGCTGCGCAACAACGTTTTGCTGTCAATGTGTGGACTGGGATTGTCGGTGACTGTTTGTTGGGCCCGTATTTACTACCATCCCGTTTGGACGGTGCCAAGTACCTAACATTTCTTCAGACTGTGTTACCGGATCTTCTGAACGAGGTTCCTGATGGTAGTCTCCGGCGAATGTGGTTCCAGCATGACGGCGCTCCTGCACATTTCGCAAATGCTGTGCGTGCTTACCTATGCAGACAGTTTGGTGGTCAATGGATTGGCCGCAGTGGACCGGTTTCTTGGCCACCACGTTCACCGGATTTATCTCCAATCGATTTCTTTGTATGGGGTGCTATGAAAAACATGGTGTACGAGACCCCTGTTGATAGTGCTATGGATCTTGTAGCACGCATATCAGTTGCTGCCTCAAACATCCGGGAAATGCCAGGCATCTTCCACAGGGTCCGGCTGTCCATGCAACGCCGTTGTGAGTCATGCATTCTAGCACATGGTCGGCAGTTCGAGCACCTCTTGTAAGTCTGTACAACCAATGCAAAGAAATGTTACATGTAAGATAATAAATGTTTTTTCCTTACCACTTCCTTCTTATGTGTTCTTTCCATCATTGAACTGGGGTCATTTTGCCCTACTACATGGCATATGCGCCCATGCTTTCCTATGTGAAATCTCCTTCGTTTCTTATTACCTACCTCCCCACCAAATATTGATGATGAATTCTGAATCACCCTGTACATACAAAATCCTCATGCAGCCATAGGCTAAGGAGGTTCAACCAGACTGTGCAATTTTCCTCTCCAGACGAGTCTATTTTGAGCTACAGCTGCTGCATTTGACCACTCTAGGCCAATTCTAGAAAGGCCCTGTTTGACATTGTCTGCCCATCGAATCCTAGGTCTCCCCCTTTTTCTGATACCCTTAGGTACACTGTTCATAATCCTCTTTGCCAATCTGCAGCTATTCATAAGGGCAACATGGCCAAACCAATGCAATCTCTCTCTGCACAATATGCTGTTCAAAAGAGGTTGATGACTCCTTCTTCTAACTTCATCATTACTTAAAGATCAAACAACCTAATGCCCAAGATACTGTGTAAGCATCTAGAATCAAAGGCATCAAGTTCCTTGCTATTCTGCTTACAAAGGGTCCCTGTTTTGCTACCATAACTAACCTTAGAAAGAACCAAACTATTTTACAGCCTAATTTTAGTCTTTGGTGTATATGCCTATTTTTCTATACTCTCCATAGATTCTTAAAAGTCCCAGCGGCAATCCCTATTCTTCTATTTATCTCATGCCACACATCACCAATATCTGTTACATACCTCCCAAGATAATTAAACTGAGACACTTGCTCAATAGTACAGCCATTCAAAGCAACTGAAGTACAATCTGCCTGACCAATTTTCATCACTTTAGTTTTTTCTCTGTTTATCACCAAACCTACTCTATTACCATTCTCATGAACAGCCCTAATGAACGAATTCATCTCATTAACATCATTTGCTAAAAGGGCTAAATCATCAGTATAATCTAAATCAGAAATTTTGAATTCTCTAGACCATTTAAGGCTAAAATCTTTCCCTTGCAAAGAATTTCACATTACTTACTCAATAACTAAAGAGAAAAGGAGACAAAATGCACCCTTGTCTAACTCCACTCGCAATGCTAAACCAATCGCTGCAAGATGTACTGACTCTCATACACAACTCAGTGTTATTATAGAGATCTCTCATTACACTAACTAACTTATCAGGTAATCCATATGATCTAAAGATCAACCACAAATTATGTCAATCAACAGAGTCAAAAGCTTTTTTGAAATCTATAAAGCTAGCAACCAGGTTTCTGAAACTCTAAACAATTCTCAAGAATCTGCCTAAGTGAAAATATTTGATTAATACATCCCCTACCACTTCTGATTCCACACTGTTCATCACACAGTTGTCCATCAACCAAATTCTTAATTCTATTAAGCAAATTGGCAATACCGTTCAGTGTTTCTAAGAAATGGCAATCAGATGGCTTTATCAAATTATTTATTTTGTAGTTTAACAAAATATGCAACAAATTAAAAAAACAAAATGTTATTTTTAAGTCTTAATTACATATTTTTATAAGATATATATATAAATAAAAAAAGATTACAACAGCTATTTTTATATGTCAAATTTTATATGTCTTTAATTTTATACGTCTTAATTTTATATATGTATTTATACATTTTTATGTGTCTTTAAAAAATAGTTTTTTTTTGTTGTAATTAAAACGTATACATACATACATCCTTGGCCTCTCATTTCACATTTTGCGAACATATACAGACAATGTGGACACCTGAAGGGTTAATGTGCAGAAGATATGGCTCTCTTGCTCACCCAATTACATACCATCCAATGAATGCCAGCCATTCCAAGTGCATCAGTATCTGCTTTCTGACCAAAGGCATGGAGGGGTTTAGCAGAGGTAAATTTCAAACCTGTGAACTGCAGTATATGAGCCTGGCCTGCTCCAACTCACCCAACCTCCACCCAGGTGATAAACAAAGAGAAAACTAAAGAGATGAAAATTGGTTTGGCAGATTGTTGTTCAGTTATTTTAAAGAGTTGCACTCTTGAGCATTACTTTTTGCACACAATTGGCTAATGGCAAGGTCACAAGGACCCCAAGGGCTAAGAGAAGGTTTGGGGAAAAAGACCCACTAGACAGCTATTAGGAGTCAGATGGTAGCCCTCCTGTCAATGCTATCCAGCATGTTCTTTAATGTATTTTGAAACTATGTTTCCAAATATGTTAAAAAAATTAGGTTTCCAAACTATGTTTTTCCAAATATATATCCAGACTTAGGATATATATTATATATCTTTAACATATTTGGAAATATATATGGGTTATGGCTCTCCTGCACATGGGGCCAAGGCTTAACATATCATCTGATGGATGATGGCCTTTCCAAGCTCATCCATGTCCCCTATTAACTGAGGGCAGGAAGTTTTGCAGAGGTAAATCTCAATGCCGAGAAACCATGAAAAAACTTTACCCATGAAAGCAAGAATAACTGAAAATTGACATATTTAGACACTTTTATTTAAAGAACTCATAAATATAATACAATGGTATATCAAAAACCCATGTATATGCATAACCTGATCTTATTCTATTCAGCACATCCATATAAATATAAAATAGCAGCCTTCAATAACTTTTTCTTTCATGCAAACTGATACTGCTCTAATGTGCAAGCATTGAAATCAAAACTGGATAATACATATTCAATAGATCAAAAAGCTGGTTATAAATATGAGGAAATAAAATTTCTAAGAAAGTAAAATTTAAATTGAGGGCAAGCAATCAACCTAGGCAAACTCTACTCCCCTCCCCCCACATAAGCACTTCTATTTTAATCCTCAAACATACTATAGCAGTACCATACACTGCATTCCACATAAACTATCAAAATATATCACATTCATTCAAACGAATTAAGGGTACCAGTTTCAGTTATTAATATTAAACATTATCATCCTCCTACTCAAGCAGCCATGGGCTAAGGAGGTCCAACCACACCATGCAATTTAGTTCTCCAAGCATATCTGTCCTGAGTTACATCTGCTGCATCTCTCCACTGCATATCAATTCTAACAAGGTCCTGTTTGACATTGTCTGCCCACCACATCCTAGGTCTCCCCATCTTTCTGAGGCCTTCAGGAACACTGTTCATAACCTTACTGTTCATAACCTTACTTGCTAATCTATAATTATCCATACAGGCAACATGGCCAAAACCAACAGAGTCTCTCTTTGCACAATATGATGCTTAAAAGAGGTTGCCAATTCCTTTGCCTAACCTCATCATTACTTACAAAGTTGAACCACCAAATGCCCAAGATACTGCATAAGCATCTAGAATCAAAGGCATCAAGTTTCTTGTTATCCTGCTTACAAATCCATGTATGTACTCCATGTTTCACTACCATAACTAACCATAGAAAGAACCAAACTATTATACAGCCTAATTTTAGTCTTTAGATGTATACGCCTATTTTTCCACACTCTCCATAGATTCCTAAAAGTCCCAGAAGCAATCCCTATTCATCTGTTAATCTCATGCCACACATCACCAGTATCTGCTGTATAACCCCCAAGATACTTAAACTGAGACACTTGCTCAAGGATGCAACAATTCAGAGCGACTGAAGCACCATCACCAAACCAACTCTATTACCAGTCTCATCAACAGCACTAATGAAAGAATACATCTCATCAACATCATTATCCAACAAGGCCAAATCATCTGCTAATCTAAATCAGAAATTTTGAAATCTCTGGACCATTTAAGGTGAAAATTTCCCTTTGCAAAGAATTTTTCATAACATATTCAATAACCAAACTAGCCTTAACTGGCATAGTGGTTAGGCAGCTGGCAACTGTTCCAGCAAGGCAAACTTTGTGTGTTGTGTTAGCTCTAACTAAGGCAGTGGTTAGTAGTGACTTCGGTCTTAGTAGGGCATGCCCTTGTATGAGAAGGCCTGTATTAAGCTAGGAGTAGCTTCTAGGATTCTTCCCTGTCCTATATGTCGCAAATCAATCAATCAATCAAATCAATCAATCAAACTAAAGAGAAAAGGGGACAAAATGCATCCTTGTTGAACACCAGAAGCAATGTTAAACCAATTGCTACAAGCCTTACCAACTCTCACACATGACTCAGTGTTATTATAGAGAGCTTTCATTATGTTAATTAACTTATCTGGTATTCCATACGATCTCACAATCAACCACAAATTATGACGATCAACAGAGTCTAAAGACTTTAGAAAAATCAACAAAACTAGCTACCAAAGATTTCTGAAACTCTAAAATTTCTCAAGAATCTGCCTGAGTGTAACTATCTGATCTATACATCCCCTACCACTTCTGAATCCACATTGCTCATCACACAATTGACTGTCAACCAGATTCTTAATTCTATTAAGCACAATCATGCAAAGAACTTCACCTGGAACAAAGTAGGCTAATACCCCTATAGTTATCACAAGAACTGCAATCACCTTTTTTTAAAAAGAGAGATAATAATAGCTCTGGTAAAATCCTTAGGAACCATGCCTTTACCATAAAAGACATTCAAAATTTCAGTCGTCCACATGGTAACTGAAACATTCCCACTCTAAGCATTTCCATAGTAATTTCATCTACCCCTGAGAATTTATGTAATTTAAGTTTAGAAATAGCCAAACTAACTTCAGACTATGTTATAGGGTCAACATTAAAGCCAGTAATGCATCTATCATCATCACAAACAATGGGAGTAGAACTAACCACATTGTTTAGAATAAAAGTTCTCAACATGGGGTATGCAGTAAAAATTTTGGGGCATGCTGTGAGAGCTCAAAAGTCACTAGATATATGTTATATCTATATGTGTTTTATTTTATTCCCATTGTTATACTATAACTATAGTGTTATCTGTCTATACAAGGGGTAAGCCAGTATTCCTTGTATAGGGTACGCCAGTATTCCTTGTATACACATTTCCAGGGGGTACGTGATGAAAAAAAATGTTGAGAACCACTGGTTTAGAACTTCACTGAAATGCTCAGCCCACCTAACAATGACAGAATCCTCACCTTCTATAATCTTACCTAGCTTATCCTTTAATCTCTGTATACCTGACCGTTTTATAGCACACAAAACATTAACTATCTGGTACAGCTTTCTTCTGTTGTGCTGTCTAACTGCTTCCTCAGCTTTGTCAGCCAAGCCATAAAGCCAGAGATTCTTATCAGCAGCTAAGTGATCCTTTACACATGTATTAAGCTCTCTATAATGCTTTCTATTAGGACTAGTAGGGAATTGATGAAATACATTTCTGCAGTTCTTTCTTTCTGAAATATGATCAAGTGCCTTATCACTCAAATAACTCTGCCTCATCTACTCCTTTTTTCCTAAAAGAGTACTGTTAGTTTCAGGAAAAGGCTGTTTAAAACAGTCTCATTCTTCCTCCACTTCAATAGTAAGCAAACTATAACTGCCATAATGACAAAGCAACCTATCATGGTAAGCTTTAGCTACAACTGTTTAGTTATAACTGGGTCTTCCAGAGCTTCAGTGTTAAAGGTAACTTTTTCAACTTTAGCAAAACACTTCTTAAGTTTAAGTTGCAAGACACTTTTAACAAGATAATGGTCAGATCCAATTTCAACTCTCCTATATGGTATTCCCATAACAGAACTAGCCAATCTGCTGTACCTGTTTTTAAAAGTTGAATGGGTGTTAATTAATATATAATCTATCATATTCCTATGCAGCCCATCAGGTGAAACCCATATGTACTTATGTATGTCGCAGTGTTTGTAATAAGTGTTAGTTATTCTCAAACCATTAGGTTTACTTACCTGTAGGAGATGTTGCCCATGCCATTGCAGCTACCAATACCAAAAGGGCCTATCACCCCTCCCTAAAGGTAAGAATCAGTACCAACTTTGGAATCGGTAAGCTTCGATAGAATGACAGAATTCAAAATATCCTGAAGTTATCCATAAAATGTATCCTTCTCATCCTCATCAGCATCTTCAGTGGGGGCAGTGTCTGCTGAGAAGCAGACCTGCACCTTGGTGATGCTTATTATCGTCCCTCCCTGAAAAGAGAAATTTAAGATTATTTTTAAGAATCTGACCTCTATCTGTCAATCTGGTCTCTTGCAAACTGGGAATATCTAAATTATAACAGTGGAATTCTTGTGTGAGGACAAGATAATAAGTTCTGTGCAGAGTCCTCACATTCCAACTACCTATGGAATGATGGTTGATTGTTGATTGTATGGAATACCTGGCAAGTAAGTTAGCATAATGAAAGCTTTCTATAATAACACTGAATAATGCGAGAGAGTTGATAAGGCTTGTAGGAATTGGTTTAGCATTGCTTCTGGTGTTCAACAAGGGTGCATTTTGTCTTCTTATCTCTTCAGCTTGGTTATTGATAATGTTATGTGAAATTCACTGCAAAGGAAAGATTTTGGGCTTAAACGGCCTATAGAACTGAAAATTTCTAATTTACATTATACTGATGATTTAGCCCTTTTGGCAAATGATGTTGGGTTGTTTTACCTCTGAGCAGTTTTTTCTTTGCACACAATGGACTAAATGGCTAGATCACAAGGTCCCTGAAAACTCAGAGTAGGTTGGGGGAAGGGACCACTGGAACAGGCAAATGATGTTGATGAGATGAACTATCATTCGAACTGTTGATGAGACTGGTAGTAGAGCAGTTTTGATGATAAACAGAGAAAACTGAAGTGATGAAAACTGGTCAGGCAGTTAGAGCTTCAGTCACTCTGAATGGTTGTGCCCTTGAGCAAGTGTCTCAGTTTAATTATCTTGGGAGTTACGTAACAGATACTGGTGATGTGCGGCATAAGATTAACAGGTGAATAAGGATTCCCTCTAGGACTTTTAGAAATCTATGGAGAGTGTGAAGAAATAGGCATATACACCTAAGGACTAAAATTAGACTGTGTAATAGTGTGGTTCTTTCTAGGGTTAGTTATGGTAGTGAAACTTGGACGCTTTGTAAACAAGGTAACAGGAAACTGATGCTTTTAATTCTAGATGCTTAAGCAGTATCTTGGGTATTTGATCATTCAACTTTTTAACTAATTATGAGGTTAGGCAAAGGAGTTGGCAACCTCCTTTAAGCACCATATTGTGCAGAGAGAGACTCCACTGGTTTGGCCATGTTGCCCGTATGGATAATTATAGATTAGTGAATAGGGTTATGAACAGTGTGCTTGAAAGCCTGAGAAAGAGAGGGAGACCTAGGATTCAATGGACCTCGTTAGAATTTGTGTATGGCAGCCAGATGTAGCTCAGGAGAGAGGATTGGGTTGTTTTACTTCTGAGCGGCACTTTTTTGCACACCATGGGCTAAATGGCCAGGTCACATGGACCCTGAAGGCTCGGAGAAGGTTGGGGGAGGAGACTCATTGGAACAGCTATTGGGAGACAGATGGTAGCCTCCCATTAAAGCCATCCAGCATGTTCTTTAATGTGTGCAGGGTATGGCTCTCCCACACACAGGACCAAGGCTTTATGTCCCATCTGATGAATGGCGACCTTTCCAAGCCCATCAGGGTCCCCTACTGACCATGGGCAGGATGGGGAGTTTTGCGCAGATAAATTTCAACACTGACCCAGCTGGGTCTCGAATCTGGGAACTGTAGATTATGAGCATGGCATGCTACTGACTGAGCCACTCCCACTCCCCTCAAGAGAGAGATGCTTGGAACTAAATTGCACCATCTGATTGGACATCCATAGTCCATGGCTGCTACATGATGATGATACCTACCTATTGAAGGACATCTGAATGCCATGATGTATTTAAACATCATTGCTGGCAAAGTTCATCCCTTCATGGATACAGTTTATCCTCGCTTAGATGGACATGTTCCGCATGATAATACACCTGCTCACAAGGAAATCACCAAATGGTTCCAGGAACATGCCAATGTTTTCCTTCCTTCATTGGCATGCACAGTCCCCAGACCTAAACCCTATCGAGCATGTTTGGGATGAGGTGATAAGGTTGTTCGCAGCGAAACTGTGCCACCGTCCAATTTGTAGCATTGCAGCAAGTATGTAACAATAATTTCCACATGGGTACGACATTCCTGCACAATGCATCCAGCATCTTGTAAGTTCCATACCCCGATGAATCTGGGCTGTTCTGAAGGCCAAAAGAGGTGCAACAAACTATTAGGTATTTGTACCTAATAAATTGGCATCTCAGAGTATATATCAAACAACAAATAAAATTATTAAGAACCAGAAGTTATATCTATCTATCTATTAATACATGTTGTTCAAATTAAAAGTGAATGTCAGAAATGAATTATTTCTTGACCCATTCAAATTTACTGTGCTTATGCAGACATTTGTCCTAACATGAAATTAACAACATGCTACCTTCTTTCATAGAGTGACTTTGGCTTTGCATGAGGAAGTCGGACAATGCACCGCATCTCTTCATCTGACTTCAACTTCCTTCTTTTCTTGGCATTTTTTAGAGGTCCAGAAATGTGAAAATCTAATAGGAAAGATGGCAGGACTATAGGGAGGATGTTTCAGGCACTCTGAACCATGTTCAGTGTTGTTATTTTTACTTGGACTGGTATGGGGGCAGTCATCTTCATGCAACCGCCATTTTACATAAAAGTCCTGGATTCTTTGACTTTATTGCCTGCCTTCAAATTAGAATTATAAACTGTTTTTTTTTTCTCCTAAAATAATGTTCTTCCCATTTCTTGAGGCCAAAATGTCCTTTCATGAAAAATCACAGGCAAAAGAAAATTTTGAAGTTCTAAGATCAGGTTCACACATGTGCATGTTGTGATAAGATGTGGTCTCATGTTGCTTGTGCCAAATTCTGATCCTTCCATCAGCATGATGCAAAAGCTTGAGTCATCCAACCCTTTTCCAGTCCTCAACATTCCAGTGTCGATGCTCTTGTGTCCACTGGAGTCGCACTTTCATGTTCTTTGCTGACAACATCAGTACTATGCATGGTCAGTGGCTGTTGTAGCACATTTGTGATAAGGTCTGATACATGGTGCATTTGGAGATGGCCTTCTGCACACCAATGCTTAATCCACTGTGATTTGCCTGGTTGTTGCTTGTCTCTTCACATGCATGATTCTTGCCAGTCTCCTTTGACTCTCTTGGATCTGCAAGCTGTTATAGATTAAGATATAGCTCTCTGACCATGTTTGTTCATGCAATGATTTAGAGCAACTGTTTCTTTCATATGCAAAGATGCTTTTAGTCTGAGAAAAGCAACTGTTTAAAAATACAAAGACTGACCACAGATAAAGGAGAGTACAGTTAGGTAATTCCCAAAAATCCCATGGTTGTAATAGAACAATTTCAAACAGGCCTGTGAACTTTCAAAGAGACATTCACCACTCCACATTTAGTACAACTTAGCTTAATAAATGCAGCTTATATTTCACTTAGAATGTAGCATTTACATTTTTTTTATAATACAATGAATTATAAAAAAAAATACTTGGTAAGTGATAATACATCAAATATTTAAGTGTTGTAGATAAAAGAAAACAAGAAACAAAGTTACCTAATGTCCTTCCTTGACAAAAACATTGGCAACCTTACTTCAAATGCCCATAGTTAAGACAATATATTGTTGCGAGTTAATGACATCATCAATGTCCATAAACTCAATTAACAGCGACTCAGATAGACAAATTAACCATTTCGCTTATGTCTCTCAGACATGTGAGAGAAAATGAAGCCCATTCATACATAATCCCAGAGACATTTGAGTAGCTGAGCTCATCTCATCAAATATTAATAAATATCAGTAGCTTATATGATATCAGTAGATTCTGCAGATAATAGATAAGCCACTGCAAAGTGATTGCAAGGATTGTTTTTACAAATCCATTACAATTATCAGATGTGGTTATGTTATGAAAATTGGTAAAATATGGAATATTGCCAACAAGACTGGCAATATGTATGTGGGTCCATTTTACAAGATGTTCCCCTCCTCTCTTTCCCCCTCCCCAAAAAAGTACTTCCCATGCCTGTACCAAGCAAATAAGAAAAGCGAGAACTAGTATAAATGTGCTCTGCTTGCTTCCCCTATTCTGAGTACTACAAGGATTTCTACCCAGAAAAATTTTTAAATACAAGAAAATTTTCATTTCAACATATTGCAAATAACAGTTTTTTTTTTTTCATTCAACAGTTTAACTCAAATCAGATATTATAAAAATTAGGTTGGTTGTTTTACCTCTGAGTGGCACTTTTTTGCACACAATGGGCTAAATGGCCAGGTCACAAGGACCCCGAAGGCTCAGAGGTTGGGGGAGGGGACCCACTGGAACAGCTGTTGGGAGACAGATGGTAGTCTCCCATCAAGGCCATCCAGCATGTTCTTTAACGTGCACATGGTATGGTCTTCCCGCACATGGGGCCAAGGCTTTACGTCCCATTTGATGGACGATGATGACCTTTCCAAGCCCGTCGGTGTCCCCTACTGACCATGAACAGGGAGGGGAGTTTTGCAGAGATAAATCTCAATGCTGACCCAGCTGGGACTCGAACCTGGGAACTGCAGATTATGAGCCTGGCATGCTACTGACTGAGCCACCCCTGCCCCAATAAAAATTAGGTGAAATTTAGGATTATACATATTAGGCAAAATTCTACTTTATACAATAGTAAGTCTAGGCATGTTTAGTGTAAAAATATTCATAAGCCAATGGGTTAAAATATCAACATATTGCACACTAATAAACTTTGGATGCTTCCATGTGAGGTCTGTCTATCACATTCACACCATACTTCCCAGTAATTCTGGTGTTGATGAATTCCTCCTATGTATACACATTTTAAGCCGTCCCATGGTCGAGTGGTTAGCACACTTGGCTAGTAATCTAAGGGAACTGGGTTCGAGCCCCAGGTAAGGCATGGATGTATGTGTTGTTTTTCTGCTGAGGTCCTGCCATCCTCTCAGATCTTCTACTGTGGCATATAAACTGACAGGCTCCTGCCAGACCTCTGTGGCAAGCAGCTGCTTGAGGGGATATTTTATTTATATACACATTTTCCTGTGTGAGGGTACAAAGATCACTTGGTTCATTACCCAATGTAAGGGTTTTAAGCCCTTATGTAAACTTTCCAATAATAATGTTCAAGTAATTTTTTGCCACTGAACTGCTATTAGTCCCATAAAATTTATAATACTTACTGTCTACCAGAAACATACAAGATACAATGGCCTAATAATTAATGAAGAACTGGCTGAAAACACTGAGTTTAGATTACAGTGGAAAGCAAACCCAAAGTCTCCTGAAAACAGGTGTTATTCTTCCTACTGAACTTTACCTAGCCTAGTTCAACTCCAGCTAATGGGAAACTATGAACTTTGATTCCACAATTTCCAGGTACTCATGGTGCATCTGTAGATTAGAAACAAAAATTAACTACCACCTGTTTTCAGTTAAATCTTTGATTGTTATTAGGCCACAGAAAATGTCATGTGGTTTAATAACAACAAAAAAAAAATAGTATCTATGCACTACTATTATCGACATTTTGACTGATAACTACGTTTCTGCATGTTTGACTATAAAAATACTATCTTTCTGTGAACAGTTACTCTGTCCCATTTCAGGCATGATAATCCTTTCATCATTATGTAGAATCAATGCTTAACATCTTATCTTTCACTGAAATGGGTATCTAGTATATTAAGTATGGTGGTTAGGATGCTGGTTTTTTAGCCTGTGGACCCAGGATCGATTCTATGTCTGCCTTGCTTCATCAGCCACTGAATTTAAAATTTCTCCCAATGTGTAAATATTGGAAGGAATTGTATGCAACCCACTGGATATTTCAAAAATTGCTTTGGATTTTGTAAGATGAGATTTGTAAGGTGGGAGATATGTTTGTGAATGGTTAAAAAAAAAGAGGAAATAGTAGTTTGGAGGAACTGAGCTAGCTGGTTAGTGAGAGTGACAATATCTAGTAAGGGCAGATTGAAAGCATAATACTGGTCAACCGATGGCAGTATGAATCCCTGTTGATCATAGAATCAAAGTTTATCATTTTCTGTTAGCTGGTTAGTTGAATTATGTTTGGGATAGATAAATAGGAAGGACCCTTGACATGCTATCTGGAGATTACTGAAAACATGTTCAGGAGGTTTTACTCCCACCAAAACTCATTTTTTCAACTGCTACAAACTTTTCTTTCCATAATTAAAAAACAATTAATAAAAAAGTATGCAATATTAAAACTTACAGGATTAACAAGCAACGAGAATGTTTAATCACTCCCCAGATCAACGTGAAGCAAAGTATGATAAGCAAGCACAGAAGACCTATTGTTACTGGCCACCTGAAACATAGACATTTGCATGATAATGAAAGTGTAATATATGATATTAGTATAAAACAAATTTTAAATCAATGTAATCTATTAATCAATTAAAGTAAAATATTACATATCTGT
Organism: Ryuthela nishihirai; assembly: GCA_038380435.1. Taxonomy (NCBI): domain Eukaryota; kingdom Metazoa; phylum Arthropoda; class Arachnida; order Araneae; family Heptathelidae; genus Ryuthela; species Ryuthela nishihirai. The sequence goes on along the minus strand of JAWZYU010000021.1, from coordinate 12,573,803 downwards.
AGCCAATGAATGATAACATGATAAAACAATTTTTGTAAGAGTTCATTTTCACTGCAAATAATAATTTCAGTTATTTAATTACTACCATCACTGTTAAAGACAAAGTAAAAACTTATATTACTCAGAGGCAAGTCTTAGTGTATGTCATCGGCACTCCTACTGGTGAAAGTCACAGCTAACACATATTTTCATTTACTATGTTTTACTGTATCATCAAATTGCACACTGATGAGAAATAGCATGCTGGTAATATAAATATGCTAACTCTGACTGGTCCGAAAACTAATTTGACAATTTAATAAGAATTTACTTTACTGAACTTCAATAATATTTACCACAAGCCAACGTACCCATCATTGCCAAGGGAAAAAATGTATTTTTAAAATGATGGCACATAGAATCAATGCTCAAGTTGGTACTTACTCTGACCTTTGGGCAGAGGTGTAAAGTCCTTCAGCCATTGTAGTTCCAATGGTAAAGAGGAATGTCTCCAAAGGTAAGTAAAACTTTAAGGTTTGAGAATAACTAGCATGCATTACAAACATCGAGGCATTTATAGATAACATGGGTTTCACATGATGGGTTATATAGGAAAATGATAGTTATATTTTAATTACCAGCAAATGGGCTAGTTTTGTTAGGAATACCAGATCATACAGAGGAACACAAACTAGGTCTGACCATTACCTACTTGGTCAAAAGTGTCTTGCAACTGAAGTTTAAGAAAAGTTGTGCTAAGTTTAAGAGAATTACTTTTAACATTGAAGCTCTGGAAGATCCAGATACAAGCAAAGCACACCATGATAGACTACTTAGTCATTATGACAATCATGGTTTCCTTACTGCTGAAGTTGAGAAAGAATGGGATCTATTTAAAAATGCTGTTCTTGTAACCAACAGTACTCTTTTAAGTAAAGAGGTATAGAGGAAACAATTGAGTGATATGGTTATGGAACTTATTTCTGAAAGAAGGAAGTGCAGGAATAATTTGAACCAACACCCTACTAGTCCTAACAGGCAGCATTACAAAAACGTAACGTGTAAAGGATCAGTTAACAGCTGATAAGAATCTTTGGCTTAATAACTTGACTGACAAAGCAGACAGCACAACATTAGGGGCTTGTACCAGATTGTTTTATATGTGGAAGAAACAGGCATGTTTTATGTGGGAAGAAACAGGCAGGTATACAGGGATTGAGGGATAAACATGGTAAGGTGGTTGAAGGTGAGGATTCTGTGATGGCAAGGTGGACTGAGCATTTCAGAGATGTTTTAAACAATGTGATTATTTCTACTCCCATTATTTCTAATGAGGATAGATGTTTAATGAGGACAGATGTATTACTGCCTTTAATGTTGGCCCTGTATCACATTCTGAAGTTGCTTTGGCCATCTCTAAATTAAAACTGCATAAATCCCCAGGGGTGAATGAAATCACACTGAAATGCCTAAAGCTGGGATAATGATATGCAGAATTTTTTGCAAGGAAAAGATTTTGGACTTAAATGGTCTAGAGTTTTTAGAATTTCTGATTTAGATTATGCAGATGATTGGGCCCTGTTTGTTAATGATACTGATGAGATGAATTCTTCCATTTGGGCTGCTGATGAAACTGGTAATAGAGTAGGTTTGGTAATAAACGGAGAAAGAAGTCATGAAAATTGGTCAGGCATATGGTGCTTCAGTTGCTTTGAATGGTTGCACCCTCGAGCACATGACTCAGCTTAATAATCTTGGGAGCTGTTTAACAAATGCTGGTGATGTGTTGCATGAGGAAGCATGTATTATTCAAAAATAGGTCTAAAGACTAAAAATTTAGGCTATATAATGGTTTAGCCTAAATTTTCTTTAAACTTTCTAAGATTAGTGTTTCGTAATGAAATGTGAACTCTTCGTAAGAAATATAACAAGAAACTTGATGCCTTTAATTCTAGATGCTTGTGCAGTATCTTGGGCATTAGGTGATTTGACTTTGTAAGTAATGATGAGATTAGAAGAAGGAGCCATGAACCTCCTTTGAATAGCATTTTGTGCAGAGAAAGACTGTGTTGGTTTGGCCATAAGCATAGCTGAAGATTGGCAAATGGGATTATAAACAGTGTACTTAAAGGCTTCAGGAAAAAGATGAGACCTAGGATGTGATGGGCAGACAATGTCAAACAGGACCTTGCTAGAATTAGCCTATGTGGCTGAATACAGGGTTGGGTTTGTTTTACCTCGAGTGGCACTTTTTTGCACGAAATGGGCTAATTGGCCAGGTCACAAGGGCCCTGAAGGCTCAGATAAGGTTGAGGGAGGGGACCCACTAGAACAGTTGTTGGCATATGGTATGGCAACACTAGAACAGTTGTTGGCAGACAGATGGTAGCATCTTTGTCAAGGCCATCCAGCATGTTCTTAAATGTGCACAGGGTGTGGCTCTCCCATACATGGAGCCACAGCTTAACATCCCATCTGACGCATGGCAACATTTCCAAGCCCATCGGTGTCCCCTACTGACCGTGGGCAGGGTGGGGAGTTTTGTAGAGATAAATCTCAACCCTGATCAAGCTGGGACAGAACCTGGGAACTACAGATTACGAGCCTGGTGTCACCCTGCCCCAGCCAGGAGTACTGCCTGCCACCCTGCAGCAGCTGTAGCTAAGGACAGACATTTCTGGGAGGAAAAATTACAGTCTGGTAGGATATCCAAAGTCCATGGTTGCATGAGGATTTTGTATGTATGTACAGAATTATACCAAGTTTCTTAAAATTACCTCCCACAAGTGCACACACACACTAAATATGCACTTAAACTAATGAAAAATACATTTCAATATCACATTAGAAAAAATATTAAACTTCTTGGAAAGTTCTACAAATAATAACCTCAACAATCGTATTACTAGCAGTGAAGAGGCTGCATGAGAATATGCTGAGTAAAGAATATAATCATAAAACACTTATTCCTAAGAACAGAATTTTGTTTCGCAAATAAAAAGAAAACCTACAGAAGTAACAATAGCTAAGGCATTTTTTTCCTAACTACTCATATCGTTATACAACCAATGTCAGTCAGTACCATCCGAGGCTACTTGTTTCAACAGCCTATTGTCACTAACGAAAACATTCATTCTGCAATTTAAAACACCCACAAAAATCAATAATATCATCGGAGATGGTTATTCTAACAAGCACAAAGTGCTAAGAAAACCCCAGAACAAAACTATCAGAGACAACCATTTCAACCTGAACATACTGCTGACCTTTTTAGGCCCTTTTTATCCACTCCCAAGAACACACTAATCTTATATCAAACCTAAAAACCCAAAATGGTAAACAATTCACCACCAATCCACAGTATGAAAAATCCTCAGGAAAACTAATCCCATCAGAGATAAGAAGTTCAAAAAACACAAATGATCATAAACAACTCACAGGAGATCAGTATAAAAAAAAAGGCCCCAGAACTAAATAATCCCATCAGAAAAAAACAAGCCTAAAAACATGAATTATCGTAAACAATTTACATCTGATCCGCAGCATAAAAAAGCCCCCTGAGCAAAATAATACCATCAGAGACAACAAGCCTAAAAACATGAAATTTCTTAAACAATGCACTGCCATTTGCATTATTAATAAAAACAGAACTCTAGAAAAGGTTAGAAAAAACAATCATATCAGCAGCTAACTGATCCTTTACATGTTTATTAAGCTCTCTGTAATCCTTTCTATTAGGACAAGTAGAGTACTGATTAAGGACATTCCTGCAGTTCCTTCTGAAATAAGCTGAAGTGACTTATCACTCAAATATACTGCTCACAAAAATTAGGGGATATTTCAAAATGAATATAAAGCAATGAATTATCCCCTAATTTTTGTGAGCAGTGTAATTCTGCCTACTTTGCTCCTTTTTTCCTAAAAGAATACTGTTAGTTTCCAAAAAAGCCTGTTTAAAATGGACCCATTCTTCCTCAGCTTCAGTAGTAAGCAAACCATGACTGTCATAATGAATAAGTAATCTATCATGGTAAGCTTTAGCTATAACTGGGTCTTTCAGAACTTCAGTATTAAAGGTAAATTTTTTAACTTTAGCAGTCATTATGACAGTCATGGTTTACTTACTACTGAAGTTGAGGAAGAATGGGTCCATTTTAAACAGGCTTTTTTGGAAAACAACAGTACTCTTTTAGGAAAAAAGGTGCAGAGGAGGCAGAATTATTTCAATGATAAGGCACTTGAGCATAATTCAGAAAGAAAGAACTGCAGGAAAATTCTTAATCAATACCCTACTAGTCCTAATAGAAAGCATTACAGAGAGCTTAATAAACGTGTAAAGGATCTGTTAGCTGCTGATAAGAATCTTCGGCTTGATGGCTTGGCTGACAAAACCAAGGAAGCAGTTAGACAGCATAACAGCAAAGAGCTGTACCAGATAGTTAATGTTTTGTGTAATCAAAAGCAGACAGGTATAGAAGGATTGAAGGATACACAAGGTAAGGTGAGAATTCTGTCATGGCTAGGTGGACTGAGCATTTCAGTGATGTTCTAAGCCTAAACAATGTGGTTAGTTCTATTCCCATTGTTTGCAATGATGAAAGCTGCATTGGTGGCTTTAATGTTGGCCCTATAACACAATCTGAAGTTATTTCGGCTATTTCTAAACTTAACTTCAGAAAACACCAGGGGTAGATGAAATTACTACGGAAATGCTTAGAGCTGGGAATGTTTCGGTTACAACATGGATGACTGAAATTTTGAAATCTTTTATGATAAAGGCATGGGTTCCTAAGGATTTTACCAGAGCTATTATTATCCCTATTTTCAAAAAAAGGTGATCGCTGTTCTTGTGATAACCATAGGGGTATCAGCCTACTCTCTGTTCCAGGTAAAGTTCTTTCCATGTTTGTGCTTAATAGAATTAAGAATCTGGTTGACAGTCAATTGCGTGATGAGCAATGTGGATTCAAAAGTGGTAGGAAATGTGTAGATCAGATATTTTCACTTAGGCAGATTCTTGAGAAATGTTTAGAGTTTCAGAAACCTTTGGTTGCTAGCTTTGTTGATTTGAAAAAAGCTTTCAACTCTGTTAATCATCATAATTTGTGGTTGATTGTGAGATCATATGGTATACCAGACAAGTTAGTTAACATAATGAAAGCTCTCTATAATACCACTGAGTCGTGTGTGAGAGTTGGCAAGTCTTGTAGCAATTGGTTTAGCATTACTTCTGGTGTTCAACAAGAGTGCATTTTATCTCCTTTTCTCTTTAGCTTGGTTATTGATTATGTTATGCAAAATTCACTCATGGGAAAGATTTTGGCCTTAAATAATCTGGAGATATGAATATTTTTGATTTAGATTATGCTGATGATTTAGCCCTTTTATCAAATGATGTTGAGTTACTCTTTCATTACGGCTGTTGATGAAAGTGGTAGTAGAGTAGGTTTGGTTATAAACAGAGAGAAAACTAAAGTGATGAAAATTGGTCAGGCAGGCTGCGATTCAGTTAATCTGAATGGTTGCAGTCTTGAGCAGGTGTCACAGTTTAATATTCTTGGGAGTTATGCAACAGATACTGGTGATGTGTGACATGAGATTAACAGACGAATAGGGATTGCTGCCGGGACTTTTAAAAATCTATGGAGAGTGTGGAGATCCAAGATACTGTGATCACATATACACCAAGATACTGTGTAACACAGTATCTTGGGCATTAGGTGGTTTAACTTTGTAACTAATGATGAGGTTAGGCAAAGGAGTGTGCAACTTCCTTTAAGCAGCATATTGTGCAGAGAGAGAGACTGTTATTTTGGCCATGTTGCCTGTATGAGTAATTATAGATTGGCAAATAGGGTTATAAACAGTGTGCCTAAAGGCCTCAGAAAGAGGGAGAGATCTAGGATGCAGTGGACAGACATTGTCAAACAGGACCTTGTTAGAATTGGTGTGCAGTGGCCATATGTAGCAGATGTAGCTCAGGACAGATAGGATTGGAGAATAAATTGCACGGTCTGGTTGGATTTCCGTAGCCCAAGGCTGCTTGAGGATGATAATAATAATGATGATGATTGGCGAGTCTAGAAGTCAATAAACTTTTGCTTTATGAAATTGATTTTGAATTATTCATTTTATTCTCTTGGGTAGTGTGTTTATATCCTTGATTAAATTTTAATTTAACTGGGCCATCTCTAACCTAACATTCATTAAAATAAAGAACTTTTGTTTAATTTCTTGGCAAGATTAATTGCCTGGTATCTGACTTTTCAACTATCCAGCAAAGTAATTATTAACCTACTTTGGATGTTACACTGCAAAATCTGTACGTTGCTGCTATGGAGTCTACTAATACAGGAAGAGATTTTACATTTTTATGAGGATGCAGCTTAGAAAGAATGCAAAAAAAAAATTCATGCCAAATTCATCAGAAGCATATGAGAATCATGCCTGTTCCAGAGCTGCCAACCTTGCATAATTAAAAATTGGAGGAAATCGGAGCATGGCAGTTATGACAGCTTACAGTGCTCAGGCACATTTTTTTAATGCACCACAATAATGCGTTACATCTTAATACAAACTTTCAGACTCCCAGTGGTGAGTAATGGTGACGAAAATATTTGATTTTTTTCAGAATTATACCAAGTCTCTTAAAATTACGTCCGTAAAAAAAACCCTACTAAATATACAATATAAACTAATTATAAATGCATTTCAATATCACATTAGAAAGAATATTCTACTTCTTGGAAAGTTCTACAAATAATAGTCTAAACCAGTGATTCCCAACCTTTTCTGGACCATCGCCCCCTTTAGAAGAGAACAAAAATTTCAACGCCCCCCTAATCCACAATAGTTAATTTTATATGAAATATTAAAATATTGTTGAATACTATCTGTACCTAATTTATCTGTTTATTTATCTATTAAAAATCAAAAAGCAGAAATTAATAAAACGACAACCAAATGTACAATAAAATTGTTTATTAAAAATTTTAAAAATAAATACGGAATCAATAAGAAATAAAAAATAATGAGATAAACACAAAATTAATAATAAATAAATAAATTAATGAGATGGTTGAGGCTGGTGGAGTGTTAACAATTTGTTAATGTCGAGTTCCAATTTCGTTAACATCAATCGCCACGTTCAGTGATGTGTAGTCTGTTTCTCTTCTTTGACAGTAAATTAGCTACTGCACTGAATCCACGCTCAGCCATATAGGACGAAGGAAATGCGATTAAAAACTTCTGTACTATTGCTCACATCCAGGATAGAAAACTGGTATTGATTTTTGAAGCCAGAACTCTTGGTATCCATGTTTGAATTTTACTTTGAGTTCTTCAGTAGTCGTGAGTTCTAAGAGTTCCTCTTCCAAATTTGATGATTCTTCAGTATCTGTGTTTGCGAAAGGATCTAAAACCCAACTCGGTATATTCATGTTTAAAATATCTTGGAAACGCTCCGTAAAATCAATATGAAGAACTTCCAAGTGTTGGCAGTAAGTAAATCTTCCGGTTTTGCAGAGACTGCTGATAATGTGGGAAAGTAGTTGTATTCACCTCTACCTAGATTTCATTTGAATAGAAGAAGCTTTCCCGCAAAAGCAGCTATGACGTTTTTTGTTTTAGTTAAATTCAACTCATCACCTTGCAATTGTAAATTAACTTGATTAAATATTTTAAACAGGTCTGTCATATAAGCGATGTCATTTTTTGACGTAATCAGGTTTTCGCGCAATTTTTCATCTCTGTCTTCAAGAAAGTCCAGTACTGAGTCAAATAGATTGAAAAAACGATTCAGACAAACATCTTTAGAGAGCCAACGTACTTCTGTGTGCAGCAGCAAGTGATTGTAATCTTCATCATTTTCATTACAAAGCTTACCAAATAATCGGTCATTCAATGAATTGCTCCTAATCTTATTGATTGCTTTAATAACGTAATGGAGCGACGTATGCAGACGTTCATTCAAATTTTTTGCAACCAAATGCTGACGATGAATAATACAATGTACAGCGAGTACATTTGGTACTGCTTGTTTCAAATGCGCTATGAAACCCTTATGACGCCCTGTCATTGCTGGAGCACCATCAGTAGCAGCAGACAAAATATTGCAACTAGGAATTTCTTTCTCTTGAAAAAACTTTTGCATGGTATTAAATATAGATTCTCCCTTTGTATCAGATTCCAAATTTTTAGCAAGTAATAACTCTTCATGAATTTTTTCTTCTTCTATAAATCGTACGTATGATAAGAGTAGAGCTTCGTTATTTGGTAGAGTTGATTCATCGAGTTGAATGGAAAATTTACATGTCTTTAAGTAATCACATAATGATATTTCAACATCTTTTGCCATTTCATCTATTCTTCTTTGCACTGAATTATTACTGAGAAGAATTTTTTTGATGATATCTGATGGTGTCTTATGATGAAGAACAGTTTTTAATATCTCTTTGACTGCCGGCAAAATTAATTCCTCGCCAATTGTGTGTGGTTTTCCTGCTTTTGCAATTAACAATGAAACGTTATATGAGGCTCGTAGTCCATCATCATCTTGTTTAGAAGATGACACAAAAAGGTTTGACATAGTTGGCTGTTTTAAATATTGCTCTTCCAGTTCTTGAAATTAGGATAAATCTTTGTTCTTCTTATCAGCATGCATTTTATTTAAATGCTCTTGCAGCCTAGCAGGTTTCATAGCTTCATTTGAAAAAACTTTTCGGCAAATTAAACACATAGCTAATGATTGGTTTGTAGGAGAGTACGTAAATCCATATTTCAAATACTCAATACTGTACTGCCGGCATTTCTTTTTAGACGTAGATTCAGACATTTTCAAATACAAATTAACTTCTCAACAGATTTATAGATAGTTATAAAAATAATGTTTATAATGACTTCTAACACTTATCACTCATGACTATTTATCACGGCGAAGCACATAAAAATAACAAAACATTCCTAGAGCTATCGCTTTTATAGATTTGATTTTGTGCACGCATTAACTTGTATGTTTGCGATGCCGGCGCACTTGATCCGTAAACAAGTCATTTTAAGCTCCCATACTCTTGTCGAAACAGGTTAAATTGCATGAACCGCGTGTTTGCCTACCAACTTGCATGGACTTGTCACCGTCAATCTATTCTAAACTAAAACAAATTAGGTATAGGTATACCTAATGCTAATTTAAAAATGCTTATTAACGCGATAACAATAAGATAATTTACATAGCTAGATAAAATATTTATTCATGAAAACAGGTATTTTCAAAGTATTTTATTATATTAAAAAAAATTATAAAAAAAATATTAAATATAATAAATTTATTATTATTATATTATTATTGCATCGAGGTTGATTTGCCTATCAGGACGAACACACATGTCCAACATAATAAGCCTGATATAGTAGTGCATGGTAAGGTATTGAATGAGATTGCAATTATTGAAGTAGGAATAACATCTCAGGATAACCTGCAGACAGTAGAGGTTGAAAAGAAGAGGAAGTATGATCTGCTGGCTAATGAGTTGAGCCTAATTCACAAATGTAATGTTAATATTATACCTTATGTTCTGACGTGGGATGGTATTGTAACTACGTACCATAAAGCATACTCAAAGCGACTTGGAGTGGGAAAACATATTGAAGCTTATATCCAATCTGTGATCTTGAAGAGAACTTTTGAGAGCATCTCAGTCGACTTCAGACGTACCAGTACGCTAGTAGGCGGTAGCAGGGAACTTATTGTCCAAGCTGCAGTTGAAAAGCTGTACATGACTGATGAGGTAGTGGATGACCAGAATCACCAGGAAGACACCACAGAATAGAAGAGATAAAAAGGTTGTCACAGAAGATTCCATTAAATTTATTTATTTGACTGCCCCTCTTGACTGCCTCAACACCCCCCCCCCCCCCATTTGCCTCTGGATCCGCTACCGCCCCCATGGAAGGCTCCAGCGCCTACTGGGGGGCGGTATCGCCCCCGTTGGGGATCTATGGTCTAAACAATCATATTGCTAGCAGTGAAGAGACCATACAATGAGAATATGCTGAGTAAAGAATATAATAATTAACACATATTCCTAAGTATAAAATTTTGTCTCTACAAATAAAAGTAAAACCACAAGAACTAATAGTATCTAAGTATATATAAGAACTAATAACATCTAAGATCTATAATCAGTAATATTTCCTAACTGCACATATCATTATATGACGAATGTCAGTCAGTAACATCCGATGATACTTGCTTCAACAGTCTATTGTCACTAATAAATGTTCATTTTGAAACTTAAAAAAACTTGTCAAAAAAAATCCATAATATCATTGGAGACTGCTATTCTAACAAGCGCATACCACTAAACAATGAATTGCCATTCCACAATTTAATAAAACCCCAGAAAAAAATTACCGGCGACAATCGTTTCAACCTGAGCATACTATCAACAAATTGCTGTTCCGCCCTTTTTATCCCCATCCCAGAACACACACTAATCTTAAAACAAGACCTAAAAACAAAATTGTAAATAAATCACTGTCAATCGATAGTATAAATAAATCCCAGAACTAAATAATCCCAACAGAGAGAGCAAGTCTAAAAAAAAAAAACAAATTATCGCAAACAACTCGTTACCGATCTTCAGTAAAAAAAAACGCCCTAGAACTAAATAATACCATCAGACACAACAAGCCAAAAACCATGAATTATCATAAGCAATGCACTGCCATCTGCATTATTAAAAAAAAACCTAGAACAAGATAATCTCATCAGAGACAACCATTCTAAACAAACCATATCGCTAAAGAAGAAATTATCCCATTTCCCACAACACAATAATGGTGAATATTCATTAACTAAACATCATAAATCATTTGCAGCTTTCAGTAGCTATGTGAGGCAAAATTTACCCCGTTACATATTGATTATTAGTTATTAGTTTTTTTTACATTTTTGTTCATTAGTGATTAAAATATATTTACATAACGAAAAAGGTCTCGGCACCTGGTGAGGGGCTCACCATGTGCCGAGACTTTTACAGATGAAAACAAATTATCCTTTCCATTCAAACATTCTGAGTTTAGGATGATCATTTTATCATACCCATTAACCCATTACAAATTAAATTTCCTATTTTAAAAGATAGGAAACATAAGATAAAAAGCTTAAATCAGTTTAGTTACATTTTTGGCCTGTGTACTTCTTCATATTAACATAATTTAACTTAATTGCTAATAATCAAACAATATGTAGTAGGCATCATCCAACAATTAATAATAGATATATTACAAAAGTTAACATCTACAATAGAGAGAGAATGGCAACAATTATTGAATCCCATTATCCAGTGATTGGATCATTGGCAGTGGCAAGCTTCGTATGCAGCACAGGAAATGGTGGTTGCTGCAACCAACTGAACTGCTTCCCATGGAACCAGAATTTTTGATAGTAACGAAAATTAACTTGATTGCTAATAATATTCAAGCAGTAGGCATCATCCCTCATCAATAATAGATCAAACAATATATTTTAAAAGTTAGCATTACATCAGGAATAAAAAATGCTATTTGAAACTATTTTTTTAAAGTGCTTGGATTATTTCAAATAATATTCAAGCAGTAGGCATCATCCCTCATCAATAATAGATCAAACAATATATTTTAAAAGTTAGCATTACATCAGGAATAAAAAATGTTATTTGAAACTATTTTTTAAAGTGCTTGGATTATTGGCTTCATATTGCCAATAATCCATGACGCCAATAATCCATGATAAAATTGCAGCTTGTCATGTGGCACGGGAAGCACTGACCACAGTCAAGTCACTGCATCCGTAGGTTTTCGATATTAATGGAAGTTAACCAAATAGCTAATTATTAATAACTAACAATAAATATGTAAATATAATTCATTGATTAATATGTGAGTAATAACCTCTGAGTGGCATTTTCATGCAGTTTGAACATAAAACAATTCATACACACCTCTTGTGATTAGCTGCCGGTTATGAAGTTATGATGAAATGAAACTGGCATCGTCCAACAAATGACCAGCGAAATGCAATATGAAGATAAATAACAGTAGGAAACATAAAGTGCATAACCAATTATAATTAAAAAATGTCTCAACTGTAGTGAAAGAAAAGTTTTATTACCTTCTAAATACAATAGCCCAACCAGATAACAATACACATGCATGAGATCTATTTTCAAGTTACAATGACAATCATGGCCCACAGATGAAGGAAGTTCTCTAATCTGTATTATTCCCTTCACTGAAATTTCCACTTCTAAGTAATCCAATTAACATTTAGTTGGCTAGAGCTGGGATAGTTGCATGTAGGTTGAAAAAAACACCCATTTAGAAACAATCTATGGCCTTCAGCAACTCTGTAACAGAATTTAGGTATGGGTTGGGTTGTTTTACCTCTGAGTGGCACTTTTTTGCACACCATGGGCTAAATGGCCAGGTCACATAGACCCCGAAGGCTCAGAGAAGTTTGGGGGAGGGGACCCACTGGAGCAGCTGTTGGGAAATAGATGGCAGCCTCCTATCGAGGCCAACCAATGTGTTCTTTAATGTGCATAGGGTATTGCTCTCCCACACACAGGGCCACGGCTTAACGTCCCATCCGACGGATGGCAGCCTTTCCAACCCATCGATGTCCCCTACTGACCATGGGAAGGGCGGGGAAATTTGCGGAGATAAATCTCAAAGCTGACCCAGCTGGGACTCGAACCTGGGAACTACAGATTACAAGCCTGGTGTGCTACCGACTGAACCACCCCCCACCCCAAAATTTAGGTATGGACTTTGCCATGTGTTCTGTCCAGAAATAGTCAGCTGGAGTCTTATAGATTTCCTCTGATTGGTACTCAGGCGAACCCATAAACAAGCACAGATTAGGGAACAATTTTAATGAACACCTTTAATACAGTAAAAGAACTAAATCGAAAACAATTTTTCCCTTTCATTAACATTCTCCTCTTAAGAAAAGGGAAAAAAGACAGTAAACTTAGGAGGCAAATTTTAGTGTAAAACTGAAAAAAACCCTAAAAATGGGATTTTTGAATTTTAATCCAGTAATTGGAGAAAATACAATTAAATAGGAACAGTTGGCAGCTGTGCTATTCATATGGCTGTTCACAATGGATACACAAATTAAGAGGACAGCAGAACTTCAAAGACCTTCCTCGTGCAGTAAGACCAAAGGAAGAAGTGAAAGAGTACCATTGCATTGATATATTTTAGGTTTAGTTTATACTTTTTAGAGTGCATACAGGAAGATAGAAATATACTTAAAAATTTTAAAAATACCTATTTTTTTTCTATTTTGCTAAAACACCTACCTTCAGAAACTTTCATTTGATATGCAACTCATAAACATTGACCACAGTTTTCCTCCCTTTTGGAGTGGAGTTTGAGGTAGCCCATGACAATGGATACATCACAAGCTTTAATTTGAGGTATAACTCATTAAGGTGACCCCATGAAAATCCCCCTTTTATCAGGAGGAGGGGGAATAGGGGACAAAATTCGAAACACTTTACGATGGTCATTATATGAGCTTTTATTTGACACCTATCTTATGACTGTGGCACTCACATTTGGAAGACATAGCAGAATGACTTTCATATTTCTTTTTTTTAGGGGGAAGAAATCAAGTGGGGTGAATTTTTAATAGCTTAATACATTTTCTGCAGTTCCTTCTTTCTGAAATAAGCTCAATTGCCTTATCACTTAAATAATTCTGCCTCCTCTGCTCCTTTTTTCCTAAAAGAGTACTGTTAGTTTCCAAAAAAGCCTGTTTAAAATGGCCCCATTCTTCCTCAACTTCAGTATTAAGCAAACCATGACCGTCATAATGACTAAGTAACCTATCATGGTAAGCTTTAGCTATAACTGGGTCATTCAGAGCTTCAGTATTAAAGGTAAATTTTTTAACTCTAGCACAACACTTTTTAAGTTTCAGTTGCAAGACACTTTTAACAAGGTAATGGTCAGATCCAATTTCAGCTCCCCTATATGCCCTGGTATTTCTAACAGAACTAGCCCATTTGCTGTTAATTAATATATAATCAATCATATTCCTATGCAGCCCATCAGGTGAAACCCATGTGTATTTATGTATGTTGCGGTGTTTGTAATATGTGTTAGTTATTCTGAAACCATTGAGTTTACTTACCTGTAGGAGACATTGCCCATTGCAGCTACCAATACCTAAAGGGCCTATCACCCCTCCCCAAAGATCAGAATCAGTACCAACTTTGGCATTGAAGTCACCAAGAACAAGGGTAATATCTCCTTTCTTGACAGAATTCAAAATATCCTGAAGTTGTCCGTAAAACCTATCCTTCTCATCCTCATCAGCATCCTCAGTGGGGGCATAACAGCAGATAACATTAAAGTTTTTAATGCTTGTCTGAAATTTTGCTGTAAGAAACCTTTCATTAATGCACTCATATCCTAGAAGAGCATCACTAGCAAGTCTGCTGAGCAACAGACCCACGCCTTGGTGATGCTTTCCATCCTCCCTCCCTGTAAAGAGAAATTTAAAGTTATTTTTAAGTATCTCACCTTTACCTGTCCATCTGGTCTCTTGCAAGCCTAGAATATCTAATCTAGGTTATAGCGCTGGAATTCCTGCATGAGGACATCAAGAGAATAATCTCTATGTAATGTCCTCACGTTCCACGTTCCTGCAGAGAGAAAATGATTAGTAGGATTTTTAAAGAAATTAGGTTTATTGAGATTGGTAGGGCCAACAATATCAAACAGCCCCCTGATCGCAGGCATGGGGCAAAGACCCATTCCTCCTCCGCTAAAGGCTGAAGTCACCGATGCTGGTAGGAACTTCAGGCACCACCTTTTCAAGGGGACTTTTTCAAGAGCCACATGGCCTGCCTGAGACGCATTACTCCAGTTTAGGCTTGACGATGCCCAACTAGCTAAGTAAGGTTCAGGTACCTGCGATGGCCTCTGATTAGGATTATCCACCAGCTGATATAAGGTATCCCATGCCTCTGTTCACTTAAAGCTGGCAACCCAGAAGCAAACAGAAAACACAGCGGCAGACTCTCCCTCAACAGAGGCCCACCAGTGCAGCAAGTCCAGGATCAATAATCAAGCTCAAATCCATAAACAAGTCCAGTCTAGTAGGTATAAATGGTCAGCACCAGGACCCTGTGAAGTTGACCACTCCTCAGCAGGGTTAAAAAAAAGAAAAAAGTGGCAGTAGATGACCAGATCAGCAGGCCATACTGAACTGGCAGCCCTCCCCTTCCGTTCCCTTCCAAAAGAGAATATCTCTTTTGAAAGGTACTAATGGCCTGCACCACGAGAAGGCGGGGTTGGACATTAGGTGCTAGACCTGGCCGGTTCTGTGCATCATCACTAGGGATTGGTACACAGCTCTCCTTCCAGTTTACGCCTAGCTACCATTTACAGGAACTGCAGGAATGTCCTTAATCAGTACCCTACTAGTCCTAATAGAAAAGATTACAGAGAGCTTAATAAACATGTAAAGGATCAGTTAGCTACTGATAAAAATCTTTGGCTTGATAGCTTGGCTGACAAAGCTGAGGAAGCAGTTAGGCAGCACAACAGCAGAGAGCTGTACCAGACAGTTGATGTTTTATGTGGTAGAAAACTGACAGGCATACAGGGATTGAAGGATAAACAAGGTAAGGTTATAGAAGGTGAGGATTCTCTCATGGCTAGGTGAGCTGAGCACTTCAGTGATGTTCTAAACAATGTGGTTAGTTCTACTCCCATTGCTTGTAATGATAATAGATGCATTGGCAGCTTTAATGTTGGCCCTATAACACAATCTGAAGTTAGTTTGGCTATCTCTAAACTGAAACTTCATAAATCCCCAAGGGTAGATGAAATTACTACAGAAATGCTCAGAGCTGGGAATGTTTTGGTTACCACTTGGATGACTGAAATTTTGAATAACTTTTATGATAAAGGCATGGTTCCTAAAGATTTTACCAGAGCTATTATTATCCCTATTTTCAAAAAAGGTGACCGCAGTTCTTGTGATAACTATAGGGGTATCAGCCTACTCTCCGTTCCAGGTAAAGTTCTTTCCATGATTGTGCTTAATAGAATTAAGAATCTGGTTGACAGGCAATTGCGTGATGAGAAATGTGGATTTAGAAGTGGTAGGGGATGTGTGGATCAGATATTTTCACTTAGGTAGATTCTTGAGAAATGTTTAGAGTTTCAGAAACCTTTGGTTGCTAGCTTTGTTGATTTCAAAATGGCTTTCGACTCTGTTGATCGTCATAATTTGTGGTTGATTGTGAGATCATATGGTATACCAGACAAGTTAGTTAACATAATGAAAGCTCTCTATAATAACACTGAGTCATGTGTGAGAGTTGGTAAGACCTGTAGCAATTGGTTTAGCATTACGTCTGGTGTTCGACAAAGGTGCATTTTGTCTCCTTTTCTCTTTAGTTTGGTTGTTGATTATGTTATGCGAAATTCACTTCAAGGGAAAGATTTTGGCCTTAAATGGGCTGGAGATACGAAAATTTCTGATTTAGATTATGCTGATGATTTAGCCCTTTTGGCAAATGATGTTGATGAGATGAACTCTTTCATTCGAGATGCTGTGATTCAGTTCATCTGAATGGTTGCAGTCTTGAGCAGGTGTCACAGTTTAATTATCTTGGGAGCTATGTAACTGATACTGGTGATGTGCGGCATGAGATTAACAGACGAATAGGTATTGCTGCCGGGACTTTTAAGAATCTATGGAGATTGTGGAAAAATAGGAATATACACCTAAAGACTAAAAAATTAGACTGTATAATAGTTTGGTTCTTTCTAGGGTTAGTTATGGTAGTGAAACTTGGACGCTGTGTAAACAAGATAACAGGAAACTAGATGCTTTTTAACATGTTCAGCTCTGGAAATATAGTGGAACAATTGTTTTCATATTTCTGCTTTTTTAGGGGGGAAGAAAGCGTAGGAGAGGTAAATTTTTTATAGCCTATCACACTCCCTCCATTACAATTGACATATAAATCATTAGGTTCCTCCATTGTGTTCAAAAGTTATGGTGGAACAACTGTTTTAACAAACAGACCAAATGACAAGTGTAAAGCAATAGGAAGATAGGTAAAAAGGGCTGGAATTGATTTGTGAAAGGAGATGCTGGCAATGTTTGAACCTGGTGGCCCCAAATGGTCCCAAAAGACGGACATTGTCACAGGTGATGAGACAGTTTTATTACTATACAACTCCCAGAAAGATCGATGGCTATGCTAGGGTTATGGAAGAAGAACTGCATCCCTAAATTTTCTGACAAAACTTTTGCTGAAGTAAGAGGATTTTCACAGTTTTTTGTCAATTCCCATGGAGTGGTAGCCGTGGACACCTTATCTAAAAAAGATTATAAATGGCCAATACCAACACTGTTTTGCCCAAAATGTTTAAGGAGATGAAGGAGCAGGGGCCAACAACAGGCATATCAAAGGTTCTTCTTCATGACAATGCTCACAAACCCTGACAAGTTACAGCATATCTGGAGCAGAAAAAAAAAACAGCTACCTCACATCCTTCATATTCCCCTAATCTTGCACCATGTGATTTTTGGTTGTTTACAAAAATTAAGAAGGAACTTGCTGGGGAACATTTTCAAGATGCATTCATTTAGAGTTTAGGAGTATTTCTCAATAGTAAGTACCATCAAGAGTTCCAGAATTGCAGTAGACTTCTGTAACTTTGCATAGATGCTGGAGGGGAGTACTTTGAAGAACAGTAAAATTTTTTGAGGTAAGTTCAATGGTTTTTGCTCTGCAGATGCATGAAAAGAATTTTTTTTTGAATGCCACTCATACTACATGACTCTAAAAATACCCTATTACAATATAACTATTAATCTATTTGGTAATCTTTTTAAATATTTTAATTTAAAAAAAATCCAGAATTAAATGCTGATTAATTTGGCATATAACATGTCATAATTATTTTGATTAGTTATTGGCAAAAAGTTCTAGTTATTTTTCTTTTGGCTGAGCACAGTGATAAAATAGCTGGGTCTCAGGATGCAACCAATTTTTCAGGCTGGAAGAACACAATGACTGCCTTGACAGGAGGTTTCCACCTGTCTCCTAGCAGCTGTCCAGTTGATTCTATTTAGTAACCAAATTCTTAAGAGTTTTCTCCTAAAATGGCCAAAACCTTTGGAGTCCTTGTGAGCTGGCCATTTAAAACCCATTGTGTGCAAAAAAGGTGCTTCTTGGAGACAAATATTTTCACGTATTTCTTTTTCTATTAATAATGCAAAAAAGCAGACATTTTACTCTTATTTCTAACCATAATGGTAACTCTGTAGGAAATTTCCCTTTGGTGGAACGAAACTTAGAAGTGAAATTAAAAGAATAACATACAGCCTCTGATGAATATGGAATAACTCTTTTCAAACACAATCAAGTTTTTCAATTTCCGAATTTTGCACCCTCTAACAATAGCTGGGTTGGGTTGCTTTGCCTCTGAGTGGCACTTTTTTGCACACAGTGGGCTAAACGATCAGGTCACAAGGATCCTGATGGTTCAGAGGTTGGTGGGGGGGGGGGGTGTCTCCCACTGGACAGCTGTTAGGAGACAGGTGGTAATCTCCTGTCAAGGCCATCCAATGTGCTCTTTAATGGCACAGGGCATGGCTCTCCCACACATGGGGAAGATGATTTTAAGCCCCATTCGATGGATGGTAGCTTTTCCAAATTCATTGGTGAATTTTGCACAGTTAAATCTCAATGCTGGACCAGGTGGGCAGCATCAAGATGACTGCAGATTGCAAGCCTGGTGCTTTTAACAGTAGTAATTTGTACTAATGGGTGATTAGAAAATATAATTATTACATTTTAGCCGCACAAAATGCAAAAAAGAATTTCTCATTTATTCCCTAAAACGAAAAAGTGCATTTTCTTACCCCCTATGGTTAAGAGGCAAATCAGTCAATGGTTGCTGGGTTGTTTTACCTCTGAGCGGCACTTTTTTGCACACAATGGGCTAAATGGCCAGGTCACATGGACCCCGAAGGCTCAGAGAAGGTTGGGGGTGGGGACCCACTGGAACAGCTGTTGGGAGACAGATGGTAGCCTCCTGTCAAGGCCATCCAGCATGTTCTTTAACGTGAACAGGGTATGGCTCTCCCGCACACGGGGCCACAGCTTAATGTCCCATCCGACGGACGGCATCCTTTCCAAGCCCATCGGTGTCCCCTACTGACCGTGGGCAGGGCGGGGAATTTTGCGGAGATAAATCTCAACGCTGACCCAGCTGGGACTCGAACCTGGGAACTACAGATTACGAGCCTGGCGCGCTACCGACTGAGCCACCCCCGCCCCAAATCAGTCAATGTCTTCCCCTCCTAGATGAGAATGCTAGTAAGAGTAAGGGAGGCAAAATATTATTAAACTCGTGCATATTTCATGCTTTAGTCAAGAATTTTTTTAACATCTCTAAAACAGAGTGGAAAACGTTGTACTGCATTGGGAATCCAGTCTCTTAACTCCCCACCCCAACAAACACTAACTTATTTTCAGTTCAAATGAATTTTTCTTGAGCATTTTATCAAAATAATTTATAATTACTAACAACAAAATTGCAATTAATATAACAAACACCCAAATGCTTATTATAGTTATTACAAAACAAAAAATATTATTAAACAAAACTTTATGTTTAGCTTTTAATACAACAGTTTTAGTTAAAACAATTACTTTTGCATTGTGTTTAGTTTAGTCACCAAAATTTCTTTCATGTTGGTCTTTAATTAAAAGAGTGTCCAAAAGAAGTTTTACATTTGGTGTTACTTGGTATGACACTTCTTCATAGAAACTGAACTCCTTTGTCAACGTATGGGGCGGGGGTGGCTCAGTCGGTAGCGCGCCAGGCTCGTAATCTGTAGTTCCCAGGTTCGAGATCCAGCTGGGTCAGTGTTGAGATTTATCTCCGCAAAATTCCCGCCCTGCCCACGGTCAGTAGGGGACACCGATGGGCTTAGAAAGGCCGCCATCCGTCGGATGGGACGTTAAGCCGTGGCCCCGTGTACAGGAGAGCCATACCCTATGCATGTTAAAGAACACGCTGGATGGCCTTGACGGGAGGCTACCATCTGTCTCCCAACAGCTGTTCCAGTGGGTCCCCTCCCCCAACCTTCTCTGAGCCTTCGGGGTCCATGTGACCTGGCCATTTAGCCCATGGTGTGCAAAAAAGTGCTGCTCAGAGGTAAAACAACCCAACCCTTTGTCAACAAGGTCAATGATTTTTCAGGGATGGAAGAAGCTTCACTGTAGATATTGCCTTTTCCACAGAACTGATGGATTCTTTAAAAATCATTTTCATCATTGATTTTGCCAATTTTATCATTTGTTTTAGTTGACATAAAAAAGAAATCATCATTCTTTTGTTACTCATAGAAGCAATTTGGATTGCTCATAAATTTACTTCTTCGTTTGAATATATATTCTTTGATTTCTAACAAAAGTGGATTATTTAAAATATAGCATTGTTCTTGCAAAGCCTTAAATAAAAAATTATAAAATTCCTTCAGTGATCAAATGTTTTGCTTCTTGTTTGCTCAGAGACACTGCATTCTCTTTCCTGACATGCTTGTTAGTCTAGTTAGTGTTTCATATTAAATCTAGGGTATAAGTGTTGTAGCCGTCCCGTGGCTGAGTGGTTAGCGTGCTTGGCTACTGATCTACGGGACCTGGGTTCGAGCCCCGGGTAAGGCATGGATGTTCGTGTTGTTTTTCTGCTGAGGTCCTGCCATCCTCTCAGACCTTCTACTCTGGCATGTAAACCGACAGGCTCCTGTCAGACCTCTGTGGCAAGCAGCTGCTTGAGGGGGTATTTATTTATTTTTTATTTATTTTTATAAGTGTTGACAGCCATCCCATGGCTGAGTGGTTAGCACATTTGACTATTGATCAAAAAGACCTGGATTTCAGCTCTGGGTAAGGCATGGATATTTGTGTTTTTCTGCTGAGGTCGCACCTTCCTCAAAGATCATCTCTATAGCATATTAAACTGACAGGCTCCTGTCAAACCTCTGTGGCAAGCAGCTGCTTGAGGGGCCTTTATATTTACTTTTATAAGTGTTGACATGATAATTTAAAATAATTTTTATTGTAATAGAATAATAATTTACTAGCAAATTTCTCGAGAAAAAAATATTTCCAGAGAAGCGAGTATTTTGGAAATTCTAGGATTCCTCAAGAAATATGGAATTTGGGAATTCCACACTTAAATTCCATACTTCTAAAGGAATTTTTGAGAAGAAACTCTAGAATTAAAAGAAAAATTGAGTTTTGATGGGACTGGGAACCAATCCTTCTGAAAAAATGTGTTCTTTCTACTACTGAACTTTCCCACTATACTGACTTGTTAAGTTTAGTATAATGTGACAATTCAGCAGGTCAAAGGCTTTATTTTCATCCTACCAAAACTCAGTTTTTCAGCTAACTTTTCACATGCTCATAAGCAATCACCTATGATTAAAGTATAATTTCATTAGCAAAATGATTCTAGTATGGCAAAACATGAATTGATAATGGCCTCCAGAAAACTTATGTTCCACCAGAGCCACTGGGTAATATCTGTATTATGAGGATATCCAACTGAGGGAAGTACTACACAATTTCATTCCTTGATCAGAAGCATAGAGCAGCTCCACTGTCAGTTCAAAAGATGTTAGTTAATATTATAGCCATCACAATATTCCAATATTATATATTAGAAACTAATCATTTATAAATCATAAGCTTTTACTATTGATAAAAGTAAATTTTTAAGTAGGTAGTAGAAAAATTTATTTCAAGTATGTAGGTTGGGTTCTTTTACCTATGAGCGACACTTTTTGGCACACAATGGGAACCTCAAAGGCTCAGAAGGTGAGGTAGGGGACCCACTAGACAGCTGTTAGGATCCAGATGGAACCTCCCATCAAGTGTTGAACAAGTGTTGAAGTCATCAAGTGTTGAAGTCAAGGCCATCCAGTATGTTCTTTAATGAGCAGAGTATGGCTCTCCTGCACACAGGGCCACAGCTTAACGTCCCATCCAACAGACAGCAGTCTTTCCAAGTCTATCGGTGTCTCCTATTGATGGGGGGCAGGGTGGGGAGTTTTGCATATATAAATATCAATGCTGACCCATCTGGGACTTGAACCTGAGAACTGCAGATTACAAGCCTGGCATGCTACTGACTGAGCCACCCTCACTTGAAGCAGGTAGAGTAGGTATGATTGTTTGGGACTAAATGGTAGCAGGGAAGGATATGAACCCATAGTCTCTGACATGCCAAGCTCTCTACCATTGTTTTGAAACAGGTGTTAGCTTAACATTCTATTGAAGAATACAAATACTTTGTATGGACACTTCAATATCAC
Organism: Ryuthela nishihirai; assembly: GCA_038380435.1. Lineage (NCBI taxonomy): Eukaryota > Metazoa > Arthropoda > Arachnida > Araneae > Heptathelidae > Ryuthela > Ryuthela nishihirai. The sequence goes on along the minus strand of JAWZYU010000021.1, from coordinate 12,551,416 downwards.
ACTATTAATCAATTATTGTTTCCCTTAAATTTATTAACCCATTCTTTGCACAACTGTATGAAGCTTCCACATTTGTTTCTACAAAAGAAAAACTTTTAATAAAATGCAGTAATACTCAAAGACTATCATTGCTGCATAATTCTTCAATAGACATGGTAATGAACTTTAATCAACAAAGTAATGAAAAGCACTTAAATTCTGAAGTTAAATGCAAAGATGAAAAGGAGGAATTAGATAGCAATTGAAAAGTTGAACTGCTTTAAAAGAATTAAAGCAGTTCAACTATTATTCTTATGTATTGCTAGCTAAACAAAGATGAAATAAAAACAGCTCAGAAATACTGACATCAACTGTGATGATTGCCAGTAACTGATACCAGAATACAAGATTAAAGAAATTAAGAAACCCTCATTAACTTTAAAACAAGACCAAGTGATATTTTATGCACTAAAGAAATCTAGATTCAAAACAATGAAATATATTTCCATACTTGCTAACTGAATGTTTAAATCACAGAAACTATTTCATATGTTTATGTGATATATCAGCTTCTAACCTGTCTAATAATTTAATATTCTTTAAAAGAAATATAATTTTCATCTTACCTTATAATTTCAACCTGCTCAATGGTATCTGGGAAAGACTGAAAGTTGATACTATTTACTTTCTTGTTGATGTCATTGACTTTAGAAAGGCCAATTGTGACATTGCCTCGCATAATTTCTAGTCCAATTTGCAAAATTTCATGAGTTGTTATATTTATCCCTTTTTTGTCGAATATTTGCTCCAACTTATTGAAATCTTGGCTAACATTATCACTAAGAAGTACTTCAATTGTCGTAGACTGGAAAATAAAAAAATAAATGTGTTAAAACAAAACAAAGCTAAAAACTTAATATATATACAGAGAGTAGTACAATTTTATTTCGAAATATTTCCAGTAATACCAGCTATTTTGTATAGATAACCTTAAGACAGCACAATAAGTATGGCCCACTTAATCATTATTTTTTGTCAAACAAATGTGAGAATTCTGATGATTTAAGTGAAACAGATTAGTGAAGGTCTATACTCTGTTCCAGATAAAGAATAGAGCAGAAAATCTGATGATTAAAGGAAGCAATCTCCCAATGAAGAGGCCACACATTATTTCAAGAACAACTGGCAGATGCAATTCTGCCACATTAAATACTTCCACACCTTATGCAAGAAATAAGCACTTTTTCTAATGTACTCGTACATTATGAATATATATACTTTATAGAAATGAGCAATGAAAAATGCTGTTTTAATTTCAGAATATTGCAAAATACACAATGAAGCATAATTTCTACTACATTGGTACATTAGACTGGAAGAATTGCCCAGTGTTGTTCAGTCTGCATTTTCATCTGTATGGAAATTATCGAAAGTGTTATTTCCATTTGGACAGATATTGGTTCCCTGTAATTTCTAAGATACTTAATCAAATGGCCCCAAATTTCATAAGTCGCTTCCCCCTTTGTGATCCCATATTGGGTGAAACAATCAGGTTCCTACTTGCAATGGGACACCTTAATATAATAATATCTTTGGGAATGTGAGGAATCTCACAACGGTTGGTGGCTTTCTCAATTGAAATTTGCGAACGAAGAATAGAGAACAGAGTAGAAATACATTGTGCTCAAAATTGGGATTTTTAACCACCTATTCAACCTATTGGGTTTATATTTTGCACTGTACATTCTCATGATACTCTTAATCTTCTGCAAAAATTCTGGGTTCCTAGCCCCTTTATATGAAGTTTGGCAACTACAGACATTTTATTATAGATGTAATGTTCATTGGCTTTCATGGTTAAGCATAATAAGCCACAACTAGGCAAAAACTCCTTGCCATTCCATTCTTTATGTGAAACAGAGTATAGAAGATTACAAATCTCAAGGCATATCAGCTAGGGAGGCTTGTCATTAGGGGTCAAAGGGACTAGGTCCCCAATAATATTTATTAACATAGAATATTTAAATCCAAATTTAAATAAGTTCCTTGGTGGAGCAGCAGTATCATGTTGGTTGCAATGACACTGCAACTGTTGAGGACTAGATTCAAGTCCTAGGATGGCATAGTTGTTTATGTGCTGTTAGTTCAACTGAGGAAGTGGTCAGCAGTAATTTCAGTCTTAATGGAGCATGTCCTTGTATGAGAAGGCCAGTACAAATCAGGAGTAGTTTCACTCTCTCTATCCTATATATGTCAAATTAAAAAAAAATAATTCAATGAAAGCTGAATTAAAAATTTTATATATTGAAGAGAAAAATGGGACAAAATACTTCAGAAAAAGTGGAATATGGACCCAAAAATCAGAACATATGGTCACCTTAAACCTTGTGGTGACACAACTAGTAAAATCCAGTTCACAAAGCCTGTATAAATATATATATATACAGTCATATCAGAATAATATGACCACCTACCATACATATACTATGGTAGGTTGTCATATTATTCTGATACGACTGTGTATATATATATATGTCCACAAACAATAAACTCCATCATTAGTACCATAAAAATTTAAAGATTTTAAAAAATTAAATTTTGAGTTAATTTTTTATATTATTGCATATATTTAAAACAGATATTTCAAAGAACTAAAATATGATAATTTTTTTTATTTATTTCTCAACTTGATGCTTCAGCAAACAAAAAGTATTTCTCTTGCTCAAATGCCATTAGCAGAGTGCAGACCAAGTTTACTTTCTTTCCACTAACCACAGAGAGCTCCAGTGAATAAGATGAATTTGTTTATTAAAAATATGTCCATCTGTGTTTTCAACAAAAAGGAAATCTGATGCCAAGGGAATATTTTTTATTGGAGGATTTCAGTGATTTGCATCAAAAAGACAGTCGCATATGTTTCAAAATAATTAAATGAAAGATTTAATCAATAATAAAAATATTAGTAATTATTTATATTAAACTAATACTTCAGAAAATGTGGCAATATTAACTTTTCTTTAAATTACTGATGTTTAAAATGTGATGAAGACAGTAAAACTTTGCAATTTTTTAGAAAATGCTTATAAATTTTACTTACATGAGTTTATCAAAATAATGGAAACACATACTGTTTGTGGAGAACATTTTATTAATAAACTGTAGGCCCACCTCGGGCATTCAGAACAGATGCAATTTGACATGGAATAGACTTATACAAGTCATGCACATATGGTAATGGAATGTGAGACCATTCTTCCTGTAAAATATGGCCCAACTGTTCCAGTGATGCGATCTGACCTTGAGCTCCAGATATTCTCACAAATGTTCAATAATATTGAGGTCTGGAGATTGAGGTGGCCACAGTGGCTGCTGTACCTCATCCTCATGCTCTACAAAATCACAACTTGTCACATTTCCCAAAATGCATGAGTGCATTATCTGCTTGAAACCAGGGATGGCCATTAAGGAACAATGCCTGCAACATTGGGTGCAGATGGTCCCCAAGAATGGATTTGTACGCTGCAGATGTGACAAGACCCTGAAGAATAACTACTGGCTCTAAGGAATGCCATCCCACAGCATCAGGGATCCACCTCCATGATTCACAGTCTGAATGGTACGTTTCTGCAGATTTTTGCCAGATGTACTCTATCACTGGTGGGAAACAATATGTAGCACAATTCATCAGACCAGATGACATGTTACCAGTCTTTAGCATTGTGTTTTTATGTGCTTTACACCATCTTACACATTTTGTTGCATTGATGTTGGTAATCAGAGACTTGTGGATTGCAGCAAGCCATAGTTCCCGACAAACTGTTATGACGAAAAGGGATCATTCCGACCGGTGCTCAATTCTGCTGCTATTTGCAGTGATGTGGTCTTGTGCATCAATTGTACAATTTGTGCTAACATTTGCATATCCCTATCTGACAACTTGTAAGGCGTCCACAATTTGCATGTTTGGAGATAATGCCATGTCCTTTTTGATAGATAGTCATAATCTTCCATACAGTTCCTCGTGTTACACCTACTATTTCCACTGTTCTGTTAACTGAAGCTCCTGCAAGATGCTCACCAATGATCATGCCTTTTTGGAGGTCACTGAGATCTGACATTATTGACAATTACATCACAACAGCTGTTTCACCTGCACCTGTGGCACTGCTACATGATAGCCAACATCGTACTTCTTCCCTTTATATACCTCACATCACGAGTGACACATTCCTATGATATGCATATGGCACATTGCGTGACTCCAGTCATCATCAGTGTTTCCATTATTTTGATAAACCCCTGTATCTGTTTTTTTTTTTATTTTCATCATTTTCTTAACTGCAATTAAATGTTCTTTTTTTTTGGTATATAAAAGTGACCTAGTTCTGTTGGTCATTTTGCAAAAAAAAAATATCCAAAGTTGACTCCTTTCTTCGACTGCACAGAGTTAACAAAAGTCTTAACATTCCTCAAAGTGTAGTGCCAAGAAAAAAAATTACAAAAAGTGAGTACTTTTATTGATTCAAGTAAAAATTCATTTTTCTGCTATTTAGAAATAAATAGCCTTCCTATTCATATGCATTATAATTATTTCTGTGTATTAGTTTTTCATTGCTTTTTTTTTTTTCAAATAAATTTTTATTTTCATTACCAGCTGTTTTTTTACTACATGAAGCTAAACAAAAGCACTATTAAAATAAAACCAGTCGTCTTTTTCATTCAATATTTTATTTTAATAAAATACAGAATGAAATGCTGATTAATATGGTATATAACTTGCCATAATTGGCATGTTATATACTGTGCAATTCATAAAAGTACATGTTATATAAGTACAATTCACTGTGCAACCAATTAACTAGATTTAATTATCTATATCACCATTAAACAATTTAAAAGTATTTCAACTAATTATTTTACCCAGTAATAAAAATTATTGGAATTGCCTCAAGTGTTACAAGTTGACACAACATTAGTTCACAGGGACGTATACAGTCATATCAGAATAATATGACCACCTACCATGTATGGTAGGTGGTCATATTATTCTGATCGACTGTGTACACCTTCAAGGAGTAACTGTCTACAGTTAGTGAGAGTTCTACACTTGCTATCACCAAGGTAAGTAAGCCCATTATGATAAGTGAAGGTGAAATTTGTCCACTACCACCTGTGTGGTACTAATCCTCCATGGATATCAATTATCTGTTGGAAAACAGATGCCACCTAGATGATGCATCCATGACTTGACTCTCTCCTATTCATTATGTCAAATACCAGAGCTTTTTTCATTCTTTTTTTTTGCCTTTTAATTTCATCTTGAATGTTTCAAATGGCACTTAGAATTTGAATCTCTTAATAATAATCACAGGATAAGTCCTGTAGACATGGAACTCATGCAAAACCAAATTTTTTTCAGCTCATCATTTCATGAGAATCATGAAATGATTTTTATTTGATGCACTTTAGTTTATCCTGCCTTTTCCTACATGTTTGTCAGTGCATCTAGTTATTAAATATACTTTATGAATATGGAGCACAGATGTGTTCAGGCTCAATTTTTTAAGCCTGTACCCGAAGTCATTGTGCTGTCTGTCTGAACCCAAACTATTTCAACAGTTGCTGAAACCCAAGTGTGACACAGGGAAAAATTTCTCTGGAGCATCATAAGACATATTTACAGAAACACCTTGCTAATCATTTACTTTACTCTTGTGTTATTAATTACTCATTTTATATCAAAATTGAAATGTTGATGCTATTTTGAATGAAAAATATTAGAAATACCAGTAGAAAGTGAAAATTATTGGGTAACAAATATTCTTGGGAATTTTAAACCAATAATAGACCAATTCTTGGGAATTGTAAATGCTAAAAGACATTCATTTATTAAAGATAGAAAACATTTTAAAAAATAAAAAAAACATGATACTTATTTTTAGTTACTAAAAACTGATACTTAAAGATTGATATTATAATCAAAAAATATTTTATTGTTTTATCTTTTTCATAATTACAAGATATATTTTAAATTTAAATTATTCTGAGCCCAAGCCCACCAAGCTCAGCCAGACAAAGCCTGAGCCCAAACTCATCTCTAACATGCAGCTTCACAGTCATGAGTTAGAATGACTTCATCCATATATATCTATGATGAAGCTAGTTTCTAAAGACTAGAATTGTGCTCCTCTAAGCAAAGTTTCACCTGAAACACCATATGCCAAAGAGATTAAGCTGTATTTTATTGTACCTTTAAAATTCTATCATACATCAGGTGCACTACACTTAGCCCTCTATAAATATAAAAAATATAAAAGGATAAAATGTTCTTGAGACATTTCATATGCAGCTCAACCCACTGCTGCTTAGAACAGCATCTTCTATTGCATATGTGAACTCACTCTCTGTATTTTAAATTTCGCTTACCATAATGCACTTTGTGTACAGCAAACTTCTGAATTCTCATCAACTGAACATAATTAGCTCTTTAAGACCTCCCTATAAACTGATGTTATACCATAATATACCGAGTTATTTATGAGACTTGAAGCAACTGCAATAATTTTGGATATTGGGTAGTATATATTTATGTGAAAAAAATTATTGCCGACAGTGGGGAATGGGTAGTATAATTAGTTGAAGTGGCTTCAAATTGTTTAACAGGGGCAGAATTTAATCTAGTTAATATTCAGAGATAGTGTGTGTGTAGATCCAAACAACACATTACACAGACTCTCTGGACTTGCTATATATATAATACACTCAGTGGCCACTATACTAAGTACAGTTCCACGTTACGTTAATAGTAATTCTGATGACAAAACTCACTAACTTCCTAAATAAGCTTTTTATGAAAAAATGTGACTGAAGGTAATTTAAAGATCTCAACCAAATAAATCTATTTAAATCTCTACTTCTGATAATATGCATTCAAGATCTAAATATAGTTAGGGAAGCTGAAACATTTACCAAGTTAGCTCTTTCTGCAAAAATCATTTGAAATCAGTGAAAATTACCTATTATACAAATTGCCAAAAATATTCTTACACATGTTAGAAAAGTCTAGTATAATGGTTATTGCTTTCACTTTAACTTTTTAATAACTTTCAGAAGAATTATTTGAACTGTTATTGTTGCTGTTAAATATTCCAATTTTCATAACTCTCTAAATACCATATGAATATTGTTGAAAATAGAGACTGGAAGAGATAGGGATCTGTAAATTATCTCCTTTAAATTTTTCACAAAAAGCTTAATTAAGAAATTACTAAGTTCTGTACCTGAGCAGAGCTGCCAACCTTGCATGATGAAAATTATGATTTGGGAGTGAAAAATCAGAGCAAAGGTAATTCTGCAGTTTATGGTGCTCAGGCACCATTTTTTAATGTAAAACATTCAACTTCTGATGACAAAAAAAATTATTTTTTTCAGAATTATACCAAGTTTTTTAATATTACTTCCTAAAAAAACAGAGAAAACATGCCTAAAAACACAATCATAAACAATGCAGTCATTCGCATTATTAAATAACACAAGATAATCTCATCAGAGACAACCATTTTAAAAGGATTTTATTAACATACAATTTTAAACGGAGCTTTTAGGGTGAAGCGAAAGGAGATTCTACACTGATTCTCGCTCAACAGATGGTGCTAAATATCATGTTTTCAGTGGGGGTGGGGATTGACCACAGGAGGGAGGACATCAGGAGGCTTCCGTATTGTTTGTGCTAGAGGGGTTCAGAACTGATTTCTAAAAATAGCCTCAATTAGGAGGAGAATGCCCCAACAAGAGGCTAAGTACCCAAGTTTCTTCTTCCTAGAGCTTCAAATTTCTTTTGCTTTTCACAGCTGAAATAGTTCTTATGATGATTTTGTTCTTGAATGTTTTTATTTTCATTGGATAATTCTTTTGACATAATAATATAAGCAAAACTTCTTTACATATCCATAGTAAATACACAGATAACCTACAGAAATAGAATTCAACAATTATTCATCTGAAGCAAATTATTGCCCGCCGCGTCAACAATAATTTTTTTCAAATAAATAATCCTTTACGTATATTTGTAGTTTAGTTTTATTTATATTTATATATTACAGTTTGTTATAAGTCATTCTTTCAAAAAATTTAAAAAAATTGGACCATATCTAAATATTCGATATACCGTATTTTAACGTGTATAAGGAACTCCTTTTTGCCAAAAATTGGGTCCCAAAAATAGGGGGGTTTCTTATACATGGATAGTATTATAGATATTAATAAATTACTCAATTCCTCAAAACTCAAATCTTCATAACTTGCAACACTGCAAGCCTCAGGCCGACACTCAACGGGTCGCGACATCCTATTGGAGAAGAAGTGCACGCGTTCGTCAAGCAACGGTGCGCGCATAAGAGACTGTTGATGATATAAAAAAAAGAAATTTTTGGTTCATCTTAAAATAAAAATATCTATGATGAAAAATCATGGGGTTCCTTATACATGAGGGTTCCTTATACACGTTAAAATACGGTAATCTATATTTTATAATTTAATATATAAATATATATATGTATGAATCATAAATATATAGGAGTTTTGTACTGTGATGAGAAGATTTAATTCCGATGATCAAGGGATTAGCTTATTTGACTACTAATGAAGAGGACCTGGATTCAAGTCTCGCCTTCCACACAATGATATCTGTGATATAGTTATACTCACAGGCTCTTGTCAGACCAATGTGGCAAGCAGCTGATTGAAGAACTTTTTTTATAGAAGCCTGCCAGAATCTAAACAGATTAACTCTAGATTTCGTATACTTCGATTTTTAGTCTCCGATTTTCTCAGAACTTCTGCATGTTCAGAAATTTAGAGTACATTTGAAATAATTAGCTGAAAAAAAAAATTGGTTGCCATTAGTGAAATTGGAACCTAGTCTTCCAGAATCCATCCAGGGCAATCAAATTTTTTTCAGCAAATTATTTCAAGTGTTTCTTGTCTACAGAATATTTTCATGTCATACTTTATTACTGAATTAGAGTACATTTATTTTGAATATTGTATTACCTAAACTACCTACCTTATGTGCATTTGCATATGCCTGGTCTAACAGTTGCCACTATATTGCATTAATTCTAGTAATTGAAACAATATGTGAGGAATCATGTTCATTTATTATTTCGGTGGGGGTTGCAATAATTAATTTTTAACAGAAAACTTATTTAATAGTTGCCAATGCTAACTTGAGGTAGCTGCTTATAAAAACAAGTTTCAGTTTTTAACATGTAATAGTAAAATAATTTTAAATTTAATTAAATAGCGAGCAAACTTCTTTAACTATTGAAAAGCATATTTAGAAATCCATATAGAATGCTCGCCTTCCCAATATTTTTCCAATGCAACAAAATGTTATGTACTGTATAAGACATTTGCAGTCAAATCCCACTGGATAAATTTAGTTCTAACTCAGAGATATTTATTTTTTCCGAAATTAAATGACTAAAACTATCATTATTAATGATGCTCTCTTTCCCAGAATTTCTGAAAATGAAAGTTTTTCTTCAAGTGTTTATTTTTTTTTGCATTCAGTTATAATAATTGTGAAATTCAAAGGAAAAAAATAACAATTTTCCTTTTTTTTATTACACAGAAAATCTGAATTTGATCCAGGGCTGGACTTACACATAAGCTAATTAAGCTACAACTTAGAGCCTCACGATTATGAGGGGCCTCAAAAATTAAGCTTGAAGTTTACTGTGTCACGAGTTTTTTTAATTTAAATTAATTTATTATGCAAACACTGTTCATCTCAGCTTTACATGGTCATTACTGAATACCAATGCTATTATAATGTTTTCATCATATCAATTTAGTATTTATTTTTTAATGTTTCCTTCAATCAGAATAATAAATACAATATATGAGGGCAAACTTGTTTGTTGAAACTTGGATTCGCCGATGAGTGGGACTTAAATCCATGCCTCTCAGTTACTTCCCAGATTGATTCTATGCCAACAAGTAATATGTGCATTTACTATTTATTGATTCATAAATTTCCACTTTCGAATTTTTGGGGCCCCTTAAACTTGTCATAGCTTAGGGCCTCAGAAGATTGAAGTCAGGCCCTGATTTGATCATACCTTTATAAAACTAGCTCATTGGGTAAACGGCTATTATAACAAATTTTAATTATAGTTTTTTTTACTCTCGATTTACACAGTAGGTTCCTGAGAACCACCATGCAAATCGAGCCCAATAACTTATGGAAAAATGGGAGATAAGTTCCACTAAATATCCTTGTCATTAAAAAACTTGCACTGAAAAATTTGTTTGAATAAATTTATTAGCAAGTTCAGTTCAGCAGTAATAATAAACATACGTACGTAAGGTCCAAAAGTTTCCGTCCCAAGGGTTTTTCCAGCCCAGAGATCATCAACAAAAAGGTAATACAATCAAACGATAATTTTTATTTTTCAATATAATCACCCTTTGTTTCTATACACTTTATTTTTAGAATGGCTAATTAACTTTTCTATACCACTGAAAAAATAATCTGAATTTTTGTCCTTAAAATGGTCTAAAACTGCAGAAATGACTTCATTACTTGTAAATTTTTTCCCCACACAGATCAGACTTAAATTTTGAAAACAAAAAATAGTCAATAGCCAGGGCTGTATGGTGGGCGATTTAATTCCTGGAAACCACATTGCTGAATAGCAGCCTTCACAGCAATTGAAGTGTGCACTGGTGCATTGTCGTGCAATAACCTCACTCCCCGGAACAGCTTTCCTCAGAATTTCTCTTTGATAGCATCCTTCAATTTGTACATTAATGACGCATAATATTCACCAGTAATGGCAGTATTTCGTTCCTTAAAATTGACTAGCAGAATTCCCTGTTTTAAAATGAAAAAAATTTCTAAAATTTAAAATTTTTTTAATCTAAACATCGTTTAATTTCTGCCTGGCTTTCACCTTCTTTCATCAAAAATTTAACGGCCGCATGATACTCAAGTTTAAACATTTTAAAATATTGGGTAACAGCACTTCTATCTGCGATGTTAGCTGGAGTGCTACTGATGCTAGAGCTGCAAAATTTTAACTGCAGTGTAACAAAATATAGGGTGGGGGGGCTGAAGGAGTTAGACCTATCAATTCTTGTTCTAACATGTTCATGCTGGAAATTTTTGGACATTACTACGTATACAATATCCTCATGCAGCCAAGGGCCACTAAGGTCCTACCAGATTGTGTAATTTTGTTCTCTAGACAATTCTATCCTGAGCTACAGCTGCTGCATTTGGTTACTGTGGGTCTATGACAATTGGATGGACGAAAATTGGGAGGAAGGATATTTGGTGGATGACAATCAGGTTAAAGACAACTGAGAAAAGACCTTTCTGTTCCTTCTAAATGAAGCAAACAGAAATCAATGAACTCAGTAAATGGTAGCTAGGTAGTCACTAAAGGAGAGCTATGCCCCAATTCCCTGTGATGATGCACAGAACTTGCCAGGCCTAGAACTTAATATCTGACCCCACCTTTTTGTGGTGCAGGTCATTAGTACCTTTCAAAAGAAATACTCTCTTGTGAAAGGGAATGGAAGGGGAGGGCGGCCAAATCAGTGTGGCCTACTGATCTGGACAACTATGGCTACTTTTCATTTTTTTTCTACCCTGCTTAGGAGTGGTCAACCACACAGGGTCCTGGTGCTGACCATATATATCAACCTGAACAGAATTATAGCTCCGAGCTTAATTATGAATCTTGAATTTGCTGCACTGCAGGGTTTCTGTGGAGGGAGAATCTTCCACAGTGTTTTCTGTTTGTTTGTGGGTTGACAGTCCAAGTGAATAGTTTCACAGGATGAGTTTTATCAGCTGGTGGATAATCCTGAGCAGAGGTCACTGCAGGCACCTTAACTCTTGCTTCTACTGGCATCGTCAAATTCTACATTGAAGGAAGAGGTTAGGAAACTGGTCTTTGTCCTATGCCTGCGATTAGGGGGCTGTATGATATTGCCGGCATTCCCTCTCTCAATAAATATGTTTTTCTTGGACAACTAACCATTTTCTCTGCAATGGTAATTGGTAGTCAGTTTCTTAAAAATAATCTTCAATTTCTCTTTTCAGGTAGGGATGACAATAAGCATCACCGGCATAGATTTGCTTCTCAGTGGACATGACAGTGATGCTCTTCAAGGATACAAATGCATTAATGAAAGGTTTATTGCAGAAAATTTTCAGACAAGCATTAAAGATTTGAATGTTATCTGCTGTTATGCCCCTATTGAGGATGCCGATGAGGATAGGTTTTACAGACAACTTTAGGATATTTTGAATTCTGTCAAGAAAGGAGATATTACCCTTGTTCTAGGTGACTTAAATGCCCAAGTTAGTACTAACTCTGACCTTGGGAAGGGGCCATAGGCCCCTTGGTATTGGTAGCTGCAACGGCAAAGGCCAACATCTTCTACAGGTAAGTAAACTTAATGATTTGAAAATAACTAACACTTATTACAAACACCACGACATACATAAGCACACATGGGTTTCACCAGATGAGCTGCATAACAATATGATTGATTATATATTAATTAACAGCAAATGGGCTAGTCTGTTAGGAATACCAGGTCATATAGGGGAGCCGAAATTGAATCTGACCATTACCTTGTTAAAAGTGTCTTGCAACTTAAACTTAAAAAGTGCTGTGCTAGGGTTAAAAAAAATTTACCTTTAAGGATGAAGCTCTGAAAGTTAAAGCTAAAGCTTACCAAGATAGGTTACTTAGTTATTATGACAGTCATGGTTTGCTTACTATTGAAGTTGAGGAAGAATGGGAACATTTTAAACAGGCTTTTTTGGAAACTAACAGTACTCTTTTAGAAAAGAAGGAGCAGAGGAGGCAGAATTATTTGAGTGGCACTTGAGTTTATTTCAGAAAGAAAGCACTGCAGGAATGTCCTTAATAAACACCCTACTAGTCCTAATGGAAAGCATTACAGAGAGCTTAATGAACATGTAAAGAATCAGTTAGCCACTGATAAGAATCTGTGGCTTTATGGCTTGGCTAACAAAGCCAAAGAAGCAGTTAGACAGCACAACAGAAGAGAACTATACCAGATAGTTAACGTTTCGTGTGGTAAAAAATGGACAGGTATACAGAGATTGAAGGATAAACGAGATAAGGTTATAGAAGGTGGGGATTCTGTCATGGCTAGGTGGGCTGAATATTCCAGTGATGTTAAAAACAATGTGGTTAGTTTTACTCCCATTGTTTGCAATGATGATAGATGCATTACTAGTTTTAATATTGGCCCTGTAGCACAGTCTGAAGTTACTTTAGCTGTTTCTAAAGTTAAACTACAACCCCAGGGGTAGATGAAATTACTACAGAAATGCTTAGAGCTGGGAATGTTTTGGTTACCACGTGGATGACTGAAATTTTGAATATCTTTTATGATAAAGGCATGGTTCCTAAGGATCTTACCAGAGTTATTATTATTCCTATTTTTAAAAAAGGTGATTGCAGTTCTTGTGATAACTATAGGGATATCAGCCTACTTTATGTTCCTGGTAAAGTTCTTTGCATGATTGTGCTTAATAGAATTAAGAATCTGGTTGACACTCAATTACATGATGAGCAATGTGGATTCAGAAGTAGTAGTGGATGTGTTGATCAGATATTTTCACTCAGGCAGATTCTTGAGAAATGTTTAGAGTTTCAGAAACCTTTGGTTGCTAGCTTTGTTGATTTCAAAAAGGCTTTCGACTCTGTTGATTGTCATAATTTGTGGTTGATTATGAAATAGTATGGCATACCACACAAGTTAGTTAACATAATGAAAGGTCACTATAATAACACTAAGTCGTGTGTGAGAGTTGGTAAAGCTTGTAGCAATTGGTTTAGCATTACTTCTGGTGTTCGACAAGGGTGCATTTTGTCCCCTTTTTCTCTTTAGTTTGGTTATTGATTATGCTATGCAAAATTCTTTGCAAGGGAAAATTTTTGACCTTAAATGGTCTACAGATTTCAAAATTTCTGATTCAGATTATGCAAATGATTTAGCCTTGTTGGCTAATGATGTTGATCAGATGAATTCTTTCATTATGGCTGTTGATGAGACTGATAATAGAGTTGGTTTGGTTATAAACGGAGAGAAAACTAAAGTGATGAAAATTGGTCAGCAGTTGGTGTTTCAGTTGCTCTGAATGTTTGCACCCTTGAGCAAGTGTCTCAGTTTAATTATCTTGGGAGTTATGCAAAAGATACTGGTGATGAGCGGCATGAGATTAACAGGTGAATAGGGATTGCCTCTGGGGCTTTTAAGAATCTATGGAGAGTATGAAGAAATAGGCGTATATACCTAAAGACTAAAATTAGATTGTGTAAGAGTTTGGTTCTTTCTAGGGTTAGTTATGGTAGTGAAACTTGGATGCTTTGTAAAAAGATAACAGGAAACTTGATGCTTTTGATTCCAGATGTTTATGTAGTATCTTGGGTATTAGGTGGTTCAACTTTGTAACTAATGAAGAGGTTAGGCAAAAGAGTCAGTTGGGTTGTTTTACCAAAGTTACCCAGTTGGGATTCCAAAGGCTCAGAGAAGGTTGGGGGAGGGGACCCACTGGAACAGCTGTTGGGAGACAGATGGGAGCCTCTCGTCAAGGCCATCCAGTGTGTTCATTAGCATGCGCAGGGATGGCTCTCCCACACATAGGGCCATGGCTTAACGTCCCATCAGATATACGGTAGCCTTTCCAAGCCCATCGGTATCCCATACTGACCGTGGGTAGGGCAGGGAACTTTGCGGAGATAAATCTCAACACTGACCCAGCTGGGACTCGAACCTGGGAACTGCAGATTATGAACATGGTGTGCTACCAACTGAGCCACCCCCGCCCCTCAAAGGTGTCGGCAACTTCCTTTAAGCAGCATATTGTGCAGAGAGAGACTGTTGGTTTGGCCATGTTGCCCATATGGATAATTATAGATTGGTGAATACGGTTATGAACTAAGTAAGGTAGAATAGGTATATGCCTAAAGGTCTCAGAAAGAGGGAGAGACCTAGGATGCGGTGGGCAGACAATGTCAAACAAAAAAAATAAAACCTTATTAGAATTGGTGCACAGTGGCGAGATACAGCAGATATAGCTCAGGAATATGCTTGGAGAACTAAATTGCGTGGTGTGGTTTGACCTTCGTAGCCCATGGCTGCTTGAGGATGATGATGATGAGTGCAGAAAACCAAACCACAAAAGAATATTGGTATTCTCATTAATCAGATACTCAGTAAAACAAAATTTTTAAAACGTTCTTTGCTTCTAAATGAAACAATGAAAATCAAAGCAACTAATAAAGGAAACTGAAACAACTCATATTAACATCTGTCCTCTATAATCCAACTCTGTTTAAAATAGATTTTTATATTTCTATTCATTTTTATATTTCTTATCATTTTATCATTTTTATATTTCTATTCATTTATTCATCTACAGGAAACAATTGGAACCAAAGTAATTCATAATGGCAAATGAACATTTGACATTTCCATCTTTATATTCCTATTCTGGTTTAAAGCAGATATTTTTATTCATTCTGTCTCCATCTGAATGAAACAATCAAAAATCGAAAGAATTCATATAGGTTACTGAAACAGCCCATATTAACATTTGTTCTTAATAATCTGATTCTGGGTAAAATGGATTTTTGTATTTATCGTTTCTCATATCTAAATGAACACAACATCGATTTTTTTTATCCATTTTTAATTATTATTTGCCATGTTATGTAGACAATCCTGTGATTGTCTACGTAACATGGCAAATAAAATTTACTTTCCAAATCAGGGCTATGTCAGCAGCTTTACTATTTTCAATACGAATTTTATCATTAAGACCACCGTCCGAAATCTTAGCGTTATATATTGGAACAATGACACAAATGTGCATGTGTTGAAAATACAATAGCACTGAACTGCAGGAACCAAATAGTCAATATTTTAGTGATCCGTGACACTTGATTGGTTGATTCCACCAGAGCAACCAATATTTGAAGAATTATTACTTAGTGAATATCTTCATTTGACTGTGGCAGGTTGAAAAAAAGAATAAACTTTCCTGACAATATGTGTTTGAACTGGGTTGCCAGCATTTTATTCTTCCTTGGAAGAATATTTATGTATGAAAAATTTAAGAACATTAGATACGAAAATATGGTTTACAAGAGAATGCCAATATTACGTTTAAACATCATTTCTCATCAGAAATGCGAAGCTCAGTCAACTAAATGCATTGCCAGCTAAAAGCCTTCTGTCAAGGCCATCCAGTGTGTTTTTTAGACACACTGCCCTGTGTACAGAGTATAGCACTCCTGCACACAGGGCCATGGCTTTTCATCCCCATATGAGGGACGGCGCCTTTTCCATCGGTCGATGTCTCCTTTCTCACTGAGGGGGTTTATCTGAAATAAATCTCAATGCTGGTCCAGCTGGGACTGTAACAGGGGGACTGCAGATTACGAACCTTTCGGTCTACTGACTGAGTTAACCTCTGCCCCCTAAAGTGAAAATAAAGCATAATACCAATGATGAAATCAGTTACTCGATATAAACTTCAAGAGAAGATAGATCATGTAAATTTATTTCCCTTACCAGCTGAAAGTATTTTGTTGCCATCCAATCTTTCTTTGTAGTAAATATGAATGATTTCATGATTTGTACACTTGCCTTTTACATCCTTACCATATGTGCCTCAAAAAGTAAGAAATGAAACTAAAATATATCGATGGTGCAATCACTCCGAGTTCATATTCACTTTCGAAAGAAGATAGGGCACTGCCAACCTTGTTGTGTAGGTAAATCAGCACCCTATCTTCCTTTGAAGTGAATATGAACTCAGTGACTGATTGCACTATCAATATATATATATTAGTTTCATTTTATATTTTTTGGGTGCATTCCAAAAAAATATGCATTTTTTAATTATTTATTTAAATTTTTTAATTTGTTATATTTTTTGTTTGTCATTAAAAACACCTATTTTCAGAAACTTTCATTTGATATGATTCATGCATATCAACCACATTTTTTCCTCCCCCAAACTTTTGTGTACTTGTTTAAGGTAGCCCATGACAATGGGGACATTACAAGCTTTAATTTGATATACAACTCGTTAAATTCCATCCCATCAGGTGAAAATCTTCCTTTTTTTAAGGGGGGGGGGGATGGTGGGAGGCAAAATTCAAACAGTCTACAACAGTCCTCGTATGAGCTTTCATTTGACACCTAACTCGTAATTGTAGGTCCCTCGCGTTCAGAAGATATAGTGTAAAAAGCCTTTTTCGTATTTCCCCTTTTTTTTAGAGGGAAAGAAATCATGGGGAGGTTAATTTTTTTTTAAATAGCTCCAGATATAATAAAATAGCATCCAATAATGTTTCAGATTTACATAGCACTTTTCACATTCACTAATTTAAATTCTGTAAGTAATATAATTTTATTGCTGTTGGCAATATTTTATAAACTGCTTCAAAATATTTCATAAAAATTAATTTCTTTAAAAACTGTATCAATTATATATGTACAGAGAGAGCTTTTTATCTGACAGAAGTTGTTTTCATGCATAATAGGTATAAAATCAAGAAACTTCTATAAGCTAGTGCATAAATGACAATTATCTGAACTTCGATCATATGTACTCCAATGCTAAAAAAATTTCTCTTGCTGTGCAGTTTTGGTGACTGTTAGCTTCACTCACTAATCTATTAGTTTGGAAAACTTATTTTTCAGGAAAATATATATATATATATACAGGGTGTCCCTGAATTCATGGCCTAAACGTGAGGGGATGTAGTACACACCGAACCCACTGATATTCGTCATAGAATATGTGGCCGCAAACACAGTGAGGAGTCGGAAATGAAGGACAGACACAGAGGTTTCCAGAGTGACATTTATTGGAGATCATTACAACAAATGTTCAAACTTCCACCCACCAATGTTGATAGAGGCAGGTCAACGGCGGAGTAGTGATCGGCGTACCTGCTCGTAAACACTGGGCTTGTTGCACACATCGGCTGCTGCGACAGACAGTCGGGCTACCAGATCCTCCATGGACTGCATGGGTGTCTCATACACGACACTCTTCAAATGTCCTCAAAAAAAGAAATTGATACAAGAAAGATCGGGCGATCTGGGGGGCCACAGGATGGGACCACCACACCCAATCCATCAGTTCCCAAATGTGGTATGAAGATGCTGATGCACATCCATGCTGTTCCGATGCACATCCAGGCTCCAAACAGCGGATCACGTGCTTGTACCTGGGTTATCTGTCACCATACGCAAGATGCTCTTGCTCATAGCTGTCATTCTGACTGTCCATGCTTGTCCGGCATCATGTCGACTGACGTGGCAGGTGCCTGCCTCAGTCAGCTGGTGGTGCAGTCACGCAAACATTTTATGATCGGGCACATGACACATAGGATATCGCTCACAGTAGTCTTTGTGCCTCTCTACTATTGCCCTCAGCTATGCCATACATTTGATGCATATCGGCTTTCTCCGTGTTTGTAAATTGTTCCATCTCGTGTCCGGTCGATGCTGAGAATGCTGGGGTTTGGCTGATCCAACGCTTTTAAGCTGTGTTGCCTTGGTCTGTGTCCCCTACCAGTACTGGGCTGTGTTTGCGGCCACATATTCTGTGACAAATATTAGTGGGTTCAGTGTGTACTACCATCCCCTCACGTTTGGGCCATGAATTCAGGGACACCCTATATATCAATCGAACAAGGAATTAAAAACCATAAGAATATTTTTAACGTGAGATATTTATTTCCATTCCATAAACATTTGTTGTTTTCAAATAGCAAATTCTTTTTGGTTTTCATTTCTTCTTTAGGACTTTGGCAGTTTCTTCAATATATTCAAAGCTTACTGCATGTTTGGCAGATGTTTCTGGTTGAACATTGTCAGTAGCTAACATCTGAGATATGTTCCTACTACTTACTCATTAGCACTTGAAACTTTTTTTCAGTATGTTTAGTTATTATTTTTTTTATTATTATTTTTAATAGCATCAGGAATATATCGTGGCTCTCTTAGTGGAATACTTGTAGCTTTTGGGGTCAACCGATCTCTAGGATGACACATTACATGTAAAATTTATGTAATTTGGGCTAAATATTTTCCCAAAAAGGTTATATTTCTCTCAATTTGTATTATTTTTTGAATCAGTCTCAACTAAAAGAAAAAAATGACCTAATTTCCTATTTCTGATAACTGATTGACCCTAAATTCAAAAATAATATTTATGCAATAATAAGCTGAAAAAAATTGGTTTTGCCATGAGTGGGATTCGAACCTACGTCTCCAGGAAACATGCCTGTTATGCTACCACTACACCACCAATGGGTAACCTTTTCTCACCTTGTGTGACCTTATAAACTTTAAGGATTTTTTTATTTGATTCGCACAGTGGCGCCATCTATTTGGGAAGTGGACAACTCTGTTTCCTCAATATAGATGGAATTAATTCCATTTAATAATTATTATTAAATGAAACTTGTCCTCACGCTGATGGCGTTAAATCAATAAATCAGTAGTAAAGAATCACAGGATGTCCTGTAGACATGGAACTCATGAAATAATAAGCTGAAAAAAATTGGTTATCCTGTGATTCATTACTACTGATTTATTGATTTTATGCCATGAGCCACAAATATTAATTCCATCCATTGAGGCAACAGAGTTGTCCACTTCCCAAATAGATGGCACCAATGTGCGAATCAAATAAAAAAAATCCGGAAAGTTTATAAGGTCACACAGGCTGAGAAAAGGTTAGCCATTGGTGGTGTAGTGGTAGCATAACAGATAAGTTTCCTAGAGACATGGGTTCGAATCCCACTCATGGCAAAACCAATTTTTTTCAGCTTATTATTTCATGAGTTCCATGTCTACAGGACATATTCTGCAATTCATTACTACTAATATTTATGCTTTTTGGGGAGGAAACCAGAACCATCACTACTTAATTTTATAGTGACAGTGTGCTGCTCACAAACCGATGCAAATTTTTTAACATTACTGCAGATGACAGACATAACCTCTACCAAATCATCATTACCAAACAACACATCAGGACTTGTGCAAAGGTTTATTATGTTTGGTTTTGAATAAAAACAATTCGGTGGATAATCAAGAATGACGACTCATGATGGGTAAAAGGTAATGAAATCGTTCTGTATCTAGTTTTGAAATTGAACATCAATCGCTTGCACTACCGATTGCCAGAATCTTGCAAACGAAGCCCCCACTCCAAGTGACCTTATTGATAGTCACTGGAATGTGTGAGTTCGGTTCAGTGGTGACATATTTATTGCTTTGGTCGGGGGAACAGAAGTCAGATGCCTGGGGTCACTTGATGCAACTGCAAGATAAGCAGACTGACAACTGAATAGAGCAGTGCTATGCGACTTTTCAAACACATATTCGTATAAAAAAAGCATATAATATAAAATCTAAGTAATTAGGTTTACAAAATAGAATGTAATGAACTTGACTGCTGTTAATTTTTTGAGAAAAAGTGATTAAAAAATAAATTATTTTCATAAAATATTGCATTTTACAGTAATGAAATGCTACTGAAAGAATAGTAGTGCCATCTAGTGTCTCTAAGGGGACATATTTAATGGTTAAATTAATAAAAAAGTGAAATTCAAAAAAACGTATTTCTAAAAATATTTTCTCTTTTTTCTACTCAGCCATAAAATTATTTTCAAGTTTCTGTAATCTACTACAATTTCTTTAGATCAAGCAATCTTTCATTTCTGTGTAGTTGTGACCAAAATATTTACCATTGCAAGTACGTGGCTTTCACTTCCCCTTAAATGGACAATTTAAAACACTGCTAAAGATTAAATAAATATCATAAATTGTCAGCAACTTTCAGTATACCTTTTGCTACATATATAGGAATTAAATCCAAATTTCATTTAAAAAATACAATTGTATGCTAGTTAAATCTGCATTTATTACGAAAGTTTAGGTTGTGAAAATAATTTTTTTTATTTACTTTAGAAGGTTAGACCTGAAAAAAAAAATATCAAGAATCACAGGCCACACAAAACATACTAACAGAGAATTGAATAAATTGTTCGATACAATGAAAAGCTATCATACTATATAAATTCACTTACTTTTTTTTCAAATCCTACTAAAAACAAATGTTAGGACTTTTAACCTTACTTTACATACTTTAAGGTTAGCCACTCATGGTGCCATCTAGTGCACTAAATGCCATAAACTGCAGAGTTACTGCCAAAACAGCCATGCACAAGACCCATTCATTACAATGTCAATCATGGCCCACAGATAGGGAAGTTCTCTAATCTGTATTATCTCCTTCACTCTGAAGTTTCCAATTCTAAGTAATCCAATCAGTGTTAGTGCTGGAGTTGGAGCCACAGCTGGGAGAGTTGGGTATAGGCTCAATACACACTCATTTAGAAACAATCTATGACCTTCGACTCCATAAAAGAATTTAGGTGTGGGCTTTGCCATGTGTTCTGTCGGGAAATGGTCAGCTGGTCTTATAGATTTCCTGTGACTGGTGATCGGTGAGCCCAGAAGCAAGCACAGATTAGAAAGTGGGGACATGGCTGTACCTTTAGTACAATAAAAGAGCTAAATCAGAAACAATTCTTCCCTTTCATTAACATTCACCTATTAGAAAAGGGCACAAATACTGTACAATTTGAAACTAAAAAAAAAACTAAAAATTGGATTTTCGGATTTTAACCCAAAAATCAGAGTACTTGGCAGCTCTGCCTTAGTTACTATTTAAATAACATGGAACTGTATCTAAGCAAGTGGCTGCTGAGTATATAACTACAGAAACTCTCTGAACTAACTGTATACAATACATGGAGATATATATATATACTGATAGACAACAGCTTTCATGCCAGTCACATTATTTTTCCCCTCCAATTTTAATAAATAAAAATAAACACTCCCTTAGCCAGCTGCTTGCCCTAGAGATCTGACAAGAACAGTACATAAATTTTAATTTCTTCCACAGTGATGCAATGGTCACAGAAGGTTGAAAAGTGTAGTTACCTGATTTTTTACTGAATTAATAACTTCAGAGATGTTTCTAGAAGCAGCTTCAACTTCCACAATGCCACTGTGAGCTGTGTCGTTACCATAAAGTCCTACAGCAAGTGCACCACTGAAAATTAAACAAAATATAAAATGCTGCAATTACTGAATTAAAATACTTAAAAAATACGAAACCTGTGTTAGAAAATACAGGGTTTTATAATTAAAGTATCTCTATTCAGAGCTTTCAGGAGCTCAACCTAATGGTCAGAATGGAGTGAAATTTGTTGTACAATAACTCCAGAACTTGGAACAGAGAATGGCAACAAAATTATTAAGTTCATATCTCAGCCACCAGTGACAGAAGTGGTGCTGTGAAATGGATATTCAGTCCACCAATAGTTCAATGTAGGCATAATGATGCAGAATGAATCTCCATATGTGTGACATTTTCAACTGTAAAACATAGTACACTGAAGGACAATTTATTATACACACCCACCTAATAATGTGTGGATCCACCTTTCACTCTTACAACAGCAGCAATATGTCATGGCATGTACTCTACCATGTGTTGGAAATGTTCCTGTGGTATTGTGGTCCATGATTTCAGAACAGCCACCTGTAAAGTGCAGAGAATTGGTGATGGTCAGCATGAATGCATCACTTCATCCCACAGATGCTCAATAGAATTCAAATCCAGAGAGTGAGAGGGCCATTCAAAGATTGTAAACTCACTGGAATGCTCCTCCAACCAGAACTTGGCCAAACAGGAGTGATGAGACTGGGTATTATCTAGATGAAACGTGCCCTTCTGCAGGAAATGGATAGTCATGAATGGGTGTAGGTGGTTGGCAAGTACATCAATAGTCTTATGTGATGATTTCAATAAGTACAAGATGTGGCACCTATTGAGACCTATGAGAGTGCATTTATGTGGATCACAAGGTGACCACATAAACACACTCCACAACATTGCATCACCTCCACTGGCCTGTAACATCATGGCTTGAGAGTTGAGGTTCATGGCCTCGTGTGGTCTACACCCCACATACAATATCTCCCATTGACACATTGTAACTCAATTTGTCAGATCAAGCTACCCATTCCCAGCCTTCCATGGTCCATTGCAATCTTCGCTCACTGCAACCTCATAGCTCAATGACATGCTGTTAACAAGGGTACTCGATGTAGGATTGACGGCCATAGCCCAGTCATGCCATCATATCTCAAATGGTCTTTGTACAAACCTTCTTAGCTGCCCCGTTGTTAAATGCTGACATTATCATCTGCACTATGGCCCTCCATTCTGACATTATGATATGGGAGAGGTGGTGCTCACATTAAACATCAATGGCCCAGTTACGGCCACATTTTTCCTGGAAGCCATAGATTTTTGCCAGTTTTGATGTAGTCCTGGTACACATGCAACAGTCACACCTGAAAACCCCAGACATTCTGCAGTCACAGACATGGAGCACCCCATCTTTCTCACACTGACTATCTGTCCATGATCAAACTCACTCAGGTCGCTATGTTTACCCATCATAACAGTCACAGAGCAGGTAGGTATCCGACTTATTTATAGCCTGAAAGGGATTTTGGCTGGCTGCATTATTGTGGGAGAGTAGGGCAGGTTTGTGGATGGGCGCAGTGTGTTTAATAAATTGTGATTATATTATAGCTGATCATGAGCACATTCTAATATTATTATAGCTGATCATGAGCACATTCTAATGCAGGCATTGAGTTACTGTTTTTATGATTGGGTAACAACCAAAAATCATATTGAATTACGTCCAGTGACCATAGTGGCTTCAGTGTTAGAAAGGACTGATTGATGACTATCATTGATGAAATGCAGTTGTACACAACAGGTGATGTCCATATCACCTGCTGTGTACTTCCACATCATTGATTTAAAACCACAACAGCAGTGGTGACATGTTCAAGCTGAGCTGGTTGCACTGATATGATCCCTCTTTCAGGCCTAACAGCAAGACTTCTTATTGAAGAAATTTTTTTTTCAACATATTTATTCATATATTAAGGAAGATGTCACTCTGAATTTAATGTCGATTAATTTTAGAGGAAAAATTGTCTTGAGCCAGGTGGGATATGAACCCACAACCCTGATAACATTTCTGGTGCTCTGACCGCTAAGCTACCAGCTGCTGATCAAGATCTCCTCTAATTGATGCTATGAACTTTCTACCGACACTACACAATTCTCTATCTTGGAAAGTCCGCTGTCCATTGGATGAGATGTTAAGCTGTGGCCCAGTGTGCGGGAGAGCCATACCCTGTGCACGTTAAAGAACACACTGAATGGCCTTGACGGGAGGCTACCATCTGAGGTACCAATAAGGTCTCCCAACAGCTGTTCCAGTGGGTCCCCTCCTCCAAACCTTCTCTGAGCCTTCGGGGTCCATGTGACCTGGCCATTTAGCCCATGGTGTGCAAAAAAGTGCCGCTCAGAAGAAAACAACCCAACCCAACACAATTCTCTGTATCTCATGAAACACTACACAATTCTGTGTCTCATGAAGTCTTTGTGTCTCATCTCTTATCCCAGCTGCTCTCAGCCTCAAAAAACAATGACAGGTATATCATGAAGATGGCAAGTATATTCTACAATTGATTAAACTGAAGAGTTTCCCCTCCCCCCAACATATTCTACCTGGCTCAAAATCATTTTTCTTCTAAAATTGATCAACTTTAAATTCAGAGTGATATCTTCCTTAAAATTTGAATAAATATGTCAAAAAAATCTCTTTAACTTAATCAACTTAATTTAAGACTTCTTATTCTTTAAAATTTTCAATCATCATGCATAAAGCACATGGAATTTTTGCACCTCGTAATTTCCGTCAATGCATGTTCACATTACCTATCTGTTATAACAGCTAGTTCATATACTAGCCTTTATTATTTGAAAACTTTAATATGCAAATCATATTTCAAAGTGCCACTTCTTTCCATGATGACTGAAATATAAACAAAATATTTTTTGCTGCTTTTTCACCACTAGATGGAGCTCACAACTCAAAATAGGAATTATAACAATTAATTTTAACTTTTTAATTATTATTAAATTTTAATTACTAATATTTTTACAACTGTTTTTAGAAACTAATTGTGAACCTTTGATTATCTAAGATCCAAATCTCTTTCACAGCTTTTCTGATAATATACCAAAGTGAACATAAAAGATGACAAGGTGCATCACTTTAAACTCCAGTTTGAATACTGAGCTAATCACTGCAGATTTTACCAACTCTTACATAAAACTCAGTGTGCAATTATAGTACATACATATGTACAGTTATGTGTGTGTGCACATATACCCACATATATACAAACAAACGTTGTTATGCTACATACACAGTCTTCAAGCAGCAGTGGGCAGGGGTCTAACCAGACTATGCAATTTAATCTCTTAAACACGTCTGTCCTGAGCAACAGCTGCTGACAGTCCTATTTGACAGTCTTCCTCCACATCCTAGAACAGGTCCTAGGTCTCCCTCTTTTTTACACTTTTTAAGCACACTATTCATAACACTATTGACTAAACAGTAGTTATGCATGAGGGTAACATCACCAAGCCAATACAATCTCTGCCCAATATGCTGCTCAGATGTGTTTGCAGACTCTTTACCTAACCTCATCATTACTTAAAGTAAAACCATCTAATGCCCAAGATACTGCATAAACATCTAGAATTAAGGGAATAAAGTTTTCTATTATTTTGCTTATAATGGGTCAAAGTTTCACTAAAATATCAAAGTTTACAAAGGATCAAACAAATATACAAACTAATTTTAGTTTTCAGGTGTCTATGCCTATTTTTCCACACTCTCCATACATTCTTAGCCCTTCCAAAGTCCCTGACAAACACAGATGTTGACAGAATCCGAAATGAGAGGGTCAAGATGTCTATGTTCACTTTTAATACAACTTCAATTAAAAAAAAACGATAAATTTTGAAACAGCAATATCTTTCAGAAATACGTAATTCAAGTCTGAAAAATAATATTTTCTTTTTTCATTTGATGCATGTTTTAGTAAACTACAATGAAAATAATTTGTTAAAGCCATCTGTTTGCCATTTCTTAGAAGGAGGTGGGGGTGGCTTAATTGGTAGCGCACCAGGCTCGTAATCTGTAGTTCCCAGGTTCGAGTCCCAGCTGAATCAGCATTGAGATTTATCTCTGCAAAATTACCTAACCTGCCCACACAGTCAGTAGGGGATACCGGTGGGCTTGGAAAGGCCACCATCCATCGGATGGGACATTAAACTTACATAGCCTGTGTGTGGGAGAGACATAACCTGTGCACATTAAAGAACCACCTTGACGGAAGGCTATCATCTATCTTCTAACAGCTGTTCCAATAGATCCCTCACCCAACCTTCTCTGCACCTTCAAGGTCCATGTGACCTGGCCATTTAGCCCATGGTGTGCAAGAAAGTGCTGCTCAGAGGTAAAACAATCCAACCCAATAAATTTCTTAGAAGCACTATACAGTACTGCTTATTTGTTTGAGAATGTTACTCTCTGCTGAAGCAGTCCCTTGATTTTCACAAGTTTGATTTCAACTATCATCAACAGAATTTTCTTTCAAGTTTTGAATATTCGTTGAAAAGTAACAAAAACCGTTATTTTAAAAAACAGAAGAGTTTGGAAGTAATTACAAAGTACGTATCTTGCTGGTTCCCCCCCCCCCATTTTACACTCTTTTCTGCCTTAAATCTATTTCAGTATTCTTAGAATTATTTATATAACTTATCCCAGCAATCTACGAGTTTTTCCTGTTCTTCAAATCGAAACTAAAAAAAAAAGCCAGAGCTTCTTCAAGACTGCCTGTAACACAAGGGGAGGACAGGAAGTAGCAGGTGTTCTAATTGCTCACTCATACATGCAAGAGTGGGGAGAGCCGCCTGCTAAGTAAGTGGCTGCATGGCAAGTTGCTTACATGGATGATTTAAATCCAAACACTTCCTTCCAAGAAACTGGAAGGAATTTTTTCTTTTATTATTTCTTTGCTTTTCAGTTAAAAAAAAAACTTTTATCTTGCATAATTTTCTGAAAATGAATGTGAGGTCCTGGATACAGAAGCAAAAATGACTTCCTTGGCATGGAAATCAGTCATTGTGGCAGGAGATTTTACCCACACCCTACATTCATTGAAGATATTTTACTCCCCCCTTCATAAAAGTTCATTTAAAAAATTTGAGTTTTAAGTTTATATTGAATGATTTTAAAATATTTACCCTCCCCCCCCCACACACACAATCCTCAATATCTTGACTGTGATACTCCGATTTTTTTTGTGCAATAAGTTTTTGGCACATAGCCAAGATCCTCAAAATTCAACACCAAAAGAGAGAAAAAAAATCATATTTTGTAAAAAATGCAGCCAAGAAAGTGTTCCATTTTATAAACAGGACAGAAAATCCCATTAATGTGTGCAATCCAAGTCACCTTGCATAATGCAGGCCAGTGTTTTAAAATATACCACAGTAAAAAGAATCATTAAAAGTAATAAAAACCATGCTTCAGGTAAATATTATAATATTTGGAAAGAAACTTGCTTTCAATTAATAAAAATAATAAAATAAAATATCCCCCTCAAGCATATATTTTAAATGTTTTTATTCATCATATTTCCTAACATGAAGCTTTAATTGCATAGTCTGATTTATTTTTTTACTATTTCAATGTGAAAAAGTCTTGCTAATATTAATATGCTTGTAAATTTGTTTAATTTTTTTCCATAAAATTTCTAATTAAATTCTATTTAATTTGGTATATAACATGACCTATATCAATTGATTACAATTTTTAATAACCAAAGTTGGCTTGCTGATATGACTCAGCACAGTTGACAAAAAAACCTGGACTTTTCTCAAAATAGGATACCAAGAAAAAAAATTACAAAATGGGAGAATTTTCTAGCTTCAAGTAAATATTTTTTTTTGTTATTCAGAAATAAATACTTTTCAATTCATGTGAATTAAAATGATTTCTGTCTATTAGTTGGTTTTTTTAATAAATTTTTATTTCCATTGCCAAATGCATTTTTTTTTCACTACATGCTTCAATAAAAGCCATATAAAACAAAACTAGTCAACATTTTTGCTAAATATTTTTTCTGAAAATCAAGAACTGAATGCCGATTAATTTGTCCTATGCCATAATTCATTTCATTAGTTATTTGGCAAAAAATTTCTAAAGCTATTTTTTTTTGGCTGATTATAGTATCTTATGATATGATGAAAATAACATCACACATCACCAGTATCGGTTACACTGCTCCTGATAAAATTTCAGGATTAAAAAAACCTGAATATTAAGATACCTGCTCAAGGGATTACAACCTGCCTGGCCAATTTTCATCACTTTAGTTTTCTCTCTATTAATTAACAAACCTACTCTACTACCAGTCTAATCAACAGTTCTAATGAAAGAGTTCATCAATATCATTTGCCAAAAAACCATCAGCAGAGCTGCTAACATAGCATGATCAAAATTGTGTTTTGGAAAATGAAAATTCAGAGAAATTATCACCACTTTGAAAACTAATAAATATCTGCATTTTGTGAAATTTATGTAATATATCAATTATTATATACATATTGATTATTGGTTACTAATTATTAGCAATTAAATTTCCATAATAGAAAAAAAAATCAAAAATTCTCTGCTGTTGTGCTGTCTAGCTGCTACATCTGCTTTATCAGCAAAGATATCAAGCCAAATATTCTTGCTAGTTGTTAACTTATCCTTTACACATTCATTAAGACCTTTGCAATGCTGTCTGTTTGGACTAGTAGGATGTCCATCAGATATTTCCTGAAATTCCTTCTTTCAGAAATAATATCCATAGCATTATCACTCAAATGACTGTTACCTCTGCTCTTTTTTACCCAAAAGAGTACTGTTAGTTTCAAGAAAAGCTTGTTTAATTATTATATTCTTTCTCAACATTAGTAGCAAACAAACAACGATTGTCATAATGACTAAGTAGCCTATCATGGTATGCTTGGCTACAGGGTCTATCTGGGTCTTTAAGAGCTTCGGTGTTAAAGGTAATTCTTTTAAACTTAGTACATTTCTTTAGCTTCAGTTGCATGATAAGATAATGGTCAGATCCAATTTTAGGCTACCCTGTATGATTTGGCATTACTAACCAAACTAGTCTACTTACTGTTAATTTATATAAAATCCATATTCCAATGCAATGTATCTAGTGAAACTCACATGTATTGTAGAAAGTGTAGTTATTCTCAAACCATTACATTTAATTACCTGTATGTGATGTTCCCCATTGCAACTATGAACACCAAAGGGGCCTATCGCCCATGCCCAAAGGTCAGAGTCAGCAATAACTTTAGCACTGAAGTCAGAAAAAAAAAACTTTAGCACTGAAATCACACAGCACAAGAGTAGTATCTCCATGATAGAGTTAAATTCCTCAAAAGCAAGTTATCAAATAATTGCCAATTTCATACAAAGTTAAATAACTAAAAAAAAATTATTCAGCTTAAAAAATATACACAGAAAAAATAAAAGTAATCCACAAGGTTATTGGTATATAGCTACTATATACATAGGATAAACAGAAATATCTTTAAAAAAAACAGAAAAGAATAAAAACCAGTAATAAGAAATGAGCAGAATAAAATAGAATTACAAACATATTCCAAATTATATAACTGCAATGTATCATACTTCTCAAAACAGCACACATGTTTATGAGTATGCTTCTTAACATCAAGCTGGTGATGTGCTTCTTAAAATAATTTTTAAGTTGAACATAATGGCCATTATGTTCAACTTAAAAATATTTTTAAATCTAGAAGAGCTCCAATATGGAAAACTGAAATATACTGTTACAAAACTGATCTTGCTTTCAAATTAAAATGTCAACTAAACGGTGAGATCATATGAAAAGTACTTTTAAAGAATGGAAAACTGGTGGGTACAACTAGCATGTAACCAATGTATGAATTGCTTGAATACCCCATTATCACATTTATATTTGAATAAGTACTTTTCAATCCTTCCAGGGTCCAAGACAAAAATAGACATTGACAGAATCCGAATTAAGAGGCACAAGATATCTATGTTCATATTTGGTACAATAAAAAAATTCAATTTTTGAAAAAGAGAAATTGCTGCTTGAAAATTTTTTTTTACATAGATCTTTTAAAAACAAGCAATCTAAGTTTTAAAAAAATTTCCTTTTTTTCATTTAATGCATATTTTTATTAAACTACAATATAAATAACTTGTTAAAGCCATCTGACTGCCATTTCTTAGAAGCGCTATATGGTAATTATTACTCTTTGCTGAAGCAACCTTCTGATTTAAGCTCACAAAATTTATTTGAACTATTATCAACAAATTTTTCCTGAAAGTTTTGAAAATCTGAAAATTAACAAAAAAAAAATGCTATTTTTAAAAACGGGAAGATTTTGGAAGAAATTACAAAGTACGTACTTCTCCTCCCCTCACCTTTTTACACTCTTTTCTGCTTTAACGTCCAGGAAATTTCAGAAAAGAGTAGAGAGTTAAAGACAAAAGAATAGCAGTATTTGGGCAAGACCATTTCAAATTTTGCCAATTTGAGTCATTATGCTTTCAAACTAAAATTAACTTAAAAGGTTAAACCTATTTCCCTAATCCTAGAATTATTTTTACAATTTATATCATTTTCACAGCATTCTATGAGACTTTCTCACTCTTCAAATCGAAACTATAACTAAAAAGAAGTCTTCACAGCCAAAATTTCTTTAAGACTGGCTACAATGCACAACATCAAAGGATTTGAGTTGCAGGTGTTCTAATTGCTCTCTCTCTCACACATGCAATAGTTGGGAGAGCTGACTGCTAAGTGGCTGCATGGTTGTTGTTTACATGGATGATTTAAGTCCAAATACTTCCTTTCCCACATATTAGATATAATCTCCCTTCATAAAGTCCGTATTTTACTTCCTTTTTTATAATTAATCCTCAGTTTTCATTTCTGTAGGTTTACTTTATTTCTGTAAATTATCAATCTTTCAGTCGATCAATTATTATCAATATTTTGGAGTTATGCTATATTGGATGGCCAGATTACAACTTGTTGCTATGGATATTTCATTTAACATAATATAAGGGTTACATGATATTTTTCTTCATTTCCCAATAAAACAAACTTTGATCTTGTATCATTTCCTGAAAACCAACAATGTCTTTAATACAGGAGCAAAATGGACTTCCATGAATGGAAATCAGTCCTCATTTGGGAGGGCAATTTTGGAAAGAGTTTTTAATCCCCCCCCCCCCCCCCACCCAACATACTGAGGGTTTTTACTCCTCCCTCCTTGGGAATTTTTTTAAATTACAAGTTTTTACCTTTCTATTGACTGTTTTAAAAGATTTTACCCCTCACCTCCTCAATATCTTGGCTGTGCCAATCTGATGATATTTTTTTTGCACAATAAATTTTTTAAAAGCCAAGATCCTCAAAATTAAACACCCAAAGAAAAAACGCTCATAACGTTCAGTAAAAAAAGCCAAGAAAGTGTTCCTCCATTTCATAAACAAAACAGAAAATCCCATTAATATGAGCAGTCCAATAACCTTTAAATAACATTAACCATGTTTTAAACTATATGACTCTGAAAAGATTCATTAAAGAAAAAAGGAAAATTGTGTTTCAAGTAAATATTATAGAATTCTGGAAAAAATTGCCTTTTGATTAACATACAATTTAACTGTTTTTATTCATCAGGTTTTCCAAAATTAAGCCTTAATTGCATAGTACAATTTATTTTTTTTTTCACTACATCACACAAAAATAGTCTTATTGAAATCATTATGTTTATAAATTTGTTTAAATTTTTTCATCACCATCCTCAAGGAGCCATGGGCTATGCAGGTCCTATCAGACCATGCAATTTAGTTCTCCAAGCATATCTGTCTTGAGTTACATCTGCTGCATCTCTCCACTGCATAAAAATTCTAACAAGATCCTGTTTGACATTGTCTGCCCACCACATCCTAGGTCTCTCCCTCTTTCTGAAGCCTTTAAGCATAACCCTATTCACTAATCTATAATTTTCTATATGAGCAACATGGCCAAACCAGCAGAGTCTCTCTCTGTACAATATGCTGCTCAGAGGAAGTTGCAGACTCCTCTACCTAACCTCATCATTAGTTACAAAGTATACTGCGTAAGCATCTAGAATCAAAGGCATCAAGTTTCCTGTTATCTTGTTTACAAAATGTCCAAGTTTCACTACCATAACTAACCCTAGAAAGAGCCAAACTATTATACAGCCTAATTTTAGTCTTTAGGTGTATATGGATATTTCTCCACACTCACCATAAATTCTTAAAAGTCCTGGCAACAATCCCAATTTGTCTGTTAATCTCATGCTGCACAACACTAGTATCTGTTACATAGCTCCCAAAATAATTAAACTCCGACACTGCTCAAGAGTGCAACTATTCAGATTAACTGAATCACAGATACCCTGACCAATTTTCATCACTTTAGTTTTCTCTCTTTTATAACCTAACCTACTCCACTACAAGTCTCATCAACAGCTTGAAAGAGTGCATATCGTTTCTAAAAATCAGAAATAAATTCTATTTAATTTGGTATACAACCAATCAATTGAAATAGGTCATGTATTTTTTTTTTAAATTCTAAAATTGATTTATTTATATAACTCAGCTGAGTTGGCAAAAAGCCTGGACTTTTCTTTGAATATGGTACTGAGAAAAAAATTACAAAAAGGGAGTAATTTTCTTGCTTCAAGTAAATATTTATTTATTTTGCTATTCAGAAATAAATAGCCTTTCTATTTATGTGCCTTATAGTAATTTCTGTCTATTAGTTTCTTTTAAATAAATTTTTATTTGCATTACCAGATGCTTTTTTTCACCACAAATCTAAAATTGCCCTATTAAAATAAAACTTAAACTAGTATCATTTTAGTTATTAAATAAATAAAAATAAATAAATACACCCTCAAGCAGCTGCTTGCCACAGAGGTCTGACAGGAGCCTGTCAGTTTATATGCCACAGTAGAAGATCTGAGAGGATGGCAGGACCTCAGCAGAAAAACAACACATACAACCATGCCTTATCCGGGGCTCAAACCCAGGTGCCTTAGATCAGTAGCCAAGCGCGCTAACCACTCGGCCATGTATTAAAAAGCTTATCATCTGATTAAAGACAGGGTCACCTGCTATACTTGGCAATGATAAAAACTGTAATGATTCTGGGGTGGCTCAGTCGGTAGCGTGCCAGGCTTGTAATCTGTAGTTCTCAGGTTCAAGTCTCAGCTGAGTCAGTGTTGAGATTTATCTCCACAAAATTCCCCACCCTGCCCATGGTCAGTAGGGGACACTGATGGGCTTGGAAAGGCTGCCGTCCATTGGATGGGACATTAAGCCATGGCCCCGTGTATGGAAGAGCCACACCCTGTGCATGTTAAAGAACATGCTGGATGGCCCTGACAGGAGGCTACCATCTGTCTCCCAACAGCTGCTCCAGTGGGAACCCTCCCCCTTCTCTGAGCCTTCGGGGGTCCTAGTGACCTGGCTATTTAGCCCATGGTGTGCAAAAAAGTGCCGCTCAGAGGTACAACAGCCCAACGTGTAATGATTCCAGAAGTGAATTAATTGATCACTTCATACATAATCTCATCTAAAATATGGATCCAGTATCTCAAAAGCATGTAGGTTAGTATGCAATTAGTGGCTATGAGGTTAGAGTTTCTTGTACATCAATGTTCTTAATTAATTACAATAATAATTTAATTATTGTTATTAAAGAATGACTGATATATCATTAATTATTGTAATTAGTCTGAAACCCAAATATGAGATTTAATAACTGTGATATGTAACACAATATCAACACACTCCAGAACTTACCAGCAAAGAATGGCAAATAAGCCCAATGTCCATTTTAGAGGTGTAATTTTCTTCTTCCTTTTAAAACCAGAATCACAGCAACGGCACAGAAAAAAGATAAGGAATGCTAGAAGTGTGAGTATCAACCAAAATCCAGGAATAGCTATGATAATACCAAGAGCCTGCAAACAAATATTTAGCCATTAACATTTACTGCAAAACTTTCTTGTACTCATGAATATTTCTCTCCTTTATAAAATAATTTTAATCACAAAAAGCATAAGGTTGAGTAAACTGATACCTAGTTATCTGTTAAACTTTTGAACACCAATCCTCATTCCGTCACTAAAGTACAATTTTTATTGCTGATATTATAACAAATATATTACTATTATTATTATAAAATCAATACAAAATGAAAGTAATAAATATTTTTAGCAAAACTATAATGTACAAAAATTCTTCTAAATGATGTGAATATTTGATTATATATAGCAAGAGAAGTTCGAATTCAAATTTATTTTCAAAAAGTATTATCTATAATTATTTTACATAAAAAAAATCCCTTTAATTTAGTCTATGGTTAAGAGGTGCTTTTAGTAATTTAGGTTTTTAGGAGTTAATCATTATCATTACAAAATTCTTTAAGCCTTAATTGTGAAAAAAATTAGCAGTGTTTTTTATGTTTCACAAGTAGAAAATTTTTAAAAATACTTATCTTCCTACATGTGCCATAAAACATAAATAAAACATGCCATGGATGAAATCAAATTCACATTAACTTCAAACGAAGATTGGGTGCTAACAATTTTTGTTCAATTCTTAAAAAACCAGTTTCAGTGCCTTATCCACTTTGAAGTTAATAGGAATTCAGTAGGTAATTTCCTTATAGATATGTTTTACACATTTATTTTTTACTCTTTTAGAGCACAAATAAAATGATAGTTATTTTTTAACTTTTCAAATTCATATTCTTTGCTTTTTAGTGGCAATATGCATCAAAAAAGATGATATGCACATAAGGAGGTGAAAAATTCAATTTGTGGACTGCCATCTCCAACACTTACCAACTTTTTATATGAGTTAATATATAATATATGGCAACATGGAGACTCTTTAAAGGAATGAAGCAATGTGTGCAAGTTGTAACACATTGCAATAGGTCACACGTAACAGCAGAACAGTCTGTCATTTTCTCACTTTGGAATGGTGTTAATTTTTCTGTGTGTGATTTTTTTTTGCAGGCTATGGCTAATCTGGAAGCTGAGCAATGGTATATAGTAAGTTACTGTGTTCAGCAATGCTAAAGTGGTGCACAGACAGCAGCAGAAATGACTCAAGTGTATGGAGAATAGTGCTTGAAAGAAGTGTGATTTTCAACTCACAAAATCTTTACAGAAACCAAGCATGACCTAAGCATTGCTCTCTATACACTTAACATTTCTGCAACTATTTGTGCACCATCTAAGCCATGTCAAACACAGTAACGTATTACATGCCCCTGCTCAGTTTTTAGGTCAGCCATATCATAGAAAAAACACACACACACATACAAAATGAACAACTTTCCAAAGGGAGAAAATGACTGACTGTGGACTTTCCTATTACTTGTGACCATATCACAACCTGTTTCAATTTCCATACACTGCTGCATGCATCCTGTCATGTTGCCACATACTATGTATTAACTTGTACAAAAAGCTGTTAATTGTTGGTAATGGCAATCCATGAATTAAATGATCAACCTATGAACATATATTCAAACTCAGGGATAATCATAATCAATAATTATGACATAAGATATTTACAATCATTAGGTATATACACCAAAGAGCCAAAACATTATGACCAGCACATTCTTTTTGTGAATCAAAGCAACTGCAGGTAAATGATGGCATGTATGAAGGTCATAAAATGGTACAAATAACACCTGATACTGAG
This sequence comes from Ryuthela nishihirai, assembly GCA_038380435.1. Lineage (NCBI taxonomy): Eukaryota > Metazoa > Arthropoda > Arachnida > Araneae > Heptathelidae > Ryuthela > Ryuthela nishihirai. The sequence goes on along the minus strand of JAWZYU010000021.1, from coordinate 12,515,498 downwards.
CTGTGTTAATCAATGTTATTCTTGTTCTTCAGATGGGAAAGGCAGCAGACTTAAGCGAGTTTGACAAAGGCCAAAGTGTAATGGCAGGATGACTGGGTCAGAGCATTTTCGAGACAGCAAGGCTTGTGGGGTGCTCATGGTTAGCCATGGTTAGTACCTTCAAAAAGTGGTTCGAGGAAGGAAAAACCAGGAACTGCCAGCAAGGTGTGGGCTGACCACAGCTCATCAATGCTAGAGGTGAGCAAAGGCTATCCTGTATGGTACAAGCCAACAGAAGGGATACTGTGGTGCAACTCGCCCGTAATTTGAATGCTGGTGATGGGAACAATGTGTCACAATACACAGTACATTGAACCGTACTGAAAATGGCACTGTGTAGCTGCAAACTACTCTGAGTGCCCACGTTAACCTCAGTTTACCGTCAAAAGAGTCTACAATGAGCACACAAGATTCAAAACTGGGCTTTGAATGATTGGAAGAAGGTTGTCTGGTCTGATGAATCTCGTTTCCTGTTGCACCATGTGGGTGGCCGGGTATGTGTGTGTCATTTACCTGGGGAAGTGTTGGCATCAGGATGCACCACGGGATAAAAACAAGCCGGTGGAGAAAGTGTAATGTTTTGAGCAATGTTCTGCTGGGAAATCCTGGGTCCAGTCATTCATGTGCAGGAAACTATGACATCTATCACCTACCTAAACATCATTGCAGACCAAGTACATCCTTTCATGGCAACAGTATATCCCTCTAGTAGTACCTTCCTTCAGCAGGATGATGCACCATTCCACACTGCCCGGATTGTTTGAGAATGGTTCGCGGATCATGAGGAAGACAGTGGGATAAAAACAAGCTGGTGGAGGAAGTGTAATGTTTTGAGCAATGTTCTGCTGGGAAATCCTGGGTCCAATCATTCACGTGCAGGAAACTATGACATTTATCACCTACCTAAACATCATTGCAGACCAGGTACATCCTTTCATGGCAACGGTATATCCTTTTAGTAGTGCCTTCTTTCAGCAGGATAATGCACAATGCCACACTGCCTGGATTGTTCAAGAATGGTTCGTGGATCATGAGGAAGACTTTATTGCCCTGGCCTCCAAATTCCCCAGACATCAATCCAATTGAGCATCTGTGGTTTGTGTTGGAACAACATATTTGATCTGTGGCAGCTCAACCACGTAACTTACAAGAGTTAAAGGATCTGCTGTAGTGGGTTGATACTAGATACCACAAGACACCTTTAGAAATCTTGTTAGCGTCCATGCCTCACCAGGTAAGAGCTGTTTTGGTGGCATGTGGAGGACCAGAATCATATTAGGCCGGTGGTCATAATGTTTTGCTCTTTGATGTGTGATAGGAACATTTTGGTAGCTTTGGGCAAAAGAAGTTGGTTTATTCATCTGAGGAAGGAAGCAATATCATCCAAAACTTTTTGACTTTCCCAAATATGAACAAAATAATCATTAGAGATAAAAAAAAAAAAATTAACATACCTAGGTAATTTAACATTTAGGTTGGGAAAAAACAACATAAATAGCCCATATACCATCACAGATATGTAAAACAGATAGCCTTAAGAGGAGAACTTTTATAGAGATGACTGATCATTTCAAATTGAAATGCTACATAGTCAGTCTGGAATAACAACCAACTGCTTCAAAGTGCCTCAAAAAAAAACATTTAAATGACTCAAAATGATGGAGAAGTTAGAAGGTTGGAGGCTGTGCAAACAATAATGAAAGTGGCTATATTCTTTTGTGTCCACTATTCTGTTATCTCATGACTATGGTAGTAATTCCAAATAGTTATCAGAAAACCTGTTCATCAAAATGACTGTTATATTGGACTACTTTCCCAAGGGAACAGGAGAGCAAAGCATCACCTCTGCCTTCAGGTTTTATTGCAGCCATAGGAAAGCAGATATATCTCAACTGTGACCAGAAAGATCGACAAGGCTGGATTACATGCTTGTCAGCCCATGTATGCAATAATTATGCCTGCTAAAACAAAAACCCAACTAAAATGACATCATGATCATACGGTCTGAACCCAAGAATAATGGAGTCACATCCTGTTCATTGAAAGGATTTTTTCTACAAATGAACAGCAAATGTGTACTGATCTGGAGACAGGTGAGAACCCACAACTAGCCCCATAACATGGATGAGAAAAGTGCATTTGATAGTGGAGGTCAGTGTGGGACTAGTTTTCACTGAGAACATATCGACTTCCATGTATTTGATGAAGATTCTGTAAATGCTTCATGTATCAAGATGAGATCCTTGATTCCAAAATCAAGCCTTATGCTGATGCAGTAGGTGATGATTTCCTTCTAATGAATAATAAAGTTCTTCCACACAGAGCAAGATTTACCAACAACTTGAGGATGAAGGTATCCATGAATAGAAGAGTGACTACATTCTCGCTGGATCTCAACCTGACAGAACACCTAAGGGATACCTTGGTAAGACATATTGTTGCCCTTCATAACAACCACTGTTCTTATTAGCTCAATGGACTTTATTGCCCACCATTCTCTGGATTTTCTTATTGAAGGAATTAAATCAACATTGTCAGGCCTGTGTCAGTGCTAAATGGGGACACATCAACTATTGACTATATATATTGTATTACACATATCACCTCTGGTGCACATGAGAATCTCGTTTTCAAAGAGAATGAAGTTTTTTCTTTACCTACTCTTTTACTGCTTAAAAGTTTCAATTTGAGCTAGCAGAGATGGAAAAATGAAAATAGTATGTTGTATAATTACTACTTTATTAGTAATTATACAACATAAAATTATTTCTCTTTTAATTCTTAAATTTAAAAAGTTGCATTTTCCATCTCTCGCTCAAAAAAATGGGTAAATTATTGCTGTCAGTGCAATTTCTCATGAAAAGCTACCACTAAAATTTCAAATTTGTATCATATACATAATATTTGTAAAACTCATTAACAGCTGTGCCATTTCCATATTTAGTGACCTGTAAAGATATATATATATGTTAAAACTACCTAAGTATTCAAAAAATGCAAATTATATTTCATTAGTACCAATTCATTAAAAATAGAATTTTCTAATAATCACTTTCATTTTTTCTAATGGAAACTTCATGACGTTCACATTCCATTACCAAAATTTTAAATTCCTATCATTAATACACCAAAGTGCCATTGAATTAGAGACAGCAATCTAGCAACGTGTTGGACCCTCTCTGGCCCTGATAACGGCAAGGACTCCACAAACTTGAGTAAATGTTCCACAAGTATGGCGACTCATGCATCCTCTAGAGGTGTCCCCAATTCTCTCAAGGTCATCGCCCAAAGAATCTGCTCAGCGGTATCCCAAAGATTTTCGATGGGATTTAAATTTGGGCTTCTAGGTGGCCAATTCATTATTTCAAAGTCAGCAGAATGCTCCTGCAACCATGCAGTAACCAACCTGGACCTGTGAGATGAACAGTTGTCTTGCTGGTAAACGCCATCTCCATTGGGAAGCATGATGGCCACAAATGGGTGTAAATGGTCAGCCATGAGTTCTGCATACCAGGAGTCATTGAGAGTCATTGGTACACATACCAAAGGTCCCATAGACATCCAACTGAAGACACCCCAGGCCATCACTGAGCCACCACCAGCTTGTAGTTCCAATCTGACATGCAAGATCCATGGCTTCATGGGGTTGGCACCATAATCTCAGTCTCCCATCAGCGTGATGAAGTTTAAATCGGGATTCATCATTCCAGGCTATCCATTACCAATTTTCGATGGTCCAGTTTTGATCTTCATTAACCCAGGCAAGGCATTGAGCCCAGTGTCATGCCATTAGAGGTGGGACTCTCGTAAGTCAGTGGCTCCAGAAGCCAAGACGAAGTGAGCTTTGCATGGTTCGTACACTGACTTCCCTGCTGAAACCCATGTTCAGATGAGAGGTGATTTCAGATAATGTCTGGCCCCTATCGGTCCATATGATGCGGGTCAGGTGGCAAAGCCCATGATCATTCAAGGCCGGTTGTCCTTTGCAGTTTTGTCCGGGTGCTTGTTTTTTTGCCGGAATTTTCATTTCCCGGAACACTCTTGAAACTGTCGTATGAGAAAAATCCAAGTTCGTTGACAATTTCAGAGATGGAGTGTACCATCTGTCGGGCAATCTGCCCTCTGTCAAATGCATCTAAATCCTGTGCCTTTCCCATTGCACTTCTCACGATGAATACTTGGGGAAGCCAAAGCTGACAGCTATATACAACCAGAGTTTCAGTCACACATGTGTGCAAATGTGGGACTTGCAGTACTAAATTTGAATAGTCTCCTATCCCTAATTCAATGATACTTCAGTGTGTATCATTGCAATATTCATTTGAAATTTTTGAATTTTAAACTTTTTTCACCATTAGAGAGGGCATAATTATAGTGTTCAAAAGATTCTGATAAGTACAAATCATATTTTACCAATTCCTATCAAACCCAAAAAAATTTTCATTTCTAAATACAAACAATTATCTGCTAAAACAAAAAAAAATGTTTTAAATGTTTTCCAACTCCCCCCCCCCCACCCACCCCAGGTCTAAAATGCCAACTCATTGTTGGCAATGAAAATTTTGTGACCTTGAGATTCCACCACCAAAATCTCAAACTTCTAGCATAAATACATCATTTACAATATTTGTTTGAAATTTAGGAATTTTCAAAACTTTCCAATATTAGAGGGTGCAACTATAGTTTTCAGAAGATTCCAAAAGAGCGAATATTTCATCAATTCTATCTAATTTGAAAAATAATTTTTCAATTATCTTTGTAAAAACAAAAAAGGTTGTTTTCTCACCTCCCCCCCCCCCCCCCGCCTTGGGTCTAAAGTGCCAATTCATTGTTGACAGTAGAAATTTTGTGACCTTCACATTCCATCCAAAAATTTCAAATTTATAGCATAAAACATCATTTTTAATATTCGTTTGAAATTTTCAACTTTTTCCACCACTAGAGGGCATAATTACAACTTCAGAGATATTCAGAAAGTGCATATCATAGTATTTCAAACTTAATGGTTTACACATAACTAATGTATACTACAAACACCAGGACATTTATAAATTACACATGGGTTACACCTGATGGGTTGCACAGGAATATGATAAATTATATTTTAATTAACAGCAAATGGGCCAATTCAGTTACGAAAACCAGATCATACAGGGGAGCTGAAATTGTGTCTGACCATTATCTGGTCAAAACTGTCTTGCAGCTCAAGTTTAAGAAATGTTGTGCTAAGGTTAAGAAAATTAACACTGAAGATATGAAAGATCCAGATATAGTAAAGCATACATACCAACAGTACTCTTTTGGATAAAAGGGACCATTACCTGGTTAAAAAAAAAGTCTTGCAATAAATTTAAGAAGTGTTGTGCTAAAGGTTAAAAAAATTTACCTTTAATTCTGAAGCTCTGAAAGACCCAGTTAAACTAAAGCTTACCATGATAGGTTATTTAGTCATTATGACAGTCATGGTTTGTTTACTACTAAAGTTGAGGGTGGTCTGTAAATGGTAGCTAGGTAGTCACTGGAAGGAGAGCTATGCACAAATCCCCTGTGATGATGCATAGAACTGGCCAGGCCTAGCACCTAATGTCCGACACCGCCTTCTCGTGGTGCAGACCGTTAGTACCTTTTAAAAGAGATACTCTCTTGTGGAAGTGAACGGAAGGGGAGGGCTGATAGATTAGTGTGGCCTACTGATCTGGACAACTATGGCTGCTTTTCTTTTTTTTTCTACCCTGCTGAGGAGTGGTCAACCACACAGGGTCCTGGTGCTGACCATATAAACCCACTGGACTGGACAGATATATGGCTCTGAGCTTGATTATGGATCCTGATTTTGCTGCACTGGTCGGCTTCTGTGGAGGGAAAATCTTCCGCTGTGTTTTCTGTTTGTTTGTGGGTTGACAGCCCCAAGTGAATAGATTCACAGGATATGTTTATCAGCTGGTGGATAATCCTGAGCAGAGGTCATCGCAGCCACCTGAACTCTTTGCTTCTATTGGCATCGTCAAATTCTACATTGGAGGAAGTCTTCCAGTGTAGATAGCTTCAGCCGTTAGTGGTGGGGGAACGGGTCTTTGCCCCATGTCTGCGATTAGGGGGCTGTTTGATATTGTCGGCATTCCCTCTCTTAATAAACATAGTTTCTTTAAACATCCTACTAACCATTTTCTCTCCATAGGTAGTTGCAATGTGAGGACTCTGCACAGAGCTTTTTCTCTTGATGTCCTCACACAAGAATTCCACCATTATAATTTAGATATTCTCGGCTTGCAAGAGACCAGATGGACAGATAAAGGTCAGATTCTTAAAAATAATCTTAAATTTCTCTTTTCAGGGAGAGACGACAATCAGCATCACTAAGGCGTGGGTATGCTTCTCAGCAGACACGCTAGTGATACTCTTCTAGGATACGAGTGCATTAATGAAAGGTTTCTTACAACAAAATTTCAGACAAGCGTTAAAGACCTGAATGTTATCTGCTGTTATGCCCCCACTGAGGATGGCGATGAGGATGAGAAGGATAGTGATGAGAAGGATAGCACTGAGGATGGCGATGAGGATGGCGATGAGGATGAGAAGGATAGGTTTTATGAACAACTTCAGGATATTTTGAATTCTGTCAAGAAAGGAGATATTACCCTTGTTCTTGGTGACTTCAATGCCAAAGTTGGTACTGACTCTGACCTTTGGGGAGGAGTAATAGGCCCTTTTGGTATTGGTAGCTGCAATGGCAATGGGCAACGTCTCCTACAGGTAAGTAAACTCAATGGATTCAGAATAACTAACACTTATTACAAACACCACGACATACATAAGTACACATGGGTTTCACCTGATGGGCTGCATAAGAATATGATTGATTACATATTAATTAACAGCAAATGGGCTAGTTCTGTTAGGAATACCAGGGCATATAGGGGAGCTGAAATTGGATCTGACCATTACCTTGTTAAAAGTGACTTGCAACTTAAACTTAAAAAGTGTTGTGCTAGGGTTAAAAAAATTTGCTTTTAATACTGAAGCTCTGAAAGACCCAGTTATAGCCAAAGCTTACCATGATAGGTTACTTAGTCATTATGACAGTCATGGTATGCTTACTACTGAAGTTGAGGAAGAATGGGATCATTTTAAACAGGCTTTTTTGGACACTAACAGTACTCTTTTAGGAAAAAAGGAGCAGAAGAGACAGTATTATTTGAGCGATAAGGCACTTGAGCTTATTTCGGAAAGAAAGAACTGCAGGAATGTCCTTAATCAATACCCTACTATTAATACTAGAAAGCATTCATCATCATCATCATCATCATCCTCAAGCAGCCATGGGCTACGGAGGTCCAACGAGACCGTGCAATTTAGTTCTCCAAGCAAGTCTATCCTGAGCTACATCTACTGCATCTGGCCACTGCACACCAATTCTAACAAGGTCCTGTTTGACATTGTCTGCCCACTGCATCCTAGGTCTCCCCTTCTTTCTGAGGCCTTTAGGCACACTGTTCATAACCCTATTTGCCAATCTATAATTATTCATACGAGCAACATGGCCAAATCAGCGGAGTCTCTCTCTGCACAGCACGCCGCTTAAAGGAGGTTGCAGACTCCTTTGCCTAATCTCATCATTAGTTACAAAGTTGAACCACCTAATGCCCAAGATACTGCGTAAGCATCTGGAATCAAAAGCATCTAGTTTCCTGTTATCTTGTTTACAAAGTGTCCAAGTTTCACTACCATAACTAACCCTAGAAAGAAACAAACTATTATACAGTCTAATTTTAGTCTTTAGGTGTATACGCCTATTTCTCCACACTCTCCATAGGTTCTTAAAAGTCGCGGCAGCAATCCCTATTCGTCTGTTAATCTCATGGCGCACATCACCATTATCTGTTACATAGCTCCCAAGATAATTAAACTGTGACACATGCTCAAGACTGCAACCATGCAGATTAACTGAATCACAGCCTGCCTCACCAATTTTCAACACTTTAGTTTTCTTTCTGTTTATAACCAAACCTACTCTACTACCAGTCTAATCAACAAATGAAAGAGTTCATCTCATCAACATCATTTGCCAAAAGGGCTAAATCATCAGCATAATCTAAATCAGAAATTTTCTTATCTCCAGCCCATTTAAGGCCAAAATCTTTCCCTTGAAGTGAATTTCACATAACATAATCAATAACCAAGCTAAAGAGAAAAGGAGACAAAATGCACCCTTGTCGAACACCAGAAGTAATGCTAAACCAATTGCTACAAGCCTTACCAACTCTCACACACGACTCAGTGTTATTATAGAGAGCTTTCATTATGTTAACTAACTGGTCAGGTATACCATATGATTTCACAATCAACCACAAATTATGACGATCAACAGAGTCGAAAGCCTTTTTGAAATCAACAAAGCTAGCAACCAAAGGTTTCTGAAACTCTAAACATTTCTCAAGAATCTGCCTAAGTGAAAATATCTGATCCACACATCCCCTACCACTTCTGAATCCACATTGCTCATCACGCAATTGACTGTCAACCAGATTCTTAATTCTATTAAGCACAATCATGGAAAGAACTTTACCTGGAACAGAGAGTAGGCTGATACCCCTATAGTTATCACAAGAACTGCGATCACCTTTTTTGAAAATAGGGATAACAATAGCGCTGGTAAAATCCTTAGGAACCATGCCTTTATCATAAAAGATATTCAGAATTTCAGTCATCCAAGTGGTAACCGAAACATTCCCAGCTCTAAGCATTTCCGTAGTAATTTCATCTACCCCTGGGGATTTATGAAGTTTAAGTTTAGAAATAGCCAAAATAACTTCAGATTGTGTTATAGGGCCAACATTAAAGCTGCCAATGCATCTATCATCATTACAAACAATGGGAGTAGAACTAACCACATTGTTTAGAACATCACTGAAATGCTCAGCCCACCTAGCCATGGCAGAATCCTCCCCTTCTATAACCTTACCTTGTTTATCCTTCAATCCTTGTATGCCTGTCCGTTTTCTACCACACAAAACATTAACTATCTGGTACAGCTCTCTGCTGTTGTGCTGTCAAACTGCGTCCTCGGCTTTGTCAGCCAAACCATCAAGCCAAAGATTCTTATCAGCAGCTAACTGATCCTTTACAAGTTTATTTAGGTCTCTGTAATGCTTTCTATTAGGACTAGTAGGGCAACAATTAAGGGCATTCCTGCAGTTCTTTCTTTCCGAAATAAGCTCAAGTGCCTTATCACTCAGATAATTTTGCCTCTTCTGCTCCTTTTTTCCTAAAAGAGTACTGTTAGTGTCCAAAAAAGCCTGTTTAAAATGATCTCATTCTTCCTCAACTTCAGTAGTAAGCAAACCATGACTGTCATAATGACTAAGTAACCTATCATGGTAAGCTTTGGCTATAACTGGATCTTTCAGAGCTTCAGTATTAAAAGCAAATTTTTTAACCCTAGCACAACACTTTTTAAGTTTAAGTTGCAAGTCACTTTTAACAAGGTTATGGTCAAATCCAATTTCAGCTCCCCTATATGCCCTGGTATTCCTAACAGAACTAGCCCATATGCTGTTAATTAATATGTAATCAATCATATTCTTATGCAGCCCATCAGGTGAAACCCATGTGTACTTATGTATGTCGTGGTGTTTGTAATAAGTGTTAGTTATTCTGAATCCATTGAGTTTACTTACCTGTAGGAGACGTTGCCCATTGCCATTGCAGCTACCAATACCAAAAGGGCCTATTACTCCTCCCCAAAGGTCAGAGTCAGTACCAACTTTGGCATTGAAGTCACCAAGAACAAGGGTAATATCTCCTTTCTTGACAGAATTCAAAATATCCTGAAGTTGTTCATGAAACCTATCCTTCTCATCCTCATCGGCATCCTCAGTGGGGGCATAACAGCAGATAACATTCAAGTCTTTAACGCTTGTCTGAAATTTTGCTGTAAGAAACCTTTCATTAATGCACTCATATCCTAGAAGAGCATCGCTAGCGTGTCTGCTGAGAAGCAGACCCACGCTTTGGTGATGCTTATTTTCGTCCCTCCCTGAAAAGAGAAATTTAAGATTATTTTTAAGAATCTGACCTTTATCTGTCCATCTGGTCTCTTGCAAGCCGAGAATATCTAAATTATAACGGTGGAATTCTTGTGTGAGGACATCAAGAGAAAAAGCTCTGTGCAGAGTCCTCACATTCCAACTACCTATGGAGAGAAAATGGTTAGTGGGATGTTTAAAGAAACTATGTTTATTGAGAGAGGGAATGCCGACAATATCAAACAGCCCCCTAATCGCAGACATGGGGCAAAGACCCGTTCCCCCACTACTAAAGGCTGAAGCCATCTACACTGGAAGACTTCCTCCAATGTAGAATTTGACGATGCCAATAGAAGCAAAGAGTTCAGGTGCCTGCGATGACTTCTGCTCAGGATTATCCACCAGCTGATAAACATATCCTGTGAATCTATTCACTTGGGGCTGTCAACCCACAAACAAACAGAAAACACAGCGGAAGATTTTCCCTCCACAGAAGCCCACCAGTGCAGCAAAATCAGGATTCATAATCAAGCTCAGAGCCATAAATCCATTCAGGTTGGTATATATGGTCAGCACCAGGACCCTGTGAGGTTGACCACTCCTCAGCAGGGTAAAAAAAAGAAAAGTAGCCGTAGTTGTCCAGATTAGTAGGCCACATTAATCTGGCAGCCCTCCCCTTCCATTCACTTCCACAAGAGAGTATCTGTTTTGAAAGGTACTAACTGTCTGCACCACGAGAAAGCGGGGTTGGACATTAGGTGCTAGGACTGGCCGGTTCTATGCATCATCACAGGGGATTGGTGTATAGCTTTCCTTCCAGTTATTACCTAGCTACCATTTACAGACCAATAGAAAGCATTACAGAGAGCTTAATAAACTTTAAAAGGATCAGTTAACTGCTGATAAGTATCTTTGGCTTGATGGCTTGGCTGACATAGCCGAGAAAGCAGTTAAACAGCAGAGAGCTGTACCAGATAGTTAATGTTTTGTGTGATCAAAAACAGACAGGTATAGAGGGATTGAAGGATACACAAGGTAAGGTTATAGAAGGTGAGAATTCTGTCGTGGCTAGGTGGGCTGAGCATTTCAGTGATGTTCTAAGCCTAAACAATGTGGTTAGTTCTACTCCCATTGTTTGTAATGATGATATATGCATTACTGGCTTCAATGTTGGCCCTATAACACAGTCTGAAGTTACTTAGCTGTTTCTAAACTTAAACTTCACAAATTCCCTGGGGTAGATGAAATTACTACGGAAATGCTTAGAGCTGGGAATGTTTCGGTTACCACTTGGATGACAGAAATTTTGGATATCTTTTATGATAAAGGCATGGTTCCTAAGGATTTTACCAGAGCTATTATTATCCCTATTTTTTAAAAAGCTTATCACAGTTATTGTGATAACTATAGGGGTATCAGCCTAATTTCTGTTGCAGGTAAAGTTCTTTGCATGATTGTGTTTAATAGAATTAAGAATCTGGTTGACAGGCAATTGTATGATGAGCAATGTGGATTTAGAAGTGGTAGGGGATGTGTGGATCAGATATTTTCACTTAGGCAGATTCTTGAGAAATGTTTAGAGTTTCAGAAACCTTTGGTTGCCAGCTTTGTTGATTTCCAAAAGGCTTTTGACTCTGTTGATAATCATAATTTGTGGTTGATTGTGAAATCATATAGTATACCAGACAAGTTAGTTAACAAAATGAAAGCTCTCTATAATAACACTGAGTTGTGTGTGAATGGGAAAGATTTTGGCCTTAAATGGTCTTGAGATACGAATATTTCTGATTTAGATTATGCAGATGATTTGGCCTTGTTGGCTAATGGTGTTGATGAGATGAACCCTTTCACTCAAGCTGTTGATGAGACTGAGAACAAAGATTATGCAGATGATTTGGGCTTGTTGGCTAATGGTATTGATGAGATGAACCCTTTCACTCAAGCCATTGATGAGACTGGTAGTAGAGTAGGTTTAGTTATAAACTGAAATGATGAAAATTGGTCATTCAGGCTGTAATTCAGTTAATCTGAATGGTAACAGTCTTGTGGAAATGCATAGTTTAGGAGCTATGTAACAGAAACTGGTGATGGGTGGAATGAACTAGCAGACAAATAGGGACTGCTATCGGTACTTTTAAGAATCTATGGAGAATGTGAAGAAATTGGTGTATACACCTAAAAACTAAAATTAAACTATATAATAGTTTGGTTCTTTCTAGGGTTAATTATGGTAGTGAAACTTGGATGCTTTGTAAACAAGATAATAGGAAACTTTTTGCTTGTGCAGTATCTTGGGAATTAGATGGTTCAACTTTGTAAGTAATGATGAGGCTAGGCAAAGGAGTCGGCAAACTCCTTAAGCAGCATACCACTAAAGGCTGAAGCCATCTACATGGAAGACTTCCTCCAATGTAGAATTTGACGATGCCAGAAGAAGCATAATGTGCAGCAACAGACTCCGTTGGTTTGGCCATGTTGTCCATATGGATACTTACAGATTATGAACAGTGTGCCTAAAGGCCTCACAGAAAGAGGAGGAAACCTATGATGTGGAGAGTAGACAGTGTCAAACAGACCTCGTTAGAATTGGTGTGCAATGGCCAGATGCAGCAGATGTAGCTCAGGACAGATATGCTTGGAGAACTAAATTTCCCAGGACAGATATGCTTGGAGAACTCAATTTCCCAGGACAGATATGCTTGGAGAACTCAATTTCCCAGGACAGATATGCTTGGAGACTAAAATTTTTCCAAGCATATCTGTCCCGAGGATAATTGCTTAGGGCAGATATGCTTGGAGAACTAAATTGGTAGGACATCCATAGTCTATGGCTGCATCACTATGATGATGATGATATATTTTCATAAAAATATTATTTAAGGAGTGACTAAATCCTATATCTGTGCTAGTATTAACATAATGTAGAATTGTACCTAATAAAATGGCCCTTTGAATATATATTGATATTAGAAATACCGTAATTACATCATTCGTAATTTATATTGAAAAATTACTATAAATTTCTATCACATGACTTTGAGAAATTATTCTGATCTTGCTCTTAAAATGAAATTTGATCGAATTAAAACACCAGATTTTTATTTCAACTTATCTTTTTTCCAACTACTAATAATCATAATGAAAATAATAAAAATATAATTTTTCACTGCCATGAGTAGTGGTTTAATTTTGTCACTTCAATGCAACCTGGGGTAAATACAGTTATCAATTGACTAAGAAAATGTTTCCTGGAGTTATCCAATGAAAAGTCTTTTTTTTTTCTTGTTTGGATTAATTCTGAAATTTTTATTCTGCTGTATCAATTTTATTTATGTTTATTCCACTGCTTTTGATTTGATATTAATCTTGTTTGCAATGCTGAGATTTCTCTCCGCTATTTACTAGTTTTTAATAGCAATTTGAAACTGCTGCTATAATTTTCTAATGCATAGACTATGATGCACTGACAAGTTTTTATTCCCATGAATCAGTACAGTATAAAGCCAAGGTATTTAAATTATCAATTACCTAAGATAATGCTACTTATTTTATTGGGTACTGTTGTAGCTTCCAGAGTGTTCAGTTTCTTATTCCAACAATCATTTTGTTCTTTTCTGATATAATCGTTTAGTTGGAGTAGAATCGGTCATGGTAACAAAATTGAATTTTTTGTGACAGCTTTTTTCAATCTGGAATGGCATTATCATTTAGTTTATGTTTAATAGGTAGTCCTAAGTGTTTGCTTCATAAATCTTACAAGGCAATCAATCTTAACTAGTATCTGAAAAATGTTTACCACATATCTTAGCAAGTGTGCATTGAATTTATCCAAATGCCTATACTGCAACACCAGTCAGTATAGGCATGATACCGGTTACTTGATACTAATTTTTGCTTCTAATGGGAATGTATATGAAATATATCACTTTTTTTATTCTTCGAAGGATTACTCATGTAGTTTGCTTTTCACCAAGCAGAGAACAAACAATTATATATATACTTTAGCTGTGCTCTTTCTGCTGTGACATCATGGAGCATGTCTTCTCAGTAATACTTGAATGACCTTGGTAAAATATAGCCTTTTGATGCCACCCTATATATACTCACTCTGTCCCCACCCATGAATGCAGAAATTTTCTAATGTGGTCCTGTTTGACATTTTCTACCCACTGCATCTTAGGTCTCCCCTTTTTTCTGCAGCCATTAGGCACACTTAATAATCCTATATGCTAATCTACAACAGTTATGCATAGGCAACATGGCCAACCAATGCAGTCTCTCTGAATAATATGCTACTCAAAGGGTGTTGCAGACTCCTTTGGCTACTCTCATCATTAATTACAATGTCAAACCACTTAATGCTCAAAATAGTGCATAAACATCTAGAACCAATAGCATCAAAATTACTGTTATCTTGTTTATACAAGGTACATGTTGGCTACCATAACTAATTTCAGTAAGCACCAAACTTTTCTCCGCTGCAGTGACTTCTTCATAGCATAATCGACCATCAACCGAAAGAAAAAAGGAAATGAAAAGCAAGTACCTTATTACACTCCACTAGCAATGCAAAACCAATTGCGATAAGCCTTACCCAACTCTCATATATTCAATGTTATTTGGAGAGCTTAAATTACACTAACTTGTCAGGTATGACACATGATTATCACAAATTATGATCAACAGAATCAAAAACCTTTTTGAAATCTATGAAGCTAGTAAACACAGGTTTCTGAAACTCTAAACATTACTCAAGAACCTGCCTAAGTGAAAAAATCTAATTTATACATCTTCTACCACTTCTGAATCCACACTGCATATCATGGAGCTCTTCATCAATTAAATTCTATTACGGATAAGTATGCAAAGAACTTTACCTGGAATAGAATGTGGGCTAGTACCCTATAATATTCACAATAACTGTGATCACCTTTTTTAAAAATAGAGATATTAATAACTGTGATAAAATCATTGGGAATAACATTTTTATCATAAAAGATGTTCAGAGTTTCAGTCAAACCATGTGACAACAAAAACATTCACAGCTCTAAGCATTTCAGTGTAATTTCATCTATCTATGAGGATTTAGGAAGTTTAAGTTTAGAGATAGGCAAAACACATTGACTTAAATAAAGATTAAAGTAACTCTACAAACACTGTAGATACTGTACTAGTCAAGTAGTATCAAGAAAAACAATAATTGACAACTAATTGAGTAATCAGTGCGATGAAGTTCAGCATCTCCAATATACCCTGTTGCCAGTTTAGTGCTCGCCTGATGACATGCTGAAGTGGACAGCACGAAATAAGTAACAATGCCCAGTCAAAAGTATGTTGTGTAATCAACCAGCTCAGTGCACTAACAGGAGCACAAAGTTCAGAAACCTCTGACACCCAGTGACTCATACAACAGCAATTACCACAGAATCAGCAGAGTGCTGATTAACCCTTCCATACCCAGGATTATATATCTGTTTATCTGATTTTAGTACAATAAAAAAAATCGATTTTTAAAAAATAAAAATTGCTGTTTAAATTTTTTTTACAGATATCTTATAAAAATATATAATTCAGGTTTGATAAATAATACTTTCTTTTTTCATTTGATGTATATTTTATTAAACTATGACATAAATAATTTGTTAAAGCCATCGATCTGATTGTCCTTTCTTAGAAGTGAGATAAGGTACGGCTGATTTGTTTGCTAACATTACTATGTATGAAGCAATCCCCTAATTTAAGCTCAGAAGTTTGATTTGAACTATTATCAACAAATTGTTCTTTAAAGTTTCTAAAATCTCCTAATAATTAACAAAAAAAACTGCTACTTTTAAAAATGGAAGATTTTGGAAGTGATTACAAAATATGTACCTATTTTTTCAGTATACCACTGTAAAAAGTTATTAAAATTAATATGTTATACAACATTCAAATTGTGTACTTCAATAAAATTCAAAATTAAATTCCATTTAATTTGGTACATAAAATGATCTATTTCTGTTGATTAGTTGTTTATTAAAAATATCCTAAAGTTGACTTGTTTATTGGACTCTGCAACAAGCTTGGACTTTTCTCAAAGTATGGTATGGAGAAAAAAATTACAAAATGGAAGAAATGTTGACTTTAAACAATATTTTTTTTATTATTATTCAGAAATAAATAGCCTTTCTATTGACATGCATTATAATCATTTCTGTCAATTAGTGTTTTCTAAATAAATTTTTGTTTGTATTGCCAGGTGTATTTTCTTACATGACTTTAAAAAAGCCCTATTAAAATAAAACTTATCTTTTTTTGTTAAATATTTTATTTTCAGAAAATCCAGAATTAAATGCTGATTAATTTGGCATATAAGCATGCCATAATTCCTTTCATTAGTTATTTGGCAAAAAAGTTCTAATGTTAAATTTGGCCTCTAAATGTAAACGTTTCTCAGGCTGGACACTGGAAGGGATAATAACACCACAGCATGAAAGAACTGTCCCCAAAAGTAAGAAGCAACAACACCATACCTGTGAAAGCACCAGTTTCCATGAAGAACAGCACACAATCCTGCTTTTCCTAAGAGGCTGTCTAAGAAGGAAGGCAGTAGCCAAGTCAATACAGTTATGACTAATTAACCTGAACACCACACTGATTACTCCATTAGTTGTCAATGACAATCAGTTCACACTGCTTACTCCAATTATTTTTCCTGATACCACGGCTAGTAGAGTACCTAAAGTGTTTACAGAGTTACTTTATCTTTATTTAAATCCTCACACCATGTTTAATAAATAATAAAAATAAATACCCCCTCAAGCAGCTGCTTGTCACAGAGGTCTGACAGGAGCCTGTTAGTATATATGCCATAGTAGAAGGTCTGTGAGGATGGCAGGCCCTCAGCAGAAAAAAGACACAAACAGCCATGCCTTACCTGGGGCTCGAACCCAGGTCCCTTAGATCAGTAGCCAAGTGCACTAACCACTCAGTCATAGGATGGCTGCACCATGTTTATACCTTTGAATTTTAGTTATTGATCTAGTAGTATTCATAACATTCAAACTGTGATATAAGGCCAACATTAAAGTCAGTAATGCCTCTATCATCATTACAAACAATGGGAGTAGAATCAAACACTGTTTAGAACATCACTGAATTGCTCAACCAATCTAGCCATGACAGAATCCTAACATTCAATAACCTTACCATGTTCATCCTTCAATCACTGTATACCTGTTCAATTCTTCCACACACAAAACATACTTAACTATATAGTGAAGGCTTCTTGTGGTGCAGACCATTAGTACCTTTCTAAAGAGATACTCTCTTGTGGAAGTGAATGGAAGGGCTGCCAGATTAGTGTGGCCTACTGATCTGGACAACTATGGCTACTTTTTTTTCGACCCTGCTGAGGAGTGGTCAGCCAGACAGGGTCCTGGTACTGACCATATATAACAACCTGAATGGAATTATGGCTCTGAGCTTGATTATGGATCCTGATTTTGTTAAACTGGTACGCTTCTGTGGAGGGAAAATCTTCCGCTGCGTTTTCTGTTTGTTTGTGGGTTGACAGCCCCAAGTGAATAGATTCACAGGATATGTTTATCAGCTGGTGGATAATCCTGAGCAGAGGTCATCGCAGGCACCTGAACTCTTTGCTTCTATTGGCATCGTCAAATTCTACATTGGAGGAAGTCTTCCAGTGTAGATGGCTTCAGCCTTTAGTGGTAGGGGAACGGGTCTTTGCCCCATGTCTGCGATTAGGGGGCTGTTTGATATTGTCGGCATTCCCTCTCTCAATAAACATAGTTTCTTTAAACATCCCAGTAACCATTTTCTCCCCATAGGTAGTTGGAATGTGAGGACTCTGCACAGAGCTTTTTCTCTTGATGTCCTCACACAAGAATTCCACCGTTATAATTTAGATATTCTCGGCCTGCAAGAGACCAGATGGACAGAAAAGGTCAGATTCTTAAAAATAATCTTAAATCTCTCTTTTCAGGGAAGGAAGACAATAAGCATCACCAAGGCATGGATCTGCTTCTAAGCAGACATGCTAGTGATGCTCTTCTAGGATATGAGTGCATTAATGAAAGGTTTCTCACTGCAAAATTTCAGACAAGCATTAAACACTTGAATGTTATCTGCTGTTATACCCCCATTGAGGATGTCGATGAGTATGAGAAGGATAGGTTTTACAGACAACTTCAGGATATTTTGAATTCTGTCAAAAAATGAGATATTACCCTTGTTCTAGGTGACTTCTATGCCAAAGTTGAATGATATCCCCAAAGATCTATGACTCTGATCTTTTGGGGAGGAGTGATAGGCCCTTTTGGTACTGGTAGCTGCAATGGCAATGGGCAACGTCTCCTACAGGTAAATAAACTCAATGGTTTCAGATTAACTAACACTTATTACAAACATCGCAACATACATAAGTACATATGGGTTTCACCTGATGGGCTGCATAAGAATATGATTGATTACATATTGATTAACGGCAAAAGGCTACTTCTGTTAGGAATACCAGGTCATATAGGGGAGTTGAAATTGGATCTGACCATTACCTTGTTAAAAGTGTCTTAAATTTGAACTCAAAAAGTGTTGTTCTAAGGTTAAAATTTTTACCTTTAACACTAAAGCTCTGTAAGACCCAGTTAGAGCTAAAGCTTACCATGATAGTTTACTTAGTCATTATGACAGTCATGGTTTGCGTACCACTGAAGTTGAGAAAGAATGGGACCATTTTAAACAGGCTTTTTCAGAAACTAACAAGTACTCTTTTAGGAAAAAAGGAGCAGAGGAGGCAGAATTATTTGAGTAATAAGGCACTTGAGCATATTTCAGAAAGAAGGAACTGCAGGAATGTCCTTAATCAATACCCTACTTGTCCTAATAGAAAGCATTACAGAGAGCTTAATAAATGTGTAAAGGATCAGTTAGCTGCTGATAAGAATCTTTGGCTTGATGGCTTGGCTGACAAAGCCGAGGAAGCAGTTAGACAGCACAACAGCAGAGAGCTATACCAGATAGTTAATGTTTTGTGTGGTAGAAAACGGACAGGTATAGACGGATTGAAGGATAAACAAGGTAAGCTTTTAGAAGGTGAGGATTCTAGGTATGCTGAATCCTCACTGCTGAATCTGCTACGTATGATTCTAGGTATTCTAGGTATTGCTAGGTATGCTGAGCATTTGTGATGTTCTAAACAATGTGGTTAGTTCTGCTCCCATTGTTTGCAATGATGATAGATACATTGGTGGCTTTAATGTTGGCCTTATAACACAATCTGAAGTTATTTTGGCTATTTCTAAACTTAAACTTCATAAATCTCCAGAGGAAGATGAAATTACTATGGAAATGGTTAGAGCTGCTAATGTTTCGGTTACCACTTGGATGACTGAAATTCTGAATATCTTTTATGATAAAGGCATGGGTTCCTAAGGATTTTACCAGAACTATTATTATCCCCATTTTCAAAACCAGGTGATTGCAGTTCTTGTGATAAGTATAGGGGTATCAGCCTACTCTCTGTTCCAGGGAAAATTCTTTGCATGATTGTGCTTAATAGAATTAAGAATCTGGTTGACAGGCAATTGTATGATGAGCAATGTGGATTTAGAAGTGGTAGGGGATGTGCGGATCAGATATTTTCACTCGGACTGATCTTAGAAATGTTTAGAGTTTCAGAAACCTTTGGTTGCTAGCTTTGTTGATTTTAAAAAGGCTTTCGACTCTGTTGATCATCGTAATTTGTGGTTGATTGTAAGATCATATGGTATACCAGACAAGTTAGTTAGCATAATGAAAGCTCTCTATAATAAAACTGAGTACTGTGTGAGAGTTGGTAAGGCTTGTAGCAAGTGGTTTAGCATTACTTCTGGTGTTCGACAAGGTGCATTTTGTCTCCTTTTCTCGTTAGTTTAGTTATTGATTATGTTATGCGAAATTCACTTCAAGGGAAAGATTTTGGCCTTAAATGGTCTGGAGATACGAAAATTTCTGACTTAGATTATGCTGATGATTTAGCCCTTTTGGCAAATGATGTTGAGTTACTCTTTCATTACGGCTGTTGATGAAACTGGTAGTAGAGTAGGTTTGGTTATAAACAGAGAGAAAACTAAAGTGATGGAAATTGGTCAGGCAGGCTGTGATTCAGTTAATCTGAATGGTTGCAGTCTTGAGCAGGTGTCACTGTTTAATTATCTTGGGAGCTATGTAACAGATAATGGTGATGTGTGGCATGAGATTAACAGACGAATAGGGATTGCTGCCGGGACTTTTAAGAATCTATGGAGAGTGTGGAGAAGAAGGCGTATACACCTAAAGACTAAAATTAGACTGTATAATAGTTTGGTTCTTTCTAGGGTTAGTTTTGGTAGTGAAACTTGGACACTTTGTAAACAAGGTAACAGGAAACTAGATGCTTTTGATTCTAGATGCTTACACTGTATCTTGGGCATTACATTAGATGTTTCAACTTTGTAACTAATGACGAAGTTAGGCAAAGGAGTCGCCAACCTCCTTTAAACAGCATATTGTGCAGAGAGAGACTCCGTTGGTTTGGCCACGTTTCCTGTATAGATAATTATAGATTGGTGAATAAGGTTATGAACAGTGTGCCTAAAGGCCTCAGAAAGAGGGGGAGACAGGATGCAGTGGGCGGACAATGTCAAACAGAACCTTGTTAGAATTGGTGTGCAGTGGCCGGATGCAGTAGATGTAGCTCATGTTAGACATGCTTGGAGAACTAAATTGCATGGTCTGGTTGGACCTCCATAGCCCATGGCTGCTTGAGGAGGGAGGAGTAGGCGACTCTTGGCTGTCTACCTGTTTCATCTCTTGGCTGTCTACCTGTTTCATCAGCTTTATCAGCCAAGCAATCAAGGCAAAAATTCTTATCAGCCTTCAACAGATTATAGAGTTTACTTCATCTATCTTTAATTAACAAATTTATTTAGCTCTTTGTAATGCCATCTAATGCAGGGTGCTGATTAAATTTATTTCTAGAGTTCCTTCTTTCAAAAATAAGCTTCAAGCGCCTTATCACTCAAACACCTTTGTCTCATATGCTCCTTTTTATCCAAAAGAGTACTGTTAATTTCAACAAAAGCCTGTTTAAAATGGTCCCATTCTTCCTGAACTTCACACCAGTAAATAAACTGTGATTGTTGTAAAATGACTAAGTAACCTATCATGGTAAGCTTTGATTATAACTAGGTCTTTTAGAATTTCAGTGTTCAAGGTAACTATTTTACCTTAGGACAATACTTCTTAAGTTTAAGTTGCAAGAAAATTTTAACAAAGTAATGGTCAGATCCAATTTCAGCTCCCCTATATGACCTGGTATTCCTAACAGAACTAGTCCATTTGCTATTAATCAATTTTTAATCATATTCTTATCCAACCATCTGGTGAAACCCACATGCATTAATATATGTCACAGTGTTTTTAATAAGAGTTAGTTAGTCTCAAACAATTAAGTTTACTTACCTGTAGGAGACATTGCCATTGCAGTTACCAATACCAAAAGAGTCTATCACCCCTCCCTAAAGGTCAGAGTTAGTACCAACTTTGGCATTGGTAAGCTTTGATAGCATGACAGAATTCAAAATATCCTGAAGTTGTCTGTAAAACCTATTTTTCTCTTCCTCATTGGAGCCCTAGCTTGGGCATAACAATATATAAATATAATTTTATGATGAATTTGAAAGTTAATAAAATATAATTACAAAACACATTAGTTTCTCTGAAAGTTCATACCATTAAAACAGATAATGCACTATTTACACTGTTCATAAGGAATTCCTCTTTCACTGCCATTGATTGGGGTTCAGCAGATATGATTTGGCTTCTTTTCACCCTTTATTAAAGAGTGAAATCCACTAAGAACTAAAAGAGGAATGCAGCATATGTAGAAAATAAATTTTAAAAGTACATATTTTTGAGCAACATCCTGGGCCATTCTCCATGTCTTCCATTCACTGTTTCCACAGGCTGGGGGAAGGGAAAGATGTCATTGCTGCTCCTGTCACTGTTCATATACTTGCATTGACATCTACATGTTCCAAAACATCACTTTGTCCTCAGGAGAGGTTGGAAAGACTGGGTCAACATTGGCAGAGGTTTTATGATACTTGTCCAGAAGTTTTGACATTAGTTGTGTACACTTTTATGTCATTAGTTATAATTGTTATCTTTTGTTCCATGCTATATTTGTTGAATGAATGCTTCATTGACATCACTTTTCTGTCCTAAAAGAAGCTTAAAATACAATATAACTTCATACCAGATTTTGCAAATGTGAAAATACAGTACAGGAAATAAAAAATGCAAGAAGTGCAAATGTGGCATTTTGATTTGATTTGATTTAGCATTTGCAAGGAATGCCAATGTGATGAAATTTAGAGAGGCAGTAGTATATGGAATGCATGGACGATCGAAACAATTGGACAAGCATGAGCTGACGTCACAGGTGCAGAGCAGTCAAACAGTCACAGGTGCAGAGCAGTCAATAAAGGAAACTAAAGCTCCCTGGTTGACAAAACATTGTGGAAATTGTTCTAAACTGTTAAAGATGCCCTTATATGGGCATCAACAGCCATTCCAACAATCAACAGACTGAGTGTGGAAGAATCATCAGCCTCAGAGAAGCTGGTTTGTCATACAGAGATGTGGCCAAGGTCACAATCCCAACACCAATGGGTTCAAGAAGGATCCAGCACACACCGACAAGGATCAGGAAGACGATACATGACCATGGACGACAGAACCGCCATTTGCAATGCATAGCATTGCATGACAGATTCACAACAACATAACTGCAAAGGAACTGGCAATAGGTAACACATCGAATACCTACCAGGCAGACTAAACAACAGGCTTTTACAGTTTTCATTGAGAGCCTATTTCAGCACTGCATTTGCCTCTCACATCTCCCCTCATGCAAGCACATCTTCAGTGGTGTCACCTGAGACAGAACTGGAACGAACAAGAGTGGAGTACGTGGTGTTTAATGATGAATCTTGTTTTTGTCTTGGTCAGCACGACAATAGACAATGTGTTTGCATGTCATCCAGAAGAAAGAAATGCCACCCAGTGCATACAACACCATCACACAGCTCCAGCACCTGGTGTCTTGGTGTAGGGTGCCATTAGTTGGACATCTCGGTCAAAACTGGTCATCATAAGGAGATCTCTAACTGTCCAATGATATATTACCAACATTTTGCAGCCAGTGACTGTCCCATTTGTTCAGAAGCATGGTACCTTTTATCAGCAAGGAAACACCTGTCCTTACATAACCTGCATTAGTCTGCAATATCTACATGAGCAAAACATTCAGGTACTACCATGGCCAGCATGCTCACCGGACCTTTCACCTATTGAACATGTCTGGGACATGATGGGCCGACAGCTCCAACAACATCCAAGAGATGTGCCAACCACTTTGCGCTATTTGGCATTCTATCCCTCAGGAGGACATTATAGAACTGTATGATAGCCTTCTCTGCGTGAGACGGTTCAACATCATACTAATTATGCCACTTTATCAGTAGGTAAAGTGATAATTTTCCATATTTTTCTTAATAATGTACTCAAGCACATCTCAGTGTATGCTAACAGTTGCCTGCATTTCAATAAAATGGCATTAATCCTTCCAGGTGTTGCAATTTTTTTTTTCCCTATAAGTGTAATAATCAACCTCACACAGATAATCAAATGGACTTACAAAAAAAAATTGGTTATCTACAAGAATCAAGATAAATATTGTAATGATGAAATTTATTTATTATGATGATTAATAAAATCTCATCATAATGATGAGATTTATTTCACATGCCAAAAATGGGATTTCACATGCCAAAAATGGGTTTATGTGGCCTACTATTGGCATGTGACCCCACCAGCATAATGGAAACTGCAAATTGATGAAAATAAGCCATTTTAGCACAAAAAAGCAGTATCAACTCAACAATATAACATAGAAAATATAATAATTATACCCAATGACACGAAACAACACACGTCTAATGTGTATAACTTCTGCCAATGCCAACCCAGCTTAACTGTATATATTTGATAATTTTGTTTAAACTATTTTTCTAAATGACTCAATATATAATAAGTTTATCTTATTGTGATTTAACTAAAAATGCATCTTTTGATTTTTCCATATCTCACATAAATGCACCTAAACAATAAAACTGAATTAATTGAACATTTCTATGGGGAACTATATCCATAATTCTATATTATTTGTATAACTGAAACTTGGTTGGATGATTCAATCCTGAACTATGATCTTTTAGATTATAAAGGTTATTTTTTTTAATAGATAGAACTGATAAAAAAGATGGGGGCATTGCTGTTTATTTTAAACCATATATTAGTTATACCATTAATTCTGAATTTATTGTTTCTTCACTGCATTTTGAATTAATTGTTTTTGAAAGTGGTAATGTACTGTGTGAATATAGACCTCCAGCCTCTGATGTACAAATGTTCTTAAATTTCTTTTCCAAAATTCTAGAATATGCAACTGCTAAGAATTATAATTTTTATGTAATTGATGCCTTTAATATTGATATCTTACAACAGAATTATAATGTTATTGATTTTAATGAATGAATTAATATTTATGGATCTAGAAATCTGATTCAATTACCTACAAGAGTCACATATTCTAGTTCAACTGTCATAGATCTGTGTGTCACTAATATATCATCTGTAATTGGAGGTGTTTTCTCCACTGGTATAAGTGACCATTTTCCTATCTTTGCTCTTTGTTCTAATAATAAGCTGAAAGAAAAATTAAATACTCCTGCTACTTTTCAACATTTTTCAGAAGATAACATGAACAAATTTTATGTTGAAATTAGCAATATATGCTGGGATGATGTCTTAATATGCAATGATATTAATGAAATGTATAATAAATTTTTCAGCTTGTTAACTGTATGTTTATAATGCATTTTACTCTACAAAAATTTAAGAAAAAGCAAAAAAATCAAAAACTTTGGATAACTATGGATATTTTAAATAAAATAAATAATAAAATATAAGAAATTTAAAGAATTTTTGAATGGAACTCAATGGAATCATGGAACTCTTTTAAAAATTGCAGAAATCAACTAAATCTAGAAATCAACTGCAGCAAAAACACGTATTATCAAAATATTTTTAGCACTGATGTTAACCCAAAAACTACATGGAAATGTATCAATAGTCTTTTATGAACGAGGAACATTATTTTTTCTGATCCAATGCAAATAGAAGGTAAGGAAATGGAAACCGATTCTGAAAAGATTAATTATTTCAATATTTTTTAACTATTGGAAGTAACATAAGTCAATACTTTCCAAATGATGCAGATACTTTTAGAATGTTTTTAAAAGATAAGAGTTGTACTAATAGTATCTTTCTCTTTCCCACTTCCACAAATGAAATGTATCATGAATTATTAAAACTAAATGTTAAGAAAAGTTATGAAATTGATGGTATTCCAGCAAAACCCATTAAATTTATTGCTAATTTAATTGCTGCACCACTAGCTGCTATTTTAAATGTTTCAATGGCGAAAGGTGTTCCCGATGAATTAAAAAGTGCTCGTGTAGTAGTTGTTTACAAATCAGGAGATAAAAATGACGCATCAAATTACAGACCAATGTCAGTTCTTTCTGCTTTCACTAAAGTCATGGAAAAAATAATTTATAAAAGAGTACTTGATTTTGTTTTTAATTTTAATATTTTACATAAAAATCATTTTGGTTTCCTACCTGGGAATTCAACAGAAAAAGCTTTAATAAATATAACAGAGTCTCTGTACAAAAATATTGAAAACAAGCTACTCACTATAGGCATTTTTCTAGACTTATCTAAGGCATTGAACTCTATCTGTCATGAAACTGTGTTTTTCAAGTTATACCATTATGGTTTTCAGGGCATTGTTTACAAATGGTTTCAAAATTACTTATCCAACAGAAAACAAGTTGTTTCTTATAATTATAATGTATCCGAGACTTGTAGCCTTAAAAGTGGTGTACCTCAAGGGTACTCTCTTATATGTTAATATTATTAACATTTCACATAATTTTTCTGATATTATTTGCAGATGATACTAGTATATTTTATGCAGGTAAAACCACTGATAACTTAATTGACATTGTTAATAACAATTTAAAAATTTATGCAAAATGGTTTAGAGTCAATAAACTCTAGTTAAATATTGGCAAAACTAAATATATCTTATTCGGTCCAACTGTAAAAACTGCAAATTTTTACCTACATGAAATATGCATTGATGGAAATGCAACCGAAAGAGTTAACAAAATTAAATTCTTAGGAGTATGGCTTACTAAATTAAATAATGAAATAAACTCAACGTATTCCATATTAACTAATAAATCAGCAATTTTGCGTTGATTTAAATTTTAGAGGAAAAATTGTCTTCAGCCAGGTGGGATACGAACCCACGACCTCCTGATATTATCTGATTATATGATGTCAGGTGCTCTGGACCATTGAGCTACCGGCCGCCAATCAAGATCTCCTCTAATTAGCACTATTTAGATTATATTAGAGGAGATCTTGACTGGCAGCCGGTAGCTCAGTGGTCCAGAGCACCTGACATGTTATCAGGAGGTCGTGGGTTCATATCCCACCCGGCTCAAGACAAGTTTTCCTCTAAAATTTAAATCGACGCTAAAGTGCTGATTTATTAGTTGATCTGGAATACGTCGAATTTATTTCATTATTTATTATCTGCATACTTGTAATCATATACTTCCGTCTATTGGCAAATTGAAGGCCGCTTGTGGCTAAACTGCCCAGAATAGCGCACATATGTGACATAAAAGAAATGTTCATAGCGCTAATTAGAGGAGATCTAGATCGGTGGCTGGTAGCTCAGTGGTCCACAGCACCTGACATGTTATCAGGAGTCGTGGGTTCGTATCCCACCTGGCTCAAGACAATTTTTCCTCTAAATATTTGAAGCAACTCAAATAGAGTGGTTATTTATTACTAATATATAT
This sequence comes from Ryuthela nishihirai, assembly GCA_038380435.1. Classification (NCBI taxonomy): domain Eukaryota; kingdom Metazoa; phylum Arthropoda; class Arachnida; order Araneae; family Heptathelidae; genus Ryuthela; species Ryuthela nishihirai. Next base: position 12,488,413 of record JAWZYU010000021.1, on the reverse strand, counting down.
TCAAAAAACATTCGTCAGAACTCTGTAAAATCTAAACTTTAATGAACATACTAAAGAATTATTTGGAAAAGCCAAAATTCCACAACTTCCAGATCTATACAAATTAAATATGGCATTATTTATGTTCTGTGCTATTAGGTTAAAAAAATATGATATCAATTTCCATAGGAAGTGTCATCATTACCCAAGTCGACAGTAACTTTACCTAGAATTACCATTATGCAGAACAAATTATGGAAAGCATCACTAACCTTTCAGGGTGCGAAATTTTGGAAAAATTTAGATAATTTTAAAGGAGCTGAAAAGTTTTCTGCATTCAAACATAGTTTGCTAACTACTCTAACTCACTAATATTTTTAATGCTTAAAATGCTTAAAATACTGGTGTATCATACAGTAGATATTTGCTACAAGTTTATGACTTAATGTAATTTAGTTAAGGTGCTCAGTCTTGTCAAATTGTGTATTGAATTTTTAAACTGAGTGTCCCTTTTCTGTTTTATGTGAAATGTATTATATTAACGAGCATAACATCTTGTATTGCATAATAAAATGGAAATAAAAAATTATTATTATAATAAAATTGTTCCTCGAACTCCTGCTCTCTCAAGTTTACATAATAATATGTATACATATTACATTATATGTATAAAAAATAAATAATAAATACCCCCTCAAGCAGCTGCTTGCCACAGAGGTCTGACAGGAGCCTGTCAGTTTATATGCCACAGTAGAAGTTCTGAGAGGATGGCAGGACCTCAGCAGAAAAACAATACATACATCCATGCCTTACCTGGGGCTCGAACCCAGGTCCCTTAGGTCAGTAGCCAAGCGCGCTAACCACTCGGCCATGGGACATTATTTACAATATATTTTATGTATACATTATTTACAGACATACTTCTTTTAAACATATGATCAAAACGTCTTTTGATTCCTCCCTAGTAATCTCTTCATGATACTCTTTAAAACCATTAGATAGAATTACTCTAAAATATTCATGTCTAATACTATCATTACCTCTTAAGTCAATATTAATATCTCCTAATAATATAACAGTATTATTATTTACAGTTTCCAATTTATTTTCTAGTTCATTAATAAATTTTGCTTTGTTGCGTATGAATGTAATCTATAAAATGCCATTAAATGCTAAATTATTGAGTTTAAATATTTTTTGGTTTTGGATAGTCCCTTTTGGTATTGGTATTTTCAGCATATCAGCACTAACAAAATTTGTATTAATTTTATATACTGTAATAGAGTATTTCAGAAAAACAATTTTATAATGTTGGCCCTATATGATATTCTGAAGTCACTTTGGCTATTTATAAAATAAAACTTCTTAAATTCCCAGGACTGGATGAAATCACCAATGAAATGCTTAGAGCTGGAAATGTTTGAGTTGTCACATGGCTGATTGAAATTTCAAATATTTTTTATGGTAAAGGTGTTGTCCCTAAGGATTTTACTAGAGCTATTATTATCTCCATTTTTAAAACAGGTGATTTTAGTTCTTGTGAAATTATAAGGGGATTAGTTTATGTTCTATTCCAGATAAAGTTCTTTGCATGATTATAATTAATAAAATTAAGAATTTGGTTGATGGACAACTGTGTGATGAAAAGTTTGGATTCAGAAGTAGTAGCAGATATATATAGATCAAATATTTTCACTTAGGCAGATTCTTGAGAAATGTTTAGTTTCAGAAACCTGTGGTTATGAGCTTTATATAACTTTCAAAAAGGCTTTTGACTCTGTTGATCAACATAATTTGTGGCTGATCAGTAGATCATATGGAAGTACCTGACAAGTTAGCACAATGAAAGCTCTCTATAATAACACTGAGTCATGTGTGAGAGTGGTTGATTTGGTAGTTGTATTGCATAATAAAATGTAAAAAAAAATATTATAATTATAATAAAATTGTACCTCGAACTCCTACACTCTCAAGTTTATATTCTTGTAGCAATTGGTTTAGCATTGCTAGTAGAGTTACTGGTCTGTAAATGGTAGCTAGGTAGTCACTGGAAGGAGAGCTATGCACCAATCCTCTGTGATGATGCATAGAACTGGCCAGGCCTAGCACCTAATGTCCGACCCCACCTTCTCCTAGAGCAGACCATTAGTACCTTTCAAAAGAGATACTTTCTTGTGGAAGTGAACGGAAGGGGAAAGCTACCAGATTAGTGTGGCCTACTAATCCGGACAACCATGGCTTTTGTTTTTTCTACCCTGCTGAGGAGTGGTCAACCACACAGAGTCCTGGTGCTGACCATATAAACCCACTGGACAGATATATGGCTCTGAGCTTGATTATGGATCCTGATTTTGCTGCACTGGTGGGCTTCTGAGGAGGGATAATCTTCCACTGTGTTTTCTGTTTGTTTGTTTGTGGGTTGACAGCCCCAAGTGAATAGCTTCACAGGATATGTTTATCAGCTGGTGGATAATCCTGAGCAGAGGTCATCGCAGCCACCTGAACTCTTTGCTTCTATTGGCATGGTCAAATTCTACATTGGAGGAAGTCTTCCAGTGTAGATGGCTTCAGCCTTTAGTGGTGGGGGAACGGGTCTTTGACCTATGTCGGCGATTAGGGGGCTGTTTGATATTGTCAGCATTCCCTCTCTCAATAAACATAGTTTCTTTAAACATCCCACTAACCATTTTCTCTCCATAGGTAGTTGGAATGTGAGGACTTTGCACAGCGCTAATTCTCTTGATGTCCTCACATAAGAATTCCACCATTATAATTTAGAGTTGGTTGTTTTACCTCTGAGCGGCAATTTTTTGCACACAATAGGCTAAATGGCCAGGTCGCTAGGACCCCGAAGGCTCAGAAAAGGTTGGGGGAGGGGGCCCACTGGAACAGCTGTTGGGAGACAGATGGTAGCCTCGCATCAAGGCCATCCAACCTGTTCTTTAACATGCACAGGGTATGACTCTCCCGCACACGTGACCACGGCTAAAACGTTCCATCCGACAGATGACAACCTTTCCAAGCTCATTAGTGTCCCCTACTGAATGTGGGCAGGATGAGGAGTTTTGCGGAGGTAAATCTCAACGCTGACCCAGCTCAGACTCGAACCTGGGAACTGCATATTACGAGCCTGGCGTGCTACTGACTGAGCCACCCCCATCCCCACCATTATAATTTAGATATTCTCAGCTTGCAAGAGACCGGATGGACTGATAAAGGTCAGTTTCTTAAAAATAATCTTAAATTTCTCTTGTCAGGGAGGAACGACAATAAACATCACCAAGGCGTAGGCATCACTAGCTTGTCTGCTTCTCAGCAGACAAGCTGGTGATGCTCTTCTAGGGCATGAGTGCATTAATGAAAGATTTCTTACAGCAAAATTTGAGACAAGCATTAAAGTCTTGAATGTTATCTGCTGTTATGCCCCCACTGAGGATGCCGATGAGGATGAGAAGGATAGGTTTTATGGACAACTTCAGGATATTTTGAATTCGGTCAAGAAAGGAGATATTACCCTTGTTCTTGGTGACTTCAATGCCAAAGTTGGTACTGACTCTGACCTTTGGGGAGGAGTAATAGGCCCTTTTGGAATTGGTAACTGCAATGGCAATGGGCAACCTCTCCTACAGGTAAGTAAACTCAATGGTTTTAGAATACTAACACATATTACAAATACCACGACATACATAAATACACATGGGTTTCACCTGATGGGCTGCATAAGAATACGATTGATTGCATATTAATTAATAGCAAATGGGCTAGTTCTGTTAGGAATACCAGGTCATATAGGGGAGCTGAAATTGGATCTGACCATTAACTTGTTATAAGTGTCTTCCAACTTGAACTTAAAAAGTGTTGTGCTAAGGTTAAAAAATTTACCTTTAATACTGAAGCTCTGAAAGACCCAGTTATAGTTAAAGCTTACCATGATAGGTTACTTAGTTATTATGAGTCACGGTTTGCTTACTACTGAAGTTGAGGGAAGAATGGGACCATTTTAAACAGGGTTTTTCTGAAACTAACAGTTGTAGGTTTTTGGAAACTTAACAGTTGGCTGACAAAGCCGAGGAAGCAGTTAGACAGCACAACAGCAGAAAGCTGTACCAGATAGTTAATGTATTGTGTGGTAGAAAACGGACAGGTATATACGGATTGAAGGATAAACAAGGTAAGGTTATAGAAGGTGAGGATTCCTGTCATGGCTAGGTATGCTGAGCATTTCACTGATGTTCTAAACAATGTGGTTAATTCTACTCCCATTGTTTGTAATGATTAATGTCGGCCCTATAACACAATATGAAGTTATTTTGGCTATTTCTAAACTTAAACTTCATAAATCCCAAAGGGTAGATGAAATTACTATGAAAATGCTTAAGAGCTGGGAATATTTCGTTTACCACTTGGATGACTGAAATTTTGAATATCTTTTATGATAAAGGCACGATTCCTAAGGATTTTAACACAGCTATTATTATCCTTATTTTCAAAACCAGGTGATCACAGTTCTTGTGATTACTATAGGGGTATCAGCCTACTTTGTTCCAGGTAAGGTTCTTTGCATGATTGTGCTTAATAGAATTAAGAATCTGGTTGACAGGCAATTGTATGATGAGCAATGTGGATTTAGAAGTGGTAGGGGATGTGTGGATCAGATATTTTCATTTGGGCAGATCTTAGAAATGTTTAGAGTTTCAGAAACCTTTGGTTGCTAACTTTGTTGATTTCAAAAAGGCTTTCAACTCTGTTGATCGTCATAATTTGTGGTTGATTGTGAGATCTTACGGTATACTGGACAAGTTAGTTAACATAATTAAAGCTCTATATAATAACTCTGAGTCGTGTGTGACAGTTGGTAAGGCTTGTAGCAATTGGTTTAGCATTACTTCTGGTGTTCGACAAGTTGCATTTTGTTTCCTTTTCTCTTTAGTTTGGTTACTGATTATGTTATGCAAAATTCTTTGCAAGGGAAAGATTTTGACCTTTAAATGGTCTAGAGATTACAAAATTTCTGATTTAGATTATGCAAATGATTTGGCCTTGTTGGCTAATGATGTTGATGAGATGAATTCTTTCATTAGGGCTGTTGATGAGACTGATAATAGAGTTGGTTTGGTTATAAACAGAGAAAACTAAAATGATGAAAATTGGTGAAGCAGGCTGTGATTCTGTTAATTTGAATGGTTGCAATCTTGAGCAGGTGTCACAGTTTAATTATCTTGGGACTGTAACAGATACTGGTGATGTGCGGCATGAGATTAACAGACTAATAGCGATTGCTGCCAGGACTTTTAAGAATCTATGGAGAGTGTGGAGAAATAGGAGTATATACCTAAAGACTGAAATTAGACTGTAAAATAGTTTGGTTCTTTGTAAGGTTAGTTATGGTAGTGAAACTTGGGACATTTTGTGAACAAGATAACAGGAAACTAGATGCTTACACAGTATCTTGGGCATTAGGTGGTTTAACTTTGTAACTAATGATGAGGTTAGGCAAAGAAGTTTGTAACCTCCTTTAAGCAGCATATTGCGCAGAGAGAGACTGCGGTGGTTTGGCCATGTTTCCTTTATGGATAATTATAGATTGGCGAATAGGGTTATGAACAGTGTGCTTAAAGGCCTCAGAAAGAGAGGGAGACCTAGGATGTGGTGGGCAGAAAATGTCAAACAGGACCTTGTTAGAATTGGTGTGCAGTTGCCAAATGCAACAGATGTAGCTAAGGACAGATATGCTTGGAGAACTAAATTGTATGATTTGGTTGGACCTCCATAGCCCATGGCTGCTTGAGGAGGAGGAGGAGTAGAGTTAGATAAGGATGCAGTTTGTGTCCTTTTCTCTTTAGTTTGGTTACTTATTATGTTATGTAGAATTCTTTGCAAGGAAAGATTTTGGCCATAAATGGTACAGATTTTGCAAAATTTATTATTTATATTTTATGTGGATGATTTACCCCATTTGCTATTTAATGAGATGAATTCTTTCATTATGGCTGTTGAGGAAACTGGTAATAGAATAGGTTTGGTAATAAATATGGATAAAACTAAAGTGATGAAAATTGGTCAATCAAATAGTGCTTCAATTACTTGGAATGGCTGAACTCTTGAAAAATTCTCTCAGTTAATCTTGGGAGCTGTTTAACACATACTGGTGATGTGTACATGAGATAAACAGAAGAACTGGGATTGCTGCTGGGACTTTTAACCTTTCCAGGGTCCCACCTTAAAAACTAGTTTACATCCAGAGGCCCTGCTATTTTTTTACTATGATCAGCCCAAAAAATTACTTTTTTACCAAACAACAAATGAATGAATTATGGCATGTGATATGACGAATTAATCAGCATTCAATTCTGGATTTAAAAAAAATATTTTTCAGGAAAGTGATTAGTTTATTTTAATATATATTTCACAGAGACATGTAATAAAATATGCATCTGGCAATGTAAAAAAAAATATTTAAAAAAACTAACGGACAAAAGTGATTATAATGCACATGATAGAAGGGGAATTTATTTCTGAATAACAAAAAAATATTTACTTGAAACAAGAAAATTACTTTTATCATTTTTTTTTCTCAGTACCATATTTTGAGAAAAGTGCAGGTTTTTGACCAACTGTGCTGTCAATATAAATAAGTAAAATTTTGAATTTCAAAAAAATAACCAATCATCTGGAACAGATCATGTTATATATCAAAATAAACAAAATTTAATTATAAATTTTATTAAAATAAAAATTAAACAAATTTACACACAATTAAAAATTACACACACATTAATTTCACACACAAACAAATTTACACACACATTAATTTTAATAAGATGTTTTGACAGTCACTGTTTTAAGACTGTAAATGGTAGCTAGGTAGTCAATGGAAGGAGAGCTATGCACCAATCTCCTGTGATGATGCATAGAACCGGCCAGGCCTAGCACCTAATGTCCGACACCGACTTCTCGTGGTGCAGACCGTTAGTACCTTTCAAAAGAGATACTCTCTTGTGGAAGTGAACGGAAGGGGAGGGCTGCCAGATTAGTGTGGCCTACTGATCTGGACAACTATGGCTACTTTTCTTTTTTTTCTACCCTGCTGAGGAGTGGTCAACCACACAGGGTCCTGGTGCTGACCATATAAACCCACTGGACTGGACAGATATATGGCTCTGAGCTTGATTATGGATCTTGATTTTGCTGCACTGGTGGGCTTCTGTGGAGGGAAAATCTTCCACTGTGTTTTCTGTTTGTTTGTGGGTTGAGAGCCCCAAGTGAATAGATTCACAGGATATGTTTATTAGCTGGTGGATAATCCTGAGCAGAAGTCATCGCAGGCACCTGAACTCTTTGCTTCTATTGGCATCATCAAATTCTACATTGGAGGAAGTCTTCCAGTGTAGATGGCTTCAGCCTTTAGTAGTGGGGGAACGGGTCTTTGCCCCATGTCTGCGATTAGGGGGCTGTTTGATATTGTCGGCATTCCCTCTCTCAATAAACATATTTCTTTAAACATCCCACTAACCATTTTCTCTCCATAGGTAGTTGGAATGTGAGGACTCTGCACAGAGCTTTTTCTCTTGATGTCCTCACACAAGAATTCCACCACTATAATTTAGATATTCTCGGTTTGCAAGAGACCAGATGGACAGATAAAGGTCAGATTCTTAAAAATAATCTTAAATTTCTCTTTTCAGGGAGGGACGACAATAAGCATCATCAAGACGTGGGTCTGCTTCTCAGCAGACACACTAGTGATGCTCTTCTAGGATATGAGTGCATTAATGAAAGGTTTCTTACAGCAAAATTTCAGACAAGCATCAAAGACGAATGTTATCTGCTGTTATGCCCCTACTGAGGATGAGGATGAGAAGGATAGGTTTTATGAACAACTTCAGGATATTTTGAATTCTGTCAAGAAAGGAGATATTACACTTGTTCTTGGTGACTTCAATGCCAAAGTTGGTACTGACTCGGATCTATGGGCAGGAGTAGTAGGCCCTTTTGGTATAGGTAGCTGCAATGGCAATGGGCAACGTCTCCTACAGGTAAGTAAACTCAATGGATTCAGAATAACTAACACTTATTACAAACACTGTGACATACATAAGTACACATGGGTTTCACCTGATGAGCTGCATATGAATATGATTGATTACATATCAATTAACAGCAAATGGGCTAGTTCTGTTAGGAATACCAGGGCATATAGGGGAGCTGAAATTGGATCTGACCATTACCTTGTTAAAAGTGTTTTGCAACTTAAACTTAAAAAGTGTTGTGCTAGGGTTAAAAATTTACTTTTAATACTGAAGCTCTGAAAGATCCAGTTATAGCCAAAGCTTACCATGATAGGTTACTTAGTCATTATGACAGTCATGGTTTGCTTACTACTGAAGTTGAGGAAGAATGGGATCATTTTAAACAGGCTTTTTTGGACACTAACAGTACTCTTTTAGGAAAAAAGGAACAGAAGAGACAGAATTATCTGAGTGATAAGGCACTTGAGCTTATTTCGGAAAGAAAGAACTGCAGAAATGTCCTTAATCAATACCCTACTAGTCCTAATAGAAAGCATTACAGAGAACTTAATAAACGTGTAAAAGATCAGTTAGCTGCAGATAAGAATCTTTGGCTTGATGGTTTGGCTGACAAAGCCGAGGAAGCAGTTAGACAGCATAACAGCAGAGAGCTGTACCAGATAGTTAATGTTCTGTGTGGTAGAAAACAGACAGGTATACAAGGATTGAAGGATAAACAAGGTAAGGTTATAGAAGGGGAGGATTCTCTCATGGCTAGGTGGGCTGAGCATTTCAGTGATGTTCTAAACAATGTAGTTTGTTCTACTCCCATTGTTTGTAATGATGATAGATGCATTGGTGGCTTTAATGTTGGCCCTATAACACAATCTGAAGTTATTTTGGCTGTTTCTAAACTTAAACTTCATAAATCCCCAGGGGTAGATGAAATTACTACGGAAATGCTTAGAGCTGGGAATGTTTCGGTTATCACTTGGATGACTGAAATTCTGAATATCTTTTATGATAAAGGCATGGTTCCTAAGGATTTTACCAGAGCTATTGTTATCCCTATTTTCAAAAAAGGTGATCGCAGTTCTTGTGATAACTATAGGGGTATCAGTCTACTCTCTGTTCCAGGTAAAGTTCTTTACATGATTGTGCTTAATAGAATTAAGAATCTGGTTGACAGTCAATTGCGTGATGAGCAATGTGGATTCAGAAGTGGTAGGGGATGTGTGGATCAGATATTTTCACTTAGGCAGATTCTTGAGAAATGTTTAGAGTTTCAGAAACCTTTGGTTGCTAGCTTTGTTGATTTCAAAAAGACTTTCGACTCTGTTGATCGTCAAAATTTGTGGTTGATTGTGAAATCATATGGTATACCTGACAAGTTAGTTAACATAATGAAAGCTCTCTATAATAACACTGAGTTGTGTGTGAGAGTTGGTAAGGCTTGTAGCAATTGGTTTAGCATTACTTCTGGTGTTCGACAAGGGTGCATTTTGTCTCCTTTTCTCTTTAGCTTGGTTATTGATTATGTTATGCGAAATTCACTTCAAGGGAAAGATTTTGGCCTTAAATGGACTGGAGATACGAAAATTTCTGATTTAGATTATGCTGATGATTTAGCCCTTTTGGCAAATGATGTTGATGAGATGAACTCTTTCATTCGAGCTGTTGATGAGACTGGTAGTAGAGTAGGTTTGGTTATAAACAGAGAAAAGTAAAGTGATGAAAATTGGTCAGGCAGGCTGTGATTCAGTTAATCTGAATGGTTGCAGTCTTGAGCAGGTGTCACAGTTTAATTATCTTGGGAGCTATGTAACAGATAATGGTGATGTGCGGCATGAGATTAACAGATGAATAGGGATTGCTGCCGGGACTTTTAAGAATCTATGGAGAATGTGGAGAAATAGGCGTATACACCTAAAGACTAAAATTAGACTGTATAATAGTTTGGTTCTTTCTAGGGTTAGTTATGGTAGTGAAACTTGGACACTTTGTATACAGGATAACAGGAAAGGATGCTTTTGATTCCAGATGCTTACGCAGTATCTTGGTCATTAGGTGGTTCATTTGTAACTAATGATGAGGTGAGGCACAGGAGTTTGCAATCTCCTTTAAGCAGCATATTGTGCAGAGAGAGACTCCGTTGGTTTGGCCATGTTTCCTTTATGGATAATTATAGATTGGCGAATAGGGTTATGAACAGTGTGCCTGAAGGCCTCAGAAAGAAGGGGAGACCTAGGATGCAATGGGCAGACAATGTCAAACAGGACCTAGTTAGAATTGGTGTGTAGTGGCCAGATGCAGTAGATGTAGCTCAGGATAGACTTGCTTGGAGAACTAAATTGCACGGTCTGGTTGGTCCTCCGTAGCCCATGGCTGCTAGAGGAGGAGGATGATGTTTTTACAGTGAAACTAGAAGAATGCATATAGCCTCTGGTGCATATGAGAATCTAGTATTCAAAGAGAATGAAGTTTTGCTTTTACCTGCTGTTTCATTCCTTAAAAGTTTTAATTTGAGCTAGCAGATGATGGGAAAAATGCAAATAGAATTTTATTAGTAATTATACAACATAAAAGTATTTATCTTTTAATTCTTAAATCTAAAAAGTTGCATTTCCCACACCTCTCTCTGAAAAGTGGGTAGATTATTGCTGCCAGTGGAATATCTCTTAAAAACTACCACTAATTTCCCAAATTTCTATTCTATATATTATTTGTAAAACTTGATAACAGCTGTGCCATTTCATATTTAGTGATTTGTAAAGATATATATATTAAAACTACTAAGCATTTGAAAAATGCGAATGATATTTCATTAAACATTAATTAATAGATTCTGAAAAAAATTCATCGCCGCCACGTTGGGAATCGAACCCGCATCTCTCCAGATTCATGCCAGAGCGAGCTACCATTGCACCACGCGTCGGACAATGAATATTTTCAGAATATGACCTTATAAATCTTCTTCCTGAGATGTGACTGAGACAGCGCCATCTATACTCAAGAAGATGCAACCTTTTCAGTTGTTGCGTTTGATTATCAGATGTTAATGAGGAGGTCGCTAACGCTACCACGTTAAATATTCACTTTGTATTGATTTTTAATTATATATTTAACGCGGTAGCATTAGCGACCTTCTCATTAACATCTGAAAATCAAATGCAACAACTGAAAAAGTTGCATCTTCATGAGTATAGATGGCGCTGTCTCAGTCACGTCTCAGGAATAAGATTTATAAGGTCATATTCTGAAAATATTCGTTGTCCAACGCGTGGTGCAATGGTAGCGCGCTCTGGCATGAATCTGGAGAGATGCGGGTTCGATTCCCGCCGTGGTGGCGATGAATTTCTTTCAGAATCTATTAATTAATGTTTGATGTCTATCTTAACAGGGAATATTGTGCATTCACTTTGGATTGATTTTTAATTAGATATTTCATTAGTACCAATCAAAGTAAAAAAAAGTTTTCTAATTATCATTTTCATTGTTTCCAATCGAAACTTCATGATGTTCACATTCCACCAGCAAAATTTCATATTTTTATCATTTTATACATTGTTGCAATATTTGTTTGAAATTTCAGAATTTTCAATCTTTTTCACTTGTTAGAGGGTTAGAGGGCAATTATAGTGTTTGAAAGATTTCAAAAGTGCAAAATATATTTTATCAATTCCTATCTAACCCTCAGCTGTCCCGTGGCCGAGTGGTTAGCATGCTTGGCTACTGATCTAAGGGACCTGGGTTCGAGCCCCAGATTAGGCATGGATGTGTGTGTCGTTTTTCTGCTGAGGTCCTGCCATCCTCTCAGATCTCTTACTATGGCATATAAACTGACAGGCTCCTGTCAGACCTCTGTGGCAAGCAGCTGCTTGAGGGGGTATTTATATTTATTTATTTATTTATCTAACCCTAAAAAGGTTTCAGCTAAAGCAAAAAATTGCTTTTTTCCATCCACCCTGGGTCTAAGAGATCAATTCATTGTTGCCAATGGAAACATCATGGCATTCACATTCCACCACCAAAATTCAAAATTTCTAACTTAAATACATTGTTTGCAATATTTGTTTTAAATTTTTCCACTGTTAGTGGGTGTAATTATAGTTTTCTGAAAACTTAAAAAGTATGAATCATAATATTTTATCAATTCCTATCTAATCCGAAAAGTTTTCATTTATCTTTGTAAACAAATAATTATCTGCTAAAACAAAAAGGTTGTTTTCCCACCCTCCTGGGTCAATAGTGCCAACTCCTTGTTGACAGCAGAAATTTGTGATCTTCACATTCCACCCCAAAATTTCAAATTTCTAGCATAAATACATCATTTGCAATATTTGTTTGAAATTTTTAAATTTTCAATTTAATAAATATTTAGCAGAAAAAATTTTCGACGACATACGGGAATCAAACCTGCATCTCTCCAGAAACATGCCAGAGTGTTCTTACCAGTTGAACTAATGCCAACTCGTCTTGTTTCCACTTATTTTTAAGACTAAACTCTATCAATGAGATTTGCGGGCTAACCATTGGCGTCATCTATGATCTCGTGTGGCAACCATTACCTTTATATTGCACAGAGTGAGATAGAAACGAATAATAGTCTCATCATGCTATTTAGCATTATTAATGATTTAAACATCGATGATAATCACAGCATGACCAAAAGGGCATCAGGTCATGCTGCAATTATCATCTATGTTTAAATTTTCAACTTTTTCCACCCCTAGAGGGCATAATTATAATTTCAGAGATATTCTGAAAGTGCATATCATATTTCATCAATACCTATCCAACACAAAAAAATGTTTATCTCTGTAAACAAAAAAGTTTGATGTCTACAGATGGACGACAAAGTGAAACTATTTATCTTGTGTTCAAAGAAAATGAGCTAAAACTCATCAGAATATGCAATTAAGGCTTAATTTTGGAAAACCCAATGAAAAAAAATAGTTAAATTATATATTAATTGAAAGTAAATTCTTTATTTTGAGGAAAAAATTTTGCCAACATACGGGGAAATGAATCTACATCTCTCCAGAAACATGCTAGAGTATTCTACAATTGAACTAATGCCAGCTCAATTCCTGTATGTCGGCAAAATTTTTTCCACAAAATATTTATTGATTTATAGATGTTAAAAAGTCAAGGGTAACACTGTGATTGTCATTTATGTTTAAAATAATTTTTTTCCCAAATAATATAATATTTACATAAAATATGATTTTTATTTCTTTTAATGATTCTTCTCAGTGTGATATATTATAAAACATTAACCAGTGTTATGCAAGGTTACTTGGATTGCTCACATTATTGGAATTTTCTGTCCAGTTTAGGAAATGGGAAAACACTTTCTTGACTGCCTCTTTTGCTAAACATTAGGAATTTTTTCTTTGGGTGTTAAAGTTTGGTGATCTTAGCTAAGTGTGCTGAAAAGTTTGGGCACCAAGGTTAAAAAACAAATATATATATATCATCAAGGAGGCACAGCAAATATATTGGGGGGAGGGGGGGGGTAAATTTTTAAAAACCGTTAAATATAAACTTTAAAACTTATAATTAAAAAAATCTGCTGGAGGGGGGGGATGCCCTCAGTGAGTGCAATAAAGGGGGGGAGTGAAAACCCTTGCCAAAATTGTCCTCATACAGAATAACTGATTTACATATTAAAGAAGTCCTTTTTGCTTCCATATCCCATACCTCATTAATTTTCAGGAAACAATACAAGATCAATTTTTTTACTGGAAAAAGAAGGAACAATAAAAGAAATATTAACAATAAAAAATATATAAAAAAAATATACAAAAATTCACAGCTTGTCACACAAGCTGAGAAAAGGTTAGCCATTGGTGGTGTAGTGGTAGCATAACAGGCATGTTTCCTGGAGACGTGGGTTCAAATCCCCCTCACGGCAAAACCAATTTTCTTCAGCTCATTATTTCATGAGTTCCATGTCTACAGGATATATCCTGTGATTCTTTACTACTGGTATAAATACTAACTGTATGCATGGTCACATTATTCTAAATAAAAATAAATACCCCCTCAAGCAGCTGCTTGCCACAGAGGTCTGACAAGGAGCCTGTCAGTTTATATGCCATAGTAGAAGGTCTGAGAGGATGGCAGGACCTCAGCAGAAAAATGACACATACATCCATGCCTTATCCGGGGCTCGAACCCAGGTCCCTTAGATCGGTAGCCAAGCGTGCTAACCACTGGGCCTGCTGTAAATATATAGCCACTTGACTGCACATGTGAGCAATAACTAGGTCACTGCACTCAAAAGAACTGCACCTGCTTTGCCATGATGTACTTGATGCTGCCAGCAGCTTCATAACAACTATGGGCTTGCTTACTCTGGCTAAAAAGGTTGTTGTTACAATTTCGATTTAAGAGTGGGAAAGATGCATATAATGCTGGGATAGATGATACAAAAGATAGAAGTAAGTCGGGGAATAATGAAATAAGTTTATGGCAGAAAATAGTGCAAAACAGGGGGAAAATAGTAATACATACTTCATAATTATTTCCAAAATTTCCCGTTTTTAAAACAGCAGATTTTTTTGTTACTTTTCAGGACATTTTTGAAACTTTAAGGAAAAATGTGTTGATACAAGTTTAAATCAGATGGTTACTTCAGCAAATAGGAATGTTAACAACCAAATTGGCAATACCGTTTAAGCATTTCTAAGAAATGCTATCAGATGGCTTTAACAAATTATTTATATTGCAGCTTAATAAAATATGCATCATATGCAAAAAGAAAAATATTTTTCAAATTCGAATTAAGTATTTTTTAAAAATATATCTAAGAAAATTTTCAAATGGCAATTTTTAAAAAAAATTGCAGTTTTATGTGTTGTACAAAAGACACACATTCATCTTTGATTTCTCATTTCAGATTCTGTCAATGTCTAAGATTGTCGAGGATCTTAGAAAGGTTAAGAATCTGTGGAGAGTGTGGAAAAATAGGTGTATACACCTAAAGACTAAAATTAGGCATGTTCATGTTGTTTTTCTGCTAAGGGTCTGCCATTCTCACAGATCTTCTACTATGGCATATAAACTGACAGGCTCCTGTCAACCTCTGTGGCAAGCAGCTGCTTGAGGAGATATTTATTTATTTTATTATTATAATAGTTTGGTTCTTTCTAAGGTTAGTTATGGTAGCAAAACATGGACCGTTTGTAAGCAGGATAATAGGAAACCTGATGCTTCGATATCTTGGATATTAGTTGGTTTGATTTTGTAATAATGAGATTAGAACAAGTCAGCAACCTGCTTTGAGCAACATATTATGCAAAGAGAGACTGCATTGGTTTGGCCATGTTGCCTGTATGCATAGCTGCAGATTGGCCAATAGGAATATGAACGGTGTGCTTGAAGGATTCTGAGAAAGGAAAAGACCTAGGATGCGGTGGGCAGACTATGTCAAACAGGACCTTGCTAGAATTGGCATACAGTGGCCAAATACTGCAGGTGCAGATCAGGACAGATGTATCTGGAGATCAAAATTACAGTCTGGTGTGACCTCCATAGTGTCTGTCCGTCTGTAGCTATGACCTTTACCTTCCATCTGGTTTCATGTAAGATCAGAATATCTAGGTTATAATACTAGAATTCTTGTGTGAGGACATCAAGAGAGTAATCTGTGTGCAGAGTCCTCACATTTCAAGTACCTATGGAGAGAAAATAATTAGTGGGATCTTTAAAGGAACTATGTTTATTGAGAGAGGAAGTGCTGATTATCAAACAGCCCTATAATTGCAGACATAGGACAAAGGCCTGTTCCTCCCATTAGTAAAGGCTTAACCCACCTATGCTGGTAGGACTTCCCTCCAGTGTAGATTTGGTGATGCCCATAGCAGCAAGGGTTCAGGTACCTGTGATGGCCTCTGATCAAGATTATCCAGCAGCTGATAAACAGTACCCTGTTCATCTATTCACTCAGGGCTGTTAACCCACAAACAGAAAACATGGTGGAAGATTTTCTCCCACATAAGTCCACCAGTTCAGCAAGTTCAAGATCCATAATCAAGCTCAGAACTATACTGCTCACAAAAATTAGGTGATATTTCAAAATGAATATGAAGCAATAAAAATATCCCAATTTTTGTGAGCAATATATAAGTTCATTCTAGTTGATATACACACAGTCAGCACCAAGCCCCTCTGCAATTGGCCACTCTCCAACATGGTAGAGATAGAGTAGCCATAGTAATCCAAATCCATAGGTCACACTGATCTGGCAGGCTTTCTCACCTGTTCCCTTCTCCAAGAGCATATCTCTTTTGAAAGGTATTAATGGTATGCATGAAGAGAAGGCTGGGTCAGACTTTAGATGCTAGGCTGGCTTGTTCTATTCATTATCATAAGGGATTGGGTGCATAGCTCTCCTTCCAATTATGATTACCAATATTAAATTCTTTTCACCAACTGAATAGAAAACATCATTTAGGAAGGTTTATAGGCTGCATATGGCTTCTGATAGTGTGGTCTTCATTTTTAACTTTTGCTTGCATTCATATTAAAAATCAATTAAAAAATTAAAAAAAAACTATATGCACCCTAAAAAGCAGAATATACCTAAAACATAGCAATGGTACAATCGATCACTGAATTCATATTCACTTCAAAGGAACATAGGGCAATGGCAATCTTGTTGAATAGGTAAATCAGCACCCTATCTTCCTTTGAAGTGAATATGAATTCACAGTTACAGTTCAGCCCTCATGTTCCGAAGATATTGTGGAACAATCGTTTTCATATTTGCCCTTTGTTAGGGGAAAAGAAGGGGGGGATTTTATAACATGTAATCCTTCTCATGTCACAACCTTTCATTTAATGCATAGCCTGCTACTTTCAGCCCTTGCATTTCAAAGATATAGTGGAATAATCATTTTCACACTTCTCTGGGGGGGGGGGGTTGGGGGGGGAAGAAAGCATGGGGATCAATTTTTTTATAGCCCATGATACTCCCTGGGTCACAAGTTTTCATTTGACACATAAATCACTAAAACTGTCCATCGCATACGAAAGATATGGGAAAACTACTGCTTTGACAAATCCACCAACTGATAAATTGACAAAGGACAGGCAAAAATAGATTTAATTCTCTAACTCACTGTTAAATGATTTAAAAGCACTTGAAGTAAAATAGGACAACAGCTTTCACTGCTAGATAGCATAATATTTTAGTTGAAGTGCTTTTAAATTATTGAACAATAATAAAGAATTAGATCTATTTTAATTTAATTACTACACTGTGAATTTTTACTTTTGCTTACAATTATTATATTCCCAACTACACAAAAAAAAACGTCAAAATTTGTCATTTTGATTATTTAGTTTTTTGTACTGGTCATGTCAAAAAAATAAAAAATATAGCTTTTGGGTATTAGCACTAACTATTCAATAGCAATTCACTGCAAAACATGTCAAAATACTGGTACTTACCAAATACGGTTAAGAAAACTAAAAAAAAACACTTAAATTTCTTTTACACAATTTTCTTTAAACTTCTATTTCCACATATTATAAATCATTAAACAAATACACAAATCAAAATTTATCTCTGTTTAAACTTATATTACTAGGTAAGATTAAATTACAATGATACTCTTACCTCTAAATATGCATTGTTGCTGGGATCAAAAGTTGAATTTACTTGTTGAAATGCTATATCCACATGAGGGAAAGCATGAAACCACTCTGCTATATGAGAAATATGATACGTTTCATGTACAATATCCTGATGAGCCATGACTTCCTAAAAAATTAAAGGAAATTGAAATTTCAGAATATTTTACATATACAGAGGAAAAACTTCACATTTTAATGAAATTAAAAATATTTAACACTATTTATAAATTTCAGTGCAGCCTATTATTACACTAGGTTTGAAACACAAGAAAATTTTTATAAGATCAGAATAGGTTCCCATTTCTTTCTATCCATCAAACAAATAGAATTTGCTACATTAGCCCTTTGAGTGCTACGGAAATATAAAGGTACTGGATAGTAAAATGGAAACAGTTCCATGTTATCTGAATAGAAAATCACATTCAGAGCTCAATAGCTTCTTCAGTATGATTTTTAAAGAAAAATATATATATATACACAGTCATATCTGAATAATATGACCACCTACCTAATGATGGGAATAACCACCCTTGGACCAGATGACAGCGGCGAGATGGCGTGGCATGGATGCAATAAGGCTCTGGAAGGTTGCCAGAGGCACACATGCCCATTCGGACTCCAGCAGAGCATGGAGGTTCCGGAGATGACATGGTTGTGGGTCTGCATGCCAAACCTGATGATCCAAATGGTCCCACAAGTGCTCTATGGGATTGAGGTCGGGAGATTTCGCTGGCCAAGGGAGAATGAAGACATCGCTGTCATGTTCCTAGAATCAGTCATGCACCACCTTAGCAACGTGGCAGGGCACATTGTCCTGTTGGTAGACACCATCATCACCAGAGTAAATGTCCAACATGAAGGGATGCATATGGTCAGTGAGGATGAACAGGTAGCCACTGGCATTCAGGGACCCATCCAGTGGTACCAGCGGTACCAGGTCATACCAGGAAAACATCCCCCAGACATGCATACTGCCACTGCCGGCCTGTACTTGACCGACAAGTGTATCCAGGTGTTGGTTCTCGTGTCTCACGCCATATCCGCCACTTCTGTGGAGTAGAAACCTCGATTCGTCAGAGAAGGCAACCTTTTCCACTCTTCCACTGTCCAATGATGGTAGTCCCATGCAAACTGCAGGTGTTATTGCCAATGGACCTTGGTTAACACGGGCACCTTTATGCAATGTCGCCTCCAGAGACCCATGTGTAACAGGGTTCACTCTACTGTTATCGGGGACACATACCTGGGTGCCCCAGCATTCATTTGAGTGGTCAATACATGTTGATTGCCCTTTACCAGTTGAAGGAGGCAACGTTCTCCTCTGGGGTTGATGGCCTTTGGGGCTCCACAGTTATGATGTCTGGAAGTACTCAGTGTGCCAGCGGTCCATTCTTAGTACACCTTTACTACAGCACCTCACAAACAGCCCATGAAGTCTGCTGTTTCCGAGATGCTTCCACCATTGGCACAGTAGCCAATGATCATTCCTTTTTGAATGTCCGTCAAATCAATACCTCTGCCCATTGTGCTTATGTTACACACTATGGTTCATCTGTTCTGGCCGGCCAGTTTTATCTCCATGTGGTCGACCTTGTTGTCTGCACTCTGTGACGCACCTGGATGGGTACACTGATTTTGTGGGTGGTCACATTATTCTGATACGACTGTGTATATGTAAAAAAGGAAAATTAAAGAGCTCTATCAAATCTATCTAAATCTTGATTTTAAACTATATTTGTTCAGTATTCAAAGAGTTATGAATGCTCAAATATTTAACAGGCTACAAAAATTGACCCAAACATTTAATTAAAAGTTTAAGATCAGAGTTGACCCTAATACAATACTGGGTGCATTGTGAATGGTACTGATCTCTTAACCTGTTTTAAAGTTTAAATTTTGAGGTCAATTTTTTTTTGCCTGTTAAATATTTTAACATTCATAACTCTTTGAATACTAAACAAATGTAGTTCAAAATAAAGATTTAGATAAATTAAAGATATCAATCAAATCTATCTTTAGACATATTTTCATTAAAAATCATATTGAAGATATTATTGAGCTCTGAAAGTGATTTTCTATTAAGATAACATGGAACTGCTTCCATATTTCTGTTCAGTACCTATAAGTATATGGTAATTTTTTTATTTCTTCAAAATGTTAATAGTGCTGTTCTCTATAATTTTCATGAAAAGAAATGTATACTGCTACCAGTTTGTTTTTTAAAAACACCATATTCAGTGCAACTTCTAAACAGTGGCGTATTTACTTCTGACTATGCCAGAAGTAAATACGCCACTGAATGTTAAATGCCCTTCTGTTATTGATGCTTCCAAATCTTTGAATTCCAGATGTTCCATTTTTAAAAGTTTTTTTTTTTTGTATAAATTACATAATACTATCTAACCTAAATAATCTGGCATTCCATAATCCAACAACACTTTTAATCAGATAAAGCTTTCAAGTTCATCATGATTCCCCTGTAAGGTGCTTGAATATAACCCTTAATCATAAATTTAATGCATTAAACTAATTCTGCATAAACTTCACAATCATCCACGAGTCATATACAGTAAAACCTACTTCATGATTTAAATAATACTGAATGAAATATGTTATTTTAAGGCATGTATAATTTGAAAAAACTCCCATTATTTACTATAGTTTCTGAAATGGACTCTGGCTTGGTAGAATTTCAAGCTCCCACATTTTCCTGAGCCAAATATTAAGTTTTCAAACTATCAGTTGATGACAAGCTTCATTACTGTAGATATAGTTACTTCTTATATTGCAATAATAGTTCAGTTACTCAAACTATTAGCTAACTGCTCAATCTTCATGCAGGTATAAAAAAAATTTGATGTTTCATAAATTTGATTTCATGTCAACATTATAAATACAGTTGATGTATAAAATACTATTTAAAAATGGGTATTATACATAATGAACTATATTCATTGCTGTACCTAGTGCAATATAACACTTCAGCAACTTGCACGTGATTTTAGTTTCATTAGACTAGTGCCTTTCATAATCCAAAGGTATCACATATGGTCTAGTACAACCTATATCTTTTCAGGAGTTAGACTAAGGGAATTCAAGCATATTAATTTTTTGGTGCATATTAATTTTTGTATTCAAAACATTAATTTTTGGATTAATTGTGTAATAATAATGCATTATTCCTATATTACAATATATATATTTTTCCTTACTATTCATGTAACTATCACCTGAATAAAGGTATTGTTGCTCAAGATATAGTTAATTCTTCCAATCCTACGTTTTGAAAACTACTATCTGATAAGCAATTTTTCCACTAGATCATGTTGAACATACAAAATTAAACAATGATCATCACAATTACTGTGCAAAATCACAAAGGTTAAGTGATTAATGATTTTGAGTGACAACAATGGAAACATAGTTCTTATAAGGCACAACTTTGGGTGTGGCCATTTCAAAACCAAACATATCTGATGAGTCGTTAAATTGGCATTTACTTCTGGTATAGGGAGCCCCTTATTGGAGGCTAATTTCACCAAACCTTACACCTTGAACCTTGCATTTACTTAAATCTTTGAATATAATACACTGATATATATACCCATCATAGAGCAAGAGTATCATTATGTCCCTAATAATGAATAAATTCATATTACAAATAAATCATAAAAGAATAAAAAAATGCATGATTTTAATGAAAAAGACAAAATTAATAATAAAAGTACATATATGCTATGCTATATTATAATTTTCCCCATGTGTTGGCTTTTCATATATTTTTTCAAAAACAACTTAGTTTTTGAAATTTTCATATACTTCACAGGTCACAATACTTCTTCCATGGCTCACAGGGAGATATTTGAGTAATCTTGGTGTAAGATAATGTTTTGAAATTAAGATACCATGCATTTCTGTTCCTTATGCTTGAAAAATGAGAATGAACAATAAAAATGTTTGAATATTTTTGCATGAGCATCGCAAAAGTATGTAGTTTCATTACCAATGTAATGCTCAATAAAGGTTCTCATACCCATGATTTTTTCAGGCTTGAATTCTATTGCAGGCACTGACTCAGTTTTTTATGCAATATGAGGAAGTTTATGCTGAGTGACGCATAACTGGAAAATACTGACATAAGCAAAAACTTCTTTCAACAGGGAAAGGTGCTTCAAACCCTCAATTACACTTATATGCTTAAAACATAGTTCCTTGGAAAAATTGCATTGCAAATTTTTGTTTAAATGTGGTGAAAATTACTAACAATGATAATAAATTCAATTTCTAATTAATTCACACTACTACAACCTGAACAAAGTAAAAAAATGCACAATTCCTTGTGTTAGAATTGTTATATTAAGAATGAAAGTTACAAAATGGTATGTGTTATTTCCAAGAACTTCATTAATAAATTAAACAAACCCTAACCATAATAATTGAATACTGATTAGTAGAAATAAAAAGTTATCTCCTTGTCTTAGTAAGTGTCCTTTATATAAATAATTGTAATATTTTTGTTCTAAGCTAGGGGTTCTTAACTCATGGGTTGCAATCCAAAACTAGATTACCACAATGTTTCAGCTCAGCCACGTGTTTCTCTTTAATGAACTGAAATTTCCTATACAAGTGAATTTTAGCATATGATGTGATACTGCTGTGACAATACTAAGTAATATCAACACTGAGTGAGTAGCAGGGGCATGACCACAAAAGTTTCTTAGGGGGGATGGGGTTGACATATAGTGTAGCCTTGAATTATCGGATTGTTGGTTTACATGTTCAGTCTTTTGACCCATCAAGTTTTGTACAGGTAACACTCAATGATCAAGTAATAAAGGTAACACTCAATAAATCAATCATTTTCTTGAGGTAGAGGGGGAAACTCAAGTTAATGCTATAAAATTCTTAGATAAAAAAACAGTAGATTATGGTCACCAAATTTTCCAATTTTAGCATTAATTTTTTCAGCAAAATGTTAAATAACATTTGCTTGCATAATGGTGCCTTCGTCCTTTTTACCTGATAAATGTACCCTAAAATATTTTTAAGAACTTTCATCATGGATGGAAAAAATTATTCAGAATATTTATGCATTCATTATATTTATTAAAAGGAGGGCATTTTGATGAAAATTGTATTATGTTTCTTTGTAGCAGCTTCTTTAGAAATGTTAAGATGATGTTAACTCTCTTTGACCTATATTCATTGTGTAGAGTAATTCTCTCGACAAATTTCATACTTATCACTATGCCCTATTAATTTTTTTGTTCCAATTTCCTTTATTGTCCACAATCAACTTAATTAATTTTTCACATTTCCTCTCAAATATTCAACATTTTGACATATATCCAAGCTACCCATAAACAGGGTGATTAATTGAAGTTCTAATATATTGGATATCCATATTATCAATAACAAATTGGCATATTTTGTCACCCTGGCAATGACACCAAGTAACAACTTTGTTGTTTTTTAGGTGCTTTTATATTTTTTTTTTTAGTTATTTTTATGCCTAGGAAATATTGTGTAACATTCATTTCCCTGAAAAACTTTTCTGCGGAGGGATACATATTTTCATCATGCTCAGTAACAAATATCAGCAATGACTTAGAGGTATTTTGATGCAGAGAAACCTCTCAAAGTCCTTTTTCCTTAAGAATATTTTTAGAAAAGAGTGTTTTTAATATTTTAGAGAAAAAAAATCCTTAAGATTGTTCACAACCAAAGCAGTTGTCCTGTTCCAGGCAGTCTGGAGCAACACTGCACATTAGATATTCAAAAATATTTAAAAAAGTTTTGAAGTAATTTGGGATAAATTTGAGTTTAGACCATCTTTTAAAAATTTCTAGAAAAATGTGTGAAATATGTAGAAGTTTGATAATTTTTTCCATCATTACCCTTACTAGTATTTTATTCATCCATCATTACCCTTACTAGATGGTAGGAGCATGCCCCTCCCATCTAAATTTGGCCTGCTTGCTAGTAATTCTGGTGTTGGTTCCTTACATATATACCAGTAGTTGTCTCTGATGAGAATATATTTGGAGCTTTTTCAAGTGTGGAATGAAAATCTGTTTAGCAATATGCTCCAATTAAAATTATTTCCTCTGATGAAATATGTTCTTTTGTGCTTTTTAAGTGCTAAAGAGACATTTATGCATTGACTTGTGATATGTCTGGTTGAAAGAAATGGCTTTGTTTAACATTGTTCTCTGTGCTTAAATAAGCTGGATTGTTTAACCTCTGCGAAACACTTTTTTGCACACAATGAGCTAAATGGCCAGGTCATAGGGACCTCTAGGGTTCAGAGAAAGTTGAGGAGGGGACCCACTGGAGAGTTGTTAAGGGACAGAGGATAGCCTCCCATTAAGGCCATCCAACATGTTCTTTTATGTGCACAGAGTATGGCACTCCCACACACAGGGTCACAGCTTAATGTCCCATCCAATGGACAGCAGCCTTTCCAAGCCCATCAGAGTCCCCTACTGAGGGCAGGATGGGGAGTGTGGCTGCCGGCCCACCCCCCTGTGCTTAAGTAATTGTCATTGTTTATTAATATGTGTGTGCAGAGAGACTCCGTTGGTTTGGCCATGTTGCCCGTATGAATAAGTATAGATTGGCGAACAGGGTTATGAATAGTGTGCCTAAAGGCCTCAGAAAGAAGGGGAGACCTAGGATGCAGTGGGCAGACAATGTCAAACAGGACCTTGTTAGAATTGGTGTGCAGTGGCCCGATGCAGTAGATATAGCTCAGGATAGACTTGCTTGGAGAACTAAATTGCACGGTCTGGTTGGACCTCCGTAGCCCATGGCTGCTTGAGGATGATGATGATGATTAATATGTGTAGCTAAACCTTCCACGGTGCCACCTTAAAATCTGGTTTACATCCAGAGGTCCACCTATTATTTCACTATAATCTGCCAAAAAATTTTACTTTCGAACTTTTTGTGCCAAATAACTAATGAAAGGAATTATGGCATATTATATACCAAATTAATCAGCATTTAATTCTGGATTTTCTGAAAATAAATAATTTTACGAAAAGAGATAACTAGTTTTATTTTAATAGGGGGGTCTTTTAGAGTCATGTAGTAAATTGCAGCTGGCAATGCAAAAAAATTTGTCTTAAAAAACTAAGACAGAAATGATTATAATACACATGAATAGAAAGGATATTTATTTCTGAATAACTAAAAATAAATATTCACTTGAAACCTGAAAATTACTCTCATTTTATTAAAAAATTTCTAGGGACAACACTTTTTTTTTGTCCAGGCTTTTTTTTTTGCAAATTGTGCTGAGTCAAACAAGTCAACTTTATAACTTTAAAAAAAATAACTAATCAACTGAAATTGGTCATGTTATCAAAATCATATCAATTAAATTTAAAAAAATAAATATCCCCTCAAACAGCTGCTTGCCACAAAGGTCTGACAGGAGCATGTCAGTTTATATGCCATAGTAGATGGTCTGTGAGGATGGCAGGACCTCAACAGAAAAACAACACAAACATCCATGCCTTAACTGGGAGCTACAGAATTTAATTCAAATTTTGTGAAAATAAAAAAATTAAACTAATTTACACACATACTGATTTTAATAAGACTTTTCATTGTAATATAGTAAAAAATAGATCTCATTATGTAATTTGAGGCTTAATTTTAAAAAATTTGACAAATAAAAACAGTTAAATTATATATTAATTGAAAGGAAATATTTTCCCAAATAATAAAAATAATGCTTTGGGTAAATATTATATTTCTTTTAAGGATTCTTTTCAATGTGGGATATTTTAAAACACAGGCCAGTGTTTATAATGTGACTTGGACTGCTCACATTAATGGGATTTTGTCCTTTTTATGAAATGGGGGAACACTTTCTTGTAGTGGGGGTAAAACACCCTTATTGTGTAGCTGGGTGGGTGGGGGTGACGCTGATTTCCAGAAAGTCCTTTTAGCTTCTGTATCCATGACCTCATTCATTTTTAGAAAACAATAAAATATTAGTATGGAAAATGAATAAGTAATAAGAAAAAATAATCATAATCTAATTTGATGTTATCTAAGGCAAAAAGTTTAAGCCACCTATCATCATAGCCAGCAATGTATCATGGGTTCCAAAAGATTGATAAAGACAAATACATGGGAATAAAATCAATAAAATTATAAGCATAAAAATGAACAAGTTTTAAGCCAGCCATTGTCACAATAGCAATGTCATATAACTCTGAAACACCTACATGAATAAAAATCTATAAAATCAATAGAAGTAAAAATGAAACGTAGCCATTGTCATAACTAGCAATATAGTAATTAGTTGAACTTTCAAAATTGATGCATATAAATCTATAGAAATACAATCAAACAGATTTATAATTAAAACTTTGTTTTTATTTCTATAAAAGTACAAATCAGGGTTAGTGTATTGTTCACGGTCCTCAGCTGTAAATGATGGCATTGCTCAAGAAGCACATGAGGTCGAAGCATAAAGTGTGATGTAGAAACGTAGCATTACAGTAACCATGAGTTGTTGGTAGCCTATGGTTCTGTGATTTGTTTCTTTTGGGTAAGTAATGTGAAGTCACATATCATGTGTGTGATTTAATGTGAATGTGACATTTTTATTCATTTGGCTTGGATTATCTTGCCCTAAGAGGATCACAGGTAAGTAATACGTACAATATATATTTTATGAGGGATTTTTAATGATAAGCAGAAAAGGGGTAAATAAGTCTGTCCCCTTTTTTTTTTAATTCAAAATTTCATTAAAATATGGTAAATTAAGAGTTAGTTAAGATATTTAGTTGAAATTATTTAATATTATGAGGGTTGCTGAAATTGTTAGTCAATTCTTTGTAAGTTATGGGCAGGTGCTTGTAGAACTAAATTGCACGGTCTGGGTTGGACCTCTGTAGCCCATGGCTGCTTGAGGATGAGGATAATTTGGAAGTGGGAGTTCATTAATTTTTGTGACTGTGTGTGAAAGGGATGTTTTTAAATAAATTCTTTGGAGTGAGATTTGAAGGGAGGAGGGGTCAGACCCAATTTTGATAATTTTTTTTCATTTAGTAAGATTTTGGTTTCAGGAGAATAGTTTGTGGGGAAACATGTATAGTGGGTTTTATTAACTAATTAAACATTAACTAAACTTGAACTAATATAAGGTGGGGGGAGTACGTTTGAGGAAAGAAGATTTTGTGTATGGGAGGGAACATGGCAGTGTTGTAATGAGCATGTGTATATCATTATAGTAGTTTGAGATGAATTGAGTGTTTGTTAGCAGTTATGGATAGTATGATTATTATTGTGGTATAGTGATATGTTAATTTTATTAGATGTTTATTACCTTTTTTATGTTATTAATATGATTTATTGGAAATATTTGAAAGGGTTGGGTGGTATTTTTTTTTTTACATAGAAAATTTGGATGTAGAATTGTTGGTGTTGGAAAATCGTAGTTCATAGTTGAGATGGAACATTAAATAATTATTTAGAAGATTTACACTGCTCACAAAAATTAGGAGATATTTCAAAATGAATATGAAGTGATAAAAAAAAGAAGCATTTGAATTTTTTTTGTTAAACAAGAATATCAGAAAAGCAAACGACAAGTCAAAGGAAGTTGTTGGATTATGCAAATGAGATGCAAACTCAATTGTTGTGATTGAGTAGCAAGTGACATATTGGTGGGGGTGAACATAAGATGTCAAACTGGACGAGAGTGCCACACATTGACTGTTCAGTAGGACCCAAGACTGCCAAAACACACTGACAGCGATGGGACATGGACAGGATCAGAATGTCCAGCAGTTCTTGTGGGATCCTCTGCCACTCTTGCTCCAGGGCAACTTCCAGCTCAAGAAGTATAGTGGGAGGCATTGGACGGTTTGCCAGACGTCTTCCCAGTGCATCCCAAGCGTGTTCAATGGGATTCAGGTCTGGAGAACGTGAAGGCCAGTCCATGCATTCGATTCCTGCCTGCTGAAGCATGTTGTTGACGAGATGCACATGGTGGGGCCTTGCATTATCGTCTATGAAAAAAAAAGTTGTTTCCAATTGCTCCAGCATAGGGTACCACTATAGGGTGCAGGACCTCATCTCGGTATCTGACAGCAGTCAGCTATCCGTTTCTGATGACGTGGAGGTCGGTACGAGCACCAATGCTGATGCCAGCCCACACCATGATTCCACCACCACCACCGAAGGAGTCCCTTTCTGGCATGAAACTTAGATTCTCCGATGTTCCTCATTCACGCCAGATCAGGACACGATGATTGTCAGGCTGCAGACTGAACCGGGACTCATCAGTGAAGAGGACAGTTGACCACTCATCATGGGTCCAATGACGATGCTCATCAACCCAGGTTCTACAGTGTTCAGCAGATAACAGAATGCACACCATTGGTCGCTGGGCATGCACAGTTCAACACGATGGAGCTGATTTTGTATGGTCTGGGTGCATATCCGTCGTCTAGTGGCAGCAAGAAACTGTCCCTGCAGCTCTGTTGCATTGCTGCGCCTGTTCCTTCTTGCCAATAAGGTCAAGTAGTGGTCATCTCTTGCTGTTGTGGCAGATGGGCAAACCCTACCCTCGTCTTCTTCGTATTGTACTTCTCTTGAGAGCGATTCCACAGTCTGCTAATCACGCTTTGGGATCTTCCAAGTGCTGTTGCCACTGTCGACTGTGTTTGACCAGCTTCAAGATGTCCTATCGCTCTCCAGGCTTTGCATTCGGGCAAATCATGCTGCAGGGGCATTGCAAGGGGCTGGGAAATTGCAGGATGTATACTTTTAAGATCAGGGAACGTGCAGATACTCCAGTACTTTCAGCCTTTTGTATAGTGCATTTTCACCAATGACATAAAAGTTTGATTATGCAAATGAGATGCAAAACCAACAACTTTCTTTGACTTTTCGTTCGCTTTTCTGATGTTCTTGTTCAATAAAAAAAATTCAAATGCTTCTTTTTTTATCGCTTTATATTGATTTTGAAATATCTCCTAATTTTTGTGAGCAGTGTATTTTTTTTGAAATATGAATTGTTTTTTAATGGATGGAGGGTGGTCTGTAATTTTTCTGATAGCTTAATTGAGTGTGCTTATGTATATTTTTTATTGCCAGAAGTTAGCATGTTAGGCTACCGATACAAAACACCTGGGTTCAAACCCCAGTAAGGCATGGATGTTATATTGTTTTTATGCTGAGGTCCCACCACCCTCACAGACCTACTATGGCTGTTGATTGGATCTTGTGCGTGTCTACATTTGGCATATTAAACTGGCAGACTCCTGTGGCAAACAGCAGCTGCTTGAGGGAATATTTATTGGCTACTGTTTGTGGTTAAGAAGTTTAATATGGATATGTAATTGCTGAAAATGATGGATAATAGGTTTATGGCTGCAGAAATGTAATTAGCATTGTGATGGATATTGCAGGTTGGAATAATGTTAGGTCTATGGTGTTTTTGTTGTCTCCAATGACATTATATAGTTTCAGGGCTTTTTTTATAATTCATATCCATGGTGCACTGTTTCCAATTTTCATGTTTTTTTGGTATGTGTTGTCTCCAATGACATTTAGTTTCCGGGCATTTTTATAATTCAGATCGGCGGTGCACTGTTTCCAATTTTCATGCTTTTTGGTATATGTTGTCTACGACGACATTTAGTTTTGGGGGCTTTTATATAAATTCGGATTGGCAGTGCATTGTTTCCGATTTTCTTGTTTTGTGGTATGTTATCTTCGATGACATTGTTTTGGGGACTTTTTATAATTTGAATCAATGGTGCATTGTTCATTTTTTTTTGGTTTTACGATTTATGTTCGATTTGATTCATTGTGGTAACAGTAACTTGTATAAACCATGGTAACAGTACCTTGCATTTGATATAAACTCGAGCTATCATTACCCTGGTAATGAAAAAAACAATCTTTTTTCCAGAAACCTCTGTTTGGGTTAGGATCTGAAGGGTTGTGGGAATCATTGAAAAGGACTATTTTGTTACATTGTGTAAAAAAAATTACTCCCAAGGACTGTGATGTGCACTACTACTCAGATCAGTGTTGGAAAAAGCTTATTGTAATGTAATGAAAAATAACATAAGAATGAAATGATTTTTGAATGTTATGACTAACATTAACAAAATTTCAAATTATTATAACTATAAAAATGTAACAAATAATGGAAAAGAATAATTTCATTATTTTGCTATTTTCATTGCTTTTGAGTTGATATATTTCAGACTTTTTCCTTTATAAGATATACTTAGAAACTTGTGTGAAACAGACATATGCACAATTCACTTTTACGATCAATGAACAAAGCCCTTCAGTGACTCTGCTCAATGACACTGTGATGGTCCACACCATTCACTTCTACTTTTCTTGACCAGTTTTTACTTTATTTACATTATATTTATTATTTGGGGGATTTTTTTTTAAGTTGGCATCATTACTTTTCCTCACCCAAGTGCACTAAAGGAGTTGCACACATGCAACTATTTTTGAATGACAGCTGCTAATGTGCATATAGGAACACCCCCACTCTTGCGTCATAGCTAGGGCGAGCGTGCTGTTGTAAGTTTATGCAATGTTTTTCCCAGTGCACAAACACACACTGTCAGTTGCACGTTGCATGTAATGTAAGTGATGTTAGATCACAGAGTTAGTAATTTTTGAAGTTGAAATCTGGTAAAGAGAAAGTTGAGATGCTAGTTTTCATAATGTTATTTGAGATGAGGTAGTTGAGATACGAGTAGGAACGAAGCTAGTCAGAATGTTGGTTTTAGGAGTTGAAATTAGAGAACAAAGTTAGTAGTTTTTGAAGTTGAATAAAGAGAAGTTAAGTTGAGATGCTAGTTGTCAGTTTTCGAGTTATAATTCGAAAATGAAGGTAGTTGAGATGTTAGCTGAGAAGTTTGTAAGTTCAAAATTGTTGCTCAAACTATTTTGTACACAAGTTTATTTGGTGAGTCTTGATTTTTTGGAAATAAACTTTATTTTATGAAATAGTCTTGACTTTTTCTATTTTTTTCTCTTGAGCAGGATAATTGATTTTGATTAGATTTAAACTTTAATAATTATTTTCATATTAACTAAGTAACTCATAATATACTTAGTGAATCCTTATTTTACCTTTATTTGGCAAGATTAATTGCCTGACACCTGAGGCTATCTGGAAAATTAGTTTAATTTGGATGAATTAAAAGATTCAAAGTGAAAAAGTTTAACATACTTTTGGAGCATTATAGAGTACGAAAATGAAACACCGAACACAAGGATTGTATATATATATGTATAAATTGTATGTTATTTAATGTGATTGTCAAAGTTTAATATAACTAATGAGCTGAAAAATTTGTTAATCAGATTTAATGGGAGCTTAAGCCAAAAACTTTTTGTTGAGCTAGAAGCTTAATTTTTGTATTAGTCAAAGGTACTGAAGTTTCAGCACAGTTATTGCTGATAGTTAAGATCTTTATTGTATTTATGTAAAGATTACAAGTGTCCAGACACACAACAGATAAACTTTTTGATAAGCAAGTTTATTGCAAGCTTAATATAGCTTTAGTATTGTATTGTTATATAGCAGTACCTTTGAGCACTGCTCAAGATAAAAACGTTTTAGAATTTTATAAATTCAAAATTTTGGCAGGCACTAAACATGTCTGCTAGTAATAAGGCCAATTCCGCCATTATGACTCCCGACTTAATAAAAGTAAAAGATAGGTTGCAGGATGTGATTAAAGAAACAGAAGTAGTAATGAATCTGCTTAAAGATCCTTGGGAGAAAAGGGGAACAACAACAACCCCTAAATTTGCTGACAATGCTACTACAGCTAACAAACTTATAAACTATGAACATAAAGTTCCATTTTTTTTGTTCCATCAGAAGCAAGTGAGAGAACAAAGTATTATCAACTGCCTCAACAATGAGTTGCCAATCCATTTGTTAACTGTAGTCTATTATTGGCCTTTACATGAGATAAGGTTCTAAATGTCTGTCATTGTGGACATCTGTCAAGTCCATGGAAGAGTATTTTCTTTTACATGAAGTGCCTGGCAACAAAAAGGTGCTTTGCACAGTATCTAATTGGGTGTATGCTAAGCACTGGTGGAATAACATAGGATGTAGTCACAGAATATAATTTTGGGGACTTTGAAATTTTGGAAATATATCCACCTTACGATGATTTTACACATCTAGCTAAAGAACTTTTTCATGAAGATAAAGGGAAGGAGACGATATTGAAATATTCATTTAGGGCAGAGTTATACCAGCTGTATGATCTGATGCTGTTGAAATTGACATAATAAACTGCATGATGTCGCAATATTGCTTTAAGAGAATTTTCAGAAGTACAAAATATAACTTCAATTTCATCTTTAGTCAAAATGGCTCAACAACACACAAGAGAGACTGCAAAAACGGCATTAAATCGACAATGAATGCAATCCTTGCCTAAGCAGCAATATAAAGTTGAGTCTCACAAAATGACTCCAACACAACCAGAAGTTACAGTCCACACTATTTGTGCTGAATGGGCCAACAACGATGCAGAATGAATGAAACAGAGATTATGTTCTGCATCAAGCATTAAATGATGAACTAGACCAAAATTTTTGCTATGAATAATAGAGAAACTTTTAGATATAATTTTTGTGGCTGACTAGGGCACAAGGAGTAATATTGCTACAGAGAAAACAGCAATTCGGGAAACTTCCATTAAGATCTTTGAAGCAAGAGACCAAAGTTCCTCAAGAAAAGACCTCTCATGAGTTAAGTCTTGTCACTTGTTGGTACACATAATGTTTTCAATTTGCCTTTTGTGAAGTCTCCTCATGAAAAAACTTAATTAATAGATCGCAACAATACAGAAACTGATCTTTCATGTCTAACTGAGAAAGTTTTGGATGATGATAATAAAAAAAGCTGTGATCCAGTACACTTTCAAATTTATCTTACAGTCCAAAGCAAAATGTTCAGGAAAAAACTAAAATGCCTTATCAGTTTAATTAATGGGAATTCAGAGAAGCAAGTTGATAATGAGAAAGTTGTTGAATTAGACGTTTTAAAAGAAAATAGTGGCGAATTAGCTGATGAAAAAAAGTGTTAAAAGTAGAAGTTTTATACAAGTTTAATTTTAAAGGAAAATAATGCTAATGAATTTATACATAATGTGCCAAGCATCCCAGAAATTATTTTGAGTGCAAATAATCTTGATGAATTTAACAAGTTAAGAAGTTTTCTATTGTTGAAGTGTCATATAGAAGTAGGGAGCAATAAACTGGGAAAGTACAAGCCACGCACATAGAGAGATGTCAATAAGATGAGGGCAGCCTGCTGAGCAACAACCACAATGTAGTAGTCGACAGAGTAGATGACATCACAAGCGACATCTTCAGAAGCGACCTACACCTAGCTTATTGATCAGCGTGGGAATGAAGTGTTTGGGAAATGATTGATTTATCTCAAAGGAGTGAAAACAATGAAAATTTGAGTATATTATTAATATGCCACTATCGCACTAATAGTTTATTCTGTTTTATTTGTTTTTTCTGGAATAGATGAAGACAGACGATTGAAGATTATTTATTGTTGTTTATATTTAGAGATTTTGAAATGTTTGAATTTCTTGTTGAAACTATGGTGTTCTGATATTTATTTTTGGAAAAAAGAATTTATTATTCAAGTTCTATTATAGTTTGAGTCTACAATGTGAAGTGATTAGAATTTTTTTATTTATGTTCATCTGAAGTTCTAGTTGAACCATAAAGAGTAAATTGTATTAACATAATTTCAAGTGTAATTATGAATTGTAATTTTTTTTTTTTAGTTTCAGCTGACTGAAAACTGAACTGAGTGTTGAAGTTAACATTAAGGAACTTAGGAATTATAAAAATGTTTAAGGACATGAATGATGAGAACGAAAGAGAATTTAGTATACAGTGATTATATAAATCGTATTTGGAAGTAATTGTTATAAATAAATTAATTACAAGCACAGCTATAATTATATCAAATTTAATTATCATGATATTTAGCTGTTATTACATTCTAAAAACCAAATATTCCTGAGATAGTCACTATTGTAAACCTTAATAAATATTGAGATAAACTCGGATAAACTCGTCACTTCAACATCCAGTAATAAATAGGCACTTTTTGACGTCAATTTCAATTTTAGAGGAAAAATTGTCTGAGTCGGGTGGGATATGAACCCATGACCTCCTGATAACATATGGTTCGTATTTATGTGGTCGTGGGTTCGTATCCCACCTGGCTCAGAAATTTTTTCCTCTAAAACTGAAATCGATGTCAAAAAGTGCCTATTTATTACTGAATGTTGAACCATCGAGTTTATCTGAGTTTATCTCAATATTTATGATCATTAGCATACTTGTAAATTGGCAAAAATAGAAAACCGCGAGGCTTAAAAATTGCCTAAAATTATGCCTATATGCGACATAAAGGGAATGTTCATAGCATTAATTAGAGGAGATCTTGATCAGCGGCTGGTAGCTCAGTGGTCCAGAGCACCTGACATGTTATCAGGAGGTCGTGGGTTCATATCCCACCCAGCTCAGACACTTTTTCCTCTAAAATTGAAATCGATGTCAAAAAGTGCCTAATTAATGTAAACCTTTATTTCATTATCAAAGGTCTATTGCCTCCTGTGTAATATCCCCAATTTTCACTTTGATTCTTTCATACTTTAAATCTACCTTTATCAACAAAGGTGATTAAGTATAAGAAAATAGTTATTACCAGTTCTGAATATGGTAGACAGCTGGTACAGACACTAGATACCTTCGAATGTTAATCTTGATTTGGTGATATTACTCTTTACTCTCAGAAGTTGACATCCTCTTTGATTTCCCAGCATTAGGTTTACCAGTCCTTTGGCACTTTAGTTTTTCTTCAGCTGGTGGTTTGCTAGTTATCTGGTTGCTGCACTTGATGATCATCATTGCTGGCTTGTGAACTCACTTAATTCTAAGTCTACTTCAGAAAGGTTTAAGTGGCCACTTAAACCTTTCTCAAATATATAACATGTATTTAATAAAATATATTTAATTGAACTTAACATTAAAACTTTTAAAAGTAACACAATCACCTCCCTCCTTTATCGGTGCAGAAAAAAAATATTAGTTATAAATAGGGATAAATTAGTCCCTATGGGGGGAGTATACAATATAAATATACTGGGTCCCACAAATAAATTTGAAAAAATAATTATATAGAAAAAAACTTATAGAACAGATGAGCAACATATGACAGAACACGGGAATGATATTAAACATGCAAAACCGAACATGGCCTTCACTCAAACAATATTTGACAATAATATCAAATAAAGGTGGATATAAACCCTTAGTAGCACCTCCAAATAAACTTCAATTGTAATATGCCAAAACACTGCTAATCAATTTACATAAAGACACATTATGCAATACAGAAATACCTACTCTTCCCATAGCATGGAATCTCCTGCTGCATGAGTTGGTTGGTTGGTTGGTTGTTTAGGGTTTAATGGCGCATTAGCAACTAAGGCTATAATGCGCCAAACGAATGTCCAAGATGTAAAAAGATAAAAGTCATGGAACCCTCAACCAATTTTTAAATATAAACTAGAAATTTAACGATACAAATGTAGAATAATAAAATAACAAGCAGTGAATAACAATAAACAAATGTAGAAATATTTTGTAATAATAAAAGTAACCAGGTGTAAACAACCTGGGTTAATCATTTATAAAATAATCAGTAGAGTAAAATTATAGACGTGTAAAATATCCAGTGTATTGTAAAAATTGAAAAACAGCATTAAAACAACAATGTTCGGATAAAAGATGTCCGAGTGTAAGTGGCTCGGACGTAAAATCATGAAAGTTAGAGTCGACGTTCAAAGTTAAAAGCGGGACATGAAAGTAAAATGTTTGATCGTTAAAATAGTGTCGCAAAACTCACACTTAGGTACGTCGTCCGCCCGTAAAACAAACGAATGAGTAATAAACGAATGACCTAAGCGGAGCCGAGCAAGTACAACCTCCTCCTTGCGATTCCTGCGGTAACAAGACTGCCATGGTTTGATGATAGGTTTGATCTCAAAGAGCTTGTTGGTAAGCTGTTCCGACCAAGATCTCTGCCACTGTGCCCGGAGCTCGGTGGAAAAACGCTGCCGGAAATCCAGAAAGGGAACCGGCAACGGAGAGTCGGACAGGGGCGTGGCTGACCTGGCAGCAGAATCTGCCAAATCATTACCCCTGATTCCGACGTGACTGGGCACCCAACAGAAGAGAATCGTGGTGGTGGCTGCCAGACGATGGAGCTGCTGGCGGATCTTGGAGAGAACAGGGTGAGGCCGATGCCTCACCGAGATCAAAGCCTGTAGCGAGCTAAGCAAGTCGGTGTAAAGCACACACCGACGATGATGCTTAGTCGCCACGTGGTCCAAGGTGAGGCTGATAGCGTGCAACTCTGCAGTGAAGATGGAACACTGCAGTGGGATCTGGTCTGCATTGATTACATCACAGCAGACCATGGCCGATCCCACCGAAGTGCCGGACTTTGAGCCATCTGTAAAGACAGGCAAGAAGTCCAGGTGCTCAGCACGATGGCTGGCAAAGAGTTGCTGGTACACACAGTCGGGTGTAAAGGCCTTCCCCATCCTGCACAGGGAAAAATCGCAGGGAGGGGAAACAGCGAGCCATGGTGGAAGTGGCTCAACTGTCGACTGTGCAACGCTATCGAGACTGGTGTTGATGTCTCTGAGGAAGCCTCGGACATGCAAACCAAAAGGACGAATGGCAGTCGGCCGATTTGTGTAAAGCATTTCCCACTTCGGACTGAAAACGCAGTCCCAAGTGGGATGGCCAGGCAGGGATCGCAATTTAGAAGCATATTGTAGGAACAACAGCTGACGGCGAACAGATAAAGATGGTTCGTCGGTCTCAATGTAAAGACTCTGGACAGGTGAGGTGTGGAAGGCTCCCGTGCAAACACGGAGGGCCTGATAATGGAGGGGGTCCAGCACCTTCACCACCGAATCCCGGGCCGAGTCGTACACCTGGGATCCGTAGTCCAGTTTCGGTCGGACAAGTGCACGGTAGAGGCGGAGCAAAGAACATCGGTCCGCCCCCCAAGAGAGGGAGGAGAGGACCTTGACGATGTTCAATGCTCACGTGCACTTGGACCTGAGATGACGTATGCGAGGTAAAAAGGTCAATTTCCGATCGAATATGAGACCGAGAAACTTGGTCTCCGCCACAACTGGAATGATGTTACCCCCGAGCCGCAGCTCGGGATCCAGATGAAGATTACGCTTGTGGCAAAAGTGCACACAAGCGGTCTTCTGTGGGGAAAACCGAAACCCGTTTGCCGTTGCCCAAACCGAAAGATTGTTCAGGGCAATTTGCAGTTGTCTTTCAATGACCCTCATGCTGGACGATGAGCAAAAGATGCTAAAGTCATCAACATAGAGGGCATTGCCTACTGATGGAGGAAGTTGTCTAGTTATAGAATTAATCTTGACAGCGAAAAGCGTAACACTCAGAACGCAACCTTGTGGCACCCCCTGTTCTTGGGGGTACGGCCGCGACAGAGTGTTACCGACACGGACACGAAAAGAACGTGTCGATAAGAAGTTGGAGATGAAGATCAGCATGTGACCTCTGAAGCCGAAGCTGTGGAGGTCACGAAGAATGCCGAATCTCCAAGCCGTGTCATACGCTTTTTTATGTCGAAGAAAATTGACACCAGGTGCTCTCTTCTTAAAAATGAATTTCTGATAGCCGATTCGAGGCATATCAGATGGTCAAGAGTTGACCATTGCCTGCGAAAGCCACACTGGGTGTTGGAAAGAAGGTTGTGATGTTCTAAATACCAGATGAGTCTGGCATTTACCATTCTTTCCAACACCTTGCACACACTGCTCGTCAATGCGATGGGACGATAATTGGAAGGAATCTTTGGATCTTTGCCTTGCTTGGGGAAGGCCAAGACGATGGCCTCCCGCCAGGAGTCCGGAAACTGCTCCTCGAGAAAAATGCGATTGAAGAGATGGAGCAGCCGATCCTTACTCAATGGTGAAAGATGTTGGAGCATGGCATAATGGACATTGTGCGGCCCTACAGCAGAGGCACGAGAAGAGTGCAGAGCAAGGCGAAGCTCCTCCGCTGTGAATGGCCTGTTGTAAGGCTCCAGGCCATTCGAGTGGAAAGACAGCGGAGAGCGCTCCGCCCTGCCCTTCTGGGCCAGAAACTCGGGGGAGTAAGAGGAAGACGAAGAGATGGAAGAGAATGACTCCCCCAGAGTGTCGGCAATTGCTTTGGGATCAGCAATTGCCTGTCCATTGTGCTCCAGGATCGATAACGAGTGGACGTGTAGTTCCCACTCATCTTCCGGACTTTATCCCACACAACCTTAGAAGTAGTCGTGCGGGTGATAGAAGATGTATACTTGATCCAAGATTCTTTCTGGCTCTGGCGTAGGACGAAACGAGCTTTCACCCTGGCGCGTTCGAAATTTTCGAGGTTGGGGGTTGTCAGATATCTCCGAGACACCCCCCAAGCTGCGGTGCAATCTGGATTCCACCACGGTTTCGGAAAGCGAGGAAACCGTGTAGAAGTTTGAATAATTGTTGATGCAGCTGCATCTACGATACAGTCCGTTATCTCCACTACTGCCACATTGATTGGCTCCAGGCTGACAGAGTGGTCATCGAGCTCAGAGAGCAGCTCGAAACCACCCAGTCAGCCCAATCGAGCCTCCACCGCGAGACGCGTGAAGGGCTGCAAGGCCCCCCACGCGAGATGGTGCACACCACGGGGAGGTGATCGCTTCCATAAGGGTTGTCCTCGACCTCCCATGTAAAGAGTGGAAGGATCGAGGAGGAGCAGATGGTGAGGTCAATGGCAGTGAAAGAGCGGATTGGGGAGTGAAAGTAAGTACTGACACCGGTGTTCAACAGGGAGAGAGAAGGATCCAGGAGCCACTGCTCCAGGACCCCGCCCCTCCCGTTGGTGTCAGCACTGCCCCAAAGTGGACTGTGTATGTTGAGGTCCCCCATAATGAGGAAGGGGGATGGCAGCTGCGAGACGAGATCATCAAGGTCTTCCTGGAAGACGATGCTCCCAGGTGGAAGATATACAGAGCAGACAGTCAGCGAGAACCCCACGAAGAGACGGATGGCTACCGCCTCCAAGTTGGTGTTGAGGGGTACGACCTGGAATGGAGAATGGTTGCTCACGAGGATGGCGACACCCCCGCGAGCTGGACCATCTCCATCCCGGTCCCGGCGAACCAGTGAAAAGTGCCGGATCGTGGGATCTGTGACTGGCTGCAAGTATGTCTCCTGCAGGCACACACAGATGGGCTGGTGTGCCTGAAGGAGGGCCTTGATGTCATCAAGATTCCTCTGGAATCCACGACAATTCCATTGTAGGAGTGTGGCCATCTCAGGACTTAGAAGAGTGGGCGGACGACAAGTTTCTATTCAGCTTAACCGCTGCGGAGGACGGTTTACTGAATATGGGGCGGTTGGTATCCATGTCCTCGGAATCGTCCGAGGGGCATCAATCGGTGACCGCCCTTTGAGGTGCAGTGATTTTCTTTTTGGGCCCCAGTGGGGGCCCTTAGGTTTTGAAGGTCTTGCTGTCTGAGGACGGGGAGGAGGAGGCCTTCCGGTGGAGGTGGAAGGCTGAGCTGCAGGAATGGAAACCGGGGGTTGATGTCGAAGTCGACACCACCCTCGGTCTCGCCTGCGTGAGGAGGTACTTCGCAGCTGGCGAGAAAGACTCAGTAGGTGGTACACTGATGTCAGTCTGCACCGCAACCGAAGTCATTGGAACGATGGGCTTTCCAATGACTGCACTGGCATAGGAAACCTTGCCAGGTGGGGCGGGCGGTGCAGCAAGCTTTCTCGCTTCAGCATACGAGATGTTGTTCATGACTTTGAGGCGTTGCACCTCCTTTTCCTCCTTCCACTTTGGACAGTCACGGGAGTACGCCGGATGTTTGCCACTGCAGTTCACACAGCATGCCTTTTCTGCTGTGCAGTCAGGATCGAGATGATCCTTACTGCCACAGCGAGCACAGGTGGGCTTGCCCCTGCATGCTGTGCGGGCATGACCGTATATCTGACACTGAAAACAGCGCAGAGGGTTCGGTATATACGGCCGTACCTCACAATGTAAGTAACCTGCCTTGATGGAAGAAGGCAGGCGTGGCGAGTTAAAGGTGACAATCAGCACCCTGGTGGGTGTCAATTTCCCATCATGGCGTGTCAAAACCCGATGGACCGCTATTACTCCTTGAGGTGTGAGTTCTGAAAGGATTTCCTCCTCAGTGACTTTGAGGAGGCCCCACTCAGTTATCACACCCCGTGAGGAATTCAGAGTTTTATGGGGAGTGACTTCGACAGCCACCACACCAATTTCTTTGACTTTCAGGAGTAGTTCAGAGTGTTTAGAACAAGCGGTCTCAACCTGCAAGTCGCCAGATCGTAAGCGCTCGACGGATTTCGGCTCTCCCGCAAGACCTTTCAAACCTTTATTTACAAAAAATGGGGACATGTCCCCAAGTACCTGATCACCCGTGGAGTGGATGATCAAGAACTTTGGGAACGAAGACAGAGACACAGAAGACGACGGCAGAGATAACGTAGACAACGAGGAAGATGGGGGCTCACGTCGAGCCCTCTTGTTGGCGGCGATCGCATTATTTTCTTCATTCTCTCGCATGTTTGTTTTTGTGTGGTTCAGTGCCCGCTGTCCCCACCCTCCACGGAGCCCAACAAGGGGATGCCCAGTCAGGCGCCAGGGCTATGCAGGCACTATACCCACACAGACAGTGAGCCAAGCCCTCACAAATAAATAGAAGGAAAATAAAAAGAGAAATGTGCAGAACAAAAACGTTCTACACAAATGAAACAAAGTGCAAAAATAAGAATATTGTGACTGCCAAACTGGCTGCACAAAGAAAGGATAACGACAAAAGGAAAATAATCTGTGAGGAAACTTGTAAACCTGTACCCGGACCGTGGGCAAGGTTACTCACCGCTCTGCATGGTTGACCCTAGCAGGACCTGCCCACCAGCCGATTGTTCCTGGGGGGGTCACCCCAGGAGCTCCCGTTTACCGGAAGCAGAGGCCAAAGCAGTGTATAGCAGAGGCCCCGGAATCCGCTGCCCAGCCCTGCGACAGACAGGCTCCCCAATGGCAAGACAGCCAATGGGGACCACGCCAGTCATGAGCTGAGGAGAGAAGACGGGGACCCCCGAGCAACTACCAGGATCCTCCTTTCTCGGGATATGGGTCTCCGCGCACGGCAAACATGCGGGCGAGCGTTTAGGACCCTGCGAAGGTAACCGAGCCAGCGGAACCTTCACAGGGTGGTCCCCCTCACCGCGTACAGGCGCTCACACCGAGGGGGTTGCATGAGCAACCAATAACTTGAGTAGAGAGATGAGTAAAATATCTGAAGCAGTTAACAAGCTGCAACTGCACTTGATATGAGGATTCAATTGAATATGCATTATTAAACTCTTCAGAATTAGTTTTAAAATTTAAATGTTCCTGAGTGCAAGCAAAGTTACCTTAACTTAAACCTTTCTGAAATGGACTTAGAATAAGTGAGTGCATAAACCAACAACGATGATCATCAGGTGAAACAAATAAATAACCAGCAAACCACCAGCTGAAGGAAAACTAAAGTAACAAGACTTCTGAAGATGCCGAATAATATCACCAAATCAAGAAGATTAACATCTGAAGACATCTATGTCTGTGACAGCTGTCTACCATATTCAGAACTGGTAATAACATTTTTCTTATATTTCATCACCTTTGTGGGTAAATTTCGAAAAAAGATTTAAAGAATGAAAGAATCATAAAGTGGTCATAAGTAAAGGTTGACATTATTGGCCATCTCAGGAATATTTTATTTTTAGAATGTAATCATCATGAGCATCATCGCAGTCCCATGGCCGAGTGGTTAGCGTGCTTGGCTACTGATCTAAGGGACCTGGGTTCAAGCCCCGGGTAAGGCATGGGCTGTTTGTGTCGTTTTTCTGCTGAGGTCCTGCCATCCTCTCAAACCTTCTACTCTGGCATATAAACTGACAGGCTCCTGTCAGACCTCTGTGGCAAGCAGCTGCTTGAGGGGGTATTTATTTATTATTTTATTTTAATCATCATCAGCATCATCCTCAAGCAGCCTGGTCACAGAGGTCCAACCAGATTGTGCAATTTAGTTCTCCAAGCATATCTGTCCTGAGCTACATCTACTGCATCTGGCCACTGCACACCAATTCTAACAAGGTTAGGTCCTGTTGGACATTGTTTGCCCACGGCATCCTAGGTCTCCCCCTATTTTTGAGGCCTTTAGGCACACTGTTCATAACCCTACTCGCCAATCTAGAATTATCTATATGAGCAACATGGCCAAAACCAACGGAGTCTCTTTCTGCACAATATGCTGCTTAAAGAAGGTTGCAAACTCCTTTGCCTAACCTCATCATTAGTCACAAAGTTGAATCACCTAATGCCCAAGATACTGTGTAAGCATCTGGAATCAAAAGCATCTAGTTTCCTGTTATCTTGTTTACAAAGTGTCCAAGTTTCACTACCATAACTAACCCTAGAAAGAACCAAATTATTATACAGTCTAATTTTAGTCTTTAGGTGTCTACACCTATTTTACCACACTCTCCATAGATTCTTAAAAGTCCCAGCAGCAATCCCTATTTGTCCGTTAATCTCATGCCGCACATCACCATTATCTGTTACATAGCTCCCAAGATAATTAAACTGTGACACCTGCTCAAGACTGCAACCATTCAGATTAACTGAATCACAACCTGCCTGACCAATTTTCATCACTTTAGTTTTCTCTCTGTTTATAACCAAACCTACTCTACTACCAGTTTCATCAACAGCTCGAATGAAAGAGTTCATCTCATCAACATCATTTGCCAAAAGGGCTAAATCATCAGCATAATCTAAATCAGAAATTTTCGTATCTCCAGTCCATTTAAGGCCAAAATCTTTCCCTCGAAGTGAAATTCGCATAACATAATCAATAACCAAGCTAAAGAGAAAAGGAGACAAAATGCACCCTTGTCCAACACCAGAAGTAATGTTAAACCACTTGCTACAAGCCTTACCAACTCTCACATATGACTCAGTGTTATACAGGGTGATTCAGAATTCATCATCAATATTTAGTGGGGAGGAAGGGAATAAGAAAAGAAAGAGATTTCACATAGGAAAGTATGGGGGCAGACGAACGCATGGTGGTGTAGAGGGCGCTGTGTGTACACACCTCTCATACAGAAGCACAGCTGTTTGACGCGTGCAGTCAGTTGTCATTCGACAAGGTGAATTTGCAGAAGTAACATGAACCGGTATACGTGGAATGAATGTGCAGATATGCATGTAACTTACGGTGCGGCAGGAGAAAGATGTCTTCGAGCCAGGCAATTGTATGCAGCGCGCTTCCCAAACCGCCGTGTGCCACAGCATCAAATGTTTTCACGTATTCATCGCCAACTGCGTGCAACAGGATCGTTTGCTGCTAGTAATGTTAATCGAGGGAGGCGCAGATCGGCACGGACAGTAGCAGTAGAGGAAGCTGTCCTACAGGAAATCGAGGAACAACCTGGTGCTAGCACACGAGGTATGGCTAGGCAGTTTGGAATTTCGCAAGCAACAGTGTGGCGGATATTACACGATGAAGGGTTACATCCGTTTCATCTGCAAAGAGTGCAATTATTGGCAGCAGACGACCATCCCAAGCGTGTTATTTTTTGTCAGTGGTTCATGCAGAGAACAGCCATTGATCCCAATTTCCCAACGTATGTTCTTTTCACCGATGAGGCGTTGTTCACTCGAGAGGGTGTCTTCAAAACACACAATTGGCATGTGTGGGCTCATCAGAACCCACACAGTACAAGACCTGGAGCTGCGCAACAACGTTTTGCTGTCAATGTGTGGACTGGGATTGTCGGTGACTGTTTGTTGGGCCCGTATTTACTACCATCCCGTTTGGACGGTGCCAAGTACCTAACATTTCTTCAGACTGTGTTACCGGATCTTCTGAACGAGGTTCCTGATGGTAGTCTCCGGCGAATGTGGTTCCAGCATGATGGCGCTCCTGCACATTTCGCAAATGCTGTGCGTGCTTACCTACGCAGACAGTTTGGTGGTCAATGGATTGGCCGCGGTAGACCGGTTTCTTGGCCACCACGTTCACCGGATTTATCTCCAATCGATTTCTTTGTATGGGGTGCTATGAAAAACATGGTGTACGAGACCCCTGTTGATAGTGCTATGGATCTTGTAGCACGCATATCAGTTGCTGCCTCAAACATCCGGGAAATGCCAGGCATCTTCCACAGGGTCCGGCTGTCCATGCAACGCCGTTGTGAGTCATGCATTCTAGCACATGGTCAGCAGTTTGAGCACCTCTTGTAAGTCTGTACAACCAATGCAAAGAAATGTTACATGTAAGATAATAAATGTTTTTTCCTTACCACTTCCTTCTTATGTGTTCTTTCCATCATTGAACTGGGGTCATT
This sequence comes from Ryuthela nishihirai, assembly GCA_038380435.1. Taxonomy (NCBI): domain Eukaryota; kingdom Metazoa; phylum Arthropoda; class Arachnida; order Araneae; family Heptathelidae; genus Ryuthela; species Ryuthela nishihirai. The sequence continues at coordinate 12,444,201 of JAWZYU010000021.1, read as the reverse complement.
TTGCCCTACTACATGGCATATGCACCCATGCTTTCCTATGTGAAATCTCCTTCGTTTCTTATTACCTACCTCCCCACCAAATATTGATGATGAATTCTGATTCACCCTGTAGAGAGCTTTCATTTTGTTAACTAACTTGTCTGTTATACCATATGATCTCACAATCAACCACAAATTATGATGATCAACAGAGTCGAAAGCCTTTTTGAAAATCAACAAAGCTAGCAACCAAAAGTTTCTGAAACTCTAAACATTTCTCAAGAATCTGCCTAAGTGAAAATACTTGATCCACACATCCCCTACCACTTCTGAATCCACATTGCTCATCACGCAATTGACTGTCAACCAGATTCTTAATTCTATTAAACACAATCATGCAAAGAACTTTCCCTGGAACAGATAGCAGGCTGATACCCCTATAGTTATCACAAGAACTGCGATCAACATTTTTGAAAATAGGGATAATAATAGCTCTGGTAAAATACTTAGGAACCATGCCTTTATCATAAAAAAAAAATAAAAATAAAATAAATACTCCCTCAAGCAGCTGCTTGCCACAGAGGTCTTAGAGGATGGCAGGACCTCAGTAGAAAAACAACACATACATCCATGACTTTCCCGGGGCTCAGATATTCAAAATTTCAGTCATCCAAGTGGTAACTGAAACATTTCCAGCTCTAAGCATTTCCGTAGTAATTTCATCTACCCCTGGGGATTTATGAAGTTTAAGTTTAGAAATAGCCAAAATATCTTCAGATTGTGTTATAGGGCCAACATTAAAGCCACCAATTTATCTATCATCATTGCAAACAATGGGAGCAGAACTAACCACATTGTTTAGAACATCACAAATGCTCAGCATACCTAGCCATGACAGAATCCTCCCCTTCTAAAAGCTTACCTTGTTTATCCTTCAATCCGTGTATACCTTTCGTCTGTTTTCTACCACATAAAACGGTAACTATCTGGTATAGCTCTCTGCTGTTGTGTTGTCTAACTGCTTCATCGGCTTTGTCAGCCAAGCCAAAGATTCTTATAGACAGCTAACTGATCCTTTACACATTTATTAAGCTCTCTGTAATCCTTTCTATCACGACCAGTGGGGTATTGATTAAGGACATTCCTGCAGTTCTTTCTTCAGTTCCTGCAGTTCTTTCTGAAATAAGCTCAAGTGCCTTATTACTCAAATAATTCTGCCTCCTCTGCTCCTTTTTTCCCTTAAAGAGTACTGTTAGTTTCTGAAAAAGCATGTTTAAAATGGTCCCATTCTTTCTCAACCTCAGTAGTAAGCAAACCATGACTGTCATAATGACTAAGTAGCCCATCATGGTAAGCTTTAGCTATAACTGGGTCTTTCAGAGCTTCAGTATTAAAGGTAAATTTTTTAACCTTAGCACAGTACTTTTTAAATTTAAGTTGCAAGACACTTTTAACAAGATAATGGTCAGATCCAAATTCAGCTCCCCTATATGCCCTGGTATTTCTAACAGAACTAGCCCATTTACTGTTAATTAATATATAATCAATCATATTCTTATGCAGCCCATCAGGTGAAACCCATGTGTACTTTTGTATGTCACACTGTTTGTAATAAGTGTTAGTTATTCTGAAACCATTAAGTTTACTTACCTGTAGGAGACGTTGCCTATTGCCATTAATAACAGTTAAATATCATGGTAATTAAATTGAAGCATTTTTTGTATATGAAGTATATTTTTGTTTGTGATTCTTATTGTAAAATTTGGATGGAATTGTATTGGATGAAATGTTAGCATTATATATGATAAATTATTGATTCAGCTTTCCTTTACTCTTAAATATGATATATATTAAATAATGAAATAAACTCGACATATTCCATATCAACTAATAAATCAGCACTTTAGCATCGATTTAAATTTTAGAGGAAAAACTGTCTTGAGCCGGGTGGGATATGAACCCATGACCTCCTGATAACATGTCAGGTGTTCTGGACCACTGAGCTACCAGCTGTCGATCAAGATCTCTAATTAGCGCTATGAACATTCCTTTTATGGCAACTTTTCAGGCAACTTTAGCCCAAGCGGCTTTTTATTTGCCATATAGATGAAAGCATATGATTACAAGTATGCAGAAAATAAATAATGAAATAAACTCGACATATTCCATATCAACTAATAAATCAGTACTTTAGCATCGATTTAAATTTTAGAGGAAAAAATTGTCTTCAGCTGGGTGGGTTACGAACCCACAACCTCGTGATAACATGTCAGGTGCTCTGGACCACTGAGCTACTGGCCGCTAATCAAGATCCGAGTCTGATCAATTGTCTGAGCCAGTGGGACAATTTTTCCTCTAAAATTGAAATTGACGCCAAAGTGCCCATTTATTACTGGATGGTGAACCATCAAGTTTACCCGAGTTTATCTCAATATTTATTATCATTAGCACATTGAAATCCAAAGTGAATGCACAGTATTCCCTGTTAAGAAACAATAATTAATAGATTCTGAAAAAAAATTCATCGCCGCCACGGCGGGAATCGAACCCGCATCTCTCCAGATTCATGCCAGAGCGCGCTAACCATTTGCACCACGCGTCGGACAACGAATATTTTCAGAATTTGACCTTTTAAGTTTTTCTTCTTGAGACGTGACTGAGACAGCGCCATCTATACTCAAGGAGACGCAACGTTTTCAGTCGTTGCATTTGCTTATCAGATGTCAATGAGAAGGTCGCTAACGCTACCGCGTTAAATATATAATTGAAATCCAAAGTGAATGCACAGTATTCTCTGTTAAGAAACAATAATTAATAGATTCTGAAAAAAATTCATCGCCGCCACGGCGGGAATCGAACCCGCATCTCTCCAGATTCATGCCAGAGCGCGCTAACCATTTGCACCACGCGTCGGACAACGAATATTTTCAGAATTTGACCTTTTAAGTTTTTCTTCTTGATTATCTCAATATTTATTATCAGTAGCATACTTGTAAGACATGCTTTCCATCTATTGGCAAATAGAAAGCCGCTTGGGCTAAAGTTGCCTGAATAGCGCCTATATGTGACATAAAAGGAATGTTCATAGCGTTAATTAGAGGAGATCTTGATCAGCAGCCGGTAGCTCAGTGGTCCAGAGCACCTGACATGTTATCAGGAGGTCGTGGGTTCATATCTCACCCAGCTCAGACAATTTTTCCTCTAAAATTGAAATCAACATCAAAGTATAGCAATATGTAAATGACATAGGAAATGTCCTTTTATTCAAAATTGCTCATCAAAATCTGTTAGGTCAAATTTTAACTCCCTTTGGGAGGAGGAGTTGTGATGGTTCACCCATTCACTTTTACTTTTCCTTAATCAGTTTTTACTTTGTTATATTTATTATTTTGGGGATTTTTTCTTTAAGTTGGCATCATCACTTTTCCTGTCTGGTAAAAGAGTTGCACATGCACAACTCCCACTTTTGATTGACGGCCGCTAATGCACGCATAAAAACACAGGCATGTTCTTATGATTGTGTCATAGATCGCACTAGCTCTGTCTTGTGTCATAGCTAACGCGATAATGTGATTGTAAGTTTATGGAAATGTTTTTCCCAGCATGCAACACACACGTATCAGTTGCACGTCACATGTAAGTGATGTTAAGTCACAGAATCTGTAGTTTTTGAAGTTGAGATGCTGGTTTTCAGAATGTTATTTCTGATGAGGTAGTCGAGATGCAAGTAGGAAGAACGCTAGTAAGAATGTTAGTTTTAGATGTTAGTTTAGTTAATTGAGATGCTAGCTGTCAGTTTTAGAGTTGTAATTTGAGAATGAAGGGTAGTTGAGAAGTTTGTCAGTTTTGGAGATATTTTGTGAAGTGAGCATTTAGTTGCTCAGACTATTTTGAATAGAAGTTTATTTGGTGTCTTGATTTTTTGGAAATAAACTTTGCTTTATGAAATAATTTTGACTTTTCTATTTTTTTTTCTCTTGAGCCGGATAATTAATCTTGATCAGATTTAAACTTTAATAATTCGACAATCTTTTCGTATTAACAAAGTAACGCACAACATACTAAGTGAACCCTTATTTTAACTTTAATTGGCAAGATTAATTGCCTGGCACCCAAAGTTATCTGGAGAATTAGCTTAATTTGGATCATTTAAAAAGGTCCAAAGTGAAGAAGTTTAACATACTTTTGGAACATTACAACACATTCCAAAATAATTTGGGAAGCACCTGTCTTAGACATCTTCCTCCTAATTGGTGCCCAGAGAAAGGGATTTGCGATAGCCAGATAAGAGATGAGGTGGGAAATATAGTGTCTCCCCATTCATGCAGAAGGAAAGAGGGAAATTAGAAAAGGGGGAAAATCCCAGGTATATTACAATTCCCTGTGATTGGCTTAGAAAAAGAATTATGTAGGTGGAATAATTTGAGTATAGTATGGTGAACTGGAGGAAGGGACATTAATTTATCGTAAATAGTTTGAAACTTTCAGTTTTGATCTTCCCACCATTTTCACCGATTGAGTGTTATGTCAATAATTCTGAAACGAATTTTACTTTTTCTATAAATTTCATTGAGTCATTTTTGCAATTTGTTTTAAAAATATTAATTTGTGCACAAAAATTATGATTGCATACTTATGCTCAGTAACAGTTATTAATAATGCTCCATTTTATTCTGAACAATTCCTAGAAATTTGGTGTAAATTTCTTCAGTTAGGGATGTATCCAGGAGGAGTTGCCCCTCCTCTCCCCCTCCCAAAAAAAAATCCTATTATACTAAATCTCAAACTTATCTATTTGCTTTGAAATCCAAAACAAATGCGTTTGTATAATTTTTAATTTAGCTCCCATAATTTATGCCCAACATTGAAAGTGGATATAAAGAAAACAACTAAAATTTTATTCCATAAATCTACCCATCTTATTCTCAGACTCCCCCTCCAAAACTAAACTTGCAGCCCCCCCCCCCTCGAAACTAAATTCTCAAATCACCTCCGATACTAAATTCATTAAGCACCCCTTTCTTGTTCCCCAAAAAACTAAATCCTGGTACGTTCCAGTCTTCAGTAGTTTCAATTGTATGCTTACAAACATTATTAGAATATATACAGTGGTCTCATCCTATTTATGCATAACTAGGTCTCCTCGTGGCCGAGTGGTTAGCGCGGTTGACTACTGATCTACAGGACCTGGGTTCGAGCCCCAGGTAAGGCATGGATGTTCGTGTTGTTTTCTGCTGAGGTTCTGCCATCCTCTCAGATCTACTGTGGCATATAAACTGACAGGCTCCTGTCAGACCTCTGTGGCAAGCAGCTGCTTGAGGAGGTATTTATTTATTTTTATATTATTATTCTTAAACCACAATTTTTAGGAATCAATAACACAAAAAGTAACCACAATTCTATTTACATATATGTATTTATTCAGTTATTAATAATCGTTATTAATATTGATAATTTCCCTTTTTCCAAATTATTTGTTTTTTAACAAGTGGATTGACTGAACTAGTGCAAACTGCAGACAACACTACTGCATATATATATATAATAAAAATGATAACATATATTTCATTATTTTGCATTTGCACCGAAATATTTCGAAATAATATTAAAATTTAAATTTCATTATAATATTATGTTATTATAACAAAAAATGAAATAAAACTTTTTTCATTTGTCAACACTGATACAAACAGAATATTAACTGAATTAAAAAGTTATTTGCTGTTGATGACTTATACGTAGCACACACTTGCTACTAATTACTACATCCATTTTGCTGGGTCATGATATATTTGCCAGCACTTTTGCACAAACAACTTACTTTTATAGTTGTGGCTTTGGTTTCGGTAGTCTGAGAGCATGGTTGAATGCTGTGATGAATAAAAATAATTCTTGGCTATTGAAATAGTTTTATGTCAGAAAAGAAAGCATAAAAAAAGAAGGGAAACAGGTACATACTTTGTAATTAGTTACAAAATCTTCCAAAAATACATAATCAATGGGAATGTATTTCACAGATTGACCAATTAACATCAATTTCACCATTAATGTTCAGTTAAACAAAAGGAGCCGTCCCATGGCCGAGTGGTTAACGCGCTTGGCTACTGATCTAAGGGACCTGGGTTCGAGCCCAGGATAAGGCATGGTTGTATGTGTTGCTTCTCTGCTGAGGTCCTGCCATCCTCTCAGATCTACTTTGGCATATAAACTGACAGGCTCCTGTCAGACCTCTGTGGCAAGTAGCTGCTTGAGGGGGTATTTTTTTTTAAACAAAAGGAAAAAATTACAGTTCTGGTGACACATTATATTCAATAAATACCTAGGCCCGTGTAGTGTTTACGGTCCTCAGCCGATAGATGGCATTGCTCAAGTGCCGTGTGATGTCGATTTGTAAAGTATGACGTAGAAACGTAACTGTTCGTTGTTGGTAGCCTATGGCTCTTTTATTTGTTTCTTTTGGATCGGTAATGTGGAGTCACATGTTATGTGTGTGATTTGACGAGAGTGTGAAGTTACATTTGGTTTTTTTCGCCATTTGTGCTTGATGACTTCTTTGGATAACATACCTATATGGTTAGAGGTAAGTTTGTGTGTATTATATATTTAATATGGGGGGGGGGGGTTCAGTGATAGGTAAGATACGAATAATTAATATGTTGCAGCTTTTTTTTTTGAAAATTGGTTAGGATATGGTTTATAATTAGTTATTAAAGATATTTAGGGGCCGATGTAGTGGGGGCATGCAAGTTATTCCGTGTGGGATTGAAAATGGCGATAGTAAAGAACACATATATTTTGTTAGAATAGTTTGGGGGTGAATCGAATGTTTTTTAGTAGTTACGTGTAGTATGGTAATTATTAATTGTAGTAATTCTGGGTATTGTAGAATTGTCAGTGTATGAAAAAACGGCAGTTTTTGACGGAGTCGGGAAAGAATGAAAAATTTAGAGGTGGGGTGAGAGTGGCGGAGTCGGTAGCGCGCCAGGCTTGTAATCTGTAGTTCTAAGGTTCGAGTCCGAGCTATGTCAGCGTTTAGATTTATATCGGCGAATTTTCAAACTCGGTTGATAGTTAGTAGGGACACCGATGGGCTTGGAAAGGCCGCCGTCCGTCGGTTAGGATGTTAAGCCGTGGTCCTGTGTATGGGAGAGTTACTGTGTATGTTAAAGAACATGCTGGATGGCCTTGACAGGAAGTTTCTGTCTGCTAACAGCTGTTCTAGTGGGTTCTGTACCTTCTGTGAGCCTTCGGGGTTCATGTGATCTCGACATTTAGCCCATGGTGTGGGAAAAATGGGGAGGCTCAGAGGTAAAATGACAATGTTATTTAGGGAAGGGTTATTTGAGTTGTAAGATGTTTTTTTTTGTCAGATTTTTGTTTTGGGGCTTTTTTTTTATAATCCGGTCGGGGGTGCACTGTTTCCGTTTTTCACGTTTTTTGGTTTGTGTTGTCTTGGAGGACATTATTTAGTTTTGGGGCTTTTTTATAATTCGGTCGGCGGTACACTGTTTCCGATTTTCACATTTTTTGGTTTGTGTTGTCTTGGAGGACATTATTTAGTTTTGGGGCTTTTTTATAATTTGATCAACGGTGCACTCTTTCCGATTTTCACGTTTTTTGGTTTGTGTTGTCTTGGAGGACATTATTTAGTTTTGGGGCTTTTTTATAATTCGATCGGCGGTGCATTGTTTCCGATTTTCACGTTTTTTGGTTTGTGTTGTCTTGGAGGACATTATTCAGTTTTGAGGCTTTTTTATAATTCGGTCGGCGGTGCACTGTTTCCGATTTTCATGTTTTTTGGTTTGTGTTGTCTTGGAGGACATTATTTAGTTTTGGGGCTTTTTTATAATTCAGTCGGTGGTGCACTGTTTCCGATTTTCACATTTTTTGGTTTACGTTGTGTGCGAGGTTGGTTTCGTGGAATTGTGGTGGTTAAGTGTATATTAAGAGAAAATAATTTTTTGGGGTAAATTACATTTCGTGAGAATGTGAGTTGTCGCCATGCTTGTGTTGAGTATGAGCTGGCTGATTTGCATATTGGTATTTTCATTGTGCTTTATTTGGGTTGTTGCGTATGAGGTGGTTGATTTGCATATAAGTATGTTCGTGGTGGTTTCTTATAAGGTTGGAGTCTGTTGTACTTTTAGTAATATGTGTAATGGCATCCAATAGTTTAGATGTAGCGGCAGGTGGACCTCGTGGTTTCTTATAAGGTTGGAGTCTGTTGTACTTTTAGTAATATGTGTAATGGCATCCAATAGTTTAGATGTAGCGGCAGGTGGACCTCGTATGGTCTTAAGGGACTTTACCCTGCTGTTTGAGAAATCTAAAAAAGAAGGAATTATGTATTTGCAGAATATTGGTTTGCTCGCAGCAGGGTATGAATGTCCGAGGTGTAGTAAGGCCATGGTGCTGGCCCCGACTGATACAACAAGTGATGGTTTTAGGTGGAATTGCCGAAGGAGGCTTGGCGGGGTCCAGCACGATAGTAGACGGAGTATTCGAAAGGGCTCGTGGTTCGAGAGGTCCCATCTGTCGCTGGAACAGATTGTGAAATTGACGCACATGTGGGCGTTTGATTATTCTCAGAGGATTGCGAAATGGAACTCGGGATAGGATCTCACAACACAATATCTGATTGGTATGCTTTTTGTCGAGAGGTGGCAATAGATGTTGTGGTTGCCAGGTCGCAGCCGATTGGTGGGGCCGGTACCATTGTCGAGATTGACGAGAGCAAGTTTGGAACCAACAAATACCACCGGGGGAGATACCGGGAAGGTCGTTGGGTGTTAGTGGAGTGGAAAGGGACTCCGATAAGTGTTTTCTTGTTGTTCCTGACCGCTCTACTATCAAGGAGAAAATTTTACCTAGGTCCACAATTTATTCAGATTGCTGGCGATCATATAACTGTTTGAGTGAGGAGGGTTTCATCCTGTGATGCCCCATCGTTCACTTTTGCTTTACCTTAACCAGTTTTTGTTTAATTTACGTTATATTTATCATTTTGGGGATTTTTATTTCCGTTTCGGCATCACAGCACTCGTTTTCAAGTTTCTAGGAGTTGCGTACGCGCAACTCCGAACTTCCGACCGTAACCGTTAAAGCGCGTGCCAAGGACACGCCCCCTCTTGCGTCATAGCTTGCATCCGTCATTGTATGCAAATGTCTTTCCCGGCATGCGCCGGCCCAATTGTCAAAACCGTGCCCTGCGAGGCACTTGGAGGGATTTAGCACTTGAGAGTTGTAGAGAGAGCAGAGAGATGTAGTAAGGTGCGTAGCACCGTGCGAGTAGCACAGATTTTAGTTTCTTCATTGATGTCTTGGTGAGTTACTTATTTTTGGAAATAAATCTATTTTGTTATGTTACAAACTTTTGAGTCTGTAGTTTTTATCTTGAGCAACGCGGATTTAGAAACTTTTTTACATTAACTTTTATTTGTTAAGAATAATTTGACTCTTACTTATGAACGCTCACTGGCACTGGAACCCTAAATCAACTTATTCTACATTTTTGGCAATTTGTTAATGATTGCCTGGCGCCCGTCAAAGCTATCCGGAGCATAAAACTAAGTATTCTACATTGTTTGGAGCGTTACAATCCCCCTCACAGTCAACCACTCTGTTTCGTTTGTTGACTATGAGACAGGGGTTCACACTAACACTGTGGAAGGAATGTGGCGGCATGCAAAAAATGAGATGACTAGAGGCCGTGTGGACGATGATATGCTTGACAGCTATCTGGCTGAATTCATGTATAGGAAGCGGCTGCGGCACCAGTCAGACCTGTTTCTGAGTTTCGTGGAGGACGTTAAACATCTATATCCACCCCATGTGCGTGATGAAGTAGCATGAGCCACGAGCTGTGGTGAGTAGTATTTTAGTTTTTGTTTATTTAAGTTAGTAGTTTTTAATTTTATTTTTTTATTGTGCTTAAGTGGTTTTGTTTTTGATGTTAGTAGGTTTTTATTGTGTTTTGAAAAGAGGAGAGGGGGAATGGTGGAAGTGATTTACTGTATGTAGGAAGGCAATCGTTTTATTTTTTGTTGGATTTGCCAGTTTTATGAGCTTTCATTCTGTAATTGACGGTTACGAGGTTTTTTTGCGGTAATTTAATTTTTTTTACGTTTGTTTGCGTTTGTTACTATGGTTACGGTGTGTTGCGTTTGACGTAAACTCGGGTTTTTCGTTGCTATGGTAACGAAAAAACAATCTTTTTTCTAGAAACCCCTGTTTGGGTTAGGGTCTCGGGAGTTGTGGGAATCAACTAAAAGGGCCGTTTTGTTACGTTGCGTCAAAAACAAAATGGCGGCTGAGGACCGTGAACTGTACTACTGCCAATACCTATTCTAAATATCATTTCTCCGGTAGTAAGTTTGGAATGATCTGTTCACACAAGTCACACATTGTTATGGCTATTTTTAAAAGGGTTGTTTCCCTAACTAATTAAATAGAAATTGCTGTCATCTTTATTCAGAATTGAAGTTGTTTTATTTCATTTTGACATTTTGAATAACTTCATATATATAAACTGACAGGCTCCTGTCAGACCTCTGTGGCAAGCAGCTGCTTGAGGGGGTATTTATTTTTTATTTATCAGGAGTAGACCTGTCTCTGCAACATGCCAGAGAATGTTGGAAATATGTTGAATGTCACCTGATGTGGATCCAGAAGTCATTGTGTGCCACCTAGGGATAGATCCATTAGCAATCCAAGTAGAATCTTATTTGGAAGAGCAAAAAAAAATGGGGGATGTACAACTGACAGGAGCTTTATATGTACTGCAGGTTGGCTACCTCTGCTTTACATTTTTTTTAATTCAACTGATTATCAAGGATTTTACATAATCTCTTAATTTTTATTTATATAACTTTTAATAAAAAGATAAAATTGGGACATTAATCTGATCATATTCATTGCAGAGCTAAACTACTCTAAAAATATAATGGTATATAACAGAAAACAGGCAAGGATTTTTATCCCAAAAGTGAAGCACATGATGTTAGGAAAAAAACAGAATTCCAAAGTAATCTACTTTCAGGAGCAACAGTCAGTTGTTTTACACAACATTAACAATTACAACATAAAATCAGTAAAAACTTGGAACACTTTATAAACTAATCCATCAAAACAATACTTTCAATGTTTGAATGTTCTTTTAGGCTTTTCACTTTACTCTCAGACCCATACAGAACTGAGAAACTGGATTTCCTTAAAATCCTATAATTTTCAACAGTTCAATTATTAAATTTTGTTTTAACCAAATGTGTGACATAGTAACATCACTTGAAATAAATTGAAAAATTTAGCTGAAGACAAAATTATTATCTGCTGTTCATTATCACAGCTCAAAATATCCAGTTTATCTTGATGTAATGCACGAAAACGAAATAACTAACGAGTGATTAAAAAAGTACCTACCTCAATTGAGTTCTTCAAGGCTAAGTTGCAGGTATCACGGAGTTTTTAAGCTCAAGTGGAGTATCTCTTATATATCCGTATATATTCCTACGCAAAATCCACATCAAACATGTAAAACGCAATTTTTAAGTTCAACGTCTATGATATTTCCATAAAGCATTACTATAAAGGTATAACTAAAAGTACATTTCTGATCCATTCACTACTAAAATAAGGAGTAATATTCTATGAAATACACACAATACGATTTTAAAACGGAAGCCTACCTACATCAACAATTTTCGGAACACATAAACTGGTTTCTAATAATTCCGCGAAATAATTACAATGTTAAAGTTTTATTCAACACTAATGACTCATATACATAACTCAGCTACTTGTACGAAGTCAAAAGTGAGAGGTTCAGTTAACACTGAAAAATAATGCATCCAATTAAACTAACATCCTGTAGCGCCACCACCTAAAAACTGTACCATAGTTATATACTCATTGTGTTATTGCCAGAAATGGCCTACTAGATATGTGCAGAATTCATTTAATTAGTTTTGACTGCAACAACATCTGTTCTGCTTTTTATTATTTATAAATAAATAAAATAAATACCCCCTCAAGCAACTGCTTGCCACAGAGGTCTGACAGGAGCCTGTCAGTTTATATGCCACAGTAGGAGATCTGAGAGGATGGCAGGACCTCAGCAGAATTTTATTATTTGCATGCCCAAAACTAATTCCAGGTATCAAACATCAGTAAGTTTTAAAACTGATGTTCAGATTTCTAAGTTATGCCAATCAAAGAATACCATCATTTGCATATACACTGATTGACAAAATAGCGTAACACGAAGATTTTCTTCAATATTTTAATTTTTAACAACATCCTCCAAGGTAGAATTAAGCAATTTTATTAACAAAACAAATTTCCTCCAACGAGGTAGAGTAGAAAGAGTGCGCAACCGGTTCCAAAAGTTGAAGCATTTTGAACGACGGTTTCCCACCCTTTACATGGACGCCGTAATGTTAAGTATGGGCATTAACTCACTATGCCTAAGTAATTAAATGTTTTCCTTGTTTGTTTTTTTAAATTACGTTAAGTGTTTGTTCTTGGGATAAAATCCAATTAGTCATGTTAGTTGAACATTTAAAATCTATTCTTTAAAAAAAATCAATTCAGCACTCTTACTGCTTTCTATTTTTGGTCCTCTTATTTTAATAATCATTCTTTAATTTTTTTTCATCATACATTCCACTATTAATAACAGCTTTCTCTTTGTTGGGTGTTAAAAAAAAAAACATCAGAATCCAAAAAATGGAAACATTGGAAACTTTTTTCTTTGAAAAATTTCTAATTATGACATCTATTTTATGTAAAAAGATATAATCCAAGTAATTACAATCTTATGCCAGTTTTTAAGTAGAAAAACAAATTTAAATAGCTTTTAAAAGTTGTTATTAAAAAATAATAATGAAAAAACTTTTCAAAAATTGACACATGCATGCGTTTTAAAAACTGCTTTGGGAAAGGAATTAAGAGCAAAAGTCATAGGAGTCTGATATCTCATGTTCAATGGGTTTATGTAGCTCATGACCATATGGGTTTCGAGGTGAAGGGAGGCTGAGCTTAATGAGAGTCAATTTACGGAGTGTAGGGGAGCTCTGCCTGGCTCGGCTGCGGTTAACTCCGTTCTCCCCTCGGGTGAAGGACGGGGGGGGGGCGACAAACCAGGAAGAGTTCATTTCAAAACTTGGCCGGTTTGGTATTCTGAGGTACTTCGTTTTCCAAGGCCCGTGGTAGTTAAAGGGTTAATAGAAGTCAAAATCACCACTAACATAAAAACGTGATGTGAGTAGTTTAGTGGCAACCCAGCGTAACCCACTAGTGCTTTCCCCCTGTGACGTCACTGACCACGCCCCTATGGCGTAACCGCCCCCTTATGACGTAACCGTCCCCTATGACGTAACCGACCACGCCCCCTTATTATTATTCATAATTAAAAAAACCCTTTATTAAAAATCCTCCCCCTTATTAAAAAAAGCCCATGGCGCCATCTGGTGACTATGAGGAGTACTATTTTCGGAAAAACCCCTATTTTAGCTCTAATTTCCCGATTTTTGACTCCCCCTTATTAAAAAACCCTGGAGCCATCCGATGACTATATGACTGTCAAGGGGGTGCCAGTTGACCATCCTCACAGGTCCTACAAAGGGGAAAAAGCAGCTTCCCATTACACCTGTAGGGCAGTACGGGGATAAACAAATCATCTGGCGCTAACAATGTGGCGTGTGCAATGCCAAAATAGTGGTCGAGGTCCGTGGCGAAATCGGAGGTGATCCGAACCGGGTGACCTTTACTGAAAGGAGCCTTCTTGCAAACATAAGGGTACAAACTGTTGTAATCGACGTAGTTAAGGCTACATCGTTGGTCAGCCGATGCAAAGATAGAAAACACCTCCACGTGCCCTCCACAGAGGTAATCACGGCCCCCTATTCGCCTGATAGGCTCAATGGATTTATAAATTAATACAACGGGTGGGTTTTTGCGCATTAACTCATCGAATTCGTGCTCCCACATGATTTTGTACGTGTACCCATTCACCAGCAGTTTCAAGGCCTCAAGGCGATCCATGGTTCGGGTGTTTGGCAAATCAAATGGCTTTCTCGTACGCTGATCTATTTTTTCAGGGTTGAAACATTTCAAACAATGATGAAAGTAACACCATAAAAATTCGTTGAAACAACAGGTACTGTGGCACACGCCGTCCAGTTTGTACTGCCCAATTTTATATTCGCCTCCAGGTGATCACGCAGTTTGAATTTCAATGTTGTCCTTGGAAGTCTCATACTCTAACCATGCGAGAGCTTTCAAGGACTGCCGGTCATTACTTGCTGAATACCCCTGGGTGGGGCACACACCGAGGGTTTTCTTTTGCAAAAACTTTCCATGGAAAATGCGAAGGCATGCACCGGCAATGGTTAGGTCAAGTGCAAATGGGTCTACACCTGTGAGATTTAAAAATTCCTCATGGAAAGCTTGGGCGCCTTGCCACAACAGCTCTATATCTGCCTTGCAGTAATACAGAAGCTGCTGTTGAAAATCCCAGGGTTCAAGGCTTGCTGTGGCATACCACTTGTTAAACGCTGACAGAGTTTCAGGCTACATGTCTTCGGGTTGGAAAAAAAACCCATCAGTGATGGGTTCTGCATACTGTAGATTTTCCTCCTTCATGAATTTAAAGGGGAAAAAATCTTTCACCGTCTCCTAGTTGAAGGTCTTTGTAAAGGAGCGAAGAGGAGCCTGAATAAAGAATAACGTGTCGATAAACTTTATTTTAAGGCCAGGTAAAAAGATACCTAAAATCTTGGATCCATCGAACACGAGATCCGGTTTTAAAAATTTTCTGTACAGGTAACTAATGATAGGTAACTAATGCTGTCAAAGCCTTTCACATTATGTGCTAGGACTGTGGCGTCCTTGAATCGCTGAACCCCGGGAAGTTCTTCGGCCAGAAGCCAGTCCATAAAGGCGTCCTTTTCCGGGAATGAGGCGTAAACCCACTCTTCATCCACTTGGTACGTGACCACACACAGTATCGGTTTCAATAATCCGTCGGCACACTGCACTGTCTCTACGTCAAAGTAGAGGTAGGTCTGACAGACAGGGTCAATTTTGCAGGGCTCGCCGAATTTTAAAGTGTCAACCTTGCAAACGTGCTTTTACAGGGGATCGTACATGTTGAAGTACTTAACACAGCGATGTTGCATCTGACATGCCTTCACCAGGTGCGCCTGAAAGCATTCAGCCCCACGCAAATATACGCAACACCCCGTGCAGAGCATCAACTCCCCCGTAAGAAACACATCGGTTGAGAGGCACCTGTTGCAGGTTCCCCTACAAACGTGACCGTGATTATAAGTTTTCAAACACTTATGACAGAATGGTCTACCCCCGAAAAAACCCGATGGTTTAGTTATAACATTGTAATGTCTCTTATTAAATAGCAGATAAAGGTTATCCTCACCTTCGGGTCCTATGAAAATGTGGAGAAAGGCGTCGTCAGCAGAATAAACAATAATACGGAACTGGCCCGCAAGATGTTGTTGAAATAAGTTGACTTCCGGGAGATGACAGGGAGCGACGGGGATCCCAGCATCCAGATGGAGATTAAGGGCTTCTGTCTGTTGAAGTCGGAGGCGATGATCCCGGATTTGTACATACTGGTTAGGCAGCCCTTTGTTTTTTAAGCAGAGCTCTCGTGCGATGACGAGAGCTCTTGCCAGACAGATCTGATCATTGTTGATGATTCTTAACACACTGCCCTTCTTATGAATGAATGACTGGACGTCATGGAGGCTACGCGTCTCAGGACCAGTGCGTTTTCCATCACCACTGCTACCGACAAGATCCAGGTCTGCACACACAAAGTCGAATTCCAGGTCGCTGTGGCTTCCAAGAGATTCATTTGACTGAACCACACGTTCCAGCGCCGTCATGAACCATTCCGTTGTTAATTCGTGGCGATCAGGGACAAGTTCACTGGATTTTTTAAATCCGACGACCGAAAATACAGGCGAACGTGGCTGTAGTCCCCTGCAGGCACAACGTCGGTGAGCATTTTTTCGTGCAGGTCATGTAACACAGGGGGGAAATTATGAGCGGAGACATTCTCCTTTCCTCCGAGTTGGATGCTTGTTGAAACGAACTGCGTCTTAAACTTGACGGAGTTGTAACTGCGAACATTCGTCCCAGTGTAATGAGGCGAAACAGTCTGAGAAGTCACAGCAGGAGCAGATTTTGTAGAGGGGACGTTTGAGCACTGGACGGTCCAGCACATGAGCTGTCTAATGGGCTCGCAGGAACGTAGGCGGTTGCCTGCCCAGCGACGACAGAGAATGCAGATGTGACATCACAAGCACTGGACGGTCTGGCACATGAGCCATCTAACGGGTTCACACGAAACTCACAGCAAGCTGCAGCCGCTGCAGCACACTGCCGTGCAGTTAACGTGAGCTTCATAGTACGATGACGAAATGCTTTACCTCCTCGTTGGAGAGCAGGCAGACAAATACGTTTCGATGCTGGAACCTCAGGTGATGAAGGTCGCTTGACCGCACCGTCCAAAGTATGTACCGAGGCTAGAAGATCTTCAAAACAGTGGGCTACGTCCTTTCTCTCAGCAGCCATCTCGGTAGCATGTGAAAATTATCTAATCGTTGACATCTCGGTAGACTGGGAACGGAGAGCAAAACTTTCTGACAGGCAGCAAAACTTCTGACAGCAGAATGACAACTAGTGTGGCTACAGTGTTTATATACACCGCCCACTATCTGATACATCTTGCACCATGACCAAAGTCGGGTGGTCTTACATCTGGTGATCCATCGCGTGAGCTAGAGCACAACAAGAGCTATTGACTTAGCTTCTATTTTATAACCTTATCAGCAACAAATGCAAACACTGTGGAGCGCTCTGCACTCGTCCTCTTGACCCCCAGACTGATAAGTGATTGCACCATACCGGTGTCGCACGATGTGTTGAAAGTCCGGTTGCACCCGTCGATAAGCGACCCCATCGTATGATTTGAAGGAAGATCAATTTGTGGCGCGCGATTGTTGACACGGATGAAAGATTAGAGACTTCGAAAAATTTTTCACTGTTGGGAGTAATCCATCATAAAGCGTGGTCTGTTGTAAAGCGAAACTTATATGCCATCCCTGCAGGCCCTATTACGAATAATTTATTTTTAAATCAGATTTTATTAATTTTTTACCCTATGGTATTTTCTGTGGAACAGTTACTGCGGGGTAGTCCTTCTTCTAGTGAAGGTCGAACTCGCAAAATATGGGGACCTTGTTCAAGGATTGCATCAACCATTCAGTGAGGGGTGTTTAGCTGGACTTGGCAAAATGAACGTGGACACCGAGGTAGCGAGTTCAAACCACTGTGTCAGGAAGGATTTTTTTTTTCGATTAAACGCATCTAGTGAAAACTGGTTTGCAATGTTTTATTTCGACCGTGGGTTTTTTAATTATGAGGAACAGAGTTTTTGATAAGTGTTTAATTACTAGGGAATTGATTAACGGACTTGGAAAATTTCAGATGAACGTGAATACCAAAAGAGTTTGATGAAGTTTAATAGAGGGGAGTTTAATAAAGGGAAGGGAATTTTGACAAGTGTTTAATTACTAGGGAATTGGGAGCTGATTAGCGGACTTGGCAAAATGAATGTGGATAACAAGAGAGTTTGTGAAGTTTAATAGAGGTAACTTTTGATTTTTAATAAAAGGGAATTTTGATAAGTGTTTAATTACTAGGGAATTGATTAACGGACTTGGAAAATTTCAGATGAACGTAAATACCGAAGGAGTTTGGTGAACTTTTGATTTTTAATAAAGGGTTTTAATTACTAGGGAATTGATTAGTGGACTTGGTAAAATGAATGTGAACTTTTAATAAAGGGAAGGGAGGGTTTTAATGAGTGTTTAATTAATAAGAATTAAAAATGGGTAATACAACTTTGTGAGTGACTGTTAACGAAAGTTTTGCAATTATTCAGAGACTTGTATCATCCCTTTCTGTTTGAGGTTGCCAACCATGCAATTATTCTTAGGCTTGCATCAGCCGATCTTTGCCATTCCGAAGTTGGTAAGGGACTTATTCGGAGATTAAGGGGGCTTAAAATATGGGTGGGTTAACCAGGGGGTCTGAAATAAAGAAAAATCGAGAAGGGGGGCTTAAAATACAGGTGGGCCAACCAGGGGGGTCTGAAACGACAGGGTGGCTGAAAAATTAGAGTTAAAATAGGGGGTTTTCCGAAAATAGTACTTCTCATAGTCACCAGATGGCGCCAGGTTTTTTTTTAATAAGGGGAGGATTTTTCAATAAAGGGGGAGTCAAAAATCGGGAAATTAGAGCTAAAAAAGGGGTTTTTCCGAAGATAGTACTCCTCATAGTCACCAGATGGCGCCATAGGCTTTTTTTAACAAAGGGGGAGGAATTTTTAATAAAGGGATTTTTTTAATTATGAATATTAATAAGGGGGCATAGTCAGTTACGTCATAGGGGGACGGTTACAACATAAGGGGGAAGGTTACGTCATAGGGGGCGTGGTCAGTGACGTCATAGGGGAGGAAAGCACTAGAGGGATACACTGGGATGCCACTAAACTACTGACGTGCTAGCCATTTCTTAAGGCCAGATCTGAAATCAATACCTTTGAGCATTGAGGTTCCCACTCGTCAACACATAGAGGTCTGTGCGTCCACCTAAGGAAATGCCACCACAAACATGCACGCTACCTCCGCCGTAACTGTCTCTTTGACGGATATTACTGTGATGATACTGGGTACCTCGATCTCTCCATATCAAAAAAATATCCGTAATCACTTTGCAAGCAATATCGGGACTAATCTATGAAGAGAACGGACCTCCATTGCTCTTCTGTCCATTAACATGCGTGCGTGCCCAATTCTCTACTATGACGTGAGGGGTATATAAATTACTGGCCTTCTAGCGTACAGATCTCCCTCATGAAGCCTTCTATGCAGAGTAAAAGCTGATACAACCTCCCCAGTGGCTGATGCAAGAGAGTATCATAGTTGAAAGAGAGCAGACATTCTGCTCCTTCGTGCTGTTAATCGCAGATATCGGTCTTACAAGGCGATTGTAACTCTAGCCCTTCCTTGGCTAAACCTACGAGCCGCGAAATGCGTGCTAAGAAATTGATTTCACAGTCTATGGACCACAGGAAGACTCACATTCAGCTATCATGCCATGTCTGACTAACCTTGGCATACTTCAAGCCGACCAATAGCTTTCCACCACAGTTCATTTGGCAAATGATGTCTCGAGGTCATTCCTACAAAATGGCTATTTCGAATTTCTTTACTCACATTTACAACACAAATTAACGATCTACTCCAAAATATCCGTTTTTATGCCGCTGTCCTATTATGCAAATTGACGCAACCTAGACTAATTTGCATACGATATGCTCACTCAGCATTACTTTCCTGGTTAATGAACAAGTTTGGTGAAGATCGCAATATGTTTTGACGAATTACCTAGATTTTTCTCATTTTTCCTGAATTTATGGAAACCAGTGTATTCCCCAGATACAGTTCACAGATTAACCTTACAGTGATACTCCTTCTTTTGATTATCCCATTCCCACTGCAATATTTCCCCAGATACAGTTCATAGATTAAAATGAAAATGACACTCCTCCTTTTGATTATCCCATTCCCACAGCAATATTCCCTAGATACAGTTCATAGATTAAAATTACAATGACACTCCTTCTTTTGATTATCCCATTCCCACAGCAATATTTCCCTAGATCAGTTCATAGATTAAAATTAGAATGACCCTCCTTCTTTTGATTATCCCATTCCCACAGCAATATTTCCCCAGATACAGTTCATAGATTAAAATTACAATGACACTTCTTTTGATTATCCCATTCCCACAGCAATATTTCCACAGATACAATACATAGATTAAAATTACAATGACACTCCTTCTTTTGATTATCCCATTACCACAGTAATATTTCCCCAGATACAGTTCATAGATTAAAATTACAATGACACTTCTTCTTTTGATTATCCCATTCCCACAGCAATATTTCCCCAGATACAGTTCATAGATTAAAATTACAATGTCACTTCTTCTTTTGATTATTCCATTCCCACAACAATATTTCCACAGGTACAGTTCATAG
This sequence comes from Ryuthela nishihirai, assembly GCA_038380435.1. Classification (NCBI taxonomy): domain Eukaryota; kingdom Metazoa; phylum Arthropoda; class Arachnida; order Araneae; family Heptathelidae; genus Ryuthela; species Ryuthela nishihirai. The sequence goes on along the minus strand of JAWZYU010000021.1, from coordinate 12,424,088 downwards.
ATTAAAATTACAATGTCACTTCTTCTTTTGATTATCCCATTCCCACAACAATATTTCCCCAGATACAGTTCATAGATTAAAATTATAATGACACTCCTTCTTTTGATTATCCCATTCCCACAGCAATATTTCCCCAGATACAGTTCATAGATTAAAATTACAATGACACTTCTTCTTTTGATTATCCCATTCCCACAGCAATATTCCCTAGATACAGTTCATAGATTAAAATTACAATGACACTCCTTCTTTTGATTATCCCATTCCCACAGCAATATTTCCCCAGATACAGTTCATAGATTAAAATTACAATGACACTCCTTCTTTTGATTATCCCATTCCCACAGCACTAGTTCCCCAGATACAGTTCATAGATTAAAATTACAATGACGCTCCTTCTTTTGATTATCCCATTCCCACAGCAATATTTCCCCAGATACAGGTCATAGATTAAAATTACAATGACACTCCTACTTTTCATCCTTATTATCCCATTCCCACCTCAGTGTATGCTAACAGCTGCCTGAGTTTCAATAAAATGGCATTAATCCTTCCAGGTGATGCAATTTTTCTTCTTGTAGTGTAGTGTGTTCCTGTAGTAAGATAAAAAAGAACCTGAAATTCTTATCTCCATGATTACAGGTTTGCAATCAGCAATGGTCGGTTACAGCTGCTTGGTTTCACCTGCTCATTAATTCAGCTCTAGTTCAAAAAAGGGAGTAGAGAACTAATTTTTAACTCCCATTTTTTTCATAGGGCAATGCGGAAAATGGTATTTCAAATAGAAACTCAATTACATAATTCAATTGTCGAAATATTGGGTGTCTCAGTCGGCAGCGCGCGATTAAAAATCAGTGTCCCAAGTTCGAGTCCCACCAGGTTCAATATTGAGATTTATCTAAGCGAAACACTCCGCCTTGTTGGGGCTACCGACTGGCTTGGAAGAGCCGCGGTCCGTTGGATGGGACATTAAACAGTGGCATCCTGTGGTGAACAGTCATACCCTATGCGCTTTAAAGAACACGCTGGATGATCTCAATATGAGAGCTACCATCTGTCCCTTAACAGCTGCCAGTGGGTCCCCCTTCCCTCAGCTTTCTCTGAGTCTTCCGGGTTCTTGTGACCTGTCCATTTAGCCCATTGTGTGAAAAAAATAAAACCGAAATAATGTCTTAAGTAAGTCATTAAACTGTGATGAATGACACTGTTTAATTTCCTACAGGCAAAGGAATTTCTAATCTCGAAACTTAATCTGTTAAATACTGAAAAATTGGCAACAAAGTTTTAACTCCTCCTTTTTAAAATTGCTATTAGCGAAGTTTCCATTTCTACTGCCTCAGATAGTGATCCAGTTTTGGAAAACCCTTAGTATTAGATAATGAGCAATTTGCAATTGACGATGAGTGTAATTATTATGTAGCAGTAAAAGGCTTTCCGCCCATTGTTATTTCATTAAAGGGTAGCGAAATAGAGTGTTCATAGTGCTAAGCAGGGCCGGATCTAGAGTTGTGACCCAGGGAGCCACGTCCCCCCCCCCCCGCACTTTAAGAATGCGAGTAAGGGTAAAAGAGGAAAAAAAAGAGGGGAAAATTTTTTTAAACTTATTTATATTTCATGAATTTTTCAAGAAAGTTTTTTAAACCCATAAAACGGAGGGGGTGGGGGATGGGGTGAAATGTTACACTGCATTGGAAATGAAGTGCCTTAGTCTCATCTTTTATATTTTTCCGGCTTGATTACGTCTGCTGCTGCTCTTCGATTTTTTTTTCTTGATTCTGGCCTCATGCTGAGTGTTACCTTTCAGCGAAAAAAATTAAAATATGTTATAGCTGAGGAGTTTCTAAATTTTGAAATTTAGTATTTTTTTCACAATGAATATTATATGCTAAATTCATCGACACAATTTCCCTGTGGGCAGGTTTAGTCTCATAGCAACACCTGACCCAATGCAAAACAAAAGCTAAAGTCGATAATGATGTAGCGACAAATGTCTATAAAAACAACGAATGAGATAAGAATTTCCAACGAAAAGAGAGAAGTTTAAAATTAAAATGTCTTTAAGTCTGTAAATGTTAGCTACGTAGTCACTGGAAGAAGAATTATGCACCAATCCCCTGTGATGATGCATAGAACCGGCCGGGCCTAGCACCTTTTGTCCGACCCTGCCTTCTCGTGGCGCAGGTACCGTTAATACCTTTCAAAAGAGATACTTTCTTGTGGAAGGGAACGGAAGGGCTGCCAGATCAGTGTGGCCTACTGATCTGGACAAATACGGTTCCTTTTCATTTTTTTCTACCCTGCTCAGGAGTGGTCAGCTACACAGGTCCTGGTGCTGACCACATACACAGTCGTATTAGAATAATATGACCACCTACCATACATATACTATGGTATGTGATCATATTATTCTGATACGACTGTGTACACTAACGTTCTGGAATAAGGCTCTGAGCTTGATTTGGATCCTCAAGTTGCTGCACTGGTGGGCTTCTGTGGAGGGAAAATATTCAGATGTGTTTTTTGTTTGCTTGTGGGTTATCGGCCTCAACTGAATAGATTAAACGGATATGTTTTATCAGCTGGTGGATAATCCTGAGCAGAGATCATCGCAGGTACTTGAACTCTTGTTTCTACGGGCATCGCCAAATTCTACATTGTAGGAAGTATTCCAGTATAGATTTTTTCAGCCTTTACTAGTGGGGACACAGGTCTTCAGGCTGGTCGTCAGTCTTTGCCCCATGCCCTGAGATAAGGGGGATGTTTGATATTGTTGCCATTCCCTCTCTCAATAAACATAGTTTCTACAAACATCCCACTAACCATTTTCTCTCCATAGGGAGTTGGAATGTGAGGACTCCGCATAGAGATTATTTCTTGATGTCCTCACATAAGAATTCCACCGATATAATGACCAGATGGAAAGATAAAGGTCAGATTCATAAAATCTTAAATTTCGCTTTTCAGGGAAGGAAGATTAAAAGCATCTTCAAGTTGTAGGTTTGCTTCTTAACAGACACAATACTGAATGCTCTTCTTACGGCTATATTTCAGACAAGCATTAAAGACATGAATGTTATATGATGTTATAGCCCTATTGAGTATGCCGATGAGGATGAGAAGGATAGGTTTTATGGACAACTTCAGGATATTTTGAATTCTGTCAAGAAAGGAGGTACGATTCTTGTTCTAGGCGACTTCAATGCGAAAACTGATACTGACTCTGACCTTTGGCTACTGGTAGCTGCAGTAGCAATGGGCAACATCTCTTACAGGTAGGTAAATGTAATCGTTTGGGAATAACTAACACTTATTACAAACACCGCAACATACATAAGTGCAAATGGGTTTTATCAGATGAGTCGCATAAGAATATGATTCATTATATAGTAATTAACGGCAAACGGGCTTGTTCTGTTAGGGATACCAGGTCATATATGGTAGATGAAATTCGATCTGACCATTACCTTGTTGAAAGTGTCTTGCACCTTAAACGTAAGAAGTGTAGTGCTGTGGTTAAAAAATTTACCTTTAATTTCTGAAGCTATCAAAGACCCAGTTATAGGTAAAGATTACCATGATAGGTTAGTTAGTCATTATGACAAGAATAGTATAGCTAGAGACCTGGGGACGGAAGTGACGTCATCGCCCACGCTTAGAGGTCATTGGCCCCGCACTGGTGTGATGGGCTTTCTTGTGCGCTTTGATAGGGAGGGCTTAATTTTCTTCATGGCGTCGTGGTCAACTACCCCCCCCCCCCCTTCCGTGGTAGGGAGGGCTTAATTTTCTTGATGGCGTCGTGGCCAACTACCCCCCACTTCCGTGCTAGGGAGGGCTTATATTTTGAACCCCCATTTCTTACCCCCACGCGTGTGCTAGGTCAAGGTTCAGAGATTTTTCGCCGTTCATTAACCCCTGTATTTGGGAGATGGTCTAGGGAGGGCTTATATTTTAACCGGTTTTCCTCCCCCATTTCTTACCCCCATACATGTGCTGGGTTCACAGATTTTTCACTGATCGTTGACTCCTGTATGTGGGAGGGCTTATATTTTGACCGGTTTTCCTCTCCCATTTCTTACCCCCATACGTGTGCTGGGTTCACAGAGGCATTGTGATGGTAACAAGATACGTGGAACTTTCTATAACCAAGAACTACAGAAAATAAAACTTCCGGAACTCTACGCTGTGGAAAAAAATCTTGGATAGTGACCGGAAAAAAGGTCCCCACCCCTAGTTGAATACCTAGAAAATGGCTTTCTACCTAACCCTCCCTTCTACGGCCAGCAGCGATATTTACCCTCATAATACGCAGACTGATTACACTATGCAGCTGGCACAGCCTGTGGAACTAAAGGTGGAGTGGGAAGTCGCTCTATCCGAGATCCACATTCCAACGAGCTGGTATAATATCGACGATCCAAATACTACCTTCACCACCCAATTCAGGTGGTTCCTGCATATCCCTCAACATGCTATTAAAGTTGCACTAAAACCACAATACAACGGTCAGAAAACGAAGAGAGACGAGATTTTAAAAGCCATCCAGAGTCAAATACCGACTGATATCCAAGTGACGAAAAACGATGATTTGTGGGTGTTCCATATAGGCGACACCGATTATGGGTTGGTTTTTAAAAAGGAAGCAACGAGCTTCAACTCCTTCTACAACATCGATGACGTGTACATGGAGACGCTTCATTAAGGGGGTTTTGCGAGTCGGGTGACAGAGGGAGATGACTTTTTCACCCCTGATGTGACAACATTTTATTTTTATTTGATTCCACATCCCATCGTACGAGATCAAGAACATCACATTCCCACAGGACGTTACGAAAATGCAGAAGCGATATTTTCTGTCATGTTGCAAGCTAAGGAGAGAATAGAATAAATTTTGACTATCAATCCGAGGATAGAATAAATTTTGCCTTCAAGAAGCAGGCTAATAACCACGTGAAAATCGCCACCCAGGAGGGTCATTATCTGATGTTTCCACATTATTCCAAAGGTTTGGGAGAATTGCTTGGCTTTGATAAATTTGGACAGCTGTACAGTAACGGCGTAGCCAAATATGCCATTGATATTAATGCAGGTATATCTGGTATTTATGTATACTCCGACCTGGTCGCACCTCATTTACTAGGTGACATTTATGCAGAGCTGTTACGTGTGTATAGTCCCGATTATTACCCTCTGGCAAGGAACGTGTTCGAGAGACTGAGGATATTTCTATGAACGGACAGTAGGGAACCATTATCTTTTAAGTACGGAAAAGTGTTAGTCAGGTTACACTTTCGACATGCGGGTCAAATTCACAGAGCCTAGTACAGCCAGCTATCTGAGTTATTACAAGGCTCAGACGGGTGCAAGAGTGTTCAGAGGTCCCAGATATCAAAGGGGTGGTGGTCTCGGATCGTTTTTCAGGAGTATCGGACGCTTCATATCACCGAATCTGAAACCTTTAGCGTTCTCACTCGGTAAACAAGCAGCCGGGTCGGGAATGAAATTCGCATCCGAAGTCGCGAGTGGGCAGGACCCTAGAGAAGCCCTTAAATCGAACTTGAAGGATGGAGCTGCGAGTCTGTTGGAACAAGCAGGACAAAATTTACGAGGCAGAGGTATAAAACGCAAGGAGCAAGGTCGAATCGCCAGATTGTCAAAGAGACGTTGTAGAGTACAGGACGTTTTTGTAAAATGAGTGAAGGGATCCACAGCATGTCTGGTGATTGCGCTGTGTCGGAACTTAACCTGTTTGCCATACCCCCTACTAATTCGCAGACCGAAAGAGCTACGTAAGTCGCCTACCAACCTCTCGCATCGTTAGAAGGAAATACACCTCTTGAATTTAATGCCGTGGGCGGCGACGAATATATCGATTTATCCAGATGTCATTTATGGGTCAGAGCAAGAATAACAGATATGGCAGGCCACCCTATCACTGACACGGCAGTGGTCGCCCTGACGAATAATTTCCTGCACTCTCTGTTTAATCAAGTCGATGTGTATTTGAACGAACAGTTAGTGAGTGGAAGCCACAGCCTTTATCCTTACAGAAGTTATCTGGAAACATTACTGAATTATGGTAATGACGCTGTTAAAATTCATTTAACGTGTAGGTTATGGCCTCTGGATGTCGCAAGCAAAATGGATGAATATGGTGATGTTAACCTCGGCTGGAAGACGTGTAGAAATTTGGCGGGATCCCACTGTGTCTAATTAATTAGTTGAATACACAATGATTTATTTCTTCAAGACAGATATCTACTGAACCACGTTGATCTCTGGATATGCTTGACGAGGTCAAAACCCGAATTCCACCTGATGACCGCTGAAGAAGACCCTGGTTACAGAGTGAGGTTTGAGGAAGCAGCTTTCTATGTTAGAAAAGTCAGACTCGGTAGCAGTACTTTGCTCGCGCATGCGCAGATGCTACACACGACCCACGCAAAATACCCCCTAAATCGCGTGGAAATGAGGTCGTTCACACTGAGTCCCGGAATCACCTCTAGCATGACACATAATTTATTCAGCTCCCAAATGCCACGAAGATGTATCATAGGACTTATGGACTCTGCTGCCGCGAACGGTGATTTTGATAGAAACCCTTACAACTTCAAACATTTTAATCTGAATTACATGACCTTTGCACGCCGATTCAGAATAATTCCCGTCTCAACCGCTGACCCCCGACTTCCCTAATAATCAATATATACGTGCCTACCAGTCGCTGCTGGAGTCACTAGACGTGTGGAAAGATAATAAAGGGGTTCAATTCAGATGCTCAGCCTATCCGAAAGGGTACTACATCCTGTTCGGGTTTGAATTGGATTCTGATGGGAAACAATGTGAAGGCTACTTTAACCCCATCAAGACTGCAAACTGTCGTTTAGAGATAAAATTCGGTACACCTCTAACCGAAGCTGTGAGCGTGATTCTGTATACAGAATTCGACAACTTGCTCGAAATTGACCACCAACGTAAAATCCTATTCGAGTTCTCCGCTTGATGGATGCGTTTTAGCTACCACTTCGAGTGGTAGAGTTCGAAGTGGAAACTTCGAGTGGAGAGCACTGGATAGCCGTTTATGTGAACAAGAGAACTGTAGAACATTTCGACCCATTAGGATTTGAACCCTCTGTAGAAGAATATTACAGCTCTATAGGGGCAAACCGTATACTTTACCCCATATTACCACTACAGGCGCCAACTTCCACAACCTGCGGAATTCACTGTCTGTATTTTCTCTTTCTGAGGTCCCGAGGAATGTCCAAGAAAAGATTCCTGAAGGAACGTTATTAGTGCGACCTTGGATTTAATCAACTACTGATGGAGTTATTTAACTACTGTTGGAGTATTAAACCGCCTTTACTGATCATGCAGTCACCGAGTTCAATTCTTGTTTGCAGTCCAAGTCAGTGTGGGAAAACAACTTTTTTCTTGAACCTCGTTCATCACCAAAAAATGTATTCACGCCTAGCCCCGCCAGGATCATTTACTGCTACTCGTTATGGCAGCCAGATTTGAACCTTTCAAACGGAAAGCGGAATTTGTGGAGGGTTTCCCCGACCTACAACTGAATGCGAAACAGCATACGCTATTAGTGCTGGATGACATGTTCGTGCAAGCCGCCGGTGATACGAGAGTGTCTGATTTATTCACGAAAGGCTCACATCACCTCAATGCGACCGTCATTCTCATCACGCAGAATTTATTTTTCCAAGGTAAATGTGCGAGAAATATCAGTCTCAACTCACATTATTTATTTCTGTTCAAGTGTCCTAGGGACATGTTGCAAATCGGATATCTGGCTAGACAGATGTTCCCGGGGGAGTCTAAAATATTATTGGATGCATTTAAACTAGCGACACGGAGGTCCCACGGTTATTTGTTGCTAGACTGCACGGTTAACATGTCAGACGATCAGAGACTCAGAAGCACGATTCTCCCTGACGGATATCCAGAAATTATTTACATGAGGAATGAAGATTTACATGAGGAATGAGGATAAACAACAGGTCCCCTTTCTTCGCTACCTGTTGAGTGCTCCACCTAAAAAGCGCACATCATTATTAAAAAACGCCAGTGAGAGCGAACTCCTCGCTCTGTGTGAGATCTGTTTTAATTTAGTGAGAGCCAATCTTCCCATCTCTGGCTCCGTGCTTAAAAAATTGTCGAAACATAAGTACGTCATCAGAAGACTCGCGTCGAAAAAGATTAGCTTGAGGGCTAAACGAAACTACCTGAATCAGAAAGGGGCGGGATTTTTATTACGGCTACTGGCTTCAGTCGTACCGCTCATCAAAAATTTATTCAAACAATGAGTCTCACAGTTAAAGCGGTAGAAAAACGGCATCTGAAGACGAAGACAGAGCAATTAGCCACCGACATGCAGCGAATATTGGACACCCCAGGCAATGCTGACGATAAAGCCTCTGCTTATCTCTCAGTTTTGAGAAAATATTTACAATACGCACGAAAAGCCGAAAATCCGGACGAAATAATATTGACACCATGACTGACGCAAAAGGATAAAGGATATCGTTGATATTGCTCCTAAGAGGTTCAAACGTAAAGTTCAAGAAAGGATAAAGACTCTATCGGAAGCAGTGCGATGGGATTCCAGAGGTCGTTTGTTACATCAGGGGAGACCAGTGTTAGGATCCCACATGACCGACTTACTGATAGACCCCCATCAAAAAACAATAGAAATCTGATGTCCCCGGCCAGGAACATTTCCGTCAAATGCTCGACTGGGAAATATTTTAATGTAATCGCCTTAATAAAATGTGATCATATGTGTACGGTTAAATAAAAAATGTGTGAACGTTTATAGCGTCTCGTTTTCTTACATATCTCAAAATAAGAGGAGCTTCTGAATTAAATCCACAATAATGTTATTCAAGACTACAGTATGAGAAATTAATAAGCAACTACTCCCTGCCTTTCAGCAAATGAAGAAATACTTTCAATAAAATCACCCCTGCATATCTGTTACACTACAACATGGGCAGACCAGATAGATCTGTTAATGAACCAAATAAAGAATATATATTGTTTTAAAAATATTTCAAGTTTTGTATACCCGCAGGATTGAAAGTTGCAAACTCACACTTGTCACGGATGTAGGGGTTCGTTGGTCGACCAGCGTGGGCGATCAGAGGTCGTTATCCGTTTGGCTGCATCGAGTAACCTGTTATGGGGGCCAGTTCGGGTTCGAACTATGGTCTTATTGGTCAGTGGTTTCTCAGTATACGCATTCCCACACTTGTCCCGGATGTATGGGTTCGTTGTCCGATCAGCGACCGTTACCCATTCGGCTGCATCGAGTAACCTGTTAGGGGGCCACTACGTGTTCGACCGTGGTCTTATTGGACAGTGGTTTTTTAATATACTTGGGAACGCAAGCGTTTTCGCGCTCATTCACCATGCAGTACGCCGTCGAGTTAAGAAAAGTGACTCTCCAATTTCCGGAGGGATACTTCCCGTTAATGCCGGGGACGTGTGACTGTAGCTGTCACAGCCGCGTCCACGTTCCCCCGGCGGGACCGGTTGCGGGGTGAGGCAGCCCTCGCCAATACCAGATTACGAGTTGAGAGCGCAGTGGGATTTTCAATGTCGACGTTGTACGTTGATTTTTGGGTCTGACATCATGACAGCTCTGCGAGGGACACATCAATGTCTCTGCAGTTGTCACCGTGTTCTCGCCGCGCCATCCCCACGTCGACCACCGCCGTGCGTTCGAGGTCAGTGATACGTGTCTTACCGTGATATCATCTCAGCGGCCTGTGGTGCTACGCAGACGGTTGTTATTCTAAGCGCCGGAGATCTCATGAGGTCTTCGTCATCTGTGATGTTTCTGTCTTCAACCCTCTAGTCTTGCTTTTATTTTCCACTTCCATCATCGCCGTCCTTCTTTAAAAGGCCTTTTTAAAGACCACCCAATTTTGATAAGGGGTTACCCGATCGTACAAAGTAAATTATTTTTATTAGGTAGGTAATTTGAACGTTCAGTTTAAGAAGTTTTTACGTATTAAGAAGTTTTTATACTTGTGTTTTTATATTCTAGTAAATGGGTTTTCCTATCTCTTTAAAAGTTTTGGTAATATGTCATTTAATAAATTCACCACATTCATTTGAAAAGCTTTCATAGTAAAAATTTAATCAAAGGTCTTAGATTCAATTGGTCTTAAGAGCCTGACTCAAGGTGCGCAAAACTCCAAAAGCTGAACCATGCATTGTTTTACCTGAATACATTTTAGCATGTACAGATCTTCTTCCAGAAGGGTCAAATCCTATGCTTCACAATTGTCTAGAGATAGAACTCCCAATTGTGTATTTCCTTAAGAAGTTTTTTTTCGTTTTAAGAAGATTTATACTTGTGTTCAGGTATTAAGAAGTTTTTTTGTGTTCAGATTTTTTTTTATGTCTTCAAATATTACTTTAAGAAATTTTTTCGCCTTAAGAATTTTTATACTTGTGTTTTTCTTTATACTTATGGCTTCAGATTTTTTATGCTTTCAGATATTATTTTACACAGTCGGATTATCCCACAGGTTCCACTACGTGAGACTTCAAAGGTAAGTGATTTTTCTTTAGCCCCCCCCCCCCCCCCTCCCCTCTTTGTAGGAGAAACTCATAGATCACAGGGGTTTAAACACATTTATTTACATTTCATGTTAATAACTTGAAATAACTTGAACAAACAGCGCATGACAATCATTCGTGTAACATAGCATTTTTGACCATAATGCAGTAGCAGTGTGACATAGCTTGAACAATATTTAAAATCATAGCATTTATAACCATAATGCAGTTGTACAACATAGCTTGAACAATATTTAAAATCATAGTATGTCCAATAATAGCATTTATAACCATAATGCAGTAGCATAAAATCAGTAACATATGTGCATAACACATATTTAAAATCATAATGCGTACATGACCAATATAAAAATAATAGCATTCATAACCATAATGCAGTTGCATAACATAGCTTGAACAATATTTAAAATCATAATATGTCCAATAATAGCATTTATAACCATAATGCAGTAGTATAAAATCAGTAACATATGTGCATAACCCATATTTAGAGAGGGGGAGGTCCACCTTTATTCCGTGTCTCTGGACGAAAAGGGAATATTTTGCATTATGATCCAGACCCCTAAAGGCTTTTGTATTGTCTTGGGTGCGCCAATATTATAATTTTATTGCCGTTGGGACAAAGGCACCATATTAAAGTGCTATTTTCTAATGTGATATTTTTTTTCAAGTTGTTTTGGTTATCTAGTTTGGCCAATTTTTTGAGAAATTTATATTCAATTAATTTAGTATGAAGTTGTCATGTGACCAAGTGGTTAGTGTACTTGGGTACTGATCAAAAGGATCTGGGTTCGAGCTTGGATAATGCATGGATGCTTCTGTAGTTTTTCTCCTGAGGTCCCCCCCCCCCATACTCACAGATATTCTCTATGGTATATAAATTGACAGACTTCTGTCAGACCTCTCTGGCAAGCAGCTGCTTGAGGGGGTATATATTTATTTTTTATAATTTAGTATGAAGATATCTTACTTGTTCTTTCTACTGTCCACGTAACACTACCACATGATCTATTCAATAGTACCAATGTTTTTTGCAGTGTTATAACAATTTACAAGGTGGTATCACGTCACCAGAAGAAGGGTAAAGATGATAGCTAGCGGTGACACCGCAGCAGCTATGATCCAGGTTCGAATCCTGGTAGTGACATGTTTATTTGTTCTGTGCTACCCTTGTACAAGAAGGCCTGTATAATCTAGAAGCAGCTTCAACTGCCATTCTCTGTTCTCTATGTAACTTATCAAGAAAAAAGAAAGTTATAAATACTTCGCGTACAGTTAGAGATGCTACCTTTCTGGTTTTCATCCGGAGACTCCACGTTTTGAAATCTATCTCAAGACTCCGGTTTTTGAAAGCAAATTTCTGTTTACTGCAATTACGGTTTGGAAATGATCAAAGAGATGCCGCCATTTGTACGGCCTACGCAGGTTATGAAATGGATAGAACCATATTGTACCCATTTCAATATTATATTATGAAATGGGTAGAACCGTAGATTGTACACACTATTACCAGGTTCAACTCGCTAAAATCACTAGAGAAACCAGCTTCAAAAATTAGCATTGGTTTTTAAGGCAAATGCTAGACACATTTTTTAAAAAATCTATTTTAAAAGCCAAAACGGAAAATGGTCCAATTTCTTTTTTTTTTTTTTTTCTGGTGAGCATGAGAGAGAACTTCTTCCTTGACCCTTCTTCTAGTGAGTATTAGAAAAACATTACAAGCGTCCATGCATTATTATCCGGGGCTCGAACCCAGGGATTGGGCCGAAATAAAAAAAAAAGGCTTATATTTCAATTTAAAAAAAAAACGAACAAGATTCGAGTAATAGTAAAATTATGCAGGAAAACTGATTATAATATGAGTTTTGCAAAATTTTAAGAAAATATTCAGAAGACGGAACGAAAAGTTTCTAAAAAGGTTGTAATGATAATTGAATGTATAAATCTAAATTAAAAAAATATATATTATATTTTATAAATTAATAAGATTTTGAAACAAAAAAAAAATGATTGCGTTGATTATTTTGAAATAAATATATCGTTATAACTGTTTTTTGGGGGGGTGGGGGGAAGCGGAAATTACTTAAAGCCAATTTTATGATCTCTGAATATTTAAATCTCAAAAGGTGCAGCCCTATTTATACCCCCCTCAAGCAGCTGCTTGCCACAGAGGTCTGACAGGAGCCTGTCAGTAGCGCTAATCGAAAATTATATTTAAGAAATATAATGGCCAACTTTTATGGGGCAATAAAATTAAAGTAACGTATATTAGTTTCTGCATTATGCTACTCCGGTAGCGTAATGTTAAGGTGATTAATTGATAAAATTAATTTTCAAAAAACCATTTTTTTATGAATTTACATTAATAAAAAAAGAACTCAACAAATTTTAACCCCTCTCCCAAACTTCAAGCTCATTAGTTAAATTTGGGAAAGTATAAAAATAAAACAAATATCTATGCCTTACCCGGGGCTCGAACTTAGATTACTATTATATATTATTAGAACTTAGATAACCCCTTACTCGTCCCTTAGATTAAAAAGGCGAAAATTAGAAAACCAGAAATATTATCTTGAAAAGAATTACATTTCAACGTCTAAGTCAGATTCATATCCTTTTTTTGATTTGTCATCACTTTTCCCCATTTCTGCTTCTCATCATCATCATCATCATCCTCAAGCAGCCATGGGCTACGGAGGTCCAACCAGACCACGCAGTTTAATTCTCCAAGCATATCTCTCCTGAGCTACCTCTGCTGCATCCGGCCACTGCACACCAATTCTAACAAGGTCCTGTTTGACATTGTCTGCCCACCGCATCCTAGGTCTCCCCCTCCTTCTGAAGCCTCTAGGCACACTGTTCATAACCCTATTCGCCAATCTATAATTATCCATACGGGCAACATGGCCAAACCAGCGGAGTCTCTCTCTGCACAACACGCCGCTTAAAGGAGGTTGCAGACTCCTTTGCCTAACCTCATCATTAGTTACAAAGTTAAACCACCTAATACCCAAGATACTGCGTAAGCATCTAGAATCAAAAGCATCTAGTTTCCTGTTATCTTGTTTACACAGCGTCCAAGTTTCACTACCATAACTAACCCTAGAAAGAACCAAACTATTATACAGTCTAATTTTAGTCTTTAGGTGTATACGCCTATTTCTCCACAATCTCCATAGGTTCTTAAAAGTCCCGGCAGCAATCCCTATTCGTCTGTTAATCTCATGCCGCACATCACCAGTATCAGTTACATAGCTCCCAAGATAATTAAACTGTGATACCTGCTCAAGACTGCAACCATTCAGATTAACTGAATCACAACCTGCCTGACCAATTTTCATCACTTTAGTTTTCTCTCTGTTTATAACCAAACCTACTCTACTACCAGTCTCATCAACAGCTCGAATGAAAGAGTTCATCTCATCAACATCATTTGCCAAAAGGGCTAAATCATCAGCATAATCTAAATCAGAAATTTTCGTATCTCCAGCCCATTTAAGGCCAAAATCTTTCCCTCGAAGTGAATTTCGCATAACATAATCAACAACCAAACTAAAGAGAAAAGGAGACAAAATGCACCCTTGTCGAACACCAGAAGCAATGCTAAACCAATTGCTACAAGACTTACCAACTCTCACACATTACTCTGGTAGGGATTAAAGACCGAACCCAGACAGCTACGGCGGATGCACACATGGAGGTGCGCCCTTACTATCTCTTAGCAGAGGTTGCTAGTGTAGCCGCGGAGAATCATGGAGGTAGCCATGTTGTTCCTAGTCAGAAAGCTGTGCACTGCACGTCATTGCAATATATCCGAATGTTTTATATGAATACTGCTCAATAAAATAGCAATTGTTTCATGCACGAAAAAGATTCTTATTCAATATTTAAAGGTTTATATATATTGCTTTTGTAGTAATAGTGATTGAAACCATTTGATTAAATTAGCAGACTATTTCGACAATTATTGCTAAATAAATTCGATTTTTTTTAAGGTCAATAGATTTTTTTTATCTAAAACCTTTTTCCGCTTTGGATTTGCATTCACTTTTGTTTTTAAATACAGTTTTTTAACACCACTTAGGGTTAGTCAACAAATTACATATCAAATGAAAGTTATGCAGTTAGTTGGTTGGATTGGATTGTTTTACCTCTGAGCGGCACTTTTTTGCAGACCCACGCCTTGGTGATGCTTTCCATCCTCCCTCCCTGTAAAGAGAAATTTAAAGTTATTTTTAAGTATCTCACCTTTACCTGTCCATCTGGTCTCTTGCAAGCCTAGAATATCTAGGTTATATCTCTGGAAATTCTGTATGAGGACATCAAGAGAATAATCTCTATGTAATGTCCTCACGTTCCACGTTCCTGCAGAGAGAAAATGATTAGTATGATTTTTAAAGAAATCAGGTTTATTGAGATAGGTAGGGCCAACAATATCAAACAGCCCCCTGATCGCAGGCATGGGGCAAAGACCCGTTCCTCCTCCACTAAAGGCTGAAGTCACCGATGCTGGTAGGAACTTCAGGCACCACCTTTTCAAGTGGACTTTTTCAAGAGCCACATGGCCTGCCTGAGACACGTTACCCCAGTTTAGGCTTGACGATGCCCAACTAGCTAAGTAAGGTTCAGGTACCTGCGATGGCTTCTGATTAGGATTATCCACCAGCTGATATAAGGTATCCCATGCCTCTGTTCACTTAGAGCTGGCAACCCAGAAGCAAACAGAAAACACAGCGGCAGACTCTCCCTCAACAGAGGCCCACCAGTGCAGCAAGTCCAGGATCCATAATCAAGCTCAAATCCATAAACAAGTCCAGTCTAGTAGGTATAAATGGTCAGCACCAGGACCCTGTGAAGTTGACCACTCCTCAGCAGGGTTGAAAAAAAAAGAAAAAAGTGGCCATAGATGACCAGATCAGTATGCCATACTGAACTGGCAGCCCTCCCCTTCCGTTCCCTTCCAAAAGAGAATATCTCTTTTGAAAGGTCTGTTAAATTTGTTACCTTTGTCAGATTCTCCTCATTCAATGCATGAATTAGTTTATTCACTTAAGTACACTGGTTTCCATAAATTAAGGAAAAATGAGAAAAATCGCGATAATTCGCTAAAAAATTGTGCGATTCTCACCAAATTTGTTCATGTAACCAGTAATGCTGAGTGAGCATATCGTATGCAAATTAGTCTAGGTTGCGTCAATTTGCGTAATCGGATAGCGGCATAAAAACGGATGTTTTGGAGTTTATCGTTATTTTTTTAGTTGTAAATATGAGTAAAGAAATTCGAAATAGCCATTTTGTAGGAATGACCTCGAGACGTCATTTGCTAAATAAACTGCGGTGGAGAGTTATAGACTGTGGAATTAATTTCTTAGCTCGGAGGTTTAGCCGAAGAAGGGCAATGAATACCGCTGTACAAGATCGATATCTGAGATTAACAGCACAAAAGTGCAGGACGTCTACTCCTTCTCAGCTATGATCCTCTCTTGCAGCAGCCACTGGGAGGGTTGTATCAGCTTCTACTGTGCGTAGAAGGCTTCATGAGGGAGGTCTGTATGCTAGAAGGCCAGTAATTTGTATACCCCTCACGTCACGTCACAGGAGAGAGTGGTTGAATTGGGCACGCACGCATGTTAACTGGACAGAAGAGCAATGGAGGTCCGTACTCTTCACAGATGAGTCCAGATATTGCTTGCAGAGTGATTCCGGACATTGTATGATATGGAGAGAATGAAGTGCCCGCTGTCATCCCAGTAACATCCGTCAAAGAGACAGTTACGGCGGAAGACGTGTGTATGTTTGGGGTGGCATTACCTTAGGTGGACGCACAGACCTCTATGTTGTCGAGTTGGAACTTCAATGCTCAAAGTTATAGAGATGACATCCTGGACCCTTATGTACGTCCTTACACTGGTGCAATAAGCGGAACATTCATCTTACAAGACGATAACGCTTGTCCACACAGAGCTCGACTAGTGGAACAAAACCTTGAAGAGGAGTCCATTTTGCGCATGGAGTAGCCAGCTCGATCTCCCGTCCTAAATCCGGTTGAGCATGTGTGCGATGCTCTAGGGAGACGTATTGCTGCCCTCAACCCGCCACCTGCAACAAAGGGGAGCCTATTACTGCTTTAAAGGAAGAATGGTGTTATTCCCTACTGAGCTGATTCACATCATCATAAACAGCGTGGAACATCGTTGTCTGCTTTCATTGCTGTAAGGGGTGACCACACTCCTTATTAAAGAACTTTGCCCATTGCATTCTGACACCTCATTTTTGGACAAGTTCCTGTAAGTGTTATTTTTTGACGAAAAATGTTTTTAGTCTAAACTATTTTATGCCATTCTGAAACTAGCATTCTAATTCATATTTTCATCAAATTTCATTAAAATCATTCATATAGTTTTTTATCATAGTTTTTCTTAATTTACGGAAACCAGTGTAGTAGAAACATTACAGCACAAATTCGAAATTGAACGATAAGTGAAAAGGGCAAACATAAGAAGCCCAATTTTCTAAAACAATAGAAAAAATGTTTCCCGAATTATATATTTTCAATATATATAAATGACAAGGTGCCATACCTCAAAAAAAAAAAAAAAAACATGGCCTAGTAGAGATTCTTTTGTATTACTGTAAGAATAAATAATCACCAATATTATGGAAACATTGCAATTAACACATTGCTCTATTTTCTGCATTGATAATAGGCAAATTTTTAAAAGAATATTTAAACTTATAGTAATTATCAATAGAAGATATTTTATCTGGAATTCCGTCAGTCCAAAATTTGAAACCTACTAACTTATTGATGGTTGACAAATAGTTTTCCTTTGAAAGGACAGTGAAATTTTATATTGTCTGGTGTCATATTAATGTATCCGATTTTTATTGAAAAAAGCATACATTTCGAGTTAATCCACTACATTATATTTTATAGTATAAATAATTTAAATTTATATTTTTTAAAGACAGTGCAGAATTTATAAATATTAAAGACATTTACATAAAAAGCCATTAAATGTTTGTACTGGATATCGATAATTTCACTTTAAAAGATATCTGATTATTCCCTTCTGAAGACAAAAGTATGGCATTTGAGCTATGCGCACTGGTGTCTCCACAAATAGCCATATAATAATATACAAATGGATATACTAATCATCATCATCATTAAGATGCAGCCATGGGCTACGGAGTTCTACTAGTTCTCCAGGCATATCTGTCTTGAGCTACATTTGCTGCATCTGTCCACTGCACACCAAACTTAAGAACATCACTGAAATGCTCAACCCACTGACCATGACAGAATCCTCATCTTCTATATCCGTACTTTGTTTATCTTTAAATCGCTGTGTACCTGTCCGTTTTCTACCACAGAAAACATTAACTATCTGGTACAGCTCTCGGCTGTCGTGTTGTCTATTTGCTTTCTCTGCTTTGTCAGTCAAGCCATAAAGCCAAAGATTCTTATCGGCAGCTAACTGATCCTTTACACGTTTATTAAACTGTAATGCTTTCTATTAGGATTAGTGGGGTATTGATTAAGGACATTCCTGCAGTTCTTTCTTTCTGAACTAAGTTAGCTACTAAGAACTGAACTAAGTTTTCTTTCTGAACTAAGCCTTATAGCTCAAATAATTCTGCCTTCTGGTGCTCCATTTTTCCGAAAGAATACTGTAAGTTTCAAGAAAAGCCTGTTTAAAATGGTCCCATTCTTTGTCAACTTCAGTAGTAAGCAAACCATGACTGTCATAATGACTAAGTAACCTATCATGGTAAGCTTTAGCTATAACTGGATCTTTCAAAAGCTTCAGAATTAAAGGT
Organism: Ryuthela nishihirai; assembly: GCA_038380435.1. Taxonomy (NCBI): domain Eukaryota; kingdom Metazoa; phylum Arthropoda; class Arachnida; order Araneae; family Heptathelidae; genus Ryuthela; species Ryuthela nishihirai. The sequence continues at coordinate 12,405,665 of JAWZYU010000021.1, read as the reverse complement.
AAAATTTTTAACCTTAGTGCAACACTTTTTACTTTAAGTTGTAAGACATTTTTAACAAGGTAATGGTCAGATCCAATTTCAGCACCCCTATATTACTTGGTATTCCTAACAGAGCTAGCGCATTTGCTGTTAATTAATATATAATCAATCAAATTTTTATGCAGCATATCTGGTGAAAATCATCATGTGTACTTATGTATGTCGCGGTGTTTGTAAAAAGTGTTAGTTATTCTTAAACCATTTAGTTTACTTACCTAAAGGAGACGTTGCCAATTACCATTGCAACTACCAATACCAAAGGGACCTATCACCCCTCCTCAAATTCCAGAATTAGTACCGACCTTTGCATTGAAGTCACCTAGAACAAGGGTAATGTCTCCTTTCTTCACAAAATTCAAAATATCTGAAGTTGTTCGAAAAAACCTATCCTTCTCATCCTCATCGGCATCCTCAGTGGGGTCATAACAGCAGATAACATTTACGTCTTTAATGCTTGTCTGAAATTTTGCTGTAAGAAACCTTTCATTAATGCACTCATATCCTAGAAGAGCATCATTAGCTTTATTACTGAAGCAAACCTACGCCTTGCAGATGTTTTTAACTTCCCACCCTGAAAAGAGAAATTTAAGATTATATTTAAGAATCTGACCATGTGGTCTTTTGCAAGCCATAATATCAAGGTTATAAAGATGGAATTCTGTTGTGAAGACATCAAGAGAATAATCTCAGGGCAGAGTCCACACATTCCAACTTCCTATGGAGAGAAAATGGTTAGTAGGATGTTTAAAGAAACTATGTTTATTGAGAGAGGGAATGCCGACAATATTAAACAATTCCCTAATTGCAGGGATGGGGCAAAGACCCGTTCCCCCACCACTAAACAAAAAAATTATTAAGTTCCGTAAATAAAATATTAACACAATATTCGCATCACAAAAATTAGCACTATTGTTATATATATATTAGCACATTTATTTCAATAGTCTTTGCGAGGAACTTTAAATTGTTGTGCGAGTCACATGTGGCTCGCCCACATGTTGGGTGACCCTGGGTTAGCGGTTAATTTTATTTAGCAATTAATTAATAATTTTAATAGCCAAGAAAAATACTTTCAGACATTTATCACTGTTAAGATTTCTTTGTTTTGCATTTGAATGGTACCTTTTTTTCACACAATGAACTAAAATGACTTGGCCACTGCGATTCCAAGAGATCAAAGGGAAAGAGATACATTTACGTTTGGAAATAGAAAAGGAATCCAGAAGAGAGAGAAGTGAAGCCACTAGAAAGTTGTTAAGCGATAAACTGAAACCTCCTGTCAAATCCATCCAATGCGTTCTATATTCTATATAAAGAATATGGCATCCGATGGATGATGGGCTTTCCAAGACCATTGGTGTTGCCTTTTCACCGAATGGGAATGGGAGAAAATCCTCAAAGCAGACACAGTTGGAACTCAAACCGTGCAATATCAGATTGTGAGACTGGTGCACTACCGATTCAATCAAACCCCACCTGCACTCCCCTATGTAACTGAATATGGCATTCAGTGGTTCTATACATTACGGTCCTGTAAACTTTGCATATTTAGCTCTTTTTTTCACTTCTTTACTGAATTTCGTATAATTATTTAAAAATTGTTGGCTTACAGATATAGGAGCAGTAGGTTTTTTGAATAAAACATTTCTGTGTTGCGAGTGTGATCAAATATCTTTTAACAGCTGTGATAATACGGTGATTCCAATGGATTTAACTGAGATCTTTAACAAGTCACGTTTTCCTATTAAAAGAACTAGATTAAGAAGTTACGGATGCCAAAATCTGACCCCATTTTGAAATAATATTCGTCTCTTTTAAATAAAAACTGTCATTGAGTGTATGTTTTAATGTGACATTAAATTAATATAATATCATATTAATTCTGCAATGAATTGTTCTTCAATGAATGTAAGGCTGAGTTTTTCTTTCGAGCATTGACACATGATTTATGAAAACTGTCAACAGGTCAACTTAATATTCTCTTAGTCTCGAAATTGTCTCTCACTAATAAATGAACTGTTTGAAAGATTATGCACCAAACATATTTATATATTCGACGGTCATTTTACGAAGAACCATGTAATAATACCAAATAGACTTGGGTTGTTTCACCTCTGAACGGGACTTTTTGTTTTTGCACACAATTGGCTAAACGGTCAGGGCAAAAGAACTCCAAGTTCTCAGAGATGAATGAGAAAGGGGATCCAATGGACAACTCTTAGGAGACAGATGGTAAGAAGTTTGAAGAAGAAGATCCTTTGGAAAGCATTGGATCCATTGAGAGAAGGGAATCCATTGCGCAAGTGTTAGGATACAGATGGTAAAAAGATGAGAGAAGGGAATCCATTGCGCAGGTTTAGGATACAGATGGTAAAAAAGGTGAGAGAAGGGAATCCATTGCACAGGTATTAGGATACAGATGGTAAAAAGATGAGAGAAGGGGATCCATTGGGCAGATGTTAGGATACAGATGGTAAAAAGATGAGAGAAGGGAATCCATTGCGCAGGTGTTAGGATACAAATGGTAAAAAGACGGGAGGAGATCCATTGAGCAGGTGTTAGGATACAGATGGTAAAAAGATGAGAGAAGGGAATCCATTGCGCAGGTGTTAGGATACAGATGGTAAAAAGATGGGAGAAGGGAATCCATCGCGCAGATGTTAGGATACAGATGGTAAAAAGATGAGAGAAGGGAATCCATTGCGCAGATGTTAGGATACAGATGGTAAAAAGATGAGAGGAGGGAATCCATTGCGCAGGTGTTAGGATACAGATGGTAAAAAGATGAGAGGAGGGAATTCATTGCGCAGGTGTTAGGATACAGATGGTAAAAAGATGAGAGAAGGGAATCCATTGCGCAGGTGTTAGGATACAGATGGTAAAAAGATGGGGGAAGGGAATCCATTGCGCAGGTTTAGGATACAGATGGTAAAAAGATGAGAGAAGGGAATCCATTGCGCAGGTTTAGGATACAGATGTTAAAAAGATGAGAGAAGGGAATCCATTGCGCAGGTGTTAGGATACAGATGGTAAAAAAGATGGGGGGGAAGGGAATCCATTGCGCAGGTTTAGGATACAGATGGTAAAAAGATGAGAGAAGGGAATCCATTGCGCAGGTTTAGGATACAGATGGTAAAAAAGATGAGAGAAGGGAATCCATTGCGCAGGTGTTAGGATACAGATGGTAAAAAGATGAGAGACTGGAATCCATTGGGCAGATGTTAGGATACAGATGGTAAAAAGATGGGGGAAGGGAATCCATTTCACAGGTGTTAAGATACAGATGATAAAAAGATGGGAGAAGGGAATCCATTGCGCAGGTGTTAGGATACAGATGGTAAAAAGATGAGAGAAGGGAATCAATTGCGCAGGTTTAGGATACAGATGGTAAAAAGATGAGAGAAGGGAATCCATTGCGCAGGTGTTAGGATACAGATGGTAAAAAGACGGGAGGAGATCCATTGCGCAGGTGTTAGGATACAGATGGTAAAAAGATGAGAGAAGGGAATCCATTGCGCAGGTGTTAGGATACAGATGGTAAAAAGATGGGAGAAGGGAATCCATTGCGCAGGTGTTAGGATACAGATGGTAAAAAGATTGGAGAAGGGAATCCATTGCGCAGGTGTTAGGATACAAATGGTAAAAAGATGAGAGAAGGGAATCCATTGCGCAGGTGTTAGGATACAGATGGTAAAAAGATGAGAGAAGGGAATCCATTGCGCAGGTGTTTGGATACAGATGGTAAAAAGTTTGCGGACGGTGATCCATTGCGCAGCTCTCAGAAGACAGAGGAATCATCTCGTAAGGCTATCCAGCATGTTCTTTAATGTCCACAGGATTTGGCTCTCCTGTATATGTGGCCACGTTTTAATGTCCAATCTAAATCATCGGTGGTCTTTCCTAGCCAGTCGGTATTTACTTTGTGTTCGAGAGTAAGCTAGGAATTAGGGGAGAAAATCTCAAAGAGGGGAAAAATATAAAAGGTAGACTTTCTTCTGCTCTATATGCAGGAAAGAACCAAAATGGGGGGTGGGGGGGGGTGAAGGAGATTAGTCCTGTTGCAATACAGATAATTATATTGCTCGCTTTAAGTGTTAAACCTATATCATTATCTGAAGTTTCTTTGGCAATATTAAAAATGTGAAACATCACAAGTCAACAGAAAGAGATGAAATGCTATCGAAATTATGAGAGTTGTACACGATTCTGAAAGTTGAAGATGTTGTTCCTAAGAAATTTGCATGAGTCATAAATAGTGTTATAATTCGTATAATAAGTAATGTTATAATTCCTATAACAATATATTTTATAATTGCTGTAATTATATATATTATAACTGTATATAATAAAGTATATTATATAGCTATAGTTAGCTACTGTGTTTGTTTACCAGAGCCTCATGTTAGCCATCCATTATCTGAAGTTTTTCCGAAAGATAAAATGAACTCTTGGGGAAATCAACAGATAATGGATGTTGCCCGTCTCCCACGATCGGGGACGTCTGAGGATGGATTTTGAGGGAGACATTTTTTTTTTATTTTTTTTTTTACTTTTTTTTTCTATCTTTCTTTTCTATCTATTCTGGTCTTTCATTCTCTAAATTTCCTTCACTTTATCATTCACTTTTTTTCCCTTTTTTCTACTTTACTCTCTCGTCCAACTTCTAATAACGCCATACAAAAAGGAACATGCTTATTGTTCCCAATACGAACTCAATCACTCCTGAAGCAAAAATTACGACCAATACGAAAACAAGGATGTAATTACTACTGGTGCTATGGATGGAATTAGAATCTATCCTATTACGTGAGTTGCCAACTTCGGTGACATTTGAGCAATCTCCTTTTTTATCTTCTCCTTCTTCGGTACTATCTTCATCCTTTTTATCAGGAGGTTCACTTTCCGCCATCGGAGCTCCACCATATTCAGCTTTATCTGTCTTCATTTCAGATTCATTTGTCTCCATAGTTGCATCATATACATCGTCCACTTTATCTGGAGATCCGACATCCTCTTCTTTAGCTGGAGATCTTACATCTGCCACTTTAGCTGGAGATTCATTTATCTCCACCATTACACTAGATACAGTTTCCAACTTGGGTGAATATTCTTTCCCCATTTTAGCTGAAGTATCGCCGCTTGAAGCGGAGATGCATTCTCCTTTGAGACTTGACCTCAAATGTGTCCGTTTATGGGCGATTGTGCTTTGTCCTTCCTGAATCCTTTCTAATTTCGTAGGGCTTTGGTCTGAGCTATCTTCTACAACGTTTCCTTCCTTCGAGGTCCACGAGCAAATATCATCTTCTTCTGATTCCTCAGGTATATGGCAACAACATAATAAAAAGGACCTGACGCATCCCAATGTCACCCTCACGATTCCTCTACGCCTACGAAGCCACCAGCGTTGCACGGCGCTTAACTGCTTTCCACGAAGAATTCTCCTCTTTCCCTTGTGATCACACATTTCAGCAATTACTTCTAAAGCACGTTTCTCAAACTCGAAACTATATTTTATCTTCTAAAAAACTTTTTCTCACATATTATCACGATATCAAGCGCATATATCAAAAGCCATATTATGACTGAATGATTATTAAAAAAACTTAAAGTTTAAATCTTTGTTTCGCTCTATACATTATTATGAATTTCAACAATTAAGATATGCACTTGTTACGTTTACTAAACGTTTGTGATGCCAGAAACAATCAGAATTATTTACTTACATCCATATTTGTATAATTTTTCTGACGGCTATTTTGATTATTTTTATTAAAGTATATTTTTAAAAAACAGCAAATCGATTACTTAAAAGTACAGTATTCCTTTTCTTTTCACGTCACACAATTACTCGCAAGATCGCTTAAATTATTTAAAAAATACTGTACGTGTTGCATGCTTAATCGTCACATGATCAGATTTAATACATGATCAGACTTTTCATAATGGCTAACTGAACATTACTGAACTGAATTTAAAGGCGGACATACTAATATAAGGACACATTTATTAAAATTTTTGCGATCTCACAGTCCTCTCAATATCGTTATATTTTGTACTCTCCTTCTATTGGTATTTTAAAAACCTATTCGTGAAAAATGTCTAATAAGTTTACTACATTTTTGACTCCATTCCGATTATAAATTGATATTATTATTTTAAACTAAATTACTCATCTTAAATTAGCAATTGAACTGTTGTCTTTCTTTGGTCATATTTATTATATAAAAATTTTTAATATATACATTATTACATAAATTAATTTCTTATACAATTAAATTTTAAAAAGTGATATGGTAATATAAGGAATTATTAAAAAAAAAGTCAAATTACGAGGGCAACTGGTATCGTACCAGAGATCTTTCCGTTGCAAGTTAGAAGACAGTTACACTGCCCTAAGCACTGCTGAAAAAAAATGTTAAAATGTATTATTAGAATTCTATTATAAAGCAAACTATTCAATGCATTGTCAATTAATGTTAAGATTCCAGATGGAACAGCATCTGGAATCGTAACATTAACTTACATTCCTAAATGGATAATTTAGTAACGTATAAACTAAAGCAACGATGTAGCACTGATTCATCAAAGTGAATGCTGTGCTTGCTTAGATAACACGGCAAATAACTATTACAAAACGAACATAAAAATGATATGCTGATTTAGATATGGCAAATAATGAATACTAAATTGGAAATTCGTTTATTATATCTAGTGATTTTTTTTTTGTGGGGCAGTAACCAGCTGACTTAAAGGATAACAACAAAAAATAATATAATATAATCTCTCGAGCCTTCTCTGAGAACCTTGGTGTCCTCATCACCTGGCCATTTATCCTCATTGTGTGCAAAAAAAAAACTGCTGCTCAGAGTAAAACAACCGAACTCTGATATTAATGCTGAAAAGGGACCTCATCGCACTCCCTGTTTGCTATTTGCTGACTCATTTTAAAGCAAGTAACGTAAGTCAGGGGCGTAGTCAGAAAAGAGGCTGCTACCGAAAGTCAAGGGCGCAGTCAGAAAAACCGAAAGTCAGGGGCGTAGTCAGAAAAACCGAAAGTCAGGGGCGTAGTCAGAAAAACCGAAAGTCAGGGGCGTAGTCAGAAAAGTTTCTTTGGATGGGCACAAGTTGTTGACAAACAGTGTGATCTCGATTAACCGACATTAGATAATCCGATCATCGTTTTAACCGATCAATCTGTTGAGCGTCGAATTTTGTACAGGTACCATTTAGAGATAAAGCTACGTTTCTTAGCACTCCTCCCCCCAAAACACACACACACACATACACTCCTTCAAGAATGTGTTAAAAATATCTTACCGGAAAAACAGTAGATTTATAGTCACTAAATGTTCACATTTTAGGATTGTTTTTCAGTAAAATGATAAATAACTTATCTATTTTCGTAACGGTGCCCTCCTCCTTTTTTTCTGATTAATACACACAAAAATGTTTTAAAAAGCTTTCATCAGGACGGGAAATTTGGTTTTCCAGAATATTTACAGCGGAAATCATCGTTTTATAAAAGTAGAACACTTGAACTTTGACGTAAGGCGTATTATATTGCGCTTCCTTGTAACAGCCTCTTTACAGTATTAACATGGTGTTAACTATCTTTAACAGATATACACTCTGTGGATTAATCTCTCAATAAAATTTTATATTTATCATTATGCCTTATTAAGATGGGTTTTTTTTTTGGTTTCCATTTCCCTTATTGTCATAATTAAGCTGTATTTTCATTTTCCCCAGCCTTTCTTAATTATATACATTTCCCCTCAAATACCCTCTATTTCGATGTATCTGAACGATATACAAGTATATTAATCGAAGTTCTACTTCACACTCGGATACCATATTATCAATAATCACCTGAGGGATATTGTTTCTCTGGCAATAACACCAAGTAATAACCCTTTTTGCTTTAGAGGGGAAAAAGTTAATCTCCCCTATACAAAGAATGGAGATAACCTAAAAGCTCTGTTGGGCTTGTCCTGGTTTCTCATACAACATACAAATAAACACATACACAGGGATGTGCCCGCTGGTTTAATAGTCAGGTACGCTAACCATTTCCCATGAATGGGCTAAATGGGTATTCAGTGAAGAAATTTTTACATTTAGGTATAAGAACATCGCAAAAATAGCTTTAATATTTTCACGCCTTGGGCATGTTGTATAACATCGGGTTCCCCTAAATATTTACTTGGGAAGAACACACAATTTCATGATACAATGGCGCACTCAGAGAAGGGCCCTGGCACCCCCCAAAGGATAAGGAAAAAAAAAAACACTAGAAAATTTTCCAAAAATCTTTTCTAATTAAAATTCATTTTTTATATTTATGTTGTGTCGTGTCTTCTGTTTCTATACTGCTTATGAATTAGCGGTCACATAAGGTGGGAATACCTTATAGCTCCGGGAATCACGGCCGCTGTGAACACAAGGCGATCGAATCGGGCGGACCGAGCGCTATTTCGCTCGGTCTAATTGTCGATAATACTTACCAATTAACCAATGGTTTTTATTCTAATTTCAAAAAAATATATATAAAAATTTACCCCTTAGATAAGCAGAGATCGGATAGAAGCTTATTAGTTTAATATGCACAGTAAAGGTCTATGTGAGTAAGGAGACCTGAGCAGAAAGACACCACCAGAAAAGAAATATAAATGCCTTATCCAATGCTCGTCAGTTAAAATTATATCTTCTACTGTGGAATCTGATATCAAAGGGCAGGGGATTGACTCAGTCAGTAGTGCTCCAGGCTTGCAATCTGTAATTCCCAGGTTCGAGTCCCACCTGGGCCAGGGATTTGCCTCCACTAAACCCCTAAGCTGCTCTCAGTTGGAAAGGGAACGCCGATGGGCTCTGAAAAGCCGTCGTCTGTTGAATGGAACATAAAACCGTGATCTGTAAGCAAGAGAGCCATACTCTGTGAATGTTGAAGAACATGCTTGATGACTTTGACGGGAGGTTTCCATCTGTCTCCTAAGAAGATGAAGATTCCCTTCCCCAAATTTCTCTGAGCCTTTAATTTCTTCTGACCTGGCCATTTAACCCATTGTGTGAAAAGCGTTCCGCTCAGAGGTAAACAATCTAACTCCAATATCAAAAGTATAAAACCATTGAGAAGTGCCTAAATTTAAGGCTATCTTTTGAGTCTGAGGGCAGACAAAATTACCCATCTGGTCCCTTCTTTTGAAAAGTCCTTATTATCAGACGTGCTCGCAACGAGTGTGAAGGAGAAAAATTGTTCTCCCACTCATTTTTATGTTTCTGATGACATATTCGTAGCACTGAGCAATTTCACCCGTAAGTCCGATTCCCGAGAACCACAGACTCAAAATGGTTTAATTTTGAACCAATTTAATTGAAAGAAAGTTGAAATTACGCATTGTTTTAGAAATTACGTATTATTTTAGAATCACAACTGGTCTTTAGTTCTTAGCTAATTTTAGCAACACATATTATTTTTTTTTTGCTGCAAGAACTGCACAAAACGCCCTTTAAATGAAATGTCACCTTAAATTCCACGTTTTTGAAAATCCTGATAAATGGGTAAAACCTCTACACTGGCAATATTTTGCAACCGTAACTATTACTGTTCTTGGCAATGGCGCACCCAAAGGGGGGGGGGGGGGGGGGGGGCTGGCACCCCCCCCCCAGGAAAAGAAAAAAAACACTAGAAAATTTTCCGAAAATCTTTTCCTAATTAAAATTCGTTTTTTATATTTATGTTGTGTCGTGTCTTCTGTTTCTATACTACTTATGAATTAGCGGTCACATAAGGTGGGAATACCTTTTAGCTCTCGGGAATCACGGCCGCTGTGAACACAAGGCGAAAGAATCGGGCGGACCGAGCGCTATTTCGTTTGCCCGAGCCGGCCCAGCGGTTCCCCTCGGCCCTCCCCCCCCCCCCCCCCAAGATTAAATTCTGAGTGCGCCATTGATACTTAGTAACAAATATTATTTACAATGGCTCTCATCGATTGCTGATAATATTTGTTCTTCACTTTCGGGTCATTTACCAGTCTCTTATACATTTGCACTTATCTATCCCAAATATTTTTATGTATTTGCACTAAAGGATTCTTTAGTGTATGTAGTATCAGTATCCTGTGCACGTTAAAGAACACGCTGGATGGTCTTGACGGGAGGCTACCATCTGTCTCCCAACAGCTGTTCCAATGGGTCCCCTCCCTAAACCTTCTCTGAGCCTACGGGGTCCATGTGACCTGGCCATTTAGCCCATGGTGTGCAAAAAAGTGCCGCTCAGAGGTAAAACAACCCAACCCAACTTTCTATGAAATCGCTTATAATGAGACAATATTTCCTTTAAAAGTTAGAAGTTATTACTATGAACTAAAAAAGTGGTGATGTACACAACTATCTGATCGTTAAAATCAAACTTTAGCAAGTTAATATATCGTTCTCTAGCTAGCGAGTCCGAAATTAGTGTGTCTTTGCTTTACAAATAAACACGCCTTCACGCAGCTAATTGTCGTAACAGTTACAGGATTTTTTCATACGACCCCGTAGAAGTGGTGAGAGGATGTCGCGATCTTGGCAGGAAAACAACACAAACGTCCATGTCTTACTATGGATCTCAAACCTTGGCTTTGTTAGATCAGAAGTAACTAACCTACTGTCTATGAGATAGATTTCAATCTGTTGGCCATCATAACTTATAGCTGTATCGGAGGTAAAGTACTGTCCATTTCAGGCTATTGTGAGATTTTCAATGTAAAGAATTAGCAGATATATGGAAAAAATAATAATCTGACTCAGATGCTTGCGATTTTACCTTTTTCGGCAAATGGTGCTATGAAAGTAAATATACACATAGGTGGTAGATGTATCAGTGTTTGAGATAGGGGTATTGTATGAGAGAAAGCAAAGGATACATAATGAAAAACATGCATCTGAAGAGTTAGTTTATCTCTATGACAGTGAAACAAACTTGCAATCAGTTTTTCATTCTAAATGCTTACACAACATGTGAACCAGATAGGTAGTTTGTCGGTGTAATGATAAGTCATTAACGTCTGATGCGTAGTATCTTTTGTAGATAGACACTTTGATTAACGAATGTCAGAAAAAGGGAAAGTCCTTGATTGAATGTGTAAAACATCCCTTGTGATGCTGACAGAATTAGACTTTAGATTTCTCAAGCATCTAGGTTTCTCAATTTATGATAGTATAGAGAAAACAGCGTGGAAGTCAATCCCTGTCTATATTAATGTTGTCAACCCTCAAGCTCAGTACATTACGTTTCACATATTTTTATCAATCAGATCAGTCCATTCACGGTTTTAATGACTTTTTAGTTCAAATCTTTATTGTCTGTGGAAAATGCATGAACCAGGTTTGTTTTTACCAAAGTGCATGGTCATATCGCAAGTGTGAGAAAGATCGCCCCCTGCACCATTTTTTGCATCAAAGTCACCAGCGAACTGTTCCACAGAAATGGTGCATTATCGTGGTTGGAAAAAAAATAAAGGTTGAAACTTAAGTGATAACTACCCCGAATGTCATTTGAAAATTTGAAGTGAGAATGTATAACGATGTTAATACTATCACCTAACAAAGGACGCCGGGAATAATTAAAGATTTTCGTATTAAGTTTTTCCACTGAATTATACGTCACGTCACGCATTTCTTATGGCATTAACAATTGTTCCCTTTTCTAATGTATGAATTCAAATCCTATTCTCCCTGTAACCGCTACATTCTTTAATTGCAATGACGACCTTGTAAAATCAGCAGTTATCGCTTGGAGAATGCAATAACTTAAGATCCGAAGGCCCCTACAAGGGATTTCCTTGTTCTGAACATTTCATCATGTCATTATTTAACTTTTTCATTAGGCTTTTGGACGGAGCGACTGCTCTTCTCAAAGTGAGTCAAACCATTAGTTTTTTACGGAAACGTATGAATTCTACTTTTAGCATTCTTACTTTCTATAGCATTCTGCCACGCAGTCTTTACCCTGTAAAAGCATGTAACTGACGCCGCAACGTGAATTTCGTCAGCTTCTTCACGTTCGCCGATAAACGGTGGAAGAGACGATTTTTATAAACTGTGCAAGCGCTTGTAGATTAATGATTACTCCCATAGCTGATTTTTCTTCGCGTAACGTTACTTCCTAGGAAAGAGTTTGCATCATGTACTGAGGTTACATCCGTAATAAGTATTTTTAAACCATGTCGCGTAACGGGGGAGTTTTTAATTTCATAGGACTTTTGTTAAAAACCATCCGGCAGTAAAACGTGGTCTGGGGTGAGGATCCGAACACGGGTCTTTTAGGTCGACCCTATTACCTTCAATATTTTTCATCATGACGAATAAAATCAGATTTTTTTTCCTTTTATTCATTTTTATTAATTTTTTTACCCAATAGCATTTTTTATTTTCTGCGGGGCAGTTAAACAGTTACTGCGGGGTAGTCCTTCTTCTAATAAAAATGCGACAACCAATAGTCGTGGGGTTAAAAGAAATAAGTGTTGATTAAAACGAACTTTACAATGGTTATAAAAATACGTATATTAATATGAAAAGACTGTCGGGTTTGCAAGAATGTGTAAGATCTAAATTTTAAAAGTGAAGAGGGATCCTAGCAACAAAAACTACTTATACGCTATAAGAGCTGTTAATCCTAACATAGTGTGTAAAATTATCATTTTAACTGAAGGTTAAACACCCTATAAAATATACTCTGTTAACTAGGTGGCAGTGAATCAAATGTAGAGATATAGAAGAAACGTGTAGATAGAGAAGTAAGAGTTGTGAACAGAAACTGTACGATCGGTAATCCTTTCGACACAAATGAAGTGGTTCTGAAAAGAACCTTTTCTTTTTTTTTCTCTTGTTATGCTACAACTTCAACGATGTTAGCTATCTCTATTGAGGTCATAGCATCCTCCATCACATCCCCATAGTCCATGTTTTCAGAGTGTTTTAATGCTGCTTCTTCGGCAAAACACACTCTGCATAAATATTCGTGAGCCACTTCGTGTGGTTCTATGGTGATGGTCTCACCATCACACACGATGCTCAGAGATTGTAAGATATTTTCAGTCAATATATTCATCACAATCTGCAGGCATTCTTCATACGATATGGCTTTCTGGTATGAGGGGATACCGACACTCACGAGTATAGAGCGAACAACTTCACTGAATGACAGGGTGGTTTTCTTCATAGTGACCAAAGAGAGACTGCAAAACTAAGAGCAGAATTTGTGACTAACAGTGAAACTTCTGACAGCAAAATGACAGCTAGTGAGGCTGCAGTGTTTATACACAACCACCACTATCTGATACATCTTCCAACATGACCAAAGTCGGGTGGTCATGCATCTGGTGACCCCTCTCAGGACCTAGAGTGCAACCGTGTTATTGACTTAGCTTCTATTTTAAAACCTTATTATTTATCAGTGACAAATGCAAACACTGTGGAGCACTCTGCACTCGTCCTCTTGACCCCAGACCGATAAGTTGTAAGATCAAATTTATATTGTGCGATTGCTGACATCGATAAGTGACCGCTGCCGAGTTGTAAATATTAAAATGCGCATTCTTATCGGCACCAAATGTAAACACTGTGGCAGCGCCTGCACTCGTCCTCTTGAACCCATACTGATAAGTGATTGCACCAGGACCGTGTGTCGCATGATATGTTGAAAGTCCGATTTCACCCATCGATAAGTGACCCTGTCATATGATTTGAAGCAAGGTCAATTCATACCGCGCCAAAGTTTGAGAACCACTGCTCTATGGGAACAATTGCCTGGCATTTTTTATGAGTTATCCTAAATTATTATTTACAATCCTTAGGTAAGAAGATATTTAATTGATTTCATTAACGGAAGGGAAGATGTGTTCTGAGCAGGGGGTTAGCCAGGATAGTTTCTAGGAGAGGACAGGTTGTTGACAAACAATGCGACCTCGATTAACCGACTATAGATTATTGTTTTAACCGGTCAGTGTTGAGTGTAGAATTTTGTTACAGCTGCCACACAGTGATAGAGCTACTTTTCCTAGCTCTTCTCCCCCAAACTCCTTCATGATAGTGTTAAGAACATCTTAGAGGAAAAACAGTAGATTATAATTAATAAATTTTCAATTTTAGCATTAATTTTTTCAGTAAAATTTAATATAAGGTATTTGCTTTCGCAATGGTGCCCTCCTTTTTCCTGATTAATTGCACCCTAAAAAGTTTCTTAATAGTTTTCATCATGAACGGAAAAATTATTCCGATTATTTACAGCTGAAATCACTGTTATACAAAAGGAGAACATTTGATTGAATTATATTACGCTTCATTGTAGCAGCTGCTTTGCAGTGTTAAAATGATGTTAATTCTCTTTGACAACTATTCACTATGAGAAATAACTCTCTCGTTATAATTTTATCATTATGCCTTATTAACATGGTCTTTTGTTTACATTTCCTTTAATTACTCAGGATTAAATTACATTTTCACTTTTTCCGCAGACTTTCTTAATTATCTACATTTTCTGTCAAATATCCGATATTTCGATGTTCCCGAGCCATATACAGGTAGAGTAATCGCAGTTCTACTGTACTCGGATACCCATATTATCAGTAAACACATGGGGGGTATTATCGCCCTGGCAATGATGCCAAATCATGCTTTTTTCCCTCTTTATTTTAAGGGAAAGAAGTTACTCCCCACACACAAAGGACGAAGATAACCTGAAAGCTCTAATGGGCTTGTCATTGTTTCTCATACAACAGTGATTCCCATTTTGGTGGTTCGAGAAACCCAAGGAGTGCGCGCTAAAAATTCTGTAATGGCGCCTTAAGCAATAAAGAATTGTCCAATTATGTTATAAACATATGCATCTGCTTTTTGTGACAACAAGCATGTGCATGTTTGAAGCATTATAGATTTGTTTCTGCATCGATTCTAAATTTTAGAGGTTTCATAATTATAGGTAGTAAAATTTTATATTTTATAATTATAATTATAATGTAATATTTTTCGGTTGAAAGTCGTTCACGGAACAAAAAGCATTTGAAACCATGTATGTTGGGTTGGATTGTTTTACCTCTGAGCGGCACTTTTTTCCACTCCATGAGCTAAATGGCCAGGTCACATGGACCCCGAAGGCTCAGAGAAGGTTGGGGGAGGGGACTCACTGGATCAGCTGTTGGGAGACAGAGGGTAGCCTCCTGTCAAGGCCATCCAGCATGTTCTTTAACGTGCACAGGGTATGAGAAGGTTAAGGGAGGGGACCCACTGGATCCGCTGTTGGAAGACAGATGATAGCCTCCCGTCAATGCCATCCAGCGTGTTCTTTAACGTGCACAGGGTATGACTCTGCCGCATGCGGGACCACCGCTTAACGTCCGTGTTCTGCATGAATTTGCATAGTTCACGCAGAACGGAATTCAAGTTCGAGACAGCAGTTTCCTTTCCATCGGAAGCGACGCATGCGAGGGATTATGTCGAAGGACCACGCCATTGATGCGCCGCCTAGCTAAGCCGAACACTTAACTGTTGGCAGGCAGCGGTTACAAAGGGAAGTGCCCACGCCTCAGCGATACTCCTTTGAAGGAAAGAAGTATGACGCCAGAACCGCTCCTGTCTGATAGCCCTGAGAGAGAATTCCCCCGGCTCACGGCAAAGCGAACTCGTGAAGGACAGTCACGTGGTTGTGGCCAAGGACATGGACTCTGGAAGTTTCTAATTTTCGTCCGGCACCCTATTACACCCCCCTGGAGGAGAGTTAAGAGAGCCAATGAGAATTCTCCACGACAGCTTCCTTGGTGACTATGAGGTGAGAGAGGAGACTTTTGAGTCAGTGAGTTCTTCTTCTACTTGTGAGTGAGTCACTTCTTCTGCTTGAGAGAGGAGGGTAGATAGTTGGCTTACGATGGAACCGTAAGAGTTCAGCTTAGTAGAGAATGGGGCAGTTGAGCAAAGCGATCTGATCACGACAACCTACTGAATATGTAAGTCTGTTGAGCTTGTATTGGAATTGAGATATTTGATTGTGAAGTACTTGAATCTATGGAATCATGTCAGTATTGTTTAATTTGCGAATAAATGTCCTTTGTGTGTTGTAAGAAAATGTCTTTAACTGCTTTTGCAGACTCCTTTTGTCTGGGGAGGATGACTTTGGCTCCCAGTGGGATACCGGGCCATTAATTAATTAATTGATACTATACGATCACGGTAAAAACCAAATAAAGGGGGCTAAGAAAATCCTTAATGTTAAGAGATATGTTTAATATAAGTTATTCTCTTATAACTGTTGGCACAGTGAGCAAGGATGATTTATTGTAAAACCCCTATAGAATATTGGTGCCAAGATCCAGGATTTTTCGTCGCACCAAAAATCCCCTCCCCCTATAAAATATTGGTGCTCTAGTGACCAGAATTTTTGTTTTGTTAAAACAAACCTGGAGTGTAAAATGTGTGTAAAAGAATTGGTATTGTTTTGTGTGAGTAAAGTTACGGCATTTTGCTGGTTTTGGCCTAGTAGAAATGATGTCATATTGGTTATTGCGGATAGGTGTGAATTTATGGCCTGTGAAAAGAAAAATTGAAATTTAATATAATAATTATTTTTTATTAATTCTCTAAAGAGTTGGTTTTGCTTCGGAGTTTGGTAAGTCGTAAAGTATTAACAAATTATTGCACATGTGAAAATTTACCAAGCAGGTTGAATTGGTGTTTAGTTTTATTTTTAGTGGCATAAATAGGGTGATAGTGCATTTATCTAGTCCTTCGAAAGTTCTACCTTTTGTGCTCGTAAGAATAGTATATAGATATTAAGAAGGAGACACAAGAAGGAAACACGTTTTATGTTTCAATGAGGTCACAATGATGTTTATGTCAATATTCTTCTCAAGTGACTGATTCACATACAGCTGAAATGTAATATTCAAATGCTTACACAAAAAGTGAATGTTGAAGACTTGCATCTTCACTAGAAATTAACGTTGTTGTAAGAAATTGTAACATTAACACCCTAATACTTAAAAAAAAATGAATGGTTAAACTATTGTTACTGCCTGTATTCTCTTTCCTGTACAGGACGCCCTCTGTCTTCACTGTTTTGAGGCAATGCTTACGTTTTCTTTTAATGTGAGAATGCAGGTAGTGTTTTTCTTTCGCTTCTCTTTTTCAATCTTCTGTAATGTGGTGATTGAGTTTCTTTGAATGTTTGAAGTGTGAAATAACGTTGAAAGATTTAGCGCTGTTTGTGTTAGGTTCGGAAGTCGATTGAAGTTTGAGTATCCATAGTTAAGTGTAGCCGATACGATTCTGGGGGGGTCTTCAGAAACGAAAAGCATTAAGCTTATGGAATTTATATGAGTAATGCTACTTTCTATAGACAGTGTTATTTCAGATTTCCAAACAGGATACATATCATTGTCAAAAAAAAAAAACTTGTGTGTGCAACGAAAAATAGCCACCTTCATACTTATAAAATATAATGTACTTGTTCTAAGAATTTCTCACTAGTATAGAAATGTGTATTCTCATACAGGAAAAATAACTAATAGTGAAAACAACTTGTGTTTGCAACGAAAAACAGCCAACTTCACCCACACTTATGTGCTACGTACCAGGGAACTGTAGAACCAGGAAACCTGAAAAGAGCGTGAGATAGCGGCTTGGAATAACAGCCGCCGAATAGTCGTTTTTTCTTTCTTACAGTATTTGCGTTGTAATTTTCTGTTCTGAAGCGATTTTTTACAGCCATCCCACTACATTTTTATACTTTCTCTCTCGTCACAGTATGTTTTACAGTTATTGTGCCTTCCACTTCCAAAATATTCACCTATCCACTGAAATGTGTGTGCATTTACAGATATTCCAACACTCTTTACATTTTAGTGATTCTCATTGAATTAACCAACCATTTCGTTGTTTTTCTAACTTTCGTTTATGCATGTAATTTGATTTAACGACCTAGTCACATGGTGTATCTGGGTAAAGTACTGTCCATTTCATCTCTTTTCAGGTTTGTATGACAGTAAAGCAAACTTGCAATCAGTTTTTCATTCTAAATGCTTGTTGCCTGCATATCACTGAAATTCCTCCTCGTATGCCTTCCAAAAAGGTACATTGTAGGTTATCAACTCTAGTATTTGTTATCTTCAGGTATGAAGGCAGGAGCTGTGTAAACATGACAGGGATCAGTATCTGCCACCAAACACTTCAAGCTAAGAGGAGCACGTCAGTGTACGCGATATTGGCCTAGGGTTTTTTTTTTATGTCGAATGAATATTTTCATTACACGGGTATAGTCTTCTACCCAACTAGCGCTTCTCCGAGGAGTTAATGTGTGTCATCTCAATTTTAAACGTTCTAATAAGATTATTTCATAACCTAAAGACAGCCATCTGCAAGGAATCGGTATTAATTGCATTCCCTATAATATGGAAAACAGCATTCTCCCTTTGAATTTCATAGAAACAAATTCTTAATGGAACGATAATGCTGCTTTTCATCGTCTGATAATAGTACGAGATTTGCGTGTGCTTTAAATCTGAATGGTGTGATGTAGAGTGGGAACATCTCTTTCTCGTATCCAGACAGAAATGTTAATTTTTTCGAATTTAGATATTTGATTTATTGTTAAAGGGAAAATTAGGCCAGATGTGTTTTCTTCTAAATGTATATAGTTGTTAAGGTGTTCAGTGTTTCCTATTGCAGGATACAAAGTGGCTAAAACAGACAAAACATTTTTTGTCGGAATTACATACATTAACAATAAATCTATAGGCTTAATTTTATTGACCATTTACATTTTTACTCCCGTAGGTGGGTGGATAGGGGCCCCAGTGCATTGCTTTGCCCAGAGGACTACAATACTGTTAAGACGACACTGGTCATAGGCTATCACAAATTGGCTCCACCTCCACCTCCCACCCCATGATTTCTTCCTCCCGAAAACACTGGAAGAGTGAAAATCTTTCTACTATATTTTGCGAATCGAAGGCTACAGTTACGTGTTAGGTGTCAAATGAAAGCTCCTAAATTATTTCGAATACTGTCCACCTATTACTCCCCCCCCCCCCCCTCCCTATTACCATATTTTCGCAGGGTTTGACTTTAACGAGTAATATCTTAAATTAAAGATTGTGACGTCTTCAATGTCAGGGGATACCTCAAACATGACTCCAAAAGAGGGGAAAATGTGCTCGAAAATTTATGAGTCATGACTCATTATTGAAGGTAGGTGTTTTTAGTGACAATAATATATATATAAATAAATTTTAAAAAATGTAAAATGCTGTCTTTTTCTAGAGCCGTAAAAAGTAGAAAATAAACATAAGGATTTCGATGGTGCAATCAGTCAGTGAGTTCGTATTCACTTCAAAGGAAGTTTATTTCACTTCATTGAACATTTTAGGGGTAAACTTCCTTTGGACAAAGCCGCAGAATATCTGTAACTTAGTAGAACAGTAGTACTTCCCCACTATGAGGGAGAAAGGATTGAGCCACAAGAGCTGACCTTGACCCTGGAGGGTCGGTAGGCAGTGAAAGTAGCAGGCTGTTGCGGAACCCAATTACCGTCGATTTACCTAAACGTGATTACCGATTCCCTATCTTCCTTTGAAGTGAATACGAACTCAGTGACAGATTGCACCATCGATATGATTTAGGTTATTTTCTTCTTGTTAGGGAAATAATTTATATTTTTTAATCACAACTTACCTTTTTTTTACCGAGTGGCTGGCCAAGTTTTCTCGATTTTGCCAATTCTGCTTAATTTTACAATACCAATCCCAATTTTTACAACTCACCTGTATTTTGCCAAGGGCTTTGAATTTTGCCAACTGTCCAAGATTTTGCCAAGTTGCCTCGATTTTGCCAACTCGCATTGATTTTACAGAAAACAAATCCAAATTTTTACATCTTCCCTGAATTTGTCAAGTCACTTCAAAATTTGAGAACTCTTCTAGATTTTGCAAACTTGCATTATTTTGCCAAGTGGTTCCCAATTTTGCCAATTCCTCTATATCTTGCCAACGCTCCTAATTTCCCAAAAACAATCCCAATTTTGAGAACTCGCTTGTATTTTACCAAGTGGATTCGAATTTTGCCAACTGCCCTACATTTTGCCAAGTTACCTCGATTTTTGCCAACTGCCCTACATTTTGCCAAGTTGCCTCGATTTTTGCCAACTCACTATAATTTTATAGAAAAAAAATCGCAATGTTACATCTTACCTGAATTTTGCCAAGTAATTTCGAATTTTGCGAACTCCCCAAGATTTTGCCAAGTTGTCCCGATTTTGCCAATTCACCTGTATTTTACCAAATGAATTCGAATTCTACCAACTGTCCTAGATTTTCCCAAGTTGCCTCGATTTTGACAACTACCTTAGATTTCGCTAACTCCCTTTAATTTTACAACAAAAAATATAAATTTTCACAACTCACTTGAATTTTACAAAATCGCTTCGAATTTTGCGAACTCCGATTCACTTTGGGGAGTAGCTCTTCCACACGAGGAGCTACACCCAGTGGCGCACCTAGAGGGGGGGGGGGGTGCAAGGGGCAGTCCCAAAGGAAAAAAAAAATCACTAGAAATTTTTCCAAAAATCTTTTCCTAATTAAAATTCATTTTTTTATATTTATGTTGTGTCGTGTCTTCTATTTCTGTACTACTTATGAATTAGCGGTCACATCAGGTGGGAATACCTTATAGCTCTCATGAATCACGGCTGCTGTGAACACAAGGAGAACGAATCGGGCGGACCGAGCGCTACTTCGTTTGCCCTAGCCGGGCCAGCGAGCCCATCCCCCCCCTCCTCCCAAGATTAAATCCTGAGTGCGCCACTGGCTACACCCCTAGAGCTAACAATTGATGCATAGAACTATTTCGGGCAGTTGATCTCAGACATTTTTAAGAAATTTAGATCCGGTATCGCATTCAAGGTCACATTGGAGTCGGAGTGGTGGTCTAGGAATCAAAAGGCGATGATGGATTTCTAGTATTTTTAGATGTATGCTTGACAAGGTACACCTTGTAAGAGAAAGGATAGAAGCAGAAAAAGATAAAGAAGGTCAAGTGAGTGGATTGTTGTTTCAGTATAAAAAAATTTACGTCCACTTTGGTAGTTTTAAAAAATTCTTGAAAAATGCGTGTAACACATATGCTTAATATTTTTTCGCCTTCATTCCACTTAGTAGTGGTATAGTAGCATAGCAATTAAGGACCTCTACAGTCGATACTTTCATTGTTTTTCTGTCTCAAAACAGCTGTCGAGTGGGTCCCCTCCCCCAACCTTCTCTGAGCCTTCGGGGTCCTTGTGACCTAGGCATTTAGCCCATTGTGTGCAAAAAAAGTGCCGCACAGAGGTAAAACAACCCAAACAACCCAAAGTCTTCGTTCCAGTTACTAGCATTCTAAATGGTAGGACAACGCCCCTCCCTAAATTCGGGCCTGATTGGTTGGATTGATAGAGCCGGCATCACTCTGCTTACTGGTTGGTTGGATTGGTAGGGCTGGCATCACTCTACTTACTGGTTGGTTGGATTGGTAGGGCTGGCATCACTCTACTTACTGGTTGGTTGGATTGGTTGAGCTGGCATCACTCTACTTACTGGTTGGTTGGATTGGTTGAGCTGGCATCACTCTACTTACTGGTTGGTTAGATTGGTTGAGCTGGCATCACTCTACTTACTGCTTGGTTGGATTGATAGGGCAGGCACCACTCTATTTATTGGTTGGTTGCATTTTTAGAGCCAGCGCCACTCTCCTTACTGGTTGGTTGGATTGGTTGAGCCGGTACCACTCTGCTTACTAATTGATTGAATTGATAGAGCCAGTACCCACCTACTTACTGATTGGCCATCATAAATCAAAAACGTTGCAATAGTTAAAAGGATAAACATTCTTCGGCTTTATTTCGCACCTGGAGCTTTTGATTTTAAATTGTCTGCCATTGTTAAACTGGACGTTATAAGCGTAAAATACACAAAATTTCTTTTTACACTATTGCAGTTTAAGATTTGCTTGAAGGCTACTTATTCAGTGGTAAAATTATTAATGTTTACATTATATATCTAAATATTTATTAAGTAAATGCATAAATTGCGAGGTCAAGAGAGAATAGAACATACTTTGCATTAACGACATCTGTTTTTTTTTTCTTTTTCCTAGCACAATAAAATTTACTTTTAAGCACAACATTTTTGTTGCTTGAGCAAAAATGCATGAGAAGTATTTCAACTGCGTTATCAAAAAATTCTTTTAGTTTCTGGGTCTAAATTAGGTAAGGTCTAAAAGAGATTGAAGGATAAACATGGTAATATCATCAAAGGCAAGGATTCAATCATGGCAAGGTCATTGAAGGTGAGGATCCTCTAATGGCAAGGCCATTGAAGGTGACGATCCTGTCATGGCAATAACAGGAAACTTAATGCTTTTGATTCTAGATGCTTACGAAGTATCTTTGGCATTAGGTGGTTAAACTTTGTAAATAATGATGAGGTTAAAGGACAATTGTAGTATTTGTATGGCAACACCCGAACTTCCGCTATTCAGAGAGAGTACTAAATCTTTTTGGGTGATGCCATGTTTTTCCTATCTGTGTCTAGAGAGTCCTTCAATCACTTAATTCAAAACATACAGCGGAGAAAGGACCTGTCTCAACGAACAAGACTTTACTGATAATTCATGCTATGTCTGTTTATTTAATCATCGAGGTGAGTGAGAAGTCTTTTCGAATTTTGAGCGTTGACTAAACATCAAAGCCAAACATATCAGTAAAATTTCCTTCAAATATAAATTTCCAAACATAAACAGAAACTGAACTTTGATGGTAAATTTTGAATTTAGAATGCCATCTTTAAATAATGAATTCATAACTTTTTCTACTGTGGGAAGCTACCGTGGTTAGATGCTTTCCATCGATGAGCCAGCCTAATAAGGGATCCCACTCCCGTTTCAGCATGGCCCTCGACTTCGCCTTTTTCATCAGGGATGCCACCTGACAGCACCCCAGCATTACCAGCCAGCTGGGACCCCAACTTCGCAGAAGCTGTGTCGATGAGCTCGCTTTACCAGGAACCCCAATCCCAGTCAGCTGGGCCCTCAGCAACAGGCCTCTCCATCGGGGCTGCAGCCTACTGTGGCACCCAGAGACACCAATCGAGTAAGTACCCCAACTTCGCAAAGGCACCCTAAGCCTCTATCAAGAGGCTTGCCTTTGTTCTAAGGTAAACCTGGAGAGGTTACCTTAGAACAAACGTAAGCCTCTCCAGGTTTGGCCATGTTGCCCATATGCATAACTACAGAATGGCGATAAATTCCTAAAGGCCGCAGAAAGAGGGGGAGACCTATGATGCAGTAGGCTCAGGACAGGCGTGTTTGGAGAACTAAATTGCACAATCTAGTTGAACCTCCATATGTTTGAGAATGATGACTGCTTGAGTATGATGATGATGATATAGACAGTCGTTAAATTGGGATGAACATATCAAATATTTGACAAAAAGATTAGTGAAATAATTCCAAAATTCCTTTATATTTGATATTTTGTGAATTTTGCATTTTTAAAGTTTGTATATAATGCTTGGATTAAGTCATATTTAAATTATGGAATAATATATTGGGGAGGAATGTATTACAGTAACGTTAATTCATTTGGTTAGTATCCAAAACAAAGTAATTACATGTATATTAAGAAAAAGAAGATATGATAGCGTTAAATGTTTTTATAATGATCTACAAATTTTACCATTACTGAAAATTTATGTTTATAATATAATCTTATATTTAAAAAAATTACAGAGAAAGTGACATTAAAATAGTAATACAAAATATGGGAACAAGTGCACATATTAATTTTATTGTACCACTTCTGAGGAAAACCATTAACCAAAAATATAATATATATTTGGTGCCAAAAATATTCAATAGTTTACCAGAAATCGTAAAAGATGAAATAAATCTACTTACGTTTTTCACGAAAACTAATAAATTGGATTTATGAAATTAAGATATAGAAAAAATTTTGAAATTAGAGGCACTGTTTCTATATTTCTGATCTTTGAACCTTTTTCTTCTTTCTTTTGATCTCTCTTTTAGACGTTAAAAATTTGAATGAAATAATTATTGCAAATACAGTTATTTCGGTAAATCTGTTACTTTCTATATTATTGATGTGAGCATGATAGAAAGTACTAATATTGTAATATATTAAAAATGTTGCATTTAATGTCCATTTATGTGTTAATTAACCTGGTAAACACACGTGCGAGTCTTTGAACTCTTGTGGTGTTGTGAATTTCCAAAAATAACTTATCAATAATTGTAATGTATCGTGAGTAATATGAATGGAAAAAAAGACTACTACTATTATTAATGAGAATAACATCCTTCAAAAACACTGGTTTCTTAAATGAAGGAAAATCCTTATGTTAAGTCAATGGGAAGCTAACATCTAAGCTCTAAACTTCTAAAAATTTTTTTTTTGTTTTGAAAAATGTGATTGGCAAGCAGCTGCTTACGGGGAATAAGTATTGTAACAAAGCGTTTAATAAAATAAGTTTGTATTTTAGAATTTTGTGTAAAGGACCTGGCTCCGAGCCCCGGGTAAGGCATGGCTGTTTGTGTCGTTTTTCTGCTGAGGGCCTGCCATCCTCACAGACCTTCTACTATGGCATACAAACTGACAGTCTCCTGTCAGACCTCTGTGGCAAGCAGCTGCTTGAAGGGGTATTTATTTATTATTTGAGCCGTCCTGTGGCCGAGTGGTTAGCGCGCTTGGCTACTGATCTAAGGTTCGAGCCCCGGGTAAGGCATGGATGTGTGTGTCGTTTTTCTGCTGCGGTCCTGCCATCCTCTCAGACCTTCTACTATGGCATATAAACTGACAGGCTCCTGTCAGACCTCTGTGGCAAGCAGCTGCTTGAGGGGTAAAGAATCCCTTCACTGTTCTTCAGTTTTGCATAAGTTTCTTAAGACTGGCATTGCTGTTGTTAAATATTCAAACTTCCATAACTCATTAAATACTGAATGAATATTTTTGAAAATCGAAATATTGATTGAGATCTTTATCTGCAATCTCATTTTTCAAAACAAAAAGCTTATTTTAGGAGTTACAGAGTTTTGGCGTTAGCTTCCTATTGACTTAACTTAGGGATTTCCCTTAATTTATGGAAACCAGTGTGTATCTGAGTGTAGTTTTCCCTTGTCCATGGGGCGGGGGTGGCTAAGTCGGTAGCGCGCCAGGCTCGTAATCTGTAGTTCCCAGGTTCGAGTCCCAGCTGGGTCAGCATTGAGATTTATCTCCGCAAAATTCCTCGCCCTGCCCTCGGTCAATAGGGGACACCGATGGGCTTGGAAAGGCCGCCGTCCTTCGGATGGGACGTTAAGCCGTGGCCCCATGTGTGGGAGAGACATACCCTGTGCACGTTAAAGAACACGCTGGATGGCCTTGACGGGAGGCTACCATCTGTCTCCCAACAGCTGTTCCAGTGGGTCCCCTCCCCCAACCTTCTCTGAGCCTTCGGGGTCCATGTGACCTGGCCATTTAGCCCATGGTGTGCAAAAAAGTGCCGCTCAGAGGTAAAACAACCCAACCCAAATCCCTTGTCCATTATTCTCAATGGCCAAATCTTAAGTCTCAAGGCAGAATTTTTTGGGATATGCCGTAAGAGCTGAAAAGTCGCTAGATCTACTAACAAAGTCAGTGTTTTATTTTGTTCCCATTGTTATACTATAACTATAGTTTTATCTATCTATATAAGGGGTACCCAGTTACGTACACATTTCCATGGGGTACGTGAAGCATAAAAGGTTGAGAACCAGTGAGAGAATAGTTTATGTAGCAAATTTTAGTCCATGGATCTGTGAGTATACAGCGTGTCCTTCCAATATTTAGATATTTGCATGTAAGCCGTTATGATTCCAACACCTTATGCAAGTTGCAACAATACTGCTTAAGCATTCATTCTGATGACTTCACTTCTGTTTGAGACACGTGGAATGTATGATCGTTACTCAATTTTTGCAGTTTCATTTATTTCTTTAATGCGGCATTTGTTTGAATATCCAGAATTAAGATTTCGGAAGGTCAATAACTCTTTTCGAAAAAGAATTTGCCCGTAATTTGTCCATTGGAAGCTGAATAAAAATTTCTAAATCTACAATAGATGATTTATTAAATGTTTTTTGAAACGTCTTGTTTTTAAGCTTTAAGTTAGAAAAATAGAAATTAACTAACGTTTAAATCAGTTTATATATTTCGTGTTCTATTCCTCGCAGTTTATAACTGAATCATTAAACTTGTCTTTCCCAGTGTACACCGGTTGTGCTGATCAATATGCACGAATGTTCAAAGCAAGAACTGGATCCTGTGTGAGGACATTCAAGAGCCACACGCAAGTGATCATTCAGTTGGAGGTAAGTGGCTTTAATAATAATATCATTGGTAAACCATCTGGGCCGTCCCGTGGCCGAGTGGTTAGCACGCTTGGCTACTGATCTAAGGGACCTGGGTTCGAGCCCCGGATTAGGCGTGGATGTGTGTGTCGTTTTTCTGCTGAGGTCCTGCCATCCTCTCAGATCTCCTACTGTGGCATATAAACTGACAGGCTCCTGTCAGACCTCTGTGGCAAGCAGCTGCTTGAGGGGGTATTTATTATTATTTATTTATTATAAACCATCTGGATTGCAAAATTCATGAGGATAAGCATCATGTTACCCGTTATATTGCTTTGTAAGGATCCAAGTTTCACCTCCATAGAAAACTCTAGAAAAGGCCAAACCATTAGATAGCCCAATTTCAGTTTTTAGATGTATATAAATAGTACCCCCTCAAGCAGCTGCTTGCCACAGAGGTCTGACAGGAGCCTGTCAGTTTATATGCGATAATAGGAGGTCTGTGAGGATGGCAGGACCTCAGTAGAAAAACAACACACATAACCATGCCTTACCCGGTGCTCGAACCCAGGTCCCTTAGATCAGTAGTCAAGCGTGCTAACCACTCAGCCATGGGACTTACTGCTGGAAAAATCATAGATGGTCGGTTTTCTTTGACCGATCTGTCCAGCAACCTTATCATATAGGGACAGGTCCTTTATTTCATTTCTACAGAATCATTTGATGAGGGACATTTTACTGCCAAATAAAAACTATCCCAAAATTTTTGAAAAAAGAAATGCATTTTATTCAAGAGAGTTTGAGTTTTTTACAAGGGAGATGGCTATACAGACCAACTTGGGGGTTCTATACAATTCATGATGAAAACACAAAGAGATGTGCGACTCTTATTACACAATCTAGATAGATTTTTAAATTATTGAGGATTTATGTAAAAATATTTTACTTATAAAGTCTTCAAGTACCCCAAAATTTCGGTACATCTGTGGAGGAAAAATCTTCCGCTGTGTTTTCTGTTTGTTTGTGGGTTGACAGCCCCAATTGAATAGATTCACAGGATATGTTTATCAGCTGGTGGATAATCCTGAGCAGAGGTCATCGCAGGCACCTGAACTCTTTGCTTCTATTGGCATCGTCAAATTCTACATTGGAGGAAGTCTTCCAGTGTAGATGGCTTCAGCCTTTAGTGGTAGGGGAACGGGTCTTTGCCCTATGTCTGCGATTAGGGGGCTGTTTGATATTGTCGGCATTCCCTCTCTCAATAAACATAGTTTCTTTAACCATCCCACTAACCATTTTCTCTCCATAGGTAGTTGGAATGTGAGGACTCTGCACAGAGCTTTTTCTCTTGATGTCCTCACACAAGAATTCCACCGTTATAATTTAGATATTCTCGGCCTGCAAGAGACCAGACGGACAGATAAAGGTCAGATTCTTAAAAAATAATCTTAAATTTCTCTTTTCAGGGAAGGAAGACAATAAGCATCACCAAAGCGTGGGTCTGCTTCTAAGCAGACATGCTAGTGATGCTCTTCTAGGATATGAGTGCATTAATGAAAGGTTTCTCACTGCAAAATTTCAGACAAGCATTAAAGACTTGAATGTTATCTGCTGTTATACCCCTATTGAGGATGCCGATGAGTATGAGAAGGATAGGTTTTACGGACAACTTCAGGATATTTCGAATTCTGTCAAAAAATGAGATATTACCCTTGTTCTTGGTGACTTCAATGCCAAAGTTGGTACTGACTCTGAGCTTTGGGAAGGAGTAATAGGCCCTTTTTGCAGCACCAATAGCTGCAATGGCATTGGGCAACGTCTCCTACAGGTGAGTAAACTCAATGGTTAAAGAATAACTAACACTTATTACAAACACCGCGAAATACATAAGTACACGTGGGTTTCACTTGATGGGCTGCATAAGAATATGATTAATTATATATTAATTAACAGCAAATGGGCTAGTTCTGTTAGGAATACCAGTCATATAGGGGAGACGTGTATTAGATCCAAGATTCCCTCTGGCTCTGGCACCAGATCAAACGAGCTTTCGCCCTGGCACATTTGAACGTTTCAAGGTTGGGGGACTTCGGATATCCACGACCCCCCCCCCCCCCCAAGCCTTGTTCTGAGCCTTACGAGCTCCAGTGAAATCTGGATTCCACCACGGTTTTGGAAAGTGAGGAATCCGTGTCGAAGTTTGAGGAATTGTTGATGCAGCTGCATTTACGATAAAGTCCGTTATCTCCACTACTGCCACATCGATGGGCTCCTGGCTGAGAGAGTGGTCATCGAGCTTAGAGAGCAGTCAAACCACTCCAGTCAGCCCAATCAAGCCTCCACTGTGAGACACGTGAAGGGTTGTAAGGCCCCCCCATGGGAGTTGGTGCACAATAAGGGAGGTGATCGCTTCCGTACAGGTTGTCCTCGACTTCCCATGTAAAGATTGGAAGGATCGAGGAGGAGCAGATGGTCAGGTCAATGCCAGTGAAAGTGAGAGTTGGGGAGTGAAAGTGAGAGTTGGGGAGTGAAAGTAAGTAGTGACACCGGTATTCAGCAGGGAGAGAGAAGGATCCAGGAGACACTGCTCCAGGACTCCGCCCATCCCGTTGGTGTCAGCACTGCCCCATAGTGGACTGTGTCCATTGAAGTCCCTCCATTATGTTGAAGAGGGATAGTAGCTAAAAGACGATGTCATCAAGGTCTTCCTGGAAGACAATGCTTCCAGGTGGAAGATATACAGAGCAGACAGAGCGAGAACCCCACGAAGAGGTGGATGGCTACTGCCTCTATGTTGGTGGTGAGGGGTACAATCTGGAATGGTGAATAGTTGCTCACAAGGATGGCAACATCCCACGAGCTAGACCATCTCCATCCGATAAACTAGTGTAAAATGCTGGATCGTGGTTCTTGTGTCTGGCTGCAAGTATATCTCCTGCAGGCACACACAGATGGGCTGGTGTGCCTGAAGGAGGGCCTTGATGTCGTAAATATTCCTCTGGAATCCACAACAATTCCATTGTAGGAGGTTGGCCATCTCAGGACTTAGAAGAGTGGGCAGATGACGAATTCTTATTCAACTTAACCGCCACAGAGGTCGGTTTAGTGAATAGGGGGCAGTAGGTATCCATGTCCTTGGAATCGACTGAGGGCATGGATCGGTGACCGCACATTGTGGAGGTGTGAAGATGATTTAGTTTTTGAGCCCCAACGGGGGCCCCTTTGATTTGGAAGGTCTAGCTGTTTAAGGACATGGAGGAGGAGGCCTTCCAGTGGAGGTGGAAGACTGAATTGCAGGAATGGAAACTGGGGTTGATTTAGAAGCGACACCACCCTCGTTTTCGCCTGTGTCAGGAGGTATTTTGCTGCAGGTGAGAAACATTCAGTAAGTGGTACACTGATGTCAGTCTGCACCGTAACCGAGGTAATTGGAACGATCGGCTTTCCAATGACTGCACTGGCATAGGATACCTTGCCAGGTGGGGCTGACGGTGCAGTGAGCTTTCTCGCCTCAGCATAAGAGATGTTGTTCACAACTTTCAAACGTTGAACCTCCTTTTCCTCCTTCCTCTTCGGACAGTCACGGGAGTATGCTGGATGCTCGCCACTACAGTTAACACAGCATGCCTTTTCTGCTGTGCAGTCAGGATCGAGATAATCCTTACTGCCACAGCGAGCACAGGTGGGTTTGCCCCAGCAAGCTGTGTGGACATGAATGTATATCTGACACTGAAAACAGCGCAGAGGGTTTGGAATATGTGGCCGTACCTCACAATGCAAAAATAGTCTGCTTTGAAGGAAGAAGGCAGGCATGACATGTTAAATGTCACAATCAGTACCCAGGAGGGTACCAATTTACCATTATGGTGTGTCGAAATCCAGTGGACTGCTGTTATTCCTTGAGGTGTGAGCTCTGAGAGGATTTCCTCCTTGGTGACTTTGAGGAGGCCCCACTCAGTTATCACACCCCGAGAGGAATTTAAAGGTTTGCAGGGAGTGACTTCAACAGCCACCCCACCAATCTCTTTGACATTCAGGAGCAGTTCAGAGTGTTTGGAGCAAGTGGTCTCAACCTGCAAGTCGCCAGGTCATAAACGCTTGACGGATTTCGGCTCTCCCGCAAGACATTTCAAACCTTTGTAAACAAAAAATGGGGACATGTCCCCAAGTACCTGATCACCCGTGGAGTGGATGATCAGGAATCTTGGGAACGAAGACACAGACAAAGAATACGATGGCGTTGATAACTGAGACAATGAGGAAGATGGGGCTCATGTCGAACCCTCTTAGCAGTATTGATCGCATTAATTTTCTCTACTCTCATGTTTGTTTTTGTGGAGTTCAGTGCCCACTGTCCCCACCCTCCACGAAGCCCAACAAAGGGATGCCCAGTCGGGCATTAAGGCTACACAGGCACTATACCCTCAAAGACAGTGAGCCAAGCCCTCGCAGATAAATAAAAGGAAAACGAAAAGAAAAATTGTGAAAAAAACCTTTCTTCACAAAAGGAACTAAGTAAAATATAACAAAATTGTGAATGGCCAAACTGGCCTCACAAAGAAAGGATAATGACAAAAAGAAAATAAGTTGTGAGGAAACTCGCAAACCCGTACCCAGACCATGGGCAAGGACACTCACTGCTCTGCATAGTTGACCCTAGTAGGACCTGCCACCAGCCCACTACCTGCCCACTGCCACCAGCTGATCCTGGGGGGACCACCCCAGGAGCTCCCATTTACTGGAAGCAGAGACCAAACAGTGTATAACAGAGGCTCCAGAATCTGCTGCCCAGCCCTGTTACAGACAGGCTCCCCAATGGCAAAACGGCCAAAGGGGACCCCACCAGTCATGAGCAGAGGAGAGAAGACAGGAACCCCTGAGCAAATGCAAAGATTCTCCTTTCTTGGGACATGGATCTCCACGCACAGCGAACACGCGGGTGAGTGTTCAGGACCCTGTGAAGGTACCTGAACCAGTGGAACCTTCACAGGGTGGTCCCCTCACCTCATACAAGAGCTTGCACCAAGGGGCTCTTAATTAACATTTGCTCTGTCATTCATTAACTAATGTGAATTTTTTATTTTAATTTCCTCAGTCACGTTGGTTGGGGTTTTATGGCACAAGAGCAAGAAAGGCAACAAAGGCCAACAAAGGCTCTAAAATTGGAATCAACGTCAAAGTGCTGATTTACTAATGGATGTTGAACAGTCCAGTTTATCTCATTATTTATCAATAGCAAGGTAAAGGACATTTAGTCCATAACCAGAGTTAAAATCAAGACACGAATCAACACATTATTGTACCAATATTTATAACATTCTCTTTTAGATCACTATGTAGTAGTTGTCATATTCAAATAAGAGGAATGAAGCCTATAGATTTAGGATACATAATAAGTATAAATAAATACATCCTCAAGCAGCTGCTTGCCACAGAGGTCTGACAGGAGCCTGTCAGTTTATATGCCATAGTAGAAGGTCTGACAGGATGGCAGGATCTCAGCAGAAAAAAAAACAATACGAACATCCATGTCTTACCCGGGGCTTGAACCCAGGTCCCTTTGATTGGAAGCCAAGCCACACGGCCACGACATAAAGGTGTAAAAGAGAAAAGTTTTTCTTTTTGTTTACGAGGAAAAAATATAATGTAAATGTAACTAAACATTTACTTTCGAAAACTAGTGTTGCATAATTATGATTTTCCAAGAGAATTGTTTTCTGAGAAATATCTTTTTCATCTCAGTATTAATGAATTTATTATATGGTAAATTCAATATACTACATCAAAGCAATGAGGTAAAGCAGGGGTTTAAGTATTTTGAGTTCCATAACAAGTAGCATTTTCAGATGACTTTTGCAACCTTCTGTACATCTGTATATGATCAGAAAGAAAATTTCCAGCCCTTATGCAATTCAGTTTGGTTATTATTGATTGATCTCATATGGTGGTATGCAAAAAAATCCTTTTCATTGTTCCTGAAAATTCAAAAAATGAAAATGCAGCAGATAGTTGTATTCCAAAAGAAAAAGACGTACAATTAACAAGCATTATAATAACTATTAACTGTGATGTGAAGTTTTTTTTACTTATTTCAGGTTGCAATCATGGCTAAAGTTGGTTGGACATGAAGATGTGATGCCATTGCAAAACTATTATACTCTTACGTATAATAATGGACTGTTACACCCTGCACATTTTTCACAGTGATGTTTCACAAGCACAGAAAAAATACGTTTGATAAAATATGCTTTGCCATGCACGGATTTTCCACCTGAAGCACCAGCACCTCCATTACCTAGTAATAGTGGTAGGAAGTGTTATTACCTGATTTATGTTCTGCCAGCCCTAATTTGTCATATCATGATTACATTAAGGTGTCAGATCATTATTCTAATCAGGTACATCATACACCGAAAACGAGGAAAATCCTTAATTTGCGTTCATGCTAAAGAGGCAAGTGCTTAATTTTGAAAGCAAACCAAATCTGCTTAGAGTTTTGCAGCAGAAACTATCTCCAGCCGATTATAAATTTGCCTTCTCACAAATTAAAGCATCCAAAATTCATCCTAAAGGTTGGAGCAATGATGATAAACCTGTTACACTTAATATTTATTTGCAAATGCCAAGTGCATATGAAATATTTCGAAAGCAATTAGCCTTTCCTAGCAAAATGACTCTGAATCCTAAAAAAAACAAACGCAAAAAATGACAGAATCAGATAAATTGTATCTTTTGATGTTTGATGAAATATCCATTAAAGCTGGATTAACTGATAACGAAAAGCAAAATCGTGTAATTGGATACGCTAATTTTGAAACAACTAAACCACAACTAGCAAAGTGATCACCCTTGTGATTATGAATAGGGGTATTGTGTGCAATTGGAAACAGTTGGTTGGTTACTTTAACACTGGAATTCGTTCCACCTTCTGAATTGAAGAAAATAATCAACATTGGTATTGATGAACTGCAAACCTATGGTCTTAAGATCATTGGGATTGTTTATCATCATGGGCCATGCAACCATGCTCTTGTGAGGGATCTTTGTATAACAGAGGAAAGGCCATTTTTCCATGTAAGTGATAACAAAGTATTTGCGTTTTATGATACACCACATTTGCTGAAAAGTGTTTAGAATAACTTTGAAATTTATGACGTCCACTTCGAAGATGGCAAAATTGTTTCTTGGCAGCATCTGTGTCAATTTCTTAAATTAGATAGCGTTACCAAATATCGTGTTGCACCTAAGCTAACTGAAAAACATCTTACATTTTGGGGATTAGGCAACATGAAAGTTAAACTTGCAGCACTAGTTTTTAGCTACTCTTTGTCAGCTGGATTTTGTGTCTATACCACTTTTGGTCAGATCTCAGCAGAACCAGCGTTTCCAGCTGATTTTGTTAATCAGATGGATGAGCTGTTTGAGAGTGTAAATGGCAAAACTTTATTTAGTCCGAAACCATATACTGGTGGAGTTACTGAAAAACTGGTCTTGAACAACTCTGGGTTGACAAAATAAAATGGGTTTAAACCTGGAAATTAGAACCTCCCTGCAGAAAGGATGGATCTTAATTTTAAGTGCATATGTCCAAATGTGGAAAAAAACTGGTTTTTCTTGATGAACAGATTAATCAGGATGACCTAGAAAATGTATTTTCCTCTCTGCATAGAAGGGGAGGTTTTAGAGATAATACAAATAGTGCACAATTTCAGGCTGAAATTGGTGGTATGATGGTTCACAATATGTTTAAACGCAAGTCGACTAACTGTGAAGATGACGAAAGCAGAAATCTAGTAGATTTAAAGTTTTTGGATAGATCTTTCATTAGCCAAAATCTGTTTCATGAAAGCACTAGCAAACAGCTAATGGAAACTTTCTTCAATGAAGATGAACTATTTTGTTCAGAATTCAGTTCTTCTCTCCTGGAGGTAGGAAAAAAATGCATTGGCATATATAACTTTTTTTTTCTGAACAAAATTTTGAAGAACGCTAAATACAATGTATGCTGTTCGATTTTGCTTGCATTAAAAGAACCTGATAATAATAGATTAATGCTGTACTTAGAAGAATACCGGGATATTACTTATGGATTGAAATGGCTATCTGATTTTGTAGTTGAAGTTTTTGAACGTTTTTCAGCCGTATTTCATAAAAACATTGATCAGTTCTTTCATTAGAAATATGTTTGTCAGATGCAAACTGCTACAAACTGAAACAAGTAAATTCTTCTTGGCCAGATCATGAACATTGGGAAACCATTATATGCCGGTAGATCTATTTCTTAGGAAAAAGAAGACAAGGTAGAAAAATGCATATTAACTCTGGTGTCTATTCTTGAAAACAAGATTACAGTAAAGTTTTCGGTTACTACTTTTGCATCCTGTAGAAATTTTAATCAAAACTAATGGGTGATTGGGGAAAATGCAAGTGGTATTATTTTGTTAGTACTTATACAACATAAAAAGTATTTGCCTTAGTTGTTATAAATGGAAAAACTTCCTATATGTGCCCTGAAAAGTAAATAAACTAAAGCATATTGATGATGGAATCAATGGCTGAAATCATATTCATTTAAACCAATGATCGGGCGTGAGCAATCTTGTTGAGAACGCAAATCGCTGTCCTATTTTCCCTTGAAGAGAGTACAATTTAAGTGTTTAAATTGTAAATATGCTGTAGTTTATTCCTTTTGCAGAGGGCGCACATAGGAAAACAGCTGTGACGTGAGTTTCAACCTTATTTCAACGCTCATTTACCTTTAGATGGGCCGTATTTCAGATAGCTTATCTCAAGCTTTAAACTATGATGTAACTCGTTAAGTTGAAATCCCGCCTAATTTTCGCTCCCCCCTTAAAGGGGAGGGGATAATGGTGGTGGGCATAATTCGATGTAGTCGACGACGGTTCTCATGATCATGCATTTGACTCACACTCTTGGCCCTCTTGTTCAGAAAGCACGGTAAAGAAAAGACTTTCCTCTTTTTCTCAAAGGGGAGAAAGGGGGAGCATCTTTTTATTGCTGACATACCCCAAATCAATGAAATCAAAATCAAAAGTGTCATAAGCTGTTATTTGACATACATGCTACTGTCGGCCTTCAAATTTCAAAGATATAACAATTCACATATATTTCCTTCTGTTCCTTTTCTGGGTTTTTTTTGGCGGGAGGGGGGGGGAATTTTATAATTTGTAACAGCATCAATGTCACAATATTTCCTATGACGCATAGTCTATTATTTTCCTTCCTCATGTTCCAAAGATGAAATTATGAAGAATGATCCTGAAGAATATTACCACTTTTAGGGGATTTTGCTATAGTCCACGTAAAAGAAAATTATATGCTCTGCTTCATAAACCTTCATTTAATACATGAATTTTTATCCATCGCATTCGAATGATATAGTGGAAAAACCTTTGACTAGCGAAAGACAATAGAAAGATAGGTAAGGGTAAAAATGCATTCCTTGTGGTTGTAATTTCAACCATTTGATCAGACATTAAGAATCGGACCATACAGCTTTCATTATTTTTTCAAAATACACCTTTACCAAATTACTGACTATATGCGTTTAAAATCATACATACAAAACTCAGTTTCATCTAGTAATGTCTACTTTTTTTTGTTCCAATTAGAATCAACATTAATATTTTCTTAAAAGTCATTTTGATAGCATGATAGTTGCGGAACCCCCCCCCCCCTCTCTTGTGCATAACGGAGGCAATATATTGATGTAAATGAAAACCTTGTCACCTTCAAATACTACAATTAAAATTAGCAACATAAATACATCGCCTGCAATATTTGTTTTAACATTTTTCAACTTTTTACACCATTAACGGCCATAACTGCAACTTTAGGAAAATCGCAAATTGTGACTCGCAGTATTTCGTCAATAACTATAAAACAAAATTACAATTGTTTTAACTCAAAAAGTTCATGTCTAGTGATAGATGACACGGTTAGCTTTAAGCTCGGTGGGTTACCTGCAACGATAAAATTTACTTGTATTATAATAAAAAAATATAAACAAATCTAAAAAAACTAGAAAACCTCTTTTTATTCGAAAACTAAATAAAAATAACTATTAGCACAAATCGAACGCTAATCTATATATTACAGTTGCTTACAACATTTTAACGTATTTCACTAGACCATGTTTTCTGCAGTGGAAACAAAATATTTGTTTGTCGTCTCTTTTTATAGGAGAAACAAAAATTTGAAATGCTATTCATAGGGAGAAAAATGTATATACAGATATTATTATTAAAGGCAAATTTAGGTGGTTTATATAATTTAGAATGAATTTCATGCACAAAATATTCTTTTTTTTACACATGAACAGATATGCAATAGCGAATTATTTCTGAAAAAATGCCGATGATTAATGCAAATCATGTGCAAATTCGCTGCGAGTTCGGTCGCACAAATCTAAATGACGCAGAATAAATATATAGTAATTCAATAACATTCCTTATTAAAATGACTTTTGTTTAATATTCTGGTTGAAGCAGAATGACGTTATATCCACTCTCTATGGTATATCGTGCCCATCGCGCCCTTATTTTGTGCGTTCACCGGTAGTAGAAGCCGGCGGTTTTCGGGAAGCGCAGTGAGAGTTGCGACTGCACAATGAAGGCTACGGGATAGTTCATATCTGGCGAAGCAATAAGCATAGAATTATTATGAAATAACGTAAATTAAATAAGAAAAATCACTTTATTGATTAAGTTCTTAGCAATCTGTCTATTTATCCAACATTTATGCGGTAGAAGTTTTCAAATCATTTCCTTCTATAGCTTTCAAAAGTTTAATTTTTCTTTGCAATAAAATATTTTATGCGTGCTAAGCGTATTTTATATATCTATTTAATTTTTTACTATTATTTAATTTCACCATAATCATAATCAGTTAATAATATTTCAACTAGATTAAAGTAAATATATAAACCAACTTGATATCTGACATATACTTAAACCATCAGATGTCAGCTGGGACCTCTTCTCAGACGAAATTCCGTCTTGTCCATTGACCACAAGCTTTTGCTATACGACATGGTCATACGTCTCATCATATCATATGCTTCCTCTATTTGGGCGAACACTACTTCCACCAATATCCAAAAGATTCAGGTCTTGCAGAACAAGATCTTGAGATGTGCGGTCGATGTCCCATGGTTTGTAACTAACAGACAAATTCATAAATATCTGGGCATCGACCATATTTACTCTTATATTAAGTTTCTTTAACGTGGCTTTTTTGAGTCAGTTCAAAACAGTCCACATGAAATCATATCCTGCGTGCTTGACTACAACCATGAAGTCATGAAAAGTTACAAGAGGCCTAAACTAATGGCTTTCAGCAAAGATAGTTATCCATTTTAGATCTCTTGTTCATTCTTACTACTTTATATTGATTTTTAATGCCCTTCGGGGCCAACCACTTGTGGTTTAAATTTTTACGTGCTTTTACACTGATTCCAACTAGGCACATGTTCAGATGGAAGAGGTTAGGGTTACCCAAGTACCTGGTACTCTGATAATCATTTACCGATCTATGATCTAGAACATATACTTGGCACCATGGAGGTAGGAAGATAAGAGGAGGAGCCCTAAGCACTTGAAAATGATGGTTCGGCGACTTCGCGGCAGCCGTGTTGTTCTATTCAAAACATTGTTCAGTAGTATAGGTGAGTAACGAAGTGTTGCGCTATAAAAATTTAATTTTTTTCGACATTTGTATTACGGCAGCCTGTTCAGCTTACGGCTGCACGAATCGCCCTTCAAAAAAGATACCAGGAATTACCTTTCATCGGTAAGTTTGTCATTTTTATAAAAGTTTAAATAATTATATAAAGATACAAGCAACTTCGTGTTGAAATTACGCCGTTATGAAATCGGTTTTATTTCGAGTTACAAACCTCGATTCTTCACCAGATTTTTTTCTTATTTTCTTCGGATTGTACTCAGTGATAAATGTGAAGATGTACTTCTTATATTGATTGATTGATTTTACGTTACCCTTATTTGCTAATTCCTTCTGCAGGCTTTCTCAGTTAAAAAATTTTGTTGGCTGTAATTGAATAATAGTGTGTATTCTATTTAATGGATGATGAATTTACATACTTTTAAATAGAGGTGATTAAAATATCAAGGAGTTTCTTTTTTGTTTTTTTATTTTATTTTAGGTGGAAGTATTAGATATTATTTTGTTTAAATGTTTCAGTGTTTAAATTCCTCTCTCTTCATGATTTAATAAGTTCAGTGTAAGAAGGGAAAAGTAAATTACAATAAAGTATTTTCATAAGGTGAGAAATATAATCTTTCTTTTTTTTAAAATTTGGATAGCATTTATGGGTTTTGTTTAAATGCCCCGTTTTTCCTTGAATTGGAGTCTTATATTTTTGAATTTCTTTTTAGATTTATTTAATGTATATGGTGTAAATTGTCATAGGTGAGTGACAACGATCATTAATTAGGGTGAAATTTTTTCAAATTGTTTAAATAATTTTAGTTAAAAGAGGAGAGGAGAGTGTAATGCTTCTCTCCTTTTCGTTAATTCTTCTGATAGGGTTCTAATTGTCCCTTTTAAGGTGAATACTGAATTTATTTCATTCTGTATGGATTTCAAATAGAGCGAGTTTATTGCTTGTAGTTATTTTATTTTTACTTTGGTTGAGGGGTAGGTTAGGCGAACATGAGATAGGTATGAGAGACTGAGGAGTCAGCCACTGAGATATCGGGTTCAAGCCACTGTCTGGAACGTTGCCTTTTTTTTTTAAATGGATATTACATTTCCTTCACCCTGTGGATATATTTTTTTTTCTTTTTCTTATATTTTTTTAATTTTTTTTTATTTTTGCTTAGTATAATTTTTAGTTGCTTTTTTTTCATATAGTTTTTTCAGATATTATTTTGAAATTTTCCTTTGTGGCTGAGGAAGGATGTATTTCAATCCTTATGAGATTTTTTTTGAGAGATTGTAACAATTGTGTATTTTGTATTGATTTTTAACTCTGGTTGAGGGAGGAGAATGAGAATGAGATGGGGGAGAGGTGTGAAGCTGAGGGTACAAACAGACCTGGTGGGTTCGAGCCACCATCTGGGGCGTTTTTTTTGTATAAATATATATATTTTTTTAGTTTTTTTTTGTACTTCTTATACTATTGGCTTTATTTAGTTTTGTTAAGCAAATTTTTTTTTATTTTTGTGGAATGAGAATTTTTTTAACGTAAAACATCTATTTTCTGAATCTTACAAATGTGATTTTTTTGCAGTTTAAACGTTGCTATTGCATATAATGTTTAGTGTTTTATCCATAAAATGTGTTCTACTGTTTTCAGCGCAGTATAAATAAACTTTCAAAATCTGGTAATTGTTTGTTATTGTCGTATTCACGAAATACATAAATAGTTCTGTTATACAGTAATTCTGTATTGAAATATTCATTGCACTGAAAAAAACAATATAAATTCCTAATAGCTTAAATGGGCTTTCTCTTAGTCGTAAAAAAAAATCAGAGTAAAACTGAGTATAACACGTGAAAAGTAGGCTTAATTGCAGCGGCAGACGGTTTGTTTTGAATGCAACAATATGGCTACCGCCCTGCTACCTAAGCATCGTTTTCGTTGGACAGGGAAAGCGCGTTAGGGCGTCTACTTATCTTCCTAACCTCCATGCTTGGCACAGTGTTATGGGCACAAACATATGGCGGTCCTATGCTTCACCTGCTATTACGGCAAAACTCGGTTAGGGACTCTCTTTTCTATACTTCTTGCCTTTACTATTGCCTTGTACTCTTTTATTTTCTATGGTTTGTTTTACTGTCAATAACCGTTGTGTGCACATGATGTTTAAGCTTGGTAAAGGTTTAAGGTTACAGTAGTGTTGATAATGTGAAGGAAGTTAGAAATTCTCTAAAATTCAGGAAGAAGAAATAGCATATTGTAATTATAATCTAAGATCTTGAACATTTGTTGGAGGCTTTAAAAAAATAATATCTTAACTTGATTTCTGATATTTCTTTAGTAGAAAAGTTAGCATTTCAGTATTTCGTCAGGTTAATAATCTACTAAGGGGTATATCTAGATCGGTTCAAAGTCTGATTTCCATTCGAAAGGACCCCTAATTCGTGGAAAAAAACCAGGAAACATGCTCAGTAAGCCAAAAATGGATCCAAGTAAAATAGTGTCGTACGACACTCTTGTTCATGCTGTAGCTGGGGCTACGGTAAGTATATTTAATGAACATTGTAATTTGTTGGCTCAATATAGGTTTTATGAGTTTTTTTTTATATTAAAGTAACTAATCTTTTTTATCAATACTGAAATGCCCGAGTTTATTGCCCTTAAATATTTCATATTGTAAAGGGCAGAGTCAATGGTCTCTAATGATATTTACACCACTGAATCTTTACGGTATGCCTTTTCAAAAATATAGTTTGAAATTGAGTTAGTGGTCAGCAGTGACTTCAGTGTAGTTGGGCATGGCCTTTTAGAAGAATGCCTGTAAAAGCTAGGACATCTTATAGGATTTATTCTCTGATCCTATAGGTTGCCCATCAAAAGAGAAATATTACCAAAGCTGTTGCAGAGTTCCATACGTCCAGTAAGCAAGCACTGATGTCCCCCAAAATGAGGATGTGAACTTTTTTATGCCTTGTCCTTCCAGAATTTTGAAAAAAACCCAAAATGTTCTTTTTTTAAACTCTTGTTTTAAACTAAACTTATAAAGCACTACTTTTTTTTCTCTACATTTTTCAAATTTCTTGAACACATTTATATAATATAATTTACTATTAACTGTGAAATAATTTACTGTTAAGCCATCCTGTGGCCGAGTGGTTAGCATGCTTGGCTATTGATCTAAGGGACTTGGGGTTGAGCCCCGGGTAAGGCATGGATGTATGAGTTGTTTTTCTGTTGAGTTCCTGCCATCCACTCAGACCTATTATGGCATATAAACTGACAGGTTCCTGTCAGATCTCTGTGTCAAAGCAGCTGCTCTAGGGGGTATTTATTTTTTTATTTATAAATGCAAATTGTGAATTCCAAATTACTTCTGTTAATGTTGTAAAGGTTACCTATTTTCTGTAATCTCAGTGTCATCAATTTACATGAAATATGTTAAAACTTATGTACTTCAGAAATTTGCAAAAAATTTTGGCAGCAGTGCATATCACAGTTCTTTGCTGCCATATTTTTTTAAAGCAATGTAACAAAATGGTTCTTTTTGATGATTCCCACAACCCCATACCCTAACCCAAACAGGGGTTTCTAGGAAAAAGATTTTTTTTTCCGTTACCATGGTAATAATAACTTGAATTTACGTCAAATGCAAAGTGACGTTACCACGGTAACGGCACTTTGCATTGTAAAACAAACACAATGTAACAAAAAAAATGCGATTCCTCTAAAAAACATCTCTCACAACCACAAATTGGTAAAAAAAATAAAAATTATATAAAAAAAAACACAGAAACCAAGACAACACACTTGACTTTCCACATAGTAGAAATTCAATCTCCCCCAAACCAAGAAAATCATGAACAATGCACAGCCGATCGGCATTATAAAAAAAGCCCCCGAAATAAATCTCATTGGGGACAACACAGCAAAAAACAATGCATCGCCAATCCGTATTATAAAAAAGTCCCTGAAACTAAATATGTGAGGCTGCTCATGTCAAAAACAAGAAAATCAGAAACAGTACACTGCCGATCCAAATTATAAAAAAGTCCCCAAAACTAAATAATGTCATGGAGGCGATAAAATGGCAAAACTGAAAAGCCCGGGAGAAGACAGTTTTGTAGCTGAGTTTTACAAGAAATATGTGACTCAGCTGCAGGAGCCATTGACTGCCTTCTACAACATTCTTTTTACTGAAGAAGTAGAATGAACCGGCTTTGAAAAGGCCATAATCATGCTACTTAAAAAGTCGGCAGATGGTCACAACATCTCCAAATAGTGTCCAAACTTGTTTTTAAACTGATTGCAAAATCTTCACCAAAATTGTCACTAATTGAAAAACAAGAAAATTGGAAACAGTGCACCGCCAATCCAAATTATAAAGGAGTCCCTGAAACGTAATGTCATCAGAGACTATATGTATCAAAAAATAAGAAAATCGGAAACAGTTCACTACCAATATGAATTATAAAAAGCCTCCAAAACTAAATAATGCCATTGGAGACAACGGAAAACTATATACCCAACATCATTCCTACCTGCAATATCTATCACAATGATAATTGTATTTCTGTAGACATTAATATATTAACCATCATTTTTATCTCATTTTGAAAGAAAATGAGATAATAGTTTAATATATTGTCATAATAGTTCATGTATATTCCATGTCTGTCTGTCTGTCTGACCATTTATAGACATTAAACTTTTTTGTTTGCAGAGATAAATTAAAAATTCTGTGTTGGATAGGTATTGATGAAATATGTTATGCACTTTCCGAATCTCTCTAAAGCTATTATTACGCCCTCTAGCGGTAGGAAAAGTTGAAGATGCCAAAATTTCAAACGAATATTGCAAATGATGTATATATGCTAGAAATTTGAAATTTTGATATTGAAATGTGAAGGTCACAAAGTTCCCATTGCCAAAATTGAGTTGACCCCTTAGACCAAGAGTGGGCCTTAGAACCAAGAGTTAGACCAACAAAGTTGGGGAAAACACCTTATCAGTTTTATTAGATAATTGTTTGTTATTTGGAGATAAATGAAAAATTCCTTTTGGGTTAGATAGAAATTGATAAAATATTACGATTCACACTTTTTAAATCTTGTGAAAACTATAATTGTGCCCACTTAACGGTGGAAAAATTTGCAAATTCTAAAATTTCAATCAAACATTGCAAACATATTTAAGCAAGAAATTTCAAATTTGGTGGTGGAATGTGAATGCCATGATGTTTCCATTGACAACAATGAATTGTCCTATTGGACTTAGAGAAGAGTGGGAAAAGACTTTTTTTGTTATAGCAGATAACTGTTTGTATTTAGAGATAAATGAAAAATTTTTTTAGGGTTAGATAGGATTTGATAAAATATGATTCACACTTTCAGAATCTTTCGAACACTATAATTGCACCCTCTAATGGAAAGAGGTTCAAAATTCCAAAATTTCAAAAGAATATTGCAATGATGTATTAATGATAGAAATATGAAATTTTGGTGGTGGAATGTGAACA
This sequence comes from Ryuthela nishihirai, assembly GCA_038380435.1. Taxonomy (NCBI): domain Eukaryota; kingdom Metazoa; phylum Arthropoda; class Arachnida; order Araneae; family Heptathelidae; genus Ryuthela; species Ryuthela nishihirai. The sequence continues at coordinate 12,362,046 of JAWZYU010000021.1, read as the reverse complement.
TCATGAAGTTTCCATTGGAAACAATGAATATGATAATTAGAAAACTCTTTTTTTTTATATGATTGATACTAATAAAATACACTACTGGCCATTAAAAGTGCAACACCAGGAAGAACTCATCAGATTGTCCCGAAATATGCAAGATGGGTAGCCCATGGGAGAACATGCAAATAATTCAAAGCGCAGCACATACGCACATCGTGTGTGACAGTGATGCCCCCTGGAAGTGGTATAAGAGGAGATTACAAGAGCCGATGTAAAGCACTGGAATTGTGTTTGCTCGCAGTTCTTGCACACTAAAGGATCAAGTGTGCCTCGTCGAAGAACATGGCATCCATACAACCAGGTGTCTGACTTTGATCGAGGGAGAATATGGGATTACAGGAAGGCAGATTATCATACTGAGACATTGGTGCTCGTGTTGGACGGAATACTACCACAGTGATGAGAATATGGCATCAGTGGGTAGAGGAGGAACAAACTCACCGACATGAGGGATCTCAACGGCCCTGTCAGAAATGAACGAGAGGACAGACATCTCGTGTGCGTGGCTTTGAATATCATACAGCCACATCAAATACATTAGCTCAACAGTTAGGGTGTGTTGCACATCAACCAGTATCTGCACGTACAGTTCAATGTCGTCTGCAGCATCGGGCATCTTTGCTAGGCAGCCATTGTTTCAGCTAACATTGATTCTACAACACAAGCATGTGTGACTGCAATGGTGCTAAAAATGTCACACGTGGATGTGTGAATGGCATCACATCTTCTTTTCAGACGAATCATGCTTCAGTATGCAGCACCATGATAGATGAATCTGTATCTAGTGGTACCGCAGCAACAGGCTCAGCAAGACATGCATGATGCAGTGCCATACAGGTATGGTCCCTGGTGTTATGATATGGGGTGCCATTGGACTCCACTCATACCCGCACCTCATGCATTACTGGTGCTTTAAACAGCCAGCATTACATCACTGAGGTGTTGGAGCCTGTGGTCGTACCTTATCTTCAGAGGTCTCTGGTGCCATTTACCAACAGGACAATGCCTGATCACATGTGGCATGCATCGTCCAACAATTTCTGGATAGCCACCATGTGGCACTTCTGCCTTGGTCTTGCACGTTCACTGAATCTATCCCCAATTGGACATGTCTGGTTCATGATATGATGACTAGCACACTAGACACCAGCAGTTTCTACAACATGAACTTTGGTTACATATCGAAACTGCATGGACTGACATTCCCCAAACACACATCTGATGTCTCATCCTTTCAATTGAAATCCAAAGTGAATGCACAGTATTCCCTGTTAAGAAACAATAATTAATAGATTCTGAAAAAAATTCATTGTCCGACGCATGGTGCAATGGTAGCGCGCTCTGGCATGAATTTGGAGAGATGCGGGTTCGATTCCCGCCGTGGCGGCGATGAATTTTTTTCAGAATCTATTAATCATCCTTTCAATGCCGGACCTTGTAGCAGCGGTTATTGCCACTCATGGTGGCTACACAAGATAATGATTTCTTTGTATTCCACAAATCTAATCGAGTTGTATTTGTAATCATTTGATCCTTGTAACATAAGCTACGTATTCACTAAATATGGCTTTGATATCTCTTGTATTTCTTGGTGTTGCACTTTTAATGGTCAGCAGTGTTAATTGTTCACATTTTTGAAATACTTAGTAGTTTTAATATATATATCTTTACAGATCACTGAAAGGATGAAATAGCAGAGCTATTATAGAGTTTTACAAATAATACGTATAGAATAGAAATTTGAAAAATTAATGGTAGTTTTTAAGAGTTATTCCACTGACAGCAATGTTCTACCCACTTTTCTGAAAGAGGTGTGGGAAATGCAACTTTTTAGATTTAAGAATTAAAAGACGAATACGTTTATGTTGTATAATTACTAATGAAATACTATTTGCATTTTCCCATCATCCGCTTGCTCAAATTACAACTTTTAAGGAAAGATATAGTAGGTGAAGGAAACACTTCTTTCTTTTTGAAAACTAGATTCTCATATGCACCAGAGGTGATATGCATCCTTCTAATAACAATTACATACCTGTATTAAATTTCTTAACCAAAAATGGTAATAAAATTTAAAACAAATATTCAATTCCATAACCAAATATATTAATACTATCACTCTTAATATTCTTAACCAGAAATAGTAATTAAAACATGCATAAACACTCTGAATTAAGCTATCAGATAAGCTATCAGAAACACTACAGATTGCCCTTCATCCATTGAAAAACAATTCCTGTTTCTAAAAAAAACAAATCTTTAAATAACTCTTAAATGTTCCTGCTTCCATTATGAACTGCGATTTTCCAAACTGACAATTTTATGTCCAAAATTTCTATGTGAAAAAAACACCACCCAACCCTTCCAAATATCACCCAAAATCCTATTAATACCATTAAAAATGTAAAAAAACTAACTAAATTAATATATCATTATATTACAATAATAATTATACATAAGTACTAACAAACACTCAATTTCATCTCAAACTACTATAATGAGATACACATACTCATTACAACTGCCATCTTCCCTCCCACATACAAAAATTTCTTTCCCCAAACGTACTCCACCCCCACTGCATTAGAATTCTCCAAAAATCCTAATGTTTTGTACGTTTCCACAAAGATTGTTCTCCTGAAACACTAACACAATGTTAAAAACTTCCTACTTTTTGCTACTTCATTTCTCCATATTCCAAAATTTTGCCATTTTCTTCTATACTCACAACAAAACCCATATTACATCCTACTAAACACAAAAATATGATTAAAAATAGTTTTACCCCCCCCCCCCCCCCACCTCTTCAAACCCCACTCCAAAAAATTTATTTCAAACATCCCTCCCACTTACACAGCCACAAAAACTTCTCAACTCCCATTTCCGAATAACCTGCCCGTAACATAAGACTTGATTAACGCTTCCAACAGTAATGCTCCTATTATCAAATAATTTCAATTCCTAAATATCTTAAATAACTTATAATTTATCATATTTTAATGAAATTTTGAAAAAGTAAGGGGGACAGACTAATTATTCCTTTTCTGCTTATCATTAAAAATCCCTCATAAAATATATCTTATACATATCTTATACTTGGAATACCAATGACCCTACCAGGCAAGGTATTTCAAGTGCAATGAATAAAATAGTCACATTCATATAAAATTACACACAACACGTGACTTCACGTTACCTACCCAAAAGAAACAAATCATAGAACCATAGGCCACCAACAACCGATGGTTACTCTAACGTACTTACGCTTCGACATCGTACTTATGAGCATCACAATCTGTTGGTTGAGCACCATGAACAATACACTGACCAAAATTTTTATTCCACCGACAGCTAGATGGAGCTATGATAGCAGTGTGTTTTATTTGCAACATAAAGGACAGAGAAGGAATCGAGAAGTACCTCCTAGTTTCTTCAAGCTTCTCATACAAGAACATGTCCTACCAACACCAAAGTCATTGCTGACCACTACCTCAGTCAGAGTTAATAGAAACAAAAAGTTTGTAGTTTTGGAACAGTAGATATTTATTAACCACTATGTCACTTGTATGCTATTGCAGCTACCAATACCAAAGGGACCTATCATCCATCCAAAAAGGTCAAGAGTCAGTACCAGCTTTAGCATAGAAGTCACCTAGAACAAGGGTAATATCTCCTCTTGATAGAATACAGAATATCCCGAAGTTGTCCGTAAAACCTATCTTTTTCATCCTTATTGGCATCCTTAGTGGGGGCATAATAACAGATAACATTCAGGTCTTTAATGCTTGTCTGAAATTTAGCTGTAAGAATCCTTTCATTAATGCACTCATATCGTAGAAGTGCATCACTAGCGTGTCTGCTGAGAAGCAAACCTACGCTTTGTAGATGCTTTCCATCTTCCCTATCTGAAAAGAGAAATTTAAGGTAGTTTTTAGTATCTGACCTTTATATGTCTATCTGATCTTTTGAAAGCTTAGAATATCAAAGTTATAAGGTGGAATTCTTATATGATGACATCAAGAGAATAATTTCTGTCCATATTCCAACTACCTGTTGAGAGAAAATGGATAGTGGTATATTTACAGAAACAATGTTTATTGAGAAAAGAAGTGCTGACAATATCAAACAGCCTCCTAATCACAAGCATGAGGGAAAAACCTCTTTCCCTACTACTAAAGGCTGAAGCCATCTACACTGGAAGACTTCCTGCAATGTAGGTTTGACAATGCCTATGGAATCAAGAGTTCAGGTAGCTGCGATGATTTCAGATCAGGATTATCCACCATCTGATAAAACATATCCTGTAAATCTATTCACTTGGGGCTGTCAACCTATAAAGAAACATAAAATACAGTGGAATATTTTCCCTCAACAAAAGCCCATCAGTGCAGCAAATTCAGGATCCATAATCAAGCTCAGGGCATTGTTCCATTCTGGTTGGTTGATCACACCTCAGCAGGGTAGAAAAAAAAATAGTAGCCATAGTAATCCAGATCAGTTGGCCACACTGATCTGGCAGCCCTCTCTTTTTATATGTTTTGAAAGATACTAACGGTCTGCACCAAGAGAAGGTGGGGTCAGACTTGATGTGCTAGGCCTAGCCAATTCTCATCATCACAGGGGATTGGTACATAGCTTTCCTTCCAGTGACTACTTAGCTACCACTTACAGACCTATTCTAAAGATGTATGTATTCTAAATAAATGTTCTCTCATATAGAAAAAATATATTTGCTATATCAGCACTTTGTTTAGAAAATGTGATTTATCTAAATCTCTACTTCGTTCATCTTAAGCATATTTGGTGACATATGCAAAACTGTGTCATGTCTGTCATGATTTCATTTAGTGAAAGAAGTGAAGTAATTTTGGTTAATTGTATGCATTAAATTAAGTAATGACAGCCCATAAATACCTTGTGATAACTGAAAAGTGTTATTAAAATGAATAAACATAGACACCAAAAGAAAGTGATAGCCTATATATTGAAATAACTTAATATGTGCAAGAATACGTCAAAATATTGCAGTATATGTGCAAGAATATGTCAAATTCTTGCAGTTTACCGTTCAAGAAATTAATGCTAAAGTTAGTAATTCAAATATTTGGTAGACACTAAACCAATAAGGACAGACTTCTAGATATGTGAATAAACAAGCATAAAATTTATCAATGTTAGTGATTCAAATAAATCATATTGATGGTCATGACATGCATACAATGGAATGAGCTGATAATTCGAAGTTCAAGAGCAATTTGAAAATAATTCAGCTGCTTTCCATATAAATATTTTCACAGAAATTTCCTACCACTAATTCTGCTTAATTTATATGTATATTGGACATTACATTCTACTGAAATTAATGGAAAATAATTATTATATTATTGCTTTCAAATATTACTATTAATTCATTATATTCATTTCACTTAATTTTGAATACACGTAAAATAAAAATAGTTATGTAATAAGATCAAAAAACGTAACTAGTTGGCCGAGTGGTTAGAGTGCCTGGCTACTGATCTACGGGACCTGGGTTCAAGCCCCGGGTAAGGCATGGATGTTCGTGTTGTTTTCTGCTGAGGTCCTGCCATCCTCTCAGATCTACTATGGCATATAAACTGACAGGCTCCTGTCAGACCTCTGTGGCAAGCAGCTGCTTGAGGGGATATTTATTTTTTATTTTTTTTTATCACATTAAGTTTGATTGAAAGTACTAGAGCTCAACATTTCATAAGATTAGTTTTCTGTGAACTTATTTTCAGAAAACTATTTGCATAATTGCAGAAACAATTTTTATATTGTTTGTAACAATATAAAAATTGCATATAGCAATTATATGTGCATGTAACAATTATTATTCACAGCTTTAAATTAGAAATACATGTAATGGGCAATAACTTAACTGCATTTAGCTATTGTAAATTCATCTGCTCCATGAACGAAAGTTACTTTATGTAACCCTAGTTTTAAAACTTTATAAGACAAATTATATAAATTTATTTCCAACAACATCATATGAAAACTCGGTGTGTAAATTACTGAAAATTTCAATATTGCCTTTTATGTAGAAAAGTCCTAGTGGATAGGTATTCTAAACATATGGTCTACACTAACTCAACAGCACTAAGGTAGCACGTGCACCTGTGAGGTTGCCTCATGTGGCTTCCTTTGTAAAATGGCCCACTTGGACAGCCATTGTTGTGACATAGTGCAAAGGTTGGTTGGCCTTCACTCTAGATGGTATTGGCATGGTCCTTTTGCCTCCCCCCTCCAAATACAGCCCTGGATAGATCTGTATATTGAAATTGTATAGTTAGTACAGTAGATAATTTCTTATGCTATAACCATAAAGCTAGTTGCTACTTAAATGTAATAGGTGCAGGTCCAGTGCAACAGTAAATGTGATCCCGGGTGAAGTAAAATTTCATCACCCATTTCACCCCCCCCCCCCCCCCCCAAAAAAAAAAAAACTTTTTTTATTTTAAAAAATTTGGTTGCCTGTTATAATTGCAATTATGGTTTACTAATTATAAAACTTTTCTGGTGTGCTATAAATATACATTTTTAAATACATATTTAATAAATAACATGGGGACCTTCGATGCCCCCTGTACCATGGTATCATCCACCCCCTAGAACTGGCTGTGAATAGGTGTCTCCTTTGTTAACCAAAGATGGACAGAGTACACAAAAACAGGCTGGCAAAATAATATATTATCAGAATATTTGATTATTAATACAGCTGATTTCTGTCTAATAACTCAATCCCTGATATCAAGGTATTATATCCTATGATTATTATGCAGCATTAACTGTAGAATTTATTTCAATATTAAGCTTGTACACAGCAATTATTAGTCAGTTTCTTACATTTTAAATATATAATTTGTCTTTATAATTATCCCCAAGAACAAAGCAAAAACAATGTAATGGTGAATTTTCTACAAAAGTTTCTGTTGCAACTTATACTCATCATCATCATCATCATCAAGCAGCCATGGGCTACGGAAGTCCAACCAGACCATGCAATTTAGTTCCAAGCAAGTCTATCCTGAGCTACATCTACTGCATCTGGCCACTGCACACCAATTCTAACAAGGTCCTGTTTGACATTGTCTGCCCACCGCATCCTAGGTCTCCCCTTCTTTCTGAGGCCTTTAGGCACACTGTTCATAACCCTATTCGCCAATCTATAATTATTCATACGGGCAACATGGCCAAACCAACGGAGTCTCTCTCTGCACAATATGCTGCTTAAAGGAGGTTCAAACTCCTTTGCCTAACCTCATCATTAGTTACAAAGTTGAACCACCTAATGCCCAAGATACTGCGTAAGCATCTGGAATCAAAAGCATCTAGTTTCCTGTTATCTTGTTTACAAAGTGTCCAAGTTTCACTACCATAACTAAACCTAGAAAGAACCAAACTATTATACAGCCTAATTTTAGTCTTTAGGTGTATACGTCTATTTCTCCACACTCTCCATAGATTCTTAAAAGTCCCGGCAGCAATCCCTATTCGTCTGTTAATCTCATGCCGCACATCACCATTATCTGTTACATAGCTCCCAAGATAATTAAACAGTGACACCTGCTCAAGACTGCAACCATTCAGATTAACTGAATCACAGCCTGCCTGACCAATTTTCATCACTTTAGTTTTCTCTCTGTTTATAACCAAACTTACTCTACTACCAGTTTCATCAGCAGCTTGAATGGAAGAGTTCATCTCATCAACATCATTTGCTAAAAGGGCTAAATCATTAGCATAATCTATATCAGAAATTTTCTTATCTCCAGTCCATTTAAGGCCAAAATCTTTCCCTTGAAATGAATTTTGCATAACGTAATCAATAACCAAGCTAAAGAGAAAAGGAGACAAAATGCACCCTTGTCGAACACCAGAAGTAATGCTAAACCAATTGCTACAAGCCTTACCAACTCTCACACATGGCTCAGTTTATTACAGAGAGCTTTCATTATGTTAACTAACTTGTCAGGTATACCATATGATCTCACAATCAACCACAAATTATGACGATCAACAGAGTCGAAAGCCTTTTTGAAATCAACAAAGCTAGCAACCAAAGGTTTCTGAAACCTCTAATCATTTCTCAAGAATCTGCCTAAGTGAAAATATCTGATCCACACATCCCCTACCACTTCTGAATCCACATTGCTCGTCACGCAAATGACTGTCAACCAGATTCTTAATTCTGTTAAGCACAATCATGGAAAGAACTTTACCTGGTACAGAGAGTAGGCTGATACCCCTATAGTTATCACAAGAACTGCGATCACCTTTTTTGAAAATAGGGATAACAATAGCTCTGGTAAAAACCTTAGGAACCATGCCTTTATCATAAAAGATATTCAGAATTTCAGTCATCCATGTGGTAACCGAAACATTCCCAGCTCTAAGCATTTCTGTAGTAATTTCATCTACTCCTGGGGATTTATGTAGTTTAAGTTTAGAAACAGCCAAAATAACTTCAGATGGTGTTATAGGGCCAACATTAAAGCCACCAATGCATCTATCATCATTGCAAACATTCTACTCCCATTGCAAACAATGGGAGTAGAACTAACTACATTGTTTAGAACATCACTGAAATGCTCAGCCCACCTAGCCATGACAGAATCCTCACCTTCTATAACCTTACCTTGTTTATCCTTCAATCCCTGTATACCTGTCCATTTTCTACCATACAAAATATTAACTATGTGGTACAGCTCTCTGCTGTTGTGCTGTCTAACTGCTTCCTCTGCTTTGTCAGCCAAGCCATCAAGCCAAAGATTCTTATCAGCAGCTAACTGATCTTTTACAAGTTTATTAAGTTCTCTGTAATGCTTTCTATTAGGATTAGTAGGGTATTAATTAAGGATATTCCTGCAGTTCTTTCTTTCCAAAATAAGCTCAAGTGCCTTATCACTCAGATAATTCTGTCTCTTCTTCTCCTTTTTTCCTAAAAGAGTACTGTTAGTGTCCAAAAAAGCCTGTTTAAAATGATCCCATTTTTCCTCAACTTCAGTAGTAAGCATACCATGACTGTCATAATGACTAAATAACTTATCATGGTAAGCTTTGGCTATAACTGGGTCTTTCAGAGCTTCGGTATGAAAAGTAAATTTTTTCACCCTAGCACAGCACTTTTTAAGTTTAAGTTGCAACACACTTTTAACAAGGTAATGGTCAGATCCAATTTCAGCTCCCCGATATGACCTGGTATTCCTAACAGAACTAGTCCATTTGCTGTTAATTAATATATAATCAATCATATTCTTATGCAGTCCATCGGGTGAAACCTATGTGTACTTATTTATGTCGCGGTGTTTGGAATAAGTGTTAGTTATTCTGAATCCATTGAGATTACTTACCTATAGGAGACATCGCCCATTGCCATTGCAGCTACCAATACCAAAAGGACCTATTACTCTTTCACAAAGGTCAGAGTCAGTTCCAACTTTGGCATTGAAGTCACCAAGAACAAGGGTAATATCTCCTTTCTTGATGGAATTCAAAATATCCTGAAGTTGTCCATAAAACCTATCCTTCTCATCCTCATAGGCACCCTCAGTGGGGGCATAATAGCAGATAACATTCAGGTCTTTAATGCTTGTCTGAAATTTTGCTGTAAGAAACCTTTCATTAATGCACTCATATCCTAGAAGATCCTATTGTCTGCTGAGAAGCAGACCCACGCCTTGGTGATGCTTATTGTCGTCCCTCCCTGAAAAGAGAAATTTAAGATTATTTTTAAGAATCTGACCTTTATCTGTCCATCTGGTCTTTTGCAAGCTGAGAATATCTAAATTATAAAGGAATTTTTGTGTGAGGACATCAAGAGAAAAAGCTCTGTGCAGAGTCCTCACATTCCAGCTACCTATGGAGAGAAAATGGTTAGTGGGATGTTTAAAGAAACTATGTTTGTTGAGAGGGGGAATGCCAACAATATCAACCAGCCTCCTAATCGCAGACATGGGGCAAAGACTCGTTCCCCCACCACTAAAGACTGAAGCCATCTACACTGGAAGACTTCCTCCAATGTAGAATTTGACGATGACATTAGAAGCAAAGAGTTCAGGTGCCTGCGATGATCTCTGCTCAGGATTATCCACCAGCTGATAAACATATTCTGTGAATCTATTCACTTGGGGTTGTCAACCCACAAACAAACAGAAAACACAGCAGAAGATTTTCCCTCCACAGAAAGAAGCCCACCAGTGCAGCAAAATCAGGATCCATAATCAAGCTCAGAGCCATATATCTGTCCAGTCCAGTGGGTCTTTGTGGTTGACCACTCCTCAGCAGGTTAGAAAAAAAAGAAAAGTAGCCATATTTGTCCAGATCAGTAGGCCACACTAATCTGGCAGCCCTCCCCTTTCGTTCACTTCCACAAGAGAGTATCTGTTTTGAAAGGTACTAACGTCTGCACCACGAGAAGGCGGGGTAGGATATTAGGTGCTAGGCCTGGCTGGTTCTATGCATCATCACATGGGATTGGTGCATAGCCCCCCTTCCAGTGACTACGTAGTTGTCAAAACCTTGTGAGAATGATTTTAGTGTTTTATTTTTGTATCACTCTTTTGTGGGGGCTTCATTTTAATCCTTTGCTTTAGAGCCCTGTAACTTAAGTTATGTCTCATGATCAGTGGATGGTTGTAAATACTGATGACTGATGGCAAATACCATGAAACCTTAATGTGCTGCTCACAAAAATTAGGGGATATTTCTTCGCTTTATATTCATTTTGAAATATCCCCTAATTTTTGTGAGCAGTATATATTCAGCTACATTATGATAATTATAAACAAGGTGTTTTCACCAAAGAGAAGTACACTGAACATACAGTACCTGAACTGGAGCCAAACATTGCTTGGTCAGGAGGGTTTTATAATTCTGATTTTGATACAATCATATTCAACTGTAACAAAATAAAGATGTATATATATACTGCTCACAAAAATTAGGGGATATTTTTATCGCTTCATATTCATTTTGAAATATCCCCTAATTTTTGTCAGCAGTATATTTATATGCTATATTTGTATGTATATTTGTCAGCTTACCAGAAAAAAGAATTTAAAAAATGTAGAATGTAAATATTTAGTATTATTAACAAGCAGCAACATATGAATGAAATTGAATATAATTGATCAGTAAGTATATTAATTATATTTTACAGGGCAGTTTGACAGCTATGAGTGTTTTTTTTCCATTGGACACCATACGTTCAAGATTGCAAGGTAAAATAATATTTAAAAGAAAAATTTGATAAAATATATATCTTACTGATAAAATATAAATCATACTGATATGTTAACCCTTTGCACTCCATAGGCACCGCTACAGCAACATACTAATACTATTTAACAGTCATACTAAAAAACGTGGAGTGCAAAGGGTTAATACATTTATGACCAGTGAAAACTAATAAAAACTCAGAAATTTCAGTTTCAACCAGCAGCTACCACTTTTTATGAAGAAAACTCTCATTCTTTTAATTTTGGCTACGAGCTTGCTGATTACAGAAAAACAATTAGTTGTTTCCCATTCACAGTGTGTTTAGAAAATCATAAGATTTATTGCACACTTTCAAATAATAATAATATGCAATAATAAAGTTTGCAATTAAAAATTTCTAAGTATATTATATTGCATTGACAAAAGAAAAAAACCAGAATTATAATTAGCAACAAAACTGATCTTTATGAAGCTACCGATTTGTCTGTAGCCCCCATAAAGGCAGGGAACAATTTGCCAGTAAAACAAAAACACAGCATCACATCCTCTCTGATATGAATAAAAGGAATTATTATATATGTAATAATAATGAAAGGAGATATCTGTGTATCGTCTGTGACAGCCAATAAAGAAATCATGGTAGATGTTTCAGAGTAAAATTTAAAGTTGAAATTCCTTTTTTTTTTTGCTAGAATTATAATATTTAGACTTGGCAAAAAGTATTAAGTTTTTTTACCTAGAAGCAAAAATATTTACCATATTATTCCTATGGGAAATGATAATCACTCCAAATCCCTGTATTATTGTTACCATTTACTGCTCTCTAACTTTGAATGCAAGAGTCATAATAATGTTATGACAGATGAACATGCTGGAATGAACTTATGGTAGATGTGTCATGAATGCTCGTGTATGCTTCAGTGTGACAATTAAGTTATCAACTCATTAGAACGGAGAGATACTTTGAATAAAAAGAATTGTGGAGGAAAAATGAAAGATATAATGGAGTAGTAAAGAAGGAAGGATGTAGTGTGTTAAATTAGTGTTGTGTAATGCTATGTTAAAAGATCTCTTATTTGATTCAAAATGAAGCTTGGTTCCATTGGTGAATGGAATCAACAGTAAAGTTTGTTTTTGGGTCCTCTATTAGGGGAGATTAACGTTGGATGTTTTGCATCTATATGGTATACAGTATTGTTAAGGTAGTCTTGTATCACATATGAAACTCAGTATAAATTGGTTTGTTTGTTGAATATTACAAGGTAATAGATTCTATTTTGTTATAGGAGGTGAATATTGACAGCACTATAGTTGATGCATTGAAAAATAGTTAAGCATAGTGAATCGTTCTTTTTATGGTTTGATTTTATACTAAGAAGAAGAGAAATACTTGTGTTTAGATAGGATTGTTTTATTTGTATGATTTTTGTGCCTTTAATAAATTACTTCATTCATAATTTGGTAAATATACTTTAGAACTCACGCTCAGTTTTCATCTGTTTAAATTCATAACAATAACATTTAAATCTGCTGCCATTGATGGATTCCCCCCATTTCCTAAAGGCCTTATTTTATGGCTCCCCATTGCAGCTAGGGACCTGATTTTTTTTAACCCAACACAGGGTCTTCATGCATTGGGAACCTGCATATGAAATTTGGGACCATTCGGTCAAGTACTTTGGGAACCATGGAGTACCAAAATCTTTTGAAATAAAAATCCCTATAGTTTTTAACTAAACCACGGGCTATGAGAGCACACTCTGATGTCAACAATGACCTGAGCAACACTGGACAAATCTTCATGTTGAATCTGTGCTGGGGGGAGAGGAAGAACTCTTAAAACTAACCCTTAGTGCTATAAAAAACAATATACAGATTAAAAGTGACCCCAGGCAGTGCTTGGTGCCATTCAGCTAGCTTATCAATAAATCATTTCTAAATTGGTAAATATTATTTATTGTTTAACCCTGATGCTAGGCATGAAAAATTGAATTGTACATTGTGGCTAGGCTTTTTTTTTTCAACTCTGTTCAGTCACAGATAAAAATGAAATTGAGAACTGTTTTGCCAAATAACTAATGAAAGGAATTATGACATGTTGTTTGCCAAATTAATCAGCATTTATTTCTGGTTTTTCCAAAAATAAAATATTTAACAAAAAAGATGACTAGTTTCATTTTAATAATTTAAGAGTTCATAAGAATGGATAACACTTTTTTTTGCCATTTAGATTTATTTACACAAGTATAAATGAGGCACTGCAATGTGCTTGTTACATGCTTGTAGGAGTCAAGTGCTTTCGACTGCACTCAGTAGTCATCTTCAGGGCGTCGTAACAGTTCCTTGGGGAAGCAGATCAGTGAATGGTTAAGATAAGCAAAAGTAATACCTTTTAATTGAAGATATTTTCACTGATGAGAATCCTGCAGAGAAATGAAATTTCAGCATGCTTGTAGTGGTGCTGAAGTCTCTGAATAGCAAAAGTTAGGTGCTCTGCCAGTAGCACTTGGATTTCTTGTCAATAACAAGAGGCTCAGAGCAATGAGCCATTTTCCCACTTGCCAATCACTAACTTCACAGGAACAATGGTGGGCAGTTGAAATGTCGGATTAGTAGTGCAGCAGGGAGGAGGGATGTGGCCAGTTGGCCAATGGTGATGGGGATGGAAAATCACATAGCAATATGTGCCAAGCTGCAGGAGGAAGTGTTGTGTTAAAGTTGCAACATCTCTCTCTGATGGTAAAAATTTTGAGAGTTTCACAGAAAGAACAAATTTTGGAGTGGGGAGATGATACTATGAATGCAGAGTCAAACTGGGGGACTACTTTGCTATCAAGGACGATTTTAGTTGTTGGATTCAGTGGATCCAACAACTGGAATGGTTCATGGAATTTTGTTTTTAATATCATGTTTTATGCTCATCTGTCTTTTGTTTTAGGGTGTGTGTAGTGCAGCCATGAAATTTATGCTTAGCTTTGTGGAATTCTCAATGCCAATCATAAATTTCACAATCACCCACCATCACCACCCCTTCAACTGCAGCATAACTTTACCCCCTCCATTACTTTCTCCAGTATTGCACCCCTTGTTAGTAACCTCCTAAAACCATTTAACATAAAAATTCCTTTCAAAACACTACCGAATCTATTTAAAATTCTTAAGTATGATAGAGATCCCATTAACCAAGCTGACAAAAGGGTGAATCTACTTCATTCCCATAACCCCCATTTCACCCACAGATACCACCTCTTTCTATATTGTCTATACTACATGCACCCTGAAACATAGTATATATGAGCATAAACACGATATTAAAAATGAAATTCCACAAACCGCCCTAGCTAAAATCATTCTTGAATGGCAAGGTAGTATCCCAGTTCAACTCTGCATTCATCATCTCTCCCCCAAACCCAAAACTCAAGTTACTTTCCGTGAAACCCTCAAAATTCTCACCTTCAGTGACATGTTGCAACTTTAACACACAAACTTCCTCCTGCAGCTTGGTGCATCTTGCTACGTGACTTCCCATTCCCACCACCACTATTGGCCAACTGGCTGCACCCCTCCTCCCTGCTGCACAAAACTAATCCAACACTTCAACTGCTCAGCATTGATCCTGTGAAGTTAGTGACTGACACATGGGAAATGGCTCGCTGCTCTGAGCCTCTCGCTACTGACAAGAAATCCAAGTGCTACTTGCAGAGCACCGAACTTCTCCTATTCAGTGACTTCAGTGCCACTACAAGCATGCTGAAATTTCATTCCACTGCAGGACTCTCGTTGGTGAAAATATCTTTAAAAATATATTACTTTTGCTTATCTTAACCTTTCACCGATCTGCTTCTGAACTGTTGATGTACTGAAGATGACTGCTGAGTGCAGTCAAAAGCACTTGGCTCCTACAAGCATGTAACCTAGCACATTGCAGTATCTTGTTTCTACTTGTGTAAATAAATCTAAACAGTATAAAAAGTATTATCCATTCTTATGAGTTAAAAATTTTGCCATGAAATTGTTTATCAATCTACCACTACTCCCTATAATTTAAGTTTTTATAGAGGCATCTATTAAAAAGAAATGCATCTGGCAATGATAATAAAAATATTTTAAATAAAACCAGTAGACAAAAATAACTATATTGCATATGAATAGAAAAGCTATTTATTTCTGCATAATGGAAAAATAAATTTTTACTTGAATCAAAAAAATTACTGTCTTTGTAAATTTTTTTTTCAGTACTAGACTTTGAAAAAAACAACAGATTTTTTCACCAGCTGTGGCCAGTCAAATAAACAAATCAACTTTAGAATTTTTAAAAAAATAACAATCAACAGAAATAGGTCATGTTATATACCAAAAGGAAGACATTTAATTGGGATTCAGAAAATGATCACAATTTAAAAAAAGGAAGACAGATAAGTAAAATTTTATAATCAATTATTAACAAAATTGCACGGTTTTACTGCATTTTTTACATTTTAAATTCAGTAAGAATTTAAAAAAAAGGTGTATTTTCTGAAGTTTTTTTTTTCTTTTTCATTTGCAATGTATAGGACAGAGAAGAATCCTGGAAACTACTCCTAGTTTTTACAGACTTTCTCATACAAGGAACATGCCCTACTATGACTAAAGTCACTGCTGACCATTGCCTCACAGCAAAGTTTGCCTTGCTGGAACAGTCAATAGCACCCTAACCACTATGCCAGTTAAGACTGGGATGCTTGGGCTGTTTTACTTCTGAGAAGCACTTTTTTGCACACAATGGGCAAAAGGGCCAGGCCACAAGGACCTGAAGGCTCAGAGAAGGTTGGGGGAAGGAACCCACTGGAATAGCTGTTGGGAAACAGATGGTAGCTTCCCATTAAGGCTATCCAGCATGTTCTTTAACATTCAGGGTAGGGCTTTCCTGCACACAGTTTTATGCCTTAACGCCCCATCCGACAGACTGTGGCCTTTCCAAGCCCATTGGTGTTTCCTACCAACAGGGAAGGGTGGGAGTTTTGCAGAAATAAATCTCAACATTGACCCATCTGGGACTTGAACCTGGGAATTGCAGATTGTGAGCCTAGTATACTACTGACTGAAACACCCCCACTCCAGTTAAGGCATAAATATTTTATTAATTAAATAATAAATATCAGTTAAATTATTTTATTACTTTATATAATTCATATTTCTCTTATTGCTTAAATCATTCATACAATTAAAAAATCACAGTTGTATGTATTACAACTTTACTAAAATCTCCATGACACTGTATATCATTTAAATGCAGCAGAATAAAGCAGTATAATCCAATAGAAGTAATAACATTTTAATAGCTGCTTACAAGTTGACAGGCTATTTCAAAATGGATGCCTACAGTACATAAGTCTTTCAGATCGTTCTTACATTACAGTATTGTCTTCAGTATCTATATTGTTTCTATATCTCTATAAATTATGATTACTTATATAAGATAAGTTGACATTAAATGCACTTATTAGGTAAGGATTTACAATGCAATTCAGATTTTTACATATTCATTGTTTTATGTCTGTACTTCAAGGGGTATGACCAAGATGTTATACAATGAAATCACAATAAGTTGCTTTAAGTGGAAGGCAAGTCTGCCATGCAGGGCAAATTATTATATAAGGGATGTTATGTTACAGCTCAAGAATTTTTTTGAATGCAAATATGTCACTAACCAATGAGGTCAATAATATTAATGTTATTGTCCAAATATGTGAACTGTTCAAGTGGACTGGTCAGCACTTCTTGACCAATTACCTTACCAAGGTCAATATATGTGATCTGTATTATTGCAAAGATCTGCTTACCTGACCTATTACCTTACTGATCCTCTTTACTTGCAGTATTAGTTGTGAAGGACTAGCAAATTATTTGGCCAAACGAGCCTTTAGACATTAGGCATTGCAATAGGTAATATTACTTTTTTCATTTTTCAGATAATTAAATTTTGCAAGTATAGCATTTTATAAGATAGTTTAATAAAGAAGTTAAGTATTACCATTCTCGGATGTTGCTGCTCTGATGTGGGCCAACATGTTTCATGACGCAAGGGTTTGGTCACATCAATAGGCAAGTGAAGAAGGATTGCCATCAACCTTTTTTATGGCTGACACTCTGTCACTTTGCATGTGTGTTGGAGTCAATCTGCAATGGGAGCTGATATTCTCTGAACAGTAGTTTCCATGGTTAGGGCAGCAGGGAGATGTCTGTATTACATAATCTGTGTCGATTAATGCTAATAATGAGATTTTCTGTATAGGATAACTGAAATTTAGTGGATGGGGAAACAAACAATGGTTCAGCAATGATAGAACATCTACTCTCTTAGTAAATTCTATTTTGAGAGCTTTAATTTTAAGTGATTGTTTTAGAGTCATTTGGAAACAATTTCTAGTTTTCTGAGACGGGACTCAAAGTCTGGGGAGGCAGTCAAAATATCCTTTTACACAGTCTAAGGTTTGGGTTGTTTTACCTCTGAGTGGCACCTTTTTGCACACAATGTGCTAAATGGCCAGGTCACAAGTACCCTGGGGGCTCAGAGAAAGTTGGGGGGGGGGGGGCATTAAGCCATCCTCCCATTAAGGCCATCCAGCTTGTTCTTTAACGTGCAGAGTATGGCTCGCCCGCACACAGGGCCGCAACTTAAAGCCCCTTCTGATGGACAGTGGCATTTCCAAGTTCATCGGTGTCTCCAACTGTCCAAGGGCAGGACAGGGAGTTTTGCGGAAATAAATCTAAACCCTGGCCCAGCAGGGACTTGAACCTGGGAACTGCAGATTATGACCCTGGCTACTGACTGAACCACCCCCTCCCACATAGACTGTTAAAGAAGTATGGAAGTTAAAGCAATGGTTTTGCACTTCATAAAATTGTTTTGGTAAAATTTTTTAATTCCAAAAGATTAATTATGCAAACTATAAAAAAAAGCTTAATTTTTGAATGACTGAATGTCATGAATATTTTTTAGTATTTTATTCCTTACACACATGTAATATTGTAGATTCCTAACTCTTTAAATTTTAAATGAACAGTGTTGAAAACAAAAATATTTAAGAGACTTGATTTAGATTTTGACTTATTTCCCCATAATAAGCTTTTTTTTCAAAGTTCTGCAACTTCAATATTTTCTTGAAATTCATATAACATATTCATTATCTCCTAATTGTTTGAAGCCAGATTGTGCTATTATCTGTTTGGTCAGAGTGTGTTTTTCATATGAATTACAGATTAGGAATTCTGAAAATACATTATCTCTCTGTAGTGGAATGAAATCTAGCTTATTGGACTGGTCTAGAAGTCTTTGCAAACTGATTTAAAGACCTAAGTATTTGAATTTATAAGATATATCAAGTTTGTTGCTGCATAATAGTGAGGAGTGGTACAGAAGAAGTTTACTAATGAATTCATATGTAGTTATATAAGAAATTTCTCTTGACGGTAGTGTATCTAATGATGGATAATTTTTTGTAGTAGTTATATACCTGAGTAAATACTTGCTTGAATGTTAAAGTGAGCAATTTATTAATTTAGGATTTTTGAAAGCAAAATATATTTGTCTTTATTTTATAGTGGAGGAAGGCAGAGAAGCAAAACACACACTTATCATGATTAAGGATTTAGTTAAAGAAGAGGGACTGTAAGTCATCCATTTATGATGTTTATAAATGTAATAAGACAAAATATTACATGAGACTTGTTCGGTAGGTCAGCTCTGTGAAGAATGGTATAGGGAATTGGGGGGAAGGTTCTACAGCTTCAGCCTCTGAATTCACCATTATAATCATTCTTAGAAATATAGGAAAAAATATATATATATACCCAATTCTGTTTTTACATGGTAGATAGGTTCCTGAAAAAAACCATGCAAAAAAAAACATGTAAAAAAAATGCATGAGAAAATAGAACATTGGTTTCAGACATGAAAACCCAGTACAAATACTGGCAAAACCCAGTACAATACCATATTTACCTATGGATGTTGAACCTTCTCCAGTTGCAAGACAATCTAATATTTGGATCTTAGTACCCAAAGAGATAGCTTTCCATTTCTGCTTTTGTATTGTTGAATTATCCGACATCATGGTAAGACTTCCGAAAAATATTTGAATTGTAGTTACTAAATCAGATGAAAAATTGTCAACTACCTATCAGCAAAATTTCATAAATTTATGCTTTAAAACTTCAAAAACGAAAACAATTTTTTTTTATTTCTTCTGTTAAACGTCTAAACTCTTCTAACTAAACACGAAATGAGAGACCAATACTAACGTATGTATTGAAGATAAAATTGAGTGGAATTCCCGGAACTCAATGTTACCACTTTATTCTGAATGAAGTAGCTTTTGTACAATTTTTCCCTAAAATAGAGAAAACTTCTTATGTAGTTATTTTAGTGTAGTTTTTATTTTGGGGATTTTAGTGCACAAAATGTGTATAGTACATTTTCAAAATTGAAACTACTTTGAAAAATGTGACCATAAAAGCGTCATCTTTGTTATAAATGTAAATTCTAGGAATTTTTCCTTGAAAGGAATATTTTTTCAGAATTAAATTCAAATGGAGATTTTTAAAAAGACTCCGTTTGAACCATGTTAGATCAAAATAAATCATGTAAAAAGAGAATTGGGTGTATTAAAATATAATTAAAATATTTTATGTGCAAAAAGTATAAAATTGCTTAGCATTTTAATGATATTTATACACTACTATTTGAAAGTTGTACATGGATCATCAAAATGTGAATAAAGAAATAATCAGAGAGAAAATAAAAGATTTTTAACATACCTATGTAATTTAGGTATGTAAATGGTAGCTAGGCATAAACTGGAAGGAGAGCTGTGTACCAATCCCCAGTGCCGATGCACAGAACTGACAAGGTCTAGTACCTAATGTCTGACTCCGCTTTTTTGTGGTGCAGACCATTAGTAACTTTCAAAAGAGATATTCTCTTTTGGAAGGGAATGGACGGGGAGGGCTGCCAGTTAAGTGTGGCCTACTGATCTGGTCATCTATGGCCACTTTTTTTTCCTACCCTACTGAGGAGTGGTCAACTTCACAGGGTCCTGGTGCTGACCATTTATGCCCACTAGAGGACTGGTTTATGGATTTGATTATGGATCCTGGACTTGCTGCATTGGTGGGCCTCTGTTGAGGGAGAAACTGCTGCCATGTTTTCTGTTTGCTTGTGTGTCGCCAGCCCTAAATGAACAGAGGCATAATCAGTGGTGAAAGTAGATTTTATTTCTTACTGGTATGCTTCAAAGCATAGTTATGTGTGGAAAATCACACAAGCGGACTCTCCGCTGAAGTCATCTTACAGGGGTAATAAAGTGACTTGTGGTGGCAAAAGTACAGTGCCCCTATATTTTGTCTTCCTATGTTTTCCACAAAGAGCGAATGATTTAGGGGTTTTAATGTAAAAAAAAAGTAATATATCTAAATACTTGCTGATTCTTTTGTAGTCTTGGATTTCAGCCTTATTAAAATAATAATAAGGTGAATAATAAAATGTAGATGTTTTTCATTATTTTAGTATTTAAAGCAATTTTTTTTAGAAAGAAAAATAAACTCTTGAATGATATTGTAATTTTGACCAATCAACTTGCATAATAACATTTAATGAAGATTCAGAGTAACCTTTAAAATTCATAAAGTTTATTCAATGATTACAAGAAGTACGGAAATTTCACTTCTGTGATATCCTGATAATATATGTAAAATTATAGTGCCTGTGAATCCGAAATGTGGTAGGAAAAGAGTGACTTTTGCCAAAAAAAAAAGATGCGAGATGATTTTGCTAGCCACTTTTGAGTACCAAGCAAAATCATCTAGCATTTCACATCATGGGTATCATAATCCTGGTCACGGGTACCATAAGTTGGCCATATATGCAGTATAAAAAAAATTCAGAAAGATAAAATTCATTTTATCTTTCTGCATTTTACCTTTACGCATGATAAATATATTTGTTGGAATGCTTAACTTTGCATATGCTTATTTTCACCTTAATGAAAAATGTTTTGTGATTCAGCAACCTTAAAACCACAGAATTAAAATATTACATTGGCCAAGGGTTGGTCATGCTTTCATGCTTTTACTCTTTGATTACTGATATGCAAAAGATCATTGCATCCCAAAGCCTCCTTATGTTCACTTCCTTTCCCCCTTAAGAGGAAGTTGGAATTGATCAGCTGCAACACCAATCTTCTAATGGACCTGGAAGAATTCTTTCTGTTCTCCATTAGCCTTAATACTCTCTGACAAATGAAAGCTTCCAATAAAGCGAACATCAACTTAAAGTAACTTCACTTGCATAAAATGCAAAACAACTGGGCTTTTCGTTCAATTGTACAGCCATTGCTCGTCATGATAAAACTCAAATCATGTTATAGCATTATTTTTATATCAAAATTGTTTGGTGCGATTAAAAAGTAGATAATAATCTTTATCAGAAGTTGATAATCATCATTTGTTTTATTATTTGTGATTCTGATATTTCGGGATCTGAAACAGTTTGATGTATCTAGTATGTATACAAATGCTATAACTTGCAATTCTGAAAGTTAAATTCCAAGGGATGTATTAAATGAAAAAGCACTAGAGAATTAAATTCTTAGTTGATTAATTTTTTTACACCTCTCAAATAGCTGTTTTCTCACAGGGTCTGATAAGAGCATGTCAATTTAAGATGTCAGACGACCAGTTATGAAGACAAGATTTCAGCAGAAAGACAATGCGAGAAAGAAAATTCATAGCTATAGGGTCCTGAACACAGGTTCAAACACAATTTGAAGTGAAGCATGCAAACCACTTGATCACCAGGTCGGTGATTACAACTTAATATATTTTACAAATGCCGGTTAACAATGACATAGTTTTTGTTTATCATTTTGAATCTGAACTAGCTGAATTCATGAACTAGCTTCTTTATCATTAACTATCCATTATTTTAAATTTCTTTTTTACCAATAACACTGTTAACATGCTGCATGTCAATATTATATGAATATACTGAATTCCATGAAAATAAACTGAATTCCATGAAAATTATAGTGGTTATAAAAGTCGAAACTTGAAGTTCAGTATAATCTAGTGATGGAAATAAGGATTCATTGCAATTATCTTGATTATGGGACTTTTTTGAATGTCAAAAATCTTGGACTACAGATACGAATTATGAGCAGAGGTTTTTCAGAATCATTTATATTGATGTATGACACACAACAATAACAACAACAAAAAGCTTTGGAATATTATTATTCGCAAAGGGAAAATTACAACAATCTGAAGTTTTCTCTTCAAGCTCTTTAAACAAAGTAACTGCTCTAAAGCAAAAAACATTTTCCTCTTAGTATCTTGGCGACAAGACTGAGCCAGAAAATATTTTTTGAAGGGCTTAAAGCTAAACTTTTGAGGAGCGAGGTAGGTCGGAGATAAAGTAATAGAATTTTGGAGTGTGCTTACTCCCTGTGTATGTATACTCTAAATACATATCTGTTTAGAACCCTCTCGTATGATAAGGAGATGGCGAAGTAGACCATCAGTTTTTCAAATGGTTAGGGAGAACAATTTAATATTTAAAATTCATAGAAAATATTCCTGCCTTAGGAGTGGCTACTACAAGCCATTCAGAATGAAGAATAAATGGGGGCATTTCGTCAGGGCCACACACTAAGTAGTGCCCCAAAATTGAGAAGCACAAATGTAAAATTAAATTTATCCTCTAAGAAGGAAGGGCACTTCTTTTACATCTTATATTTTTGTAGATTTCTTCTTTATTATTTCTGTAAGGAAGATATTCAATAGCAAAAGAGAGGGGCAGGGGGCCTTCTCTTCAAATATAGCTGACAGCTATATTTGTAGAGGGAAATGGTGTGACTTTCTATGAGGAGGGGAGGGGAGGTCCACTTTTATTCCATGTCTCTGAAAGAAAAGGGAATATTTTGTATTTTGATCCAGACCCCTAAAGGTTTTTTTGTATTTTCCTGGGTGTGCCAATATTATAAATATATTGCCATTGGACCAAAGGCACCATATTAAAGTACATTTATATATGCTATTTTGAAATGTGATATTTTTTTCGAGTTGTTTTGGTTATCCAGTTTAGTCAATTTTTTTGAATAATTTACATTTAACTAATTTAGTATGATGCTGTCATGTGACCAAGTGTTTAGTGTACTTGGGTAATTGAAAGGACCTGGTTTGAGTCCCGGATACTGCATGGATGCTTGTGTTGTTTTTCTACTGAAGTCCCCCCCCCCATGCTCACAAGTATTCTCTGTTTTGTGTTTACTTGGGTTGCCAGCCCTAAGTGAATAGAGGCATGGAATACCTTATGTCAGCTGGTGGATGATCCTAATCAGAGGCCATCACAGGTACCTGAACTTTATTTAGCTAGTTGGGCATCTTCAGTCCTAAACTGGAATAATGTGTGTCATGCAGGTCTGTAGCTCTTGAAAAGATGGTGCCTGAACTCCTACCAGTGCATGGATGTCTTCAACCTTTAGCAGTGGGAGAACCTCAATCCTCACTTAGCTAGTCTTGCAAGAGAGCAGATGGACAAGTAAAGGTGAGATACTTAAAAATAATTCTAAATTTCTCTTTTCAGAGAGGGAGGATGGAAAGCATATCCAAGGTGTATGTTTGCTTCTCAGCAGACATGCCAGTGATGCTCTTTTAGGATATGACTGCATTAATAAAAGATTTATTATGGCAAAATTTAAAACAAAAATTAAAGACTTGAATGTCATCTGTTATGCCCCCACAGACGACCCTGGTGAGAACAAGAAGGACATTTTACAGCCAGCTTCAGGATATTTTGAATTCTGTGAAGAAAGAAGATATATTTCTCTTGTGCTAGATGATTTCATTGCTCAAGTTGATACTGATTCTAAACTTTGGGCAGGAGTTTTAGGGCCCTTTGGCATTGGTAGTTCCAATGACCATGGAGAACATCTTCTACAGGTAAATAAACAATGGTTTGCAAATAATTAACATATATTATAAACACCGAGTCATTTGTAAATATACATGGGTTTCACCTGTTGCGTTGCACAGGAATATGATAGATAATATTTTATGTGTCATTTTAACCTTCAGACAGACAGGCCCACTTGAAATGGTGTCATGATCATTCCCCCAATCCAAGAACAAGGAACTGGATGAACATAAGTTTCATCCTGTTCACAGATGAGTCTAGATATTCTTCACAGATATGTCTAGATATTCTCTACCATTTCACAGCAGAAGTGTAGTGATCCTGAGAGAGGTTAGAACTGCAGTCAACTCCATAACGTTATTGAGAGGATTGCATTTGGTCATGGAGATCTGATATATTGATTTGACTGGTTGCGTTTTCATTGGTGGTCATACTGACCTCCTTGTGTTTGATGGGGGCTGAAGGAGTTGATTTGGTTGCCAGGCTCATAATCTGTAATGTGAAGATTCGAGTCCTGCTTGCACCAGAATTGTGATTTTATGGGTTTGGAGAGGTCTGTCCGATGGGATGTAAAGTCATGGTGCTGTGTACAAGAGGGCCATATCATGTGCACGTTAAAGAACATGCTGAATAGCCTTCAAAGGAAGCTACCTTATGTATCCTAACAGCAATCCATTGGGTTCCCTTCTCACAATCTTTTCTGAGACCTTGGAATTCTTGAATCTGGCTATTTTGCCCATTGTGGACAAAAAGTGCCTCTCAGAGGCAACCCATGTGTTTGATGGAGATTCTCTGAATGCTCTGAATTATTAGGATAGGTGCTGATGCAGTTGGTGATGATTTCCCCCCAATGGACGATAATGCCCATCTACACAGAGCAAAACTGCCCAACCAATATCATGAGTCCATCAAATGGAGTGGTTTGCATTCTCTCTGGATTTTAATTCGATAAATCTTTGAGATGCTCTGGGAAGATTTATTGCCACCCTTCAACCTCCTTCCCAAACTTCATGATCTCAGGACTGTTCTTATTGCTTATGGTCTTCATTGCCCTCTCATTCTCTGGATTATGAAGGACATGAACATGCAATGTCAGGCCTGCAGTAATGCTAGAGGTGGCCACATCCCTTGTTGACTACACATTTTGCTTTCAAAACCATCTCTCTTTTTCTCATACTTTCCTTTATTAATTTTTAGAGTATATGTAAATTTTTAGCTCAAAATTTCAGGACTTATTATCTTCATATTATCCTAAAAAATTTGATTAAATTTGATCAAATATATTTAGAGTTATGTGCATTTTTTTAACCATGATTTTTTTTTAAAGGGAAGAAAATACTCCCCTACACAAAGGACAGAGATAACACAGAAAATCTATTGGACTTGTCCTAGTTTCTCATAAAATATGCAAAATATGCAAGCACATACACTGGGACATGGTCATTTGTTTAGGAATCAGGTACACTAACCACTGGACCAGGTATGGGCTTACCTTTTGATGAGTGGTGTAGATAAAAAAAACCCCTCAAACAGCTGCTTGCCACAGAGGTCTAACAGGAGCCTGTCAGTTTACATGCCATAGTAGAAGGTCTGAGAGGATGGCAGGACCTCAGCAGAAAAATGACACATACATCCATGCCTTACCCGGGGCTCAAACCCAGGTCCCTTAGATCAGTAGCCAAGTGCGCTAACCACACGGCCATGGGACGGTCAAGTGTAGATAAGAATTAAGAATTTATTAATATATCTACTTGCTATGCTGTTAATGTGTTGTAAGTTATATATTTTTATAATTTTTATGTGTATTTTTTAGATGAAGTTATGTCTATTTCTAACTCTTTTACTGACATCATATTTTGATAGTTTTGAGGATTACTTTTTGCCCTTTTTATATTTCCTTATGATACTATTTTGCCATTTTTACTCCATATGTATTTATAGTTTTTTATTTTAGCTGTTGTCTTTGCTTTCTGGTGCCTCCTTTATTTTGTCGGGATTCTGTGCTTTTATCCATGCATACATCATGATTTGATGTAATCATGATCTTGATTTGAGCTTCACTATGGTAGTAGGAGTCTTGTATCAGCAGCTTATGTATCATTTCTAAGTTATCTCTCTAACAGCTGTTCAGTGGGTTCTCTTTATCTACCCAATTCTGAGCCACTGAGGTCCATGTGCCCTGGCACTGTAGCCCATTGTGTGCACAAAAGTGCTGCTCAAGTATAAAATAACCTATTTCTAAACTATCTTCATTAAAAAGTTCTAATTTCTGAGAAATATTCATCATTATTTATTTCAAGGTACTTTTACTATTATTCCGTAGCAGAACACCAAGCAAATCATTGTTTCTTTGTCCGTACTAATCTAATTGAATTGTATGCTGTTTCATTTCCTTTATTTATTTAGTCTTTTCTTAATGTAAAATCTGGTTCACTGTCGCAATTCTGCTTGTTGTTTCCATTTTCCTGTAGTTTACTTAAAATTTTGTGCTTTTCCACACACACAAAAATGCTGATTATCTTAGGTCTCTTTACTTTTGATGTTTAATTCTTTTAAAATGGTCTATATGTCGCATTATCGTAAGTACCGAATTTCAATGTTAACTCGTATAATTTTTTTAGTTGTCTGTACATTGCAATGTGTTGAATCAGCCCTTTAAATCAAAGTGAACTGTGGTAAATAGCAGACACAAAGTTAGTTTTTTTTTCAAAGTAATTTTACATATTTATGATTGTATTTTAAAATGAAAAGTGAAAGCAAAATAAAATATAAAAGTTTCACAGTGTTGTTCTGCTTTACATATATAATTAAATCACGATTAATATTGTTATTTTTCCAAAGTTCTATAAGAAGGGATCATAAGTATCCATGTACTTATCTCCATGTAGGATGCCATTGCTTGTTCTCTTCCTGCTATACATGCACTGTATCTTGCTGTCCAGTTGGGTGAGTATTGTGC
Organism: Ryuthela nishihirai; assembly: GCA_038380435.1. Taxonomy (NCBI): domain Eukaryota; kingdom Metazoa; phylum Arthropoda; class Arachnida; order Araneae; family Heptathelidae; genus Ryuthela; species Ryuthela nishihirai. The sequence goes on along the minus strand of JAWZYU010000021.1, from coordinate 12,334,846 downwards.
ACAGGTCACTATGTTTAACTTTAATGCAGGGCAAAATAATTAAGATTTCCTTGGCTTCCACAGTAGATTTGATACACACACACAAATAAAATCCACTAATTAAAACTTGTAAAAGGCAAAATAATAAAAAATACATGTTTGATGTTTTGACGAGGGGTTCTTGTGCTCATCATCCTGGCGCTGAAGATGGCAAGTACACCAAGGATAATGAGCACAAGGTTGGTTACCTTGTCGAAATGTGCATGTATTTTTAACTGTTTTACCTTTTACAAGTTTTAATAAGGGACTTGGGCGCAATACTTGCCCAACTGGATGGCAAGATACAGTGCATACAACAGGAAGAGAACAAGCAATGGCATCCTACATAGAGATAAGTACATGGACATTATGATGCCTTCTTATAGAACTTTGGAAAAATAAGTGTAAATAGTGATTTAATTATATATGTAAAAGAGCAAAATGTTGAGAAAGAAAATGCAACTGAGTACTTATTTCAAGCATGTAAAAATGCATGTAACTGAGCATGTAAAAATGCAACTGAGCTACTTATTTCAAGTATACTGAGCTCTTCTCTATGTACAGCTGTATCTCTAGTACTAAGCCCTTCATGACCTGTGGAAAGATGCATACAGCTCTTCTCTAGTACTAAGCTCTTCTCTGTGTACAGTGCTTTTGGTTGAAGCACAAGTTGCTTATGCCAAGGGTTGGCAGCCACACGTGGCTGCATCAGCAAGCCCAGTATGTACAGCAATGCTGCCACCAAGCCTGACGTATGTGAAGGTTCAGACATTGCAGGTGTGTCACTGTCAGTTGACACAATCAGAATTTTAGGATTTGCTTTATATTTACAATTTGTAATGTCCAAATACATTTTTCGAATCTAAAGGCAATTTCATGTAGTTTTTCTCAGATATGCCACGAAAATTGAAATATAATTTACCTGAGTATTTGTTACAGAGCACACAGTCTGATTTCTGCACAATTAATTTCTTGTACCTTGCACATATATTATTTTGTTGTTTGAATATTAGTAAGTAACAATAAATGAAATTAATATTTATTAAATTTATTTTTAAACATGATACACAATTAAAAGGACCCTTGCTCAGAAATTAATTAAAAATAACTTAAAATTCTCTGTCATTGAGCAACAAAATTTTAAAGTTTATCCTTTAAACTATTTACATGATAAAAGTTTTTAGGAGAAAACTCAGAAGCTTTTCAGAGCAAGGACAGCACTCCATCTTCAGTGAATTTAGACTGTTTATAGCTTCTTTCCACATGTCATGAAGGGCGATTCCAGAGTCTCAGTTGCAGATGGGGATGGGCGAGGGCATTATTTCAATAGCCTCATGGATTATGGTTCCTTAAAAAGTGGATGCACATGCAAGCAGTGTGGCATGCTTCCATTGTTGCTGTGTATTGTACTGCTACCTCGGCAGCGGCCATCGTTAGCTTGTTTTGGCTGACATCTGTTTGATGCTCTGCGAACCTCTCTTGCAAATAACGTATGGTTTTTCCAATGTAGTAGACAATGGAATTATCTGGCAAATATAAGGGAAATTGGTATATGCCTGATTTTTGAAGTAGGCTGAATTTGTCTCTGTCCCTTTCGATAACTTTCTTCGGATTTGGAGCTGAACTGAAACAATTTTGGTATTTTGGGCTCTGAGTAACTTGCAGACTGATTCACACAGGCAAGGGATGTAAAATATAGGTCCAGCAAAAGTTGCAATTTCAGAGTTGGTGATTGGGAGGAGAGCCGAATCTCTTCTGTTTTCATTTCTATATTTATTGATTAGCTTTTCTATTGTTGTTGGCTTGTAACCATGGGACGCTGCAATGGAATGGATGCTTTGAATTTCTTTTTTAAGCAACTGCTCATTTGAAGATACGGTGAAAGCCCTATGGGTGAGGGAACAGAAGACTGCAATTTTGTATGCCCATAGAGTGCATGAAACCGCACATATCACGCGTAATCCACGCTTTCGGTATACTGACATCGTCAAGGCTCCTGCATCATCTTTTGGATGAAAACATCTAAATAGGGTATGGCACTGCTATTTTCTCCTCATTCGTAAAACATATTGTAAGGTAGATATTGTTGGCAGAATTAATCCTTCCAGTGTCCAGCCTGAAAAATTGATTTCCATCCAGAGACAAAGCTATTTTCTCCATATTCTCAGCCAAAAAAAATTTTAATTCTGGATTTTCTGGAAATAAAATATTTAACAAAAAGATGACAAGTTTATTTTAATAGGACTTTTTTAGAGTCATGGAGTCCAGTGTAATTAAAGAAAATGCATCTGGCAATACAGATAAAAAATTTATATAAAGAAAAACTAATAAAAAGGAGTATAATGCACATGAATAGAAAGGATATTTATTTCTGAATAACGAAAAAAATTTTTTTTGGTTTCATGTAAATGTTTCTCTCATTTTGTAATTTTTTTCTCAGTACCATACTTTGAGAAAATTCCAGGTTTTTTTAGGCAATTGTGCTGAGTCAGATAAAAAGTCAGCTTTAAAGTTAAAAAAGAATGACCAATCAATGGAAATAGGTCATGTTATATACTAAATTAAACAGAATTTAAATACGAATTTTATGAAAATAAATAATATAAACAAATTTACAAGTATATTGATTTTAATAAGCCTTTTTCAATATGATATGGTGAAAAAAATATTGCACTATACAATTAAGGTTTCATTTTGGAAAACCTGATGAATAAAAGTAGTTAAATTATATATTAATTGAAAGGAAATTTCCTCCTGAATAAATATAATATTGAACCTGAAATATGATTTTTATTTCTTGTAATGATTCTGTTCAGTATTGTAAATATTTAACATGGCCAGTGTTATACAAAGTGACTTGGACTTTCACATTCACAGGATTTTCTGAACTCGTTATGAAATAGAAAAAGAACTTCCTTGGTTGCTTCTTTTACTACACATTATGAATTTTTTCTTTGGGTGTTGAAGTTTGGCGATCTTGGCTAAGTGCGGGGCGGGGGTGGCTCAGTCGGTAGCGCGCCAGGCTCGTAATCTGTAGTTCCCAGGTTCGAGTCCCAGCTGGGTCAGCGTTGAGATTTATCTCCGCAAAATTCCCCGCCCTGCCCACGGTCAGTAGGGGACACCGATGGGCTTGGAAAGGCCGCCGTCCGTCGGATGGGACGTTAAGCCGTGGCCCCGTGTGTGGGAGAGTCATACCCTGTGCACGTTAAAGAACACGCTGGATGGCCTTGACGGGAGGCTACCATCTGTCTCCCAACAGCTGTTCCAGTGGGTCCCCTCCCCCAACCTTCTCTGAGCCTTCGGGGTCCATGTGACCTGGCCATTTAGCCCATGGTGTGCAAAAAAGTGCCGCTCAGAGGTAAAACAACCCAACTTGGCTAAGTGCAGAAAGGTTTGTGCACCAAAGGAAAAAAAACCATGTTATATCGTCTGTGTGGCACAGCCAAGGTAATGCTGGGGGAGAGGGGGCTTTAAAATCATTCAATATAAACATAAAAACTCATAATTTAAAAAAAATTCTGTTAGAGGGGGGAGGGGGGAGTGAAGCATTCACAGTGAGTTATCAGAGGGAATCCTTCCCGAAATTGCCCTCCCACATAACTGCTGATTTCCATAGCAAGGAAATCTATTTTGCTTTCATATCCAAGACATTCACTTTTAGAAAACTGTACAAGCTCAAAAGTTTTTTTATTAAAAAAAAAACAAGAAATAATAAAAGAAAAATTGCATTATAACCTAATGGGATGTTAAATAAAATGTCAGCAACAACTTTTAAGCCGACCTCCAATCTAGCATATCTCAGAAAGATAGATAAAATTTTTATGGGGAAAAAAAATAGCAGTAAGTACTTTGTAATTACTTCCAAAAATCTACCATTTTTAAAAATAGCAGTTTTTTTTAGTTAATTTTTTAGGAGATTTTCGAAAATTTAAGGAAAAATTTGTTTATAATAGTTTGAGAAACTTGTGAGCTTAAATCAGAAGGTTGCTTCAGCAAATCAGCAATACCGTTTAGTGTTCTAAGAAATAGCAATCAAATTATTTATATTGTATTTTAATAGAATATACATACATACAAAATCCCTATGCAGCCATGGGCTATGGAGGTCCAACTAGACTGTAATTTTCCTCTCCAGAAGTCTCTTTTGAGCTACAGCTGTTGCATTTGTCCTAGGTGTCTAGGTCAATTCTAGCAAAGCCCTGTTTTACATTGCTCATCACATCCTAGGTCTCCCCCTTTTTCTGATATCCTTAGGCATACTGTTCATAATCCTCTTTGCCAATCTACAGCTATGCATACAGGCAACATGGCCAAATCAATGCAATCTCTCTCTCTCTGCACAATATGCTGCTCATAAGAGGTTGACGACTCCTTCTTCTGACCTCATCATTACTTATATAGTCAAACCACCTAATGCCCAAGATACTGCGTAAGCATCTAGAATCAAAAGCATCAAGTTTTTTTATCCTGTTTACAAAGGGTTCATGTTTCGCTACATAACTAACCTTAGATATAACCAAATTGTTATGCAGCCTAATTTTAGTCTTTAGGTGTATATGTCTATTTTTCCATACTCTCCATAGGTTCTTAAAAGTCCCAGAGGCAATCCCTATTTTCCTATTTATCTCATGCTGCACATCACCAGTATCTGTTACATAGCTCCCAAGATAATTGAACTGAGACACTTGTTCAATAGTACAGCCATTCAAAGCAACTGAAGCATCATCTGCCTGACCAATTTTCATCAGTTTAGTTTTTCTTTCTGTTTATCACCAAACCTAGTCTATTACCAGTCTCATCAACAGCCCTAATGAACAAATTCATCTCATCAACGTCAGTAGCCAACAGGGCCAAATCATCTGCATAAACTAAATCAGAAATTTTCAAATCTTGACCATTTAAGGACAAAACCTTTCCTTTGCAAAGAATTTTGCATAATCAATAACCAAACTAAAGAGAAAAGGAGACAGATTGCACCTTTGTCTAACTCCACTAGCAATGCTAAACCAATCGCTGCAAGATGTTCCAACTCTCACACAAGACTCAGTGTTATTATAGAGAGCTCTCAGTACACTAACTAACTTATCAGGTATTCCATATGATCTAACAATCAACCACAAATTATGTCGATCAACAGAGTCAAAAGCCTTTTTAAAATCTATAAAGCTAGCAACCCCAGGTTTCTGAAACTCTAAACATTTCTCAAGAATCTGCCTATGTGAAAATATTTGATCAATATATATATATATCCCCTACCACTTCTGAATCTACATGCAGTTATCCATCACACAGTTGTCCATCAACCAAATTCTTAATTCTATTAAGTATAATAATGCAAAGAACTTTACCTGTAACAAATAGTAAACTAATTCCCCTATAATTATCACAAGAACTGCGATCACTTTTTTAAAAATTGGGACAGTGATAATTCTAGTAAAATCCTTAGGAACAACACCTTTATCATAAAAAATATTCAAAATTTCAGCCAGCCATGTGACAACACAAATGTTCCCAGCTCTAAGCATTTCAGTGGTGATTTCATCCATCCCTGGGGATTTATGCAGTTTTACTTTAGAGATTGCCAATGCGACTTAAGAATGTTATATAGAGCCATCATAAAAGCCAGTAATGCATCTATCCTCATTACAAACAATGGGAGTAGAAATAATCACATTCTTTAGAACATATCTGAAATGCTCAGCCCACCTGGCAATCACAGAATCCTCACCTTGCCATATTTATCCCTCAATTCCTGTGTACCTCTGCGTTTCCATATAAAACATTAACAATCTGGTACAATCCCCTGCTGTTGTGCTGTCTCACTGCTTCCTCTGCTTTGTCAGCCAAGCCACAAGCCAAAAATTCTTATCAGCTGTTAATTGATCCTTTACACATTTATTAGGGGCGGGGGTGGCTCAGTCGGTAGCGCGCCAGGCTTGTAATCTGTAGTTCCCAGGTTCGAGTCCCAGCTGGGTCAGCGTTGAGATTTATCTCCACAAAATTCCCCGCCTTGCCCATGGTCAGTAGGGGACACCGATGGGCTTGGAAAGGCCACCGTCCGTCGGATTGGACGTTAAGCCGTGGCCCCGTGTGCGAGAGAGCCATACCCTGTGCACGTTAAAGAACACGCTGGATGGCCTTGACGGGAGGCTACCATCTGTCTCCCAACAGCTGTTCCAGTGGGTCCCCTCCCCCAACCTTCTCTGAGCCTTCGGGGTCCATGTGACCTGGCCATTTAGCCCATGGTGTGCAAAAAAGTGCCGCTCAGAGGTAAAACAACCCAACCCTTACACATTTATTAAGCTTCTTATAATACCTTCTGTTAGGACTAGTAGGGTGTTGATTCATATTAAATCCTGCACTTCCTTCTTTCAAAAATAAGTTCCATAGCCTTATCACTCAAGTAATTTTGTTTCCTCTGTTCCCTTTTACCCAATAGAGTACTCTTGGTTTCAAGAAAAGCCTGTTTAAACTCATCCCATTCTTTCTTAACTTCATCAGTAAGCAAACCATGATTGTCATAATGACTAAGTAGCCTATCATGGTATGCTTTGACTCTATCTGGATCTTTCAGACCTTCAGTGTTGAAGGTAATTTTCTTAACCTAGCACAACATTTCTTAAGCTTCAGCTGCAAGACACTTTTGATCAGGTAATGGTCAGACCCAATTTTGGTTCCCCTGTATGATCTGGTATTCCTAATTGAACTGTCCCATTTGCTGTTAATTAAAATATAATCTGTCATATTCCTGTGCAACCCAACAGGTAAAACCCATGTATATTTACAAATGTCTCGGTGTTTGTAATATATGTTAGTTATTTGCAAACCATTAAGTTTACTTACCTGTAGAAGATGTTCTCCATGGCCATTGGAACTACCAATGCCAAAGGGACCTAAAACTCCTGCCCAAAGTTTAGAATCAGTATCAACTTGAGCACTGAAATCACGTAACACAAGAGAAATATCTTCTTTCTTCATAGAATTCAAAATGTCCTGAAGATGACTATAAAACGTCCTTCTTGTTCTCATCAGAGTCGTCTGTGGGGGCATAACAACAGATAACATTCAAGTCTTTAATTTTTGTTTTAAAATTTGCCATAAGAAATCTTTCATTAATGCAATCTGTCTCCTAACAGCTGTTCCAGTGGGTCTCCTTCCCCAACCTTCTCTGAGCCTTCGGAGTCATTGTGACCTGGCCATTTAGCCCATGGTGTGCAAAAAAGTGTCGCTCAGAGGTAAAACAACCCAACCCAAAGGCCTCTGATCAGGATTATCCACCAGCTGATATAAGGTATCCCATGCCTCTGTTCACTTAGGGGTGGCAACTCAGAAGCAAACAGAAAATACAGCGACAGATTCTCCCTCAACATAGGCCCATTAGTGCAGCAAGTCCTGGATCCATAATCAAGCTCAAATCCATAAACAAGTCCAGTCTAATAGGTATAAATGGTCAGCACCAAGACTCTGTGAAGTTGGCCACTCAGCAAGGTTGAAAAAAAAGAAAAAAATGGCTGTATATGATCAGATCAGTAGGCCATACTGAACTGGCAGCTCCCCCTTCCATTCCCTTCCAAAAGAGAATATCTCTTTTGAAAGGTACTAACGGCCTACACCATGAAGGTGGGGTTGGACATTAGGCACTAGACCTGGCTGGTTCTGTTCATCATCACTGTGGATTGGGACACAGCTCTCCTTTCAGTTTATACCTAGCTACTATTTACAGACCTAATAAAATATGCATCAAATTAAAAAAACAAAATATTATTTTTCATGCCTGAATTATATATTTTTATAAGATATATAATATGCACCAATCAGCCAATACATTAAAACCACCACTTCGTTATGCAAAGAAGCACATGTGCAGCCAATCAGTGTCACATGCCAAGGTCTCGAATGATGTATATAATACCTGGGTTGGAACTCTCATAAGCAGTATTTCATTTCGTCTCAACATGGGAAAAGCAAAGGATTTAACTGATTTCGACAAAGGCTACATCTTTATGGCAAGATGCCTTGGTAAGAGCATCTCCGAAACAGTGGCATTGGTAGGCTGCTCATGAAAGATGGTCTGAAATAGTTGACACTTTCAGCCGCACTTCTGGCATCAACAAGGCATGGGCCGACTCTGCCTCATTGATGCCATAGGTCAGCACAGGCTATCTCATCTTGTCCACAGCAACAGGAGGGCTACTGTGGCTGACATTACCCATATTTCAATTGTGGTAAAGGACCCAATGTGTCTGAACACACAGTTCATCATAAGCTCTTGGATATGGGTGTCCACAGCCGTAGACCCATTCATGTGCCTATGCTCACAGCAGTGTCTCTGCAAAATTCCCTGCCCCACCCATGGTCAGTAGGGAACACTGATGGGCTTGGAAAGGCTGCTGTCCATCGGATGGGATGTTAAGCTGTGGCCCCATGTGCGGGAGAGCCATACCCTGTGCACATTAAAAAACACGCTGGATGGCCTTTACGGGAGGCTACCATCTGCCTCCCAACAGCTGTTCCAGTGGGTCCCCTCCCCCAACTTTCTCTGAGCCTTCGGGGTCCACGTGACCTGGCTATTTAACCCATGGTTTGCGAAAAAGTACCTCTCGAGGTAAAACAACCCACAAGCTCACAGACATTCAATGTCATCAATGCTTGCAGTGGGCACATAATCATTGACATTGGACCATAGAAGGCTGGAAGAGGGTCGCATGGTCAGATGAATCCCGTTTTCTGTTACGCCATGTGGATGGATGAGCTAGTGTGCGACTTTTACCCATGGAAGCCTTCTCACACTGCATGCACTGTGGGATGGATCCTGGCAGTTGGAGGGAGTCTGATGGTTTGGGCAATATTTTCTTGGGGAACACTTGGACCAGTTATCCCTGTAGAGGAAACCGACAGCTGTCACCTATCTGAACATTGTGGCTGACCAAGTACACCCCTATATGGTGACTGTATTCCCTAGCAGAGATGGCGTCTTTCAACAAGACAATGTCCCATGTCACACTGTGAAGAAAGTTCAGGAATGGTTCCTAGAACATGATGAGGAATTCCATTTATCGCCATGGACCACATATTCGCTGGACATGAATCCTATTGAGCATTTGTGGTTTGAGTTGGAGAAATGGGTATGAGCAGCATCGCCCCAACCACATAATTTATGGGAACTGCAGGATCCTCTGTTGCAGTCATGGTACCAAATATCAAGCGACATCTACCAACATCTTATTGAATCTATGCCTCATCGGGTGAGAGCTCTTTTGGTGGTGAGAGAAGGACCTACATCATATTAGGTAAGTGGCTTTAATGCTTTGGCTGATCGGCGTATATATAAAAATTTTTCAATGGCAATTTTTATTTTAAAATTTTTTTAATTTTTTTATTGTAGTATTAAATACTAATTTTTATTGCATAATTTAATAAATAAATAAATAAATAAATAAATAAATAAATAAATAAATACCCCCTCAAGCAGCTGCTTGCCACAGAGGTCTGACAGGAGCCTGTCAGTTTATATGCCAGAGTAGAAGGTCTGAGAGGATGGCAGGACCTCAGCAGAAAAACACCACGAACATCCATGCCTTACCCGGGGCTCAAACCCAGGTTCCGTAGATCAGTAGCCAAGCGCGCTAACCACTCGGCCATGTCCTTGGCCTCTCATTTTGGATTCTGCAAATATATACAGACAAAGTTTACACTGGAAGGTTTAATAAGGCAGTTTAATTGCTCATTGCTGCCATTCCAAATTAAAAATATATTGTCGACATAGTGACACCAGAAGATGGGAAAATTGCTGCCAAATTGAATAATTTTGTTTCAAGATCTTGAAGGACAATCTTGGATAGGATGCTGGAAAGGGGTGAGCCCATTGGGACACCTGAGTCCTGCTTGTAGATTTGGTTGCTGAACTGGAAATAGTTATTTTCGGTGACAAGTTTTAGAGCCTCATGAATGGCGTTGATTTCAAGAAGGGAAAAGTTTTGCGCTTCAATAATTTTTGTCTGAAATAACATGACAGCATCAAAAACTGGAGTGGATGGGAATAAGGAGACTATGTCAAGTGTGACGAATTTGCTGTTGGGAGGAATGGACAGATCCTGTAGTCTGTTGAGAAATTTCGCTGTTGACTTTATAGAAAATGGGTGATCACAAATAAAGCTGAACAAAAATATCGACAAATTCTTTTCAAGAAAGAAAGTTGGAGATGATCTTTTGCATACTAGTGGCCAGATGGGGTAATTTTCTTTGTGCATTTTGCACTTGGCGAACATTCACGGTGCCTGACAGTTGGAAGGCACTGTGCATTCTTCTTAAGGTCCTTGGGGAGCCACCTGCTGTTTTTTAGCCTGCAGTCAGCATTTAGATTGGTACAGTTGAAGCTGTTTATAAAGTCCAAAACTTTGGCATCGTAGTCATTTTTGTCCATTATAACAAACTGACATTAATTAACGGCTAAAGTAATAACAATGTCAGGAGTGTTTCTAAATTTTTTAAGGCCTGAAAATATTCATATGAAAAATTTCTGAGTGGAGTGAAGACTTTTGTTAGGAGCTCATGAATTTGAAGACTTTCTGTCCTATAGCATTAATTTTGTGCTCCTCCAATTGCTCGCATGCATTGTTAATAATATTTTGAATTTTGATGATGATTTCTCTTTTGTCGAATATTCTATGGAATGGACTGAATTTAGGGCAACTATGATGCCAAAGTTTTGGACTTTATAAATAGCTCCCACTGTACCAATTTAAATGCTGACCCCACCACTAGCATCAAAAGCAAGGTTTGCAGGCTAAAAAAACAACAGTTGGCTCCCCAAGGACCTTAAGAAGAGAGCGGTGCCTTCCAACTGTCAAGCACCGCAAATGTTCATTCAGTGCAAAGTGCACAAAGAAAATTACCCCATCTGGCCACTAATGTGCAAAAGATCATCTCCAGCTTTCTTTCTTGAAAAGAATTTGTCGAAATTTTTGTCCAGCTTTATTTGTCACACTTGACATAATCTCCTTATTACCATCCACTCCAGTTTTTGAATCCCATCCACTCACTCCACTCATCCATTCCCATCCATTCACACTTGACAGTCATCTTATTCCCATCCACTCTAGTTTTTGATGCTGTCATGTTATTTCAACAAAAATTGTGGAAATGGAAAAATTTTCCCTTCCTGAAATCGTTATTTATGAGACTCTTAAACTTGTTACCAAAAGTAACTATTTTCAGTTTGGCAACAAAATCTATAGGCAAGACTCAGGGGCCCCCATGGGCTCACTCCTTCCTGGCATCTTGTCTGAGATTGTCTTTCAAGATTTTGAAACAAAATTATTCAACTCGACAGCAATTTTACCTGTCTTCTGGTGTTGCTATGTTGATGATATACTTTTAATTTGGAATGACAGCAGTGAGCAATTAAACTGCCTCATTAATTCTGCCAACAATATCTACCCTATGATATGTTTTATGGAGGAGGAGGGAAATAGCAGTGCCATACCCTATTTAGATGTTTTCATCCAAAAGATGATGCAGGAGCCTTGACGATGTCAGTATACCGAAAGCGTGGATTACGCGTGATATGTGCGGTTTCATGCACTCTATGGACATACAAAACTGCAGTCTTCCGTTCCCTCACCCATAGGGCTTTCACCGTATCTTCAAATGAGCAGTTGCTTAAAAAAGAAATTCAAAGCATCCATTCCATTGCAGCGTCCCATGGCTACAAGCCAACAACAATAGAAAAGCTAATCAATAAATATAGAAATGAAAACAGAAGAGATTCGGCTCTCCTTCCAATCACCAACTCTGAAATTGCAACTTTTGCTGGACCTATATTTTACATCCCTTGCCTGTGTGAATCAGTCTGCAAGTTACTCAGAGCCCAAAATATCAAAATTGTTTCAGTTCAGCTCCAAATCCAAAGAAAGTTATCGAAAGGGACAGAGACAAATTCAGCTACTTCAAAAATCAGGCATATACCAATTTCCCTTATATTTGCCAGATAATTCCATTGTCTACTACATTGGAAAAACCATACGTTATTTGCAAGAGAGGTTCGCAGAGCATCAAACAGATGTCAGCCAAAACAAGCTAACGATGGCCGCTGCCAAGGTAGCAGTACAATACACAGCAACAATGGAAGCATGCCACACTGCTTGCATGTGCATCCACTTTTTAAAGAACCATAATCCATGAGGCTATTGAAATAATGCCCTCGCCCATCCCCATCTGCAACTGAGACTCTGGAATCGCCCTTCATGACATGTGGAAAGAAGCTCTAAACATTCTAACTTCACTGAAGATGGAGTGTTGTCCTTGCTCCAAAAAGCTTCTGAGTTTTCTCCTAAACACTTTATCATGTAAATAGTTAAAGGATAAACTTTAAAATTTTATTGCTCAATAACAGAGAAATGTAAGTTATTTTTAAATAAACATGATTTAGAAAAATAAATCTGACAAGCACTAGTTACACACATCCAGACCTTACAGTCAAATATAAATCATTCTTCTATGCTTCATCATCTAATGTAGGAAATGATGTTTTGTAATTTTTTTTTAAACTTTATAACTTCATGCTTGAGTGCCATAAAACCTTTGAGAATGTTACCAAGGATCAATCACCTCATTTCAGTGTGATAAATTGTCATATTCAACTCTGATTTCTTTAAGAAATGCTTGAAAACCTTGGTGTTTCAATCTTTTTGGACATATACAATTTATGATTTGCACAGCTGCCATTATGTGCTGAATTTTAAAATTTATACCAAAAATGATTTGTGATGCAATTTTTGTTTTAATTTCTTTTTAGTTATATTTTCTGCCAAGGCTATTTCTTAACATATAAGGGGCTTAATCTGTAGAAACACCAGCTGCATGCCCATTCAATGAAGAAAGATTAGCAAGTTCAGTAAACACCTAGTATAAATACCAACAATTTTACACTATTCTTAACCCTGAAAGTGCCAAGTGAACTTTGAAGTGTTCCAACATGAAAATTTGAAGAGCTGTAGAATCTTATCCTTAAGTAATTTACTAATGGAATTTGATTGTGTTTATTGAACAGAATGTAAACTGATAATTTTCATGATTAATTTAAAAACAACTTTCAAAAAGGCAATTTCTTTCAGAAAAAATATAAAACTTATAGGAAAGATTTCTGGGAACTATAGGGTCTTTTGGCACTCTAAGGGTGAATATCAGAACTTCTGTTCACCACAAGAGAAAAATGTTGAAAATTAGTAGCCTTCTGTTTTAATTGATTGTTAAGATGAGGAGATACATTCGAAATTCATTGCTAGATAGTCGTGCAGGAAAGAGCTAAATTTTCAAATAATTCTTTTAGTTCCCTTGGGACAGAGATCATTTAATCTTATTAACATGCATTTATTCAAAAACTGAATAATTGCATTCACCACAAAGGAAGATAAGGCACTGATTTATCTACACAACAAGATTGTCAACACCCTATCTTCCTTCGAAGTGAATATGAACTCAATGACAGATTGCACCATCGATATGCTTTAGGTTTATTTTCTGCTTTTAGGATCCACATAGGAAGATAGATATTTTAAAAATTTTTTAATTTATTTTTGCCAACTGTGCTGAGTCAAATAAATCAACTTTACATTTTTTTAAACAAATAACCAGTTGAACAAAAGTAAGTTAATATACCAAATTAAACAGAATTTAATTATGGATTTTATAAAAATAAAAATTGAAACAAATTTGCAAGCATGTTTACATTTAATACAACTTTTTCACAGTAGTATAATGGAAAATTATACCTCACTATGTGATTAAGGCTTAATTTTAGGAAATCTGATGAAAATTTAAATTATATATTGCTTGAAAGGAAAGTTCTTAAACATAGCTGATAATCACAGCGTTACCTGCTGCTCTTTCAGCATTGATAAATCAATAAATATTTTGCAGAAAAAATTTTCGCCGACATACAGGATTTGAACTTGCATTCGGTTTCAAATCTGCGAGTTCAAATCCCGTACGTCGACGAAAATATTTTCTGCAAAATATTTATTGATTTATCAATGCTGAAAGAGCAGCAGGTAACGCTGTGATTATCATTTATGTTTAAAATCATTAATAACACTAAATAGCGTGATGAGACTATTATTTATTTCCATCTCACTCTGCAATATAAAGGTAATAGTTGCCACCCGAGATCATAGATCGCCAATGGTTTGCCCAAAAATCTCGGTGATAGAGTTAGTCTTAAAATTAGCAGAAAAAAGACGAGCTGGCATTAGTTCAACTGGAAGAATACTCTGGCATGTTTCTGGAGAGATGCAGGTTCAAATCCCGTATGTCAGCGAAAATTTTTTCCACAAAATGTTTAAGAAAGTTCTATCTGAATAATATTTACCTAAGACATTATTTTTGTTTTTTTATAGTTCTTTTTAGTATGGCATATTTTAAAATACTGTTCAGTGTTACACAAGGTGATACAGACTACTCACATATATGGGATTTTCTGTCCTGTTTATGAAGTGGAGGAACACTTTTGTGGCTGTTTTTTTTTACTAAATGTTATGAACTTTTTCTTTGGGTGTTGCATATGGAGAATTGTGGTTAAGTGTTGAAAAGTTGGATGCCAAGGCTGAAACATCAATATTCTCAGAGTGGCACAGTCCATATATTGAGGGGAGGTTAGTATTTTAAAACTGTTCATTATAATAGGGGTGGGGATTAAAAAATCTCAGCATAGCAGCAGAGAAGTGGGGAAGGAGTGAACTTTTGTTTAAATTGCCATCTCAACAATACGAGGATGTATCTGTTGTATTTTAGCAGTCAGTTTTAGAATTACATATGTGACTTTTGTAAGGTAATTAGTTAGGTTGTAATAACTTATAACTAAGTTATGTAACTATGTTATAACAACCTATGCACTTCTCATGTTTTGAGATGAGATAAACTCTGAACCAACTAAATGTAACAGCATTATCGTGTTTTTATAAACTTCTTAATGAGGACTGATTTCCGTGCCAAAACTTTTTGTTCTGGTATCCAAGACCATTCATTTTCAGAAAATAATAAAAGATCAGCTTTTTGACTGGAAAATGTAGAAATAATAAAAGATAAACAAATAATCTAATGTGATGTAAAAAAAATATGCAGCAGAAAATATTTCATAATTTATGATTTTGCTGTTTTAATGCTAACTGCTCTTGAGCAACTAACTATCAATCTACATTTTGATTTCAATGCTTTTTGTAGTTATATTAAGAAATCTTTTTAACATGGTATTATTTTATATTTAAAGAGATTTTTAATTCTTTAACAGTTCTAAAGTATTAGATGGAAATTTATATTACCATGGCTTGTGTCTGACGTGACACAAGCCAACTGTGCTGAATCAAATTCAGTCACATTTCAAAGTCAATTTTGATTAAAAAAAATTGCTTGAATGTAGAAAAACGGAAACAAGCAAATCAACTCTGCTGTATATTGCATCTAAAATGGCAATTAGATGCCTTTAACGATTTATATCACAACTTAATAAAATATTCATCAAATGAAAAAAGTATTATTTTTCAAGCATGAATTATGCATTTTTATAAGAGAGATGTAATAAAATTTTAAAGTGACAAATTGAAAAAAAAAGCTTTATGTGATATACTAAAAACAGATATAGCTTCTGTGGCCTCATTTCTTATTTTGTCAATGTGTATAATCAACGTGGACTCTGGAAGGGTTAATGGAAGGAATAGGATATGAAGCAAATGGCATGAGTTCATGAATATTGTGTATAGTGTTAAAGTTTCAAATTGTTAGAGGTAGTGTAATGATCTTAGATGTGTTTTTTTTAGCTATCTGATCTTTGAGCAAGTAGAAACAATAATTTCTGATGCAAATTTTATCATGTACTTGAAGTTTGTAGGTTTCCAACTAAAGGACAGAAGAGAAGTTGCCAAAAAAAGTTGAAAGTCCACTCTAATGGGTGTTTTCACTTAGAGAGTTCAACAGTGATGCAAAGAAGCAAATGTCCAGGGACATGATCTTACATTAGTTCTATGCAGCTGTCTGTTCTTGATGACTCTGCGTTCTTTGTTACGAGTTTTGTTGTGACAGAAAATGGAACATGGTAGGCACTATGACCACCAAATTTCATAATAATATCATAACTTTTCCTGTAAGACCTTCGATAGTAATCCCCTAACACATGAATGCCACATTATTTTTAAATTATGCTGGAGATAAGCACATCCTTCACGTTGACTGTTTAACTGTTTTGTAATGACCATTTCCAGCAGAATATGTACTACTATTGTACAAGGCCTGTATATGTAGAGATTGTTTGAGAACATGAGAGTTGCTATACTTCATTGGCCTTCACAGTTGCCTTATTAAATTCCCATTACTGATCTGGTCATCTATGGCCACTTTTTTCTTTTTTTTCAACCCTGCTGAGGAGTGGTCAACTTCACAGGGTCATTGTGCTGACCAATTATACCTACTAGACTGGACTTGTTTATGGATTTGAGCTTGATTATTGATCCTGCACATGCTGCACTGGTGGGCCTCTGTTGAGGGAGAGTCTGCCGCTGTGTTTTCTGTTTGCTTCTGGGTTGCCAGCTCTAAGTGAACAGAGGTATGGGATACTTTATATCAGCTGGTGGATAATTCTAATCAGAGGCCATCGCACGTACCTGAACCTTACTTAGCTAGTTGGGCATCGTCAAGCCTAAACTGGAGTAATGTGTCTCAGGCAGGCCATGTGGCTCTTGAAAAAGTCCACTTGAAAAGGTGGTGCCTGAAGTTCCTACCAGCATCGGTGACTTCAGCCTTTAGCAGAGGAGGAACAGGTCTTTGCCCCATGCCTGCGATCAGGGGGCTGTTTGATATTGTTGGCCCTACCAATCTCAATAAACCTAATTTCTTTAAAAATCCTACTGATCATTTTCTCTCTGCAGGAACGTGGAACGTGAGGACATTACATAGAGATTATTCTCTTGATGTCCTCATGCAGGAATTCCAGCACTATAACCTAGATATTCTAGGCTTGCAAGAGACCAGATGGACAGGTAAAGGTGAGATACTTAAAAATAACTTTAAATTTCTCTTTACAGGGAGGGAGGATGGAAAGCATCACCAAGGCGTGGGTCTGCTGCTCAGCAGACATGCTAGTGATGCTCTTCTAGGATAGGAGTGCATTAATGAAAGGTTTCTTACAGCAAAATTTCTGACAAGCATTAAAGACTTGAATGTTATCTGTTGTTATGCCCCCACTGAGGATGCTGATGAGGATGAGAAGGATAGGTTTTAAGACAACTTCAGGATATTTTGAATTCTGTCAAGAAAGGAGATATTACCCTTGTTCTAGGTGACTTCAATGCCAAAGTTGGTACTGACTCTAACCTTTGGGGAGGAGTGATAGGCCATTTTGGTATTGGTAGCTGCAATGGCAATGGACAACGTCTCCTACAGGTAAGTAAACTCAATGGTTTCAGAATAACTAACACATATTGCAAACACCGCGACATACATAAATACACATTGGTTTCACCTGATGGGCTGCATAGGAATATGATTGATTATATATTAATTAACAGCAAATGGGCTAGTTCTGTTAGAAATACCAGGGCATATAGGGGGGCTGAAATTGGATCTGACCATTACCTTGTTAAAAGTGTCTTGCAACTTAAACTTAAAAAGTGTTGTGCTAGGGTTAAAAAATTTACCTTTAATATTGAAGCTCTGAAAGACCCAGTTATAGCTAAAGCTTACCATGACAGGTTACTTAGTCATTATGACAGTCATGGTTTGCTTAATACTGAAGTTGAGGAAGAATGGGGCCATTTTAAACAGGCTTTTTTCGAAACTAACAGTACTCTTTTAGGGAAAAAGGAGCAGAGGAGATAGAATTATTTAAGTGATAAGGCACTTGAGCTTATTTCAGAAAGAAGGAAGTGCAGGAATGTCCTTAATCAGTACCCTACTAGTCCTAATAGAAAGGATTAGAGAGAGCTTAATAAATGTGTAAAGGATCAGTTAGCTACTGATAAGAATCTTTGGCTTGATGGTTTGGCTGACAAAGCCGAGGAAGCAGTTAGACAGCACAACAGAAGAGAGCTGTACCAGATAGTTTTAATGTTTTGTGTGGTAAAAAACGGACAGGTGTACAGAGATTGAAGGATAAACAAGGTAAGGTTATAGAAGGTGAGGATTCTGTCATGGCTAGGTGGGCTGAGCATTACCGTGATGTTCTAAATAATGTAGTTAGTTCTACTCCCATTGTTTGTAATGATGATAGATGCATTGGTGGCTTTAATGTTGGCCCTATAACACAGTCTGAAGTTATTTTGGCTATTTCTAAACTTAAACTTCATAAATATCCAGGGGTAGATGAAATTACTACTGAAATGCTTAGAGCTGGGAATGTTTCGGTTACCACATGGATGACTGAAATTTTGAATATCTTTTATGATAAAGGCATGGTTCCTAAGGATTTCACCAGAGCTATTGTTATCCCTATTTTTAAAAAAAGTGATTGCAGTTCTTGTGATAACTATAGGGATATCAGCCTACTCTCTGTACCAGGTAAAGTTCTTTCCATGATTGTGCTTAATAGAATTAAGAATCTTGTTGACAGGCAATTGCGTGATGAGCAATGTGGATTCAGAAGTGGTAGGAGATGTGTAGATCAGATATTTTCACTTAGGCAGATTCTTTAGAAATGATTAGAGTTTCAGAAACCTTTGGTTGTTAGCTTTGTTGATTTCAAAAAGGCTTTTGACTCTGTTGATTGTCATAATTTGTGGTTGATTGTGAGATCATATGGTATACCTGACTAGTTAGTTAACATAATGAAAGCTCTCTATAATAACACTGAGTCGTGTGTGGGAGTTGGTAAGGCTTATAGCAATTGGTTTAGCATTACTTCTGGTGTTTGACAAGGGTGAATTTTGTCTCCTTTTCTCTTTAGCTTGATTATTGATTATGTTATGCGAAATTCACTTCAAGGGAAAGATTTTGGCCTTAAATGGACTGGAGATATGAAAATTTCTGATTTAGGTTATGCTGATGATTTAGCCCTTTTGGCAAATGATGTTGATGAGATGAACTCTTTCATTCGAGCTGTTGATGAGACTGGTAGTAGAGTAGGTTTGGTTATAAACAGAGAGAAACTAAAGTGATGAAAATTGGTCAGGCAGGCTGTGATTCAGTTAATCTGAATGGTTGCAGTCTTGAGCAGGTGTCACAGTTTAATTATCTTGGGAGCTATGTAACAGATAATGGTGATGTGCGGCATGAGATTAACAGACGAATAGGTATTGCTGCCAGGGCTTTTAAGAATCTATGGAGAGTGTGGAGAAATAGGCGTATACACCTAAAGACTAAAATTAGACTGTATAATAGTTTGGTTCTTTCTAGGGTTAGTTATGGTAGTGAAACTTGGACACTTTGTAAACAAGATAACAGGAAACTAGATGCTTTTGATTCCAGATACTTACGCAGTATCTTGGGCATTAGGTGGTTCAACTTTGTAACTAATGATGAGGTTAAGCAAAGGAGTTTGCAACCTCCTTTAAGTAGCATATTGTGCAGAGAGAGACTCCGTTGGTTTGGCCATGTTGCCCGTATGAATAATTATAGATTGGCGAATAGGGTTATGAACAGTGTGCCTAAAGGCCTCAGAAAGAAGGGGAGACCTAGGATGCAGTGGGCAGACAATGTCAAGCAGAACCTTGTTAGAATTGGTGTGCAGTGGCTGGATGTAGCTCAGGACAGATATGCTTGGAGAATTAAACTGCACAGTGTGGTTGGACCTCTTATAGCCCATGGCTGCTTGAGGATGATGATGATTGAACATTTATGAAGTGAAACAGAGAGAGTAGTCAGGTGTGTTTATCCATTTCCTTCCATTATCCCACACAGACAGGCAGTATCATTTCTAAATGGGCTCTTGAAGAACAAAAAGATCTACACAAAATTAATAGGTGATCTAAACTTTTCTAGGATTCAGCCTGAAAAACTGGTTTACATCCAGAGGCTCAGCTATTTTTTCATTATGTTCTGCCAAAAAAATTTAACTTAAGAACTTTTTTTGCTCAATAACTGACGAAATGAATTGTGACGTGTGTCATATAGGGGGGCTGAAATTGGATCTGACCTCTACCTTGTTGTGCCAAGATTAAAAAAAGTTATCTTTAACACTGAAGCTCTGAAAGACTCAGTTATAACTAAAGTTTACAATGAATGGTTAATTAGTCATTATGACAGTCATGCTTTGCTTACTACTGAAGTTGAGGAAGAATTGAACCATTTTAAACAGGCTTTTCTTGAAACTAACTGTACTCTTGAAATAATAAATTGGAAAAAATTGGTTTTGCAGTGAGGGATTCGAACTTGCATCTCCCAGTAAACAGCCAGGCATGCTACCATTACATCATCAATGGCTAATGTTTTCTTCACCTAGTGTGACTTATATACTTTCCTGCATTTTTTTTGAGTCACATAATGGTACCATATATTGGGAAGTGTACAACTGTTGTCACTTAGAGATGGAATTTAATATTAGTTACTCATATGCCTTTTTATCAATAATTCAGTGGTAAAGTATCACAGGAGATGTACTGTAGACATGGAACACATGAAATAAGAAGCTGAAAAAAATTGGTTTTGCCATGAGTGGACCCCACTCAAGGCAAAAGCAATATTTTTTCAGTTTATTATTTCATGTGTTCCATGTCTATATGACATCTCCTGTGATACTTTACTGAATAACAGTAATCTTTTAGGTAAAAAGGAGTAGAGGAGGCAAAATTATTTGAGTGATAAGGTATTTAATCTTATTTTGGAAAGAAAGAACTGCAGGAATGCCATTAATACTCAACTAGTCCTAAGAGAAATCATAACAAAGAGCTTAATGAACATGTAAAGGATCAGTTTGCAACTGATAAGAATCTTTGACCTGATATCTTGGATGACAAAGCAGCTAGACAACATAGAGCTAGCTAGACAACATAGAGCTATACCAGATAGTTAATGTTTAGTATGGGAAAAAAAGGACAGGTATACATGGATTTGGAGGATAAAGAGGTAACATTATTGAAGGTGAGGATTCTGTCAATGCTAGGTGAGTTGAGCATTTCAGACATGTTCTAAACTATGTGGTTAGTTCTGCTTCCATTGTTTGTAATGATGATAGATGCATTACTGGCTTTAATGTTGACCATATAACATACTCTGAAGTTATTTTGGTTATTTCTAAACTTTACACAAATCTCCAGGGGTAGATGAAATTACTACTGAAATACTTAGAGTTAGGAGTGTTTCAGTTACCATATGGATGACTGAAATTTTGAATATCTTTTATGATAAAGGCATGGTTCCTAAGGATTTTACCAGACCTATTATTATCCCTATTTTAAAAAAAGGTGATTGCAGTTCTTGTGATAACTATAGAGGTATCAGCCTACTTTCTGTTCCAGCTAAAGTTCTTTGCATGATTGTGCTTAATAGAATTAATAATCGAGGCAGTTGCGTGATGAACAGGGTGTATTCAGAAGTGGTAGGGGATGTGTATATCAAATTTTTTCACTTAGGCAGGTTCTTGAGAAATGTTTAGAGTTTCAGAAACCTTTGGTTACTAGCTTTGTTGATTTCAAAATGACTTTTAACTATGTTGATCATAATTAGCAATTGATTGTGAGATCATTTGGCATTCTTGATAAATTAGTTAATATAATGAAAGGATGCTATAATAATGCTGAGTAGGGTTGAAAAATAATCAAAAAATTTAAAAGCCACATTTTAATTGACCTGTTTTTTAAAAATCAGGTTTAACCAAAAAGTATAGTAATTTTTAAAAGCCAAAATGAAAGATACTGACTTTAACTTTTAACAAGCATAGATTATCACCTATTTTTTAGTCAGAAAAATGCAGCATCATACTCATGCATATGAAAAAGAAAATGACAACTTTGACAATTAACATATTTTAATTTAGCCAAAATAATACATCATTCAAACAATTTAGATTTGAAAAAAAATGATGAAAAATATATACTTAGAAAGCAAAAATTAAACTTTTTGTAAAAAAAATTATAAAGAATAAAATTAAAATTTATCTCTATTATGGAAAAAAACATTGAAATAAAAAATTTTTAATAAAAAAAATTTCCCTAGAAAACAAAAAAGACTCTTGTAACAAAAGTTAGATTTTATTTTTAAATATTAAATTTAGATTTTATTGCTATGTTGAAAATGACATCTTAAGAAACAAGGGCATTAAGGGCATCTGTCATTCTTGAATGAAGCTTAGATAAAAAGAAGCCCCCAGCTGAAAATCCTCTTTCTGAATCAACAGTAGTTGGCTTAATGGTAAGTAATGCATTATGTAAAAGCTCTAAATTTTTACATTTTTTTAATGTGGCTTCAAAGTGTTTAAATTCATCGTTAACATTCAAATCTCTGGAGTCTGTCATAGGTAGCATTTCTAATTTATTAATTTCGCTCAAATACTCGTGTATTAAGTTGTCATCTTCGTTAGTTTTAGCAATGCTAGCTACACCTTGCACTTCTGATTCTGTGTTATCATCTACCTCAATGGTTTGACATTCATTAGGAAAAAAGCCTAAGAAATGATGTTCTGTGATTTTCTTTACTGTTTACCTGGATAATAAAGGGAATAAATCAGACGATTCATTTTTAAAATCCTCTGGATCGGTTAAATATCTCAACAATAAAATGACTTCCTTTTGTCGTCGTGATGAATAGCGTTTGATAAAGCATTCTTTGAGATTGGCAGCAATAGGATTTTTCTTATTGTTTAGTTTCTGAAGGCAAATTTTCATAAGTATGCTAGCTTTAAATAAAGTTGCTTCTTCAGAGCATAAAACTTTCAAAACAAATTCAAATGGATGAAGAGTTTCAACGAGGTTATCTAACAGATTCCATTCCTCCTCAAAGACTTTTCTGTTGAAGCTAGTACTCGTAGAGCCTTAGGAATGCAGTTCCTTAGCTTTAGAAAACATTCAATCATAGAAAGGAGACTATTCCACCATGTGTTGCAGTCTAAGATAAGCTTCTTTTTTTCTCCATTAAATTTCTCCTTTACGAAATCTTGAAGCCTGTCATTATTCAAAGGAGATTTGCGAAACGTTCGGCTGATTTTTCTGACTTTCTTAATTATTCTCAAATAATCTGCACTAAGTTGCAGTGCCTCATTTGTGTCAATATTTATCTCAATCATGGAATTCAAATATAGGCCTTGATTAACATCATACTCATTTTCATTTAAGTCTTCATCATCATCTTCAATGCTAACATCAGTTACTTCTTTATTGACACTTTCTGTAGCTTTGGAATACAAAATATCTGAAACTGCTAAATGAATGCAATGCACAATACACTATTGATAAACTGAAGTTATTTCCTTACCAAATTTAGCCATTATGGCTGCTCCATCAGTTGTACATCCGACAACATAGGTATTAAAATGTAACCCAAACTCTTCTAATTTTTTGCTAACTTTCTCTACAATTCTGGTGTAGTTTAAAGAGTTAGATATTTTAATCATGCCAAGAGACCAATGCTGATTCTCTCTCTTATGAACATTTATATTCATGTATCATAGGGGCAAAGGTGGTTCAGTTGGTAGCTCACCAGGCTCGTAATCTGCAGTTCCCAGGTTTGAGTCCCAACTGAGTCAGCGTTGAGATTTATCTCCGCAAACTCTCCGCCTTGCCCACAGTCAGTAGGGGACACTATAGGGCTTGGAAAGGCCACCTTCCATTGGATTGGACGTTAAGCCATGGTCCCGCGTGCAGGAGAGTCACACTCAGTGCACATTAAAGAACACGCTGGATTGCATTGATGCGAAACTACCATCTGTCTCCCAACAGCTGTTCCAGTGGGTCCCCTCCCCAACCTTCTCTGAGCCTTCGGGGTCCTTGTGACCTGACTATTTAGCCCATGGTGTACAAAAAAGTGCCGCTCAGAGGTAAAACAACACAGCCCATGTATCGTAGATTTTGTGAAGAAGTGTACTCATTTAAAGTCAATGAGAAAAGGATACCTTTACTCACTTGTTCCTTGAAAAAGCCAATAAGCTCTTGTTTCTTTTTCTCAAAAAAACACCACACTGGTGTAAGAAAATTGCTGCTTGGTCTTCATAAAAACCATGCAGAAATTTTCTTACACCAGTGTGGGATGTTGGGTGAGGTTTGTCATATTTAGTTTTCTGTAAACTCTCTTGAATAAATTTACTATTAGCAATCAATGAAAACTAAATCCGTCAGCACTAGCAAGTCTCGAAATTTCTTCTTCCACAAATTTTCTTTGCATATATTCTCCCAAAGTCTTTTGCTTCTTGAATGCAGAAGAATCACTTTCGTTGGTGCTAATACCATGAAGATTTTTAACATGCGAATTCAAAGTTGGCATTGACCCTCCACAACACTTTAAAATCTTGTTGCATTCAGTAGTTTCTTTTGTCTTGCACACAAAATAATCCCATATTTTAGATCTATTCGACATATTCCTCAAATTTATAAGGGGTTTTGATTGTTAAATTAATAAAATCCAAGTTTTAAAATTTGTAATCGACACTAAACATTCCAAAATATGTTCCGTTAGTTGACTGACTCTACACGACAGTCTACATGATGAAACAAACTAAAGATTGAGTTGCCAGATAGGCAAAAATTATACTGAACAGCAGTTGCCAGTTTCTCACAAATCAACTTAGTAGGTAATGTATTCAAAGTTGCAATTTCTTTATCATGTTTTAATTACTTTATTGTAATTTTCAAAGCACCACAGTTATTTATAATTAATATTTAAAATATAAAACTATTACCATTGCATTCTATTTCATAAAATGATGACTTGTTCATGTAGGCATTCATTCTCTCATTCCCTCACTCTCTTTCTCTATATATGGTATATAAAATTGGAATGGAATAAAATATAATGTGTGCATTCATTCATTATTTGAATGACCTTGAAATGTGTTCATTTCCTCGTTTTTTTTTTCTTTCTCCCTCTGTCTCTTTTTCTATAAAAAACATAAAAAATTAAGAATCAATCTATTGTGAATGCACAGTATTCCCTGTCAAGATGGACATCAAACATTAATTAATAGATTCTGAAAAAAATTCATTGCCGGCACAGCAGGAATCGACCCGTATCTCTCCAGATTCACGCAGAGCACGCTACCATTGCACTACACGTTGGATTAACATCTGATAATTAATAGCAGTGACTGAAAGAGTTGCATCTCCTTGGGTATAGATGGCACTGTCTCAGCCATGTCTCAATGAAGAAGATTTATAAGGTCATTCTTAAAAATTACATTGTGCAACACGTGGTGCAATGGTAGCGCGCTCTGGCATGAATCTGGAGAGATGCGGATTCAGTTCCCGCCTTGTCGGCGGTGAATTTTTTTCAGAATCTATTAATTAATGTTTGATGTCTATCTTAACAGGGAATGCTGTGCATTCACTATAGATTGATTTTTAATTTTACATTAACGTAGTAGTGTTAGCGACTTTCTCATTAACATCTGATAATCAATAGCAATGACTGAAAGAGTTGCATCTCCTTGAGTATAGATGGCACTGTCTCAGCCACGTCTCAACGAAGAAGATTTGTAAGGTCTTTTTCTGAAAAATTTCATTGTCCAACACGTGGTGCAATGGTAGTGCGCTCTGGCATGAATCTGGAGAGATGCAGGTTCGATTCCCATCGTGTCGCCGATGAATTTTTCTCAGGATCTATTAATTATCATAAAAAATTCAACATTACTGTAGCCAAATAAAAAATCAGTCTAAAAAACCGATTTTTTTATTTTTTGGTTTTTGGGGAAATTTTAAAAATTTGGTTTCAACACTAATGCTGAGTCATGCTTGAGAGTTGGTAAGTCTTGTAGTTGCATTGCTTCTGGTGTTTGATAAGGATGCATTTTGTCTCCTTTCCTCTTTAGTTTGGTTATTGATTATGGTATGAAAAATTCACTGCAAGGGAAAGATTATGGGCTTAAATTTAAATGGCTAGAGATCTGAAAACTTCTGATTTAGAATATGCTGATGATTTAGCCCTTTTGGCAAATGTTATACTGGGGGGTGGGGAGAAGAATCCTCCCATTTTGTGATTCATTTCGGCTGTGATCTTTTTTAACAAGCATTGCATTATACCTTTTTAAATACTTAAAGTGTAATATCATGTGAGAACAATTATTGAAGAACCAAAATCTCCTAGGCAGTAAATTTCACTTCTGCCAAACATATGGTAGGAAGTATAAAGCCAACCTCATACACAAGGAGAAATTTCAATAAATAATGGCATGAATGGTTTGAACAAAAGACAGACATTTATTTACAAAGTGTACATTTCCCTCAGTTCATCTAATAAAAATTCTAAGACATATGGAGATATTGCTCTAAAGTGACAACTTACATCACTTAGTAGCATTCTGTGCCTAAAGAAACATCCCACTCCTCCCCTCACAAACCTGTTGTGCTCTCTCTTGTCACTTCCAAACAATTGTGTCCTATCTCCTCCCTCTCTGCTCCTTCTCTCTTGAACCCAAAGGGCAGCTATCTAGAGTTTGATTGCCCCCCCCCCCCCAATTCTCTCTGCTAGAGGGGGGGATAGTGGTAAGGGATGAAAATCTGAACAGTTCTTGATGCAACATCATTGTCCCAAAACCATGTGACTGTCCTCCTCTCCATTCAAGGGAACCACCAAGTAGAGATCCAGAGGATTTCCCTAGAGCATCCTGTGTCATGGTGTCCAATTCACAGACTTGGCACCAGATGCATCACTCTGACAGAGGCTTTTGCTGCTTTGAGTAGATGAAAGGATTCACCCCTTTGTACAAGTCGGTTCTGGTAGCTGGCTTCACCTTGGATTGTAACAGGCAGCAAGGCAGGTAAATGACACTGCCTTGTTTCATGGTACTTCAAATAGAATTGTCTGCTGAAATAATCATTCACATGGCACCAGAATGTCAGACAATGGAACTAAAGGCAGCGGAGAAACAGTTCTAGATGGATATGAAAAATTTGTGTAGAACACAAATGATGTTGATGAAATGAATTCTTTCATTCGAGCTGTTAATGAGGCTGGCAGTGGAGTAGGTTTGGTGATAAGTAGAGAGGAACTAAAATGATAAAAATTGGTCAGGCAGGTTGTAATTCAGTTAATCTAAATAGTTGCAGTCTTGAGCAAGTGTCTGAGTTTAATTATCTTGGCAGCTATGTAACAGATACTGGTGATGTGTAGTGTGATAAACAGTACAATAGGGACTTTTAGGAATCTATGGAGAGTGGTGAAATAGGTGTGTACACCTAAAGACCAAAATAGACTAAAATAGTTTTGTTTTCTCTAGAGTTAGTTATGGTAGTGAAATGTGGACCCTTTGTAAACAAGATAACAGGAAACTTGATGCTTTTGATTCTAAATGCTTACACAGTATCTTGGGCATAGGTGGCTCAACTTTGTAAGTAATGCTGAGGTTAGGCAAAGGAGTCGGCAACCTCCTTTGAGCAGCATATTGTGCAGAGAGAAACTCCATTGGTTTGACCATGTTGCTCATATGCATGATTATAGATTAGCGAATAGGGTTATGAACAGTGTGTCTAAAGGCCTCAGAAAGAAGGGGAGGCCTAGGAGCAGTGGGGCAGACAATGTCAAACAGGGCCTTGGTAGAATTTGTACAGTGACTGGATGCAGCAGGTGCAGCTCAGGGCAGATATGCTTGGAGAACTAAATTGCACAATCTGGTTGGACCTCCGTAGCCATGGCTGCTTGAAGAGTAGGAGGATGATGATATATGCCAAATTAATTAGCATTTAATTCTGGATTTTCTGAATGTAAAATATTTAACAAAAAAGACAACTAGTTTTTTTAATAGGGCTTTTTTAGTGTCATGTAGTAAAAAAAAAATCATTTGACAATGCAATATAATTTTATTTAAAAAAATTAATAGACAGAAGTAATTATAAATGCACATAAATAGAAAGTTCGTTTCTAAAGAAGAAAAATTTTTTTACTTGAAACAAGAAAATTACTCTTTCTGTAATTTTTTTCTCGATGCCATACTTTGAGAAAATTATATCACTTTTAGCCTACTTTACTGACTTATATAAACAAGTCAACTTTAGAGTTTAAAAGAATAATCAGTCAATAGAAATAGGACATGTTGTATATCAAAATAAACAGAATTTAACTCTGAATTTTATGAAAATTAAATATTTAAACAAATTTCAAAACATTAATTTTAATAAGGCCTTTTCATAGTGATATAGTGAAAATACCAGCCATTGTCATAGCCAGTGATGTAGTATAACTGATCAATAATCTATGGAAATAAATCTACAGAAATGAATGCTATAAGGTTTAATTATGAAAATATAAACAAAATACTGACTGGGCAGCATCTCTTGCAGGTAAATATAATTGTTTGCACTTGTTTGTTAAAAGGAGGGTAAGAGTTATTGGAATTTTTTTTTAATATATCCAATGTGTGGGGGTGATGCTATAAACAGTCCACCAAGCAGCCAACTAACATATGACTGGCTCATGCATATCAGCAATTAGTGGCACCTGCACCTTGCTTTTGCTGGTGACCTAGTTTACTCTGCAGGCAGGCTTGAGCAACAACTTTGGGTAAGTCCCTTTTTAGTTACAGTTTTGATTTCAATAGCAGAAATGATGTATAAAATGCTAGAATAAATAGTAGGAATATTGAAATAGGTTTAAAGCAGAAAGGAGAATAAAACAGAAAAAAGAAAGCCATATGCAAACACACAAAGCTATGTACTTTGTAATTACTTCCAAAATCAAATTTTAAAAGTAGCAGTTTTTGGTTAATTGGTTTTAGGTAAATCAGCAATCGCATATATCAAGTCAAAGAAATGGTGATCAGAAGGCTTTAACAAATTATTTACATTGTAGTTTAATGAAATATGAATTAAATGAAAAAGGAAAGTATTATTTTTCAAGCCTGAATTATATATTTTTTTGTAAGATACATGCAAGAAAATTTTCAAACAGGAAAGTATTATTTTTCAAGCCTGAATTATATATTTTTTGTAAGATACATGCAAGAAAATTTTCAAACAGCAGTTTCTATTTTTTTAAAATTGAAGTTTCATATGTTGTACTAAAAATGACATAGACATTCCTTGGAAGGGTTAAAAGTGGCCACTGAGTGTATATTTCAAAGCTTTCCAGACTTTTTTTAAAAATAGCAACACCCTGTGCACATACTGAAAATATTGTGACATCCCAAAATCTCTTAATTGTTAAAAAAATATGTGGAAAGTTTAAAACTTTAGAGAAAAAAGTGCAATACCAAATTGAAATTTGGCAACATCCACTTTGGAAAGTATTGGTATAGTTTCTTAGCAAAATATCAGTAATACAACTACCTAATTCATTTTATGTTAGAAGATAAGTGTGCTAAAGTTACCAATAGTTATGTTCTTCATAAATAACTGATTTGCCTAATTTGAAATATGTTTGAAACATAAAAAAGACAATTATTTCTTTTCAGGGAAACCTTATATAGAGGAATATTACCTGTACTTACTAGTCTTTGTTGCTCAAACTTCGTATATTTTTATACCTTTCATGGACTTCGTTCTTTTTTTTTGAGCGATATCAGGGAGCACAGTGCTCTAAAAGATCTGGCACTAGCATCTCTTGCAGGTAAATATAATTTGTTTGTTTTTTTAAATTTATATCCCAGAATAATATTTTGTTATGAAAGTGATTTGTGAAATATACTACAGGCCTGACTGTGAGTCAGAAACTTGGCCTTTGTGGATCTGCCAAAACATTGCTACAGGAAATAGTCTTTGAATAATTTTTTTGGACATTAATTTAAAATTACAATAAAATGTTCAAATATAACAACTAGATAAATGGGTTTAATATATAAATACTTAGATTTTTTTTCACTTGTTTGTTAAGAGGAGGGCAAGAGTTATTGGAAATTGTGTTATTACTATTATCTGTTAAACTATATTTTTCTCTTTTAGTCTAGAAGTATGGTAACTGTGGAGGGAAAAATGCTTTATATGGGTGTTCAAAAATGTTCGTGATGTGTCTGTAGATTTGCACTCATTCGTCTGAAGTCAGCGAGCTATGAATTATTTGATAGCTTGTCTAAACTTGCCATTACATATTAAAAACAAAGGCTGTATTGTCAATTCTCTCTTTGCTGGCTGCACATAAAGTTTGGTGTGAAAAATCTGTGTGTTGCTATGCAGCTTGCAAAAGATTGGGAAAATTTTGACATTTTCACAAGGATGCAACTTAAGGACTATGCAAGAAAAAAATTCATGCTAATTTATCACAAGTATATGGGGATCATGCCTGTTCATATAGTACTGTTACAGGTTGGATGTGCAAATTTAGAGAAGGATGGCAGAGCTTTGAAGACTTCCCTCCTGTAGGAAGACTGAAAGAGACTGTGAATGAGAGAACCATTGCTATTCATGAACTTGTTAAGGAAAACCCACACATCACCTTTCAGTTAATAAGTTTGGATATCAGTGTATCGATTGACTGTGTGGAAACAATTATTCAACATTTCAAGTTCTGAAAGATCTGTGACAAATGGGTACTCCACAAACTGATGAAACAGGAAAAAAGGGTTAGAGTTATACTAATATTTAACCACTTGTAAGTCGATTTAATTTTAGAGGAAAAATTGTCTTGAGCCAGGTGGGATATGAACCCACGACCTCCTGATAACATGGCAGGTGCTCTAAACCACTGAGCTACCGGCCGCCGATCAAGATCTCCTCTAATTGATGATATGAACATTCTCAACCTGTACTACATATTCCATTATGTCACATATAGGCACTGTTTGGGCGATCTTAGCCACAATTCGGCAAATAAATGCCATATAGATGGAAAGTATATCTTACAAGTATACAATTGATTAAATATTGAATGAACTCGACTTTCTTGGTATATACTAAATATTAACCACTTTGTAAGTCGATTTAATTTTAGAGGAAAAATTGTGTTGAGGCGGGTGGGAGGCTGGTTGTCAGGGCCACGAACTCCTGATAACATTGAATATGAACCCATGACCTCATAACATTGAATATGAACCCGCAACCTCCTGATAACATTGAATATGAACCCACGACCACATATGAACCCATGACCTCCTGATTATCAGGAGGTCATGTCCTTAACTTGTGCATCAGTAGCTGTCAATCAAAAGTTAGAGTTGCGCATGCACAACTCCTTTAGCGGATTGGAAGAAGAAAAAGTGATTAAGTCCAACTGAAGTAAATCCCCAAAATGATATTTATAAAGTAAATAAAGTAAAACTGATTAAGGAAAAGTAAAAGTGAATGAGTGGACCTCCCATCATACAATGCTGCCTCAATATTGGATAAAGGCTGTTACATTTTACTAAACTATAAACAGTATTGAAAACTTTTATGGTAGCATCAATATTTTTATTATTTAATTTCTGTACTAAATTTGAAATTGAGTCATTAGCCAATTCTTTTAGCAAATCTTGAATTTTTAATATGGGCTTTAGAAACATGTTTCCTAATTTCTTTTCACAGAGAAGTTTGGCTAGTATTTTTATTACTGCCATTTTGGGTTACTAAACATATGCACCATTCCTTGAACACATGGACATGTTTTTCTGCATTTCCTCTAAATACTTAACTTTTGAACAATTCTTACATCATAATTTACCTTCTTTTACTTCAAGCCATTTGTATTATTGCATAAACACGCTTGTTTTTTGTTTCAAGAATCTGGGAAGGGTAGATTATCTATTTCTTTTAATGACAAACATGATGGTTTTTCTTCTCTGATTGGTCATTCAGTTGTCAAAATTTGGTTCCATTGACTTTGATTCTCCACAATGATTTTTGTTGCTGTCATTATTTTCTGTGTCTGTTTGCACCATGAATGGTTTTCACCATTTTCACATTTAAAAAACTCAATAGATCACTCTGTCGTTTTAACATTTTTGAAATTTGAATCTGAAAAATTATTTATGATTAATTTTTATTTTTTGATAGGATCAATATAGTGTTTTATATATATTTAATAATACATATTCTTATTTAATAATATATATAATAAAAATAAATAAAAAAAAATAAAAGTAGAGGAAATAAATGAAATTTGTTGCTTCATTAAAAAAAACTAGTAATTACCTCCTGTTTTTCTGTGCCATTGAACAGTTGCTGATATTTGATGGACAGTGTTTTTGTGCTTATCACCCAAATGCCATTAGCCATTGTAGATTGAAATGAATTTTTCTCTACAATTTGTAACCATTGTCAGTTTAACAACCGGCTTGCCAAATTCTTGAAAATCTAACAGTCGTCTTGTGCAAGTCAACTGCAGCGCACCATTGTCAAAGATCCATATCATCTTTCAACTGATACTTTACAACTTTATTAAGTTCCCTATAATGCTGTCTATTTGGACTAGTAGGGTGTTGATTCAGTGTATTCATGCAATTCTTCCTTTCAGAAATAATATCCATTGCCTCCTCACTCAAATGGCTTTCTCTTTTGCTCCTTTTTACCCAGAAGAATTCGTTTGGTTTCCAAAATATTCTGTTTAAAGCATTCCCATTCTTTCTCAACTTCATTTGTAAGCAAACCACAATTGTGATAATCACGAAGAAACCTATAATGGCAAGCTTTGGCAATTTTTGGGTGTTTCAAGAGATTCAGTGTGAAAGTATTCCCCTGATCTTAGCATAATATTTCTTATGTTTCAGTTGCAAGACACTTTAACAGGGTAATGATCAGACTCAATTTCAGTTCCCCTATATCATTGGTGTACGTAACAGAGCTAATCCATTTGCTGTTGATAAATATATAATTGGTCGTATTCCTTTGCAACTCATCAGGCGAAATGATGTGTGTTTATACATATCCCAATGTTTGTAGTAAAGGTTAGTTATTCTCAGACCATTTAGTTTATTTGCCTGTAATAAATGTCCCCCATTATTATTTTAACTACCATCACTCCTGCCCAAATGTCAGAGTTAATACCAACTTTGGGTTGAAGTTAGCCAGCATAAGAGTAATATACTTTTTCTTGAGAGAATTCAAAATATCATGAAGTTGTTTATAAAGAAATATCATGAAGTATGTGGTTTGAAAAAAGTAAAATGATGTCTGAAAGCCATACACAGTATTTCTGCTCTTTTTGACTGAAGTATCTTATGTGTATGAAATGATATTCTTTTTCCACTTTGAGCAATCAATTAATCATAATATTTTACTTGTGTACTTTCCTGTAATAATAATATCCATGTGTTTGTTATTAATTGATTACCGAAAGGAATAAAGAAAAACCCAATAACTTCAGATGTATACTTTTAAAATAATAAAAATCAAATTTGAGTTGTTTTTGTGAGAAATATTGCTAAACATTGCCAGGATTTGAATAACCAGGGGTTGATTTGGGACTTTGTAATGTATATCAATGCATTTAGTTTAAATATTTCATCAATGCAAGCAATGTTCATAAACACAAATGTACAATAAGTAATAGGAATGGAAATTTTTAGATTTTATTGTGATATCGTTTTTCTTTTAGGCATTGTTAATGTTTTACTGACAACTCCACTTTGGGTAGTAAATAGCAGAATAAAGATGCAAGGTGTGAGGCTAACAACTACAGACAGCAAACAAATGAAAAAATATCCATACTATCATGGACTGCTGGGTAATATTTTAAGCTATTAGAAGTGATATAATTAAGTGCTTTAAGTTATTTTTATAATATTCAATAGATATTTAGTCTTTTCAATGTCTTGATAAAGATGCAAGAAAATTTATAAACTATTAATACATTTTCCTAAACTTTGGCTTCAGATTTCGGAAACTGAAGGTTTCCTTCATTTTTTGTTAATGTTCATTTTAATACATAGTAATATTTTGAGGTTTAAGATGATGTAAAAGTTCACTAAAACTTACATAATATTGATGATAAATGAAATTAATTTTAAGTTATATTTAACTCAAATGCATTAGAATTTTATGTCCTGTATCAAGACAAAAATCACTTAACTTTCAAGACATATTATCTTTGTACTTCATTTGAACTTTTCAGCAGTTTGAGTGAAACCATATAATAATATGTAAAACAGTCATGTAAGTAAAGAGTGAAGTTCAGAAGTTTGTTTGAGAAATTCAGCTTATATTCTAAGTTTAAATATGCTTGAAGAGGATTCAAATTTCAGTCCAGGTGATGATTACTGTAGTGAATAATTATTTTGGAGCAAAAAGTCCCAGTGGCCAAGTGATTAATGTGCTTTGTTATGGAACAAAGGTTCTGGGTTTGATTTCTAAATAAGTCATGTATGCTTCTTTTCATGCATTGTCTTTCTACTGCGGTCTCACCTACCTCAAAAACCTAGTCTGTGACATATTGCACTGACAGTCATCTCAGTCAGACCTCTGTGGCAAATAGCTGCTTGAGGGACAATTTTTTTTAAATAGAAAATGTGAACACAATATTAGGACACAGACTTTTTATTTTTTTTTATGGTGACAATATAGGTTTTAAAGATGCTTTTTCAAGTGCTGTATTTTTTACAAGTTGCATGACAATGCCCACCACGTAAGAAAACACAGCCCTTGAAAAGGCACTTTTGAAACCTTTATTATATATAAGGTATATAGATGATACATGAAGATACCTACCATTCTTAGACATCATCTTACACCATACCTCCATTAAATTATAAACATCTGTATACAGAAAACCTACATTCATACCTAACATAATAACTCTCACCTCTGCCCACCCAAACAACTACAAATTATCAACCTTCTACTCACACTTTACCAGAGCCTATAAATATTTCAATGTGCAAGAAGCACTGCACAATGAAATAAAATACATTTTTGAACTCACTGAACAGGGCGGATATACCTTGCACACCATCAATAAAATTCACAAACGATCCCAAAACCCTCCAACACCTATAAATAAAGAAATGGAAAAATACACAATAACCCTACCATGCATCAATAATAATTTCACATACTCTTTTAAAAATACCCTAAAACCTTTCCATTATAAAGTCCCAATGAAAATGTCACATGCTATATCCAAATTCATTCGAAATGATCGCGATCATATACTCAGCTCTGGAGTTTATTACATCCAACTCAAAGACCACAAAGGTAAAATTTTCCCCAAAGACAAATACATAGGTAAAACTGCACACCCATTTAACACGTGACTTAAAGAGCATAAATATGACATCTTAAACTACAAAAAACTGCACTATCTCAAGCAATCACCGAAAACAGTCTGCCTACTGATTTTCACTCTGCTAAAATTATAATATCCCCACCTACCAATTCCAACTTGCCATCACAGAAAATATCCTCATTAACATAAAACTGACTGAACTATGCAACACAGACATTGTTCCGCCCTCCCCCCAGCTTGTCATCTGATCCTTAGGGGATATAACATACATCTCGGAAATACCAAAGCCCCCTAAACAATTTCCTCTCTCATCGTCGATCCCTATCTGTCACCTGCACTAATGCACACCCACCAAACCCTTTAAAATACTTCCATAATGCATCCTAAAAATTGGCGATTAAAGTACTCCCCCCCCCACACACACAATTCCAACTATCAATACTAAGGCTCCTAAAAAGGAGAGCTGACCTATCAGCCATTCTAGTTTCAACTGGTCACGTCACTTAGTGTTAAAGTCAATGGCAGCTGCCATGTGCACTGCAGTTTTTCGAATCAGTAGTATATAAAAAAATTATTATTGGAAGACATTCAGCTGCAAATTGTCTAAACAACTATAGGAACAATTGCACAGTGTTTCATAAAATTGTATTCTGGAGATTTAAATATATGATAATTAGTAACTTCTAACTGATGCATAGGCATCAATCAATGATTAATACGACACTTAAATGACTGGAAGTGTTATTCAAGTTAAAAAATCTTATTTTCCTCTACTGAATAATGCAAATTTACACTTTCTACAGAAGGAATCAATATTTCACACGGGA
The DNA here is from genome assembly GCA_038380435.1 of Ryuthela nishihirai. Taxonomy (NCBI): domain Eukaryota; kingdom Metazoa; phylum Arthropoda; class Arachnida; order Araneae; family Heptathelidae; genus Ryuthela; species Ryuthela nishihirai. The sequence goes on along the minus strand of JAWZYU010000021.1, from coordinate 12,298,814 downwards.
AATGCATCATAAAAATTTCCTCAGAAATAAAAGTAATTTCAAACCATTAAATAAAATATGTCAAAAATGTCATGATCATTTCAATATTAGGTAATTATAAATTATTTTTTAGCTTAGCCACTTGCTGCCTAGCGAGCGAATTCAAAATTGCCTCCCCATTCCCAGTGAATGATTGGCATTTAACAACTACAGTAGTCACCGATCTCGGTATGCCCGCACGGGAAGTGGAGGGTTACGGCCATCACGATCGAAGTTTGCCTCATGCATATTTTATGATATTAACAAAACTAAACTTAATCGTAAATGATGAATGACTACTAACTTAAATGTAGTCATCATTCATCTACATATTACTAATGGATATATCACATAAATGAACATTAAAATACCGAAGCAATAGAAGTATATATTATAGAACTCTGTAAGCCTAATGCATGTTCTCGGTTGAATTCTTTCAACCCACTTTTTTTCCATTTAATTGGATCAGCCTGGAATTTAAACACTGTGCAATTGTTCCTATAGTTGTTTAGACAATTTGCAGCTCAATATCTTCCGATAATAATTGTTTTTTATATACTAATGATTCGAAAAACTGCAGCGCACAAGCGGCTGCATTTACTTTAACACTAAGTCACATAACCAGTTGGAACTAAAATGGCGCATATGTCAGCCTGGTATATAGGGGCTCTAATCAATACCAATATGAAAACCATTATTCAGGCCCTCACTAACATAATTATCTTAACCCCAAAATTCAGTTTACAAAATTTATAAATTCACTAAAAGTACCCCACTCATTATAATTTTATTTCCAATCTGGTCACAAAAGTGAAGCTTCCCTTGACACTCACTGATCTTGGAGATTTCCTGTAATCCCACACCTTCTCCCAAGCTCCGTCACATGCAGATCACATTACAGCCACCCACACATTTGCCGATCCTCAGAGCCAAGCGAATGACAATTTAATTTATGGCACCGCACCCCTTCCCCACACTCAACAACCAACTGCCTCTCCTGCATTAGCTTAAGCTCCTCACTTTCCACCTGATGAAGCGCCCAAAGTAAGGGTGCAAAATATGTGTCGTGGAACTAAAACTGTTTTAAGCACTATATGCTATCAAAGGTATAAATGATTATTTCCTTCGTCAAGACGGGTAGACCACGGCATCTGTTATCCTTCTCTTAATCTCTACTGAGACGTCACTCGCTGGCAAGAATGCCAATTATTAAATTTGTCACTGGAAGCATCCCAGAAGTTCCTGTTACTACCCATCCTCTGCGGTACGTAAATCTCTCCTTAGCAACTTTTGATACTTGATAACATAGTTCATGTGTTGAAATGCTTAAAAACGTTTAACAGTGTCATATAAAATTAAAAACAGCAATAACAGCTTACATTATTAGAGTATAGTTATTTCTCAAACAATAGTTTGTTGAAAACAGAACTTAACTATATACAGGATGTTTCTGAGAGGTCTAGTCAAACATTGTGAACGTGTTCTACTGCATATAGTGATGAAAAAAGTTCCTATGAACATTGGTCCAGAAGCACTTTCCTTTCGAGTTATAACACATTTTGAGAGTACAAGTATGGAAACCTGTTGAAAGATACGTGCTAGATAAATCTGCATCATTTTCGTGTCTGATGACATGTAGATATATGCAAATGTTGGGCAAAATCCCACCACTCCTGGTGAGATAATACTACATAAATTGAGTTGCAGTTGAGTTGCAGAGTTGTTCTGAAGTTATGAGTTAGCAAATCAGTAATCTAGTTGTCATTCCATGACCTTGACCATGAATAATCAGGTCCCATTGCTGAAATGGCAGATTTATGAATGAACCAATGGAAACTGCAGTGAAGCTCATCTCTACAGATAGCTTTTCTGCACCAACGATGTCTAGCCAGAGATACTTTTGCAGCCATCCATCAGCATCTTTGGGAGATTGGATCCTTTTCTCCTGTTACTGCAGATTGGGGCTGGGCCAGACATGTTCGAACACCTGTTTTAGAGGAACAGGTGCTGAGAAATGTAAGTCTTGTTGATGGCGCTGAGAATCCTAGGACTAGCACGAGAATAGTAGCAGCAGTAGTAGATGTTTCACATTCAACTATATGATGAATTCATTGTCAGGAACAAGTCATGCATATCATATGCAGCTTGTACAGGCTCTTTTACCAGCTGCAATGATTTGTGTTTTCATAGTGACTTTTGCAGCATCTTATTTTCTCCATTGTGTTATTTTCACCAATAAATTGCAATTCAAAAGAGATGACATTGTGAATTTTCATAATGTTCATCACTGGGTATGGGAAAATCCTCATGTGAACAGTCTCTGCATCAGCAGAGGTTTTACATAAATGTTTGATAATTATTTGATTGGCCCATTTTTCCAGCCAGCAATACACACATTTTTTGGAAATGGAACTATCTGCATTGCTGGAAGACATTCCATTAGCAACATACCATGTTTTGTGCTCAGTCACATTTTAGCCTCAGTGCTTGAGAGCATCTTAATCTTACATATCCTGCCCATTGGATTGGCAGAGGTGGATGAACTACATGGCCTGCATGCTTTCCCACTTTGAATCAACTGAATTTTTTCTTATGGGGACAAATTGAAACTGATTTTTAAGCTACTTCGGTTCCTAATATACAAGCTCTCCCCAAACAGATTGTGGATGGTTGTCAAAGAATTCAGAACATTCCAGAACTCTTTGAATGCCTTCGATAGTCTGAGAAAACATTGCAAGGTATGTGTTGCTATACAGGGAGGCCATTTCAAACACTTTCTCTGATACAGACTTACATAATTGCTCGAAGAATAAAAGATTAAAAAGCATCTTTAAACACTGGCATAAAAACTTGTATGAGTAAATAAATATCTTGTTAGTAAAAGCGGGATACAAAGTCAAGATGAAGATCATTTAGCAAAGTCCAATTTAATGTTGTTGGAGATACACTTACAGTTCACAGTAGTAGGAAATGAAGAGTAAATCCTAGATGAACAGACTATGGCAAGTATTCTGAAGCACCGAAGAATAAGTTCGTGGCAACATCATACACAATTTTAAAAAACAAGAAAGGCAATTAAATCACATTGTAAAGCATGGTATAAACATATTAATTTTTTTTGAAAATGAGGAAGAAGATACTTTGCTACACAAAGGACAGGGATAATGTAGAAGTTATATTAGGCTTGCCCTGATTTCTCATACAACATAAATGCTTACACAAGGACATGTTCACAAAAACAAAGACTCTAGATTTTGAAGTGTAAAATACATTCTTTGTCAGCAAAATGGTGGTTAGTTCTATATGAAATTCTGTTATGTGACAGTTTATTTGGAAAACATTGATATAAGATATATCATTTTTGTGATATTGTGAGCATGAAGTGTCATTATAGTAGGCGATGAATATTTAGTTGCACATATCTATTGTTGTGACACGTGAGGAAATTGGTTTGTATTTGTTGTTGATTAAAGTATTTGGATTAGGGTAGTCTTTTAATAGAAGTTTTCAGACTATAGGTAAAATTGGTAATTCATCATTGCAGAATTTTTTGTTGATATGGATTATTAATTTTTTGCTGTATAAAAGTTTAAATTGAAAATCAGGACTGGCAATGATTCTGGATTCTTCAAAGATGAGAGTTGCATTATGGTTGACAAAGCTGCCGCTGATGTTTCTTGATATCATATTTATGTTCTTCAATTCTTTCTTGTAAGTTTCTAAGAATTAAAGAACATAAATATGATATTAAGAAAAAAAGTCCAGTGACAGCTCTATCCAATATTATCACCCATAATGCAACTCCCATCTTTGAAGAAGCCAGAATCATTTCCAATCTTGATTCTCAATTTAAACTTTCATACAGCGAAAAATTAATAATCCACATCGACGAAGATTTCTGCTGCAATGATGAATTACTAATTTTACCTACAGCTTGGAAACTTCTATTAAAAGATAGCCTAATCCAAATATTTTAATCAACAACAACAAATACCATCGTTTTTTTTCACAACATGCCACAACATTAGATATGTTCAACTAATTATTCATCTCTTACTATAATGACACTTTATGCTCATACCCCCTTGGTGCAAGCTCCTGTACATGGTGAGGGGACCATCCTGTAAAGGTTCCATTGACTTGGGTACCTTCACAGGGTTCTGAACACTTGTCCGCGTGTTTGCCGTATGCGGAGACCCATGTCCCATGAAAGGAGTATCCTGGTAGTTGCTCAAAGGTCCTTGTCTGCTCTCCTCAGCTAATAACTTGTAGAGTCTGCTTTGGCCATCTTGCCATTTGGGAGCCTTTGTCACAAGGCTGTGCAGTGTATTCCAGGGTGCTGTTACACACTGCTTTAGCGTCTGCTTCAGGTAAATGGGAGGTCTTGGGGTGGTCCCCCCAGGATCAATTGGCTGGTGGGCTGAACCTGTTAGGACCAACTGTGCAGTACGATGAGTGCTTGCCCTCATCCAGGCAATGGTTATGAGTTTCCCTACACATTCACTAATTTTGTAATTTTATTTTGTAAGAATGGTTTGTTTTCTCACTTTTTTTTATTTTTTTGCTTCTTTTATTTTGTAAGAACTCAGGTGAGTTTGTCACATTTCTCTTTTCCTTTTCTTTCTTATTTAGTTGTGAGGGCTTGGCTCACTGGCTTATGGGTATAATTCCCGTGTACCTGATTCCTGATTGGGCATCTCCTTGTTGGACTCTGTGTTAGGTAGATGGGGACAATGGACACTGAAACGCCCAAATCCCAAATATGAATTCTATTAAATGAAATTATCGGCCAATGTCAACAAGAGGGCTCCTCATTAGATCCTATCTTCTCTATCATCTTTGTCATTGTTGCTATCATCTTGTGTTTCTTTGTCCCCAAGGTTCTTGATCATCCACTCTATGGGTGATCAGATGATTGGGGTCATGCCCCCTTTTTTCGTAGTAAAGGTTTGGAAGGTCTCACGGGAGTACCAAAATCAGTCAAGCGCCTAAGATCCAGTGACTTGCTGCTGGAAACTGTTTGCTTGAAAAATTCTGAGCTACTCTTGAATGTAAGAATGTAATAGTGATTGGTGGGGTGGTGGTCACTGTCACTCCACACAAGACTCTTAATTCCTCGCGGAGCATGATCTCTGAGTGGGACCACCTCAAGGTTTTTGAGGAGGAAATTCTATCGGAACTCTCATCCCAGGGAGTGACAGCAGTCCATTGGGTTTTGCAACACTGTGATGGAAGTTAGTACTCACCCAGATACTAATTCTTACATTCGACATGCCATGCCTGCCAACTTCCATCAAGGCAGGGCACCTTCACTGCAAGGACAGCCATACATTCCAACCCTCTGTGTTGTTTCCAATGTCAGAAGTACAGCCATGCCCATACTGCTTGCCGGGGAAAACCCACCTGTGCTCATTGTGGCAGCCAGGATCACCTTGATCCTTACTGCACAGCAGAAAAGGCAAGCTGCATGGCAAAACATGGAGCAGTGGCAAACATCTGGCAGACTGTCCTAAGTGGCTGGAGGAGAAGGAGGTCCAGTGCATCAAGACCAAAAACAGCATACTGTATCCAGAGATGAGGAAGCTTGCTTCACCGCTTGCCTCCACCTGACATGGTTTCCTATGCTGGTGTGGTGATCGGAAATCCCATCATTATGATGGCTTCTGTGGTGGTGCAGATAGATATCAGCATACCACTATCTTTCTCACCTGTTGCAAGTGCCTCCTGACACAGGCAAAAACATGGTGTCAGCAATCACATCAATGCCAGTTTCTATTTCTGCATCTTTACCTTCCTCCTCCTCCTCCTCTGGAAGGTGGTCTCGGATCAATGTCCCTCAGACAATTCTGAAGATGTGGACATGGACTGCCCTGTTTTTCCAAAACTGTAACTGGCAATGGTTGAAATAAATTGAAAGTCATCTGCCAATTCTTTTAAGGCCTGAGATGACCACACTCCTACAGTGGAATTGCCATAGATTCCTGAGGAATATTGTCATCAAGGCCCTTCTGAGGGCACATGAGCCCATCTGTATTTGCCTGCAGGAGATGTACTTGTAGACACCAACAATCCCACTCTCCGACATTTCTCTCATGTTTGCCAGGATTGGGATGAAGATGGTCCAGCTCGAGTGGGTGTTGCCATCCTCATGAGCCACCATTCTCCATTCCAGGTCATTCCCTCACCAGCAACTTAGTGGCGGCTGCGTCTGCCTCTTTATGGGATTTTTTTTTTGACTCTCTGCTACGTCTACTTACCCTGAAGTATTTTTGGGAAAAGCTTGATGACCTCATCTTGCAGCTGCCATCCCCTTTCCTTATCATGGGGGACTTGAGCACGGACACAGTCCACTTTGGGACAGTGCTGATACCAATAGGAGGGATGGGGTCCTGGAGCAGTAGCTCCTAGATCCATCACTCTCCCTGTTGAATACCAGTGTCAGTACATACTTCAATTCCACGACCAGCACATTCATTGCCATTGATCTCAACATCTGCTCCTCCTCAGTCCTTCCACTCTTTACGTTGTAGGTTGAGGACAACCCTTATGGTAGCAATCACTTCCCCAAGGCATGTACCGTCTCCCATGGGGGGACCCTTGTCCTCTTCGTGTGTATCATGGTGGAGGCTAGATTGGAGTGGTTTTGAACTCCTTTGTGAGTGTGAAGAATGCTCGATCAACCGGTAGCCAATGAATGTTGCAGTGGCAGAGATGACTGACACTATCTTCCATGCGGCTGCTTTGATTATTCCTCATCTCAATCCAGTTTCCACAACTGTAGTGGAATCCTGACTGCATTGTTGTTCCTGACTGCTTGTTTGAGCTCATAAGGCTCAAAACAAGGCTTAGGAAATGTTTTGGAGATATCTGACATCCCCCAACCTTGAAGCATTCAAATGTGCCAGGCAAAAGCCCATTTTGCCCAGCACCAGAGTCAGAAAGAATCTTGGATCAAATTCACGTCTTCTATCATCCACATGACTAATTCTAAAGTCACGTGGGATACAGTCTAGAAGATGGGTGGGAACTAAACATCCCACTCGTTATCAGTCTTGGAGCACAATGGGTAGGCAAATGCTGACATTCTGGGTGAATCTTTTTTTCTCCATCACTTCCTTATTCCCCCAAGTTTTTGGTTCTGAAGAGCAGAGCCAAACACTCTCTGCTGTCTTTCCACTCAAATGGCCTGGAGCTTTAAAACACGCCATTCACAGCCAAGCTTCGCCTTGCTCTGCACGTCTCGTGCATCTTCTGTGGGGCCAGACAATGCACCATGACAATATGGCAGACAATGGGTCAGACTAGAGGTCCTGTATAGTTAGAGGCTGGCCATCTCGGTTGGTGATTGACTGCCATTGGTTGATTGAGTCACATGGTTTATGGCACTATGTTTTATTGGTACGACAAAACATGGCGTCCACAAACCATTTGATATCATTTGAATAATCCGATAACCATTTGAAAATCCAGATCATTGCTCCATGCTTCTGCAGGTTTTCACCACATGTACATTCTACCAGTGGTGAGAAACAATGTGTAGCATGATTCATTAGGCCAGATGACACATTGCCAGTCTTTAGCATCCCAGTTTTTATGTGCTTTGCACCACCTTACACATTTTGTTGCATTGTTGTTGGTAATCAAAGGTTTGTGGATTGCATTACAGCCATAAATACCAGCACGATGAAGTTCCCGATGAACTGTTATGATGGAAATGGGATGATTCCGACTGGTGTTCAACTCTGCTGCTATTTGTGATGCTGTGGTCTTGTGCTTCCATTGTACCATCTGTGCCAATGTTCACCTATCCCTATTTGACAACTTCATATAGCATCCACAATTTGCACATTTGGAGGCAACATCCTGTCCTTTTTGATAGGTGGTCATACAATTTCTTATGTTACACCTACTATTTTCGCCATTCTGGTTACTGAAGCTCCTGCAAGACGTGCACCAATGATCATGTCTTTTTGAAGGTCGCTGAGATCTGACATTGTTGACAATCGCAACACAACAGCTATTTCACCTGCGCCTGTGGCACTGCTACGTGATAGCCGACATTGTACTTCTCCCCTTTATATACCTCACATTTCAGGTGATGTCGTCCCTGTGATATGCATATGGTGTGAATTGTGTGTACTCCAATCGCCATCAGTGTTTCCATTATTTTGATAGTGGATTCCCCCCCCCCCCCCCCCCCCCCCCCCCCGTACAACATAAAAGTATTTGTCTTTAGTCCCTAAATTTAAAATGTTGCTTTTCTTACTCTCTCTGAAAAAAAAAAACAGCAGATCATTGCTGTTAGTTACATGTGTCTTGACACTACAGACAAACTTTCAAATTCTACCATAAACAGATCACTTGAACAATTCGTTAAAAATTTTGCTGTTTGCATATTTAGGTGATGTCTAACAATATAAATTAAACCTCCCTGTGAATATGCGATTTGTAATATATCATCATCATCATCTTCAAGCAGCCATGGGCTACGGAGGTCCAACCAGACCGTGCAATTTAGTTCTCCAAGCAAGTCTATCCTGAGCTGCTTGGATAGTATCTCCAAGCAAGTCTATCCTGAGTTCTCCAAGCAAGTCTATCCAAGCAAGTCATCTACTGCATCTGGCCACTGCACACCAATTCTAACAAGGTCCTGTTTGACATTGTCTGCCCACCGCATCCTAGGTCTCCCCTTCTTTCTGAGGCCTTTAGGCACACTGTTCATAACCCTATTTGCCAATCTATAATTATTCATACAGGCAACATGGCCAAACCAACGGAGTCTCTCTCTGCATAATATGCTGCTTAAAGGAGGTTGCAAACTCCTTTGCCTAACCTCATTATTAGTTACAAAGTTGAACCACCTAATGCCCAAGATACTGCGTAAGCATCTGGAATCAAAAGCATCTAGTTTCCTGTTATCTTGTTCACAAAGTGTCCAAGTTTCACTACCATAACTAACCCTAGAAAGAACCAAACTATTATACAGTCTAATTTTAGTCTTTAGGTGTATACGCCTATTTCACCACACTCTCCATAGGTTCTTAAAAGTCCCGGCAGCAATCCCTATTCGTCTGTTAATCTCATGCCGCACATCATCATTATCTGTTACATAGCTCCCAAGATAATTAAACTGTGACACCTGCTCAAGACTGCAAAAATTCAGATTAACCCAATCACAGCCTGCCTGACCAATATTCTCTCTGTTTATAACCAAACCTACTCTACTACCAGTTTCATCAACATTCATCTCATCAACATCATTTGCCAAAAGGGCTAAATCATCAGCATAATCTAAATCAGAAATTTTAGTATCTCCAGCCCATTTAAGGCCAAAATCTTTCCCTTGAAGTGAATTTCGCATAACATAATCAATAACCAAACTAAAGAGAAAAGGAGACAAAAATGCACCCTTGTCGAACACCAGAAGTAATGCTAAACCAATTGCTAGAAGCCTTACCAACACTCACACGCGACTCAGTGTTATTATAGAGAGCTTTCATTATGTTAACTAACTTGTCTGGTACACCATATGATCTCGCAATCAACCATGAATTATGACGATCAACAGAGTCGAAAGCCATTTTGAAATCAACAAAGCTAGCAACCAAAGGTTTCTGAAACTCTAAACATTTCTCAAGAATCTGCCTAAGTGAAAATATCTGATCCACACATCCCCTACCACTTCTGAATCCACATTGCTCATCACGCAATTGACTGTCAACCAGATTCTTAATTCTATTAAGCACAATCATGGAAAGAACTTTACCTGGAACAGAGAGTAGGCTAATACCCTTATAGTTATCACAAGAACTGCGATCACCTTTTTTGAAAATAGGGATAACAATAGCTCTGGTAAAATCCTTAGGAACCATGCCTTTATCATAAAAGATATTCAGAATTTCAGTCAACCAAGTGGTAACCGAAACATTTCCAGCTCTAAGCATTTAAGTAGGTAGTAATTTCATCTACCCCTGGGGATTTATGTAGTTTAAGTTTAGAAACAGCCAAAATAACTTCAGATGGTGTTATAGGGCCAACATTAAAGCCACCAATGCATCTATCATCATTGCAAACAATGGGAGTAGAACTAACTACATTGTTTAGAACATCACTGAAATGCTCAGCCCACCTAGCCATGACAGAATCCTCCCCTTCTATAACCTTACGTTGTTTATCCTTCAATCCTTGTATACTTGTCCATTTTCTACCACACAAAACATTAACTATCTGGTACAGCTCTCTGCTGTTGTGCTGTCTAACTGCTTCCTCGGCTTTGTCAGCCAAACCATCAAGCCAAAGATCCTTATCAGCAGCTAACTGATCTTTTACACGTTTATTAAGTTCTCTGTAATGCTTTCTATTAGTACTAGTAGGGTATTGATTAAGGACATTCCTGCAATTCTTTCTTTCCGAAATAAGCTCAAGTACCTTATCACTCAGATAACTCTCTCTTCTGCTCCTTTTTTCCTAAAAGAGTACTGTTAGTGTCCAAAAACGCCTGTTTAAAATGATCCCATTCTTCCTCATCTTCAGTTGTAAGCATACCATGACTGTCATAATGACTAAGTAACCTATCATGGTAAGCTTTGGCTATAACTGGGTCGTTCAGAGCTTCAGTATTAAAAGTAAATTTTTTAACCCTCGCACAACACTTTTTAAGTTTAAGTTGCAAGACACTTTTAACAAGGTAATGGTCAGATCCAATTTCAGCTCCCCTATATGCCCTAGTATTTCTAACAGAACTAGCCCATTTGCTGTTAATTAATATATAATCAATCATATTCCTATGCAGTCCATCAGGTGAAACCCATGTGTACTTATGTATGTCGCGGTGTTTGTAATATGTGTTAGTTATTCTGAATGCCCTGGTATTTCTAACAGAACTAGCCCATTTGCTGTTAATTAATATGTAATCAATCATATTCCTATGCAGCCCATCAGGTGAAACCCATGTGTATTTATGTATGTCGCAGTGTTTGTAATATGTGTTAGTTATTCTGAAACCATTGAGTTTACTTACCTGTAGGAGACGTTGCCCATTGCCATTGCAGCTACCAATACCAAAAGGGCCAATCACCCCTCCCCAAAGGTCAGAGTCAGTACCAACTTTGGCATTGAAGTCACCAAGAACAAGTGTAATATCTCCTTTCTTGACAGAATTCAAAATATCCTGAAGTTGTTCATAAAACCTATCCTTTTCATCCTCATTGGCATCCTCAGTGGGCGCATAACAACAGATAACATTCAGGTCTTTAACGCTTGTCTGAAATTTTGCTGCAAGAAACCTTTCATTAATGCACTCATATCCTAGAAGAGCATCACTAGCGTGTCTGCTGAGAAGCAGACCCACGCCTTGGTGATGCTTATTGTCATCCCTCCCTGAAAAGAGAAATTTAAGATTATTTTTAAGAATCTGACCTTTATCTGTCCATCTGGTCTCTTGCAAGCCGAGAATATCTAAATTATAATGGTGGAATTCTTGTGCGAGGACATCAAGAGAAAAAGCTCTGTGCAGAGTCCTCACATTCCAACTACCTATGGAGAGAAAATGGTTAGTAGAATATTTAAAGAAGCTATGTTTATTGAGAGAGGGAATGCCGACAATATCAAACAGCCCCCTAATCGCAGACATGGGGCAAAGACCCGTTCCCCCACCACTAAAGGCTGAAGCCATCTACACTGGAAGACTTCCTCCAATGTAGAATTTGACGATGCCAATAGAAGCAAAGAGTTCAGGTGCCTGCGATGACCAATGCTCAGGATTATCAACCAGTTGATAAACATATCCTGCGAATCTATACACTTGGGGCTGTCAACCCACAAACAAACAGAAAACACAGCGGAAGATTTTCCCTCCACAGAAGCCCACCAGTGCAGCAAAATCAGGATCCATAATCAAGCTCAGTGCCATATATCTGTCCAGTCCAGTGGGTTTATATGGTCAGTACCAGGACCCTGTGTGGTTGACCACTCCTCAGCAGGGTAGAAAAAAAAAAGGAAAAGTAGCCATAGTTGTGCAGATCAGTAGGCCACACTAATCTGGCAGCCCTCCCCTTCCGTTCACTTCCACAAGAGAGTATCTCTTTTGAAAGGTACTAACGGTCTGCACCACGAGAAGGCGTCTTCCTATAATGCCCTAAAAAGTAGAAAATAATCTTAAAACATATTGATGGTGCAATCAATCAATGAGTTTGTATTCGCTTCAAAGGAAGATAGGGCGCTGATTTACCTACTCGACAAGAATGCTGGCACCCTTTCTTCCTCTGAAGCGAATACGAGCTCATTGACTGATTGTACCATCAGTATGTTTTAGGATTATTTTCTGTTTTTTAGTGTACTATATGAAGATAGATATTTTTTAAATTTTTTAATATTACATATTTTATTTGCATAACATACTTCTAGTTAGTAGTGTTGAACTTTTAGAGGATTAGAAATTTTTGTCAAATTATAAAACTCTAATAAAATATATATTAATGCATTTATATTCGATTAATATGGGTCTCGTGTGTAGTTTGTAAATTAATTTTTTGTGATGTTAGTGAATTTCTTCATTGTAAAGGTACATGTTGTGATGCCCCATCGTTCACTTTTGCTTTACCTTAACCAGTTTTGTTTAATTTACGTTATATTTATCATTTTGGGGATATTTTTTATTTCCTTTTCGGCATCACAGCACTCGTTTTCAAGTTTCTAGGAGTTGCGTACGCGCAACTCCGAACTTCCGACCGTAACCGTTAAAGCGCGTGCCAAGGACACGCCCCCTCTTGCACGCCCCCTCTTGCGTCATAGCTTGCGTCGTTCGTCATAGTATGCAAATGTCTTTCCCGGCATGTGCCGGCCCATTGTCAAAAACCGTGACCTGCGAGTTACTGAGAGAAAATTAGAGAGAGACAGAGTAGAGAAGGAGAAGGGGAGAGATGTAGCACCAAGCGTGTAGCACAAGAGTTATGTTTTTTCATTGATGTCTTGGTGAGTTAATTATTTTGGAAATAAATCTATTTTGTTTTGCTATAAAACTTTTGAGTCTGTAGTTTTTTTTATCTTGAGCAACGCTAATTAAGGATCTTTTTTACATTAATTCTTATTAGTTGACAATCATTTTTGAATCTTACTTATGAACGCTCGCTGGTATTTGAACCCTAAATCAACTTATTCTACTTTTGGCAATTTGTTAATTATTGCCTGGCGCCCGTCTAAGCTATACGGAGCATAAAACTTAAAGTATTTTGCCTTTGTTTGGAGCGTTACAGAGTCACATAAAAGAAGTGGCGCCCGAACAGGGACCCGCCAGTATTTAAAGATAGTATATATATTTGTGGATAAATTTTGTATGATTGTCAAAGATAGTAATTTTTTGAGCTCAATAGTTGTATGTACTAGTTGTAGATTTAACGGTAGCTTAAGCCGAAAATTTTTGTTGAGCAAGTAGCTAAACATTTTTTGTGTATTATTCAAAGGTACTGAAGTTTCAGCGTAGATATTGCTGAATATTTAAGATAATTGTCATATGTAATGATTAGAAGTGTCCGGGCACACAAGTACGTAGGATGATAAGAAAAATTTTTTTATAAGCAAATTTATATTTTTGTAAAGCTTAGTTATAGCTTTAGTATTGTTGTATAGCAGTACCTTTGAGCGCTGCTCAAGAAAAAAATAAGGTTTTCAAAATTTCGGCAGACCGCTAAACATGTCTGCTAACAATATGGCCGATTCCGCCATAATGACTCCCGACATAGAAAGAGTAAAGGGTAGATTGCAAGATGTAATGATGGAAGCAGAAGTGCTAATGAATCTGCTTGATGATAATCGGGAGAAAAGGGGAACGACAACAACCCCTAAATTTGCTGACAATGCTACGTCAGTTCACCAACGAAGAAACTTTGAACGTAAGGTTCCATTTTCTGTTCCGCCAGAAGCAAGCGATAGAACAGAGTATTTTCAACCGCCACAACGACGATTTGCCAACCCATCCATTAACTATAGACCTTATGTAAATTGGCCTTTACCTGAGATAAGGTTCGACGGTTCGAAACGTCCGTCATCGTGGACATTTGTCAAGTCCATGGAGGAGCACTTCCGTTTACATGAAGTGCCAAGCAACAAAAAAGTTGTTTTAGCAGTATCTTGCCTAATTGGATGTGCTAAGCAATGGTGGAATAACATAGGATGTCGTCATGGCATAGAACTTTGGGAAGAATTTAAAAACGAAATCATGGACATATATCCGGCTTATAATGATTTTACAGAACTAGCTACAGAGTTGTTTTCACGAAGACAAAGGGAAAGAGATGACATAGAAAAATTTATATGGGGTACAGTAGAATTATACCAGCTGTACGATGTTGATGCCGCTGAAATTGATATTGTAAATTGCATATTGTCTCAATTACTTTTGCCCATCCGAGAATTCCTAGAAGTACGAAACATAAATTCAGTTAGCGAGTTAGTCAAATTGGCTCGGCAATACACTGCAAGAAGAGAATCTGCAGCAAATACACAAACCAACAATGGATGCCATTCCCGCCAAAGCAGCGATATCAGGTTGAGTCGCGTAGAATGACTCCCGCACGACCGGAATTTACACGGTCCCGACAATTTGCGCCGAACGCGCCTAGAACTATAGAATATGAACGAAGTAGAGACTTTTTGCCACGTCAAGCTTCGAACCATAACACTAGACCTAAAACTTTGGTTAAACAAAAGAGAGAAACTATCACTTGTAACTTTTGTGGCCGACTAGGACATATTGAGAAATACTGTTACCAAAGGAATGAAAATTCGGGAAACTTTCATCGGGATCTTTGAAGCGAGAGGCCAAAGTTCCTCAACAAAAGCCCTCTCATGAGTTAAGTCTTGCTACTGTGGGTATACATAATGTCTTACATTTACCTTTTGTTACTGATTGCCACGAAGTAACTAAAATAACAGATCGAAACGATACAGAAGACGATCTTCCGTTTGCTAAGGAACAAGTTTTCGATGGTACTAATGACGAATGTCAATTGACAGTGCAGCCGCGGTCCCGTGGACTTTTTGACTTACCTTGTGGTCCAGAACAGATTATTTCAGAAGCACCTATAAAATGTCCCGTTAGTGCAAATAATGAAAGTTTAAATAACGAAGTTTGTGAAGTAGAACAACCGTATGAGAAAGCCGTTTTTGAAAAGGTTTTTAAAGTAGAAGTTTTAAAAGAAAGTAATAACAATGAAAATAATTTTGAGTCTGATTTAAGTGAAGAAAAAACCAACCAAGAAGTTGTGCCGACCGCAAGTATTCCTGACAAGTCTGGAGGTCCTCAACTATTAAAGCGTCATTTGGAGGCGGACACCAATAAGCCTAGAAAGTACGAGAAAAGGTTCTTCAAAAATCCGCACGGAGCAACGAAAAGCCGACGAAACGACCAGAGCCTGCAGAGCGACAACCGGCAGCGAACATCGGGAAGATGACGTCACGACAGAGATCTACAGCGACGACTTGAACGAGATCTTCAGTAACAACTTTACGTGAAGCCACCCAACGACGACGGAAGGATATTATCGGAAACGGACTAGATGATTTATTGCCACGGAGTGCCAACAATGAAATTTAAGTATATTTTTCTTTCACTTGGCACTTGATTGAGTTATAAAATGTTTTTTTTTCTGGAATAGATGAAGACGAAGAAGCCTTATTGTGAATTATATAGTTAGCGATGTTTAATTTCTTGTTGAAACTTTAGAGTTCGATATTTATTTTTGAAAAGTGAAATTGTTGTAGTTCGAGTTTATACTTGTGTGAATAGATTTTTTTTTTTGCATTCTTGTTCATCGAGGTTCTAGTTATTGTATTTACGTGAGTTAAAATGTATTTTTGTAGATTTTTTTCAGCT
Source organism: Ryuthela nishihirai (assembly GCA_038380435.1). NCBI lineage: Eukaryota > Metazoa > Arthropoda > Arachnida > Araneae > Heptathelidae > Ryuthela > Ryuthela nishihirai. Next base: position 12,282,925 of record JAWZYU010000021.1, on the reverse strand, counting down.
GACTGATAGCTGAAAATTTTGTAAGTCGATATTGGAAAGTTTAGAAATTGTAAAATGTTTCTGGATATGAATGAGAAGAGTGAAAGAGAATTAGTGATTTAAGAATTTGTATTGTAAAATAACGTGCATTCCAAAGTGAATTTATGTAAAAAAAAAAGGAGATTCATGTAAAAGTTATTGGATGAAATGTTATCATCGTATATTATAAATTATTTACACTCTTTTTTCTTTATTCTTAGATACGATTTATGTATATGTGTTTAAATCTGTTCAGTGTCATCAGTGATATTTATGTGTCAATGATACGTAATTTTTGGATGACATTGGCAGTATTTATTGGTATATATAGATGATGACCATGATGATGACTGCAGAATTTAATTTTTTTTGTGTACCTTTTTGGAGCTGTCCCCAAATGGCCTAGTCTGATAACCGAATTGTTACCAGCATAACTCCTTTGGGAGGGGGACGTTAGCTCTGAAGGGGGAGGTAATTAATGATTTTTTATTTCAGCTAGATCGCGATTTCTGTGAATAGAAGAAGAATTAGCGGATGATTACAATCCCCCTTGTTTGTAAATTTTGAATTTTCTTAGCTTTGCGTATTTGAATGTAATTAGGAGGAGATAACGGTGTTCGAATACCCGTTTTTTTATGTGATTTAGGTGAAGATTTAGCTGTCACATACTTTTTTGTGGTTAGGGGAAAAGCGGAAGTTATCACCCCGCTAGCATATGTAAAATCACTTTTTCTTTTCATCTTTTTAACATTTATTAGACTTAGAAAGATTTGGAGTTTATTAACTTATTTTTTCTGTACAGTTCAAGATATGCCAATTTCGAGTTTGTATCAGAATGTGATACTAGTTAGACCGATGATGCTAGTATACAGTTAACTGTCACAGCCACTGGTATGTATTGACACTAGGTTAGCTGTTAATTACATATTTTTGTCAGGAGGAAAAGGGAGGAGGTACCTTTGGTTGTGCTGGAAAATTGTGTCAAAGTAAGAATAGTTCATCATATCAAAATTTGCGCTAGCATACTTTTACTTATTTATGTTCAGCCATGTGTAAATGACGTAAGATGTGTCCTTTATTCAAAATTGCTCGTCAAAATTTGTTAGGTCAAATCTTTTGACTCCCTTTGGAAGGGGGAGTTGTGATGCCCCATCGTTCACTTTTGCTTTACCTTAACCAGTTTTGTTTAATTTACGTTATATTTATCATTTTGGGGATTTTTTTTATTTCCTTTTCGGCATCACAGCACTCGTTTTCAAGTTTCTAGGAGTTGCGTACGCGCAACTCCCGACCGTAACCGTTAAAGCGCGTGCCAAGGACACGCCCCCTCTTGCGTCATAGCTTGCGTCGTTCGTCATAGTATGCAAATGTCTTTCCCGGCATGCGCCGGCCCATTGTCAAAAACCGTGACCTGCGAGTCACTGAGAGAGAATTAGAGAGAGACAGAGTAGAGAAGGAGAAGGGGAGAGATGTAGCACCAAGCGTGTGTAGCACAAGAGTTATGTTTTTTCATTGATGTCTTGGTGAGTTAATTATTTTGGAAATAAATCTATTTTGTTTTGTTATAAAACTTTTGAGTCTGTAGTTTTTTTTATCTTGAGCAACGCTAATTAAGGATCTTTTTTACATTAATTCTTATTAGTTGACAATCATTTTTGATTCTTACTTATGAACGCTCGCTGGTATTTGAACCCTAAATCAACTTATTCTACTTTTGGCAATTTGTTAATTATTGCCTGGCGCCCGTCTAAGCTATCCGGAGCATAAAACTTGAAGTATTTTGCATTTGTTTGGAGCGTTACAATGTGATGGCTATGTCCATTTTTATTTTGTTGGGTTGATGCAAAGTAATTTTAAGAAGATGTCTTTAGAAAAAAAAAAGAACTGGCTATGTTTGAAATGTATCAATCTTCCCATTAACTTTTCTAAGCCTAAATCAAGTAAACAGCAGAAACTATAGCAACAATGGAGTGTGCCATTACATGATGTAACAACAGTTGACATGGGAATAAAAAGTTCTATGTTACATAAATCTTCAGATGTACAAAATTTATTTTGTGATATGTGTAATGTTCAAATAGCTGATGTACTTGAAACTGTTCAGTGAAAAAGTTGTTGTAAGTTATACAGTATTACCATTATTACTGCATAGAATTTGAAGATTCAATTTTTAAGAAGATGCAAAATTGGGAAAAAGAAATATGGAGATATCAAAAATGCAAATCGGAAACAACAATAAGCCAATTGTAGACAGAAGTGGAAAGTTAGAAAATAAAGGTTGTAACATTTCAGACTTTAAAGATTCTGCATGTGAATATAAGAGTAGATCAGAAGAGGCAAAAATATATTGAATATCTAATTGATAAACATATGACATCTTTTAAAAAAATTTTATGCAGAGTAATGCTGCTTTAAAGGAAGAATTATTAAAGGAAATTGGAGAGTACAATAAGAGCGCTTTGTATTGTTTAAATAAAGTAGTTAAGTTTCTAATGATAATTTCAGAATTAACCAAACAGATAAAAGAAGTTCAAAAACAAAATGAAAAATTAATTACATTGCTCCTTAAAAGATGAAATAAAAGATCTGAAGTGAAAGGTAAATGAATTTGAACAGATAAGCAGAAATATGAACTTAGAAATAGTTGGAGTGCCTGAGACAGCGAATGAAAATGCTGAAGAAATTGTTTTGAATATAGCAAAAGCATTACAGATAAATGCAAATGATAAAGGTACCCAAGCTGCTCATAGAGTTCCTACTAGAAACAAAAAAAAAAAAGTGTAAAGCAATTATTGTGCAGTTGGCATCTTGTAAAATGAAGGATATATATAAATGTAGGAAAATCAATGTCATTGGCTTGCTCATTGGAAAGCAAAAAAGAAGTTGCTTGCTAAAGAGGATTTCATGAATATAAAATATTTATAAATGTACACTTGACCCAAGAAAATAAATTGATACTACATGAAAGCAAAAATCTACAACAAGAACAAAACTTAAAATTTGTTGGGATTAGGGGATGGCAAAATCTTGATCCAGAAAGAGGAAAAGGCAAAAGTGTTTGGAATAAGAACTTTAGATGATTTAGTTAGGTCTAAAGTTTAGTGATACTAATATGTTTTTTTTTTATTAATATGAATATTTCAAAAGAAATTTGAATTAAATTTTAGTCAGATAGTATAATTGAAAACTCTTTATTAACAAATCATTCTAAAATAAATGTTATATCAGGAGAAAATGTGTATGGTAAAAAATATATTTGGGGGAAAGGGTTTAAATATTATTGTGGGAAGCATTTAGAAGTATGAGAAAAAATTTTGAACATTTTTTTTTGCTTTTAAATCTTACAGATATTTATCCAGATATTGTATTAACTGACATCTGGATAAAAGAATGAAATACAATTGTATAAATTGCAGGGTTATGGTATTTATTATAAATGCCAATTAAGAAACAGAGCTGGAGGTGTCTTAATGTACATAAAAGATGAGTTTGTTGTTATTTATTTTAACACTACATTTGTAAATGCAGACTTGATACAAATGGTGTTTAAGTTTGGTAATATTATCTGTACTTTGTTGACATTTTATAGGCTGCATATTTATTCAAAGTTAGATTTTATTGAAGAATTAGAATGTAAGCTAAATACAATAGATAAAAATTGTGTTATTTTAACTGGTGATATGAATATAGACATGAAAGCTAGGGATCAAATAAGTGAAATATATATAAATTTGATTGATCACCTAGGATTCTATGTTGACAATAATTTAATAACAAGAGAAGCTGCAAACCCAAATAACTTAAATACTTATTCAAACACATACTGTATAACTGACCATTATTACCTAGGTATTCATTTAAAACTGGATTCAGATAAAATTCAAATGAATTGTAAAGGAATATTTAAAACAGATTTAGCTATATTAATAAATAAAATTTTAGATTACAATTCAGAAACTATTAAAAATCATAATGGTTTAAATATTTAGTTTGAATTATTTATAGGAAAATTACAGGAACTAATTAGTTTTGAGTTATATTAAATATAACCATATTCAGAAAAAATTAAACCCTGGATTGCAGGTGTATTATTAAATTCGATAGAAAAAAAGGAACAAATTGTATAATTTTTTTAAGGCACAACCTTATAATGAAATTTTAAGAGAACAATTCACAAAATGTAGAAATTTATTAATTATAACCTTATTAGGCAGGTAAAATCAAATTTTTTTAAAAGTAAAATATCTGAAAATTTTGGAAACATGAAAAAACAATGGGAAATTATTAATGAATTATCTGGTGTTGAAAAGAAAAATAAGGTATTTCATACAGAAGTAGTTTGCAGAAATATTAATTACAATTTCCATGATAATCTTTAGTTTTTCGTTGATATATTTAATAAATATTTTATTGGAATTATAGAGGATTTAATAAAAATGATTCCCTGCCCACAGTCAGTAGGGGACACCGATGGGCTTGGAAAGGCCACTATCTGTCGGATGGGGACATTAAGCCATGGCTCCGTGTGTGGGAGAGCCATATCCTGTGCACATTAAAGAACACACTGGATGGCCTTGACGGGAGGCTACCATCTGTCTCCCAACAGCCTTTCCAGTGGGTTCCCTCCCCAATCTTCTCTGAGCTTTCAGGGTCCATGTGACCTGGCCATTTAGCCCATGGTGTGCAAAAAAGTGCCGCTTATAGGTAAAACAACCCAACCTTAATGAAAATGATCCCACTAAATGGAACATGTGATTGATCAATAAAAATTGACTGCAGATTCCATACTGCAGTAAATTTTTATTGATTATGTAACTGAAATGAAGTGATAAAGATAATAAATTCACTAAAGATAGAAAAAGCTTCAGGAAATGATTATTTATTGCAATTTATTTTTAAAAATATATGCCCATATATTTCAAAGATAAATTAAAATAACAATTCAAGTAAACAATTCATCTGATAAGTTGTTCTATATCAGAGAGCAATTTTCCAACATGTTTCAAAAAGGCTACCGTAGTTCCGGTTTATAAAGGAGGTGATCGAAAAAAGTTTGGGAACTATATACCAATTTCAATGTTATCAAATTTATCAAAAATCTGTGAAAAAATATTAAAAAGAAAAATGGTAAAATTTTTTACAAAGACAATTTTTTTTGCTGAAATCAATTTGGATTTAGGGAAAAAAGGAATACAGAGGATACTATTTTAAAATTAACTTCAATAATTCATACAGGAATTAATGATAACCTTAAAGTAGCTATTGTTTTTCTGGATATACATAAAGCTTTTGATTCTGTTCCACATGACATAATGTTATTTAAACTTAAAAAATGTGGATTTAGAGGAAAAATGTATACATGTGCTCCCCTACTTGCGAACGTTCAACTTACGAACAATTTGACCGTACGTCTAAAATTTAAATTTTGCGCGGATTCGTGGCATTGAAGTCGTTAACGTGGTCTAATTTTCCTTTTTTGTTATTTACAATACGTATTATATTATTCAGAGGCATAGCTAGGATTTTGGCGCCCTTGGCAAATTTCTAATTGTACACCTTTGTTCAGTTATTGATAAATAAAAATACAGGTAAGGCATGGATGTATGTGTCATTTTTCTGCTGAGGTCCTGCCATCCTCTCAGACCTTCTACTGTGGCATATAAACTGACAGGCTCCTGTCAGACCTCTGTGGCAAGCAGCTGCTTGAGGGGGTATTTATTATTATTTATTTATATCTATTGCCATTATTTTAATTCAGTTACATGAATAAACATCAATTGCACATAAATAATTGCAAAATAAATTGCAATTATATTTTCTACTTTTTCGTTGGCAAAATCGTTAATAATCTCATCAAAATTAATTTTTTGAGTCAGTTCTCGCTCGATTGATAGGAAATAAAGTGATGATGTACACTCGTGTCCTGATGTTGATCTTAAACAGGCCCGGGGTTCATGAACAAATTAATTCAATACAATGTACAAATTATAAACTCCGGTCCAAACAAAATATTTTAAAAAATTTTATTTTGTAACGGCATGATTTGTAAAAACAACATGAACAGTTGGAAATTGCGCCCCAAAGCTGTTTTATGGCATGGGCACGCAGGGGGGGGGGGGGGGGGTGAATAATTGTCCGCCAATAAAAGGAAAATAATATATTTTTGTAGGAAATAATGAAAATTTATAATATGCTGTCTTGACGATACGACGGTATAATAAATAAAAAAAATAAATACCCCCTCAAGCAGCTGCTTACCACAGAGGTCTGACATGAGCCTGTCAGTTTATATTCCAGAGTAGAAGGTCAGAGGATGGCAGGTCCTCAGCGGAAAAACGACACGAACATCCATGCCTTACCCGGGGCTCGAACCCAGGTCCCGTAGATCAGTAGCCAAGCGCGCTAACCACTCGGCCATGGGACCGCTTACGATGGTATAAACAATACATATTAAATTCAATGAACTGTGGGCGGCTAATCATTAAATTTTATTTTGCACATAAATGTCAGATATTGTGAAACGGCTCGTGCCGCCCCAGCTCCGCCCTGTGATTCCGGCACCCTTGGCAACTGCCCCGATGCCAAAACATTCCTACGCCTCTGATATTATTTATGTACAAACATATACATTAACAGTATAAGTTGTTTTATTTATTTAATATCGACTTTATGCTCCATATACCACAGCAGATTTTTACTGCATTTGAAACACCTACTAGTAAGCAGTAGCGAGTGGGTAAACGAGTGTAATGCATTCTAGTAAGTACATTGAATGATGATCAAACACTAACAATAAGTTTTTATTCTGTGTACAAATGTACTTTTTAGGTTAGTTTCTGACTTACCACAAAACCTCGGGAACTGAACCTGTTTGTAAGTAGGAGAGCACCTGTAATTGGTTAAAAAAGTATTAAATTATAGGGTCCAGATAGTTAAAATAGATGATATTGTTAGTATGGAAGAAATTGTGCAGTTTGGTGTTCCTCAAAGGTCAGTTTTGGGGCCTCTTTTATTTTTAGTATATATATATATAAATGATTTATGTAAACTTGATATAATAGGAAATTTAATTGCTTTTGCTAATGACACAGCTTTAATTTATATTGCTGAAGATTTAGACTCATTAATAATTAATTTAAATTTAGATATGATTAAAATTAGAAATTGGTTTTTTAAAAGTAAATTAAATAACAGATTTGTTTCATAATTATCACTGTTGGGAAATTTATATCTCCTGTGTTGCAGTTAGAGGTGATAAAATGATTCAATGGTAATAGTTCATTTTAGGTGTGCAGTTAAAAGCTTAGGAATATTTACCACTATGGGAGGATAGTCCTTACACTTGGTTGCTGCGGTGCTCTAGTCATTGGTTCACCTGTCCAATAGCATTGCTGGGTGGTCGTTGGCACTGTCCATTGATGCACAGAATGTTCACATGTTTAGCACATGGCAGAGGTGCTTTTCTAAGCTTACTGCAGGATGACGTGCTATAGGGCACAGTTATAGTGGAGATGTTCTTCCAGCTTTAACTGCGATGTGTGGTAGAGGATTATCTTCTACTGCTCTACACATCTGATATATATACTTGAGCATAATGCATTTCATTGGTCTGCTTTGCTGATATCTTCAGAAGCTATCAACTCCTTGGCAGATGGGGTTGATATAATGTGGTCCCTCTAGCCATGCTTGTATAACTTAAACTGGAAATTAGGTAATAGCAAGTTCTAGGCAGGTGGGAGGGGAGTCAGATCGGTGTTGGATAGTTTTTTTTAAGGCGTATAGTTAAATTATCCATGTAGTTGAAATTTTGTGGGTGGAGATGCTATTATTTTATAATTGAGTTTATTTGCAGTTAGGTTGTTTTGAATTATTGTTTGCTTTAGAGCTGTATGGCCTATTTTTTTTTTATTAATTTCTGTTTCATAATGCAATTGTTGATTTGTCTGTATGTTTTCCCTATGTAGTTATTTTTGTTTTGCAGTAATTGGTGTGGGTCATCAGTTTTTATGTTACATATATCCTCCCGTGGGTTTGGTTTTATCTCCGTTATTAAGTACAACTTTCTTTTTTGTGCTTGTTATAGAGCTAGGAGCTTTCATGTTGTATTTCTTTAAGATATTATTTAGTGAATATGAGAAGCCTGGTATGTATGGGAAAGCTATAGTATAATTAGGTTTAACTGAGCCTTGTTGTGCTTGTGTTGGTTGAGTGCTCTATAACAAGCACGAAAAAGAAAGTTGTACTTAACAACAGAGATAAAACCAGATCCACGGGAGGAATATATAAAATAAAAATTGATGACCCACACCAATTACTACAAAACAAAAATAACTACATGGGGAAAACGTATAGACAAATCAACAATTACATTACAAAATACAAAACAGACATTAATAAAAAATTGACCATACAGCTCTTGTAACGGGCCTAAGAAAATGCAAAATACTTTTAAGTTTGGACCCTTTTTCTGATCCAATTAGTTTTATGCTCCAGATAGCTGAGACGGGTGCCAGGCAATAATTAACAGATTGCCAAAAAATAAATAAATTTAAATTAGGGTTCAAAATACCAGCGAGCGTTAATGAGTGAGAATCCAAAAATGATTGTCAAGTTTAAATATCTAAATTCTAATCAAACAATTAACGTTGCTCAAGAGAAAAAATTAGTAAAGATTCAAAGGGTTTAAATAACAAACAAATTTATTTCCAAAAATCACTCACCAAAACTTCAATGAAGAAGATACATTAACTGAGCACTCTTCTGTGCTACATGCTTATGCTCTACTGAGCTCATTGTCACTTACTACTTCGCTACACCATACTAAGCTACTGTGACAACATGTCACCAGTATTTAACGAGAGGTACAAAGGCCTGCACGTGCCATGTTGCATGCCGGGAAAGACATTTACATAAAATGACGAGCGACGCAAGCTATGACGCAAGAGGGGGCATGTCCTTGTGCACGTGCTTTAGTGGGTGACAGTCGGAAGATTGGAGTTGCGCATGCGCAACTCCAAACTCTTGGAAACGAGCGCTGTGATGCCAAAAAGGAAATAAAAATCCCCAAAATGATAAATATAACGTAAATTAAACAAAACTGGTTAAGGTAAAGCAAAAGTGAACAATGGGGCATCACAACTCCCCTTCCAAAGGGAGTCAAAAGATTTGACCAAACAGATTTTGACGAGCAAATTTTGAATAAAGGACACATCTCACGTCATTTACACATGGCTTAACATAAATAAGTAAAAGTATGCTAACGCAAATTTTGATAAGACGAGCTATTCTCACTTTGACACAATTTTCCAGCACAACCAAAGGTACCTTCTCCCAATCCTCCTATCAAAAATGTGTTGCAGCTATCCTATTGTAAATACATACCAGTGGCTGTGACAGTTAACTGTATACTAGCAAAATCGGCCTACCTAGTATCACATTCTGATACAAACTCGAAATTGGCATAACTTGAACTGTATAGTGAAAAAGGTTAATACACTCCTATCTTTCTTAACTTCTAGAAAGGTTAAAGACATGAAACGAAAAAAAATTTGATTACATATGTTGCTAGCAGGGTGATAACTTCCACCTATCCCCTAACCACAATCAAAAAATACGTGAAATCTAAATTCTCCTAAATCACATAAAAAAAGGGTTTTCGAACACCATTATCTCCTCCTAATTACATCAAATACGCAAAGCTAAGAAAATTCAAATCTTACAAACAAGCGGGAATGTAATCATCCGCTAATTCTTCTCGTATACACAGCAATCACGAGCTAGCTGAAATAAAACAATAATTAGTTACCTCCCCCTTCAGAGCTAACGTCCCCCTCCCAAAGGAGTTATGCTGGTAACAATTTGGTCACCAGACTAGGCCATTTGAGGACAGCTCCAAAAAGGTACACACAAAAAAAAACTAAATTCTGCAGTCATCATCATGGTCAGCTCATATATATATACAAATAAATACTGCCAATGTCATCCCAAAAATTACGCATCATTGACACATAAATATCACTGATGACACTGAACAGATTTAAACACATATACATAAATCGTATCCAAGAATAAAAAAAAAGTGTAAATAATTTATAATATACAACGATAGCATTTCAGCCAATCACTTACATGAATCTCATTTTTTTTCATACATAAATTCACTTGGGAATGCACATTATTTTACAATTAAAATTTTTTTTTTAAATACCCCCTCAAGCAGCTGCTTGCCACAGAGGTGTCTGACAGGAGCCTGTCAGTTTATATGCCACAGTAGAAGGTCTGAGAGGATGGCAGGACCTCAGCAGAAAAATGACCACAAACAGCCATGCCTTACCTGGGGCTCGAACCCAGGTCCCGTAGATCAGTAGCCAAGTGCGCTAACCATTCGGCCATGGGATGGCTTATTTTATAATACAAAATAAAAGAAAAATGAAAAAATATTAAATCACTAATTCTCTTTCACTCTCCTCATTCATATCCATAAACATTTTACAATTTCTAAACTTCCCAATATCGACTTACAAAATTTTCAGCTATCAGTCAGCTGAAATGAAAAAATCTACAATAATACACTTTAACTCACGTTAATACAATATAATAACTAGAACTTAGATGAACAAGAATACAAAAAAAAAATTCTATTCACACAGTATAAACTCGAACTACAGTAAATTTCACTTTCTGAAAATAAATATTGAAACTCCAAAGTTTCAACGAGAATTTAAACATTGCTAACTATATAAATCACAATAAAGCTTCATCTTCATCTATTCCAGAGAAAAGAGAACATTTATAAATGCCTTCGCTTCCGTTGACGCTCTGCAGGATCTGGTTATTTCGGTGATGTCTCGTCACACTCTTGACGTCGATGTATGTAATAGGTGATAATCTAACCTATTCTTTTCTCTTCTGCTTGGTAAAGGTTCAACATCATCATCAGAGCCATAATTTTCCTGGGTTTGTTGTGGAGCATCTACTTTTGATCTGGAAAATTCTATAGCATGGTTATATCTTTTGATATTTATGATATTAAAGTTTCCCACTGAGGCATTAGTGGTCATATTGACCAATTCATACAGAAGAGGAGAAAGTTTCTTCCTTATAATATATGGTCCAGCATATATTGGTGCAAATTTCTTTATGAATCCTCTTTCTTTATCACTCTTATGATGTGTTTTAACCAAGACCTTATCACCTACTTTAAATTCCATATGTCGTCGTCTTTTATTATAATCTTCTCGTTGCTTTTGTTGTGCTCATAGGGAATTATCTTGTGCCTTTGAAATGGCTCGAATATGCTGTTGCGTTCTAAACTCAATGGATTGTGAAGATGCGGGTTGGCCAATGAGTCTGTCCCAGGGTAATGTTAGTTCTCTTCCAAGAAATATCCGTGAAGGCGTGAATTTGGTGGTTTCATGTAATGAAGTGCGTAAAGCAAAGGAAAACTGTTGCAAATATTTATCCCATGTACTATGTCTATTTTCAACGTAAGCAGCTATCATCCAACCAATATTTCAATTTATTCTTTTGGTCAAATGTGATTGTGGATGATATGGAGTTGTATATATGTGTTTTATTTGAAACGTTTCACATACTTCAGCAAGCACATTTGAAATGAATTGGGGCCCATTGTCCGAAACTTATACTCTTGGGTACCCCGTAATAATAATAAAAATAAATGTCCCCTCAAGCAGCTACTTGCCACAGAGGTCAGACAGGAGCCTGTCAGTTTATATGCCATAGTAGAAGGTCTGAGAGGATGGCAGGCCCTCAGCAGAAAAATGACACAAACAGCCATGCCTTAACCGGGGCTCGAACCCAGGTCCCTTAGGTCACTAGCCAAGCGCGCTAACCACTCGGCCATGGGACGGCTCACTGTATCTGCATATAAACTCATTTATAAATTTCTTTGCTACGATTGTTGCTGTTGCATTTCTAATGGGAAATATTTCGACCCATTTTGAAAAATAATCTACTAACACTAGAATATATTGGGATCCCGCTTGCGTTTGTGGATACGGGCCATTAAATCCATGCCAACTAATTCCATGGGTTCATTGGAGGTCGGGCTTTTCATAAGACCACAAGTACGGTTCTGATCGAATTTTGTGGTTTGACAAATTAAGCATGTTTCTACATAGGTTTTTGCATCTTTTTTCAAAGCTGACCAATATGATCTTTTGGCCACTTTCTGATATGTTTTCCGTGTACCTAAATGTCCAGCTGAAGGTACATCATGTAATTCTCAGAGTACGTACGCTCTTAAATTCCGGGGAATAAATGGGCAATAACTGCCTGTTTGACTCGGTCGTCTGCAGTAGTACAAAATATCATTAATTAATCTGAAATGTCTGGCTCTTCCAACAATACTTGAAGCTATACTAGGATCTAGAGGTAATTCATCAGTTTTCAAATAATGATACACGTTCCCATTTTCTAAATCTCCTTGTTGTTCCTTAATTAAGTGTTCCTTTTATTTAATGGGAACTATTGTGGCGAGTGAGGGAGCAAAAGGCTTATCTTCGAGCTCTGGCGTAACTTCTGCCGGCCACACGGGAGCACAGGATAATGCATCTGGTAGCTGATGTGCACTTCCCTTTCGGTGCTCAATCTTGAAATTGAATTCTTGTAGGCGTAATGCCCAGCACATTAGACGACCTGTTAGATTGGTAGATGTCTGCAACCATTGTAAAGCAGCATGGTCGGTAAAAATAGTAATGTCGGACATGTCTAATTGTACTTTAAATTTTTCTAGAGCCCAAATTATGCTTAGACATCTTTTTCAGTCACTGTATAGTTTCTTTCAGTGTGACTCAAACTGCGAGTGGTATACATGATAACGTGTTCACAATTGTCATTCTGTACTTGGCTCAGTACGACACCGAGACCGACATTGGAAGCATCAGTGTAGATGTTAAAAGGTCTGCCTAACTGCGGCAAGGCCAACACGGGAGCATGACACAATGCATCTTTTAAGGTCTGAAATGCTGTATCGCAAACAGGTGTCCAGTGGAACCGTTTTCGCTTTCGGCATAATTCACATAAAGGTTTGGCGAAATTACCAAAATTAGGTACAAATTGTCGATACCAACCACACATTCCTAGAAATCTACTAAGTTGTTTCCGATTGCGCGGTGTGGGAAATTGTTCTATGGCTTCGACCTTACTAGGTAATGTTCTTACTCCATCTGTATTAACATTGAAACCGAGGTATTGAACGCCTTCTCGGAGAAATGTGCATTTAGACAATTTTATGGTGAGTCCGGCTTCTCTTAACCTTCGAAATACCAAATTTAAATCACGTAGATGCTCTGAAAAATCAGTAGAAAAAATAACTATGTCATCTAAGTATACTTCACAAATTTTTCCTTTTAGGTCACCCAGAACCACAGACATAAGACGTTGAAACATGGCGGGTGCTCCTGATAAGCCAAATGGTAAGCAACGAAATTGGAATAATCCATCTTTTGTGAGGAAAGCTGTTTTGGGCCGATCTGGTGGATATACGGACACCTGCCAATATCCTGAAGACAAATCTAATGTGCTAATAAATTTCTTGCAAGTCAGTTGTGTTAGTAGATTCTGAATAATAGGTAGTGGATATCTATCGGGGACTGTAACAGCATTTAGTTTTCGATAGTCCACGCAAAATCTCAAATCACCAGTTTTCTTTTTAACAAGAATGACCGGTGAAGCCCAAGGGTTCTTTTATCCCATCCTTTAACATTTCTTTAATTTGTGTTGAAACTATTCTTTACTGGGAGGATAATTATATGGTTTGCTATAAACAGGTCTACTATTGCCTGTGTCGATGTGATGTTCTAAAATCTGACATCTGCCAGGCTTGTTAAAAAGTTCGTAATTAGCATTGAGCAGAGTTTCTAACTTAACTCTCACGCTATTTTCCAAATGAGCATTGTCAGCATGTTTTCTTCTATCTGATTTTATCTGATCGATATCAAGTTTTTCTTTCATTGTTGCTTTTAATGAAATAGTATTGTTGGCAAAATCAAATTCAATCAAGTGTTTCCGTATCGCATCTATTCCTATTAAAGAGTCATATAATAATTCACTTATTACTAAGAATTCAAGTCTTATCTCCACATTATTTAAAGTGATAGGTAACTCAACAGTTCCTTGCGGAAAACACTGCTTGGAGCACAAGCTAAGTTCAAAGGTCCACCGGACCACAGCTGCAATTTCAGTTTACAATTTTTCTGAATTTTATCCCATACTTTCTTATGTAGACATGTAATATCAGCTCCTGTATCAATGTGAGCTATGAATTCAGTCTTATCGTGATAAAGCTTCACAAAAGGTAAATGTAGGACATTATGTATACCCACAGTAGCAAGACTTAACTCATGAGAGGGCTTTTCGTGAAGAACTTTGGCCTCTCGCTTCAAAGATCCTAATTCAAGTTTCCCGAATTTTTATTCCTTCTATAACAATATTGTTCCATGTGTCCTAGTTGGCCACAAAAATTACATATGAAAGTTTCTCTATTTTGTTTAAAAAAAGTTTTAGATTTAGTATCATCGTTCGAAGCTTGACGTGGAACAAATTCTCTGCTTCGTTCATATTCTATAGTTCTAGGCGTGTTCGATGCAAATTGTCGGGACCGTGTAACTTCCGGTCATGCGGGAGTCATTCTACAAGACTCAACCTGATAGCGCTGCTTTGGCGGGGATTGCATCCATTGTTGGTTAAATGCAGTTGCTGCAGATTCTCTTCTTGCAGTATATTGTCGAGCCAATTTGACTAAATCTGAGATTGAGTTCACATTTCGTACTTCTAGGAATTCTCTAATGGGTAAAAGCAATTGAGACAATATGCAATTTACAATATCAATTTCAGCGGCATCAGCATTGTACAGCTGGTATAACTCTACTGTACCCCAGATAAATTTTTCTATGTCATCTCTTTCCCTTTGTCTTCGTGAAAACAACTCTGTAGCTAGTTCTGTAAAATCATTATAAGCCGGATATATGTCCATGATTTCGTTTTTGAAATCTTCCCAATGTTCGATTCTATGACATCCTACATTATTCCACCATTGCCTAGCACATCCAGTTGGACAAGATACTGCTAAAACAACTTTTTTGTTGCTTGGCACTTCATGTAAACGGAAGTGCTCCTCCATGGACTTGACAAATGTCCACGATGATGGACGTTTCGAACCGTCGAACCTTATCTCAGGTAAAGGCTAATTAACATAAGGACTATAGTTAATAGATGGGTTGGCAAATCGTCGTTGTGGCGGTTGATAATACTCTGTTCTTTCACTTGCTTCTTACGGAACAGAAAATGGAACCTTATGTTCAAAGTTTCTACATTGGTGAGCTGACGTAGCATTGTCAGTAAACTTAGGGGTTGTTGTTGTTCCCCTTTTCTCCTGATGATCATCAAGCAGATTCATTAGCACTTCTGCTTCCATCATTACATCCTGCAACCTACCCTTTACTCTTTCTAAGTCGGGAGTTATTATGGCAGAATCGGCCATATTGTTAGCAGACATGTTTAGCGGTCTGCCAAAATTTTGGAAATTTTGAAACCTTTTTTTTAATCTTGAGCAGCGCTCAAAGGTACTGCTATACAACAATACTAAAGCTACAACTAAGCTTGCAAAAATATAAATTTGCTTATCAAAAAAGTGTTTCTATCGTGCCTATGTACATTTGTGCCCGGACACTTCTAATCCTTACATACAATAAATATCTTAATTATCAGCAATAACTGCGCTGAAACTTCAGTACCTTTACTAATACACAAAAAAGTTAAGCTTCTTGCTCAACAAAAATTTTTGGCTTAAGCTGCCGTTAAATCTATAAATAGTACATACAACTAATGAGCTCAAAAATTACTATCTTTGACAATCTCGTTAAATAACATTCACAATTTATACACAAATATACAGTCCCTATTCTTGGACTGCTATCTTTTACTACTGGCGAGTCCCTGTTCGTTGCGCCACTTCTTTTATTGTCCTCTGTAACGGGCCTAAGAAAATGCAAAATACTTTTAAGTTTGACCCTTTTTCTGATCCAATTAGTTTTATGCTCCGGATAGCTGAGACGGGCACCAGGCAATAATTAACAAATTGCCAAAAAAATATATAAAGTTAAATTAGGGTTCAAAATACCAGCGAGCGTTAATGAGTGAGAATCCAAAAATGATTGTCAAGTTTAAATATCTAAATTCTAATCAAACAATTAACAATACTCAAGAGAAAAAAATTAGTAAAAATTCAAAGGGTTTAAATAACAAACAAATTTATTTCCAAAAATCACTCACCAAAACTTCAATGAAGAAGATACATTAACTGAGCACTCTTCCGTGCTACATGCTTATGCTCTACTGAGCTCATTCATTTACTACTTCGCTACTCCATACTAAGCTACTGTGACAACATGTCACCAGTATTTAACGAGAGGTACAAAGGCCTGCACGTACCATGTTGCATGCCGGGAAAGACATTTACATAAAATGACGAGCGACGCAAGCTATGACGCAAGAGGGGGCATGTCCTTGTGCACGTGCTTTAGTGGGTGACAGTCGGAAGATTGGAGTTGCGCATGCGCAACTCCTAACTCTTGAAAACGAGCGCTGTGATGCCAAAAAGGAAATAAAAATCCCCAAAATGATAACTATAACGTAAATTAAACAAAATTGGTTAAGGTAAAGCAAAAGTGAACGATGGGGCATCACGCAAACAATAGTTTGAAACAACCTAACTGCAACTAAACTCAATTATAAAATAATAGCATCTCCACCCACAAAATTTCAACTAAACTATATGGAAAATTTAATTATAAACCTTAAAAAAAGAACTAATCAACACCGATCTGACCCTTCTCCCAACTGCCTGGAACTTGCTAATACACAGTTCAAGTTATAAGAGCACTGCTGGAGGGACTGCATTATATCAATCCCTTCTGCCAAGGAGTTGATAGCATCTGAAGATGTCGGCAAAGCTGACGACGAAATACATTATGCTCAAGAACATATGTCAAATGTGTAAAGCAGTAGATGATAAACCTCTTCCACACATCACAGTTAAAGCTGGAAGGACATCTCCACTGCAACTGTGCCCTATAGCATGTCATCCTGCAGCACGCTTAGAAAAACACCTCTGCCATGTGCTAAACAGATGAACATTCTATGCATCAGTGGACAGTGCCAATGACCACCCAGCAATGCTATCGGACTGGCAAACCGATGACTAGAGCACCGCAGCAACTACAGTGAGCTTACCATCCAAGGATTATCCTTCCATAGTGTTAAATATTCCTAAGCTTTTAAGTGCACACCTAAAATGAACTATTACCATTGAATCATTTTAGCACTTCTAGCTGCAACACAGGAGACATAAATCTCCTAACAGTGATAATTGTGAAATAAATCTGTTATTTATCATAACTCGCTGTGTCACTCATAAAGATTTAAAAAGTAAATTACTTTTAAATGTAAATGAAACAAAATATATTCATATCACATTAAAAGGACAATGAGTTTCTACAGAACAAAATATTTTATCATGCTTTGAAATGTATTGATGAAGATTATTCCTGTTTGCCTATTAAGGGAGTTGATTGTTTTAAATATTTAGCTAAACTGTTGTACAGTAAACTGTTGTTTTTATTATAGTAAACTGTTGATATTTTACCTAAACTATTGTTTATATTGACTGTAAATTAAATTGGAAGGAACATATAGCAATTGTTACTAAAAAGATAAATATTGTAATACCACAGTTATATTATATTAGACAACTTGTAGATATTTCAACTTTAAATATGATATATAATTCTATTACTTCTTGGGGTGGCACATATTATACTAATATTAACAGATTAATTTTAGCTCAAAATAGAATTTTAAAATGTATGTTAAAGAAAAGAAAATATGGAAGTATTAAAAACGTATATAAAGATGTTATATTTTAACAGTTAGAAAATTATATATTAATTCAATTTATGACATTTGTTTAAAAATTGGTCAGACCAAAATATAAAATTTGCTAGTACACAAGATACACTAACTCTGTTAATCTCATTGAATTCTTATCTAGGAAAACTGTGGTTAAACAACATTATCTTTAACTTGCACGAAAATGTTTTGCCAAACAACATAAAAATGGAAAACAATTTACATTGCTTTACTTCAAATCTTCATAAATGGCTACTACATATTGATAATATTGAGGTTTTTTGTAATATAATTTCATATTGTTTGATTATTCATCAAACTTTTTTCATGCTCTTTGCTCAAATTATTTTGTTTTTTGATTACTTTGAAAATGCTTAATACATTTAGACTATTTGTTGCTGTAAATGATTAATCAGCTGTCAAGTTCTAATAAATTCCACAGGTGAGTTTTTAAACACTTGTGGATTACTGTAAATTTCCATTGGAATATTTGTGCCCACTGGGCTAAAGCAATGTAATCAAGTGTATTATGTATTAAGGAAATAAATATTATTATTATTATTAAAAAATTTAAGAAAGAATTATGATTTAGAAATCATTGAGTTAATACATGATATGTTGGCAACACAGCAATTCT
The DNA here is from genome assembly GCA_038380435.1 of Ryuthela nishihirai. Classification (NCBI taxonomy): domain Eukaryota; kingdom Metazoa; phylum Arthropoda; class Arachnida; order Araneae; family Heptathelidae; genus Ryuthela; species Ryuthela nishihirai. The sequence goes on along the minus strand of JAWZYU010000021.1, from coordinate 12,264,342 downwards.
TCAAGGGCAAGGATCAGTGTGTTTGTGAATGAAAACATGTAATAAGGTTGCAAGTAACTGCAGGACTACACAGTTGGTCTCTTGTCATTTTCTCACTTTGAAAAGGTTTTTTTAAGGGGTTTTTTTTATGTGTGTGATTTTTTTGCTGGCTATGGCTGATCTATGACTCAAATATATGTAGAACTGTGCTTGTTTGCCTGGATCTTGGGTTATCCTCCACAAAATTGTGCCCACCTGTGAAGTGCTTCTGTCACTTGAAAATCGCACATCGTTTCAAGTACTGTTCTCCATACACTAGAGTCATTTATGTGATTGTCTCTGCATCACTTAAGCCTCGTCATAATATATTGGATACTGCTGCTTAGTTACTGCAAAATTCACACATACAAAAATGAACACCTTTCAAAAGTGAGAAAACAACAGAGACACTTAACAGCATGCCGTTCTGCTGTTACTTGAGACTATTGCAATTTCAGCTTGCACACACTGTTCCGTTCCCTTTGAAAGTCAATTGTGTTTCAGCTTGCACACACTGTTCCGTTCCCTTTGAAAGTCACTGTGTTGCCACATGTCGTGTATTAATTCATACGAAAGCTGCTATTTTGCTGGTGGCCTTGATGGGAGGCTACCATATCTGTCTTCTAACATCTGTCCAGTGTCCCTTCCTCCAATCTTTGAGTCTTTGGGGTCCTTTTGACCTGGCCATTTAGCCCATTATGTTAAAAGAAAGTGCTGCTCAGAGATAAAACAACCTAATATGCTAATGTTTGCAACATCAGTTCCTGAATTTTATGATCCACCTACACATACTAAATTATCAAAAATATGTAGATACTGAAGCTTGTGAATCAAATACAAAAATGTATAATAAATATCAAGAAGTCATTTGAAAATTATTTACCTAATGTACTTAATTCTATAAGATAATAATATTTTACTTGATATAAAATTCTTACTTCTATAACAATGAGAAAGCTTTTTTATTTCAGAGGGGAAAAATATTTTTTTTTTTTGTAGAGAACTAGAAAGATATTGGTTCTCCATTTCCTTTGTACTTGGCTGTTTTCTGTTGTCATAACCTATCCTCTTGAAACTAGCTCCTGTTTGTGGTGATGTGACCACTCTGTGAAGGTTCCTCTGGTTCGGTACCTTCACGGGGTCCTAAATGCTTGTGTTTGCAGTGTGCAGAGACCCATGTCCCTGGAAAGGAGGATCCTGGTATTGTTCATGGCCCTCTTCTGTCTCTGTCCCCAGCTCATGAGTAACAGGGTCCCCTTTGGCCTGTTTTTCCTCTGGGGAGCCTGTTTATCACAGGTTGGAGAGCTCTTTACAGGACTACTGCTACACACTGCTTTGGATTCTGCTTCAAGTAAGCAGGAGCTCCTGGAATGCCCCCTCCTCCCCCTATACACCCAGGACAAATCAACTGGTGGATGGACCTGCTAGGGTCAACTGTGCAGTTCAGTGAGTTCCTTGCCTATGCCCAAGTTAGTGAGTTTCCTTGCTGTCTTCATGGTACAAGACTTGTGCTCACTGCACATCCCCTTAGATTCCACAGGGGTAGGGACGGTAGGCATTGAATCATTAAATAATATCATGATGAATCTATAAATAATTAATCTGCCTTAAGTGCAAAAAGGACACATCATGGAGGTTCATCATTTACTTCATCACCTTTGTGTGTTTCTGCAATCCCACAATTCCTGATCATCCATTTCATGAAATTCTCTTTTCATTGCTAAAGGCTTGGAAAGTCTTGTGGGAACACTGAAATCAGTCAAGTGTCCAAGATCTGGTGACTTGTTGGAAACTGCATTCTCTAAACACTCAGAACTCCTCCTGAAGGTAACAGTGATTTGTGGTGTGCCCATCACCATTTCTCACCACAAATCACTGAATTCCTCAAGTGGATTTCCAAATAAGGCTTCCTCAACATATGTGAGGAGTATCTCTAGGATTTCTCTGCCAAAGGAATGATTGCAGTCCACTGGGTTTTGGTATGTCATGATTGAAATTAATATTTATTGAATACTAATTTTAATTTTGAAACACCATGCATGCAAACTGCTATCTAAACAAAGTGTTTACATTGTGAGAATCCCCAACCCTCTGTACTGTTTCTAATGACAAAGATACAATGATGCCCACACAGCTTGCTGGAGTAAGCCTACCTGTGCTCGCTGCAGAATTTAGGATCACCTTGATCCAGACTGCACAGCTAAGCTGGTGAGCTGCATAAGCTGCAGTAGCACCTGCCAATGTATTCCTGGGACTGTCCAAAGTGGTACCATGCTGAAGGAAAGGAGATACAACATTTCAAAATGATGAACAATATCTCTTATCTGGAGGCAAGAAAGCCTGCTGCATCACCTACTCCACCTACTAGTGCAATAAGTGTACCACCAACTGAATCTTCGTCATCTGCTGCAAAGTACCTCCTTAGAGCATGCCAAACAGGAAGTGGTGACTATTTTGATATCAGCTCTGGAAGGCCTCCTTCCTAACCTCAGACAGCTAGACCTACCATCTGGGCAAAAGAAGACTGTTCCATCACCTTGTATGGCAGTTTCAGATCCATGTCCCTCAGATGATTCCAAGGATATAGACACAGATCATTTTCATTTTAATAAATAGTCCTCTGTAATGATTCTTTTGAAAAAACAAAAAAACGTTTGCCTTGCTACTAACTTGGTTATTAATAAATGCAGAAATACATATTTATTCTTGGTAGTTAGTGATAATATCAAAAAGCCCACAAGACTCAGATTTTAGCTGTGGCTACTGCTTCCTGTGCCATACACTGAAAGTAGCAATTGTCATCAAGGCACTTTAGCTAAAAAATTTCAGGTGATGGGTATTTCTTAATATTCGTACTGTTCTGTAGTATTTATTTACACAATACTTAATTGATTGTTAACCCTTTGCGTATCAGAGGGCTTGATTAATCTTTTACCAATTCTAGTGACCTGAAGATGAAAACTTTCCATGGTGCAAGGTTTAAAACTGTTTTTCAAATTTAAATCAACAATTTCTTTTATGTTTTTAATCAAATGTTGAAAAGGAATGATTGTGACATGTGGTGCCATCCATCAGATGTAGTACTTACCTGTATAGTGGAGTATCGAATGACACAATCATATTTCCACCTTCTCTGTGCACTTTTGCTTGCAAGCATAATCTTCATCTGGACTCTGATCTGCAGCTCAGGAATTACACCATTCCTGTTGTGGTGGAGACTGAATTTATTGAGAAAATCAGTCTCATCTTCAAATGGAATATGACTTTTCACCTCATATGTGTCATTGCAAGTCCAAGTGAGCATTGAACATCATTAAGTTCCTTTCCTCTCTCCTGGGAGCAGACAGATATACTTTGCTCCATCTGTACAATGCACTTGCCTGGTTGAAACCAGACTACAGATCCCAGGTATATGATTCTGCCTGGGATTCGGTGGTGAGGGTGTTGGACTCTCTCCACCATCAGTCCCTCTATGTGTGCATAGGTATTCTATTAAGCATGAAGCTATATTGGCTAATTATTGAATATTTAATTCATTAGGAATTGAATTTTTGTATACATTTATTGACGAAAGAGATATATACCAACATTATGCACTAGTGTGCATAATGAGAAGAGTAATTATTTTTAAATTATTTTATAAACTAATAAAGCAGGGGAAACTTAGCCAAATCTAGGTTGTTTGGGATATTTCACAAGCAACATATTCCACCCACTAATTAAATTTTCTTTAATTGCATTAAATAGAAAAAAGTTGCAATATTTATGAAATTTGTTTCAGATGGTATATATAAAATCATTAGAGATGAGGGAATGCGTGCATTATGGAGCAGTGTGATACCTTCCTTGATTCTTGTGTGTAATCCTGCTATCCAGTTCATGATATACGAAGCTTTGAAACGTGAAGCACTTATGTCTGCAGAGTCCAAGGTGTGATTAAATTTCTTTTAAAAATTCCTGTTTTTTTTTATGAAACAGAGTATAATAGATTGATATATAATTATTTTTAACTTTGGTATATTTTTATCATAATGCAGTTTTTTTTAATTTTAATGTTTTACTGTAGATTTAACACCAAATGGTTATAAATGAAAGTTTCCATCAGAGGTTTTTATAATTTTTCAAAAAGTAATATAAATCTTAATATTTTCCTTCATTAACTGTGATATGACCCCAATGTGACAGCATTTAACATTCTAATTTGTAAAGAATAATAATAAAGAGGCAATAGTAAAGCACCATAAACTGTAAAACACTGATACAGTCACATACGATGTAAGTTAATGTTCTTGTTGGTATAAGTGTGACAATAAACTATTTGAAGTAAAGTATATGAGATGAAAAAAGGAGAATAAATTTGCCAAATTTTCAATTTTAATATCATAACATGTATAGATGAACTTTTACTGTTCTTAAAAAGTGGATCAATGATGAGCCTGTACCTGCTATGTATAAATACTTGAGAACAATGTTAGAAATTTCCTGATTTTGAGAGAACCATGACTGTGTTTGAAGATAGTAATGTGCGGTAAGTGAACTATCCATTTAAAAAATTTATATAATCTATTATTTCAATGTATTTTAAGTGGTAGAGTTAACTGAAATTGTGTTGATCATCACAGGATCGAAGTGAGAATTTCAAATTTGTGAGTATATAGGATAAGAAGCTTAAGTATTCAAATTCTTCCTTATGCTGTGGACTGTCTATTGGGTATATCCATTAAATTGTTGCATCATAAATAAGTAACTCTTAACCAGGGCCGTGCCGTGCTATGATGCAGAGAGGCGGCCGCATCAGGCGGCACCGTAAGGGGGCGGCATAAGCAGCGAAATCAAAATACATTTTGAACCATTTAATAATTAAAAATCTTTACGCAACGCTTTTCTATATTGGTCTATGTTATTCCGATATTGATGTATACGATTTATGATTTATCGTACGCCTCTGCCTCAGCGCTTTCGGTACCCTTTGATCTCGGTTTCTGGTGCAAGTGCATTGTTGGTGAGCGCTCGCCGAAAGACTTTTGATCTGACAGCGCGAAGTTATTATTTTTGTTTGTAATATACCGCGCTGCCGCTCCTAAAAGCTGAGGCGGCAATTATCACAAAAGACAATTGCACATGTTACGTGTTGATAGTTCTGCTTTGAGCTTACAATTATTGACAATATTTGATTTTAATGTTAGTTTGTCATGAGAAGTGGCAAGTGGCTGTGCTGTATTTAAATCAGTAAATCAAATATATAATATATCTGTATCAGTATAATATTTGTGCATTTATACTAATTCAGTTTTTGTGTTTAAAAAGTAGATCAGGTAAGAGAATTATTGTTTTTTTACAGCAATGTAGTTACTTATTATCACTGAAAATGATTATGTTATGACAATAGGGATTTGAATTAAAAAGTAGCATTTGCATGGACTGGGTATATCTCAGGTGCGAAACGTGGGCCTCTGTGTGATAGATAGAAAGTTATTTAGGTAATATTGGGCTACTTTTGCCTTCTGTGTGTGATAGAGAGAGAGAGAGTTGCTTAGGAAATATTTGCATTTGCCTACTTTTGCGTTCGTTATTTATTGCTGTATTTTTACCAAATTCATATATGTTGAAGTGGAGACAATACAATAACAAGTTAAAGAAAGGCATTTGTCAAAACGGCTGCTAGCCGTCAATTTGACAGATATTCGTTATCTATTTATTATGTTCTGTTACTTACAAATCTTGCTAGCTTTGCAACTCATTTCTATCGTTATTTTATCTACCCTATTTTGATAGCTTGATAAGCATCATCATATTTAATCATTTTCAGTGACCCCCCCCCCCCCCTCCCGGTTGCATTTTTGCGAAGGACTGTGAATTTTTATTTAATATTTTTATTACAGTATGGAACAGAAAAGGAAAAAATTGTCTGTAAGTCAATATAAAAAGAAACGCTTAAAGAAAGAGGAACAAGGAAGAAAGCTAAGCTACGTTATGAAGGAATTCTTAGTACAAAAGTCCTGTTTAGATGAGTCGTCCACATCCACATCAACAGCTACTGCTTTGGATTTGGCAAATAAAAACTCAGTGCCGCCCCAATCACTTCCAGAAGAAGTTGTTGAAGAGAGCCAAAAAATAACACCATCAGAAGTTCATCAAGAGCCGGGTAGCAGTAGCAGTGGCAGCCAGCAGATATTAAACGAAATTCCTTCTGCTCCTGCATTATGGAATTCTTTCTGCATGTCATCTGAAACTCCTCAAATACTGGTTGAGAGGGGTCCACATCAAATTAAAGAATTCGAGTTTTCTATTAATAAAGGAAGGCGTAGATTTTTGCCCTCGCATTATTTGAAAGTGTTGAGCAATAGTGAAGTCGTTGAGAGAAGTTGGTTGATTTACTCTGTAACAAATGATGCCGTTTTTTGCTTTTGTTGTATATTATTTGATAATTCGTCTGCTATTAATGACTGGCCCAAAAAAGGTTATTCTGACTGGGGAAATCTTATAAGAGCCCTCACAATGCACGAAAAGTCTGTAAATCACAGAAATGCTTTTAGAGCATGGAAAGAATTGGACATTCGATTAAAGCAGAAAATAACTATTGACGTTGAATATCAACGAATTATGGATATGGAAATTCAAAATTCAGCATTGGAGAGGAGTTCTAAAAAGAATTATGTGAATAATTAGACTATTGGCCTCACAATGCTTAGCTTTTCGTGGAACAACTGAACATTTGTTTCAGCCTAATAACGGAAATTTCCTAAAGTTGGTAGAATTGCTTTCTGAGTTTGATCCAGTTATGGAAGACCATATCGGAAGAGTTCAACGCGAGTCTGATAAATGGTCTGTGACTTATCTAAGCAATAATATACAAGATGAATTGATGAATTTGATGGGAAATGTAATTAGCAAAATTGTCGAAATAACAAAAATCGCTAAATATTTTGTGATAATCGCCGATTGTACCCCAGACGTAAGTCATATTGAACAGCTCTCATTAACAATAAGAGTTGTCGCTTTAAACTCCATTCAAAATAAATATGAAATTGAAGAATTCTTTATTGGTTTTTTTGAAGCTAGTGATTCAACCTGAGAGGGTTTGGCAGAACTTATTCTGACACATTTGGAAAAGATAGGTTTTGAGTTAAAGTGGCTTAGAGGACAAGGCTATGACAACGGAGCTAATATGAAAGGAGTAAGAAAGTGTGTACAAAATAGAATGTTTGAAAAATATCCAAGGGCGTTTTATGTGCCCTGCGCATGTTATTCTTTAAACGTAGTTGTTAATGATGCAGCGTCTTCTTCTACAGAAACAACAACTTTTTTTTTTTCCATTGTACAAGAACTTTACACTTTTTTTTTCTGGTTCTCCAAAGCATTGGGAAGTGCTAAAAAAAGTTTCACAATTAACTCTAAAACCATTGAGTGCTACTAGGTGGTCAAGCACAGTAGATGCGTTAAAACCTTTACGATTTCAACTTTGCGAAATCTGTGATGCATTATTCCAAATAATAGAAGACATCAACAGAGATGCAGAAACTGAAGTTAAAGCAAGATGATTAGCAAAAAATATTAAAATTACAAGTTTATTAATTAATATCCCCTCAAGCAGCTGCTTGCCACAGAGGTCTGACAGGAGCCCTGTCAGTTTATATGCCATAGTAGAAGGTCTGAGAGGATGGCAGGACCTCAGCAGAAAAACGACACGAACAGCCATGACTTACCCGGGGCTCGAACCCAGATCCCTTAGATCAGTAGTCAAGCGCGCTAACCACTCGGCCATATGCGGTGTAATTCTTTGGTATGATATTTTATTTGAAGCTATTGCAATCTGTAACTATAAATTTGTCAGATTGTGTAAGGATGTTATCAGAAACCATACAAAAAGTGAAAAGTTATAGATAATCTGGATATGATCAGATGAAAATTGCTGCTAATGAGATTGCAGAGAATCTTGAATGCAGTGCAGAATTTCCTGCCGAAACTGAAGTTAGAGCCAGAAGGAAAAAGCGTCAATTTGACTATGAAGAAGCTGTCGATCAACCCTTAGCAGAGGAGAATAAATTTAAAAAAAAACTTTTTCAATTATATTCTGGACATTACCCTTAATTCTCTGAATGAACGATTCACGCTTCTGGAAACCCATAGCAAAAATTTTCAGTTTTTATATGACATTTTAAAACTCAAGAATATAGATGACAAAACGTTAGAAAATTATTGTACCAGTCTCCAGTCAATACTTCCGGTCGAAAATGAATCAGATATAAATGCAGATGATCTTCAAGAAGAATTGCGTGATGTATCCCGAATGCTACCATATTCTATGAAACCTTTGGATGTTTTAAATTATTTGTGCCAAAATAACTTAATTGCTTTGTATCCGAATATTGTTGTAGCTCTGAGAATTTTATTAACACTCCCTGTCTCTGTAGCTAGGGGGAAAGAAGTTTTTCCAAATTAAAATTAATGAAACACTACTTAAGAAGTTCAATAAGCCAAACAAAACTTAGAAATCTGTCATTAATTTCTATTGAATCTACATTGGTTGCCACTCTAGACTACACATCTCTAATTAACGAATTTGTTAAAGTTAGAAGGGTAAAACTGTAGTAGATTGTTGTAGCTGATATCATTCTTTTAAAGTAGTTTATATTTTCAAATTAAAAAGAGTGTTCGTACATTTTGTGCAGTTTTTTTTTTTAAATCACAATCGAAGGTTATTTTAAAGAAAAAACATTTAAGGGGCGGCATTTCGAAGACTTGCATCATAATGAAAAAAATCTACCGCACGGCCCTGCTCTTAACATCCTTTCGTATTGATGTCATCTGCTTAAGTGATGTATTGCAGAGTAGCAGCGATTAGTAAGAAGTACGTTCTTCACAATTTGTGCTGATAGCAATAAATCTGAAGTAATGTTACATCATAAGAACTTATAAACTACTGTGTACAATTCTAAGAAACCGAGAATATGGATACATTAAATTGTGCATGTTGCACGGTAATATCAAAAACAATGATATGATGAGATGTTCAGGTGAGTGTGTCAGCAATTTTCCCTCAAGTTGTGCTGGCTACAATGAAGATACTTTTCAAAAAAATGAGTAGAAACACAAAAATGCGATGGCAATGTACGAAATGTAAAAGTGAACTCTGTATTTCCACTAGGCCACGACATGCCAAAGGATCTACCAGTACAAATGACTCACTGACACTAACAGAATTTGGTAAATTAAAATGGCTCATGCACCAAATGACTGAGATAAAGAATGATACCGCAGCAATCAGTGAAATTAGGACTTTTGCAGAATTTGCTTCAGAGAAATTAGATGAGGTGCTAAAAAATATTACTGGACTTACTAAAGATATATGTGAACTAAAGAAAAAATAAATTCTGAGCTGGAAGAAAACAATCACTCTCTGAGGAAAAAAAAATTCTGAGCTGGAAGAAAACAATCACTCTCTGAGGAAAAAAATATTCCAGATGTATATCAGAGATGAGCTAACTGTCTACAACAATATTCAAGGAGCCAGAATATGGAAGTTGTGGGTATACCAGAGGAACACGATGAAGATCTAACAAACATTGTGAACAAAATTGCTTAAAAAATTGGAGTTAATATTAAAGAGGGAGATATATTGGTGAAACAGAGTGCCAACAGTAAATAAAAATAGGATGAACCCTATAATTGTAAAATTTAACAATAAGAATATGCACAATCAATGGTTCATTGGAAATAGAAACACCAATTATAGTATTCATTATACAGATATTGATGAAAGATTTAAGAGTGCCAAAGTATATTTAAATAAACATTTGATTCTGGTATTGAAATAATTGTTATATAAAGCAAAACCTGAGGGTAAAACATCTGGCTATAAATTCATATGGGTTAAAAAAGTAAGATCTTTATGCATTTAAATGAAACAGCAAAAATATGTAGAATTAGAAAAGACGATGATTTAAGAGATGTATTAAAGCAAAATGGCTCGACTGCTAAGTGATGTTGAATGTGAAGTCAATAATGATTGCAATATAATGGATTTGAATAGACTAAAATCATTTTAAGTTTGTTAATTATTCGTCTATATGCATATTAAATCTTAATAAATGCACTATTAGGAATAGGTTTGAAGAAATAGAGGTAATTATAGATAACAACTTAATAGATATATTAATATTAACAGAAATATGGGTTAAAGAAAATAAAATTTGTTTATATAATCTAAATGGGTATAAAGAATTTTATAAATGTAGACAGTACAACAAATCAGAAGGTATCTTAATATATGTTAAGAATTGTAAAATATAATTATAAATGATGATATAGAGATGGAAACAGCAGAATCATTGTGCTTGACACTAAACAATTGTATCTTTGCATATTAGCAGTGTACCAGTCTCACTTTTACACACAATGCTAATTCATTGAAGAATTAGATAGAGTATTAAGAAAAGTTGATATGAAAAATATATTGTTTATAGGAGACATAAATATTGATTATTTATTGACAAAGAGTATGTAGATGAGTATTTGCTACTGATGTTGACATATGGTTTCCAATCATATTTAAATGAAATAACTAGAAGTACACAGGCCAGTTTTTTGTGTTGACATGTATTTGTTAAAGTAAATTCTGATATAGATTCGGACATATTTGATCGTTACCCAATTGGTATTAAAATTGGTTTAATTAGCCAAAGTTTTAACATATTAGAGGAAAAGCAAAATAATCTTAGATGTAGAATAGACTGTACACTACTTATTAAAGAATTGGAAAAGATCAATTTGGATAACAATTAAATATATAGGAGATGCAAATTTGACATACAAGAAATTTATTGACAAATTTTCTGAAATAATTAATAAATCCAAACAATATTGCTTAAAAAATACAAACAGAAAATCAAAAAACAGTTGGATAACAGATGAAATTATAAACCTTATTAAAACAAGAGATAAATGCTATAAGAAATTTAAAAGATATCCACATAATAATGTATATGAAACGAATTATAAAAATGTAATGAAATCAGCCTACTACCAAAGTAAAAAAATACAAGAAATAATTATTACAGAACACAATTTCAAAAATGTAATGGTAATAGTAAAAAACAATGGAAATTTAAAAATGAGTTAACTGATAAAAAAAAATATCTATTACACAGCAATTGTTAAATATTGGTAACGAAATAAGTGATAGCAATTCATTAAAAATAGCAAATGAATTTAATCTTTATTTTACTGGAGTCGCAGAAAATATTATTAAATGTCAAACACATGAAACTACTGTCAATGCATTTGAGCATAGTACCAGAACAAACAGTTCTATGTTTCTGCAACCAATTAGGGAAATTGAAAATATTATTTTAGAATTGCATAACAATAAAAGTCCAGGTTTAGATGGATTTACTGTCATCTTATTAAAAATATCTGTAAAATATATTACTAATCCTCTTACATATATTTTTAACATGTCAGTTCAAAATGGAATCTTCCCAGATGAATTAAAGAAAGCAGTCATGGTACCTGTTTATAAAAATGGAAATAAAAACATGTTATCAAATTATAGGCCAATGTCTATCAGTTAAAGATTCTGAAAAAAATTAATCTCTGACACGGCAGTAATCAAACCCGCATCTCTCAGATTCATGCCAGAGTGCATTGCATCATGCATCAGACAATTAAATTGTCAGCTGTCTCGGTGAAGGTTTATAAGGTCATATTCTGAAAAATTTCATTGTCTGATGCATGGTGCAATGGTAGTGCACTCTGGCATGAATCTGAAGAGATGCGGGTTCAATTCCCTCCTTGTCGGTGATGAATTTTTTTCAGAATCTTTAACTAAAGTTTGAAGTCTATCTCTACAGGTAATCTGTGTATTTACTATGGATCAATATCTATCATTTCAATTTTTTTTAATATTTTCAAAAAGCTGGTTAAAAAAAGAATTAACTGTTTTTTATTGAAAAATAACTTTTTTTCAAATAAGTAGTTTGGCTTCAGAGAGAGAAAAAGTACAGAGGATGCCACAATTAATTTTACTAAATACATATATGACTCCCTAGAAAATAGAAAACTTTATATTTTTGGACATACAAAAAGTATTCGACACCATCTCCCACAACGTACTATTGAATAAGGTGAAACATGCCGGAATTAGGAGAATTGTACTAACATGGTTTAAAAGTTATCTAAAGAACAGTTCTATGTTTCTGCAACCAATTAGGGAAATTGAAAATATTATTTTAGAATTGCATAACAATAAAAGTCCAGGTTTAGATGGATTTACCAGTTGTTAAAATAAATGGTATTATTAGTTCAGAGTTACAGGTGAAATATAGCATGCCACAGAGTTCTGTACTGGGGCCGATTTTATTTTTGATATACATTAACGATTTTTGTCAGATGAACATAACAGGGAGAATTACTAGTTTTGTTGATGATACTGCCATCACTTTTTGAGCTAAAAATAAAACAGAATTAAAAACATTAATCAACAGTGAATTGAAAATTATTGATACTTTGTTTAGCACTAATAAATTAATTTGAATTAAAAAAAAGCAAAAAACAAAATTAATATATTTTAGTTTGAAGAGCAGGATAATGAAGATCTGGATATTAGAATTCATAATGAAGCCTGCAATCAAGATTTAGCTTGTAATTGTAAGCCTGCTAAAATTGTTGACAAGACTGACTACTTAGGTATAAAAATCGATCAAAAATTAAACTGGAAACCGTATATGGATAGAATTGAAATAAAACTTAGAGCAATGTTATACAAAATTTATTACTTAAATAAATTGGTAGATGCAGAAATGATGTTAAATATATATAATTCCTGGGTTCAGTCTGTATTTTATTATGGGCTATTGCTCTATTACCGTCCCATGGCCGAGTGGTTAGCACACTTGGCTACTGATCTAAGGGACCTGGGTTCAAGCCCCGGGTAAGGCATGGTTGTGTGTGTTGTTTTTCTGCTGAGGTCCTGCCATCCTCTCAGATCTACTGTGGCATATAAACTGACAGGCTCCTGTCAGACCTCTGTGGCAAGCAGCTGCTTGAGGGGGTATTTATTTTTTTATTTATTGCTCTATGGGGGAACTTATATAACAATTCTCATACCAATAATTGCAATTCAAAACAGAATAATGAAAAAACTAACAAATAATATTAATAGGTCTTCTAATGTACATTGTAGATATATACATATGGATGTCTTGCCTTTAAGACATCTTTATATATGTAAACTAATGATATATATATAAAAATAGCAATTATCTTCAAGAAGAAATATTTGAACATCATTTGCTTACTGAGGGGAAGCAATATATTGTTCCATTAATTAAAAAAGAGATCGTACATAAGCATTCAATGTACTTAGCCCCAAAAATGTTCAATAGGATGAATTAAGAAATTTCTCAGGTAATATTTTTTTGTTTAAAAAAATTAAAGATTTTTCTTATGGGGTTTGCAGATATTGTATTTTAAAGCAAAAGCTGCAAATTATTTTTCATTTGAATTATGTAATTGAACATCAGGTAGTTAAAATTTTTTAAAGTGTGTTTGTATACACTCTAATACATTTAAATTTCTGTGTATTTCTATGTTATCTTTATACAATGTAATATGTAATATAACAACCCAAAAAAGCTTAGCTTGTGGGTTGTTTATAATGGAAAAAATGTATATTTATTTGTAAAATAAAGTTGAAAGTTGAATTGTCAAAGTCTGATATCAGAAGTGGTTAATGCATGATAACCCTTCTAGTGCCCAGCCTGAAAACCAGTTTACATTCAGAGGCCAATCTATTTTTTTCCCCTGATTCTCAGCCAAAAAAAATAAATTAGTTTTTGGCAAAAAAGTTTTCAAGTTTTGGGAGACTTTTGAAACTTTAAGGAAAATTTGGTTGTAATAGTTCAAATCAAACTTGTGAGCTTTAAATCAGGATATTGCTTCAATATAGAATAACGTTAATAAACAAATAAATCCTGTATATTGGGTCTAAGAAATGGTGATCAGGTGGCTTTAACAAATTTTTTTATATCATAGTTTAATAAAATATGCATCAAATGAAAAAAGAACACGTAGTTTTCATGCCTAAATTATGTATTTTATAAGATATTTATATAAGTAAGTGTTCAAACGGTAATTTCTATTTTATTAAAATCGAAGTTTATGTTGTACTAAAAATGGGCATAGACATCCTTGGCCTCATTTCTGATTTTGTCAACATGCATAATTGACTTGGATACTGGAAGAGTTAGTAGAACTTGATAGATTGTAATCACATCCTAGAAAAAAGATGTAGCACAAAATGTAACCTACACAAATAAAAAGTATGTAGATTTCAAATGTACATTACATTCTTCATCAGCAAAATGGTGAGTGGAAAATCCTATTCTGGTATTATAAGGTATATTTGAAAAAAATGTGGGTTGTGAGTGCATCTCTGCATATTATGATATTAAAATTGGAACTTGGTCAATTTAAAAATCCATTCATAGTAAATACACAGATTACCTGTAGAAATAGACTTCAACAATTAATGAAAATATGAAAAAATTTTGCTGGCTGACACAGTGGGAATCGATCCCGCAATTCTCTAGATACATGCCAGAGTGCACTACCTGTTAAAGCATGCATCAGACGCTAAAATCTTTCAGAATAAGACCTATAAATCTTTCACTGAGATATGGTGGACCTTGTGTCATCTGTACTTCAGGAGAAGAAATTTTTCCAGTTGTTGCTAATGATTTAGATGTTAATGAGTAGGCCAATCATGCTTAAGCATTTATTATTAAAAATCCATCCATAGCAAATACACAGATTACCTGTAGAAATAGACTTCAACAATTATTTAAAACATCTGAAAAATTATTATCGCTGATGTGGCAGGAATCAAACCACAACTCTAGATTATAATTATATTACAATAACTAACAGTCAGAGCACTCTACCTGTTAAACCATGCATCAGACACTAAAATCTTCCAGAATAAGACCTATAAATCTTTTATTGAGATGTGGCAGATCTTGCATCATAATATACTTCAGGAGAGGCAACTTTTTTAATTGTTGCTAATGATTTAGATGTTAATGAGTAGGTCAATCATGCTTAAGCGTAACCCTTCCAGCTCCGCCACATCTCAGTGAAAGATTTATAGGCCTTATTCTGGAAGATTTTATCATCTGATTCTGTAACAATCCAAAGATTATTAACTTTTCAAATTGGACCTTTTGTCTCATCCAAATTTATTCAAATTTCAGGATAGCTTTATCGGGCGTCAGGCAATATTAACTTGCCAGTTAAAATTGAAATAGGGTTATTGAGTAAGAATTCAAAAAGGATTGTCAAGTTTAATTAAAGTTTAAAAGTAATCAAAAAAAGCAATTTACATTGCTCAAGAGAAAAAAATAGCAAAAGTTTCTGAAACAAACAACGTTTATTTCCAAAAAATTGAAAGACTCACCAAATTCAATGGAAGAATGCAAAAGTTGTAGTACTAACAACTCGCATCTATCTAAATCTCTGTACATCTCTCTCCACTACAATACTACATCTCCACATATAATACTCTACTTCTCTCCACTAACTCTCTGTCAATTCTGACTTTATACTAATTAATTCTGTGACCTAAAGTCACTTAGTTATAACATGCTGCATACAAATCTGGCACATGCCTGTTACATGCCAGGAAAACATTTGCATAATCTGATGATCGTGCTAGTTATGATGCAAGAGGGGTTGTGTCCTACATGCATGCATTAGCAGCTGACAATCAAGTTGGAGTTGCGCATGCACAACTCCTACAGTTCAGAAATGAGAATTGTGATCAGTCCAAAAAAAAAGAAATGAAATAATCCCCAAAATGATAAATATAATGTAAATAAAGCAAAACTGGTTAAGGAAAAGTAAAAGTAAAGGGTGGATCAATACAGCAAAGCCACTTTCTTTACTGCTCTCTAATGTTCCAAAGATTAACTTTTCAAGTTGGGCCTTTTGTATGATCCAAATTTATTCAAAATTCTGGATAGCTTTGTCGGGCACCAGGCAATAATAACTTGCCAAATAAAATTGGAATAAGGTGCATTATGTAAATAGCGTTACTTATCGAGTAAGAATTCAAAAAAGATTAGAATTTAAACTTTAAACTTGACAATCAAAAAATCAATTAATGTTACTCAAGAGAAAAATAGCAAAAATTCAAAAGTTTCTAAAACAAAGTTTATTTATATGTATCTCATGGTTCCAAGCTGTAGGAATTGCACATGCGCAACTCCTACAGCTCGGAAACAAGAATTGTGATCAGTACAAAAAAATGAAATAATCCCCAAAATGATGAATATAACATAAATAAAACAAAACTGATTAAAGAAAAGTAAAAGTGAATGGGTGGACCATCATAACTCCCCCTCCCAAAGGGAGTCAAAATTTGACCTAACTGATTTTGACGAGCAAATTTAGAATAATAAGACCACTTTCTTTTACTCTCCGTAATGCTCCAAAGATTATTAACTTTTCAAGTTGGACCTTTTGTCGGATCCAAATTTATTCAAAATTCCAGATAGCTTTGTCGGGTGCCAGGCAATATTTACTTGCCAATTAAAGTTGAAATAGGGTTCGTTATGTATATAGTGTTATTTATCGAGTAAGAATTCAAAAAAGGATTGTCAAATTTAATTAAAGTTTAAATATCAGCATTAAAGTTTAAATATATTATGTCAGTGATGATTTTTTTCAGATGTTTTTAATAATTGGTCAATTTATTCTCATTTTTTCATCTTCATAGACTTTATCATCGTACTTATACCAGCAAGAACATTAGCCTACATAATATGTGATTATATCAGTGTTTTATGGTGCTGTACTGTTACCTCTTTATTTTATGTACACTGAGAATTTTTCATTTTAACCCTTCCAAGATCCTGCCTGAAAAACTGGTTTGTATCCAAAGGTCCAGCTATTTTTTCACTCTGATCAGTCAAAAAAATTTAACTTTAGAACTTTTTTACCAAATAACTAATGAAAAGCATTATGGCATGTTACATGCCAAACTAATCATCATTTAATTCTGAATTTTATGAAAATAAAATATTTTGCAAAAAAAGGCGACTAGTATGTTGTTTTCAAAGAAAATGAGATAATAGTTTTACTTTGTCATCTGTCTGCTTTGAACTGTTTTGTTTACAGAGATAAATTAAAAAATCTTTTTTGTGTTGGATAGGTATTAATGAAATGCATTTTTGGAATCTCTTTAAAGCTATAATTATGCCCTCTAGTGGTGGAAAATTTTTAAAATTTCAAAATTTCAAACAAATATTGCAAACAATGTATTTATGTTGCAAATTTGAAATTTTGGTGGTGGAATGTGAAGGCTACGAAGTTTACGTTACCAGCAATGAGTTGACCCATTAGACCCAGGGGAGGGTACACCAATTTTTTTTTGTATTTAGAGATAAATAAAAATTCTTTTTAGGGTTAGATAGGAATTGATAAAATATTATAATTTACACTTTCAAATACTATAATTGCACCCTCTAATGGCAAAAAAGATTGAAAATAGCAAAATTCCAAATGAATAATGCAATAATGTATTATAATAATAAAAATAAATAAATACCCCCTCAAGCAGCTGCTTGCCACAGAGGTCTGACAGGAGCCTGTCAGTTTATATGCCATAGTAGAAGGTCTGTGAGTGATAGAAATATTAAATTTTGGTGGTGGAATGTGAATGTCATGAAGTTTCCATTGGAAAAATGAAAATGATAATTACAAAGCTCTTTTTTAATATGATTGGTACCAATGAATGTTATAATTTGCATTTTTTGAATAGTTAGTAGTTTCAATATATATATATACACTGAAGTGCCATTGAATTAGGGATAGGAGATGTTATCCAAATTCAGTACTTCAAAGTCTCGCATTTGCTCGCATGCATGGCTGAAACTCTGGTCATATGTAGCTGTCAGCTTTACCTTCCCCAAGCATTCATTGTGAGAAGCATAATAGGAAAGGCACAGGATTTAGATGCATTTGACAGAGGGCAGAACGTAAGTGCTTGACAGATGGGACACTCGATCTCTGAAATTGTCAACAAACTTCGATTTTCTCATATGACAGTTTAAAGAGTGTTCCGTGAATATGAAAATTCCAGCAAAAAAAATTAAGCATATGGATAAACTGCAAAGGACAACCAGCCTTGAATAATCATGGGCTTTTGCCGTCTGACCTGCATTGTATGGACCAATAGGGGCCAGACATTATCTGAAAACACCTCCCATCTGAATGTGGGTTCCAGTTGGGAAGTCAGTGCATGGACCGTGCAATACTCAGTTCATTGTCTCGGCTTCAGGAGATGCCGATCTATGAGAGTCCCACTTCTAACAGCATGATACTGGACTCAATGCCTTGTTTGGGCTAAAGAACATCGAAACTGGACCATCAAAAATTGGCAACGGATAGTTTGGAGTGATGAATCCTTTTCATGACCAGCGTGATGAAGATTAAACTTCATCATGCCGATGGGAGACTCAGGGTATGGTGCCAACTCCATGAAGTCATGGATCCTGCATGTCAGGTCGGAACAGTACATGCTGGTGGTGGCTCAGTGATAGCCTTGGGTGTCTTCAGTTGGACATCTGTGGGACCTTTGGTGTGTATACCAATTACTCTCAATACACATTGGTATGCAGAACTCATGGCTGACCATTTACACTCATTTATGGCCATCATACATCCCAATGGAGATGGTGTCTACCAGCAATACAGCTGTTGATCTCACAGGTCCAGGTTGGCTACTGCATGGTTGCAGGAGCATTCTGCTAACTTTGAAATAATGAATTAGCCACCTAGAAGCCCAAATTTAAATCCCATCGAAAATCTTTGGGATACTGTCAAGCAGAGTGTACGTGCCAGTGTGTGTCCCATCAGCGACGACCTTGAGAGAATTGTGGACAGCTCTGGAGAATGCATGGGTCACCATACCTGTGGAACATTTACGCAAGCTTGGAGATTCCTTGCCTTGTCATGTGGTGGCCGTTATCAGGGCCAGGGGGGTCCAACATGTTACTAGGTTGCTATCTCTAATTCAATGGAACTTCAGTGTTATATCTTTATAGATCACTAAATATGAAACAGTAGAGCTGTTATCTCATAGATCATAGATCGTATAATCATATTTGATGTACCGGGTAATAATTTTACCCCTAACCATCTCCATCAGAAAGATATGCCTATTTGCATGAGTAAGAACAAAATATATAAGTAAACACCCTTAGGTGGGTCCCCAAGGGCAAACATAATAAAAGCTAAAAATAGCAGTAAAATTGTATAAGAAACATAAAATGGGTAGATCTCCTCAGAGAACGCCACCTTTTTAGGCCTCTTGTACTTGTTCAAAACACCATGATCGTAAAGAATCAGAGAAGAAATAATCTCATTGGGATTATTGCTTACAGCCTCAAAAAATCTTTTTGAGGCATTTTATATGTGTATATATATATATGGTCAATGCCCAGGTCTTTATGGAGTTGTCTGTTAGTGACAAACCAGGGGGCATCGACAGCAGTTCTCAAAATCTTGTTCTGTAAGATCTGAATTAGATAACAGCTCTTCAGACCGGTGCTTCTCTATGCTTCACCCATATGGGCGAATACTGCCGACCAATATTCGTATCACCGGTCTGAAGAGCTGTTATCTAATTTGACAGATAACTAATTTTACAGATAATATGTATAGAATGCAAATCTGAAAAATTAGTGGTAGTTTTTAAGAGAAATATCACTGACAGCAATAATCTACCCACTTTTCTGAAAAAGGTGTGGAAAATGCAACCTTTTAGATTTAAATATTAAAAGACGAATACTTTCATGTTGTATAATTACTAATCAAATACTATTCTCATCATTTTCCCCATCATTCACAAGCTCGAATTAAAACTTTTAAGGAATGAAACAGGTAGGTAAAGGAAAAACTTCATATTCTTTGAAAACAAGATTCTCATATGTGCCAGAGGCAATATGCATTCTTCTAGTTTTATTTCAATAAGGCATTTTTAGAATCTTTGGCTTGATGGCTTGGCTGACAAAGCTGAAGAAGCAGTTAGGCAGCACAACAGCAGAGAACTGTACCAGATAGTTATGTTTTATGTGGTAGAAAACGGACAGGCATACAAGGATTTAAGGATAAACAAGGTAAGGTTATAGAAGGGGAGGATTCTGTCATGTCTAGGTGGACTGAGCATTTCAGTGATGTTCTAAACAATGTGGTTAGTTCTACTCCCATTGTTTGTAATGATGATAGATGCATTGGTATCTTTAATGTTGGCCCTATAACACAATCTGAAGTTATTTTGGCTGTTTCTAAACTTAAACTACATAAATCCCCAGGGGTAGATGAAATTACTACCGAAATGCTTAGAGCTGGGAATGTTTCGGTTTCCACTTGGATGACTGAAATTCTGAATATCTTTTGTGATAAAGACATGGTTCCTAAGGATTTTACCAGAGCTGTTGTTATCCCTATTTTCAAAAAAGGTGATCACAGTTCTTGTGATAACTATAGGGGCATCAGACTACTCTCTGTTCCAGGTAATGTTCTTTCCATGATTGTGCTTAATAGAATTAAGAATCTGGTTGAGAGTCAGTTGCGTGATGAGCAATGTGGATTCAGAAGTGGTAGGGGATGTGTGGATCAGATATTTTCACTTAGGCAGATTCTTGAGAAATGTTTAGAGTTTCAGAAACCTTTGGTTGCTAGCTTTGTTGATTTCAAAAAGGCTTTTGACTGTTGATCGTCATAATTTGTGGTTGATTGTGAGATCATATGGTATACCTGACAAGTTAGTTAACATAATGAAAGCTCTCTATAATAACACTGAGTCGTGTGTGAGAGTTGGTAAGGCTTGTAGCAATTGGTTTAGCATTATTTCTGGTGTTCGACAAGGGTGCATTTTGTCTCCTTTTCTCTTTAGCTTGGTTATTGATTATGTTATGCGAAATTCAATTCAAGGGAAAGATTTTGGCCTGAAATGGACTGGAGATACGAAAATTTCTGATTTAGATTATGCTGATGATTTAGCCCTTTTGGCAAATGATGTTGATGAGATATGAACTCTTTCATTCGAGCTGTTGATGAAACTGGTAGTAGAGTAGGTTTGGTTATAAACAGAGAAAAAACTAAAGTGATGAAAATTGGTCAGGCAGGTTGTGATTCAGTTCATCTGAATGGTTGCAGTCTTGAGCAGGTGTCACAGTTTAATTATCTTGGGAGCTATGTAACAGATAATGGTGATGTGCGGCATGAGATTAACAGACGAATAGGGATTGCTGCCAGGACTTTTAAGAATCTATGGAGGGAGAAAGTATAGAAATAGGCGTATACACCTAAAGACTAAAATTAGACTGTATAATAGTTTGGTTCTTTCTAGGGTTAGTTATGGTAGTGAAACTTGGACACTTTGTAAACAAGATAACAGGAAACTAGATGCTTTTGATTCCAGATGCTTACACAGTATCTTGAGCATTAGGTGGTTCAACTTTGTAACTAATGATGAGGTTAGGCAAAGGAGTTCCTTTAAGCAGCATATTGTGCAGAGAGAGACTCCATTGGTTTGGCCATGTTGCCCGTATGAATAATTATAGATTGGTGAATAGGGTTATGAACAGTGTGCCTAAAGGCCTCAGAAAGAAGTGAGACCTAGGATGTGATGGGCAGACAATGTCAAGCAGAACCTTGTTAGAATTGGTGTGCAGTGGCCGGATGTAGCTCAGGACAGATATGCGTGGAGAATTAAACTGCACAGTCTGGTTGGACCTCTATAGCCCATGGCTGCTTGAGGATGATGATGATGATGATGCCAAAAGTTAGTTCAGTAAACAATAATTGACAATCACAGAGTTACCTGTTGACTTTGTAATGTCTATAAATCAATAAATGTTTTGTGGAAAAAATTTCACCCAAATTTGGGATTCAAACCCACATCTCTCCAGAAACATGCCAGAGTATTCTACTGTTGAACTAATGCTAGTACTGTCTTTTCCCATTTAGTATGACTTTTCACTTTTCTGTGCTTTTTGGCACCTATACCTGATTCCATCTATTATCTTGGTTGACAACTATTTCTTTTTTAAAGTGATGAGTAAGTTGGAAATAAATAATGAAATCATTTCATGCTATTTAGCATTATTAATGATTTAAACAATAAATGACAATCACAGAATTACCTGTTGACTTTTTAACATCTATAAATCAATAAATGTTTTCTGGAAAAAATTTCGCCAACATATAGTACTTGAACCTGTATCTCTCCTGAAATATGCCAGAGTATTCTACCATTGAACTAATGCCAACACTTTTTTTCCACTTAGTATGACTTTTCCTTCTTTCTATGGTTTTCAGCATCTTCACTTGGTGTCATCTATGATCTTGGGTGGCAATTATTTCTTTTTTTTATTGTGCTGAGTAAGATGGAAATAGAATAATATGGTAGTGACTTCATTATTTATTTCCATCTTACTCAGCACGATAAAAAAAAATAGTTGCCACCCGAGATCATAAATGGCACCAAGTGTAGGTTCTGAAAATCACGGGAAGAGTGAAAAGTCATACTAAGTGGAAAAGAGACAGTGCTGGTGGTTCAACAATAGAATACTCTGACATGTTTCTAGAGAGATGCAGATTCAAATCTTGTATGTCTGTGAAAAAAAATTTTCTCACAAACATTTATTGATTTATAGATGTTAAAAAGTCAACAGGTAACTCTGTGATTGTCATTTATTGTTTAAATCATCAGTAACACTAAATAGTGTGAAGTGACTTCATTATTTATTTCCATTTCACTTAGTGCAATAAAAAAGGAAATAGTTACCACCTGAGATTATAGTGGTACCAAGTGTAGGTGTCGAAAATCACGTGAAGAGTGAAAAGTCATGCTAAGTGAAAAAAAGACAGTGTTGGCAGTAGTTCAATGGTAGAATACTCTGGCAGGTTTTGGGAGAGATGTGGGATTGAGTCCTGTATGTTGATGAAATTTTTTCCATAAAATATTTATTGAAGTTAGTGCACCAAAACTAAAAGCCTGTCTGTATCATCAGAGTGGCACAGTCAAGATACTGAGGTAGGGGGAGGTAATTACATGTAAAATCATTCAATACAAACTTAAGAACTCTTAATTAAAAAAAAATTAATTTTGCCTGGGTGGGGTGGGGGGTTAAAATGCCCTCAGTGAGTGTAGTGAGGGAAGAACCCTAGCTGAAATTGATCTCCCACATAAGGACTGAATTCTGTGCCAAGGTAAGTGACTTTTGCTTCTGTAGCCAGACCTCATTCATTTTCAGAAAATGATACTGTCAAATTTTTTTACTGGAAAACAAAGAAATAATAAAATAAAAAAAATAACATTTAATCTAATGCGTTGTTAAATAAATATTCACAATAACAAGTTGTAAGCTGGCCATCTGATGTAACATAACCCTGAAAAATCAATAATTATTGATCAACCATAAGTTTGATGATTTGCAGAATTAAAGTAAATCCACAGAAATGAAAACTATAAATAATTAATGAAATAGGCTCGACGTTTTTCAAATCAACTCATAATAAATAGGCACTTGAGTGTCGATGTAAATTTGAGGGGAAAAATTGTCTTGAGCCGGGTGGGATACGAACCCACGACCTCCTGATAACATGTCAGGTGCTCTGGACCACTGAGCTACTGGCCGCCAATCAAGATCTCCTCTAACAAGCACTATGAACATTCCATTATGTTTCATGTGGGTGCTATTCTGGCAATATTTTTTAGCCACAAGTGGCATTTATATTAGCCAATAGATGGAAGCATGTATGACAAGTATGCAGATAATAAATAATTAATGAAATAGGCTCGACGTATTTCAAATCAACTCATAATAAATAGCCACTTTAGTGTTGATTTAAATTTTAGAGGAAAAATTGTCTTGAGCTGGGTGGGATATGAACCCACGACCTCCTGATAACATGTCAGGTGCTCTGGACCACTGAGCTACTGGCCGCCGATCAAGATCTCCTCTAACAAGCGCTATGAACATTCCTTTAATAGGGGCGGGGGTGGCTCAGTCGGTAGCGTGCCAGGCTCGTAATCTGTAGTTCCCAGGTTCGAGTCCCAGCTGGGTCAGCATTGAGATTTATCTCCGCAAAATTCCCCGCCCTGCCCACGGTCAGTAGGGGACACTGATGGGCTTGGAAAGGCCGCCGTCCGTCGGATGGGACGTTAAGCCGTGGCCCCGTGTGCGGGAGAGCCATACCCTGTGCACGTTAAAGAACACGCTGGATGGCCTTGACGGGAGGCTACCATCTGTCTCCCAACAGCTGTTCCAGTGGGTCCCCTCCCCCAACCTTCTCTGAGCCTTCGGGGTCCATGTGACCTGGCCATTTAGCCCATGGTGTGCAAAAAAGTGCCGCTCAGAGGTAAAACAACCCAACCCAACCCATTCCTTTATGTTTCATATGGGTGCTATTCTGGCAATATTTTTTAGCCTCAAGCAGCATTTATGCTGTCTAATTGCTTCCTTGGCTTTGTTAGCCAAGCCATCAAGCCAAAGATTCTTATCAAGAGCTAACAGATCCTTTACATGTTTATCAAGCTCTCTGTAATGATTTCTATTAGGACTAGTAAAGTATTGATTAAGGACATTCCTGCAGTTCTTTCTTTCTAAAATAAGCCCAAGTGCCTTATCACTCAAATAATTTTGCCTCCTCTGCTCCTTTTTTCCTAAAAGGGTACTGTTAGTTTCAAGAAAGGCCTGTTTAAAATGGTCCCATTTGCCCTTAACTTCAGTAGTAAACAAACCACTACTGTCATAATGACTAAGTAACCTATCATGGTAAGCTTTAGCTATAACTGGGTCTTTCAGAGCTTCAGAATTAAAGGTAAAATTTTTAACCTTAGCACAACATTTCTTAAGTTTAAGTTGCAAGACACTTTTAACTAGGTAATAATCAGATGCAATTTCAGTTTCCCTATATGACCTGGTATTCCTAACAGAAGTAGTCCATTTGCTGTTAATTTATATACAATCAATCATATTCTTATGCAGCACATTTGGTGAAACCCATGTGTGCTTATGTTTGTTGTGGTATTTGTAATAAGTGTTAGTTATTCTCAAACCATCAAGTTTACTTACCTGTAGAAGATATTGCCCATTGCAGCTACCAATACCAAAAGAGCCCTTCCCATTACAGCCAAATACCAATATCACCCTCTCCAAAGGTCAGAGTCAGTACTTTGGCACTGGAGTCACCTAGAACAAGGGTAATAACTTTCTGGACAGAATTCAAAATAATCAAAGTTGTCTGTAAAACCTATCCTTCTCATCAGCATCTCCAGTGGAGGCATAACAGTAGATAACATTCAAGTATTTAATGCTTGTCTGAAATTTAGCTGTAAGAAATCTTTCATTAATGCACTCATATCCTAGAAGAGCTTCATTAGCATGTCTGCTGAGAAGCAAACCTACATCTTGGAGATGCTTTTTATCTTCCCTCCTTTGAAAAGAGAAATTTAAGATTATTTTTAAGAATCTGACTTTCACTGTCCATTTGGTCTCTTATAAGCCGAGAATATCAAGGTTATAATGGTGGAAATCTTTTGTGAGGACATTAAGAGAATAATCTCTTTGGAGAGTCCTCACACTCCAACTACCTATGGAGAGAAAATGGTTAGTTGGATGTTTAAAGAAACTGTTTATTGAGAGAGGAAATGTTGACAACATAAAACAGACCCCTAGAGCACGGGCCATTTTTTTCTTTTGTCAATATTTTGCGAGCCACAAAAAAGAATGGGTCGGATAGGCTCTATCCGATCCTATTTTTATATCACCAAATGTTCACAACGAGATCAAAATGATCTTTAGCGATTAGTTTTGTCTGGCAAAGTTCCCCGCCATATGCATGCACAGTGAGAGCGATTCGTGCTGTTATTAGATGCTTCTTTTTGCTGCAGCTTCATAAAAACATTTGTTTGATGACGCCGCACCACTCTTAAAAGGTTTCAGAAGTTTGCCGATCGGCTTAAGAATGTTTTGTAAACTTTATAGAATGAGGAAGTTGAAGATTGCATATCAAGTAAAGTAATATAAGTTGACAAAAAATTATAAGGTGGATTACAGATATTTATTTAAAATTTCAAGTAAAAACTTGATTTTGTTCATGGGCCACAATAATCCTGCCGCTAGTTGGACAGCGCTGGTATATAGCATGACCTATTTTGGTTTATTGGTTATTTTTAATTCTAAAGTTGATATTTTTATTTGACTCAGTACAGTAGGCAACAATCCTAGACTTTTCTTTAAGTATGGTACTGAGAAAAAAATTACAAAATGGGAGTAATTTTCTTGCTCAGAAATAGCCTTTATATTCATGTGCATTATAATTATTTCCATTAGTTTTTTTTAAATTAATTTTTATTTTCATTGTCAGGTGCATTTTTTTTCTACATGACTCTAAAAAACTATTAAAAATAGCCGGACCTCTTTATTGTTAAATATTTTATTTTCAGAAAATCCAGAATTAAATGCTGATTAATTTGGCATATAACATGCCATAATTCCTTTCATTAATTGTTTGGCAAAAAGTTCTGAAATTAGTTTTTTTTTGGTTGAGTGTGTGAAAAAATTACTTGGCCTCTGAATGTAAAAGTTTTTCAGGCTGAGCCCTGGAAGGGTTAAGATTCTTTTTTAGTTATAGTTTTGATTTCTGTAGTGGAAGCGGCACATAGAATGCTGTGATAAATGATAAATATAATTTTAAATATATTGAATAAGTTTAAGGCAGAAAAGGGAGTAAAAGAGAAAGAAACAAGAGGTACCTACTTCATAATTTTTTACAAAATCTTCTGTTTTTAAAAATAGTTTTTTGTTAGTTTTCAAAGAATTTTTTAAACTTTAAGAAGAATTTTGTTAATAATATTTCAAATCAGACATTGATTGAATCACACAATGATTTTAAGTCAGGGTGTTGTGTCTGTATAGAGGAACATTAACAAACAAATCGGCAATCTTGTATATCAGACCAAAGAAATGGTGATAAGATGGCTGTAACAAATTGTTTATATTACAACTTAATAACAACTTAATAAAATGTGCATCAGTTGAAAGAAGAAAGTATATTTTGCAAAATTGAATTATGTATTTTTATAAGTTATATTTAAGAAAATTTTCAATCAGCAATTAAAAAAAATCGAATTTTCATGTATTGAACTGAAAATGGACATAGCTGTTTTGGACTGTAGTTTTGGAATCTGTCAATGTGTATAGTTGACAGAGACCCTGGAAGGATTAAGTAAGTGACTACTGAGTGTATATATATATAATGTTATTTGTTGCTTGTAATTTATCACAAAATTCATTTGTAACTTTCGTTTTTGAAGGCTTTGGGTGCAGCTACATACTTTATAATTGGAGCCATCTCTAAAAGTATTTCAACTACAGTAACATATCCACTGCAGTTAGTACAGAGCAAACTTAGGGTGAGTTCATAAATTTATGATATTATATATAAATAATCCTAGAGCTAATAAAGCTAAAATTCAGAAAGATGAATTTTGACAATTTCTTTAAAGTTATTTTAGATTTTATAAATTTCTATACATTATATAACCTTTTTTCTCAAAATGCACTTTGTCGCAGTGAAATTACACCATCCATAAGAAGTGGTCCAATTTTTATGCAAATCAACAGGTGAATGCAACACAGAAGGATATGCAAATGATTTCATTGTCAAATAAATTAGGCAGAGAAGACTGGGATGATACAAGACATTCTGACACCTCAATTAAATGCTCTATGCTCGTTTAATGAGGTGACATGTCTGAATGAGTTTGTGGCCAGAAGAATCTGGGCAGTCCAACAGAATGAAGCACATAGGAACTGCATCATGTATGGAATGACAAAGTAATATTTATATCAGCTAGGGATGGGGTTGACTCAGTTGGTAGCGATCCTGGCTCGTAATCTGCAGTTCCCAGGTTCGAGTCCCAGCTGGGAAAACGTTGGGACTTATCTCCGCAAAACTCCCAACCCTGCCCATGGTCAGTATGGGTTTGGAAAAGCTGCTGTCTGTCAAAATATGATGGGTTTGGAAAAGCCGCTGTCTGTCAAATAGGACGTTAAGCTGTGGTTCTGTGTGAGGGAGAGCCATACCCTGTGCACATTAAAGAACACGCTGGAAGGCCTTGACAGGAGGCTACCATCTGTCTCCCAACAGCTATTCCAGTGGGTTCCCTCCCCCAACCTTCTCTGAGCCTTCAGGGTCCTTGTGACTTGGCCATTTAGCCATGGTGGTTTAGCCCAAGGAGTGCCACTCAGAGGTAAAACATTCCAAAAAACCTTTATTTCTGCTATATTGCCAGTTTATGGTGATTGATAGAGGATGGATCATTGAGCTCCAAGAAGCAGGCTGGTCAAGCTAGCATATACACTGAGAGGCTAAAAGTCATGGGAATGGCATTAAAGTAGAACTAGCACGCTGTACTTGTAATGTTGGACATCAGCCACAGAATGGCACTGCAATAGCCTACAAACCCAACATTCATTTCAGAGTAGTTGTTCATTCAGCATGGCTGCACATCGTGAGTTGTCTGTCTTTGAACGTGGCTTGATCGTCGGTGCCAGAAGGATGGGTCGTGCAATATCGGAGATCGTGCAGGAATTCATTTTTCCCAGGTCTATGGTGTCAAGAGTTTATCATCAGTATTCTATTGATGACATTTCCACACACATAAACCAGCAAATGGGAGGCCACATGCAATTAATAAATAGAACTCAAGTTGGTTGTCATGAATGGTAACGACCAACAGATTGGCTACAGTGCATGAAATCACTGCCAATTTTAATGTAGGCCAAACACAAAATGTTTCTGAAAGGACTACCCATTGCCACCTGCACTCCATCGGATTTAGTAGCTGAAGACCTACTCGTGTCCCATTGCTTACATGTTGTCACAGAGCTCAACAACTGGAATGGGCCTGAAGACATCGAAATTGTACAGTAGAACAGTGGCGTTGGGTAGCATGGTCTGATGAATTAAGGTTCCAGTTGTTTCGTGCTGACGGGCACGTCACCTCATGAAGCCCTTCCTGTCTGCAAGGTACTATTCAGGCTGGAGGCTGCTCTGTGATGGTGTGGGGCATGTTCACATGGTCTACATTGGGGTCTCTCATCCATTTGGAGCAATCACTAACAGGTATGAGTATGTGGACATTCTTGCAGATCACCTGCACCCCTTCATGACTCTTGAGCACCCTGATGGTGAATGGGTTCATCAGTCTTTGGTTGCTAGGAGGTGGATCGAGGAACACTCCACAGACTTTACCACCATGAATTGGCCTCCATGGTCCAGTTGATATGAACCCCTTGGAGCATCTGTGGGGCACAATAAAAAAACAAGCTTACAATCCATGAATCCAGCACCATCCAATGCAACACAATTATGGAAACTGATGCATGCCAGAGGACAACACTACAAGAGAACCAACTGATTTTGCAATAGGCATCCATCATGCAATGGTAGCCTTGCATCACCCCATAATACAATGAACCATTTCCCAATGACTTCCAGAGGCAAGTTTTCATGAACATTGTTCATTGCATTACATCCCATTGACCACCAGACATCATCAACAGCATCTGGAATGGTGCCAACATCAAACAACTTCAGATGCGGAATGGGATCATGTAATTTAAAGTGATGAATTGTGGTTTTGTCTAGGAGTTGATAATCATATACACATATATAGATGTGGGGACAATGCAGTCAATGCTTCGATCGAACTGCCATCATCAAATAATATACTGCACAAGCAGCAAGCATTATGGTCTGAGGTGTGAAATATTGATAGCTAAACTGGTGTGTCTCCCAGGCACTTTGACTCTGCAGTGTTAAATTGATGACGTCCTGGAATCTGCAGCACTCTGATTGCATGAGTGCCTGTTACCCTGTTTTAGCAAGATAATGCCAGGCCACATATCACTAATATCACCTGGGAATCTCTGATTTGTAGATGCTCTTCCATGACCAGCAGGTTCCCAGATTTATTGCCCATGAAACATGTTTGGGATTTAGCAGGGTTTTCATCTGCAACCAGTACTGATTGTACTGTCCCGAGAGACTAATTGCAGCAGGCAGAGTGTGCCAGGCCTCAGGATGCTATTTGATATTTGTGTATTATGCCATACTGCAATGTGCAGCTGCATGTGTCATGAACCATGGGACATGTAAAGGTAATGACTGCTGTCGTATAAATCATCTGTGTGTGAAATAAATTTGTGCCTTAGCCTTCTAACTGTAATTATGTATTACCCATGCCAACCTATCTGTGATTTTCATCTGATTCCAACCATTTCTTCTGAGTACTGCAATTTTAGTGTATTTTAGTATTAATGTACATATACAGCTCAAAAACTGTTAGTAACTGAGGAGAATGTGACAGTCTGTTCCAATGCTTTAGTGGTTTTTGCATGATGTAATCCTTCTGTTATATTTTGATAGCATTCGTGGAGGTATTGTCATAAAATGATTTTAAATTCATATGGATTTAGCCCTCGTACTAGTACATAAAATGCCAGCATTTCAGGCTTCTTGCAAACCTTTCAATATTGCTCTAATCAAGATATTTTGAAATAAGAAATTAATTTTATCTTTGAAATTGGATTGAGTAATAAGGTTATTCAGATCTTCAGTTATCTAAAATATATAATATGCAGAATTTAAATTTAATAGTGAGTCACAATCCCCCCTCCCCACCCAAAAATAATTTGAGCAAAGTAAATATACTTAATAAATTTTTGATGTTACTTCAGTTGAAAGGTATAAAATCACTCTTAACATCGATATCAAATTTAGGGAAAAATTGTCTTCAGCCACATGGGATATGACCTGGCAATTTAGCCCATAGTGTGCAAAAAAGTGCCGCTCAGAGGTAAAACAACCCAACCCATAGTTTTCCAATGAAGAACGACAAATTTATTAAGTAATTAAATTAGTATACTTATAACATACATTGCCACAGCTGTGGGGAGACAGATGTTAGCCTCCTGTCAAGGCCATCCAGCATGCTTTTTAATGTGCACAGGGTATGTCTCTCCAGCACTCAGGGCCATGGCTTAACGTCCCATCCAGCGGACGATGACGACTTTTTCAATCCCATCGGTGTCCCCTTCTGACCATGGGAAGGGCAGGGAGTTTTGCGGAGATAAATCTCAATGCTGACTCAGCTGGGACTCGAACCTGGGAACTGCAGATTACGAGTCTGGTGCACTACTGACTGATCCACCCCTGCCCCCATGGAATACTATGAAATCACTCTTAGCATCAATATCAAATTTAGAGGAAAAAATTGGTTTCAGCCAGATCGGATATGAACCCACAACTTCTCATGTCTTGTGCACATTAAAGAATGTGCTGTGGATGGCCTTGATGGGAAGCTTCCATCTGTTTCCTAACAACTTCAGTGGGGACCCTTCTCCCAACCACTTTCTGATCCTCGGGGTCCTTGTGACCGGGCCATTTAACCAATTAATGCAAAAAAGTACTGCTCAGAGGTAAAACAATCTAACCACAACTTCCTGATAACATGCCATGTGCTCTAACACTGAGCTACTAGATGCTTTCAAGTGTGTATCTGTTATATCCTACTGCAATGGACATTCTGTTAGTTACATTATGTAACTCATCAATACCTTAGTGCTAGTGAAGGGAGTTTGTTATCTGAAGACTGCCTGTATAACTTCACATCTATGTATTTGAATAGTACTAGAGTATTTGGTACCTAGATATCAAATACTCTGGCACTATCAAAATCCATTAATGAAGATAATGGGGCATAGCTTGAAGTTTCATGGGAGTGAAACAGTGGGTGGACAACAATTAGGTGGATGCGAATTTGGGAGAATAGGAAAACTAGTTGGAAGACAATTGGGAAGGTTCAGCAATTGAGTGGAAAAGGTAATGGTGAGAAATAATTTGGGATTACTAAGCCTAATACTAAAGTATCTATCATAAAGCAAACAATTCAACACAGTCAGAATCTCTGCAATCTAACACTCTATAAAATGAAGTTATTTATGAAACAGTATTGTCGATATTTACATCTCTTCTTTTTAATCTGACTTTCAATAAAGCGAATTTTCAAAAAAAAAAAATCTAATCCTGAAAACCTGAAACAATTTTCGATCAAACAAATGCCCTATAGTAAACCAAAAGAACCAGTGTTTGCATCTATATTCCCTAATTGTTAAATCAATAAAGGGTTTGTGCCTAAACTCTATAATCCAACACTTCACTACAGCATATTTTTTTTTATGAAATTTGTTCTTTCTAAATGTTACAAACGGAAATGAAATTAATGCATTACTGGGAATCAGTTGCATAGGATTACCTGCATTCTCACTAATCTGACTTTCAATAAAACGAATATTTTGAAGATCCTTTTCTTCTAAAAGAAATGATCTGTAATCAGTTAAATGCATTACATCATCATCATCATCATCCACAAGCAGCCATGGGCTACGGACGTCCAACCAAACCGTGCAATTTAGTTCTCCAAGAAAGTCTATACTGAGCTACATCTACTGCATCTGGCCACTGCACACCAATTCTAACAAGGTCCTGTTTGACATTGTCTGCCCACCGCATCCTAGGTCTCCCCTTCTTTCTGAGGCCTTTAGGCACACTGTTCATAACCCTATTCGCCAATCTATAATTATTCATACGGCAACATGGCCAAACCAACGGAGTCTCTCTCTGCACAATATGCTGCTTAAAGGAGGTTGCAAACTCCTTTGCTTAACCTCATCATTAGTTACAAAGTTGAACCACCTAATGCCCAAGATACTGCGTAAGCATCTGGAATCAAAAGCATTTAGTTTCCTGTTATCTTGTTTACAAAGTGTCCAAGTTTCACTACCATAACTAACCCTAGAAAGAACCAAACTATTATACAGTCTAATTTTAGTCTTTAGGTGTATACGCCTATTTCTATACTTTCTCCCTCCATAGATTCTTAAAAGTCCTGGCAGCAATACCTATTCGTCTGTTAATCTCATGCCACACATCACCATTATCTGTTACATAGCTCCCAAGATTTTTAAACTGTGACACCTGCTCAAGACTGCAACCATTCAGATTAACTGAATCACAGCCTGCCTGACCAATATTCTCTCTGTTTATAACCAAACCTACTCTACTACCAGTTTCATCAACAGCTCGAATGAAAGAGTTCATCTCATCAACATCATTTGCCAAAAGGGCTAAATCATCAGCATAATCTAAATCAGAAATTTTAGTATCTCCAGTCCATTTAAGGCCAAAATCTTTCCCTTGAAGTGAATTTCACATAACATAATCAATAACCAAGCTAAAGAGAAAAGGAGACAAAATGCACCCTTCATCTCATCAACATCATTTGCCAAAAGGGCTAAATCATCAGCATAATCTAAATCAGAAATTTTAGTATCTCCAGTCCATTTAAGGCCAAAATCTTTCCCTTGAAGTGAATTTCGCATAACATAATCAATAACCAAGCTAAAGAGAAAAGGAGACAAAATGCACCCTTGTCGAACACCAGAAGTAATGCTAAACCAATTGCTACAAGCCTTACCAACTCTCACACATGACTCAGTGTTATTATAGAGAGCTTTCATTATGTTAACTAACTTATCTGGTACACCATATGATCTCGCAATCAACCACAAATTATGACGATCAACAGAGTCGAAAGCCTTTTTGAAATCAGCAAAGCTAGCAACCAAAGGTTTCTGAAACTCTAAACATTTCTCAAGAATCTGCCTAAGTGAAAATATCTGATCCACACATCCCCTATCACTTTTGAATCCACATTGCTCATCACGCAATTGACTGTCAACCAGATTCTTAATTCTATTAAGCACAATCAGGAAAGAACTTTACCTGGAACAGAGTACGATGATACCCCTATCACAAGAACTGCGATCACCTTTTTTGAAAATAGGGATAACAATAGCTCTGATAAAATCCTTAGGAACCATGCCTTTATCATAAAAGATATTCAGAATTTCAGTCATCCAAGTGGTAACCGAAACATTTCCAGCTCTAAGCATTTAAGTAGGTAGTAATTTCATCTACCCCTGGGGATTTATGTAGTTTAAGTTTAGAAATAGCCAAAATAACTTCAGATTGTGTTATAGGGCCAACATTAAAGCCACCAATGCATCTATCATCATTGCAAACAATGGGAGTAGAACTAACTACATTGTTTAGAACATCACTGAAATGCTCAGCCCACCTAGCCATGACAGAATCCTCCCCTTCTATAACCTTACGTTGTTTATCCTTCAATCCTTGTATACCTGTCCATTTTCTACCACACAAAACATTAACTATCTGGTACAGCTCTCTGCTGTTGTGCTGTCTAACTGCTTCCTTGGCTTTGTCAGCCAAACCATCAAGCCAAAGATTCTTATCAGCAGCTAACTGATCTTTTACATGTTTATTAAGTTCTCTGTAATGCTTTCTATTAGGACTAGTAGGGTATTTATTAAGGACATTCCTGCAGTTCTTTCTTTCCAAAATAAGCTCAAGTGCCTTATCACTCAGATAATTCTGTCTCTTCTGCTCCTTTTTTCCTAAAAGAGTACTGTTAGTGCCAAAAAAGCCTGTTTAAAATGATCCCATTCTTCTTCAACTTCAGTAGTAAGCAAACCATGACTGTCATAATGACTAAGTAACCTATCTTGGTAAGCTTTGGCTATAACTGGATCTTTCAGAGCTTCAGTATTAAAAGTAAAATTTTTAACCCTAGCACAACACTTTTAAGTTTAAGTTGCAACACACTTTTAACAAGGTAATGGTCAGATCCAATTTCAGCTCCCCTATATGCCCTGGTATTCCTAACAGAACTAGTCCATTTGCTGTTAATATGTAATCAATCATATTCTTATGCAGCCCATCAGGTGAAACCCATGTGTACTTATGTATGTCGTGCCCCTGTGATGATGCATAGAACCGGCCAGGCCTAGCACCTAATGTCCAACCCCGCCTTCTCGTGCTGCGGACCGTTAGTAACTTTCAAAAGAGATACTCTCTTGTGGAAGTGAATGGAAGGGGAGGGCTGCCAGATTAGTGTGGCCTACTGATCTGGACAACTATGGCTACTTTTCTTTTTTTTCTACCCTGCTGAGGAGTGGTCAACCACACAGGGTCCTGGTGCTGACCATATAAACCTACTGGACTGGACAGATATATGGCTCTGAGCTTGATTATGGATCCTGATTTTGCTGCACTGGTGGGCTTCTGTGGAGGGAAAATCTTCCGCTGTGTTTTCTTTTTGTTTGTGGGTTGACAGCCCCAAGTGAATAGATCCACAGGATATGTTTATCAGCTGGTGGATAATCCTGAGCAGAAGTCATCGCAGGCACCTGAACTCTTTGCTTCTATTGGCATCGTCAAATTCTACATTGGAGGAAGTCTTCCAGTGTAGATGGCTTCAGCCTTTAGTAGTGGGGGAACGGGTCTTTGCCCCATGTCTGCGATTAGGGGGCTGTTTGATATTGTCGGCATTCCCTCTCTCAATAAACATAGTTTCTTTAAACATCCCACTAACCATTTTCTCTCCATAGGTAGTTGGAATGTGAGGACTCTGCACAGAGCTTTTTCTCTTGATGTCCTCACACAAGAATTCCACCGTTATAATTTAGATATTCTCGGCTTGCAAGAGACCAGATGGACAGATAAAGGTCAGATTCTTAAAAATAATCTTAAATTTCTCTTTTCAGGGAGGGACGACAAAAAGCATCACCAAGGCGTGGGTCTGCTTCTCAGCAGACACACTAGTGATGCTCTTCTAGGATATGAGTGCATTAATGAAAGGTTTCTTACAGCAAAATTTCAGACAAGCGTTAAAGACTTGAATGTTATCTGCTGTTATGCCCCCACTGAGGATGCCGATGAGGATGAGAAGGATAGGTTTTATGAACAACTTCAGGATATTTTGAATTCTGTCAAGAAAGGAGATATTACCCTTGTTCTTGGTGACTTCAATGCCAAAGTTGGTACTGACTCTGACCTTTGGGGAGGAGTAATAGGCCCTTTTGGTATTGGTAGCTGCAATAGCAATGGGCAACGTCTCCTACAGGTAAGTAAACTCAATGGATTCAGAATAACTAACACTTATTACAAACACCGCGACATACATAAGTACACATGGGTTTCACCTGATGGGCTGCATAAGAATATGATTGATTACATATTAATTAACAGCAAATGGACTAGTTCTGTTAGGAATACCAGGGCATATAGGGGAGCTGAAATTGGATCTGACCATTACCTTGTTAAAAGTGTGTTGCAACTTAAACTTAAAAAGTGTTGTGCTAGGGTTAAAAAATTTACTTTTAATACTGAAGCTCTGAAAGATCCAGTTATAGTCAAAGCTTACCATGATAGGTTACTTAGTCATTATGACAGTCATGGTTTGCTTACTACTGAAGTTGAGGAAGAATGGGATCATTTTAAACAGGCTTTTTTGGACACTAACAGTACTCTTTTAGGAAAAAAGGAGCAGAAGAGGCAAAATTATCTGAGTGATAAGGCACTTGAGCTTATTTCGGAAAGAAAGAACTGCAGGAATGCCCTTAATCAATACCCTACTAGTCCTAATAGAAAGCATTACAGAGACCTTAATAAACTTGTAAAGGATCAGTTAGCAGCTGATAAGAATCTTTGGCTTGATGGTTTGGCTGACAAAGCCAAGGAAGCGGTTAGACAGCACAACAGCAGAGAGCTGTACCGGATAGTTAATGTTTTGTGTGGTAGAAAACGGACAGGCATACAAGGATTGAAGGATAAACAAGGTAAGGTTATAGAAGGGGAGGATTCTGTCATGGCTAGGTGGGCTGAGCATTTCAGTGATGTTCTAAACAATGTAGTTAGTTCTACTCCCATTGTTTGCAATGATGATAGATGCATTGGTGGCTTTAATGTTGGCCCTATAACACAATCGGAAGTTAGTTTGGCTGTTTCTAAACTTAAACTTCATAAATCCCCAGGGGTAGATGAAATTACTACGGAAATGCTTAGAGCTGGGAATGTTTCGGTTACCACTTGGATGACTGAAATTCTGAATCTCTTTTATGATAAAGGCATGGTTCCTAAGGATTTTACCAGAGCTATTGTTATCCCTATTTTCAAAAAAGGTGATCGCAGTTCTTGTGATAACTATAGGGGTATCAGCCTACTCTCTGTTCCAGGTAAAGTTCTTTCCATGATTGTGCTTAATAGAATTAAGAATCTGGTTGACAGGCAATTGCGTGATGAGCAATGTGGATTCAGAAGTGGTAGGGGATGTGTAGATCAGATATTTTCACTTAGGCAGATTCTTGAGAAATGTTTAGAGTTGCAGAAACCTTTGGTTGCTAGCTTTGTTGATTTCAAAAAGGCTTTCGACTCTGTTGATCGTCATAATTTGTGGTTGATTGTGAGATCATATGGTATACCAGACAAGTTAGTTAACATTATGAAAGCTCTCTATAATAACACTGAGTCGTGTGTGAGAGTTGGTAAGGCTTGTAGCAATTGGTTTAGCATTACTTCTGGTGTTCGACAAGGGTGCATTTTGTCTCCTTTTCTCTTTAGCTTGGTTATTGATTATGTTATGCGAAATTCACTTCAAGGGAAAGATTTTGGCCTTAAATGGGCTGGAGATACGAAAATTTCTGATTTAGATTATGCTGATGATTTAGCCCTTTTGGCAAATGATGTTGATGAGATGAACTCTTTCATTCGAGCTGTTGATGAGACTGGTAGTAGAGTAGGTTTGGTTATAAACAGAGAGAAAACTAAAGTGATGAAAATTGGTCAGGCAGGCTGTGATTCAGTTAATCTGAATGGTTGCAGTCTTGAGCAGGTGTCACAGTTTAATTATCTTGGGAGCTATGTAACAGATAATGGTGATGTGCGGCATGAGATTAACAGACGAATAGGGATTGCTGCTGGGACTTTTAAGAATCTATGGAGAGTGTGGAGAAATAGGCGTATACACCTAAAGACTAAAATTAGACTGTATAATAGTTTGGTTCTTTCTAGGGTTAGTTATGGTAGTGAAACTTGGACACTTTGTAAACAAGATAACAGGAAACTAGATGCTTTTGATTCCAGATGCTTACGCAGTATCTTGGGCATTAGGTGGTTCAACTTTGTAACTAATGATGAGATTAGGAAAAGGAGTTTGCAACCTCCTTTAAGCAGCATATTGTGCAGACAGAGACTCCGTTGGTTTGGCCATGTTGCCCGTATGAATAATTATAGATTGGCGAATAGGGTTATGAACAGTGTGCCTAAAGGCCTCAGAAAGAAGGGGAGACCTAGGATGCGGTGGGCAGACAATGTCAAACAGGACCTTGTTAGAATTGGTGTGCAGTGGCCAGATGCAGTAGATGTAGCTCAGGATAGACTTGCTTGGAGAACTAAATTGCACGGTCTGGTTGGACCTCCGTAGCCCATGGCTGCTTGAGGATGATGATGATGATGATGGTGTTTGTAATAAGTGTTAGTTATTCTGAATCCATTGCGTTTACTTACCTGTAGGAGACGTTGCCCATTGCCATTGCAGCTACCAATACCAAAAGGGCCTATTACTCCTCCCCAAAGGTCAGAGTCAGTACCAACTTTGGCATTGAAGTCACCAACAACAACAGTAATATCTCCTTTCTTGACAGAATTCAAAATATCCTGAAGTTGTTCATAAAACCTATCCTTCTCATCCTCATCGGCATCCTCAGTGGGGGCATAACAGCAGATAACATTCAAGTCTTTAACGCTTGTCTGAAATTTTGCTGTAAGAAACCTTTCATTAATGAACTCATATCCTAGAAGAGCATCACTAGCGTGTCTGCTGAGAAGCAGACCCACGCCTTGGTGATGCTTATTGTCGTCCCTCCCTGAAAAGAGAAATTTAAGATTATTTTTAAGAATCTGATCTTTATCTGTCCATCTGGTCTCTTGCAAGCTGAGAATATCTAAATTATAATGGTGGAATTTTTGTGTGAGGACATCAAGAGAAAAAGCTCTGTGCAGAGTCCTCACATTCCAACTACCTATGGAGAGAAAATGGTTAGTGGGATGTTTAAAGAAACTATGTTTATTGAGAGAGGGAATGCTGACAATATCAAACAGCCCCCTAATCGCAGACATGGGGCAAAGACCCAATCCCCACCACTAAAAGCTGAAGCCATCTACACTTGAAGACTTCCTCCAATGTAGAATTTGATGATGCCAATAGAAGCAAAGAGTTCAGGTGCCTGCGATGACCTCTGCTCAGGATTATCCACCAGCTGATAAACATATCCTGTGAATCTATTCACTTGGGGCTGTCAATCCACAAACAAACAGAAAACACAGCGGAAGATTATCCCTCCACAGAAGCCCACCAGTGCAACAAAATCAGGATCCATAATCAAGCTCAGAGTCATATATCTGTCCAGTCCAGTGGTTTATATGGTCAGCACCAGGACCCTGTGTGGTTGACCACTCCTCAGCAGGGTAGAAAAAAAAGAAAAGTAGCCACAGTTGTCCAGATCAGTAGACCACACTAATCTGGCAGCCCTCCCCTTCCGTTCACTTCCACAAGAGAGTGTCTCTTTTGAAAGGTACTAACGGTCTGCTATTCTCAGTAATCTGACATTCAATAAATCGAATATTTTAAAGATTCATTTATTTTAATAGAAACAGTTTTAAATCAAATGCATTGCAGGAAATTGAAACAGCTGATATTTACAGTTATTCTTTCTTAAATCAAAGGAATGGATAAATGATTTTGTGGAAAAAAGTTTTGCTGACAATAAGGGATTCAAACCCATTTCTCTCCAGATATATGCCAGAGTATTTTACCACTGAACTAATGCTAGCTGTCTTTTTCTCCACTAATATGACATATCACCCTTCCCATGATTTCAGCACCATATGTGATCTGGGATGGGAACTATTTATTTTGATGTTGCACTGAGTAAGATGTAAATAAATAAGTAATTCACTTCATGATATTAGTGTTATTGATGATTTAATAAATAAATAATATTTTCCACAAAACCATTTATTGTTTTATTGATGTTAAAAAGTCAACAGGTAACTCTGTGGATATTATTTATTCATTAAATCATTAATCGATTAATCATTAATCATTAATTGATTAAATCATTAATCGATTTTTTTTATAATCGATTTAAACAAGGATAAAATGATTTTTTTAATTTTTCATTTTTAACGAAACAACCTGAAAATTGTGGAACACTTCACCACCCTGTGTGAAGTGTTCCACAATTTGGTTTCCTTGTCGAACCAAGTTTAGACATGATTCCTTTATTGAATTAAGGATTAGAAAGAATAGACGCAAATACTGATTCTGTTGGTTTACTATAGTGCATTCATTGAATTTTAGAAGGATTAGCTTTGTTTAAAAATTAGCTTTATTGAAAGTCAGATTAAACAGAAATAGAACAGCGGCAGAACTAGGCTGAAGCAGTGCCCCAGGGTCCGGTGAGAGGGACTTGATTAATTTTCGAGAAAATTTTTTTTTAATGGAAGCTGTTAGTTGAATATAAGTCAAATTGGATGGGAACTTGTTAAAGAGAAGTAAGGTATGTTTCTAGTACTTGATCTCTGGGACCCTTTGTTATGATTTCTGTAGTCACCATTTCTTTTACTTTTTGTAATTATTGACACAACACAATTAATTTTATTAATTAATCAAGTTAGAATTAAGCAGAATTAAAATAAGTTTTAATATTCACTCTGGGAAAATTTCATTATTCCTAAAGAAAACTTTCATCAATTAGAATTAAAGAATCATGTCTGGGATTTTGGTCAGCCATTGAACTATCTTCCTCTTTCTTAGAGAAATAGTTAATTTTATTGAAGAGAAAGGCTTTGATATAAAGAAATATCATGAGCAGGGTGTTAGTCAGGAGCACAAGCCAGGGTTTCCAAGAAAGAATTTCTTTAGCTGAATATGCCCATTGTGCTGTTCATAATTTAAACCTCACCCTTAACAACTGTGTTACAAATGTTTCAAAATTAAAAAAAAATTACAAAATAATTGAAAAAAAGCAAAACAAAACATGTATATTTCAGACATAATATGAAAAAGATGAGCAATATTAGAGGAACTATTCAGTATTTTATGTACTCACAAATGTAGCATTGAAAAAGATTTGCTCGACTTCATGACATTCTAGATATGATAGTTTGCTTGCTATTCATTATCAGTATGTATATATTTTAAAAAGACTAACCTAAATACCTTTTTTCTAAAAATTATGAACCTACAAAAATACTAGGATTGAAAATCAATTTGAAAAATTTGATTTTTTAATAATGTTTTAAAATTTTTTTTGCAAATTATAAATATCATTTTAAAATGTAAAAATGTATTAAAAACTCAGTTTAATTGCTTCAGTACTCAGTCAAATGTCTAATGAAAGTAAGAGATAATTTTAACTTTTTTTGTATAGGGAGTAGCTAAAATAGCAATAAAATTAGTTAATTTTATTGAATTGGAATAAAATACCAGAGAGAAAGTTTGAAAAGAAGCACAAGATATTTTGATCAATTGTGTGAAGATGACATATTCTCCAATTGCAAAAAGAGTTTTAAAGTCACAGTGTCTTTAGATGCATAATTAGTCAGTAAGACAAAAATTTCAGGGTCTGCAAAATGTGTCTGAATATTTTAGTATTCTGTACCCAGGGAACCCAATTTCTGCTATGGATGAAGAACTGTATAGGAAAGCAAATAATCTGGCAAATAAATACTAAAAGGATAGTTTTCCAAGGACAATTAGCTTCCTTTTGTACTTTTTTTAAAAAGTGAATTAAAAACATCCCAACAATTCAGGAACTGTGGTCACTATTGATGCAAAGTAACATCACATTATCACTGAATTTCCCTGATCTACTAACTGCATATCATTTTTTAACCATATGTGTAACTGTTGATAGTACTGAATGAAGCTTTTCTCTATTCATATTAATTAAAAATTACCCGAGGAGCACAATGACATAAGAACGATTAAATTGACTGTTTTAATATCAATTAAGAATGAAAGAGTAAAAAACTTGGACATGAAAAAGTTCATTCATGTTTTTCACAAAAAAATCATGAGTTAGTGGTAAATAAAATGGAAAAATAAAATTTGAATTTCATACATGTTATAATAATCAAACATAATATAATGCTTTTATTTGGTCTGGTGGATAGCATACCTGACTACTAAACTAATGGGCATGTCCCTTTGTATGTGGTATGAGCAGCCAGAACACAAGCCCATTGGAGCTTCTAGGATATCCTTTGTGGAGTACCTCCCCCCCCCCTCTCTTTTAAAAAAGAACACTATGGCATATAAACTGACAGGTTCCTGTCAGACCTCTGTGGCAAGCAGCTGCTTGAGGGGGTATTAACCTCAAAAGTATGTTAAACTTCTTTACCTTGGTCTTTTTGACTGATCCAAATTAAATTAAACTTCCAGATAGTATCGGGCACCAGGCATTAATCTTGCTGCCAAGTAAGGTTAAATGAGGGTTTGCTAAGTATATTGTTGTTACTAGTCACAACAAATTCAAAAGATTGTCAAATTTTTAAAATTATAT
Organism: Ryuthela nishihirai; assembly: GCA_038380435.1. NCBI lineage: Eukaryota > Metazoa > Arthropoda > Arachnida > Araneae > Heptathelidae > Ryuthela > Ryuthela nishihirai. The sequence continues at coordinate 12,221,695 of JAWZYU010000021.1, read as the reverse complement.
CTTAATCAAAATCGACTATCATTGCTCAAGAGAAAAAATAGCAAAGTCGAAATATTCATATAACAAAGTTTATTTCCAAAAATTCAAGACTCACCATATAAACTGATGAATACAAAAGTGTGAGCGTCTAAAAGCTCCATCTCTAAATACAACTCCAAAAAAACTGACTTTTTCTTACTAACATTTTTTATTACTGACTCCGTGACCTAACATCACTTAGTATACATGCGGTGTGTGTTACATGCTGGGAAAAATATTTGCATAATCTTACGATTGCACGCTAGCTATGATGCAAGAGGGGGGCATATCCTTAATTTGCACATCAGCGGCTGTTGATCAAAAATCAGAGTGATGAAAAAAATCATAGTGAGATGCACAACTCTTTTAGTGGATCGGAAGAGAGAAATTATGATAAATCCCATTAAATCCCCAAAATGATAAGTATAATGTAAATAAACTAAAACTAAATAAGGAAAAGTAAAAGTAAATGGGTGGACCATTGTAACATATTCTAATTAAGACTTAAATGATCAGTTTTCTTTGTTGAGTGAATTGACTGAGGGATTTTATAGTTACTTGATGAATTAAATTTGAAATAATTGAACATGCATCGACAAATGATTCAGGAAAAATGGAAGATTTGTTGAAGTAAATATTGTTATTAATTAAAAACAATATTTACTTCGACACAGTAAGCATTCTTTTATGCATTTTAATATCAGATAACTTTATTGTTCATTTTTTGCATTGTTTACATGCATATGTCTGAACTGCATGAAAATATTTCTGATTTTTACTGTCATACAAAGGAAGATGGTAGAAAAACAACATGAGTGTTATTGAGGGCTTTTGACATTTAGTTAACCCTATGAAAAGTAATATATTTTTCTCCATTAAATCTGTAAAATCATATTTTTATGATACTTAATTTCTAATATCATATTCTTATTATAGTATTTTACTTAACATTCAGTGTTCAGCAGCTGCATCGAGACTGAAGAGATTTTGACAAATAAACAGAAGCCTATAGTTAAGCCAGCATTGGCTTTAGATCAATGAAATTAAAAACAAATATTGTTTGAAATAGGAGTATAATTGACAACTTAGCAGTATGAAAGTTTGTGGGGCCTGAAAAAGTGTTCTGCCCCAGGGCTCGTGACCTTCTTGTTCTGCCCTTGGAATAGATGTAAATATTGACAATGCTTTTTTTTTGTAAATAATTTCGTTTTATAGTGTCAGATTGCAGAGTTTCTGAGAAGTGTTGATTTTATTTGCATTATGATAGATGTTTTAGTATTGGGTTTAGTGATCCCAAATTATTTCTCACATTTTCATTCCCACCCAATTGTTGAGGGACAGGGATGGCTCATAATCTGCAATTCCTAGGTTCAAGTCCCAGTTGAGCCAGCATTGAGATTTATCTTCGCAAAACTCCCCACTCTGCCCACAGTCAGTAAGGGACACCGATGGATTTGGAAAGACTGTCATCCGTTGGGTGGGATGTAAAGCCATGGCACTGTGTGCAGGAGAGCCATACCCTGTGCACATTAAAGATGGCCTTGACGGGAGACTACCATCTTTCTCACAACAGTTGTCCAGTGGGTCTCCTCCCCCCAACCTTCTCTGAGCCTTCAGGGTCCTTGTGACCAGACCATTTAGTTGTCATACCAACCCAGTTGTCATATCCACCAAATTGTTGTATCTTCCTATTTTGTTACATACACCCAATTGTCATCTACCCAATTGATCTACCCCCGATGGGCTTGGAAAGGCCGCCGTCCATCGGATGGGATGTTAAGCTATGGCCTGTGTGCGGGAGAGCCATACCCTGTGCACGTTAAAGAACATGCTGGATGGCCTTGACAGGAGGCTACGATCTGTCTCCCAACAGCTGTTTCAGTGGGTCCCCTCCCCCAACCTTCTCTGAGCCTTTGGGGTCCATGTGACCTGGCCATTTAGCCCATGGTGTGCAAAAAAGTGCCACTCAGAGGTAAAACAACCCAACCCAATTGATCTACCCAGTTGTTGTAGACCCAACTTTTAAGCAGGTGGCTCATTTCATTGCTTCATCCTGATGACATCCACAATTAGATTACTGTAGCCAGGCTTTTTTTCAACTGTGTTCAGCAAAAAAAAAAACTTCGAGAGCTTTTCCTTATGTAAAAGATATCTGATAATAGATAAAATATAATTTGGAAATGCTAAAATGGTTTTTAATCATAAAATATATTAAGCAAAAATGTATATAGCTGTATTTTTGTGCAAATCACTGAAATCCTCCAGTAGAAAAATTGTTCCCTTGGCATTTGACTTTGTTTTATTGAAAACAGAGTTGGTCAGATTAACCACTCAATTAACTCACTGTAGCTCGCTGTCAGTTAATGTGGGAGTGATAGACTAAACTTAGCCAGCTGTAATCTTGTGTCCTGCACTGTGCTTATAGCAATTTCAACAAGAGAAAAGACTTTATTTTCTGATGCATCAAATTTCAAAATAAATTGAAAAAAAAAAAAAAAAAACTGACATTATTAGGAATTCTGAAACTTACCTTTTACCTATATAAATAAGAAAGTTAGTTCAAACTTTAATATTTTTAAAAAATTTAATTTTTTATGGTACTAATGACAGAGTTTATTTTTTATGGCCATTTATACAGGGTTCATGACCCAGATTTTCAAGTTTGTGACAGCACTAGGTCCACAATATTCAGGGGATAATAAGTGTGTCCCATGCTTTCTCCAGATGCACTTAGGCCAAGAATCATTATACTATATCATGTTCATCCAAAAAGATAATCTATCCCCTTTGGTCATTGGTCCAATTTAGATGCTATCTGCTTCATTCCAATCATGCCCCTGATGAGCTGAGGTTAGTGGTATGCATACGACACGTCTTCTAGCATATAACTCTATCATGAAAGTGTTGGGACACAGTTACTCTGGATACTACCCTCAGCTTGCATCAGAACTGCCAACTTCCTGTGGCAGTTGACAGCTCTGATGCAAGCTGGGGCTCTCACATAATTCTATTGCACCTTGCAGTTAGGAATAGAAAACAGTCATCTTGAACTGTTGCTGCTCTGGGCTTGTTCTAGTATAGCAGCTTTTTTCAAACTGTGGGTCACAACCCATTAATGGGTCATGGAATCAATTTAGTGGGTCATGACCATCATTTTTTTTTTTTATGAAATAGAATAAAAAATGTCAGAATCTGGGTTATGATGTAAAATGTATTTCTTATTGTGGGTTGCAGTGAAAAAAGTTTGAATGGCACTGTTCTAGAGCATGTTCCAGTATCTTGAAAATATCCCAGAATCTGGAAATTACACTTCATTACTTCTTACACATTCATGAATCTGGTAACCTCTCTCTGTGATTGTCCTGCTTTCATCCATTAATGATTCTTTACCTGTGACATTCATCCAAATGGTTCCTCCTTTGCATCTTAACAAAACTGTAATCCAAAACACTTTATATAGCTGATTTTAATCCAAAATGAGAAGCATCCTTTTCCCAAAGCTGCTTTTATCACCTTTTTACTTTGCTTACCGCATTGAGAATTGCAAATTTAATAGCCAATAAATATGAGTTATTTCACACTAAATATCCTCTGAAACTTGAAATATTTAGCTGAAAAAAATTGGTTGTCTTGAGTGGGATTTGAACCCATGTCTCCCAGAAGCATGCCAGGCATAATAACTGCTAGACTACTAACCGTTTTCTTCAACAATGTGACATATAAACATTCCTGCATTTTGTTGATTCGCCATTCACTTACTAAATCTTCTGAAACTTTTGTAAAATTCTGAAAAGATTTTTTGAGATATTTGCAATTTTGTTCAGCTTCCATAAATTATGAACATCAGTGTAGTTAAATGGTATTACTTATTATAAACAGTATTATTGTGTTACAAGCATTTAAGATATTATAAAATGGTATTACTTATTATAAACAGTGTTAGTGTGTTACAAGCATTTAAGATATTATATACTGTGTTCTAGATTATTATAATCAATAGAATATACTGATACACTATCCTGCAGCCAGCCTAATGAGTTTGCTTTAAAGTCATTACTTTCTTAGATGTTCATATAGTTGCAGAACAATTATGTTTTCAAGGCATAAAAAAATAAATGGTAGATAATCAATCAAAAGGTCATATGATCCAAAAGAAGAATGATGCATAACATGATTGATGCTCAATTACTGAGAGGTGCTAACTTCTCATCTATGTAAACTACAATAGAATTTTAACAGGTTATATCATGGGGTTCTTTAAATATTGTTATGACAGATAAAGTGCTACAATGAACCATGATGTGATGTATCGTCTTGATGCTCGTGTGAACTACAGCATGAGAATTACATCACCAATAACTTCAAACAAAGAACCTAGCTGAAAAATAAGGAAGAAAGAATTGTATAAATAGGAGTTGGAGTGTGAAAGGAAACGTAGTTAGTCTCAGTTTGTGCAGTGTTGATTTTACTAAGTGGACTGACAAGAAAAATAAGAATGTTTGGAACACTTAAAAGTGTGAATGAGGAGATTTTTTGTTAGTTGAACATACAAAGCTGATTTCAAGTGTTCTGTAGGAAGAGTTCATCAGTTAATGTATAGTTACATTTAGTTTTGTTTACAAGAATTGGTAAGGTTATTCTCAATAGGTTGCAGATTTGTTTACAAACATGATTGTACTGCTCATCGACTGATATAAGCCTTATTTTATGATTTGAGTGTAAATTGTAATAAGATACTAAGTTCTTTTGAAAATTTATTTTTATACTGATATAGAAATGCTGTTTGTTGACTTTAGTTTATATAAATGATTTTATCCATACTTTTGTAATAAATTACATTGTTTCAGAATTAGAATTGTTCTATACTATTTATTTGAACTCATGCTCAGTTTTCATTCATTTAATTCATAACAATATTAATATATGATTCACTATTCTCCTATTGTATTGAAAACCTGATGTGGTACGCTCTTACGTTTTTGCCACCATAGTTAGAAATCTTCCCAGCTCTCTGGCACAGGTTTGCTTGTGGATGTTGTTGAGGTGTTGTCTGTTTCACTCATTAGACAATGGCTACTGCCACAGAGCTGTGGTAGCTTAATACCTTTACTTCATATTAAGAAGAATCTTTACAGATGTGTTTATTGTTACATTAATATTTACAATAGAATTTGCTGTCATTATGATGGAAGTGAATACAATAAAAGCTCAGTAACACACAATCACACAAGTAAACTCTGTGTGGCTGTGTCAGAAAAGTGTTGCAAATATGAAATGATTATACAAGGGAGGTTGTGCAAATAGGGACTGTTTGCAGTAGGCAGTCAACACCACTTATGTGGCTTTGGGTTGGGTTGTTTTATCTTCGAGTATTGCTGTTTTGCATGCAATGGGCTAAATGGTCAGGTCACAAGTACCCCTGAAGGTTTAGAGATGGCTGGACAGCAGTTAGCAGACAGATGGTAACTTCCCATCAAGGCCATCCAGTGTGTTCTTTAATGTGCATATGGTATGGCTCTCCCATACATTGGGCACAGCTTAAATCCCATCTAATGGACAGTGGTTTTTCCAACCCCATCAATCCCTATCCAAACCTCCATGGTCTGTAGGGGACAACTCAATGCTGGCCTAGGCAGGACTTGAACCTGGGAACTGCAGATTATGAGCCTGGTGCACTGTGGAATTAAAACAGATAAATGCTATGAAAATTGTTTTTTCTGTAATCTTAAAATATTTAGAGATTATAAATATAAGAAATAGTACAGATATTTGTTATTTTTTTTATGTTAAAATATTTTTATAATAAATTATTGCTGTTTTGCCTTTTTTCTTATGCTGCTGATGTTTTATAGTTTGTCATAATTATAAATTTATCCCTGTGTTAGCAAAACTTTTGTGAATAGTACAATTTCCAAAATTTAAGAAATTTGTAAAATATGATATTAAAAGGAAATAAAGATTGATTGATTATTAAAGTTGGAAGATTTTATGGAAACCACTTTCTTACTTTAGTATGATTCAGAAAGTTTGAAGAAAATGAATGTTTTTCAAGCTATGATTTACATCCTAAGGTAAGTATAATTTTTGATCACTATGACAGACTTGTTTAAATGTTCTGAACAGTTAATATGTTTTGTTATAGAATAGTAAAGCTCAAATTCTGCACAAGTCTGGATTGTTGCATTATCCTGTTAAGATATCACTTCCAACTTAGGTTTTACTCTATGGCAAAATATATGTCATAATAACAATCAGATCTCACTGAAAAGCAACTTCATAAGGAGAAGTTAGAATGAAATGCACTCTGAATTATTGCCTAAAACGTTTGCTCATTTATCAAACAGGAAAGGATTTTCTTTATAGTTTGAGGAAATGCCCACTCTTCAGCAAATAAGTAGTTTTAAATTGCATATTTTATTGCTTTGTTGATATAAGCTTTTTTTTTGTTCAAATGCATTATTTTTATATGTTTGACAGATACATATATATATTACATGTTCACAAAAGTATATTAATTTAATCATAATTGAAGCAAAACTTGGTTGCCGAAGTGTTGTGTGCAACCCAGAAAAGGCAGTATACTAAATACAAACAGGTGCAGTAAACTGCAATGTCCAAGTAATCAACACTGCTCACTATAGCTTCAGTGTACAGAAGCTTCTGATTTCTTAAAGTGTTGGATAAATGTGCCTTTGCTCAATTAGTATGATTATATTTTTTATTAATCTTTTGTGCCTTTTTTCATATTTTGTAGAGTTATGCTATATCTTTGGCAAATATTTTTACTGAGGAAGTCATGCAAGTTATTGCCTTAGAAGATAAGATTTTTATGTAATTCATTTCAGAGAATTGAAATATAATTTTTTTATTTTCTGGTGAAAAGAAATGCCGATTAGGTTGAATGTTTAAGAAATGAGGATTTCCTTAACTTGGATGGAGAACCAATGAGTATATTACAAATAACCCCCTCTCTTTTTTTAGGAGGGGGAGGGAGGTGAAAATGTGAATAAACTTGCAAATATGCTATAATGCTTAGAGTAGAAAAATTATTGTATCTTCTGGCTGACTACGCCTGTTTTTCATAAACTATATGACATTTGGGAGAAGGGGGAGCAATTTTCTCTTTTTTTCTCCTCCAAATTTCCCAATTGACTGCCTCACGAAAACGACTAATTTTATTTTATAACATTTATTAAATCAGCAATCATTTAGAAGATGCTTTAAATGTTTCTACTCTGAGCATTATGGCTTAATTGTGAGCTTTTTCATCTAAAATCAGCCAATTTATAGCAAGACTCATTTCTTCTTTGAAGAAGTTAATGACATACAGCTTTATCTATTTGTTGTTGATGGCTGTTTTTCATTGTGTTTGCAATCACCTGATATACTCTTGTTTTTTCAAGCAAGGAATCGATTTTGTGCACTTTGCTTTAGAATTGTTGATATGGTCGATATACTCAGGCTATGTTTCTTAATCCTTAAAGTGCTCAAAGTGAGTTTGTTATTTTTTTAAATAAAACTTAAGCAGCTTTCATTTTAATTTTAATTTCTCTTATTTTATTATTCAGAACAAAATATTCTTTCATTTGGCATATAATATCACTTTATGTTATCTGTTTACTTGCTGCAGGATAAATTTCTAAGTTCAGTTATTTTTCTGCTGAAAAAGGTTAAAAACTATATTGGCCAAGATTGCATACATTGTGAGAAACATGATACTTTAACCCTCCTGGTATTACACATTATCCTTCCCTCTGCTTTGTAAGTGCCAGAGTAAGGCTTAAGCAATGCTTGTGTGGCAGTGCTGCCATGCCAGTTATCATTAGAAGACCACCTAGCTGTGGTGAGCAGAACACATTCAAGCCACCTGGAGGATTAAGGACAAACTTTTTTATGTCTGGCAGTATTGCCATCATACACTTTTTTAAGAATTGTTTTCGTTTTTTTTTATATTTTGATGCCTCAATCCATAACAAAATCCCTGGGAAACTTGCCTTTCTTGACTGCAGAGTCATGTTCATAATTTGATTACTCAGTAGTGTATGTAGAAATGCTTCATGTAAGAATAGGAAGTAAAGAGACTGTGTTAGGCAATGCATGTGCAGACTGCTTACATCACACTTGAAAAAATTTTACTCTATTTTTTTAATTTTCTGTCTCATTAATTAAAATAAGAAACAAATTACGAAATGTTTTAAGAAAGTTCAACCAAAAGCACTAATTGTATTAAAAAAAAGTTGATTTTTGCCTCAATGTATTGACTGAAACTTAAATTTTACTTATTATAAGGAAATAATACTTGTAAGCATATATAATTGTTGTGATCTTTAAATAATCTTGTTCTAAAGGCATTCCTCATAATATTGCTACCCATTATAACAAACTTTTACAATGTAATTTATAATCATTGTATTAGTTTTATATAATATAAATTATTTTTGTTTAATATCCATTTATATTCATATCATAAGTCAGAATTGCCACCTGCTACAATTTTTTGGATTTCACCCAAATTTCGGTTTCAATCCAAAAAACTGAATTGATCACTGAAAAATATCTCATTTTTTCAATTTTGTTCTTTTTTAGCTTATGACTTCTCACATGGTCCATTTCAATGCTCCAGCACCATCAAAACTTGTGTTAATTGTCGGTTTACATGCTGGCACCACTGTTTGCTTCTATTCCTCCCTTAGTGCATGTCCCACTTCACTTTTAGGTACATTGTGTAACGCTCCAAAGATTATTAACTTTTCAAGTCGGACCTTTCGTATGATCCAAATTTATTCAAAATTCTGGATAGTTGTCGGGTGCCAGCCAATATTAACTTGCCAAATAAAGTTGAAATAGGGTTCATTTTATATATAAAGCATTACTTATTGAGTAAGAATTCAAAAAGGATTGTCAAGTTTAAAGTTTAAATCTAATCCAAAATCAATTAACATTGCTCAAGATAAAAATAGCAAAAGTCAAAAAGTTCTATAAGAAACAAAGTTTATTTCCAAAAAATTCAAAGACTCGCCAATTCAGTTGATGAATACAAAAAGTTGGAGTAACTAACAACTCACATCTACCTAAATCTCTACTAACAACTCCTTATATCTACACACATTCTTAATGACTTCTCCTCTTCCTAACTCCATACTTTCTACTCTATTTCACATACTCCTTCTAATATCATTCTCTACTTCTCTAATCAACATATTGACTCTGTTGCAACACTCCAAAGATTATTAACTTTAAGTTGGACCTTTTGTCTGATCCAAATTTATTCAAATTCCAGATAGCTGCATCGGGCGCCAGGCAATAATAACGTGCCAAATCAAGTTGAAATAGGGTTCATTAAAGTATTTGCCAAGTGTTACTTATCAATATAAGAATTCAAAAATGATTGTCAAGTTTAATGTTTAAATATAATCAAAAAATTAACTAACTTTGCTCAAGAGAAAAAAATAGCAAAGATTCAAAAGTTTCTAAAACAAACAAAGTTTATTTCCAAAAATTCAACTCACCAAACTCGACGGTTGAATACATTAGCAACTCGCATCTATCTAAAATAACATCATCTCAGACAAAAACTCTCTCTACACTGATTCACAATAACTGCTACTACATCTCCATTTCGTGACCCATCATCACCTCTCTCTAACAGTAATGACTCCATCTGACAATCTGACTCTGTCTGACCTAACATCACTTAGTTATAATGTGCGTACAACTCCAGCATGTGGCTGTTGCACACCGGGAAAGACATTTCCATAATCTGATGATTGTCTAGCTATGATGCAAGAGAGGTCATGTCCTAAATGTGCTTTAGCGGATGTCAGTCAAAAGATCGGAGTTGTGCATGTGCAACTCCTATGCTCTCAGAAACGGAAATTGAGACAGTCCAAAAAAAAAAAGAAATAATCCCCAAAATGATAAATATAACGTAAATAAAGCAAAACTGGTCAAAGTCTCACAATCAGCTATATTAATAGTAAATATCTATATTATCTTCTATGTAAATCAAATAAATAATTTTTTTTCCAATCCTGACTTATAAATTGATACTCAGTTTCCAGAGAAGTGATATTATTCCCTCCCCTGATAATTCGCATTCTGTTTTAACAGTCAAGTACATGATAATTTTAAAGCAATTAAATTGTTTTAAATATAGTGAATTTCTGTTGCATAATATACAGAATAAAAGTGAACACAGCTCTGACTGTTTATAAACCATATTACACTGAATATATTTAGCATTTCAATCTCAAAAGTATACAGCACAACAACAGCTTTGGAAATTCTAAACTGAGAATTTGCATAGCATTTTCCCTATTATGCATGGTTGAATGTTATAGAGAATATTATTATTATTTTAATATTAAAATGGAAGCTATAGAGAGAAATTTGGTGCCTCCTCAGGCATTATTTTTAACACAGTACTTGGTAGAATATTTCAAAAGATTAGAACTATTAAAAGCATTTTGTCTAAATAGCACACAAAAATTCACCTGTGCTGCTCATGAGGCAAGATTTAAAGATTGAAACTACTCTCAGTGGCCACTTTGTTAGGACCAGACTTAATTAGGAGTCAGATTCAGATCTCAGTAACTTCTTAAACTTTTTATTGGAAAATCTGACTGAAGATGAAATTAAGCGTCGTAATCTGTATAAATTTTGACTTTTAACTTTTTTTTAATTTGTTCAGTATTTAAAAATGTGTGGAAGCTGAAAAACATTTAACAACCAACCTCATTTTCCAAGAAGTTATTCATAATTGGTGAAGATTTTAATGAGTCATTATTGAAATTGTTACCCACTCACCTACCACACTGAATTTATTCTACACTGAAATATAAATAAATATCTATTCTAAGACAGTCCTATATTCACTGTTACTGATGCTTATACGTTTTGGTATAGTTCAATGCAATGGTTATTAGTTTTGTGTCAAACTCTTTGTATTATATTTAAAACAATTTAATTGCTTTAAAATTATGTACTTTTCAGATCAGTTATTCTTAATTGGTATTCCTGTCATTAATTTAAATTCCTAACTCTTTAAATACTGGATAAATATGTTTGAGAATCAAGTTTTTGAGGATTTGAGATCTGTAATCTTCAGTTACTATTTTTTCAGTTAGATCTTCCCATAAAAGGCTTAAAGAGTTACTGGCTCTAATCTGACTCTTCATTGACATAATATTGGTCTGATCTTAATTAAAGTGGCCACTGAGTATAGCTGAAGTTTATTGCTAACAATAATTAGAGGATAATTCTTATTTATGTGAATGGAAAGCCATATTTGTCATTGCATCACTTTGAAAATAACTTTTTATGCAAAAATGTCAGTTTATATAATGTCTGTAAATATTCCTGCTTCAACAGTTCTTTCAATACTGAATATTATTAAAAGATTTAAATGTGTTATTACATAAACTTTGGAAAAATATTTGATGTAGCAATTTTTTGTTTTAATTACTTTTTGACATAAATTCTTATGACTGCCATACATAATTTCAAGCATACATAACTTTTTAAATACTGTATGAATATTGTTGAAAATCAAAATTCAATTCAATTTAAATCTTTGACTTCAGCAACATTCTATAAATGGCATATAAAGAGACAACGTACTAAATATAGTTTTCCATTGACAATAACACTGACATTATCTTCTTATCGTTTACCAGCAATATACAGGGTGTCCTTGAATTCATGGCCCAAACATGAGAGGATGGTAGTACACACCGAACCCACCAATATTCGTCATACAATATGCGGCCACAAACGCAGTGAGGAGTCAGAAATGAAGGACAGACACAGAGGTTTCCAGAGTGACATTTATTGGAGATCATTAGAACAAATGCTCAAACGTCCACCCACCAACGTTGGTACAGGCAGCACAACAGCGTAGTAGTGATCAGCTCATAAATACCGGGCTTGTCACGCACATTGGCAGCTGCAACGGACAGTTGGGCTACCAGATCCCCTGCAGACTGCACAGTCTTCTCTGTGCCCCCTACTGGCACCGGGCTGTGTTTCCGGCCGCATATTCAATGACGAATATTGGTGGGTTCGGTGTGTACTACCATCCCCTCACCTTTGGGCCATGAATTCAGGGACACCCTGTATAGTGAACCCTGCACATTATTAGAGTACAGCCGTGTTGAATATTGACATTGGTAGTTTTCTGGGAAAATGTGTTTTAAGTGCATTCTATGGCTTTTTCCAGATGAATACAAGTAGTATAAGAATATCTCTGTAAGATACATGAAGTGAAATATTAGAGCATATCTCCACAAGCCTATGGATATGTATCTCACATGGATAAATATGCTGCTAACTTCAAAGATATTTTATTACATATAGATATATAAGTAAAATGGTACAACTTTATAATTTTTAATTAAGTATTTTAGTAAGTTACTGTGGTGCTTTTTTTTGGAATATAATTATGCCAAATATCAATACATTTTACTGTTTGATAGTAATATTTAGGAGTTACAGTAAACCCTTGGCCAATGCGGAGGAATGTTCCTTGAAAGTGGTGTGTTTGGTAAATACAGTTTGGACGAACTTAATGTTTAAGATTAATGGGGGTGCAGGAACATGTTCGTAGAAAATCAAAGTAAATAAAAGTAAAATCATAAATATATTGTGAGATATTTCTTTATGAACTATATACAATAAAAGTACAGTTATTAGAGTAAAGTATCAGTGGAGTGTTAGGCATTAAATTTTAGCACAAAGTTAGCCATAAAGCTCCATCATATTTGATACAGATCAGCCCCAGATCTAGAAAGAAAAAAAAAAGAGGGGAAGGGGACTATACAATTGAGCTTAAAAAAGTAAAAATAGGGAGCTAAGAGACTGAATTTCTATTGCTGTATAAAATTTTCCCCCTCCATTTTTTAGAGGTCTTTAAAAATTTCTTAAAAAATGTGTGAATTATGCACTAGTTCTTAATAGCATTCTCAAAGGGAAGAGGGAAGATTGGAGACAGTGGGGGGCAGAGCCCACCCCCAGATCCAACCCTGATACAGATATTAATGATTCGGGATCAACATGATCAGGGAAAAAAAGGTTTTAGAAAACATGATCAGTAATGGGTGAATATTGGTTTTATGAACTCAGTGATCAATGGAAAACATTAAGAATAGATAGCGTATGTAAAATACTACTGCAGCATGTTTGGCAAAGCACATATAATCAGACTTTCTGCATTTGGTAAATAATTATTTTCATTTATTTCCATGCATATAATTGAATCTGCATTGAAGGAGGGTTTGCTGTAATTTCTGTTTTTCAACTGCACTCCTGTGAATTTTTTTGTTTAATGATCCCATGTTTGTCATTTATTTTTAGAATCCGTGGCGTGAAGGGTCTGTTTAAAGGTTTAGAATCAAAACTTCTTCAGACAGTTTTGACAGCTGCTCTCATGTTTTTATGTTATGAAAAAATAGTAGCTTTTGTTTTCCAGATTATGAAAAAATCAACAGCAAGCCATTGATGTACAGAGTAAAATAATTATAAAACATATAGTTATATGTTATCTTTAAGGCAATTTATTAACCATTTTATACCTAAAGTTTTGACCTGTATAAATCAGTTGACACCACAATATGAGTTTTTATTAAGATAGAACCTTAAGCTCTGTTGTTTTGTAATATCTATTATTCTGTTAATAAAACGATTCTGCTGGCCAGATATTATCCTTAAAAAGATTCCCAGTTGTATTAATTAAATCTGCAATTAACATTTAAAATCAGTGTTTTCTTTCCTCCGCTGTTACTGACCATTAAAAAAAATCATTTAAAACGTCGAAGTGCTATCATAAATATATAGAACCCTCTCCTTTCACTAATATTTTTCCTTCCGTGGGGAAAATAAAAATTGAGCAAATAACATTTCCTCCCCCCCTTTTTTTTGCAGATTTAAGTGCTGCAGTTTTTGCAGATTTCACTACTATATATTTAAAATATATTATTAGCATTTTAAGAAAAACTGGTGTGCTTCGTCTACCATTGATACTCTCCATTCCTATTTTTATGTCTCCTCATTTAGCATGTGTTAGTTTTCATTTCTTGGAAAAGCAGTATTAACCATCAAAATAAGATAATTTGAATATTTATCGTATGGAAAATTCATTGATTTTAAAACAAAAAAAAGTTATATAATTCTCTAATATCCCTTCTACAGATAATTCTGTAATGTTCAATTAAATAATATAATAAAGTATGAAAATAGACTGTGAATTAAATTAATAAATCCAAGTTATAAAACTAATATTTAATTTACCAGTTGAAAAAGTTATAATTTTTGAACATAATTGAATACCTGAATTCACTAACAATGAGATGAGGCCCTAAAGTATGTGCACATCATCAATAAATGTGCTCAATATAACAAATTTTTAAGAAGGGACAGAATTTCAATCTAATTACGTTGGCTAGTTTGTTTACAATTCTCAAAGCTCAGTGCAGAATCTGTACATGAGATGGCTTAAATAAATCTGAAATCACATTTTTTTTTTTAATTCATTGCAGCAAACTGTTGATTATGTCTTCAAAACCAGTTTTGTCGGATGTTTTTCTCTACACTTAAAAGGGCCAGATTTCTGAGTTAATCCTGTCCCATTGATGTTTGGAAGTATGACAGAATCATCCTAATTTTGTTTAATGATCTTTTGCAGTTTGCAAAACTTTGAAAGACTCTCCACCCTGCCCTCGGTCAGAAGGGGACACCGATGGACTTTGAAAGGCTCTCGTGTGCGGGAGAGCCATACCCTGTGCATGTTAAACAGCACGCTGGATGGCCTTGATTGGAGCCTGCCATCTGTCTCTTAACTGCTATGTAGTGAGTCCTCTTTCCCAACCTTCTTTGAGCCCTCGGGATCTTTTTTAAGTGGCATCGTATGCAAAAAAAAATTCTGCTCAGAGGTAAAGCATCCAATGTTCATGCACTGAACACTTTTGGCCTTTTTCCAAACTATCTAAGTTGCAATAATTCGTATTAAAAATACAATATAACAATGCACATACAGATAATATTTCAAATGTACACACAAGAAACGTACATGCATTCAAGCATGTATGTGTTCCCTTCAGATTGTAGGAATCATAGGTTCTTTTGGTTTTAGTAGTTAAAAGTATATATTGGGAGAACGACTTGTATAGGCCAATAAACTTAATGGTTTGAGAATAATACTTCAAACATTGAGACTCAAATTTAAAAAGGGAAGAGGGGGGGGGGGGGGGGCAATACCCATGTGGAAAGAGGGGCTAAGCTCCCCCTTATATCTGACCCTGCTGGGATATTTATAAATGCACATGGGATTTACCAGGGTTACCTAGGAATATGATTGTGTTAGCAAATGGCCTAGGGCCAGATTTACACCTCATGTGCCACTAGGCACAAGAAGTGGTACACTTCTGAGGGATTCGTGTTTATATACAAAATTATGTTTTTGTACCCATGAATGAAGAAATGTAATCAAACTGGATGCTAGAATTCTGATAAAGTAAATACAGGTTTTGTTACCAAACACCCTAAAAATGTAATTAATATTATACATATAACCTAAAATAATATTCAGTAGCCTTTAAAAACCAAATTATTTATTCTGAAATTTAAATATTATTCTTCCTCTTTTGTTTTTGCACTGGGAATACACAAATGTGTATTATCAAAATATAGGGACAGTACCATATTGTATGAATGGAAAGCTATATTCAAAGCTTCCTAACTTCAAAATAATCCTTTTGTAGTAAAATGTTACAGAAACTAAAAAATATTAAAAAAAGCGCAATATTTTTTGCAATATTTAAAAAGTTCTGGACGCTGAAACATTTAACACCAGTGTTGCTAGTCGTAAGATTGAACCTGAAAAAAAGTGATATCAGATCTCTCACTAGAATAAATGTAATTTTATAAAATAATAAGCTGAAAAAAAATTGGTTTTGCCGTGAGGGGGATTCGATCTAACCTCTCCTAGTAACATGCCAGGTATGCTAACCACTACACTATCAACTGCTAACGTTTTTTCTTCAGCTAGTGTGACAAACTTTTCCGCACAATTTATTAGATTCGCTCTTGGCAGCATAGTTGTCCGTTTCCTGACAGATGGCGTCTCATATGATGGAAATTTAATATATATTACTCATGCTCGTGGCGTTAATAATTCAGTAGCAAAGTATCAGGCTTTGTCATGAGTGGGATCCCCACTCATGGCAAAATTGGCTTATTATTTCATGATTTCCATATGTACAGGACATCTCTTGTGATAATTTACTACTGAAGTAATTTTATAAGTTTGTGTAATTTTTTTTTTAGTTCCCATCATGTTTTGAAACAGTTTAGATTCGAAAAAACTTTTCGTTGTGATGTATAATTCATCTCGGGTATTTTTCCAAAAAAACTTTTTAAAGTTATGTGGTGTTCCTTTCATATAACATGGTAGCTTTCCAATGCGTTTAATAATATAACGTGTATCCTCACAATCCATATCATTTAACAATTCTCATTTGATTGACAATAGAGACAGTTCTTTGAACCATGAATATTTGCAACTAGTTTTTTATTCCTTCTAAGAGTTAAAAGGATATAATTTTTATGATACTTGAATCCTGGTGCCTCTGTTATGTTGGCGCCCTCAGGCAGGTATCTAACGTGCCTTATGGGAAATCAAGCCCTGGAACAGGCTTCAATTATTAGGAACACCAGGTTGAATAAGAGAGCTGAAATTGGGTCTAATCATTACCTTGTCAAAAGTGTCTTGCTTAAGAAGCTGAAATTGAGTTTGCCCCAGAGAAAACAGTGCATTAGCATTTGGGTAATTGCCAAAGGCGCTAATATCAGAGGGGCGCCAAACAGTGTACTCGGGGGTGGGGGGGAAGGATCATATTGAGCTACAATTTTCGAAAGGCCTAAAATTGGCAATGGTCTGACCAAGTATAGAGCGTGGACAACACGAACATAGGCCAAAGTGCGATTTGAAAATGGGATTGCATTGTGTACTCTATACGACACATCAAAAACTTGTGGCTGCCATGTAGAGACCGCTTGAAGAAAATATAACTGTGGAATGCGTAAATGGAAGTCTCCCTTTCCATTACTTATTACAAAAGTTACCAGTTTTTACTAGCATAAATAAACTGAAGTTGAGTTTAAATATGAAATGCATAGCCTAATAATAACTGGCATTCTATATGTGACTTCGTCAACTTCAATCGCACAGAGAATAGTAAGAGATTGGACCGTCTCTCCACCAAGATAGGGAATACTGCCTAAGCTCCTTTTCCCTCAGGGTCCACCACCTGCAAAATGCAGAATTTCAGGGATCTCACTGGTACAAGTGACAGTGCCTCAGCAAATCAAATGCCCTTCCATCTGTTTTGAATGGTGATCACTCAGTCCAGTAAGATAACTTTTACTGTAAAAATAACGACTCTTAAATGAGCACCCAAGGCTAGCAAACTGGATAACAGAACAGTTATTCCAAGAAAAAAACAGTAGCTGTCCCTTATAAACAACTTTCTATGGGGAAAACTGTTACTAATAAGTAATATTTAACACCTAATTCTAAGGTTATAATTTTGCCGCTTGCCGAGAATGAAATACCTGAGCTAGCCTATCAAATGTTATTTGATCACTGGTTCGATCATGTGTGGCATATCCTTTGGTAATCTTGCAGTCCCCAGATTCGAGTCCCAGCTGGGTCAGCATTGAGACTTTCCGCAAAACTCCCTGTCCTGCCTGCGGTCAGTAGGGGACACCGATGGGCTTGGAAAGACTGCCATCCATCGGATGGGACGTTAAGCCATTAGAGATAAAAAAAACAATCTAGCCTTAGCGAAATGAACAAAAAGAAATATATGTTATTTTTGCGACAAACAGTTTCGCCATTATCGGTAACATTTTGACTATGAGTAATAGTGAGACCATTTAAAAAACATTACGAAACTCAAAAAGTTCTCAATCGTTTGTGATGGGCCACAGTAGTTTTAAGAAAATTCTTAGGGTCAACACTTTATCCGCACACAGGGCATTATCTAGCATCCAGTTTGATTACATTTCTTCATTCATGGGTACAAAAACATAATTTTGTATATAAACACGAATCCCACAAAAGTGTACCACTTCTTGTGCCTAGTAGCACATGAGGTGTAAATCCGGCCCTAGGCCATTTGCTAACACAATCATATTCCTAGGTAACCCTGGTAAATCCCATGTGCATTTATAAATATCCCAGCAGGGTCAGATATAAGGGGGAGCTTAGCCGCTCTTTCCACATGGGTATTGCCCCCCCCCCCCTCTTCCCTTTTTAAATTTGAGTCTCAATGTTTGAAGTATTATTCTCAAACCATTAAGTTTATTGGCCTATACAAGTCGTTCTCCCAATATATACTTTTAACTACTAAAACCAAAAGAACCTATGATTCCTACAATCTGAAGGGATACACGTACATGCATGAATGCATGTACGGTTCTTGTGTGTACATTTGAAATATTATCTGTATGTGCATTGTTATATTGTATTTTTAATACGAATTATTGCATCCTAGATAGTTTGAAAAAAGACCAAAAGTGCTCAGTGCATGAAACATTGGGCGCTTTACCTCTGAGCGGATTTTTTTTTTTTGCATACGATGCCACTTAAAAAAGACCCCGAGGGCTCAAAGAAAGTTGGGGAAGAGGACTCACTACATAGCAGTTAAGAGACAGATGGCAGGCTCCAATCAAGGCCATCCAGCGTGCTGTTTAACATGCACAGGGTATGGCTCTCCCGCACAGGAGAGCCTTTCAAAATCCATCGGTGTCCCCTTCTGACCGAGGGCAGGGTGGAGAAAATTAAAGCTTTGTGGAGATAGTGCATGAAGAATGTGAAAGGATCATACAAATTACTGGATTTTTAAAGACATTGCTGAAATACGTAATGTACTAATTGAAAGAATTTGCGAGGATGGTGATCACTGATAATCACAAAAGTAATTGGAAATGACTAACTGTGACTGTAATTCAGTTCATCCGACCCTTGAAGATAGAAGCAACAGCATTCCTTCCAATCCAGGTCTGGGTTGTACTGTAGTTCAATGACGTTTGCTCATAGCTTTCGTTCAAATATGGAAGATACCTATTATCACTGAACATTTGCATGGAGACAACTCGAATACCTCAATAATTTCAAAACAAAGGTGATCCAACTGCTAGAAAAGGTCGTTAAATGACAAAATGTTTAGTTAAGCAACAATTGTCACTGAAAAAGGAAATAAGAGATTTGAAGCTAGGACTTTACTCACCAGTCAAAAATGCAACAAAATATTTCAGCTGCCTGCTTATTTCACCTAGTATAAATTCCAGATCTTTGAATTAGCAACTGGATTTAGTCAATAGGAAAAGGGCAGAAATTAACAGCTCATGAGTGGTCTCCTATCACCGCCAATTTATCCCTATCTGAAAAGAGGGTTGTGCAATAGACAAAACATTTAAAGCTGAAATTAAGTCGGAATTAGAAAGTTGACAATAATTTCCGAAGTGTTTGTCGAACTATACCAAGTTCAGGTTACTCAGCAGTTGACACTACATGGACACAGGAAGAACATTGATGCTGTTAGCGACATTTTGAATTTTTATCAAATTCCATCACAGTACAATCCACTTTTTTAATCACATACTGAACATGCTAGAAAAAAATCCTTGATCCAGATCTTATTTATCACTAGTAAACCAAAATGAAATCAACAGCGTAATAAATTATCACAGGAACAGTCCTGTAGACAAGGAACATTTGAAAAAATAATAATATGAATGAATTATGGAAAAAAAAGTAGTTGCCCTGTTTTTTGGTTGTCCAACTCCTGATAATAGATGGCGCCATTGGTAAATCAAGCAGTAAAACTTATATTTCACTTGGAGAGTTGGTCAGCTCCTTGATGGTCTAGCAGGTAAGACGCTCAGCATAAAAATGCAAGTTTTCTTTTTTTTTTTAATTTAACTCATTTTACTGAAACTAGATGTAAAATTCATTGAAATGTGAATGTGAGAAAAGGAGGAATTTATTTTTTAGTTTACACCCGAATATTTTACGTATTTTTTTTTTCATTTTTACGTTTTGAAAACAAGCGTTGCCCGGGTTACTTTCATCAGTAGTGAAGCGCACTAGCTATTCGACCATCAAGAAGAATAACTTTATTTGCTCCAAGGGTGAGGTTTATCAGTGAAATTTTAAGGCTTTTAAATTCAATCGTTTAATGTAAAAGTGGGGTCTGAAAAGGCGCTTTTATCTCGTTTTCAAAAAAAGCGAGATAATATTTTTACTTTATTATCCGTCCGTCTGTCTCTAGACATCCAACATTTTTGTTTTTAGAGATAAAAATTATTTTTCTGTTCGATAGGTTTTGATGATAAAGTTTTAATATTCGTACTTTCCCAAAAGTGTAAACGTGTCCCCTAATGATGGGAAAAATTGTAAAATTTTAAACGAATATTGCAAACGGTGTACTTGCGTTAGAAATTCGAAATTTTGGTGGTTGAATGTGAAAGTCTTGAGGTTTGCATAGGGAACGATGAGTTGATCACTTACGCCCGAGGTATAGGCACTATACCCGGGGGGTACAATTTTTTTGTTGAAATAAATAATTGCCTGCGTTTAGAGATTTTTTTCCTTTTTAGAGAAAATTCCTTTCTAAATTGGATAGGTGTTGAAGAAATACTACGAATCGCAAAAAACTTGAAGTTCGCCTCTGACAAGAAAAGTTTGAAAATTTCAAACTTTTAAACAGATATTGCAAGCAAAGAAATTTTGATGGTAGAATGTGAAAGCCATGCAGTTTGTATTTGCAACAATAAATTAGCCCCTTACACCCAAGGCGGGGGGGGGGAGGGAGGTGATAAACGCAATTGTTTTAACTCTTTGAAGCTTGGTGATGTTAATTGTGCCCCACCTTTTTAATACCTAAATATGCATAGTGGGATATTCTTTATACCACCCCAAAAAATTAAAAACACGAAGCACAGCGGTTTACATTGAGTCCGTCGTATTTAATTTAGTTAGTAATATCACCAACAGATGTCACATTGGTATTTAGTTAATGAACAAGTTTGGACTTGTCAGTGTGTGTTCGTCATTCGTCGGGTGTGATATTGTTTGTGTTGATACGTTATTTGTTCTCGCTGCAAGCGCATAATCATAAAGGCGAGTTTTTTTTCATGATATATTACTTGAATATAAGTTATTTGATGATTTTCTATGAAAAAAAAAGACTTCATTGTTTTATATTTGTAAACGTCGAAATCAAATCATCAAGTCACAAAAAATCTTGGAGAGAAGGTTGTAAATACTCTTACTTCGGATCTTGATGGAAAAGAACACGATTTATTTCGATAATTATTTTACCAGTGTTAATTTGATGGAAAATTTGAAGCTTAGACAAATCAATGCTTGTGTGGTGTTGTGAATAAAATAAGAAAATATTTACCATCGTTCAATAGCAAGGTCAATAAACGAAGAGAATATGAGTCATTCGTAAGCGAAACATCAATAGCTACACAAAATGGATCACTTCATAATTTCATTCGTAAGTGACACAGGAATAGCTGCAACAAATAACGTATAAGGAGGTATACATTCTAACAAATTTTCACGATCCAAATCAAGTCTCCATGGTAAACAGAAGAAATAAAGAGGGGACTAAAATTTCGATTACTTGTCATTCTTTGATCGCTGATTACAATCATAATGTGAATTCAGTGGACAAATTTTATCAGCTAATGTCAGTTATAATAACCGTCGCAGCAAGAAATGGTGGCACCGCATACTGTTCTACTTTCTCGATGCAACTGTAATTAACTCGTATATTTTATTTTATATAAACAAATGAATAAAGTTGAAGACATTCAAAGGTCAATGTGCTGAAGGATTTGTTGCTCAGACTTTAATCGATAGAAACACCCCATCTACATCCAGACTACCAGTACAAATAAGCAAATCCAAACCTGTTTCACTTGAAATACAAAGAAGAGATTCAAGACATCAACTAGAACGAACTACTCGCAGACGATGTGCCCTCTGCAGTACCAAAAAAATGAAGTTCGCACTTCATGGTCTTGTACTTTATGCAAAGTGCCACTGTGTCTTGGAAAGAAAAGGTGCTATAACAAGTACCATTTCTGAACACATATAGCATGGAGGGACTATTTATGTTCCACCTTATAATTAAATACTTAAATGACATTTTTTTTATCCATTTTTAAGTAATTTTACTTCCCTAATAATTAAATTAAACCTACTTTGTTAAATTTTATAAGAATAAAATTTCTGTGCAACATGGACCTTTTTATTTTCTAAAATTTTGTGCTTCAAAGAGTTAAGAGATATTGGTAAATTATTTTTAGTTGGATTAGCATTAATGAAATATAATTTGCATTTTTCAATTTGTTAGAAAGCTTTACGTCGTTAGATGACACTAAATATGAAAAAGGTGAAACTTTTAATAAATATTGCGGGTGATCCATTTATGGTAGAAATTTGAAATTTCGATGGTAGAGTGTCAAGATGTTATTCACGAGTTAAGAGATTCCACTGACAGCAACAATCTGCCCTTTTTGTCAGAGGGGTGTGTGAAGAGCAGCTTTTTAAATTTCATGAATAAGAGACAGATACTTTTTTTTTTTTTCGTTGTGTAAGTATTAACAGAATACTACTATTTCTGAAAATCAATCCATAGTAAATTTACAGGTTACCTGTGGATATGGAATTCAATCCCGCACCGTCGGCAATAATTTTTTCCGCACAAGTATTTATTGAATGTATTTGAAATTTCCAAGTTCACTTTTTGAAAACGAGATTCCGCTGTTCGCCAAATGCGATAGGCGTTCTTCTTGTTTAAACTTTAAATTTTGTAACTCTAAAAGGGGCAAACACGCCTAAACCACAACTCGTAGCTCATAAGACATATGTATAATGAATTTATTGAATCTCAGTTTTTCAAATTTTTTGACAAGCATAATTGATTACCATTGCCAATTCACAGTATTCATTAAATATGTATTAATCAAGGTATTTTCTTTATTCCTTAAAAATATAGTGTTTTTTTTTTGCAATTCATTATTAATTTTGAAATGTATGTTTTCGCTTTTAAGGAGATAATTTTTTGCTGCGGCTCGTTAAGACTAAATACTTTCCTCAGTAGCTCTTCACCTAACTTGAGTTGGATGGAACTGATATTAACTTAAAGAAGAACGATGGGAGGTTGAACAAATAAGTTTTCGTATTTTGAAATTTAACTATTTTGCTGAAAATGAGATATGAAGAATGACTATTTTTAAATATATTTCCAAATTTCAGATGATTTTTTTTCTTCCAGGAGAAATTAAACCACTTTAACTGAACAATACCAAAAAATATGTAGTGCTTTGGTTTTATTTCATTCCTAAAGAGATCATGGAACAAAAATGTCAAAATCCTGTTAGTCAATATCAAGCGTTGACTCCAGGAATTTTCTTAAACTACTGTGGCCCATCGCAAACGATATAGAATGTTTCGAGCTTCGTAATGTTTTTTAAATGGTCTCACTATTACTCATAGTCAAAATGTTACCGATATTGGCGAAACTGTTTGTCGCAAAAATAACATATATTTCTTTTTGTTCATTTCGCTAAGGCTAGGTTGGTTTTTTTTTTATCTCTAAGCAGCCTTTTTTTTTGCAGTCTAAACGGCTAGGTCATAAGGACCCCAAGGGTTCAGAGAAGGAATGTTTAAGGAACCCAATGGATAGCTATTAGGAGACAGATGGAAACTTCCCATCAAGGCCATCCAGTGTGCTCTTTAACATGCACGAGGAACGACTCTCCGGACATGGAACCACGACTTAACGTCCCATCCGATGGGCGTTTGCTTTTCCAAGCCTACCGTCCCCTACTAACCAAGGGCGGGGATAAATATTTGCTGAGATAAATCTTAAAGCTGGGCCAGGCGGGACTTGAACCTGAGAAATGAAGTCGGTAAGGCTAGAATTAGGCCCGTGCAAACATTTTAGATGAAAGGCCGCATAAAAAACAAATGGAATTGATGCTGCCAAAGAAATCCATAATTAATGTTGTATGTATAGCCAGCGCAGAAAAAAAAATCTAAAGTGAAACATAAACATTATAATTATATTAATTATTTTAATGAAACTTCGCGTAGCTGAAATTGGATTTTTTTTGTACTATACGTCGTTTTTCTCATTTACTTATCATCAGTAATTCGCGGGTTCGCACAAAACGAGATGGCGGGCGACAGTTTGCCCAGGCCTGGGCTACAGTGTCGTCCATATATTTCGAAACACTTCGAGAAGATTAGTGATTATATTACATGAGGGAGAATAGTGTTGAGTTGCAATGATTAAATTTTTTCTGCAGTTAGTAATATACACCCAATTCTGTTTTTACACGATTTTGATTTAACACGGTTTAGAAAAAAATTCCAATTCTCTTCTTACACGATTTATTTTGATCTAACACGGTTCAAACCGCGCCTTTTTAAAAAATTACATTTGAATTTATCTCTGAAAAAATATTCCTATTCAAGAAAAAAAATCCTAGAATTTACATTTATAACAAAGATGACGCTTTTATGGTCACATTTTTCGAAGTAGTGTTAACTTTGAAAATGTACTACAAATACACATTTTGTGCACTAAAATCCCCAAAATAAAGATTATACTGACATAACTACACAAGTTTTCTCTATTTTATGGAAAAATTGTATGAAACCTACTTCATTCGGAATAAAGTGGCAACATTGAGTTCCGGGAATTCCCCTCAATTTTATCTTCAATACATACGTTAGTCTTGGTCTCTCATTTCGTGTTTAAAGTTAGAAGTGTTTAGATGTTTAATAGAAGAAATAGGAAAAAAAATTGTTTCGTTTTTTGAAATTTTGTGTGTAATATAAATTTATTAAATTTTGCTGGTAGGTAATTTACAATTTTTCATCATCTGATTTATTAACTGTAATTGAAATGTTTTTCGTGAGCCCTTACCACGATGTATAATTCAACTATACAAAAGCAGAAAAGGAAAGCTATCCCTTGGATACTAAGATCTAAATTTTAGATCGTCTTGCAACTGGAGAAGGTTCAACATCCATAGGAAAATATGGTATTGTACTAGGTTTTCACGTCTGAAACCAATCTTCTATTTTTTCATATGCACTGTATTTTTTTACATGTTTTTTTTTCTTGCACGGTTTTTTTAGGAACCTGTCTACCGTGTAAAAACGGAATTGGGTGTATTTAACATTTTATAATGAAAATATTTGCTAATGTGGTGTATCATTCACTACAATTTAACTGCTACTACTACAATACTCATTTGCTATGATAATTACCGTATCAAAAATGAAATTTTGCAAAATCTGTTATGTAACACGGAATTGGTGGAAAGGGTTAGACCAGGCCTAATGTAGTGTCGTGATATAAAAGGGAGTAGGCCTTAAAATTCTGCTAAAACGGTGTTGCATATTTTATGGATAGTAAAAAAAATAGTTTTAGTACAATGCGGCCGTATTGTACAATGTTCCTTTTTTAGAATAATGGAAAAAAATAAGGAAAAAAAATATGAATATATAACGGTGCTGCACTAAATCTGGTTATATTTCATGGACTAGAATTAGAGTAAGAATTAGAATTATCACATCTCAAAAATTAAAATTATTGCGATTTTAGACTTTTTGTAAGTTCCTCCTCAGATTGCAAAAAAAGAACATATAATTCGTTTTCAAAGGCGAGATGTTTATAAGTGCTGAACAGCTCTAGACTGTAGTAGTAGTATCATATGTAATGTAATACTGTGTTACTGATGCATGCTGGTTCATACGATGATTACATGGTGAAGGCAATGGTGGATTTAAAAATTAGACACCCCAGGCACGTAAATTATTTCACGCCGCCCCAAGGAGAGACTGATTTGTTAAAAATACTTTTTGTAATGAAATTTCTAAATTCAAACATTACATTTTTTTAAATGTGTACAAATCGTATATAGAGAAAATGGAATGTACAGGCAACATATTTACTATTGCTTATTCCTAACTTTTATGATAAATATTACATAAGTGAACATAAAATACAACTAAAAGGACGCATATCGCCTCTGGCACATATGAGAATCTCGTTTTCAAAGAGAAAGAAGTTTTTCCTTTACCTACTGTTTCATTCCTTAAAAGTTTCAATTTGAACTAGAGAATGATGGGAAAAAGTGCAAACAGTATTTCATTAATAATTATACAACATAAAAGTATTCGCCTTTTAATTCTTAAATTTAAAAAGTTGCATTTCCCATGGGTGGATTATCGCTGTCATTGGAATAACTTTTAAAAACCACCACTAATTTTTCAAATTTTTATTCTATACATATTATTTGTAAAGCTCTTTTAACAGCTCTGTTGTTTCATCGTTTCAGTGATTTGTAAAGATATATATTAAAACTGTTAAATATTTCAAAAATGTGAATTATATTTCATTAGTATCAATCATATTAAAAATAGTTTTCAAATTATCAGTTTCATTGTTTCCAATGGAAACTTTATGACGTTCACATTCCACCACCGAAATTTCATATTTCTATCATTAATATTTCGTTCCAATATTCGTTTGGAATTTTCAAACCTTTTCACCGTTAGAGGGCGCAATTATAGTGTTCGAAAGATTCCGAAAGTGCGAATCATAATATTTTATCAGTTCCTATCTGACCCCAAAAAGGTTTTTTTCATTTATCTCTAAATGCAAACAATTATCTGCTAAAATAAAAAAAATGTGTTTTTCCACCACCCCTGGGTCTAAAAGATCAATTCATTGTTGCCAATGGAAACATCTTGGCGTTCATATTTCACCACCAAAATTTAAAATTTCTAGCTTAAATACGTCGTTTTCAATGTTTGTTTGAAATTTTGGAATTTGCAAATTTTTCCACCGTATAGGGCGCAATTATAGTTTTCGGTAGATTTAAAAAGGGTGTATCATAATATTTTATCAATTATTTTTGGGCTAGATAGGAAATCTAGCCCAAAAATAATTTTTCATTTATCTGTAAAACAATCAATTATATGCTAAAATTAAAAAGTTGTGTTTTTCCACCCACTCTGGGTCTAAAGGATCAACTTATTGTTGGCAATAGAAACTTCGTGGCCTTCACATTCCACCACCAAACTTTCAAATTTGTAGCATATATACATAGTTTGCAGTTTCCAAATTTTCAAACTTTTCCACCGCTAGAGGGTGTAATGATAGCTTTAGAGAGATTCAGAAAGTGCATATCGTAATATTTCATCAATACCTATCGAACACAAAAAGAATTTTTAATTTATCTCTATAAACAAAGAAGTTCGATGTCGACAGACAAACGACAAAGCTAAACTACAGTACTGTGCGAATTAGTTGGGACAAGCGAAGCCTGGAAAACCTCTTCGATCCGGTCACATCCAGCAATCCCCCAAACACCCACCCAAGGTCATGTTTTGGAGATGTTTCACAGCTTTCGGGCCACAGACGCTTCACCCCATTGAAGGAATGATGGACAGCAAAAAGTACATAGGTGTTCTGGAGGCGAAAATGGTCCCAACACTGCAGAAGCTGTTTCCTAATAGCGATGGGGTATTTCAACAGGATCTGGCTCCATGCCACAATTCTAAGCTTGCTAAGAGCTTCTTTACCCAGCAAAATTTGAAGGTATTGGAGTAGCCAGGAAATTCACCCGATCTAAACCCCATTGAAAATTTGTGGGCCATTATTAAAGCGCGCATAACTAAGATTGATTGCACGACGAAAACCAAAATGATAGAAAGTGTGGTACCACGACCCTGAAGTGAAGGAGATGTGTGGAAAGCTAGTAGCATCCGATGGCTGAGAGGGTGAAAGAAGTAATTAAAACTAAGTGGGGGGGGGGTCACATTCACTATTAACTATGTACACTATTAAACTAATAAATATTTTAGTTGTGTCTTTGTTACTGCATTTTCCTATTGTCCCAACTAATTTGCACAGTACTCTATTATCTCGTTTTCTTTGACGCTGTCTTTATCTTGTTTTCAATGTTTAAATAGATATATAAAATAGAGATAATATGCAAAGCGTAATCTCACAAAATTAAGCAGTCCTTTGTCACAATTTCTGACTACTAAACACATAAAATTTAATGATCGATATTTAAATTTTAAATACACCCAATTCTGTTTTTACACGGTAGATAGGTTCCCGAAAAAACCGTGTGAAAAAAAATAGAGTGCATATGAAAAAATAGAAGATTGGTTTCATACGTGAAAACCCAGTACAAATAATAAGTTGTTTTCAAACAAATCATATCAAAATCTTTAATTAAATCTTTATTTGATTTTTATTCATTTGAACACATTTTTCATTTTATAAACTTATAAAGATAATTATATGTACCAAATATCCGCAAAATTTCATAAATTTAATTACGCACACAAAACTTCAAGAAACAAAACAAAATTTTTTTGGATTTCTTCTATTAAACATCAAAACACTTCAAACTTTAAACACGAAATGAGAGACTAAGACTAACGTATGTATTGAAGATAAAAATTGAGGGGAATTCTCGGAACTCAATGTTGCCACTTTATCCCGAATGAAGTAGGTTTTGTACAATTTTTCAATAGAGAAAACTTGTTGTGTAGTTATGTTAGTATAATTTTTATTTCGGGGATTTTAGTGCACAAAATGTGTATTTATAGTACATTTTCAAAGTTAAAACTACTTCGTAAAATGTGACCATAAAAGCGGCATAAATGTAAATTCTAGGATTTTTTTCTTGAATACAAATATTTTTTCAGCATTGAATTCAAAGGGAGATTTTTAAAAAGATGCCTTTTGAACCGTGTTAGATCAAAATAATTCGTGTAAAAAGAGAATTGGAATATTTTTCGAAACCGTGTTAAATCAAAATCGTGTAAAAAAAGTACGTGTAACAGAATTGGGTGTACTCATCATCATCCTCAAGCAGCCATGGGCTACGGAGGTCCAACCAGACAGTGCAATTTAGTTCTCCAAGCAAGTCTATCCTGAGCTACATCTACTGCATCTGGCCACTGCGCACCAATTCTAACAAGGTCCTGGTTGACATTGTCTGCCCTATTGTTTTTAATAAAGATAAATTATATCTTACAGAAGAGGTCCTAATTTCTCACCTAAGTAAATCAGCATTCAGTTGAAGTGCATATTAGTGCATTTATTAGGCATGGTCCGAGGTTTTGTATTTTATCGAATTTTTGGTATAAATAAACATTTGCAGTATTCGTTAAAAATTAACATTTTTTAAATTTTCCACCACAGTCGGAGAGACAAACAGACGACAAAGTGAAAATAGTAGCTCACCCCTTGCTGCATTTTTTTTTGGGAGGGGGGGGGACGAGATAATGAATAGGAGGAGACATTGAGAGGTGTTCCTAATCACTTATGGCCCTAATCACTTTATGGTCAAGATCGACCTATCGTTAGGGTCGATCTTGACCTTTATGGTCAAGATCGACCCTGACCAAATTTTCATATATTTTTCCCGGTCATTTTCTACTCCTAATCACACTGGTTGGTCTTGAATGGTCGCAAACAGCTGTCCAGTGAGTTCAATTCCCTCAACTTTATCTGAGCCCTTGTGACCTGGCCATTTAGCCCATTGTGTGCAAAAAAAGTGCAGCTCAGAGGTAAAACAACCCAAATGCCTAGACCACGCTGCTGTATGAGAAGTGCCAAGATTTTTTTGAAGGCTAAAAGAAAAATATTAATTTCAGCCCCTCTTCAAAAAAAGAGAAAATCTGGATACAGTCTACATGTACTCATCCCATTCCTACAAACTTTCTGCAAATGGTGTACGGCGATGCAACAAGATATGTTGACCCCGTTCCACTCTCATAGAAGCAATCCTTTTAAGGGGCATTATCAGATCTAGGCAGAGAAAGTTTCTCCCTAACACATTTCCCTTTGGGTTAAATATTTCTCTCATTCTCCACTTATCAAACTTTTCTTCTATCGCAACCAAAATCATGTCCAGTGAGGTTGATAACTACAGCCCCAGCAGTCACTAAGCAAGTCCCTTTTCTTCAGTTGACATTGGGAGATTAAAAGTCCTCAAAACCACTTCCCAGATTAACATTTTAAGAATGCTTTTAAAATATCTGCATCTACTAATCTCTTAACTACGTAGTTTACTAATCCCGTTCCCGCCTTTCCTATCAGATCTGGATCGCTAATCTCTGGCAATCTCCAATCAAATGCTTTGAGTCTCTCTTTTGAAACGCTCTGGATTACGCAGAATGGGGAAAAAATCAATTCCGAATAATAGATTTTCGGATTAATCTGCCCTCGATTTAAAAATACAAAAACTTCAGAATTTTTAGAAAATATCATAACATGGATTCATTCTGGTGGCGAGGCACGTGGTTTGGGCCGTGACCTCAGTCTCTAGCGCTCCAGGCTCTTAATCTTCAGTTTGAGTTCCAACTAATGTGCCAGCATTCAGATTTATCTCCGATAAAGTCCGACGACATCAAATGGTTTTACCTTCAGTATGCTTTAGTTCATGTTTTCACTTTTTAAAGCAAGACAGGCGTTTTTAGTTAGAATGAAAAAATTTGAAATTTACTCTAAAAATTATACTAAAAAAAATAAAATTAACAAAATTTCGAAAATCTTCTGAACTGTAACCACTCTTTTATTACGACTCGTAAAGGTCAATTCCCTCCCCTCTTTTTATGTGGGAGAGATATGTGGAGCGTGATTTGGGGTAGCCCATGACATTGGTGTCATCACAAACTTTAATTTGAAATATGACTCGTTGGGCTAGACGTCTATGAAATTTAAGCCCCCTTTTTTAGATGAAGAAGGTGGGGAGGGAGGGGGGGGAACACGGAGTGATTCATGACATTCTCCACATCACAAGCTTTCATTTGAAAGCTGAACCCTAACTATGGGCCCTCGCTTTCGGAAGATACACTCAGTGCTCATTGCATTATGACCACCTTCATCTGTGTTATGTCAATGGAAGGTAACTTCGAAACTACATAATTTCTAAACTCAGCGATTTATGAGAAAATAGGATGGAAAATAAAGATCTCAATCAATTCTAATTAAATCTCGATTTTCAATAATCTTCGCTTTGTACATAAAAAGAATTATGGACTTTGAATATTTAGCAGCATCAATGCACATCTCAGGGAAATTGAAAAATATCGAAAACGTTTTTACATTAGCTTTTTCAAATTTACATCTGTTGTATTAAATGGTGTGAAATAATGCTTTTTATTCAAATTATAATTAACTTCGGGGTTGAATTCTGAAGTTAGGCATTGCTGTTGTTAAATATTCAGACTTCCGTAACTGTTTATATACTAAGGGAATATTGTTGAACATCGAGATTTAGATAGATCTTTAATTTATCGATATTATCCGTTACATTTTTTCATAAAACGCTTAGTTTAGAAATTATAGAGCTTCGAAGTTAGCTTCCACTGACAAAACATAGAGGGAGGTGGTCATCACAAACTGAGCACTGAGTGTATGTATGTATGATTAAAGGGACCTGGGTTCGAGTCCCTTGTAAGGCAGAATGTTTGTGTTGTCTTTCTGTTGAGGTCTCGCCTTCCTCACAGATCTCTATGGCGTATTAAACTGATGGGCTCCTCTCAGACCTCTGTGGCAAGCAGCTGTTTGAGAGGGGTAATTTATTTTTATGTATGTATGTATATATATATGTATGTATGTATATATGATCTGTATTTATATATATATATATGTATATGTGTGTGAATGTAGTGTGTTGTATCAGAGCCTCATGTTAGCCATCCATTACCTGAGGTTTTCCCTAAAGATGAAATGAACTCTTGGGGAAATCAACAGATATTGGATGTTGCCCGTCTCCCAAGATCTCGGACGTCTGAGGATGGCTTTTAGGGGAGACATTTTTTTTTTCTTTTTTTCTTTTAATCTTTTCAACTTATTATTCATTTCTTACACTTTTTTGATAGCTTTTAATCCTTTTTTACCATCTGATTATTTCTGTTGTGTTTTTCAGGTCTTTATTTCAGGTTATTTAGAGTCATCATGGAGTTTCATACAAGCAAATATCTATTTTTGTGGTGAGGATTATACTGAAGGAAAAGAGAAAAAAGAGACAACAGATCTGTAGATATCAGTAGCAATATAATCGAGCATCAGGAATAAAATGGTCATCCAAATTAAAATTTTTCCCGTTAGAGACTCCCCTTCAAGGATGTCGATTGAGGTGTCATCTTCTATTTCACTTGAGCTCTCTTCATACAATGAAATGGAGGAGATGGAATCTTCCTCAGGAGTTATTACTCTTTCTTCGGGGGGAATATCTCTGTTGTCCACTGAGAGATATCGAGGGATCCGACATCACTGGTGGTGGGGAGGTAGAAGATGCCGCGTGTGTGTGATGACGTCGGCATATACACTTCACTCTCCTCTCCACTGCAGTTGGCACAGCATACGGAAGCCTTTCTCAGGCGCTTCCAGAATTTGCGGAGGCCTTTTCGGCGCCTCCTTCCAAATCGCAGAGTGCGCTCGCGTACAGACAACGCTTGGCACTCAGAATGTGCAGCGTTTAGCATCCTGCGATAATCCAATAAATATAATTCAAGCAATAAAATTAATCGATAACTCAGCGCTACTCAAATACAAATATCACCGCTAATACAAAATAAGCGCAAACTATAATATAAACTCAGCACTAAATACAAATACAATTCTTAGAAATGTCAACTTTATGCGCTAGCGTAATCTTGATTCTCTTTCTTACCCAACGAAATTCGATTGAATGATTCTTAGGAAACATATTCTTTCAACTCTTCAATTGTTCTTCACTTACATTGTTAAGAATTTTGAATATTTAAGATCTTTGCGTTTGAGAAACGTTTCTGATGCCAGATGCAGGAAACAATGAGAATCATTTCCACATATTAATAAACTCGAAGTATTCGAATAGTAGCCCGGGATCCTATTTTCAATTTCTTGCTTCTATCCGGTTACTGTTCAAGCACAAACTATTATTTAAGCCCAGCTTTTAATATGTCATATACAGTATATACTCTGGTTTCCAAAGATTAAGGAACAACAAACACTATGTTATGTCAATGGGAAGTTAACGTCGAAGCTCTATAAGTTCTAAAATAATTTATTTTCTTTTAATTATATGATAGCAGATTCTCAATCAAATACATCAACATCTCGATAGGCTGATGTTAAATATTCAACCTTCCATAACCCTTTAAGGATTAAGGGAATATTATCGGAAATCGGGATTTAGATAGATTTGATTGAGCATTTTTCTTCCGGCCCTTTCTGTCACAAAACGCTTAGTTTAGAATTTATAGAGCTCCGAAGTTAGCTTCCACTTATACCATGGAGGGAGGTGGTCATAATTTAATGATCACTCAGTGTATAATGGAAGAATAATTTTCCTATTCCCTCCTTTTCAGGAGGGAGGAAGAGGAAATTCTCTTCATATATAGATTATGACACTCTTCTCGTGAAGTAGCATTTATTTGACACATAAGTCGTCGAGATCGGTCAACAGGTTGGAAAGGTGTGCCGTGACAACCACTCTGATAAATACACACGCCGATAAACCAACTGGCAAATAGAAACCAATAGGAAGATAGGTAATAATAAAGAATACCGATGATGAAATCATTTACTGGATTCAGATTATCTTCAAAGGAAGATAGGGCTTTTATCGGTTGGAAAGAGAACTCAATTATGGCTCCTTCTCTTCCTTTGAAGTTAATATGAATCCATTAAGTGATTTCATTATCGGCATTCTTTACTTTTGCTTTTTAGAGCATATACAGGAAGAGAAGTAACTTACTTTTGGATAAAATTATTTATATATTTATGTTTTTAAATTTTTTAGTATCAACTTCACGGTGAACTTTGTCACTAGAAAGTAAAAACACTTTTTCTACTTCGCGAGGGAAAATCGCTGCATTCTCTATGCTGCTCTGCATTTGCGTTAATCTTTCATTTGATATGTGACTCCTAAAGATCAACCCCCCCCCCCCCCCCTTTAAATTTCCCTCTCCCTTTTTCTGATGGGGGAGAAAGAGAGAGCGTAATTTCGGGTACCTCATTACATTCCTCTATTTCACATGTTAGCATTTGACACGCAACTCATGGAGATCGACCCACCCTGGAACATTTCCTCCCCTTGGAAGGAAGGAAGAGGGGGGGGGGTACAAAACTTGAGGTACGTCATGAGAGTCCTCGCTTCACAAGCTTTCATTTGATACCTAACTCTTTTCTCTCGAACATGTAGTGGAACAATCGTTTTCAGATTTTCCTTTTTTTTAGGGGGAACACCGGGAGAAAAATATTTTATAACTTATGCCTCTTCCCACGCCTCAAGCTCTCATTTGGCACATAACTCGTTAACTTTGGCCTTGACATTCGAAAGATATGGTGTAACAACTATCTTGAGAAGCTCAGAAATCGACAAACCGAGAGGGACGTGGGTGGCTAAGTCGGTAGCGCGCCAGGCGCCTAATATATATTACTAATTATAAAAAGGGGGTTAATATATGAGGATTGTTCAGGTCCCAGGTTCGAGTCCAGCTGGGTCAGCGTTGAGATTTATCTCCGCAAATCTCTCCGCCCTGCACATGGTCAATAGGGGATACCGATGGGCTTGGAAAGGCCGTCGTCCGTCGGATGAGACGTTAAGCCGTGGCCCGTGTGCGGGAGAGCCATACCCTGTGCACTTTAAAGAACATGCTAGATGGCCTTGACGGGAGGCTACCATCTGTCTCTCAACAGCTGTTCCGGTGGATCCCTAACTTTGTCTGAGCCTTCAGGATCCTTGTGACCTGCCCATTGTGTGTAAAAAAGTGCCGCTCAGAGGTAAAATAACTCAACCCCACAAACCGAGGCACCAACAAATGATTAGTGAAAAGTAATAAAAGGATGAAAAGACATATCCATAGTTTCTTCATTTCCTTACGTAAAATTCAATGTTTGCTGATAATGCTGAGAATCCGTAAAAAAAATTTAATTAATCATTGAATTGCTGTTCAGCCCACATATTTTTGTGTATTGGAACCAATTTTTTTTTAATCTCAGAGAACTTTGAAAGAGGAAACAAATTATAAACATTTGCAAGTAGCTTTACGCGAATGATTACTGCATGACCGTTGACTCCGCGGCGGAAAAGAGACCGTCTAAACTATTACGTATTTTGCCCCCACTATTCCCCCCCTGATAAAAATGCGGGGAAGGGGGCGGATTTTCGCAGGGTTCGACTTTAACGAATCATATCTCAGAGCTTGTGATGTCTCCAATGTCATGGGCTAGCTCAAACATGACTCCAAATGGGAGGAAAAATGTGGTCGATGTTTATGAGTCATATCAAATGAAAATTTTTGAAGGTAATGTGTTTAGTGACAAAAAAGAAATAAAAATAAAAAAAAAAATACCCATATTCCTAGATGGTCCTAAAATGTATAAAATAAACTTAAGCATATCGATGGTGCAATCAGTCACTATATTCCTATTCCCTTCAAAAGAAGACAGGGCTCCGATTTAGCTGCTCAACAAGATTGCCGGCTCCATATCTTCCTTTGAAGTGAATGAACTGATTGCTGATTACTTTTTAGGGCATTACGTATTTTTTTAATTTTTTAATTCACAACTCACCTGTATTTTACCAAGTGGCTTCGAATTTTGCCAACTTGCCATAATTTTTCAGAAAAAATCCCACTTTTTACATCTCACTGAATTTTACCAAGTCACTTCGAATTTTGCCAACTCTCCAAGATTTTGCCAAATTGTCTCGATTTGGCCAACTCTCCGTAATTTTATAAAAGCAATCTCAATTTTTACAATTCTGCTGAATTTTTCATGCCACTTCAAATTTTCAGACTTTTTGCCAAGTTTCCTCGATTTTGTCAATTCCCCTAGATTTTGCAGAAAAAAATCTCAGTTTTATTACATCTCACCTGAGTTTTGCAAAATCACTCCTAATTTTGCCAACTCACCTGTATTTTACTAAGTGGCTTCGAATTTTTCCAACTGCCCTAGATTTTGCCAAGTTGTCATGATTTTCCAATTGTCCTTGGGTTGGGTTGTTTTTTACCTCTGAGCGGAACTTTTTTGCACACCATGGGCTAAATGGCCAGGTCACATGGACCCCGAAGGCTCAGAGAAAGTTGGGGGAGGGAACCCACTGGAAGAGCTGTTGGGAGACAGATGGTAGCCTCCCGTCAAGGCCATCCAGCGTGTTCTTTAACATGCACAGGGTATGGCTCTCCCGCACACGGACCACGGCTGAACGTCCCATCCGACGGACGGCGGCCTTTCCAAGCCCATCGGTGTCCACTACTGACCGTGGGCAAGGCGGGGAATTTTGCGGATATAAATCTGAACGCTGAACCAGCTGGGACTCGAACCTGGGAACTGCAGATTACGAGCCTGGCGCGCTACCGACTGAGCCACTCCCGCCCTTTCCAATTGCCCTAGATTTTGCCAAGTTGCCTCGATTTTGATAACTACCCTAGATTTTGGCAAGTTGTATAGATTTTGCTAACTGCCTTTAGTTTTACGAAAAAAAAAATCCGAATTTTTACAACTCACCTGAATTTTACAAAGTCGCTCCGAATTTTGCTATTCCGATATACTTTCGGGGGGGGGGGGGAATCTTCCACCATCCGTCCTCAAAGCAACGCTCCTGACTACCTTTTATCATAACTTATTGCAACACGACAGTTTGCTTCCTATCTAGTACACCGTATTTTGCCTCCCGGAGCGAACTTCGACACAGTTGCCCCTTTTTCCAAGTCTGATCTTAGATATTAATGATTAATTTAGCTAAATTTAATAATTTCCCTCTGCAAGAAAGGGAAAAGTAAATCAGGGGTGGCAAACATACCACAATAATAATGGACCCAAGCTATTAGCCGGTAAGTACCGCTATCATTTGGGTCACAATATAAATAGGAATTTGAATTTTGAGTAGAAATCAAAAAGTTCAAAAAACGCTGGTTTAGCATATACTTGAAAAAATTCCCCCCAGGCTATTTAGGAGAGAACAACTATTTACACACTACGTATTTTTAAATAAAAATGTAAAATTGAGATTGCATTATAATAGTTTGTACTCTACGTGTCGCAAACCACGTTTGTTTATAAATTGTTAGGACCAGCCACTGGGTTGGGAAAATATGGAACAAACCATTCACATACACACTATCAGTTTTTAAGGGGAAAGCAAAAAAATAGAGGCCAAATATTTCTAAAAATTTCAAATTGTGAAACACTCTCTACGTCAGCCTTAGCATGTTTAATATCACCATCATCAGACAGTTCCAAAAGAGACAACAGTCATGGGGATAATTGTTAGCTCACCTAATTTTATCTGCCCCTAAGTTAGGGAACTTGGCTACTGATCAAAGGGACCTGGGTTCCAGTCCCGGATAAGGCATGGATGTTGGTGTTGTTTTCCTACTGAGGTCATGCCTTCCTCACAGATTCTTCCCTAAGTCGTATAAACTGACAGGCTCCTGTCAGACCTCTATGACAAGCAGATGCTTAAGGGGCATTTATTTATTATTATTATTTTAATAGTCATTACTTGTCGTGTTGCATAGACAACCACAGCATTTACTTTGCGAATCACAGCTACGTCTGCTGCTTCTTTCGTATTGCCAATACGTATTTTAACTTGACGGCCACCATCCGGAATCTTAGCCTTATTTATTATAGCGAAGACATAAACGCGCATAATTTTCATACATAAAATTTTCACAATATTCGCGAATAGCTTTTTAAAATAGCACTACGGAGGCATATACGGAGGGCGTTAAAACAAATTCTTGACACGTGTCTATAGATTTGCACTCGTTCCTCCGAAGTTAACTGGCTACGACTTGTTTGAAAGCTTATCTAAACTTGTCATTAAGTGTTAAAGCAAAGACTGTTTCCGTCATTTCTCTCTTCGCTGGAGGCGTGTAAAGCTCCGTCTGCGAAATCTGTGTTTTGTTGCCACGGGACCTACTAAACACGGGGTAGGTTTTCATAAGGATGCAGCTTGGGAACGACGCGAAAAATATTCATGCCAATTTAACATAAGTATATGCGGATCATGTCTGTTCATACTGAACGATTACGGGATGGATGTGCAAATTCAGAGAAGGATGGCAGAGTTTCGAAGACCTCCCTCGTGCAGGAAGACTGAAGGAAGCTGTTAGCGAGAGTACCATCGCTGTTTGAACTCATTAGCAGCAGCGATGGAACCAAACGAAAACCCACACATCACCGTTCAGGTATTAAGTTTAGATGCCATTGTATTGATAAGCAGTGTGGAAACAATTATTCATCAGCATTTAAACTTTCGAAACGTCTGTACCAAATGGGTGCCACACAAACTGACAGAACAGCAAAAAAAGGGATAGAGTCGATTTGTGCAAGGAGATGCTGGCAATGTTTGAAGCTAGTGACCCCAAACGGTTAACATTGTCGCAGGTGATGAGACATGGTTTTATTACTATAAAACTCGCAGAAAGATCAACAACTATGTTAGGGTTGCAGAAGGTGAACCACATCCCCAAATCCTCCGACAAGACTTTCGCTCAAGGAAGAGGATGTTCGCAATTCTTTTCAATTCCCAAGGAGTGGTAGCCATGGACACCTTACCTGAAAAAATTACTATAAATGACAAATACTACCAACATACTCCACCAACATTGTTTTGCCCAAAATGGTTAAAGAGATGAAGGAGCAGCGTCCATCAACAGGCGTGTCAAGGGTTCTTCATGACAATGCTGTGCTCACAAAACCCAGCAAGTTACAGCCTATCTGGAGCAGTAAAAAAATCAAACAGCTACCCCATCCTGCATATTCACACGACCTTGCACTATGCGAATTTTGGAGGTTTCCAAAAATTTAAAAGGAACTTACTGGAAAGCCTTTTTTAAGGGTGCAAGACCTTGCAAAGTGCATTCATTCAGAGTTGCGATGTATTCCCCAACAGGAGCACCACCAAGCGTTCCAGAGAATTGGCGTAGACGTCTACAACTTTGCACAGATGCTGGAGAAGAGTACGTTGAAGAACAGTAAAAGATTTCTTGATGTAAATGCAATGATTTTTGTTCTGCAGATGCATGTCAGGAACTCTTCGAACGCCCCTAGTATATAGACAATTATTACAGTGGAATGACAAAATACTAAATTTAACTAGAAAAGATAAGAACACCTTTTCGAGTTTTTTTTTTCGAAATCTTTTGTTAGTGCGTTTCGATAAGAGCTGAAAAAATGTAAGCATTACGAAACGTCTTTTCAGTCCTATTCAGTTCAATTGAATATCAGACGTCTTCCCATTTTTTTTTTACATCCGTGTCCTGCCTGTAGTAGCCAAAGGGCCCCACCAAAGATTTTTGTCATGAACCACCTCTGTATACAACAATTTACCTCTTCGATAAATTATCAAAACCGCTAACTTAAAAATATGCTTATGATTTAGAATCTACCTGAAATGAACTTGAATGAAACTAGGGAACGGCACTGATGATTAATCTCATAAGCCTCCGGAAGTTAATTGCATCCCTTTGAAATGACGCCCCCTTAGATACGCTGCCTGATGATAAATCCATTCAAGTTGAAAATTTTATCCTCGAATCGGTAATTTGGCCTCCGAAAATAATTTATTAGACACCTTCGAATTATTTTATCTGAACATGTTCTAAGGAGACTGATCCAGAATGCTCTGATCTGTGTATACTGATGGACGCCCGCATTGAGAACCATTGATTAGACTACGGGTTCTCAACGTGGGGTAAGCGGTAAAATTTTTTGGGGGACGCTGGGAGAGCTCAAAAGTCGCTAGATATATGTTATATATATATATGTTTTATGTTATTCCCATTGTTACACTTTAATTATAGTTTTATCTATCTATACAAGGGGTACGCCAGTTACATACACATTTCCAGGGGGTACGTGAAGCATAAAAGGTTGAGAACCATTGACTTAGTCGCTCAGTGACGGTGCTTGATCACAATGATTCTTTATTCCGGGTCATCGTCACCAAGGCCGGCCTTGGTGACGATGACCCGGAATAAAGGCAGGCCTCCAGGAGGCAAAGTGATTATTTTGCCTCCCGTAGCGAATTTCGACACAGTTGCCCCTTTTTCCAAGTCTGATCTTAGATATTAATGATTAATTTAGCTAAATTTAATATCATTTAAAAAGCAATTGAAATTCATTTGTCGAAAAATAGGACAAACATATTTGAGTCAACTTTACTGCAGGTATGGTCGTTAGTTTGTTTTCAAATTTGACCCCGGGTCCTGTTGCACGTGAGGTAGCGCAGCCCTTACGTGCAACAGGACTTATTACGTCTTCGTCACTTATTTAGAAAACTTATTACGTCTTCGTCACTTATTTAGAAATCGCTCAGAACATGTAATGTGGAGGTGCTTG
This sequence comes from Ryuthela nishihirai, assembly GCA_038380435.1. NCBI lineage: Eukaryota > Metazoa > Arthropoda > Arachnida > Araneae > Heptathelidae > Ryuthela > Ryuthela nishihirai. Next base: position 12,181,214 of record JAWZYU010000021.1, on the reverse strand, counting down.
CCTCACAAAGGATTCATAATCCGGGCGTCATCACTGATTTGTAGTAAAAGTCCACGACCATATCCAGATACACGATCTGCAATTGTCTTTTCCCCTAAAAACGTGAGGCCCTTAAACTTCTGCAAATCTATGAAGACTAATTCAGTTCATTTTCATGTCATCTGATTTCCTTTTGTGCAACAAATAAAGTAAGTAGAAATGATCGAAGTTTTAAATTTACTTCCTAAGACAGCAAATCTAACATGTAGAATTGTAATGGCGTTATGCAAGGCCGGACTGGTACTTTTTTTTAAGGGATGCAGCTTTAGTAGAACTGCGATAAAATAAAATCTCTTATTTCATTTTTCCTGTAATATTCGAATTACTTATTCGGTTGATAGTTCGCACTTATTGCTTAACATAGTTCTTCTTCATTTCCGTTAAACTTTTGTAAAATAAGATTATTATTCAAAGAGAAAAAAAATCTAGTTCCTTTGAGGACACGAGGGCCCGAGATGCTACAGCTGCCATCCATTGCCAGTCGTCGCTTAGCATCGTCTTTCATTATATTTTCTGTACTATATGAAATAAACCATGTAGTGAACTATTATTAAACCTTTTCAAAATCAGTTTCATTACTTAATGCTTCATAGAAATGCATATAAGTTTCACGGTATTAATATTTAAAAGAAAACCATTGGTATGCTAGAAATTAAGTCTAACGCATCACAATGCTCTAGAAGCGAAAGGAATTAATCGTTGTAAATTACATTTTCAAAAGAGATTTTTAAGGTGGGGAAATCTGGTGGAGAAATGGCGGCTATCTACATACATGCAAAATCCTCAAGTAGTCGTGGTATACGGTTGTCCAATCAGACTGTATAATTTAATCCTCCAAACATGTCTATTCTGAGTTATATTTGCTGCACTTAGCCACTCCAAAGGTCATGGATTTGGATCACACCTCTAGGCTATTCTAACGAGGGCCTGTTTGATATTGTCTTCCCATCACATCCGAGGTCTCCTCCTCTTTCTGAGGGCTTTAGGCACACTGTTCATAACCCTATTCGCCAATCTACTTGTTATGTATACGGACAACATGGTCAAACCAGTGCAGTCTATCTTTGCAAAATGCTCTGCTCAAATGTGGTTTCCGACGCCTTCATCTAACCTCATCATTACTAACAAAGTTGAACCACCTAATGCCCAAAAAACTGCCTAAAGCACTTAGAATCAAAAGCATCGTTTCCTGTTATCTTGTTTACAAAGGGTCCATGTTTCACTATCATAACTTACTTTAGAAAAGGCAAACTATTATACAACCTAATTTTAGGCCTTAGGTGTATACGAAATTCTTCTACCCCCTATTAATTCAAAATATCCACAGGTTCTTAAAAGTCTCAGAAGGAATCCCTATTCTTTTGTTTATCTCATGTTGCGTATAATCAGAATGGACTACGGAAAAAATTGATCGAAAAATTTCGTTAAATAATATCAGGTGCACCAAAAATTAATGTTTTTTTTTAAAGAAATGCAAATCGTGTTTTTTTTTTTCATTTTTGCTGTCAAAAGTATTTCATTTGTTTTTATTTATTATTGTGAAAATCGATTTCTAAGGTGTATTTTCCGCAATAAGTTCCTTTCTTTTTCCCTATTTGCAACTGAACTCAGTAATGAACTGCTCGACAAAAATATTTCTATCTTAAAATATTGATTTGGTTTTTGCTCCCCACACCCAACTAGGAATATTTCTCCCTATCAGAAGAAAACGTGCATTCCGCTGTAAAACTTTCTGACGCCGCCCATGATCATCAGTCCCTATTACAAAACTCTAAGCCCATGATCATCAGTCCCTATTACAAAACTCTATGCCCATGATCATCAGTCCCTATTACAAAACTCTGTGCCCATGATCATCAGTACCTATTACAAAACTCTATGCCCATGATCATCAGTCCCTATTACTCTATGCCCATGATCATCAGTCCCTATTACAAAACTCTGTGCCTATGATCATCAGTCCCTATTACAAACCTCTATGCCCATGATCATCAGTCCCTATTACAAAACTCTATGCCCATGATCATCAGTCCCTATTACAAAACTCTATGCCCATGATCATCAGTCCCTATTACAAAACTCTGTGCCCATGATCATCAGTCCCTATTACAAAACTCTATGCCCATGATCATCAGTCCCTATTACAAAACTCTATACCCATGATCATCAGTCCCTATTACAAAACTCTATACCCATGATCATCAGTCCCTATTACAAAACTCTATGCCCATGATCATCAGTCCCTATTACAAAACTCTGTGCCCATGATCATCAGTCCCTATTACAAAACTCTATGCCCATGATCATCAGTCCCTATTACAAAACTCTGTGCCCATGATCATCAGTCCCTATTACAAACTCTATGTCCATGATCATTAGTTTCTGTTACAAACTCTATGCCCATGATCATCAGTCCCTATTACAAAACTCTATACCCATGATCATCAGTCCCTATTACAAAACTCTATGCCCATTATCATCAGTCCCTATTACAAACTCTATGTCCATGATCATCAGTCCCTATTACAAAACTCTATACCCATGATCATCAGTCCCTATTGAAAAACTCTATGCCCATGATCATCAGTCCCTATTACAAACTCTATGTCCATGATCATCAGTTTCTGTTACAAACTCTATGTCCATGATCATCAGTCTCTATTACAAAACTCTATGCCCATGATCTTCAGTATCTACTACATGGAAACTGTTCAAGGGTGCAACCATTTGGATGAAAATGAAGCACAACCTGCCTGACTATATTACATCATTTTAGTTATATCTCTATTAATCATCAAACCTATTCTATTACTAGTCTCGTCAACAGTAAACTAAATACCCCTAATTATAGGAGGGCCCTGCCCTCGGTGAGTAGGGGATACCGATGGACTTGGGAAGGCCGCCGTCAATTAACACAGACTCTTAAGCCTTGGCCCCTTGTGCGGGAGAGCCATATCCTCTGCACGTTAAAGAACACGCTGGACGGCATTAAGGCTACCATCTGTCTGCTAACAGCTGTCCAGTGGGTCCCCTCCCCCAACCTTCTCTGAGCTCTTGGGGTTCTTGTGACCTGGCTAGCTCATTGTGCGCACAAAATTACCGTTCAGAAGTAAAGCAACCTAACAACTATCGGCATTCAGCATTATATAGAGTATGAAGTCTATTTGCAACTCTCAGCAATTCGCATCTTACATATATTTGGACAATAGCGTACTGAAGAGGAAGGATTTATGGGGTTATAAAATTCTTCCCTTGAGAGCTTATATATCGTGTACAAGGTGTCCTAAAAATAATGGTGGGATTTCGAGAACCATTATGTCGAAAAATAATATATTCAAGAAAGTAATGGTTTAATTGAAAGCATACCTCAAATAATTTTAAACACAGTGAAATTTCACATGTTCGTGACACTGCTTATGTTCAATCAGTATTACACTTCTTTCCCATCCTAGCATGCCATGCATGCTAGGGCGGGATGACTCAATCGGTTGCACACCAGGCTCGTAATCTGCAGTTCCCACGTTCAAGTCGCATCTGAGCCACCGCAAATTCCCCACTCTCCATCAGTGATGGGCTTGGAAAGGCCATCATCCATCGGATGGTACGGAAAGCCGTGGCATGTGTATATGTATATATATATACCCTGTGTACATTAAAGAACACGCTGAATAGTTTCGACGGTAGGCTACCATCTGTCTCCTGACAGCTGTCTGGTCTTTTTTAACATCCCTAACCTTCTCTAAGTCCTCGAGGTTCTTGTGACCTGACAGTTTAGTCCATTGTGTACAAAAAAGTGCCGTTCAGAGGTAAAACAACCCAAACCATATAGACTGCAGCATATCTACTATCTAGCTGAGCGATTACTTGCTCCTTTGCTTCTCTTATTTTGATTTTCAAATGATTCAGGTCCCGAATTTTATCAGATAGCTGATAGCTGAAACATAACATTCAATGTGCCAGGATAAAATGACCTCGTAATCATTTTCATCTGATGATCGTCGATAAGGCCATGAGTCAAAGACAATACAAAATGTAGTACACCAAGCTATGGTGAAACTCTGAAGGGCTAGGAAAAGAACATGTAGGAACAGGGGCAGAAAGCGAGAACTAAATCAAAAAGGTATCCATATCGTAGATCAGGGGTCTTGCTCTTTTGATCCTGCTCTGAGGATCGAACAAATGCAATAAACAAGGAATCAAATCACGTGGATTTGAGTCAATACCATCAGAGAAAACCTTCGAGGTGTTCTTAATGAAGTTATATATGTGTTCAACTCCAAGATCATTATGAATTCGTCTGTTGGTGACGAACCAGGGAGCATTCGTAACCTGTCGTAGCACTTTGCTTTGATATCGTTGTAAACAACGGATATTTGTCTTGGTCGTATTCGCCCAGACAGGGGCAGCATAAGTCAATACTGGACGCAGCACAGAAAAGTACAGAAGTAATTTGTGATCAATAGAAAGGATCGAATTTCGACCCAACAAGGGTCCAAGTTGGCATCGAATGATGTTAGCTTTATGAATGATATACTTAATGTGGTCGTTACACTTCAATTTTTGATGTAAAATCACCCCTAAATACTTTGTAGTCTTTTGCCAAGGAATAGGGTTGTTAAATATATATAAACTGCGGTCACAAATAACTTTCTTCAATGAAAGTAGTAGCACTGAACTTTTGTCAGCATTAATCTTGATTTTCCATTTACCGTACCATTTTTCAGCCACGTCTAGACCTCTCTGCATCATGTCTACAGCTGTCGAAGACCTCAAAGATGGAGAAGTATAGCTATGTCGTCTGCGTACATAGCATAAAACAAACGTTCATGGAAGGGAAAATCGTGCATGTAGGTTGAGAACAGAACAGGGCCAAGAAGGGAACCCTGTGGGACCCCTGCCTGTATATTCTGGACTGAAGATAGATTCTGATATACACATACTTGAAAAGTACGGTGATGTAAATAGGATTCGATAAAAAGAATCATCCCCGATGGGGCCTTTGCCCTTGACAAGCTTAGAAATCAGCCCGTCAATCCAAACCTTGTCGAAGGCCTTTGCCACATCGAGGAAGGCTGCAGCTACGATTTCCTTCTTCTTTAAGGATTCCTTTAGTTTATCAACGACTCGTAAAAGCTGGTGATCCGTTGACATCTTTTTCCTGAAGGCAAATTGTATATCCGGAATCATCTGATGTTGAGAGACGAATGTGCATATTTAATTCAGCATTATTCGTTCCAACAGCTTACTGAGACAAGACAACAGGCTAATTGGATGATAGCTACTTAGAAACTTGTGATTTTTCCCCGGTTTAGAAATCATCTTGATCATTGCTCGTTTCCATACCTCAGGTAAAAAATCCATGTCGTAAAAGGACATTAAATATAGAACACAAAAGTACAATTGCATTTACAAGTAAATTCCTGATCATGGTATTTGTAACCAGATCCAAACCAGGAGCCTTATTTCGCCTTAGCTTCCCGATTAATCTCCTTAGGGGTAGTGAAAGGTGTCTGATTTGTCGGACGCTGATAGAAATGATTTATTTCATCTTGTACTTTTCGTTGAGTAATTTCATCCAACAAGTCAGAGTTATCCTGGAACTGGGTGACCAATGTTGAAGCAAAAGCTTCGGCTTTCTCAGCATCGCTGTATACCACCCCCGTCTCACCATGCATAGGCGGGAGGTTATTTCTTAGGATTTTTAAGCTTCTTTGTAAAGTTCCAAATAGAATTATCATAGACAGATAAGTTTTCGATCTTATTTTTCCAAGAGGTTGCTCTGAATTCTGCGATATCTGCTCGAATTCTGTTCTTAAAGGCATAGTACATATTTTTATCTGCAGGATGCTGAAATCTTTGCCACCGATGTCTGGCTTTGTTTTTAGCCTTGACAAGTTCAAGTAAGTGGAAAGGTAACTTAAAAATAAACAGGAACCTTTTTCCTCGTATAACTAGCCTTCCTCTTACATGTATGAAGAATAGCAGTAAAATTTTCAATGTCAGCCGTAACCTGTCTTATGTGGAAATGCGGAGAATTGCATTTGCCTTTGAGAGTAGCGTGGACAAGTTCTTTTTAAACATCCCAATTTGTTGAAACGGACACAGGGGGATTTGCCACATTTTGGAGAGCTGAAGAAAAATTGGTATGCGATCCAAGTGTAGCGATTGTATAGTATCAAGATTGTAGGCCGGAAAAAAGTGTCCCAGCAGGATTATATCAAGCACATCTGGCATGTATTTTGGGTTGTGCGGAAAATAAGTGGGACTGGAAGGCACATCCACAATGATCCCCTTACTAGTAGAGTATTCAAGCAGGATGCGTCCATTTTAGTTACACCTTCGAGAATTCCAAACAGTGTGTTTGGAGTTGAGGTCACCAGCAAGAATTGTGGGACAGTCCGTTTTAAAGATCCAATCCAGAGCCACAGGACGCAAAATAATTTTTGCAGGCTTATAACCAGAAATGATGTTTAGTTTTCCAATACTAGTCTGAGGAATAGAGATGGCAGTTACTTCAATGAAATCCACTTCAGGAAGCAGCTAATGGAAGTGTGGAATACAGCTCTTAAAAAAATGACTGCCCCACCACCTCCATTATGTATTCGGTCAGTTCGATAAACTTTATAATTTGCTATATTGAGGGTATCACTAGCCCTCAATTGTGTATCGCTCAGTAAAGCCACATCCAGATTAAACTGCAGAAGAAAGTTCAGAACCTCGAAAACGTCTCTTTTAAGGCCGTTGGAATTCCACGCAATAATCTGAAGCTGGTCATGGTAATAAGGTGAATCACCTATCAGGGTTCAGAGCATTCAGTAGAAGATCAAAAGCTCGGACCCCGACAGCAATTTTGGCCATCAGGCCTTTAGTACTTTGATACTCTGTAAATAAAAATTTAATGGTGGTCAGAATGGCAGCAAGATTTAACTGTTTGACAAATGAAAAGACATCTTTGATATCATTAATCAGAATTGAGTCCAACTCTTTTTGATCCCTCTTAGAGAAGGTTTGTACTTTAGGTTTCTGCTGAACAGGAGCAGAAATAAGTTCTTATGGAGCTGTTGAAGGAACAGCCATCCGGCAACTGCGGAGGAGATACCTCTCATGCCCCCCGAATTTTATATTTATTTATTTATTGCTATATTTTTGTTCTATTTTATTTTTGTATATATTTGTGTGTTCTTGGAATTGTTTGTGCTGGGATGACTCACTGTTGTTGTTTTTCGGGTCTAAAGTGCTGCGTGCAAGCGGTGACAAATGCCAGCAGTTGTTTATGGCCGTAAATGACTAGTCTAGAGCAAGGAGGCTAGAGAAGGGAGATTGAAGGATTAGTCTTGGTGCGAGCATGTTGAATGAAAGGTCGTGTCAACAAGTGTCGGAAAGACGCCGCCGATACTCAAAAAAAAGAAACCTTTGAAGTGAGGGTGCGATTCCAAAGGGGAATCGAGATTCTTTCGTGAATCTGTTTTATTTTTTTTTGGTTCAGAAGGAACCACAGTGTAGGCAAAGATTGGTTATCCTTTCGCAGAGTTTTGAGGTCTGTAAAGTGAGGATTCGCAAAGCGTGCGATTCTCCACCTCATTGTTAATGTTTGCAGCAGCAAAGCAGCAAAGGCCCACGGAGTTGAGCGGTGAATCTGATAACAGTTTTGTGGATTCAGGGTGAACCACAGTGTAGGCAAAGTTTGATTATCCTTTCGCTGAGTTTGAGGTCTGTAAAGTGAGAACTTGCAGAGTGTGCAATTCTCCACCTCATTGTTAATGTTTGCAGCAGCAAAGCAGCAAAGACCCACGGAGTTGAGCGCATTCCCAGCACGTAGCTGTATATGTATATTATAAATAAAACTATGTCGTCCCTATCTAACTCTCGTGCAGTACTTAATGGACTGTTGTTATTTATCATTCAACACCAGTTTCTTCAAAGGCGTGCAGTGGCGCGAGCCTAAAAACCCGCGAACCTGTAATTTCACCGAAGTAAGGGTGAAGTAATTATTAAGCAACAATCGCATCGTCCTCCGGCGGCCACGACGTTTGGCTCAGTATCCATAGATCTGAGAAAGGAGGACATCACATCTGGCCCAGTCGGACAGGATCCGAACCCAGGTCATCACATCTGACTTAGTCCTACAGGATTGGAACCTTTTTTGGGTCATTGCATCTATCCTGTCGACTGCGGGCCATCCCTGCCAATCCATTTGTCAGGAAATGTTGCACTAAAAACTTCCGTAACATCTCGAGAAATTTCAAAAGATCAAAGGCATGACACTCAAAAGGTTTTACGGGCAGCCGTGAAAATTGCTACCCGTGAAATCGTTTGAGTGTCATATATTTTTTGATCATTTGAGAGCAAGGCTTCTCGAAGCATCACCATTTTTTTTCAGACATCTTGTATTTTCGAGGTAATCTCGAAAATTAGAGACTTAAATATGTTAACCCCGCCATTCGATTCAAACACGTCAATCCCCCCTCCGCATACTCCAATTAGGATTTCCTATGTATGCCAATGTATTTTGGCGGTTGGCGATTCTCGGCATTCAGCATTCCATGTAATATTTATTTAGTTGATCTGGTGACCCTCTGAGGTCAGCATCTACAAAATTTTGAAAAGTCGCCGCCACTAAGCTGCATGATGTCGCGAGAAGCCGGACGATCAGAGATCGAGCAGATGTTTTGCACTTGGAGGCGCTTTATGAGACTAATAAGGCATGACCAAACAGGACACAAGGAAATGAGATTGGAGTGCAGATATAATGTGCAAGAAGGACGTTGTTTCTAACCTATGTGTTTAAGAAGCTACAGAAAACATCTAAAAGATGAGATTGCATAAATTTTGTTTTGTACCGGAACACATGACCTATTGTTAGTGTCCGCTTGGCAGAGAGGTAAATAAATATTTGAAGTCAGAAGTGTAATGATCAAAACATAAACTGGTTTTTCCTCATACAATGTGGAGGCTGAGAAAAGTATCTGCCTTGCTCAACTGAAATCAGTTGCCAGTATTCGGTGACGCCACAGCGGTCTAGGTCAAGCCCCACTTTTACGGCCAAGGCTGTCTTCCCCGTGGAGCAAGGGAGGGAGGAGGAGGATCCGTCTTTCGCGGTTCGTGGGACAGAAAGCGAAAGTGTGCCAGTCCAGTTAAGCCGCAGCGGATTTCATCCGACGCCAACCGAAAAATGAAGAGATGGTTGATGCTGCTCCTTCGTTCAATTCTATGTGGTCTTATTGTAACAGGTAATTGGTCATTCTTTTATTCTTCTCCTAATGCGATAATTCGCTGGTTCTCTTTCTTTACATTGCTTTCACTTTTGAAGTATTTTCTGATTAACGCTTAAAATACTTTCTGGGAAAGAGACTTAATTTTAATTTATGTTTGGGATTGTTCTCATTCTGCTTTTATGATTTTGTTGAAAGACTGATTTGTCGATCTTTATTATGGAATGATCAACCGTCTTAATGGAACGCTTAAATATCGAATCTAATTTTGGCTCCTTTCATCGGGGTAAAGGAAAAAGGAAATTAATTTCAAGAGATCTTTCCTTCACAACGGGAAATTCTGAAAAAGCAAAAACACCTGAAATGAGAAGCAAAACACCTGAATGAAAGCAAAAACACCTAATTATGGGATTCGTTACTAACATGCAGAAAGTCTCGGAGCTTCACTCCGAGACTTTCTGCATGTTAGTAACGAATCGAAAACTTTTTTCAACTACAATTTTACACTCTTTACAACTCCTTCCGCTCTTTCCTCTTCAAATGCTCATGATGATTTTAATTTCGGTCCTTACTCTCAGATTTATTCAGAGCATCTGGTATATTTAGAAATTTAGGGTGCATTTGTTTCAAAGAATTTTCTTTAGCTCAATCGGATTTTTGAGGCTGTTTTCGTGTGAAGTGCATTTCGAAGGAAAGAGAACATTTTAGGAGTGAACATTGATAAACTCATCTGAGATTCGATAATGGATTTATTTCTTAAGAAATGACATCTCTTGGATAAATGCTTGTTTCCTATATCGGTGATGTGGCCAAATACAGAATATTCTCGCTAATCCGCGGTAATGGAAGAGACACGAAGTGCAGATAATTGAAACTGCCATTAATCAGCAAATCATTTAAAATTAAGTTCTTGTACGTAATTCATATTTGAACACGGGTCTGATATTATCTGAAAAAAAAAATGCGCTCACGAACAATGGAAAACAAAATAAAAAATCGAGAAAATTAAAAATCGAATTAAATTAAAAATCGAGAGTATACTATTGCATTAGAAACGAGTCCGGGCCTGAAACATTTCGATAATTATTGAGCCCTCCCCCACCCAAGCCCGATGAGAGGAACAATTTCTCTGTTGCATTCAGCAACATATATACAGGAATTAATGTCGCTGAAACTTTTAAAAAATTCTTCGTATTATGGTGTTTTGAAAAATGCACCTCAAGCAGCCACTTGCGACAGAAGTCTGATAGGCTTCTCCTATGGCGCAGTCAGTATAATGCAACGTAGGAGAACTGGGAGATCTATAGCAGAAAAAAATCCTTATCCAGGTCTCGAGCAGTAGCGGAGATTGTTCCGAACTTTTAAATATATGACAACAAACTTAAAGTGTTGATGTTATTTGGAACGAAATATAGTAGAAAATAATTCGCCAAAAAACTAAAAGTTTTTGATAAAATACTTCTAAAGAATTCGTCGTTAAGAACGATTCATTAATGAAAGAGAGGGCTTAAAATAATCAGACTAAAAGGAGTAAATTTTTAATTACTTAAGACTAAAAGGTTGAAATTAAAGTAAAAGGATGCTATTTTACCTTTTCACTTTTTTTTTACACAATTACAAGAAAAGTTAGAAAATGAAATTATTACTCCGTCAGTACTATTGTGTACTCTTGTAAAAGTAGAGCAATTGCAACATAGAGTTCGTCTCGCCTGATCTAAAGTCGCCTAAGATCGTTCATATGATAATAGTGAGGAAAAATACTCGTATATTAGGGATTTCGAGGAAGAAAAAGAGCTGCAAAACAACAAAACAAAAGATGGAAAAAAAGAACTGAAATAGCCACAACATAAAATTTCTGTTCGGGATTTAAAGGTTTTGTGCGAGCTCTACTTGTCGTCCGCCGAAATATTAAATGAGACATCTCAAGAAATTTGAGAACGTGTTTCTTAACAGCTGGACCGAGATCTTACTCTAAAAGTGTACAAGAACCTCCAGAAAATATTGTGCATAAAAATATTAAGGATATTAATGTCTTGAAAAATGATTTTTTTTCAATAATATATTTTAATTGGAAAAGTATTAACTTTATTGTATGTTACTTAAGTGTTCAATGCTTAGTTTCATAGGAAATGTTATGTTGGGAATAAAAAAAAAATAAATAAATAAATACCCCCTCAAGAGCTGCTTGCCACAGAGGTCTGACAGGAGCCTGTCAGTTTATATGCCACAGTAGAAGATCTGAGAGGATGGCAGGACCTCAGCAGAAAACAGCACGAACATCAATGCCTTACCCGGGGCTCGAACCCACGTCCCGTAGATCAGTAGCCAAGCGAGCTAACTTAACTAACTAACTCGGCCGTGGGACGGCTAAAATAAATACCCCCTTTGGAAGTTTAAAAAAATAATTAGTTTAATATAGGCGGTAGGGATAAATTTATGTAATTTGCCGTCCCGTGCATATGTTGAGAACCACTGCTCAAGCCTGATGAGTTGTTGCTCCATGTAGGTATTATGGTAACTCATGAAAACAGATGATTGGCTCTTGAGGAGACATTGCTTTTAGCAGGCGATATATGATCGGATCACAAGTACCCTAAAGACTCGGAACAGAATTAGACGAAGGGGTTCCAACTGAATAAATCATGACTTTTCAATTTTTTTTAGCTTTAATTTGACTGAGGCTCACTTGCACATAAATCTCATCTGATGGACGAATTCATTTCCAATAACCAATGGCATTATTTTCTCATCTAGTGTACGATGCAGACAAATGGAATAAATCTCTGAACGTGCAAACCTAAATTCATGAGCTTGGCAGATTAAACTGACTGCACCAGCAGAGACGAAATTTTTCTCACTGGGTTGCGTTGAATTGAACGACCTTCTTGAGCCCACTTTATTCAGAAATTCTTCTCGATAACGCTAGCTGAGAGAAACTTGCTGCTCCAAACGAACTTAGCATTTCGGCCACCCTCAATTAGCTTTAGGCTTCAGATACATGACGATTCAATTTGGAATTAAGGACGGTCTGCTGGCAATCGATCATGCTAAAAAATATGATTAAAAGCAGCATTTTGTCAATTTTAATTTCAGAAACTATGTTCCCTTTGAAATAACTGAAGTGCACAGAGTCAAATTGTTTTAACGCATTTCCTACATCAAGTAGATGTTTTTTTTTATTTGAAAAACCATGCGTAGGCTAAATTCTCCACCCCAAGAGGTGATTTAAAATGCTTCTGTTGTCATTTTGTCTCTCGTGAACTCCGAACCACTGTTGAAATCTCATTCGATGATTGGCAACCGACTCAGCCTATAGTAGATGGGTGATCAAAGTTATCTTGAATATTTCTCAAATAACAAGACTGTATGTAACAGGCCTTAAGAGCTAATTTATTCACTATACATTCAAGAATAGATCTTTGTTATAGTTTTTATCATGTAAAAGAGAAAAAAACATGGCCAAGAATATTTTCGTAGGGCCTAGGCACAGCGTCTATTGTACGATGATAGGGTCCTTTCGTTGGCAAATGTTACTTGAAACCGTGTTGATTGAGAGAAAGGGAACGAGGCTTGCAATGCATTTTGAATCAGTTTTCTCATACGCTTAGATCGTTATTCAAAAAAAAATGGGAGCGGGGATGACTCACTTCGGTAACGCACTAGGCTCGTAATCTGCAGTTTCTAAGTTTGAGTGCCACGTGGGCCAGCGTTGAGATCTATCTTCGCAAAACTCCCCATCCTCTCTCGGTCAGTAGGTTACACCAATGGACTGCTTGGAAAGGTATCCGTCAATCGGATGGGACGTTAAGCCATGGCCCCATGCGCGGGGAGCCATATCTTGTGCACACTGAAGAACACGTTGGATGGCCTTGACGGAGGCTACCATCTGGCTCCCAACAGCTGTCCAGTAGGTCCCCGACAACCTTCTCTGGGTCCTTGGGGTCTTTGTGATCTGGCCATTTAGCCCAGTATGTTCAAAAAAGAAAAAAAAAATGCTGCTCCGAGATAAAACAACCCTGCCCCCCCCCCCCCCCCCAAAAAAAAAAATGTCCTGGCATAGGTTAAAATTTCACTAGAATTTCAGGCGTTTCTATTGGAGGATTTAATGTATCCTCCAATAGAAACGCCTGAAATTCTGTCAGCGCTTCTGTCAAACGCTTCAATCGGGAGCGTGCATTGACGTAAGTGAGACGTCATTTCTACGTCACTTGTAACAATTTCTGTAGTTCATGCGTCATCCTCGAAAACAATTTCCGTAGTTTCACAGTTTTTAATTTTCCATTTTTTTTGGTTTCCATTTTATCTTTTGCAATGCTTTTAGAAACATATAATAATAGAATCCGAAAAACGAGTGAAAAACAGCTACAAATTTGCAAGATAATTCACATAAATGACTCTGGGGAAGAATTTTAGAATTGGTCCAGGCAGCTGCCCTTTCATCCCGTTGGTGAACACGAAGACGGAAGTAAATAACTGAACAATCGACGCTTTGGCGGAAATATTTTATGGTTTTTTCCCTTTCTCGTTCATTATCTTTTCCTCCCTATTTGAGTTCCTTCTTAAATCTGCTACTCATGAGACGTTTCCTCCCCACACACGTGCCCAATGGGAAATCCGCCCTGGATCTGAAATCGTTGAAAGTAACGTGCTCTGATCTAAAGGTTACGTTACCAAGAAAGGGAAATTGAATTTTTTAATACTATTATTTTGGAACATAATGCTTATACCAGAACTGCTCAGTCACATTTTTCAGCTGGGCAGATTTTTTGTTTCACTTTTTGAAATCCGAACATTTACCACAGGTGAAGACAATAAACATCCACTGATCAGAGATGAAGGCGAAACATACACGGAGCAAAGGTCAAAACGAAAAGCACACACGGAGCAAAGATCAAGACAAAAAGCATACACGGAGCAAAGGTCAAGATGAAAAGCATACACGGAGCAAAGGTCAAGACAAAAAGCATACACAGAGCAAAGGTCAAGATGAAAAGCATACACGGAGCAAAGGTCAAGACAAAAAGCATACACGGAGTAAAGGTCAAGACGAAAAGCATACACGGAGCAAAGGTCAAGATGAAAAGCAGACACGGAGCAAAGGTCAAGACGAAAAGCACACACGGAGCAAAGGTCAAGACGAAAAGCACACACGGAGCAAAGGTCAAGACGAAAAGCACACACGGAGCAAAGGTCAAGACGAAAAGCACACACGGAGCAAAGGTCAAGACGAAAAGCATACACGGAGCAAAGGTCAAGACGAAAAGCATACACGGAGCAAAGGTCAAGACGAAAAGCATACACGGAGCAAAGGTCAAGACGAAAAGCATACACGGAGCAAAGGTCAAGACAAAAAAGCATACACGGAGCAAAGGTCAAGACAAAAAAGCATACACGGAGCAAAGGTCAAGACAAAAAGCATACACGGAGCAAAGGTCAAGACAAAAAGCATACACGGAGTAAAGGTCAAGACGAAAAGCATACACGGAGCAAAGGTCAAGAAGAAAAGCATACACGGAGCAAAGGTCAAGACGAAAAGCACACACAGAGCAAAGGTCAAGACGAAAAGCATACACGGAGCAAAGGTCAAGATGAAAAGCACACACGGAGCAAAGATCAAGACAAAAAGCATACACGGAGCAAAGGTCAAGACGAAAAGCACACACGGAGCAAAGGTCAAGACGAAAAGCATACACGGAGCAAAGGTCAAGACGAAAAGCACACACGGAGCAAAGATCAAGACGAAAAGCATACACGGAGCAAAGGTCAAGATGAAAAGCATACACGGAGCAAAGGTCAAGACAAAAAAGCATACACGGAGCAAAGGTCAAGACAAAAAAGCATACACGGAGCAAAGGTCAAGACAAAAAGCATACACGGAGTAAAGGTCAAGACGAAAAGCACACACGGAGCAAAGGTCAAGACGAAAAGCATACACGGAGCAAAGGTCAAGACGAAAAGCATACACGGAGCAAAGGTCAAGACGAAAAGCATACACGGAGCAAAAGGTCAAGATGAAAAGCATACACAGAGCAAAGGTCAAGACGAAAAGCATACACGGAGCAAAGGTCAAGACGAAACGCATACACGGAGCAAATGTCAAGACGAAAAGCATACACGGAGCAAAAGGTCAAGACAAAAAAAATACACAGAGCAAAGGTCAAGACAAAAAAGCATACACGGAGCAAAGGTCAAGACGAAAAGCATACACGGAGCAAAGGTCAAGACGAAAATAATACACGGAGCAAAGGTCAAGATGAAAAGCATACATGGAGCAAAGGTCAAGACGAAAAGCATACACGGAGCAAAGATCAAGACAAAAAGCATACACGGAGCAAAGGTCAAGATGAAAAGCATACACGGAGCAAAGGTCAAGATGAAAAGCATACACGGAGCAAATGTCAAGACGAAAAGCATACACGGAGCAAAGGTCAAGACAAAAAAAGCATACACGAGCAAAGGTTAAGATGAAAAGCATACACGGAGCAAAAGGTCAAGACGAAAAGCATACACGGAGCAAAGGTCAAGACGAAAAGCATACACGGAGCAAAGGTCAAGAAGAAAATAATACACGGAGCAAAGGTCAAGATGAAAAGCATACACGGTGCAAAGATCAAGACAAAAAGCATACACGGAGCAAAGGTCAAGATGAAAAGCATACACGGAGCAAATGTCAAGACAAAAAGCATACACGGAGCAAAGGTCAAGACAAAAAGCATACACGGAGCAAATGTCAAGACGAAAAGCATACAGGGAGCAAAGGTCAAGACGAAAATAATACACGGAGCAAAGGTCAAGATGAAAAGAATACACGGAGCAAAGGTCAAGACGAAAAGAATACACGGAGCAAAGGTCAAGACGAAAAACATACACGGAGCAAAAGGTCAAGACGAAAAGCATACACAGAGCAAAGGTCAAGACGAAAAGCATACACGGAGCAAAGGTCAAGATGAAAATAATACATGGAGCAAAGGTCAAGACGAAAAGAATACACGGAGCAAAGGTCAAGACGAAAAGAATGCACAGAGCAAAGGTCAAGACGAAAAGCATACACGGAGCAAAAGGTCAAGACGAAAATCATATACGGAGCAAAGGTCAAGACAAAAAGCATACACGGAGCAAAGGTCAAGACAAAAAAAGCATACACGGAGCAAAGGTCAAGACGAAAAGCATACACGGAGCAAAGGTCAAGACAGAAAAAAGCATACACGGAGCAAAGGTCAAGACGAAAAGCATACACGGAGCAAAGGTCAAGACGAAAAGCATACACGGAGCAAAGGTCAAGACGAAAAGCATACACGGAGCAAAGGTCAAGACGAAAAGCATACACGGAGCAAAGGTCAAGACAAAAAGCATACACGGAGCAAAGGTCAAGATAAAAAGCATACACGGAGCAAAGGTCAAGACAAAAAGCATACACGGAGCAAAAGGTCAAGACGAAAAGCATACACGGAGCAAAGGTCAAGACGAAAAAGCATACACGGAGCAAAGGTCAAGACGAAAACCATACACGGAGCAAAGGTCAAGACAAAAAGCATACACGGGTCACAGGTGAAAAAAAACAACTACCAAAAACACACACACAAGTCAGAAGGCAAAGAAAAAAAAAAGCTCAGAATGGCATTTTTATTTTTTTGTAGCATGTTTCATATTTTTTTTTTTCAATCGTTTGTTTCCTGTATCACTTTTTTCGAAATGAATACGTTTCTTTTTCTGCACCTGGTAATAAGTATTACTTAATAAATTAACCTATCTTTCGGTTTCCGAAACGTGTTTTTCACAGGCCGTATTTTCTTATGGTCCATTTATTTGAGTAGCCCTGGGCTTAAACATTAGAGTAACGCCATTTTATAAAATCTTTCTTAGGAAAATATCCCTAATTTGTAGTATCACTAGCCCAGATGGAAATATGAGTGAATGTTAAATTCCAACAGAATGAAATGAATCGTTCAGGCGCATACCCCCATAGAGACCACATTGGGGATGGGGATAGGGTTTTCCTTAGACAGAATAAAATACTTGTTTTTCGGCATGGTGATATTCAGACGGAATAAAAACGATAAATGGGCTATTTTTCCTGTTTGGCTCGCTCTTTAAATGCTATCTGTTACTTTTATTGGTGAAACAATCATTGCTTAAGAGACACTGAAACACTGAAGTAATTTCTCCGAAATTTTAATGGTCATATTGTTCACAACCCTCACCTACTTCTTCCCCTAATATCCCAAATTTAAGATCAGTTGGAGTGTGCGTCATCCTATAATCGTGACACATAAATTGATATGCTAGTAAACTTACAAACAGGCAGCACGTTACAATTAAACTTGAGGCATAAATTCGTCACGAGAAAATGATGATTCATTTCTTCGTCAGTCTACTGATAAAAAAAGGTCGGACAGAAAGCGATTGATGTAAATCATCAATGCCAAAATGACTTTGTTTTCCTGAATGCATTAGCGGAGCAATATGAAAAAACCCGCCAACCAAGTGACGGAATATTACCTAGAAACGCTTCAATTGGGAGCGTGCGTTGACGTAAGTGAGACGTCACTTCTACGTCACTTCGTTGCATTCGTTCAAACCAGTTGTTGGATATCTCGACAGGGCTGAATTCGCTCGGCAGGGCATTCGCTCTTCGGCCTCGAGAGGCTTTCTTGAAAGGCCATTTACGAATGAAACGATGACCTTTCCGAAGGAATTAGGGCGGCTCGTTAATCGCTCAAATCGTACAGTTTCTAAGAAACAATCAAAGCATTGTTTTACCTTCGTTAAATACATTAAGAAAGAAGACGAAAAACGGGATTGAATACGAAATGCAACGGCTCTTTGTGTTCGACCTGTCCATTCATAAACTTAAGGTCGCGACTCCATTAGAATACAGAAGCCATCCACCCTCAATCCAATTTCAGTAAAACACGTGACTCCTCGAGACTTACGAATGGGCTTTTCACAGTCGATTCCTGAATTTCTCAATAAAGGCTCATCACTTTCATCCAGAATATCATAATTACTACTTATGGCGAAAGAAATGGAAATGTGTCAGCTAGTTTGTTAATTCATTTGTTTGCATGTCGCCAGGATTACAGTTGCAACTGGTGCTCAACTGACCCGAAATTTGGTTGACCCCCGTAGCGCGTCGGGCGCTGCACCGACTCTTACTTGCGAGACCTTGTCTTAAACGTTTACGATGCGTCCTTTTTTGTTTAGTGAATGATGAAAAATGTTCAACAAATAAAAAACAACAGAAGATTCGTTGTGCATATTTTAATTAAGCAAAGAGCAGAGAGATGCTGTAGACACGACCCTGTCGTATTTCTTAAGATTCTTTAATCGATGGGCAGGGGTTGGAGCAGTCGGTTGCGCGCCAGGCTCGTCATCTGTAGTTCTCAGGTTCGAGTCTCACTTGTGCTAGTGTCGAGATTTCTCTCCGTTAAACCTCGACCCTGCCAACGGTTTAAAAAGGAGACACCGATGGAACGTAAAGCCGACGCCCCATCTGCGGGAGAGACTGGACTCCATCTGGCTTCTTCCTAACCCCTGTCAGTGGGTTCCCCTCCCTGATCTTCTCTGAGCCCTTGAGGCACTTGCCACTTGGCTATTTAAGCTCATTAGATGCACAAAAGTGCAGGTCAGTAGAAAAAATAACCCAACTGAACCCTTCACCGATTAATTTTTGGGGACAGTTTTAAAGTTTAAAATCATTATACAACCCAGTTCCGAATTAAACTCCCGGTTATCCGGTACTCAAGCATTCGGATGATTCTGATGCAACCGGCATAAATTTCAAATTGAACATTTGAACTTTTCACGTCATGTCTGAAGATGGATCGTCTGATGATGAAGAGGGTTTTAAAGGATTTTGTTAAGAATCAACAAAACAAGCAAATGGAAACTGTTAGTGACGAAATATTGGAATGAATCGAGTGCTCATCCAGTGAAAAATAACTCCAGAGATGAACTCGATGAATGGCTGGATGTTGACGAAGATGCTCCGGTTTCAACGAGATTAAGTGCTGAAGAAATTATTGAAAGTGTTTTGGACAAATGTAAGGTTAAAGAAGAGGAAAGTGAGGAAGCGGGAGAACTGGTTGAACGAGTCTCACGCGGATTGCTGCTGAAGGATTTGAAAAAATCAGGAAATTGGTTGAGCAGCAAAACTGGTTCAGTGCCCAAACTGTGATGCATTTTCCTTGTTTAACATTCTAAATTTTTGCGTCAGAAAAGGAAAGCATATACAAGCAGGCAGACATTAATAGTTTTCTTGAATAAATTTCAAGATTTAATTATACGTTTTCTGAACCCTCGACATCAACTGCTGTGCAAGAATCAAATGATGGTTCAGTGGATGGCTCAGGAAATGCCATCCGAATTTCTAGAACCTATCAAGTAAACTGCATTGTACATACAAATGGAGAGGGAATTTTTTTTTTCTGGAATTAAAGTTTAGCTTAATTTCACTCTTCTCGTATCTCGGATAGTATTTATTTGTCTTATGTATGCTTTTCTACCGACGTTATCTTTCAAAAATTCACAATCACAATTCGTTATTAGGAAAATGCAGTAAAGTAGTAGTAAGGTAGTCATAGTAGTAAAGTAAGGCAGTAAGGTAGTTATAGTAGTAAAGTAAGGCAGTAAGGTAGTCAAAGTAAAGTAGTAGTAAAGTAAGGCAGTAAGGTAGTCAGCCCCATCCGACAGCAAAAATTACAACTCTTTCCATGGTGCTCTCAGTGAAGCACTTCCCGAATTTTTGTTAAGTGCACGAGTTTAGACATTAAGTGTGAAATTACGTTTAAAAACAATTGTAGATGATTACATTTGTATTAAGGGCATTATATTTCATTTTTAACTGAATTTTCATTTCAACTAAGGCTTGAATATAAGATTGTACCAATTGTACTTGGTTTCTATAAAAATATTTCTCATGCAACCGGCAGATTCATCTAACCGGCAACCCCCATTCCCATAAAAAGTCGGATAACGGGTGTTTACTGTACTTTGAAATGATTTGAAAACACTGACACAAGAACTCTAACGTTCACAATGGAGAGGTAGAAGTTGAAGGCTCGCGACCTGGAGTAGCTACCCTGGTCGATGGATTTATCGATGGAACAGCCAAACTAAGAGTCCCACAGAATCTGTTTTGGCTCTACAGATAGTTTTCGTAGGGGAGGAACTTAGGTTCCTCTGAAAAGTGGAGTCCGGGTGCTGCAGTCATGTAAGCCCCGGTAGGCTAACGGCTTTGTCGGGGTTGTTGGAGGGCCGCTGACGGGATTGGCGGTCTCTGCTCAAGTGTTCCCCGACGCGGCCTCGGCACAGTTAAGGCCGAGACGGCGAGCAGGCTGTGGTTGCCCGGCTCGATGGAGAGGACGAAGTTGAAGGTCATGCTGAAAGGACTGGGCACCCGATTAGGTGTGGCTTATCGATGGAAGTGCCTAAGAGTCTCTGCTGCGGAGGACTCAAAAAGTTAGGAATTCTACATAAGTTTGGCATCTACATACAAAAAATACCATCTGATTTATATTTGGCAGATATTTGGACAAAATCCAGTGGGTGATGGGCATATTCCTAGGCTCAGTATCAAAATTCCTAAAAGATCCCACTCTCACTGCACCTCAATGATTATTTCTACAGACAGGCTAAAAATCCCAAGCAGTGTTTCTCTCTTCACAAGGTCTTCTCCCGCAGCAAGGTAGAACAATGTAAGGCAGCTTAGCAAATAGGATCCTGGTTAGTCGATGGTGATTTCAGTGGCAATTCCCTTATGGTGATATGCAGTCCTCGTACTGCGGTGCACCGGGATTGTCACACATCATTACGTTGTAGGGTTCGAGACCGCTTTACCGTCTTTCGTTTCAAAAATAGCAATGCCTAAATATCGAAGTTTTCATCAATGTTTCGCAAAACTCCTGGATTCAGCGGAGACCATTTTGAAAACAATCGATGTAAAATAAAAGAGTCAAAATGTTTGAAAGTGCTTGTGTATTGCAGTTAAATGATACGAAAGATTCGCACCTCAAAAACAGCTCTCCGTGTAAAATGTTCAAAGAAGACCTTTTCTATTCGAGAACCATCATCCATCTTTTGAATGGACTGATTGAGTTGTTTTACTTCAGAGTACACTTCCTTTGTGCACACAGTGGGATAAATGGCTAAATCACAAGGACCCCAAAGAATCATAGTTAAGAGGGGACCCAATGCACAGTGGGTAGGAAACGGACAGAAGCTTCCCATCAAGACCATCCAGCATATACTTTAACAGAAAATCATATCGTTAATATATCGTCATTTAACAGGTGCACATTTTAACAGGTGCACTCTCTACACACGGGGCTGGGGTAGCTCAGTCGGTAGCACGACAGGCTCGTAATCTGCCATTCTCAGGTTCGAGTGCCACCTGGGCCAGTATTAAGGTTTATATCCCCAAAACTCGCTGCCCTACCCTCGGTCAGCAGGGAACGCCAATAGTCTTGGAAATGTCACCGTCCATCGGATGGGATGTTAAGCCGTGGCCCCATGTTCGGAAGAGCCGTACAGTCAAGGGCATACAGCTTGTTAAAGAACAAGCTGGGTGCCCTTGACGGGAGGTTTCCATATGTCTTCTAAAGTTGTCTACTGGGTTCCCTCCCTCAACCTTCTCTGAGCCTCGTGGTCCTTGTGACTGGCCATTTAGAGGCAAAACAGCCAAACTCCTGCACACAAAGCCACAGCTTTACCCCCCATCGGATGGACGGCGTCTTTCCAAGCTCACTGTTATCCCCTTTCTCACCGAGAGCAAGGCTAAAGGTCTTGACACAGGCATCGTAGGGATTTATAAACTTTGGATATCATTTGTCAGCCACGTGCAATTTCGGAATCACAGTTGGTGGGAGTTTGTCTCACGTTGCAAGTTGTCTTTATCATATCGAGACATCACTTTTGGTTTGCAGCAAATTAATGGAAATTATGTTGAAAGGTTCGAAATGGAATAAAGAGGGGCAATTATATTCTCGATTGATAGAGAGGAGCTTAAAATCGAAAATGGCGCATAATTCTTAAATTATTGAATTTGGTGGCCTCCCTCCCATGGCATATTTTTTTTTTCAACGAACGGTAGGCCCCTTCAATGTTAGCGAGGCTGAGGACAACTTGCATGTCCTAACGGCGTCGCTGTTTGCAATTTATTAAATGATACGCAATAAAATATCTATTTGATCCCAATGGACTTTCAGAGAATGGTACTACCTAAGATATGACGTTAACAAGATGCCATTAGGACACAGAGTGGCATCATATCCTACTGATGGAAGGTGGAGGATTTTTATTTATTTTTTTTTTATTTGGCCATTTTGCCCCTAATTCACTGTCTTTTATGGAAAGTTCCTCCCAACGTTGTTCATGATTTTGCTTTCCCTATTCTTGGGGAAATCAAGAGAATTATTGCTCTGGGGTTTCGGGTTCTTTGACCTGACCATGTTGCACCTTCTTCAATGAAAAATTCATATCGCGGGCAATGCCAAGTACCATTAAGAGACAAAAAATTTCTCCTTAAGCATCTGCTTGTCACGGAGTTCTGACAAGATCCTCTCAGCATAACACTCCGGAGAGAATTTCTGTGAAGGAGTCTTCAGAAGAAAAACAACATGCATCACCTGCTTCTTATTAAGAGTGCGAGATGAAACATTCCCGCATTTCCTTTTCAAAAGCGAGAAAGAAAATTTAATATCAGATATTATTGATTCTCGAATTAATCATTCCGTCATTGCAGACGCTGAATCTCTTTCCTTATTTCAAGTTTTTCATCTGCAAAAAAGCGAACTGACGAGAGACGAGGCATCAGGGGATTTCCCTGTGAGGGATTTCCACCTCAGCTGGCTTTCAGTTGGAATTGCTTATTGACACTTGAGTCTGTCAGCTTATTTTTCTGTGATATTAATGGATACCTGCCTATTTCTGATTAGCAAAAACAAATTTGAAGACCACATCGAAACCCATTCTAGAATCAAAACATCAGTTTTTGAGGAAAATTCCCATTTTTCCCGCAGAAACTAATATGCAGTATTCAAAACTAATGTGCAATCACAGAGAATCTGAGTTTATTTATGGGTATGTTACAAATTTAAGTAGAATCAGAGCAAAATATTTATTCCCTTTTCTGATATGTCGACTTCATAATATAAGTCAAAATATAAGTCCGAAATGCTCACAATTTCGGAGACTCAGAAAGTGCGAACTGTAATACACTGGTTTCCTAAAAATTAAGGAAAAATGAGAAAAATCGCGATAATTCGCCAAAAAAATTGTGCAATTCTCGCCAAACTTGTTCATGTAACCAGTAATGCTGAGTGAGCATATCGTATGCAAATTAGTCTAGGTTGCGTCAATTTGCATAATCGAATAGCGGCATAAAAACTAAGTGTTTTGGAGTGGATCGTTATATTGCGTTGTAAATATGAGTAAAGAAATTCGAAATAGCCATTTTGTAGGAAAGACCTCGAGACATCATTTGCCAAATGAACTGCGGTGGAGAGCTATTGGCCGGCTCGAAGCAGGCCAAAGTCAGTCAGACGTGGCACGATTCTTAGCACGGATTCCGCATCTCGAAGGTTTAGTCGAGGAAGGGATAGATTTACGACGGTTGTACAAGACCGATATTTCTGATTAACAGCATGAAAGAGTAGAACGTCTACTTCCTCTCAGCCACTGGGAGGGTTGTATCAGCTTCTACTCTGCGTAGAAGGCTTCGTGAGGGAGGTGTGTACGCTAGAAAGCCAGTAATTTGCATACCCCTAATATCACGTCACAGGAGAGAGCGGTTGAATTGAAGACGCACGCATGTTAACTGTGAAAGAAGAATAATGGAGATCCGTACTCTTCACAGATGAGTCCAGATATTGCTTGCAGAGTGGAAATGTGTATATAACTGGCGTACCCCTTGTATAGATAAATAAAATTATAGTTATAGTATAACGATGGGAATGAAATAAAACATATATATCAGCGGTTCTCAACCTTTTATGCTTCACCTACCCCCTGTAAATGTGTATGTAACTGGCGTACCCCTTGTATAGTTAGATAAAACTATAGTTATAGTATAACGATGGGAATGAAATAAAACATATATATCAGCGGTTCTCAACCTTTTATGCTTCACGTACTCCCTGTAAATGTGTATGTAACTGGCCTACCCTTGTATAGATAGATAAAACTATAGTTATAGTATAACGATGGGAATGAAATAAAACATATATATCAGCGGTTCTCAACCTTTTATGCTTCACGTACTCCCTGTAAATGTGTATGTAACTGGCCTACCCTTGTATAGATAGATAAAACTATAGTTATAGTATAACGATGGGAATGAAATAAAACATATATATCAGCGGTTCTCAACCTTTTATGCTTCACGTACCCCCTGTAAATGTGTATGTAACTGGCGTACCCCTTGTATAGATAGATAAAACTATAGTTATAGTATAACGATGGGAATGAAATAAAACATATATATCAGCGGTTCTCAACCTTTTATGCTTCACGTACCCCCTGTAAATGTGTATGTAACTGGCGTACCCCTTGTATAGATAGACAAAACTATAGTTATAGTATAACGATGGGAATGAAATAAAACATATATATCAGTGGTTCTCAACCTTTTATGCTCCTCGTCCCCCTGGAAATGTGTATGTAACTGGCGTACCCCTTGTATAGATAGATAAAACTATAGTTATAGTATAACAATGGGAATAAAATAAATCACTGACTTTGTTACTAATCTAGCAACTTTTGAGCTATCACGGCGTACAGTCGGTCAAAAAAGTATCCGAACGCTATGGTTGTATACAAAATTCAGAAAAAAATCTGGCAACGATTTTTTTTAGAAATTAATGATCTGGCAACCTTCGTGTACGGTACACGAAGGTTGCCAGATCATTAATTTCTAAAAAAATCGTTGCCAGTTGTTTTTTCTGAACTTTGTATACAACCATAGCGTTCGGATACTTATTTGACCGACTGTACCCCAAAATATTTTACCGCGTACCCGACGTTGAGAACCCTTACTCTAGGGAGACGTGTTGCTGCCCACAACCCGCCACCTGCAACAAAGGGAGAGCTTATTACTACTTTAAAGGAACAATGGTCGTTACTCCCTGCTGAGCTGATTCACAACATCATAAACAGCATGGAACATCGCTGTCGTGCCTGCATTACTGTAAGGGGTGACCACACTCCTTATTAAAGAACTTTGCCCATTGCATTCTGATACCTCATTTTTGGACAAATTCCTGTGTTATTTTTTTGACGAAAAATGTTTCTAGTGTATAATATTTTATACTATTCTAAAACTAGCATTTTAATCCACATTTCCATTAAATTTCATTAAAATCATTCATACAGATTTTGGTTATCGTAATTTTTCTGAGTTTTCCTTTATTTATGGAAACCAGTGTATTTCATCAATAACAATCTAATCCAAAATCTGATTTAAAAAGTTATTATATCTTTAAAAAGAAACAATTATCTCACAAAAAATACGTCCCCCCGCTGGTTGTAAGGGGTTAAATTATTGATTACAGTTGAAACTTCATGACCTTTCTATTTCACCACCAAATTTTAAAATTTCTAGCATAAATGCAACGTTTCCAATATTCATTTAAAATTTTGAAATTTTAAATTTTACACCTTTCGAGGACACAGAGCTTTGGAAAATTCGGAAACTTCGAATCATTAAAGTTCATGAATACCAATCTAACTCAAAAAGAATTTTTAATTTATGTGAAAAAACGAAAACGTTCGATGTTTTCATACAGACGACAAAGTGAACACATTCTCCATTTTTATTCTTCTTGAAAACGAGATATAAACTCATAAAAAACCATATTGTACAGTTGGACAAATATTGTTAAATTTATATAGAGTCCTGCTTCGTAAAGATTGGTGTTAGTGTTGGTGCAAGTGTGATCCTGCTGTGGCACATGAAGAGGGACGAATACTTCTTTTCCACAAACAAAAAAACATCACCGCAGACTTCTCTTGGCGTCTGCCACTCAGACCAGGATGCAGCAAAACTTTTCGCTCAAGCAGACCTGGATCTAGAAAGAAATCGAGGGGGGGGGGCGAAGAAACCCAATCGAGCCAAAAAGGGGGGGGGGGCAAGAGACTGGATTTCCAATGTATTATAACATTGTAACATTTCCAATGCATTATAACATTGTAACATTTCCAATGCATTATAACATTTCTGTCTCCGTTTTACGGGTTTTTAAAAAAGTTTTCTTGAAAAAAATGCAAGAAATATTTTTTGCCCCTTTCTCGCATTCTGACAGGGGCGGGGGAATGTCCTCCTTGCTCCCCAATCCCCTAGATCCGGCTCCACCCCCTCAAATTTAAAACACTCTTAAAATTGTGTTAGTGTTTAATGCAACTAATTTTAAGGTTTATTCCTATTTGTTCATGTTTAATTTTGCAGGTAATTAAAATTTAATTTCCGAGACATATGTTAGGAAATATTTATTTTTCCTTTACGTGCGGAGCAATCGGATCTGGGTAAAAATTTCGTGATATTCATAGATCAGTGCTCCTCAATACATCGCATATGTGTGGCATGATTGACCCTTCGTGACCCTAAAAATGGCATTATAAACATGTACTTTTAAAGAAAAAAATATTTTTTTCCGATTTCAATATTTGTCGCATCCTTTTTTTTGGGAAAATGGTTCAATTATTTTACCTCTGAGCAGCACATTTTTTGCATGCAATGTGCCAGGTCACAAAACGCCGAGAGCTCAGAGAAGGTGTGTGTGTGTGTGGGGGGGGGGGGGAACCCACTGTACAGTGGTTAGGAGTCAGACAGAAGTGCACAGGGTATGGCTCTCCAGCACACTGGGACCAGGGCTTAATATCCCATCCGACGGATGGCGACCTTTCCAAGGACATCGGTGTCCCCTACTGAACGAGGACAGAGCGGGGAGTTTTTCGGTGGTAAAGCTCAACGCTGGCCCAGGTGGGACTCGAACCCGAGAACTGCAGATTACGAGTTCGGTTCGTTACCGACTGAGCCACCCCCGTCCCGTTTGGCACAAGTATATTCATAATACAACAATTTTAATTTTGTCAAATATAGCAATTTGTCGAAACCTGATTTAAAGAAGGCATTTGAACTTTAAAATTATGCTCAGATGGCCAGATGTGTCTGCAAAATTATCGGTATACCTCTAAGTATAAAAATGAAAGGGAGGGAATTAAAACGCGATACAATATTAAAAGAGAGATTTGAAGACTTTCTTTATTCCTCTATCAGATGACACTTTCCAGATTTGAAATTTATTAAATGATTATGAAAACTTTCTGAATCTTTGAAGATGTTCCCAGCGGTTTATTTGCCGTTTTGCAAGTGCATACTTATCCCTGTGAAGAAGCCTTTTCACCAATGAAACAAATCAAGGACAAACCTGACGATACTCGTAGCAACAAAATTACAGCCTGATATTGGCAATTTGGCTTGGGGTGAAAACAAAAAGATTCTGTTCTTTAGTGTTTAATAAAATTCTTTACAATTTTTTGGTTTTTAATATGTGAAGTTGTACTTATATTAATGGACTAAATGGTGGAACATACTTTTGATCTGGAGAAAATGTCACATGGTACTCGCAAGGATCATGTTGAACCTCACTGGCATAGATGTTTCTCTTGTCTCATTTTCTTCATATGCTTTCTTTGTGCAGTATTATACTGGGTTGTTTTACCTCTGAGCGGCACTTTTTTGCACACCATGGGCTAAATGGCCAGGTCACAAGGAGCCCGAAGGATCAGAGAAGGTTGGGGACCCACTGGAACAGCTGTTGGGAGAGAGCCTCCCGTCAATCTAGCGTGTTCTTTAACGTGCAAGTGGGGAGAGAGATGGTAGCCTCCCGTCAATCTCCGCCATCTAGCGTGTTCTTTAACGTGCACAGGGGACGGCTTAACGTTCCATCCGACGGACGGCGGCCTTTACAAGCCCATGGGTGCCCCCAGTATTATATTGACAGATTCTTATCAGAACTCTTTAGCATGCGGTACCTGCAGATATATTGATTTGTTTTCACCATTTGAATGGCAAACGTCGACTCTAATGCTTTACGCTCACTAGGCGTAGAGGGCGAAGGGGAAATTTATTGACAAAATCCACAGGAAGGGATTCCAGTTAAGATCCCAGGTGGTGGGTCATTGATGTTTGTGACTGATGAAAGAAACGATTGAACAATGAGGCTGATTTCACTGGGACAGGAACATTTGTCCAGAGATCAAAATACCATGTCTAATGCAGAAAAATATGTTTACTCTTGTCATGGATGCTTGTTGTGTGTATCGGCATGAGACAAACCGCACAACAGCAAATCGACATCACAACACTCCGGAATGGTTACATTTGCATATATAATATGTACGATGACTTATGTACTGCATGTACCTGCTATCGTGTTTTTAGCGAGATTGTTTTTTCCATCTTCTTTTCACGTGTTGCTGATAAAGATGTTAATCATAAGATCAGATAAAATTTGCATCACCAATGTTTAAGGTCGATTGTTACTTTTTTGTTCTTCTGCATTTCGAATGATCCGCTGATCTTCTGATAAATCGACAACATCGGAAAATCAGATCTGAAACAATCTTGCTGTACTTGAATTAAGTCCTTTGAACCTTTCTCTTGCTGTCCTCGATTTGTCCCTGGTGGGATATTTACTGCCCCGAATCGGGTTCTTACGATCAGATTTGTTTTCCAGTTAGCAGCGGAAGATTGCAGCGAAAGATTGCTCCTACAGCGTGGTAGAAGAAAGAGCTGAGGAGGTGATCCAACACTTTTGGCACAAACAGGGATTATTTATTGGGAAAAAAAATCGCACTTTATCTGAACGTGAATCGAAAACACCGAATGGGAAATTTATATTTCACCAGGAAACAAATTGCAAAAAGCAATTTTTTTGTTTAAAAATATCCATTTCAGATACATGTTAAAAGTGATGATCATCATCACAGGGGATTTTAAAATATGGCCACTTTGAAGGAGAGAAGAAGAAATGGTCTTTGGACCCTGGGTATCCCCGAATTCTTACAGCATCTGTATCTCAACGTATTTCTTTTTCAATTTAAACAATATCGGAATGCTTATGGTACTTAAAGAATATCGGTATGCTTCGTGGGTCAACCTTATTTGCCAATTGAAGGACCTGAGAAGCACTTTTTTTGCATGCAATGGGACAGGTCACAAGGACGCCGAGGGTCCAGAGAAGGTGGGGGGGGGGGGCAGGGACCTACTGTTGGGTCTGCCATATTTAACCGTTACAAATGGCCCACCCCCCGACATACCTAAAAAAACGAATTGCTGTGTTTAAGGACTGAAAATGAAGATCTGTTTTACTTAAAGAATATATAAGTATGTTCCGAAGCCGAAAAAACTTTAAGAATCGCTGCTCTAGAAAGTAACCTTTTTTTTCTTGACGTAGCAGCGCCATTGGTTATTGTTGATTATTCCAAATTTAAGAAGACCCCTTTCTATTGTCACTCAATGAACACATAGAATATAAAAATTCGATGCATCTAATAATGGATTCATTTAGGAAGAAATATTTAAAGTGGAAGTAAAAAAAAACTTTTTAGAAGCCATCTCGGTGGTTGAGTGGTTAGCGTACTTGTTACTGATCAAAGAGTCCCAAAATTTCTTGTGTTCTTTTTCTTCTGAAGTCTCGCCTTCCTCACAGATCTTCTCTGTGGCGTGTTATAGTAAATGACTTCTGTCAAACCTCTGTGGCAAGTAGCTGCTTGGGAGATAACTCTTTTTAAAAACGATATCGTAGATACAATAATAGTATATACAGGGTGATTCAAAAGTCTCCATAGATAGGGAAAAATGGACACTTTATTCACAAAGCATGCTCTATATGGGTACAATTACATTGGATGCGTCTCTCCCACAAATGGGAGAGACGCATATTAACTATCTCGAAGGCTTTCCTCTAGATGGTCCATGTTTCGTACCTTCGCCGGGTACACTATGACATTCAAGTGCCTCCACAAGTAATATCAAGTGGGCTAGGTCTTGGGACCTCGGAGGCCACTCCATGGGACCACGGGGAACAATCCAGTAACCCATAAAACTGCTGATCCAACCAACGGTGCATGCAGATAATACCGTAATGGGGTGGCGCCCCGTCTTGCTGAAAGTACGCCGGGAATTCCCTGCCCTCGTTCAGCATAGACGGCATGACTGTGTCTTGCAACATGTTTAGGTACATTTCAGCATTCAGATTGATGTCAATGAAAACAGGCCGACAATTTTGTTGCCCCACATCCACTTCATCTGTTTTCCAGCGCCTTGCATCTTTGAAGGACTCATCCAGTGCGGGTTGGTTTCACTCCAATAACGTAAGCTTTGACGATTAACTTCTCTATTAACATAAAAATTGGCTTCATCTGTAAACAGGATCCAAGCCGAGAAGTTTGCGTCACCGTCCAATTAGTTTGTTGCCCATTCACAGAATTCCAGCCATCTATCCGGGTCGTCTTTGCTAAGATGCTGCGACATTTGCATTTTGTATGGATGCCATTTGCACTTTTCCATGATGCGGACGATACTCGCTGGGCTGACATCGCTTTCTGCAAACAACCGTTGTGTGCTTTTTTGGGAACTCTTTTCAAACGCTGCCAGCACCATGGTCGATGTGCCTTCATTGGTGGATGTTTGTGGACGGCCATGTCTCGGTTGGTCTCTAACACTTCCAATCTTGCGGAACTTCTCAATAAATTTAGCAACAGGGTCGTGTGTTGTGTGCCTGCTGGGGGCGTGCCTTCTGGGGGCGTGTCTCCTGTGGAATTCCTCTGCAACCTTGCGACGGCTTCTTGATTCGACCACGAGAATGATCTCCATAGCTCTTCTTTAGACAAAGGCGTTTCAGAACGGCACCTAAAAAATTAAATAATTCCCTATGTGTGGAGACTTTTGAATCACCCTGTAGTGTATGTAATGCAAATGATAAGTTTTTTATTTTAAGTTGTGATAGGTAAATATTGTAATTATTGTATTGTGTCTTTTACAAGGAATTGTATTATGTCCTTAACAAGAGTATGTATGTGACGGCAAGTGTGTGTGCGTCGGGGAGGGATTCATACACCCTCATGAATAATCACAATAAATTAGAAAATACTTAAGTTTATTCACTCTCTCTCTCTCACACACACACTTATATTTAAATAATAATAATAAAAAACTGAAAAATGAAAAATAATGTGGAATGAAGCAATATTACAGTCGGCCCGTATTAACTGCAGTTGCTACCCAAAGTGATACTTACGGAGGAGCTCTTTGATATCAATCAGCGCACAATGAAACATTTTCTTGACGATACGCTTCGGTTTTAAGTCTGTGTTTTTTTTAAGCAGTTTTTATTCATTTAATCATTAAAAATGGCTGATGAAAGGAAAGGTGAGTTCATGGCCGGACTTCGGTAGAAGCTAACTAGGCTATAGTTTAGGGCCTCATGATATGAGGGGCTTCAACAAAAAAAGTCGCTTCAAGTTTTACTTAGAGCCGTTTCGAATTTGTATTGGTAGTTGTAAGTCAGAGGTTTTTATAGTATTGTGTAATATAGATAATTCCCTTTGATCAGAATAATAAATATATATTTTCATTTTCCAATTTTTGGACCCTACATAAGGGCCTCAGAAGTTCAAAGTCCTGTGCTGGGTGATTGCTCTGTGAGGTTATAAGGCAACATAGAGCAAATACTATTGCATAAGAAGAGAGAAGAAATGGTTAAATTTAGTGAAAATGGACTCTGAAATTACAAGGCATTTGTACCCTGCTGATACAATTCCGCAAACATCTGTATAAAATAAATTCTTTATGTGATATTATTATAATAAGCCGTCCTGTGGCCGAGTGGTTAGCGCGCTTGGCTACTGATCTAAGGGACCTGGGTTCGAGCCCCAGATAAGGCATGGATGTGTGTGTTGTTTTTCTGCTGAGGTCCTGCCATCCTCACAGACCTTCTACTACGGCATATAAACTGACAGGCTCCTGTCAGACCTCTGTGGCAAGCAGCTGCTTGAGGGGGTATTTATTTATTTATTTTTATATATTATAATACACTCTCAGGATTTAACCTGGCGTTGGTTGGGTTTTATGTAGTAGCTGATATACCCCACGTCAGAAGCTTTCAGTTGACATAAAACTCATTACGATAGATCCTAGAGAGATTTCCCTCCAGCTTCTATTTTTGGGAGTAGAAAGGAGGCGGCAGAATTTCAGAAAACTGATGACACTCCCGACATCAAGAGCTTTCAGATATTACTCGTTAGCCTCGCAATGTTTTACGAGCTTACAATTAGAGAGATTAACTACAGAGAAATATTGGGGGGCAAACCCTTATAAGTTGCCTAAATGCATAATCAAAGGAAGCAGAGTATCAAATTCAGTGATGGTGTTTCATTGTTTAGGAAAAATTCTTTCGTTGTTTTATGCGGGGGCGGGATAAAATCTGGGGAATCAAATCCTTACGTTTAGGCTGCATAGAGAATTCGGTGATCATAGTTCTTACAATTTAATAAAAATCTCTCCCTGCTTTTTTCCGCGGGTGGGGGGTCGAGGGGTAGAAATATTGGGGGCTAAACTCTTACTTTGCCCTAAGTTACGGTTAGAGAAAGCTGCACACCGAATTTAGTGGTCCTTCCTCTTACCGTTTAAGAATCAGTTCATACCCTGTTTTTTGGGAGAAAGCCTTTTAATGGGGTGGGAAGGAACAAATGTTGCTAGTTGAAAACCTCGCGTTGTTCTACGTCAGGCTCGGATGTAGAAAAAAATCTGGGGAAAGCGGGTGGGTGAGCAAGAAACACAATAGAGGCAGAAAAATATAAAACGGGGGAGGTGCAAGAGACTGGATTTGTAATGCAGTTTAACGTTTTCACCTCCGTTTTACAGGTCTTAAAAATTTTCTTAAAAAATACATTAAATTTGAATAATAATAAATAAGTTTTATAATTTTTTTTGCATTATTACCCTTACTAGCTTTTTGAAGGTGGCATGGCATTCTTGCTTCCCCTCTAGATTCCGACCTGGTTTAAATTACAATGAGAGGAAGCTATTTAGCGATTTTTGGTTCTCTTGCCATTTAGGGAGAGTTCTTGATCAAACAAACTTTCAAATAGATATGTAAACGTACTTATGTGAGCCGATCCTTGTAGTGATCCCGATCTCTGAAAGTACAGGTGATGCTTGGAATAGTTGTTTCGCAGTGATAAGTACAGGTGATGCTTGGAATCGTTGTTTCGCAATTTTGCATAGATTGAACCACTATTTTCAGATTTTCATAATGATCCACGTGTTTAGGACATTTTTTTAGTTCGGCAAAAGCGCGCCTGCAATAGTGTCTCTTTTAGGCAATGCCTACGACAATACCTATTTGACATAGGTGCTTGGCAGAGTTTCAACAAGATGTGTGCGAAAGAATCTCGCGCCGCTTCCTTAAATATTGAATCGTTGCTGCCATTTTTAATGCATTTGAGTAACCTACAATTTCCTCAATACTTGACTGATTCGTCCCAAATTTCTTACACTGGTTTCTCCCGTACCACCCGAAGTTGAGTTAAAATTCAAGAGTCTAGCTGTAACAGAACCCATTTAGAACCTCGGATATTCTTTCTTACCATTTCTATTTGGAATTTTAACACTTCTTCCCCTCCCACCCCCTCACTTCCCATATACTTGACCAGCTAGTCCTAAATTTCTGCTACGGTTTTGTTGCTCCTACCTGTTGCTTTAAAAAATAATCCCCACTTCTGATAGAACACGAGTTGGAGATTAAAACCATTCTTATTTTTTCATTTTATTTGGGGGGGGGGAAGAATAGTTTAAGGGATCCGTTATATTTAAACACGAAATTTATCGCATTAAAACTTCAAGTCTCTACCTGTAACAAAACCCAATTTAGAAACTTGGAGCCCCTTTTATTCCTCATTCTTTTGAATTTGCCATTTCGATTTTCAGTTCTCCATCGTCAAATATCGACTGGTTGCATCATGCTAGTTTCTGAAAAAAAAAGAAAAAAAATCAGATCAATGCAAAAATCAGAATGCAGCCTCATTACTTTCAGCAATTATTTATAGAGGAATATGCAGGACTTGTGGCTTAGATGGGAAGTCGTAATTTTGGGGATGACTGATCCAATTCAGCGTCTTGCGATGGATCCAAGGGAGAAAGTGTTAGTGCATTTTATCTCCCCATTTTTATTTAAACATCGAATATTACGAAGAAGTTTTTAAACACTAATTTTAACAATCTTATTGTAATTTGTATGTGAATTGGTAGTGATTAAGCACGTTATTGTATTCATTATCTGTTCCAGTTGCATATCAGATCCTTGGCCAAGGACTTAATCTTTCATTATACATCCATGCCCCGTTTCTCATCGCTAGGGTTGAGAATTTTTCGTGAGAGAAAAAAAAGGTGAAGTTCGTGGAGAAATCGCCTTGAAAAAAGGACAAAATTCGTGGGGATTTCGCTTGTCAAGAATTATACAATTGGCGCACCTTTTAGTTGTCAATCATATATATTATATAGAAAACTTTAAGTATTTTACATACGATAAACTTTACATATTTGTCGCGAAAGTCAACAAGGTAAATGATAACTGAATCCATGAAAGGATGTAAAAAAATTGGGGGCTTTTCATGCTGTCTGCTGTTTAATCAAATAATGTGCATTTCTAACATTGATATTCATTAGTTTGGAGAATCC
Organism: Ryuthela nishihirai; assembly: GCA_038380435.1. Lineage (NCBI taxonomy): Eukaryota > Metazoa > Arthropoda > Arachnida > Araneae > Heptathelidae > Ryuthela > Ryuthela nishihirai. Next base: position 12,146,225 of record JAWZYU010000021.1, on the reverse strand, counting down.
ATGTACCTTAAGCACGGAACTCTAATAGATTTTTTTAAAATAATTAAATGCAAATTTTCGCATGAAATTTTCATCATGAGAATGGGAAATATCTTTATAACAAAAGTTTTTTCACTTTACATTGTTACGGTTATGCTCAGATTTTTCCTATGCCCGCTCAGATCTCTAAATTAGCATAACACTGTTATCTGTCTGACATCATCATTAACGACTTCTAGACAAACAATCATTTGTCTGAGCATACGTCTGGAGGAAGTTCTTTGTTATCTGCTATCTGCGGAACAATGCCTAAGTGGAAAAACAGCAGAAAAACAAAACGATTCCTTTTGCACACTTGGAACTTTACGAGGCAAATGGGAGACTGAACCTTTTGAGGTTCATGTTTCTTCGAAAACATTTATCAGGCAGAGGGGAAAGCTTCTTGACTACCTTGGCTTGACAACATGTTTTCGTATAACGGACATTAAGAAGTCTTTGCAGAATTGTTTCAAATTTCAAAAGTTGTTTACAATATACGCGAAAAACATCTTATATGACTCATTTTCAATTGCTAATGAAATCGTGGGTATAAGTTCTTCAGATTTCATGCGGTCGGTCTGACCTCTGTCTCAGCGATCTGGTGGTATGGTACCAGCGTCGCCAATCATACGGAATTTTATGTATAGTCGGAGGAAAAACAAAAAAAAATATTACGAGACCTGTAATCTACTTGAAAAACATTTCAAAAGGTTTAAAAGGATTTGCTTAGTTTATAAATATATGAGCTTAAGTAATAGAAAAGAAATAATTTGTAATTTATTACTTTCTTCTGTCACATATGTTAATAGGCTTCAAATTAATTTCAGAGTGAGAGATCATTTTAGTTTGCATGTAGTTCAATGTTGCTCATTGTTTTAGTCACAATGCATGCGTTACAAAATTTTCGAAAACGAAGCTTAAGAACAAGTGGAAACATCATACACTGGTTTCTATAAATTAAGGAAAACGAAGCTTAAGAACAAGTGGAAACATCATACACTGGTTTCTATAAATTAAGGAAAACTCAGTAAAATTATGATAAACAAAAAACTATATGAATGAATTTAATGAAATTTGATGAAAATATGAATTACAATGCTAGTTTTAGAATGGCATAAAATATTTTGCACTAGAAACATTTTTCGTCAAAAAAAAACACAGGAATTTGTCCAAAAATGAGGTGTCAGAATGCAATGGGCAAAGTTCTTTAATAAGGAGTGTGGTCACCCCTTACAATAATGCAGGCACGACAGCGATGTTCCATGCTGTTTATGATGTTGTGAATCAGCTCAGTAGGGAGTAACGACCATTGTTCCTTTAAAGTAGTAATAAGCTCTCCTTTGTTGCAGGTGGCGGGTTGAGGTCAGCAACACGTCTCCCTAGAGCATCCCACACATGCTCAATCGGATTTTGGTTGGGAGATCGAGCCGGCCACTCCATGAGCATAATGATCTCCTCTTGAAGGTATTGTTCCACTAGTCGAGTTCTGTATGGACGTACATAAGAGTCCAGGCAAGGCCGGACTTACGAATAAGCTAACTAAGCTACAGCTTAGGGCCTCGCAACATTATGGGCCTCAGAAAAATGCATTTCAAATTTTATTGTTACGAAAAAAAAATAGGTCTTTGTATCCACCTAAGGAAATGCCACCCCAAATACACACGCTACCTCCGCCGTAACTGTCTCTTTGACGGATGTTACTGGGATGATAGCGGGTACCTCATTCTCTCCATATCAAACAATGTCCGGAATCACTCTGCAAGCAATATCTGGACTCATCTGTGAAGAGTACGGATCTCCATTATTCTTCTTTCACAGTTAACATGCGTTCGTCTTCAATTCAACCACTCTCTCCTGTGACGTGATGTTAGGGGTATGCAAATTACTGGCTTTCTAGCGTACACACCTCCCTCACGAAGCCTTCTACGCAGAGTAGAAGCTGATACAACCCTCCCAGTGGCTGAGAGGAAGTAGACGTTCTACTCTTTCATGCTGTTAATCAGAAATATCGGTCTTGTACAACCGTCGTAAATCTATCCCTTCCTCGACTAAACCTTCGAGATGCGGAATCCGTGCTAAGAATCGTGCCACGTCTGACTGATTTTGGCCTGCTTCGAACAGCCCAATAGCTCTCCACCGCAGTTCATTTGGCAAATGATGTCTCGAGGTCATTCCTACAAAATGGCTATTTCGAATTTCTTTACTCACATTTACAACACAGAATAACGATCCACTCCAAAATATCCGTTTTTATGCCGCTATCCGATTACACAAATTGATGCAACCTAGACTAATTTGTATACGATATGCTCACTCGGCATTATTTTACTGGTTACATGAACAAATTTGGTGAGGATCGCAAAATGTTTTGGCCAATTATCGGAATTTTTCTCATTTTTCCTTAATTTAAGGAAACCAGTGTATTAAGGATAGAGCGAAAAAAAAAAATCCGTCTCTCTTTTCCCAGTTATTTAAACAAGTGTTGCAAAAATCGTCAACGCATAAGGCATCTTTCGCACAGTACATACTCCCAGTGTTGCCACTTCTCACGTAAGGAAATAAATTAGACCAACTTTTAACAAAAGCGTTTTGGCATAAAAATAATACATTTTTTTTAAGAAAGAAAAAAATTTTAATTATTCAATAGCGGTTTAAAAAGCAAAAATAAAATGGAAACGACAGTTTTTTTGGTTAAAAAAATCAAATTGAAAATTTTCCAATTGAGACCACTGCTTAAATGTTGCTTGAAAAAGCTAAGTTGGAAACACTGCATACTTACCCTTTTACGAAAATATTTTGAAGAGATTGTGTCATTTTCGCATTTCGAAAATGGTTTTAAATGACTGCAAATTCCAGTAAAGCCAATCTGATCAGTATATGACTTAAGACCTTTAAAGAGTCTTTTTTTTACTTAAGAAAGTTTACTTCGAAACGGAAAAAGGAAGTCAAATTTCGACCTGGGTCGCAGCGGGAGGCCATTGGACGGGCGATGCTCGCCGCTTACGAAAACGCACTCTGCTTCTCTATTAATAATAATAATTGCATGAGTTTTTAACAATCTTAAAAGGTTTTCTGAGATTATTCGCATTCTCCGATCCTTGTAAAGCTTTCAACAAATTCATATTTTGCTCTTTCTCGGTAAAAAAAAATGTTTCCAACATTAAATGGCGTCCACCTAGTGCGTATTTAGACGTATTTTTTTCAGACGACTTTAAAATTACTTGAGACTGGATGAAGGGAATTTCAAGTTTATATTAAGTTTAATAAATGATAAATGCATCAAGCAATTCCACCAAATGAACGTCTAATTGCCACCCTGAGGTTCCTTGCTATTAAACAATATTATAATATTGTTTACGTTTCTTTGTGGCGATTGCTGAGCAAACTTTCGGATATCTTATACGAGAAACATGCCGGGTGCTGTTTTTGCCACGCTTCACATAAGAAAAAGACAAAAGAAGGAACCACAAGATAATCGTTCTCCTGGAGTAAGTATACCTTGGTACGGTTTATCGAGGGACGAGGTGAGGATGTGATGCACCGATAATCAATCGGCTGAACTTTAATCAAACAGATTTTTATTACGATAAATCGTCCAAAATAATTTATTTTCGAGCGATACTGATAGAAATATTGGGCGATTTTTTGTTGTCGGGCGATCAATTTGTCAAATCGACTGATGCACTGCTTTCGCTTTTCAAAATCTGGTCACGTGATTTATGGTAGAAGTTGTACAGTATGGGTAGCTGTTGCCTCGAGCTTCACTTTGTCAGAATTCAATTTTGCCTTTTCTCTTTTGGACTTCACAAACCATGCTGAATGTTTTATTCATTTATTACGGAAAATAACTGACACATTTGATTAACCTAAAACTTTAAACATGTTTATGCAATTTGCGCTGAAAGTGATGTCACGTCCGTTGAACGAGTTTCAGTCTAGAATCATTTACAAACTCCTAAATAGTTTCAGTTTTAAGATCGACTCTTTTTCACGGGCGATGAGGACACGACAGAAACTGCTATTTAGTGAGCACAGTAGGATTTCAATGTGATGATGGCTGGTCTCGTTTTGACAGACACAGCGCTTCGAATTTAGGTATCCCTGAAGAAAAATATAATCTCAAAACATATTCCGAATTGAATTTATTTTTGTATTTGGTTTTAAGTGTGACAAGAAAATGCCTTCTTGCACAAAAAGGTAAGCGAAAACGGCAATAAAAAATTACAGAAATATTATTTCGCTGTGTTTATTTTCACTACGGACGCCAATATTTTAATTTTTTTGTCGAACTCCGTAGAAGATTTTACCAACGTTCTTGGGGGGTTCACGAATCACAGGCTAACAGTGATGCAAAATATCGGTGGACAAGGAACAGCCGGAAGGCTGTTTGCCCCTTCTCCACCCACAGGAGCGAACTGAACATCTGCCATCCCTTTCCAAGTTTTTCTTAGCTTTTGATGATTAATATAGCTAAAATTAATGTCATTTTAAAAGAAACTGAAAATCATCTTGCTGAAAAAAAAGTCTTATTTAACTCGACCAACCTATGGTCGTTAGTTTATTCGCAAATTTGCCCCCCCCCCCTTCTAAAAAATACCACCCGGTGCGATAGTGCCCTGCCAAAATATATCCTGTTGTTTCCCTCCCTCTCCCCATTTCCGGAGCCTGCGGATGTCCTTGATGATGATGACGTCACCTGACATGTAATATTTGGATATTGGCTTTGAGCAACAGATGTCGGAACACGTGTTATGACACTGATCACTATCAGAAAACAGAAATAACAACTAATGAGCGAGAACAAAATTTGAAAGGGCGTGAAAAGAGGGAACGAGGTGGGGGGGAAACAGAGGGGACTGAGGGTTTGGTTGGTAGGAAAAAAAGATATCCAGATGTTCTTTAAAAACCTCGCACAAAAGGAATATTGTGTTAGGTTTCTAGTCTGTAACAAAAACAGTAGTTAAAAGTACAAATTTAAAAGGTATTTAAAAAACTCAAAACTTTTTCAGGTATGAAAAAGGTAAGAAAATAATAAAATTCCGGTTAAAAAATTCAATAAAATAATTTTATTCATTTCAATTAGCTTCAGCAGAAAAAATATGAATTTGTTTTCATGGTAAACTGAACTTTTAAGCATAAATTTTTTCAAATCTAACTCTTTTTATACATTTTTTCATAGGGGCGAAATTACCATTAGTGCAATATACGGGATCCCCATAGGGTTGGGGCCCTCATTTTATGTTAAATGATAGGACCCAGCGCGATCTAGATTCTCCAATGTTTCTGCATAAGAAACAAGAGCAGATTTCTTTGCATAAGAAACAAGAGCAGATTCTTCTGCCAATGCTCCAAGGATCCAAAAACAGATCTAAGGGATAAACTACTAGATTCTCCAATGTTTCTGCATAAGAAGCAAGAGCAGATTTTAACCACTTCTGATGAATTTCGAACTACGCTCTAAATCAGAGTCCAAATCCATTACTTTCTGGCTTTACTCTGGCTTGGTTTCTAGAATCTAGCAGTCCTTCAATCCAGAAGTTGAATTTTTTTAAATTTTTTGCTCCACAGTTGGTCTTATTTTTCTTTTCTGTAAATACGCTCTATTATATATCTTCTCCCAACTTATTCCCAACAAATATAGAAATCCTCCTAAACTTCCGCAGGAAAACGAAGTCTCTCGAAATTTCATCCACGTGAATTGAATAAAAAACAGATCTAAGGGCTAAACTACTATTTTGGGAACATTGACTTTGATATTCACTTCAAAGTTGCAGTGGTTTTAAATGAACCATTATCACTTTTGGTAATCGTGTTCCATCAGATACAATATTTACAATATGTCAAAAAGTAATTAGAAATTATACGAAAAAGGAAACAGGAGAAGGAAAATACAGGCGATGTTTATTAGCTAGGAAATTTCTTTTAGTTTTGAATATACCGGGTTGAAACACATTGCGTATTATCCCTCATTTTGGTAGTAAAATGTAAACCGCGCAATTTCTATATAAATCATAGAATAAAAGTGTATTTTCATGAATGTACCTGTTTCATAGCAATAGGTTTTCGGCACTGAGAATGCCTAACAAATAAGTAACTAATTGTGGCTGAATGAGAGAGGTTATGGTCCTAATATTAACTATGACGTAGAAGTGGTAGAGGTCTGAAAATTTTGCACCTAGAAGTAATTTGGGTCGTTGATCTCTGGAAAAATCCGAAGTTTCAGATGCGATGTCTCTTTTAAGATATCGGTGAAATGTAGGTCAAACAGTTTTTTAAGTGTGCTAGGAAACATGAAAATTAGTGCTTAGGGCAATTTCCGGGTTGGGTTGTTTTACCTCTGAGCGGCACTTTTTTGCACACCATGGGCTAAATGGCCAGGTCACATGGATCCCGAAGGCTCAGAGAAGGTTGGGGGAGGGGACCCACTGGAACAGCTGTTGGGAGACAGATGGTAGCTTCCCGTCAAGGCCATCCAGCGTGTTCTTTAACGTGCACAGGGTATGGCTCTCCCGCACACGGGGCCACGGCTTAACGTCCCATCCGACGGACGGCGGTCTTTCCAAGCCCATCGATGTCCCCTACTGACCGTGGGCAGGGCGGGGAATTTTGCGGAGATAAATCTCAACGCTGACCCAGCTGGGATTCGAACCTGGGAACTACAGATTACGAGCCTGGCCTGCTACCGACTGAGCCACCCCCGCTCCGCAATTTCCGGTCCTACATCTCAGAAATGTTATGAAAATTTATCATCCAATGGGTCCCTCGCAGTCAAAGGTAAAATTTCGATCTACATATATCAGAAAGATGAAAATTGGTTCCTAAAGGTATTTCGGATTGTATATCTCGGAAAGGTTAAGAAATTTCAGATGTGTCGTTCAAGGTCAAATAGGAGTCTGAGTGATAGCCAAGGAATCAGGAGCTACCCACCGTTTCATTACTAGTATTTACATTTACACTGAGTTGGCTTTGCATTAGCAACAATCCCTTGTGTAGCAATGGACCGGTCTGTGGCGATGCAGATGGCTGAAGGTCGGGAACGGCAGATAGGAGCATTGCGGGAATCAGTTTCGCGTTTCTACTTTGAGGAAGAAGGGATCGGCTTCATCATCTTGCTGACTTTGAACATGGTATGATTGTGGGTACACGATGTTCAGGTGCCAGATCTCGAGAGTATGGTGAACTGCTCCCATTCCGTGGTGTCACAAGTCTACCGAGACTGGCTCAACAGTGGTCGAACAACCAGCCAAAGATCACTTGTGGGACAGTCGATGGCCATGATGAGTCACTACTCATCATGGCCATCGACACATATCACTACATGTGTCCTGCCTTGGGACTCAGCAGTAACATAATACAGTCGCTCAAAAAAGTATCCGGATACTTTTTTTGAGTGACTGTATCTTTGCCCAGCTAACCACTCAATACAACTTTGGAATGTCAAGACCAATATCCACATGGACAATGCACTGGACATTTAGCCTTTATGGGATTTGACAGTCGCCAGCTATCAAGGATCCCCATGCGTACTGCGATATATAAGAAACTGCTCTTTGCATGGGCATGTCAGCACCAACGCCGAACTACTAACCTATGGAAATCTTTCATCTAGTCGGATGAATCCCGTTTCCAACTCCATCATGCTAATGAGAGTGTTCGCATTTGAAGAAAGCAACATGAGGTCATGGAACCAGGATGCACTGTAGGTGTTTGTCAGGCTGGAGGAGGTGATGTTATGATTTGATGATTATTATCATCGAATACCCTGGGTTCACTGATCACAGTGAATCAATAGCACCGACTACCTTTTTATCATCGTCTACCAAGTACACCCTTGTAACCTTCACAATGACAGTGTATCCAGACAACACCAGAGTCTCTCAGCAAGAAAATGGACCATGTCATAGGCCCAGCAGGTTACAAACTAGTTTCAGAAACATGATAATGAATTCTTCGTCCTTCCATGATTGTCCAACCAAGTATGTTTGGGACCTATTGGAAAAGACGACTCGATGCTCCGACTCTCCAACTTGCAATATGCAAGCATTACAGGACATAAAATTTATTATGGAATAAATGAGTCGCAAAATCACAGGACGTCTTGCAACATCTTGTGAAGTCCATACCACGATGTGTACGGGATGTATTATGGACACAAATTGGGCCCACGAGGTATTAGGAAGATGTTGCTGATGCAGTGCTAACTCAATTGGATAATATGATGATGACATTACTCAGAGTAGACCTATTTTGGGAATGGGAATTCATTTTCTCCATGAGCCTACTTCAATCATCTAAAAGTATAAAAAATATTAGTAAAGTGTCCCAAAAAGTGCTTAAAAGAAACCTAATGGTGGAAAAATGTCTAACTTACGATGACTAGATGCAAAAACTGGCAACAATATGCAGGATTATAGGATTTGGAACTTTGTAGTTTAGTCTTTTTTTCAAGAAAGCAATTGAAGCTTACCGGTTATTTGGGTATCAGATTATTTACCGGTGTTTTTTCATTTGAATAATTACGCTTAATAGAATTTAATTTTGGAATAATGAGAGTCGTGAATTTGTTGTCGTTTTTTCAATGTTGAAAATCCATAAAATATACGTTTTGAAAGATTATTTTACCAACATAAATGTTGCGATATATTTATATTAAAAATTTAGCAGTTCCATATCAAATTTGCTTGAAAATATAATCGTTTACTCAACAATCTTGGGAAAATTTAATTGCAATAAAAATTAGATCGGTTTCTAGCCATGGTTTGTTTTGGCTTAATGGCAGATCCGTTATTGGTTGATTGAGCTATTTTGAAATGAACAGCGGGTTCAGAAGTAGCAGTGGTTCTGTAGAAAAACTGTATGAAGTCGGAAACAATCTGTGAATATCGGTTTTGTAGATTTCAAAGAGGATTCCTGCTTTGTTGATCGACAAAATTTGGGAATGAACGACATAATTTGTGGTTGATTTACAGGATTTAGAACTATGATAGAGAATATTTGAAAAGCAGGTTAAAATGAAGATGATTCTCTCAAATAACACTTCGTCTCCTTAGCCTATGTGTGCTCAACGATGATGCATATATTTGTGAAAAATCAATCCAATATATATATAAAGACAAAATATAGGCATTATAATAGCTTATATTTTTATGCTCATGAAATCTTTTGGTAGTAGAATCTTTAAGACATTTTGTGTTGTTTGCTCTTGAGAATAAATACTCGAAGGAGACAATAGCCTTTGAGCAGAATCCTGCTACAAAGAGATTCGTTTCGTTTCGTGGTATTTTTCGTTAGAGTGATGAACTTGTGTTTTCATTCAAGGGATTCCGATGGTAAAAATCGCAAGTTTAAAATTCTACATTCGTATTAGTTCATATATTTGTTGGGGTCTCTGGATAAACTGTAGGAGCAGGAAATTATGTTTGTGCTCTTGCCTAGTTTTCAATGCTTCATTCATTTTTAATTTGACAGAAGCACATGGAATTAAACTCTGCAAGTAACTGTCTTTCGACTAATTAAAACCAAAAGTCGTTACTTTCTCAATTATCATGCAAATAATTCTTGAAATGGAAGCGCACCAGGCTCGTAATCTGCGAGTCCCAGCTGGGTCAGCTTTGAGATTTATATGTATTACTTTTTCTGTTCTTTGAAAAGGCCATCTATTGTAGACAGTGACCTTTTCAAGTTACTCAGATTGGAATTAAACATTTTGCTTGATACACAAGATAAATTTAAAAGAATCTATTTAAAAACGAGAATAATCGAGATCATCTTGCTATTGCGAATCTGTGATTAGATTCGCCTTTAGAGAAAATATCTTCGAAGTTAGGAGCATTGAATTTGTTTTCAGCGAAGGCTTCGGCCTCGGCTTCCTCGTTTGCGAGTCAATGATCCTTTGCGATTTCTTTTTCAGCCCCAAGATCCGCCAGAAGAACGAAGCGAGACCTTCTCAACCTAGCAGACATGTTCGATGACGTCACAGGGCTCGATCCAACTGATTATATTCCGTACGGAAATTGGTGCGGTTATGGAGGACAAGGCCAAGCTGTGGACCAAATCGACAGGTAAAAGCGATATGAGGGACTAATTGTTTCCTGAATTGTTAAAAGCAAGGTTGGGTTGTTTTACCTCTGAGCGGCACTTTTTTGCACACCATGGGCAAAATGGCCAGGTCACATGGACCCCGAAGGCTCAGAGAAGGTTGGGGGAGAGGACCCACTGGAACAGCTGTTGGGAGACAGATGGTAGCCTCCCGTCAAGGTTGTCTCCCAACCTCGTCGTCAAGTGTTGGGAGACAGATGGTAGCCTACCGTATTCTTTAACGTACACGGGGCCACGGCTTAACGTCTCATCCGACGGACGGCTGTCTTTCCAATCCCATCGGTGTCCCCTACTGACCATGGGCAGGGCGGGAAGTTTTGCGGAGTTAGAAGCAAGGATAAAGGTGATGTTAATACATGTAGAATAAAGGTGCACAATATCTGTTATTTTTCCCTCTTTAGATGATAATAAATAAGATTGCTTTTGCATTTATCTCGATTACAGCGAGCATGCGCCATTAGGAAAACTCTTTGCTAAATAACGCTTTGTGCCACCAAAAGAAATCTAAAGAATCGCGGACATTGCAAACTCTCTGCCACACCCATTTGCTTTTAGTGCTCAACTAGCAGGTTAGATTCAATGTTTTACTGCCACAAGGCCAAGTTGCAAATCAAGTCCTTTGGTACGATAATAAGACTAATCATTAAACTAATGAGAGAGCTGGGGATGGAAGAAAAAACACAAACTCGAAAATATAGCTCTGAAGCTGTATGTCAAGCATAGATTTTTATCTGACCTATCAGAAAGAGAAAAAAAAACGATTGAAATTTCTGCATTCTCTATTCAGATGGATTAGAACATTGAAATAATAACATTCTTTAATAAGTAAGCGCATACGCTGAAAAACAGAAGAATAATGAAGTTTACGAGCTAAATCAATAGATAACATCCAACTGCATACTGAGTTGCACTTGTGTTGCCTAATCGAAGCCCCAATTGATTTAATGCTTAGAGATCGTAGCTACTATTTCTAAGTAGGCATATCCTTCAGTAAGTAAACTCTTATCAAGCTAGGAACAGGGCCGGAGTGAACATATTTTGGCCCCCGGTGTGAGACTCCCCCACGCTGCAACTCGATCAGTGGCAAATTACCCAATAGACAGGGACAAATTTGTTGCATGAACATTTTCCCGCAACAATAATAAAGATTAAACATTAATTTTTTGTTATATGAGAGAGAGAAATGATTTTTCAACCATTTACTAACTGTAATATTTTTTACATTTCAAACTTAATTTTAATTGCATCTATAATGATTTATTACTTTTTATCATTCGTTAAACCCAAATTACCGTTATATTTCTTCGTTATTATCATTATTGGTTAAGTTCCGTTATTAGAAGACAGTACGGCGCGAGGTCTTCTCAGTTCGTAACGATACGGGAAGACGTTCCGGACAAGGTGTTGAAGACATCCGGGTATGATAAAGACTCACAGATGTTTCGAAGCTAGTGTTATCTGCGATCGCGAGAATCGTACAATAATATTATGTATCTGATATAGATAAAAAAAAGATTCATGCTGGGGGGGGGGGGGGAAGGATGGGGTCTAAGCTTCCATTACCTCCAAATTTGTCATTCTTTGATCTCTCTGCTTTTGTCTTTATTATCTTTCTCAGAATTCTTTAAATATTTCTTCCGTCCATAGACGGGTTGGTCAATATGTTAATCCATCCCTGGCTAGGAAAAGCTTCTACTCTTTTTTCTGCAGCGAGAGAAACCTAAAGTTTAGGAAGACTATTCTTTTTTGGCAATAAGGGGCGGGGATGGCCTAGTCGGTAGTTCGGCCTAGTCGGTTCATATCTGCAGTTCTTAGGTTCGAATCCTAGCTGGGTCAGAGTTGAGATTTATCTCCGCAGAACTTCTCGCCCTGCCCTCGGTCAGTAGGGATAACTGATGGACTTGGCAACACTACCGTCCATTAGATGTGAAGTTAAACTGTGGCTCCGTATGCGGAGAGATACACGCTGGATGACCTTGACGGGAGGCTACCATCTGTCTCCTAACAGCTGTCCAGTGGGTCCCCTCCCCCAACTTTCGCTGAACACTCGGGGTCCATTTCAATTGTCCTTGTGACCTGGCCCTTTAGTACATCCATACAAAATCCTCATGCAGTCATGGGCTACGCAGGTCCAACCAGACTTTAATTTTACCCTCCAGACATGTCTGTTCTGAGCTGCAGCTGCTGCATTTGGCCTCTCTACGCCAATTCTAGCAAGGTCCTGTTTGACACTATCTGCCCATCGCTTCCTAGGTCACCCCTCTTTTTCTGATACCCTTAGGTACACTGTTCATAATCCTGTTTGACAAACTGCAGCTATGCATACGGGCAACATGGCCAAACCAACGCAGTCTCTCTCTGCACAATATGCTGCTCAAAAGAGGTTAATGACTCCTTCTTCTAACCTCATCATTACTTACAAAATCAAACCACCTAATGCCCAAGATACTGCATAAGCATCTAGAATCAAAGGCATCAAGTTTCTTCTTATCCTGCTTACAAAGGGTTCATGTTTCGCTAACATAACTGCCTTTAGAAAGAACCAAATTATTATGCAGCCTAATTTTTAGATGTACATGTCTATATTTCTACTCTCCATAGATCCTTAAAAGTCCCAGCAGTAATCCCTATTCTTCTATTTATCTCATGCCGCACATCACCAGTATCTATTACATAGCTCCCAAGAAAATTAACTTGAGACACTTGCTCAAGAGTGCAGCCATTCAATGCAACTGAAACGCCATCTCCCTGACCAATTTTCATCAACATTTTTAAAAATAGATGTAATAACAGCTTTGGTAAAATCCTTAGAAACAACACCTTTATCATAAAAAATATTCAAAATGTCAGTCAGCCATGTGACAACACAAATGTTCCCAGCATTTCAGTGGTAATTTCATCCACCCCTGGGGATTTAAGCAGTTTTAATTTAGAGATAGCCAAAATGACTTCGGAATGTGATGTAGGGCCATTATTAAAGCCACAAGTGCATCTCTCCTTATTAAAAACAATGGGAGTAGAAATAATCACATTATTTAGAACATCTCTGAAATGCTCAGCCCATCTATCCATCACAGAATCCTTACCTTCAACTACCTTGCCGTGTTTATCCCTCAATCCCTGTGTACCTGCCTGTTTCTTTCCACACAAAACATTAACTAACTGGACAGCTCTCTGCTGTTGTGCTGTCTAACTGCTTCCTCTGATTTACCAGCCAAGCTATCAAGCCAAAGATTCTTGTCAGATGTTAACTGATCCATTAAATGCTCATTAAGCTCGTTGTAATGCCTTCTGTTAGGACTAGTAGGGTGTTGATTCATATTAATCCTGCACTTCCTTCTTTCAGAAATAAGTTCCATAGCCTTATCACTCAAATAATTTTGTTTCCTCTGTTCCCTTTTACCCAAAAGAGTACTATTGATTTCAAGAAAAGCCTGTTTAAACTGATCCCATTCTTTCTCAACTTCAGCAGTAAGCAAACCACGATTGTCATAATGACTAACTAGCCTATCATGGTGTGTTTTGGCTATATCTGGATCTTTCAGGCATTCAGTGTTAGAGCTAATTTTTTAACCTTAGCCATTTCTTAAGTTTCAGCTGAAAAACCCTTTCGACCAGGTAATGCTCAGACTCCATTGGAACAACAAATGCCAAAGGGACTTAAAACTTCTGCCCAAAGATTAGAGTCAGTACCAACTTTAGCATTGAAGTCACCTAGCACAAGAGAAATATCTCCTTTCTTCAAAGAATTCAAAATATCCTGAAACTGGCTGTAAAGCGTATCTTTCTCATTCTCATCATGAGTCGTCAGTGGGGGCATAACAGCAGATAACATTCAAGTCTTCAATGCTTGTCTGAAATTTTGCTGTAAGGAACCTTTCATTAATGCACTCATATCCTAGAAGAGCATCACTAGCATGTCTGCTGAGCAGCAGACCCACGCCTTGGTGATGCTTTCCATCCTCCTTCCCTGTAAAGAGAAATTTAAAGTTATTTTTAAGTATCTCACTTTTACCTGTCCATCTGGTCTCTTGCAAGCCTAGACTATCTAGGTTAAAACGCTGGAATTCCTGCGTGAGGACATCAAGAGAATAATCTCTATATGACGTCCTCACATTCCACGTACTTGCAGAGAGAAAACGATCAGTAGGATTTTTAAAGAAACTAGGTTTATTGAAAGAGGAAGGGCCAAAAGTATCAAAAAGCCACCTGATCGCAGGCATGGGGCAAAGACCTGTCCCTCCTCCGCTAAAGGCTGAAGTCACCGATGCTAGTAGGAACTTCATGCACCACCTTTTCAAGTGGATCTTTTCAAGAGCCGTATAATCTGCCTGAGACACATTACTCCAGTTTAGGATTGGACGATTCCCAACTAGCTAAGTATGCACACATTTAAGTTAGCACACTATGTGCAAAAAAGTGCTGCTCAGAGGTAAAACAACCCAACCCAAATGACAAACATTTAATCTTAACCACAAAATATGTGAAAAAAAAACCAACTACCAGGATCTCCAAGTAACGCGTTAGATGCTCTATCAGTCGGTTTAGTCCGTAACGAATCACGTTTGCTAGGCAGATGAATCTTTTTTATTAGAGTATCGAGTTTTTTTTTAATAGGCTGACAGTGTGCACTCATATTTGAGGCGGGGGTGCTCAGTCAGTAGCGCGCCAGGCTCGTAATCTGTAGTTCCCAGGTTCGAGTCCCAGCTGAGTCAGCGTTGAGATTTACCTCCGCAAAACTCCCCTCCCTGCCTAGGTCAGTAGGGGACACCGATGGGCTTGGAAAGTCTGCCGTCCGTCGGATGGGACGTTAGCCGTGGCCCGTATAGGGAGACCCATACCCTGTGCACGTTAAAGAACACAATTGATGGCCTAGACGGGAGGCTACCATCTGTCTCCCAACAGCCAGTGTTCCAGTGGGTTCCCTTCCCCAACCTTCTGTGAGCCTTCGGGGTCCATGTGATCTGGCCATTTAGCCCATGGTGTGCAAAAAAGTGCCGCTCAGAGGTAAAACAAACCAACCCAACTGCACTCATGTTTATTATACTACTGCATTCTTCCCAGCCTGATAACATTTCTCAGAATGTTATGTATAATTTCTTGAACGGTTGTTGCTTTACTTTTGTGCGACACTTTTTTGCACACAATGGACTAAATGGCCAGGTCACATGGACTCAAAGGCTCAGAGAAAGCCGGGAAAGGGACCCACTAGGTAGCTGTTAGGAGACAGATGGTCGTCTCCCGTCAAGGCTACCCAGTGTGTTCTTTAACGTGCACAGGGTATAGCTCTCTAGCATATGGAGCCACGGCTTAATGTCGCATCCGACGGACGGCGGCCTTTTCAAGCGTATCAGTGTCCTCTACTGACCGTGGTCAGGGCGAGGAAATATTCGAGATAAATCTCAACTCTGACTCAACAGGGACTCGAATTTGGGAACTGCAGATTACGAGCCTGGCGCGCTACCGATTGAGCCACCCCCCACCCCCGCTCAGAGGTGAATCAACCCAAACAACAACCTCGGCAATAGATCAAAATAAAAAGAAGATAAATTTTGCTCTTAGATGCAGGCACACATTTAGGTTATGCAAGCAAAACATGATGGAACAGTTATCGTATATTCGTGGAATTTAAGTGAAAATTAAAGGCAAGTTTTCACCTGAAAATTTGATAATTAAAAATGTTTAGATCGTTAATTATATAAATCTACTATCGGAAAAAGAAATTTTTCTATTTTTTTAGAAAATGTTTCATTCGTGTTGATGTTTCTTTGTTTCAGGTGCTGCAAAGTGCACGACCTCTGCTACGGTTTGGTGTCCGAAAAGGAATGCCAGAACGTTCAGCTGCACATCATTCCTTACGAATGGAACAATGAAAATGGAACCATTGTCTGTGGTAAGTGAAAAGAATTCCCCACAATTGTTCAAAGATTCATTTCTGGAACGGTACGTCTTCTGCAATCCCGGAGGTTTTTTTTATTAGAAGTGGTTACACTCATTTCTACGTCGTAATATTTTTGCAAGTATTTCCTAAGTATCGAAGAAGAAGAAACGAGCCATTCCCCCCTTTGGGACTAGGATTATTTCAGTCAATAGCGCGACTAGCTGGTAATCTGCAGTTCCCAGGTTCGAGTCCCAACTGTGCCTTGCGTTGAGATTTAACTCTCTCATCCTCGCTGTCTACGATCAACTCTGGGACAGATGGGACGTTGAACCCATGTGCGCGATACCCACTGTACGTTAAAGAACAGATTGTCTTGATGGGAAGCATCTGTCTGTCTCCTTACAGCTTGCAGCTGCTCAGTGGATGCCCTGCCCTTGGGATCCTTGTGACCTGGCCATTTAGACTACTGGCATACATCCTCTATTGCAGTTATGCTCAGAAACAGCAACAGAAGCGAAAACATGAAGTATCGGTTGGCTCATTTACTTCTTGACAGAGTGTTAATGCACAGAGTGGTAATGACCAGGTTACAAGGATCCCAAAGACTCGGAGATGAGTAGAGGATTAATTGGACGCTGTTAGATGCCATGTGAACTCTTCCCTACAAGGCCACCCAATTTATTATTTAAATTGCGCAGGGGATGATCTCTCCTGCACATTGCACCATGGCGTAAAGTTTCGTCTGATGGAGAGTTGGCCTTTCCATGATCATTACGACCCTCTACCTTTATGAAGGACAGAGCCGGAGATTAAATAAGGAAGCCTCATCACAGGGACAGTGGGGACTCGAACCTCAGAACATCAGACGAGTCTGGCGCGCAGCAGACTGTGCAACCGAATCCCCAAAAGATTTAAAGAATACCTGACTGCACGATTCATTTTATTCAACGGAAGAGGAAATAATCGAAGTGACAGGACTGAAGATGAATTCGGGCTCAATTTTTCAATTCTGATTTGAGGAAAATATTTTCTGACGCCTCAAATACATAGACACGATTGTGAGCGATTGACTGACGACGGCTGACAGGGGATCATGCTAAGTCTAACTTTGATACAGAAAGGGTATAGCACGGAAAATTCGCACCGAGAGGTAATCTGGATCGCGGATCTCGGGAAAAAGCAGAAATTTGACCTCCGACGTGTCCTTTAAGGTCAAACAGAGGTCGCTAGAGGTCGCTAGAGGTCAAACCTTGATTTACAAGTAGTAGAAACGTGGAACTTGGTGTCTGGGGGTGTTTCGGGTAGTAGATGTTAGAATCGTTACAAAATTTCGTATCCGGAAGGTCCTTCGAGGTCTCGAAGGTCAAATTTAGATCTACCAGTGATAGGGAGCTAAAATTTGGTGTTGGGGATATTCCGGGATGTCTGTGCATGAAACGCTACGAAATATCGGATTACGAGGGTAAAGGTCAGATTTAGTACTGCCGGTGCTGGAGAGCTAAAAATAGATGGAGGTATTTCGGGTTGTAGATCTCGGAAACGTTTCGAAATTTTGGATGCAATGAGTCCTTCGAGGTCAGAGGTCAAATTTCTATATACCATTGCTAGAGAGCTAAGCGTTGGTGAATAGGACTATTTTGAGCAGCTGAACTCATGAATATTAGAGATGTTCAGATCCGGTGTTGCTTTCAAGTTCAAATGGGAGTCGTAGGGACGATCTAGAAAAGGCAGTTCTTTATTTCTAGTTAAACATACATGTATTTGCAGAAATGTATGTCGCTAATCATTTTCTTATTCTTCCTATTACAGGGCATTATACACATAATTCTAATTATTTTATGGCAAAATTGAAATCTTAATGCTATTCGGAGCGAAAAATATTAGAAATAAAAGTGGAAACCTTAAAGTGTTAACGTTTATAGGAGCAATTCATTTATTAAAGACAGAGAATACATAAAACATAATTAAAGACAGAAAGGTGCTCATTTTTAATCATTAAAGACTGATTAAAAGGTTGAAATTAAAATTTAAAAGTTTTACTTCTTACTTTTCACCGATTGATTTCCAGTATTAAGTATTTAACATGTTTGTTGGAGGATTGAAGAATAGATTAATTTCTTCTAGGTTCAATAGTTTCGAAATTTTCTATGGACTTTTTTTCCCCCAAACTTCGCGATAAGACTGTGTTAGATAGTTTTTATCTGTTTATTTGAAATCGAAAGGAAATTCCACATTGTTTTAGCCTTGAGACTGAAACTTTAGAACTGAAAAAACCTTAGAACTGAAAGGTACGAAGTGATAAAACCTATTGAAGTGAGGATGCCTGACCGACCATAGGAGATCTAATACTCTACGAACTTTAAGATAAATCATTGTAATTGATTGGCCATTTTTAAATGCCAGTAATATACAGAGAGGAATATTTCAGATATTTGAAATGAATTCGGCTATTTAGTGTTAACCAGGCCCCGGATCTAGAAAAATCAAATTGTATGGGTGGGGGAGTCGAGTGCGTAAGGGGGATCAAGTGCCTCAATCGAGCAGGAGAAAAGGTAGAGGTGTATGTGTGGGGGGGATGATATGATGAGGTTATTAATATCAAATGATCTGATGTTATGATATTAAAAAAAATACCCCGTCCTGCAGTTGCTTGTCACAGAGGTCTGACAGGAGCCTGTCAGTTTATATGCCAGAGTAGAAGGTCTGAGAGGAAAGACTCAGCAGAAAGACATCACAAACATCCATGCTTTAACTGGGGATCGAACCCAGGTCCCTTAGATCAGTAGTCAAGTGCGCTAACCACTCGATACAACATAACATTTCCTCCTCCATTTTAGAGGTCTTTAAAAATTCCCTGAAAAATGGGTGAAATACGCTCAAGTTTAATAAATGTTTTGATCCTATTACTCATAGTAGCATTCTAATAAGGGGGAGCATTCCCCCTGGTGTTAACTGAAATGTTTAGAGAGAATACGAAATATTTCACAGAATTAAAGAAACTGGAACATGTACAAAGATGTGTGCAATTTTTCAAAAAGAAATAATTTTTTCATAGAAAAAATCATTTTAACTTATAGAAATAGCAGTTAGTGAATTAAAGATATACGAGTTTCTGTTGTAAAAGAAATGGGCACAAATTGGTCAAGATTCCTAGTTTATTGATTGTTTCCTTGGCTACTAATCTAAGGGACCTGGGTTCGAGCCCCGGGTAAGGCATGGATGTGTGTGTCGTTTTTCTGCTGAGGTCCTGCCATCCTCTCAGATCTCCTACTGTGGCATATAAACTGACAGGCTCCTGTCAGACCTCTGTGGCAAGCAGCTGCTTGAGGGGGTATTTTTTTATTTTCCTCTAAATAAGGAATACTGAAACGCGAAAGGAGAATGGTTAATTAATAATTAGTATATGAGATAGGGATAACGATTTTAGGGAATTACAACAAGTAAATTGAAATGGTAACAGATAATTATTTGCAACAGAGAAATCATTAATTTTTTTTATTTTTCTTAACTTTGGAAACAGAAATTGCAAAGGAGCAGACGATAGTAGAAAAAGAAATGTTAACTCGAACGACATTTGAATGTCGGTATCGCTTGAGTTCCTCTCTTTGAATGTTGCCACCAATTCCCTCAATAATAAACATATGATCGAAACGTTTGCAAGCTAAAGAGAAAAATTAATTAGGAATTCAAAAGGACTAAGTGGACGGATGTTGCAGATTTCCGTCCTTTCTAAGGACATAAAACACGAAACATTTTCCCCCTTTTCACAAAAAAAATTCAATTATTTGAATTAAAAAAAAAAATGTAATTGCAATTGTAATAAATTGTTTTATATCAATAACCACATTAAGAATTAATGCACCCGAGTTATTCTGGCTCTAATTACATCAGAGCATTTCATATTAATCACCTCATCATCCTTTGGGCGGCAGTTATTTAACGCGAGATCACATGATTAATATGTTTGATACATCGCTATTGAATGCTTAGTACATCTTCAGTACAAATAGCGCATGTTTGCGGCACCTTGACAACTTCAACTAAATGGCAATGCTTCATAGCAATAGAGTAGCATCATAACCTTACTTAAGCAGCTGCGATAAGCCAACGCTTTAGCTCAATTGGTGGAATAACTGGAGCGTAACCACGAGATCTTCAGTCCGAGAAATGGTTTGGAGTTTTTTTCTTCACATTTGCCTACTTATTGAAAACTGAATTCCTTTGTGTGACTTTCACAGAAGTGAGTGCCATTGTATTCTATCGGAATGTTTTATAATCACAACAAAATCAGTTTCCTTTTCAAAGGGGCTGGGGGTGGCTCAGTCGGTAGCGTGTCAGGCTCGTAATCTGCAGTTCCCAGGTTCGAGTCCCAGCTGGGTCAGCGTTGAGATTTATCTCTGCAAAATTCCCCGCCCTGCCCACGGTCAGTAGGGGACACCGATGGGCTTGGAAAGGCAGCCGTCCGTCGGATGGGACGTAAAGCCGTGGCCCCGTGTTCTGGAGACCCATATCATGTGCACGTTAAAGAACACGCTGGATGGCCTTGACGGAAGGCTACCATGTGTCTTCCAACAGCTGTTTCAGTGGGTCTCCTCCCCCAACCTTCTCTGAGCGTTCGGGTCCTTGTGACCTGACCATTTAGCCCATTGTGTGCAAAAGAGTGCCGCTCAGAGGTTAAACAATCCAACCCTTTTCAAACGTTATTAACTTATTATTAACTTATCTCTATGAAAATTTGGGGGAAAAAATTCTCTGATGCATCATCTGATATACCTCTACATAGGCGATTGGCTGACGGTTGACTGAGGGAAGAAAATCAAGTTAATTCTAACTATTTATGCGGAAATTGTAGAGCTCTGAAAATTCGCACCTAGGGGTAATCCAGGTCGGAGGTCTCGGGAAAAATCAGAAATTTGATCTCCGACGTGTCTTTCAAGGTCAAACAAAGGTTGCTATGGGTCACACCTTGGGGGTGACCCATAGCAACCTCTTAGGGGGTGTTTCGAGTTCTAGATGTTAGAATCGTTACAAAATTTCGTATCCTGAAGGTCCTTCGAGGTAAAAGTTCAAATTTAGATCTACCAGTGATAGGGAGCTAAAATTTTGGTGTCTACGGGTATTCCAGAATGTCGTCCTATAAAACGTTATGAAATGTCGGATCACGCGGGTCTTTCGAGGTCAAAGGTCAGATTTAGAACTGCCGGTAAAATGCGGATAAAAATTGAAAATTTTGTTTCGATTTAAAAAGTTATTATCACTTATTACTGATGTTCGTCAGAATTTTAGAAGCCAGTCCATGACAAGTGCGAAGCGAAATTCAGAGAAATGCAAATGAACACAGAGAAACGCACGTTGCCTCTGGCGCATGTGGGAATCTCATTTTCAAATAGAATGAAAATTTTCATTGAAGGGGGAAATTGCGAAAAGGAGTATTTTATTAGTACTTAAACAACATAAAAAGTGTTTGTCTTTTTATACCCTCAATTTTAAAAGTTGCTTTTCTCACTCCCTCTGATAAAAAGGGCAGATTTTTGCTGTCAGTGGGATGTCTGCACACTCTACAACCACAATTTCTGCCATAAAGAGATCACTTGCAACGTTCGTTAAAAATTTTGCCGTTTCCACATTTAGTGATCTCTAATGATATAAATTAAAACTACCTAAGAATTTGAAGAGTTGGGTTGGGTTGTTTTACCTCTGAGCGGCACTTTTTTGCACACAATGGGCTAAATGGCCAGGTCACATGGACCCCGAAGGCTCAGAGAAGGTTGGGGGAGGGGACCCACTGGAACAGCTGTTGGGAGACAGATGGTAGCCTCCCGTTAAGGCCATCCAGCGTGTTCTTTAATGTGCACAGGGTATGGCTCTCCCGCACACGGGGCCACAGCTTAACGTCCCATCCGACGGACGGCGGCCTTTCCAAGCCCATCGGTGTCCCCTACTGACCGTGGGCAGGGCGGGGAATTTTCCGGAGATAAATCTCAACGCTGACCCAGCTGGGATTCGAACCTGGGAACTAGATTACGAGCCTGGCGCGCTACCGACTGAGCCACCCCCGCCCCACTCATTGCTGCCAATGGACACATTCCACCACCAAAATTTCATATTTCTAGCATAAATGCATTGTTTGTCAGAGTCATTTAAAATTTTGAAATCGTGGTATTTCATGGACACCTATCCAACATAAAAATAATTTTTAACTTTTCTCTCTAAAGATAAAAGTTCGATGTCTACAGACGACAAAGTGGACACTTTATCTCGGTTTTTTTTTCTTGAGAACGAGAAAAAAAAGAGGACCTGACAGATATATTTATGGAGGGAAAGAAAAGTGAGTGAAGGAAATGTTTTGATGTTTCAATACACACAGTGAAGATCTTGGATCAATTGAAATTCATTGCACTGAGTAGCCCTATGCACTGAAGGATTAACACTTCGAAAAAATGGAGGTTGGGAAGGGGGAAGGACTCAGTCGGTAGCGCGCCAAGCTTGTAATCTGTAATTTCCAGTTTCGATTGAAGCCAGCTTTGAGATTTGTTTCCGGAAAACTCCTCGCCCTGCTCTCGGTCAGTAGGGGGGCAACGGTGGTCTTGAAAAGGTAGCCGTCCGTCGGATGGGATGTTAATGCGTGGCGCCGTGTGCGGGAGAGCCATACCCTGTGCACATTAAAGAACACACTGGATGGCCTTGACGGGGAGTCTATCATTTTTCTGCTAATAGCTTTCCAGTGAGTCTTCTTCCCCAATCTTCTCTGATCCCTTGGGGTCCTTGTAACCTGGTCATTTAGCCCATTGTGTACAAAAAAGTGCCGGTCAGAGATAAAACAATCCAACTTCGAAAAATTTCATTCTCGAAAAGCCTCCAATGCCAAAGGGAATTTGTTTGGCGTCATCTAGCCCACATTCAAATGAGTAGTAAAGTGTGGAGTAATAATAAACTGATATTAGTAATATTATACCGCTACTAATAATAATGTTAAATAAAACAAATAGTACCGGTCAACAAAAGTTATTAGAAATCTTGGAAATTGATAGTGGATGGAAATCTCTTGAAATATGAACCTTTCTTCTGCATCATAAAGATTTTCGTAAAGCATGTCTTGCCCTTTATCACACCTATTCCCTTAAAGCAAATGCCTTGTATTTTAAGACCAGGTATAATCGTAAAAAAAAATAAATGCGTTTAATCGTCACGGTTGTCAGAAAATATCGACTGAAGAAATTTTGGTAAGATGAAGAAAAGAAAAGCCCTCTGAATGTTTTGCAGAAAAGAATGAAGACATGACGTCATACAAAGGAGATTGTGGGTGAAAGAAATGAAGGATAAATTTACTGCTTAATAGGTCAAGGCAGGAGCAATGAAGAAAGCTTATTTATTATTAAGGTTTTTTGGATATATCATTGTATTTGCTGCTATCTTTCTCGATTTTAATTTGTCATTGAAGATCCGACAATGAATTGATTTTAAGATTGCTATCTATTGTGTGCCAGTCTATGGGTTAAGTTTCGTCTTGCCAAACAATATCTTCAGTTTCTGTTGTAATCTTTCAGATGCCAACCAGCCAGCATGTGAACGAAAGGCTTGCCTCTGTGATAAGGAAGTAGTCGCCTGCATATCAGAAAACAATGACGTTTACAATGATGACCATCGCTACGTCCGCTATTCGCCCCGATGACCACCAGGAGAGAATGCTCCAGCAGCAGTTTGCTGTGTTTGCATCTGCGAGAAACTCACGGCCACAAGGGATGCGTTGCAAAACATCTGGAGAGTCATCTGGACGTCGAGAGCCTTGACACAATTAAGCAGAAAACTCATTGCAATATTTGAAATTCGGGAAATGTTTTGCGTTCCGTGTGAATTCTGTTTCCTGAGCTTCTTGCCAAAGAATTCTCTGTATGTGATAGCATAGAGAATGACGCGCGACGTTTTCATCACTATTAAGTTTCTTTTCTCAAGTGGACTAGGTTCAGGAAACCTATACTATCATCGACTTCTAGTCGTGACTGCTTGGCTAGTAATGTCATTTCATAAGCCAGTCGACTTAGTAAATATTTTCCATGTGATCATTCTTTCAAGATCTGGTTGTGGACCTGTGTCCTCTCTTCCAAACTTTGAAAAGATACAACACGGGATCATTCTTTACAGTATTAGGAAAATCCAAATAAATGATAAATTCTCTACTAATGGTATTCGAAGGTTTATGTTGCACGTAAATTTCAAACATACTCGTCTCATTATATAAAGAAAAATCACGTGATGTTATAATTTAAGGTTAATTCTTGTAACGATTAGAAAATATGCTAATGTATGCCAATAAATCTTTTATACTATTTTAATAATTATTTGTCAATTATTGCAAACAAATAATATGTTCAAAGAATAAAGTTTCATCCGTTGAACAAAATTTAATTAAAATCCATCAGCTACTGTCGCTCTTTATTTTTAAAAAGAACTGAGATAACCTGCAAACGTTTGGCTTCTCGTACATACAAGAAACACTTACACAAGGAATGCAACATAGAAAGGACATTCCCCTCTGGAATAATAGTCCGGTACGCTTAACCACTAACCCAGGTAGAGATCTCCGATCAACTGAAGTTCTAAATCACTGGTTCTCAACCTTTTTGAGATTTTTCTCTTGTCAAACTAGTTAAAAAGATATTTTTCGTGTATAGGAATTTATAAAAACGCCCATACAAATTTCTAAAGCGCCCCTATTTGGAACTGAAGTCTTGTGTAAAAGGATAACAATTTCAAAAGTCTTTAAAATCTACAAAGCCAATAACTTTAGATATTCTAAATTGTATTCGAATATGATGATGACGACAGCTGCGAGATGGGGGGGGGGATGATAGCCTCTTGTGGTTGTTTTAGTCCAGTATATTAGGAGAATCGGCAGCAGATTGGAGTGACTCTTTGTAACGAATGTCTTTACGATTCAATCTCTGATGCCAAATTTGCTTGTTTTATCCCCCGCATCATTTCTCCCAGAGGACACCAGTGGTGTGTAATTGTGTTAAATAATGAAGCTTCGCTGGGTATCATCATATTTAAATTAAAATGAACTTTATTGACACAGAGTTCCCATTTAAACAACAGGGATTCTTCATGCTGAAGTACGTGACAGTGTGATTGTGATACTTAAGTCAGCTTGCTATGTGAGACAACGGGAGACTTTCTTTCCTATTCAAGGAATGGGACGCCCAACACTGCTAGGGATAAGCAATCGAAGAGCGAACTCTGCCTATTGACACTTTGCTCGCAATTTGGGGACAACGAGCTGACAGGCAATGTCTTTTACACCTCGTTTAGGCTTTACTGCATGACACATATGAACAATATTACTTCTGTCGGAGTCAAAAACCTCTCACTAGCCCGTCACTAGAGAAAGAGGGGCGGGGGTGGCTCAGTGGGTAGCACGCCAAGCTCGCAATCTGCAGTTCCCAGGTTCGAGTCCCAGCTCGGTCAGCGTTGAGATTTATCTCCGCAAAATTCCCCGCCCTGCTCACGGTCAGTAGGGGACACCGATGGGCTTGGAAAGGCAGCCGTCCGTCGGATAGGACGCTAAGCAGTGACCCCGTGTGCGGGAGAGCCATACCCTGTGCACGTTAAAGAACACGCTGGATGGCCTTGACGGGAGGTTACCACCTGTCTCCCAACAACTGTTCCAGTGGGTCCCCTCTTCCAACCTTCTCTGAGCCTTCGGGGTCCATGTGACCTGGCCATTTAGCCCATGGTGTGCAAAAAAGTACCACTCAGAGGTAAAACAATCCAACCTACTAGACAAAGGGTCTTGTCTTTCTGCTGAGTATTTTATACTTCCACTTCTCAGTCGAAAAGTGATCATTATCCAGCAGAAATCATCGTCTTTCGTTTAGCGATGACGTTGCTCACAATAACTGGTCAGCAGATTCTATTTCCTCTTGAATGGCCATTGGACCTATTCTCCTGAGGGGATCAGACGAGTTTCTTGAGATCATCCTCAATTAACACATTCATCAAGAGGAGAAATTACCAAAATACGGGGAAAAAAAACCAAATCCTCGTAGCCCTTCCGGACTTTCTCGAAAGCATCTGATCAATACTTCTCCTGTATATACAAAGGTATCACCCACCGTAATCTTCAGTTCAGATTCAGATGAATCGGATATTCCTGTTCCTTTATATTTGAATAAACCATCGATTTATATACAGTTAAGAATATTCCAGATTTATTCCCGGTCACCCTTTGAAGATCATGCTGGAATATGACATAGAGAATTCAAAAAGGAAACTTAAAGTGTAGAGAAGTGGTGTTCAATCTTTTCAATTAGACGAGCTACTTTTTTTGTAATTCCAAAATTTACTACCTTTTTTTATCAAGTAAAATTAAATGATTTTTGTATTTTTTTAAATCATACTCTTTGACAAAAGCTCAGGTTATGACCTATATACAGACACATACACCCAAGAGCCAAAACATTATGACCACCTGCCTAATATGATGTCCTACATGTGCCTCCAAAACATCTCTTACCCGGGAAGGAATAGACGCTACAGACGCTACAGGATTGATAAAAGTGACTTGTAGTATCTGGTACCAAAACGTTACCAGCAGATCCTTTAACTCTTGTAAGTTACGTGGTTGAGCCGCTGCAGATCGGATATGCTGTTCCAACATAAACCACAGCTGCTCGATTGGATTGATGTCTGGGGAATTTGGAGGCCAGGAGAATACTGGAAGACTACCTCATGTTCTGCGAACCATTCTCGAACAATCTGGGCAGTGTGGCATGGTGCGTTATCCTGCTGAAAGAAGGCATTACTAGAGAGATATACCTTTGCCATGAAAGGATGAACCTGGTCTGCAATGATGTTTAGGTAGTTGGTAGACGTCACAGTTTCCTGCATATGAATGACAGGTCCCAGGGTTCCCTAGCAGAACATTGCCCAAAGCATTACACTTCTTCCACCAGCTTGTTTTCGCCCCATGGTGCATTCTGGTGCCAACACTTCCCCAGGTAAACGACGCACACGTTCCTGGACGTCACATGGTGCAACAGGAAACGAGAGTCATCGAACCAGACGACCTTCTTCCAATCATTCAAGGTCCAGTTTTGATGCTCGGATGCCCATTGTAGGCACTTTCGGCGGTGAACCGAGGTTAGCATGGGCACTCAGGGCGGCCTGTGGCTACGTAGCCCCATTTTCAGCAGGGTTAGATGTACTGTGTGTTGTGATGATGCATTACTCCCGTCACCAGCATTCAAACCATGGGCGAGTTGCGCCACAGTATCCCTTCTGCTGTCTCATACCATACGGGATAACCTTCGCTCATCTCTAGCATTGATTAGCCATGAACGGCTCACACCTTGCTGGCGGCTCGTGGTTTTTCCTTCCTCAGGTCACTTTTTGAAGGTACTAACCGCTGCTGACCGTGAGCACCCCACAAGCCTTGCCATCTCGGAAATGCTCTGACCCAGTCGTCTGTCCATTACAATTTGGCCTTTGTCAAACTCACTTAGGTCCGCTGCCTTTCCCATCTGAAGAACAAGAATAACCTTGATTAACAGAGCTCAGTATCAGGAGTTACTTATACCGTTTCATGACCTTCACACGCGCCGTCGTTCACATGCAGTTACTTAGATTTGCATAAAGACGTGCTGGTCATAAGGTTTTGGTTCTTCGGTGTATATACTGCATATATATATATATATATATACATGTTGCTAAAAGAAATGCAAGTTTAAAAAACAATGTTGAGCAATTAATAATAATAGTAAAATATTCTCAAGAAACTGCTTGTCGCAGAGCCTGTCAGTTTATACTCCACTTCAGAAGGTCTGTGAGGTTGGCGGTTTGGATTGTTTTACCTCTGAGCGACACATTTTTTTGCACACAATTGGCTAAATGACCAGGTCAAAAGAACCCCGAAGGTTCAGAGAAGGTTGGGGGGAGGGGTCCCACTGGGCAGCTGTTTAGAGATAGATGGTAGCCTCCCGTCAAGACCATAGAGCGCGTTCTTTAACGTGCACAGCGTATCGCTCTACTGCACATGAGGACTTAGCATCCCATTCGAAGGACGACGACCTTTACGAAGCCCATCAGTGCCCTCTACTGACCATAGGCAAGGAGTTTTGTGGAGATAACTCACAATGATAGCACAGCTGGGAATCGAACCTGGGAACTGCCGCTCTTCTGACTGAGAGGAAAAATGTGTAGTACGTTTGGAGGTATTGGAGGTTCCTACAACTATTTAAAGAGGGAGGTGATCTTTCTGGTGAGAGAAATAAATTGGAAGGGTGTGGGTGCAAATGCTTGCGTTGTTTAAGTACTGAGTTTGTCGGCTCTAGCACTTACCATTTAAAAGCAGTACCAACCCCTTTTTAAAATGGGATCTTTTTTTGGGAGTCCTGAAAACAGAGAAACACAAAAAAATAAGAAAGAGGCAGGCTTAGATATAGAGCAGATTATTTTCTTGTCTGGCATTTAGAAATGATTTGATGCCACTCACAGATATAAAACTGTGAAATATTGGTTGTTGAAAGAAAAAAGAATAGGGCTATTATTTATTGCCTATAATAGATTAATACGCGTATCAATGATAAGAATATGTTTCAAATTAGTAAAATAAAAGTTTCACTAATTGTCTTCAGAGACATAAAGTACTGTGCGAATTAGTTGGGACAAGAGAAGCCTGGAGAACCTCTTCGATCCGGCCACATCCAGCAATTCCCCAAACACACACCCAAGGTCATGTTTTGGGGATGTTTCACAGCTTCCGGGCCACAGATACTTCACCCCATTGAAGGAATGATGGACAGCAAAAAGTACATAGGCATTCTGGAGGCGCAAAATGGTCCCAACACTGCAGAAGCTGTTTCCTAACGGCGATGGGGTATTTCAACAGGATCTGGCTCCATGCCACAATTCTAAGCTTGCTAAGAGCTTCTTTACCCAGCAATATTTGAAGGTATTGGAGTGGTCAGGAAATTCACCCGATTTAATCATCATCCTCAAGCAGCCATGGGCTACGGAGGTCCAACCAGACCGGGCAGTTTAATTCTCCAAGCATATCTGTCCTGAGCTACATCTGCTGCATCCGGCCACTGCACACCAATTCTAATAAGGTCCTGTTTGACATTATCTGCCCACCGCATCCTAGGTCTCCCCTCCTTCTGAGACCTCTAGGCACACTGTTCATAACCCTATTCGCCAATCTATAATTATCCATACGGGCAACATGGCCAAACCAGTGGAGTCTCTCTCTGCACAATATGCTGCTTAAAGCAGGTTGCAACCTCCTTTGCCTAACCTCATCATTAGTTACAAAGTTAAACAACCTAATACCCAAGATACTAGGCAAGCATCTAGAATCCAAAGCATCTAGTTTCCTGTTATCTTGTTTACACAGCGTCCAAGTTTCACTATCATAACTAACCCTAGAAAAAATCAAAATATTATACAGTCTAATTTTAGTCTTTAGGTGTAAAGCCTATTTCTCAACAATCTCCGTAGATTCTTAAAAGTCCCGGCAGCAATGCCTATTCGTCTGTTAATCTCACGCCGCACATCACCAGTATCTGTTACATAGCTCCCAAGCTAATTAAACTATGACACCTGCTCAAAATTGTAACCATTCAGATTAACTGAATCACAGCCTGCCTGACCAGTTTTCATCACTTTAAATTTTCTCTCTGTTTATAACCAAACCTACTCTACTACCAGTCTCATCAACAGCTCGAATGAAAGAGTTCATCTCATCAACATCATCTGCCAAAAGGGCTAAATCATCAGCATAATCTAAATCAGAAATTTTCGTATCTCCAGACCATTTAAGGCCAAAATCTTTCCCTTGCAATGAATTTCGCATAACGTAATCAATAACCAAACTACAGAGAAAAGGAGACAAAATGCACCCTTGTCAAACACCTTGTCACACACAATTGCTACAAGCCTTACCAACTCTCACACACGACTCAGTGTTATTAATATTAAAAAATTTATTAATATTAAATAATAAATATTTAATAATGAATATTTTAATAAAATATGTAAAAAAGTTTATTAATATTAAAAAGGGGTAAAAATAGAGAGCTTTCATTATGTTAACTAACTTGTCTGGTATACCATATGATCTCACAATCAACCACAAATTATGACGATCAACAGAGTCGAAAGCCTTTTTGAAATCAGCAAAGCTAGCAACCAAAGGTTTCTGAAACTCTAAACATTTCTCAAGAATCTGCCTAAGTGAAAATATCTGATCCACACATCCCCTACCACTTCTGAATCCACATTGTTCATCACGCAATTGCCTGTCAACCAGATTCTTAATTCTATTAAGCACAATCATGGAAAGAACTTTACCTGGAACAGAGAGTAGGCTGATACCCTTATAGTTATCACAAGAGCTGCGATCACCTTTTTTTGAAAATAGGGAGAACTCCCTATTTTCAAAAAAAAAAAAGTGGTAAAATAAAAAAGAAGTGGTAAAATCTTTAGGAACCATGCCTTTATCATAAAAGATATTTAAAATTTCAGTTATCCATGTGAAAGAAGTAATTAAAGCTAAGGTGGGCCACATTCAGTATTAACTACACTGTTAAACAAATAAATATTTTAGTTGTGTTTTTGTTACTGCATTTTCCTATTGTCCCAACTAATTTTCACAGCACTGTACGTGTGTTTCAAAACATGTGTGTCAATGTGTTGTCAAAACAGAGACATAGTATATGTGTTTAACGTTAAGAAGCATATCATTGGTATATGAGACCCAATGCGACTATTTAAAATTTAAAGTGCTTGCTCCATAATTTTAAAAAAAAGTTAAAACTTAATTTCCGAAATTTTTTTAATATTTTGAATATACAGAGCAAAAGTAAATTGATTAATTTAATCCATTAACAACGTTTGATTTGCCCTTTAATTCCAGAGGATGAGGGGCTTGGAAAGGCCGCCGTCCGTCGGATGGGACGTTAAGCCGTGGCCCCGTGTGCGGGAGAGCCATACCCTGTGCACGTTAAAGAACACGCTGGATGGCCTTGACGGGAGGCTACCATCTGTCTCCCAACAGCTGTTCCAGTGGGTCTCCTCCCCCAACCTTCTCTGAGCCTTCGGGGTCCATGTGACCTGGCCATTTAGCCCATGGTGTGCAAAAAAGTGCCGCTCAGAGGTAAAACAACCCAACCCAACCCAGAGGATGAGAAAACTTTCTCATTTTCAAGGGATAGAGGAGAAATTCTTTTTGAGTTGTACAGGACTAATAATAATACATTTACAGACCAATGCATTATTAGTCCTATATTTACATTTCCAATCACCCATTAATACGAATTACTACTCTTAAAGGGTGCAAATTTAGGAAAATGAAGAACGTTCTAAACTTTTATTTCATTTCTCTGAAAACGGAGCATTCGATATTCACTAGGGGCGATATGTTATCCATCTAGATTCTAATACATTTTAAAAGGTATACATTGGACATCTGGTTATTGGAGAAATGTGCATGAAGGTAGTCACAAAAGGAAGTCTTTGTAGTGACTGTGTATAGTGAATGAATATAGAGACTTAATGATTGTATGTAGGTTCAGTTGTTTTCTTCTGAGCGGCACTTTTTTTGCACACAATGAGCTAAATGGCCAGGTCACAAGGAACCCAAAGGGTCAGAGAAGGTTGGGGGAGGGGACCCACTGGGCAGCTGTTGGGAGACAGATGATAAGCTCCCGTGAAGACCATCCATCCAGCATATTGTTTAATGTGCACAAGGTACCATTCACTCCGGTGCATGGGACAACGGCTTAACGTCCCATCTGGTGGACGGCGGCCTTTACCAAGCCCATCGGTGTCGCCTACTGACCATGGGCAGGACGGAGGTTTTGTGGAGATAAATCTCAGTGCTGTCGCAGCTGGGACTCGAACCAGGAACTGCATAGTACGTGCCTGGCGGTTTACTAACTTAGTAACGTGCCTGGCGGTTAACCATGTTAACACATGGGGCGGTTTTAACCGCCCCGTGTGTAACATATATCTATGTATGTGTGCAGTGAGTGAGTGTATGCATATAGTGAGTAGTGAGTGAGGGAGTGATTGTGTGTTGCGAGTGAGTGACTGTATGTTGTGAGGGAGTGATAGTGTACAGTGAGTGAGTGATTTAATAGTTATAAAGTTAATATAATGAGTGAGCGAGTGTGTAAAGAATGAGTGAGTGTGTACATACATAGCATGCATATAGTGACTGCCTATAGTGACTGCATCTAGTGAGTGAGTGACTAGATGGAGTGAGTGTATGCAATAGGTGTGTATGTGACGTTTCTATGTGTGTGAACGTTTCTATTGTACCAGAGCCTCATGTTAGCCATCCATTATCTGAGGTTTCCCCTAAAGGTGAAATGAACTTATGGGGAAATCAAGAGATGATGGATGTTGCCCGTCTCCCACGATCGGGGACGTCTGAGGATGGATTTTGTAGGAGACATTTTTTTTTATTTATTTTTTTTTTTTTTATCTTTTTTTAAAAATATTTCTGTTTTTATTTTGTTCTCCTTAATTTCATGTTTCATCTTTTTTTCATCCACCTGATTTTACATGTCGTTAATTAGAAGTTCGTTAATCTCTGAAGACATCAAACAAGATAATCCAAGGCAAGAACAGTTTCAAGAGGAATACAATGATAAGCAACAGGAGGAAATCATCTTCATATCCAATATCGTCACATGTGACCTCACGGAGATCTTGTGTATCACAAAGACAAACATCGTTAGCTTCTTTCGAGTGCAAATCTTCCTTTGCCTGCAATGGAGATGGTTCATATGAAGTTGCAGGTGTGTCTTCATCATCTTCCTCATCTACTGATGGAGTTGATTCCCTGTCATTGGTGATCTGATCAACTTCACTGTCTTCAGCAGAAAAACTTTCATCTCTTTCGAAAAACTCATCGTTCATTTCTTCACTTCCGCCAGCAGAGGTGGAACTATAATCTTCATCGGAAGTTGCTGATTCAGAAGTGGCAGAAGACTCTTCATGATATCTATTTACCATGACGAATGAACGAAATCGTTCAAGTTCACGAAGGAAGTCTGAATCAACAGAAGAAGAGTCTGAGGAAAAGCCTTCCTCTGGAATGTCTAATGAATCAATGCTCGAGGCATTACAGACATTGTGAGTGGTGGCGAGAGTAAATATAGATCGTGGTGAAGGGCGGTTATTGATATTTCTAACTTCCATGCTACTCCCTTCATCATTGCTCCCTTCCATGTTGCTCTCTTCATCATTTCTCCCTTCACTCTTTCTCCCTCTGCAACATGATCCAAAACAACAGATGACAGTCTTTTTAAAGCGCCGCCATCCAGTCCGGAGGCATTCTCGGCGCCTCCTAACAAATTGTGAAGCGCTTTGGCGTACATTACGCGCTCTGCGCATACAATTGGCAGTTGACATACTGCCAATATAATCAATAATATAAAAGGCAATACAAATAAACACTCTCTACTAACTTATTCAATATTCGCGTACAATCAATTCACAAATGATAATATACTCACTAATACACCAAGCACGTATTTCCACTTAACTTCTCTAACGAAAAATATCATCTGAACGGTTTAATTGTTTCTCACTTACATTGTTCAGAATTTTCAATAATTAAGACCTTCACTTGTTGCGTTTGCTAAATGTTTCTAATGCCAGATGCATATAACAATGAGAATCATATTCACATATTAATATCTACCTATTTACTTTTCATGGTGGCCATTTTCCATATATATTAAAATCAGTTTGGGCCTTTTAATTTAAAATCTTTTTTTAAACAAATAATTCCGAGTTTGCGAAATTGAAATTTTGGGATAAAATTTCATCCTTCATCATTTCGAATGAACGAAATCGTTCAAGTTCACGAAGGAAGTGTTCATCAACAAAAGAATAGTCTGAGTAAAAGCCTTCCTGTGGAATGTCTATTGATTCAATGCTCGAGGCATTACAAACATTGTGAGTGGTGGCGAGAGTGGATTTCAACAGTCAGATAACGGCTGCTGACATTCTAACCAATGGGGAGACTTGACCAATAACCGACGGATGGGACGTTAAGCCGTGGCTCCGTGTGTGGGAGAACTGTCTCCCCATTGGTTAGAATATCAGCAGCCGTTATCTGACTGTTGAAATATAGCGGTCACATCACACTTGTTTCAAACTCCTATCAGAACTTGAATGAATTACATCATGACCAAACATGTCGAAATATATTAACTGGGATATCGTGATAGATTGTTCCAAAGCGACATCTTGTGTCTAATATAAGTATTTAATAAACGAGTGGTAGAAATAACAGCTCCATGTAGCGTCAGATATGGATCAATGGAAGACTGTTGCAGGGCAACGTCACAAATGTTTTAGATACGGGTATAATTCCGATGTGATAAGGCCCAGTTTGGAGCCATGGCCTGTGTTAAGCATTCTCTGTCTGATAACAATCTCCCTGTTAAACGGCTTGCTACTAGAAATGATGATGATCAACATATGTTTGAATTGGGTTCCAATGTGTATGTGAAGACTTGTGAATACAAGAATTATCCAAAGTGCATATACGTCTGTTTAAGAGGTATAATAATTCATTAAAACTGTATCCCACAAAGGATGGTGTGATGCTATCTAAAGAACAGTATATGAACTGGTTTCCTTATATATCTATAATCCTCGATGCTTTTAATGATATGGAATATGCTGAGAATGAGTTGGACTCTATGATTTGTCTTGTAGTGCTCAAAGGTAAGCATGGGGTGTTGATTAAAAAAACTATTTCTCGAATAGGCAATGCACCAGTCACATCGTCAATACAGCTCAGTGTGGAGCAATGGGAAACATTGACTGACATGAGCAAGTCGGTTACATGCAGTTTGCTAAGAGGTAATTTTTGAGTTGAAAGAAATGCTGAGATCAGCAATAAAAAAGAAAATGTCTTGCATTTTATAGCAACAAAGTACTTACTCTTTGTTGCTGCACAACCAGCAACCACGGCAATCCCCGGTTCTGTCTTTCGACACTACCAAGTTGAATGGAAAGCAGCGACTATCTACTGTTGGGGGCAAGGCTACACCATATAGATGCACCTCATCCCCGACTATCTACTGTCGGGGGCAAGGCTACACCATATAGATGCATCTCATCCCCGACTATCTACTGTTGGGGGCAAGGCTACACCATACAGATGTACCTCATCCCCGACTATCTACTGTTGGGGGCAAGGCTACACCATATAGATGCATCTCATCCCCGACATCCTATGGCGAGCAGTCCTATAGAAGGAAAGCTCATCCATCGGTCGAAACCTGGAATTTACTCTGTTCCCCGGTTAGCCATGAACAAGGACATCATTTCCCGCTATCGACACCATATAGATGCATCTCATCCCCGACTATCTACTGTTGGGGGCAAGGCTACACCATATAGATGCACCTCATCCCCGACTATCTACTGTTGGGGGCAAGGCTACACCATATAGATGCATCTCATCCCCGACTATCTACTGTTGGGGGCAAGGCTACATCATATAGATGCACCTCATCCCCGACTATCTACTTTTGGGGTCAAGGCTACACCATATAGATGCATCTCATCCCCGGCTATCTACTGTTGGGGGCAAGGCTACACCATATAGATGCACCTCATCCCCGACTATCTACTGTTGGGGTCAAGGCTACACCATATAGATGCACCTCATTTCCGACTATCTACTGTGGGGGCAAGGCTACACCATATAGATGCACCTCATTTCCGACTATCTACTGTTGGGAGCAAGGCTACACCATATAGATGCATCTCATCCCCGACATCCTATGGCGAGCAGTCCTATAGAAGGAAAGCTCATCCATCGGTCAAAACCTGGAATTTACTCTGTTCCCCGGTTAGCCATGAACAAGGATATGTAGATCCAAGTTCACTCGGCACCCGGGGTGGAGACTCTTAGTAGGACCCAGACTTTGAAAAGGGCCCTTGCCTATTAGGGGACCAATCCGTTCGGCAGGGCCCTTGAACTGCTCCACTGA
The DNA here is from genome assembly GCA_038380435.1 of Ryuthela nishihirai. NCBI lineage: Eukaryota > Metazoa > Arthropoda > Arachnida > Araneae > Heptathelidae > Ryuthela > Ryuthela nishihirai. The sequence continues at coordinate 12,110,210 of JAWZYU010000021.1, read as the reverse complement.
GCGCCTGATTTTGAAGTCTTGGCACTGTCCAACCGGGCCACTAAACCGGTCAGCAACGCTTCGACTTTGGTTGGTTTTGGCTCTGTCCAACCAGAGCCTATACCGGTCAGCAGAGTCTTCGACCGGTTGCTGGGCTACAAGCCCCCCCCCCCCCCACCCACCGCGACAAGGTGGTCCCCCTAGTGTGAAGAGGGTGTTGAGGGTGAAGATCTATGCCATTCATGAGTAAAAATCGCAGACAAGCCAATAGATACTGATTTCGCAAATGCCGTTGAAAATTTGAGTGTCAATGATGTTGCTGAAATGTCTACGAAACAAGTAGGACCTGAATTAATTGCAATTAGTAAATCATCTTTTCTGAAAACATTAAACTTTAGAACTTTGTTAAACGACCTCTATGATGAACTGGTGTATTCTCCTGAAACATTTATTTAGTTGAAATCGAAGTCAAATCTTGAAAAGACTTAATTTCGACATGTTTGATCATGATGTATTCAAGTTCTGACAGGAGTTTGCAACAAGTGTGATGTGACAGCTAGATTTCAACAGTCAGATAACGGCTGCTGATATTCTAACCAATGGGGAGACAGCTGGTGACGTGGCCCTTCTTGGTGGTAGCTGACGGATCAGTTTGTCGTTGGTCACCATGGAAAAAACTACGTTATCCTTCGGTGAAGTTGTTCGATCCATGCTCGAGAGCGTTGGTCCTTCGGTGAAGTTGTCGATCCATGCTCGATACCGTCGTACCAAAAGCCCATATCATATGAAGAATGTCTAAACATTTTAATGCAAATATTAACAGAAAACATTTTGCAAGCCTTAAGCATCGTGTGTGATGAAGAGACCATCACCATTGTACTGGATGAAGTAGCACATGAATATCTGTGCAGAGTGTTTTGCAGAAGAAATGTCAGTAAAGCATGCAGAAAGCATGGACTATCGGGCCGTGGTGGAGGACGCTATGACATCCATAGAAATAGCAAACGTGGTTGAAGTGGTGGCATAACACAAGAAAAAAAAAAGGTTCTTTTTAGAACCACTTCATTTGTGTAGAAAGGATTACCAATCGTACAATTTCTTCTTTCTGTTCTCAACTCTTACTTCTCTTGACTGAGAATCTCATCCACACGAAGCGATTTTAGGCTGTATTCCTAACGAAGCGATTCTTCTCTATCCACACGAAGCGATTCTTCTATATCTCCACAGTCAACCCATTGTCCCCCCGATTAACAGAGTGAATTTTATACATTATAGGGTGTTTAACCTTCAGATAAAATTATAATTTTACACACTATGATAGGATTAACAACTCTTGTAGGTGTATAAGTAGATTTTGTTGCTAGGATCCCTCTCCACTTTTAAAACTTAGATGTTACACATTCTTATAGAATTAATTTACTCCCTCTCGTAATTTCGCACGCATTTATTAAAAGTATCAGTTTTACTATGAATCAATTTAATCAACAGTAACGGGTAAATTTGGAGAAAATCAAAGGGACAAGTTTCTTGCTTCCTCACGAGGAAATCTTAGCTTAAAGTTCAGTCCTCCCTTCTCGTCGTGTGGCATGCACATTCCACACAGTCTTAATCATTTTCTTTCGATTTTATTTTATTTCAGACTTGGAAAAACAAATTTTCTGTCTAAATTAAGGGTGAAACCATCGATAGAGCACTTTCAGAGCACATTTTGGATTGAGAGAATGATTGTTCCTTTTTTCAAATTCTTTCCGAGATTCTCTTTCAGCTAAATGCTCAAAAATCACAGCCAAAGAATTACGGAAACAAGTTTGATTCGTCCCCTATCCGTGCGTTAACAATTAGGATTAACGTTCTGGCGTCCGTTTCACATGGAGACAGCTTTTTTAGCCTGAATAACAAAAATGCATCTACGTGAACGGAAAAACCTAACATTTTGGAAAACTTGTGTCTTAGTACGAAAAATACCGTACAAATTTTCGCAAGTTCGATAAAAGATTAGGACAAAAATCTCCACGAAAAATATGCAGCAGACGGTCGCACACCGCGAAAGCTTTCACGCTAACCATGGAAATATATCTCTGCTGATTTACGAATACATCAAAACTTTTCTCCATTTCTTACATAAAACAGGAGATTAAATAACAGAAACTATTTTTGTTAGTGTCCTATATTTCCCTAATGATAAAGAACAAATGATTACGGAGAAAGCCCGCCATCCCTCGTTATGCGTTTTATTCATTCCACTCTGCTGCATACGGTTTTTCAGCCATCTAGTATAGGCATTTCTCAACCAAACTCTGAGTGATCCCCGTTTCAGTGCATTCTCTGAGATTTTTGCACTTATTCTATCGTCCTTTCCAATGTGATTGTCCGCTATAATTTCCTCTTTTTAAGCAACTCTCTCACCCGATGCGATATATTTTGGAGTTATTCTGCCATCGTTTCCAGTGATAGTCAATCGTCGATATACCTTGCGTGCTTTTAAAGTTTTTGTGTGCAGTTTTGCTATTTTCCACTATTCAATATTGTATTTCTGAAGCGATTATGTCAGTCATTTTTGTGCATCTTACTGTTATTCGGTTTCCAGGATATTTTGAAGATATTTTCTTTCCCATGTACTTTACACAATTTCAGTGTACTTTCTAATATCTTTCAGATTCCAGTTATTCTTCCATCTCAGTATTCTGGCCATCCATTCTTATGTAATTTGTGTGATTTCGCAGCACTACACATTTCAGTATATTTTAATAGCGATGTAATGCTGTGATTTAAGCGTAATCTGTAGTTCCCAGGTTCGAGTGCCAGCTGGGTCAACGTTGAGATTTATCTACGCAAAATTCTCCGCCCTGCCCACGGTCAGTAGAGGACACCGATGGGCTTGAAAAGGTCGCCGTCCGTCGGATGGGACGTTAAGCCGTGGCCCCGTGTGCGGGAGAGTCATACCCGGTGCACGTTAAAGAACACGCTGGATGGCCTTGACGGGAGGCTACCATCTGTCTCCCATCAGCTATTCCAGTGGGTCCCCTCCACCCAGCCTTCTCTGAGCCTTCGGGGCCCATGTGACCTGGCCATTTAGTCCATTGTGTGCAAAAAAGTGCCGCTCAGAGGTAAAACAACCCAACCCTGTCATTTACGCTTCTTCATCCTCCCATTTTTATATTTTCTTCCCATTTCATCGCATTTTCCAGTTATTATCCATTTCATTGTACCGTTTGAGACAGGACTTTATGTCGCATTGCACCGACTTTTCAAACCTAACAGTTCGTGCCTCAGCCAAGTGAGTTTTTATATACGATATCACTGCAATTCTCACGAGTATATGAATGTTATTGTTATAATGGTGTTGGGTTGCTCAGAGAAGGTTGGGAGAGGGGACCCACTGGAACAGCTGTTGGGAGACAGATGGTAGCCTCCCGTCAAGGCCATCCAGCGTGTTCTTTAACGTGCACAGGGTATGTCTCTCCCGCACACGGGACCACGGCTTAACGTCCCATCCGACGGACGGCGGCCTTTCCAAGCCCATCGGTGTCCCCTACTGACCGTGGGCAGGGCGGGGAATTTTGTGGAGATAAATCTCAACCCTGACCCAGCTGGGACTCGAACCTGGGAACTACAGATTACGAGCCTGGCGCGCTACCGACTGAGCCACCCACCCATTATAATGGTAAAATATCTGTGTAAATCCTTACATAAATTTCGTTCTGAAAGTAGAAATTTGGTACGAAATAAGAACATACTTTTCGTTCTCCATGTAGACAATTCTTAATTGATGTTAGCGAATTTAATGCTACATAAATGCGTGTGCACACTTATGTGCACACTTATGCAAATCAATGCCTGTCAGATTTCTTCGTATCTTTTTTGAACGTTTCTAATCACTCGCTCACCAAAATTTGATCTTATTTCTTAACTAAGTTAAAATTTGGTTTAAAATAAGAACACGTTCCCAGTTTTGTGTTTCATCACCAAACTAATTTTATGTTTAAAATGGTTTTGTATCCGATACAAAATTTGTACATTAAATCCCATGTTATCCCTATGAGAAGTAAAATTTCACCATACAACGTTTTTTGATCGTTTAGTATTTCTGCATAAATTTTGTCTTTATTTTTTAACGAAAAATGTGTATAGGAACACGCGGCTTGTTTCAACACAAATTGTTTTAAAAAAAATTTCCTCTCGAACGCGTGTTTTGCACGCTAAAACGTAAATTCTGTTATCTCTATGGAAGTGAAATTCGTTACACTAATTTTTGTTCGTTTTAATTTTGTATATTACTCAAATTTTGTTCATATTGTTTAGATAAGATAAAATGTTTTTGATAAGATAATGGATTCTTCTGAAAGCTTATCTTTATATTGATATAGATTTTCGTGCCGGTTGACTTAGTTTGTATAAATAATTTCATCCCTGTCTTTGTAATAAATTGCATTGTTTTGTAATTATCATTGTCATATATTTACTTGAACTCACGCTCAGTGTTCATTCATTTAATTATTAACATATATTTCCGCATATAAAGAAAATGCACTAGAGACGATATATTTATTACTATGCATTCTTAACTTTCATTATTGATATTATATAAGTGATCATAAAATGCAAAATATTGCCTAAAATTTAAATAACATACAAAACATACACTTACAAAATTCAAGCTGTTTTTTTCTCAAATTTTGACTATCAAACGCATCAATTAACGTTCGAAATTTAAATTAACATTGCTTTTAGTAAAAAGCAAAATAAATGCCGCCCGATACTGTTGCACGCGCGGTAGCGCCGCTCCTGCCTATCCCACTTTAAAGAAATTTTCAATTTCCTTATGAAAACCAAAATATTGATTTTTTTCTACTGATGGACAGAAAACAGACGAGAAAATAAAAATATTAGCGCTCTTTTTTGTCGATTTTTCTTTTGGTAAACGAGGTTAAAATTGAATGGCAGGCGGTCCCGAGGTCGGAGGGGGGGAGGGCTCAGGGACAATTCCAGTGTACTTCTCGCCCGGGGAATAATTTGTTTTAGGAAGAATTATTGGCGGTATGGGCCAGTTTTCATTCATTTGCCCAGGTCCGTCCCTGTCCATAGTTGCCTGTACACCTCGTCAAATGTCGTTTGCTGTGGATTTTGGGGGTGCTACGGCTTGATATTGAATGCGGTGATCGAAGTATTCGGGCATCCACCTATGTGCCAACCCCAATACGGAGACGCATGTTTCCATCCTCCAATCACTATTGCCCAATTCAGCGGACAGTTGTTGCATCCCGATGCGTTTGTGGCACGATGCGAGGCAGGGACCAACCAGCTGTACATAGTCCTATGATGAAGCCTCTGGTAAAGGTGTCCGTGTGAAGGTAGGTTTCGCGATGACGTCGCCCAGGCATATTCACTGCTTACACATACTTTCGTCACCGAGATCACTCCGAAGCATTGGTTCAGGTGAGGACGACCAAACGTAGCTATGCAAGCCATTTTGCCCTGTTTAGCTCCCTCACCTATCACGTGATTGGTTCGCAACTCCACTCATTTACCTGACCCAACTGTCGACACTACCCACTTATTTGCATGGCTCTCCGTCAAATACTTCCTGGTGTGGATATTTTCTATGTCGAGCAGTGTAGTACAACTTCAAAAACGCTTTTAAATATTGAAAAATATTGCTTAAAATAGAAATTTTGATATATTTGATAAAGAACTGTAATTTTCCCTAGTTTTTCTCTAAAACGCTAAGTTTTAAACTTACAGAGTTTTAAATGAGGATTTTCATTCACCTTACATTGAAGTGCATCAATCCGTTTGATAATATGCTCTCAATCCCCACAATTGATATCCTTGAAAAGTTCCTTTTCGATTTGCAGAGGACTTCTTTGAACCGCCCTTGAACTGTGAATATTGGTAACTTGTATTTATTCCTCTTAAGAACTGAAAAGGGCATAATCCAATTGATACTTAGTAAACAAAATGAAACACTTGAATATTGTTGCCCCTAGGTTAGTGCCTAACGTGTCTTATTGGAAATCCGGCCTCGCACACGAGAATACAGACATCACGGAATCTGTGGGACTATCAAGAAAAAAATCAATTTGTCTCGTGTTCACTAGTTTTGTGTATAGATTTTTGCAATGTAATCATGTGTTCATAAACTAACTGAAAAAACTCCAAACAATAATTGTGAGGGTCTCAGCTAGTTTTAATATAATTGGTAGCAAAAGTGTTTGTATTAGACTGTTTATTCAATATAGTGGCAGGGATTTTTTCTCCGAAAATGCAACTCAATTTCTAAGCCATATTACGAAACAGATAATGAATGAAACAGTTCACTTTACATAATAAGAGAAAAATCATGTAATTCTGAACAAAAAATGCAAAAATTGAAAGGAAAGAAAATGTAGCCAGGCGTAAAAAACGTATTGCCCGGCCATTTTGTAGAGTGATTTTTGAAAATCATTTAATGAGCTCTTGGCTGCAAAAGGATTAAACTGTAGCCGGACACATGCAAAAAATTGTAAATTGTAGCTGGAATTACCCTTCCAGCATTTACGGTGTTAATATATGGAAATTATTTTCATTGTTTCCACATCTGGCATCAGAAACTTTTAGTATTGTTGGCAAACGCAACAAGTGAAGATTTGAAATATTCAAAATTTTGAACAATTAAGTGAAAAACTCCTTTTTTTAATAATATGTTTGCTAAGAATCGTTCAGTCGATTTCGGCCGGCTTTATCAAAGGTAATGCGTTCTTAGCGAATTTTATGTTACGATTGAAGGAGTTGCGTTGTAGAATTATAAGGAAAAGGAGATTGTGTTATAAAGCGGAGAAATATTATTCCCGCTACTTTGCATTAAGTTATTGTTATTGTATATTCAGTATACATCTCTGTTGTGCATCTGATCGGCCAGCATGAAAGGTGCTGAGAATTGTCATCGCGAACTGTTCATAGCACGCGATCGACTTGTTACTTTCTTTAGGAGACGTATTCACAGCCTCCGGGCTGGTTTCAGGAATGTGAAAAAGACCTGCACGTGCTGTTCTGGTGGTGGTTGTGGTGGTGGGAAGAGAAACGAGGGGGACTCCATCTGCATCCCCTCGTCATCCGGCACTGTTTTCTACCTGCCTTCCACCTCTCCTGAGACAGAAGGTAACCGTGCAATGGATTCACTTCACCATGATGGAGTGAAGGATGAAAAGGTTCCCACTGCTCAAGACCTTGATGCGCAAGAGTCCAAAGGTTCAGCTTCCAAAGACTCTGTTCGAAATGCAGTGGACGACAAAACATCCGAAAACGAATCTGCAGATTCTGGCACTTCTACGTATGAGGATGCCAATCCTCCATTGCTTGTAAGTGATTCCGAAAGCACACGTGAAACTGTATCATGCATCACTGATGATGCAAATGATTCTTCTCCAAGAATATCGGAAGAATCCCTTTATTTTGAAGATGACACTGAGATTACAGTGTTTGATGAATGTGAAGTTGCTGAAGATGAGGGACAATACGAAAAAAAGAAATTGTATCCTCTATGGATTATTTATGCGCTGATATGCATTTTACTCCTCTTTGACTTGAGAAGACTTTATGTTTACTTATTACACACTTACAGAAATTAAACAGTAATCCTCACTAGAAAATGTGCAATTCTTTTGATATGTATACCTATGTCTGTCTGTATCTGTATTTATTTACTACATGCAATATTTTTTGATATTATGTTATATTCCTAAGTCTGTGTATTTATTGTAAGCATAAAAGGAAAAAAGAAATTGTGAACAGTTGCAAAAATATTACTGAACGTAAAAAAAGAAAAAATAATAGAAGCAAGAGAGAAAATAAAAACAATCAAAAAAGGAAAGAATTTGAAAACTTGAAATGAAAAATAAAAAAATTGAAAAGAAAAAAAATGTCTCCCGATAATCCACCCTCAGACGTCCCCGTTCGTGGGAGACGGGCGACATTCATTATCTCTTGATTTCCCAAAGAGGAAATTTTATCTTTAGAGAAAACTTCGGATAATGGATGGCTAACGTGAGGCTCTGGTACAACATATACATGAACACACACCACATACATACAAATACTCTATACATCCTCCTTTTCTTTAATGACTACTCTGCGCGGAGGGGCGCGGGGGGGGGGGGGGGGGGGGGGGCTCAGTCGGTAGCGCGCCAGGCTCGTAAATCTGTAGTTCCCAGGTTCGAACCCCAGCTGGGTCGAGAGCTAGAGGGCGCTGAGATCTATCTCCGTAAAACTCCCCGCCCTGCCCACGGTCAGTAGGGGACACTGATTGGCTTGGAAAGGTCGCCGTCCGTCGGATGGGACGTTAATCCGTGGCCCCGTGTTCCGGAGAGTCATACCTTGTGCGTGTTAAAGAACACGCTGGATGGCCTTCACGGGAGACTACCATATGTCTCCCAACAGCTGTTCCAGTGGGTCCCCTCCCCCAACCTTCTCTGAGCCTACGGGGTCCATGTGGCCTGGCCATTTAGCCCATGGTGTGCAAAAACATTGCCTCTCAGAGGTAAAACAACCGAAAAACCTTTTCTGAATTAATGGAGAAACCATGGATAACAAATTTAGGCTCGTTGTTTCATCCATTCTGAGATAATTTTGCCAGTCTTTTGGATGAAGATTTAATTCCGTTAATAAATTAATGTGAGTAAAGCGATTCCTTTTCAATAGCCATTCCTTGCCCCAATTGCGTTTCGATTTCTTATTTTCGTCGAACTATGGCAGCGTAACAAAACAATTCGTCAAGGTTCGCACTACCTAGAACCGTTCACACCGCAGACACAAGATAACCGAACAAATGCCTTCAGGCTAACTGAGCTGTGTGTGGGGTAATTGGATCCAGCTCGCACTGTTCAGTCCTGAAAATTTCCTTTAGACCTGAACGCAAACTCACGTCTTAAACAATCACTTTGAATCGTGCCAGAATTTTCCTGCCACTTCGATGTTTCGACCTTTTATTTCTCGGTTTTCATTTGGAATTTAAAAAACACTTTAAACTAGTTTCAAGTTTGACCTGGATTCTATGATAGGTAACGAATTGATCTTTAAGACAATACGATACAGCTTATTAGGCTGAGTGATGCATTCCTGTAAAATACCGGTATAAGCAAACATTGTTTGAACAGGAAAAGTGGGTAATTCTAGTCCCCATATTGCATCTATATGTTTAAAGAAATTGCTAATTAAATCACTATCGCGACGTACAATATATTCGCTCAATAATAATTCGTGAATATTGAAAAAAACGAACGATGCACAGTTCTGTGTGATACATTTGTCACTTTAGGATAGGATTACCAGATGCCAGTGTTATAAGAGGGCGACAGAAAGAGTAGAAATGGAGGACAATCGTTACGAGATAAAGCACTTTCAGTTAAGCTCTGTTTTCAGAACTCCGAATGTGCAAGTGCTGCTTTCCGCACTTATCGTTCGATGCGGGGTATTAGAAGTGGAAAGGCATCGATGTCTTGTTTTGAATGAATTGCATGAATTTGCAAATTGGGCTTTTCAACAGATGGAAAACAATGCGGACTGACTGTCAAACGTCCTGTGGACTGACGAGGTGCACTTTTTGCTTAATGGAAGTGTAAATGCACACAACTGCCGCATCTGGGAGAGAGAACCCACACGCGATTGTGGAAACCCCTTTGCATCAGCCAAAGGTGACAGCGTGGTGCGGGTTCACTGCGTCATTCATTATAGGCCCCTTTTTCTTTGAGGAAGTCCACAGCGATACGTTTCGAACTGTTACTCTCACAGGCGAGCGTTATGCATCGCTTTTAAGAGACTCCATAGTGTAACATACATGCAGGATGGAGCGCCTCCGCACATCACAGGTCCTGTCCAACACCTGCTGCGATCGACATTTGGCGATGACCATGTCCTCAGTCGCTCTTTCCCTCACGAATGGCCACCAAGGTCTCCAGACCTTACACCTTGTGACTTTTGGTTATGGGGCTACTTGAAGTCACACGTGTACAGAGGTCGGCCGATGTCATTCTCCATGCTGAAAGAAGCTATTCGCGATCATGTGACAGGAATTACAGCTGAAATCCTCTTCGATGCCGTGCAGAGTGTCGTACCACGTCTGACGGCCATTCTCATGAATAACGGCTGTCACATTGAACATTTGTAATCCTAGCTGCGTTGCGAACTCTGCTGCGCTACTGTACAAACTACTGACACAACTGAAGAGACACCTGTCGGTGGAAAATGTAACTATTCTAGCAATAAAATTTTTCGTTATTAAAAATATTCCATGTCTTTCTGTGTATTTCTGTGAAAACCGCATCGTGCCTACTGTCTATACTTTTCGAATTATTGCATTTTTACTTTTTCTCTTACTTTTGGATCACCCGGTATAAGTAACGAAATTACAATAGGTAGCGTCCGTCCAATCCAAATGTTTCTTGTTCAGTAGCGGAAAATTCTAGTTCTGTGGTTCCCAGTGGATGCCACCAAACAATTCAGAAAATATAGATAGCACTCGCTTGTAAAACAGGTTAAATCGAAAGTGCAACTCCTAAGACAATTAATAAGCTGATATAATCCTTGCTCATGTCTTCAGTTATTTTGGCTAAACATTTTTTAGGTGCAGAAACAAATGATTTTCCCAATTCATGGTACTCATTCAAACTGTACATTTCTGCTTTTTTATCAACATACACAATCTGATCAAAAATATCCGTACAACTCTTCTGAGTAGTAAATTCGCCCTTATACGCCACATCCATGGTACAAACAGGTATAAAAGGATACACGTAGCCTGAACAACATCATGGACTTGCGTGAACATGAGAATGGGCTGTACAGCAGAGCTCAGTGACTTCCAGCGTTTTACATTATAGGATGTTACCTTAGCAAAAGTCAGTTAGGGACATTTCAGCCCTTCTGCAGCTGCCCCGATCAACTATAAGTGACGTCATTTTGAAATATATCAACAGAGAAGCCACTCTCAATAATACACAAATAACAACGACATAGAGGCAACCTGCTAAAAATAAGTGTACTTCCGGTGTACCTCTAATTCCATGATTAGCAGAAACACTGAGGAATATAATTAGATCATATAACTTTGAAATTCCAGTAAAAGCAGCAAGTAATTTAATGTGGTAAAAAAACGATATCTTAAAGAGAAAACAGGTGGCGTTTACAAGATCCCAGTTACTCTACCTAATGATAATAAATTCCGACCTACTATGGTAAAAGCAACGCTCTGCAGCCATAAGAATAAAAGAACACCAAAACGATATTCAACAACAAAATTCATTGCAATTATTTTTGAACTAGTAGGAGATATATGGCTCCCCCGTGATGGTCATCCAGCATGTTGGGTTCTTTCACGTGCACAGGATGTGACTCCCTTGCACACGGAACGACGGCCTAACCTCTCATCCGACGGACATTCCAAACCTATGGGTGGGACCTTTCTTACCAAGAGAAGGGTGGACTTTAGTCAAGATAAATCTCAATGATGGCACAGTTGGAACTCGAACGTGGCAGCTGCAGATTAGAAGCCTGACACGATACCTGCTGAGCCAACACCGCCCCTAACAAATCAGAAATCAAAGTTCGAGTGGATCGAAACTAAAACATATTTAAAAAGGTTTTCAATGATTTCACAATTTTCGTTTCTTGTCAAATTATCAATCTGATTGCATCTTTTAAAGCTCTCTGTATAAGAAGCTAAATTTCTAAAGAAAAATAGTAAAATTTAAATAGTATGGAATACGAATGTTCTTCAACATTCAATAAACGAAACAGGCAAGCAGAATACACTTCTTTCTACCAGATGCATATACACTGAAATGTCGTTGAATTAGGGATAGGGGACGTTATCGAAGATTCAGAACTGCAAGTCCGGCATTTGCGCGCATGCGTGGTTGAAATTCTGACATATATAGCTGTCAACTTTCGCTTCCCCAAGCATTCATTGTGAGAAGCGTAATGGGAAAGGCATGGGATTTAGATGCATTTGACAGAGGGTAGATCGTAGATACCGACGGATTGGACACTTGATCTCCGAAATTGTCAACGAACATGGATTTTTCTCGTACGACAGTTTCAAGAGTGTTCCGAGAATATGAAAATTCCGGCAAAAGAACAAACACCCGAGCAAACTGCAAAGGACAACCAGCATTGAATGATCGTGGGCTTCACCGTCTGACCTGTATCGTATGGACCGATAGGGACCAGACATTATTTGAAATCACCTCCCATCTGAACGCGGGTTGCAGCCGGGAAGTCAATGCACAGACCGTGCAACGTTCATTTGATCATCTCAGCTTCAGGAGCCGCCAACCTACGAGAGTCCCATTTCTAACGGCACAACACCGGGCTCAACGATTTGTCTGGACTAAAGAGCATCGAAACTGGACCATCTAAAATTGACAACGGATAGCCTGGAGTGATCAATCCCGATTTAAACTTCATCACGCCGATGGGAGACTGAGGACATGAAGCCATGGATACTGCATGACAGGCCGGAAGAGTATAAGCTGGTGGTGGCTCAGTGATGGCCTGGGGTGTTTTTCAGTTGGGACCTTTGCTACGTGTACCAGCGACTCTCAATGCATCCCAGTATGTCTGTATGTAACTGATGGCTGATCATTTTTACTCATTTATGCCATCATGCATCCCAATGGAGATGGTGTCTACCAGCACCACAACTGTTCATCTCGGTCCAGCTTGGCTACTGCATGGTTGCAGGAGCATTCTGCTGACTTTGAAATAATGAATTGGCTACCTAGAAGTCCAAATTTAAATCCATTGAAAATCTTTGGGATACCATCGAGCAGAGTGGTCGTGCTCGTGTCCCATCAGCGACGACCTTGAGGGAATTGTGGACAGCTATGGAGGATGCGTGGGTCGCCATACTTGTGGAACATGTGCGCAAGCTTGTGGAATCTTTGCTTTGTAGTGTGGAGGCCGTTATCAGGGCCAGAGTGGTCCAATACGTTACTAGGTTGCTATTCCTAATTCAATGGCGCTTCAGTGTAAAAGTTAATGTTGAAATGAAATACATTCGCTACGATAACTCGATTCAAATTTTTAACAAAAAAATCTAAATACAGAAGAAGTGTGCAGTGATAATTTTGAATTAGAATCCGATATAAAAGAGACAGACAAAGGCTTGGGACGAATCGTTTGAAGAAAAAATCATTACTGACATAGAGTCAAAAATTGGCATAAAATATATATAATTCATTTCGAGGTTATGTCTCTTAAATATTAACCCATTCATTCGCGATATGAACTTCTGTGGTACGGAAAAAGTATCGTAATTACTCCCCATTTTATATTAAAAATTTCGTTATATAACAAAGTCCATTTTTTCATTTCAAACTCCCCTAAACACATGTAGCAGCAGCGCCATCATTTACGGCGTGGGTTTTTTTATTTTGTGCGAAAACACAAATTGGTGTTATTTATTTTGCAACGATAAAGAAAGTAAAAATGTAATTAAAATAGGTATGGATATTCTGGTCAAATAAATAATAAATTTTGAAACGAATTCAATAAATATTAACGTGATATATACACTGCTCACAAAAATTAGGAGATATTTCAAAATGAATATGAAGCGATAAAAAATAAGCATTTGAATTTTTTTATTAAACAAGAACATCAGATAAGCAAACGACAAGTCAAAGAAAGTTGTTCGATTATGCAAATGAGATGCAAACTCAATTGTCGTGATTGAGTAGCAAGTGACATATTGGTGGGGGTGAACAGAAGCATGTCAAACTGGACGAGAGTGCCACACATTGACTGTTCAGTAGGGTGTATGGTCACCCAAGACTGCCAAAACACACTGACAGCGATGGGGCATGGACAGGATCAGAATGTCCAACAGTTCTTGTGGGATCCTCTGCCACTCTTGCTCCAGGGCAACTTCCAGCTCAAGAAGAGTTGTGGGAGGCATTGGACGGTTTGCCAGACGTCTTCCCAGTGCATCCCAAGCATGTTCAATGGGATTCAGGTCTGGAGAACGTGAAGGCCAGTCCATGCGTTCGGATTCCTGCCTCCTGAAGCATGTTGTTGACGAGATGCGCACGGTGGGGCCTTGCATTATCGTCCATGAAAAGAAAGTTGTTTCCAACTACTCCAGCATAGGGTACCACTATAGGGTGCAGGACCTCATCTCGATATCTGACAGCAGTCAGCGATCCGTTTCTGATGACGTGGAGGTCGGTACGACCACCAATGCTGATGCCAGCCCACACCATGATCCACCACAACCGAAGGAGTCCCTTTGTCGCATGAAACGTGGATTCTCCCGTGTTCCTCTTTCACGCCAGATCAGGACACGATGATTGTCAGGCTGCAGACTGAACCGGGACTCATCAGTGAAGAGAACAGTTGACCACTCATCACGGGTCCAATGACGATGCTCATCAGTCCACCTTCTACGGGTTCTATGGTGTTCAGAAGATGACGGAATCATACCATTGGTCGCCGGGCATGCAGTCCAGCACGATGGAGCCGATTTCGCATGGTCTGGGTGCATATCCGTCGTCTAGTAGCAGCAGAAACTGTCTTCTTTGCTGCGCTTGTTCCTTCTTGCCAATAAGGTCAAGTAGCGATCATCTCTTGCTGTTGTGGCAGATGGGCGACCTTGCCCTCGTCTTCTTCGTACTGTGCCAGTCTCTTGAAAGCGATTCCACAGTCTGCTAATCACGCTTTGGGATGTTCCAAGTGCTTTTGCCACTGTCGTCTGTGTTTGACCAGCTTCAAGACGTCCTATGGCTCTCCAGGCTTCGCATTCGGGCAAATCGTGTTGCAGGGGCATTCCAAGGGCTGGGAAATTGCAGGATGTGCACTTTCAAGATCAGGGAACGTGCAGATACTCCAGTACTTTCAGCCTTTTGTATAGTGCATTTTCACCAATGAAATAAAAGTTGGTTTTGCATCTCATTTGCATAATGAAACAACTTTCTTTGACTTGTCGTTTGCTTTTCTGATGTTCTTGTTTAATAAAAAAAATTCAAATGCTTCTTTTTTTATCGCTTCATTTTCATTTTGAAATATCCCCTAATTTGTGTGAGCAGTGTATTAAATCTTCCAAAATTAACATGGGCATTATCACCTATAAATGCGACATATTTTAAGTGCAAATTACGTTATTTTTCATAATCCTTAGTATAAAATTTGCTATTGTTTCAGATGTTCCATTTGGAATAGTCTCTATCTCAAGAACTTTGTTCGAATTCCATTATTTCTGTCGAAGTACTGAATGATTAGAAGGAAATAATTTAGCGAGACGTGATTGTTAGCATCAGTAGGCACCCCAATGTAAGATATGTTAATTAACGTCTTCACTAATTCGATTGCTGTGTGCAGTGCAATTACTTGGTTAATTATTGATTCTGGTTTTGTCATTGTACATAACGTTCAGCAATTTCTGAGTCGTCAAAGACTTTAGGAGTTAAATCCGCAATGCAGTCCATTGATTTTTAAGAATGATGGTGCCTTGCTGCATGAAATGCAAGAGTACATTTGCTTTTTTGTCTTTTTTTAAACTTGTTGATTCAAACAATTATGTAGATGAGGAAAATGAATCTTCACCATGTTTTTTTGATTTTCGCTTCTTAGGTAGCGTTCTGAATCATAAGCATCTAGTTACTCATTGAGATGCAACTGGATCAAATAACACATTTCGCATCGTTTTCACTTCGTCCTTTTGCAAAACGAGAAAATTTTTCTTTTTAAATTATCGGTGAACTTGCATTTACTTTAATTTGAACTCATTTAGGATGAAATTTTTTAGGTTTCACTGCGAATTGAACAAATACATATCTTCATGCATTTTTGACTTTTCAGCAAGGATTTTACATCATACAATTATCGAGCACATATCACTTTTACCGATGAGCTGTTCGCTTCTTCCATAAGCGCCTTCTACTCGTGGCAGTGGCAAAATTTCTTATGATTTCCTAAAGTGCATTTCATCTGCATGAAACGCAAGAGTACATTTGCTATTTCATCTTGTTTTAAGCATGTTGGTTCAAAAATGATGTTATGTAGCTGAGGAAGATGAATCGTCACCATATATTTATGCTTGTCGCTTGTTAGGTGGCGTTCTGAATCATGTCTTCTGTAAATTGCTAATACTGAGTATTAGAAAAAATAGTAACTTTTATAAGATTAACGGAACGACTTTGGCATTCACATTTACAATAAATTACTTACAGTCACGGTTACGAGAAGTTCAAAATAAAAGAAAAATGCAAAAAAATTCTTATTTTTAATTTTCCTTTAGAACACCTCCTTATCAATTTATGCAAAATGAGAGACATTTTCGTGTTTTTTTTAAAATGCTGGGAGAACATAAGTTTTAGGATAAAAAGGAGGACGTCTGTTAACCATAGTCTATGGAGATTTTGAAAAATTAAAAAGTGTGTTAGCAAATAGCCTATATTCTTTCCCTGGGTGAAGGTAACGTTCATGCAAAGTTTAGTGATTCTAGCTCTACTGTGGGCCGAGTGCATAAACGGACAGACGCACAATCCAACAAACAAACTTTCTTCTTTAGATATACAGGGTGATTCAAAACTTATCGTTCAAATTTCGTGGGAAGGTAGGGAATACGTCAGGAAACCGATTTCACATAGGAAAGTATGTCCGCAAATGTACGCATGCGTATGTAGAGGGCGCTGTGTGTACCCAACCAGTGTACAGCTCGCCCGACCACTCCCACTGTCATCAGTGTACGAGCTGACTTACTAGTGATAAGATGAATCGTTTTACGCATCAAGAGCTAGCGGATATGCATCTCGCATATGGGGCAGCTGGCGAAAGCGGCCGCCGAGCTAGGCAAGTTTACGAAGACCGATACCCCAACAGAAGAATACCGCAGCATCAAATGTTTGCACGTGTGCATCGCAATCTGTGCGAACGTGGTTCACGGGGAGAAGACGACTGACGCGGACTGTCAACGTCGCAGAACAAGTCCTACAGTCCATCGAAGATAATCCGAATACCAGCACACGAGCTATTGCTCAGCAGCTTGGGGTCTCTCAGTCAGCAGTGTGGCGGATACTGCACGAGGAACGTGTGAATCCTTACCATCTGCAAAGGGTGCAATTACTGCATCCTGACGATTATCCGAAGCGTGTGGAATTTTCACAATGGTTCATGCAGAAAGGTGCCATGGACCCCAGTTTTCCAGCTTCTGTCCTTTTTACAGATGAAGCTTCATTCAGTCGTGAAGGTGTGTTCAATACACACAATTCACATGTGTGGGCTTACGACAACCCGCATGGTACGAGAAGTCACGCTGCGCAACATCGTTTTGCCGTAAATGTGTGGGCTGGAATCATTGGTGACTGTTTGTTGGGACTTTACTTGCTACCGCCCCGATTGGACGGCCGGAAATACCTAATATTTCTCGAGACAGTGTTACCGACTTTTCTGGGCGCTGTTCCTGCGCATATCCGCCGAGATATGTGGTATCAACACGACGGGGCTCCAGCCCATAGCACAATTGTTGCGCGGGATTACCTGAACCGAACATTCGGAGCTCGATGGATCGGTAGAGGGGGACCGATCGCTTGGCCACCCAGATCACCTGATTTATCGCCCATGGATTTCTTTTTGTGGGGGGCCATGAAATACCATGTGTACGAGCCCCCCGTCGACAGTGAAATGGACCTTGTTGCACGAATAGTGGCCGCCGCAGACATTATCCGTGATATGCCAGGAATTTTTGAAAATGTTCGGCGGTCAATGCAACGGCGCTGTGAATCCTGTGTCCGTGTAAATGGTCGCAATTTTGAGCACCTACTGTGAACCTGTACTTTACCTTGTTGGAATAAAAGTCACATTCGTTACCACTTAACTGTACTGTTTCCTTGTGTTCACTTTACTTGTCCATTTTGTTCATGTAGATGACGTTTGCGGACATACTTTCCTATGTGAAATCGGTTTCCTCACGTATTCCCTACCTCCCCACGAAATTTGAACGATAAGTTTTGAATCACCCTGTATATTAGATATTACTGCGAATGGAACAAAGGATATCTTCATGTATTCTTTGGGTATCTTCATACAGAATAAACAATTGCTTTTTAGTCTCCAAAGCACTTTTCATTCATTCGGTCACTTTAAGTTTTCTTTCAATAGTTTAATAGTTAAAAACCACATTAATCGAAATTTCGAACAGCATTGTAATACGTCAAATAACAATGCTTTTATCCACTAAAAAGTAGTGTCGGTGATTTACACTGAGTTGGCTTTGCATTAGCAACAATCCCTTGTGTAGCAATGGACCGGTCTGTGGCGATGCAGATGGCTGAAGGTCGGGAACGGCAGATAGGAGCATTGCGGGAATCAGTTTCGCGTTACTACTTTGAGGAAGAAGGGATCGGCTTCATCATCTTGCTGACTTTGAACATGGTATGATTGTGGGTACACGATGTTCAGGTGCCAGATCTCGAGAGTATGGTGAACTGCTCCCATTCCGTGGTGTCACAAGTCTACCGAGACTGGCTCAACAGTGGTCGAACAACCAGCCAAAGATTACTTGTGGGACAGTCGATGGCCATGATGAGTCACTACTCATCATGGCCATCGACCATGGCAGGACACATATCACTACATGTGTCCTGCCTTGGGACTCAGCAGTAACATAATACAGTCGCTCAAAAAAGTATCCGAACGCCACGGTTGATTACAGAATTCAGGAAAAATATCCGGCAACTATTTTTTTAGAAATTAGTGATCTGGCAACCTTCGTCACACGAAGGTTGCCAGATCACTAATTTCTAAAAAAATAGTTGCCGGATATTTTTCCTGAATTCTGTAATCAACCGTGGCGTTCGGATACTTTTTTTGAGCGACTGTATCTTTACCCAGCTAACCACTCAATACAACTTTGGAATGTCAAGACCAATATCCACATGGACAATGCACTGGACATTTAGCCTTTATGGGATTTGACAGTCGCCAGCTATCAAGGATCCCCATGCGTACTGCGAGATATAAGAAACTGCTCTTTGCATGGGCATGTCAGCACCAACGCCGAACTACTAACCTATGGAAATCTTTCATCTAGTCAGATGAATCCCGCTTCCAACTCCATCATGCTAATGAGAGTGTTCGCATTTTAAGAAAGCAACATGAGGTCATGGAACCAGGATGCACTGTAGGTGTTTGGCAGGCTGGAGGATGTGATGTTATGATTTGATGATTATTATCATCGAATACCCTGGGTTCACTGATCACAGTGAATCAATAGCACCGACTACCTTTTTATCATCGTCTACCAAGTACACCCTTGTAACCTTTATAATTACAGTGTATCGAGACAACTCCAGAGTCTCTCAGCAAGAAAATGGACCATGTCATAGGCCCAGCAGGTTACAAACTAGTTTCAGAAACATGATAATGAATTCTTCGTCCTCCCATGACTGCCGAACCAAGCATGTTTGGGACCTATTGGAAAAGACGATTCGATGCTCCGCCTCTCCAACTTGCAATATGCAAGCATTACAGGACATAAAATTTATTATTTTGGAATAAATGAGTCGCAAAATCACAGGACGTCTTGCAACATCTTGTGAAGTCCATACCACGATGTGTACGGGATGTATTATGGACACAAATTGGGCCCACGAGGTATTAGGAAGATGTTGCTGATGCAGTGCTAACTCAATTGGATAATATGATGATGACATTACTCAGAGGAGACCTATTTTGGGAATGGGAATTCATTTTCTCCATGAGCCTACTTCAATCATCTAAAAGTATAAAAAATATTAGTAAAGTGTCCCAAAAAGTGCTTAAAAGAAACCTAATGGTGGAAAAATGTCTAACTTACGATGACTAGATGCAAAAACTGGCAACAATATGCAGGATTATAGGATTTGGAACTTTGTAGTTTAGTCTTTTTTTCAAGAAAGCAATTGAAGCTTACCGGTTATTTGGGTATCAGATTATTTACCGGTGATTTTTCATTTGAATAATTACGCTTAATAGAATTTAATTTTGGAATAATGAGAGTCGTGAATTTGTTGTCATTTTTTCAATGTTGAAAATCCATAAAATATACGTTTTGAAAGATTATTTTACCAACATAAATGTTGCGATATATTTATATTAAAAATTTAGCAGTTCCATAACAAATTTGCTTGAAAATATAATCGTTTACTCAACAATCTTGGGAAAATTTAATTGCAAGAAAAATTAGATCGGTTTCTAGCCATGGATTGTTTTGGCTTAATGGCAGATCCGTTATTGGTTGATGAGCTATTTTGAAATGAACAGCGGGTTCAGAAGTAGCAGTGGTTCTGTAGAAAAACTGTATGAAGTCGGAAACAATCTGTGAATATCGGTTTTGTAGATTTCAAAGAGGATTCCTGCTTTGTTGATCGACAAAATTTGGGAATGAACGACATAATTTGTGGTTGATTGTAGGATGATAGAGAATATTTGAAAAGCAGGTTAAAATGAAGATGATTCTCTCTAACAACACTTCGTCTCCTTAGCCTATGTGTGCTCAACGATGATGCATATTAAAAAAAATTAAATACCCCCTCAAGCAGCTGCTTGCCACAGAGGTCTGACAGGAGCCTGTCAGTTTATATGCCAGAGTAGAAGGTCTGAGAAGATGGCAGAACCTCTGCAGAAAAACGACACACATCCATGCCTTAACCCGGTCCCATTAGATCAATAGCCAAGCGTGCTAACCTCTCGGCTACGGGACGGCTGATGATGCATATATTTGTGAAAAATTAATCCAATATATATAAAGACAAAATATAGGCATTATAATAGCATATATTTTTATGCTCATGAAATCTTTTGGTAGTAGAATCTTTAAGACATTTTGTGTTGTTTGCTCTTGAGAATAAATACTCGAAGGAGACAATAGCCTTTGAGCAGAATCCTGCTACAAAGAGATTCGGTTCGTTTCGTGGTATTTTTCTTTAGAGTGATGAACTTGTGTTTTCATTCAAGGGATTCCGATGGTAAAAATCGCAAGTTTAAAATTCTACATTCGTATTAGTTCATATATTTGTTGGGGTCTCTGGATAAACTGTAGGAGCAGGAAATTATGTTTGTGCTCTTGCCTATTTTTCAATGCTTCATTCATTTTTAATTTGACAGAAGCACATGGAATTAAACTCTGCAAGTAACTGTCTTTCGACTAATTAAAACCAAAAGTCGTTACTTTCTCAATTATCATGCAAATAATTCTTGAAATGGAAGAGCACCAGGCTCGTAATCTGCGAGTCCCAGCTGGGTCAGCGTTGAGATTTATATGTATTATTTTTACTGTTCTTTGAAAAGGCCATCTGTTGTAGACAGTGACCTTTTCAAGTTACTCAGATTGGAATTAAACATTTTGCTTGATACACAAGATAAATTTAAAAGAATCTATTTAAAAGCGAGAATAATCGAGATCATTTTGCTATTGTGAATCTGTGATTAGATTCGTCTTTAGAGAAAATATCTTCTAAGTTAGGAGCATTGAATTTGTTTTCAGCGAAGGCTTCGGCCTCGGCTTCCTCGTTTGCGAGTCCATGATCCTTTGCGATATCTTTTTCAGCCCCAAGATCCGCCAGAAGAACGAAGCGAGACCTTCTCAACCTGGCAGATATGTTCGATGACGTCACAGGGCTCGATCCAACTGATTATATTCCGTACGGAAATTGGTGCGGTTATGGAGGACAAGGCCAAGCTGTGGACCAAATCGACAGGTAAAAGAGATATGAGGGACTAATTGTTTCCTGAATTGTTAAAAGCAAGGTTGGGTTGTTTTACCTCTGAGCGGCACTTTTTTGCACACCATGGGCAAAATGGCCAGGTCACATGGACCCCGAAGGCTCAGAGAAGGTTGGGGGAGAGGACCCACTGGAACAGCTGTTGGGAGACAGATGGTAGCCTCCCGTCAAGGTTGTCTCCCAACCTCGTCGTCAAGTGTTGGGAGACAGATGGTAGCCTACCGTATTCTTTAACGTACACGGGGCCACGGCTTAACGTCTCATCCGTCGGACGGCTGTCTTTCCAATCCCATCGGTGTCCCCTACTGACCATGGGCAGGGCGGGAAGTTTTGCGGAGTTAGAAGCAAGGATAAAGGTGATGTTAATACATGTAGAATAAAGGTGCACAATATCTGTTATTTTTCCCTCTTTAGATGATAATAAATAAGATTACTTTTGCATTTATCTCGATTACAGCGAGCATGCGCCATTAGGAAAACTCTTTGCTAAATAACGCTTTGTGCCACCAAAAGAAATCTAAAGAATCGCGGACATTGCAAACTCTCTGCCACACCCATTTGCTTTTAGTGCTCAACTAGCAGGTTAGATTCAATGTTTTACTGCCACAAGGCCAACTTGCAAATCAAGTCCTTTGGTACGATAATAAGACTAATCATTAGACTAATGAGAGAGCTGGGGTTGGAAGAAAAAACACAAACTCGAAAATATAGCTCTGAAGCTGCATGTCAAGCATAGATTTTTATCTGACCTATCAGAAAGAGAAAAAAAAACAATTGAAATTTCTGCATTCTCTATTCAGATGGATTAGAACATTAAAATAATAACATTCTTTAATAAGTAAGCGCACACGCTGAAAAACAGAAGAATAATGGAGTTTACGAGATAAATCAATTGATAACATCCAATTGCATACTGAGTTGCATTTGTGTTGCGTAATCGAAGCCCCAATTGATTTAATGCTTAGAGATCGTAGCTACTATTTCTAAGTAGGCATATCCTTCAGTTAGTAAACTCTTATCAAGCTAGGAACAGGGCCGGAGTGAACATATTTTGGCCCCCGGTCATATATCAAAATGAGACTCCCCCACGCTGCAACTCGATCAGTGGCAAATTACCCAATAGACAGGACAAATTTGTTGCATGAACATTTTCTCGCAACAATAATAAAGATTAAACATTAATTTTTTGTTATATGAGAGAGAGAAATGATTTTTCAACCATTTACTAACTGTAATATTTTTTACATTTCAAACTTAATTTTAATTGCATCTATAATGATTTATTACTTTTTATCATTCGTCAAACCCAAATTACCGTTATATTTCTTCGTTATTATCATTATTGGTTAAGTTCCGTTATTAGAAGACAGTATGGCGCGAGGTCTTCTCAGTTCGTAACGATACGGGAAGACGCTCCGGACAAGGTGTTGAAGACATCCGGGTATGATAAAGACTCACAGATGTTTCGAAGCTAGTGTTATCTGCGATCGCGAGAATCGTACAATAATATTATGTATCTGATATAGATAAAAAAAAGATTCATGCTGGGGGGGGAAGGATGGGGTCTAAGCTTCCATTACCTCCAAATTTGTCATTCTTTGATCTCTCTGCTTTTGTCTTTATTATCTTTCTCAGAATTCTTTAAATATTTCTTCCGTCCATAGACCGGTTGGTCAATATGTTAATCCATCCCTGGCTAGGAAAAGCTTCTACTCTTTTTTCTGCAGCGAGAGAAACCTAAAGTTTAGGAAGACTATTCTTTTTTGGCAATAAGGGGCGGGGATGGCCTAGTCGGTAGTTCGGCCTAGTCGGTTCATATCTGCAGTTCTTAGGTTCGAATCCTAGCTGGGTCAGAGTTGAGATTTATCTCCGCAGAACTTCTCGCCCTGCCCTCGGTCAGTAGGGATAACTGATGGACTTGGCAACACTACCGTCCATTAGATGTGAAGTTAAACTGTGGCTCCGTATGCGGAGAGATACACGCTGGATGACCTTGACGGGAGGCTACCATCTGTCTCCTAACAGCTGTCCAGTGGGTCCCCTCCCCCAACTTTCTCTGAACACTCGGGGTCCATTTCAATTGTCCTTGTGACCTGGCCCTTTAGTACATCCATACAAAATCCTCATGCAGTCATGGGCTACGCAGGTCCAACCAGACTTTAATTTTACCCTCCAGACATGTCTGTTCTGAGCTGCAGCTGCTGCATTTGGCCTCTCTACGCCAATTCTAGCAAGGTCCTGTTTGACACTATCTGCCCATCGCTTCCTAGGTCACCCCTCTTTTTCTGATACCCTTAGGTACACTGTTCATAATCCTGTTTGACAAACTGCAGCTATGCATACGGGCAACATGGCCAAACCAAGGCAGTCTCTCTCTGCACAATATGCTGCTCAAAAGAGGTTAATGACTCCTTCTTCTAACCTCATCATTACATACAAAATCAAACCACCTAATGCCCAAGATACTGCATAAGCATCTAGAATCAAAGGCATCAAGTTTCTTCTTATCCTGCTTACAAAGGGTCCATGTTTCGCTAACTTAACTGACTTTAGAAAGAACCAAATTATTATGCAGCCTAATTTTTAGATGTACATGTCTATATTTCTACTCTCCATAGATCCTTAAAAGTCCCAGCAGTAATCCCTATTCTTCTATTTATCTCATGCCGCACATCACCAGTATCTGTTACATAGCTCCCAAGAAAATTAACTTGAGACACTTGCTCAAGAGTGCAGCCATTCAATGCAACTGAAACGCCATCTCCCTGACCAATTTTCATCAACATTTTTAAAAATAGATGTAATAACAGCTTTGGTAAAATCCTTAGAAACAACACCTTTATCATAAAAAATATTCAAAATGTCAGTCAGCCATGTGACAACACAAATGTTCCCAGCATTTCAGTGGTAATTTCATCCACCCCTGGGGATTTAAGCAGTTTTAATTTAGAGATAGCCAAAATGACTTCGGAATGTGATGTAGGGCCATTATTAAAGCCACAGGTGCATCTCTCCTTATTAAAAACAATGGGAGTAGAAATAATCACATTATTTAGAACATCTCTGAAATGCTCAGCCCATCTATCCATCACAGAATCCTTACCTTCAACCACCTTGCTGTGTTTATCCCTCAATCCCTGTGTACCTGCCTGTTTCTTCCCACACAAAACATTAACTATCTGGTACAGCTCTCTGCTGTTGTGCTGTCTAACTGTTTCCTCTGATTTACCAGCCAAGCTATCAAGCCAAAGATTCTTGTCAGATGTTAACTGATCCATTAAATGCTCATTAAGCTCGTTGTAATGCCTTCTGTTAGGACTAGTAGGGTGTTGATTCATATTAATCCTGCACTTCCTTCTTTCAGAAATAAGTTCCATAGCCTTATCACTCAAATAATTTTGTTTCCTCTGTTCCCTTTTACCCAAAAGAGTACTATTGATTTCAAGAAAAGCCTGTTTAAACTGATCCCATTCTTTCTCAACTTCAGCAGTAAGCAAACCACGATTGTCATAATGACTAACTAGCCTATCATGGTGTGTTTTGGCTATATCTGGATCTTTCAGGCATTCAGTGTTAGAGCTAATTTTTTAACCTTAGCCATTTCTTAAGTTTCAGCTGAAAAACCCTTTCGACCAGGTAATGCTCAGACTCCATTGGAACAACAAATGCCAAAGGGACTTAAAACTTCTGCCCAAAGATTAGAGTCAGTACCAACTTTAGCATTGAAGTCACCTAGCAAAAGAGAAATATCTCCTTTCTTCAAAGAATTCAAAATATCCTGAAACTGGCTGTAAAACGTATCTTTCTCATTCTCATCATGAGTCGTCAGTGGGGGCATAACAGCAGATAACATTCAAGTCTTCAATGCTTGTCTGAAATTTTGCTGTAAGGAACCTTTCATTAATGCACTCATATCCTAGAAGAGTATCACTAGCATGTCTGCTGAGCAGCAGACCCACGCCTTGGTGATGCTTTCCATCCTCCTTCCCTGTAAAGAGAAATTTAAAGTTATTTTTAAGTATCTCACCTTTACCTGTCCATCTGGTCTCTTGCAAACCTAGACTATCTAGGTTAAAACGCTGGAATTCCTGCTTGAGGACATCAAGAGAATAATCTCTATATGACGTCCTCACATTCCACGTACTTGCAGAGAGAAAACGATCAGTAGGATATTTAAAGAAACTAGGTTTATTGAGAGAGGAAGGGCCAAAAGTATCAAAAAGCCACCTGATCGCAGGCATGGGGCAAAGACCTGTCCCTCCTCCGCTAAAGGCTGAAGTCACCGATGCTAGTAGGAACTTCAGGCACCACCTTTTCAAGTGGATCTTTTCAAGAGCCATATAATCTGCCTGAGACACATTACTCCAGTTTAGGATTGGACGATTCCCAACTAGCTAAGTATGCACACATTTAAGTTAGCACACTATGTGCAAAAAAGTGCTGCTCAGAGGTAAAACAACCCAACCCAAATGACAAACATTTAATCTTAACCACAAAATATGTGAAAAAAAAACCAACTACCAGGATCTCCAAGTAACGCGTTAGATGCTCTATCAGTCGGTTTAGTCCGTAACGAATCACGTTTGCTAGGCAGATGAATCTTTTTTATTAGAGTATCGGTTTTTTTTTAATAGGCTGACAGTGTGCACTCATATTTCAGGCGGGGGTGCTCAGTCAGTAGCGCGCCAGGCTCGTAATCTGTAGTTCCCAGGTTCGAGTCCCAGCTGAGTCAGCGTTGAGATTTACCTCCGCAAAACTCCCCTCCCTGCCTACGGTCAGTAGGGGACACCGATGGGCTTGGAACGTCTGCCGTCCGTCGGATGGGACGTTAGCCGTGGCCCGTATAGGGAGACCCATACCCTGTGCACGTTAAAGAACACAATTGATGGCCTAGACGGGAGGCTACCATCTGTCTCCCAACAGCTGTTCCAGTGGGTTCCCTTCCCCAACCTTCTGTGAGCCTTCGGGGTCCATGTGATCTGGCCATTTAGCCCATGGTGTGCAAAAAAGTGCCGCTCAGAGGTAAAACAAACCAACCCAACTGCACTCATGTTTATTATACTACTGCATTCTTCCCAGCCTGATAACATTTCTCAGAATGATATGTATAATTTCTTGAACGGTTGTTGCTTTACTTTTGTGCGACACTTTTTTTGCACACAATGGACTAAATGGCCAGGTCACATGGACTCAAAGGCTCAGAGAAAGCCGGGAAAGGGACCCACTAGGTAGCTGTTAGGAGACAGATGGTCGTCTCCCGTTAAGGCTACCCAGTGTGTTCTTTAACGTGCACAGGGTATGCTCTCTAGCATATGGAGCCACGGCTTAATGTCGCATCCGACGGACGGCGGCCTTTTCAAGCGTATCAGTGTCCTCTACTGACCGTGGTCAGGGCGAGGAAATATTCGAGATAAATCTCAACTCTGACTCAACAGGGACTCGAATTTGGGAACTGCAGATTACGAGCCTGGCGCGCTACCGATTGAGCCACCCCCCACCCCCGCTCAGAGGTGAATCAACCCAAACAACAACCTCGGCAATAGATCAAAATAAAAAGAAGATAAATTTTGCTCTTAGATGTAGGCACACATTTAGGTTATGCAAGCAAAACATGATGAAATAGTTATCGTATATTAGTGGAATTTAAGTGAAAATTAAAGGCAAGTTTTCACCTGAAAATTTGATAGTTAAAAATGTTTAGATCGTTAATTATATAAATCCACTATCGGAAAAAGAAATTTTTCTATTTTTTTAGAAAATGTTTCATTCGTGTTGATGTTTCTTTGTTTTAGGTGCTGCAAAGTGCACGACCTCTGCTACGGTTTGGTGTCCGAAAAGGAATGCCAGAACGTTCAGCTGCACATCATTCCTTACGAATGGAACAATGAAAATGGAACCATTGTCTGTGGTAAGTGAAAAGAATTCCTCACAATTGTTCAAAGATTCATTTCTGGAACGGTACGTCTTCTGCAATCCCGGAGGTTTTTTTTATTAGAAGTGGTTACACTCATTTCTACGTCGTAATATTTTTGCAAGTATTTCCTAAGTATCGAAGAAGAAGAAACGAGCCATTCCCCCCTTTGGGACTAGGATTATTTCAGTCAGTAGCGCGACTAGCTCGTAATCTGCAGTTCCCAGGTTCGAGTCCCAACTGTGCCTTGCGTTGAGATTTAACTCTCTCATCCTCGCTGTCTACGATCAACTCTGGGACAGATGGGACGTTGAACCCATGTGCGCGATACCCACTGTACGTTAAAGAACAGATTGTCTTGATGGGAAGCATCTGTCTGTCTCCTTACAGCTTGCAGCTGCTCAGTGGATGCCCTGCCCTTGGGATCCTTGTGACCTGGCCATTTAGCCTACTGGCATACATCCTCTATTCCAGTTGTGCTCAGAAACAGCAACAGAAGCGAAAACATGAAGTATCGGTTGGCTCATTTACTTCTTGACAGAGTGTTAATGCACAGAGGGGTAATGACCAGGTTACAAGGATCCCAAAGACTCGGAGATGAGTAGAGGATTAATTGGACGGTGTTAGATGCCATGTGAATTCTTCCCTACAAGGCCACCCAATTTATTGTTTAAATTGCGCAGGGGATGATCTCTCCTGCACATTGCACCATGGCGTAAAGTTTCGTCTGATGGAGAGTTGGCCTTTCCATGATCATTACGACCCTCTACCTTTATGAAGGACAGAGCCGGAGATTAAATAAGGAAGCCTCATCACAGGGACAGTGGGGACTCGAACCTCAGAACATCAGACGAGTCTGGCGCGCAGCAGACTGTGCAACCGAATCCCCAAAAGATTTAAAGAATACCTGACTGCACGATTCATTTTATTCAACGGAAGAGGAAATAATCGAAGTGACAGGACTGAAGATGAATTCGGGCTCAATTTTGTCAATTCTGATTTGGGGAAAATATTTTCTGACGCCTCAAATACATAGACACGATTGTGAGCGATTGACTGACGACGGCTGATAGGGGATCATGCTAAGTCTAACTTTGATACAGAAAGGGTATAGCACGGAAAATTCGCACCGAGAGGTAATCTGAATCGCGGATCTCGGGAAAAAGCAGAAATTTGACCTCCGACGTGTCCTTTAAGGTCAAACAGAGGTCGCTAGAGGTCGCTAGAGGTCAAACCTTGATTTACAAGTAGTAGAAACGTGGAACTTGGTGTCTGGGGGTGTTTCGGGTAGTAGATGTTAGAATCGTTACAAAATTTCGTATCCGGAAGGTCCTTCGAGGACTCGAAGGTCAAATTTAGATCTACCAGTGATAGGGAGCTAAAATTTGGTGGTGGGGATATTCCGGGATGTCTGTGTATGAAACGCTACGAAATATCGGATTACGAGGGTAAAGGTCAGATTTAGTACTGCCGGTGCTGGAGAGCTAAAAATAGATGGAGGTATTTCGGGTTGTAGATCTCGGAAACGTTTCGAAATTTTGGATGCAATGAGTCCTTCGAGGTCAGAGGTCAAATTTCTATATACCATTGCTAGAGAGCTAAGCGTTGGTGAATAGGACTATTTTGAGCAGCTGAACTCATGAATATTAGAGATGTTCAGATCCGGTGTTGCTTTCAAGTTCAAATGGGAGTCGTAGGGACGATCTAGAAAAGGCAGTTCTTTATTTCTAGTTAAACATACATGTATTTGCAGAAATGTATGTCGCTAATCATTTTCTTATTCTTCCTATTACAGGGCATTATACACATAATTCTAATCATTTTATGGCAAAATTGAAATCTTAATGCTATTCGGAGCGAAAAATATTAGAAATACAAGTGGAAACCTTAAGTGTTAACGTGTATAGGAGCAATTCATTTATTTAAGACAGAGAATACATAAAACATAATTAAAGACAGAAAGGTGCTCATTTTTAATCATTAAAGACTGATTAAAAGGTTGAAATAAAAATTTAAAAGTTTTACTTCTTACTTTTCACCGATTGATTTCCAGTATTAAGTATTTAACATGTTTGTTGGAGGATACTTGATTGAAGAATAGATTAATTTCTTCTAGGTTCAATAGTTGCGAAATTTTCTATGGACTTTTTTTCCCCAAACTTCGCGATAAGACTATGTTAGATAGTTTTTATCTGTTTATTTGAAATCGAAAGGAAATTCCACATTGTTTTAGCCTTGAGACTGAAAGGTACGAAGTGATAAAACCTATTGAAGTGAGGATGCCTGACCGACCATAGGAGATCTAATGCTCTACGAACTTTAAGATAAATCATTGTAATTGATTGGCCATTTTTAAATGCCAGTATTATACAGAGAGGAATATTTCAGATATTTTAAATGATTTCGGCTATTTAGTGTTAACCACGCCCCGGATCTCGAAAAATCAAAATGTAAGGGTGGGGGAGTCGAATGCGTAAGGGGGATCAAGTGCCTCAATCGAGCAGGAAGAAAAGTAGAGGTGTATGTGGGGGGGGGGATGATATGATGAGGTTATTAATATCAAATGCTCTGATGTTATGATATTAAAAAAAATACCTCCTCCTGCAGGTGTTTGCCACAGAGGTCTGACAGGAGCCTATCAGTTTATATGCCATAGTAGAAGGTCTGAGAGGAAAGACATCACAAACATCCATGCTTTAACTGGGGATCGAACCCAGGTCCCTTAGATCAGTAGTCAAGTGCGCTAACCACTCGATACAACATAACATTTCCTCCTCCATTTTAGAGGTCTTTAAAAATTCCCTGAAAAATGGGTGAAATACGCTCAAGTTTAATAAATGTTTTGATCCTATTACTCATAGTAGCATTCTAATAAGGGGGAGCATTCCCCCTGGTGTTAACTGAAATGTTTAGAGAGAATACGAAATATTTCACAGAATTAAAGAAACTGGAACATGTACAAAGATGTGTGCAATTTTTCAAAAAGAAATAATTTTTTCATAGAAAAAATCATTTTAACTTATAGAAATAGCAGTTAGTGAATTAAAGATATACGAGTTTCTGTTGTAAAAGAAATGGGCACAAATTGGTCAAGATTCCTAGTTTATTGATTGGTTCCTTGGCTACTAATCTAAGGGACCTGGGTTCGAGCCCCGGGTAAGGCATGGATGTGTGTGTCGTTTTTCTGCTTGAAGTCCTGCCATCCTCTCAGATCTCCTACTGTGGCATATAAACTGACAGGCTCCTGTCAGACCTCTGTGGCAAGCAGCTGCTTGAGGGGGTATTTTTTTATTTTCCTCTAAATAAGGAATAATGAAACGCGAAAGGAGAATGGTTAATTAATAATTAGTATATGAGATAGGGATAACGATTTTAGGGAATTACAACAAGTAAATTGAAATGGTAACAGATAATTATTTGCAACAGAGAAATCATTAATTTTTTTTATTTTTCTTAACTTTGGAAACAGAAATTGCAAAGGAGCAGACGATAGTAGAAAAAGAAATGTTAACTCGAACGACATTTGAATGTCGGTATCGCTCGAGTTCCTCTCTTTGAATGTTGCCACCAATTCCCTCAATAATAAACATATGATCGAAACGTTTGCAAGCTAAAGAGAAAAATTAATTAGGAATTCAAAAGGACTAAGTGGACGGATGTTGCAGATTTCCGTCCTTTCTAAGGACATAAAACACGAAACATTTTCCCCCTTTTCACAAAAAAAATTCAATTATTTGAATTAAAAAAAAAATGTTATTGCAATTGTAATAAATTGTTTCATATCAATAACCACATTAAGAATTAATGCACCCGAGTTATTCTGGCTCTAATTACATCAGAGCATTTCATATTAATCACCTCATCATCCTTTGGGCGGCAGTTATTTAACGCGAGATCACATGATTAATATGTTTGATACATCGCTATTGAATGCTTAGTACATCTTCAGTACAAATAGCGCATGTTTGCGGCACCTTGACAACTTCAACTAAATGGCAATGCTTCATAGCAATAGAGTAGCATCATAACCTTACTTAAGCAGCTGCGATAAGCCAACGCTTTAGCTCAATTGGTGGAATAACTGGAGCGTAACCACGAGATCTTCAGTCTGAGAAATGGTTTGGAGTTTTTTTCTTCACATTTGCCTACTTATTGAAAACTGAATTCCTTTGTGTGACTTTCACAGAAGTGAGTGTCATTGTATTCTATCGGAATGTTTTATAATCACAACAAAATCAGTTTCCTTTTCAAAGGGGCTGGGGGTGGCTCAGTCGGTAGCGTGTCAGACTCGTAATCTGCAGTTCCCAGTTTCGAGTCCCAGCTGGGTCAGCGTTGAGATTTATCTCCGCAAAATTCCCCGCCCTGCCCACGGTCAGTAGGGGACACCGATGGGCTTGGAAAGGCAGCCGTCCGTCGGATGGGAAGTAAAGCCGTGGCCCCGTGTGCTGGAGAGCCATATCATGTGCACGTTAAAGAACACGCTGGATGGCCTTGACGGAAGGCTACCATGTGTCTTCCAACAGCTGTTTCAGTGGGTCTCCTCCCCCAACCTTCTCTGAGGGTTCGGGGTCCTTGTGACCTGACCATTTAGCCCATTGTGTGCAAAAGAGTGCCGCTCAGAGGTTAAACAATCCAACCCTTTTCAAACGTTATTAACTTATCTCTATGAAAATTTGGGGGAAAAAATTCTCTGATGCATCATCTGATATACCTCTACATAGGCGATTGGCTGACGGTTGACTGAGTGAAGAAAATCAAGTTAATTCTAACTATTTATGCGGAAATTGTAGAGCTCTGAAAATTCGCACCTAGGGGTAATCCAGGTCGGAGGTCTCGGGAAAAATCAGAAATTTGATCTCCGACGTGTCTTTCAAGGTCAAACAAAGGTTGCTATGGGTCACACCTTGGGGGTGACCCATAGCAACCTCTTGGGGGTGTTTCGAGTTCTAGATGTTAGAATCGTTACAAAATTTCGTATCCTGAAGGTCCTTCGAGGTAAAAGTTCAAATTTAGATCTACCAGTGATAGGGAGCTAAAATTTTGGTGTCTGCGGGTATTCCAGAATGTCGTCCTATAAAACGTTATGAAATGTCGGATCACGCGGGTCTTTCGAGGTCAAAGGTCAGATTTAGAACTGCCGGTAAAATGCGGATAAAAATTGAAAATTTTGTTTCAATTTAAAAAGTTATTATCACTTATTACTGATGTTCGTCAGAATTTTAGAAGCCAGTCCATGACAAGTGCGAAGCGAAATTCAGAGAAATGCAAATGAACACAGAGAAACGCACGTTGCCTCTGGCGCATGTGGGAATCTCATTTTCAAAGAGAATGAAAATTTTCATTGAAGGGGGAAATTGCGAAAAGGAGTATTTTATTAGTACTTAAACAACATAAAAAGTTTTGTCTTTTTATACCCTCAATTTTAAAAGTTGCTTTTCTCACTCCCTCTGATAAAAAGGGCAGATTTTTGCTGTCAGTGCGATGTCTGCACACTCTACAACCACAATTTCTGCCATAAAGAGATCACTTGCAACGTTCGTTAAAAATTTTGCCGTTTCCACATTTAGTGATCTCTAATGATATAAATTAAAACTACCTAAGAATTTGAAGAGTTGGGTTGGGTTGTTTTACCTCTGAGCGGCACTTTTTTGCACACAATGGGCTAAATGGCCAGGTCACATGGACCCCGAAGGCTCAGAGAAGGTTGGGGGAGGGGACCCACTGGAAGAGCTGTTGGGAGACAGATGGTAGCCTCCCGTCAAGGCCATCCAGCGTGTTCTTTAACGTGCACAGGGTATGTCTCTCCCGCACACGGGGCCACGGCTTAACGTCCCATCCGACGGACGGCGGCCTTTCCAAGCCCATCGGTGTCCCCTACTGACCGTGGGCAGGGCGGGGAATTTTGCGGAGATAAATCTCAACGCTGACCCAGCTGGGACTCGAACCTGGGAACTACAGATTACGAGCCTGGCGCGAAGAATTTAAAGAACCGAGAATTATAAAATTTAATTAATATCACTCCAACTGAAAAAGTTTTCCAATTACCTCTTAAAACAAAACTTTTGCGTTTCCCACTCCCTCTGAGCGTAAGGGGTCAACTCATTGCTGCGTTGGGTTGTTTTACCTCTGAGCGGCACTTTTTTGCACACCATGGGCTAAATGGCCAGGTCACATGGACCCCGAAGGCTCAGAGAAAGTTGGGGGAGGGGACCCACTGGAACAGCTGTTGGGAGACAAATGGTAGCCTCCCATTAAGGCTATCCAGCGTGTTCTTTAACGTGCACAGGGTATGGCTCTCCCGCACACGGGGCCACAGCTTAACGTCCCATCCGACGGACGGCGGCCTTTCCAAGCCCATCGGTGTCCCCTACTGACCGTGGGCAGGGCGGGGAATTTTCCGGAGATAAATCTCAACGCTGACCCAGCTGGGATTCGAACCTGGGAACTAGATTACGAGCCTGGCGCGCTACCGACTGAGCCACCCCCGCCCCACTCATTGCTGCCAATGGACACATTCCACCACCAAAATTTCAAATTTCTAGCATAAATACATTGTTTGTCAGAGTCATTTAAAATTTTGAAATCGTGGTATTTCATGGACACCTATCCAACATAAAAAAAATTTTTAACTTTTCTCTCTAAAGATAAAAGTTCGATGTCTACAGACGACAAAGTGAACACTTTATCTCGGTTTTTTTTTCTTGAGAACGAGAAAAAAAAGAGGACCTGACAGATATATTTATGGAGGAAAAGAAAAGTGAGTGAAGGAAATGTTTTGATGTTTCAATACACACAGTGAAGATCTTGGATCAATTGAAATTCATTGCACTGAGTAGCCCTATGCACTGAAGGATTAACACTTCGAAAAAATGGAGGTTGGGAAGGGGGAAGGACTCAGTCGGTAGCGCGCCAAGCTTGTAATCTGTAATTTCCAGTTTCGATTGAAGCCAGCTTTGAGATTTATTTCCGGAAAACTCCTCGCCCTGCTCTCGGTCAGTAGGGGGGCAACGGTGGTCTTGAAAAGGTAGCCGTCCGTCGGATGGGATGTTAATGCGTGGCGCCGTGTGCGGGAGAGCCATACCCTGTGCACATTAAAGAACACACTGGATGGCCTTGACGGGGAGTCTATCATTTTTCTGCTAATAGCTTTCCAGTGAGTCTTCTTCCCCAATCTTCTCTGATCCCTTGGGGTCCTTGTAACCTGGTCATTTAGCCCATTGTGTACAAAAAAGTGCCGGTCAGAGATAAAACAATCCAACTTCGAAAAATTTCATTCTCGAAAAGCCTCCAATGCCAAAGGGAATTTGTTTGGCGTCATCTAGCCCACATTCAAATGAGTAGTAAAGTGTGGAGTAATAATAAACTGATATTAGTAATATTATACCGCTACTAATAATAATGTTAAATAAAACAAATAGTACCGGTCAACAAAAGTTATTAGAAATCTTGGAAATTGATAGTGGATGGAAATCTCTTGAAATATGAACCTTTCTTCTGCATCATAAAGATTTTCGTAAAGCATGTCTTGCCCTTTATCACACCTATTCCCTTAAAGCAAATGCCTTGTATTTTAAGACCAGGTATAATCGTAAAAAAAAATAAATGCGTTTAATCGTCACGGTTGTCAGAAAATATCGACTGAAGAAATTTTGGTAAGATGAAGAAAAGAAAAGCCCTCTGAATGTTTTGCAGAAAAGAATGAAGACATGACGTCATACAAAGGAGATTGTGGGTGAAAGAAATGAAGGATAAATTTACTGCTTAATAGGTCAAGGCAGGAGCAATGAAGAAAGCTTATTTATTATTAAGGTTTTTTGGATATATCATTGTATTTGCTGCTATCTTTCTCGATTTTAATTTGTCATTGAAGATCCGACAATGAATTGATTTTAAGATTGCTATCTATTGTGTGCCAGTCTATGGGTTAAGTTTCGTCTTGCCAAACAATATCTTCAGTTTCTGTTGTAATCTTTCAGATGCCAACCAGCCAGCATGTGAACGAAAGGCTTGCCTCTGTGATAAGGAAGTAGTCGCCTGCATATCAGAAAACAATGACGTTTACAATGATGACCATCGCTACGTCCGCTATTCGCCCCGATGACCACCAGGAGAGAATGCTCCAGCAGCAGTTTGCTGTGTTTGCATCTGCGAGAAACTCACGGCCACAAGGGATGCGTTGCAAAACATCTGGAGAGTCATCTGGACGTCGAGAGCCTTGACACAATTAAGCAGAAAACTCATTGCAATATTTGAAATTCGGGAAATGTTTTGCGTTCCGTGTGAATTCTGTTTCCTGAGCTTCTTGCCAAAGAATTCTCTGTATGTGATAGCATAGAGAATGACGCGCGACGTTTTCATCACTATTAAGTTTCTTTTCTCAAGTGGACTAGGTTCAGGAAACCTATACTATCATCGACTTCTAGTCGTGACTGCTTGGCTAGTAATGTCATTTCATAAGCCAGTCGACTTAGTGAATATTTTCCATGTGATCATTCTTTCAAGATCTGGTTGTGGACCTGTGTCCTCTCTTCCAAACTTTGAAAAGATACAACACGGGATCATTCTTTACAGTATTAGGAAAATCCAAATAAATGATAAATTCTCTACTAATGGTATTCGAAGGTTTATGTTGCACGTAAATTTCAAACATACTCGTCTCATTATATAAAGAAAAATCACGTGATGTTATAATTTAAGGTTAATTCTTGTAACGATTAGAAAATATGCTAATGTATGCCAATAAATCTTTTATACTATTTTAATAATTATTTGTCAATTATTGCAAACAAATAATATGTTCAAAGAATAAAGTTTCATCCGTTGAACAAAATTTAATTAAAATCCATCAGCTACTGTCGCTCTTTATTTTTAAAAAGAACTGAGATAACCTGCAAACGTTTGGCTTCTCGTACATACAAGAAACACTTACACAAGGAATGCAACATAGAAAGGACATTCCCCTCTGGAATAATAGTCCGGTACGCTTAACCACTAACCCAGGTAGAGCTCTCCGATCAACTGAAGTTCTAAATCACTGGTTCTCAACCTTTTTGAGATTTTTCTCTTGTCAAACTAGTTGAAAAGATATTTTTCGTGTATAGGAATTTATAAAAACGCCCATACAAATTTCTAAAGCGCCCCTATTTGGAACTGAAGTCTTGTGTAAAAGGATAACAATTTCAAAAGTCTTTAAAATCTACAAAGCCAATAACTTTAGATATTCTAAATTGTATTCGAATATGATGATGACGACAGCTGCGAGATGGGGGGGGGGGATGATAGCCTCTTGTGGTTGTTTTAGTCCAGTATATTAGGAGAATCGGCAGCAGATTGGAGTGACTCTTTGTAACGAATGTCTTTACGATTCAATCTCTGATGCCAAATTTGCTTGTTTTATCCCCCGCATCATTTCTCCCAGAGGACACCAGTGGTGTGTAATTGTGTTAAATAATGAAGCTTCGCTGGGTATCATCATATTTAAATTAAAATGAACTTTATTGACACAGAGTTCCCATTTAAACAACAGGGATTCTTCATGCTGAAGTACGTGACAGTGTGATTGTGATACTTAAGTCAGCTTGCTATGTGAGACAACGGGAGACTTTCTTTCCTATTCAAGGAATGGGACGCCCAACACTGCTAGGGATAAGCAATCGAAGAGCGAACTCTGCCTATTGACACTTTGCTCGCAATTTGGGGACAACGAGCTGACAGGCAATGTCTTTTACACCTCGTTTAGGCTTTACTGCATGACACATATGAACAATATTACTTCTGTCGGAGTCAAAAACCTCTCACTAGCCCGTCACTAGAGAAAGAGGGGCGGGGGTGGCTCAGTGGGTAGCACGCCAAGCTCGCAATCTGCAGTTCCCAGGTTCGAGTCCCAGCTCGGTCAGCGTTGAGATTTATCTCCGCAAAATTCCCCGCCCTGCTCACGGTCAGTAGGGGACACCGATGGGCTTGGAAAGGCAGCCGTCCGTCGGATAGGACGCTAAGCAGTGACCCCGTGTGCGGGAGAGCCATACCCTGTGCACGTTAAAGAACACGCTGGATGGCCTTGACGGGAGGTTACCACCTGTCTCCCAACATCTGTTCCAGTGGGTCCCCTCTTCCAACCTTCTCTGAGCCTTCGGGGTCCATGTGACCTGGCCATTTAGCCCATGGTGTGCAAAAAAGTACCACTCAGAGGTAAAACAATCCAACCTACTAGACAAAGGGTCTTGTCTTTCTGCTGAGTATTTTATACTTCCACTTCTCAGTCGAAAAGTGATCATTATCCAGCAGAAATCATCGTCTTTCGTTTAGCGATGACGTTGCTCACAATAACTGGTCAGCAGATTCTATTTCCTCTTGAATGGCCATTGGACCTATTCTCCTGAGGGGATCAGACGAGTTTCTTGAGATCATCCTCAATTAACACATTCATCAAGAGGAGAAATTACCAAAATACGGGGAAAAAAAACCAAATCCTCGTAGCCCTTCCGGACTTTCTCGAAAGCATCTGATCAATACTTCTCCTGTGTATACAAAGGTATCACCCACCGTAATCTTCAGTTCAGATTCAGATGAATCGGATATTCCTGTTCCTTTATATTTGAATAAACCATCGATTTATATACAGTTAAGAATATTCCAGATTTATTCCCGGTCACCCTTTGAAGATCATGCTGGAATATGACATAGAGAATTCAAAAAGGAAACTTAAAGTGTAGAGAAGTGGTGTTCAATCTTTTCAATTAGACGAGCTACTTTTTTTGTAATTCCAAAATTTACTACCTTTTTTTATCAAGTAATATTAAATGATTTTTGTATTTTTTTAAATCATACTCTTTGACAAAAGCTCAGGTTATGACCTATATACAGACACATACACCCAAGAGCCAAAACATTATGACCACCTGCCTAATATGATGTCCTACATGTGCCTCCAAAACATCTCTTACCCGGGAAGGAATAGACGCTACAGACGCTACAGGATTGATAAAGGTAACTTGTAGTATCTGGTACCAAAACGTTACCAGCAGATCCTTTAACTCTTGTAAGTTACGTGGTTGAGCCGCTGCAGATCGGATATGCTGTTCCAACATAAACCACAGCTGCTCGATTGGATTGATGTCTGGGGAATTTGGAGGCCAGGAGAATACTGGAAGACTACCTCATGTTCTGCGAACCATTCTCGAACAATCTGGGCAGTGTGGCATGGTGCGTTATCCTGCTGAAAGAAGGCATTACTAGAGAGATATACCTTTGCCATGAAAGGATGAACCTGGTCTGCAATGATGTTTAGGTAGTTGGTAGACGTCACAGTTTCCTGCATATGAATGACAGGTCCCAGGGTTCCCTAGCAGAACATTGCCCAAAGCATTACACTTCTTCCACCAGCTTGTTTTCGCCCCATGGTGCATTCTGGTGCCCAACACTTCCCCAGGTAAACGACGCACACGTTCCTGGACGTCACATGGTGCAACAGGAAACGAGAGTCATCGAACCAGACGACCTTCTTCCAATCATTCAAGGTCCAGTTTTGATGCTCGGATGCCCATTGTAGGCACTTTCGGCGGTGAACCGAGGTTAGCATGGGCACTCAGGGCGGCCTGTGGCTACGTAGCCCCATTTTCAGCAGGGTTAGATGTACTGTGTGTTGTGATGATACATTACTCCCGTCACCAGCATTCAAACCATGGGCGAGTTGCGCCACAGTATCCCTTCTGCTGTCTCATACCATACGGGATAACCTTCGCTCATCTCTAGCATTGATTAGCCATGAACGGCTCACACCTTGTCGGCGGCTCGTGGTTTTTCCTTCCTCAGGT
This sequence comes from Ryuthela nishihirai, assembly GCA_038380435.1. Classification (NCBI taxonomy): domain Eukaryota; kingdom Metazoa; phylum Arthropoda; class Arachnida; order Araneae; family Heptathelidae; genus Ryuthela; species Ryuthela nishihirai. Next base: position 12,070,776 of record JAWZYU010000021.1, on the reverse strand, counting down.
CACTTTTTGAAGGTACTAACCGCTGCTGACCGTGAGCACCCCACAAGCCTTGCCATCTCGGAAATGCTCTGACCCAGTCGTCTGTCCATTACAATTTGGCCTTTGTCAAACTCACTTAGGTCCGCTGCCTTTCCCATCTGAAGAACAAGAATAACCTTGATTAACAGAGCTCAGTATCAGGAGTTACTTATACCGTTTCATGACCTTCACACGCGCCGTCGTTCACATGCAGTTACTTCGATTTGCATAAAGACGTGCTGGTCATAAGGTTTTGGTTCTTCGGTGTATATACTGCATATATATATATATATACATGTTGCTAAAAGAAATGCAAGTTTAAAAAACAATGTTGAGCAATTAATAATAATAGTAAAATATTCTCAAGAAACTGCTTGTCGCAGAGCCTGTCAGTTTATACTCCACTTCAGAAGGTCTGTGAGGTTGGCGGTTTGGATTGTTTTACCTCTGAGCGACACATTTTTTTGCACACAATTGGCTAAATGACCAGGTCAAAAGAACCCCGAAGGTTCAGAGAAGGTTGGGGGGAGGGGTCCCACTGGGCAGCTGTTTAGAGATAGATGGTAGCCTCCCGTCAAGACCATAGAGCGCGTTCTTTAACGTGCACAGCGTATCGCTCTACTGCACATGAGGACTTAGCATCCCATTCGAAGGACGACGACCTTTACGAAGCCCATCAGTGCCCTCTACTGACCATAGGCAAGGAGTTTTGTGGAGATAACTCACAATGATAGCACAGCTGGGAATCGAACCTGGGAACTGCCGCTCTTCTGACTGAGAGGAAAAATGTGTAGTACGTTTGGAGGTATTGGAGGTTCCTACAACTATTTAAAGAGGGAGGTGATCTTTCTGGCGAGAGAAATAAATTGGAAGGGTGTGGGTGCAAATGCTTGCGTTGTTTAAATAACTGAGTTTGTCGGCTCTAGCACTTACCATTTAAAAGCAGTACCAACCCCTTTTTAAAATGGGATCTTTTTTTGGGAGTCCTGAAAACAGAGAAACACAAAAAAATAAGAAAGAGGCAGGCTTAGATATAGAGCAGATTATTTTCTTGTCTGGCATTTAGAAATGATTTGATGCCACTCACAGATATAAAACTGTGAAATATTGGTTGTTGAAAGAAAAAAGAATAGGGCTATTATTTATTGCCTATAATAGATTAATACGCGTATCAATGATAAGAATATGTTTCAAATTAGTAAAATAAAAGTTTCACTAATTGTCTTCAGAGACATAAAGTACTGTGCGAATTAGTTGGGACAAGAGAAGCCTGGAGAACCTCTTCGATCCGGCCACATCCAGCAATTCCCCAAACACACACCCAAGGTCATGTTTTGGGGATGTTTCACAGCTTCCGGGCCACAGATACTTCACCCCATTGAAGGAATGATGGACAGCAAAAAGTACATAGCCATTCTGGAGGCGCAAAATGGTCCCAACACTGCAGAAGCTGTTTCCTAACGGCGATGGGGTATTTCAACAGGATCTGGCTCCATGCCACAATTCTAAGCTTGCTAAGAGCTTCTTTACCCAGCAATATTTGAAGGTATTGGAGTGGTCAGGAAATTCACCCGATTTAATCATCATCCTCAAGCAGCCATGGGCTACGGAGGTCCAACCAGACCGTGCAGTTTAATTCTCCAAGCATATCTGTCCTGAGCTACATCTGCTACATCCGGCCACTGCACACCAATTCTAATAAGGTCCTGTTTGACATTATCTGCCCACCGCATCCTAGGTCTCCCCTCCTTCTGAGACCTCTAGGCACACTGTTCATAACCCTATTCGCCAATCTATAATTATCCATACGGGCAACATGGCCAAACCAGTGGAGTCTCTCTCTGCACAATATGCTGCTTAAAGCAGGTTGCAACCTCCTTTGCCTAACCTCATCATTAGTTACAAAGTTAAACAACCTAATACCCAAGATACTAGGCAAGCATCTAGAATCCAAAGCATCTAGTTTCCTGTTATCTTGTTTACACAGCGTCCAAGTTTCACTATCATAACTAACCCTAGAAAAAATCAAAATATTATACAGTCTAATTTTAGTCTTTAGGTGTAAAGCCTATTTCTCAACAATCTCCGTAGATTCTTAAAAGTCCCGGCAGCAATGCCTATTCGTCTGTTAATCTCACGCCGCACATCACCAGTATCTGTTACATAGCTCCCAAGCTAATTAAACTATGACACCTGCTCAAAATTGTAACCATTCAGATTAACTGAATCACAGCCTGCCTGACCAGTTTTCATCACTTTAAATTTTCTCTCTGTTTATAACCAAACCTACTCTACTACCAGTCTCATCAACAGCTCGAATGAAAGAGTTCATCTCATCAACATCATCTGCCAAAAGGGCTAAATCATCAGCATAATCTAAATCAGAAATTTTCGTATCTCCAGACCATTTAAGGCCAAAATCTTTCCCTTGCAATGAATTTCGCATAACGTAATCAATAACCAAACTAAAGAGAAAAGGAGACAAAATGCACCCTTGTCAAACAGCTTGTCACACACAATTGCTACAAGCCTTACCAACTCTCACACACGACTCAGTGTTATTAATATTAAAAAAGTTTATTAATATTAAATAATAAATATTTAATAATGAATATTTTAATAAAATATGTAAAAAAGTTTATTAATATTAAAAAGGGGTAAATATAGAGAGCTTTCATTATGTTAACTAACTTGTCTGGTATACCATATGATCTCACAATCAACCACAAATTATGACGATCAACAGAGTCGAAAGCCTTTTTGAAATCAGCAAAGCTAGCAACCAAAGGTTTCTGAAACTCTAAACATTTCTCAAGAATCTGCCTAAGTGAAAATATTTGATCCACACATCCCCTACCACTTCTGAATCCACATTGTTCATCACGCAATTGCCTGTCAACCAGATTCTTAATTCTATTAAGCACAATCATGGAAAGAACTTTACCTGGAACAGAGAGTAGGCTGATACCCCTATAGTTATCACAAGAGCTGCGATCACCTTTTTTTGAAAATAGGGAGAACTCCCTATTTTCAAAAAAAAAAAAGTGGTAAAATAAAAAAGAAGTGGTAAAATCTTTAGGAACCATGCCTTTATCATAAAAGATATTTAAAATTTCAGTTATCCATGTGAAAGAAGTAATTAAAGCTAAGGTGGGCCACATTCAGTATTAACTACACTGTTAAACAAATAAATATTTTAGTTGTGTTTTTGTTACTGCATTTTCCTATTGTCCCAACTAATTTTCACAGCACTATACGTGTGTTTCAAAACATGTGTGTCAATGTGTTGTCAAAACAGAGACATAGTATATGTGTTTAACGTTAAGAAGCATATCATTGGTATATGAGACCCAATGCGACTATTTAAAATTTAAAGTGCTTGCTCCATAATTTTAAAAAAAAGTTAAAACTTAATTTCCGAAATTTTTTTAATATTTTGAATATACAGAGCAAAAGTAAATTGATTAATTTAATCCATTAACAACGTTTGATTTGCCCTTTAATTCCAGAGGATGAGGGGCTTGGAAAGGCCGCCGTCCGTCGGATGGGACGTTAAGCCGTGGCCCCGTGTGCGGGAGAGCCATACCCTGTGCACGTTAAAGAACACGCTGGATGGCCTTGACGGGAGGCTACCATCTGTCTCCCAACAGCTGTTCCAGTGGGTCTCCTCCCCCAACCTTCTCTGAGCCTTCGGGGTCCATGTGACCTGGCCATTTAGCCCATGGTGTGCAAAAAAGTGCCGCTCAGAGGTAAAACAAACCAACCCAACCCAGAGGATGAGAAAACTTTCTCATTTTCAAGGGATAGAGGAGAAATTCTTTTTGAGTTGTACAGGACTAATAATAATACATTTACAGACCAATGCATTATTAGTCCTATATTTGCATTTTCAATCACCCATTAGTACGAATTACTACTGTTAAAGGGTGCCAATTTAGGAAAATGAAGAACGTTCTAAAATTTTATTTCATTTCTCTGAAAACGGAGCATTCGATATTCACTAGGGGCGATATGTTATCCATCTAGATTCTAATACATTTTAAAAGGTATACATTGGACATCTGGTTATTGGAGAAATGTGCATGAAGGTAGTCACAAAAGGAAGTCTTTGTAGTGACTGTGTATAGTGAATGAATATAGAGACTTAATGATTGTATGTAGGTTCAGTTGTTTTCTTCTGAGCGGCACTTTTTTGCACACAATGAGCTAAATGGCCAGGTCACAAGGAACCCAAAGGGTCAGAGAAGGTTGGGGGAGGGGACCCACTGGGCAGCTGTTGGGAGACAGATGATAAGCTCCCGTGAAGACCATCCATCCAGCATATTGTTTAATGTGCACAAGGTACCATTCACTCCGGTGCATGGGACAACGGCTTAACGTCCCATCTGGTGGACGGCGGCCTTTACCAAGCCCATCGGTGTCGCCTACTGACCATGGGCAGGACGGAGGTTTTGTGGAGATAAATCTCAGTGCTGTCGCAGCTGGGACTCGAACCAGGAACTGCATAGTACGTGCCTGGCGGTTTACTAACTTAGTAACGTGCCTGGCGGTTAACCATGTTAACACATGGGGCGGTTTTAACCGCCCCATGTATAACATATATCTATGTATGTGTGCAGTGAGTGAGTGTATGCATATAGTGAGTAGTGAGTGAGGGAGTGATTGTGTGTTGCGAGTGAGTGACTGTATGTTGTGAGGGAGTGATAGTGTACAGTGAGTGAGTGATTTAATAGTTATAAAGTTAATATAATGAGTGAGCGAGTGTGTAAAGAATGAGTGAGTGTGTACATACATAGCATGCATATAGTGACTGCATAAAGTGACTGCCTATAGTGACTGCATCTAGTGAGTGAGTGACTAGATGGAGTGAGTGTATGCAATAGGTGTGTATGTGACGTTTCTATGTGTGTGAACGTTTCTATTGTACCAGAGCCTCATGTTAGCCATCCATTATCTGAGGTTTCCCCTAAAGGTGAAATGAACTTATGGGGAAATCAAGAGATGATGGATGTTGCCCGTCTCCCACGATCGGGGACGTCTGAGGATGGATTTTGTAGGAGACATTTTTTTTTATTTTTATTTTTTTTTTTTATCTTTTTTTAAAAATATTTCTGTTTTTATTTTGTTCTCCTTAATTTCATGTTTCATCTTTTTTTCATCCACCTGATTTTACATGTCGTTAATTAGAAGTTCGTTAATCTCTGAAGACATCAAACAAGATAATCCAAGGCAAGAACAGTTTCAAGAGGAATACAATGATAAGCAACAGGAGGAAATCATCTTCATATCCAATATCGTCACATGTGACCTCACGGAGATCTTGTGTATCACAAAGACAAACATCGTTAGCTTCTTTCGAGTGCAAATCTTCCTTTGCCTGCAATGGAGATGGTTCATATGAAGTTGCAGGTGTGTCTTCATCATCTTCCTCATCTACTGATGGAGTTGATTTCCTGTCATTGGTGATCTGATCAACTTCACTGTCTTCAGCAGAAAAACTTTCATCTCTTTCGAAAAACTCATCGTTCATTTCTTCACTTCCGCCAGCAGAGGTGGAACTATAATCTTCATCGGAAGTTGCTGATTCAGAAGTGGCAGAAGACTCTTCATGATATCTATTTACCATGACGAATGAACGAAATCGTTCAAGTTCACGAAGGAAGTCTGAATCAACAGAAGAAGAGTCTGAGGAAAAGCCTTCCTCTGGAATGTCTAATGAATCAATGCTCGAGGCATTACAGACATTGTGAGTGGTGGCGAGAGTAAATATAGATCGTGGTGAAGGGCGGTTATTGATATTTCTAACTTCCATGCTACTCCCTTCATCATTGCTCCCTTCCATGTTGCTCTCTTCATCATTTCTCCCTTCACTCTTTCTCCCTCTGCAACATGATCCAAAACAACAGATGACAGTCTTTTTAAAGCGCCGCCATCCAGTCCGGAGGCATTCTCGGCGCCTCCTAACAAATTGTGAAGCGCTTTGGCGTACATTACGCGCTCTGCGCATACAATTGGCAGTTGACATACTGCCAATATAATCAATAATCTAAAAGGCAATACAAATAAACACTCTCTACTAACTTATTCAATATTCGCGTACAATCAATTCACAAATGATAATATACTCACTAATACACCAAGCACGTATTTCCACTTAACTTCTCTAACGAAAAATATCATCTGAACGGTTTAATTGTTTCTCACTTACATTGTTCAGAATTTTCAATAATTAAGACCTTCACTTGTTGCGTTTGCTAAATGTTTCTAATGCCAGATGCATATAACAATGAGAATCATATTCACATATTAATATCTACCTATTTACTTTTCATGGTGGCCATTTTCCATATATATTAAAATCAGTTTGGGCCTTTTAATTTAAAATCTTTTTTTAAACAAATAATTCCGAGTTTGCGAAATTGAAATTTTGGGATAAAATTTCATCCTTCATCATTTCGAATGAACGAAATCGTTCAAGTTCACGAAGGAAGTGTTCATCAACAAAAGAATAGTCTGAGTAAAAGCCTTCCTGTGGAATGTCTATTGATTCAATGCTCGAGGCATTACAAACATTGTGAGTGGTGGCGAGAGTGGATTTCAACAGTCAGATAACGGCTGCTGACATTCTAACCAATGGGGAGACTTGACCAATAACCGACGGATGGGACGTTAAGCCGTGGCTCCGTGTGTGGGAGAACTGTCTCCCCATTGGTTAGAATATCAGCAGCCGTTATCTGACTGTTGAAATATAGCGGTCACATCACACTTGTTTCAAACTCCTATCAGAACTTGAATGAATTACATCATGACCAAACATGTCGAAATATATTAACTGGGATATCGTGATAGATTGTTCCAAAGCGACATCTTGTGTCTAATATAAGTATTTAATAAACGAGTGGTAGAAATAACAGCTCCATGTAGCGTCAGATATGGATCAATGGAAGACTGTTGCAGGGCAACGTCACAAATGTTTTAGATACGGGTATAATTCCGATGTGATAAGGCCCAGTTTGAGCCATGGCCTGTGTTAAGCATTCTCTGTCTGATAACAATCTCCCTGTTAAACGGCTTGCTACTAGAAATGATGATGATCAACATATGTTTGAATTGGGTTCCAATGTGTATGTGAAGACTTGTGAATACAAGAATTATCCAAAGTGCATATACGTCTGTTTAAGAGGTATAATAATTCATTAAAACTGTATCCCACAAAGGATGGTGTGATGCTATCTAAAGAACAGTATATGAACTGGTTTCCTTATATATCTATAATCCTCGATGCTTTTAATGATATGGAATATGCTGAGAATGAGTTGGACTCTATGATTTGTCTTGTAGTGCTCAAAGGTAAGCATGGGGTGTTGATTAAAAAAACTATTTCTCGAATAGGCAATGCACCAGTCACATCGTCAATACAGCTCAGTGTGGAGCAATGGGAAACATTGACTGACATGAGCAAGTCGGTTACATGCAGTTTGCTAAGAGGTAATTTTTGAGTTGAAAGAAATGCTGAGATCAGCAATAAAAAAGAAAATGTCTTGCATTTTATAGCAACAAAGTACTTACTCTTTGTTGCTGCACAACCAGCAACCACGGCAATCCCCGGTTCTGTCTTTCGACACTACCAAGTTGAATGGAAAGCAGCGACTATCTACTGTTGGGGGCAAGGCTACACCATATAGATGCACCTCATCCCCGACTATCTACTGTCGGGGGCAAGGCTACACCATATAGATGCATCTCATCCCCGACTATCTACTGTTGGGGGCAAGGCTACACCATACAGATGTACCTCATCCCCGACTATCTACTGTTGGGGGCAAGGCTACACCATATAGATGCATCTCATCCCCGACATCCTATGGCGAGCAGTCCTATAGAAGGAAAGCTCATCCATCGGTCGAAACCTGGAATTTACTCTGTTCCCCGGTTAGCCATGAACAAGGACATCATTTCCCGCTATCGACACCATATAGATGCATCTCATCCCCGACTATCTACTGTTGGGGGCAAGGCTACACCATATAGATGCACCTCATCCCCGACTATCTACTGTTGGGGGCAAGGCTACACCATATAGATGCATCTCATCCCCGACTATCTACTGTTGGGGGCAAGGCTACATCATATAGATGCACCTCATCCCCGACTATCTACTTTTGGGGTCAAGGCTACACCATATAGATGCATCTCATCCCCGGCTATCTACTGTTGGGGGCAAGGCTACACCATATAGATGCACCTCATCCCCGACTATCTACTGTTGGGGTCAAGGCTACACCATATAGATGCACCTCATTTCCGACTATCTACTGTGGGGGCAAGGCTACACCATATAGATGCACCTCATTTCCGACTATCTACTGTTGGGAGCAAGGCTACACCATATAGATGCATCTCATCCCCGACATCCTATGGCGAGCAGTCCTATAGAAGGAAAGCTCATCCATCGGTCAAAACCTGGAATTTACTCTGTTCCCCGGTTAGCCATGAACAAGGATATGTAGATCCAAGTTCACTCGGCACCCGGGGTGGAGACTCTTAGTAGGACCCAGACTTTGAAAAGGGCCCTTGCCTATTAGGGGACCAATCCGTTCGGCAGGGCCCTTGAACTGCTCCACTGAGCGCCTGATTTTGAAGTCTTGGCACTGTCCAACCGGGCCACTAAACCGGTCAGCAACGCTTCGACTTTGGTTGGTTTTGGCTCTGTCCAACCAGAGCCTATACCGGTCAGCAGAGACTTCGACCGGTTGCTGGGCTACAAGCCCCCCCCCCCCCCCCACCCACCGCGACAAGGTGGTCCCCCTAGTGTGAAGAGGGTGTTGAGGGTGAAGATCTATGCCATTCATGAGTAAAAATCGCAGACAAGCCAATAGATACTGATTTCGCAAATGCCGTTGAAAATTTGAGTGTCAATGATGTTGCTGAAATGTCTACGAAACAAGTAGGACCTGAATTAATTGCAATTAGTAAATCATCTTTTCTGAAAACATTAAACTTTAGAACTTTGTTAAACGACCTCTATGATGAACTGGTGTATTCTCCTGAAACATTTATTTAGTTGAAATCGAAGTCAAATCTTGAAAAGACTTAATTTCGACATGTTTGATCATGATGTATTCAAGTTCTGACAGGAGTTTGCAACAAGTGTGATGTGACAGCTAGATTTCAACAGTCAGATAACGGCTGCTGATATTCTAACCAATGGGGAGACAGCTGGTGACGTGGCCCTTCTTGGTGGTAGCTGACGGATCAGTTTGTCGTTGGTCACCATGGAAAAAACTACGTTATCCTTCGGTGAAGTTGTTCGATCCATGCTCGAGAGCGTTGGTCCTTCGGTGAAGTTGTCGATCCATGCTCGATACCGTCGTACCAAAAGCCCATATCATATGAAGAATGTCTAAACATTTTAATGCAAATATTAACAGAAAACATTTTGCAAGCCTTAAGCATCGTGTGTGATGAAGAGACCATCACCATTGTACTGGATGAAGTAGCACATGAATATCTGTGCAGAGTGTTTTGCAGAAGAAATGTCAGTAAAGCATGCAGAAAGCATGGACTATCGGGCCGTGGTGGAGGACGCTATGACATCCATAGAAATAGCAAACGTGGTTGAAGTGGTGGCATAACACAAGAAAAAAAAAAAGGTTCTTTTTAGAACCACTTCATTTGTGTAGAAAGGATTACCAATCGTACAATTTCTTCTTTCTGTTCTCAACTCTTACTTCTCTTGACTGAGAATCTCATCCACACGAAGCGATTTTAGGCTGTATTCCTAACGAAGCGATTCTTCTCTATCCACACGAAGCGATTCTTCTATATCTCCACAGTCAACCCATTGTCCCCCCGATTAACAGAGTGAATTTTATACATTATAGGGTGTTTAACCTTCAGATAAAATTATAATTTTACACACTATGATAGGATTAACAACTCTTGTAGGTGTATAAGTAGATTTTGTTGCTAGGATCCCTCTCCACTTTTAAAACTTAGATGTTACACATTCTTATAGAATTAATTTACTCCCTCTCGTAATTTCGCACGCATTTATTAAAAGTATCAGTTTTACTATGAATCAATTTAATCAACAGTAACGGGTAAATTTGGAGAAAATCAAAGGGACAAGTTTCTTGCTTCCTCACGAGGAAATCTTAGCTTAAAGTTCAGTCCTCCCTTCTCGTCGTGTGGCATGCACATTCCACACAGTCTTAATCATTTTCTTTCGATTTTATTTTATTTCAGACTTGGAAAAACAAATTTTCTGTCTAAATTAAGGGTGAAACCATCGATAGAGCACTTTCAGAGCACATTTTGGATTGAGAGAATGATTGTTCCTTTTTTCAAATTCTTTCCGAGATTCTCTTTCAGCTAAATGCTCAAAAATCACAGCAAAAGAATTACGGAAACAAGTTTGATTCGTCCCCTATCCGTGCGTTAACAATTAGGATTAACGTTCCGGCGTCCATTTCACATGGAGACAGCTTTTTTAGCCTGAATAACAAAAATGCATCTACGTGAACGGAAAAACCTAACATGTTGGAAAACTTGTGTCTTAGTACGAAAAATACCGTACAAATTTTCGCAAGTTCGATAAAAGATTAGGACAAAAATCTCCACGAAAAATATGCAGCTGACGGTCGCACACCGCGAAAGCTTTCACGCTAACCATGGAAATATATCTCTGCTGATTTACGAATACATCAAAACTTTTCTCCATTTCTTACATAAAACAGGAGATTAAATAACAGAAACTATTTTTGTTAGTGTCCTATATTTCCCTAATGATAAAGAACAAATGATTACGGAGAAAGCCCGCCATCCCTCGTTATGCGTTTTATTCATTCCACTCTGCTGCATACGGTTTTTCAGCCATCTAGTATAGGCATTTCTCAACCAAACTCTGAGTGATCCCCGTTTCAGTGCATTCTCTGAGATTTTTGCACTTATTCTATCGTCCTTTCCAATGTGATTGTCCGCTATAATTTCCTCTTTTTAAGCAACTCTCTCACCCGATGCGATATATTTTGGAGTTATTCTGCCATCGTTTCCAGTGATAGTCAATCGTCGATATACCTTGCGTGCTTTTAAAGTTTTTGTGTGCAGTTTTGCTATTTTCCACTATTCAATATTGTATTTCTGAAGCGATTATGTCAGTCATTTTTGTGCATCTTACTGTTATTCGGTTTCCAGGATATTTTGAAGATATTTTCTTTCCCATGTACTTTACACAATTTCAGTGTACTTTCTAATATCTTTCAGATTCCAGTTATTCTTCCATCTCAGTACTGGCCATCCATTCTTATGTAATTTGTGTGATTTCGCAGCACTACACATTTCAGTATATTTTAATAGCGATGTAATGCTGTGATTTAAGCGTAATCTGTAGTTCCCAGGTTCGAGTGCCAGCTGGGTCAACGTTGAGATTTATCTACGCAAAATTCTCCGCCCTGCCCACGGTCAGTAGAGGACACCGATGGGCTTGAAAAGGTCGCCGTCCGTCGGATGGGACGTTAAGCCGTGGCCCCGTGTGCGGGAGAGTCATACCCGGTGCACGTTAAAGAACACGCTGGATGGCCTTGACGGGAGGCTACCATCTGTCTCCCATCAGCTATTCCAGTGGGTCCCCTCCACCCAGCCTTCTCTGAGCCTTCGGGGCCCATGTGACCTGGCCATTTAGTCCATTGTGTGCAAAAAAGTGCCGCTCAGAGGTAAAACAACCCAACCCTGTCATTTACGCTTCTTCATCCTCCCATTTTTATATTTTCTTCCCATTTCATCGCATTTTCCAGTTATTATCCATTTCATTGTACCGTTTGAGACAGGACTTTATGTCGCATTGCACCGACTTTTCAAACCTAACAGTTCGTGCCTCAGCCAAGTGAGTTTTTATATACGATATCACTGCAATTCTCACGAGTATATGAATGTTATTGTTATAATGGTGTTGGGTTGCTCAGAGAAGGTTGGGAGAGGGGACCCACTGGAACAGCTGTTGGGAGACAGATGGTAGCCTCCCGTCAAGGCCATCCAGCGTGTTCTTTAACGTGCACAGGGTATGTCTCTCCCGCACACGGGACCACGGCTTAACGTCCCATCCGACGGACGGCGGCCTTTCCAAGCCCATCGGTGTCCCCTACTGACCGTGGGCAGGGCGGGGAATTTTGTGGAGATAAATCTCAACCCTGACCCAGCTGGGACTCGAACCTGGGAACTACAGATTACGAGCCTGGCGCGCTACCGACTGAGCCACCCATCCATTATAATGGTAAAATATCTGTGTAAATCCTTACATAAATTTCGTTCTGAAAGTAGAAATTTGGTACGAAATAAGAACATACTTTTCGTTCTCCATGTAGACAATTCTTAATTGATGTTAGCGAATGTAATGCTACATAAATGCGTTCCGTATGTGCACACTTATGCAAATCAATGCCTGTCAGATTTCTTCGTATCTTTTTTGAACGTTTCTAATCACTCGCTCACCAAAATTTGATCTTATTTCTTAACTAAGTTAAAATTTGGTTTAAAATAAGAACACGTTCCCAGTTTTGTGTTTCATCACCAAACTAATTTTATGTTTAAAATGGTTTTGTATCCGATACAAAATTTGTACATTAAATCCCATGTTATCCCTATGAGAAGTAAAATTTCACCATACAACGTTTTTTGATCGTTTAGTATTTCTGCATAAATTTTGTCTTTATTTTTTAACGAAAAATGTGTATAGGAACACGCGGCTTGTTTCAACACAAATTGTTTTAAAAAAAATTTCCTCTCGAACGCGTGTTTTGCACGCTAAAACGTAAATTCTGTTATCTCTATGGAAGTGAAATTCGTTACACTAATTTTTGTTCGTTTTAATTTTGTATATTACTCAAATTTTGTTCATATTGTTTAGATAAGATAAAATGTTTTTGATAAGATAATGGATTCTTCTGAAAGCTTATCTTTATATTGATATAGATTTTCGTGCCGGTTGACTTAGTTTGTATAAATAATTTCATCCCTGTCTTTGTAATAAATTGCATTGTTTTGTAATTATCATTGTCATATATTTACTTGAACTCACGCTCAGTGTTCATTCATTTAATTATTAACATATATTTCCGCATATAAAGAAAATGCACTAGAGACGATATATTTATTACTATGCATTCTTAACTTTCATTATTGATATTATATAAGTGATCATAAAATGCAAAATATTGCCTAAAATTTAAATAACATACAAAACATACACTTACAAAATTCAAGCTGTTTTTTTCTCAAATTTTGACTATCAAACGCATCAATTAACGTTCGAAATTTAAATTAACATTGCTTTTAGTAAAAAGCAAAATAAATGCCGCCCGATACTGTTGCACGCGCGGTAGCGCCGCTCCTGCCTATCCCACTTTAAAGAAATTTTCAATTTCCTTATGAAAACCAAAATATTGATTTTTTTCTACTGATGGACAGAAAACAGACGAGAAAATAAAAATATTAGCGCTCTTTTTTGTCGATTTTTCTTTTGGTAAACGAGGTTAAAATTGAATGGCAGGCGGTCCCGAGGTCGGAGGGGGGGAGGGCTCAGGGACAATTCCAGTGTACTTCTCGCCTGGGGAATAATTTGTTTTAGGAAGAATTATTGGCGGTATGGGCCAGTTTTCATTCATTTGCCCAGGTCCGTCCCTGTCCATAGTTGCCTGTACACCTCGTCAAATGTCGTTTGCTGTGGATTTTGGGGGTGCTACGGCTTGATATTGAATGCGGTGATCGAAGTATTCGGGCATCCACCTATGTGCCAACCCCAATACGGAGACGCATGTTTCCATCCTCCAATCACTATTGCCCAATTCAGCGGACAGTTGTTGCATCCCGATGCGTTTGTGGCACGATGCGAGGCAGGGACCAACCAGCTGTACATAGTCCTATGATGAAGCCTCTGGTAAAGGTGTCCGTGTGAAGGTAGGTTTCGCGATGACGTCGCCCAGGCATATTCACTGCTTACACATACTTTCGTCACCGAGATCACTCCGAAGCATTGGTTCAGGTGAGGACGACCAAACGTAGCTATGCAAGCCATTTTGCCCTGTTTAGCTCCCTCACCTATCACGTGATTGGTTCGCAACTCCACTCATTTACCTGACCCAACTGTCGACACTACCCACTTATTTGCATGGCTCTCCGACAAATACTTCCTGGTGTGGATATTTTCTATGTCGAGCAGTGTAGTACAACTTCAAAAACGCTTTTAAATATTGAAAAATATTGCTTAAAATAGAAATTTTGATATATTTGATAAAGAACTGTAATTTTCCCTAGTTTTTCTCTAAAACGCTAAGTTTTAAACTTACAGAGTTTTAAATGAGGATTTTCATTCACCTTACATTGAAGTGCATCAATCCGTTTGATAATATGCTCTCAATCCCCACAATTGATATCCTTGAAAAGTTCCTTTTCGATTTGCAGAGGACTTCTTTGAACCGCCCTTGAACTGTGAATATTGGTAACTTGTATTTATTCCTCTTAAGAACTGAAAAGGGCATAATCCAATTGATACTTAGTAAACAAAATGAAACACTTGAATATTGTTGCCCCTAGGTTAGTGCCTAACGTGTCTTATTGGAAATCCGGCCTCGCACACGAGAATACAGACATCACGGAATCTGTGGGACTATCAAGAAAAAAATCAATTTGTCTCGTGTTCACTAGTTTTGTGTATAGATTTTTGCAATGTAATCATGTGTTCATAAACTAACTGAAAAAACTCCAAACAATAATTGTGAGGGTCTCAGCTAGTTTTAATATAATTGGTAGCAAAAGTGTTTGTATTAGACTGTTTATTCAATATAGTGGCAGGGATTTTTTCTCCGAAAATGCAACTCAATTTCTAAGCCATATTACGAAACAGATAATGAATGAAACAGTTCACTTTACATAATAAGAGAAAAATCATGTAATTCTGAACAAAAAATGCAAAAATTGAAAGGAAAGAAAATGTAGCCAGGCGTAAAAAACGTATTGCCCGGCCATTTTGTAGAGTGATTTTTGAAAATCATTTAATGAGCTCTTGGCTGCAAAAGGATTAAACTGTAGCCGGACACATGCAAAAAATTGTAAATTGTAGCTGGAATTACCCTTCCAGCATTTACGGTGTTAATATATGGAAATTATTTTCATTGTTTCCACATCTGGCATCAGAAACTTTTAGTATTGTTGGCAAACGCAACAAGTGAAGATTTGAAATATTCAAAATTTTGAACAATTAAGTGAAAAACTCCTTTTTTTAATAATATGTTTGCTAAGAATCGTTCAGTCGATTTCGGCCGGCTTTATCAAAGGTAATGCGTTCTTAGCGAATTTTATGTTACGATTGAAGGAGTTGCGTTGTAGAATTATAAGGAAAAGGAGATTGTGTTATAAAGCGGAGAAATATTATTCCCGCTACTTTGCATTAAGTTATTGTTATTGTATATTCAGTAAACATCTCTGTTGTGCATCTGATCGGCCAGCATGAAAGGTGCTGAGAATTGTCATCGCGAACTGTTCATAGCACGCGATCGACTTGTTACTTTCTTTAGGAGACGTATTCACAGCCTCCGGGCTGGTTTCAGGAATGTGAAAAAGACCTGCACGTGCTGTTCTGGTGGTGGTTGTGGTGGTGGGAAGAGAAACGAGGGGGACTCCATCTGCATCCCCTCGTCATCCGGCACTGTTTTCTACCTGCCTTCCACCTCTCCTGAGACAGAAGGTAACCGTGCAATGGATTCACTTCACCATGATGGAGTGAAGGATGAAAAGGTTCCCACTGCTCAAGACCTTGATGCGCAAGAGTCCAAAGGTTCAGCTTCCAAAGACTCTGTTCGAAATGCAGTGGACGACAAAACATCCGAAAACGAATCTGCAGATTCTGGCACTTCTACGTATGAGGATGCCAATCCTCCATTGCTTGTAAGTGATTCCGAAAGCACACGTGAAACTGTATCATGCATCACTGATGATGCAAATGATTCTTCTCCAAGAATATCGGAAGAATCCCTTTATTTTGAAGATGACACTGAGATTACAGTGTTTGATGAATGTGAAGTTGCTGAAGATGAGGGACAATACGAAAAAAAGAAATTGTATCCTCTATGGATTATTTATGCGCTGATATGCATTTTACTCCTCTTTGACTTGAGAAGACTTTATGTTTACTTATTATATACTTACAGAAATTAAACAGTAATCCTCACTAGAAAATGTGCAATTCTTTTGATATGTATACCTATGTCTGTCTGTATCTGTATTTATTTACTACATGCAATATTTTTTGATATTATGTTATATTCCTAAGTCTGTGTATTTATTGTAAGCATAAAAGGAAAAAAGAAATTGTGAACAGTTGCAAAAATATTACTGAACGTAAAAAAAGGAAAAATAATAGAAGCAAGAGAGAAAATAAAAACAATCAAAAAAGGAAAGAATTTGAAAACTTGAAATGAAAAATAAAAAAATTGAAAAGAAAAAAAATGTCTCCCGATAATCCACCCTCAGACGTCCCCGTTCGTGGGAGACGGGCGACATTCATTATCTCTTGATTTCCCAAAGAGGAAATTTTATCTTTAGAGAAAACTTCGGATAATGGATGGCTAACGTGAGGCTCTGGTACAACATATACATGAACACACACCACATACATACAAATACTCTATACATCCTCCTTTTCTTTAATGACTACTCTGCGCGGAGGGGCGCGGGGGGGGGGGGGGGGCTCAGTCGGTAGCGCGCCAGGCTCGTAAATCTGTAGTTCCCAGGTTCGAACCCCAGCTGGGTCGAGAGCTAGAGGGCGCTGAGATCTATCTCCGTAAAACTCCCCGCCCTGCCCACGGTCAGTAGGGGACACTGATTGGCTTGGAAAGGTCGCCGTCCGTCGGATGGGACGTTAATCCGTGGCCCCGTGTTCCGGAGAGTCATACCTTGTGCGTGTTAAAGAACACGCTGGATGGCCTTCACGGGAGACTACCATATGTCTCCCAACAGCTGTTCCAGTGGGTCCCCTCCCCCAACCTTCTCTGAGCCTACGGGGTCCATGTGGCCTGGCCATTTAGCCCATGGTGTGCAAAAACATTGCCTCTCAGAGGTAAAACAACCGAAAAACCTTTTCTGAATTAATGGAGAAACCATGGATAACAAATTTAGGCTCGTTGTTTCATCCATTCTGAGATAATTTTGCCAGTCTTTTGGATGAAGATTTAATTCCGTTAATAAATTAATGTGAGTAAAGCGATTCCTTTTCAATAGCCATTCCTTGCCCCAATTGCGTTTCGATTTCTTATTTTCGTCGAACTATGGCAGCGTAACAAAACAATTCGTCAAGGTTCGCACTACCTAGAACCGTTCACACCGCAGACACAAGATAACCGAACAAATGCCTTCAGGCTAACTGAGCTGTGTGTGGGGTAATTGGATCCAGCTCGCACTGTTCAGTCCTGAAAATTTCCTTTAGACCTGAACGCAAACTCACGTCTTAAACAATCACTTTGAATCGTGCCAGAATTTTCCTGCCACTTCGATGTTTCGACCTTTTATTTCTCGGTTTTCATTTGGAATTTAAAAAAACACTTTAAACTAGTTTCAAGTTTGACCTGGATTCTATGATAGGTAACGAATTGATCTTTAAGACAATACGATACAGCTTATTAGGCTGAGTGATGCATTCCTGTAAAATACCGGTATAAGCAAACATTGTTTGAACAGGAAAAGTGGGTAATTCTAGTCCCCATATTGCATCTATATGTTTAAAGAAATTGCTAATTAAATCACTATCGCGACGTACAATATATTCGCTCAATAATAATTCGTGAATATTGAAAAAAACGAACGATGCACAGTTCTGTGTGATACATTTGTCACTTTAGGATAGGATTACCAGATGCCAGTGTTATAAGAGGGCGACAGAAAGAGTAGAAATGGAGGACAATCGTTACGAGATAAAGCACTTTCAGTTAAGCTCTGTTTTCAGAACTCCGAATGTGCAAGTGCTGCTTTCCGCACTTATCGTTCGATGCGGGGTATTAGAAGTGGAAAGGCATCGATGTCTTGTTTTGAATGAATTGCATGAATTTGCAAATTGGGCTTTTCAACAGATGGAAAACAATGCGGACTGACTGTCAAACGTCCTGTGGACTGACGAGGTGCACTTTTTGCTTAATGGAAGTGTAAATGCACACAACTGCCGCATCTGGGAGAGAGAACCCACACGCGATTGTGGAAACCCCTTTGCATCAGCCAAAGGTGACAGCGTGGTGCGGGTTCACTGCGTCATTCATTATAGGCCCCTTTTTCTTTGAGGAAGTCCACAGCGATACGTTTCGAACTGTTACTCTCACAGGCGAGCGTTATGCATCGCTTTTAAGAGACTCCATAGTGTAACATACATGCAGGATGGAGCGCCTCCGCACATCACAGGTCCTGTCCAACACCTGCTGCGATCGACATTTGGCGATGACCATGTCCTCAGTCGCTCTTTCCCTCACGAATGGCCACCAAGGTCTCCAGATCTTACACCTTGTCACTTTTGGTTATGGGGCTACTTGAAGTCACACGTGTACAGAGGTCGGCCGATGTCATTCTCCATGCTGAAAGAAGCTATTCGCGATCATGTGACAGGAATTACAGCTGAAATCCTCTTCGATGCCGTGCAGAGTGTCGTACCACGTCTGACGGCCATTCTCATGAATAACAGCTGTCACATTGAACATTTGTAATCCTAGCTGCGTTGCGAACTCTGCTACGCTACTGTACAAACTACTGACACAACTGAAGAGACACCTGTCGGTGGAAAATGTAACTATTCTAGCAATAAAATTTTTCGTTATTAAAAATATTCCATGTCTTTCTGTGTATTTCTGTGAAAACCGCATCGTGCCTACTGTCTATACTTTTCGAATTATTGCATTTTTACTTTTTCTCTTACTTTTGGATCACCCGGTATAAGTAACGAAATTACAATAGGTAGCGTCCGTCCAATCCAAATGTTTCTTGTTCAGTAGCGGAAAATTCTAGTTCTGTGGTTCCCAGTGGATGCCACCAAACAATTCAGAAAATATAGATAGCACTCGCTTGTAAAACAGGTTAAATCGAAAGTGCAACTCCTAAGACAATTAATAAGCTGATATAATCCTTGCTCATGTCTTCAGTTATTTTGGCTAAACATTTTTTAGGTGCAGAAACAAATGATTTTCCCAATTCATGGTACTCATTCAAACTGTACATTTCTGCTTTTTTATCAACATACACAATCTGATCAAAAATATCCGTACAACTCTTCTGAGTAGTAAATTCGCCCTTATACGCCACATCCATGGTACAAACAGGTATAAAAGGATACACGTAGCCTGAACAACATCATGGACTTGCGTGAACATGAGAATGGGCTGTACAGCAGAGCTCAGTGACTTCCAGCGTTTTACATTATAGGATGTTACCTTAGCAAAAGTCAGTTAGGGACATTTCAGCCCTTCTGCAGCTGCCCCGATGAACTATAAGTGACGTCATTTTGAAATATATCAACAGAGAAGCCACTCTCAATAATACACAAATAACAACGACATAGAGGCAACCTGCTAAAAATAAGTGTACTTCCGGTGTACCTCTAATTCCATGATTAGCAGAAACACTGAGGAATATAATGAGATCATATAACTTTGAAATTCCAGTAAAAGCAGCAAGTAATTTAATGTGGTAAAAAAAACGGTATCTTAAAGAGAAAACAGGTGGCGTTTACAAGATCCCAGTTACTCTACCTAATGATAATAAATTCCGACCTACTATGGTAAAAGCAACGCTCTGCAGCCATAAGAATAAAAGAACACCAAAACGATATTCAACAACAAAATTCATTGCAATTATTTTTGAACTAGTAGGAGACATATGGCTCCCCCGTGATGGTCATCCAGCATGTTGGGTTCTTTCACGTGCACAGGATGTGACTCCCTTGCACACGGAACGACGGCCTAACCTCTCATCCGACGGACATTCCAAACCTATGGGTGGGACCTTTCTTACCAAGAGAAGGGTGGACTTTAGTCAAGATAAATCTCAATGATGGCACAGTTGGAACTCGAACGTGGCAGCTGCAGATTAGAAGCCTGACACGATACCTGCTGAGCCAACACCGCCCCTAACAAATCAGAAATCAAAGTTCGAGTGGATCGAAACTAAAACATATTTAAAAAGGTTTTCAATGATTTCACAATTTTCGTTTCTTGTCAAATTATCAATCTGATTGCATCTTTTAAAGCTCTCAGTATAAGAAGCTAAATTTCTAAAGAAAAATAGTAAAATTTAAATAGTATGGAATACGAATGTTCTTCAACATTCAATAAACGAAACAGGCAAGCAGAATACACTTCTTTCTACCAGATGCATATACACTGAAATGTCGTTGAATTAGGGATAGGGGACGTTATCGAAGATTCAGAACTGCAAGTCCGGCATTTGCGCGCATGCGTGGTTGAAATTCTGACATATATAGCTGTCAACTTTCGCTTCCCCAAGCATCCATTGTGAGGAGCGTAATGGGAAAGGCATGGGATTTAGATGCATTTGACAGAGGGTAGATCGTAGATACCGACGGATTGGACACTTGATCTCCGAAATTGTCAACGAACATGGATTTTTCTCGTACGACAGTTTCAAGAGTGTTCCGAGAATATGAAAATTCCGGCTAAAGAACAAACACCCGAGCAAACTGCAAAGGACAACCAGCATTGAATGATCGTGGGCTTCACCGTCTGACCCGTATCGTATGGACCGATAGGGACCAGACATTATTTGAAATCACCTCCCATCTGAACGCGGGTTGCAGCCGGGAAGTCAGTGCACAGACCGTGCAACGTTCATTTGATCATCTCAGCTTCAGGAGCCGCCAACCTACGAGAGTCCCATTTCTAACGGCACAACACCGGGCTCAACGATTTGCCTGGACTAAAGAGCATCGAAACTGGACCATCTAAAATTGACAACGGATAGCCTGGAGTGATGAATCCCGATTTAAACTTCATCACGCCGATGGGAGACTGAGGACATGAAGCCATGGATACTGCATGACAGGCCGGAAGAGTATAAGCTGGTGGTGGCTCAGTGATGGTCTGGGGTGTTTTTCAGTTGAGACCTTTGCTACGTGTACCAGCGACTCTCAATGCATCCCAGTATGTCTGTATGTAACTGATGGCTGATCATTTTTACTCATTTATGCCATCATGCATCCCAATGGAGATGGTATCTACCAGCATCACAATTGTTCATCTCACAGGTCCAGCTTGGCTACTGCATGGTTGCAGGAGCATTCTGCTGATTTTGAAATAATGAATTGGCTACCTAAAAGTCCAGATTTAAATCCCATTGAAAATCTTTGGGATACCATCGAGCAGAGTGGTCGTGCTCGTGTCCCATCAGCGACGACCTTGAGGGAATTGTGGACAGCTATGGAGGATGCATGGGTCGCCATACTTGTGGAACATGTGTGCAAGCTTGTGGAATCTTTGCCTTGTCGTGTGGAGGCCGTTATCAGGGCCAGAGTGGTCCAATACGTTACTAGGTTGCTATTCCTAATTCAATGGCGCTTCAGTGTAAAAGTTAATGTTGAAATGAAATACATTCGCTACGATAACTAGATTCAAATTTTTAACAAAAAAATCTAAATACAGAAGAAGTGTGCAGTGATAATTTTGAATTAGAATCCGATATAAAAGAGACAGACAAAGGCTTGGGACGAATCGTTTGAAGAAAAAATCATTACTGACATAGAGTCAAAAATTGGCATAAAATATATATAATTCATTTCGAGGTTATGTCTCTTAAATATTAACCCATTCATTCGCGATATGAACTTCTATGGTACGGAAAAAGTATCGTAATTACTCCCCATTTTATATTAAAAATTTCGTTATATAACAAAGTCCATTTTTTCATTTCAAACTCCCCTAAACACATGTAGCAGCAGCGCCATCATTTACGGCGTGGGTTTTTTTATTTTGTGCGAAAACACAAATTGGTGTTATTTATTTTGCAACGATAAAGAAAGTAAAAATGTAATTAAAATAGGTATGGATATTCTGGTCAAATAAATAATAAATTTCGAAACGAATTCAATAAATATTAATGTGATATATACACTGCTCACAAAAATTAGGAGATATTTCAAAATGAATATGAAGCGATAAAAAATAAGCATTTGAATTTTTTTATTAAACAAGAACATCAGATAAGCAAACGACAAGTCAAAGAAAGTTGTTCGATTATGCAAATGAGATGCAAACTCAATTGTCGTGATTGAGTAGCAAGTGACATATTGGTGGGGGTGAACAGAAGCATGTCAAACTGGACGAGAGTGCCACACATTGACTGTTCAGTAGGGTGTGTGGTCACCCAAGACTGCCAAAACACACTGACAGCGATGGGGCATGGACAGGATCAGAATGTCCAACAGTTCTTGTGGGATCCTCTGCCACTCTTGCTCCAGGGCAACTTCCAGCTCAAGAAGAGTTGTGGGAGGCATTGGACGGTTTGCCAGACGTCTTCCCAGTGCATCCCAAGCATGTTCAATGGGATTCAGGTCTGGAGAACGTGTAGGCCAGTCCATGCGTTCGGATTCCTGCCTCCTGAAGCATGTTGTTGACGAGATGCGCACGGTGGGGCCTTGCATTATCGTCCATGAAAAGAAAGTTGTTTCCAACTACTCCAGCATAGGGTACCACTATAGGGTGCAGGACCTCATCTCGATATCTGACAGCAGTCAGCGATCCGTTTCTGATGACGTGGAGGTCGGTACGACCACCAATGCTGATGCCAGCCCACACCATGATCCACCACAACCGAAGGAGTCCCTTTGTCGCATGAAACGTGGATTCTCCCGTGTTCCTCTTTCACGCCAGATCAGGACACGATGATTGTCAGGCTGCAGACTGAACCGGGACTCATCAGTGAAGAGGACAGTTGACCACTCATCACGGGTCCAATGACGATGCTCATCAGTCCACCTTCTACGGGTTCTATGGTGTTCAGAAGATGACGGAATCATACCATTGGTCGCCGGGCATGCAGTCCAACACGATGGAGCCGATTTCGTATGGTCTGGGTGCATATCCGTCGTCTAGTAGCAACAGAAACTGTCCCCGTAGCTCTGTTGCATTGCTGCGCTTGTTCCTTCTTGCCAATAAGGCACAAGTAGCGATCATCTCTTGCTGTTGTGGCAGATGGGCGACCTTGCCCTCGTCTTCTTCGTACTGTGCCAGTCTCTTGAAAGCGATTCCACAGTCTGCTAATCACGCTTTGGGATGTTCCAAGTGCTTTTGCCACTGTCGTCTGTGTTTGACCAGCTTCAAGGCGTCCTATGGCTCTCCAGGCTTCGCATTCGGGCAAATCGTGTTGCAGGGGCATTCCAAGGGCTGGGAAATTGCAGGATGTGCACTTTCAAGATCAGGGAACGTGCAGATACTCCAGTACTTTCAGCCTTTTGTATAGTGCATTTTCACCAATGAAATAAAAGTTGGTTTTGCATCTCATTTGCATAATGAAACAACTTTCTTTGACTTGTCGTTTGCTTTTCTGATGTTCTTGTTCAATAAAAAAAATTCAAATGCTTCTTTTTTTATCGCTTCATATTCATTTTGAAATATCCCCTAATTTGTGTGAGCAGTGTATTAAATCTTCCAAAATTAACATGGGCATTATCACCTATAAATGCGACATATTTTAAGTGCAAATTACGTTTTTTTCATAATCCTTAGTATAAAATTTGCTATTGTTTCAGATGTTCCATTTGGAATAGTCTCTATCTCAAGAACTTTGTTCGAATTCCATTATTTCTGTCGAAGTACTGAATGATTAGAAGGAAATAATTTAGCGAGACGTGATTGTTAGCATCAGCAGGCACCCCAATGTAAGATATGTTAATTAACGTCTTCACTAATTCGATTGCTGTGTGCAGTGCAATTACTTGGTTAATTATTGATTCTGGTTTTGTCATTGAACATAACGTTCAGCAATTTCTGAGTCGTCAAAGACTTTAGGAGTTAAATCCGCAATGCAGTCCATTGATTTTTAAGAATGATGGTGCCTGGCTGCATGAAATGCAAGAGTACATTTGCTTTTTTGTCTTTTTTAAACTTGTTGATTCAAACAATTATGTAGATGAGGAAAATGAATCTTCACCATGTTTTTATGATTTTCGCTTCTTAGGTAGCGTTCTGAATCATAAGCATCTAGTTACTCATTGAGATGCAACTGGATCAAATAACACATTTCGCATCGTTTTCACTTCGTCCTTTTGCAAAACGAGAAAATTTTTCTTTTTAAATTATCGGTGAACTTGCATTTACTTTAATTTGAACTCATTTAGGATGAAATTTTTTAGGTTTCACTGCGAATTGAACAAATACATATCTTCATGCATTTTTGACTTTTCAGCAAGGATTTTACATCATACAATTATAGAGCACATATCACTTTTACCGATGAGCTGTTCGCTTCTTCCATAAGCGCCTTCTACTCGTGGCATTGGCAAAAGTTCTTATGATTTCCTAAAGTGCATTTCATCTGCATGAAACGCAAGAGTACATTTGCTATTTCATCTTGTTTTAAGCATGTTGGTTCAAAAATGATGTTATGTAGCTGAGGAAGATGAATCGTCACCATATATTGATGCTTGTCACTTGTTAGGTGGCGTTCTGAATCATGTCTTCTGTAAATTTGCTAATACTGAGTATTAGAAAAAATAGTAACTTTTATAAGATTAACGGAACGACTTTGGCATTCACATTTACAATAAATTACTTACAGTCACGGTTACGAGAAGTTCAAAATAAAAGAAAAATGCAAAAAATTCTTATTTTTAATTTTCCTTTAGAACACCTCCTTATTAATGTATGCAAAATGAGAGACATTTTCGTGTTTTTTTTAAAATGCTGGGAGAACATAAGTTTTAGGATAAAAAGGAGGACGTCTGTTAACCATAGTCTATGGAGATTTTGAAAAATTAAAAAGTGTGTTAGCAAATAGCCTATATTCTTTCCCTGGGTGAAAGTAACGTTCATGCAAAGTTTAGTGCTTCTAGCTTTACTGTGGGCCGAGTGCATAAACGGACAGACGCACAATCCAACAAACAAACTTTCTTCTTTAGATATACAGGGTGATTCAAAACTTATCTTTCAAATTTCGTGGGGAGGTAGGGAATACGTCAGGAAACCGATTTCACATAGGAAAGTATGTCCGTATGTAGAGGGCGCTGTGTGTACCCAACCAGTGTACAGCTCGCCCGACCACTCCCGCTGTCATCAGTGTACGAGCTGACTTACTAGTGATAAGATGAATCGTTTTACGCATCAAGAGCTAGCGGATATGCATCTAGCATATGGTCTCTCGCTGGCGAAAGCGGCCACCGAGCTAGGCAAGTTTACGAAGACCGGTACCCCAACAGAAGAATACCGCAACATCAAATATTTGCACGTGTGCATCGCAATCTGTGCGAACGTGGTTCACTGTGCAGCAACATGCATGATACGGGGAGAAGACGACGGACGCGGACTGTCAACATCGCAGAACAAGTCCTACAGTCCATCGAAGATAATCCGAATACCAGCACACGAGCTATTGCTCAGCAGCTTGGGGTCTCTCAGTCAGCAGTGTGGCGGATACTGCACGAGGAACGTGTGCATCCTTACCATCTGCAAAGGCAGGGCCGTGCGGTAGATTTTCTCATTATGATGCAAGTCTTCGAAATGCCGCCCCTTAAAGGTTTTTTCTTTAAAATAACCTTCGATTGTGATTTAAAAAAAAACTGCACAAAATGTACGAATACTATTTTTAATTTGAAAATATAAACTAATTTAAAAAATGATATCAACTACAACAATCTACTGGAGTTTTACCCTTCTGACTTTAGCAAATTCGTTAATTAGGGATGTCTAGTCTAGAGTGGCAGCCAATGTAGATTCAGTAGAAATTAATGACAGATTTCTAAGTTTTGTTTGGCTTATTGAACTTTTTAAGTAGTGTTTTATTAATTTTAATTTGGAATAACTTCTTTCCCCACTAGCTACAGAGACAGGGAGTGTTAATAAAATTCTCAGAGCTACAACAGTATTCGGATACAAAGTAATTAAGTTATTTTGGCACAAATAATTTAAAACATCCAAAGGTTTCATAGAATATGGTAGCATTCGGGATACATCACGTAATTCTTCTTGAAGATCATTTGCATTTATATCTGATTCATTTTCGACCGAAAGTATTGACTGGAGACTGGTACAATAATTTTCTAGCATTTTGTCATCTATATCATTGAGTTTTAAAATGTCATATAAAAACTGAAAATTTTTGCTATGGGTTTCCAGAAGCGTGAATCGTTCATTCAGAGAATTAAGGCTAATGTCCAGAATATAATTGAAAAAGTTTATTACAAATTTATTCTCCTCTGTTAACCCTTTCACGACTAAGGGAAACATTTTTCCCATTTTAAAATTGGTGATTGTCGTATTTAATTATAACCTTATCTGCATTTTTTATACAGAATGTCAAAATAGAACGTATGCCGAACGCAATTACGTAAACGGGAACGTTTAGAAAACAAAAACAGAACTGTCAGGACGCATAATATATGTACTATGTGCAATGTCCATCTTTGCCTCACTACCAAAAGAAATTGCTTCGCAGAATATCATAATTATCACATCATTTTGTATAGTAATTTTATTTCATAATTTTGTATTATTTTAGTTAACATTTTGTTCTAATAAACCAATAAATAAAAGACATTGCATAATAAGCCTATCTATAATTTGTGTTACCTTTATAGTCCATTGGGAAAAATATTTCCCATAAAATTCCAAAAAAACTACACATTGTTATGTATTTTTCTTATGATTTTTATTTATTTTACGTCTAAACAAACTAAAATAAACAGTTACATATTAATATTTACTCTTAAAAACCTTATGGTCCTGAAAGGGTTAAGGGTAGATCGACAGCTTCTTCATAGTCAAATTGATGCTTGTTCCTTCTGGCTCTAACTTCAGTTTTGGCAGGAAATTCTGCACTGCATTCAAGATTCTCTGCAATCTCATTAGCAGCAATTTTCATCTGATTATATCCAGATTGTCTATAACTTTTCACTTTTTGTATGGTTTCTGATAACATCCTTACACAATCTGACAAATTTATAGTTACAGATTACAATAGCTTCGAGACTGAATTTATTTCAAATAAAATATCATACCAAAAAATTACACCGCATATAAACTTGTAATTTTTAATATTTTTTGCTAACCCTCTTGCTTTAACTTTAGTTTCTGATCTCTGTTGATGTCTTCTATTATTTGGAATAATGCATCATAGATTTCGCAAAGTTGAAATCGTAAAGGCTTTAACGCATCTACTGTGCTTGACCACCTAGTAGCACTCAATGGTTTTAGAGTTAATTGTGAAACATATTTTTTTAGCACTTCCCAACGCTTTGTAGAACCAGAAAAAAAAGTGTAAAGTTCTTGAACAATAGAAAAAAAAGTTGTTTCTGTAGAAGTAGACGTTGCATCATTCACAACTAGGTTTAAAGAATGACATGCGCAGGGCACATAAAACGCCCTTGGATATTTTTCAAGAATTCTATTTTGTACACCCTTTCTTACTCCTTTCATATTAGCTCCGTTGTCATAGCCTTGTATTTTGCTGCCGTTGTATTAGCTCCGTTGTCTAAGCCACTTTAACTCAAAACCTAACTTTTCCAAATGTGTCAGAATAAGTTCTGTCAAAAAAAAAGCTAGTAAGATTTGTAGGTAACAGAACATAATAAATAGATAATGAATATCTGTCAAATTGACAGCTAGCAGCTGTTTTGACATATGCATTTCTTTAACTTGTTATTGTATTGTCTCCACTTCAACGTATATGAATTTGGTAAAAATAGAGCAATAAATAACGAACGCAAAAGTAGGCAAATGCAAATATTTCCTAAGCAACTCACTCTCTATCACACACAGAAAGCAAAAGTAGCCCAATATTACCTAAATAACTCTCTATCTATCACACAGAGGCAGACGTTCCGCACCTGAGATATACCCAGTCCATGCAAATACTACTTTTTAATTCGAGTCCCAATTGTCATAACATAATCATTTTCAATGATAATAAGTAACTACAATTTCTGTAAAAAACAATAATTGTCTTACCTGATCTACTTTTTAAACACAAAAACTGAATTAGTATAAATGCACAAATATTATACTGATACAGATATATTACATATCTGATTTACTGATTTAAATACAGCACAGCCGCTTGCCACGTCTCATGACAAACTAACATTAAAATCAAATATTGTCAATAATTGTAAGTTCAAAGCAGAACTATCAACGCGTAACACTTGTTGTCTTTTGTGATAATTGCCGCCTCAGCTTTTAGGAGCGGCCGCTGTCAGATCAAAAGTCTTTCGGCGAGCGCTCGCCAACGATGCACCTGCACCAGAAACCGAGATCAAAGGATACCGAAAGCGCTTAGGCAGAGGCGTACGATAAATCATAAATCGTATACATCAATATCGGAATAACATAGACCAATATAGAAAAGCGTTGCGTAAAGATTTTTAATTATTGAATGGTTCAAATTGTATTTTGATTTCGCTGCTTATGCCGCCCCCTTACGGTGCCGCCTGATGCGGCCGCCTCTCTGTATCATAGCACGGCACGGCCCTGTGCAAAGGGTGCAGTTACTGCATCCTGACGATTATCCGAAGCGTGTGGAATTTGCACAATGGTTCATGCAGAAAGGTGCCATGGACCCCAGTTTTCCAGCTTCTGTCCTTTTTACAGATGAAGCTTCATTCAGTCGTGAAGGTGTGTTCAATACACACAATTCACATGTGTGGGCTTACGACAACCCGCATGGTACGAGAAGTCACGCTGCGCAACATCGTTTTGCCGTAAATGTGTGGGCTGGAATCATTGGTGACTGTTTGTTGGGACCTTACTTGCTACCGCCCCGATTGGACGGCCGGAAATACCTAATATTTCTCGAGACAGTGTTACCGACTTTTCTGGGCGCTGTTCCTGCGCATATCCGCCGAGATATGTGGTATCAACATGACGGGGCTCCAGCCCATAGCACAATTGTTGCGCGTGATTACCTGAACCGAACATTCGGAGCTCGATGGATCGGTAGAGGGGGACCGATCGCTTGGCCACCCAGATCACCTGATTTATCGCCCATGGATTTCTTTTTGTGGGGGGCCATGAAATACCATGTGTACGAGCCCCCCGTCGACAGTGAAATGGACCTTGTTGCACGAATAGTGGCCGCCGCAGTCATTGTCCGTGATATGCCAGGCGTTTTTGAAAATGTTCGGCGGTCAATGCAACGGCGCTGTGAATCCTGTGTCCGTGTAAATGGTCGCAATTTTGAGCACCTACTGTGAGCCTGTACTTTACCTTGTTGGAATAAAAGTCACATTCGTTACCACTTAACTGTACTGTTTCCTTGTGTTCACTTTACTTGTCCATTTTGTTCATGTAGATGACGTTTGCGGACATACTTTCCTATGTGAAATCGGTTTCCTCACGTATTCCCTACCTCCCCACGAAATTTGAACGATAAGTTTTGAATCACCCTGTATATTAGATATTACTGCGAATGGAACAAAGGATATCTTCATGCATTCTTTGGGTATCTTCATACAGAATAAACAATTGCTTTTTAGTCTCCAAAGCACTTTTCATTCATTCGGTCACTTTAAGTTTTCTTTCAATAGTTTAATCGTTAAAAACCACATTAATCGAAATTTCAAACAGCATTGTAATACGTCAAATAACAATGCTTTTATCCACTAAAAAGTAGTGTCGGTGATGTAACATTTGTCGGAATTTGATTTTTCAGCAAACCAAATATATATGTTCGAAATAAGTATGAAATCTATTTTAATTTCTGATTATAAATTAGTAGAATTGGCAGTAAGAGGTTGTTATCTAGTAACAGCAGAGGCAACACCTAAAGAATATTTTATACATCATAATTTGTCTATTATTCGAATTTCTATTCCTAACTTTAAATTGTTTAATTGAAGTTTCATCCCACGTAGCAACAGAAAATAACAAACCATTCAATTTAAAGCAAGTTTTGTTCTTTGGGAAATTATAAGAGATATATTGCAAAAACCATTCTCCTTTGTAGTTTTTTCAATAACCATCTCTATTTGGCACCGTGATGATTATAAGAAAAAGCTAAAAAAGTGGAGTGGTTACATATGTACAGTATGTATGTATTAAAATTCCCAGAGAAGAATAGTTGTTTTAAATTGAAGATATTCATTTTCTGTTGCTATGTAGGATAAAACTTCGGTTAACCAATTTAGGAATAATAATCGAAAAATAGGAGAAAGCCATTAAACCAAGCATAATTGTTTGTCGTGTCTGGTAGATATAGGATGCTTATTTTCAAAAATAATGAAATAGTTTCAGATTTTTCCTCTGACATTGGAAGTACGAACTAATGGGTAATTTGGAAATATACCAATATTTTATTGGTAAATATAAAACGCAAAAAAGAAATCATTAGCTCATATAGCTCTTGAAACGAAAACATTTCATTTTCCCACCCCTTTGGGGTTAAGGAGTAAAATCAAAATACATCCTTTGATCATCACACTCCATCAACTAAATTTTAAATCTCTCTCGTGATATATGGTTTGTAACATTAGCTTGTAATTTCTGTGTTTTTCCATATTTAAAAAGCTGAATCGTGACTATGAACTACGATTCTAGATCGCTAGGAGTTGTTATTTAGCAGTTAATTTGTAAAATACATACCTATTCATTTAATTTTTAGTGAAGTTTTAATTTTATTTGAATTGAGCCAGCTGTTTTCTTCTCTCACGCTTGGATAGGAGACTTTTAATGATTCTTAATAACAGAATAGTACTCAAAATATTTCATTGTTGACGAGTGAAAAAATGGGAAAAATGATTAGTACGTGATCGATTGCCCTTGCTTTGAATACCTTAAGTAATAGTACTCTTTCTTCTATAGTAGGGGTTCTCAACGAGCAGTACGCGGAAAAATATTTGGTGTTTCGCCGTGAGAGCTCAAAAGTTGCTAGAACTAGTAACAATGTTTTACTTCCATTGTTACACCATAGCTATAGTTTTATCTATCCATACAAGGGGTACGCCAGTTACATACATATTTCCAGGGGATACGTGAAGCATAAAAGGTTGAGAACCACTGCTCTGGAGCATTAGGCACAGAACAATCCATGCTCACTAAGTAATAGATTTACTTTTACATTCCCATACACTAAGAGTCCTTTCCATGAGGAAGTCCTTCCTATCTGTGACTAAAGACTAACGTAAGTGGAGATGACACAAGTCATCACTACTTACTCTAATCTTGCAATCTGATGTTCCCAATTTTGAGCTCTAACTGTGCCTGTGATGATAATATTCTCTGCTTATCCTCACACTGATATTGGCGAGAAAGCGAATAACAATGTGCTGGGAAAGCCACCGTCCATCGGATGGGTCGTAAGTCCGTGAGCAGGAGAGAACCATAAACTGTTAACATCAAAGGGCACGCTGAATGGGCTTGAGGGGAGTTTCCATCTGTCTCCTATCAGCTCTCCTATGAATCGCCTTCTCCAAACTACTCTCAGCTATCGGGGTCATTGTGACCTGTGTATTTAAGTCATTGTGCCCACAACAGTGCTGCTCAGAGTAAAAACAACTAATCAATCATCTTCACGTGTGGTACAAGAAAGCTTGTTACAAACACATATCTTTCGACACCGATGGAGAATATAATTTCTAAAAGAAATGTTTCAGAAGTTAGTTCTGATCTGTTTCTATTTCACATAAACATCCTATTCAACGTTCGACATTTTTTTCCTAAGTATGGTGTGGTAGTGTTGAAACAAAAAAAAAGTTAGCTGAAGAATTATGAATATTTGGGAGAATTTTAAAACAATTCTTAACGTTAAAATAGGATACTTAGCAAACAATCAATGCCTGCAGCCCACGTGATTTTATTTTATTTTATCGTAATTAATGGTAAAATATCTATCGGTTAGATTAATGTTTCATATATTTTAAATAAATAAATTACTCGATTCAGGTATCATATGATCAGGCGCTTTAGGAATAGTGTAGAACGTATCCAATGGGTATCTTCTATCTTAAATGTGAGAAATAACTTCAAAGTGAAACCAAGATAGGGCAGGAGTTTGTCTGGCGTTAGAAAATGATTACAATATTGATAGAACCTGAGGCTTGTTAATTGAGAACAAAAAGAAAATAAAAATTGAACCTCCGGAAGCTGTTCCTCATGAAATAGTTAGCTAAAAAATTAGTTTTTGTCATGAGTGGGATTCGAACCTACGTCTTCCAGTAACATGCCAGGGGTGCTAACATGGCATGTTACTGAGAGACGTGGATTCGAATCCCACTCAGGACAAAACTAAATATATTTAGATAATCATTATATGGTTCCTTGTTTACAGGACATCTCCTGTGATACTTTACTACTGAATTAGTAACTGTTACTCTTTCACGGAGAAATTTATTTATTTTTTATTCATTACATACTGATAATATTAAAAAAAACCTTAGGCAGCTGCTTGCGACACAAGTCTGAGAGGTGCGTGTCATATTAATAAGCAAAAGAGAAGATTTGCAAAGAAACCGTTCTTCAGCAGAGAGGCAGTTCAAATAAAGAAATATCCATGTCTTAGCCAAAGCTCGAACCCAGGTTCCTTTAATCTATAGCACAGCATGCTAACCCCTCGAACCGTTCCAGCGTTTGGAATTTATTTCCGATAAACCTCACCACTGTCCCCGGCGAGAAAGGGGACTCTGATAGGCTTGGAAATACCGCTAGGTAGTGTGAAGTCGTGACCCGCCTTCTCATAGTGCAGGCCGTCAGTACCTTTCAAAAGAGATTTTTGCTGTCGGAAGGGAAGGGAAAGGGAGGGCGGACAGCTCGGTGTAGTCTACTGATCTGGTCATTTATGGCCAATTGTTTCTTTTTTTACTGCCCTGCTGATGAGTGTCAACTTCACAGGATCGTGGAACGTCGAAATAACGCGTTTTCTTTTTTTCAATAATAAAATGTATTATCGAAGAAATGAATTGGTAAGTGATAAAACGTAGAGAAGGGTTGTTTATAAACAGAGAAAATACTAAAGTGATGAAAATTGGTCAGACAATCTGTGATTCAGTTAATCTGAATGGTTGCAGTCTTGAGCAGGTGTCACAGTTTAATTATCTTACTGATATTGGTGATGGTGCGGCATGAGATTAACAGACGAATAGGGATTGCTGCCGAGACTTTTAAAAATCTATAGAGAGTGTGGAGAAATAGGCGTATACACCTAAAAATTAAAATTATACTCTGACAGACTCCTGTCAGACCTCTGTGGCAGGCAGCTGCTTGAGGGGGTATTTATTTATTTTATTTATTTATTTATAATAGATTGGTTCTTTTTAGGGTTAGTTATGGTAGTGAAACTTGGACACTTTGTAAACAAGATAACAGGAAACTAGATGCTTTTGATTCTAGATGCTTACGCAGTATCTTGGGCATTAGGTGGTTCAACTTTGTAAGTAATGATGAGGTTAGTCAAAGGAATTTGCAACCTCCTTTAAGCAGCGTATTGGGTAGAGAGCGACTCCGTTGGTTTGACCATGTTGCATGTATGGATAATTTTAGATTAGGGAATAAGGTTATGAACAGTGTGGCTAAAGGCCTCAGAAAGAAGGGGAGACCTAGGATGCGGTGGGAAAACAATGCCAAACAGGACCTTACTGATATTGGTGTATAGTGTCCACATGCTGCAGATGTAGCTCAGGACAGATATGCTTGCAGAACTAAATTATCCGGTTTGGTTGTATTGTCGTATCCCATGGTTGCTTGAGGATGATGATGATGATGATGATAAACCCACTCCAAACGTTTGGTACGAAACGAGGGACCATTGATAACTTTTTTCATTCCCAGCTTTCGCCACGTACTACTCTATTCGCACGGTAGGCGACGGCAGCGTCCCGGAAATATTGGACACTCCGACCTACTACTACACTCCGACCTCACTCCCGACCTACTGCAGCTAAGAACCCGATCTGTTACCCCAAAAGGGCAGTAAATTTTTGGACCGAACTCTCAAACACCAGCAGAACCACAGGGAAACAAATAATCTCTACCATTGATGTCGTGACACGTGTCCCTTCCGTTTGTGTTCCCGGAATAAGGCTAGTATATAGCATGTGATAACTAGCTACATTCTACCAAAATTTGGCGCAAGCGATACCTTCAAGTTTCAGTAATATCCTTTCCCACCAAACGCTTCGTAGGTAAGTCTCCATTGCGATTTTTCATACTGCTGCAGAGATGACGACTGCACCCCCGAACCTCGATATTTAGCAAGCTATCAATTGCGTCCCGTGGCAGACAGCCATCCGATCTTTGGGAGGAGCACTAATTTGTGACAATGGCTTGGGGTTGTTGTTTTACCTCTGAGCGGCACTTTTTTGCACACCATGGGCTAAATGGCCAGGTCACATGGACCCCAAAGGCTCAGAGAAGGTTGGGGGAGGGGACCCACTGGAACAGCTGTTGGGAGACAGATGGTAGCCTCCCGTCAAGGCCATCCAGCGTGTTCTTTAACGCGCACAGGGTATGGCTCTCCCACACACGGGGCCACGGCTTAACGTCCCATCCGACGGACGGCGGCCTTTCCAAGCCCATCGGTGTGACAATGGCAATTTCTCAATGTGTGCACCTGTTGATTTAACCAGGACAGTGACTAAATGAAACAGCAGTTTAATGGGAATTTTAGGCCAATTAAACACCCTATTCCCTTTGGAAGGTAACAAATTGGACAATGTCTTGACCGAAGGCAAACTGTCGAAAATGAAGCAAAATAAAAACAATTTGAAGCAATGTAGCGCATCCATTACACAACCTAGCGCAGGCACCACGCAATGTAACGAACCCGCAACTGTAAGGAATGGGTCAAGTGCAGAGAATGGTCCAAGGGAGGACAGCAGAATTTTTTTTAATTTTGGAGAGGAATATTTTTAGAAAAACTAACCAACACGTCATGAAGTGGAAGGGAAAAAGCAAAACAGGAAACGAGGAGAACGACAAAGCAGGAAGTTACAAATTATTCTACACTCTGTCGCAAATAAACCCAAAGGTATTTTCTGTGCCTGGATTTGATTTTTCTTCATTTATTGTAATCAGCATTGTCTTGAGGTATTTTCATACTTTTCCCATCTGAATCATGGTTTCGAAAAAGAAACACGCTTATATCGATGTCCTGGAATTCACTCTTCCATCTGTTGAGTCGCCCTTTCGGATAGGCCTATTGCTCTATGTGAGATTTTCGCGTTGTAGGTAAGGGAAACAAGAATGACAAACTTTACGTAATGTCCTTCTTATTTTGAAAGAATGCAATTTTTTTGGATTTCGTTGTTTTGAGCTTTACGGCTTATCAGCAACTGAGCCTAATAATGCGCCATGTGAAAAGTGAAACCCATGTTGTTGTCTTCGAGAAGGTTTTCGATCTTTACGGCTAGTCATTGTTGAGGCAAGAGAGAGAAAGGAGCCAGTTTGAAAAATAATACAAGGTGTACACAAAATAATATCACAAAATAAAAATGTAATAACTCGCGAAATAATGAATATAACTTTACAAATGATTACTGCTACAAAGTTAAAAAATAGAATTATATTATGCAATAATTTCCACATGGGAACCATTCCTTCAACTTAAGAGCAAACGCTATTCATGTTCGTTGAAGCATATCTGGCGCAATCTTCAAAATGAGAGTTGAGATCCCGATGTTCGGGTTCGGAAGAGCACTAGCAGGATTACTTTACGCGATATTTTCCACTTAAAACCAAACAAAAGAGTCAAGAGGGTTGAAATTTGAGAGCCATTGAACCCAAGCGATTACCCATTTAGTCCAATCCAACTCCCGGAAATTCTCTCAGTGGAATGTTCTATAAAAGATGAGAAAAGTCAGCCCCCACCCACCCACCCCCTTACAGTCTCGTTTTGTTGAAAGGAATTCCATCTTTTATGATCCTCTAACAGCATTTTCACCACTACTCCAGATATGCTTCAAAGAGCATGGATTAAGACCGATTATCGATTGGATACGACGAATTGTGCTCATGTAGTTGTTGCATAAAAACTGCTATCTTTTGTGACTTTGTGACAGCATCAGTATAAAGATACGTTCATTACATCATGAGTCATTACTGTTTTAATTTTGTTACATTATATTCTGTACGCTTTGTATAATGACAGAGTTGTGATAATTTCTTCTGATTTCAAATTACCGCATTTTGACATTTTTGCATTTCAAATTAATCTACTAAAGGACCGGATCTATTGGATGTGTTTGGAAGGGGGAGGGGGTTGGTCTTCACGTTTGAGAATGCTCATTAGTGTAATGGAGCAAAACATTCTTGCAGTTTTGTATTTTTACATATAGGTATGTATATTTATTACAGTTATAGATTTTTCAAGAAATTTTTAAACATCAAAAACACTTAGAAGGAATTGTTATATTACAATGCAATTGCAGCTTCTTGCCTCACTTTTTCCTGCTCGACAAAGTCAACTGTCTGTCTCCTACCTTTATTTATTTCTAAATCCGGGCCTGCTCTGGTGAATATAATTTTATTATCAGTATTGATAGAGGATTCACGTCGTAACATTCCGCAACTCAGCTGAATGGAAAGAAAATAGCACTGAGATTTTGGGTGTAATGTTGATGCAGTTCTGAGTTTGATGCGTTATGTAGATCAGCAGGTAAATAATGCACAGTTTTTAATTAATGTTTTTGTATTTTTTATTTTAAATTGAAATTGTTCCGGAAATATTTCGAATTTCGGTAAGGATTGCAGTTCGTGTTTTTCTCCTACTATATGCTGACCCCTAGACTTTTTATAATTACATCAGTTACTTCGATATTCGAAACATATCTGCCAGATGGTTTAGTGAAAAGCTCTGACGCCACGTCAAGGCACCATCCATGTCAGAGTGTTTTGCTCTAACCTGGAGAAAACCCCTCCACACATAGGCAGTTAGTGTGGAAGGAAAAAGAGGGCTTCAATTACCATAAAATATCCATTAAAGTGTGAATCAGAATTATCTTTTGAGTGAATTTAATGGAAATATTTTATGGCATCTTGCGCAAGATCTAATGTAAAAAAGGGAAAAAATTAGACCTTATTCACTAGTTCAACTGTATAATTTAAAATATGTTTGAACGTCTTTTTCAAAATGAATCTTAATCTTTTATTTCTAAAGTGATACACTGACGTACTGGAAGAACGATTCTCAATCAATTATTTTGTTATCACAAGCAACTAAATATATTTTTTATTCAGCTTCATTTAAAGCATAAAAACATTGGAAATTTTAGTTCAAATTATCATACCTTAGAAAACGGTGTTCATAGCATCTGATTTTGGCCATCATTTGACTACACTAAACCTGTTTAAACCCTCCACTCATTGATCTTATATTAGCAATGAGTGCATTATCCTATCTAAACAATAGTTAATTGTAATAGCAGTTACCCATATATACCCTCGCTAATACAGGTCCGAAACGAAACTTGTTAAACCAGATGCTCTGCTACCTGATAAGCATCATTGGCCGATTGTATATATGTAACTCTTCGAAGGAAAAAGTAAACAAACGGTAGATAATAAATGAATTCCTGATATATGTGTATAGTTACCTAATTAATAATTTTGCAGTTTTTCTGCCGTTAGATCTATCACTGAAATTGTAGATAAATATTAATATAATTTTACTATCCCTATCATTTATTATTTTTTTTCTGATTGCCATTGCCAAATGAATCAAAACAGAAAGTATGGAACGAATTTTGTAATAATAACCTTAGTCACATCATACCTTAGCCACATCATAAGAGAAAGAAAACGGTACTCAGAGCATCTGATTTTGGCCATCATTTGACTACACTAAACCTGTTTAAACCCTCCACTCATTGATCTTATATTAGCAATGAGTGCATTATCCTATCTAAACAATAGTTAATTGTAATAGCAGTTACCCATATATACCCTCGCTAATACAGGTCCGAAACGAAACTTGTTAAACCAGATGCTCTGCTACCTGATAAGCATCATTGGCCGATTGTATATATGTAACTCTTCGAAGGAAAAAGTAAACAAACGGTAGATAATAAATGAATTCCTGATATATGTGTATAGTTACCTAATTAATAATTTTGCAGTTTTTCTGCCGTTAGATCTATCACTGAAATTGTAGATAAATATTAATATAATTTTACTATCCCTATCATTTATTATTTTTTTTCTGATTGCCATTGCCAAATGAATCAAAACAGAAAGTATGGAACGAATTTTGTAATAATAACCTTAGTCACATCATACCTTAGCCACATCATAAGAGAAAGAAAACGGTACTCAGAGCATCTGATTTTGGCCATCATTTGACTACACTAAACCTGTTTAAACCCTCCACTCATTGATCTTATATTAGCAATGAGTGCATTATCCTATCTAAACAATAGTTAATTGTAATAGCAGTTACCCATATATACCCTCGCTAATACAGGTCCGAAACGAAACTTGTTAAACCAGATGCTCTGCTACCTGATAAGCATCATTGGCCGATTGTATATATGTAACTCTTCGAAGGAAAAAGTAAACAAACGGTAGATAATAAATGAATTCCTGATATATGTGTATAGTTACCTAATTAATAATTTTGCAGTTTTTCTGCCGTTAGATCTATCACTGAAATTGTAGATAAATATTAATATAATTTTACTATCCCTATCATTTATTATTTTTTTTCTGATTGCCATTGCCAAATGAATCAAAACAGAAAGTATGGAACGAATTTTGTAATAATAACCTTAGTCACATCATACCTTAGCCACATCATAAGAGAAAGAAAACGGTACTCAGAGCATCTGATTTTGGCCATCATTTGACTACACTAAACCTGTTTAAACCCTCAACTCATTGATCTTATATTAGCAATGAGTGCATTATCCTATCTAAACAATAGTTAATTGCAATAGCAGTTACCAATAGACCCTCGCTAATACAGGTCCGAAACGAAACTTGTTAAACCAGATGCTCTGCTACCTGATAAGCACCATTGGCCGATTGTGTATATGTAAAGCTTTGCAGGCAAAACTAAACAAACGGTAGATAATAAATGAATTCGTGATATATGTGTATAGTTACCTAAAGTATCCTATCTACATGAGGACACTACTCTAGCCTTATTTTGCTAACAATTTAAGTATTCGGTGCTTTTACATCACGATATGTGTTAGAAAACATTTTTTGTGAACGAAAATTAAGTGATTTCCCTCCCTTCCACTCGAACGTTAAACTTGAATTTACAAATAATTATAATGTTACGCACAATTAGGTAATGAGTTATCGGTTGCATTAAAGTCTGCAGCTTTTTATTTGGAACCTACTTGACAAATAAAACCCGTTCAATACACATGACAAAGCTTCATTTGTGCAAGTGTGGAGAGCATATATTCCTGTTTCTAGACTAAATGATCTATAGGTTTCATTTGTGAAATCTACTCTATTCTTAAACCATTACGACTATTCATTTTTACAAGAAGAACAACTAAAAACTAACTGGTACATTTAAGCTTAAAAACTAACAAGTAAAAAATGAAAGATTTTGATACTAACGATTTATTCAATTTTAATCCCACAATTTATGTTTTTTAGGCTTAATGCAGGTAATCATAATGAAATATGTGCATCGCCTTGGGAAGAAAACGAATTGATTTTAAGATCAAAACATTTCTTCATTTTTATAACTCTAAAATCCGAATATTGTCAATTTTACAAGTTTGAACGCAGCCCAAGTTGGCAAAGCGTTCTACTCCTTAGAAGTAAACTATATGAGATGCTCAGTTTCTAATAATCATATTCTACTTACCTCATGACTTACCCTCTCACCTGCTTGATGTCGATCCCCGTTGGATGTCTCGAGGGTCTGGGATGACTTGCTTCTTCTCCCTGGAAGTGACGACTCTAATCAGAACACAGAGAAAAAATATTTCAGTTCAAACTTGAATTCTGTTTCGTCAAACGAATTTAATTGTTATTCATTGATGTGGCATCATCTATAGAGTAACAATTGCGATATGACGTCAATAGCAAATGCCCCATAATAATTGTTTTAAGAAAATATTCTTTTGCTCTGTATCTGGCAACTTGAAAAAATACTAAAGCTTTGAATTAAACCATAAGAAAAGTCATTAATGTAACTTATTATTCATAATATAGAAAACAAATTATTTTAGATTGTTTAACACTAAGTATCTATCTATCGTGTATGTGGGAGAGATCGGGTTGCTAATATTTCTGATATACTGACATACTGAGCAGCACTTTTATTTCCACCTAATAGGCTAAATGTCCAGATGACAAAGGCTCCAAGGACTCACAGAAAGTTCCGAAGGGGAGCCACTGTACAGCTCTTAGGAGACATGGAAACCTCCTGTAAAAGCCACACAGTCTGTTTTTTAAGGTACACAGGGTATGACTATTCTACATACGAGGCCACGGCTAATGTCTCATCCAACGGACGGCAACCTTCTCAAGACCTCCGGTGTCCCCTTTCTCACCTAAGTAGTTTGGTACATTTGTTAGAAAAAAATGCATATTTACTCTGTTTACCCTTCAACTTACTACTTAGTTTATCCTTCTACATTTCATAGTAGCTACTAAGTTACTATAAAATATTTCAATAAAATGCAAAACACACTTATTAATATCTGTTATCTTGTAATCATCTATATGTCTCTTATATTTATTCAACATTTCTTCTCTCGTGGACACAGAAATTCCAAAGGTCATTAACTTGCCAGACTGTCTTTATGTCTTGTATTATACTTACTGTCAGACCTCTTTTCAAGAAATTGTTTAAAGGATAAAGTTGGATCGATAATTTGGGGGCCCTGGAGCCAAGTAGTAAATGAAGCCCTCTCTATCATGATAAATTCATTACTTTATGTAACGTTATCGATTAGATGATTGAAAAATAATATAATGAGTACCTTAAAAAAGTAATTAAAAAATCAAGGCGTTACTCTAGAGTAGGGGTTCTTAACGTGGGATAGGCGGTAAAATTTTTGTGGGTACTCCGTGAGAGCTCAAAAGTCGCTAGATCTAGTAACAAAGTCAGTGTTTTATTTCATTCCCATTGTTTACTATAACTATGGTTTCATCTATCTGTACAAGGGGTACGCCAGTTACATACACATTTCCAGGGGGTACGTGAAACGTAATAGGTTGAGATCTACTTCTCTAGAGCAATGTCTTCGTCTTTAAGGGGCGGGGGTGACTCAGTAGGTAGCGCGCCAGGCTCATAAGCTGTAGTTCCCTGGTTCGAGTCACAGCTGGGTCAGTGTTGAGATATATCTCCGCAAAATTCCCTGCCCACGGTCAGTATGGGACACCGATGGGCTTGGAAAGGCCGCTACCCGTCGGAGGGGACGTTAAGCCGTAGCCTCATGTGCGGGAGAGCCATACCATGTGCACGTTAAAGAACACACTGGATGGCCTTGACGGTAGGCTACCATCTGTCAAACAGCTATTCCAGTGGGTCCCCTCCCCCAACCTTCTCTGAGCCTTCGGGGTCCTTGTGACCTGGCCATTTAGACCATGGTGTGCAAAAAAGTGCGGCTCAGAGATAAACAACCCAACTTCGTTTTTAGTGCTACCCAGTTGAAGGGTAATTTCTTTTAATGTCTCATAACTCTTACTTCTAATAATTAAATTGCATTTATATAGAAAAGCTTGCAAAAAGCGCGGATTCTTACACCGAACTTTTAAAGTCCTAATATATAGTGTGGGATCTATAAATATTTCTTTAATGAAAACCCAAACGGTAATTCACTTGTCATTTTGTTTTTAAACTTCAAAGTTCAAAATTACAAATGCAATAGGGTAATGGTTAATACGTTTAATATATTGGGGTAATAATTGTTAATTGATTGAAAGTTGGATTTTTATTTCACCCTGAATCTGGGAAAAGAAGTCTCTAGAACGGAACTCTTGTTGCAGGCTGCAAGAAAATTATGTTTCATATGAATGAATTGCTAATAAGAATCTGCAGATTTCGTACAGCTATTGCTATGGAAATTATTGTTCGCAAAATCTTGAATTGAGTCACCAGAATGATTTCAGGGTGGTCTGGTCTTTTTCAGACCACCCTGAAATCAAATAACATTTGATTTCAGGTCGTCTGGAATCATTTGATTTTAAGTCGTCTGAAATCAAATACCATTTGTCGTACTGTGATCAGAATTTGCAACTAGAAGAACGATATATCACCTCTCGTGAATATCAGATCTTCGTTTTAAAAGGAATGAAATTTGATTCCCAATTTTAGCATCATCTGATATTGGAAATTCAAACTAACCGCTGATTGCGTAAATGCAAATTGTAATATTTTTTTCTGTACTTATAAAACATAAAATAATTCCTCAATTATCTATTTTCCTACTTTTTCCTTCGTTAGAGGTTGCAATTGGAATTTTCATCGTTTTCCGCATTTATCGGTGTCAAACTGTGGAAATTGGAATTGGTAGATTAGAGGTTCTCAACGTGGGGGACGCGGTAAAATTTTTCGGGGTATGCCGTGAGAGCTCAAAACTCGCTAGATCTAGTAACAAAGTAAACATAACCATAGTTTTAACTATCTATACAAGGGGTACGCTAAATTATATACACATTTCGATCCAGGAGTTATGTGAAACATAAAAAGTCGAGAACCACTGTAGTAAATGATTGGGAAAATGCAAATAAGAATAATAATTTATTGTCTCTGTTCAGCACAATTTTTTTTATTTATTTCTTAAAATAAAAGTGTTATTTTTCCATTACTCCCAGGAGGTAAGAGGAATGATTAGTGCCAATATAAAGCTCTTCATCATTATTCTCCAAAACCAAAATTTAAAATCCCTCTTACAAATATATTGTTCGTAAATTGCAATATTCGCTCAGCATGCAAATACTGTGCACGAAGATTCATCACCGAGATGAAGAGGGAGCAAAGTTTCAAAAAGCTTCGCATAGAACAATATCTCAGGGGACAGGAACCTCCTACTGGAAGTAAAAAATATTGAAACAACTGTACTCTGAGATTGTTGCATTTTGTGAGCTCTTTAAATTAAGCTCTCTAAAAATGCTGAACAGCTCTAAATATGCTGTTCAGCATTTTTAGAGATTCAAAATTGCATTTCGATTGGTGAATGCAGTATGGTAGAGATGTCAGTAACTTCTTATATAGTAGGCGAACTAAGTAATATTTTGTTACACGGATCACTCAATAATATTTTGACACACCGTCATTTAACATATTTCGACTTGTAAAGTCTCCTTCAGAAGTTGTGGAAATGATTCTACTTCTAAGGTTATATCCGTGTGCGTATGGCAAGACATACTTGGCCAAAAAATATCACAACCGACACCATCTCAGCAATCTAAGAAAAATAAATTCACCTCAGGAATTCCGAACATCCGAACGCTAGCTAATTCACTGAAAAATGCAAGTCAACCTTACAATTACGTAATGCCAATTAAAACCAGCAACTCTATAATCAATACAATTAAAACCCATCGAGACCAGAACGGAAAAACAGGACCGTGCTATGATAAAACCAAACGACCCTGCAGAACTCGGATAAAAGAATATAAAA
Organism: Ryuthela nishihirai; assembly: GCA_038380435.1. NCBI lineage: Eukaryota > Metazoa > Arthropoda > Arachnida > Araneae > Heptathelidae > Ryuthela > Ryuthela nishihirai. The sequence goes on along the minus strand of JAWZYU010000021.1, from coordinate 12,026,993 downwards.
GACATATACGTTTAAAAAACAAACTTTTTCATTTCCAAGAATAGTTTCAAATACAAAAACGAACCCACAATTTGAACAGACCAAAATTATTTGTGTCCCTCCGACCAAGTTTCAATTACATCTCCCTGAACAACTGATGATATACGAACACAGAGAAACGTGCTGTAACTTAGAATTTTGCCACCCTCCCCACCAATGGAAATTGCTCCGTGATAAGTGCAGGTAAAGCATACACACACCCATCCCTATCCGTGGCACACGGCGAGAATCACGAAACCACAACAGCTTCACCCGTTTGCAAACCACACGGCGCGGGCGCAGAAATACGCACACGGATATAATCTCCGAAGTAGAATTATTTCCACAACCTCTGAAGACTTTACAAGTCGAAATATGTTAAGAGACGATCTGTCAAAATATTATTGAGTGATCCGTGTAACAAGAAATGACTGACTTCGCGTCTCTACCATCGTGATTAACATCTCTACCATCCTGTATTCACTGATCGAAATGAAATTTTGAATCTCTGAGAAATACTAAACAACATGGTAGTGATTAATTTTTTAATTCACCTTTGTTAAATCTGTTATACAAATATACTTACTCACTACCTATTGCATTGAACTTTCTGTTAGCCGACTAAACGAAGGTCGGATTACCAAGGGTACATGTCTCCGTCTACTCGGCTAACACATAGATATTATAATTGTATGAATGAAAAATAACTCCTGAGCTAAAGTATATTCAAACAATAACAGAGATATTATTCCCCATTCAAATCCCAATGCATTAAACATTTCCCAATATATAACCATTTCTTACCAACGCGGTTTTACAGACGTCCGCACTTAATGCGGTGTAACCAATTTTCTGGGCGTCCAACGCCCGACAAACAGCAAAGATTTTGGCTAAACAAGTAGAACAAGAATGCACTATATGTATTAACTACGGCATAAAATCATATACTCCTGCCTAGATAAATGGGATATTGAAAAATCAGACATACCTTGGTAAGCTGAGGATGTGAAGGAGCACGACCCGAAGGAGAGGATTTGTAGGCAATTCTAACTGAGAGAGACATGGACCCTGCTCCAACGTTAACGCATATTTCGTTGTTTCGCAATGAATTATTGTGTTGCGTACAACAAGATTCTATGACTTGGTTTGTTGCGAATAACAACAGTGAAGTCAACGCAATAAACATCTTTGCTATTGACAATATCTCATCCGCGTTGCCAATAGCATGCGCAGAAATTTAGAATGGGAATTGACATATTTAGGTATATTTGTGATTTCTTTCATTGCATACTTGAGTCTGTAATTTTTGGAGACTTCCCTAGGAAATATATGGTACTCAGATCCAGAAGTAGGGGGTTATAACCATTACCTTCTCCCCCCCCCCCCCCAACATAAACATACTTGGGTACGCCTAGAGTTGCCAATAGTCCCGCATTATCAATATTTATTCCTCTTGCCGTACCAACGTCGTATGGGACACTGCATCGACTGATCCGAGAGTACCGCCGATCTCAAGACGTGCATTCGATCGAATATAAGAAATCAGTTATAGTGACAAAGAAAATCTGCGCATCGCACTAATAACTCCACTCTTTAAATAGCAGAAACTCTATCGAATTCAGGTGAAGAATCATCCAGCCAATTTTGGTGAACTGCGCAAGGAATTATCTTTGATGATCGTGCGGGAACAACATGTGTCGACGCTTCACCTCTCAAAGAAACATGAGATATTTATAATTATTATATAGAATCTGAATGGAAAAAAAATTAACGATAATAAGCCTTTTGTTGAATTTTTGCCATTTTAGAAACAATATCCAACATTAAATTGAAGATATGTTTTCCACGTATTTATTTAATATATCAGGGAAGATATCACTTTGAATGGGTCTATCAATTTTAGACGAAAAATTGTCAATTGTCCGAGTGGGATACAAAACCGCGACCTTCTAATAACATGTCAGGTGCTCTGACCGCATGTACCAAAGGTTTGAATATTGAACTCACAATAAACACTATCTCTGTGGTCATATAAATTTGATTTATGTGTTTATAATGTAATGATATCAGAGAGTTTAGGGATCAAAATAATCAAATAACAGTTATCGAACAAATCAGTATTGAATAAGATAGTATTGATTGATTCTTAATTTTATATTATTGTAATGCACTTAAAATTCGTACCTGACTATTTTTTTTTGATTTGCGACATATAGGACAGAGAAGAATCCTGGAAACTACTCCTAGCTTAATAGAAGCCTTTTCATACAAGGACATGCCCTACTAAGACCGAAGTCACTGCTGACCACTGCCTTAGTTAGAGCTAACACAACACACAAAGTTTGCCTTGCTGGAACAGTCGCTAGCTGCCTAACCACTATGCCAGTTAAGGCCTATATATATTCCACTATGCCTATTCTCCTAATATTAATGCGTTTAAGCAACAAAGCAATTAGTTTTCATAATTAATATAAGAATAAATTGGGCACTAGCCTGTTTGCAATAAATTTGTAAATTTTATTTGTCGTTTGGTAAATGATACTGATCAGTGTCGTCCCATAAACAAGAGATACATTCTGTATACAAAGGGATGGCGGTTGTGTCAGTCCGTATCACTCCAGAAACATAATCTAATATTCCCAGTTTCGATTCCCAAATGCGTTGAAATTCATCTTCGCCAATCCCAATCTTCCCTCAGTGAGAAAGGAGACACCTTTCGGCAAGCAATAGCTGCCGTCCATCAAGTGGGATGTTAAATTGTGATTCCACGTGTATTAGAATTATACTCTGGACAGGGGTTAGAGTAAGCTGGATGGCACTGTAGACGACCATCTCTCATCTAACAGATCTCCTTTTCTCATCCTTCTCTAAGACGTTGGAGTCCTTGTGACAAAAAAATAGGAATATTCGAAAGACTTAGGAGACACATCCTTTCTTTACAGACTACGTCAGAGATTGAGAACCGGCGCTCCTTCTCCGCACCAGCTCTCAGCACCCTAAAACAAGACTCTTAAAGCTCCTTTCGAAATTGGACTGTGAAACACATTTCTTAATATTTTCATTAACACAAGTGCCGGAACAGGTTGACAGATAATAGAATGAATGCAATGATACAATTCAAATGTTACGAATTCACCATAAGTATATACCTATCTCCTAACTGCTCTAAAATTGGTACCCTCCCCGAACCACTTCTGAGACCTCGGGGACCTTGCGTTCTGGCATTTAGCCCATTGTGCGAAAAAATTGCCGCTCAGAGGTAAAACAACACAAACCAACTTTTCCTCATAGTCATTTAACCAATTCATCGCGATGCCAATTCATCGCGATGCCAATTCATCGCGATGCCAATTCATTGCAACGTCATTCATCGCAGTGTTAGACATGTGGTTTCCTTGACTTTCTACATCTGTAGATTGTTCAAATTAACTTTAAGAGACAATAATTCACACTTTAAAAGGTTAAACATGGTTCGTAAAAATTTACCTCAGAAATTAATTAAAACTAGCATAACAGATTGTTTCAAACTATTTAATAAAATATGCATTTTAAAAGTTTGTCTAATATTGAAATAATAATTAAGCGATCATTAATGATATTTAAAAAAATATTGTTAAATATTCCAGCTTCGGTGCCTCCTTAAATACTGAACAGTATTGTTTAAAATCAAAATTTAAATAGATTTGATAAATAATAAATAAAAATAAATATTTCCAGAAGTAGCTGCTTGCCACAGCGGTCTGATATGAAACAATCAGTTTAATAAGCCATAGCAGATGGTCTGTGAGGATGGCAAAATCTCAGCAGAAAAGACAATAGAAGCCTCCTTGCCTTACCTAGGGTTCGAACCCAGGTCCCGTTAATCAGCAGCCAAGCATTCTAAACACTCGGCCACGCGATGGCTAAATAGATTTGACTATTTTGCCATCGCGTTTAATTTATCACCAGTTACATTTTTCCATTTTTATGAATATTTTAGAAGTTATAGACCACCAAAAAATATATAATCAATAACGTATGTATAATCAGTGTAAAAAAAACATAAACCTTATAAGTTGATTAAAATTGATTACTTTAATGAGAATTTCCTACGTCGAAGTCGGACTTCTCATCCTATATACGTTCTTTTTTTCTTTTGCAAAATTGATTAATTTGTCATCCGTAGTCCTTGGGCCTTGGAAACAGAAATGGCTGACCGCAATTTGCCCAGGACTGTTCTAAATAAACTGTTCGAAACTCAATTAAAGATTTTTAATCCCTACCCTTAGGTGAGGGGGTTGCAATTTATTTATTTTAAGAGATAATTGTTTGTTTCTAGAGAAAAATTAAAAGTTCTTTTCGGGTTGGATAAGTATTAATAAACTGGCTTCGGTCAGAAAAGGGACAGCAATGGGCTTGGAATGGCCGCCATCGTCGGATGGCACATTAAGCCATGGCACCGTGTGTAGGAAAACTATACCAAGTGCATATTAAAAAACATGTTAGGTATCCTTCATGGGAGGCTTCAATTTGTCCCCTAACAGCTGTCCAAAGGGTCATTCAGAGGTAAAACAAAATAACCCTCTATTACTAAGGTGGGACATAAAATATATGAGTTTTAGTTACTTCACATAACAATAGGTCAACATACCAAAATAACTCCCCAAAATAACTCCCCAAAATAGCAACCAAAATTGCCCTACCTTAAATAGAGATTTCCCATGTTATGTCAATGGGAATATAATTTCGAAGTTCTAAAACTTCTAATATATGTATTTAACGAAATAATGTGATTGATGATAAATTATTAATCATAATCAGTTCTATTTAAATCTTGAATTCCAACAATATTCTTTCAGTATTTCAAGACGCACCGAAGCAAGAATATAAAATAACTATTTAATTTCATAAATAGCATTAATTATTGCCTAATATTAAAATAATCATTATATAAAGTTTTAAAATGCATATTTTATTAATAGGTTTGAAACATTATTTGTTATTTGTGTTTTAATTTCTGAGGTAAATTTTTCTGGCGCCTGTTTAACCTTTCAAAGTATAAATTATTGTCTTTAGAGAATTCATTTATGCAAAGATGGGGAAAGTCAATAAATACTTATGTCTAACACTGCGATGAATTGACAGCGATGAATTGACGTAGGACCCGTACCAGGTATCAGGGGAATCAGATCTGCCCTCGAAAATGCGGTCATCTTCTACGAAATCTCAAACTTGACTACCTGCTTTGAAACGTAAAAGAGTAATCTTTGCGCAGTTTAATTTTAGCCCCATAATATATGACCGACGCTAAAAATAGATTTACGAAACATCTATAAAAATTTAATCAATATAGAATATTATTTTAACAATTTTGTCTGGTTGAATATTTTATAAATTGGAAACCTTATTCAAGCCTTATTCTCAGATCCTCACCCCCTATCGGAACTAAATGCCTAAGGGCCATCCGAGGGGGGTGGTCCGGATCCCATTGACTCCCCACGCCTGCATACACCACTACCTCACATATAGTATACACTAAGATATCAGTTCATTAGGTACCACCCCTCGTCATAATAATAGTTTATTATGAAAATAATGGAAAGAAAGGTGTGGAGCATACATCAGGCAGACCAGTTCTTCGAGTATCAGTTAGAGTTGGATTGATCATCAGAATGGGCAAAACGACTTACCTGAGCGACTTTGAACGTGGTATGACAGTTGGTCTTAGGCGTGTCAGTTCTGACATCGCTGAAACGGCCGCTGTCCTGGGCTTTTCACGCACAATCATTTCAAGTGTTTACCTAGAATGGTGCGAAAAGCAAAAAAATCTACCAGTTATCGGAGATCCTGTAGACTAAAACAGTATGTGGATCAGAGGGGTCAAAAGAGACTGGAAAGAATCGTATAAGCAAACAGACGGGCGAACATTAGGCAAATCACAGCAGAAATAAATATTGGTGTGCTGAAAGTCATCTCCGAACGCACGAAGTATCAGACCTTGTCGTGAAGTGGCTATGAGACCGACCATGTGGAGTGACGATGTTGTCAGCGAAGAACATGAAAGCGTTTCTCCAGTGGGAGCAGGAGTATAGATCCTGGAGGGTTGAGAACTGGAAAAAGGTAGCCTGGTTGGACTAATCAAGGTTCCTTTGGCATCACGCTGATGGGAGGATCAGAATTTGTCGCAAGAAACATGAGGCCATCGAACTATCTTGTCTGGTGTCAACAGTATAGGTCAGTGACCGTGGTGTGACAATGTGATAAATGCTTTCCTGGCACACATTAGGCCCCTTGATACCTATCGAATCACATTTGAACACTACGGTGTATTGGAACATCATTGCTCCAAGTTCATTTCTTCATGGATACGGTTTATCCTTATTCGGCTGGATACGTTCGGCATGATAATTCACATGTTCACAAGGCACGTTTTGTCACCGAATGGTTCCAGGAACATGCCGACCAGATTTCGTTGCTTCATTGGCCAGCGCAGTGCCCAGATCTAAACCCAGTGGAAATCTTTGGGATGATATGGTAATGGCTGGTCGAAGGGAGACTCCAATTTGCAGCAATTGCGCGACACAATCATTTCCGCATGGTACAACATTCTTGCGCAGCACATCCAGCAGCATTTAAGTTTCGTGATCCCAAAAATTTGGGCTGTTCTGAAGGCCAAAGGATGCGCAGAACGCTGCTATATAGGTTTACCTAATCAATTGGCCTCTCAGTGTATAATAAGAAAAAACACATACTCATCTGGCAGATATGGGACGACAAAGAGAACAATCACAGGAAGAGAATATTTCCTTTATCTCTTAAAACAAGGAAGTTGGATTACAGTCCCCCCCCCCCCCCAGGAATTAAGTGAACAAATCGTTGCTTTCAGTGTAACACTATTGAGCGTCACACTCCACTATGAAAAATTTAAATTTTCAGCATAAATTGTTTGTTTGTAAGTTTCATTTAAAGTTGGGCCATTTATCAAAATTTCTACTTATCAAAATTTCTACTTACTTACTATTTAAAGTTGGGCCATTTATCAAAATTCCGTATTATGATATCCAAACTGTTGTGGATTTGAAAAGTGCGAATCTCTTTGTTCCTTCCGTATCTATACAACCTGAAAGAAATTCTTTATTTATCTTTAAACTCTAAAAAGTTTAATACCAACAAATGAAAGTGTGAAAACATAAAACGAAGCTCTTTATTTTTAACAACAGATGGCAGCACCGCATATTGACGGAAATCTTTCAGTGATGTCATATAACATTTAAAATTAACTTTTAAACATTCTTAAAACAAAAAAAAAATATTTAAAAGCAATTTTGCTCAGTAATCGACTCCTTATTAATATCGCATGGGTTGTTCGTAATAATAGCCATCTGAGTGTAAAGGAGATTGCATATAAGAAGATTAGAATAGGAATTAGAATTAGGAAAAGTTGAGGATCGACGATTAAGGAGATGAAGATATATTGTCACGTAGTATCTTAGAACTTCTGTAGGAGGATACAACAACTATTGTACAAGATAGATATATTGTATTTGGAAAACAATAATATAACTCTTTCCCCCTTTTAATCGACAGAAATAAAAAAAAGCATTTTAAAAGCTACTATGAAAGGACTTTAGAAGGAGCATACGTGAGAGCTACGTCAAAAGTCGGCAAAAACGCCAATGTTCATATTTGCTACAGCAATTAATTAACTAGAGAAATCAGCTAATAATCGACATTAATCAGATTCTGACATGAGCCATAACTTATAGAAGGTATAATGAACATAAGAGAATGTAGTGATATAGCATATGGATAAGTGACAAGAAAATAACAAACACTTGAGTAACAGAGTATCACAGGAATATTTCTCTAGACAAGAAACGCCATGCTTCTGGTAAACCTGGGTGCAAATCGTGGTCAGGACAACGAATATTTTTCAACTTGTTGTTTCAAATAACATGCAGTTGCTCAAAAAAATATTCGAACATTATGGTTGATTACAGAATTGAGAAAAAATATCTGTCGATTCTTTTAGAAATTAGTGATCTAGCAATCTTCGTGTACAGTACGCGAAAGTTGCCAGATCACTAATTGGATTCGTGTACTGTACACGAAGGTTGCCAGATCACTAATTTCTAAAAAAATCGTTGACAGATATTTTTTTCTGAATTCTGTAATCAACCATAGTGTTTGGATATTTTTCTGAGCGACTATACGCGTGTGTCGCAATGCTTCTCGTTTTTAGCAGTTCGTTTTTAAGGAAATTAACTTTTTGATTTTCGACCTTTGCACCTTCTAACAATAAAGGCTACGAAGATGAATTACTATATCTTTCAATTTGGTAACATTTACTGGTTGAGCTTTTTGTGGTTAAATGTCGTATGCAAAATTTAATGAATTCATCATGCCCTTTTATTTTAATGTAGGGGGGGGGGGGTTGTTTCACTTGGTAGCGCAGCAGGCTCGTAAACTGATATTCGCAGAATAGAATCCTAACTATGCTGCATTCTGAACTTTATCCTCTAACCCCTGTTCCGCCCTCGGCAGGAAAGAGCCTATTGATGTGATTTGGAAGTCCGCCGTCCGTCGGATGAGACATTAAGCCATGGTTACGTACACTGGAGAGCATACCCCGTGTATGTTAAAGAACATTTTGGATGTGTTTGACGAAAGGCTTCCACCTGTCTTACAAACGTTGTGCAGTTGATCCATTTCCCCGACCTCTTCTGAGTCCTTGGAATGATTGTGATTTTTTATTTAGCTTATTCTGTGCAAACAAATGGACGCTCAAAGGTCCCAGCTCCTTTCAGAACGTTGAGGTATCTACAGGAGTTGAAAGTATTTTTAGACCTACTACACGATCGGAAGGGATTAATCTCACTACAGTGATAATCAGTTTGTAAGTAACAAATGCAAGTGGTGAAAAACTTCCAGAATAATTTTACACTTCCTTGTTTATTATGACACGACTATTTTCCTGAGCGAAAATGCATAAATCTGTAATTACAGTCAACATGAAAGTGATTAAATATAATTGTTTAGAAATGAAGTAATAGATCCAAATTGTATTTATAAGCAATATAATAAAAATTAGCTATAAACTTCGATAGCAATATTTGTTTTAAAAAGTTATGTTGATGCTCTGTATAGAAGAATTAATTATCCTCTTCATGGATTTCATTGCAATATTAGGATGTAAAATAAAAATATATAAATATTTTGCCGTGATTTTAACATAATGGAGGGGAACATAAATATTGTCTTGTGGAAATGGCTTCTGTCATTCTAAAATTAAGATATTACATTCAGAAGCAGAATGAATATAAACATGGATAATAATAAATTGTCTCTGGAGAATGTGAGATACTCGTTTTCAAAAGAGAGCTAGTTTTCTTCTTCAGAATCCTCTAACAGTTAAAATTAGAACTAAGGGATAATTGTGAAAACTCAGATCTGAATATTTTATTTTAATGAGATTAATTTATCTCTTAAAATAAAGTTGCATTTTCCTCCCTCCCTGAGCTAAAGAGAAAATTATTGCAAATGTAAACCTCCTGCTCATCACGCTCTAACACCGAATCAAGGCGTTTGTCGCTCTCTTTGTAGGGTGAAAAAATATAGCTCAAAGGTAAAACAACGGAACCTCTAAATATAAAACTTTTAGTGCAAGGAAATTGTTTGCATTTTTCTTTTACAACAAAATAATAATATCAAAATTTATTTTCCTAATTTGGAGGGTGCCTTAAGCTATTGGGAGATTCGAAAAATGCGAATGGTAATATTTCATCAATGCCTATCTAACCAAGAAATAATTTTTATTTATCTATAACAACAATATGTTTGAATATTTAGAAATGGATAGATAGAGGAGGATATGTTAAAATTTATTTTTTTTTTTTATGAAGACGAGGCAAAACCTAGAAGAAACATTTAACTCCAATATATTTATTGTATACTCCCACTATATTTATAGAAAATTTAAATACAAAAAATATATTTCGTTCAATCCACGCAGCACTTGTAGTAAACAAATATATGAATGGTATATCTTTGCGATATATCCAAGTTAAGAGAAAGAGATTTTATCGTGTACTGAATACAACACTGATGCGTTCATTGGGTGTCTCGCATAGTGAATGTAGGATTGTATCAATACTATTCTGTTTTACAACAATCCTAAATCATCTTTAAGGATTCCTTTCAATAATTTAGCCGTTAAAAGGTGCCTTAATCGGTTTTTCCACCTGTAATGTAATGTTTTGATTAAAATTGTTTTGCTTAGAAATATTGATAACATGTTATTTTCATGAATTAGATTTTACAGCAAATCAAATGCATATACTCGAAATAGGATATAAGCATGTTCATATTGTGCTAAATTAGTGACAGTTTTAGAGGCAGCACAAAAAGATCATGTTATTATCATAGTTTTTTAGAGAGAAAATGTAGCTAAAAGGAAAAGAAAAAGCAGTTTTGGTCCAACTAGAATTAATGATCTAAGCCGAAAGCCGCGCAAGGATCAATGATGTATAAAATATTATGAGATGCTTCCAGGCTTTTAGCCTTTGGCATGTTGCACGATTGACTCCAATTTTGAAGACTTTGCGAACGATGAGTTACTACGAACCAAAATCAGAACAACAATAATGGCACTTGTGGAACATCTCCATCACAGTTAGACAGAGGGATATTGGTATTTATCGATTGTATAAGAGGGAATTGGTATTTAGCGATTGTATAAGAGGGAATTGGTATTTAGCGATTGTATAAGAGGGAATTGGTATTTAACGATTGTATAAGAGGGTATTGGTATTTAACGATTGTATAAGAGGGAATTGGTATTTAGCGATTGTATAAGAGGGATATTGTTATTTAACGATTGTATAAGAGGGAATTGGTATTTAACGATTGTATAAGAGGGATATTGGTATTTACCGATTGTATAAGAGGGAATTGGTATTTAGCGATTGTATAAGAGGGAATTGGTATTTAGCGATTGTATAAGAGGGTATTGGTATTTAACGATTGTATAAGAGGGAATTGGTATTTAGCGATTGTATAAGAGGGATATTGGTATTTAACGATATTATCCCACGAGAGGGATATTGGAGATTAAACGGGAGTTTAATCATCCAATCATCACTTTCGTGCGGAATCTGAACATTCATCAGGTCAATGAAAGTGTCCAGGCTCACCCACAGCAAAGAGGTTTTAGGATGTGTCATCAGCATGGAAAGTAAGTCTCCTTCTGCATTTGCATGGAAGGGAGAGGTGACTCAGTGGGTAACGCGCCAGGCTCGTAATCTGCAATTCCCAGATTTGGTTCTCAGCTGAATCAGAGTTCAAATTTATCTCCGCAAAACTCCCCGCCCTGACCACGGTCTGTAGGGAACACTGGTGAGATTGGAAAGGCTGCCGTCATTCGGGTGCAATGTTATGCCATGGTCCAATGTGTGGGAGAGCCATATCGTTTGCACGTTAAAGAACACGCTGGATGGCCTCGATGAGAGGCTACCATCTGTCTCCCAACAGCTGTTCCAGTGAGTCCCCTCCCCCAACTTTCTCCGAGACTTTGGAGTTATTCTGACCTTCTCATTTAGCTCATTGTGTGAAAAAATGTGCCTCTCAAATGTAAAACAATCAATCTGAAATTTTCAAAAGGCTAGAGAGACCGTGAATGTGTATCTTAACGCATACTTCTGAAATAAATTAGGTGTTCATTTCGCATAAAACCATCTGCGATATTGAAAAGTGGAATACTACTGTTATACGACAAATCGAAACTGCATACAATCCAAAAGATCATTAATGATTTTGGTTAGGGATTTCTTCATTCTCCGTCTAACAGCCGTTGCATTGCCCCTAAATATTTCGGTTTGTTTGGTCCACTTAAACACTACCTTTGTGTAAACGTTTCGCTGATGAAGAGAAAGTTGGAAATGTTGTACGTCACTGGTTACAACAATAACTTACTCTGTGCACGTTAAAGAACACGCTGGATGTCCTTGACGGGAAGCTAACATCTGTCTCCCAACATCCATTCCAGTGGATCCCTTCCCCCAAACTTTTCTGAGCCTTCGGGGTCCTTGTGACCTGGCCATTTAGACCATTGTGTGCAAAAAAGTGCCGCTCACAGGTAAAACAACCTACCAACCAACAACAACAACTGATATCATTTTACGTTATTTTCTAGAATATTTGATCATCTCAAGTGTATAGCTGTTTTTGTAGATTATTTCGAAATATAAGTTCTATGTTCAGGTAACTACCCTGCATACTTCTTTTACGTACTTACTTTGTGACATACTGACTTCCTTTCGTAATTTTATCATACCTAAAATTTGCTCGGATAGTGAACCATAGAAGTTTCGTACTTAGGAAGGAAAACTTGATGCCTTTGATTCTAGACGTTTTCGCAGTATCTTCTACATTACGTGATTAAACAATGTAAGCAATGGGGAGATTAGACGAAGGATCAATAAACACCGTTGAGCAGCATCTTGTGCAAGGAAACTGCATTGTTTTAATCATGTTGTCTACATACAGTACTATAGATTAATTGATCTAGTTATGAATAGTGGCTAAAAGCCTCTGAAAAAGTGGAAAACAGAGGTTTATTATGGTGTCAAACACGAGCTATTTAGAAATGACCTGCACTGAGAGGTTGCTATTTTTGTAATTCGTGTTTGAAAAAACTTAACTGCATAACCTAGACCTCTGTACCCCATGTCTGCTTAGTTTTATACACTTTATAAATATATAAGGTTTTATACCATTTAATGTTCCGATGACGTGAGAGGTTTGTGTTCCCCCCCACGGGTTAGCTAATGCAGAAACTCTGTTTCAGAGCTGTAATAAACCCGTGGTTTCTAAAATTTACTAAGCAATAGCAATTTTCCGTGATTTTCTATAATTTCCGTATAGTGACCTTGAATACCACCATGGCCTGAGAGCCAGTGTTTGAGAACTATTGCTTTGGACATAATGATGCGCTTTATGCAATAACTCAATTTATCAATGTAAACTGATTTTTCATAACACAGAGAAATCTGATGCTGGCGAATAAGAATTAATTTCGAAGGAGATTAATGGAACGTCACACTTATCGAGAGATAGATCGTTGACTTAATAGATTGGTCAGATGTTCTTTTACAAGTAGAGTGGGCCAATGGTTGAAATCTGATTGATATACACTTCTCGACAAAATTACGGTAACAAGAAAAAATGTGTAAAGCCTTTTTATTGTAGAATCTAATTAAGGAATTTTTTCCCAGATACGTATTTTAGTACAACTGGAAATGCTGTAGAAAACAAGAGCTTCCATAACCTTGATGGACACACTGGTAAATATTTACACATAAGTTTCAAGATCTCTTCTCTGTATCTCTGAGCAATTCTGGAGCCTCCATCGAACAGCTGGAGTATGGCCACTGATGGTTACGGCAACTGCATAGCCGCACACTAATTCCGCAACTTTATCTCTGATATTGGAGTTGATGGTATCGCATTCTTAGTTTCTTTCAGATTAAACAGCGTCTAGAATCTGGCAGTCGGCTAAATCGAGACTTGTCAGAAAATAGAATATTAGTCCAGTTTTTAATGCTCTAATTATGTGTTACCGAAACTCAAATCACAGGTCTCCTGGCATAGAGCACTCTCGCATTAAGTATTCGTGATACCGTTCTGATGGAAATCTTTTCATCTGCTCTGCCTCGAGAGAGAGAGAGAGGAGTTGATGCGAAGTTATCGTACTGTTCCTCTTCACCATTAGAGTCAGATAATGGTCAGTTCAGGATGAAATAACTCTCGAGCGACCTTAATCAGCTCTTCTGTTAATGGTTCCTGTCTCCAGGAACTGTTTCCAAAGTGGAGGGTCAAGATGGCTCAATGTGCCATTTCTGGGCACCTTGAGCCATCTTGTTACCTCCGTCTGGGGATGTCCACTTCAAGTCGTCCACTGCTGTCACCGCAAGGATCATCTAAATCAGGGATGCATTATATAGTTTCTTTAAGGATCAAATGCAGTATGTAGGTCCTTCAGGATCAAATGCAATGGAGTCTATGACTGTTTGCCACGTTCCACTATATCGTACAAATTTTCAATTAAATCACGCAAATTGTTGTCCAGGGTAGATGACTGAATTATCCATCATGTTCCTTTTCGCAGTCGGATTTCGCAAGGTGGAAAATTGCATTATCATCCGTAAATTTTCCGTCTTTATAAGATAATCATTATGCTGTTTACATATTCCACGGTATCCCTTTTGTCGACCTTTGAGACATATTATTGACCCAATCCACGCCGTGTTTATCGCTTAAGTATTATAGAGTGAATATGATACATGTGGTTGGTACCATATGCTAGTTCTGCCATCTGTACGAAAGATTATATTACATATTTCATATAATCCATATTGCCTAGTCCACTCATGCCTCTTCTGATAATACTGACACCTCACTTTACGATTTTTAGTCGATACTAAAGGTTTCCGAATAAGATACCGACTGCCGAACAACAAATATCTGAGTTCCCTGCGAACTGTCTGAGCTGATGTGCCTAATGTTGAGAGTAGTGGTCGTTTCATATAGATTGAAGTCGATTCGTTTTCATGTACTTTTACAATGATCTGCAGTTTCTCTCCTGTAGTATCAGTAGCAAGGATTATTACAGTCGTTAGCATGCCAGGCTCCATATTTGCAGTTCCTAGACTAAAGTCTAAACTGTGCCAACATTCATTTATCTCCGCTAACCCGAAACCTTCACTTGGGGAGAAAGGGAATACGCGTGGTCTTAGGTGGCCATCACTCAGATGAGATATTAGGTTGAGGCATTGTGCATGTTAAATATCACACTGGATATTCTTGGCATGGCGCTTATGATCTGTCTGCTAACAGTTGTCCAATGAGTTCCGTTCTCTCTCTCTTCTCTGAATGTTGGGGTATTTGTGACCTGGCAATTTTTTTAATTGTGTGCAAAAAAGTGCCATTCTAAGGTATAAGTCCTATTGAATCAAAATTCTGATTCAATTACTGCCGCCATACATCGAGATTCGTGTTTCAAACATTCTCCCACATACTTTACAGATGACAGCCTTGGATGGTCTTGTGAGTTCCATAGTTTTGGCAATGGCTGTATCTATCCCCAATATGAAAATTAGCACCTGTTTTGAAGTCGTCTATTATTACATGGCTTTCCCATCCTTTGGTCATGCGTTGTGCAGTGGCTGTGATCATTTTATTTAAGACGACTCAAGGATCACGTGATTTGACATGTGTCATTTGCTTACATTTGAATCGCAGTTATGGGAAACAATAGATAGTTTATAATTTTTTGGCCAGACAATATACATATCGTATCACTATTAGTTAATTTTGGTCACTTGGTACTAACAATTAACAATACTCTGTGAATTTATAAAAAAAATAATAAATAAATACCCCCTCGAGCAGCTGCTTGCCACAGAGGTCTGACAGGAGCTAGCCATACTGTAATTCTTAAAGCAGACTTAGTAAAGGTTCTCTTTAAAGCCTTGTTGAACTCTGAAAGTTCCTACCTAGACTTTTAGGTTAATATTTCAAAAAAAAAAAATGGGTACATTTATCATTAGTATGAATATTTCAAATCATTTGAACAGTAGCTACCACTTCAAATATAAATAACTAAACTACAATATTTGGTTTCTGATTTCCAAATTTATGGAAGCAGTCTTGGATGAGTTGCCCCTGTCTCCAGAATATTTGAATACTCCTTTCAACCTATGGGAACTTGAAAATGCTATAAAAAAAACCAAAAATAAGAGCAGTTCTGGACCAGATAGAATCACCAATGTTATTATTAAATCCCTTCCACAGGAAGGACTGATACATTTATTGAAACTACTTAATGAATGCTGGAACAGAGGCACAATTCCGAATACTTGGAAAATAGCCCAGATCATTCCTATTGTAAAACCTAAGAAACCACCTAATTTATTAAGCTCCTACAGACCTGTTTCACTGACTTCTTGTCTTGGGAAAGTATTTGAAAGGATGATACTTTACAGACTCAATTGGTTTCTTGAATCCTCTGGATTGCTATCTCCTTTCCAAACGGGCTTTCGGAGAGGAATGTCATCTCAAGATAATTTGCTTCAACTAATTGCTGAGTCACAAAATGCTCTTTCCATAAAACAAAGAGTGGCTGTAGTTTTCTTCGATATCCAACATGCTTTTGACAGTGTTTGGCATCTTGGACTCCTTTTTAAGCTTTTAAAATTAGGAATAACTGGAAATATGTTTAACTATATAAACAATTTTCTGAAATATAGAAAAATTCATGTAAAATTAGGAAATATGTTTTCAGCTCTTATCCCTGTTTCTGAGGGTTTACCACAGGGAAGCGTTCTCAGCCCTGTGCTTTTCAACATCATGCTTCAGGATCTACCTAAGTGCTTAAACAAAAATATTAAATATTCAATTTTTGCTGATGATTTGGCTGTTTGGGTTACTGGCAGAGATCTTGACATCCTTCAAAAGAATCTACAAATAGTAGTCAATCAAGTCCATAAGGTTTTAGATGAATGGGGATTTTCAGTTTCACAAGAGTGGCTGTAGTTTTCTTCGATATCCAACATGCTTTTGACAGTGTTTGGCATCTTGGACTGCTTTTTAAGCTTTTAAAATTAGGAATAACTGGCAATATGTTTAACTATATAAACAATTTTCTGAAATATAGAAAAATTCATGTAAAATTAGGAAATATGTTTTCAGCTCTTATCCCTGTTTCTGAGGGTTTACCACAGGGAAGCGTTCTCAGCCCTGTGCTTTTCAACATCATGCTTCAGGATCTACCTAAGTGCTTAAACAAAAATATTAAATATTCAATTTTTGCTGATGATTTGGCTGTTTGGGTTACTGGCAGAGATCTTGACATCCTTCAAAAGAATCTACAAATAGCAGTCAATCAAGTCCATAAGGTTTTAGATGAATGGGGATTTTCAGTTTCACAAGATAAAACTAAGTGTTTAATTATTTCCAGACCACGATCTAAGCACTTCCCATTAAGACTACAAATTAACAATGAGCCTATTGAAGTTGTTAAAGAACAAAAATTTCTTGGTGTTCTTCTTGACCATCATTTAATTTGGAAACCTCAAATTAATCTAGTCTGTCAAAAAGTTAATAGCAGATTGAATATGCTGAGATATCTAACTGGTACATCGTGGGGAGCTAAATCTAAAACTCTCCTTATTTTCTACAAAGTTTTAATACGCCCGATTCTCGAGTACTTTAGCCAGCTTTACCTTAATGCTTCCGATTCCTTGTGCAAAAAGCTTGAAACCTGTCAAAATAAAGCTATTAGATGTTGCCTCGGATCACTTCCTGGATCTCCAACTCTTCCATCACTTGCTGAAGCTGCCATACCTCCACTCAGCGTTAGAAGAAATTCCATTGTTTTTAAAAGTATAGCAAGAATGAAAACCAAGACCAATAAAAATCTAATCTTAGATAAAATTTTGAACTGCAAAAGATCGAGCATTTTTAGAAGTATCAAAAGTAATATTTTCCTTTTAAATTTGATTAACAGAAATATTGCAGGAGACAGCATACCCGATTTTCCCATTTGGAATATCTCTAGGCCAGATATTTTTCCTTACATCCCTGACGTGATTTCAAAACATCACTACCTTTCTGAAAAACTATGGACTCTTACCATGCAGTATATTGGTGGGAAATTTGCTGGTTTTTGCCACATCTTTACTGATGGTTCTAGAAGTGATGAAACTGGAATAGTATCCTGTGCTTTCTGCATTCCTGGTCTCAGTATTAAAGAAGGATTTTCGTTGTCTAATCCAACATCTATTATGAATGGCGAACTTTGGGCTATCCTCAAGGCACTTGAATGGGCATTCATTATTCATTCAGAAAAAAATTCTGATTCTTTCAGACAGCAGGTCTTCACTCCAAGCTCTTCTAGTTGATTCACTTTCTACCTCTAACTCTTCATTAATTTCAGAAATATTATGGCAATGCAATAAACATGTTGAAGAAAATAAATATCAAATTGTGATCCAGTGGATTCCTAGCCATATAGGAATCCATGGGAACGAAGAGGCTGACAAAACAGCTAGAGAGAGCTTACAGAAAACCGCAAACATATTTAACATCATTATATACAAAGATTTCTGCATTAGAGAAAATAAAATAACTCACTCTGAATGGATTAAACTTTTTCAAAATAGTCGGAAAAATGTTGGCCTATTCTATCGCAGCATCTTTAATAGCCCCCCACCCCAAATTCAAACATCTCATCTGAGCAGAAGACAAGAAACAGCTCTTTTCAGGATTAACCTTGATCACTGTGCTTTAAATGAAAAGCTCTTCAAAATTAACAAAAAACCCTCTCCACTTTGTGCCATCTGTAAAACTCCAGAAAATGTTTCTCATGTCTTTTTACATTGTCCTCTCTATCAATTTCAACGACAAATTCTGAAGGAAAAGATGAAGAAGATTATTGATGAATTGTCAATGAAATCTCTTCTCTGCAGAAACTACAGTAAAAGCAATAGATTTAAAATTCAGACCCTGATTCTCAGTTTCTTGGAGGAAAGTTCTTTATTATACAGAATATGAATTCATCCTTTGCTGGGTTTTCGTTTCTCGAAAATAAAAAGAAGAGGAATTTAATAATATACAAATATGAAATATTGACTCTTCAACAAAAATGTGTTTTTGCTTACAAACTTTCTCTAGTGGCCAGTATCTCAAGTGATAACCTCATGGTTATTTTTGTGGTGGAACTGAAGAAAGAACTGTGACTGTTATTTTTTATACCTTGTTTGAAGTGTTAATTTTGTTTTTGAAATCTCTTTTGGCTCAAAAAAGAAAAGAAATTAAGATCCAAGAGTATTGGATTACAGAAAGTCTACTCTGCATTAGTAGGAACTTTTAAAAAATTCAGAAAAACTATAATTTTTATTTTCTACATTGTGATTTACACATCCGATTCTTTGTTTGGGATAGCAGGAAGCCCATTGTTGAAGGGTTTCTAACCTTCCCATCACATTTTATCACATCACATCATTTGGCTCTGTTTATTCTAATATTGTTTTTTAATACATTTCGAAGATTTTAGATCTGTGGTTCCCAATGGATGCCACCAAACAATTCAGAAAATATAGATAACACTTCCTTGTACAACAGGTTAAATCCAAACCGCAGTTCATAAAACAAATAGCAAGCTGCTATGATCCTGGCTCATGTCTTCCGAATTTTTGGCTAAATATTTTAGGTGCATAAAGAAAGGATTTTGCCAATTCATGGTACTCATTCAAAACGTACATTTTTGCTTTTTATTTTATCGAGATACAGAATCTGATAAAAAATATATCTGGACCCTACTGAGTAGTGATTTCGCCTTTATACGCCACATCCATGGCTCAAACAGGTATAAAAGGACACACGTAGCCTGCCAAATCTCATGTACATGCATGAACAGGAGAATGGGCCGTATAGTAGTGCTCAGGGACTTTCAACGTGTTGGATTCAGCAAAGGGTAGCAACAAGTCAGTTAGGGATATTTCGAACCTTCTGCAGCTGTCCCAATTAATTCTAAGTGATGTTATTGTAAAGTGGAAATACCTAGGAGCAACAACAGCGCGATCACGACCTGGTAGGCCACGTAAAATGGCAGAGTGGGATCACTGAGTGCTGAAGCAAGTGGTGCGACAAAATCGCCTGTCCTCGGTTGCAACACTCACAAACGAGTTCCAAAATGCCTCTTGAAGCAAACCAGCACCATAACAGTTCATCGCAAGCTGCAGAAATGAGTTACCATGGTGAGCAACCGCATAAAAGCTTACCATTAGCAAGATCAATGCCAAGTGTCGATTGGAGGGTGTAAAGCACGGTGCCACTGTTCTCTTGAGCATTGGAACCGTGTTCTCTGGAGTAATGAACTTCACCATCTGGCAGTCAGATGGAAGAGTCTGGGTGTAGATGATGCCAGATGAACGCTACTTGTCTGACTGTGTTGTGCCAACTGTGAAGTTTGGCGGAGGTGGCATCATGCTCTGAGGCTGTTTTTAATGATTCGGCCAGTGAATGGGACTTTAAATGCCGAGGCCTATAATGACATTCTCGACAGTTCTGTGCTCCCAACTTTATGTCAATAGTTCTGTGGAGACTCTTTCCAGTAACAATAGATAATGTTACCGTCCACAAAAAGAGGACCGTGCAGGGGAATGATTTGCACCGTGCAGAAAGAACTTGACAGGCCTGCACAGAGCTCTGTGATCTAAATCCCATGGATCACCTTTCGGATGATTTGGAACCCTGACTGTGAGCCAGGCCAAATAGCTGACATCAGTGAACAGCCTCACTTATGCTCTTTTAGCGTAATGGCATGCAATTACAGAAGCAATGTACCATAATGTAATGGCATGCCTTCCCCACAGAGTGGAGGATGTGATTACAGAAAAGGGCTGGGTCAACGCGATATTAATTCCTTTCCTATTACCGGGAGATTATATATGAGCGAGTGTCCGGAAACCTTTGATCATACAGTGTATTATTTCCTTGCAGTTATAGCTCAGGGTTTCAATATCTCTCATAAGCATAAGTGAAGAATTAGCAGGAACACAAACACAATAGAATCTCCCAACAGTCCCCAACAGTCCACAAATGAAAACCTCCCAAGGAGGTGTAAAGTTCAATTATCTTGGGGTAAATAAAATCTTAGATGGAAGGAATGATGAAGCACTTCTGATTCAATGAAAATAAAATTTAAACTAGCCATCGTCATCAAATCTCATCTTGAAAGTTCCAGAATCGTATGAGGGACTACGACTCATTCAGATAAGTGTACTCAAACCTTCGCTAAAATCTAAATTTAAATCAGAAATGTTAGACACGCATTCAAAACAACGGTCAAAATATGCGTCCAAATAACCGTCTGGGACACAGTTGACAGGTCCGATTATAATTTACTTATTTGAAAGTACTTTCATATATAAACAATCTTATCTCATACAGTGGAGTTGGTGAGTTGCATGCACGTCATGGAAACTCCTTACTACCCTGCGCTCAGACGGTTTACAGAGTTCGTTATGCTACAGGCTATAAGTCTTATTAAATTAGGATTGCAAGCACCCATTGAGTACGCACTGGAGTTAGTCGTGCCTTTCGTATGCTTTATGTGATATCGTTGATCGTAGATCATGTACGGATATGCGATGTTCCAGGTAAATCATTACCCATTACCATCCCCATCTGAGAATCGGAATTCATTCGGAATTATCCGGAACGCACATCATGAGAGCTAATATCAGTTATCGGCGAAAATGTCAACGCTTCATTTCCGACTCATTCACTTCTCCTTTGAATGATCCTTCTACATCTTTTTCAATAAATTGCAGAATAGTTTTTAAAAAAAATCTATTTGTAAGCATTCGTATTTGAATTGCAGTTAACTGTCGAGATTGACTGGAGTAAATTGATCAATTCCTGTATTAACGAGAAACAAAGCTAATATCGATATTAACAGTTTCGTACTTTAACCATAATATCTTTTATGCAATTAGTAAGTACGTAAAGAGGTAGGAATTCAGAGATGAGTACATATACATAAAAAATTAAACAAAATGACTCTTAACTACCACTTTATTTATATAATATTTTATTAAATTTTTTTACCTTCCGTTTCATAACTAACAGGGATCTGGTAACAGTATGCCAAACTGTCAATACGCCTAATTTGTTTGTGTGCGATTTCTTTGGTGAATTATTATAGTAAATGCTGTCAGTTAGTTCTGGTTTCTCCTCTAGAGTGAGTCGAACTATTTTGTTCGTGATTTGAGGTACGTTTTTCTTGTAATATTTCGTTATTTTGATCTGATGTCTTCTTCAATTATGAGGTAAAGATTGATTGAAAAGTGCCGCCATAAATGAGTGGTGGAGCGTGACTGCAGGGTGCCTCCATCTATTGAGAAGATTGGAAAACAATTAGCGAATGCATTTGTTCTATATTACTTTTGGCTTAATTGAACTTTTAATTAAAGCCTTAATATGATTGAATCTGAAGAGATTGAAACTCTTCCTGAACACAGACGAGAAGGTATTCTTCTGCTTCCGAGGGAATCGGACCACACGGAAAGCTATACCAACCAAGCGATTTCTGAAATTTCTTTCACTGACTATAATGCATGAATTTTTGTATTTCTCACGGATAAAAACAAATTGTTAAATGATATAAATGACACTATAGATAAAATCCCAGTACTAAAAGAGTTTCATGGACTTCCACCAGATATACATGCTCATTATAATGAGACAATTTTGAACAAATTCTACATTGAAAAAGAAATCAATGAACATGAATGTTCTGATCACTGTCTCAGAATCGTTAATGAATCTGAAGACATGGCATTAAAATCACTTTTGAACAAACCAGTGAAGGTAATCAGCATATTGAATTAAATCCTAAAACAACTACTGACATAAATATTCAAAGTGAAAATCAAATAGAAGAAACTGTTGAAATGACAAACTCTGATAATAAACAAGCTAAGCTAAAAAAGAAAAGGAAAGGGTACAAACGTGATCTCTCCCCATCAAACGAGAACACTTTTATTTCTAAAACCCGATTTTCTGTATTGGAAGGAGAAAATCTGGATCCTGTTGAATCAGACATGGAAGAGACACCGGTGGGATGTACAGAAGGAAAGAAAAAAAGGGAAAACATTCCTCCTATCATACTTCAATCACCCAAGAATTGGACCTCCACCCATAAAGAATTAACTAAGCTTGCAGTTGAAAGTTTCACGGCAAAAAGCTCAGGTGACTCCATTCGAATACAAACACGATGCACAGATGATTTTCGTGCGTTTGTAAAATTTTTCGATTTGAATAAGTTGCAATTTCACACTTATCAACTTTCGAAGGACAAAAATCTGAAAGTTGTGCTAAAACAACTCCCACTAGATGTAAGCACTAAAGAAATTCATGATGAACTAGTCGGACTAGGTTTTAAAGTGATAAAAATATCATAGCTTCGACGAGGTAAAGATAAAACGTTAATCCCAGTTTTCCTCATTGAAGTACCTAAAAATGATGCAAATAAGAAAGTTTTTAACATTTCTGATCTATTTCACTTAAAGATAAAAGTTGAAAACTATAAAGCGAAAAAGAGTCCAACCCAGTGCCACCGGTACCAGCGGTATGGACACTCCCAAAGCGGTTGTTATAACCTTCCAAGATGCGTAAAATGTGCTGGTGAACACCTCACTCAAAATTGTATCAGACAAAAAGCAGACTGTCCACCAAGGTGTGCTAATTGTGGCATGGGCCATATTGCTAATTATAAGGGCTGTTCCTACTACCCTAAAAAAAGAAAAATCTCCTACTGCCAGAAGTGAAGCAGCAGTTGTATCCGAGCCAGTACACACCAGCAGACCTGTTTTATCACACATTTCATATGCAAGTGTGGCTGCTAATAATAAAAATACAACTCCACCACTTAATAAAGAAAAATTGGCACCCACAAAGAAAGCTTCTACCTCATTGCCATCCACACAAACATCCCGTGGCAGTGAACAATATGATGCAACAATTTTTAATGATCTTCAGGAGCTCTGCCTGATTTTTAAAAACTTTAATATTTCTGGAGTCCTATTGGAATTTCTAGTGTTAAAGAGTGCTAAAGACGGTAAATAAAAAATCGATAGGCGACCTCTAGCGGTGGAAAAAAACTGGAAAATACCAAATTTTTAAATGAATATTGCAAACGATCTATTTTTGCCAGAAACTTAAATTTTTGGTCATAGAGTGTAATGGTCAAATGATTTACAATAATGGTCATGATTAGACTTTTCAGCTTTAAGAGGTAAATGAAAATTTTTTTATGTTTTACAGGTACTAATAAAATATTAATAGTTTATTTTCTCAATTATACAGTAGTTCGAATTTCCATGAAGAAAACCTTGTATTAATTGAAAATGTTAATATTGGCTTACTGAAGATTTCTAATGATGTCAATAATTACTTAAGTTTGATATCTAAATTACGACTAAAACAGTATGCAAATGTACCGACTAGATTTAGTACAAACAGATATCGTTGTTCAGACCATGCATTTGTCAGAAAAGACCAAAAATGGCACTGTTGGTGACAGTTTATAAATCCGGTTTGACTGATCATATACCAATAGCAGGTAAAGTTAATTTGAATATATTCGTTCAATAAACAGTATTTCACCCAAACCTAAAAATAACACATATATCAATTGCTATAATTTTGAACATGATGTCAAGCAACAGAATTTTTCAAATTTATGCATATCTGAGAATGGCACTGATAACAGATTGCTATATAAAATTCTTTCGAAGGTTTATTGATAATAAAAATTTATTTACTAGTAATAACCAGAAGGATGCCATATCGTCTCTGGCGCATATGAGAATCTCGTTTTCAAAAAGAATTTTTTTTCCATTACCAACTGTTTTATTCCTTAAAAGTTTTAATTTGAGCTATGGGATGATGGGAAAAATGCAATTAATATTTCATTAATAATTATACAACGTAAAAGTATAGGTGATTTATTTCTTAAATCTAAAATGGTGCATTTCCCACACCTCTCTCAGAAAAGTGGTAGTCAGTGATTACTACAGTCTGATTACTGTCAGTGGAATATCTGATAAAAATTCCACTAATTTTTCAAAATTCTATTCCATACACGTTATTTGTAAAACTCGATAACAGCTCTGTTGTTTCATCGTTTCATTGATTTGTAAAGATAAATAAATATTTATTAAAACTACTAAGTATTTGAAAAATATGAATTATAATATTTCATTAGTACCAACCAAACAAAAAAAGTTTTCTAATTATCATTTTCATTGTTTCCAATAGAAATTTCATCACATTCACATTCCACCACCAAAATTTTGTATTTCTATAATTAATACATTGTTGCAATATTCGTTTGAAATTTCGGAATTTTCAACCTTTTCCAACGTTAGAGAGCACAATTATAGTGTTCGAAAGATTACGAAAGTGCAAATCATAATATTTTATCAATTCTTAAAATAAAAATAAACTAATAAATACCCCCTCAAGCAGCTGCTTGCCACAGAGGTCTGATAGGAGCCTGTCAGTTTATATGCCAGAGTAGAAGGTTTGAGAGGATGGCAGGACCTCAGCAGAAAAACAACACATGCATCCACACCTTACCCGGGGCTCGAACCCAGGTCCCTTAGATCACTAGCCAAGCCCGCTTACCTAACCCTAATTTTTTTTTCATTTATCTCTAAATAGAAACAATTTTCTGCTAAAACAAAAAAATTATTTTTTCCCACCTCCCTCTGTCTAAGAGGTCAAGTCATTTTTGCCACTGGAAACATCATGCGTTCACATTCCACCATCAAAATTTAAAATTTGTAGCTTAAATACGTCGTTTGCAATATTTGTTCGAAATTTTGGAATTTGTAAATTTTTCCACCGTTAGAGGGCGCAATTGTAGTTTTAGGAAGACAATTAAAAATTGTGAATCATAGTATTTAATCTGTTCCTATCGAACCCAAAAAGAATTTTTCATTTATCTCTAAAAAACAAATAGTTTTCTGCTAAAACTAAAAAGGTGTCTTTTTCCACCCCCTCTGGATCTAAGTGGTCGACTCATCATTGGCAATGAAAACTTTGTGACCTTCACATTCCAACACCAAAATTTCATATTTCTAACACAAATACATCGTTTGCAATATTCGTTTGAAATTTTCGAATTTTCATATTTTTCCACCACCAGACGGCGTAATTATAGCTTTAGAGAGAATCGGAGAAAGCATATCGTAATATTTCATCAATGCGTATCTAAAAAGAAAAGAAATTTAAATTTATTTCTGCAAACAAAAACTTTCGGTGTCTACAGACAAACAGACGACAAAGCGAAACTCCTATCTCGTTTCCTTGAAAACGAAAATTCGAAAGGAGGAATAAAGAAACAAGTTGGCAAAATGGGTCACTGATGAATTAATCAAAGGCAGACGAAAAATTGTATATGAGATATGAAAAATATCCAGGTATTGTACAATATGAAACAGAATACAAAACCTATGATAAATATGTTAAAAAAAACGTATTAAGGAAGTTAAATATAGGTATTACAGAGATAAATTCATTTTTTTATGCAAATGTTGGAAGTTTGTAAACAATTTATTTGGCATAAAAGGAAAAGAGCAGTTGTACCTGATAATAGTACCTTAAATATATTAGAAAAAGACATGAATTGAGATTTTTAAAGATAATAAATTTTATGCAGATGAGGAAATAGATATTTCCCCTCCATATCAAGCATTCTTAAAGAATGTTTCTCCTTCTATATTGGTGATAGATGCCACTGAAACTGAAGTTTCAAATATTATAAAACTACTCTCTGATAATAAAAAAAAGCCTCTGGATATGACGCATTAATGCACAAATGTTAAAAATTATAAATCTCTATCATCTGAATATGCTGACTTATTTAGCTAATATATCTTTGGAAAATGGAATATTCCATGATGAACTCAAGCTTGCTAAAATAATTCCTAAAAACCTGCAAAATGTTTGGTCGGACCACTAATTCGTTAAAAGTATTTTATAACTGAAGCTTAAGAAATGTTGTGGTAAGGTTAAAAGAATTAGATTTAAAACTGAAATCGTGAAAGATACAGATATAACCAAAACTTAAATTACTTAGTCATTATCTTAATCGTGGTTTGCTTAGTTACTTTGACGTTGAGAAAGAATGGGAGTATTTTAAACTACCCTTCTTTGAAATTAACAATATGTTTAGAGTAAACGGGAGAAGAGGAGAAAAAGTCATTTGAGTGATAAGGCTATGGAGCTTTTTTAATTCAAAGAAAGAGATGCACCGATAAACTGAACCAACACCCTAATAGTTGTAACGCAGCAGTACAGAAAGCTTAATTAATCGCGAAATGCCTAAGTTGAATGATGATCTAAATCTTTGGCTTATAAAAGAGACGAAGTAGCTAAACAAACAGCAGCAGTGCGTTGTATTGTCAAGTTAATGTTTTGTGTGGAAATAAACAGAGTGGCACACTGCGATAGAGGGATAAACATGGTAAGGTTATTGATGATAAAAGCTACCATCATGGCTAAATGGGCTGAGCATTTGAGAGTTCTGATCAGTGATGAGCTATTTATGTACTGCCCGCGGGCCAAATGCATGCATAATAAGGTCTGATAATGTCCAAATATAGAAGTAATAACTTTTAAACAGGTACAAGAAACATTTTTAAATGCGGTAAAAAATCTTAAATGGAAGAAACAGAAAATAAAACTTATATGAGAAGAATAATTATAAAGTAAATAGTTTGCGTATATTATTTTTCCTTTTTTAATGTCATTTATCATTGTTTTTATTGTGATTTCATTATTCTGCATTATTAATATTATTTGGAGTATTTCAATTGTAACTTGTAATCTAATTCGAGAGACAACCATTGATGCGCATTTCCCATGTTCGCAACAAATGCTATTTGTCGATGTAACGAAAGAGCCAATTATGAGTCACAAGTTTTAGACATTACTTTTTCTCTAGTTAACTATGCTCAATCTCAAAATGTTGCTTTTCGTAATAAAAATGAATCTGTGACCTGGCTATTTAGCCCATGGTGTGCAAAAAATTGCCGCTCAGAGGTAAAACAACCCAACCCAACTTTTTCCTGTATATCAGGCGACTCTATGATCAGCTACTGGCTTAACCAAAACCAGTGGGTCCCCTCTCCCAACCTTCTCTGAGTCTTCGGGGTCCATGTGACCTGGCCATTTAGCCATGGTGTGCACAAAAGTGCCTCTCAGAGGTAAAACAACCCATCCCAACTTTTTCCTGTATATCAGGCGACTCTATGATCAGCTACTGGCTTAACCAAAACCACACCTTTACCACTTCTTTATGCTGATACGGGAGCACTGCCCCTCCCTTCACTGGTTCGTCTTATGTCTGATGGGAGTACAATAAAGGAATTCACATCACCGTTACCTTCGGATCTAGGAGCAATCTGACGTCAGCCACAGTTTTTACATTTCCATCGTTGGAATCGGAAGGGGGGAGGGAAATCATTACATATTAATCACACTCCTTCAATCAGACAACCGCCTGCTGATTCATTTTTATTTAATGTTGTCGTAAAATTATTATAATTAATGATATAAGAATAAATGATTAGCGAAATCCATTTGTGTATATAAGTCTTATGATGCATCAGTATGTAATGCATGTATATGTATGTATATAAAATATATGTATGTGTAATAATGAATGTATGTATATATGTTTGCGTATGTATTGTATATGTGCATTTATATGATATATTTAGGCATGATATGTATTTATATATCTAGGTATCATATGTATGCATATATCTGTGTACGACATGTATGTATGATATGTATGTGTGTGTGTATATATATATATATATATTTATGTATGTATGATATGTATGTGTGTGTGTATATATATATATTTATGTATGTATGATATGTATTTATATATCTATGTCTACATATATATGTTGCACCAGAGCCTCATGTTAGCCATCCATTATCTGAGTTTTACCTTAAAGATGAAATGAACTCTAAGGAGAAAGCAACAGATATTGGATGTTGCCCGTCTCCCACGATTCGAGGACGTCTGAGGATGGATTTTAGAGGAGACATTTTTTTTTTCATTTTTTTTTCTTTTTTTTTTTATTTCTCACATATTGTTTTTCATATTTTGTTGTTAATCTAATTACATTTTCTTTCATCTTTCTTTCATATTAGTTCTTCATCATTATCATTTTCTGTGTCGAATACGATGTATCAAGATGCTCACAATTATGACACACTGCAAAACAGCGAAAATTGCATAAGAAATGATCTCTCCCAAGTAATACGTAAAGCCTTTGCTCTTCGGGACATAAATAACGTTCTTGTTTTGCCTGAAGATAATTCCATGATCAGTTTCTAGTTCCCAACATCCTTCTTGTGCAGAATCTGCTAGCAATTGATGTTTCCTGCTATCGGAACCGGACTCTTCTGTCACATTACTACTAGTACTACATGCGACTGTAAGACTTGAAACGTGGGGATCAGATTTCCTGAGACTTTCACTACACTCCGACTGTGGGGGTCCAATTTCATCACATGGCTTTCCCCTTTCAACATGCAGCTCTTCCATTTCAACAGTTGCTTCCCCCACTTCACCTACTCTTTCACTGGATTGTGAGGGAGCATATATTTCATCATCATTATCTGATGATCCACATTTAATGCAGCAGCATAAACTGCTTTTAAAACATCTCCATCTACTTTTTGATTTTCTTCGCCGTCTGCAAAGAAAATGAAAGACGCGTTGTAGCGCCGTTCCTCTCGTACCATTTGCACTTTCTGCCATTGCGCAGAATATCCAATCAAACTAAGTCGCTTGTTCTATACAATAAATCACTAAAATATCGCAAGTGTTTTCTTCTTAATGCGAATGCAAATAAACTAATTACCGAACTCAAAATACCACAATACTCACTTTGCCAATAACGACGACAAATCTGTTATCTAAGGAAGCATACGTTTTTTAACTCGTTAATTGTTTTTCACTTGCATTGTTCAGAATTTTGAATATTCATGATCTTCACTTGTTGCGTTTGCTAAATGCAGGAAACAATGAGACGCATTTTCCTGTTCCGGTCGGCTCCCGGTTTATGTCGGGTTTGTAATCTGAAAAATAGCCACCAAAATAAGCATAGTTTTCCCATAAGAAAGAAAGCAAATGGCAGGGATAGGGAAGAAACGCAGAATCAAAATTCATGTATACATCTACATCCTTCACTGTTTAATTTTTCACTGTAAAATGTTTGCTATAATAATAAACACATTAATAACATTTTAAATCACAACACAGTAACAACATTTTAAACAGTATTATGCGGTAGGTCAACGTGGACATGGAGGAAAAATTGTCTTAAGCTGGGTGGGATCTGAACCCACGTCCTCCTGGTGACATGCCAGTGGTCTGACAGCTGAGCTACCGGCTGCTGATCAGTTATCCTCGATTGTGGATGCTAAATCCTGTCATTATGGAATCAGCCCTCTTGTGGCAGCCTTATAATGGCAAGTGAATATCTTTTATTGCAGATCTCTCAGGTTCGGGCCACGACAAGCCACACTCTATGGCAGTGGTTCTCAAACTGTGGTCCGTGGCTACGTCCTAGGTGGTGCGTGAAATTTTCTAAATTTTCTGTAGAAAATCTGTATTTGTAACACGCAAGTAATGCAACTTTAAGATAAGCGGTGTGTACAGTGGTCTATCGCACTAAGCTGGGAGTGTACCTACTCCACCGCCATGAGGCTCAGGCCATCAATTCCAAGTGGCTTTACTTGTGCAAAAACTGGTAAAGCCGCGCTGAAACTCTTATAAAGCCAGCGGATAAATTGGTGGTGAATATTATTATGCTTGGGGAAAAAGGCAGGGCGAGCAATAGACAAGATTCCTTTGTCGAATGATACAATTCAGTGTCGCATAACATCTTTCGTATCTAATGTGGAGGAGCAATTAATCACACATGTGCGTGGCAGTAGTGATTTTGCACTACAATTGCGCGAAAGCACGGACGTAGAAAACTTGTGTCAACTTTTAATAGATGTAAGATACATTTACAAAAATGAAGTTCATGATGACTTTTTGTTTTATCTTTAAAAACTCACAGTACAGGAGATGATATTTTTGGTATGGTTAATGATTATTTCATAACACACAATTTGGATTGGAACAAATGTGTCGGAGTCAGTACTGGCAGTGCGCCAGCTTTGTGTATGAAAAGAAAGGGTTTTACAGAAAAAATAAAAGAGTTAAGTGGCAGAGTGTAGTTCAACTCACTGCTTTATCCACAGAGAACAGTTAGCGGTAAAAGGAATGCCTTCGGAACTGGATCTTGTATCGAAACAAGTAGTTAAAGTGGTTAATTTAATTAAATTACGGTCAATGAACTCTCGCCTTTTTATTGTATTGTGCGAAGAAATGGGAAGTGTGCACAAAAATTTACTTTTCCACACCGAAGTACGGTGGTTGTCAAGGGGGAAAGAGGTTTCAAAGTTGTGTTGAGTTGTTTTACCTCTGAGCGGCACTTTTTTGCACACCATGGGCTAAGTGGCCAGGTCACATGGACTCCGAAGGCTCAGAGAAGGTTAGGGGAGGGGACCCACTGGATCAGCTGTTGGGAGACAGAGAGTAGCCTCCCGTCAAGGCCATCCAGCGTGTTCTTTAACGTGCACAGGGTATGAGAAGGTTAGGGGAGAGGACCCACTGGATCAGCTGTTGGGAGACAGAGGGTAGCCTCCCGTCAAGGCCATCCAGCGTGTTCTTTGACGTGCACAGGGTATGAGAAGGTTAGGGGACCCACTGGATCAGCTGTTGGGAGACAGAGGGTAGCCTCCCGTCAAGGCCATCCAGTGTGTTCTTTAACGTGCACAGGGTATGAGAAGGTTAGGGGAGAGGACCCACTGGATCAGCTGTTGGGAGACAGAGGGTAGCCTCCCGTCAAGGCCATCCAGTGTGTTCTTTAACGTGCACAGGGTATGAGAAGGTTAGGGGACCCACTGGATCAGCTGTTGGGAGACAGAGGGTAGCCTCCCGTCAAGGCCATCCAGCGTGTTCTTTAACGTGCACAGGGTATGAGAAGGTTAGGGGACCCACTGGATCAGCTGTTGGGAGACAGAGGGTAGCCTCCCGTCAAGGCCATCCAGCGTGTTCTTTAACGTGCACAGGGTATGAGAAGGTTAGGGGAGGGGACCCACTGGATCAGCTGTTGGAAGACAGATGATAGCCTCCCATCAAGGCCATCCAGCGTGTTCTTTAACGTGCACAGGGTATGACTCTGCCGCATGCGGGACCACCGCTTAAAGTCCCATCCGGCGTCCTTTCCAAGCCCATCGGTGTCTCCTACTGACTGTGGGCAGGGAGTTTTGCGGATCAACGCTGACCCAGCTGGGACTCGAACCTGGGAACTACAGATTACGAGCCTGGCGCGCTACCGACTGAACCACCCCTGCCTCAAACCATGTATGTATATATGCTAAATCATCATTGTATGTATATATTGTTATGTATTGATTGATATGTATATATTGTTATGTATTGATTGATATGTATATATATCAAATGCATGATATGTATTTATGTTAAATGCATGATATGTATATATATTAAATGTATGAATGTATGTAAAATGTATGATATATATTATGTATTTATGTTATGATATCATGATATGTTATGATACCATGGTATGTTATGATACCATGATATATGTGTTATGCATGATATGTGTGTGATGATATGCGTGTTATGATATGTATTATATACATTTTTATGTATGATATGTATAATATGTATGATATTTATATTGTGATATGTATATTATATGCATGATATGTTTATTATTACACGCATGATATGCGTGTTATGGTATCTATATATGTGTTGTACCAGAGCCTCATGTTAGCCATCCATTATTTGAGGTTTTCCCTAAAGATGAAATGAACTCTTGGGGAAACCAACAGATATTGGATGTTGCCCGTCTCCCACGATCTGGGACGTCTGAGGATGGCTTTTACGGGAGACATTTTTTTTTCTTTTTTTTTTTTCTTTTAATCTTTTCAACATATTATTTGACTTTTTATTTCATTTTTTCCATTTCTTTCACTTTTTTGACAGCTTTTAATTATTTCATTTGATTATTTCTGTTGTGTTATCCAGATTTTGATTTCAGGTTATTTACAGTCGTACATGGAGTTTCATACAAGCAAATGTCTATTTCTGTGGTGCGGATTGTACTTAAGAAAAAGAGAAGAACGAGACAACAGATCTGTAGATGTCAGTAGCAATATCATCGAGCATCAGGAATAAAAAGGTCATCCAAATTAAAATTATTCCCATTAGAGATTCCTCTTCAGAGATGTTGATTGAGGTATTTGATGAGAACTCAGGACTGCTCACTCTGGCAGAGTGAACCGTTGCTTCCATTTCTCTGAAGCTCTCTTCATCCAATGAACTCCCCTCCTCATCAGAGTTGTATGGAGACCAGCTGAGCTGGGAGGAGATGGAGTCTTCCTCAGGAGTTATTACTCTACCTTCTGGTGGAATATCTCTGCTGTCCACGGATGGAGAGGTATCGAGGGATCCGATATCACTGGTGGATCTGACATCACTAGTGGATCCGACATCACTGGTGGTGGGGAGGTAGAAGATGCCGCGTGTGTGTGATGACGTCGGCATGTACACTTCACTCTCCTCTCCACTGCAGTTGGCACAGCATACGGAAGCCTTTCTCAGGCGCTTCCAGAATTTGCGGAGACCTTCTCGGCGCCTCCTTCCAAATCGCAGAATGCGCTCGCGTACAGACAACGCTTTGCACTCAGAATGTGCAGCTTTAGCATCCCTGCGACAATCCAATATACAATAAAATCAATCGATAACTAACAATAAATCAACGCTACTCAAATACAAATATCAGCGCTAATATAAAATAAGCGCAAACTATAATTATACTCAGCAAAAAATACAATTCGTTGCAAATATCAACTTTATGCGCTAGACTGTCTTACCAAACCGAAATCGATTGAATGATTCTTGGGAAACATATTCTTTCAATTCTTCAATTGGTCCCCATTTACATTGTTCAGAATTTTGAATATTTAAGATCTTGTTGCGTTTGCTAAACGTTTCTGATGCCAGATGCAGGAAACAATGACAATCATTTCCACATATTAATATACTCGAAGTATTCGAATAATAGCCAGGGCTCCTATTTACAATTTCTTGCTAGTATCTGGCTATTCAAGCACATGCTAATATTTAAGGCCTGCGCTGTTCAAATTAATTCCGTATTCCATACGTGATATATTAAACGCCAGGTTCTAAATAAAGAGTAGCCTGAAAGGATGGATTTTTAGGGTGGGTGGGAAGAAGAGGGATTTCTTAGATCCCTTTATCCATCTAATTTAGTGTTTCTAAAGAACTTCTTGAAAAAGAAATCGCAGCCCCCTAAAGTGAGCCTATCAGGGTAATATTTCTTTAGGCCCCAACGTTTAATACACCGAAGAGCCAAAACATTATTGACCAGAGCGTCTTTATGCAAATCGAAGCAACTACAGGTAAACGACGGCGCTTGTGAAGGTCATGACACGGTATAACACCTGATAGTGAGCTCTGTTAATAAGTGTTATTCTTGTTCTTCAGGTGGGGAAGGCAGCGGACGTTCCCACCTGAAGATTTGCAGCAGAGATTTAAATTCTATTTTAACCATTTACGTTCACAGTTAGGAAGAAATAAATGGCAACAATAGATTTGGCAGCGATTCTCGTTTCCCGTAGGAACAGCATGGTAAATATTTTTGCTTCTAGCAAGCCCCCCTTTTGAACTTCGACCTGAAATTTGGCACTGTAATTCGGACCACAACCTGAAACATTCTCTGAAAATTTGGAGCGTGTACGTTGATTTTCCAATGAATTATAGCTGCCACAGACAGACAGACACCTTTCATTATTTAGATGTCTATGTATGTGTATGTGGTAGCAATAACTCATCGGAAAATTGTGGTAGACGTTTCGAAATTTCACAGAGTGCTTCTGATCGTTGTCCGAGTTGCAGTCACATATTTCATATCGAAATTCCTTCGGAAGGGAGGATCTTGATGGAAGGAACGTATTTACCAAGTTATTCCTATGGGAAACTGAAGTGCTGCCAAATCCGATGTTGCTGTTTACTGTTCTCTACCTTTGAACGAAAGAGTCATGACAGCATGTCAATGCGCTGCCGTTGTTAGATCCGCCATATTCTCGAAGGCATTATAATTTTAAGGTGTTCAACTGCAGGTATGAATCAGAATTCTTAACTCAACAAGGGGTCACACAGAGGAAGCCGCGTACAGAATTTGAGACCATTCGGTCGAGTATCATGGGAATCACAGAGTACCAAAAAATATCGAAAAGGAAATAACTAACTCGATATTAAAGCGTAGATACGAATCCACAGGCTTTGAGAGAGCTCACTGATGCCGCGTAGGTATTCTTCTTGGTTCTGTGTAGTAAGAAGTTGGGTTGTTTTACCTCTTAGCGGCACTTTTTTGCACACCATGGTCTAAATGGCCAGGTCACAGAGAAGGTTGGGGGAGGGGACCCATTGGAACAGCTGTTAGGAGACAATAGTTGCCTCGCGTCAAGGCCTTCCAGCGTGTTCTTAAACGTATGCCATCCATTCCCTTGGCTCTCCCGCACACTCTGCCTTTCTAAGCATATCGGTGTCCCCTACTGACCGTGGGCAGGGCGGGGAATTTTACGGAAATAAGTCTCAACGCTGACCCAGCTGAAACTCGAACCTGGGAACTGCAGATTACGAGCCTGGCCCACTACCGACTGAGCCATCCCCGCCCCATGGTAAGAAGAGGTTGCGTTAATCGCAAAAGACACATTAAGATACATTTCATATTTGTGTTCCTTACGTTACATTTTACTTTTATATTAGTGCAGAATTAATTCTCATGTTGCTTTTCGTAATAAATACGTCACAACTGAATTTTTTATTATTTATATTTTATGTCTTTAATTAATGTAGATAAATTATTTTGTTTTTTGGAAAATATAGCTTACTCAACGCATTGTTCAGAGCGGAGCGGATATATGGATTATTGAGGACGCCTGTATGCGGCTTCCTGAATAAGGATGAGGCGATGAGGTTTAAATTTTTTATATTTAAAGTTCTGATCGGAGGCAATTTGAGATATCCTCATCCGGACCGATAAAAATAGTCTGCTCATCCTAGTTCTAAACGATGTGTCTAGATCAAAACCCACTCTTCGTAATGAGAATTAATGCTTTACTGGCCTTATATCACGATCCGTCATTCCTTTGTCTATCACTGCAATAAAACTGCATATCTCGAAGGAAACTACCCACCGGAAGATCCTCAAGGGGAGATGAAATTACGACGGAAATGCTTAGAGTTGGGAATGGTTCTATTCTCACACAGATGATGGAAATTTCTTTTAATGATAAAGGTGTTTGACTGATTCTCAAGGATTTTACTAGATCTGATATCATCTCTGTTTTTCTGATCGTTATGAGGGAATGAGTCTATTTTCTATCCCGGGGTTGGGGGTTGGCTCAGTGGTTAGTGTTTCATGCACATTATCTGCAGTTCCCAAGTTGAGTCCCAGCTGAACCAGATTTGAGATTTATCTCTGCAAACTTCCTTCCCACTGCCAGCAGCGGGCACCGATAGGCTTGGAAAGACCGCCGTCTGTTAGATGGGGCGTTAAGCTGTGTCCCCTTGTTTGTGTGAGCCATACCCTGTGCAAGTTAAAAAAAACGCTGGATGGACTT
Organism: Ryuthela nishihirai; assembly: GCA_038380435.1. Classification (NCBI taxonomy): domain Eukaryota; kingdom Metazoa; phylum Arthropoda; class Arachnida; order Araneae; family Heptathelidae; genus Ryuthela; species Ryuthela nishihirai. Next base: position 11,990,606 of record JAWZYU010000021.1, on the reverse strand, counting down.
GACGCGAGGCTACCATCTGTCTCCTAACAGCTGTCCAGCGGGTCCCATCACCTCAACCATCTCTGAATGGTCACAGAGAAACGTGGCCCTTGCCATTTGGTCATTTAGCCTATTGTGTGCAAAAAAAGTGCCGCTCAGAGGTAAAACAACACACCGAACCCTTTCTAAAGAACTAAAGCTCATTTCATCATTGTGATTAATAGAATTAAGATTGTAGTTGATGGACTACTTCGTGGTGAATAGTGTGGATTGCAGAGTGATAGGGAATGCATGGATCAAATTTTGTCACAGGCAGATTCTTTAAAATTATTAAGACTTTGAGAAATCTGTGATTAATAGTTTCGTAGATTTTAAAAAGGCATTTGATACTGTTGATTGTCATATTTTGGGGGTTTTGGTGTAATTTGTTCAACAACATTTGTTCGACGGAAATTTGTTCGAATGAAAGTTGTTTGTGTAATGAATTTTCGACAGTTTGAGAGGCCGTAGGGGGCGTTCTCCTCAATAAGGTCTTTACTGCTTTGTTAATCGAAGATTATCGGAAAGGGAATGGATCTGCGAAGAGCAGTGATAAAAGACAAGGCTTCGTTTTAGATTAGGTAGAGTAAAACACTTTTTCCAAGACAATCCAGGTACCGTTTAATTCCTTTCAATTTTCTTATAAGCTGGGCCGATTGGTTAACACACTTGGCTACTAATCGGAGGGACCTGGGTTCGAGCCCCAAATAAGACATGGATGTTTGTGTTTTTTTTGCTGAGGACCCGTCATCCTCACATACCATCTATTGTGGTTTATAAACTGACAGACTCCTATCAGACCTCTGTGGCAAGCAGCTGCTTGAGGGGATTATTTTTATTTATCTTCCTATTGCTTTTCTCTCGTTATTTGTCGGTTTGTTGGTTTGTCAAACAGTTGTTCCGCCATATCTTTTGAACGCGATGAGGATTCATGTATGAAACGAAAGCTTGTGACGCAGAGAGTGTCATAGGTATAAAAAATTGACCTTCCACGCTTTATTCCACTCGCAAGAAAGGGGAAATATGAAAGCGATTGTTCCTTTACATCTACAGATCGCGAGTGCCAAAAGTAACAAGCTATACGTCAAATGAAAGCTTATGACGTCAGGAGTGTCATAGGTGATACAAAACTGACCTTCCGTGATTTCTTCCCCCTAAGAATGGGAAATATGAAAACGATTGTTCCGCGATATTTTCCGAAAGCGAAGGCCTTTTTTTATACCTATGACACTCCCTGCGTCACAAGGTATCCTGCGTCATAGGTGTCAAATGATAAGCTCATACGATGTAGTAGATTGTTTCAAATTTTATTCTTCACCATTCTCCTCCTCTCTAGGGGGGAAAGATTTTCTCGGGGGGTGGACCTTAATGAGATATATCTCAAATTAAAATCTTGTCACGGGCAACATTAAACACGACTTAAGAAATTCTTTTTATCATAGCGAAAAAAGACTAAACGTTAAAATATTTTTTGACAATCAATTTAAATCTAAAATATCTCATGGGAAAAACACAAGGTTACAATCCAAAAATTATTTCTAACTTCCAAAAATATTAAAAAATTACGGGAAATGTACAAGGGCATATACACTACCTTACGTGTTCAATCAAATGCCAAAGGAAATTATTTTATTAAACAATTTTAAAGAAATCAAAAATAAGACTAAAAATTCTCTTCTGGCACTAAATCAATATAAAATTTTGAACCACCACAATGCAGCTTCCACTGAAATTCACATAATTCGATGACATTGTTTTAAACTATATCTTATGTATTTTCATGTAACGTTATTGTTCTTCTTTCCTGCAGATAAGCAGATGCTTTGCGGGTCATTTGTTTAAACTCTTGTATAACTAACATGAAGATAAATGAAGATTATTTTTATTATTACTACAAAATCAGGGGGAAGAAAAATGTGGTCGATGTTCATGTATCAAATGAAAGTTTCTGAAAGTAGGTGCTTTCAGCGACAAAGAGAAAAATATAAATAATTTTTAAAACTTTGAAAAGTAATCTCATATGTGCCTAAAAAGTAGAAAATAAAACTAAAGTATATCGATGGTGCAATCAGTCACTGACCTCGTATTCACTTCAAAGGAAGATAGAACGCCGACTACCTACTCAGCAAGATTGGCGGCGCCCTATTTTCCTTTCAAGTGAATAGAAACTCAGTGACTGATTGCATCATCGACAAGATTTAGGTTCATTTTCTACTTTTTAAGGCGTATATAGAAAGATGGGTATTTTTTACATTTTTAAATTTATTTATATTTTCTTTATTTGAAATACTGGTACTAGTGTTATTAGAGAACAACTTGCAGAGTTTGAAAAATATTGCAGTTTAAAATTTCGAGCAACCCTTTCTATAAGAAGCTGACTGTAGTTTAATGTAATAGCGAAAACTACGAAGAAATAAATGGCGGCAAGTTTGATTCGAAAACAAGAAGGTTTAACACTTTATACTTAAAAAGAAAGTTCTAAACCGCGAATGATCCTTTTAAGCTGCCCCTCCCCCTCCCCCCCCGCCTCCATTTCCAGAGGTTCTTCAATGACAAAGCACAAGGCCTATAAGCTAATGTCCTACGGGGAGTCCTCCCCTAGCGGCCTCTCAGTCTTTCCAACAAAATCATGTCGAACAAATTTCCGTTTAGAACAAATTTCTGTGGAACAAATTTCCATTTCCAACAAATTTTCGTCGAGGAAATTTTCGTTTCGAACAAATTTCCATCGAATAAATTTCCATTTCGAACAAAATTCTGTCGAGCAAATTTCGGTTTCGAACAAATTTCCGGATACCGTTACATTCAGATTATTCACTTGACGTCCTCACACAGGAGTTCAAACGTTATAACCTAATTATTCTAGGCTTTCAAAAGACCAGATGGACAGATAAAGGTGGGATACTTAAAAATAACTTTAAATTTCTCTTTACAGGGAGTAAGGATGAAAAGCATCACCACTTAAAAAAGATCTATGTATAGGTTTGTTTCTCAGCAGACACGCCAGTGATGCTCTTCTAAGATATGACTGCATTAATGAAAAATTTCTTACAGCGATATTTAAAACAAAAATGAAAGACTTGAATGTCATCTTTTGTTACGCGTCCACAGAGGACTCTGATGAGAATGAGAATGATGTTTTACAGACATCTGCAGGACATTTTGAATTCTGTGAAGAAAGGAGATATTTCTCTTGTACTGTGTGACTTCAATGCTAAAGTTGCACCTGACTCTGATCTACGGAGGGGATTTTAGGTCTCTTTGGCATTGGTAGTTCCAATGGCAATGGGCAACGTCTCCTACAGATAAGAAAACTTAATGGATTGCAAATAACTAACACACATTGAAAACACCGGGATATTGTAAATATACATGTGTTTCACCTGATGAATTGCATAGGAATAAGATAGATTATATTTTAACTAACAGCAAATGGACTAGTTAGGTTAGGAATACCAGATGATACAGGGATGCCGAAATTGGGTCTGACCATTACCTGGTCAAAAGTGTGTTGCAATTGAAGCTTAAATGTTGTGTGTTGCAACTGAAGCCTTTTTTTTAAAATATTAATTGAGAGACAGATGGTAGCCTCTCGTCAAGGCCATCCAAAGGCCATCCAGCGTGTTCTTTAACGTGCACAGGGTATGGCTCTCCCGCACACGGGGCCACGGCTTAACGTCCCATCATAAGGATGGCGGCCTTTCCAAGTCCATCGGTGTCCTCTACTGACCGTGGACAGGACGGGGAGTTTTGCGAAGATAAGTCTCAACGCTGACCCAGCTGGGACTCGAACCTGGAAACTGCAGATTACGAGCCTGGCGCGCTACCGACTGAGCCACCCCCTCCCCATAAAGGATCAGTTAACAGCTGATAAGAATCTTTGGCTTGATAGCTCGGCTAACAAAGCAGAGGAAGACGTAAGACAGCACAACATCAGGAGGCTGAACCAGATAACTAAAGTTTTGTGTGGGAAGAAACAATCAGGTACACAGGGATTGAGGGTTAAACATGACAAGGTGGTTGAAGGTGAGGATTCTGTGATGGCTAAGTGGGTTCAGCATTTCAGAGAAGTTCTAAATGATGTGATTATTTCTACTCCCATTGTTTGTAATGAGGATAGATGGATTACTGGCTTTAACGTTTGCCTATGTTACATTCTGAAATCACTGTAGCTATCTCTAAATTAAAACTGCATAAATCATCACTAAAATGGTTAGTGTTGGGAACACTTGTGTTGTCACATGACTGACTGAAATTTTTAACATTTTGTATGATAAAGGTGTCGTTCCTAATGATTTCGCTAGAGTTGTTATTATCCCTATTTTTAAAAAAGGTGATCGTAGTTCTTGTGATAATTATAGGGGAATTAGTTACTTTCTGTTCCAGGTAAAGTTCTTTGCATGATTAAACTTAATAGAATATAAATTTGGTTGATGGACAACTGCGTGATGAACAGTGTGGAATCAGAAGTGGTAGGGGATGTATTGATCAAATATTTTCACTTAGGCAGATTCTTGAGAAATGTTTAGAGTTTCAGAAACCTGTGGTTACTAGCTTTATAGATTTCGAAAAGGCTTTTGATTCTGTTGATCGACATAATTTGTGGATAATCATATGGATTACCTGATAAGTTAGTTAATGTCATGAAAGCTCTTTAAAATAACACTGAGTCGTGTGTGAAAGTTGGTACGTCTTGCAGCGATTGGTTTAGAATTGCTAGGTAAGATTTATATTAAAGATTTGATCTGAAATGGCCTAGAGATTTCAAAATTTCTGATTCAGGTTTTACAGATGATTTGGTCTTGTTGGTAAATGATGTTGATGAGATGAATTCTTCCATTAAGGCTGTTCATGAGATTGGTAATAGAGTCGGTTTGATGATAAACAGAGAAAAACTTGAAGAGAAATGGTCAGGGAGATGGTGCTTCAGTTGCTTTGATTGGCTTGACTCTTGATGAAATGTCTCAGTTTAATGATCTTGGGAGCTATGTAACAGATACTGGTGATGTGCGACATGAGATAAATAGAAATTGGAATTTACTGCTGGGACTTTTAAGAGTTTATGGAGAGTGTGTAAAAATAAGCGTATACACCTAAAGACCAAAATTAGGCTGTTTAATATTTTGGTTCTTTCTAAGGTTAGATATGGTAGCGGAACATGGATCCTTTGTAAGCAGTATAACAAGAAACTTGATGTTTTTGATTCTGGATGCTTGCGCAGTATCTTGGGCATTAGTTGTTTGACTTTGAAAGTAATGACTTAGAAGAAACAGTCATCAATCTCTAGTAAACAGCATTTTGTGCAGAGAGATATTGCGTTGGTTCGGCATGTTGCTCGTATGCATAACTGCAGATTGACAAACAGGATTAGGAACATGTGCCTAAAGGCTTCAGGAATGGGGGGAGACCTAGGATGAGGTGGGCAGACAGTGTCAAACAGGACCTTGCTTAGAAATGACTTACAGTGGCCAAATGCAGCAACTGTAGCTCAAGACAGAAATGTCTCGAGAGAGGAAAATTGCAGTATGGTAGGACCTCCGTAGCCCACGGCTGCATGACGATATTGTATGTACGTATATGTGTGAACAGGTAATTCTGTATATTCAGTATTTATTGATTACTCCCTTATCATAGCATTTAAAGAAAAAAAAAGTGTTTGGAATTTGAATCGGAACTTTTTTGTACCATGACATCACAAATATGCAATTTTGGAGGAAGATAGAAACCAAATTACCATTGTTTATTTTGATTTTAAGAAGCACTTGTTTTGCAGGAGATCAGTGTTAAAGGTACAACACGGTACTAAATATAATAGCAACAGCTTTAAAACATCCAGCTATCGAAATATAGTAATACCAAAGTGATATTGTAGTCATTTACGTCACACTTGACGGTCGATCTTGTTTGGACATTGGTTGCTGACAACAGTCTTTTTTTTTCCAAAATTGAATTATGGTATTTGCTTAAAGCAGATGTTTTCAAACTGTGCTCTGAGAAACAATGAATACTTTGATATTGGAAATATTGTTAGGTATTCAACTTGAATATAAGAGTTTCCTATTATATTTCTTTCATACTTTTGGCCTAGCTAAGCTAAAAAATATTCTGATATTTCAAATCACTCTCTTAAAAACTCCTTTCGTTTCCAACCACTTACCTATGCGAATCATGATTTTTACGATATAGTTTGATAAAAAAGCAATAGCAGAAATAAATTGAATGCTAACACAGATCTCAGATTGCAACTACTGGCCATTATTCCGATTTTCAATTTTTTATGCTCATCGATACAACCACATTATTCTCATTGAAAAATTAAACCTACAATATATTTTATTGCATATTTTTTGAACAAAGGTAATTTTTATTATTTTTTTATTATTATATCATTTGTGCACGTGCATATTTTTGTTCGTATGTATTATTAATTTGATGTTTTTCGTGTCAACACGGGGCGGGGGTGGCTCAGTCGGTAGCGCGCCAGGCTCATAATCTGTAGTTCCCAGGTTCGAGTCCCAGCTGGGTCAGCGTTGAGATTTATCTCCGCAAAATTCCCCGCCCTGCCCACGGTCAGTAGGGGACACCGATGGGCTTGGAAAGGCCGCCGTTCGTCGGATGGGACGTTAAGCCGTGGCCCCGTGTGCGGGAGAGCCATACCCTGTGTACGTTAAAGAACACGCTGGATGGCCTTGACGGGAGGCTACCATCTGTCTCCCAACAGCTATTCCAGTGGGTCCCCTCATCCAACATTCTCTGAGCCTTCGGGATCCATGTGACCTGGTCATTTAGCCAATGGTGTGCAAAAAAGTGTTGCTCAGAGGTAAAACAACCCAACCCAACTCGTGTCAACACGGGGATGTCCGTAGTTGCCTGTGCACTCCGTCGAATGTCGTCTGCTGTGAATTATGGGGCTGCTATATGGCTTGCCATCGAATGTCGTCTGCTGTGGATTGTGAGGCTACTATGGCTTGCCATCGAATATCGTCTGCTGTGGATTGTGAGGCTACTATGGCTTGCCATGGAATGCAGAGATTGAGGTTTTGAACGTCACGCACCATCCCACTACAGCGACACATGTTACTTTCTTCCAACCACTGCCACCAAATTCAGTCGCCAGTTGTTGCATCCCGATGCGATGCAGGGACCAACCAGCCGTATGTAGCCCTGTGATGAAGCCTCTGGAAAAGGTGTTCGTGTGATGGTAGGATTCCCGATGATATCAGCCAAGCATTCGCACTCCTTACACGTTCTTTCGCCACCAAGATCACCCCGGATACAGTGGTCCACAAGCCCAGGTGAGGACGACCAAACTTAGCTATGCCGAGCCGTTTTGTCCTGTTATCTCCCTCACTTATCATGTGATTGGATCACAACTGCACTCATGTGCATAACCAGACTGTCATTATTACTGACCGTCATAATAATCAAACCCACCTATTTGCATAGCGCTGCGACAAATGTTTCCTGGTGTGGCATTTTCAATGTCGAGCAGTGTATTTTGAAAGTTTTTAGATGTGTAATATTTGAAAGAAAATATTAAAGTTTTTGATCTAACATTTCGCTATAAATCACATTAATTATATAAACCTCCGTTGTACATTCCAACATCTTTAGAAGGTGACGGTTGCAACTAAGACCTTTTAACCGTACAAGAGTCAAGTAATTGTAATTGTCTTCTTTTAAGAGGAAACCAGATTCTTCACCTTCATTATCTCAAAAACTAAGAGTGATGTTCTCAGCTATACAAGTTTCGTTTTAAAGTAATTAAAAGTAAATTTGTAATTTTACCTTGCTACTCTAAAAGAAGGGGCTTAAAATAAACAAGGAAAATTTTAAGCTAATTTGAAGGAAACTAATTGTGAATACACAGTGATATATTATTGCGTTTTCATCAAAGATTTTTATGCAACTATCTTGAGGCCCTGATAAAAAGGTAAGGTGGTAGGCAGCCTTGTGTACAAGGACAGAAATTCCCCTGGCTTTAGAAGTTGGAATAATTTTTCTAAATAATATGTTTAGAAATTTTTGATCTATAACAATAAAAAGGAAATAATTTGGTGTGTATCCGTGGGTACCATAACTCTTCATCAAAAAAGGTAGGAAGTTGGGTTTTTGACAGAGGCTAAGAGTAAATTAATGAATAGGTAGTGAGGAAGCATTATATTTCCTAAAATTCTATATTTCCCGAATATCCGTGGGTACCATAACTCTTCATCAAAAAAGGTAGGAAGTTGGGTTTTTGACAGAGGCTAAGGAGTAAATTAATGAATAGGTAGTGAGGAAGCATTATATTTCCTAAAATTCTATATTTCCCGAATATCCGCATTTCCATCTGACCAGATTCCTCCCACCATTGCATGTTCATGCAGCACTTGTGTTAATATTACTTGCAACATCTGTTACAGACTATTAATAATAATAATCTTTAAAAGAAATCGATAAGGATGATCTGAACGTACAAAAGGAAGTGTGCTTATGTATGCATGTTAACTTTAACTCGAGAAACACATAAGTGATTTAAATCAAATATATAATGCAGTTTCAGGCTGTTAAAATTTTAAATAAATTCCAGAACATTTTGGTTCCTTTTAAACAGGTTTGGTTATACTTTTTTCGGCATTTCTTAAAATCCGTTACCAAATAAAAAAGAACAACTATACCATAAGAATAAATAAAACAAACTGACTGCACGAGATTATGCTGTATTACGTTAAACAAATAGAAATAAAGATAATTTCTGATGTTTGTTCATTCACGAGAGATCTCATCTATATCGAAAGGAAGGATTTTTTTAAATACACTTTTGGTTCATAGTTCCATTTTATGCAAAAAAATTCTCTTTTAAAGCATGATTCTTAAATCCAAAATATTGTCCGGCACACGATTTTTTTAATTCTCCATTGTGTTAAATATGCACTATTTTCCGGTCCTACGCCACGTACTTTAAAAATAAATCCCCCCTCAAGCAGCTGCTTGCCATAGAGGTTTGACAGGAGCCTGCCAGTTTATACGCCATAGTAGGAGGTCTGTGAGTATGGCGGGTCCTCATCAGAAAAACGACTCGTATATCAAAGCCTTACCCGAGGCTCGAATCCAGGTCCTTTACATCAGTAGCCAAACGCGCTAACCACTCGGCCACGGGAAAGCCTTTGGCTAGTTTTTAATATTAGAAAGAATAGGACTATGAACCGATATTTGGAACCAATGGGCAACCTGAAAATATGTAACTCTTTCTAGTCTGCTTTTCGAAAAAATTATTTTTAATTTAGGTATGTAAATCATGTTGTTTTAAATATAACCCTCAACATGAAAGAAATGAACAATGTTACATCAGGATAGCTTATTACAGACATAACTGTAAAGGGGAGATCTCCTCCCCCAAAAGGAAGAAGAGTATTTCAATGTTTTAAGGTGCATTGAAAGATGTGTTTTAAAGTGACCAGACTCTTTTCATCTCTCTTCGTAATGGTTTTCCCTCCTCTCCGTCGTTTCTTGGTAACCGATTTGCCTGTTTCTGTTTGTACCTCATTTTACTTCATATGTATAAACGTGAAGGCAGAACGTAACGAATCATATAATGTATACATTATATGATTGCTTTTGAATGGGGAGTGTAATAGACTATAAGAAAAATAACCTCCAGAGTTTTGTTCTTTTGAATAGGGAAAATGTGTCAACGATTGTTCCACTTTCCATCTTCCGAACGTGAAGGCTCAGAGTAAAGAGTTATCTATCAAACAAAAGCGCGTGACTTTTATCCCCATGATTTCTTTCTACCAAAAAATGGGAAAACTTGTAAATGCAATTGAAGTATTTTTGGAAAAAACTGAAATTAAAACATTTTATTTGAATTTGAAAAATAATTCATTTGTTTTTTCTGCAAGAAATATATATCTAGGCGCTCCGTATGAGCTGCAAAGAATTCGTTGGACGAAAGAGAAATATTTTGACATTAATCTACCGTAGTTTCGCATTCGATGTTTAAATTTACAAGTATGGGTGAAAATTATATACATGCAAAAATCCTCATACAGCCATGGGCTACGGAGGTCCCACCAGACTGTAATTTTCCTTTCCAGACATGTCTGTCCTGAGCTATAGCTCCTGCATTTGGCCACTGTTGGCCAATTCTAGCAAGGTCCTGTTTGAAATTGTCTGTCCATCGTATCCTAGGTCTCTCCCTTTTCTCAAAGCTTTTAGGCACACTGTTCATAATCCTATTTGCCAATCTGCAGCTACGCATATGGGCAACATGGCCAAACCAATGCAGTCTCTCTCTGCACAAAATGCTGCTCAAAGGAGGTTGATGATGCATTCTTCTAGCCTCATCATTACTTAAAAAAATCAAACCATCTAATGACCAAGAAATTACGCAAGCATCTAAAATCAAACGCTTTCTTGCTATTCTGCTCACAAAGGATCCAAGTTTCGCTTCCATAACTAACCTTTGAAAGAACAAAGCTATTATACAACCTAAGTTTAGTCTTTAGATGTATACGCCTACTTTTCCACACTCTCCATAGATTTTTAAAAGTCCCAGCGCAATCCCTATTCTTCTATTTATCTCATGCTGCACATCACCAGTATCTGTTACATAGCTCCCAAGATAATTAAATTGAGACACTTGCTCAATAGTACAGCCATTCAAAGCAACTGAAGCATCATCTGCCTGACCAATTTTCATCACTTTAATTTTATATCTGTTTATCACACAAACCACTCTGTTATCAGTCTTATCAACAGCTCTAATGGAAGAATTCATTTTATCAACATCATTAGTCAACAGGGCCAAATCATCTAAATAATCTAAGTCAGACATTTTGAAATATCTAGACTATTTAAGTTCAAAATCTTTCCCTTGCAAAGTTTGCATAACATAATAAATAACCAAAGAGAAAAGGAAATAAAATGCACCCTTGTCTAATTCCACTAGCAATGCTAAACCAAAGCTATAAGCTTTACCAACTCTCACAAATGACTTTTTTTATTGTAGACAGATTTCATTATACTAAATTGTTAAAACTAAATTCCACATGATCTAACTATCAACCACAAATTATGTCGATCGAAAGAGTCAAAAGCCCTTTCGAAATCTATAAAGCCAGTAACCACAGGTTTCTGAAACTCTAAACATTTCTCAAGAATGTGCCCAAGTGAAAATATACTGCTCACAAAAATTAGAGGATATTTCAAAATGAATATGAAGCGATGAAATATCCCCTAATTTTTGTGAGCAGTATATTTTGGCATTGGTAGTTCCAATGGCAATGGATGAAAATCTCCTACAGGTAAGTAAACTTAACCTTTGCGAATAACTAACACGTACTACAAACACCGGGGCATTTATAAATACACATGGGTTTCACCTGATGGGCTGCACAGGAATGTGATAGATTATATTTTAATTAACAGCAAATGGGCTAGTTCAGTTAGGAATACCAGATCATACAGGGGAGCCGAAATTGGGTCTGACCATTACGTGGTCCAACTACGTTGCAATTGAAGCTTAAGAAATGTTGGGCTAAGGTTAAGAGAACTAGCTTTAACACTGAAGGTCTGAAAGATCCAGATATAGTCAAAGTACACCATTATAGGCTACGTAATCATTATGACAATCGTGGTGCCAATGGCGAAGCGTGACTTTTTGAGTAAGGGAAGCACTTAACAGAAGCAGTGTTACAAATAAATCGGAACACCGTTCCGGTACTCGATGTTTGAGAGTCACTAAACCGGAACGCCATTCCGTCACTTGATGTTTCCGAATCATTGAACAGAATCGAGGATTCGGTACTTGATATTTCCTAGTCTGAGTGAAAACAGTTCTGTACTCTTTATCTCAAATATTACTAGAAATTAGTATTATACATAGCGTCTTTTCTAGAAAAGAATATGGGGGCTCGTTTTTAAACAATATTTGTTCAGTATTCAAAGAGTTGTGAACTCTGGAATATATTTAACAGGCTGCAATAAAAAAAACTGACCCCAAAATTTAATTAAAACAGGCTAAGAGATCATGGCTGACTCTAGTAGAGCGCAGGGTTCATTGCACCTTGTTACGGATCTCTTAATCACTTTTAACGGGTTAACTAAAATTTGAGGTCAATCTTTTTTTTGTAGTTATTATTAACTACTATTCGACGTTAACTATTCAAGCGTTCATTTGAATACCGAGAAAATTTTGTTTGAAATATGGATTTAGACAGATTTGATTGAGATCTTTAATTTATCTTTAGATATATTTATCCTAAAAATCGTATTGAAGAAGTTATTGAATGTGATTATCCATTGATATAACATGGAACTATTTCCATTTTTCAGTCCAGTACCTGTATTTATATATATATATATAAATACGAATTATCTCATAGTAACAAAGGAGGGGAGCAGAGGGTGCAATCACCCCCTCATTCAGGAAATTTATTTTTAAGCAATCATTCATTAATCAGCGTCCCTGTGGCCGAATGGGTTATCTTGGTTGGCTATTGATCTTAGGAACCTGGTTCATGCCCTGCATAAAAGGCAAGGATATTATGCTGAGAGGCACTTGTGAGATTTAAGTGGCAAGCATCTGCTTGAGGGGGTTTTTATTTATTTGTTCACTAACTTGCATTAATAAAAAATAACCTAATTTGTGAAAAACCTAATAATTAGAAATATTTTGGCTAATCTCGCCTGTTTATAAAAGAATTATGTGTAATTCCTAAATTTCATTCGTGCTATTTTTCATTTAATTGATATTGCATTTGCCCTTAAGTAAAGGCATTGTTATTATCAATCGAATAACAGGTATGCTAATACTGGTATGTTAATACTGGTATGCTAATAATAACTGCTATGCCAGTTTTGAAAAACTTTACATCTAAGAGGCGCTGTTGTATACACAATGAGCTAAAGATCAGGTCACAACTCCTCCAGGGCTCAGAGTTGAGAAGAAGGGAATCCGAGCAACCGTTAGGAGACGGATGAAAATATCTTTAAAATCATCTAGCGTCTCCTTCGATGTAAACATCATAGTACGGCTCTCCTAAACACGGGAGGGGGATGGCTCAGTCGGTAGCGCGCCAGACTCGTGATTTGCAGTTCTCAGGATCAAGTCCCCCTAGGCCAGCGTTGAGATTTATCTTCACAAAGCTTCCCGCCCTGCCTCGGTCAGTAGGGGACATCTATGGACTTGAAAGGCCGCCATCAATTGGATGGACTTAGCCAAGGCTCTGTGAGGTGGAGAGACATAGCCTGTGCAAGTTAAAGAGCACGCTGGATGGCCTTGACGGGAGACTACCATTTGTTTCCTAACAGCTGTCCAATGGCTCCACTCCCCCTCAACCTTCGGGGTCCTTGTGACCAGCACAAGAAGTGACGGCTTAATGTCTCATCCGACGGAAGGCAGTTTTTGTGAGCCTATCGGTTCCCTTTCTTCGCTCGGAGCTAGGTGAGGGTTAACGGAAATAAATCACAATTGGGACTCGAGCCTGGGAACGTCAGAAATTTAGTCTCGCGCACTGCAAATTAAATCATCCCGACCATATGCCTAAACGAAAAGGTTATTCTGATGACTTTTCATTGGGAAGTCAGAGAAATATATGTCAAACATCAAAGGAGACCGTTTAGTGAGCAATGGAAATGATTTTAGGGCTCAGTTTTTCGAATCCGCATCCGCTTTGGGAAAAAAGAAGTTCACAAACATCACAAATCGTACAATGTGAGCTTCTCAGAAGCCAAACTGATCAACTCCACTTTTTGTAAATTTCGCAAATTTAGTACCGAAGCACATTATTTTTATGTATTTTTATGTCTTGTAATATAGAGCCTATATCTATAATATAACTCTACATAATATTTCTTTGTATCGTATATTTCAAGCAAAGTTTTAAAATTAAATCTCAGTGAATCATCAATTTTCTCCAATTTTTATTTCATGGAGTTGATCAGTTATGCTTCTTAGAGGCTCAAATACTGAAATGAATGTTACTAATCAGTTATTTTCTTCTTCTTCTTTTATTCTAGTTTTACGACAGAATTGAATGCTAATGCTACTTGGAACGAAAAATACTAGAATTACTAACAGAAACTTAAATGTTGTGGGTAGTATCATTACAAATGCAAAGAAAGCCATTAATTTATTAAAAATAAGAGAATACCCAAGGATATAAAACTGGGAGGTGCTTATTTCAAATTACTAAAGACTGATTGAAAGGTTGAAACTAAATCAAAAATATTTTAAATTTATGACATTAAACATTTTAAAAAATATTTGAAATACAAATCAGTTTAATATTTTTTAGCTCCATTACCCTTACTAGCATTGTGAAAGAGGGAGGCATGGGTCCCACCCCCCCCGTAGATTCGACCCTACATGTGTGCATGCGTGTACATGTCTGTATATGTGTAAGTGTGTATATCTGAGAATCTATGGGTACATGTTTGTATGTGTGTCAGACTTATTTTGGCATATGAACTGATAGTCTCCTGTCAGACCTCTGTGTGCAAATAGCTGCTTGACGGAGGTATTTATTTATATTTATATATGTGTGTGTATGTGTATATATGTGCATACATATAGGTGTATGTGTGTGCATACATATGTGTGCATACATGTGTGCATGTATGATATAGGTGTATGTGATGTATGACATGGGTGTGTGTGTGTGCATATATGTGTGTTCATGTTCGTACGTGTGTGTACATGTTAGTATGTGTGTGTGTATGTGTGTATATGTATGTGTACAAATACGTATATGTGTCTGCATGAGTGTGCGTGCATATGCATTCAGGTATGTATGTAAGTTTTCTTTTACCAGAGCCTCATGTTAGCCATCCATTATCTGATGTTTTCCCTAAAGATAAAATGAACTCTTGGGGAAATCAACAGATAATGAATGTTGCCCGTCTCCCACGAACGGGGACGTCTGAGGATGGATTTATCGGGAGACATTTTTTTTTAATTTTTTTTTCTTTTCATTTTTTTCCTTTTTCCTTTAAAAGTTTCAAACTTTCTTTTTTGCTTGTTTTTTCTTCTATTGTTTCATATTTTTGGAACAGTTTACAATTACTTTTTTCAACTTTTATGCTTACGATATGACAGACATATGGATACATATAAAACTATTGTAGTGAGGATTACTGTTCAATTTCTGTAAGTATATAAAAAGTATTCAAGATATCTTATCAAGTCACATACAAAGATAATCAATGTCAGAATGTAAATAATCCATAGAAGATACAGTTTCTTTGTCACTTGTTCATATTTTACATCTTTCTCAGTGACCACACTTTTATCATTGACTGTACTCTCAGTTGCATCTTCACACAAAAGTGATTCTTCGGATGTTCTTAGTGAAGAATCATTTACATCACTAACATATGATGCAAGTTCATCGGTGCTTTCGGAAGCACTTACAGACAACTTAGGATTGGCATCCTCATACAGAGAAGTGGAAGGATCTTCGGATTCCCTTTCGTATCTTTCGTCCACTGCATATCGAACGGAGTCTTCAGAGGTTGGTGATTTGGACTCTCGTAGATCCAGGACTTGAGCAGTGGGAATGTTTTCTTCCATCATATCATCTTGACGAGGGGAATCCAACTGACGTTCATCTTCTATCTGAGGAGAGCGATAGAAAATCGTTTTGAATGACGAGGGTATGTAGACGGAGCTGTCCTCGTATCTCCTTTCACGACCACCACCACTGCAGCATGTGCAGGTCTTTCTCAGATTTCTGAAACCTCTTCGGAGGCTCTCTATGCGTCTTCTAAACACACGCGCCACTCTATTTCGTACACTCAGCAGTTCGCGATTACAGTTCACAGCACTTTGCATGCCGACTGATCACATACAACCAAAAATGTATAATAAATATACAGCCACAATACTTCACTTAATACAAAGTAGCAGGAATAATATTTCTCTGCTTTATCGTATCTTTTCAACAACAACTAATTCTTCTTACAACTAATTCCTCTTAAAACTTCTCTAACTTTCACAAATAATTCTTAAAACCTATCTATAGCGCCATATAACGAACGTATCTACAACATACAATTCACTCGCAAGCAACAAATGTTACCTTTGCCAAAGACGACGAAAATCGACTGAACGATTCTTACCAAACACATTCTTAAGAAAGTATTTTTCAATTGCATTATTCAGAATTTTTAATATTTTAAATTTTCACTTGTTGCGTTTGCTAACAATGCTAAACGTTTCTGATGCCAGATGCAGGAAACAATGAAATCCATTTCCACGTATTAATATACCCAAAATATTCGAATAATAGGCTACTCTTGTTTGTACTGGCGGATAGTGATGTTAGCTCGTTTCGATTTCACAGTGAAAAATGGATGTTTTTTTGTCTATAGAAGCTTAATTTTTTTTATCTTTTCACCAGTTATTTTAAATCATGGTTCACTGTTCCGCTCCTATGCGCAAATCACAGAAAGGGAAAATAACTGGAACCTCGTTTCTTTCCTCAGGAATATCTGAATTACCCTCGTTTGAACCTGTATGGGGTACTATCCTGGCTTTTGGTCCTAAGTCTCCATCACTGGATATTAAGATTGATGAAGTCTCTTGTTCGATTCATATTAACTTCAGAGAAAAAAATGACAACTGTTTTGTTATTTTCATGGTTGAAAAATGCATTTTTTTGATGTCCTATTTTTTTCTTTGAATCAATATGAATTGAGCGAAATGATTTGGCAATGTGTTTTATTTTATCCCATCCAGGGGCGTAGCTATTCGTCCCTTATCCCTCCCCCTCCTAAGTAAATCGGAGTTGGTAAAAAATCGAAGTGACGGTAAAATACAAGTGAGGTGCGAAAATTGGGATGTTTGATTTGTAAACTTAAGGGAAATTGGCAAAATCTTGGAGAGTTGACCCCCGGAACTAAATATTTGGAACGTCCCTGACAGAGACATAATTAAACTTATTCAAAGTACCTTATTTTCACAGTTGGTAACATCTGATTTCCGGGTTGGAAAATTTTCATTCTCTCACGCCCTCCCTCAACCAAAGTCGCTTCGCTGAGCCCCTATTCCTACATCTAGGCCTCATATATGAGAATATGTCGTTTAAAATTTACACATTATATTTTTGCTTTCCACTGACAACGGCGGAATTTTCTGTTTTTTAAAGAATGGTGTGGAGCAAGGTGAAATTAAAACCTACGTAAAAAGCTTTCATCTGACACATACTTCGTTACGGTCGGCTCTTCTTAGTGAGATAGAAAAGAACAACAGTTTACACTCTAACTCTTTTCTGGAAGAAAGAAGGGAGATGGGAAATGTTCATTTCAGCATATAATAATACCTCCGTCATAAGCTTCCATTTGACATAAACCTTGTTCTCACAGGCCTTCGGGTTTCTCTTCGAGAGGGAGAGATAACTTTTTTTCTCATAATGTCCAAATACAAATACACGTTACAAGTTTTCATTTCATGCGTCTCAGTATTAAAGAGTGAAAATGAGTATAGCTGCAAAGTTAGAGATATTTCAGGTATGAGTAGGAAAATAATAAAACACAGTGTTGTATTGAAGTTGAAAAACTTACGCATCATATTTTGAAGAAAAAAAAATAAAATTTAAGAGGAGTTTTGTAGTATGAAAAGTTCCCGATGGAAACAGCATGTTATAACGATTGGCATTATGCTGTATTATGTAATATAATTTTTTCCTAACGGATGAAAACGGTATAAGTAACATTTGCAACAAAATAATTAGGATTTCGGTTAAAATGGCAGAAAGATCCTTTTTATCAACGAAAGAGATTTGGAATCTTCAGTAAGTAAGATACCAATATTAGAGGGAAGTTATTTGTAATCAAATATTCTAATGTTTCTTTCAGAGCATTGCTCTATAGTAAATGAGATAAAATTGAACAAGTGATCGAAAATGAAAGAAACATAAATGATATATTAATTAGGTTTAAACGGCAAAAAAATCCTTTTTATGAAGGAAAGAGATTTGGAATCTTCAGTAGTCTCAACGTTGGCCTAGCTGGGACTCGAACCTGGAAACTGCAGATTGAGCCTTCCCGCTACCAATTGAGCACCGCTCCACCCCAAATTTGGTAGAGAAGTATTATCGGATCCCTTTTATTCTCTTTCGTATTAATGTAGAGCCTAATTTTCTATCGCTAACACTATATGAATATACTTCGGCTAGCTTCATGGAGCCGATGGGCGACATTTTGGGAACTGTTTATGCAGTTCATTTATTTATTATAAGAAGTAATTTTGGTTTTCCCAATTATTCTAATTTCCTACATGGTGTTTTGCTCTGTTGTTGAACAAAGACATATAATTATGTTTACTACCTGGAGGAGTTTTATTAAACCACTTGGGTTATGCAGAACAGTTAATAAATGTTTAAATGAGAAACAAGAGGCATATTTGTACCGTTCACAGAAAATAAATTTTTATTGTTTTTAAAATGAAAATATCATTAAAAAATACGAAAATATTTTTTTCTCGGAATCATAGACTAGAATTAGCGCTATTATTCATTAACTGCCTCAAGGGGCGGGGATGGCTCAATTGGTAGCGTGTCAGGCTCGTAATCTGTAGTTCCCAGGTTCGAATCCCAGTTGGGTCAACGTTGAGATTTATCTTCGCAAAGTCCCCGCGGTCAGTAGGGGACACCGATGGACTTGAAAAGGCGCCGCCCATCAGATGTGAATGTAGTGGCGTGGCCCCGCGAAGAGGAGAGAGCCATATCCTGTGCATGTTAAAGAATATACTGGATGACCTTGACGGTAGGCTACCATCTGTTTCCCAACAGCTGTTCCAGTGGGTCCCCTCCCCAAACCTTCTCTGAGCCTTCGGGGTCTTTGTGACATGACCATTTAGCCCCATTGTGTGGAAAAAAAGTACAGCTCAGAGGTAAAACAACCCATTTCCACCATTAACCTAGTCTCACTCACAACCGTCGTCGATAATGAACTTCTCCATTCGCAGGTAGGCGACTTTAGCGCCCTCAGAAATTTCGGACCCTTTTCCGAGGAATTACTCGCAACCCAGGGCAGTTAGGAACCCAGTATGTTAACCCACAGTGGTAGAACGAAGTGGGAGCACACCACCAATTTTGGAACCTATTGCTCCAGTGCTCGCGGAACCACGAGGAGCCGATAATTTCTGCCATCGTCCGCCAGTTCACCCGGAAATTAAGGCTATTAAATAATATGATGATGATTTTTATCGACTCTGTTCCAATTGCTACAATCCTTAAATGAGGTGTTCCCTCTCCTTCTAGCCTGCTCCCTACATTAGATTTTTTTTACTATTGTATACAAATTGAATTTTATACAATGTAAAAAATTTGTGTATTTATATGTTTTATATTTATGAATTTTAATGAACCTAAGTAACATTGTAATGAACGAGGCGAGTTGACAAAATTGACGAAACTTAGCAAAATCTAGGGGCAGTTGACAAAATTCGGAGTGACTTGGCAAAAGCGTGGGGAGTTGGAAAAATTTGGAGTGACTTGTAAAATTCAGGAGAGATGTAAAAATTGAGATTGTTTTTGAGAAATTAAGGAGAAGTGGTAAAATCGACGCAACTTGGCAAAATCTAAGAGAGATGGCAAAATTGGAAACCACTTGGTAAAGTACAGATGAGTTGTGAAAATTGGGATTCGTTTTGTGAAATTAGAGAGTTGGAAAAATCGAGAACTCTTAGCAAAATCTAGGAGAGTTGGCAAATTTCGAAGCCATTTGGTAAAATACAGGGAATTGTGAAAATTGTGCCTCTCTCGTGCAATAAAAGAGAGTTGATAAAATTGATTGGATGATTAAAATTGAAGGATGACTGATAAAATTCGAAATTCTCATTTCGAATTTAAATCTTCTCTGCGTAATGCTATGGAAAAAAAAACGTTTCGCATTTCTGTAAAATATCATCGAAATCGAATTTCTTTCCACTTGTGAACTTGTTTTAATCAGTGATATGCGAAAGGAAGCATGATGAGTGATTTTTCATTCTGCAGTTGCGTAGTGACTGATTAAATAAAACCTTTGATGACGTCATGGATGTTGCATTGTCGTTGTACATTTATTCGTTTTTACGTTACCTGAAATGATGCCAAATTTCAGCTAAATTGATTTATTTACTTGAAAAACTAACTTCAATATAAACTTAAAGGATTAATGAAACAAAAATTAATCATTCTTACTTAGAGCAAGTGGCGATTGGAATTTTCGAAATCTTTTTAAAGTCTTATAATATGTTTTAATCATCGCTTTTCAGAGCATGCATTCACAGAACATATCATTTACTTGGGTATAAATTATAGACACCTTATGCTTCGAAGGGTGGCTGGTCTGCGTATAGTTTTCTTATCAACAACATAAGCCTTCATTTAATGTATAATTCTATAACTAGTATAAGAGATGATAAGAAAAGAGGTGATAAAACGTAATACCCCTGAAAACAGACAAAATCTTTGCACCATAAAAGGCCCTCTTTTTTGAAACAATTGGATTTCCCTTTTCATATTATTACATGTTTTATCATCCTTCGCCCCTTGCGCGAAGCAACAAGGATTTCGCCCGTCGTAGACCATTTTCCCTTGTTAGCATCCCTTCGCCTCGTTCTTAACGCGTCAGGATTTTGTGTTATTCTAAGTTTGAAAAATTCTCGGATTGTATGTCATCTTCTGTATTAACAAAAACACACACGTTTTGTTCGTTACGAGACATCTGACAGAAAACGTAACGTAAGACGTAACGTAAGACAGTCGCGCTCAAAGAGATTCAAATGCTTTGAAGAAATCCTTACATCTACTGAAATATGAGTATTCAAGTTAAGATCAGTGATGAAATATTTTGCATAACCACTTTTTGAACAAAAAATGCTTCTTCGAAACTCGTGGAAAAAACTAATTCCATACATACAAATTCGAACACTCCGAAAAACATAAGTAGGTCTCGCACGTGCAGGCGCTTGCATGAAAATTATCCGAATTGGTTCATGCTTACAAATGTTATACAGAGTGTGTGGATTTCACCCCTGTTCGGAAAAGTGAATATTTGATTCACATACAACTGAAAGGTTACATGTAATATTCACATGCTTGCACAAAAAGTGAATGTTTGCAGGAAGAATAACGTTGCTAACTTGTATCTCAGCAGAAATGAACGTCGTTGTAAAAAATTGTGACATTAAACCCTAATACTTAAAAAATTCATAGTTGTGGTTAAACTATTGTTACTACTGTCCTTCACACGTACATATACTTGTAAGAAACAGAGAAAAAAAGTTTCGAACGTAAAGAAACATGCATTCTAATGCGGGAAAAATAACTAAACCTTTCTTAGTTGAACATGAAATATGCATGCTTGATTGGCTCGCGTAATGAAACACGAATACATATCACTGTCGAAAAAACGTCTCCTTGCAGGAAAAATAACCACTTTT
The DNA here is from genome assembly GCA_038380435.1 of Ryuthela nishihirai. Lineage (NCBI taxonomy): Eukaryota > Metazoa > Arthropoda > Arachnida > Araneae > Heptathelidae > Ryuthela > Ryuthela nishihirai. The sequence continues at coordinate 11,969,176 of JAWZYU010000021.1, read as the reverse complement.
ACACTTGTAAAATTCAGAAATATACATACTCGTACGGGAAAAATTACTAAACCTACTCTTACCTAAACATGAAATATGCTTGTTAAGATTTACGCACGTAGTGAAACACATATGGGAATACATAACATTATCAAAAAAAAAAAAAAAAAAAAACGTGTCCTTGCCAGAAAAACAACCACTTTTGCACTTACAGAAGCATAGTGTACTTACATACTTCTTAGAATTCCACACTAATATAGAAATATATATTCTCATGCAGGAAAAATAACTAAACCGATTCTTATTTAGACATGAAATGCGCGTGTTAGATTTCCTCGTATAGTGAAACACGTATGTGAATACATATCATTGTCGAAAAACGTGTGCTTGCAGCGAAAGATAACCACCTTCGCCCTTATACACACAGTTTGCTTACGCGCTTATTGAGACGTAGTAGGGAACTGTAGAAATACACTCAGAACCCTGAAAAGAGGATGAGAACGGATCCGAAAATATAGACATCCTTAGTGCAAATCTATCAATTTAACACATGTTTATACTTTACATGTTCATATATGAAAATATTCAAGCGTGCTAACCTACTGTCTATGGGCTAGATAGATTTAAATCTTTTGATCTGTTGGCTATCATAACTTATATCTGATTCTGTATCGTGGGTAAAGTACTGAATAGTATCGATTTCAGGCTATTGTGAGATTTTCAGCATAAAGAATTAGCAAGTCTAGATATAAGGAAAAAAATAATAATCTGACTCAGATGATGCTGGCGATTTTACCAACTTTGGTCGTTAAAGTACGGTTTATTAGAAAGTAAATATACACATATGGAAGATGAATCAGTGATTGATTGTGTTCTTTTGAGCAAGTTACTTTAACTATCTTGCGAGATGTATGAGGAAATGGAAATAATAGATATTTAGAGTTTACGATTCTATGGAGAAACATGCATCTGAAGATTAAACTATATAATGAGTTAGTTTATCTCTAAGATTGTATGACAGTGAAGCTTTAATAAGCAAACTTGCAATCAGTTTCTCTTTCATTCTAAACGTTTACATAATATCTGAACCAGTTAGGTAGTTTGTCTGCGTAATGATGAGTCATTAGCGTCTGTTGAGTAGTATCTTGTGTAGATAATGACTTTGATGAGCACGTTTAGTGAATAAGATGTTAGAAAAGAGGAAGTTTTAAATTTTATGTGTAAAACATCCGTTGTGATCTTGATAGGATTAGACAGCAGAATTTAACTTTATTTTTGTTGAAAATTCGTGGATGTTAGTGCATTTTGACACTATCGCCGCCTAAAAAATGATGCGGGGAATAATGCTAAAGATTTCTTTTCGAATTACTTCTACATCATATGACACTGGAATTGAAATTTTCACAAATTCTATTATTTTGCGAAACTCGTATTAAATGATACTTTTCTGTTTTTCCATTTTTAACACTGAATGTTTTGTTACATCGCTACGGTTTTGTAAAATACGTCACACATTTCTTATAACATTAACAATTTTCTGTTTCTTTAATTGCGATGAACAGTATAAGAGGACATTTTTAAATCAGCTGACCTCTTGAAGTTTTTGCACGCGATAAACTGTTGTGTACTTAAGCCGAAAAGATCCCACCGAAGATAAGACGACCACATACAGGGAGCTTCCGTTGCCCTCTCTGCCACAGTGCGGCATTTGTGATGAAACGAATAATTATTTCACTTTGTCAATAGAGTTGAGGAAGATAAAACTCACGGAGTGGCAGCTCTTCCCATAAGTAAAGGATTTAGATAAACAGTAGCATATCTGTTTTCTCGTCGAAGGACTCTTCCATAGGGCAGTGCGTAAGTGACCTCCTGACCTGTACCAGCGGCTGCCTGTGCGCGCGCTCGTCTCCCGGCCATTTCTTCAGATAAACGACAATAATAGCATGAGCTTTCAGTACTTCTAATAGAGGCTCTATTAAATTTTAAGAAGTAGGAGTGTGTGTGGAATTTTCCTATTTTTTTAAGAAAGGTATTTCTGGACTTCGGGTGTTTCACACCGAGTGACTCAGTTTGTAAAGACATTATTTTTTGTTTGTCGCTTCTTGTATGCTCTATGTGAGAACATCGATTATTTTGTGACATATGTGCAGAATTCTTTTACTGAGACTCAATCAGAACATATATGTCAGAGCATAGTTAGGCGGATTTTTATGTTGCCAGTAACGTATGGACAAAGCTTTCTCATGTAGCTTGTTCCATAGATATACTGATATAATCATTGAAGTATTTGCTAAATTTTGACTATCAGTCCAGTTGTAAATAAAATTTCGGTGGGTTAGCTCAGGTAAGTTGAGAGGGTACGATCGAGTGAGACTTATTAAATGCATTATTTTTACACTAGCTTAGTGTATTTTATAGTATTTCTTAAAACTAATATTCCCTACTCCATTAACATGCATTCATGTTGGATGTAGATCTAAATTTAGATGTTTTACTCAAGCGGAAACGTAAGGGTACCCGCAACGTATGAATTGTTTTCTACTTTTAGCATTGCTTACTTTCTGTAACATTCAACCGCGTACAAAAAATTCTTTACAGAATTATTTTTTACCCGATGAAAACAACTGACCTTGTAAAGCGTAACGAACAAGCATGTACTAACGAGAGGTCGCAACGCGAAATAAAATTTCATCAGCATGATGAGTCTTGTGATCACACGTTCGCCGGTACACGGTGGAAAAGACGATTTTTAAAAGAGTAAGAGTGTTTACATTTGCAGATTTTTCTTCCGAGGAAGAAATTGTTATCGACTGTTATTGTGTAGCGTTACTTCCTAGGAACGAGTAATATTTTGCATCATATGTTGAGGTTGGGTTGTTTTACCTCTGAGCGGCACTTTTTTGCACACCAAGGGCTAAATGTCCAGGTCACATGGACCCCGAAGGCTCAGAGAAGGTTGGGGGAGGGGACCCACTGGAACAGCTGTTGGGAGACAGATGGTAGTCTCCCGTCAAGGCCATCCAGCGTGTTCTTTAACGTGCACAGGGTATGGCTCTCCCGCACACGGGGCCACGGCTTAACGTCCCATCCGACGGACGGCGGCCTTTCCAAGTCCATCGGTGTCCCCTACTGACCATGGGCAGGGCGGGAATTTTGCGGAGATAAATCTCAACACTGACCCAGCTGGGACTCGAACCTGGGAACTACAGATTACGAGCCTGGCGCGCTACCGACTGAGCCACCCCCGCCCCCATATGTTGAGGATACAGCAGCAATAAGTATTAGGAATAAAAAGTTTTAAACCATGTCGCGTAACGGATATACTTACGGAGAGTAATTATTTTATATTTTTACTCATTTCTTTTTCAAAGTTTCAATTTTTGTCACAAGTGCAAGAAATATTTAAAATTCAAATTATCCTGAGTCAGAAGCCCGCCTGAAGTAGGCCGGATTATTCTTTATATTTAAAAAGCTGTTCTTCTGCAACCCTTCTGACAAAAGGGCAGATTGTTGCTGTGAGTAGAATCTCTGTTAACCAGGACCAGATGTAGAAAAAAAATCGAGGGGGGGGGGGCAAAACGCAATCGAACTGAAAATATGTAAAAGTGGGAGGCAAGATACTTCATTTCCAATGCAATAAAACATTTCTACTACGTTTTACGGGTTTTAAAAAAATTCTTGAAAAATGCATAAAATAAAAATAAGTTCAATAATTTTTTTCCTCCTTTACTCTACTCGCATTCTGAAAAGGGGGAGGGATATGGTCCCCTTACCCCCCACCCTAGGTCCGACCCTGCATCTGTTAAATTATCTCTTGACACTCTACCAGCGAAATTTCAAATTTCTACCTAAACAGATCAGTTGCAACATTAATTAAAAGTTTCGCCTTTTCGTATTTAGTTCCCTCTAACGATGTAATTCAAACCTATCTAACGAATTGTATTTCATTAGTACCAAGCAAACAAAAAAAATACCAATATCTCTTACAACAAAACGCTTGTGTTTCCCGACCTACTTTTAAACAGAGTTGGGTTGTTTTACCTCTGAGCGGCACTTTTTTGCACACCATGGGCTAAATGGCCAGGTCACATGGATCCCGAAGGCTCAGAGAAGGTTGGGGGAGGGGACCCACTGGAACAGCTGTTGGGAGACAGATGGTAGCTTCCCGTCAAGGCCATCCAGCGTGTTCTTTAACGTGCACAGGGTATGGCTCTCCCGCACACGGGGCCACGGCTTAACGTCCCATCCGACGGACGGCGGCTTTTCCAAGCCCATCGGTGTCCCCTACTTTTAAACAGATATTGCCTTACTTTTAGACAGATATTGTAAGCGATGTAGTTATGCTGAAAATCAAAATTTCTAGCAGAAATACATTGTTTGCAATATCTGTTTAAAAGTTAGAAATTTTCAACTTTTGCATTGTTAGAGGGCGAACTATAAATATTTCGCGATTTGTAAAAGTACGAATTGTAATTTTCTTCAATACCTATCCAATTAAAAAAAAACGAAATTTCAGTTTCTTTAAGCAAAAAAACCTCCCGGCGTAAATGATGACCTCATTGTCGCCCATGCAAACCTCGCGACATTCTGCCACCAAAATGTCTAACATAATTACATTGTTTGCAATATTCATTTAAAAATTTTGCAATTTTCAACCTTTTCCACCGTTAGGAGGCGCAGTATAAACTTTTGGGAGATTCGGAAAGTGCGAATCTTAAACTTTCATCAATGCTATCCAATATAAAAAGCTTTTTTTTTTCTTTAAAAACAAAACTGTTGGATGTCTACAGACGGACGGACAAACAAACAGACAGAGACAGAGAAAGACGGAAAAAAACAGACAGACTGACGAACGACAAAGAGAAAACATTATCTCGCTTTTTTTTTGTAAGCGAGATAAAAAGCGCCTTTTTAGATCCCACTTTTATTTTAAACGACTGAATTAAAAGCATTAAATTTCACTCACCTTGGAGCAAGTAACGCTTTTATTCCTGATGGCCGAATGGCTAGTACGCTTCATTACTGATGAAAGGATCCCGAGCCACTGAGTCAGTCAGTCAGTCAAAAAGAAAATCTCTAGACTACCGGAAACTCGGGGCTTTTCGTTCCTCTCTTCCAGAGCGTCAAGAATGGAGCAATTGCCTAAAAGCAAGACCTCACTTTAGTTCAAAGTTCCTTTAAATTCTTTCAAAAAGATCACAATTATGTAGAAATTTCGAAGCTTCTTGAAAGCAAAATCTTCTTAAAGACGGTTCTTCTTGGCCAAATAGACTTTTAAGACTCAATTCAGTAACATTATTTCTTTTTAGACTGTTTATTAATTCCCTCCTTCGATTTTCATATTCTTTACAATTAAGAAGCACATGTGATACTGTTTCTTTCACATTGCACAGTTTGGAGAATTTATTTTTTCATTTCGAATAAATAATCCGTTTAATAAAGTTGAGTCCGTTCTGAGACTGGTGATACAGATAATATTCCTTCTGGTCAAACCAAAGTTTCGAAAGGGAGAAATCTCATTCTAAATCATGCTTCGATGATTGAATCTCCCAGATGTTAATACCTCAAAATGATATTGAAATGTTTCGTTTAATTTTTTCTTGATTATACTACAATGATCTTATTTATACTACAATGGATCCCCACAGGTGCAGGGATCCATTGTAGTATAAATTCTGCACCATTTTTCATGATGATTGCTGAGGATTTTAATATGCTGTATCTAGCAATAATAGAATACGAAAAATTCTATTATTGCTAGATCGGCAGGGGTCACCTTCAAGAAAATGTAAAGAGGAACTGCTGTCTGTTAATAAAACTATTTTTTGGTGTGACTGTTTAATGCACCATTTAAGTGCCAAGTCAATGGCGTACAATTCCGAGGTGAGAACTTCTGTTACGTTTTGAAGTCGCACTGCCTCAAAATGCGAGACTTCGGGAACACCAAAAGCAGCAGCCGCTCTTCCCAACCCCCTCTCAAAAGATCCGTCCGTGAAGATCTTCACATGATCTTTATAGTGATTGAAAACGAATTCTTAAGCAAATATGTTTTGAGCCGCAATATCCATATCTTTTTTAGTGGAGAAACCAGGGATGGAAAATGAGCAATTTGGACTTGAAAAGGTCCAAGGAGGGTTCTTTAGATATTGAATCAACCCTGTGTTCTTGCAAAACTACTAATTTAAAGAGAGGGTGACTCCGAATTGAAGTTTTAACATGGCTTTTTTTCCTAGATCTAAGTAAGACCTTGTCTGTGACAGGATCATATTCCAATTTAAGTATCATTCGAGTAAAGTGTGAAAATAATATATGCGGTCTTCTTACAGAGAGAGGTGGAATATTTGTCTCAGCGTTAAACGATATAGTTGGACACATCTGCAATTGTCCCAGGCAGATTCTCAGATCCCTATTCTGGATTCTCTCAAGTTTTTTGACAAGGGCTGGACTCGCGCTTTCCAATAAGAATCCACCATATTCTAAATGGGATCTCAGCATAGATTTACAGAGATGCAACATCTGATCTGTCAAGGCTCCTCCTTTACTTGAGCCAATGCACTTGAGGATATTGAGGAATGATTCAGAAGAGGAAACAAGCTGTTGAACATAAGGGTTCCATCTCAACTCCGAATCTAGTAAGACTCCCAGATTGCGATGTTGTTTTACGACTTGCAAAGGACTTTTCAAATAGTTGAAATGAGCAAAAAATGCGTAAAATTTTCGGGTGGTAAATTATCAAACGAAAAAATCATTTTTCTTTTTTTAGTCAAATTGCAAAACATTTTAGACTCCAATTCCAGTAAAAGGGTTAAATAAAAGAAAACATGCATTTTTCTTTGCTCTATTTGTTTAATTTTCATTCTGATTTAATTCAGATTAAACGTTTCCAGTGAGCCATGTGAGGCAAACATATCACGTAAAAGAACGACGGAAGCTTAAGTGAAGAATTCACGAGAATTCAACCCTTTACAGGGAATTTTGGTCTTACACACGCGTACTTAGTTTTTTTATCTGTAATTCAAATTTCTAAAACAGACTCAAACGCAAATAATTATACTTACTTTATCTGGAGTCGTCATCATCATCGTCACCACCACCACCACCACCACCACCACCACCACCACCACCACCACCACCACCACCACCACCACCACCACCATCATCATCATCACCACCACCACCACCACCACCACCACCACCACCACCACCACCACCACCACCACCACCATCATCATCATCATCATCATCATCATCATCATCATCATCATCATCATCATCATCATCATCATCATCATCATTCTCAAGCAGCCATGGGCTACGGAGGTCCAACCAGACCGTGCAATTTAGTTCTCCAAGCAAGTCTATCCTGAGCTACATCTACTGCATCTGGCCACTGCACACCAATTCTTACAAGGTCTTGTTTGACATTGTCTGCCCACCGCACACTAGGTCTCCCCTTCTTTCTGAGGCCTTTAGGCACACTGTTCATAACCCTATTCGTCAATCTATAATTATCCATACTGTCAACATGGCCAAACTATAACGGAGTCTTTCTCTGCACAATATGCTGCTTAAAGGAGGTTGCAAACTCCTTTGCTTAACCTCATCATTAGCTACAAAGGTGAACCACCTAATGCCCAAGATACTGCGTAAGCATCTCGAATCAAAAGCATCTAGATTCCTGTTATCTTGTTTACAAAGTGTCCAAGTTTCACTACCATAACTAACCCTAGAAAGAACCAAACTATTATACAGTCTAATTTTAGTCTTCAGGTGTATACGCCTATTTCTCCACAATCTCCATAGATTCTTAAAAGTCCCGGCAGCAATCCCTATTCGTCTGTTAATCTCATGCCGCACATCACCAGTATCTGTTACATAGCTCCCAAGATAATTAGACTGTGATACCTGATCAAGACTGCAACCATTCATATTAACTGAATCACAGCCTGCCTGACCAATTTTCATCACTTTAGTTTTCTCTCTGTTTATAACCAAACCTACTCTACTACCAGTTTCATCAACAGCTCGAATGAAAGAGTTCATCTCATCAACATCATTTGCCGAAAGGGCTAAATCATCAGCATAATCTAAATCAGAAATTTTCGTATCTCCAGCCCATTTAAGGCCAAAATCTTTCCCTTGAAGTGAATTTCGCATAACATAATCAATAACCAAGCTAAAGAGAAAAGGAGACAAACTGCACCCTTGTCGAACACCAGAAGTAATGCTAAACCAATTGCTACAAGCCTCACCAACTCTCACACACGACTCAGTGTTATTATAGAGAGCTTTCATAATGTTAACTAACTTGTCTGGTATACCATATGATCTCACAATCAACCACAAATTATGACGATCAACAGAGTCGGAAGCCTTTTTGAAATCAACAAAGCTAGCAACCAAAGCTTTCTGAAACTCTAAACATTTCTCAAGAATCTGCCTAAGTGAAAATATCTGATCCACCCATCCCCTACCACTTCTGAATCCACATTGCTCATCACGCAATTGCCTGTCAACCAGATTCTTAATTCTATTAAGCACAATCATGGAAAGAACGTTACCTGGAACAGAGAGTAGGCTGATACCCTTATAGTTATTACAAGAAGAACTTTTTTGAAAATAGGGATAACAATAGCACTGGTAAAATCCTTAGGAACCATGCCTTTATCATAAAAGATATTCAGAATTTCAGTCATCCAAGTGGTAACCGAAACATTCCCAGCTCTAAGCATTTCGGTAGTAATTTCATCTACCCCTGGGGATTTATGTAGTTTAAGTTTAGAAACAGCCAAAATAACTTCAGATTGTGTTATAGGGCCAACATTAAAGCCACCAATGCATCTATCATCACTGCAAACTATGGGAGTAGAACTAACTACATTGTTTAGAACATTACTGAAATGCTCAGCCCACCTAGCCATGAGAGAATCCTCCCCTTCTATAACCTTACCTTGTTTATCCTTCAATCCTTGTATGCCTGTCCGTTTTCTAAAACACAAAACATTAACTATCTGGTACAGCTCTCTGCTGTTGTGCTGTCTAACTGCTTCCTCGGCTTTCTTTCCGAAATATGCTCAAGTGCCTTATCACTCAGATAATTCTGTCTCTTCTGTTCCTTTTTTCTTAAAACAGTACTGTTAGTTTCCAAAAAAGCCTGTTTAAAACAGCCCCATTCTTCCTCAACTTCAGTAGTAAGCAAACCATGACTGTCATAATGAATAAGTAACCTATCATGGTAAGCTTTAGCTATAACAGGGTCTTTCAGAGCTTCAGTATTAAAGGTAAATTTTTTAAATTTAGCACAACCCTTTTTAAGTTTAAGTTGCAAGACACTTTTAACTAGGTAATGGTCAGATCCAATTTCATGTCCCCTAAGTGCCCTGGTATTCCTAACAGAACTGGCCCATTTGCTGTTAATTAATATATAATCAATCATATTTCTATGCATCCCATCAGGTGAAACCCATGTGTACTTATGTATGTCGCGGTGTTTGTAATAAGCGTTAGTAATTCTGAATCCATTGAGTTTACTTACCTGTAGGAGACATTGCCCATTGCCATTGCAGCTACCAATACCAAAAGGGCTTATTACTCCTCCCCAAAGGTCAGAGTCAGTACCAACTTTGGCATTAAAGTCACCTAGAATAAGGGTAATATCTCCTTTCTTGACAGAATTCAAAATATCCTGAAGTTGTTCATAAAACCTATCCTTCTCATCCTCATCGGCATCCTCAGTGGGGGCATAACAGCAGATAACATTCAAGTCTTTAATGCTTGTCTGAAATTTTGCTGTAAGAAACCTTTCATTAATGCACTCATATCCTAGAAGAGCATCACTAGCGTGTCTGCTGAGAAGCAGACCCACGCCTTGGTGATGCTTATTGTCGTCCCTGCCTGAAAAGAGAAATTTAAGATTATTTTTAAGAATCTGACCTTTATCTGTCCATCTGGTCTCTTGCAAGCCGAGAATATCTAAATTATAATGGTGGAATTCTTGTGTGAGGACACAAGAGGAAAAGCTCTGTGCAGAGTCCTCACATTCCAACTACCTATGGAGAGAAAATGGTTAGTGGGATGTTTAAAGAAACTATGTTTATTGAGAGAGGGAATGCCGACAATATCAAACAGCCCCCTATTCGCAGACATGGGGCAAAGACCCGTTCCCCCTGCACTAAATTAGGCTGAAGCCATCTATACTGGAAGACTTCCTCCAATGTAGAATTTGACGATGCCAATAGAAGCAAAGAGTTCAGGTGCCTGCGATGACCTCTGCTCAGGTTTATCCTCCAGCTGATAAACATACCCTGTGAATCTATTCACTTGGGGCTGTCAACCCACAAACAAACAGAAAACACAGCAGAAGATTTTCCCTCCACAGAAGCCCACCAGTGCAGCAAAATCAGGATCCATAATCAAGCTCAGAGCCATATATCTGTTCAGTCCAGTGGGTTTATATCGTCAACACCAGGACCCTGTGTAGTTGACCACTCCTCAGCAGGGTAGAAAAAAAAAGAAAAGTTGTCCAGTTATAAAAAAAAAAGAAAAGTTGTCCAGAAAAAGAAAAGATAGTTGTCCAGATCAGTAGGCCACACTAATCTGGCAGCCCTCCCCTTCCGTTCATTTCCACAAGAGAGCATCTCTTTTGAAACGTACTAACGGTCTGCACCAGGATAAGGCGGGGTCGAACATTAGGTGCTAGGCCTGACCGGTTCTATGTATCATCACAGGGGATTGGTGCATAGCTCTCCTTCCAGTGACTACCTAGCTACCATTTACAGACCTATCTGGAGTACAATATTCAAATTTTGCCCTGAAATTTTTCAAGTTTTACATTTAATTTCTCTTATTGAGATTGGACTTAATGGAAATAGCTACTTTCAGATTTATTTCAACTTCTAGACGATGTTTTACCCAGAAAAAAAATGAACTACATTATTTCAAAAAAAAAAGATCAAACTCAGTGCACGAATCCTAGTTTTAGGGAAGAGAGGATATAAAATGGTGACGGAAATGAAAAATATCGGAGCAATTATTTTATTTAACTCTAATAAGGATCCCATCAGACCTCTGTAGCAAGCAGCTTATTGAGGGGTACTTATTTAATTATTTATTTATTATTTTGAAGTTCAAAAGTACGCGTAATAGAATAACAAACAAGACAAAAATAAATCATTTTACACCAAATTTCACAAAATCTTAATCTTAGTTTTTCGCCATCCTACAATTTCGAAGATGGGAGACTTGCACCATCCCCCAAAAAGACTAAGACGAACTCAAAAACGAAGACAAAATAACGAACTGACAAAGCAGAATTTTGATCTCGTATATTTCTAAATTTATGTCCAATGAACGTTTTTGGCTATTCTGAATTTTCTGCTTATGTAGTGCAATAAACGTCTTTATAAAAAAATGTATATATATTTCCAACTTTGATTTGCGAAAGACTGCAAAAGTAAAATTCAGGACAGTATAAAATCATTTGGTGTTTTTCAAAAATCTCGTGAAATCTCAGTAAATAATCTAACATAAAAATGTAGTCTCCAAAGGTTGTAATTCTTCATATTGAAGTTTTCGCTTGGACAGTGTCATAAAAAATGCAGTGAGAACCACAAATAAAGAGGGGAAAATATTTCATATAATAGAACAGATTCTGATCATAGTTTTGCAAAACATTCTTCCTATTTTTGCAAAAAGAGCACAAAAATAAATCTACTGAAAGAAATCAGAAAAGTCTGAGTATTTACCTATGTGCTGCTTTGTAGTTCTAGTCGTCTGGCTCTATATGAGTTATCCTCTATAAAGTTGACTGACTGTCACTTCACGATATGGGATAAAAATCAGCTATCTGAAATGAAAGTTTTTTTTATCCCATTTCACATGTGTCTTAAGAGTAAATGACCCACACGCACCATTCCCAACTCACCTCATAGTCTCTCATGCGCCATAAACAATAATTTCTGAGAGGAAAACGTACCCCATCAAGGAAAACATTTCCGGAAATTTGAAGTCTACCAATTACAAATATCATCATGCCATTTAAGATTAAAGGGAACCGCTATCGACAACCAAATGGAAAGTCTGCTGTGGACATCTTGTGGCAACGATCAGAGTTCTTCAGACAACATCGTGGTTGCATCCTGTCATAAAACTATCTGCTAAATCACTTTGCCATGTAGCAAACATTTCTCCTCATGTGTAAATGATTACAGAGGAGTAATTGTTACACATCTGGAATTTTTAATCCTGAAAGTCGACCGCTCTCTCTTCCCACTTCTTAATTTATTAAGACTGCCGTATTTGTTCTTCTGAAGTGTTAATCGCGTCCATCCTTCGTAGATGCTTTATGGCTCCATATCTCAGAACTTTCACTGGAATATTGTCTGGTGTTCTGGTGGTCCAATCCGCCCTGTTCAGGGATAAAACAATTTAAATTCAATTCTCAGGTATGAGATTTTTTAAAAAATTAATGCTAATAATATATGTTGAGGCTTTGTCAACTGTAGAGAAACATGAAGTAGCATTCGTAAAACACATCGCTAGTCAGATGACCTGAGAAATGGCAGTCGGGATTTAAAAAATTGCAAAAAGAGGAAAAGGAGGACTAAACTGATGTAAAACTTTTAATTAAATTGATAAATGGGAGAATAGGAACGAGCCACTAGACAGCTGCTGCCCAATTGTGTCGGTGATTAATATGGTGAAGGGTCAGAATATCAGAAGAGAGATAGAATGTGTTAAAGTGTTGTGATCAGGGAAGTGCCCCGATTTCTGCCCACTGAAGCCGCAATGAATTGTCCCTGTTTCTGGCTTTGCAAATGTGGTCACCACATGCCAGGAGCCTCGGAGATATCACGTGACGAAGGGAACAATGATGTTGCTGCATTCTATTACCGATCCGTTGTTATGGCATTTGATTAGCGACTGACCCAAATATTTTAATCTGCTTTCAATGGAGCATGATCTGCAATGAAAGGAAATAGCTCAATGCGAAAAATGTTTCTTGCATGCTGAAATCAAGTTGCTGCTCTTTCTGGTCAAAATGTTTCGAAAGGTTTTATGCTTTTAACCATAGCATGAGGATTAAGTTGTAATCTGATTAGTGTTTCCTTTTACAAATCATAATAATTTTAAAGAAGGAATTTTGAGAAATACATTTTATTTCAACAGTTAAAACTTAAATTTTCCCTAATTTTTTGAAGAAAATAATCAGACAGAAAGAGAAAAATTGGTGAACCAACGAATCTTACTCGTCGTGGCCGATTGGTTAGCCCCCTGGGCTGCTGATCTAAGGGACCTGGGTTCGAGCCCCGGGTAAGGCATGGATGTATGTGTCGTTTTTCTGCTGAGGTCCTGCCATCCTCACAGACCTTCTACTATGGCATATAAACTGACAGGCTCCTGTCAGACCTCTGTGGCAAGCAGCTGCTTGAGACGGTTTTTTATTATAATGTTACGGTTTTACACTCCTTTCTTCAAAAAGCGATTCCAGTGCCAATGAAGAACTTTATTGACATCAGGTTTCTTGAAAGATTTGACAGTTGCCTGACATTTCATTAACTCCTACGAACTTTAAACCTATTCACATATTTAGGAAAAATGTTTAATGAAGGACGTTTTGCGAAAGAGGAATCTCATTCGTGTATGTTGTCCTTCTACACCTTCGAACCATAAGACGAAAGGGAATTTTAGGCAGGAGTTTCTAAGAGGAAAAGTGACTCTTATGGTCCTGAAAATACGATAAATCATTTCATCAGCTCGTTTTGAAGAAAAAAAGCTACTATTGTTTTCTCTTTGTCGTCTGTCTCTCCAATTCAACATTTTCATTTCAGGAGCAAAATGGAAAATTCTTGTTTAGTTGGACATGTATTAAAAAACATTACAGCTATTTTTATTTTCTGAAGCTGCCATTAATTTTGAATTTCCATCGTTAGATGTCACTAAAACTGAAAATGACAAAACTTTAACTCTTTGGATTCCAATTTCATTCCCCTGTCTACCTCTGCCGGTCCAATTTATTTGAACCGTTTGCGGTCCTGCGTCGGGAAGAGTCTGACATTGCTGTCCAGTGCCAGACTTATCGCGACACTGGACCCGAACCAGGTGCGTAGCCATGGGGGGGAGGGGGGCTCCCCAAAGTAACTCGGAGTTGGTAAAATTCGAAGCGACTTCGTAAAATCTAGGTGAGTTGTGAAAATTTGTAATTTTTTTTGGAAAAGTAAGCGGAGTTTTCAAAATTGAGGCAAGTTGTCAAATCTAAGACAATTTGGAAAACGGCAAAATTTAGAGCAGTTGGCAAAATTCGAAGCCACTTAGAAAAATACAGGTGAGTTGGCAAAATTGGGACAACTTGGCAAAATTCGGAGTGACTTGGTAAAATATTGGGGAGTTGGCAAAATTCGGAGTGACTAGACAAAATTTTGGGGAGTTTGACAAAATTCGGAGTGATTTGGTCAAATCGTAGGGAGTTGGCAAAATTCAGGTGAGATATAAATATTAGGATTTTTTCTGTAAAATTATGACGAGTTGGCAAAACGTAGGGAGTTGGCAAAATCTAGGGACAGTTGGCAAAATTCGGAATGACTTGGCAAAATTCAGGTGAGATGTGAAAATTTGTATTTTTTTCTGTAATATTATGGCGAGTTGGCAAAATCTAGGGGCAGTTGGGAAAAACTAGGGGCAGTTGGCAAAATCTAGGGGCAGTTGGCAAAATCTAGGGGTAGTTGGAAAAACTAGGGGCAGTTGGCAAAATTCGGAGTGACTTGGCAGTTCATGGAGAGTTCACAAAATTCAGGTGAGATGTAAAAATTGCAATATTTTCTGTAAAAATATGGCGTGTTGGCAAAATCGAGTCAACTTCGCAATATCTAGGAGAGTTGGCAAAATTCAGAGTGGCTTTGCAAAAATCAGGTGTGATGTAAAATTGGGATTTTTTTTCTGTAAAATTGTGGCGAAATGGCAAAATTGAGGAAACTTGGCAAAATCTAGAGCAGTTGGCAAAATCTAGAGCAGTTGGCAAAATTTGAATCCACTTGGTAAAATACGGGCGATTTGTGAACATTGGGATTGTTTTTGTGAAATTAAGAAGAGTTGACAAAATCGAGAAAACTTGGCAAAATCTAGGGCAGTTGGCAAAACTGGAAACCACTTGGTAAAGTACAGGTGAGTTGTAAAAATTGGGATTGGTTTTGTGAAATTAAGGAGAGTTGGCAAAACCAAGAACTCTTGGCAAAATCTAGGGGAATTGGCAAAATTCGAAGCCACTTGATAAAATACAGGGGAGTTGTGAAAATTGTGCCTTTCTTGTGCAATTCAGGAGAGTTGATAAAATTCGAAGTGACTTGGCAAATTCAGGGAAGATGTAAAAATTGCGATTTTTTCTGGAAAATTACGGCGAGTTGGCAAAATCTAGAGTAGTTGACAAAATTCGAATCCACTTGGTAAAATATAGGCGATTTGTGATAATTGGGATTTGTTTTGTGAAATTAAGGAGTGTTGGACAAATTGAGGAAACTTAACGAAATGTAGGGCAGTTGGCAAAATTCGAATCCACTTGGAAAATACAGGTGAGTTGTGATAATTGGGATTGGGTTTGTGAAATTCGGGAGAGTTGACTGGAATTGAGAAAACTTGGCAAAAGTTTTGGGATTGGGAGTTTGAAAAGTTTGAAGTCATTTGGCAAATTTAGGAGAGATGTAAGGATTGGGATTAGTTTCGTGAAATTAAGGAGAGTTGGTCACATGAAGGGAAAATTCACACTGACTTGCTGAAATTCAAACGAGATGTAAATATTGGAATTATGAATTATGACTGTGAAATAATGGCTAGTTGGCAAAATTGTAAGTCAAATGGTAAAATGCACAGAAGATTTGTGAAAATTGTCTAATCGTCTCCCCCACGGAATGAAAACTGGTAAGTTTTGCTCAGTTGGCAAAATTGAATTTCGAGTTGGAAAATGTTTTGATTCCCCCCCCCCAACCATAGTCCTTCGCTACGCCCCTGACCCGAACAGAGAATAGAAAGGTTAGATTGAGTCTAGCAATGGACCTCAAATCTTTTAAGTAGTCTACTTATTGAAGAAGGTTGATATTTCGGTTGCAGCAAAAACTTGTTTCCTCCTCTCAAAGGTGATGAGGGGAGACAGGTTTTTGCTTTTTGAAAATGATAATTGCATATTCGCCGCAGGCGATTCAACTTTCGAGTTAAAAACGAAATTAGTTCAACGTATTGTGGTTGGGCATCGATTTTCAAATGAAACCTTTAAATGGTGGGAATAGGCTACTGTTGCCAACACGAGGCATTGCATCAGAAAGGAGGATACATACAGATGCAAACGGATGTGGATGACCGGAAAGGAGGGCACAAGAATTTTAGTGAAAAGGATTTCTGTAGCAATGACAACTAGTTCTGCTCTGTACGATGATGATTAATATGACGGTGTTGATTATTGTATTTTTTTATAATTCAATGTATATTGCGTTTGAAACACAGTGTATCATATTTAGAGTAGGTTCAATACTGTTACAGGGTTTCGGACATTTCCACCAAATAAGAATCAGAGCCGAAACTAAATCTCGTTCAGGGCTGATTAGGAACGAAATAATAAAGATGCTCCAGAAGAAATATTCTTCAAAAGGAAACAATAACAAATCTTAACATATTTATCTAAGTATGCAATTCTAGTATATTTTACTGGCTATATAACGAACTCGTCCCGTGGCCGAGTGGTCAGCGCGCTTGGCTACTGATCTAAGAGACCTGGGTTCGAGCCCCGGGTAAGGCATGGATGTTTGTGTTGTTTTTCTTCTGTAGTCCTGCCATCCTCTCAGACCTTCTGTTATAGCATATAAACTGACAAGCTCCTGTCAGACCTCTGTGACAAGCAGCTGCTTGAGGGGTATTTATTTATTATTACATTGTTTTAGAATTTAAAGTGAATTTGTAGGATAAAGGTTACAAAGCAAATATCGATCGACCAATTTGTAACAACGTTGGTGAGGAAGTGCCAGTAGACATGCTGAATTAATGCGGAAAATGTAACAGAAATTCCATCATCTTATCCTTTAAAATAGTCACAATGGTGTCAAACGCGATATCCCAGTTAGGACACAAATTGAGAGTTAATAAGGTAGTCTCTCACATCACTATAATAAGCCTGACAACAGTGTATGATGCTGTGTGTATGAAGTTATCGAAAACGGTATTAGGTATTTGTTTCCATTCACATTCAAGGGCCACTTGTAGATCGCGATGGATCCAAGGAGGGAAGTCGAGGGATGCAACACGAATTCGTAGAGCACCAAAGAATGCTTTATGGGATTGAAGTCAGAACACACGGCTGGTGGCGCTGACCACAAGGTATTGGTTGACCAGTATAGCTTTGGGGGTAAGCCATTATCGTCTTGCATTGCAAAATGAAATCGTTCTCTTGCATAAGGGTGTAAAAGATGTCTTTAACCTTTTTACATAAAACAACTCTTGTTGGTAGGTGTGTTTGATGTATGCGTAAATAGGAAGTGCTTGACCTATGTGTAGAAATCACGTAGAGATCTGTGCAACTATTCAATGAAATGTCTACTTAGTCCTTGACACTGCCGCCTTCATTGGTGTCTCTTTTGACAATTTTGATCGATGATGGCATGTCCCTTGTTCCTTCCAGATCAGTGTCTGTTTTTAGAGTCTCTGTTGGGCAAATCTGAATTCATTGGCAAAGATCACTAAGCGCCATTGATGCTCGGTGCAATCACGTTGCTCTCTGACTCAATTCATTGACTCCCTATTATGAGGCGAGACACAACGTACTAGTCAGGGAGCATAAAGACCGACTTCGTCTGACCTTCTCCTCAATATTGGGGTTTGAAACAAGGGTTTTAATAACCCCACGGAGGGGAGAACGCAATTGAGCCGATGTTTGTGTGATCATGTCTTCAAATTCTTAGTTCGAGATTCCTGCCCTCATATTCTCTTGTTACCCTTCAGTAGATACTTTGATGATCTTCTGGAAACATGATTTGCCTCTTGAAGACATTGCCATAGCCTATTCACTGCATAATCAGGAATATACGACTGATGGTGCTCACCACCAAGTATTAGCTGACCAGTATAGCTCGGAGAGGATAGAGTTGGCTGGAGTATATAGCTCTGAGAGGAACCATCTCGCAATCTGTACTCGTTCACCTTCAAACTTACCGGTAAATGTGTACGTTCCATTATGTAAGAGTAAATCACATTTCAGTGAATAGACACTCAACAGAATGTTAGTCATGTGACGAATGATGCAGCGATGGCTTATCAAGCATAACATTCATTTTCCTGTGGTCATCGTATTCGACTACTTTACATGTCTATTGCAGCATATTTCAGTTATCGCATTTGATCGACGAGGTTCTGAAGTATTTCGAAATATTAGACTATCTACTTTAAATTGCAAGTCAGTGTATAAAACGAAGTTGTTGAGAAGGTTTATGTTTTCGAAGTTATGAGTTGTAACTGAGTCCTACCTGACCGTACGAAACTAGGAAGCGAATTTGCTGCTGTTAACTTCTTTTTAGAGGAATTTCCACACTGACCACAGGAATCGCCAATTGCAAATTAAGAGTGATGTTTACAGCTCCTGTAAACATCACCTGTCGCTTTAATGTAATTAGTTACGAAATTTTGATTTTTCCTTAGCACTGTAAAACACAGTTTAGAATCAATAATAGAATAGACATTTAAAGTCTATTTTTTTTAAAATTGCAAGGGCTAGTGTACAATAATTCATCTTTATGAGGCCGGGATTAAGGGGGAAAGGTACACATATGATCAAAAGTATCCTAACACTCGCTCATCCACAATCTCCTAATAATAGGAAAGGAATCTCGTTGGTCCACCCTTTACTGCTATCATAGCCTCCACTCTGCGGGGAAGGCTTTTCACTACGATTCTAAAATAATCTACTCTCTGCGGGGAAGTATTTTGGTGCATTACTACGGGAATTGCCTGCCATTCTGCCACAATAGCAATAGTGAGGCCGGGCACTGATGTCGGGCGGTTCGATCTGGCTCTCAGTTGGCGTTTCAGTTCATCCCAAAGGTGTTCCATGGGGTTGAAATCAGGGAGAGCTCTGTGCAGGACAGTCAAGTTCTTCCACATCCATCTCATCAAACCATTTCTTCACGGTCCTCGATTTGTGAACGGGGCATTGTCATATTGGTAGAGGAAAGGGTCTTCACCGAACTGTTGTAATAAAGTTGGGAGTACAGAATTATCGAGAATGGCATTTTACTTCGCGGCGTTCAAAGTCCCGTTCACTGAAACTAGGAGGCCCAGAATATGATGCCTCCTCCATGGAAATTCACAGTTGGGACAACACTGTCAGACAGTAGCATTCACCTGGTATTCTCCAGACTCGTCCGTCGGACTGCCAAATGGTGTAGCATGATTCATCAATCACTCCAGAGAATGCTGTTCCACTGCTTTAGAGTCCTTTGGCGCCGCTTTACACCACTCCAACTGAGGCTTGGCTTCTAATGCACACAAGTCTAACATCAGACTTGTGTGCGTCTTCACAGCCATGGAAACCCATTTCCTGCAGCCCTTGATGAACTATTGTGGTGCTGACGTTGCTTCCTGGGGCATTTTGGAACTCGGTGATTGAGTGTTGCAACCGAGGACAGGCGATTTTGTCTCCACCACCCGCTTCAGCTCTGTTATTTTAGTGGCCTACCGGGTCGCGATTGCTCTATTGCTGCTCGTAGGCGTTTCTACTTCACAATAACATCACTTACAGTTGATCCGGGAGCTGCAGAAGGGCGAAATTTCCCCAACTGACTTATTGCTAAGGTGGCCTACTATGACCATGCCACATTGAAAGTCACTGAGCTCTGCCTTACGGCTCATTCTCCCGTTCATGCACGTCTATGAGGTTTGCCAGGCCACGTGCGTCTTTTTATACCTGTTTGCGCCATGGTTGTGGCGTATATGGGCGAATCCATTAATCAGAAGGGTATCCGGATATTTTTGATCAGATAGTGAATTATCGATTGTGAGATCAATTATCTACACCAGTTTTGATCTCAGTGGATTCACACATAGTCTTAATCTTATTCAAGGTGAAGGAAAAGTTCACATAGATTTTGATATCTCTATCTCTTTAAAACAATAATCGATCTGATTGTCTGTTTAGTCTAGAAGAAGAAAAATTCCCCTGGCTCCTAAAGTTGGAAGAATTTGTCTAAATTGCATCATTTCGCATATCTTTGCAATGGTAATTGGAAGCCTTGGTCCAAGCTGAAAATGTGTGGCCCTTCCTTTTTAATAAAGATTATTTTTAATTTTATTATAAATAAATTTGTTCAGATACACTCAAAATTGAAAGAAACGAACCAAAATATATCAGGATCCGATACTATAATCATTACTTATAAAGATGCTGAAATAACCTATTTATACAGTTTATTGAAAGAGGCAGGACTACGTCTCTCAATAAACCAAGTTTCTTTAAAATCCTACTAATCATTTTCTCTCCCTGGTACGTGGAACATGAGAACGTTACATAGAGATTATTCTCTTGATGTCCTCACGCAGAATTCCAGCGTTATAACTAGGTAAGGTACGTACCAAAGATTTAGTTTCGGCCTTGAGAGGGACTTCAATAGGGTTTCCCAATTACTAAAATATTCCACAAGACAGAAAAGATTAAAATGACATTGTTACGATAGATGAACATACTACAATGAAGTTGTGATTTCATTTATCATTTTGATGCTCGCATGTGCTTCAGCATGCGAATTACATCACCAACCACTTCGAGGGAACTTAAAAAAAAAGCAAGGAATGAGAGAGTTGTATTAAGAGGAATTAGAGTTTGAAGGGAAACGT
Source organism: Ryuthela nishihirai (assembly GCA_038380435.1). NCBI lineage: Eukaryota > Metazoa > Arthropoda > Arachnida > Araneae > Heptathelidae > Ryuthela > Ryuthela nishihirai. The sequence continues at coordinate 11,948,338 of JAWZYU010000021.1, read as the reverse complement.
AGTTTGTCTCTCTCCGTGCACTAAAGTATAAAAAAAGAAATGATTTTATTTGGTGTGTGCGCGGGAGGTTAAATAAATTTATTAGTGTTGATCCTATTAGCGAACTGGTAAGAAAAAGAAGGATGCTTAGTGCGCTTAAAGATGTGGCTGAGGAGGTTATATGTTAGTCGAACAAGCAAATCTGATCTCAACTTTTCTGTAGGAAGAATTTATCAATTGATGCATAGTTATATTTAGTTTGTTTAGGAATGGGTAAGGTTATTCTTTATAGATTTCAGGTTTGTTCACAGATATGATTGTTCCACTTATCGACTGTTGTAAAAGTCTTATATCATGCTTTGAGTACAGATAGCAAAAATTTATAGAGAAACAACTCTTTGTAAGAATAGTTATACAGTGCTAAGTTCTTCTGAAGATTTATTTTCATACTGATGAAGATTTGTGTTGGTTGAATTTAGCTTACATAAATGTTTTCATTCATACTTTTGTAATAAATTACATTATTTTAGAATTATTGTTACTAAATATTATTTTTGAACTCACACTCAATTTCCATCCGTAAAATTTAAAACAATATTTTCTATGGAATAACATTTTAGAGTTGGTTTTTTTTCAGTGTCGGACATAAAATATTGGACTAACTTAAGATTACACAAAGACGATAGTTTTGGTTTTCAAAGCAGGTAGACAAGACTGAGATTTCGTAACAAGACGACCTGATTTTCGGGGGTTGACAACCGGACTTTCGGTGCGGACGTCCCTGACCCGTCGTTGGATACATCCCTGACCTAGAAACTCTAGGCTTGAAAGAAACCAGATAGGCAAGTAAAGGTCAGATATTTAAAAAAAAACTTTAAATTTCTCTTTTCAGGCAGGTGAATGGAAAGCATCTCTAAGGTGTCCATTTGCTTCTCAACAGACCAGCCAGTGATGCCCTTCTACGATATGACTGCATTAATAAAAGATTTCTTACAGCAAAATTTAAAACAAAAGTTAAAGACTTGAATGTCATCTCTTGTTACATCTTCTCAAGAAAGGTAGGTTTTAGAGACAACTTCAGGATATTTTGAATTCTGTCAAGAAATCAGATATTTCTCTTGTGCTACGTGATTTCAATGTTAAGATGTACTGACTCTCATCTCTGGGCTGGGATATTAGATAACTTTAGCATTTGCAGTTTCAATGGCAATGGGAACGTCTCCTATAGGTAAGTGAACTTAACTGTTTGTGAATAACTAACATATACTACATACAACAGGACATTTATAAATATACATGGGTTTCACCTCATGGGTTGCTCAGGAATATGATAGACTATATTTTAATTAACAGCAAATGGGCTAGTTCAGTTAGGAATACCAGATCATACAGGGAAACCGAAATTAATTCTGACCATTACCTGGTCAAAAGTGTCTTGCAGCTGAAGCTAAAGAAATATTGTGCTAAGGTTAAGAAAATTAGTTTTACACTGAAGGTCTGAAAGATCCAGATATAGCCAAAGCATACCATGATAGGCTACTAAGTCATTATGACAATCGTGGTTTGCTTATTGCTGAAGTTGAGAAAGATTGGGAACAGTTTACACAGGCTTTTCTGGAAACCAACAGTACTCTTTTGGGTAAAAGGAACAGAGGAAACAAAATTATTTGAGTGATAAGGCTATGGAACTAATTTCTGAGAGAAGGAATTGCAGGATTAATATGAATCAACACCCTACTAGTCCTAACAGAAGGCATTACAATGAGCTTAATAAACATCTAAAGGATCAGTTAACAGCTGATAAATATCTTTGGCTTGATAGCTTGGCTGACAAAGCTGAGGAAGCAGTTAGACAGCACAACAGCAGGGATTGTACCAGATTGTTAATGTTTTGTGTGAGAAGAAACAGACAGGTACACAGGGAATGAGGGATAAACATGGTAAGGTGGTTGAAAGTGAGGATTATGTGATGGCTAAGTGGGCTGAGCATTTCAGAGAAGTTCTAAATGATGTGATTATTTCTACTCCCATTGTTTATAATAAGGGCAGATGCATTACTGACTTTAATGATGGCCCTATATCACATTCTGAAGTTGCTTTGGATATCTCTAAATTAAAACTGCATAAATCTCCAATGAAATGTTAGAGCTGGGAACACTTGTGTTGTCACATGGCTGACTGAAAATTTGAATATTTTTATGATAAAGGTGTTGTTCCTAAGAATGTATTAAAACTAATATTATTCCCATTTTTTAAAAAGGTGATAAAAATTCTTGTGATAATTATAGGGGAATTAGTTTATTTTCCATCGCAGTTAAAGTTCTCTGCACATGGTTGTACTCAAAAGAATTAAGATATTTGGTTGGTGGACAACTCCGTCATGAAGAGTGTGAATTCAGAAGTAATAAGGATGTATTGATCAAGTATTATCAGTTAGGCAGATTCTTGTAAAATGTTTAGAGTTTCAGAAACCTGTGGTTACTACCTTTATAGATTTCAAAACGTCTTTCGAATCTGTTGATCGTCATATATATGGTTGATCGTGAGATTTATGACATACCCGTTAGTCAACATATGAAAGCTCTCTATAATAACACTGAGTTGTGTGTGAGAGTTAGTAAGGCCTGTAGCAATTGTTTTAGCATTACTTCTGGTGTTCGACAAGGGTGCATTTTGTCTCCTTTTCTCTTTAGTTTGGTTATTGAATTCACTCCAAGGGAAAAGTTTTGGCCTTGAATGGTCTGGAGATTCGAAAATTTCTGATTTAGATTATGCTGATGATTTAGCCCTTTTGGCGAATGATAATGATGAGATGAATTCTTTCATTCGAGCTGTTGATGAAACTGGTACTAGAGTAGGTTTGGCTATAAACAGAGAGAAAACTAAAGTGATGAAAATTTGTCAGGCAGGCTGTGATTCAGTTAATCCGAATGATTGCAATCCTTAACAGGTGTCACAGTTTTAATTAGCTTGGAAGCTATGTAACAGATGCTGGTCATGTGCGGTATGAGATAAATAGAAGAATAGGGATTGCTGCCAGGACTTTTAAGAATCTATGAGAGTGTGGAAAAGATGGCATTGATCTATGGAGAGTGCGGTCCCTTTTTTGCACACCATGGGCTAAATGGCCAGGTCACAAGGATCCCGAAGGTTCAGAGAAGGTTATCCATTGGAACAGCTGTTGGGAGACAGACGGTAACTTTCCGTCAAGGCCATCCAGCGTGTTCTTTAACGTGCATAGGGTATGTCTCTCCCGCCTAAGCGATAACACAGCAGGCTACAGCTTAACGTCCCATCCGACGGACAGCGGCCTTTCCAAGCCCATCGGTATCCCCTACTGACCGTGGGCAGGGCGGGAAATTTTGCGGAGATAAATCTCAACGCTGACCCAGCTGGGACTCGAACCTGGGAACTACAGATTACGAGCTTGGCGTGCTACTGACTGAGCCACCCCCGCCCCGGAGATGTAGTCATTTGTGCGATAATAGTTTCTAGATTATATCTGGAATTCTGGAATTCCTTCATCTCTTTAACCAATTTGTGCAAAACAATATTAATGAAATATTGGTCATTTATAGACATTTTTTCAGATAAGATGTCCACGGCTACCACTCCTTGGGGAATGAAAAAAAAAATGCGAGCATCTTCTTCTTCGAGGGAAAGTCTTTTCGGAGGATTTGGGGACACAGTTCATCTTCCGCAACAGAAAAATAGCTGACGATCCTTTGGGGAATTGTATAGTAATAAAACCACGTCTCATCACCGTTGACAATGTCTATTAATTGTTTGGGGCACTAGGTTCAGACATTGCCAGCAGCTCCTTGCACGAGTCGACTCTAGCTCTTTTTTGCTGTTCTATGTTTGTGGTTTACCCATTTGGCAGAAATCTTTCGGAACTTTCAATGTTAATGAATAATTGTTTGCACACTACCAATCTGTACACTGACATCTAAACTTGTTATCTGAACGGTGATGTGTCGGTTTTTTTTTTCCGAACGTGGGTTCTCTTGTTCACGGCCTCCTTCGGTCTTCCTGCACGAGAGATATCTTCAAAAATCTGCTGTCCTCTGAATTTGCGCACCTATCCTACAACTGTGTCCTATAAACAGGCATCATCCTCATGCACTTGTGATAAATCGCGGCCAGAGAGAAATGATACTGCCATTGTTTGTAACACGCGATGACAATTTAGGCAAGCTTTCAAACAAATCGTAGCTCGTCAACTTCAGAGGAATGAGTGCAAATGTTCAGATACCTGTCAAGTACATTTTTATCGCCTTCCGTAATGTTTTATGCGTGAAGAAACGGACAGCTATACAGGGTTGAAGGATAAACAAGGTAAGATTATTGAAGGTGAGGATTGTCATTGTGAAATGGGCTAAGCATTTCAGTGATGTTCTAAACAATGTGGTTAGTTCTGCTCCCATTGTTTGTAATGATGATAGCTGCATTACTGGCTTTAATGTTGGCCCTAAAACACAGTCTGAAGTTATTTTGGCTATTTCTAAACTTAAACTATATAAATCCACAGGGGTAGATGAAATTACTACTGAAATGCCTAGAGAGGGAAATGTTTCTCTTACCACATGGCTGACAGAAATGTTGAATATCTTTTACGGTAAAGGCATGGTTCCTAAGGATTTTACTAGAGCTATTGTTATCCCTATTTTCAAAAAAGATGATCGCAGTTCTTGTGATAACTATAGGGGTAGCAGCCTACTTTCTGTTCCAGGTAAAGTTCTTTGCATGATTGTGCTTAATAGAATTAAGAATCTAGTTGACAGGCAATTAAGTGATGAGCAATGTGGATTCAGAAGTGGTAGGGATGTGTAGATCAGATTTTTTCGCTTCGGCAGATTCTTGAGAAATGTTTATACTTACAGAAATCTTTGGTTATTTGTCTGTTGATTTCAAAAAAGAGTTTCGATTCTGTTGATCGTCATAATTTGTGGTTGATTGTACGATCGTATGGCATACCAGACAAGTTAGTTAATATAATGAAAGCTCTCTATAATAACATTGAGTCATGTGTGAGAGTTAGTAAAACTTGTAGCAATTGGTTTAGCATTGCCTCCGGTGTTTGAGAAGGGTGCATTTTGTCTCCTTTCCTCTTTAGTTTGGTTATTGATTATGTTATGCGAAATTCACTGCAAGGGAAAGATTTTGGCCTTAAATGGTCTGGAGATACCAAACTTTCTGATTTAGATTATGCTGATGATTTGGCCTTTCTGGCAAATGATGTTAATGAGATTAACTCTTTCATTAAACCTGTTGATGAGACTGGTCGTAGAGTAGGTTTAGTGGTTGTTTGTCACAAAACTAAAGTTGGTTATCATGAAACTAAAGTTGAAATAATTTATGTTTATCATAAAACTAAAGTTGGTTTGGTCATGTTGCCCGTATATATAACTATAAATTTGCGAATTAAAATTTACGAATATTGCAGTTATGAACAGTGCCCCCAAATACCTCAGAAAGAGGAGGAGACCTAGGATGAGGTGAGCAGAACAACGCCAAATAGGACGTTGTTAGAATTGTTTTAGTGGCCAGATGCAGCAGCTGTATCTTAGGACGGATGTGTTTGGAGAACTAAGTTGCGCAATCTGGTAAGATCTCGGTAGCCCATATGTGTTTGATGATAATAACGTTAATTAACGTAAATTTTCAAAAAAAAAAAAAAGAAATGTGGTAATACCAGAAATTCCTTGTTTAAGACAATTTAAATCTTACCCAATATAAGTTGAGGTACTTTTTTTTCTCTTACCCAATAATGAGAGTTATCTTTTTTTTTTCTTGAGAAATATAAAAAGTGATTATACTACTATAATAACACCATCTAATGCTCTTAGCTGGATAAATATAATCTCATTATACTCGCTGTCTGAAGTTTTAAAATGTATACGTATGCCCATGGCCTGCAGAGTCTGATGACTTTGTATCTTGTGGATTACTCCATAGTAGCTTTCTTTGGAATGCTGGAGTGGTGTTGATGGGCTTTGTTTGTTGGGATGGTGCATCCGGTATCTTCTGGGAGCTTTAGGAAGAATGGAGTATAATGCTTGCATTTTTAACTTTCTCTGAACCAACTTGCAATTTAGTTCTCCAAGCAAGTCTATCCTGAGCTACATCTACTGCATCTGGCCACTGCACACCAATTCTAACAAGGTCCTGTTTGACATTGTCTGCCCACCGCATCCTAGGTCTCCCCTTCTTTCTGAGGCCTTTAGGCACACTGTTCATAACCCTATTCGCCAATCTATAATTATTCATACGGGCAACATGGTGAAACCAACGGAGTCTCTCTCTGCACAATATGCTGCTTAAAGGAGGTTGCAAACTCCTTTGCCTAATCTCATCATTAGTTACAAAGTTGAACCACCTAATGCCCAAGATACTGCGTAAGCATCTGGAATCAAAAGCATCTAGTTTCCTGTTATCTTGTTTACAAAGTGTCCAAGTTTCACTACCATAACTAACCCTAGAAAGAACCAAACTATTATACAGTCTAATTTTAGTCTTTAGGTGTATACGCCTATTTCTCCACACTCTCCATAGGTTCTTAAAAGTCCCGGCAGCAATCCCTATTCGTCTGCACGGTCTGGTTGGACCTCCGTAGCCCATGGCTGCTTGAGGATGATGATGATGATGATGATGATGAACCAACTTTTGGCTGTTGAGAGGTAAACAAGGTTAAGGTTTTTTTTTCTATTTTTAATTTTTGACTGTTTTCATTTGATATCTTTTTTACTATACCAATATGCTGAGTATCATTAAACTATGACTACGTATCCCTTGTTTTGTCCATGGGGCTCTAGTTTCGATGTCCTATAACTTTTAAAATAAACGTTTTATGGGAAAATGCGATAAGGGTAAATTAAAGTTTTAAATCACTTCTATCTAAATATCCATTTTCAATAATATTCCTTCAGTATTTAAAGAATTATGGATGTTTGAACAATTAATAAAAGCAGTGCTAGACATCCGAAGTTAATTGAAACTGAAATAGGAAATATTATTTCAAACCAGTTCATATGCAATTGCATATTTTAAAGTGTGTGCAAATTATTCCTTAACTATTCTTAAAATATTCTTTTGATAAATTTCTTAGAACAACTGATTGCTTCTTTGAAAGGTTTAAACTTCAATACCTGCTTAAATGCTATGAGATTAATGTGAAAAATCTAGATTTAGATCACATCTTTAAATTATTCTCTGCCACATTTTCTCACAAATCATGAAAACTGATTTTAGAAGTTATAGAGCTTCGAAGTCAGCGTCCATTTGACATAACATGAGGTGGTCATGTTACCTCAATGTGACGCTAATTTCGAGCAATTGCACTGACTGCAATGATTATTCAGAGTATGCCTTTTCTAATGGCCTAGATCTAGTGAATACATGAATATTGTTTTGGGTTTTGGGAGAGGACCAAATGATCAGATCGAAGCAGAACGAATTTAAACGCAAGTAGTGAGAGAATGAGAGTTCTGGCACATTGTTAAAGTATAGGGTTGGGTTGGGTTGTTTTACCTCTGAGCGGCACTTTTTTGCACACCATGGGCTAAATGGCCAGGTCACATGGACCCCGAAGGCTCAGAGAAGGTTGGGGGAGGGGACCCACTGGAACAGCTGTTGGGAGACAGATGGTAGCCTCCCGTCAAGGCCATCCAGCGTGTTCTTTAACGTGCACAGGGTATGGCTCTCCCACACACGGGGCCACGGCTTAACGTCCCATCCGACGGACGGCGGCCTTTCCAAGCCCATCGGTGTCCCCTACTGACCGTGGGCAGGGCGGGGAATTTTGCGGAGATAAATCTCAACGCTGACCCAGCTGGGACTCGAATCTGGGAACTACAGATTACGAGCCTGGCGCGCTACCGACTGAGCCACCCCCGCCCCATAAAGTATAGGGAAACCCATGTTAACTTAGGGGGGAGATTTTGGGGGACGATGTGTTAAACTAATTTTCAGACAGTGGTGCGTGTGAAAGAGATAAAATGATGGGATTTGTTGAGAAAATGTTGTAGTTATCATACACTTCACTGGATTATTGGGCTATTGAGTGGTAAAAGCCAGGTAAATCGAAGAAGTCAACAAAGCCAGACAGTTTTGGGAAATTAGTTTGAAAAATATGGCAATTCAAAATCAACATGTAAAGTGACGTTTTCGGGGGCTGGGAGAGACAAATATGATGGAAAGATAAACTTTGAAGTGATATCTGTGAATGGATGGATTTTCTTTGCTCTAGTGAGGATGAGAGGGTATGAGATGAAGCCAATTTCGAAAAAAATTTCAAGTAATGAAATTATGGTGAAATCGTGAAACAAACAGGATAAAAATTGTAAATTTAAGCATAACAGGCCAATGTTGAAATATTGTCCAAAGCGCTAATTTTTTTTAATTTTTTTTTTGTGGGCCGCTTAGTCCCAAGTTTAAATCCCAGAGATGTTAAAATAAAAAAAAATATTGGCTAAAAATTCTTGAAATAAAGGGGCGGAATAAATAAATTTTGATTTTTTTAACATCACTCTTATAATATATTTCTGTAATGCTTCCGATCTCCTCAGTTGCATTTTACTTGTACCTCCCCATATTGGAAGGGCATAATTGAAGTAAGACTGTAACATGAAAAGTAACACATCTCTTAATATGTAAAATCTATTTATTGCTAATTTCAGCTTCTTTATAATGCAATTTATATGACTTTCCCTTGTTAGTTGATTGTCAAAAAATACATACATACAAAAACCTCATGCAGCCATTGGCTACGGAGGTCCAATCAGGAACTACTGCTGCTGCATTTGGCTACTCTAGGCCAATTCTAGCAAGGTCCTGTTTGACATTGCCTGCCCATCGCTTCCTAGGTCTCCCATTTTTCTGAAACCCTTAGGCCCACTGTTCATAATCCTGTTTGTCAATCTGCAACTATGCATACGAGCAACATGGACAAACCAATGCAATCTGGTTACAAAGGGTCCATATTTCGCTACCATAACTAACTTTAGAAAGAACCAAACTATTATACAGCCTAATTTTAGTCTTTAGGTGTGTACGCCTATTTTTTCACACTCTCCATAGATTCCTAAAAGTCCCAGCGGCAATCCCTACTCTTCTATTTATCTCATGCCACACATCACTAGTGTCTGTTACATAGCTCCCAAGATAATTAAACTGAGACACTTGCTCAATAGTACAGCCATTCAAAGCTACCTGAAGCACCATCTGCCTGATCAATTTGCATCACTTTAGTTTTTCCTTTGCTTATCACCAAACCTACTCTATTACCATTCTCATGAACAACCCTAATGAAAGAATTCATCTCAACATCAGTAGCCAAAAGAGCCGAATCAGCTGCATAATCTAAATCAGAAATTTTGAAATCTCTAGAGCATTTAAAGCCAAAATCTATCCCTTGCAAAGAATTTCACATAACATAATCAATAACCAAACAAAACCGAAAAGGACACAAAATGCACCCTTGTCTAATTCCACTAGCGATGCTAAACCAATTGCTACAAGCCATACCAACTCTCACGCACGACTCAGTGTTATTATAGAGAGCTCTCATTACACTAACTAACTTATCAGGTATTCCATATGATCTAACAATCAACCACAAATTATGCCGATCAACAGAGTCAAAAGCCTTTTGAACTCTCTAAAGTTAGCAATCACAGGTTTCTGAAACTCGAAACATTTCTTAAGAATCTGCCTAAATAAAAATATTTCATCAATACAAGTAGTAGTCTCCGCACTTCTGGGGCAAACGACCTTTAGACCCCTGAGCCGCAGAAAGTGGACCCTTGAGTCGCCACGCCACCTTTTCAAAAAGTCCTGCGATTTTGGAGTTCCTCCGAAATTTTGAATTCTGACATCACCGCACAAACTCCTGAAATTTTGGCTTTCATTCGCCATCTTGGATCTGATTATCACCCATCTGAAGGCCCCAAATAATTCTAATTCCCAAGGTCGCCATCTTAGAATCTGACGTCGTCATCCATAGGGGAATATCCCGAAATATTCTGAGTCCGGCTAAGTCAACTGCAGTGCCATATAGTGTTTAAAACAGGTACTATATTTTTTTATAAAAAAAAAACTTGTTTTCTACGGCTGATGTCGAACCCTCACGTTTCTCAGCGCGTTTATAAATTATGGCAAGGGTATTGTACGAGGAGAGTACTTAAAGGTAGATGATCCCAGTGAAAAAGGAATAACCGATCATTATTTCTTTTATTCCTTATAAATTATATTTCCATTTCTTGTAACTTAGGAATTTATTTTTTGTTTATAAATGTTTTTTTTATTCCTTGTAAACCACATTGGGAATTAATTTTTTTTCCTTCTAAAACAACATTTAACTTGGAAATTAATTTTTTTCTTCCGTGTGAATGAAATGGCACTTAGAAATAAATCTATAAGTACGTCAACTCACCCTCCTATTGACAACGATTTATTGACGGACGAGAAAAGAATTTACAATCTGAAAAGTCCTGTGAAACAGATGTTTAAAATCTTTATTTTTGCAAGTTTGTTTTTTAATTACGGAATAAATGTTTGTTTGTTAGTGATAATAGGCTGTTGAAACAAGTAGCGGCTACGATGTCCAGTTAGAAAAATATGTCTAGATACTATTACTTTTGGTGGAAACAAAATTTTATGCTTTGGAATAAAAGTTTCTCATTATATTCTATACTTAGCATTTTCTCGTTTTACGGCCTCTTTTCTGCTAGTAAATTGTATTTAATAATATTATAAATATTTATATTAATTTATTAATACTAAATTGCATTTAGCCAATTGTCCTGAGTCAAATAAACAAGTCAACTTTAGAATTTTTAAAAAAAATAACCAATCAACAGAAATAGGTCATGTTATACATCAAATTAAACAGAATTTAATTGCGAATTTATAAAAATAAATAATATAAAAAATTTCAAGCATATTGATTTTAATAGGCCTTTTTCAATGTGATATGACGAAAAAAAAGCTCGCACTGTACAATTAAGGCTTCAGTTTGGAAAACTTGATGATTAAAAATAATTAAATTATATATTTATCGAAAGGAAATTTCCAGTTTAAAAACCTTATACTACATAATAATTTTTTTCACTTGTAAGTTTCAAAATTTTTACGTTTTTTGGTTTTATCCATTTTTAAAATATTTTTTACTAAATAATAAGTCTTTTAATTTTATGTTTTTCATTTTTCCGCTTTTAAAAATTTTCTACTACATGATTTTTTTTAATTTAACGTTTTAAAATTTTTTCTTTCATTTTGAAATATTTTGTATTATATAATCGTTTTCTCTGTTTTAAAATATTTTGCGTTGGTCAAAGAATTTTGTGGTACAAAATGATTTTTTTCAATTTTATACGTTTTTAAACTTTACGTACGTTTGAAAACTTTTACTTCATTTTAAACATTTTTAATACGTAAAAAGTTTTAAATTTTTACACTTTGTTTTTCCCCTTTCAGAAATTTTCTACTATGTATCTTTTATTTCAATTTTGCATTTTAATATTTTGAACCATTAAACTATTTTTCAATTCTTTCATATAAAATTTTTTTCAATTCTTAAGTTTCGCGTGACACGAAAGGTGATATTGGACCCTTAAAGATAGAGATCAAAGCGTCCTAGATTTGCGGAGAGGATGATTCACACGTTGATGAGTCAATGCGTTTAGCAGTTACGTTAAGGGTGATATTGGACTTTGATTCTTAAAGATAGCATACAAGCCTAGAAGTTTCGTTTTCCTCTCTGAGTATCTGAATAAAACGACTCTTAATACTAAACACCTTTTTTCCTTCGATACGCTGGAATAATCACGGTCTTAATTCATCCTACTGATTTTAATGATTAATTCTTTAAGTCGCCAGTGTTTCGCAAATGTGTGGACATTGATTTTTCTTCACTGCCTTTTCGTTCTTCTGTGCTTATCAAATCTTATTGGGCTACAGCTCTGGAGAAATAAATGATTTATATTGGTAAACGTTATTTTACACTACGAGTCGTACTTCTTGAATTAAAAAAAAAACCTAATAAATGGTGTAAATACTTCATTCCTCTAGTAAATCTACAATCCGAACACACTTTTGGCTTTTTTCAACACACTAAGAATATTCTTTGGACTAAAAACGTTTACATATTCGTTTCATGCACACCGAACTCGGGATACGTCTTACTTATTAACAGACTACCTCACTCATTCATTCACTTACTATGTAAAACACTTATTGACACTCTCATTCACTTACCTACATTCTAAATCACTGATTGATTGCCTTATTCATTACTTACATTCTAAATCACTGACTGTCTGTCTTACTCACTTTCTTATTCATTTTCTTACTCACTCACTAAATCACTTACTACTCTTATTTACACACTTGCTTACTGACTTTCACACTTACTTATTTATTACACCCTTACTCACTCACTAAATCACTTACTGACTATCTCTCTTATTTACACACTTGCTTACTGATTTTCACACTTATTCATTTATTACACTCTTTCTTACTCACTTCCCACCTTACTCACACTCGTACCTATTTACTTACACTCTGACTGACAGATTTGACTCATTTTCTTACTCACTCACTAAATCACTTACTGACTATCTCACTTTCTTATTTACATACTTGCTTACTGACTTTCACATTTATTTATTTATTGCACTCTTTCTTATTTGCTTGACTCCTTACTCAAACTCTTACCTATTTACTTATCTTACCTATTTACTTACACCCTGACTGGCTGACTCACTTTCTTTCTTACTTACTTACTCACTACCCCTAGGGGGAATTGGTTTTGATTTCGTTTTGTGAGCTAGTGGGCTTATAAGTGCAATATAATAAGTGCAAGGCTATAGGCCATATCTTTGTCGTTTGAGAAAATATCAGAACCAATTCTAAGGAGAGAGGACGTTGTCGTCGTCTAGGGGCTCCCTCCTTGGAGGAGGGTCTAACACTCTCTCCGACAAGTAAGATATAACTGCCTGGTGTGAACTCCAGGGTACCAGGCAGTGATGACTGATGAAATAAGTGATGTAAGTGCAATGGCCTCTCAAGAGAAGAGTGCCAGCACGAAGACAAGTGAACTGTTCAATGAATTGGACTCTATCTTGAACAGTAGTGCAAGTAAAGTCACAAAGCAGCAAGGTGCTGAAATCAGAAGTTTGTTCGGTAGACTTACAAGATGTAGTACATGAGCAAGAGATTAAAATCAGCAACCTCGAGGGCAGGTTGACTGAAAGAGACACAGGTGTCAAAAGTAAGGCACCAGTCACAAAAAAGTTACGCAGATGTGACAAAAAGGTCCTTGACCCCAAAGCCAAAGAAAAGAGATCAACAACATATAATGTTGATATATCCTCAAGATTAGGAACAGAGTTCGAAAGAACTGAAAAAGGATCTACTAAAGAATTTAGATCCAACAAAGTTAAAGATTGGTATAAATAATGTGAAAAAGATTCGAAAGGGTGGTGTATTAATAGAATGCACAGATGAGTTTGATAAGAAAATATTGAAAAACGAGATACAAAGAAACACAGCTCTAAAAGACAAATGTGCGGCAAGAGAGCCCAAGATGAAATTGCCACAAATCATAATTTATGATGTGGATGGTGATATCGAAAAGGAAGTGTTGGTTGATAGAATAAAAGCACAAAGTGTTGCTTTCAATGACGCCTCAATGGAGGTGAAGTTCTCGATAAAGAGCAAGAATAACAAGAAGCACTGGATAGTGCAAGTGGACTCAGAAAGTTTTAAGGTGTTTATGAAAGAGAAAAAAGTCAATGTGGGTTGGTCTCGATTAAATGTGAAGGAATTCCTAAAGGTAATAAGGTGTTTCAAGTGCAATAAATTTGGTCACTTCCAGACCAAATGCACGGAAGAACAGAGTTGTGGAAAATGTGGTCAAAAGGATCACAAACATTGGGAATGTAAAGAAACGGTATTAAAGTGTGTTAACTGTAAAGCAGCAAATGATAAATATAGGCTAAAGCTAGATGTCCAGCACTCAAGTCTGGACATGGACTGTTCTTGTTACAGAAGAGAGCTCGAGTTATTAGTCAAGCGCATTCGATACTGAATCGAACTTGACTAAAACAGTTCAAATAAACTTACATCATGCTGAAGCTGCTACAAACAGTCTGGTATTGTACATGGAAGAAAAAGACTATGATATAGCATTGATGCAAGAGCCTTATGTTTATAAGGACAAAATAAGAGGTTTCCCAGCAGGCTGGAGAGTTTTTGGAGCATCTCACTCACAGCCGAGAAGTGCGATAGTTATTGGGAAAAGGAATATAAGTGCTACGGAGATCTACACATCAAGAAATGTGGTGATCGTTACAGTGGAAAAAGGTGGTCAGAAATGTGTGTTAATGTCAATATACTGTCCACCAAAAGACGTGTTGGAGGAAAATTTTCAAATTGTTAGTAATATAGTACAAGTCTATCCTAACTGGGACATAGTCCTAGGAGGGGACTTCAATGCAAGCAGTAATCTCTGGGGGACCTCAAAGGGAGGACCAGAGAGGAAAATAAGTCCTGGAATTCATTAATCAAAATGGATTCACTACAGTTAATGATCCGAATAGTGATCCAACCTTTACCAGCAGTCTAGGCACAAGCTGGATAGATGTTACTCTACATAAAGTATTGAACCAGGACTTTGTATTACAATGGACAGTGGAGGATGAGATTAGTTGAAGTGATCATGCATATATTAGCTTTTCCCTAAATTTTGGGAATATAAGCACAAGTGCTAAGAAGAGATATTCTATCAAGAACTTGGACTGGATAGAATTTAGAAAGGAACTTTCAGAAAAGTTTTCGTTAAAGACCTCTGAAGAGGTAGAACAACAGAACGATATAGATGAATATATAGTAAATGCTACAAAAATACTACAAAAGATTTGTAGTGATAATCAGAAAGAGGAAAGCCGAAAAGTGAACTTAGCTTACAGAAAAGTTCCTTGGTGGAATAAAGAACTGACTAAACTAAGAAAAGAAATCAAAAGCAGAAGACGAAAATACCAAAGATGTTACACAGATGAGAGGCATAGGAAGAGCCTAAGATCAGAGTTTAAACTATGGGAGGCTAAATATAAAAAGGAAATAAACACAGCTAAAAATAATAGCTGGAAAAAATTATGTGATGAAGTATCACAAGAGAAACCCTTTGGGGTACACTTCAAGGTTGCGAAAGAAGCAACAAGAGGAACGTTTAAACTCTGAACAATTGTGCAAGAAGACGGATCTCTAACGAAGAATGTTAGGGAATCATTCAATTGCTTACTTGAATATCACTTCCCTTTGGACAACAGGGAAGAAGATAATGAATATCACAGGAACATTAGAAACAGATCAAGGAGACCGGTTAACACAGAAGATGATTTTCCATTTACTATTGTAGAAGTTGAAGAGATTATGGAATCAATGAATAAGGGAAAAGCGCCAGGGCTGGATGGGCTTTCCCTGGAAATAATAGTCGAACTCTTCGAGGTAAACAAGAGTTGGTTTGTGAGCATTCTCAACGAATGTCTCAAGAGAGGAATCTTTCCAGACAGCTGGAAAGTAGCAGAACTGATATTATTTAATAAAGGAGGAAAAGACAGAAAAAGTCCTTCTGCTTACAGACCAATATGTCTGTTATCGTTATGGAATAAGGTGCTGGACAAGCTTCTAACCAACAGATTAAGTTTCTATTTATAGAGTAATGGTAAGCTGAATCCAAATCAGTTTGGATTCAGCTTACCATTACTCTGTAAATAGAAACCTCCAGGTAAAAGTACAACTATGGCGATATCAAAGCTAATGGCTACCATAGACGAGAACAAAGCGTTAAAGAAGCATACGTGTGTGATATCGTTAGATGTAAAAGGAGCTTTTAACAATGTTTGGTGGCCTTTCCTACTAGACGAACTAAGAAGACACAAGTGTCCAAAGAACTTATTCAAAGTTTTTAGTAACTACTTATCAAAAAGAAAGATAGTAGTTAAAGATGGAGAAATTGAAATCTCCAGACAGTACTATAAAGGCTGTCCACAAGGGTCTAACTCAGGACCTCTGTTGTGGAACATAGTTGCAGACTCTGCGCTAAATATTACAACAAAAGAAGATACACAAATTCAAGCCTACGCAGATGACATAATAGTTATTGTCTCTGCTTCATGGAGACACATTTTGGAACAAGACTGTCAAAAAGTCTTAACAGACTTAGAGAAATGGGCAGAAAGTACAAGGTTGGAATTCAGCCCCGAAAAGACAAATATCATAGTATTTCCCAAAGAAGGAAATATGAAGAGGCTCCCAAGCCTAAGGTTTAAAGATAGACCAGTAACAGCAGTTAAAGGTTTAAAATACCTGGGAGTATGGCTGGATGATAAGAGAAACTGGCTATGTCATCTGAACAAAGTTAAAGATAGATGTGCAAGAATTTTAAATTCCCTGCATAGAATGTCAACTAGGACATGGGGGCTGAAAGGTGCAGTTAAAAAAGAACTATATAAAAGGGGAATAGAAAGGATAGTAACTTACGCCTGCGGGGCCTGGTGGCCCCAAGGAGGGACAGTGAGAATGATACATAAACTACAGCAGATTCAAAGACTAGCCCTTTTGGGCATCACAAGATGTTTTAAGACGACATCAACATCTGCACTTCAGGTTCTGGCTGGTACAATACCATTAGAACTGATAATTGAACAAGAAGCTGCGATATATAGGAGTTTTACTTTAAAACAAAATGTAGAACTCTGGAAAGAGTCTATAGAAGGTAATAACATAGAAAATCAAATTGTTAAATGGGCAAGACACCCAGCTAGGCAAATTCAAACAAGGTGGGATAAGATCCCGCCAGAGGACTCGAACCATGATATAAGAATATACACAGATGGTTCCAGAATGGAAGAGCACACAGGTGCGTCCATGTGCATTTACAAAGGTACAAGTCCAATAAAGCAAAACGAATACAGACTTTCAAACACAGATACTGTGTTTCAAGCTGAAGTCTACGCAATCTTGAAGGGAGTTGAATGGTTTGCTACTAAGAGTACAGATCAAGAAGCGGACTTGTATTCGGACAGTCAATCTGCATTATATGCGTTGCAAAAGATACAACACAAAAACCCAACAGTAGTAAACAACATTAAGAATATTATAGCAGAGCTTGAAGAAGGTAGAAGGATAAATTTCCATTGGGTTAAAAGCCATCAAGGCTGCCCAGGAAATGAACTGGCGGATAACCATGCAAAGAATGCATGTAAGAAACCACAAGTAGATATTGAAATACCAATTTCAAAAGATAGCATAAAGACGAAATTAAGACAAAGAAGTATGGAGATTTGGCAAACAAGATGGGACAAGGAAAACACAACTGGAAGGAATACTTATAAATTTCTCAAGAAAGTTTCTATCAAGAGAGTCTCAACAGATTTTTACTCAAACCAAATCCTGACAGATCACGGTAACTTCCCAAAATACCTCAGCAGATTTAACATTAAAAGGTGTTCCTGTATCTGTGGCTTCCGAGAGGCGGGAGCACTTCATTACATATATGACTGTACCCATTTACAAAACATCAGAGGAAACAACCTAATGAGATTTGATCGTAATATATTAAATCTGCTTTGGGAATGTACAGAGTTGCGTTCTCAAGTTAGAGATATAATGAAACATATCTACGAAAATTTTCAGGAAATGATAATATTAGATTAGGGAGGGGGCTGGTTCCCCTCCTTCCGTGGGAGGAGGCAGAGTCTTCTCCTACTGTTCTGGAGAAGGTCCTGCGAAGTGGGTTTACTAAAGGATAAACGAGGAAGAAGATGGACAACGGGAGGAGATAAGTCTCCCCCCCCCCTGTGGGAACGATAAGAAGATAATATTTTAAAGTTAAGTTTCAAGAGCAAGAAGAACAATAGAAGATAGAAAACTTCAGAAGTCAAATGTAAAATTGTATTTATTTGAAATTGTAATTTAATAATTGTAAAGGGTACCAAGTCGTACCCTATGCGTTCATTTTGAATATGTGTTGGTTAATAAAAGAAAGATGTAAAAGAAAAGTGATGGTGTCCTTCCAGCGGACGAGGGTTCGCGGGGGGAAACAAAATTATAGAGTAACTCAGCCTGTAGTGCCGTATTTGGCGGGGCAGGCATCATTAAGTTTAGAGAGTCTTACTTACTCACTAAACCACACATTTATTGAATTATTTACACACACACTTGCTGACTTACTTACTGACCTATTTACTCACACTCTTACTAACACATATACTGATTTACTTACTCACACACTTATTGATTTATTTACTGACACATATACTGACTTACACATGACTTTGCTGAATTACTTACTCACATACATAAATCTACTGAATTGCCTACTTCATTTCTTAATTCTTTTCTCACTCACTCAGTAAAGTAAAAGTCTTTGATTTAGTGAGTAATAATTAGACCGTTTAATAAGACTGCAAGTGTTTTGCTGAGTGAGTGAGGCCAGCCCACATCAAGCATCAAGCGGCCGGTAGCTCAGCGGTCAGAGCACCTGACATGTTATCAGGAGGTCATGAGATCAGATCCCTCCCAGCTAATGACAATTTTTCCTCTGTATTTATAAAAGTGATGTATTCAGAGGTAAGACATAATTTAATATTTCATTGCAAACATTTCCTTTCTATATAATGACCATTTACTTTGTTTACAAAAGTGTATTCAGATTTTGGTCATTTATCACGGAACGTAAAGGAACACCATGATCCACAAACAACAAATGTTTTTAATTAACCGTGACAGATAATAATGTAAAATAAATACGAGAGGAAAATGTTGAGACTTCACATGCAAAGGTTTTTAATTTATACTGCGAAAATAAAAACACGTTGCGCAAATTTTCAGCTGAAATTCCGATAACAGCTTTATCATTGAAAGGAAAACTGTGATGGTTTTCTTTTGCACAAAGAATTAAACAGAATAACACATAAAACAAAAAAGGTGAGATAAAAATTGAATAGAATATGTGAAATAAAATTGTGTTATGGGTAAAACCTGCAAAAGTCCGATATGTTGCAGAGCAAGCTAAAATGTCTCCCCCTAACGTGATGTCACGAATTTAACGCCCTAGTCAAGGTCGGATCTTCAGGGGTTTGGGGGGGGGTTGTCCTCCATCTCCCTTGCCTATGGACCATTCTGAGAGCATTCCATCACTGTCGCTAACCTTTTCCTACTTCCCTCAGTTCATCAAAACTTTCTAGTGCTGCACCGTCTACTATTATTCTGCACAATGTGTTATTGTCGGAAGCATTCTCTTGTGAGAATGTTTTTCCAGAATTAGAGTTATTTTCATCAATGATAAAGGAATCTGTGGTTCCTTCAATGGGAAGGTTGTGCCTGATCAATTCATTTATTACTTAAAGAAGGCTGAAAAGAATTCAATAAATGGTAAGGGGGAGGAGAAATTTCATCAATGATAAGAGGGTTAAAGTGAAAGTCCATCAATGATAAGAGGAAGGAGCGGAAAGTCCATAAAAGATAAGAGGGGATGGCAAAGTTTGAGAACCACTAATATGGATAACAGGAAGTTTGATGTTTTTGATTTCCCTTGCTTACATATAACATCATGTGTTAAAATAAATGATATCACATAAGATAAGGTATTGTGTTATAATTAGTTTTTAGTGGGCACCAGAGCTTCGTATTTGCCATCCATTATCTGACAATTTCTGTAAGGAAAAAGTGAATCAGAAACCGAAAGACAATGGATGCGGTTGGAGAAAATATTTAAATAGCCTACTTGGTTTACCTTTAGGAGTTCACGTATAAAATGATAAATTTGCGAATGCAAGTACGATCGGTAATCCTTTAGATACTATTTAGTAGCCCTGAAAAGGGCTTTTTGGTTGCAGAGTCTAGTGAACGCTTGTGACGTGCTTTTCTACGTTGGCCACCAAGTCTTCGTTGACTTCACTCGACGATGACGATAGGTTAACAGAATGCCGTCGATGCGATTCGACAGCTTTCGATGACATCTTTAAGAACATTTGCTCGTAAATGTTCTCGTAGCTTCCGTAATTGGTGGTGGATGGGAAGAAGTATTCTTCTTTATCTTCTTCAACAGTCTTAATGCAGCAAATGCTTTTCCACCACCTCCATATCTTCACAAAGAGACTTTCCGCGTTCATTTTCCTTATTTCTTTTCTTCTCTGATGCATAATCCAGCATCTCTCGCAAGAAATCCTCCTTTTATCCATCGTGAATTTTCGCCTTTGTTTCTCTATACGCCAACCTCCCCAAATATACAACTATCACCTACAAGATACACAATCAGTAACTAACTCACAACCAATAGCATACGTATCGACGCTCAAGTTTGCACAAAGCAATTCTCAAAATGGCAATTTCCTCTTTAATGCATTTGCGCCTTTAATTGTTTTTTTCTCCTTGTATTGTTCGGTATTTCAACAATTGGGTTATTCTTTTGTTACGTTCCTAAATGCATGTGATGCCAGATGAAGGAAATATTGCGAATTCTTCCCAAATATTCAAATTTAATTTTACGATTACAATTAATAATCATTTAATGAATCCAGTTTCAGAGCATCTAAGTGATTAAACTCATTCTTTAAAATCACTCTGCCTAAGAGTATTATTTCTGCTCCCCACAAATGCTCAGAATAGCACAGAAATTAAAAAGTGGAAAATTATACCACCTGGCCAAATTATTACGAACCTAAGACTTCGTCAGGCCTCATCCGACAGAGATAACATTTCGGACTCCACGTGGCATGCTTTCCAGATACTTTCGAAATACAACAGGAAAGAGTTTGATCCATTCTTCCTGCAAAATGGTTTGAACATTTTGTAGTGAAGATGGAAGAAGTCTGAGCATTCGAATAGTGACTTCCAAATTATCCCATATGCTTTTGGTTGAATTAATATCAGGCAATAGGACAGGTCAGGGAATGATATGTAAGTCCGTTTCATGCTCCTCTATAATTCGATAGCGATTAATCGGTGCATTATCCTGTAATGTGCCATCTGCATGTATATATATGTGTGTGTGCATATCCTGAAATATAGCATTTCCACTGGAGTGAAAACGATGTATCATCGGCTGATAGTCCAAGGTGCTTCTGTACTTCCGGGAGGTAATGCGAGAACCATGCATCGAAACCAGAGGACCCAATCGGTATCAAGATTAATGCTCCCCACATCATAACACTGTCTATAGCACCTTTAACACTAGAAGCTACAAGTGATGCTGCATAGGGTTGTCGCCACCAGAGCTACTAACGTTTCGTAGAGTGTACCGCAAGATGCTGATATACAATGTAACCTTCGTTTATCCGATTATTGGTTTAACCGGTTAAAGTCTGTTGACCGTCAAATTTTGTACAGACATCACTCAGTGATATAGCTACACCTCCTAGCATCCCGCCCTCAGTGATATAGCTACACCCCCTAGCATCCCGCCCTCAGTGATATAGCTACACCTCCTAGCATCCCGCCCTCAGTGATATAGCTACACCTTCTAGCATCCCGCTCTCAAGTTGTATTGAAAACATATTAGACGATAAAACGTAGATTATGGTCACTACATTTTCCAATTTTAGCGTTAACTTTTTTCAGTAAAATCTTAAATAACATGTTTGCTTGAAAAATGGATGATTAATGTACCTTAAAAATGTTTTAAGAGCTTTCGTAATGGAGTAAATATTATTCAGAATATTTACAGCGGAATTCGCTGATTTATGAAATGAGAACATTTGATTAAAATAAGTGTCTTATATTAAGCTTCCTTTTAGGAGTCTCTTTACAGTGCTAAGATGATATCAACTCTCTTTGTCAATTGAGAGCACTGTGGTCCGAAAAATTCACTGTCTAAAGTAATTCTCCCTATATAACATATTTATCATTTTACCTTATTAACATGGTCTTTTTTTGTTTCCATTCCCTTTATCGTTCATAATTAAGCTATATTTAACAACTTACAGCGCCAAACGTTTCGCATGGATATTACTTGTAGTTAATATTTTGCGAGAGGAGAAACAGACTGGCACCGCACCGCAATTGGAGGTGAGGATTCTGGCATGGTTAAGTGGGCTGAGCATTTCTGTGATGTGGTTAATTCTACTCCCATTGTTTGTAATGAGAATAGATGCATAAATGGCTTTAATATCGGCGCTATATCACATTCTGAAGTCTCTTTGGCTATCTCTAAATTAAAACTACATATATTCCCAGGGGTAGACGCAATTACCACTGAAATGCATAGAGCTGGAATGTTGTCATATGACTGAATGAAATATTGAATATTTTTATGATAAAGATCTTGTTCCGAAGGATTCTACCCGAGCAATTATTATCCCTATATTTACGAAAGGCAACTTCAGTTCTTCTGTTAATCATAGGGTAATTTCCTGTCCCAGATAAAGTTCTTTGTATCATTGGGCTTAATAGAATTAAGAATTTGGTTGATGAACGACTGCATGATAAGCAGTATGGATTCAGAGGTGATAAGGGATGTATAGATAAAATATTTCCATTTAGGCAGATGCTTGAGAAGGTTTAGAGTTTAAGAAACTTGTCGTTACTAACTGTATAGATTTTTAGGAAGCTTAGAGCTTGGCTCTGCTGATCGACATAATTTGTGGTTGATTGTGAAATCGTATTGCAATACCTGAGAAATTAGTTAAGATTATGATGAACACTGAGTCATATGTGACATTTGTTATGATTGGGGAAGTTGGTTTAGCATTGCTACTGGTGTTCAGCAACGGTGCATTTTGTGGCCTATTCTGTTTAGTGTGGTTAGCGTGCTTGGCTACTGATCTAAGGGACCTGGGTTCGAGCCCCGGATAAGGCATGGATGTGTGTGTCGTTTGTCTGCTGAGGTCCTGCCATCCTCACAGACCTTCTACTATGACATATAAACTGGCAGGCTCCTGTCAGACCTCTGTGGCAAGCAGCTGCTTGAGGGGGTATTTATTTATTTTTATTTATTTTGCTTATGTAATTATTATTATTAATAATTATTATTAATAATTATTATTAATAATAATTATTAATAAATAATTAATAATATAATTATTAATAAACAATTAATAATATAATTATTAATATTATTACTAATTATTATTATTTATTTGTAATTAAAAAACGTATAGAAGAAATTATTGAGCTCTGAATGTGATTTTCTATTAAGATAACATGGAACTCTGCCCATATTTCTGTCCTGTCCTCTATGTAATGTATGTTTGTTTCTATGTATTAAGTATGCATATAACATATGTTTGTATATAGGTAGATATGTCTGTAGCTAGGCTGGTTAATTTTCATCTCTGAGCGTCACTTTTCTGCACATAATGAGATTAGGATGCAATAATGACCAGGTCACAAGGACCCCGAGGGCTCAGAGAAGATTTGGGGGAGGGGACCCACAGGACAGCTGTTGGGAGACAGATGGTAGCCTCTCGTCAAGGCCATCCAGCGTGTTCTTAAACGTGCAAGTGGTATGGCTCTCCCCACAAGGTGCCATGGCTTAATGTCCCATGCAACGGACGGCATACTTTCCAAGTCCGTCGGTGTCCCCTACCAAAACCCTCTCAACGGAGAAGGCCAGATGTCATGTGATTGTGACTTTTGAAGAAGAGGTTCAGCAGTCCCGTGAGTCTTTCGTCTCACTTTATTAGAGTTTTGACATTCGCTGATATTTTAGTGGTAAAATGATATGATTTACATTTGACATTCACCGATTATTTTATCGCTAAAATGATTCGATTTGTAGATGAAATTAAGCTGATATTTAAGTGGCAAAATGGCTCGGTTTATTGTTTATGTTTCGCTAATATTTTAGTGGTAAAATAATTTGGTTTGTAGTTCACATTTCGCTATGTTTAAGTGATAAATGAAATCACATGTTTAAGTGATAAATGAAATTATCACTTAAACATGTGATTAAAACATGTGAAAAAAAACATGTTAATGAAATTATCACTTAAACATGTGATTAAAACATGTGAAAAAAAACATGTTAATGAAATTATCACTTAAACATGAAATTATCACTTAACATGTTTAAGTGATAAATGAAATCATTTATCACTTAAACATAGCGAAATGTGAACTACAAACCAAATTATTTTACCACTAAAATATTAGCGAAACATAAACTATAAACCGAGCCATTTTGCAGTTTATATTACCCCGATATCTTAGTGATAAAATTATTTGGTTTACAGTTCATATTTCGGTGATATTTAATTGATAAAATGATTTGGTTTATAGTTCATGACATTCGCTGATATTTTAGTGCTAAATTGATTTACATTAGAATTCACATACCACCGATATTTCAGTGGTAAAAAATTAGACTTTATAGTCGTTACGTTTGAACTGATATGTCATTGCAAGTTTAAAGGTAAAATGATTTCGTTCAAGCTGGCATTTCATTAATAAATAGAGTGATAATGTATATGCCATTACATGTGATTGAAATATTGCGAATAGTTTGTTTTTTTATCTTCATTTGATGTCAGTAAAAACTTAAATTTATGTAAGGGATATGCAGTCCCGTGGCCGAGTGGTTAGCGTACTTGGCTACTGATTTAAAGGGACCTGATTTCGAACCCCGGGTAAGGCATGGATGCATGTGTCGGTTTTCTGCTGAGGTCCTGCCATTCTCTCAGACCTTATATTATGACACATAAACTGACATGATCCTGTCAGATCTCTGTGGCAAACAGCTGCTTGAGGGGGTATTTATTTTATTATTTATTTATATGAGGGATAAGCAGTCAAAATATGATAAGGCAGAAATGTCAATTACTGACATCGTTTGTGTCACAGTGACACAAAACGTTTCAGGTTGTGTGGGGTTTCCCATTCAGATTAAATAGAAGGATCTCATGCATGTATTATATACATTACTAAAATAATTCAACTTTTAATAAAACCTTTAAAGCTATTTTAGATCATTTGCATAATTAAAATTTAAATGCTGTAGAAAAGGATTCTACATTTATGCTGAGCATGATAATCAATCAATACATGAAAATGGTTTGTTATATATGATAATGGTTGTTGAATTTTATTTCAGAAATTCCATTTAATTGCTAAATCAATTTTGCATATTATGGCTGATCATGTGTATCATTACGCCTTGTTACTCTGTGAATAAAAATACAATTTTACCAGAATATAAAATCCTAATCCACTTTAAATTAATTACACTCTCCTATTGTAATATATGCATAATGTGATAGGTAAATACAGCAGCTGAACTGAATCTCAAAGTTAGGGATTAATTAACATTGCAGTACAGATCTAAGGCAAGAGTTTCCAAATTTCTTTAGGGCAAGCAATGATAAATATGCTAAGAAAACATATTCGCCTTATAAAACGACTATTGCACTCTAAAAAAATATTACTGATGCAGTTAAAATTTTATCAAATTTTGTATTGTACAAAAAGTTGCTTAAGGCAGATTTGAAAAGGATGTACGTACTAATATTACTCGAACAATTCAGGATGCAATAATGACATAATGTCCAAGAGAAAGATTTAATTTAATATCATATTTTATTACAATGATCATGAATCGTTAATTGCTTGAAAAGTTTTCGATTATACATATTCTTTAACGATTCATGAAAATAACGAAATCATATATTTTCAAAAATCGCCATATGTACTAATTAATTAGGATATTGAAGAAAATGTTTTTGATGCATCATTTTAGTAAAAGACCAAAATGGAAAGAAATATTTTTCCCATTAATCATCTTTTATTCCTTTTTTTTTCTGGATTTGATGTCAAAAATTATGGAGAACGTTTCGCACGAAGCAGAGTATGAATACTTAATGGATTTTTTGTTGTAGACTACTTAAGTGGTAGCGATTTTTTGTGAATAAAAATATGCAAGGTTTGATTATTCAATAATTAATCATTCTGGAAAAAATAAAAAATAATTAAATTCTTGAATTGCTATAACTAAAGAAATGATTAATGACATATTGCTTTTGGCATATCGATAAACAGCCTTACACTTGTAATATTAGATTGGCTTTGAATATTAAAGTGTTCAACAAAATGTAACGACGAAAAATGCTAATTTGCAGCATTATTCAGTTCCGATCAGTCGATAGATTGTTAGCAAAATTATATGCAATAATTAGATTTAACACTGCTTTAAATCTCAAAAAAAAAAAAAAAAATTTGCAATCCCCGTGTTTCGTTCCCAAAATCGCAAGCCTCTTCTTACTACGTCACACACTGTCGTTGTCACGTGACATGTGGCCTTCTCCGTAGAGAGGGTTTTGGTTCAGCGCACAGCGATGTATCGGTCAGGGTTGCCAACTGACATTTTTCATAAACAAATTGGCAGGAATTTGGTAATTAAAAATTTGCTTGGTAATGAAGATAGTAAATCATTTCATATTCTGGTAATGAAAATTGTGATATTTGGTAATAATAAAGTAATATAACAAGAATGAAATTTTAAAACCTACAAAAACTCAAATTCATTTCAATATTCTATTCTTAAGACTGGCTAACAGTTAGCACTCCTGTTTCCTTACGTATCATAGGATACCGCAATACGTACTCGAACGTACTACGTACGTAGTTATGCGTGCGGTGCGGACTGCAGCTAGCAGAGTGATTTAAATTCTTTATATATATATTTTTTTGAGTGATTGGTAATCAAATCGAGAATTTAGTAATAATTCTTGGTAGATTTGGTAATACACCAAGCACGAGACTTGGCAACCATGGTGTCAGATGTCAAGTGTTGCTTATTTGAGGATAGGTGAGATGCCTGGAATTGCAATAAATCTTTCACAATCCATAATCAATATCTCAAAACTCAGTATTGTATATCACTATATTGAAAAATAAATTTAAGACAATTTAATGTTCCCGGGAATTTTTTCAATTCTGCGGATTTAAAAAAAAAACAAATAAAAACATTTGGGTTCCCGACAAAACGGGATCCGGGAAAGAAACCCTAGTTGTAATCTAGTGAAGGGCTTTAAATGATTATACCCCAGAGAGACAGAAGCTTTAAGAGTGGTAGTTTTGCAATGTATTTATGATTATTATGCAAATGATATCGCAATCGTGTACAGTATAAACTTCATCACCTGCGGAGGCAACTTTTAACATTTTATAGATCTGTGAACCAATACGCTATTGGCTGGCTACAAAAGCAGCTTGGCTTTTTGTTACATCATCCATGAATGCAACGTTTTATGTGTCTTTGATGAGTCACTTCTCTGAACGAAGAGAGCAGTAGTCCACTTGGCAGGTTGGAAGCCTAGGCCTCAGGGGAAGAACCCCTAGTTGTAAATAATAGGCTATCCCGTTCGCGAATCACGTTCCATTCCATTAAGACATGAAATTTCTCTCGGACAAACGACATACATCTGAAAAGAATCAAATGCCTGATCTCACATAACTACGTATGGTATATAAGGAAACCCGTGCATGCTACTTTATACCTTAAGGAAAGAAGAAGAGATTTAAAGCGAACTTTAAAAATGCCCTTTTTTCCCGAACAAAGTCGAGTACTTTGACTAGTAAAAAATAAAAATAAACTTTTTCGCAATAAATCCCATGAACTTTTATTACACGTTTAGGCCTTCTTCGACCTCTATTCACCCCTTTCACAGTCCCGTAGGCAACTTTGAAGAATTCTGATTAAGGACATTTATTTACTACTAGCTGAACGTACCCGACGCTGCCCTGGTGTCACTTTTAACCTGTATATTCTTCCTTTCACTGCACCAAAGGTAAATTTTGTAATCCCACCCCCCCCTCGACATTTTAGCACAGATTTTCAACAGCAAGAAATTTTCCCGGTGTTGACGTGGATCGTTGTCGACGTCAGTGAGCTCTCTCATAGCCCGTGGCTTAGTTTCTGCGTAAGGTAGCAAGAATTTTATTTCCGTTATCACAGATTTTGCTGCCCTATGACTCCCGTGATATTAGTTCGCATGGTCCAAATTTCCTGCACAGCGTCCCCCGTGTGGCCCGGTGATTGGTTAAAAGACAGGTTCCCACTTGGCCCCTGGCTTCTTTTCTGCACAAATTGTGACAGCTCCTGTCTCACTCTAAATCACTTTTAATCTGCGTATTCTGTTGTTTCCTGCATAAAGGTTAGGTAGTATCCCCCTCCCCCCGACATTTTATCACAGTTTGAACACGAAGAATTTCCCGGTGTTGCAAAGGCCATTGCTGACTCGGCGCGCGCTCTCAGCCCGTGACAAAAGATCGAGATATTTCGTCAGATTTTGGCATTCTGTAATTCCCTACGTACTTCACGGATAAGTCCCAAATTTCGTACGTGGGTTCCCCTGCCAGACTCCATTTTTGGTTAGAAAATCAGGTCCTAGTTGCAAAGAAACGCCTAATTAATGCTTTTGGAAATGTGTGACTTATCCGCAACGGCATCAGATTTGCAGCAGAAGATTTAAATGTTATTTTAACACTTTACTTTCACAGTTAGGGAGCAGAAAATGGAAACAGTAAATTTGACAGCGATTCTCGTTTCCTGTAGGAATAGCATGGAAAAAATTTGGTTCTAGCAACCCCTCTTTTGGACTTTCGATCTATGGCTACTTTTCTTTCTTTTTATACCCTGCTGAGGAGTGGCCAACCACACAGGGTCCTGGTGCTCACCACATAAACCTATTGGACGACTGAAATAAGACTCTGAGCTTGATCCTGAATTTGCTGCATTGGTGGGCTTCTGTGGAAGGAAAATCTTCCACTGTGTTTTCTGTTTGTTTGTGGGTTGACAGCCCCAAGTGAATAGATTCACAGGATATGTTTTATCACTGGTGGAAAATCCTGAGCACAAGTCATCGCAGGCAACTAAACTCTTACTTCTACGGGCATCGTCAAATTCTACAATGGAGGAAGTCTTCCAGTGCAGATGGCTTCAGCCTTTAGCGGTGGGGGAACGGGTCTTTGCCCCATGTCTGCGATTAGGGGGCTGTTTGATATTGTCGGCATTGTCTCTCTCAATAAACATAGTTTCTTTAAACATCCCACTAACCATTTTCTCTCCATAGGTAGTTGGAATGTGAGGACTCTGCACAGAGCTTTTTCTCTTGATGTGCTCACACAAGAATTCCACCATTATAATTCAGATATTCTCGGCTTGCAAGAGACCAGATGGACATATAAAGGTCAGATTCTTAAAAATAATCTTAAATTTCTCTTTTCAGGGAGGAACGACAATAAGCATCACCAAGGCGTGATCTGCTTCTCAGCAGACACGCTAGTGATGCTCTTCTAGGATATGAGTGCATTAATGAAAGGTTTCTCTCAGCTAAATTTCAGACAGGCATTAAAGACTTCAATGTTATCTACTGTTATGCTCCCACTGAGGATGGTGATGAGGATGAGAATCGGTTTTACGGAAAATTTCAGGATATTTTGAATTCTGTCAAGAAAGGTGATATTACCCTTGTTCTAGGTGACTTCAATGCCAAAGTTGGTACTGACTCTGACCTTTGGGCGAGGGGTGATAGGCCCTTTTGGTATTGGTAGCTGCAATGGGCAACGTATCCTACAGGTAAGCAAACTTAATGGTTTCAGAATAATTAACACTTATTACAAACACAGCGACATACATAAGTACACATGGATTTCACCTGATGGGCTGAACAAGAATATGATTTTTTATATATTAATTAATAGCAAATGGGCTAGTTCTGTTAGGAATACCAGGCCATATAGGGGAGCTGAAATTGGATCTGACCATTAACTTGTTAAACGTGTCTTGCAACTTAAACTTAAAAAGTGTTGTGCTAGGGTTAAAAAGTTTACTTTTAATACTGAAGTTCTGAAAGAACCAGTTATACCCAAAGCTTACCATGATAGGTTACTTAGTCATTATGACAGTCATGGTTTACTTACCACTAAAGTTGAGGAAGAATGGGATCATTTTAAATAGGCTTTTTCGAAAACTAACAGTACTCTTTTAGGAAAAAAGGAGCAGAAGAGACAGAATTATTCGAGTGATAACGCACTTGTGCTTATTTCTGAAAGAAAGAACTGCAATAATGTCCTTAATCAATACCCTACTAGTCCTAATAGAAAGCATTGCAGAGAGCTTAATAAACGTGTAAAGGATCAGTTATCTGCTGATACGAATCTTTGGCTTGATGGCTTGGCTGACAAAGCCGAGGAAGTAGTTAAACAGCACAACAGCAGAGAGCTTTACCAGATAGTTAATTTTTGTGTGGTAGAAAACGGACGGGTATTGGAGGATAAACTAGGTAAGATTCTATCTTGTTTACCCTCCAAAAAAAGGGAGTATTGGCTAGGTGGACTGAGCATTTCACTGATATTCTAAACAATGTGGTTAGTTCTACTCCATTGTTTGCAATGATGATAGATGCATTGGTGGCTTTAATGTTGGCCCTATAACACAATCTGAAGTTATTTTGCCTATTTCTAAACTTAAACTTCATAAGTCCCCAAGGGTAGATGAAATTACTACTGAAATGCTTAGAGCTGGGAATATTTCGGTTACCAATGGATGACCGAAATTTTGAATATCTTTTATGGTAAAGGCCTAAAAAATTGGTAAATTCCTAAGGATTTTACCGGAGCTATTATTATTCCTATTTTCAAAAAAGGTGATCGCAGTTCTTGTGATAACTATAGGGGTATCAGCCTACTCTCTGTTCCAGGTAAAGTTCTTTGCATGATTGTGCTTAATAGAATTAAGAATCTGGTTGACAGGCTTTTGTTCGTTGGGTTGTTTTACCTCTGAGCGGCACTTTTTTGCACACCATGGGCTAAATGGCCAGGTCACATGGACCCCGAAGGCTCAGAGAAGGTTGGGGGAGGGGACCTACTGGAACAGCTGTTGGGAGACAGATGGTAGCCTCCCGTCAAGGCCATCCAGCGTGTTCTTTAACGTGCACAAGGTATGGCTCTCCCGCACACGGGGCCACGGCTTAACGTCCCATCCGACGGACGGCGGCCTTTCCAAGCCCATCGGTGTCCCCTACTGACCGTGGGCAGGGCGGGGAATTTTGCGGAGGTTGACAGGCAATTGCGTGATGAGCAATGTGGATTCAGAAGTGGTAGGGGATGTGTGGATCAGATATTTTCACTTAAGCAGAGTCTTGAGAAATGTTTAGAGTTTCAGAAACCTTTAGTTGTTAACTTTGTTGATTTCAAAAAGGCTTTCGACTATTGAAAGCCATAATTTGTGGTTGATTGTGAGATTGTATGTCATACCAGACAAGTTAGGTAATATAATGAAAGCTCTCTATAATAACACTGAGTTGTGTGTTAGAGTTGGTAAGGTTTGTAGCAATTGGTTTAGCATTGCTTCTGGTGTTCGACAAGGGTGCATTTTGTCTCCTTTTCTCTTTAGTTTGGTTATTGATTATGTTACGCGAAATTCACTGCAAGGGAAAGATTTTGGCCTTAAATTGTCTGGAGATGAGAAAATTTATGATTTAGATTACGCTGATGACTTAGCCCTTTTGGAAAATCATGTTGATGAGATGAACTCTTGCATTCGAGCTGTTGATGAGACTGGTAGTGGAGTAGGTTTAGTAATAAACAGGGAGAAACGTAAAGTGATGAAAATTGGTCAGGCAGATAGATGGTGCTTCAGTTGCTTTGAATGTCTGCACTCTTGACCAATTGTGTCTGTTTAATTATCTTGGGAGTTATGTAGCAGATACTGGTGATGTGCGGCATGAGATTAACAGATGAATAGGGATTACCGCTGGGAATTTTAAGAATCTATGGAGAGTGTGGAGAAATAGTTGTATACACCTAAAGACTAAAATTAGACTCTAAAATAGTTTGTTTCTTTCTAGGGTTATTTATGATAACAAAATTTGTACACTTTGTAAAGAAGAAAACGGGAAACTAGATGTTTTGAGCATTAGGTGGTTCAAATTTGTAAGTAAAGAAGAGATTAGGCACCGGAGTCGGCAACCTCCTTAAGCAGCATATTGTGCAGAGAGATACTACATTGGTTTGGCCATGTTGTCCTATGGATAATTATAGATTAGCGAATAGGGTTATGAACAGTGTGCCGAAAGGCTTCAGAAAGAGGGGGAGACCTAGGATGCGATGGGCAGACAAAGTCAAAAAGGATCTTGTTAGAATTGTGGGAAGTGGCCGGATGCAGCAGATATAGATCAGGACAGATATGCTTGAAGAACTAAATGGCAAAATCTGGTTGGACCTCTTGTAGTCCACAGCTGCTTGATGATGATGATGATGATGATGATGATGATGATGATGATGATGATGATGATGATGATGATGATGATGATGATGATGATGATGATGATGATGATGATGCCAAAGAGTTTTCTATAATTATAATATAGCCGAAACGGTTTTATTAAACCAATTTAATCATGCCAGTTTTATTGCGGAATTCATTAAAGTGTTTTTAAGGGAGTTTATTAAATGGGGTTCACTAAATGGAGTTTAAATTGTGGTTTATCGCTTATAGGTAGTTTAGTGAATGGGGTTTAAAAAATAGTGTTCATTAAATGGGGTTTAAAAATAGTGTTCATTAAATGGGGTTTAAAAATAGTGTTCATTAAATGGGGTTTATTACCGAGTCTATATTACATAATGGTCTATAGTAGTGGTCTTTGTTTCCATTCATGTTATATATGATGCAATAGAATTATTTCTTTGTAATTTTGCTTTGGAAATATACAATACCACAAGAGTTCAAAGACTCGCACCACCGGACTTTCTGTGAAATAATGAACTTATACTAAATATGATGAATATTGGTCAGGCAGATGGTGCTTCAGTTGCTTTGAATGGCTGCACTGTTGAGCAAGTGTCTCAGTTTAATATATGAATCAATGAACTGAAAAGTGCTGTGATAATCCTGGAAACGAAACCTTCAACTCAACATCTGGGAACAACTCTGCTCTGAAGAATTGGATTTTGGAAATATTCTAAAATAGCATCTATAGGTATTTATTAAACATGTATTCGGCCAATGCAGGTGTTTACCTTTAAACTGCCCTACAGCGTTAATAGTGCATTATCTCTAAACGTATCTAAATATTAAGGGTAAGCTCATATAAAAGCCTGACATATTTTTTGATGAAATATTTAATGTTTTGTTAATGTTGTTTTATTTGGTATATTGGTAATATACCAGATATATAATGCACTAAAATTGTTCTGAAAAATATAATATTGCTCAGAATAGTAAATGTTTTGAACTGCTATTTTCATTTCTACAGACTTCATGGTTCAGAGTACAGAAGACGAGACAAATTAAAGGCACTGCAACGAGAGGAAAGTGCTCGCTCTTCGGAAAGTTGGCTCAGAACCGAATGAGAAAGTGTAGAAAAAATAGAACCTTTGCCCCGGATGGAACTGATAGAAGACAAGCTGAAGATTTTGGAAGAGGCGCAAGTACTTCATCTCTTCAGCCTCCAGCCTTTGGAAGAGGAAGTACAGTCTTTTGTACAAAGTCAAGACTGCTTTGAGTTTGGACCCAGATCCTGCCAAAGAGATGAGGATCTTTGTATTATGTCACCAAGTACGGCCTAAAACAGATTGGAAAAGTGGAGTTCAGCAAATCAAAAAGGCAATGCAGCATCCGAAGATGATCTTTTAGAGATAGATTGTTTGAAAGAAAGTGGGCTAATGGAGAGATTCGAAATAGAAATTGGTTAAGGTACTCCTGAAAGATATGATGTGTTTTTTTCAGCCCTTGTCGATTTTTTCACAGCGATTCAAGGACAGAAATTTCGTTTGTTAAGAATGGTTTCAACGATTGGAAAAATATTTCGTCTCGGATAAGTCAACAAGAAAATTCTCTCAGTCATACGAGGAGTTTACTCATCCTGAAGGAAAGAGGAGAAAAGTGGCGCAAGATAGGTGGGCAGCTTACTGAGCAGCAAGAAGAAGATGTACTGACTACAGGAAGAAAGTGCTGTACCGAATATTAGCATTTGTCACAGCTCTTGCTTCTCGCAGTTTGACATTCAGAGGGTATGAGGAAAATTTTTGATTTGTAAACAATAGATGTTGCTTGAGGTAATATCTGAATTTCATTCTTTTTAGCTCAACACATTGCTCAGTTGGGAAACCCAGGGAAAAGGAGGACGTCGTACTTGTCTTCAACTGTTCGTGATGTTGAGTTGATATACAGTATTAGCCAAAAATGTACTTCGTCATATTTTGTCTGAAGTGAAACATAGGAAATACACTGAAGTGCCATTGAATTAGAAATAGGAGACATTATCCAAATTCAGTACTGCAAGTCCCGCATTTGCGCGCATGCGTGACTGAAACTTTGGTGACATATAGCTGTCAGCTTTGGCTTCCCCAAGCATTCATCATGAGAAGCGTAATAGGAAAGTCGCGAGATTTAGATGCATTAGACAAAGGGCAGATCGTAGGTGCCCGACAGATGGGACACTCGATTTCCGAAATTGTCAACGAACTTGGATTTTCTCGTATGACAGTTTCAAGAGTGTTCCGGGAAAATGAAAATTCCGGCAAAAAAACAAACACCCGGACAAACTGCAAAGGTTAGATTTGGGGGGAATATAATATTCAAATATCCCGGTGCCTCCTGAAGCCGAGACGATGAAGTGAGAGTTGCATGGTCCATGCATTGACTTCCCAGCTGGAATCGGCATTGAGATGGGAGAGGATTTCTAATAATGTCTGGCCCCTATCGGTCAGAAGGTGAAGTCCACGATCATTCAAGGCTGGATGCTCTTTGCTGTTTTACCGGGTGCTTGTTTCTTTTGCCGGAATTTTCATATTCCCGGAACACTATTGAAACTGTCGTACGAGAAAATCCAAGTTCTTTGACAATTTCGGAGATCGAGTGTCCCATCCGTCTGGAACCTACGATCTGCCTTCTGTCAATTGCATCTAAATCCCGCACCTTTCCCATTACGCTTCTCATGAAGAATGCTTGGGGAAGCCAAAGCTGACAGCTATATATCACCAGAGTTTCAGTCACGCATGCGCGCAAATGTGGTACTTGTGGTACCGAATTTAAATAACGTCTCCTATCCCTAAATCAATGGCACTTCAGTGTTGTAGTTTAGATTTAAAAAAAACAATTTTTTACGTTTTCGAGCACTATGGCACGAGGTCGTACGTTCTCATTTTAACCATTGTCATAAGGCATTGGCTTTGTGGATCGCGGTTTATAAAGTGACTTAACGATTTCAATTTTGTGGCTTCGTAAAAATTTTCTTACTTTTAAACAGAAAAATTTAAATGGTGAAATAGAATACAGGAATATAATCGAAATTTTCCCATTCACGATTCGATGCGATATATCAGATAATCGAAACAACTCCATAACATTTTCAACGCCTATTCTATTCCAGCAATAGTATATTTCTTTAGGTTTTTTTTAATTACCTATTATCTTCTGTTACCAGCTTGACAGAGTAATACAAACTTACCCCACCACGTGGAAAGCACTGCATTAACCAATCGTGAAAGAATAATTTGAAAATTCGTAGTACAGGTTTCCCCCAAGGTAGTCAGCGTGGCATTAAAATCCAGCATATGTTAAAATAGCTTAATCTCGGGAAGAATTTTTTAAACGAATATTGTTGAAAATGAAGATTTAGACAGATTTGATTCACTCGTTAATTTTACTTTCAATCACATTTTGTAACAGAAAGCTTTTTTTTTAAAAAAAAATAGAGTATGGAATTCTGACTCCCTTTTCCCACTCCTTTAGGGATTTCTTAATAAAGTGGTCAGAGAGTACATTATTAAAATGATGCTGAAGCTTCCGTGCAAAATGAGTGTCCTCAGTTTACTGATTACACGAAACGTTTTGTTGTACTGCAGTCAAAGGACATACTCCATTTACAAATTGATGTGTATAAATATGCTGACTTTGTTTCCCAAATCTATTCGTTGTCATAAGGACTTATGTCAGTGAGTAACTGAACTACAGAAAAAACAAGAACATTTTTGAAACTATACTATGTTTCGTATAAAGAAAGGAGCTTCAGTTCCCCTTCAGTTTCTTGTCCAATTGTTGCTTAATAGTCTGATCCACGAAGGCCAATAAAACACATGATGTTGCTAAATATATACTTTTTATTTTATAATATTATATTTTTGGGTATATAGAGTATATTTATGTAAACATGCATAAATACATGCACATAAAACATGCAGAACTATCTAGGTTGATCTAATAAAAATTCGATATTTCATTTAATCTATTACTACAGGAAAACTCAACAACGCGCTTCCTATCGCCAAATTTCTAAAATGCCCTCTTTCGTGATCACCGATTTCTCCCATTGCGTGAAGAAAAAAAAGCACTCTGACGCAAAAACCTTAACCCATCCTAAGTGCATTTTCGTATTACTGTAGGTTAAGCCTAATAAAAAAATTATATTGGAAGCGGCTGGTTGTCATGGAGTCCACCAGGAGCTTGTCAAATGCGCAATAGCCAAGATTGTGAGAATGACGACACAATACCAGAAAAACAAAAAACAGCCATGTCCTTTTTGGGACTCCAATCCACGTCCTTTTATTCCGCAACCAAGCACGCTAACCTCTCGTTCACAGAGATGTAAAATAAAAATTGCAATAGAACAGAAATAGAAGAGAACTGATTCTTAATAACTTGGATGACATCACTGAATATTCCTGAGCGACGTTCTGATCGATATCGGTGATATCCAGTCGCCTATGCCTCAATCACTTATTTTCAGATCAGTTCTGATCGATTCGGTGATATCCAGTCGCCTATGCCTCAATCACTTATTTTCAGATCAGTTCTGATCGATATCGGTGATATCCAGTCGCCTATGCCTCAATCACTTATTTTCAGATCAGTTCTGATCGATATCGGTGATATCCAATCGCCTATGCCTCAATCACTTATTTTCAGATCAGTTCTGATCGATATCGGTGATATCCAGTCGCCTATGCCTCAATCACTTATTTTCAGATCAGTTCTGATCGATATCGGTGATATCCAATCGCCTATGCCTCAATCACTTATTTTCAGATCAGTTCTGATCGATATCGGTGATATCCAATCGCCTATGCCTCAATCACTTATTTTCAGATCAGTTCTGATCGATATCGGTGATATCCAGTCGCCTATGCCTCAATCACTTATTTTCAGATCAGTTCTTGCCCTCAACTTAAACGTCACTTGACGAGAAAACTGGGAACAGTGAAGGAATTTGCAAAACTTAAAAAATGGAAATTAGAAACGTATTTTATTACAAATGATAATTTGCTTCAAATTCTTATTAGACTTGCTGTTGTAGGCCCATGAGGAATGCTTAATAATTCCTATTAATATTTAATGTGGATCAGATCTACTTTGGGATTACAATGCATTTATGGCATGTAAGTTATAATTTCACTTCGCTACGTTATTTACACAAAGTGTTAAATTATTTAACTTGTGTCTTACAAATTACATTATATTCAACATAATTTAATATATCCTATGCACATAAAAGAAAGAGTGTTGCCTGAAATAAATCTGATAATTAATAAGTCTGTCATTTATTTGTTTCTTAACATTATTTCTGCTCTTTTATGTATAATTTAATTCTACCAATTTGGGGAGAAAGGCAAGATTCTAAATGTCCCAGGCACCAGAATTAGATAGTCCTAGTGTAGAAACGAAGCAATTGGATAAGTACAAACCTGATTATTTTTAAACTACCGGGCCACACGGGGGAAGCACTGTAAGAAATTTCGACCATTCTGCCAAAATCTGTCGGAACAGAAAAAAAAAAAATCTATGTAGTTTGGGTAGAAGCCAAGGTCTATGAGTGCACTCTCTGACGTCAGGAAAGCCGTGCAATTTCTCGTGTTATCATTTTGAGAGGGGTAATTTATTTTTATGTATGTATGAATGATACAGTATGTATATATGATAGGTATGATATGTATGTATATATGATAGGTCTGATATGTATGTATATATGATATGTATGTATGTATATATATATATATGACATGTATATATATGCATGTGTGTGTGTGTATGTAGTGTGTTGTACCAGAGCCTCATGTTAGCCATCCATTATCTGAGGTTTTCCCTAAAGATAAATTAACTCCTGGGGAAATCAACAGATATTGGATGTTGCCCGTCTCCCACGATCTGGGACGTCTGAGGATGGCTTTTAGGGGAGACATTTTTTTTTAATTTTTTTTTCTTTTAATCTTTTCAACTTATTGAATTTTTATTTCATTTTTTCCATTTCTTTC
Organism: Ryuthela nishihirai; assembly: GCA_038380435.1. NCBI lineage: Eukaryota > Metazoa > Arthropoda > Arachnida > Araneae > Heptathelidae > Ryuthela > Ryuthela nishihirai. The sequence goes on along the minus strand of JAWZYU010000021.1, from coordinate 11,910,106 downwards.
ACTTTTTTGATAGCTTTTAATCCTTTTTTTTACCATTTGATTATTTATGCTGTGTTTTCCAGATTTTGATTTCAGGTTATTTAGAGTCATACATGGAGTTTCATACAAGCAAATGTCTATTTCTGTGGTGTGGATTATACTTAAGAAAAAGAAAAGAAAGAAACAACAGATCTGTAGATATCAGTAGCAATATAATCGAGCATCAGGAATAAAAAGGTCATCCAAATTAAAATTATTCCCATTAGAGATTCCTCTTCAGAGATGTTGATTGAGGTATTTGATGAGCACTCAGGACTGCTCACTCTGGCAGAGCGAACCGTTGCTTCCATTTCTCTGAAGCTCTCTTCATCCAATGAACTCCCCTCCTCATCAGAGTTGTATGGAGACCAGCTGAGCTGGGAGGAGATGGAATCTTCCTCAGGAGTTATTACTCTACCTTCTGGTGGAATATCTCTGCTATCAACGGATGGAGAGGTATCGAGGGATCCGACATCACTGGTGGATCCGACATCACTAGTGGATCCGACATCACTGGTGGATCCGACATCACTAGTGGATCCGACATCACTAGTGGATCCGACATCACTGGTGGTGGGGAGGTAGAAGATGCCACGTGTGTTTGATGACGTCGGCATGTACACTTCACTCTCCTCTCCACTGCAGTTGGCACAGCATACGGAAGCCTTTCTCAGGCGCTTCCAGAATTTGCGGAGGCCTTCTCGGCGCCTCCTTTCAAATCGCAGAGTGCGCTCGCGTACAGACAACGCTTGGCACTCAGAATGTGCAGCGTTTAGCATCCCTGCGATGGTCCAATATGTAATAAAATCAATTGATATCTAACAATAACTCAGCGCTACTCAAATACAAATATAAGCCTAATTCAAAATAACCGCAAACTATAATAAATACAACTACAATTCGTACCAAATATCACCTTTATCCGCTAAAGTACGCTTGTTTCTCTTACCAAACGAAATTCGATTGAATGATTCTTAGGAAACATATTCTTTCAACTCTTCAATTGTTCTCCATTTACATTGTTCAGAATTTTGAATATTTAAGATCGTCACTTGTTGCGTTTGAGAAACGTTTCTGATGCCAGATGCAGGAAACAATGAGAATCATTTCCACATATTGATATACCAGAAATATTCGAATAGTAAACCCGGGGCTACAACTGATGATTTCTTGCTTGTATCTGGCTACTATTTATACTTCGACAGTGTTCAATTTAACTCCATATTCGTTATAGGACATATTAAACGTCTGGACCTAAATAAATAGTAGCTTGAAGGGCTGGATTAAGGAGGGGGGTAGAAGAGATGAGGGAATCCCAACATCCCAGATCCATCTATTTTAGCGCATATTTACTCAAAAAATCTTGAAAGAAAAAGGGGGATAATATATGGATATAAGTTTCATTTTTTCCTCTCCTACGCTTACTGATATTGTCCATTGCGGGATAGAAAAGGGGCAGACCCCCCCCCCCCCCACTTCCTCCTAAATCCAAAATTTCAGGCTAATATTTATTTAGGCCCCCGACGTTTAATATGTCATATACGGTATATGGAGGTAGATTGAACAGCGAAGTTTAGTGCTTTTTCAATGATGTTTTAGGGCAGGCATGGCCAACTCTTTTTGCCCCCGGGCCGGATTGGAAAAAAAAATATTTTCACTGGCCGGACGAAATATTAAAATTGAAAAATGTTAAGCAAAACACTTATTTCTTTAAGTAAGCAAAATTTTATTATGAAATTTGTTTATGAATAATTGTAAGTAAATCAATACAACAAATTAACATAATAACTAATGCGACGTGTTGAGGCGGTTTCATCGCTTATTATTTTTTTAATATCTGGTTCTATACTTGTAGTAACTATTCTTAACACAGCCTCCAAATGTAAATCATTCAATCTTGATCTTGTTGTACTTTTATTTAGATTCATTAAACAAAAGGTTTGTTCACAAATATAAGTTGAGCTAAAGATTACTAAATACGTCTTGGCAAGTTTTTTTAAATTTCCATATTTTTCATTATTCAATTGCTTATAAAAATTACACAAATTTTCTTCCTCTTCTCGATATTTCTCATGTAATAATTCATCACATTGTACATTAATTATTTCTAATTGTATATCAACAGGAACGTCATCAACTTGTACAGAAAATGAATTTCGGATAATAGATAAAATTTTATCAATTTTTTTGAAGCAATCGAATCTCTGCTAGAAATCTGTCATTAGTGCAAGGATGTTTTTATTAAATGTTTTAACCTTTTCTTTTAAAATATTTAAAGATATGGTCTGTAACGTTGGAAAATGATCAAATTTACATTCAGCCAGATTTGTAGAAAAAAGGCTAAACTTCATTTTAAAAGCTCTTAATTTCTGTATTAAATCATGAGCAAATAAATTTTTTCCTTGTTAACATGTGTTAAATTCGTTCAAATGTGTGAGAATATCCAAAGAAAATGCTAAATCTCAAATCCAATTTGGATCTAATAATTCAGGAAAATCCTCATTTTCTTTAAGCATTAAAAATATTTTTATTTTCTCTTGAAGGTCCCACACACGTCTTAAAACTTTTCCCAAACTTAACCAACGGATTTTATTGTTATATAGTACTTCTAAATGACTGGTATTTAGTTCTTCAAGGAGATCAATAAATTGCCTGTGATTTAATCCTTTTGATCGTAGGAAATTCACTAATTTCACAACTACATTTGTAACATGATCGATTTTTAAAATATTTTTGCATAGTGCGTGTTGATGAATAATGCAGTGTATGGGTATAATTTTATGATTTGGATCGATTTCGAAAATTTTATCTTCAATGCGTTTGATGAGCCCAATTTTTTTTCCGATCATGTTTGGTGATCCATCTGTTGCAACATTCACCAATTTTTTTCAGTCAACATTGTACTCCAAAAAACACTTTTCAATCTCTCGGAAAAGATCTCCCTTTGTTGTACCTTTCATCGGAACAATTGATAAAAGTTCTTCCGAAATTTGAAAATCTTCGGTGATAGCTCTGATAAAAATTAACAACTGAGCAGTATCTTTTACATCACAACTTTCGTCCAGAGCTATTGCATAAAAATTGGCCGATTTTAAATTATTTAATAACTGATTATTTATATTAGCATTTAAATTTTCTATTCTTCTAGCAATAGTTTGCCGAGACAGGCTTATATTTTCAAATTTATTTTTAACTTCTGGACACTTCACATCGCAAACATCCAACATGCACTGTTTTACAAATTCTCCTTCAGCAAAAGGTTTTCCACATTGAGCAATACGTTTTGCTACTAAAAAACTTGCTTCAGTAACAGATTCTTGTAAGCGATTTTGCTTTAAAAATACATTTTGCTGTCGAGTCAATTTTACTACCAGATCTGCGGTTTTTTTTTTTCGGCTTTCTTCGTTTAAATTTTGTGCGTAACTTGCATGTTTGGTTTCAAAATGTCTTCTCAAGTTGTATTCTTTTAAAACTGCCACACTCGAGTTACAAATAAGACAAACTGCCTTATTATTGTACATTGCAAAAAAATATTTCCACCTCCATTCTTCATTAAATATACGGCATTCTAAATCTATTTTTCGTTTTTTGGAAGCCATCCCTGGAGTGAAAAAGTTTCTTAATATACAATATTTTTAAAAACAAAAATAAAATAACATACCGTTTAATAATAAATTGCCTGACTTTGGGTGCTGCACAGCAAGCTCAGCCTAAAGAGTGGGGTTTCACATCAGTGGACTGAATTGTGCACGCGCAGCACCTGCCTCTCGTTCCAGTCAACTCGCCTGCTGGCAACGTCGCTTGAACATCAAACAGATCATATCGAGTACAGATGAGTATAAAAGTTTTAATTCTTTATAACGGAATCTTTTTTAAAAAATATAGAAGAATCGAGAATTCATTCGATTAATTACTAGAAGTTAAATGCTAATATTGAAAAATTGTTCGCGGGCCACATAAATTCATTCCGCGGGCCGTATGTTGGCCATGCCTGTTTTAGGGGCTGTAAGAGAAAAATATATGATGGAAAGATGGATTTTGAAGCGATATCTGTGAATACATAAATATACTTTGGTTCAATGAGGATGAGTGAATTGAAAATGAAAAATGTAAACTCATTTGGTGCTTGTAAGTAATGAAGAAAACCAGTAAATATTTCGCGAAAATATTCGAAGAAGAATTTTTTTTGCACTGAGGATTTTCTTAGTGATTTTTCTAAATGAATTTCTGGGGTCCGCTCTACAATAAATAAATTGCAAATTTCAGCAGGTCAATGGGTTTGGTGGGTGAGTCATAATTGGCAAAGAAACTTGATGTTATCGAGAACACGAAAGTAAGACGGGAATAGGATTTCCTGTCTCTCATGAAGTAAACAACACTTCAGCTGCTTCGGAAGTTGAGGAAAAAAATTGATGTCATCTAATTGTGACGAGAAATTGATGGATGTCATCTAACGGAATAAATTATTATATATTATAATATTATATTTATTATTTTTGAGATTGATGTCATCTAATTCAGGATACCAGGCTAACTAATCCCACTGACGCCCCCCCTCCCTTCCTATTCCGACTCAGACGGTCAGCTGCGAATGAACTGGCCAGCTCAATCGCATCTGACCGTCTGCCTCGCACCTTCGCCCTCTTTTGATTGTAAGATTTAATAGAGAAATCCTTAGCCTAAAAGTCTCAACATTTATTTTTCTTTTTGCAGTGCGTCAGTTTTAGTTCACATTTGTTTTTTAATTCCCATTCTTTAATATTAGCGACATGTTCTAAAATGCTATGTAATATTAACACAGATAGCATAACAAAAACAATAAGATAAATATTATCAAAGACGTATCCAAGGCAGACAGGGGATCCGAACACCATATATAATATCCACCCGAAGATCCTGACATTTCATACGAAATCTCAAACTTGTCTATGCGTCCCCCCCCCCACCTTGAAAGTAAATCCTGTCTGTAACCACGTTTTATAAGTTGCGACTGGCATGCTATTTCTGGCTTCGATATGTCTCACATCGGAGATAAACTACATTGTTAATCCTAATCGATCTTTAGCATAAAGATGCATTTTTACCTTGAAAAAACTATTCGCGCTTTAACCATTTTTTTTTTCACCATTCAGAAAATAAAGGTTATTTCACTAACAAACCTTACAGAACATATTCGTGATGTCACACTACCGTTGTCACCATTGTCTTCTCAAATATTTTAAATATTTAAAATCCCTTATGAGAATATATGAGGATATAATAGTTTAGCGTTTCTTATTTTTGAATTCACGCGGTGAATCAAAATTATTTACGATTGTTTTATAACAGTTCCGGTGGCTCAACCGCACCTAACCGCTGATCAAAGAGTTCCGGGTTCGAGCCTCGAATAAGGTAATGGATGATTACTTTCTTGCATTTTCTGTCTGCTGAGATCTCTATGGCATATTATAAAGATCAGGCTTCTGTCAGAGATCTGTGGCAAGCAAATGCTTAAAATGTATATTATTAGGTATGTATGCATGATATGTACACTCAATACTTGTATCTTCCTCCATGTTAGGTCAGTGGAAACTAACTTCTAAACTAAGCGATTTATGAGAAAATAGGATGGAAGATAAATTAAAGATCTCAATCAAATCTATCTAAATCTCGATTTTTAAAAATATTCGCTTTGTGCTTAAAGAGTTATGGACTCTCAATATTTAACAGCAACAACGCAAGTCTTAAAAAAACTGAAAAATATTAAAACGTATTTACATTAACTTTTCAAATATACATCTGTAAATTAAATGGTGCGAAATAATACTTCTTATTCAAATTATAATTAACTTCTGAGTTAAATTCTCAAGTTAGTCATTGATGTTGTTAAATAAAAATGGAAAGATTAATCTGATACCTTATCACTTGGATCATCACCCGTTACTTGGTATTTCCTGAAGCAGTTCACGGATTTATTCCGCATAAAATCATGCTACATATGATCAGACAAACAATAAAACGACGACAGTACTGTATTATAATAAAATGGGACATTTCTCATGCGTACGATTCTGTAAATGTAGAAGCTCTTCTATATTAACTGAAGGCTCTTGAGATTTCACGGCAAACTACTGAAAAAGCTTATCTTGGATCTAGAAACATCATTGTCCGCTGGACGAACAGTCTTTCTTCAAGTAGAGAGCAAAATGTTAGCCTTTCTCAGGGGAGTGTTCTATCACCTTTTTTATTTAATGTCCATATTCAGGATATTACACAGCATATCCAAACACCATGTAAAATAACAGTCTATGCAGACGACATTATTATTTTTGGTATCAGTTCAAATCTTGATCATTTACTTAAAGGCAGTCAGAAGACTTTTAAGTAACATTTTACAATGGACGAAAAAAATGGGACTTAAAGTTATCAGCACCAAAGAGTTTTGCTTTGATTATCACTCGACGCCACAACGTTAACCCTGATAATCTCTTGGCTTGGATCAGGTACCATTCCCTGGGTGCCTATGCTGAAAATTTTAGGATATAATTTCCGAGTCAATGGAACACTGAAGCAACATTCGCCTACTTAATATCATCAGAAGCCTGGCCTCTCCAAGAAATGGTCTTAATAGACGCACCTTAACGATATTAATAAGAGCAACCATTAGGTAAGCTACAACATACAGTGCTCCACTTCTTACCTCAGATCCTACCTCATACTGGACTTTATTTTTCCTGTATATCAGGCGAATCTACGATCAGCTACTGGCTTAACCAAAACCACACCTTTACCACTTCTTTATGCTGATACGGGAGCACTGCCCCTCCCTTCACTGGTTCGTCTTATGTCTGATGGGAGTACAATAAAGGAATTCACATCACCGTTACCATCGGATCTAGGAGCAATCTGACGTCAGCCACAATTTTTACATTTCCATCGCTGGAATCGGGAGGGGGGAACCTTCCCCCTCTATTAACACATGTTCGATTGCAATCATTACACATTAATCACACTCCTTCAATAAGACAACCGCCTGCTAATAAATTTTTATTTAATTTTGTCGTAAAATTATTGTAATTAATAATATAAGAATAAATGATTAGCGAAATCCATTTCTATATACCTATGTATATATATACTTTTTATTCAAATGGAGGTGAAGATCTGTTTGAATTGCATGACTCTTCAAGTGAAAGTTACAGTGATTCAGAAGAAGAATCTGCCACTTCCAAAACTAGCAACTTTCTGCCCAGTGGGCTAAGCTTTAAGTTATATAACATTGACAAAAATTGCAAAACACAGTACCATTGTTGTTCAAGTTTAAAAAAGAAATAATTATTCAGAATAAAACATTCTTTCTGTTGGAATCTAATAAAACAGTTTAGTTTAATCCGTAGTAAATATACAGATTACTATGGATATAGACTTCAATGTGGAAATAATGAGTTTTACTGATGGTGTGGGACTCGAATCCATTTCTTTCCAGATTCATGCTCCACACTCTAGCAAGAGTCTGAAGAGACATGGGAATCAGTAAGTGTGTTAGTAAGTGATTCAGTAAGTGAGTCTGAAGAGACATGGGAATCAGTAAGTGTGTTAGTAAGTGATTCAGTAAGTGAGTCTGAAGAGACATGGGAATCAGTAAGTGTGTTAGTAAGTGATTCAGTAAGTGAGTCTGAAGAGACATGGGAATCAGTAAGTGTGTTAGTAAGTGATTCAGTAAGTGAGTCTGAAGAGACATGGGAATCAGTAAGTGTGTTAGTAAGTGATTCAGTAAGTGCGCGAGTAAATAATTCAATAAGTGAGTGAGTGAATAATTCAGTAAGTGTGTGGGTAAGTCAGTCGGTAAATGTGTAAGGCTGTCAGTAAGAAAGTGAGTTAGGCAGTCAGGGTGTAAATAGGTAAGAGTGTGAGTAAATAATTCAATAAGTGTGAAAATCAGTAAGAAAGTGCGTAAGTAAGAAAGTAGGTAAATAAAAAAGTGAGCGCACAAGGCAGTAAGTAATTTAGTGAGTGAGTAAGAAAGTGAATAAGGCAGTCAATAAGCGATTTAGAATGTAAGTAAGTGAGTATGTCAGTATTTTACAGAGTAAGGGAATGAATGGAGTAGTCTGTCAATAAGTAAGACGTATCCCGGTTCGATGTGTATGATACGATTACGTAAACTTTTTTACTCCAAAGAAAATTCTCATGGTGTTGAATAGGAGCCAAAAATGTGATCGGCTTACAGTTTTATTAGTGGAATAAAAGTATTTACAATATTTATTAGGTTGTTTTTTTTTAATTCAAGAGTACGACTCGTGGTGTAAAACGATGTTTACCTATATAAAACATTTATTTCTTCAGAGCTGTAGCCCAATAAAGTATGATAAACACAGATGATCGAGAGACAGTAAATAAAAAACAATGTCCGCACATTTGCGAAGCACTAGCGACTTTAAGAATTAATCATCAAAATCAGTGGGATGAATTAAGACCGTGATTATTCCAGCGTATCGAAGGAAAAAAGTTTCATAATAATAAGAGTCGTTTTATTAAGATACTCAGAGAGGAAAAAAATTCTCCGGTTATATACCATCTTTAAAAATCACAATCGAATATCACCCTCAGCGTTATCGCTAAACGATCCGACTCATCAACGTGTGAATCATCGTTACCTCCCGTTTTCGCAAATATATAAGGACCTTTGATAAACGAGCCGACTCATCAACGTGTGAATCATCGTTACCTCCCGTTTTCGCAAATATATAAGGACCTTTGATAAACGAGCCGACTCATCAACGTGTGAATCATCGTTGCCTCCCGTTTTCGCAAATATATAAGGACCTTTGATAAACGAGCCGACTCATCAACGTGTGAATCATCGTTGCCTCCCGTTTTCGCAAATATATAAGGACCTTTGATAAACGAGCCGACTCATCAACGTGTGAATCATCGTTGCCTCCCGTTTTCGCAAATATATAAGGACCTTTGATAAACGAGCCGACTCATCAACGTGTGAATCATCGTTACCTCCCATTTTCGCAAATATATAAGGACCTTTGATAAACGAGCCGACTCATCAACGTGTGAATCATCGTTACCTCCCGTTTTCGCAAATATATAAGGACCTTTGATAAACGAGCCGACTCATCAACGTGTGAATCATCGTTACCTCCCGTTTTCGCAAATATATAAGGACCTTTGATAAACGAACCGACTCATCAACGTGTGAATCATCGTTACCTCCCGTTTTCGCAAATATATAAGGACCTTTGATAAACGAGCCGACTCATCAACGTGTGAATCATCGTTGCCTCCCGTTTTCGCAAATATATAAGGACCTTTGATAAAGGAGCCGACTCATCAACGTGTGAATCATCGTTACCTCCCGTTTTCGCAAATATATAAGGACCTTTGATAAACGAGCCGACTCATCAACGTGTGAATCATCGTTACCTCCCGTTTTCGCAAATATATAAGGACCTTTGATAAACGAGCCGACTCATCAACGTGTGAATCATCGTTACCTCCCGTTTTCGCAAATATATAAGGACCTTTGATAAACGAGCCGACTCATCAACGTGTGAATCATCGTTACCTCCCGTTTTCGCAAATATATAAGGACCTTTGATAAACGAGCCGACTCATAAACGTGTGAATCATCGTTACCTCCCGTTTTCGCAAATATATAAGGACCTTTGATAAACGAGCCGACTCATCAACGTGTGAATCATCCGCAAACGTATAAGGACTTTTGATCTGTGTCTCGATTATCACCCTTCGTGTCCTGCGAAACTTAAGAATTGAAAATATATATATGGAAGAATTGAAAAATAATGCTCCAAAATTGAAATAAAAAATATATAGTACAAAATTTCTGAAAGGGGAGAAATAAGTGTAAAAAATTATTCATCATCATCATCCTCAAGCAGCCATGGGCTACGGAGGTCCAATCAGACCGATGCGGTGGGCAGACAATGTCAAACAGGACCTTGTTAGAATTGGTGTGCAGTGGCCAGATGCAGTAGATGTAGCTCAGGATAGACTTGCTTGGAGAACTAAAAAAATATTGCATATTATGAAATGAAGTAAAAGTTTTCAAATGTATGTAAATTTTTAAAAACGTATAAAATTGAAAAAATTATTATGTACTACAAAAGTCTTTGAAAAACGTAAAATATTTTAAAACAGAGAAAAATATTATGTAATACAAAATATCTTAAAATGGGAAAAAAATCTTAAAAAAATATAATTATGTAGTAAAAAAATTCTTAAAATGGAAAAAATACAAAACGTAAAAATTTTCAAACTTACAACTGAAAAAAAAATTATGTATTACAAGATTTTTAAATTTGTAAAAAAATAATTAAAAAACCAAGAGACTGAATTACACAATATGTAGAAATAATAGTGAACAATTCAAAATGCAAATATAATTTCTAGAACACCAAAATGGTTTTTGTTAAAATGATAAAATATCTCTATCTGCAACATCACCCTTCGTGTCGTTGTTGTTGTTGTTGTTTAACGTTACAGAAAAGCATGGGATGTCCTTATTCAGGCTTTCCCAATAAAGTTTTGTGCGAAATGCAAAACATAGGTATTTCCAAAATAAACAAATAATTTTTTTTTAAATTAAATTTTTTTTGATATCTTTCCATTTTTTTTTTATGATTTTAGCTTTTTTTTATTTTTTTTGAGTAGGTTGCTCAATTTAATAATACTATTTTTCTTAGTCTTTTTTTTTATATTTTTTTTGTTTTATATATATTGATTTTTATTTTATCCTCCAAAGTTTCAATTTTATATATTAAATTCTGTTCCATAATGGGGTGGATAAAATAAACTGAAGATTGAGTTTATAAATTAAAATTTTTATATCATATTTCGGATGAATTAATAAATTTTGAATATTTAAATCCTCAATTCCAATTTTTTTTAATGCCAAGAAAAAAGTTGCTCTTTGCCTAGAATATAAAGAGCAATTTAGTAAAATATGAATAGTATTTTCTGGTAAGTTACAATTTGGAGAGTTTAAAAGTTTAAATTGAAATTTTTGTTTATTACGATTGATGATATCAGTTTTTAGTCTGTAAATAATTTTATTTTCCTTCCGAGAGAAGGGAAGTTTTTCTTATGATTAATTTTATTTGATAAATAGTATCTAAAATTATTTCTACAACTTGCCTGAACTTGAAAATATTTTTCTGTAAGGATGAATTCTCTTTTGTTGAGTTCTTGTTTAAAGGAGTAAAAGAAATTATAAGCAGGGGAAATATCCTTAAGGTCATGGGCGTTTTTGGCAATTAAGTCAACTCTTTCATTTTCCTGAATCCCAATGTGACTTGGGATCCACTGTAGTTTAATTATGTTATTTTTACGAGTAATATTTGTCTGATTTAAAATTAAGATGTTAGAAATGTAATAATTGAAGTTTGAGGAAAACGTTTCTTGTTGTAGTACTTGAAGGGCACCTTTGGGGTCTGAGAAAATTACAATATTTTGATTAGTTAAATTATTTAAAATCCATTTAAAGGTTTCATGAATAGCTATAATTTCAGCTTGGAGAATTGGAGTATTTTTGGGAAATTTAAAAGAGTTGGAAAAATTAGAAGATGGACAGAGAAAAGCAGCAGCGGAAGAACCTGTTTCTTGTATAACTGACCCATCTGTGTAAATGTTTAAGGTAGACTCAAAGTTTTCTGCATAATATGATTTAAATAAAATAAGAACAGAATCTGCAGGTAAATCCTTTTTGGAAGTTAGCGATGGGATATCAAGAATAATTAGAAGAGGGGGGAAGCACCAATCCGCAAAATTATTGGGAGTGTCACCAACAAGAGTTCTGCTATAAAAATCATCGTATAAGTTAGATAAGTATTCATTATTATAAATTGTTTTAATACATGGCGGTCTATGGAAATGTTTATAGAATGGGTGGGTAGGAAGTTCGTAGTGTAATTTGAAAAAATATTTGGTTAAGAGAATATTGTGTCTAATTTCGAAAGGTGGGATGGCTGTTTCTGCAATTAACGAAAGAGTGGGGCAAGATTTTACAAGCCCCAAGGCAATTTTCAAACATTGGTTCTACAATGAGTTTAGCTTTTTAAATTTTGAGAATAGGGCTCCAGAAATAAATTCCAGACCAAATTCAATTTTAGGTCTTATGCGATTTTTGTAAACAATTATTAATTGTTGCTGTTGAGTGCCTTCATTTCTGAAAGCAAAATGTTTAATGCAGTTAAGTAATCTTAAACCTGAAGTGTGTTTATTATTGATATGATGATGCCAATTTAATTTAGAATCCAAGTGTATACCTAGAATTTTGCAATTATTTACTTGAGTTAAGTTTTCTGAGTTAATAGTTAGTTTAAATTTAGGATTATAGTTTTTTTTTTTGTAAAATGGGATTATAAAAGTTTTTTTTATGTTGATTTCCAATTCAAACAGTAATCACAAATTTATTTAGCTGCTTTCGTAGGTTTTTCTGCAACTTATATTCATTTTTTCCGGCAGACCAAAAAATAATGTCATCTGCGTATCCTGTAAAATTAATTGATTTTTCAAATATTTCTTTAATATCGTGTATATAAAAGTTAAATAAAATCAGGGATAAAATTTATCCCTGTGAAAGGCCTTGTGTCATTTTGTGGACATCAGATAAAAATTCTCCTATTTTGACTTGAATGGATCTGTTTTCTAGTAAGTTGTATAAAAAGTTTAAATATTTTGTGCTTAAGTTAGATTTAATTAATTTTGTAAATAAACCTTGTATAGATACAGAGTCAAAAGCTTGGGTTAAATCCAAAGAGATTGCTAAAAGAACTTTTTTCTGTTTAAAAGCTGTAAAAATGTCATGCAAAAGTAAAGATATGTTTTCCTTGGAGGAGCGGTTTTTCCTAAAGCCAAAGAAATTATATGGGAAGAAGTCGCCTGATTCAAAAAACCAGGAAAGTCTTTTAAAAATTAATCTCTCAAAAAGTTTGAGAGAGTTAGAAATTACTGAAATGGGTCGATATGAATTTAGTAGGGTTGGCAATTTACCTGATTTAAGAATGAAAAAAATAATAATTTTTCTCCACTCTGAAGGAATGTAATTCTCCTCATTATTAGCAAATAAAACGGCTGAAAATAATTGGTGTACAGAGCCCCTTATTGGAAGCTAATTTCATCATGATCTTACCTTAACTAAAAATACTGAATTCATCTTAAAAATGGATAAACTTCGAAAAACTCTGCTTTAGAAATCAGAAATATAAAAACAATCGTTGTTTACATTTCGAATGGGGAGAGCACAATATGTAAATTTTTGCAGAGGTGTGCTGCGAGAAAACTCGAATTGGATAGGCTTGTACTCTATCATTGTTGGCCAAGATCTAAGTTTTCCATCTGTCTTGTAGGCACTCATCCCAAATACAAAGGAAAAACTCCATTCTTATTTCTCAGCTCTTGCTCTGTTTCCTATATAACTGAGACTTTTCAGTTTGTTAATCCATCCGTCAGTAAAACGTGGTCCACAGGAGGGGAAGTACTGATAAATTGATTTCTAAGTGTCATTTACAAGGAATAAAAAAAATAATTCCCAAATATGATTTACAAGGAATAAGAAAATTAATTCCCAAATGTAATTTACAAGGAATAAAAAATTAATTCTCAAATGTGATTTACAAGGAATAATAAAATATAATTTATTCGTAGGTTATAAAAAATAATGATCGGTTCTTCACTGTGATCATCTGCCTTTAAGCATTGCCTTGGCGTGATGAATAAACGCTCTGATGATAAGTGTGAGGTTGTGGGATCGAGCCCCCCCCCCCCTAAAGATGTGACAACAAGCATCTGCATGTTTGAAGCATTATAGGTTGGTTTCTGCATCGATTCTAAATTTTAGAGGTTTCATAATAATAAGTAGTAAAATTTTATATTTTATAATTATAATTATAATGTAATATTTTTTTGGTTGAAAGGGGTTCACGGAATAAAAAAATTTGGGAACCATGTATGCATGTATATATATATATGTTAAATGCATGATACGTTTGTTATGACATGCATAATATATGTGTTATGATATGCATAATATATATGTTATGATATGCATGATATATGTGTTATGATATGCATAATATATGTGTTATGATATGCATGATATATGTGTTATATGCATGATATGTATGATATTTATATTATGATATGTATATTATATGTATGGTATGTATATTATTATATGCATGATATACATGTTATGATATGTGTGTATGTAGGGTGTGTTGCACCAAAGCCTCATGTTAGCCATCCATTATCTGATGTTTTCCCTAAAGATAAAATGAACACTTGGGGAAATCAACAGATAATAAATGTTGCCCGTCTCCCACGAACAGGGACGAACTATGGGAGCAAGCCAACGCTGTTTGATGTGCAATTCCTCAGGAACATATCCTGGCTAACACACAGTCATACAGATGGCTAGCATGTTGCACCAGAGCATCATGTTAGCCATCCATTATCTGACTCCATGTATGTACTCCATGCCACGCCGTATTGCTGCCTGTATTGTCGTTCACGGCGGTGCAACCACCTACTGAGGCAGTCACATTGTGTTGCATTATCTCATCTTTTAACCGCTCTAAGTGGCTGCAAATTAAGTCACATTACGCTAATATGTATTGCTATGTGTGTGCTACATTTCACCCTCTATCCCCTCACTCCTTCTGGGTGGGGCAATTTCAATGTCGTGCAGTGTATATGCACAATTTCTGATGGTGTTCAATAACTCAGATACGCAGCATTCCTCTTTACACCTTTTATTATTATTTATATCTATTACATCTATTTGAATAATACAGTGCATACTTTGCACACTCAGGGTCAAAATACTCCCCTAGTTCAGAAGCTACATACTGCTCAAAACGATACTGGTTGACCTAATCTCAGGGGCCCAGCTAGGACGCATTTGCAATTCATCGAGCTCTCTCCTGAACACACAAGTCTCCTCCTCAAGACCCCAGAAAAGGACTCCCTTTTTCTGAATCTTTTCATTAATCGGGGGGGGGGGGAAACATCAGAGGGTGGGTTCAGCTCTCACCCCTTGTCGCAGTGTGTGGTCCAATAGCTCACACTGACATTAACGACCTCCTTTAGGAATGTAGCATGCGGGAACACAGAAGCTGATCACCGTCCACACCTTCGGACCTTTACAAAACTGTCAAGCTCTCCCACTTGTGAACAGAGCTGCGCGTGCATGCTGGGATGGAGATTCGCATCCCTCTCCCGTGGCCGAGTGGTTAGCACGCTTGGCTACTGATCTAAGGGACCTGTGTTCGAGCCCCGATTAAGGCACGGATGTTTGTGATGTCTTTCTGCTGAGGTCCCGCCATCCTCACAGACCTTCTACTATGGCGTATAAATTGACAGGCTCCTGTAAGACCTCTGTGGCAAGCAGCTGCTTGAAGGGGTGTTTATTTTTTTCTCTATCTCCAATTCTTGGAGATGGAGATCTATCAGCTGAGGGAGGGGTGAGGGTGGGGAGACTCACAGCGAAACGTTCGATCTTGACAAGGTGGTCATAATTCAGTGAGCACTGAGTATATAGAGTATCGTGAATGACTGACTACTGATTGGTAGTGCCTCGCGCTAATCCTGTGACTATGATGCAGAAATCGTAGAGCTATGACAATTTGCACCTAAAGGTAATACGGGTCGTAGATCTCGATAAAAATCCGAAGTTTGACCTCCGACGTGTGTTTCAAGGTCAAAGAGGTCACCTAGAAATCAAACGTTGATATGCGCGAGGGCTGGAGATGTGAAAATTTGCGTTTGGGGCTAATGTTACGAAATTTCGAATATGGAGGGTGTTTCGAGTTCAATGATCAAATTCAGATCTATCGGTGCTAGAGACTGAAAAATGGTTCTGGGGGTATTTTGAGTCGCAGATATCGGAAATGTTATGAAAATTTGGTTGCGATGGGTCCTTTGAGGTCAGAGGTCAAATATAGATCTACCGGTGCTAGAGAGTTAAAAAAAAAATGGGGTCTTTGGGAATTTTGAATCGTAAATATAGTAATTTTGTGAGTTTTAGATGCAATGGGTCCTTTGAGGTCAAAGCTCAAATTCTGATATATATGTACTGTAGAGCTGAAAGTTGGAGATGGGCTATTTCAGGCAGTAAGAATAAGAAATGAGAGGAATTTTCAGATCTGGTGTCGCACTCAAGGTCAAATAGGGGTCGGAGTGACGGGCAAGAAATCAATCAGTGCCAAAAGCAGATTGATTTCTACTATAAGATATTCGGGGGTAGTCATAAAATACGTTTCCCTCTTCTGGATCGGTGACGAATGAAGAATGCACCACTAAAATGGGAAGGTAGTTTAATGAGAAGATGTGGAAGCTGTTTTGCGAAAAAAATTAGTTTCAGTTGTTGCCACTAGGGAGAAAATGGGCGCTGCAAATAGAGGAAAGAAAGGCAGAGATGAGAAAATGATGTTTGTTGGTTTCACACACAAGTCTGTTACAGAAACTGCTCATTATGTTCTCCATCGTTGCAGAAGATGTGCTGGGAATGAAAGACTGCATGGGGCCACAATGGCTTGGAGCATGTCGCTCTGGATGTTGGTCACTTCCTGCATAATTCTGGCCTTCAGATCAGCAAACGACTGCATGCTACCACTATAAGCCAATCCTTGAGACATGTGGGAGTGTACCATCTTGCATGAATATTGTGGTGTCTAGACACTGGCGCTACTGGAGGGCAGGAATCACGTGATACTGGAGAAGAGCACAGTAACGGGCACCTGTTACAGTACACTGCACTGGACCATTAGGTGTAGCCTCTTCGAAGAAAACTGCCCAATGATGAAGTCTGCACTGAAGCCACACCGCACTGTCACCTGCGAGGGCTGGATTGGCCGTTCATGCACAACAGACGGAGGTGACCCCCTCCCACAGAATAGAGTTCTGAATGTTTAAGGCACTAGTGTGAATGGCATTTGCCTCGTCAGTACACAGGACTGCACAATGCGATGTGGCTCCATCTGTGCCAGATATTGGAGAGTGAAGTCAGTGCGATATTGCGATTCACACAGCCGCATTTCCTCCACCGTATGGATCCTGTATGCGTACCTTTGCTCAACATGCTACAGCATTTTATGGACCATTGCTCCCACGGAAGGTCCAATTCTTATGACATTGCTGACTGACCGCATATCACTTCCAATACGGTCTGTCATGGCCACTGTCACCTTATCCATCACACCTTCTGTAATGGATAGCCATCCTCTTCCTGGTGCCACTCCCAACTCACCGGTTGCTTCAAATGTCCTTCATCTTCCTTTAAAGCCACAGATATCAGGAGTCCTCTCTGCAGACTTTATAGATGTTGATACTCTTGCAGTGTGGCATTTGCATTGCTTTGATTCGGTTAGAATAACTTGATTAACAGTGTGCATGAGGTGGCTCAGTTGGTAGCCCTCGAGGCTCATGATCTGGAGTTCTCAAATTCGAGTCCTACCTGAGCTAGTGTTGATTTATCTCCCAATACCTCCACCCTGCCCTGAGTTCCTAGGGGACATCAATGGGTTTGGAAAGGCCGCCGTCAGTTGGATGGAATGTAAAGCCTTGGTCATATGTGTGGGAGAGCTATACCCTGTGCATGTCAAAGAACACACTGGATTGCCCTTAAACGAGGCTTTCATCTATCTCCTAACAGCTGTCCAGTGAACTATGATGAGAACGAGGAGGCTAGGTTTTTCAGCCAACTTCAGGATATCGTGAATTCTGTGAAGAAAGGAGATATTTCTCTTGTGCTATAATGACTTCAATGCTAAAGCTGGTACTGACTCTAACCTTTGGACAGCAGTTTTAAATGGTAGTTCCAATGGCAATGGAGAACCTCTTCTAATGGTAAGTAAACTTAATGGTTTGCTAATAATTAACACATACTACAAACAACGGGGACATTTATAAATATGCATTGGTTTCACCTGATGGGTTGCACAGGAATATGGTAGATTATATTTTAATTAACAGCAAATGAGCTTGTTCAATTAGGAATACCAGATCATACAGGGAAACCGAAATTAGGTGTGACCATTACCTGGTCAAAAGTGTCTTGCAGCTGAAGCTAAAGAAATATTGTGCTAAGGTTAAGAAAATTAGTTTTACACTGAAGGTCTGAAAGATCCAGATATAGCCAAAGCATACCATGATAGGCTACTAAGTCATTATGACAATCGTGGTTTGCTTACTGCTGAAGTTGAGAAAGAATGGGAACAGTTTATGCAGGCTTTTCTTGAAACCAACAGTACTCTTATGGGTAAAAGGGAACAGAGGAAACAAAATTATTTGAGTGATAAGACTATGGAACATCTTTCTGAAAGAAGGAAGTGCAGGATTAATATTTATCAACACCCTACTAGTCCTAACAGAAGGCATTACAACGAGCTTAATGAGCATTTAACTGATCAGTTAACAGCTGATAACAATCTTTGGCTTGATAGCTTGGCTGATAAAGAAGAGGAATTAGTTAGACAGCACAACAGCAGGGATTGTACCAGATTGTAAATGTTTTGTGTGAGAAGAAACAGACAGGTGCACAGGGATTGAGGGATAAACATGGCAAGGTGGTTGAAGGTAAAGATTCTGTGATGGCTAGGTGGGCTGAGCATTTTTACAGATGATCTCAATAATTTGATTATTTCTACTCCCATTGTTTGTAATAAGGGTAGATGCATTACTGGCTTTAATGATGGCCCTATATCACATTCTGAAGTTGCTTCGGATATCTCTAAATTAAAACTGCATAAATCTCCAATGAAATGTTAGAGCTGAGAGCACTTGTGTTGTCACATGGCTGGCTGAAAATTTGAATATTTTTATGATAAAGGTGTTGTTCCTAAGGATGTATTAAAACTAATATTATTCCCATTTTTTAAAAAGGTGATAAAAATTCTTGTGATAATTATAGGGGAATTAGTTTATTTTCTATCGCAGTTAAAGTTCTCTGCACATGGTTGTACTCAAAAGAATTAAGATATTTGGTTGGTGGACAACTCCGTGATGAAGAGTGTGAATTCAGAAGTAATAAGGATGTATTGATCAAATATTATCAGTTTGGCAGATTCTTGTAAAATGTTTAGAGTTTCAGAAACCTGTGGTTACTACCTTTATAGATTTCAAAACGTCTTTCGATGCTGTTGATCGTCATTATATGTGGTTGATCGTGAGATTTATGGCATACCCGTTAGTTAACATAATGAAAGCTCTCTATAATAACACTGAGTCATGTGTGAGAGTTGGTAAGGCTTGTAACAATTTGTTTAGCATTACTTTTGGTGTTCGACAAGGGTGCATTTTGTCTCCTTTTCTCTTTAGCTTGGTTATTGATTATGTTATGCGAAATTCACTTCAAGGGAAAAAGTTTGGCTTTAAATGGATTGGAGATACTAAAATTTCTGATTTAGATTATGCTGATGATTTAGCCCTTTTGGCAAATGATGTTGATGAGATGAACTCTTTCATTCGAGCTGTTGATAACTGGTAGTAGGGTAGGTTTGGTTATAAATAGAGAGAATATTGGTAAGGCAGGCTGTGATTCCGTTAAACTGAATGGTTGCAATCTTGAACAGGTGTCACAGTTTAATTATCTTGGGAGCTATGTAACAGATAATGGTGATGTGCGGCATGAGATTAACAGACGAATAGGTATTGCTGCCGGGACTTTTAAGAATCTATGGAGAGTGTGGAGAAATAGGCGTATACACCTAAAGACTAAAATTAGACTTTATAACAGTTTGGTTCTTTCTAGGGTTAGTTATGGTAGTGAAACCTGGACACTGTGTAAACAAGATAACAGGAAACTAGATGCTTTTGATTCTAGAGGCTTACGCAGTATCTTGGGCATTAGGTGGTTTGACTTTTTAAGTGATGATGAGGTTAGAAGAAGGAGTCATCAACCTCTTTTGAGCAGAATATTGTGCAGAGAGAGACTGCGTTGGTTTTGCCATATTGCCCGTATAAATAGCTGAAGATCAGCAAACAGGGTTATGTACATGACGATTAAGTGTTTGAGAAAAAGGAGGAGACCTAGGATGCGATGGGCAGACAATGAGTGAACCTAGAGTGGCCAAAAGCAGCAGCTGTAGCTCAGAAGAAACACATCTAGAGAGGAAAATTACACAGTTTGGTTTTACCTCCATAGCCCAGGGCTACATGAGAATTTTGTATGTATGTTTGTATGTAGATTCGGAAATCAGTACCTATCCAATGAAAAATAATTTTTAATTTATCTGAAAAAACATAGAATTACCTGTTATAAAAAAGGTTCCTTTTTCCCGCACACCCTAGGGGTAAGGGGCAAAACGTCACTGGCAGGGTAAACCTCTGAACCCTCACACTGCACCTACGAAATTTCGAGCATAAATCCATCGATTGCAATATCCAATTAGTTTTGCAGTTTTCCGCGTTTGGCGTAATTTATAGTTTTGGGCGATTCGGTAAGTGCAAATCGTAATATTTGATCAATATATCCGACCCAAATAGGATTTTTATCTCCTAAAATATTTTACCAAATACACAAAACAAGCGGAAAGCAATAGGCATGATTGGTAGCCGTAGTTATTTGGAAATGAACTACTAAAGTTTCAGTTCATGCCGTTTTGTACAATCGGCGTTTTACATAGGCGGCATTTTGTTCCACGACATTTTGATGATGATGATGGCGTTTTTGAAGGCGGTATTTTCGGTCACGGCGTTTTGAAAAGGCGGCATTTTGTTCTACTACATTTTTTCGGCGATGTTATGTAGAGTCGGCGTTTTGTTTATGGCCAATTGCATAGGTGGCGTTTTTCGGTCGGCGTTTTGTCACGGAACTCCTTTAGATATCAGAGATTCAAAACTCGTTTTTCTCTCAGAAACGAGAAATGCAGCATCAATTCATAGTCAGCAATGGTCCTGGTTCCTGATCTCTTCCCACACTTTAGACGGAGCTACCATAGAGCTTACTACTAACATCCCTTATTAAGGGCTTCGTTCTGTGGGATCATTCAGAGTTCTACTGGCCACAAACTCACCGAGCATTTAGTCAAGGTGGCAACATGTCTTGCCTTATGCGAACACTTTTCACCTGTTATTGCAAACATTTCCTTTCTATATAATGACCATTTACTTTGTTTACAAAAGTGTATTCAGATTTTGGTCACTTATCACGGAACGTAAAGGAACATCATGATCAACATACAAGTGTTTTTAATTAACAGTAGCCGATAATAATGTGAAATAAACATGAGAGGAAAATGTTGAGACTTGGCATGCAGATGTTTTTAATTCATACTGCGAAAATAAAAACACGTTGCGCAAATTTTCAGCTGAAATGCCGATAACAGCTTTATCATTGAAAGGAAAACTGTGATGGTTTTCTTTTGCACAAAAAATTAAACAGAATAACACATAAAACAAAAAAGCGTGAGATAAACATTCAGTGGAATATGTGAAATAAAATTGTGTTATGGGTAAAACCTGCAAAAGTCCGATATGTTTCAGAGCAAGCTAAAATGTCTCCCCCTAACGTGATGTCACGAATTTAACGCCCTAGTCACGGTCGGATCTTCAGGGGTTGGGGGGGGAGGGTTGTCCTCCATCTCCCTTGCCTATGGACCATTCCGAGAGCATTCCATCACTGTCGCTAACCTTTTCCTACTTCCCTCAGTTCATCAAAACTTTCTAGTGCTGCACCGTCTACTATTATTCTGCACAATGTGTTATTGTCGGAAGCATTCTCTTGTGAGAATGTTTTTCCAGAATTAGAGTTATTTTCATCGATGATAAAGGAATCTGTGGTTCCTTCAATGGGAAGGTTGTGCCTCATCAATTCATTTATTACTTAAAGAAGGCTGAAAAGAATTAAATAAATGGTAAGGGGGAGGGGAAATTCCATCAATGATAAGAGGGTTAAAGGGAAAGTCCATCAATGATAAGAGGAAGGAGCGGAAAGTCCATAAAAGATAAGAGGGGATGGCAAAGTTTGAGAACCACTGATATGGATAACAGGAAGTTTGATGTTTTTGATTTCCCTTGCTTACATATAACATCATGTGTTAAAATAAATGATATTACATAAGATAAGGTATTGTGTTATAATTAGTTTTTAGTGGGCACCAGAGCTTCGTATTTGCCATCCATTATCTGACAATTTCTGAAGGAAAAAATGAATCAGAAACCGAAAGACAATGGATGCAGTTGGAGAAAATATTTAAATAGCCTACTTGGTTTACCTTTAGGAGTTCACGTATAAAATGATAAATTTGCGAATGCAAGTACGATCGGTAATCCTTTAGATACTATTTAGTAGCCCTGAAAAGGGCTTTTTGGTCGCAGAGTCTAGTGAACGCTTGTGACGTGCTTTTCTACGTTGGCCACCAAGTCTTCGTTGACTTCACTCGACGATGACGATAGGTTAACAGAATGCCGTCGATGCGATTCGACAGCTTTCGATGACATCTTTAAGAACATTTGCTCGTAAATGTTCTCGTAGCTTCCGTAATTGGTGGTGGATGGGAAGAAGTAGTCTTCTTTTTCTTCTTCTGCAGCCTTAATGCAGCAAATGCTTTTGCACCACCTCCATGTCTTCACAAAGAGACTTTCCTCGTTCATTTTCCTTATTTCTTCTCTTCTCTGATGCGTAATCCAACATCTCTCGCAAGAAATCCTCCTTTTATCCATCGTGAATTTTCGCCTTCGTTTCTCTATACGCCAACCTCCCCAAATATACAACTATCAACTACAAGATACACAATCAGTAACTAAGTCCCAACCAATAGCATACGTATCGACGATCAAGTTTGCACAAAGCAATTCTCAAAATGGCAATTTCCTCTTTAATGCATTTGCGCCTTTAATTGTTTTTTCTGCTTGCATTGTTCTGCATTTCAACAATTGGGTTATTCTTTTGTTACGTTCCTAAATGCATGTGATGCCAGATGAAGGAAATATTGCGAATTCTTCCCAAATATTCATATTTTATTTTACGAGTCCAATTAATAATCATTTAGTGATTCCAGTTTTGAGAAGCATCTAAGTGATTAAATCCATTCTTTAAAAGCACACTGCCTAAGAGTATTATGACTGCTCCCCACAAATGCTCAGAATAGCACAGAAATTAAAAAGTGGAAAATTATACCACCTGGCCAAATTATTACGAACCTAAGACTTCGTCAGGCCTCAGCCGACAGAGATAACATTTCGGACTCGACGTGGCATGCTTTTCAGATACTTTCGAAATACAACAGGAAGGAGTTTGATCTATTCTTTCTGCAAAATGGTTTGAACATTTTGTAGTGATAATGGAAGAGGTCTGAACATTCGAATAACACCTTCTAAATTGTTCCAGATGTTATTATTAATATATGCATTACATTTATTATATATAATTATCTTCTTATATTATTATTATATAATTTGATTCATCTGATAATATGTTTCCGTATTTTTTCCGCCATTTTCACACGCCATCGGAAACTTGAAATCCTGTTGTTTTTTCCAATGAAAGGCTTTCGTACCGCCACAGTTCCCAAATTTCAGTGTTTTCAGTTCTCCAAGTATAGTTTCGTTGAAATGGGTTTTCAAGTGCCGCTATCTGTCATCTGTCTCATGTGATGAATTGTGCCAGTTCTGTTTTGCTGCGCACTTCGTGCCAACACACGACCATCCCTTTCTGTTAGTAGCTTTTTCCTCCCACATTTACCACACTAGACGGATGTTCTTTCAGATCGTTCCATTCCCCATACACTTCAGATATTTTGCCCTTGATTTTCCAGTGATCACCTGCATTACTGATGCTCCTGCCCACTGCACTCCAACGATGAGTCCCCTTTCAAAGTCAGTCAGATCAGCAGTTTTACCAATCTCATACTTTGCGTTCCACTATGCCTTTGGGTCTTTTATAGGACTTCGTAATGAAATAGAATATTTACGTCCAGATCAGAGGTGTGGAAATTAGCCATCTGAGGTGAAACTATTCAATGTTGCCCTGGAGGAGCGGAGGAATTTCAGGGGAAGGGGAGATTCGATTTTACTGAAAAGAAAAGGTTGAAATATAAATCGTTGCTTTTTTTTTCGTACACTGAAAGCACAATTTATTATACACAAACTAACCACAAACCTGCCCTACTCCAGCACAACAATGCTGCCAGACAAAACATTTTGCGGGATATAAATGAGTCCGATACCTACCTGCTGTAGAGCATACCTTCAATGGTTATGAAGGATAAAAATCACCGACATAAGTGAGTTCGATTATGGGCAGATATCCGGTGAAAGGAAGATAGGATCCATAGTCGCAATGTAGAATCGATGGGATTTCAACGTGCGACCATCGCGCTTGTGTACCAGGAGCCGCCTCTCTTGTATCATAAGGTCAGAGCAGAGGGCCACAGTGCTGATGATTCAACGATGGAGCATTCAACGATGAAACATCTAAGAAAGTTTGTGAAAAGACCATTCAACATACAATTCCATTACTGGGCTTTGACAGTCGACGCCAAGTGACTGCGGCGAAGACTGCGGTGAGTGAAGGAACATCGCCAATAGACCATGCAATACTGAAAATGACTAGTTTGGTCTGACAAATCGAGGTTCCGACTCCAACATGCCAACAAGAGGTTGCATGTGTGCTGCCAGCCACATGAGGCCATGGACTCTAAATATCAAGTCTGGGTGTTACAGGCTGGTGGAGTTGGTGTAATGTTCATCGGTGTGCTATGTGAGCAAGAACAGGGCACAAGGCTGTGTTATCGTAACTGACAACCACCTACACCCATTCATCGTTATCCATTTCCCTCACCAGGATGCCTTCTTTCAAAAACACACTCTCGTTCATGCGTTCAGCCGATGGGATCCCGTTCACTGCATCCTAGGTCTCCCCTTCTTTCTGAGGCCTTTAGGCACACTGTTCATAACCATATTCGCCAATCTATAATTATTCATACGGGCAACATGGCCAAACCAACGGAGTCTCTATCTGCACAATACGCTGCTTAAAGGAGGTTGCAAACTCCTTTGCCTAACCTCATTATTAGTTACAAAGTTAAACCACCTGATGCGCAAGATATTGCGTAAGCATCTGGAATCAAAAGCATCTAGTTTCCTGTTATCTTGTTTACAAATACGTTTCATTACCATAACTAACCCTAGAAAGAACCAAACTATTATATAGCCTAATTTTAGTCTTTAGGTGTATATGCCTATTTCTCCCCACTCTCCATAGATTCTTAAAAGTCCCGCCAGCAATCCCTATTCGTCTGTTAATCTCATGCCGCACATCACCATTATCTGTTACAAAGTTCCCAAGATACATTATCTGTTACAAAGTTCCCAAGTGTGACACCTGCTCAAGACTGCAACCATTCAGATTAACTGAATCACAGCCTGCCTGACCAAAATTCTCTCTGTTTATAACCAAACCTTCTCTACTACCAGTTTCATCAACAGCTGGAATGAAAGAGTTCATCGCATCAACATCATTTGCCAAAAGAGCTAAATCATCAGCATAACCTAAATCAGAAATTGTCGTATCTCCAGTCCATTTAAGGCTAAAATCTTTTCCTTGAAGTGAATTTCGCATAACATAATCAATAACCAAGCTAAAGAGAAAAGGAGACAAAATGCACCCTTGTCGAACACCAGAAGTAATGCTAAACCTATTGCTACAAGCCTTATCAACTCGCACACACGACTCAGTGTTATTATAGAGAGCTTTCATTATATTAACTAATTTGTCTGGTATATCATATGATCCCACAATCAACCACAAATTATGACGATCAACAGAGTCGAAAGCCTTTTTGAAATCAACAAAGCTAGCAACCAAAGCTTTCTGAAACTCTAAACATTTCTCAAGAATCTGCCTAAGTGAAAATATCTGATCCACTCATCCCCTACCACTTCTGAATCCACATTGCTCATGACGCAATTGACTGTCAACTAGATTCTTAATTCTATTAAGCACAATCATGAAAAGAACTTTACCTGGAACAGAGTTTAGGCTGATTCCCCTATAGTTATCACAAGAACTGCGATCACCTTTTTTGAAAATAGGGATAATAATAGCTCTGGTAAAATCCTTAGGAACTATGCCTTTATCATAAAAAATATTCAGAATTTCAGTCATCCAAGTGGTAACCGAAACATTCCCAGCTCTATCCATTTCCGTAGTAATTTCATCTACATCTAGAGATTTGTGTAGTTTAAGTTTAGAAACAGCCAAAGTATCTTCAGATTGTGTTATAGGGCCAACATTAAAGCCACCAATGCATCTATCATCATTGCAAACAATGGAAATAGAACTAACCACGATGTTTAGAATATCACTGAAATGCTCAGCCCACCTAGCCATGAGAGAATTCTCCCCTTCTATAACCTTACCTTGTTTATCCTTCAATCCTTGTATGCCTGTCCGTTTTCTACCACACAAAACATTAACTATCTGGTACAGCTCTCTGCTGTTGTGCTGTCTAACTGCTTCCTCGACTTTGTCAGCCAAACCATCAAGCCTAAGATTCTTATCAGCAGGTAATTGATCTTTTACACGTTTATTAAGTTCTCTGTAATGCTTTCCATTAGGACTAGTAGGGTATTAATTAAGGACATTCCTGCAGTACTTTCTTTCTGAAATAAACTCAAGTGCCATATCACTCAGATAATCTGCCTCCTCTGCTCCTTTTCCCTAAAAGAGTACTGTTAGTGTCCAAAAAGCCAGTTTAAAATGATCCCATTCTTTCTCAACTTCAATAGTAAGCATAGCATGACTGTAATAATGACTAAGTAACCTATCATGGTAAGCTTTGGCTGTAACGGGTCTTTCAGAGCTTCAGTATTAAAAGTAAATTTTTTAACCCTAGCACAACACTTTTTAAGTTTAAGTTGCTAGACACTTTTAACAAGGTAATGGTTAGATCCAATTTCAGCTCCCCTATATGCCCTGGTATTCCTAACAGAACTAGCCCATTTGCTGTTAATTAATATATAATCAATCATATTCTTATGCAGCCCATCGGGTGAAACCCATGTGTACTTATGTATGTCGCGGTGTTTGTAATAAGTGTTAGTTATTCTGAATCCATTTAGTTCACTTACCTGTAGGAGATGTTGCCCATTGCCATTGCAGCTACCAATACCAAAAGGGCCTATTACTCCTCCCCAAAGGTAAGAGTCAGTACCAACTTGGCATTGAAGTCACCAAGAACAAGGGTAATATCTCCTTTCTTGACAGAATTCAAAATATCCTGAAGTTGTTCATAAAACCTATCCTTCTCATCCTCATCGGCATCCTCAGTGGGGGCATAACAGCAGATAACATTCAAGTCTTTAATGCTTTTCTGAAATTTTGCTGTAAGAAACCTTTCATTAACGCACTCATATCCTAGAAGAGCATCACTAGCGTGTCTGCTGAGAAGCAGACCCACGCCTTGGTGATGCTTATTGTCGTCCCTCCCTGAAAAGAGAAATTTAAGATTATTTTTAAGAATCTGACCTTTATCTGTCCATCTGGTCTCTTGCAAGCCGAGAATATCTAAATTATAATGGTGGAATTCTTGTGTGAGGACATCAAGAGAAAAAGCTCTGTGCAGAGTCCTCACATTCCAACTACCTATGGAGAAAAAATGGTTAGTGGGGTGTTTAAAGAAACTATGTTTATTGAGAGAGGGAATGCCGACAATATCAAACAGCCCCCTAATCGCAGACATGGGGCAAAGACCCGTTCCCCCACCACTAAAGGCTGAAGCCATCTACACTGGAAGACTTCCTCCAATGTAGAATTTGACGATGCCAATAGAAGCAAAGAGTTCAGGTGCCTGCGATGACTTCTGCTCAGGATTTTCCACCAGCTGATAAACATATCCTGTGAATCTATTCACTTGGGCTGTCAACTCACAAACAAACAGAAAACACAGCGGAAGATTTTCCCTCCACAGAAGAGCACCAGTGCAGCAAATTCAGGATCAAGCACAGAGTTTTATTTCAGTCGTCCAATAGTCTTATGTGGTGAGCACCAGGACTCTTTGTGATTGACCACTCCTCAGCAGGGTAGAAAAAAAAAACAAAAGTAGCCAAAGTTGTCTACATCAGTAGGCCACACTAATCTGGCAGCCCTCCCCTTCCGTTGACTTCCACAAGAGAGTATCTCTTTTGAAAGGTACTAACGGTCTGCACCACGAGAAGGCGGGGTCGGACATTAGGTGCTAGGCCTGGCCGGTTCTATGTATCATCACAGGGGATTGGTGCATAGCTCTCCTTCCAGTGACTACCTAGCTACCATTTACAGAACCTTATCTTGATTAGTGCTCCCAAATCATCGGTGCGTCATTTGCTAACCTTCTGTTCAGTACAACTATCCGTTGAAAGGTGATTTTTCTCAGACATTAAATTAAAGTTTTCTGAATTGAAGGATCACAATTAGAGATCTCGCGATGGCTCAATGTGAGTCCTGTAGTCAACAGACATTGGCATTGTTGGAAGACGCAAATCATGTTCCCAGAAGACTGGCAATTAATCGCTTTCGCCCTACAGCAAGAAGCTCAGCCATTAGCACATGACACATCCCACTCTTCAGAGATCCACCCTCCTCCATCATTCTCTTGTATTCACATTAGAGCCAACAGTCAATCACTAACATGCAGCTACTATTTTTACGTGCACATCAGTCATATCGCCTGTCAGGCTAGAGGCCTTTTTAGATTTTTTTTGTTCAGGCTTTGTATATTTATTTTGGATTTCACCAACAAGGCTTATGCTACGTGGGAGGCCCTCTGTCCCGGCATCTGGAAAGTTAATTGAAGTAACAGTGCCCAGAGGGGACGGAGGTCACCCCACTGCTCGCGGACGCCCCAGATGGTCAGGCAGAGAGAGAAAGAGAAAGGGTTGGCAACAACGAGAAGGAGAGCCGGTCGAGTTTCGAAAGCGTGCAGACGTGGAATTGTAAAGCTGGGAAATGCCGACTGGTAATAGCGGCATTGGGCTCTGTAAATACAGCTGAACAGGAATAGTAAGCTGGTGTTGTTGTAATCTATGTAATTGAGCATATGTCCTCGTCCATCAAGCATGTTTGGAAGGTTAAATAAATATTTGTTATTTTAAAGTAAAGGCTGAAGTTTGAACCAATTTATTGGGGAGGAGCCTCAGTATTGAGTCCCTGCAGTTGTGATAAAAATCTTTGATTTTTGTTCCGAAAGACTCTTTCACCCGTCGCGTATAGCGATCGAACCGAGGGTCCCAATAGACCGACAAACGAAGAAGTAACATCACATCGCCAGCTTATGGGACTGAAGAAGGACGAATCATTGAACTCCATAAGGCAGAATGCCATCTAATGGAATCTGTCAACTGCAACCATAAGACATTCAATGCTGTGAAAATTCAGAAAACATTTGATGTTGGTAGCAGTGGTTGTGAGAAGCCACACGCGGTCATCAGCAAGGATCTGGCGAATGCCTGAAGACAACACTATGAGATGACTAACAGATTTTGTTACAGGTGTCTACTGTACAAACGGCGATAGTAGCACCTATCAGCAGAGCGGTTATGCCAGTCCTACATCACCCCATAACAAGACGAACCATTTCTTGAGGACTTGCATGGGTAGGGTTGCAGGCCCATCGTCCGTTGTTTAACCTTCCACTGACAGCCAGGCATCATCAACAATGCCTGGAGTGGTATTGACCTGAAAAACTTGGGATGAGGAATGGTATCATGACATCTTTACCAGAAAATCCCAGTTTTCTATAGTAGCTGATGATCGCTTTATATATCCGTTGAGATGACACCTTCAACTTTATAATACAGACGCCATTGTCGAACGACACACT
The DNA here is from genome assembly GCA_038380435.1 of Ryuthela nishihirai. Classification (NCBI taxonomy): domain Eukaryota; kingdom Metazoa; phylum Arthropoda; class Arachnida; order Araneae; family Heptathelidae; genus Ryuthela; species Ryuthela nishihirai. The sequence goes on along the minus strand of JAWZYU010000021.1, from coordinate 11,880,275 downwards.
GCCCAACCAGTAGGCGTTGTGGTAAATGAGAGCAATAAATAGAAAGTGCTGGTCTTCTCTGTTGTGTTTCCCAGTTACTTTGCTGTGTGGCATTATGTTGATGATGTCCTGGCACCCATAGCAATCCTCTTCATTGCAGGAGCGTGTGGCGCCTTGTTTCAGCAAGTTAATGTTTACATCAGCCAGGAATAGTTTATGACTTATCAACACTCTTTCATGAGGATCTTGGTCTCAGATATATCACCCATCGAACTTGTATGGGATTTTATAGGACATCATCTGTGAATTAATATGCAACTGTCACAGACTGTAGTCACCCTGAAAGATCAGCTACAAAAGGCATGACGGATCGTGTCTCAGAATGCTATATGATGTTTGTAGACTCCATGCCGTGATGTGTAGTTGCGTGTGTTGTGAAACATGTGAAAGATACAAAATATTGACTTCCGCCATGTAATTCTTCTGTGTGGGAAATAAATTTGTGTCTTTACTTTGTAACTGTAATCATGTCTTACTCAACTGCCAACCTTCCTAGGCTCTGATTTTCGATCTTATTCTAATCCACCAGTATGTATGAAACAGTAACTCATTTGCTACAAGTTACGTTTAATCATGACCTGATCTAAAGACCTTATCGAAACGTAAATTTATCATGTTCCGTGAGATGACCGTCCTGGCTTGCCCTAACTGACTACTAAGACCAGGGGACATGTGTTTGTATAAGTGTTTTTATGTTGCATGAGAAGACAGGGCAATCTTTAATATAGCTTTTAAATTATCTGCCTCCTTTGTGTAGAGAAACACCTTCCTTTTTATAAAAAAAATCTGTGATATCTATTTGCAGAGCTTTGATTCACTCAGTTGCTAGAAGAGCAGGATTACAACTTAATATTACTATGTTCGAGTCTCCACTGCGCTTAAGCTGAAATTTCCTCTATGTCTACTCGTTGTATCCTTTTTAAGAAAGGGAACCAATCCGTAGGATCAGACATTAAGCTCTGTCCCCATGTGTACGAGATACATATTGTAAGTCAAAATATGCTGGATGGTCTTGACGGGTGTCTTCCATCTGTCTCGTAATAGCTGTCCACTTCCCAACGTTCTCTGATCCTTTGTGACCTTGCCATTTAACCCACTGTGTGCACAAAACTGTTGCTCAGTAATGCAACAACCCAACTCAACCCCGCACCCCACCATAGAGAGATTGAATGTGATCTTTACTGATCTCGAAAAGAATGAAAGACTCTATCACTTGCACTTTTTCAAGATCAACTGTGTGGATTATCCAAACATTAAGTTTTATGTTTTTAGCATCATAATTAGACTGAAATGTGATCTCTATTTGACCTTTAAGTTGCATATTGACTGATTTCGGTACCTGGTACTAATTGTTAAAAAATTTGGCAAAGGACTTCAATGGATGCAGCAAGGTTCGATCGATCGTTATATCAGTTTTTCTCCGTCGATTTTATACAAGTGCAGTTGTAGGGGATCCGTACTTCACCGATACTAACGAGGCTTATGCATTTCTCAAAAGGAATTGTGGAAAATGGCACACATAGTTGAACGCAGCAGAGAGCAGCCAGTTTAATATTGAAACGTTATTTGTATAAAATCTTTTTTATTAAAATAAATTTCTATTTTAAAATTTAATCAAGGTATAAAATATTGTTAACTATTGATAGGGAAGAATCGATTTTACTACAGTGATAGTCATTTTGAAGGAACAAAGGCAATGTGAGAAAGAAATCCACCTGGACTTCAGGTTGAGATTTCCGAGTTGCTCTTTCATTTGAGCTAAGGCGGGAACAATTTCCATCAATGCAGTGAGACTGATTCCTTCGTATCAAATTGCTGGCCTACGGTGTCAGCGTTACTTGATGTGATTACGAAATGGTGGTTCGAATACCATGGTAAAGCTTCATAACATAACCATCATTACTTTTCTTAACTAGTGTGAATTACCCCCACTTTAGTACAGATGGGAGCAATTGACGCGTAACCAGGAGATGTTCCAGGAAGATGGGCGGATTTATTTTCACACTTGCCTCGTTACTATTAAACATTTTTATGCGAATAAATTTGACAAGATTTCAGTTAGGATGTTCCTAAATTTTACATTGTAAGGAAATTTATTTAAACAACTAGAAAGAATAATTAATTTACATTTCACGGTTACCAAAATTGATGTATTTGTGATTTCGCTTCTTTTTCAGTCTGGATGGATCAAAAGAGTCCTCAAAGCTCTGTCTGAGTACTTCTATTACTTATTCACTATCAACAATGATACAAAACCAATAGCAATTGTATAGACAGAGCTTTCATGTGCACATAATGTTTTCTCGAACAGAGAAGATATATCACAAAAAGAAGACTACATCGCAGTTAGGTAGTTAGGAGTGATAGAGCCACTACGCAAACGCAGAATCCTCTTTTTGATGAGTGTCAGAGCAGGGAATATTATCAATTCCTTGTTCTTCAGGGATCTGCTTCCATTGATTAAGGCAGAGTGCGTAATATTCAAGCAGCTGAACTACAATCGACTCATTTCTCCAAAGAGTTAATGATGTATGGTTTGACTCTCTAATTTTGCTGGTGCAGTAGATAACTGTTCTAGCAGTAGCACCTACTGGGATGTTTTTGTTTCTATACTGAATAAACTATTTTAGCAACAATTCTACATGCCTCATTCTTTTTCCTTTATATCAGTCAAGCTGCTTCAGTACCTTATCTTTGTTCTACAAAATGGTTGACGAGTACTGCTGGGAATTCTGAATTCTTTCGCAATATATCTTTTCTTCTTTCAGCAAATTTCAACAACTACGACCACTTTTGCTTTATTACTAAATGACAATGCATTCAACTTACACTTTGGTGCCATTGTATCTGCACCAAGAGAAACTTGCTCTGAACTAAAATTCAACTAGTACTTTTTATGATGCTTTGGAGGAATGCTAATCCGTCACCCTTGTAGGGATGGTGGAGGCAGTGCATAGATAATAAAAAACATTCATTCCACCTGCAAGAGTGGAGAAAATGCTTAGCCAATGAGAATCGCTTGTCCACCTTGCAAACATTTCATGATAACATATTACTCATCAATATGTGTTACTTTCGTTAACTTTAAGCAAGTTTACTTTTTTTATAACTCAAGCTGCCAACACAAAGATGATGCTCGTAGTTCTCATTGATTCTTCCAGTTCTCTTAAACATAAAAGTCCTTTTTGTCAGTCATCGATTGAGATACTTTTACTTATCAGCACAAAAGGAACCTTCAAAAAGCTATTCTGTAATCGTTTTCTTCTAAAATTTCATTAAAAACTTACCCCATGGTGTGAAACATTTCCGTTATCCTTCATTCTAGATTATTAAACCAGTTCGTCTCTTAGGATATTTTACAAAAGGATTTGGAAAAAAAGATCATCTGTTCCTAATTATATTATTTTAAAGACACTATTTTCCTCAGTTTCTCCTTTCTTATTTTATTAGTATTTTTTTCCTTCGTAATAAGAAGATGAAAAATAATGCCCCTTATTTTTTCTTTAAAAATTTCACTTTAGTAGAGAACTTTCTACAAAAAAATATTTTTGTTTTTCTACTATTAATGTTGAAGTAAGCCTTTGCTCTTCAAGTAGGTCATCCCGCTGATTGTGATTATCTTTTGTAATATCTGGCAGTGATTAATTGAACAAAACGTGTGTTTTTGTTTACATTGAATAAACCAGGTGGCACTGTAACTATGATTCTGTTAACCTGGGAAACATATGAAAGCACAGATGGTGTTGTTATTCATTTAGAAGCGAGATTTGTTCTTCTTACATAATTCCTATGATTTGAATAATAAAAACTCGATATCTTAATTGGAAGATTTAGAAGTGGAAGCAAATCTCATGGTGTGCCCCTTCATCATAAGATAAATAAGCATGTACAGGAAACTTTCGTTAAATTGAAGCTCAAAGGAAAAGAAAAAGATTTCGAGTTATCGAAAAACTGGTTACAGAACGCGTAATAGATTCACACCTACTGGGATGTTTTTGTTTCTATATTGAATAAACTATTTCAGCAAAAATTCTACATGCCTCATTCTTTTTCCTTTATATCAGTCAAGCTGCTTCAGTACCATATCTTTGTTCTATAAAATGGTTGACAGAGTACTGCTGGGAATTCTGAATTCTTTCGCAATATATCTTTTCTTCTTTCAGCAGATTTCAACAACTATGACCACTTTTGCTTTATTACTAAATGACAATGCATTCAACTTACGCTTTGGTGTCATTGTATCTGCACCAATAGAAACTAGCTCTGAACTAAAATTCAACTAGTACTTTTTATGATGCTTTGGAGGAATGCTAATCCGTCACCCTTGTAGGGATGGTGGAGGCAGTGCACAGATAATAAAAAACATTCATTCCACCTGCAAGCAGTGGAGAAAATGCTTAGCCAATGAGAATCGCTTCTCCATCTAGCAAACATTTCAGCAACTTATCATCATCAGTAACAAAATAAAATTTCCTGGAAAAAAACTTATCGAAAAGGGTTTTTCTTTAAAATTTTCTTCATAAAATTTCGAGCTATCAAGAAATAATTATTTTAATGCCCATTTGTGACTGACTTTACAGAGTTTATGAATAATATTGTTACGACAGATGAACGTGCTACAATGAATTTATGATAAACGGGTCATGAACGCTCGCGTATGCTTCAGCGTGAGAGTTACGTTGGCATTTTTAGCGGTTTAGAACAATTTCCACAACGTTTTGTCAACCAGGGAGCTTTGGTTACCTTTATCTATGTTTGACTGCTCCGCACCTGTGACGTCAGCATGCGCCTGTCCAATCGTTTCGATCGTCCTGCAAATCTAATCATTTCCATGTATTTTCATATAACTACCGCCTACCTAAATTTCGTCACATTTGCTAAATTATTTGCAAATGTAGCATTTTTTATTTCCTGTAGTGTATATTCGTTAAAGTAGTTTGTGTCATCATTATACAAAACAATTCCTCATAAAATTTCTGGATTCACTTTAGGATTTCATCTTTGTCTCGTATTAAACATCCAAATTTCCCTCGCAAGCATTTATGTGATTTATTCGTGTTTGACATTTTCTCAATAAAGCGACGATTTCATTACAATCAAATATTTTTTTAATCTTTTGTCTATTAAATTTCCTGATTTTCATGCAAGGGTGAAGAGCGAAAACTTAGATGAATAGATGTGGAGAGTTAAAATCCAATTTCAATTCAATTCAATTAAAATATTTTTATTTTTCATATAAATGTACATTATTACAATGCACATAAACCAAGAGCATATGCTCATTCAGGTTATTGTAATAATTAACACGGTAATAAAGTAGTGACAACATATATATATATATTTGCAATCTTAAACATCTTCAATTAAATACAGTCATAGACAAAAAAATCGATGCACCTGAAAGCAAGCGCCCCATCGTAATGAAACGTAGCATGTGGAATGTGTATGAAGAGATAAAGAAGTGATTACATTATCACAGCAAAAGAACTCTTGATTTCAGAAGAGTCGTGGCATAACTGTTACAGATTAGTACCTCCTAAAGCCACCTCAGGCTGCGATTCACGCTGATATACGGTGTGGCATGGAATCAAACAAAACTCTGATGTCCTGTGAGAGATTGTGCCAGAGTCCTGTAATTGCTGCGCAAGATTCCCCTATATTCCGTGATGGCCTCAGCTCACGTCCCAGCATGACCCAGATATGCTCGATAGGAGAAAGATCCGGGGACCTGGCTGGTCAAGGGAGGGTTGCAACACTACGGATGCATTCCCGAAAGAGGCGAGCAGTGCGTGGTCGGCATTATACTGCTGGTAAATGGCCTGACAGACGCGACATGAAAGGAAAATGACAGGTTGTAGGATTTCTTGAACGTATCGCTGTGCTATTAACGTCTCTGTTATCTTGACTAGGGGCAACTGGTTGTCATGGGAGAAGGCTCCCCACACCATAACACCACTTGTAGTGGTAGTGTGCCGCTCCACAACTAAGTCCGAACGTGAGCACTGCCCAGTTCTCCTCCATATGCAAATGCGGTGGTCATCTGCTAAAAGGCAGAAGCGGGATTCATCATTAAAATTGATGCGACGCCAGTCGGAGGTCAGCCATGATTCCTGGGCATGACACCACTCCAGATGCAGCTGTCGATTTAGGGTGGTTAATGGGAGACATCGGAATAGGCATCGAGAATGGAGTCCTGCCACTGCCAGTGGTCTCGCGATGGCATGCGATGATATAGGATGCTGCGTAGAATCCGCTACATCTTGCTGGATGAGCGTATTGGATGAGCGGATCTTGGATTGAGCGGATTGGATGAGCAAGATTGGATGAGCGGATCTTGCTGGATGAGCAAGATTGGATGAGCGGATCTTGCTGGATGAGCGGATGAGAAGTCGTTGGAGCATTTCGGGCATGTCGGAATATGAGACGATCCTCTATCCCAGTTGTCTACCTGGGCCGACCGGAACCTTTTCGGAGTGTATTCCTGCCCTCACGTACCACTGCTATCAACAATGTCTCACTGCTACATCACTACGGCTCAGATGGTGGGCGATTCGTCAACACAACCAGTCTGCTTCCCACAGTCCAACGATGCAACCCCTCTCAAATGTGCTCACTTGTTTGTAGGTTCTTCTATGACATCATCGAGGCATGATTAGTGGCAACTGAAACGAACGCACCCGACAATGCAGCCAGAATATTCTGAGCGAGCATTGGACAACTCTTATCTAGGCCACTGGGTGGGCGATTCAAATGTGCTCTGGGAATGACCAGGATGTTCATTTGCAGTGAAACTTTGGTCATTATTTTATCGGGTGCGTTGGGTTTTTTGTCTGAGTGTATATTCATTGGCCTACGCAGAAAGTTGCAATGGGTGGGTGGAAGCAGACTGGTTGTATCGACGAGGAAACATTTGTATAACCTATTTCACATTCTAACTGGTTTTTCTTTCTTTTTCTTTCAATATTTTAATTGCTTTGTTTTTTGAATTTTTCCCACTTTTTCAGAAAGTCGTTTTATACGGAGGAGATGTAATTCGCTACAGCCATTTGAATACTCATGGTCTGCATATCTGAAAATATTTCACGATTATGCAGATGGTTTGATTCTGTAGCAAATGTTATTGAGAAGAAAAACTCTTTCATTAGTGCTCTTGATGAGACTGGTAATAAGATACACTATGTTGGAAAAAGTGTCCGGACACTTCCATGTTATGTGAATGGAAAGCCACCTTTCAAAGCTCCCTAACATTGAAAATAAACCTTTTACGAAAAAACTCTTATTGGCGATAAATTGTAGATGTCCCTCAAATCTCTCTATTTCTCTCAATATTCGTTTAATATTTAAAGAATGAATGGAAACTGAAGCATTTACCTTCAACTTTTGACACTTGTGAAAAAATACTTCATTAGATAAAACACAACTCTTGTAACAATTTGTTCTCTAACATAATTAAATATTTGAAGTTTGTATGACGATTTTTAAAGATTTCACCAATTTGGAGGCAATGTGACAGTGTCAATTTTCAACAATCTTCGATCAATATATAAAGAGTCATTGAAGCGGGACCTTTCAACAGCAGACGACACTTTCACATTGCCTCCAAATTGATGAAATTTTAAAAACGTAGTGCGTAAGTCCTTGACACGTGTTTGTAGATTTGCACTCATTTCTCCGAAGTTAACGAGCTACGACTTGTTTGAAAGCGTGTCTGAACTTGTCATTACGTGTTAAAAACAAAGGCCGTACCATCATTTCTCTCTTCGATGGCAGCATGTAAAGTTCGGTTTGCGAAATATGTGCATTGTTGCTATGGAGCCTACTAAAGATAGAGCAAGCTTTTACATTTGCACAAGGATGAAACTTGGGGCGAAAAAACTTCATGCTGATTTATCACAAGTATATGGGGATCATGCCTGTTCATATGCAACTGTTATGGGATGGATGCGCAAATTGAGAGAAGTATGGCAGAGCTTCGAAGACCTACCTTATGCAGGAAGACTGATGATGCCATCAACGAGAGAACCATCGTTTCTTGAACTCATTAAGGAAAACCCACACATCACCGTTTAGGTAATACGTTTAGATATCAGTGTATCGATTAACAATGTGAAACCAATTATTCATCAACATTTAAAGTACCGAAAGATCTGTCCACAAACTGGCAGAATAGCGAAAAAGGGCTAGAGTCGACTCGTGCAAGGATATGCCAGCAACGTTTGAACCTAGTGGCCTCAAATGGTTAACAGACATTGTCACAGGTGGTGAGACGTGATTTTATTAGTATACAACTCCCAGAAAGATCGACAACTATGTTTGGGGTGCGAAAAATGAACGATGTGATAGCTGTGGATACCCAAATCCTTCAAGACTTTCGCTCAAGGAAGAGGATGTTCAGAATTTTTTTCTATTCCCTAGAAGTGATAGCTGTGGATACCTTACCAGAAAAAATGACTGTAAATGGTCAATACTACACTGAGATTGTTTTACCCAAAATGGTCACGGAGGTGAAGGAGCAGCGTTCATCAACAACAGGCATGTCAAGGGTTCTCCCTTCGTGACAATCGCTCACAAAACCCAACAAGTTACGACCTATCTGGAGCAGTAAAAATTAAAATAGCCATCCCATCCTCCATATTCACACAATTTTGCACCATGCGAATTTTGGTGGTTTCCAAAAATTAAAAAGGAACTTACTGGAAAACCTTTTTTAAGGGTGCAAGACCTTGCAAAATGTGTTCATTCAGAGTTGGTGGTATTCCCCAATAGGAGCACCACCAAGCGTTCCAGAGAATTGGCGTAGACGTTTGCAATTTTTGCATAGATGCTGTAGGGGATGCATTGAAGAACTGTAAAAGTTATGTTGAGGTGAGTGCAATTTTTGAACGCCTCTCATATTAGATTATTATGAATGATTTTTATAAAACAAGAAGCGTTTTGAATAGTTTAGCGTTATGAACATTTCTAAACTCACTGGCATCATAAAACAATTATCAACAAGTGGACTCAGAACCATCTGGGGCGTGCATTTCAATCAGCAGCACACTCTCCACAGACACTCTTGCAGAAAACTGCAAGGACGCCTGACTTGCTGATAAAGGTTTCTTTTTAAGACGTCAGAAAGTTTGAAACTGATCATAACGCTAAATTTCTGAAATTAGTTTCTGTAAGGCCATATTTAATGACCTGCTCCTATTATAATTAAAAGCAAGGTCACGAAAATGATCTCTGTGAGTAGTACACAAGTTCTGTTGCCTCAATTGAGAATTTCTCTCGTTAATCCCAAATCTATTTTCGATGAGAAGAGGGCATGGAAGGCCTCCCTCCATTAGATAGGATATTAAGCCGTGACCTGGATGAAGGAGAGCCATCTCCTCTGCATATTACAGTACACCTTTGCGTGTCCTTTGATGGGAGGCTTCTATCGGTCTCTTAACAGTTGCCCAGTGAGTTCATGAATTCATTCATGCAACCTGTTCATTTCTCCCATTATTTGCAAGGAAAAATGAACCTCAGAGCTTCAACAACCCAAGGTAAGATCGTCAAAACAAGCACGTGGACGGTATTGGACCCGTTATACTGGTATCGCAGCCAATACGTCTGGCAGCTGTTGCTATTTTAAATGAGGCAATTAGGAAATGCAGCTTCAGACCAACGACCTAATCTCACAAATTGTTCTCTCTAAATGGTTAAATAATTATATCTCACTCTCTAAGCTTATCCATTAATTGAATGAACTATGTACGGAGGTTTTTACAATCTGATCTCTCCGATATTATCGTTTTTCGATATCATACAGATTTCGATATCTTTATTGGGTAATGGTCCTTCTGAAGCACATGTTCAACTGTTTAAAATTCCGGAAGTTGCAACCTCCATTTCTATCTCTCCCCTCCCATCTGCTTCGAAAACAAATACAATGGTGATGCATCGAATTATGGGTTCTGGCAACTGGATCCCTGTGCAGCTTTCAGCGCCGCGAAAGGATTGGAGCATCAAAGGATAGATCTCGGGAGTTTTTAAACAATGCACGTAGGCTCAGCAGAGATTCACCGATATCGTACACCGAACTTTTCCACAATTAGTTTATCTCTATTTGCTTTCAGGCAGTGCCATCAGAATCTACAGTAAAGCTTGTTTAAGGAGCCCAACTGTAAGGAAGAAATTTCTTAGAGAAAGTTTCTGTTATAGCAAGTGACATTCAATTACAGGGTTGGGTTGTTTTTCCTCTGAGCGGCACTTTTTTGCACACCATGGGCTAAATGGCCAGGTCACATGGACCCCGACCCGAAGGCTCAGAGAAGTTAGGGGAGGGGATCCATTGGAGCAGCTGTTGGGAGACAGATGGTAGCCTCCCGTCAAGGCCATCCAGCGTGTTCTTTAACGTGCACAGAGTATGGCTCTCCCGCACACGGGGCCACGGCTTAACGTCCCATCCGACGAACGGCTGCCTTTCCAAGCCCATCGGTGTCCCCCTACTGACCGTGGACAGGGCGGGGAATTTTGCGGAGATAAATCTCAACGCTGACCCAGCTGGGACTCGAAACTGGGAACTACAGATTACGAGCCTGACGCGCTACCGACTGAGCCACCCCCGCCCCCATTCAATTACATGAGTCGTAAATGAAACAGAAGAGTATTGCTTCAGAAATGCGGGGATTTTAGAGCAAAGAATTTTCATAAATCCTAATGGCCCAGAGGTTATCGTATCGAGCAAAGAGAATATTAGATTCGAATCCTGGAAATGCACGGATGATATCTTTCTGCTGAGATTTTCCCTTTCTTGGAGATCTTCTTTACGGTGTACTGTGACCACAGAGTCATGTAAGGTGTCAGTGGTGTTTTGCTTGAGGAAAACTAAGAATAGTTCACCTGCCTATTCACGTTCGTTGTCTTGTCCATTGCATGTGTATGCCATTCGACTTCTGAATCATTTTCACCGGTGGTTTCCCCATGAGTTGAAATCAGAGAAGAACATTTTAATTTTTAAGGGGTATGACCATAGCCTATGGCTTCTTGAGGATTTTGTATGCTTTTGTATGATTAGTGTAAACACTTGGAATAAGGATATTGTTGCCAGTCGATAGTGCGCAAGGCTCGTAATTGCAGCAGTCAGGTTTGAGTTCCAACTGTGCCATTGTTGTGATTTAGCTCTACTAAACCTTCAGCTTACCCTCGGTCAGAAAGTAGTTATTGATGGGCTTAGAAAGGCGGTCGTCCGTCGGATGGAACGGAAAGTCGCGGTCCCGTGTGCAACAGAGCCACACCGTGTGGTTAAAGAACGTTGTGGACGGCATTGATGGGAGACTTGAATTGTCTTATCTCTGAGTCTCACTTTTTTGCACACAATGGGTTAAATGGTTAGGTTACAAGGACTCCTTGAACTCAGAGAAGGTGGTGGAAGGGAACCCATAGGACAACTGTTAGGAGACAGATGGCAGCCTCCAGTCAAAAGACCATTCAGTGTGTTATTTTACGAGCACAGGGTAGTGTCTCCTGCACAGGAAACTACGGCTTAATGTAACATCCGATAGACGGCGGCCTTTCCAAATCCATTGGTGTCCCCTGTTGACTGAGGGCAGAGCAGGCCAGGAATTTTGTGGAGATAAATCTCAAAGTTGGACCAGGTGGGACTCGAACTTGCGTACTACAGATTACGAGCCTGGCGCACTACAAACTAAACCACCCCCGCCTCATGAAGGAAAATTTTCTGTTAAACCTTTATCAGAGGCAAAAACTATTACTAATAGCTTTTGAAACATCGAGTGAAAAATTGCACATTGCACCGCTTTTTCCAAAAACGTTTTACTTCTGAAAGTAAAAAAATATATATGTATATAAAATTTTATCTACTTGTGAAACCAAAATGTCATGTCCCGTTGGTTCAGAAGATTTCAACGATGTCTATAATAAATTCAAGGATGTCTATTTTAAATGCATTATTTTGAAAGGTTAGAGTGCAGTATTCAAAAATATTTACCATAATATTCCTTAATATTTTTATACCATCTATTCCCTAAAGAATGTTTTTTATTATGTATCTTTTAGGTTAATAGTTTTTGAAATATGAAGGTTGATCTCTCCCTTAAGAACGAATCAACAATTCCTTTGTATGCTTCTTTGAAAATAAAGCAAATTATCTTGCACTTTTTGATGAAAGAACAGAAAAATCAACGATCACGTATTATTTTATTAAATGAAAGATATCTCCTATTTTAAACAAAAGTGCATCGTCCTACATAACCGGAATAGGTTGAGAAATCTTGATTTGTGAAGAGGAAATCATATGGAGAGCGTGCTGTAAAGTCCGGAGTTTAAACGAATGGCGAAAGGAAACGAGAATATTGCAAGTGATGTCGAAATATGGGTCATAAAATGAAACGACATCTGGCATGGATGCAAGCTACAGAAGTCTGATAACAAATAAATCGTTCTTTGTTGCCAGATGGAAACCCACCTGCAGTGATTAGATCCCTTTTGCATGAAGTACGTGAATTGCTTTTAGCAGTGTGCGCCCAACGGTAAATTGACGCATTGGGATTCGAACCTAGGTCACGTGGATTAGATTCAGCAATTGGAAACATGTTTGGCTGATGTATTGAATCACTTCTCTCAAAATTAGTTTTTCTTGTGGAATCAACTGATACTGATAAATCTTCAATGGTGTAATAAAATATCATAGGAAATTTGGAGCTGCTATTGGATATTTCTCTTCCTTATTGCTTTTGGTTCGGACGTGTGCTTGAAGATTATTTGGCTTTCATTGCGTTTTAAAGAAACATTCCGATGCAGCCAGATCTTTTTGCTGTTTCATAAATATAATTTAATTCTTTTTTATAACTGCTTTTACCGAACATATATGATTTTTCCGTTACATTTCTTTTTAAGACATTTTTTTTTTACACTGGGCCGAATTATTTGCATTAGTATTATGCTTAGCTTAACACTCATTTTTACACTGGGCCGAATTATTTGCATTAGTATTATTCTTATGATTTGAATCTTCAGTTTGGATCGAAAAACAGTCCTGCCAGCTGATTAACATATATGAAATTAGGATTTTTTTTCTTTTTCACTTCAACTATATGTTTTACAGTTGGCAATACTTGATCAATTCTTGTTTCAACTATGAGTTGTTGTTTTTTTTTTTTTCGAGATTTCATGGAGCCAAGCAATGAGTGCATCATCTGCGCGTGTACCTGGGGTAAAGTTAAGTTTTCATTCTGTGTTTGCCAAAACGTTTCTTCTATATGACGTAAAACAATTTCTGCAAATAAACTTGATAATTATGATGTTATGGATTCAATTTTTCTTGTGAACATTTCCTACTGCTCCGAAATAGTTGTTGTGGTCAGTTGGAGTGAGTCAAAAACAACGCGATTTCAGCGGCATGAGATCTCTTTTGGGATTCTTAACTCTCTTTCTATTATCTCCGGCGTTTTTCACATGAACGGTTTAAAAACAGACTTTTATAGCTAAGGATATTAAATAAAATATTATTCGCAATTACAGGTGTTTTAATTTTTGGAAGTAATGTTCTTTTGAGAGTATGATATTTATCTCTGTGTTGGAACATCGGCTCCAGGAATTCATGTGACTTTTCAGATTGCATTTAGCTGCTTTCCTCTTGGAGATCAGCGGCCGTGGTGATATATCGATAGTCTCTTTATATACTTCAACTTTTTTAAATAATAATGGTAATCTTGGATAGAGATGTGAGGTATAGATTTTAAGGGAGCGCACGCCTACTTTTTTAAACCAATTTATTAGTTTTTGCGTTGGATCCTGATCTATTTCTATGCATTGTAGTTCCATTAATCTATCTAAAAGATTCTTTTTGTAGTCTGTGTCGTTCATAAGAGTATTTGCTTTACTTTTCATTTACAATTCGAATTTCTGCATGTTTTCCAAGGCTAGTAATAATTTTTCATTCTCTTTTTTCTTCTTTTGTCTGTGGTTTATCACTTGTTTTAATTACTATTTCTATATATACTACAGTGCTTTGTCTCTTTCTTTGTCATGTATACTTTATTTTTACTTAATTTTTGGAAGTAGTGTTCTTTCGAGAATATGTCATTCTTTCCGTGTGGGAGCATCGGGTCCAAGAATTCATATAAGGCTATTTCCAGATTATATATATATATATCCAATTTGTTTAAGATGTGATATCAGTTATATTGTCTGTGGAGTCCTTTAATTGGTACATATATGTGTCTTTTTTTGTAATTATTGAATTTCATCGTTTGCAGATAACATGACGAACATCTGTAATATGGCACCACACACTGTTTCTGATTTTCACCTATTTTTAATAGTTCTATTTTTTTCTTGATACACTTTATTTTCATTTTGCAACATAAGAAAATAGAAATACTAAACATAGGAAGCATCTGCAATCGGGAAAGGAATGCAGATTTCTTGTGATTTCGTTGTGTCATAGGATATGGAACAGGGAACGTACTGAGACATTTTAATGGGCGATACGTTTTCTACAGTAGGAAAACCATGGAGAGAATTCTGTAGCTGTTTTCGATGGTTACACAAATCCAGCATAAAAGATGTGTAACTCATGAAAAAACACCAAAATATCCTCAGGTGAATGCAGAATTTAAACTTCAAGCGTGACAACGCAGAATCGATTTCACCTCAATATGGCGAATAAAGCACGTTTTGTCTCTTGTTTTGTCGTCATCCGATGCTGACATTCTTCTTGTGAAAAATTATCTAAAATTAGCTAAGATCATGGAAAATGTAATAATTATTCTCATGGGAGTGAAATGACTCAGATTGATTAGTTCTCATCGCTTTTACAGAACTTATACAAAAAAGGTTACGAGAAGGTGCACATGATATGCCCAATTTTTCCTCCACATCATATCAGGTTACGTTTCAACATCGTCTCCATTCAGAAAAAGTCCAGCTTTTAAAAAGTAGAAAAAAAAATACTCCTTTTTATGATCATTCAAAAAGTTTAAAAAATACTCGTTTACATTAGAGCTTTATGATTTTAATATTTATGGCTCCTCAGCCAATGTTATCGCGATGAGTGGAGAAGAACTGTTTATTTCTCCACATGGAAGAGAAAAAAGAAAAGATGGTTTGAATAAGAGGAGATTTAACTTTTAACTGTAACGAAGTAAGCAGTGAGTGCCCAATTCGATCTAGACATTTTATTGCCATCATAAATAGCTGCTATGCAGAACAGCCTTCGATTTTATTTTAAGAAATGCAAAGTGCACCTCTTCCTGCAACAGAAAGGGGGTGTAAAATAAACAGAGGAGAACTTTAACCTAGACTCACAGATATACTTCTATTCCCAGACAAGCCCATACATCATGTATGCCGAAAGAGTGGACTTCGATGCTCATCGATGTGATGCTCTTCTGATGGGAATTGCTATTCTAATCAACAACAGAATGAAGACGAGGAACTGCTGGCTGCAGCTGAGAGCAGTTAGCAATTTAAATATTATTATTATAAATTTAAAAAATAGCAATTAGAGAAGTATGAAAGACTATTTACTATTGCCTAATTACTACAAAATAAGTGTCTCCTGGTAAAGTAAGTTTCAATTCTTCTTATTGGACACTTGTCAGACAAAAAATTCAAATAATAAAAAGAACCTTATATGAATCACCTGATAAATTCAGGCACCTGGAATAATAAATAAGTTATTTACTATGTATACTGTTTAAAAATTTTAATATATTCGTTTTGAATAAATGAACTTAAAAATAAGAACCGAAAGAATTCAGAAAATAATTTTTAATTTTCTCCATTCTCATTTATTTTTGCAGAAAATATGTTGTCTGATTTAAAATCTTGGGGTTGCAGAGATACCAGCAGTTCGAAAGAAAATGCACCCTTTTCAGTTCCCTCCAGCAGTATGTTGCCCAATTGGGAACCCTCAGGACCATCGAATGAACCTATCCTACAATTCGCAACATTCGGACGGGTTTTTCTAAGTTCAGACCCAAAACAATGATATTGCTAATGATGAAGGAAAGAAACCTGAAATATGAAAAGAAATCCTAAGTATTTAATGCACACTTAATTGTGTTGTATAATGATGATCACAATTGGAATTTCGTACGTTATATACAGGTTCGGTACGGAAATAAAATCACACAATCTCACAGGTTCGGTACGGAATAGGAAATATCTATGAATATGCTAGGAAATACATGATGTATGAATAGGAAATACATGAATATGCTACAGGTCATAGTGAATCTATATCAAGTAGTATTTTCTGCTACAGAGAGTTTCCTGCTACAGTTCCTTACTAAGTGTATTTCATCATTACTACGTCGCAGCCTTTTTTTCGCTGTAAATGTTTTTAGGATTTGATTTCATGATTCTTTTTAATTGCATTCCTTTCATTTCTTGTTAAAACAGCATCATCGGAAAAAAATGTCTCCAATCGTTTTTGAGAAAACGCAATTTTGCGCGATCGATTCTGAGGAGCAATTGCATTTCGAACTTTTGCTTTATCATCAATAACTGAAAAACATGTTAAGACTTAACATGTTCCTAAAGCCAGTCTATAAGGGCATTTCGTTCTATGGTCACGAAACCATTACTAATATTTCGAGTCCTATATTCTGAGAGTTTAGCACTTCTGTAAAAATTCGTAATCATCATTTATTCTCTTATTATAATTAATCAGTTAAATATTCGATCCAATTCAAAGACGTTATTTTAAATGAATTTATTAGTTATAAATTCGGGGCCAGCGGAAGGTGATAAACGCGTTTGTCTACTGATCAATGCGACCTAGTTTAAGTCCCTGATAAAGTGCGGATTTCTTCTTTTTGTATTGCATTTCTGCTAGATTTCAATTTCCTCAAAGATCCGTTATGATGCCTTATATATACAGGCTGCTTCAAAGGTATATTTAGAACTTTGAGAGAATGTGTAATTATTAAAAAAATTGGTGGATGCAAATCAAATATACGAAGTTTAGCAGAACACAAGTTTTGTCAGATTCATCAGAGAAACAGTTTGATCTGACTCCAGTGCAATTGGAACTTGGAAACGTGAACTGCATTTTTTTATAGAGTATAACAATTGTGGTATTGATTTACATTGTACCTAGGAAGAAATTCTTTATAGTTGGTATATTTGTCAAGTTACATCTGGAAGTCACATCAAACTGTCACTCTGATACTTCTGACAAAACGTGACGTGTTTGGTTACATTTCCATGTATTTGATTTGTATATACCACTTTAATAAATACAGGGTGATCAAAAAGTCTGTGCACCTGATGAGGAATGCCTGTACCATTACAATAAACATTGAAAGTGTCTGGTGCGTCTCGAGACATTTAGAGACACGTGATGGCGTTAGTGTGACGTTAGTGGGAGAGACGCGGTCGCAGTCGCCTGCCTGCCAAGCAGTCAATGTGCCACATTGAGCCAAGCAATCAGGCACTGTAGACGTGTGTTGTGGCAATGGTATTGTCTATTGAGGAGCTTACGTTCCTTGTGGAACATGTGTTTCTGTGTGGCCGAGAATACACACAAGACGTTCAACAACGATTCCAGGCACAGTTTCCGGAAACCAAGGTTCCCCATCGTAATGTAGTGCGGCAGTTGATTCAGAAATCCCGGGAAACCGGTTCCGTGTGTGACACGCCCAGATCCGCTAGGCCATCAATACTGACAGTTGAGAAAGTGTTGAATATCGCAGACCGCATGATCTGAAGCCTGAGAAAGTCCATCAGGAAATTGTCACAGCAGGATGGTGTTTCATATGGCACCGCCCATACGCTGTAAAAATATGCCTAGACCTACACCCTTACAAAACCACATCCGTGCATGAATTAAAACCCGTCGACAGTGGTAAGCGGAGTGCGTACTGCAGGTGGTTTGTAGACTTTCTTGACCGTGAAGGAGAGGACATTTTGAACTTCACATTCTTCACAGACCATTTGTCATCCATTTGTCGGGGTACATAAAGAGTCAAACCTCACGCTTCTGGTCCTCACACAATTCCATGAGTTCCACGAGTCGACACTGCATGATCAGAAGATTGATGTTTGGATTGGAATTTCGCGTAGGTGCATAGTCGGACCGATTGTTTTCTCTGAGACTCTCAACTCCCAACGATACTGTGACAATATTCTTTATTCTTTCTTTGCGCAATTATCAGAAGATGAAATCAACAGCACCTACTTTCAGTAGGATGTCTACATGGCCCACACATCGCATATGTCTATGGCACTCTTGCACGACGTGTTTCGGGACAGAATCATTTCGGAAAACATTTGGTCTCCAAGATCCCCGGATCTCTTCCCGCACAAATTTTATCTCTGGGGTGCGATGAAAAACTCTGTGCATTCGAACAATCCCCGCACAATTGATGATTTGAAGATGGTCATCGCAGAATACATTCGGAATGTGGACCGTGCTGTGCTGAACGACGTCTTCAAGAACACAGTTCAGCCTGTCACTAAATGTCTGGAGATGCGGGGGGACCCTTTTCAACATTTATTGCAATTGTACAGGTACGAATTTCTCATTCCTTATCAGGTGCACAGCAACTTTTTGATCACCTGTATATACATTCTCTCACAGTTGTAAAAACTTACTTCTGACGGAAGCCTGTTAGTATAGGCTTATGTCAGATCTTTTTGTGAAATAGTGGCTTGAGGGTAATTTGTTTTTTTTCGTAAATCCGCTAAGTACACCAGATCAGACTGGACCCTAATATTTATCCTCAAAATTATTTTCCCCTACTTTTCTACACCTCTCTGTGATCTAATTAATTACTCATTTAAATCAAATGAAGTGTTAGTTCCTTTGAAAAAAGACAATTTTCGTCTTACCCAAAGTTTGGATCTTATAATCATCTTCACTTTCACCTTTTCAGTGACATATGTCTTACGAAAAATATAGAGAAAATTTATGGATATTTTTTATATTCGTTGGAAGGCTTCAGTTTTTGGTTTTCGAAAGAAAGCAAGCTCTCCAGATTTCTCTTTAATCAATGGAATGCTGCTTTAGACTGCAATGTGTCGCGTTGGGGTTGTTGGCCTGATTTCACTTCACATTTCAAAAACATTTGATTCAGTTGAACACCAGTTTGTAAAAAGTCGGTTATATATTAAAATTTCTTCTCAGCTCTATCTTACTTTGAAAATGCCTCCCTAACCATATTTTTCGAACCATATATTAAGACTTAGGAAATATTACCACCATTTTTTAATTTCTACGTCTGCAATTTCAAACCAGTAAATGAAGGAGATTTAAAACGAAAACAGTGTTCGTCTACATAGAAAAAAAACCTGTAAATTAATCGGGATATCATTAGCCCACATCTCTTTAATTTTTTTTGTTAATGATCACCCTGAATTTTGCAGATTTTTTTCTGTGTATACGAACACTGTTCTCGTTTTAAATATCGTTCATTTCCTGATTTGAAATTGCAGACGTCGGAATTAAATTGCAAGACATAAAAAAATTGAAAGACTTTGTAATAAAATTGCTAGCCGTTGAAAAAACGTTAGAGCTGTGCTTCTGTGGTGAAAGGATTTAATGTTAATGAGAACAAAACGTTTTTCTTTCGAGGTGAAGTCCTATAAAGAAAGACGCAGATATTAAATTAATAACACTCATACTTCAGCTTCCACTTCCACGAGATATTTTAGTATGATCATTCATCAAAAATCAGAACTTTAGATTTCATATTAACAACGTCGTCATTTCAGCTTTTGGAGGGTTGGGTTGTTTTACCTCTGAGCGGCACTTTTTTGCACACCATGGGCTAAATGGCCAGGTCACATGGACCCCGAAGGCTCAGAGAAGGTTGGGGGAGGGAACCCACTGGAACAGCTGTTGGGAGACAGATGGTAGCCTCCCGTCAAGGCCATCCAGGGTGTTCTTTAACGTGCACAGGGTATGGCTCTCCCATACACGGGGCCAGGCTTAACGTCCCATCCGACGGACGGCGGCCTTTCCAAGCCCATCGGTGTCCCCTACTGACCGTGGGCAGGGCGGAGAATTTTGCGGAGATAAATCTCAACGCTGACCCAGCTGGGACTCGAACCTGGGAACTACAGATTACGAGCCTGGCGCGCTACCGACTGAGCCACCCCCGCCCCGCTTTTGGAGGAATTTGCCTACTGAGATACCTTAAAGATTTCACATTCTGTTAAGCTTTAATGCTTCACGAAGCATACATTCGCCCGAAACTGGAAAAATCTAATAATATTTTAATTTTATATTTAATAATAATCAATTATATTAATAATATCACAAACACGAATATTTTAATTCATTCTATGATAACAAAAATAAATCTCAACCATTTCATTCGGTTCTGACTCTCTAGGCGTGGTTGCCACTTTTTACTTTCTAAGAGGAATTTTTTTGCCAAAAAAAAAAAACATTTGTCACTATTTTAACAAATGCAAAAGTATATTTCCTGCCTTTGGCGTGTTAATCTAAACATTTTATTTTTCCTGAAAATCACATCTGTATAATTTAGGAGCCATTGAAGAACAATTTCCCCAAAACTGTAGTTTTTCAACAAGAGCTTTCATTCCTTTCCCCCCAACTCCACTTAAAAGTAGGTCTACGCTGGAAAATTGGTTTCATGCAAGAAATGCATGAATTGTTTACTGTCTTCAAAAATGTTAAAAGAAACTATAGTGAAATTTGTTCTTTCAAGTGGATTTTTATTGTCAGATGACATTAATCCTTTAAATTCAAGATCAAATCATAAATAATCTATCGTTCTATTTGAGTAAAATATTGAACGTTTTCAACAGTTTCTCCCAATTTGCTTTTTCTCATTCTTACTTGCTCCTTTATTCGTTCTTTTTCCTTATATTCTATATACAAAACCATACTATTCTCATAAAGAACAAGGTACAAATGTCCTAATGCATAAACAAAGCTTTAAAAAGTACAACAAAGTTAATCATAAAATTTTAATAAAAATAAACGAAGACAAATATCATCATAATATATAAGAGCGGTATCTGAACGAGCAAACGAACGACTGACCAAATGGGCGGAAGAACATTTTTTGCACATGTGTTTTTCTGCGGCATGATGACATAATTGCGTACACTGGCTGTATTGAGAGGCAAGTATTGAGAGAGTTTTTTCTCTTTTTCGACAGATTTTGATCCCCCATAATTCCACAGGTATCTGACCTAATGCCCCGAAATTTCGCACGTGGTTCCCCCTGTGTCACTCCATGTTGGGTTAGAAAACTGGGTGGAACGGGACAAATGGCCTTGCGAATGTGGAAGATATAGCAACGGAGGGTGGTGTTGGCCATGGCACGGCTCTCGCGACTATGATTTCTGAAAATTAGGAATGGAGAACGCAAGAGAAATTTATTTAAACCAAATGTTTGGCGGGCGTTTGGTTATTATTATTGCATAAATCAAACAGTTATTGTCATTACATAATAATAACCGTTTGCATTAGTTTGATGTAAATCCCTGCTGCTCATATATTAATTCGTTTTCTGAACATTTTATATTATACTTGAGAGTCTAGTTGACACATCGTAAATTGACACAGAGATAATAGATTTATGTTCCATGTTTATTCCTAAAGACTCCATTGCTTTTCTCTAGGTTTTGTCATTAATTAATCCGCTTGACTTTGTCATGTGAGCTCAATCACATTGTTTGTCTTTCTTCGCTAGAAGAATGTTCCTTTTTTTATAATGGGAACGTATTTTACTACACAAAGGACGGAGATAACCTAGAAGTTCTATTTAGCTTGTCCTGGTTTCTCATACAATATACAAGCACATAAAATAGAGACATGCCTACTGGTTTAATAGTCAGTTATGTTATAGAGACATGCCTACCGGTTTAATAGTCAGTTATGTTAATCACTAGACCAGGTATGAGATTTCCTAAGTGTTCGCAAGTCGCAATTTTCTATCCCTGATGTTTTATATTAGGGTTTGTTTCTGACGGATCCTGATATATAAATTGTAAAGATTACCAATGTCTCTGTTTTTAAGTGCGAGACCTTGAAAGTCATGTTCAGTTAGGCGGCATTTTGTTGCAAAAACGAAAATAGGGAAAGGTGACACATGAGCGTAACTGAAAAACATGAAATTTAGGCTTACCCTCAAAAACAACCTGCCTTTCAGTACATTTGATTTCAAGAAATAATTTCATGAAGGAAGTGCGTTTAAGAATTAGCACTACATTTGCTATATTGTGATTTTGGAAAAGGCTTCGACATTTGAAGGATCAATAATTCACACAGTTGTGACAACTAAAATGGTAAATCAGTGATAAAAACAGCAACGAATGTTCGTGTTTCTTTTTTTTACAATGTGTTAAGATTCAAATTTTGTTATTTCTATTTGCTCAAATATTAGGTTGCGTGGTGGCGGTGGGTAGCGCTCCATGCTCGTCATCTGCAATTCCCAGGTTCGAGTTCCAACTATGCCAGCATTGAAATTTATTTCCACTAAACTCGGTGAGAAAGGGGACATTAATGGGCTTGGAAGGCCGTCGTCGTTCATCGGATATGATGTAAAGCCATGACTCTGTGTGGAGGAGAGCCATACCCTGTGCAAGTTAAAGAATAATCTAGATGGCCTTTACGGGAGGCTACCATCTGTCCCCTAACGGCTGTCCAGTGGGTCCTCTTCCTTAAACCTTTACTGAGCCCTTGGAATCCTTTTAACCTGTCCATTTAGTCTATGCGAAAAACTGACGAAAAACCCATCGTAAATTTTGGGATAAGTATATGTGACGAAAAAAAAAACGATGGATAAAACAATATTTCATTTATATTTGAAAAAGGATAGAACATCCCCTTTCAAATGATTCCATTTCTCTAAATAAGAATAAACGCAATTAAAAAATTGACCAAATAGTTGCAGTCTTTGCCACATCCTTATATTTATTTATAAAATTGTATTTTAAAGATACGCTTCTTTTTCTTAATGTTGTAAACATCCTCAGTCTTGTTTTACATATTCGTCTTCTTTTATGATTTTTGGAATATAGTTTATGCATCGACCATGGCGGATTAAAGTATCTGAAGGCCTGAGGAGCAAAAGTTTCGGGAGGTCCCAATTGTCGTAGAGGGGGAGGGGACTCAGTTTACAAAAACTTTTGGAACTTACGAATGGAATCACCACGGTCGACTTTGTGTCACAATGTATGCAATACGTTAAATAAATTAAATAACAGAAATGCATAAATAGAAAATGTAATATGCTTTTTATATACGTGGACATACTAAAAAATAAGCAAAAACCTAAATTATAAATAAAAAATAATATCTGTTCTTTGTAGCGTATTTAACAAAACTCATATTATGTTTTATATTAACCTTAGTAAAAACACAAGATATGTAAGTAATTAGTAAATTATACTTATTGTGGAAATTTTTACAAATGAAAAGCTAGAAAAAAAACGAGGTTTGATTGTTTTGAAGCCCCCAAGCGCCTCATGAGCCTATGCTGTAATCCGGCCACTATGTGCAGAGCAGTTAGGCCTTGTCGTTGTGTATAGTCTCTGTTTGTTTATGACTGTCATGATTCAGAGTATACGTAGGCATCAAATCTTTCGCAATATTGCACCAACTTTCAAAATTGCCAATTACTGGATTTTATGCAATTTCCTCTTGCACGAAATAAATAAACAAAAATACTAATAGAATCCGGTTTTCACAAGATCATACTGGATTTAACCATGGAAATAATTTTATGCCACTTCTATTACGAAATACTGATTATAAAAACATTAACTCGGAAGAAAATTATCTTTCAATCAATGATATTGAGAAATAAAATCTTGAATCATTACATCGATATTTGGACAATAAAGAGATATGTGTGTGAAATGATAAATAAAAGAAAATACAGCAGAAATTTATTTGATATATGAAGTAAAAAAATCGAAAACTTTGTGTCACATAACCTAGAATTTGTCTTAGGAAAATTTAAATAATAATATGAAAAACAGTTTTTATAAAGGTAACATAAAAAATATAGACAATGAAATTAGAAGTAATAAGGAAACCTCTTCTTTCTCGTTAACCTGGGAAAATTTCCAGTGACATCATCACAAGCATTTAGCAAACGTAACAAAAGAACATCCAAATTGTTGAAACGAAACAATATGTAAGGTAATCAAAGATATAAAATGAATGATTCTTGACGAATCGTTTGTTAGAATTTTGTCGATGCCGCAGTTTTTTGAATTGCTCGTCTCTCGGGTGAGTTATGTCGTCGAACGTGGTATTGACTAAGTGTTATATCTATCCGCATTATCTAGTGTCTAGTGCGTTGCCTATCTACGTTATCTGGTGCGAATCGCCCATCTACATTATTTGGTGCGAATCGCCTATCTACATTATTTGGTGCGAATCGCCTATCTACATTATCTGGTGCGTCGCCTGTCTATTTTATCTGGTGCGAATCGACTATCTGCATTATCTGGTGCGAATCGCCTATCTACATTATCTGGTGCGAATCGCCTATCTACATTATCTGGTGCGAATCGCCTATCTACATTATCTGGTGCGAATCGCCTATCTACATTATCTGGTGCGAATCGCCTATCTACATTATCTGGTGCGTCGCCTATCTACATTATCTGGTGCGTCGCCTGTCTATTTTATCTGGTGCGTCGCCTGTCTATTTTATCTAGTGCGAATCGCTTATCTGCATTATCTGGTGCGAATCGACTATCTACATTATCTGGTGCGTCGCCTGTCTGTTTTATCTGGTGCAAATCGACTATCTGTATTATCTGGTGTAAATCGACTATCTGTATTATCTGGTGCGAATCACCTATCTATATTATCTGGTGTGTCGCCTGTCTACATTATCTGGTGCGTCGCCTGTCTATTTTATCTGGTGCGAATCGCCTATCTGCATTATCTGGTGCGAATCGCCTATCTGCATTATCTGGTGCGAATCGCCTATCTGAATTATCTGGTGCGAATCGCCTATCTGCATTATCTGGTGCGAATCGCCTATCTGCATTATCTGGTGCGAATCGCCTATCTGCATTATCTGGTGCGAATCGCCTATCTGCATTATCTGGTGCGAATCGCCTATCTGCATTATCTGGTGCGAATCGACTATCTGGTGTGTCGCCTGTCTGTTGTATCTGGTGCGAATCGACTATCTGTATTATCTGGTGCGAATCGACTATCTACATTATCTGGTGCGAATCGCCTATCTACATTTTCTGGTGCGAATCTCCTATCTGCATTATCTGGTGCGAATCGCCTATCTACATTTTCTGGTGCGAATCTCCTATCTACATTATTTGGTGCGAATCGCCTATCTACATTATCTGGTGCGTCGCCTGTCTATTTTATCTAGTGCGAATCGACTATCTGCATTATCTGGTGTGAATCGCCTATCTACATTATCTGGTGCGAATCGCCTATCTACATTATCTGGTGCGAATCGCCTATCTACATTATCTGGTGAGAATCGCCTATCTACATTATCTGGTGCGTCGCCTGTCTATTTTATCTGGTGCGTCGCCTGTCTATTTTATCTAGTGCGAATCGCCTATCTGCATTATCTGGTGCGAATCGACTATCTACATTATCTGGTGCGTCGCCTGTCTGTTTTATCTGGTGCAAATCGACTATCTGTATTATCTGGTGTAAATCCACTATCTGTATTATCTGGTGTAAATCGACTATCTGTATTATCTGGTGCGAATCGCCTATCTATATTATCTGGTGTGTCGCCTGTCTACATTATCTGGTGTGTCGCCTGTCTACATTATCTGGTGCGTCGCCTGTCTATTTTATCTGGTGCGAATCGCCTATCTGCATTATCTGGTGCGAATCGCCTATCTGCATTATCTGGTGCGAATCGCCTATCTGCATTATCTGGTGCGAATCGCCTATCTGCATTATCTGGTGCGAATCGACTATCTGGTGTGTCGCCTGTCTGTTGTATCTGGTGCGAATCGACTATCTGTATTATCTGGTGCGAATCGACTATCTACATTATCTGGTGCGAATCGCCTATCTACATTTTCTGGTGCGAATCTCCTATCTGCATTATCTGGTGCGAATCGCCTATCTGCATTATCTGGTGCGAATCGACTATCTGGTGCGAATCGACTATCTGGTGCGAATCGACTATCTGGTGCGTCGCCTGTCTGTTGTATCTGGGGCGAATCGACTATCTGTATTATCTGGTGCGAATTGACTATCTACATTATCTGGTGCGAATCGCCTATCTACATTATCTGGTGCGAATCGCCTATCTACATTATCTGGTGCGAATCGCCTATCTACATTATCTGGTGCGAATCGCCTATCTACATTATCTGGTGCGAATCGCCTATCTACATTATCTGGTGCGAATCGCCTATCTACATTATCTGGTGCGAATCGCCTATCTACATTATCTGGTGCGTCGCCTGTCTACATTATCTGGTGCGTCGCCTGTTTATTTTATCTGGTGCGAATCGCCTATCTGCATTATCTGGTGCGAATCGCCTATCTGCATTATCTGGTGCGAATCGCCTATCTACATTATCTGGTGCGAATCGCCTATCTACATTATCTGGTGCGAATCGCCTATCTACATTATCTGGTGCGAATCGCCTATCTACATTATCTGGTGCGAATCGCCTATCTACATTATCTGGTGCGTCGCCTGTCTATTTTATCTGGTGCGAATCGCCTATCTACATTATCTGGTGCGTCGCCTGTCTACATTATCTGGTGCGTCTCCTGTTTATTTTATCTGGTGCGAATCGCCTATCTGCATTATCTGGTGCGAATCGCCTATCTGCATTATCTGGTGCGAATCGCCTATCTACATTATCTGGTGCGAATCGCCTATCTGCATTATCTGGTGCGAATCGCCTATCTACATTATCTGGTGCGAATCGCCTATCTACATTATCTGGTGCGTCGCCTGTCTATTTTATCTGGTGCGAATCGCCTATCTACATTATCTGGTGCGAATCGCCTATCTACATTATCTGGTGCGAATCGCCTATCTACATTATCTGGTGCGTCGCCTGTCTACATTATCTGGTGCATCCGCCTGTTTATTTTATCTGGTGCGAATCGCCTATCTGCATTATCTGGTGCGAATCGCCTATCTGCATTATCTGGTGCGAATCGCCTATCTACATTATCTGGTGCGAATCGCCTATCTGCATTATCTGGTGCGAATCGCCTATCTACATTATCTGGTGCGTCGCCTGTCTATTTTATCTGGTGCGAATCGCCTATCTACATTATCTGGTGCGTCGACTGTCTATTTTATCTATTGGGAATCGCCTATCCGCATTATCTGGTGCGAATCGACTATCTGCAATATCTGGTGCGAATCGACTATCAACGTTACCTGGTGCGAATCGCCTATCTACATTATCTAGTGCGTCGCCTGTCTATTTTATCTGGTGTGAATCGCCTATCTGCATTATAATAATAAATAAAAATAAATACCCCCTCAAGCAGCTGCTTGCCACAGAGGTCTGACAGGAGCCTGTCAGTTTATATGTCAAAGTAGAAGATCTGAGAGGATGGCAGGACCTCAGCAGAAAAACAACACATACAACCATGCCTTATCCGGGGCTCGAACCCAGGTCCCTTAGAACAGTAACCAAGCGTGCTAACCACTCGGCCACGGGACGGCTGGTGCGAATCACCTATCTACATTATCTGGTGCGAATCGACTATCTACATTATCTGGTGCGTCCCCTGTCTATTTTATCTGGTGCGAATCGCCTATCTGCATTATCTAGTGCGTCGCCTATTTGTATCACATTCATGATTCATGTATCAATTATATAGTTGATTGCGTAGATCTTAATAAATCACAATCGATAATTTTGTTTATTTTGAGTCTGAACTTAAAGAAAAGTTAAAATGTTGCCAGAGGTTTGTTCTGGCGAATGTAGGATGTATCCGAGCCCTTTTGGCATTGTAAGAAGACCGAGAAGAAAAAAGGGAATGTTTAGAAGGGCATTGAAATGGTTAAAAAGGAAATGTTGCTGCTGCTGTAAGGGTCACGAGAACGACACTGAGGAGTATGATATGTGTAGTATGCTACGATATGTGTAGCATGATACATGTAGATGAGTAGTATTGATACTACATATCTTCGATGAGAGCCAATGGCACACTTGAAGAGGACGAAATGGACATCAATGCAGTTTGCGTAGAAAGTCTATCACCAATGGAAGAATGGGTGCAAATTGCTGAGCAGAAGTAACGATCTTCAAGCTCCAGTGAAGAGATCCAACAGGTGGTGCAGGAAGTAATACATCCCTTTTCAGTCACGATAAGAGAAGACGTAAACACCTTCTCCGATATCTTCAGCCGTCTTATATTCCTGTTCGTATTTGGATCACCTGTCATTCATCGATTATTAGCAATAATAGCATGGCTCTTCGACACAGGAAACAACTAAGTAGAGACTAATAGCAGAAAACAGCAAAAACAAGACTCAAAGATTATCTAGATGGTGGGAGGGAGGGAGCCTCTCTAAAATCCATCCTCGTACGTCCGCGACGTGAGAGGTGGGCAACATGCGTTGTCTTTCGATTTCTCTAAATGTTGACTTTACCTTTAGAAAAATTATCAGACAATGAATGGCTAAAACGAGACTCATGTACCCATTGATATTTAATTCACACTTTAATACCCATAATGCACTTAGAATCAAAAACATAAAAACTACCTGTCACACATCTTAAAGATGATCCCAATTTAACTGTAATTGCAAACTTTAGATATAATCAAGTATTACGTAGTTTACTATTAATATTTAGATGAATCAGCCCCTTTTTCTATACTCTGCACTCACTCTTAAAAGACTAAGTAACCTGTTCTGTTTACCACATGTCGCACTCTTTTAACTTCAAGACAGTAATCGGAGTAGTTTAGTCCCACTATACGGATCCCAACGCACAATGCTTCCCCATATGACGTCATCGGCCACGCCCCTTATTATATTCATAATTAATAATTAATAATTAATTAATAATTAGTTAACAATTAATTAATCCCCTCCTTTATTAAAAACCTT
This sequence comes from Ryuthela nishihirai, assembly GCA_038380435.1. Classification (NCBI taxonomy): domain Eukaryota; kingdom Metazoa; phylum Arthropoda; class Arachnida; order Araneae; family Heptathelidae; genus Ryuthela; species Ryuthela nishihirai. The sequence goes on along the minus strand of JAWZYU010000021.1, from coordinate 11,851,218 downwards.
TATTAAAATTTCATCCCCCTTCATTAAAAATTCCTCACACTTTATTAAAAACCCGTGGCGCCCTCTAGTGTATATGATGAGTACTATTTTTAGAAAAGCCCTCAATTTTAGTCGTAATTATTCCAATTTTTGACTCCCCCTCATTAAAAAACCCTTATCAAAATTCCTCCCCCCTTTATTAAAAACCCGAGGCGTCCTCTAGTGTATATGATGAGTACTATTTTTAGAAAAAGCCTTCAATTTTAGTCGTAATTTTTCAATTTTTTAACTCCCCTCATTAAAAAACCCCTTTATCAAAAGTTCCACCCTCTTTATTTAAAACCCGTGGCGCCCTCTAGTGTATATAATGAGTAATATATTCAGAAAAGCCCTCAATTTCAGTTGTAATTTTTCCAATTTTTGACTACCCCATTATTAATTAACCTCTTTATTTAAAAAATCCTTCCCCATTATTAAAAACCCTACCTGTATTTTAATCCCCCTCTTTAAAGACCCTCTGGTTGACCCACCTGTATTTTTAAGCCCCCTTGAATTTCCTATCATCTGAAAAAGTCTTTGATTTTTGGTGGCGCCCTCTAGTGTATATGATGAGTACTAATTTTAGGAAAAGCCTTCAATTTAGTCGTAATTTTCCAATTTTTGACTCACCGCTTATTAAAAAAAACTTATCAAAAGTTCTACCCCCTCTATTAATACGCACCCCCTCATTAAAAAACCCCTTTATCAAAAGTTCCACCCTCTTTATTTAAAACCCGTGGCGCCCTCTAGTGTATATAATGAGTAATATATTCAGAAAAGCCCTCAATTTTAGTTGTAATTTTTCCAATTTTTGACTACCCCATAATTAATTAACCTCTTTATTTAAAAAATCCTTCCCCATTATTAAAAACCCTACCTGTATTTTAATCCCCCTCTTTAAAGACCCTCTGGTTGACCCACCTGTATTTTTAAGCCCCCTTGAATTTCCTATCATCTGAAAAAGTCTTTGATTTTTGGTGGCGCCCTCTAGTGTATATGATGAGTACTAATTTTAGAAAAAGCCTTCAATTTAGTCGTAATTTTCCAATTTTTGACTCACCGCTTATTAAAAAAAACTTATCAAAAGTTCTACCCCCTCTATTAATACGCACCCCCTCATTAAAAAAACCCTTATCAAAAGTTCCGCCCCCTTCACCGATCACAAGCTCCCATCCCATTGTTTCTATCCTCATCTGAAATTTTCCAAGTCCAACTAAACTTTGGGTGGCAATGTTCAGAATGGTTGATGCAATCCTCAAAATAATTACAAAACTAAACTTTCGGTGTCATGCTCTCAGAATGGCTGATGCAATCCTCAAAAATAATAACAAAGTCCCAATTTTTACTCCCCCTTCATTAAAAAATCCCCTTATCAACAGTTCCGTCCCCCTTTTAAGGACTATCCCACAGTAACTGTTTTAAAAGACTGTACCGCAGAAAATGAAAAAATGCTATTGGGGAAATATAAAAATATTAACAAAAAATTAATAAAAGGAAAATGGCGAAAAAATTTGATTTAAAAACAAATTATTCGTAATTATGAAAAATATTAAGGGGTAATATTGTCTGGTGACCTGTATGGGTGACATAAAAGACCCTCTTTAGAACATGCAAAAAGCGTTCGATACCTCACCCCGGCCCACGTTTTACTGATGGATGGTTTTACAATCTGAAAAAGTTCTGCGAAATTAAAAATATTATTCCAAACGGGGAATCACAAGGCTTTTGTTGACGGTTGAATCTTGGATCACCCCTGCACTGTCGATCCCTTTGCTTCCATATTAGGTGCGATGTCTTACAACATGAAAACCCACTGACACTCTGGATCGTAGTTTTCTGACTCGAAATTTTTTCTAGGCAAGAGACAGATGACAGCCCCTCTCACTAAACCCATATTGTCTACCTCATTTCAATCTCTTTTCATTTCAGGCCGTCACAGGATATGGAAACAATGTTTTCCATCCTCTTATCGAAACATCCCATTTATGATAGGTCAGCTATTTGTTTACCCCTTCGGAAGAAGACAAACCATTTTGAAATTACGTGCCCCTAAACCTCCTAGTGTTGCGCCTCTCTTATTTAGTGAATGATGCTGACATGTATCTTCAGTAGAAATGAACGTTGTTGCAAGAAATTAACACTCTAATACTTAAAAATGAATACTTGTGGTTAAACTATTGTTTGTGGTTAAACTTTTAAAATGAGCATTTTATTAAATGTTTTGGAACAATACTTGTTATTTAGTTTTAAACTAATTTCTGAAGGAAATTTTTCTGACTCATGTTTTGCCTCTCAAAGTAAAAATTTAATAATTATCTATAGATAGTTCATTTGAGTACACATTTAGAAAGTCAATAAAAGGCTATCTCTATCATTCACTGCGATGAACTGATTCTTCGATAAACTGAGGCTGCGATGAATTGACAGGACACCATGAAAACTCTAGTATTACAACTGAGCTTTTCTAAATCTGCTAACTAAAATTACTCGTCAATTCAGGCGTGTGACACTAGTTCAATTAATTAGGGCTGTCTTCTAGCCACTCATCAATTTGTCAGATCACTGCTTGTATCTCGCTCTTTCCATTAACAAAACATGCTACAGTCTTTAAAGAGTTCACACCAGGTGAAGCACTATGACGAAGCCGCTTCTCAATCTCTTTCTTCCATTGCAATAGTGGCTCCATCCTAGCCTACTGTGAGCGGGGAATATGATAGTACTGAACGGACAATTCTTGTCTTCTGCCATGCACACAAAAGACGATGACCTCTCTTTCTCTCGGCGTTTCCTGCCGCTCTACGATGTTTCGTACTGAGAGTCTTGGCTATCTCAGCAATGAGCTGATAGGCTAACAGCAGGGAAAAACTCCTTCATTAACTTTAGAAAAGCGGATGATCCCATTTATCGCACTAATTGTTAAACGAAGTTATACTTTAATGATTCCTTGCTTTTCTTGCTCTTTTGCGCACTACATTATTCAGCTACATTATTCCACATTATTCGCTCTATTATTCCACAGTCAAGGGCTGTTTGGACTGTTTCAAAAAACCACTAACTCAATTACTTCAACACTAACGCGCAGTGGTCAAGCATCCACCATGGGCCTCCCTTGATTGTATCAGGGCATAGCTCATCTGAGCTCCCTTTGGGACATGGAGTTTCTGTAATGCTCTCAGACGAAGTGAGGCAAAGTTCTCATGATTTCTGAAACTATCGGAGGGGTTAATTCGACCAAAATAGAAAATCCCATATGGTGTTGGTTTAATTTGTGTTGAGGTGTGTGTGGGGCTACCTTGAGCATGCGTGGCTGTTATTTTTTCTCACTTGGAATGGATATGGGGTAGTTGTATTGCATTCAACATTTTGTGCGGCGTTGAAAGTCAACGAGCCGGCCCCGCTAACAACCCCCCCACCCCCCGCATTCTTCAGGAACTTATTTCAATTTCAGAACCTCCTGGCAGCTGGCCACTTAATATCTATCCAAGTATTTCTCACTTTGAAAACTCTTCGTTACTTTCCATTGTTCAAGTGACTCTCATGTTCTAAATATAGGTCAATTTGGATCACAGACCAATATGTGCCTCTCATCTAATTGTTATTATCGTGCTCTCTTAAAGTAATCAAGCACCGTTTTCATTATACCGTTTGCAGACCGGGCTTCTTGCCACAGTTCCTTATTGTCGAAGTGCGCTACTTTGGGCTTAATGTTTTAGCTTTGGCTATTCTTCGCTGCTCGTTGTTTACCACTTTCACTTCGTTTTCTTTTCTCTTCCCCCCTGCAATGAACTGGACAAACAAAATAACAGGGGATTATCTAGAATACGTGCAAGTGGTCTAGTATAGATAAAGAGGAATATCACACTTAGTGCCAAAAGGTTGCGAAATCTGGATGCACACATCTTCCATTTAGTAGCCTAGATGTAAGAAATTCTATATAACTGAAGGATCTGAAATAGAATAATTTATTTTTGGATTGCTCTAAAATGTAAAGATTTCATCAAACCATATATGATCTGAATATACAAACTTAGAAGTAAACCGAGATTACCAAAATTTAAGGCAGTCGCCCAAAATCTCTCAGTTTTGTAAGTGCAACATTATGAATAAGTTTTTCAAACTCTACATCATTAATACTTACGTCATATTTGCTTTCAATTCATGGTGATTCTGTTTTTAATGCTTTATTTACTACGTCGCAAATGAATATTACTTTGTGCTATCTTTATGATACTGTTATACCCAGTAGTAGTTTGTATAACTATTGTAAACGAACTTAGAATTGTAGTCTTCAAATAAATAATATTAGACGACAGAAGTACGATAATTGCATTGATATGAAAAGGATTATATGCAGGAAAAAGACTTCGGTATTTTATGAATCCTATTCCTGCGAGTCATTAAATTTAGTAATCCATGACGCAACAACAGCTTCAATTACTAGATTTTTTTATTCATGATTAAAAATAATTTCCAGTTTCTCTAATTCGTCAAGTAATTGGAAAGCTATTAAAAAATAAACGGGAGTAAGAATAAAATCCTTCAGCGCCACTCATTGGGGAAGCAGAATTAATGTTATCACTTCAATTCACTTGATCTATATTAGACGAAGAAAATGATACTTTGGTAGAGAATTTGGAAAGTTCTGACAGACTACAGGTGAAAAATGAAAACAACAATATTAATGGCAAGGAAAATGCCGCGCTGTAAACTTGTTTGAATTTCTGTTACATGGTATGACGTACAGTCGCTCAAATAAAAGAATCTGGCAACCTTCGTGTCACGTGACACGAAGGTTGCCAGATCACTAATTTCTAAAATATCGTTGCCAGATATTTTTTTCTGAATTCTGTAATCAACCATAGTGTTCGAATATTTATTTGAGTGACTGTACTTTATCAACATAAAGTTCAAAACGTTATAACACCTGAGTATTTGAGCATTTAAAAATTGTAATAGAATACTTAAAATCTCTTAGATCAGTGTATTTGAACAATACATTTCTGTCAGGAGAGTGGCGGGTGAAAATTATATTGTTTAAAACAAAACATGAAACTTTTTATTTTGATTTAAAAAAAAATTAAATCTCTTTTTATTTTCCTAACGAATGGAATGCACGTAGTATTTAACTGAATGTTTAGTCGGTATTCGATAAAGACCGTCAGACGACAAAGAAGGAAAAGAAATTTCGACCTTGAGAGATAAGACGATACTGTTTTAATCCATAAAATAATTTGAAAACAGAACATAAGAGAAGCTCATTCATAGAGAGCACGCACTACAGTTCACGGAAAGAGGCAAGTGTGAACGAAACCCGCCCTCTGTCTCCCGAACCGTCAGACTAGAACTCAAGACCTCAGACAGCAAACGAATCTTCGAGTTTCTGTGCGAAATACAGTCATTGGTCACTTTAATAGAATCATGCCCGTGTTATTTGAAGAGAGAGTCGGTTTCAACGATCAATAACTCTTTAAATAACATATTTATGGAAAAATACAATTCAAGATAAATTAAAGATCTTCAAAATTTCGATTTTCTACAATTTTCGTTCAATATTTAAAGACCTGGAATAATTTGTAGTAGTTAAAAAAATTGGTCTGTAAACATAATTCAAGCCAATTTAACGCAGACATTGTTATATTAAAATTGACAAAATGAGATTATTTTTATCAGTTTATAGGTTTATTATGCAAATATTTCTCTATTTTGTAATAATTGTTACTTACCGAGCGAAGTTGTTAAATGTTTTAGCATTTCATTACGCTTTAAATAGAGATCGAATATCATTAAAATCGAAATTTAGAAATTTAATTGTGATCTTTAATTTTTCCCATTCCCATTTTCCCAAGTCTTTTTCTGAAGTTACTACTCTGAATTAAATGCTCTTTTAATTTGAATCCTCTTAATAATCCTAAAGAATGGCTACCGAGTATATACAGGTTGAAATCTGTCGGTTGAAACGTTGTGTTAAAGCATTGTCAAGATTTACATCTGATAAAAGGTGCAAATGACTCTGATGCAGAACCACTTCATTTACGATATTGGTTGAAATATTTACACAAAGCTTTTACAACTCGAATTACTTCTAGTATCTCGAATTTGTTTTTTGAAACCGAGCTAAAAACGATTTTCAAGTTTGACGTTATCTTTCAAACAACCTTCATTAATTGATATCGTCAAAAATTAAACAGTTGGAAATGAATGTACCAGCATTTGCAATTTAAAAATATTCTAATTTCATCCTCAATTCTCCCCCCTCCCCCGGAAGGCATCATTGAACAGCTTCGCCTCAGGCGGCAGAATATTACGCTACGAGCCCTGGCACTAATAGAAGTCTAAATGTAACTCTTATGTTGCAGCTCTCATTTAAAGAAAGTTCAAAAGCGCTTTCAATTACTTTCATCATCATCATCATCCAGTCGTTTTACAGATTAGGAATCTTATTGAACAAATCTCTTCCTTTATTCTTCTCACGTTTCCATACTTCAAGCCTTTAAATTTTAATTCTGTCATTCACCGTTTATTTAACTACCAAATTTCTTTTTAATTTACTCATTTCCAATTTCTACTAACCTCGGTTTTCGACAGGACCTCTTCTAACGTTCCATTTCTACTGTTTTAATCTTTCCCCCATTTTGTTTCAGTTATATTCATGTTTCAGGATCGTAGGTTAGTTATTTTGAGTTGTATGGGGCAAGAGCAAACAAGACTCTATCGCGCCAACCATGGTAACATCCATAGGCAAAGCCTATTTTTAACGAGGGAAATGGAAAAAGTTTATTTTGTTGGTTTCCGAAATTTTCTTATTTTATGCAAGTGAACTTAAATTTCTAACGACGTTCCTCAATACTTCTTCCATTTTCTTCTAACACCGATCCTAGATATTTGGATTGGTTTGTTTTACCTTTGAGGGGCACTTTTTTCGCATACAATGGACTAAATAGCCAGGTCACAAGGACCGCGAAGGCTAAGAGAAGTTTGGGGGAATGCGACATATGGAGCAGCCATTAGGAGACGGATGCTGCCTCCCATCAAAACCATCCATCGTGTTTTTTATGTGCACAGGGTATGATTCTCCAGCACACACTTAACATCCCATTCGAAGACTGCGACCTTTCCAAGCCCATCGGTGTACCTTGTTGACTGAGGGTAGGTACGCTCGCCCAGGTGTGACTCGAACCTGGGAACTGCAGCTTATAAGCCGACTGAGCCACCCTTGACCCTAGACATTTGGAACTCTGAATTCGTTTAATAACATTTCCTTCAATATTCTCTCTACACCTGCCTCCTAGTCTAATGCAATAAATTGTTGCAAAAAGAAATTAATTTTCATATAGCATGTCACATATTTTTGTTTAATTTCTCATCGAGTATTCCAAATAGTTCTCCTGAGTTAAAACTATCTGGTTATCATTAAAAAATGCATAAAATAATCCTCAAGCAGCTATGGGTTACAAAGCTCCTCCCCCCCGGTATAATTTTGTTCTCCAGACACACTACAGCTGCTGATTTGTCCACTGTAGACCAATTATAGCAAGGTCCTGTTTCTTTCCTATTGTCTATCTACCATAACCGAAGGTCTCTCCCATTTCTTGTGATCTTTCGGCACACTATTCATAATCCTGTTTACCACATGGCTAAACCAACGCAGTCTCTCTCTGCAGAAAATGTTGCTCAAATGAGGTTGATGACTCCTTCTTCTAACCTCATCATTATGTAAAGTCAAACTACTTAATACCCAAGATACTATGCAAGCATCTAGAATCAAAGACATCAAGCAGGATTGCTTACAAAGGGTTCTACCATAACTAACCTTAGAAATAATCAAACTGCTATAAACACAAATTTTAGTCTTCAGGTGTCAAACCTATTTTTTCACACTCTCCATAGATTCTTAAAAGTCCCAGCGGCAATCCCTATTCTTTTATTTATCTCATGCTGCACATAACCAGTATCTTAATTAAACTGAGACTCTTGCTCAAGAGTTCAGCCATTCAAAGCAAATAAAGTATCATCTGTCTGATCTTGAGAAAGTGTATATACACTGGCCTAAATTGAAAAAAGAACACCATTACCAATTGAAGCGAAATCTATGAGATTTATTTAGTAAAAACAGCTTGTTGAGAAAGGACAGTGATCACACCAGTGAAGTGATGCAATGTTTATTCTACCTTTTAATGAGTATTGTATATTAGAGAAGGCACATTTTAATAAGATGTTGAATCTCCTCGAGCAACAATACAAGCTTCCAATCTGGCATGCAATCGATCGTACAAATGCTGGATATCACGCTGGGGGATACCATTCCATGCACTTTCAACTTGGACGCGTAATTCAGCAATGTTCATTGCCTACCGCAGTCCGCGGAAGAGTCTTTGTCCAATTCAGTCCCAGACATTTAAGTAATATTAAAAGTAATAACCCTTCGTCAGATCCGTTTGATTGTTAAACGGCCATACCCAAAACAATGCACTACAACCAAATAATTTTAAGTGTCTAAGTGGTCATTTTTAATGCTTACAGATAACGTTCTGTGATCAACAAATAACGTTTTGCGACATACGAACCAAAACCCTTAATTTTTTCCATTTAGCAGCGACAGAAAACTCCTGCTTCTTTAACATGAAGATTCTTTAACTAGAATTTTTGAAAAAAATCAGAAATGATAAAATATTTATGAAAAATATTATACAGTCTAATTTTAGTCTTTAGGTGTATACGCCTATTTCTCCACACTCTCCATAGATTCTTAAAAGTCCCGGCAGCAATCCCTATTCGTCTGTTAATCTCATGTCGCACATCACCAGTATCAGTTAAATAGCTCCCAAGATAATTAAACTGTGACACCTGTTCAAGATTGCAACCATTCAGATTAACTGAATCACAGCCTGCCTGACCAATTTTCATCACTTTAGTGTTCTCTCTGTTTATAACCAAACCTACTCTACTACCAGTTTCATCAACTGCTCGAATGAAACAGTTCATCTCATCAACATCATTTGCCAAAATGGCTAAATCATCAGCATAATCTAAATCAGTACTTTTAGTATCTCCAGACCATTTAAGGCCAAAATCTTTCCCTTGAGGTGAGTTTCGCATAACATAATCAATAACCAGGCTAAAGAGAAAAAAAGACAAAATGCACCCTTGTCGAACACCAGAAGTAATGCTAAACCAATTGCTACAAGCCTTACCAACTCTTCACACACGACTCAGTGTTATTATAGAGAGCTTTCATATGTTAACTAACGGGTATGCTATAAATCTCACAATCAACCACAAATAAAGACGATCAACAGAGTCGAAAGCCTTTTTGAAATCAACAAAGCTAGCAACCAAAGGTTTCTGAAACTCTAAACATCTCTCAAGAATCTGCCTAGGTGAAAATATCTGATCCACACATCCCCTACCACTTCTGAATCCACATTGTTCATCACGCAATTGACTGTCAAGCAGATTCTTAATTCTATTAAGCACAATCATGGAAAGAACTTTACCTGGAACAGAGACTAGGCTTATACCCCTATAGTTATCACAAGAACTGCGATCACCTTTTTTGAAAATAGGGATAATAATAGCTCTGGTAAAATCCTTAGGAACCATGCCTTTATCATAAAAGATATTCAAATTTTCAGTCATCCAACTGGTAACTGAAACATTCCCAGCTCCAAGCATTTCCGTAGTAATTTCATCTACCCCTGGGGATTTATGAAGTTTAAGTTTAAAAATAGCCAAAATAACTTCAGATTGTGTTATAGGGCCAACATTAAAGCCGGTAATGCATCTAATATCATTTCAAACAATGGGAGTAGAACTAACCACATTGTTTAGAACATAACTGAAGTGCTCAGCCCACCTAGCCATGAGAGAATTCAGCCCTTCTATAACCTTACTTTGTTTATCCTTCAATCCTTGTATGCCTGTCCGTTTTATATCACACAAAACATTAACTATCTGGTACTGCTCTCTGCTGTTGTGCTGTCTAACTGCTTCTTCGGCTTTGTCAACCAAGCCATCAAGCCAAAGATTCTTATCAGCAGCTAACTGATCCTTTACACGTTTATTAAGCTCTCTGTAATGCTTTCTATTAGGACTACTAGGGTATTGATTAAGGACATTCCTGCAGTTCTTTCTTTCTGAAAAAAGCTTAAGTCCCATATCACTCAGATAATCTGTCTCCTCTGCTCCTTTTTCCCTAAAAGAGTACTGTTAGTGTCCAAAAAGCCAGTTTAAAATGATTCCATTCTTTCTCAACTTCAGTAGTAAGCATACCATGACTGTCATAATGACTAAGTAACCTATCATGGTAAGCTTTAGCTATAACTGGGTCTTTCAGAGCTTCAGTGTTAAAGTTAAATTTTTTAACTTTAGCACAACACTTTTTAAGTTTAAGTTGCAAAACACTTTTAGCAAGGTAATGGTCAGATCCAATTTCAGCTCCCCTATATGACCTGATATTCCTAACAGAACTGGCCCATTTGTTGTTAATTAATATATAATCAATCATATTGCTATGCAGCCCATCAGGTGAAACCCATGTGTACTTATGTATGTCGCGGTGTTTGTAATAAGTGTTAGTTATTCTGAAACCATTGAGTTTACTTACCTGTAAGAGACGTTGCCCATTGCCATTGCAGCTACCAATAACAAAAAGGCCTATTACTCCTGCCCAAAGGTCAGAGTCAGTACCAACTTTGGCATTGAAGTCACCAAGAACAAGGGTAATATCTCCTTTCTTGAGAGAATTCAAAATATCCTGCAGTTGTTCTAAAACCTATCCTTCTCATCCTCATCGGCATCCTCAGTGGGAGCATAACAGCAGATAACATTCAAGTCTTTAACACTTGTCTGAAATTTTGCTGTAAGAAACCTTTCATTAATGCACTCATATCCTAGAAGAGCATCACTAGCGTTTCTGTTGAGAAGCAGACCCACGCCTTGGTGATGCTTATTGTCGTCCCTCCCTGAAAAGAGAAATTTAAGATTATTTTTTAAGAATCTGACCTTTATCTGTCCATCTGGTCTCTTGCAAGCCGAGAATATCTAAATTATAATGGTGGAATTCTTGTGTGAAGACATCAAGAGAAAAAGCTCTGTGCAGAGTCCTCACATTCCAACTTCCTATGGAGAGAAAATGGTTAGTGGGATGGTTAAAGAAACTATGTTTATTGAGAGAGGGAATGCCGACAATATCAAACAGGCCCCTAATCGCAGACATGGGGCAAAGACCCGTTCCCCCACCACTAAAGGCTGAAGCCATCTACACTGGAAGACTTCCTCCAATGTAGAATTTGACAATGCCATAGAAGCAAATAAATATGACATATAATGCTTACACATAATAATGAGCAAAAATATATATCCACAATTCAGTATGAACAAATATATACAATTGAACATTAATAAAACAATATATGAAAAATATTTACTGTGAAATGAAATACATTAAAATAGAAGCCATATAAGAACAACCAATGAGCAACCAATGCTCTTACTGGTTGTCAAATTACTTTATTATTTTTATCGATGTGCATTTTTACAGTACAGATTCAACGGTTTAAGAGTGGAAATAAATTTTCTAAAATCAATAATTTCCGATTTGTTCATTAATGACATACGAAATGAGGTAATTCCCTTAAAAGTGATATAATCATTACATCACAACGTTTTGCATCGGAGGAGACGAAGCGTCGAGACGAGCTACGGACGAAGAACTACCGGAAATAGTTGAGCTACGTCACATATACGATGCTTTGTTTCCTGGAATGGGGTTTGGCTATCCGAATCCTCCGCCACTAAAACACAGTTGCAGATACGTCATACGCGAGAGGTTAAACGAAAATTGGGAGCTATTTTACGACTTAAACGTAACTTTTTACGAGCTTATTTACGAAAATTGGAAGCTCCCAATTTCCGTTTAACCTCTCGCGTATGACGTATCTGTAACTGTGTTTTAGTGACGGAGGTTTCGGATAGCCAAACCCCATTCCAGGAAACAAAGCATCGTATATGTGACGTAGCTCAACTATTTCCGGTAGTTCTTCGTCCGTAGCTCGTCTCGACGCTTCGTCTGCTCCGATGCAAAACGTTGCGATGTAATGATTATGTCACTTTTAAGGGAATTACCTCATTTCGTATGTCATTAATGAACAAATCGGAAATTATTGATTTTAGAAAATTTATTTCCACTCTTAAACCGTTGAATCTGTACTGTAAAATTGCACATCGATAAAAATAATAAAGTAATTTGACAACCAGTAAGAGCATTGGTTGCTCATTGGTTGTTCTTATATGGCTTCTATTTTAATGTATTTCATTTCACAGTAAATATTTTTCATATATTGTTTTATTAATGTTCAATTGTATATATTTGTTCATACTGAATTGTGGATATATATTTTAGCTCATTATTATGTGTAAGCATTACATGTCTTATATTTATTTGCTTCTATTGGCATCGTCAAATTCTACATTGGAGGAAGTCTTCCAGTGTAGATGGCTTCAGCCTTTAGTGGTGGGGGAACGGGTCTTTGCCCCATGTCTGCGATTAGGGGGCTGTTTGATATTGTCGGCATTCCCTCTCTCAATAAACATAGTTTCTTTAACCATCCCACTAACCATTTTCTCTCCATAGGAAGTTGGAATGTGAGGACTCTGCACAAAGCTTTTTCTCTTGATGTCCTCACACAAGAATTCCACCATTATAATTTAGATATTTTCGGCTTGCAAGAGACCAGATGGACAGATAAAGGTCAGATTCTTAAAAATAATCTTAAATTTCTCTTTTCCTTTACGAGAAGGTGTCAAATGGAAGCTGATATGAAGACCGTCCTAGACTATTTCGAATTTTGACCCCCAACATTATCCCCCACATGAAAGGAGACGATTTTCGTGGGGGTGGACCTTAACGAGTTAGATCTCAAATTAAAGCTTGTGACGTCTCCAAATGTCACGGGTTAGCTTAAACACGATTCCTTAAACAGGGAGAGGAAAAACATGGTCGTTGTTTATGAGTCATATATCAAATAAAAGTTTTTGAAGGTAGTGCTTTTGGTGGGAAAGAAAAAAACTATAAATAAATTAAAAAATTTCAAAAATATCTATCTTCCCATATGCGCCTTAAAACGTAGAAAATAAACCTAAAGTATATCGATGGTACAGTCAGTCACTGCGTTCGTATTCACTTCAAAGGAAGATAGAGCGCCGGAAATCGTGTTGAATAGGGAAATCGGTGTCCTATCTTCCCTTGAAGTGAATACGAAATCAGTGACTGATTGCACCATTGATAATGCTTTCGGTTTATTTCCTACTTTTTAGGGCCTTATAGGAAGATAGGTATTTTTTTTTTAATTTTTAATTTATTTATATTTCACACTAGTCATGCAGTAGTTAAGTATCGAATTTGGAGAGCAAATTTGAAAGAAAGATATTTATGACCTGAATATAAATTACAATTTAAGCATTTGCACCAATACTAATGCTCTATAATGTAAAATTAGTATTTTTTATATTTTACGAAACAGACTAGTTACGAATCAGCTGTATGTAGCCTATATAATAGTAAACAACAGTGGTTTTCAACTTTTATGCTTCACGTAGCCTCTGGAAATGTGTATGTAACTGGCGTACCCCTAATATAAATAGATAAAACTGCAATTATAATAATACCAACTTAGCGACTATGTTACAAGATCTAGCGACCTTTGTGCTCTCACGGCGTACCCCACGTTGAGAACCCCTGGTCTACAAAGTTAAACTTGTTAATAAAAATGAGATAAACCACGGTACTTGTCTGAAAAATTCAGTCTAGAAAATTAGATCTCGCTGCCGATTTAAAACAGGCTTCATTTCATTAATATGTAGCCAGGCAAACTGCATTCAGTGGTAGGAATATAATTTTGCGAAAGAATATAATTATCACTTGTTTCGGATGATGATTTTATTAATTCAAGAATTTATATAGTATTATCAATATATTCTTGAAAATATTTATGAAAGCAATTATAACCATTTAGTTAATTTTCACTTTGGTATGACAGTCCAATAATCTCCCTTGACGCTATAGCACTGCTGCTTAGTACAGTCGCTCAAAAAATATCCTAACACTATGGTTGATTACAGAATTCATAAAAAAATATCTGGGAACGATTTTTTTAGAAATTCTTCCTAGGATTCTAGGATTTTTTTAGAATCCTTCATGTCACGAAGGTTGCCAGATCACTAATTTCTAAAAAAAAATCGTTCCCAGATATTTTTTCTGAATTCTGTAATCAACCATAGTGTTCAGATATTTTTTGAGCGACTGTACTAAATACACATGAAATATTTCAATCCGTACCGTGTAAAACCGAATCCATCATCATGCAAATCGAAACTGGTTGCATTTTTGTGATCGTGTTAAACCGAAATCGTGCAAATCAAGGGACAGGGTGTGCTTATTTATTATATAAAGGATGGAACTATTTGCTGTAACGGAGTATTACATCTGCGAGTCGTTCTTGCTAGAACTAATGTGGGTGTGTCATCTTATCATTGGTTGAATACTTTCTCTGATCTTAAGATTTTGCCCTTTCCGTTTTCTAAAAGTGAAATAAAATACAGTTGCTAATATTTATTCTTTCATATTTATTGCAATAAGGTTTATTTTGAAGCATCATCGAAGTTTGCTAAGTGGTTAATGCTTAAATTTGAGTTCAGAAATGGGAAACAGTCAAGAAATTAAATTAACACTTTATAATTCCATTTTACAATTATTATAAATCACTATTTCTAGTAACTCATACTGCACAAATTCAACAATAATATTTTGACTGGATTGGAATTAATTAAAAGAATTTCGATAAATTTTTATTCCTCTTTTCGTTTGAATCCGGTCTGAACATTTCATCAATATCAAAATAGATGGGAATTTATGTTATGAGATTTCGATGAATTAAACTGAATAATCTTGTTTTCCAAAAATTCGTTATCCAGTATGAAATGGGCAGAACATTTTTGAACAATCTAACAGTTCTGAATTTCATTTCGAATTATTTCAAATAAGTTATTTTTCACTATTGTTGTGCAGAATGCAAAGGTTGAGAAACATTTTCAACGTCGTAATTCGCAGTGCGTAAAGCAAAGGAACAAATTATATATTAAAAGTCGCAGTCAATGATCAACACTGACTGCGACTTTTAATTTCAAGGAAGGAGATAGGTACTCTCATACGCAAAGGATGGAGACAGGTACCCTCATGTGAAAAGGATGGAGACAGGTACTCTCATGTGCAAAGGACCGAGACAAGTACTCTCCTACACAAAGGACGTAGACAGGTACTCTCCTACACAAAGGACGTAGACAGGTACTCTCCTACACAAAGGACGTAGACAGGTACTCTCCTACACAAAGGACGTAGACAGGTACTCTCCTACACAAAGGACGTAGACAGGTACTCTCTTACACAAAGGACGTAGACAGGTACTCTCCTACACAAAGGACGTAGACAGGTACTCTCTTACACAAAGGACGTAGACAGGTACTCTCCTACACAAAGGACGTAGGCAGGTACGCTCCTACGCAGAAGACGTAGACAGGTACTCTCCTACACAAAAGGATGGAGACAGGTTCTCTCCTACGCAAAGGATGGAGACAGGTACTCTCCTACGCAAAGGACTGAGATAGGTACTCTCCTACGCAAAGGATGGAGACAGGTACTCTCCTACGCAGAGAACGGAGACAGGTACTCTCATACGCAAAGGACGGACATATGTACTCTCATACGTAAAGGACAGAGATAGGTACTCTCATGCGCAAAGGACGGAGATAGATACTCTCATGCGCAAAGGACGGAGATAGATACTCTCATGCACAAAGGACGGAGATAGATACTCTCATGCACAAAGGACGGAGATAGATACTCTCATGCACAAAGGACGGAGATAGATACTCTCATGCGCAAAGGACGGAGATAGATACTCTCAAGCGCAAAGGACGGAGATAGATACTCTCATGCGCAAGATACGAGACGATGGTCAGACGAAATCTGGTCAGCGTCGAGATTTATCTCCACAAAATTCCCCGCCCTTCCCACGGTCAGTAGGGGACACCGATGGGCTTGGAAAGGCCACCGTCCGTCGGATGGGACGTTAAGTTAACATGGCCCCGTGTGCGGGAAAGCCATACCCTATGCACGTTAAAGAACACGCTGGATGGCCTTGACTGGAGGTGACCATCTGTCTTCCAACAACTGTTCCAGTGGGTCCCATCTCCCAACCTTCTCTGAGTCTTCGGGGTCCATGTGACCTGGCCATTTAGACCATGGTGTGCAAAAAAGTGCCTCTCAGAGGTAAAACAACCCATCCCAACTTTTTCCTGTATATCAGGCGACTCTATGATCAGCTACTGGCTTAACCAAAACCACACCTTTACCACTTCTTTATGCTGACACGGGAGCACTGCCCCTCCCTTCACTGGTTCGTCTTATGTCTGATGGGAGTACAATAAAGGAATTCACATCACCGTTACCATCGGATCTAGGAGCAATCTGACGTCAGCAACAATTTTTACATTTCCATCGTTGGAATCGGAAGGGGGGAGGGAATCATTACATATTAATCACACTCCTTCAATCAGACAACCGCCTGCTAATTCATTTTTATTTAATGTTGTCGTAAAATTATTATAATTAATAATATAAGAATAAATGATTAGCGAAATCCATTTGTGTATATAAGTCTTATGATGCATCAGCATGTAATGCATGTATATGTATATAAAATATATGTATGTGTATAAATGCATGTATGTATATATGTTTGCGTATGTATTGTATATATATATTTATATGATATTTTTAATATGACATGTATTTATATATCTAGGTATGATATGTATGCTTATATGTCTATATCTATGTACGATATGTATGTATTTATGTATGTATGATATGCATGTATGTATGATATGTATGTGTGTGTATATATATGTATTTGTGATATGTATGTGTGTGTATATATATGTATGTATGATATGTATGTGTGTGTATATATATGTATGTATGATATGTATTTATATATCTATGTCTATATATGTTGCACCAGAGCCTCATGTTAGCCATCCATTATCTGAGGCTTACCTTAAAGATGAAATGAACTCTAAGGAGAAATCATCAGATATTGGATGTTGCCCGTCTCCCACGATTCGAGGACGTCTGAGGATGGATTTTAAGGGAGACATTTTTTTTTCCTTTTTTTTCTTTTCTTTTTTTTTTCTTATTCACTCACATATTGCTCACATATTACTCACCTATTGCTTTCATATTTTGTTGTTGATCTAATTACATTTTCTTTCATCTTTCTTTCATTATTAGTTCTTCATCATTATCATTTTCTGTGTCGGATACGATGTATCAAGATGCTCACAATTATGACACACTGCAAAACAGCGAAAATTGCATAAGAAATGATCTCTCCCAAGTAATACGTAAAGCCTTTGCTCTTCGGGACATAAATAACGTTCTTGTTTTGTCTCAAGATAATTCCATGATCAGTTTCTAGTTCCCAACATCCTTCTTGTGCAGAATCTGCTAGCAATTGATGTTTCCTGCTATCGGAACCGGACTCTTCTGTCACATTACTACTAGTACTGCATGCGACCGAAAAACTTGAAACGTGGGGATCAGATTTCCTGAGACTTTCACTGCACTCCGACTGTGGGGGCCCAATTTCATCACATGGCTTTCCCCTTTCAACATGCAGCTCTTCCATTTCAACAGTTGCTTCCCCCACTTCATCTACTCTTTCATTGGATTGTGAGGGAGCATATATTTCATCATCATTATCTGATGATCCACATTTAATGCAGCAGCATAAACTGCTTTTGAAACATCTCCATCTACTTTTTGATTTTCTTCGCCGTCTGCAAAGAAAATGAAAGACGCGTTGTAGCGCCGTTCCTCTCGTACCATTTGCACTTTCTGCCATTGCGCAGAATATCCAATCAAAATAAGTCTCTAACTCTCTATAATAAATCACTAAAATATCGCAAGTGTTTTCTTCTTAATGCGAATGCAAATAAACGAATTACCGAACTCAAAATACTCACTTTGCCAATAACGACGACAATTCTGTTATCTTAAGAAGCAGACGTTTTTGAACTCGTTAATTGTTTTTCTCTTGCATTGTTCGGAATTTTGAATATTTATGATCATCACTTGTTGCGTTTGCTAAATGTTTCTAATGCCAGATACACATAACAATGAGAATAATTTTTACTTTTTTAAGGTTATCCATTTAATTTTAATGGTGGCCATCTTGAATATATTAAAATATATTTGGGGGAACTGCAAATGATCATTTCTTAAAAGCACACCGATTACGTTTTTATCTGATTCTTTACTCCAGACAGGTGATCAGAAAAGCGCTTAAACGATCAAAGGTAAAACTATTTAAATAGTAACTTGCGTCGTTATCACGTGATCGCATACAAATTTAAAATACAAACTGATATAATTATGATTAAAATGGGGATATAAATATGTAACGAAATATTAAACAATTTTAAAAGAAAAACAAATAATAAAATAAAATAATCTAAAATTGTAGGAGCAAAACTAAATAAGCTAATTCTATTCATTAATGACAATGCTGGTGTTCATCTCCCGGTAAAGCATGAATGTTTGTTGTTTTCTTTCTGCTGAGGTCTCCCCTTCCGTACAGATCTTTTCTACGGCGTATTATACTGGCAGGCTGTTGTCAGAACTCTATGGAAATCAGATGCTTTAAGGCAGCGGTCGCCAATCTTTTGGACCTCACGGACCACTAAAACTTACAATTTTGTATCCGCGGACCACTAATATGAAAATTTTCAAAAAGGTACAAACATGTATAAAATAATGATCATAAAAGTTGCATTTTATTAACATGAAATGCACTTGTTTATTTATAACAAAATTATTAGTGTGATATATGTTGCTGTTTGTTTGATATAAATTTATGGATTCTTGGCTCTAATGACGTCACTGCAACACGGAGAGCCGTTTCTGTTTCAAGCCGACTGCGGTACTTGTTTTTAATTGCCGTAACAGATGAGAATGTCTTTTCACACAAAGAGGTTGTTGCAAATGCCCCTACACGAAAATTGTCAGCGATCCTGTGTCGGTGTCCAAATTTCTCCACGGACCACCAAAATTTTCCCGCGGACCACAGATTGGCGACCTCTGCTTTAAGGGTATTTATTTATTTTGTTTTCATTTAAAGATTACTAGTCGCGTAGCATGGGTTTTTGAGTAAGGGATGCAATGATCACAGTCATTCCTAAAATTCAATCGGAAAGCAGCCCCGCAACTTGTGTTTCCAAACATCAGGGACATATAGTCCATATAGGCGAACTTAGGTGGACGCCTATGTGGACGAAGTAGTTGAAAGCCCTTTATATACTGGAATTCCTTTCCGATACTTATGATTATAAATCACTTTACTGGAACGCCGTTCCGCTAGTTGTGTTTCGGGATCACTGTAATGAGACATCGTTCGGCAACTTGTGTTAATAAAGTCATTGTACTAGAATTCCTTTCTGATACTTATGTATGTAAATCATTTTACTGAAACGCCGTTCCGTTACTTGCGTTTATAAATCATTGCAGTGGAAGCCGGTTCCGTTGCTTGTTTTTCAAAATCATCGCAGTGGAAGCCGTTCCGCTGCTTTTGTTTCCAAATCACTGAAGTGGAACGCCGTTAGCTATTTGTGTTAACAAATCATTGTACATAAACTCCTTTCGATATTATGTTTATAAATCATTTTACTGGAAACCTGTTCCGTAACTTATGTTTACAAATCATTCAAACAGAACGCCATTCAGCTATTGGTGTTTTTAAATCATTGAACTAGAACACCATTTGGTTACTTGTATTTACATATCATTCAGATGGAATGCCTTTTCGTTAATTGTGTTTCTAAATAATTGAACTCGAACGACAATGAGCTACTTGCACATATACAGGGTGTTTCAAAAAGGACGCAACCCTAAATATAAGAATGTAGAACTTACGCGTATGTGCATTTTATGCCATAATATTAGCCAGTTGGCATTACTGTATTCAAGGTTAACAGCCTTTAGTAGTTGAAATGATCTTGTCACGCGCTAGTCTCACTGAAGCATTCATCCTTTGTGTTGTGTCGGCTATGTCGTTTTCACAAAATTAACATGTATTTATTGTTGAGACTTATTGTGTGTACAAATCTTACAAACGTGTGAGAGAGGAGTTTGAGTTGAAGTTTCCTCAATTTGCAGTTCCCAACAAGTCGACAATTTCTCGTTTGATTGATAATTTTCGTGACACTGGATCTGTACCGGATCGAAAGGGCCCAGGCCGGCCATCAGTGCTAACTGCCGAAGTTCTTGATGATGTGTCTCAGCATTTAACTCGCTCACCCAGAAAATCTCTTAGAAAGTTATCTTCACAGGTTGGACTGTCATCAGCTAACGTTTTCAGGGCTACTAAAACATTGACAAAGAAATTATCTATGTACAAGATTTTAAGATTTTTAAAAGAAATATTTCTAAAAAAAGGGAAAAGAAACCAAGTTATAGCCAATCTGCTTTAAACAGGTGTTTCCTGTATTAATATATCATACGGACTTGATTTAAGTAATTTAATTTAATTTTTTTTAATTTAATTTTGATTTAAGTAATAACCCTTCGTCAGATCCGTTTGATTGTTAAACGGCCATACCCAAAACAATGCACTACAACCAAATAATCTTAAGAGTCTAAGTGGTCATTTTTAATGCTTACAGATAAAGTTCTGTGATCAACAGATAACGTTTTGCGATATGCGAACCAAAATTCATCAAATACCCTTAATACTTCCACTTAGCAGCGACAGAAAACACCTGTTATTTAACATGAAGTTTCTTTAACTAGAATTTTCTCAAAAAATTAAAAATGATAAAATATTTATGAAAAATATGAATTTTTTAATGAAAATTTGTTGTGCTTTTTGAAAACTTTATTTGTAGTTTTGTTTTTGTTGTAAATGTACATTTATATAAATATATATTAATTTCATATTTGAAAAGGCAACAAATTTAATACAAAATCTATAGATGTATATTCATTTAATAATATTCATTTCATAATCTAATATATTCTAATTCTAAAACTATGAAAGTCAGAAATTCATTATGGTAGAAAAAAAAGAAAGAAATTCAGTTATGGTAGGTGTACATAACACATACACCTACCATAACAATGATTAATAACTTTTTTAAAGAAGTTTATGAAATTTTTTTATTGTCATATGTAACATATAATACACCTAATGTAAATAATAAATGTAAGACATATAATGCTTACACATAATAATGAGCTAAAATGTATATCCACAATTCAGTTTGAACAAATATGTACAATTGAACATAAATAAAACTATATATGAAAAATACCTACTGTGAAATGAAATGCATTAAAAATAGAAGCCATATAAGAACAACCAATGAGCAACCAATGCTCTTACTGGTTGTCAAATTACTTTATTATTTTTATCGATGTGCATTTTTACAGTACAGATTCAAAGGTTTAAGAGTGGAAATATATTTTCTAAAATCAATAATTTCCGATTTGTTCATTAATGGCATACGAAATGAGGCAATTCCCTTAACAGTGATATATAAAGACTCAATATAGTTTATATTTAATAATCTTCGTATAATTTTGATTTTAAAGATATTCTAATTTTTTCTTCACTTATACTGCTTGGTAATTTATTAAAATTTAGTTGAGCTAGAATCATGAAATGTTTATTTATAATTTATTTTCTTGAAAAAGGTAGAGAATAAAGTTCTCTCTTTCTAAGTTTTTTTTCTGTAAGTTGCAATTTTAATATATCTGGGTTTTCAAATACAAACAGAAGGATTTTATAAATATGTAATTGGTTTAAATCCAAAATTTTATTTTCAATGATCATATTTTTTAGTTTCGTAATATCGTTATAAATAATAACCTTCAGAATTTTGTTTTGTAATAATATTAATTTCTTTAAAGAATTTAAAAACATTCCTCCCCATCTAATTAAACAATATTGTAAAGTAGACTGAATCCATGAAGAGTAAAGAGTTATGAAAAAGGAAGTATTTACAATTTTCTTTAAATGATATATTCTAATTAGGAAATATCTTAAACGTTTTGTAATCACGTTTGTATGACTATTCCATTTCAAATTAATATCAATATTAATTCCCAAATATTTGTATGTTTTGATTTGTTTAATTTCTGCATATGTGTACAAACATTATCATTACAAGTAAATCTGTGATATATGTTTTTTTTTCTTTGAAATAACTCTTGTTAATGAGACTGAAATATATTGAATAAATTTTTTTCGATATCATTAAATTCAGATATCCAGATTTTCAATTTCCTTTTAAAAGAGGGAAAGTTTTTTTCATCTTGAAGATTTCCCGGCAAAATATTAAATATTTTTGGTGCTAAATATATATAACTTTTTTTTAGGAAGAAGTAAAAGACGATTTACGTGTTTATCAACTTTGTATTATAATTTATATGTCTAATATCACTTTCAGTCCAATGCTTTTTAAGATATATAACGATATTATATAGTATAATTTCTTAAAGGTAATGTATGCAATTCATTACAAAAGTATCTAACATTATCATACCTTCTTTTCCTTAAAATGTATCTAATTATTCTATTTTGAATTCTAATAAATGTTTAATATTGCTGTGATATACTCCACCCAAAGAAATTAATCAATATGTTAAATGAGATTTAACTCATGCATTATAAATTAGTTTTAAAAGTGTAATATTTACAAAATTTCTCATATAAAGTAATTGTGATATTATTGCATTAAGTTTTTTTAATTAAAGAATCAATGTATTTATTCCAGGTTAGTTTACTATCAATATATATACTCCTAAGTATTTATAGCACTCAACACCTTCTAGTGGCTTACATGAACAAACATTTACGATGCATTTAAGTGTATGATAAAATAATTTCGTTTTTAAATTATCTCTTTGATTTTGTCTTAATCGGAAATATACATATTCCGTTTCCTTTATATTTAGAAACAACTTATTTTTCAGAAACAAATTTCTGATATTCAATAAATCTTGATTTTTTTTTTTATTCAAAATATTTTTAATGGTTGCTCTGTATATCAGAGCAATATAATCAGCAAATATATCAATAATAATTTGCTTCATTTTTAAAAGATATGATTCGTTTTTGATGAAAATATGTTAACAAACGAAAACTCTTAGTCACTGGTAGGGACCCTCATTAACCATTTCAATGGTAAATAACATATCATTCACTAGCATCTCTCGAACATAGGGAATCTTGAAACAGTTTATATCAGTGCTACTAAATAGCTATCTACGGCGTAAGAAATATATTCTTTAGCCCTTGAAAAATTCTGAAAAATACAGAAGTAGAGTATTTTCGAAAAGGAACTATGAAAAACAAATGGCTGGAAATTGTGAAACATTAAATATATGTGATTTTACAGTAAGTTTCGGCATTTGCATTCTGGCCAAAATTTATATGTTACGTCAATAGTAAAATTATTCACTAATATCTGAATATTTTAATTACTTTTACTTCAACACGAATTAAAAATAAATATATATATTGCCTGGATAATTATTCTTTTAATTCTTTTAACTTTAAAAAGTCGTACCCTATGTAAAAATGGTTCTGTCTGCTGAGTTCTCGCCTTCCTCACAAAATTTTTCTATAGCGTATCATATTGGCAGGCTCCTGTCAGACCTCTGTGAGAAGGAACTGTTTGAGGGATAATTTATTTTTATTTTCATTTCATTACATAAATTGGTTATTTCGATAAGAAATCGAATTCATTTTGGAGAAATGGAACAATAATTTGCTTTTAGTAAAACATTTTTGTGTCGAAAAGCCATTTTACTGAACTGAATCTTATGTCTAGAAGCTACTCTTCAGATTTTCACTAGATAGGAACCAGTTGTTGGAAATGTGACCTTCAGCTATAGGAAACAAATGAGGTGTGATTTTGGCTGACATTTTGTATGGTGATACTTTGAAGTGGTCAGCAGCAAGCACATAAACATTCTCTCTAACCCGCCCTAACCTGACGGGCTGCTGGAAGAATCGTACCTTTAGGGTGTCCAATAGAAGAGAACAAAAGGCTTGTCTTCCACGTTTACCTTGATTCAACAGCAAAGGCTAAAATGGAAGTGTCGAAATGAGACGATTTCATATTTATTTTTCACTGCTTTCTGAGATTTCAGACTTTTGCAACTTTTGGGAGGTTTCTACATTATAATTCCTTTATATTCTTGTTCCTTTGGCCATATATCATCATCATCATCATCATCATCATCATCATCATCCTCAAGCAGCCATTGGCTACGGAGGTCCAACCAGACCGCGCAGTTTAATTCTCCAAGCATATCTGTCCTGAGCTACATCTACTGCATCCGGCCACTGTACACCAATTCTAACAAGGTCCTGTTTGACATTGTCTGCCCACCGCATCCTTGGTCGCCCCTTCTTTCTGAGGCCTTTAGGCACACTGTTCATAACCCTATTCGCCAATCTATAATTATCCATACGGGCAACATGGCCAAACCAGCGGAGTCTCTCTCCGCACAATATGCTGCTTAAAGGAGGTTGCAGACTCCTTTGCCTAATCTCATCATTAGTTACAAAGTTAAACCACCTAATACCCAAGATACTGCGTAAGCATCTAGAATCAAAAGCATCTAGTTTCCTGTTATCTTGTTTACACAGCGTCCAAGTTTCACTACCATAACTAACCCTAGAAAGAACCAAACTATTATACAGTCTAATTTTAGTCTTTAGGTGTATACGCCTATTTCTCCACAATCTCCATAGATTCTTAAAAGTCCCGGCAGCAATACCTATTCGCCTGTTAATCTCATGCCGCACATCACCAGTATCAGTTACGTAGCTCCCAAGGTAATTAAACTGTGACACCTGCTCAAGACTGCAACCATTCAGATTAACTAAATCACAGCCTGCCTGCCTGACCAAAAAAAAAACTAAAAACTAAAGTGGCCATATATAAAGCACATTTAAATGGAAATATTTTACTTTCTATAACAAAAATTCGGGTCTAAAGGAGTTAAGAGATAAATAGAAAATTCTTTCAGGTTGGATAGATAATAATGAAATATTACCCTTCTCATCTTTTAATCTCTGATTAAATTGAATTTTAATCTTTATATAGCAGTAAATTTCAAAAGGAAAAAAACATTTTTTTTTGAACACAGGCAGTCCATATTTTCACGAGATGATTGTTCTCATTTCTTTCTCGTACGAACTATCAGGACAATACCACAGTTTTAAAAATAGATGATGAATGTGCTCCATTAGGAACACATTTTAGGTATCCCGGAGCTAGAATAGTTCTTGAGATGAGAGGTATGCCATCCCACTTCTTTGTAGAAATTCTAAAACTATTCGAATTGCTCTAAGCAAAAAAAATGATTATAGCAAACGCTGCGAACTTGCTAAAACCATTCTACTATCTTTTATTACTGATTCTTTACCCTGAACTAGAAAAAAGTGATTTTAAGTGACGAACCCGTAGTGATTGAAAAGTCAAAGCTATTCATTTAAAAATTTTACATTTAGGGCACATTTCATTCCGGAGTAGTTATTATGCAAATGCAAAACTTCTGACGCAATAATTAACAGACAGATAACTTAAAGGATTTATTTATATATGTATATAAATATTTCCGCAAAATTGTCTCAAATGATTTTTATTAAATTTTGTCTTATTAGAGGAAGGTTCCAGAAGCTATTTTAGGGACTACAGTTGCTTCAGTCAGTAGCGTACCACGATCTTAATACGTTTTCGGATTTGAGACCCAAGTGTGCCTGTGTTGAGAGTCTCCACTAGCCTTCTATTCGTATTAGGATCGTGGTGGCTATTCACTGAAAAAGGGATACTGATGGTCTCAGAGAGGTTGCTATCCACCAGGTAAGACGTTGAGCCAAGGTCCTTCTGCAGCAAAGCCATACCGTGTGAAAGTTAAAGGAAGCACTGGATAGCTTCCAGGGAAGGCTTCCATGTGTTTCCTAATAGTTGTGCAAGGATTCCTTTCCCAGAGGCCGTTGGAATTCTTTTGACCTAGTGGTTTAGCCAATTATGTGCAAAAAAACTGTCACTCAATGATAGAACAACATAACTACTGTTTTAGCCATATTTATAAAGCTTAGTATCTGTTAAAATAAACTTTAACCTTATTGGTAGGCATTCAGGGTTGACTTTAAGGTACCCTATATGCCTACCGAGTAATATCAGCCCTATTTGCATTTTAAAATACATCATTTAATATTCCACCATTTTCTTCCAAGATTCATTTTTGAAGTTATAGTCAAGATCTGAACTATGAGACTGCTTAATTTTGCGATAACGATCAAAGAAAGCTTGTGAGAAAGTTTGTGCAATGTGTGTTGGACCTCTGATGTTTACGCTGAATTTTTTTTTCACATTATCCGTAAACCATAATCGCCTTATGCGAAATGAAGCTCGCTCATAGAAAGAGGTTGTAAGATGCACAAAAATTTCGTGAATATCTGAAGAAAAGAGCAGTCACCTTGTTTTCATATTCTATGTGGATTTATAATTAAAGATACCAGAATATGTCCCATTTTCTTCTTGCTGGTTTGATAACCTCCGAGCTAATCTCAAGGACTCAGAACTTAATAAGGGAAAGGAATCCACTAAATAGTTGCTATTAGACTTTTTGTCAAAGTCATTCAGTATTCTTTCGCATACACAGGGTAAGAGTCGCATACATAGGTAGTCGCATACACAGGTAGTCGCATATACAGGTATCCACATGGAGCTATACAAATATATATCGATATTATTGTTGCAATACCGTGGAGGATTTAGATCTTGATATGCAAAATGTTCTTGTGATAACAGTATGAGAAATGTCATAATACATATTTTTCATTTAGTTAAAACTATCAATTTTGATAAATTCTGTAGCTTTAGGTAAAACTAGTTCCCTAAACTAAACCAAAGGCAAACCTTTTCCTTTGAAGAAAATTTACTCTTTTCTTCTATCCCATTTAAGTCTTTAAAGACTTCGTTGTCGATGCATTGAGGAAACTTATATTACTTTTTCACACTATTCCTGATTTCTAAAAGGGAAACAGTTTTTATCTATGGCTCTCTGTTTCAATTTAAACTTCTTTCTTCAGATTTTTAAATCTTAAAGTTTTTTTTGTTGTCGAGATCTCGAGTTCTTTCTCAGAGTGCAAACTTTTCAAAGAGGTTTTTTCTCTCTCTCTGCTCTTTAAATGCATCGTAAATGGAAAAGCCACTGACCACAATTCAGGAGTATGCATTTGAATATATTTTCTTTTCACCATTTCCATTTATATCGATTTATTTCTTTCCTAAGAGTACTTTCGATAAAAGAGAAGTTTACGTTTTAGAACTGAATTTTTCTTGCTGTCATTCTATGCATTACCATCGAGAATTCTCGATTTCGGTGAGAGTTGATGCATTGAGCCTCACAATTTAAAAGTAATTTTCTGTTTGGTCTTTTGAGTTTTTGTCTTGATTACCTAGAAGTCATATGAAGTCACTAGAAGCCCGAAGTCCTCAATTTTACAGGTTTTTCAAATTATGTACAGTTTTAAAAATTCTAATCTAAACAGATGCTGAATACGGTTTTGCAGTCTCTGGAAGACTCTTTTCACTTTACTTTTCCTTACTAAAAAAGTAAAAAGTAAAAAAGTCATAAAAAATAGCTATAAATATTGCAGATTGTAATGAAGTTCTTTAAATAAACCCAAAGTATGTGCGAAAAAGGTAAAAAAAATTTTACTGTTTTGTGCTTACTCAAAAAGGACACTCGGTCATAATTCAGTTTTTTGCAAGCTGCATCTGCTTATCCAAATCAATCAATGTAAATTTTTTAATTTGCCATTAGGTCTTTCAAAAGGCTTTAAAATTTCGCAAAATCGGATTTTAAGTATCTGTAAATCAAAAGAGAAATCTGCTACACAAATAGAAATTACAACTTCATTCTTTATTTTCCTTATTACACACCGATCTTGTTACACTATAACTATTCGGCTTATTTTTATGTTCGTAAGAAAATTTTCTTGTTTTCCATGCAATAAATAAATAATAATTTTCAAACCACGTGTAAAAACAATTAGTAAGTAGTTTTATTTCAAACCATAATTATTCAAGTGCAAATAAAAAATCAGCTGTAAACAAAATAAAAGTATACAATCAAAATATAAGTGGTGAACTTACTCAAATAAAAAGAAAAATTAAACAGTTGTGATGAAACGAAACAAAGATAGCCAAAAAAATGAAATATTCGTGCATGGAATTTATAACGGTTGTTTCAAAACTAAAAATATTACTGCCAATAAAATACAGTTTAACTATTAGCTCAATGCGATTATTTATGCAGTTAATATTTAACTGAACCTTAATTAATAATTAAAATGAAACTAGAGTAAACTAATTTCTTAAAACACATCCTCAGAGCTGTTATATTTTAGTTGCCATTAATTTATCTTTTCGATAAAATTTCACTCTTTGATATTAAGTTTTATATATTTCGATAAGGCATTATGTAGTCGACTTGCCATGTATATAGGGTCCATTAAGTCCTTATACATAGGCAATGTAATAATATTCAACTATACACGTTTGTAGCTTTTATATTCACTTTATTCAACTGTACCAAATCCATACTAAGATAGTAAATGCTCCAACTGATCACCCCTGTGTTGTTTGCACATGGCAGTCCTGTCTCTGAATGACCGACGCACGTTACGGAGAATGGACGGCGTTATCTTCGACATTCACAGCAGATGGTCTCCTCTAATTCATTCACTGTTCGAGGGCGATTTTAGTACACGAAATGTTAGGTGGCCCCATAGAAAATAATCCAAGGAAGTCAAATCTGGACTTCGACGTGTCCATTCCACCGCCAAACGTTGTCCTATCCATTTTTGGGGAAGTGTTTCATCCATCCTAAGTTGGGACAGTTATGGTATAGTGGGGGGATGTCCCATCCTGCCTAAAAACACTGTTTTCCTTCAGGATTAGTAATCCTCCTCAACACATACACACATACACACACTATACCATATTCTTTCGGTTATAAATTTCTAAACTTAAAGAATTTCCATTACTTAAAAAAATGTAATATGGAGAAGATCTATAATATATAATATAAAGAATTTCTATATTTAAAAAGTAATAAAACTTCTCAATTTCTATAATACGGTAACGTGCTAAAGGTATGTAAGGTCCTATGATGTCGTCACCATGAATTGCGCACCAAACAGATACCCTGGGATCATTCCGTACGTGTGCGCTTTCAACCCAGTGTGGTTGTGTGACGGTTGACAGTCCCATTAAAATGAAAGTTTGCTTCATCGCAAAGATTATGTCAGCGAAGAGGGACGGTTGGTCCTGAAGTTTTTCTAGTACTCCACCATAGAACTTGTAAGAGTCTCACGAGCAGCATGGAAGGAAGCAGAGCTGGTTGCAGTGGCCATTGCTCCATCACGTGGCTTCCCTTCTCCAAATGACAACAGGGCAGCAATTGAGACAATGAGAACTAGTTGGAGACGAAAGAGGTTATCTTGGAGGTGAGGCAGGGAGTGAGACAGCCACCCAAGGCTGAGTTTTAACCTTGTTCTGTAGGTCCTTGTGAAACCTAGTGATCTAAATATATCAATAAACTGGTGTATATTGATGTCAGAGGAGTCTTTCTCTTCCTAAGAAGAGGTAAAAACAAAAGTACCAATTTATATTTCTGCCCACGGTAGTTCACTCGTGAGCACAGAGAAAGAAGTTTATAGAACTTCTTGAGAGCGTGCTGGCCAAGGGAGTTGGTGCACTGCCTGAAGAGCATGTTGAGTTGCCCGGGGGGAGTGTGGGCGGGCGTTATCCTGCTGGAATTATTGACTGAGGGCATTTAGGATTGCACTTAATACGACAGGATGATTGGCTGTACGATGGCGCTGATGTACATTTCGCTATTCAGTGTACCCTGTACAAACACCAGACATGTACGAGAGTGATAGCTAATCGCTCCCCAAACCATGATGCCCGGCGTGGGCCTTGTGAGTTGCTGGCGGATGCACAAATGGAAGAAGCCGCTCACCTTGTCGTCTTTGGACGCGTAAATGACCATTAGACGCTCTAAGCAGAATCGACTTTCATTATTGAAGACCACAGACTTCCATTCTTCTCTCCAATGAACTCGTTCTTGACACCACTGCAAACGTGCTCGACAGTGACGAGGTGACAGTGGTAACCATGCCAGCGGCACGCGTGCCTGTAGTCCTGCTTCCAAAAGACGATTGCGTATCGTTCTTGCAGACACCCTTGGTGCGACAGAGGATTGAATTTGTGACGCTGTAGCAGTCCGCTCTGTCACCGCAGCCCTCCTGATACGCTGATCCTCTCGTTCGTCTGTAACTCTGTGTTGCCCAGAACCACGTCTGCGAGTGTTCAAATGCTCTTCTGAGCATCGACGCCACCATCGTACCACTGCCGATACCTTTCGTCCGATGCGGTGTACAATTTGACGAAAAGACCAACCTGCTTCCCGAGGACCCACTATACGATCTCGCTCGAACTCCGCTAACTGAACAAATGTTGCGTGTCTGCGTCGTCCAGGCATGGTAACTTCTTCAAAGAGCACTGAACAACACGACACAAGACGAATAACTTCTTTCTTCACGCCCTAGTCTTTAAATACGCGCTGCGTACATTTGCATGTTGTCGTTCTCAGTGACGTCATTAATTCATCCAATGACTTTCAAACTTGCATCACGGTTTCTGCTGCCCTTAACTGTTAACATATTATAATTATGACGTTCCTAAAGGAATACCTTCTGGGTATTCTTTTTTCAATTTCCTCCAGTGAAATGTATTTTTTTCCCCTATTTCTTTCAAGTGGTTTAAAATGATATCTATTGACTAATTTTCATCACTTTCGTTTTTTCTCTGTTTATCTCCACACCTACTCTATTACCAATCTTATGGAACAATTACAATAATAGCTCTAATGGAACAATTCATCTCATCAACATCATTAGCCAACAGAGCCAAATCATCTGCATAATAGAAACCAGAAATTTTGAAATCTCTAGACCATTTAAGGCCAAAATCTTTCCCTTGCAAAAAATTTCGCATAACATAATCAATAACCAAACTAAAGAGAAAAGGAGACAAAACGTACCTTTGTCTAACTCCACTAGCAATGTTAAGGCAATCACTACTGCCTTATCAATTCTCACATACAACTTAGTGATATTATAGAGAGCTTTCATTATGCTAACCAACCTGTCAGGTGTTACATATGATCTAACAATGAACTCAAATTATAACGATCAACAGAGTCAAAAGGCTTTTTTGAAATCTATAAAGCTAATAATCAGAGGTTTCTGAAACTTTAAATATTTCTCAAGAATCTTCCTGTGAAAATATTTGATCTCTACATCCCCTAGAAGTTCTTAATAACCATGTTTATGAAACTCTAAATATTTCTGAAAAATCTACCTAAGTGAACAAATTCGATCTATACATCCCCTACAAGTTCTGAATCCACACTGTTCATCATATAGTTGTCCATCAACCAGATTCTTAATTCTATTAATTATAATCACGCAAAGAACTTTACCTGGAACAGAAAGTAGACTAATTATCTTATAATCATCACAGAACTACTAACACCTGTTTCAAAAATAGGGATAATAATTGCTCTGGTAAAATTCTTAGGAAGAACACCTTCATAGTAAAAAAAATATTTAAAATTCCAGTTAGCCACGTGACAACACAAACGCTCCCAGATCTCTGCATTTTTGGGGTAATTTCATGCATCCCTTGAGATTTATGCATTTTTAAAATTACAGGTAGTCAAATTGGCTTCAGAATGTGATATATGGCCAACGTTAAAGCTTGTAATGCATCTATCATCACTGCAAACAATTGGAGTAGAAATCACCACATCGTTTAGAATAGGGGTTCTCAACGTGGAGTACGCAGTAAAAGTTTTTGGGGCACGCCGTGAGAGCTAAGCACGCCGTGAGAGCGTCAAAAGTCGCTATATCTAGTAACAAAGTAAAAATAACCATTGTTATACTATAACTGTAGTTTTATCTATCTATACAAGGGGTACGCCAGTTACATACACATTTCCAGGGGGTACGTGAAGCATAAAAACCAGTGGTTGAGAATCAGGTTTAGAACATCTTTGAAATGCTCAGCCCACCTAGCCATCACAGAATCCTCACCTTCAACCACCTTACCATATTTATTCCTCAATCCATGTATGCCAACCTGTTTTTCCCACACAAAAGATTAACTGTATGGTAGAAATTTCTGTTGTTGTGATGTTTATCTGCTTCCTCTGCATTGTCAGCCAAGCTATCAATCCAAAGATTCTTATCAGTTGTTAACTGATCCTCTTAATGATACACTTATTAAGCCCTTTGTAATACTGTCCATTAAGATCAGTAGGATGTTGATTCCACATATTATTCCTTCTTTCAGAAATAAGTTCCAAAACTTTGACACTCAAATAACTTTGTGTACTTTGTTCCTTTTTACCTAAAAGAGTATTGTTAGTTTCAAGAAAAGCCTGTTTAAACTGATCATATTTTCCCTCAACTTCAGCACTCTGCAAACCACGATTGTCTTATGACTGAATATTCTGTCATGGTATGTTTTGACTATATGTGGATCTTTCAGAGCTTCATCTTTATAGGTATTTCTCTTAATATTAGCACGGCATTTCCTAAGCTTCAATCGTAAGACATTTTGACAGGTAATGGTCAGACCCAATATCGGTTTCCCTATATGGTCTGATATTCCTAACCAAACTAGCCCTTTGCTATAAATTGATATATAATCGATCATATTACTATGCAACCCGTCTGGTGAAATCCATGTGTATTTACGAATGTCCCGGTGATTGTAATACTGTATGTGCTTGTAATCCCAAACCGTTAAGTTTACTTACCTATAGGAGACGTTCCCCATTGCCGCTGGAGCTACCAATACGAAAAGGACCTATCACTCCTTTCCAAAGGTCACAGTCAGTACTAAATTTAGCAGTGAAGTCATCTAGCACAAGAGAAATATCTCCTGTCTTGACAAAATGCAAAAATAGAGCTATCATTCTCGTCCTTATCAGAGTCTTTTGTGGGGACATTACAACATATAGTATTCCAGTCTTTAATCTTGATTTTAATTTAGCTATAAAAACTTTCATTAATGCAGTCATATCCTAGAAGAGCATCACTGGCGTGTCTTGTGAGAAGAAAACATCCTCCCTCACTGAAAAGAAAAACTAAAAATTATTTTTAAGTATATTATCTTTACCTATCCATCTGGTCATCTTTACCCTACGACATCTAGAATATCTAGGCTATAATACTGGAATTCCTGTGTGAGGATGTCAAGTGAATAATCTCTATATAAACGTCCTCATTCCACATACCTGAAGAGAAAATATGATTAGTGGGATTTTTAAAGAAATAGATCTATTGAGAGAGGTTGGGCCAACTACAAACAGCCCCCTCATCGGAGGCATGGGGCAAAGAACTGTTCCCCCACCGCTAAAGGCTGAATCCGCCCATGCTGGTGGGAACTTCAGGCACCACCTTTTCAAGAACCAGAAACTGACCTGCTTGAGACATATTACGCCAGGGTAGGATTGACTCTGCCGAACTAGCTAAGTGAGGTTCAGATACCTGCGATGGCCTCTGATCAGGATTATCCACCAGTTAATATAAGGTATCCTTTCCCTTAACCATTTTCTCTCCATAGGTAGTTAGAATGTGAGGACTCTGCACAGAGCTTTTTCTCTTGATGTCCTCACACAAGAATTCCACCATTATAATTTAGATATTCTCGGCTTGCAAGAGACCAGATGGATAGATAAAGGTCAGATTCTTAAAAATAACCTTAAATTTCTCTTTTTAGGGAGGGACGACAATAAGCATCACCAAGGCGTGGGTCTGCTTCTCAGCAGACATGCTAGTGATGCTCTTCTAGTATATGAGTGCATTAATGAAAGGTTTCTTACAGCAAAATTTCAGACAAGCGTTAAAGCCTTGAATGTTATCTGCTGTTATGCCCCCACTGAAGATGCCGATGAGGATGAGAAGGATAGGTTTTAGAACAACTGCAGGATATTTTGAATTCTGTCAAGAAAGGAGATATTACCCTTGTTCTTGGTGACTTCAATGCCAAAGTTGGTACTGACTCTGACCTTTGGGGAGGAGTAATAGGCCCTTTTGGTATTGGTAGCTGCAATGGCAATGGGCAACGTCTCCTATAGGTAAGTAAACTCAATGGATTCAGAATAACTAACACTTATTACAAACACCGCGACATACATAAGTACACATGGGTTTCACCTGATGGGCTGCATAAGAATATGATTGATTACATATTAATTAACAGAAAATGGGCCAGTTCTGTTAGGAATATCAGGTCATATAGGGGAGCTGAAATTGGATCTGACCATTACCTTGTTAAAAGTGTCTTGCAACTTAAACTTAAAAAGTGTTGTGCTAAAGTTAAAAAATTTAACTTTAACACTGAAGCTCTGAAAGACCCAGTTATAGCTAAAGCTTACCATGATAGGTTACTTAATCATTATGAGAGTCATGGTATCCTTACTACTGAAGTTGAGGAAGAATGGAACCATTTAAAACAGACTTTTTTGGACACTAACAGTACTCTTTTAGGAAAAAAGGAGCAGAAGAGACAGAATTATCTGAGTGATAAGGCACTTGAGCTTATTTCGGAAAAAAGAACTGCAGGAATGTCCTTAATCAATACCCTACTAGTCCTAATAGAAAGCATTACAGAGAACTTAATAAACGTGTAAAAGATCAGTTAGCTGCTGATAAAAATCTTTGGCTTGATGGTTTGGCTGACAAAGCCGAGGAAGCAGTTAGACAGCACAACAGCAGAGAGTTGTATCAGATAGTTAATGTTTTGTGTGGTAGAAAACGGAGAAGGTATACAAGGATTGAAGGATAAACAAGGTAAGGTTATAGAAGGGGAGGATTCTGTCATGGCTAGGTGGGCTGAGCATTTCAGTGATGTTCTAAACAATGTAGTTAGTTCTACTCCCATTGTTTGCAATGATGATAGATGCATTGGTGGCTTTAATGTTGGCCCTATAACACAATATGAAGTTATTTTGGTTGTTTCTAAACTGAAACTACATAAATCCCCAGGGGTAGATGAAATTACTACCGAAATGCTTAGAGCTGGGAATGTTTCGGTTACCACTTGGATGACTGAAATTCTGAATATTTTTATGATAAAGGCATGGTTCCTAAGGATTTTACCAGAGCTATTGTTATCCCTATTTTCAAAAAAGGTGATCGCAGTTCTTGTGATAACTATAGGGGTATCAGCCTACTCTCTGTTCCAGGTAAAGTTCTTTCCATGATTGTGCTTAATAGAATTAAGAATCTGGTTGACAGGCAATTCCGTGATGAGCAATGTGGATTCAGAAGTGGTAGGGGATGTGTGGATCAGATATTTTCACTTAGGCAGATTCTTGAGAAATGTTTAGAGTTTCAGAAACCTTTATTTGCTAGCTTTGTTGATATCAAAAAGGCTTTCGACTTTGTTGATCGTTATAATTTGTGGTTGATTGTGAAATCATATGGTATACCAGACAAGTTAGTTAACATAATGAAAGCTCTCTATAATAACACTGAGTCGTGTGTGAGAGTTGGTAAGGCTTGTAGCAATTGGTTTAGCATTACTTCTGGTGTTCGACAAGGGTGCATTTTATCTCCTTTTCTCTTTAGCTTGGTTATTGATTATGTTATGCGAAATTCACTTCAAGGGAAAGATTTTGGCCTTAAATGGACTGGAGATACCAAAATTTCTGATTTAGATTATGTTGATGATTTACTGTTTTTGTAAATGATGTTGATGAGATGAACTCTTTCATTCGAGCTGTTGATGAGACTGGTAGTAGAGTGAGTTTGGTTATAAACAGAGAGAATATTCGTTAGGCAGGCTGTGATTCAGTTAATCTGAATGGTTGCAGTCTTGAGCCGGTGTCACAGTTTAATTATCTTGGGAGCTATGTAACAGATAATGGTGATGTGCGGCATGAGATTAACAGACGAATAGGGATTGCTGCCGGGACTTTTAAGAATCTGTGGAGAGTGTGGAGAAATAAGCGTATACACCTAAAGACTAAAATTAAACTGTATAATAGTTTGGTTCTTTCTAGGGTTAGTTATGGTAGTGAAACTTGGACACTTTTTAAACAAGATAACAGGAAACTCGATGCTTTTGATTCCAGATGCTTACGCAGTATCTTGGGCATTAGGTGGTTAAACTTTGTAACTAATGATGAGGTTAGGCAAAAGAGTTTGCAACATCCTTTAAGCAGCATATTGTGCAGAGAGAGACTCCGTTGGTTTGGCCATGTTGTCCGTATGAATAAATTATAGATTGGCGAATAGGGTTATGAACAGTGTGCCTAAAGGCCTCAGAAGGAGGGGGAGACCTAGGATGCGGTGGGCAGACAATGTCAAACAGGACCTTGTTAGAATTGGTGTGCAGTGGCCCGATGCAGCAGATGTAGCTCAGGACAGATATGCTTGGAGAATTAAACTGCGCAGTCTGGTTGGACCTCCGTAGCCCATGGCTGCTTGATGATGATGATGATGATGATGACGACGACGACGACGACGACGACGACGACGATGATGATGATGATGATGATGATGATGATGATGATGATGATGATGATGATGATGATGATGATCCTTTCCCTCTGCTCACTTTGGGTTGGCAACCCATAGGCAAATAGAAAACACAGTGGTAGATTCTTTTCAACAGCGGCCCACTAAACTACTTTAGCCCATACTAAAGATTCAAAAATAAAGAGTTTAATTTTTGCTTCTCACAGGCATTCCCATGTCTTCACAATTTTTTTTCCATTTCTGCAAAATTTTGTGAAGTCCAGGATCCATAATTAAGCTCAAAGGTATAAACCAGTCCAGTGGGCATAAATGGTCAGCACCATGACCTTTTGAAGTTGCCACTCCTCAGCACGGCAGAAAAAAGTGACCATAGATGACCAGATCAGTAGGCCACACTGATCTGGCAGCCCTCTCCTTCCGTTCCCTTCCAGAAGAGAATATCTCTTTGGAAAAGTGCTAGGGACCTGCACCACGAGAAGGTGTGACGTTAGGTGCTAGGTCTGGAAGGTTATGTGCGTCATCATCGGGGAATGGTGCACAGCTCTCCTTCCCATGTATGCCTAGGTACCATTTACACACTAAAAATAAAGAATTCAATAAATAAATAAGTAAAAAATTAAAGACTCAAAAATAATAAGTTTAATTTTGTGCTTCTCACGACTTTCCCATGACTTTACAATTTTTGTTCTAGTTCTGCAAAATTTTGTCAACAGAAAGTCTGAGAAATATTGCCGATAAACATAATCTTTAAGTACTTTACTAGCCTCAAGGTATAAATTACATTGTCAAATCGTTAACACTTAAAGTTTTTCCTTTGTATAAATTCTTTGCATCCTTAATGAGTTTCTTGCTTATTCCATTTTGCTTTAGAGCAGCTTAACCAATCTTTTTCGATCCGATGTCCCTTTGCAAAATCTTTTTCTGCGTCCCCCTCAGATTAAGTATATGCCAATGCTTCCTATTCTTCCCTTAAAATATAAGTAATGCATAAAAGGTTTGACTCTTGCGTTCCCCTTTTGCACACGGCACTCATCCATTGGGAGAATGCGCCCTCAACAATATACCCAGCTTATTAGTCTCTCGTGATTGGTTCCAACTTCCCTCAAGACAGCATCGGAACATTACGGGGCGTGGCTAATATCCCCATTCCTTGATATGACACTGGCCGCTATTCAGAATTTCTTTACAAAAGAGCACACACTATTTATAGTGTTATGTCCATGAATTGAGACTATTAAACACATTCGAACTGAGGACAAAACAGTTTAAAAATGATTTATGTATTAAATAAAATTAAATTTAAAATTGAGAAAAAAAAACCTGTCGCATCAGACCACCAAATGTCAAAGACCGCCTAATGAACCCCTACGCCCCCCTAAAGTTTGTATTCACGCCAACGTCTCCCATAAAGGGTGTAACTTCCCTCTAGAGGGCGCTACCGACCACGTTGGGAATCGCTACTTTAAAGCACTAGTCCTAAAACGTTTTCGGAGCGTAGTCTAATATTTTGTTTATAGATAATTTGTGGCATTCTTTCCTTCAGATATGCTAATTTTTTATAAAATATTAAAAAGTAAAACAAATATAAACAAATACTGGAAAAAATGTTTATAGGTACATAGAATGAATAAGTATATGATTTTAAATCAAATTTTGACAGTTTTTATTTAAATTTCAATTTATTGCACCAGGATAGAGTTAAATTGCGTTCTCGCCGCACTTGTTGTAGCACAGTTTACAGACCACTGTTTTAGAGCAAACCACAATTTGTTGCGAAGTACATCACCATGAGCTTCCCCTAAGTAAGTGGTCTCCAAATTTCTTGAAAATTAGGGAGGGTGTTTGGTTTGCCAAGCCGATAAAGGGATGCTGCCACCACCTAGTTTTGAATTAGTTTTATACAATCAAAATGATTTTAAGGTGCATGAAGAGGGTGTTAGAAAATAACTCATGATAAAAGAGCATTGGGCTCGAAAAGGTTCGAAAGTGCTTTTCTAAGTCAACAGAGACAAGACTTAGCTCCTTCTTTCTTCCGATGCTTTTCTCGATTCCCTATCTGAGGACGAAACTGTCGCCATTAAGGGGTCTTTCAGTTGTGAAACCGACTTGTTCCTCTGATGTTCAGATCCAATTCTACTTCGTATAATCTTTCCAATGATTTTCATTATTATGTTTATAATGCAAATTCCTCGATGATATTTACAGTCCTTTTCATCCATCATTCAGAATTTCTTGCGTTATTTCTCCTAACAGTTATTTTGTGTTCACTTGTACTTAAAACGTCCCATTGCAAAATCTCCTGCTCTTCGATTTTGCTGAACTATATGGTATTTTCTCTAAAATTTCTTTGTCGTCGTCCTATTTAGAGGCGATATATTCTAATTTATGTTCTTTAAACAATTCTGCAAAATATATTTTCCCATTCGTTCATTTTGTGTGTTAAATGGATTAGTTTCCTTTATTTTCTTTTCCATTGAATTGAATACATTTCAAGCTCCTTTGTTATCGTTATACAGCTCAAAGTATTGTAAATGTGTTTGCAAACATTTTATAACGTCTTTCATTATTCTTCCCTTTCATGGTAATCTTCACCTTTTTTAATTTAACCAATCAGAATGATCTTTGCTATTCATTCGTGTGTTACAAGGCATTTTATTATGTTTTACAATTTTTTTCCATTTTTTTATCCCACCTAAAATCTTTCATTTCACATTTATTTGCGTTTCCTAAGACTTTACAAGCAGCTTCGTGAATGCATCGTTTTGAAAATGATGAGATTTCTCCTCGGTTCAGTCGTCAATAGAAATATCATCCCCCCCCTTCTAATTTATTGTGATTTAATTTCACAATAATTTCTTATTACGCAATTCAACTTTGCATTTTTATGTTCTTTCAATTTTGTTCTATCTTTATCCTTGAGCTAATTTCTTTTAAACGAAGGTAAACCGAAATTGACCTACGCAAGGAAAAGAAAAATAATCTGATGACATTTCATTCCTCTAAAAGCCTGAATTTTATTTTTATTTTAAAAATTTTCTTGATAATGCAATTATCAATTTCATTTATCGTTTCTGTTGATGACATACAAATTTACGTATCTGCTTCTGTTGATCGAAAGTGTTTTGAATTCCAAGATCAAATTACTTACAAATTTCAAATAATCTGTCTCCATTTTATTTTTTGCCTTCTACCTAATTTCCAACAATCTCAATATTCCTCATCTTTCCCTCTCCTGCACTGAAATTTCTTTCTCACTACTTTTTTTATTCTTTTCAACAGTTTCAATCACAGCTCCTAAATTGTTTTGAAATGTTTACGTATCTCAGCTTCCGTATTTAGGTTATAAACAACTGTTACTCACTATAGTTTTCTCATGCAGTTTAGAGTAACTGATAATTTGAGCTATTTGCTCTTAATTTTTTGTGTTTTTCTGAACTTCTTCGAAGTTACTGAACCTTTGAAAGTAAACAGCTCTCGTTGCGTCTTGTTGATATCGAAACTTGAATCCATTGCATTTAGACATGATGATGTTAATCATCTGTTGAAGAACAAAGTTGCTTGAGTTTGCAGTCAAAGTAAACGAGTAGAGTGAAATTTTCTAGCAAAAAAGATGGCTTGCGTTTTGAGGAATACAGCGGATGCGATAACGATGGTGTAGAACTGTGTCCAAAGGAAGAATATACACCGCTTGGCTAAATTATTATGAGCACTGATCATGCACGAAGTACCATTAAACATGCTAATGCATGCAAAATTTCTTACTGACGTAAGTATTCTATGTCATTATGCAGTCCTGTAAAAATCGTAAATAAATAAATATAATAAATACTGCCTCAAGCACCTGCTTGCCACAGAGGTCTGATAGGAGCCTGGTAGTTTATATGCCACAGTAGAAGGTCTCTTTATTTCGGGGTGGGAGGCGGGTCCCGAAGGACCCGCCCTCCATGGGGAAAGCACGTATTCCGTCTCCGTCTACACGTGCATGGCAAGAGAAGCCTGGAAGTAGAAGATGAAGTTTGTCTCAGAGGAGACCAGTAGGGACTTGGAGAATGGGTGGTGTTAAAGGGGGTGCAGAGTACAGCCCGGGTTGAAAAAGGAAGATAAGGAGTAGAGCGAAAGCAGCTCCTGGTCTCAAAGAAGAGAGTCCCGGAGCCGGCAGACATGCCAGCCTATGTCCCTCAAGTGTGCCCTGACATGGACACTCTCGATGGACACCGTGACCACCTCGCCTGATACCTCATTGATCGCCTGGGAGCTCCTGAGTTCGTTAGCGAACCTTTCCGTAATCGGGCACCTAAGGATATAGTGCCCGACATCTGCATCTGGAGCCCCACAGCCGCAGTAACTGTGGGTAGAAATCTTAAACCGCTCCAGATATTTGGGGAAACTCCCATGTCCCGTCAGAACCCGCATCAAATAGTGGTCAGAGGACATCACGGATAGACACCCTTTTCAAAAATGTCTGTTTGAAGACCATTCTCAGTCGTATCCCAGAGCCGCTGCCATTCAGTGATTTCTCTTCGACATAGTATAGACTTCAGAGCTCGAGTTTAATGCTCGAGGTGCCTCAGAGCTGCGCCCAGGTTATACCCAGACTTCCGATCTCCCCTCGGACCAGAGCATGATCCAGGCTAAAACCCGGACTAATCCGGGTCCTGGTCCGGACTCAACCCCTATTGTCGGGAATCACTTCCATCCGGTTGGCTCCGCAACAGCCCCTGACCCACCCCGGACGTAGAGGTAGGACAGGGGGGTGCCTCACGAACCGATTGATCTGAGTGAGCCAGCTCAGACCGCCCGTTTTATTGAAGCAGGGGCCGAGGACGGTATATTGGGCTGCCAGCTTGCCTGACCCTCAACCGCCAGGATCGCCTTTTCCACATTACGTGTCTCCACCCACGGTAAACAGGTGGGCCACTCATAGGCGTGGCAACCATGATAAAAACTCCCTCATACCCAAAAGGGCACACCCTTACCTGCTCGACTGGCCTCCCATTTCCCTATTAGTTATATTGCTCAATTAGAGCAATCTAAGGCCAGTATCCTCTCTTGAGTCCAGCTTTTTGGAGGTAAGACCTGCACACCTTGGACGTATAAGGGTGCAGTTTCCGGGTTAAGTCCGTGGGAGAAACCACCCGGCTACGGGAAATTGGCGAAGTAAAAAGGGGGGAGAAGAGGAATCCATGTCCAAAGGAGCCCTCTCCTCTCCCGTGTTATAGAGTTGTGACCTCAACCTAAACTCGCTGAATGAAGAAGAGACCAGTGAATCTGAAAAAGAAAAGAAAGGTGGGAGAGGAGCCTATATCCTTGGACACAAGCCTCCTCCCCCAGATAGTAACAGACCTGAAATTTGGGCTCTCCCCTAAGCCTCTTGGTGTCTGCATGCCTCTAATCCTTTATAGTATATTCACATAGCAATCTATTTCCTGATCCTCAGGGGGCGGGGGTGGCTCAGTCGGTAGCGCGCCAGGCTCGTAATCTGTAGTTCCCAGGTTCGAGTCCCAGCGGGGTCAGCGTTGAGATTTATCTCCGCAAAATTCCCCGCACTGTCCACGGTCAGTAGGGGACACCGATGGGCTTGGAAAGGCCGCCGTCCGTCGGATGGGACGTTAAGCCGTGGCCCCGTGTGCGGGAGAGTCATACCCTGTGCACGTTAAAGAACACGCTGGATGGCCCTGACGGGAGGCTACCATCTGTCTCCCAACAGCTCTTCCAGTGGGTCCCCTTCCCCAACCTTCTCTGAGCCTTCGGGGTCCTTGTGACCTGGCCATTTAGCCCATGGTGTGCAAAAAAGTGCCGCTCAGAGGTAAAACAACCCAACCCAACCCTGATCCTCAGTCCTTATACTGCAGTTCCAATACATTTATCATACTGCCAGTATTGTTTTTCCATATCACTTTTTTCCATCCAACTCAATATCTCATCATACTCTTCCATTCCAAATCAAAACTCACTATCTCCAATCCTCTTCCTATTCTTTGACCATCTTGTGCGTTTATTTGCACTTTTCTCATTCTCTCCTCCATCTCCCACTTCTCCATCCTTATCTCCTTCATCACCTATTCCAAGTTATTATCCTTTCTTACAGCCCACCTCCAGCTGCACTCAAGCCATAAGGCTGTTGACCTATTGTCAACTGACATCCACACACCTTAGTGCTGCACCTATGGAGTCATCTCTGCATGGGAACTGTTAGTCTGGCCTTTCCGTTTCGGCCTGTCCGACATGAGTGACTCTAGTCGGCATAGCCCTCAACTTCACTAAGGCACGCAAGCCCCCTCACCACGACAAGGTGGTTCCCTTCGAGGGGGCAGTAGAAGGTCTGTGAGGATGGCAGGACTTCAGCAGAAAAACTACACATACATCCATGCCTTACCCGGGCTCGAACCCAAGTCCCACTGATCAGTAGCCAAGCGTGCTAACCACTCGGCCAAGGGACGGCCAGGAAAGCAAAGTCGCCGCATCGGTGGCTCAATGGTATCGCGTTGGTTTGCTATAACTCTACTATTGGAGAGATCCGGGTATGGTATGGCCGTTTGTTAATCGCTATAATTATCAACAACCAAGATACCAAAAAAAAAAAAAAATAAAACGGAAAGTTAAGTGTAACATAGGTAAAAATGGACAGGAGCATCCGTAAGGAGGTGACGGAACTGAAATCACGGGGCACAATATCCAGTATATGGAGCAAGGCAACGGTCTCAAAAAACGTCCGCCAGTCGTGGCAAATGCGGGAAGAAAATGGCTCTGACAGACAGGGAAGGCGTTTGTTGGCACGAACTGTACGGCAGAACAGACCAGCTACGGTTCCATTTCAACGAGGACTACGACTAGTGAAAAATAACTTTGAAATTTGGGAATTGTATCATGATACGGTTTTCGTAAAATTTTGGCCAGTCAGTGCATATTCGTATCAAAAAGTACCTAAAAAAGCCCTCACAAAATCGTTTCATTCAAATTTTATTCAACTGCACTTGAAAACGAAAATGGAAATCTAAAGATAGAAATATTTATTTCTCAACGTTACGTGAGAGAAAAAAAAAAGTAGCAAAAAGCACAAAAAACAAAAAATCCATCAGACTCCCAACTCTCTAACTGAGTGAATGAATGAACAAAAAAAAAAGAGTTAAAAAAAGCGTCACATGGAGAGATGAGGCGAGTTGACATCACCTTTCTCTCTGGCTGCATTAATTGAAACAGATGCAAATTGAAGATAAGCCTTTTGATGGGAAACAAGAGTCCAGGAAATGCAACATCTGCCGTCACCATCTGTGGCTTGCATGAGGAAGGCAATGCTCTGCTATATGAATGACGCCGCCACTGCCCTCATCTGGAGACAGAAAACTCACTGCGGTAAAAAGCGATGCTCACTTCTTCGATCCTCCTGGTGTTAGCGGCAGTGGCAGTGATCCCTCTCGATGCGTTCCTCACCGGGGGCCTTTTGCAAACCGTCGGCAACAAAGCCGGATTCGCCGCTTGCTGTAAGTTCAGTCTTCACAACTTATCAATTTCAGTTTCAAGGACAATGCATATCATTTACAGACTTCCAAATACCTTTCGATGTGCTAAAATCTCGAAACTTTTAGGGCATAGTAGGTGTTGGAAGGGTGTTGTTGGCTCAAATTATGTTCGTGTAAGATCAAGAGTAAATTCTAC
The DNA here is from genome assembly GCA_038380435.1 of Ryuthela nishihirai. Classification (NCBI taxonomy): domain Eukaryota; kingdom Metazoa; phylum Arthropoda; class Arachnida; order Araneae; family Heptathelidae; genus Ryuthela; species Ryuthela nishihirai. Next base: position 11,806,783 of record JAWZYU010000021.1, on the reverse strand, counting down.
AGACGCAACAACTGTAATTAGAGTTGGGTTCTTTTACCTCTGAGCAGACCCTTTGTGCACACACTGGGCTAAATGGCCAGGTCACAAGGACCCCGAGGGCTCAGAGAAAGTTGGGGGAAGGGGACTTATTGGACAGCTGTTGGGAGACATACAAGAACCCCAAAGGATATCCTTCTAACAAGGCCATCCATCATGTTCTTTAATGAACATGATGGATACGGCTCTCCCGCACACGGAGCTACAACTTAGCGTCCCATCCAACGGGCGGCGGCCTTTCCAAACCCATCGGTGTCCCCTATTGACTGAGGGGAAGTCTGGGAGTTTTGTGGAGATAAATCTCAACGCTGGTCCATCTGGGAGTAGAACCTGGGAACTACAGTTTACGAGACTGGCACGCTATCGACTGAGTCACCCCCGTTCCCAGCAGTTAGGGTAAGGACTTGTCAATGTGAAAAATTGATCATAAAGTGAGCATACGAGTAGGCAACGTCGTCATATTAGAACAACTGGCGTACATGTCTCATGTTTGATCTCGTGATACGATGGCTTGTTGTTTTACCTAACAGCAGTTAGGGTAAGGACTTGTAATGTGAAAAATTGATCATAAAGTGAGCATACGAGTAGGCAACGTCGTCATATTAGAACAACTGGCGTACATGTCTCATGTTTGATCTCGTGATACGATGGCTTGTTGTTTTACCTAATAGGGACATTTTTGTGTATACAATGATTAAATGGTGTGGCACAAGAACCCCAAAGGTCAGAGAAGGTTGGTTAGGTGAATGCAATTGACAACTATTATGAGACTGATGATATCTTTCGGTCAAGGCCATTCAGCGCTTATTTAACGAGCACAAGGTATGGCTCTCCTAACACGCCGACTTGGCTTAGCGTCTCATCTTACGGACGGCGACCTTTCCATGACCTATGGTGCCCCTTTGCTTAATGAGGGCAAAACGGGAGATAGCGGAGATAATTCTCAACGCTGATTGGGACTCGAACCTGGGAACTACTGATTACGAGCCTGGTGGGCTACTGACAGAGCCAGTTCCAAACCCCTCGGAATACGGATGGATGAATATCTCAGATTTGGCCAATTCTGATTGGCCATTAATGTTACCCTAGTAAAATTCTTCTAAAATTTCGGTTTCTAAGTCTAAAGAACAATGTGTATTACAATAAAAGCGTTTTTAATCCAACTTCTCTTCCATTTCATCCATCATTTGCTACGGTCATTGAAATCTAAAGAAAGGTCTTCACGCACACACATATACAAGCACAGAAACATGCTGTTGTCAAAACTGTTCAGTGGTAACACTTATAAATCTCGCTAAATTATTGAAGTTTAACTTATTTTTTCATCAATTCTTACTAATAAAGCTTTATTCCAAACGAAAATCTTATTTTTCAAATAAGCAGGATCCAATTTTACAACTTTATACTCTCCATGTCAAAACAAAAATTACCCTTTGACATATTCTTTCCCTTACATGTGGTCGTCTTTAAATTACACAACTCTGTTTCAGCTGACTTTCAACCCCCCCCCCCCCAACCCTTTCCTTATTCAAAGACCATGTAAGGATACTCTATAATCTAGTGACATTGTTTTAGCCGAATTTCAACTTTCCTGCGCCTTCCGTAACGGAAGGGCTTCTCCGTGTTACGTAACACTTCTAAGAATCTCCACTTTTCTGTATGATAGTCAGTGTTGCCAATTCAGTCTTTTTTAAATCAGATCTTGTCTTTTCTCAGACCCTTTGGCTTGAAAAATTATATCTTTTGGTTTCTGATTTTAAAATCTTTTACTAATTTAAATGGGCGAAATCAATTTATATTGGTGAAAAACAAATAAATACTCCCTCAAGCAGCTGCTTGCCACAGAGGTCTGCCAGGAGCCTGTCAGTTTATACAGCCAGAGTAGTAGGTCTGAGAGGATGACGGGACCTCTACAGAAAAACGACACATACATTCATGCCTTACCCGGGGCTCGAACCCAGGTCCCTTAGACCATTAGCTAAGCGCGCTAACCACTCGGTCTCGGGACGGTATATTGGTGAACCGATAAAAAAGTTATGATTTCTGTTTGCAAATTACTAAGTATTCAATTACTGTTTTCTAAAATTTTAAGAATTTAAAGCATCATACGACAACATGTCTCTAGAAATAAATAAACAAACAACTAGAACTTTACCTTTGTGTTTTATTCTAGTGTAGATGATTTATGACAAGTGCTATTGTACTTGCCGGTCATGACATCGAAACTGGTTTCATCAAGAATTTCGGATAATGGTTTCACTTTCTGAGATAGACAAAATTGAAGTCGGAGTGTTTGAGTTCTTTTTTTAGATAGCCGATTGTGTCCACAAAGTCATCTGTACGTCTGTCTGGCTGTCGATATTCAACTTCTTTGTATTGATAGATAAATCAACTATTACGTTTGAGTTGAATAGGTACTCTTCTGAATTGAAACGGTACCTTGTACGGTACCTGAAACGGTATCTGTACCTTACGCTGGCAGATCGTTATGACTGGTTAATCTAGACTCATAAGGCAAATTTTCTTTTTTCTTTCTTTTTCTACTCTGCTGAGGTGTGGTCAACTTCATAAAGTCTTAGTGTCGATTTTTCCCCCATTGGACTGTCTAATGGCTTTGAGCTTGATTGCGGATTCTGAACTTGCTGTGCTGGTGGGTTTCTGTTGAGGAAAACCCACCGCTGTGTTTTCTACTTGTATGTAGGTTGTCAGCTCCAAGTAAACAAATTCGACTCCCTTATATCAGTTGGTGGATAATCCTGATCAGGTTCTTGAACCTTTGCTTCTTGGGGCATTGTTAACCCTACTCTGATGTGTTTCAGATACATTCGTTTATCTTTGGTTTCTGGTTCTTGAAAAGTTTCTCTTGTAAATTGTGGTGATTTAAGTTCCTAGCAGAATTGGTGGCTTAAGTTTTAAGCGGGGAGGGAGAACCGGTCTTTGTTCTATGCCTGCGATTAGGGGATTGTTTGATATATTTGGCCCTACCTCTTAGTTTCTTTAAAACTCCTACTAATCATTTTCTTCTCACGGGTATATGGAATGTGAGGACTCTGCATGGAGATTATCTCTTGACGTTCTCACACATGAATTTCGGCACTATAAATAATACCTTTTGGTTTTGCAAGAGACTATATGGACAGGTAAAGGTTAGATACTTAAACATAATCATCACTTTCTCTTTTCAGGACGAGAGAATGGAAAACATTTGCACGGTGTTGGCCTGCTTCTCGGAAAAAAACACAAATCTAAAATTGCACTAAAAAAGATTCCTTACAGCTAAATTTAAAACAACGACAAAAACTTGAATGTTATCTGATGTTATGCCCCCTCTGAGGACATTGATGACAACGAGAAACAAACTTTATGGATAACTTCAGGGTATTTTGAAACTTAAGAACGGAGATATTAATCTTGTACTAGGTGACTTCAATGCCAAAGTTGCTCACATACCATGTACCCAATTCTCACTATACGGTAGAAGTGATATGTCATCTTGGCCTTGGTAGTTGCAATAGCAGTGGGGAAAGTTTCTTACTGATAAGCAAGCTAAAGGTTGCGAATAACCAACACTACAAATACAGGGATATTCATAAATATACACGGGTTTTACCTGTGGATTGTGTAAGAATATGATAGATAATATATTAATTAATCGAAAATGAGCTGCCTCTATTAGGAACACCACGGCGCATAGGGGAATTGAAATTGGGTCTGACTCTACCATATTCAAAGTGTTTTACAACTGATGTTTAAGATATGCTGTACTAAGGTTAAAAGAATTACTTTTAAAGCAAAAGATTTGAAAGACTCTCAGGCAGCGAAAGTTTATTTTGATAGGTTATTTAGTCATTATGACAATCGTGATTTGCCTACTTCTGAAGCTGAGGGGGAATGGGACCATTTTAAAAAGGCTCTTCTTGAAACTCTTGGTACTGTTTTGAGTAAATAGAAAAAGAGAAGACAAGTTCGTAGAGTGATGAAAGAGTGGAGCATATTTTAAGAATGAACTACGAGAATAAACTCAATCAACAACCTACTAGTCATAACAGGTAGCATAACACAGAGTTTAATATACTTGTAAATCAGTTGAATGCTGATTGGAATTTTTAGTTAGATAACTTCACTGACAAAGCAGAGGAAGCAGTTAGAGAACACAGATAGTTATGTGGGAAGAAACAGGCTGCCGTACAGGGAAAGAGAGATAAACAAGGTAAGGTTAATAAATGTGAGGATTCTGCCACTGAAAGATTTCAGAGCATTCCAGAGAGTCTAAACAGTGTGATTAGTTCTATTACAACTGTTTGTAATGATGATAAATGCATTACTGGCTTTAATGTTTGCCATATATCCCGATCATAAGCTACTTTGACGTCCTCAAAATTAAAACTACACAAATTCCTAGAGGTAAAATAAATTACTACTGAAATGCTTAGAACTGGAAATGTTCCTGTTGTCATATAGCCAACTGAAATTCTGAATTTTTTATGATAAAGGTTTTGTATCTAAAGATTTTACTAGAGTTATTATTATCCCTATTTTTGAAAAAGAGGATTGCAGTTCTTACGATAATTTTAGGGACATCAGTCTACTTTCTGTTCCAGGTAAAGTTGTTTGCATTGTTGTGCCTAATAAAATTAAACATTTGGTTGATGGACAACTTCGTGATGAGCAGTGTAGATTCAGAAATGGTAGGGGGTGTATAGCTCACATATTTTGACTTAGGCAGATTTTTGAGACACGTTTTGATTTTCAGAAACCTTTGGTTACTAGCTTCGTAGATTTCAAAAGATTTTGGACTCTGTTGATCGACATAATTTGTGGTTGATCTTGCGATCGTATGATATATCTGATAAGTTAGTTAATATAGTGATGACCTCTATAGTAACATTGAATTACGTATGAAAATTGTAAGACTTGTAGCGATTGGTTTAGCATAAGTATTGGACTTCGACAAGGACAATTTGTGTGTTATTTTTTCTTTAATTTGATTATTTGTGGTGTTCTGAGAATTCATTCCGAAGGGGAGATAGCGCCTTAATAGTGCAGAGGATCTTGACCTTAAATTGTTCAACCCGTGGTTCATAATGTGCATAATGCTCATTCCAAACGAACTTGCGGGTCATAAAACAAATTATCAATATTCTGAAAACGGCTCATTTCTTCTAATTTTTGGACCATTTTTAGGTGCTTAACTGAATGATTTTTCCAATTCATAGTATAATGCATATATATAAAATCAAGATATTGGTTTATTTGAAATATAATTTTTTCCAATTCATTAGTCATTAGAAATGTACGAACGTGGATCAATTTTACTTCTCCGATTGCCGTCGCCAAAAATTGGCAGCTTTAAATATGAGTTAATACGTGATATGTGACAACATAGCGACTCTTCACGGATAAGGAGCAATGTATAAAATTTGAAACAAGTTGCGATGAAACGTATGTTATTATATAGTATATAATCTTTTCTGCAGCTTTTTAAGAATATATTTTTTTCTTAGTGACTCTTCGCTAAGTTTGAGTTAAGCCTGGTCTAGAGATTTAAAAATTTCTGACTTAGATTATGATATTATTTAACGCTTTTGGCTAACGATGTTGACGAGATGAACTCTTTCATTAGAACTGTTGATGAGACTGATAATAGAGTAGGTTTGTAAATGAATAGAGAGAAATCTAAAGTGATTAAAAATGGTCAGGTAAGTTATGGTTCAGTTATTTTGAATGGTTGCACTTTGAGGAAAGTTTTCAGTTCTATTATCTCAGGAGCTGTGTTGATGTATCAAGAATAGGGATTGTTGCATGGACTTTTAAGAATAGATGGAAATTCTGGAAAAATAGGCGTATTTAGGAATTTCATATACACCTAAAAACTAAAATTGGGCTATATAGTATTTTGGTCCTTTCTAAAGTTCGCTATGGTAGTGAAACCTGGACCTTTTGTAAGCAAGATAGCAGGAAACTTTGATTCTGAAAACTTATGCATTATTCTTGAGCGAGTTGTTTTACCTCTGATCGGCACTTTTTTTGCACATAACGGGAAAGGTTGGGAAAAGGGAACCCACTGGGACATCTATTGGGAGACAGATGCTAGCCTCCCATCAAGATCATCCAATGTGTTCTTTAACGTGCACAGGGTATAGCTCTCCAGCACATGGGCCACGGCTTAATGTTCCATCCGATGGGCGGTGGCCTTTCCAAGACCATAGGAGTCCCCTACTGACCGTGGGCAGGGCGGGGAGTTTTGTGGAGATAAATCTCAATATTGGACTGCTGGGATTCGAACCTAGGACCTGCAGATTACGAGCCTGGCGCCTAGCGACTGAGCCACACCCGCTTCCATTATCTTGGGCATTAGATAGTTTGACCATGTTAGCACTGATGAGGTCAGACGGAGTCATCACCCATTTTTAAACAGCACCTTATGCAGATATAGAATGCATAGAGTTTGCCATGTTCGTACGCATAAATACAGATTAGCGAATAGTTATGAAAGGTGTGACTAAAGGCACCAGTAAAAGGAGGGAACCTAAGAAGCGATGGATAGAAAATCTAGAGTAGAACATTGTTAGAATTGGCTGTAGTAGCCAAAAGTAACAGCTGTAGCTCAGGGTTAAACTTATTTGCAGGACTAAATTGCACAGTCTGGTTGGGCTTCCATATCATATGGCTGTTTGAGGATTATGCATGCAAGGATTGCTTTGGTACTCTAAGAAAGCAGCGTCGATTACTTTTTGCTTTTCTTCCAATGTAACATTCACTTATAAAACTCCTTTTATTTCTTAAAACGACGGAAAAATTAAATTATGCATAATCTTGCAGCCGACTTTAATCTTCCTTATGCAGTTAAAATAAATAATACATAAAGAAGCGAGATAATGACGACCACAGCATATTTACTGTTATGATACATAAAGGAAGGGGCGGGGCGGGGCTGGATCAGTTAGTAGCATGCCAGGCTCCAAATTTCGAATTTGCCAGGTCCGAGTCGCACCTGGAGCAGCTTTGAGATTTCTCTCCGCAAAACTACCCCTCCTGCCTTCCTCAGTAGAGGACACCGATGGGCTTGGAAAGATCACTGTCCGTCGGATGAAACATAAAGCCGTGGCACCATGTGTGTGAGACCTATAGGCTGTGAACGTCAGAGAACACTTGGATGGCCTTAACAGGTGGCTACCATCTGTCTCCTAACAGTTGTCCAGTGGTCCCCTTCCCCCAACTTTCTCTGAACCCTCTGGGTTCTGTGACCTGGCCATTTAGTCCGTTATGTTCCAAAAAAAGCGCCGTTCAGAGCCAAAACAACCCAGCTAAACTACTGTAAAATCCAACCTCTCAGGAGCCATTTGACGACGCTGAACGAAACTACATCAGCATCAAAGTTGCGATCTGCAGTAGTCCCATAAATCGCGCCGTTGTAGAATAGCTGTATGAAGGAAACCTATGACTTATTTTGAAATGTATCTAAAAAGTTACTACCTAAAATTTTACTTAAAACTTTTTTCCGGCTCGATTGAGTTTCTTGCCCCCATTCCCCCATTTATGTTTTTCTAGATCCGAGTCTGTTTCTAAATGACGATCGATTTATTGCTACAGATCGATGCAATCATTTTACGATGAAACGTAGAGAGAAAATGAACAGAGAAGAACTTTTTGTCATTCCAAGGTTTGCAAGATCTGCCAGCATTTCTTGGTCTAGTAATTCGCTTCTAGCAGTTAAACAAATTGACTAAAAAATTTGCAATTTCACTTCTTATTGACAAATTGTCTCAGGACTTTTATATTTTCAGAAAATCTCTCTCTATATTTATATTGTAATCTATATAAATTTTATATTTTTGAAAGATCGTACTGTCTAATTCAACCATTAAAGACATTTTTATGCATAATTTATTTAGCAAGATAGCAATGTTTACAGAGAAGTGTGTTTTTTAAGAATTTTTTGAGTTAATCATTTAACTTCTAACATGCCCAGTTGACTACAATCATGCAAAACGAAGTTTGAGCGAATTAGCATTAAAAACATTTTCAAACTTTCTAGCGTCTTAAAACAAAATGCCTAACAACTATGGAGGTGACCTTGTGGCAAATTGGATTGTCTGCAATATTCTGACTTACAAGTTTCAGTAAATGTTCATAATTCTGAACCGTTAAAGCCGCTTTCTTCATACATATATAAGCGTTTCGTTAAAGGATAAAACTTCTGCACTTGTTTCCAATTCTTACAGGGTTTGTATTAATTAGGAGCTTTGCTTTTTCTAATTATTTCTCTTTAATTACAAAACAAATTTTGTAATCTTTAATCTCTTCATATCTGCTCAATTTCTAATCTTTCATCTCTTTTGCTCTGATCAATTTCAGGTAACAGCAAAGTTCCTAAAAGACAGCATTTGGAATGTATGACAGGAAAACTTCGATCTGAAAATGTAAGAAATTTTTATTCCTATTTTGCAACTTTATTTGATGAAATTAGTAATATCTTGTTAAACATAAAGTTTAAGAACCACCTGAAAGAAATAACAAATAGTCATTGTAAGGGGCGAATATATTTCCCGCTTGCTATCGATGGAACATGCCTACGATGCTCGGAACTCGACTGCATAAGATTCCGAGGGCAAAAGGCGAGACATCGGGCAAAAAGGGCTGACGACGCTGAACAAAAGGGAGAGACGATGCCTCTGAAGCATAGGGGAATCTCGTTTTCAAACAGGGCCAAAAGGGCTGACGACGCTGAACAAAAGGGAGCGACGATGCCTCTGGCGCATAGGGGAATCTCGTTTTCAAACAGGGCAAAAAGGGCTGACGACGCTGAACAAAAGGGAGCGACGATGCCTCTGGCGCATAGGGGAATCTCGTTTTCAAACAGGGCAAAAAGGGCTGACGACGCTGAACAAAAGGGAGCGACGATGCCTCTGGCGCATAGGGGAATCTCGTTTTCAAACAGGGCAAAAAGGGCTGACGACGCTGAACAAAAGAGAGCGACGATGTCTCTGGCGCATAGGGGAATCTCGTTTTCAAACAGGGCAAAAAGGGCTGACGACGCTGAACAAAAGGGAGCGACGATGCCTCTGGCGCATAGGGGAATCTCGTTTTCAAACAGGGCAAAAAGGGCTGACGACGCTGAACAAAAGGGAGCGACGATGCCTCTGGCGCATAGGGGAATCTCGTTTTCAAAGAGGAGGAAGTTTTTCCCTTACCTACTTTCTCACTCCTTAAAAGTTTTAATTCGATCTAATGGATGATGCAAAAAATGCAAATAAAAGTATTTCTTTTATCCTTTAATTTAAAAAGTCGCTTTTCTCACACCCCTCTCAGAAAAGTGGGCAGATTGTTGCTGTCAGTGGAATATTTTTTGACACTACCACCGAAATTTCAAATTTTTACCAAAAACAGATCACTTGCAACATTCGTTAAAAGTTTTGCCATTTCCATATTTGGTGAATTATAAAGAGGTAAATTAAAACTACTTTAGGATTTAAAAGATGCGAATGATAAATATTTTATTAACACGAATCCAACTAAAAAGGAATTTTACAATATCTCTTAAATCAAAACAGTTGCGTCCCCCCCACCCTGGGAGTAAGGAGTCAATTCATTGTTGCCAATGGAATTTTCATGACCGTCACATTCCACAATCATAATTTAAAAATTCTCGCATAAATACATCGTTTGCAATATTTGTTTAAAATTTTGGAATTTATTTCCACCGTTAGAGGGCGCAATTATCGCTTTTGGAAGACTCGAAAAGTGCGAATTGTAATATGTTATCTATTCCTAGCCAATATAAAAATAATTTTTAATATTATTTCTAAAAAAATTATCTCTTAAAATAAACTGCGTTTTCTCACCTCCTGAAGGTAAGGTGTCAAATTATTATCGCCAATGAAAACTTCATGACCTTCACATTCCACCGCTAAAATTTCAAATTTCTACTTTTCAAATGTGATTATTCAATTTTCTGCTTAGGAAATACATCGTTTGCAATATAGTTTAAAATTTTACAATTTTCAAATATTCAATCGGTAAAGGGCGCAATTATAGCTTTTGGACGATTCGGAAAGTGCGAATCAAATATTTCATCAATATCTATCCGACCCAAAAAGAAATTTGGACCTAAAACTTTTTTCCGGCTCGATTGAGATGATTGACTGAAATTTGATTTAATATATTTCTAAAAAAAAAGTAGATATCTGCAGAGGGACACACAGACGACAGAGGAAACATTTTATCTCGGTTTTTTTTTAAACGAGATAGAAAAAGGGCACACTATTCCTTATTATTACACCTTTTATTAAAAATTAAAATACAATATATTTTTTAAAAACTGATTCTTAGAAAAAATGAATGTTGCAGACTCAGTGTACATATTGTAGAATGTTGTTTTGTATATATTTTAATTTAACAAATATGTAAATTCGAAAGAAGGTTAATTGTGGAAGATATTATTATGAATATGAAAAACCTAGCTAAAGTTTAATAAGATATATTTATTAATTCACTCATTAATTTCGGCAATCGTTGTAATATATGAGTAAAATTTCAGATGCAAGTAGCGATGACGATTGCAGTATCGTAAGTCTGTTCCTCCCATCTTGCAAAACATTTTTCTCTTTTGCTTTAAAAAATTCTATCCCTGGCAAACGACGTCGGGAGAGGCCAAATGGAACTTATATTTTTTTTGTTTTTTCCTCAGCACGATCTCACGCACTACCTGAGCAACTGTGTGCACAAATTCGGACCTCCAGCGAGTACCAGGAGCATCGATAACATGATCAAGTTCCAGTGCAACCAAGTCTGCAGAACTAAGAAACTTAACGAGGTAAACGAAATTAATTGACCTAATAGGTCCTGGTCACATTTGCCATAATTCGTTTAATATAAAATATGATTCGAATATTTGCAGAGTATTTCTATCCATTGGTAAAAAGTATGTTCACTGCAAGAACATACAAACATCGTTGTTAACTAGCATCAAGTAAAATTAATAATTAGGTGGTAATGTCAGTGGGAGAAAAGAGGAATACTCTTCTCATTGTATTCAAAAGATCTTAACATTTATTAATCAATAAACGTATTAAGCTGTCAACTTCAAAGCTAAGAAATTTATTTTCACATTTTAGAGTAAAATTTTAGGTAAAAAAGAAACACAAGAAATATTTGTATAATCTCTTTTTCTCCGTTTAATTACTAATTTTTAATATATTGTCCTCTGCTCAATTTCAAGTAATAGCAAATTCCTAAAAGAGAGCATTTGGCAATTGCACGAGAGGAAAAATTCTTACGATGCCCCTAGAATTAGTGGTTTGTAGTTAATAGGCAATATGAATGTATGCGTCTGTGTGTGATTGTGTATTTGCGTGTATGTGTATGTGAGGTGGGATGGGGAGTGGCGTAAGGAAATTGCGATGAATATTAAGAAAGTAATTCACAAAGTTAATCACTGGTTAATTACACTGGTTTGTATGAAAATCCTCCCTCGAGAAAAAAATGGGTTTGCTTTATAGATTTGAAAGAACTGAATCCTAATCTGGCATCCAAATGTTTATATCAGGCACTATTTTCGTGGGAGGGCATATAGAGTATTAGGATATATGTCCTTAAGGCGGCATTTCTTACATTCACACCCGATGTTTTTTCCCACAATTGATGGGAGTGGTCTCGGATGATGGAGAAAGATTCCATTAAGATATATCCGAAATGGAAAAACGATATAGCGGCAAATAGAACTAGAATAGGTTGACGGATTACTGTTGGGTCCTGCAGCGAGACGCTCCAGAGATAACATATGCATAAGCGACAGAAGAAAACAAAATAATTTTTTGTGTAAATTTACATTTTTTTACCTTTTTATAATGTAAATAAATATTTGGTAAAATATATTTATCTTCTGTGAGTAAAATAGTGTTTTTTAAAATTAAACCCATATCTCTAAAATATGCAGGTGATAGAGCAAATCGGCTATCAGATTCGGATTCAAAAACCCTCAAAAACATAAAACTCAGACAAATTTTGGAAGGGAGGGAAAAAAAGTCTTTCTTGCAGACCAGTATTACCACACCATTAAAATATGTGAATCTCTAAGCGAATTAGTTACTTAAAAAATCAGTAATAAGTTATAGTTTAAGCTGTTGAAATAATTACCTGCCTTCTGATAAAATCAATTCCATTCAAACACCTCGTAGAATACTTTTTGGAGAATAGTAACGAAGGAAATATTTTTTCCAGGAACAAAAAACAATTCAATTTTTAAACTTTTCATTTCATCAATTTTTTTTATGGAGGGAGTTAAAATGCAATATTTTGAAGTTTAAAGCTTATGATTTATTGACTATATACATTAAAAATTTCGGGGTAGGATGATAAAGTTTTATTCTGCCTAGAGTGTTGCAAAATAAGTTATCTTCTAATGTAAAAGGGGGTTTCTAATGAAAAGATCCTATATCTGAATAATGGGAGAAGTGATCTTTGTGCTCTGACACAGGTCAATAGGTATTTCAACACGATAGATGCTGTGGGGATTTCAGACAAATTCCTCATGGAAACATCCAAAGTCGCACAATGTGCTATATGCTGACATTTTAATTTAACGTCAGGTTCTGCTAGTGATTAAGTTCCTGGTGACACGTATCGTAATGACACCATCAACTCGAAACTACATTGGGAAACTATGGACATTTGAAAGCAGGCAATAAAGTCGAAGCACCCGAAACATTTGAATAAATCGGTTGTTTTGTTGCATGACAACGCTCTCTTCCATGTTACAGTAACAGCTTTGAACAGATATGGTTGGGAATGCTTGAAAAACGATTTTCACAATTTCTGGCCTCTAAAAATAGCCATGAAACAAAGTTCGATTCGAAGGAAAGTGGTGCCGCGCACGGGCACAGAAGTCCTCAAATGTCAAAGTCGTTCTACAAATAGAGTATCATATTGCTAATTTGACGTTGGTATGAAATGTCTTAACAGGCAAATATACCCTTTATGTTTTGTTTCGATTGCTCCACTTTTCACTTGAACGACCTTTGTAAATAACTTCAATGGCGATTGAAAGGGAGGAGGAGGGGGTGGGATAATGCTAATTCTAACTATGATGCAGAAGTAGCAGAATTAGGAATAATTCGGGTCGCAGATCTCAGAAAATGAGAAATTTGAGAATCGGTGTGACATTCAAGGTCAAATAGAGGTCAAATTTCGATCTAACCATGAACTATAGGGATAGAAAAATAAGTATCTAAGAGTAATGTATAGCGTAGATTTCATAAAACGTGATGAAATTAGTTTCTATGAGATTTTCAGGACGCAATAAACGTCGCATTAATAAATTTTGCATTCAAAGTCCAACAGGGATCAGAGCTTAATGAACTATATGTGTGTGCTGATATGGAAATTGGTGTCTAGGGATAATCTAGTCTAATGTAGATCCCAGAAAAAAATGACGAAATAAAATCTCTATACGATTGATTTTTCGTAATCAATAAAAACCTAAGTATTTAAGACATTTATTTAATTACCTTTGCATTACTCTTAAGTGAATAGTTCCTCTACACCCAAGGCCAGTAGCCAATTTAATAGAGCGGAATTTCCATAAGACAACTTGCCTAGAGAAGCCAATTTAATAGAAGCACTAGCATTGATATGAAATAATTTATTTAAGTAATAGTAAAATTATCTCTTTTTCAACTGTTAGAGTCCGTCGGATAGGACGTTAAGCCGTGGCCCCCGTGTGCGGGAGAGACATACCCTGTGCACGTTAAAGAACACGCTGGATGGCCTTGACGAGGGGCTACCATCTGTCTCCCAACAGCTGTTCCAGTGGGTCCCCTCCCCCAACCTTCTCTGAGCCTTCGGGGTCCATGTGATCTGGCCATTTAGCCCATGGTGTGCAAAAAAGTGACGCTCAGAGGTAAAGCAATCCAATCAATCCAATCAATCCAATCAACGGTTAGAAAAAAAACTATTTGCAAGTAAGCTTGATACAGATAGCGATTACTCTCGATTCAAAACACTCTCTCTCCCTCAAATCATAATTAAAAGTCAGTTTTAAAAGAATATGGATGCTGAGAATATACACCATAGTACCAAAAGTATTGGGATCCTTCCACGTTATATGAATCGAAAACCATATTCAGAACTCCTTAACTCTGAACAAAAACTTTTTTTACAGAAAAAATATTGTAAGAGATAATTAACATCAATCAAAGTTTTCGAATAAATAATAAACAAATTTATCCTAATTTAGCAAAATTAGAGATGAAATATTGGACAGCAGACACTGCTGTTGTACTCTTCCTGTAAATACTGTTTTAAATTGATGGAAACCAGAAAACTATTATACAAGCTAGAAAATTTACATTTTTTTAGTAAAGAATTTGTTACAACTTTTGAGGTAAGTTACTTAACACCCCATCCATCGTCTAATGACACTTTGAGAGGCGGAGAAGGCGAGTACCGAAATTATTGACTCCTACCTCAATCGAACTCGGATGAAATGCTTGGTCTCATCGCTTTCCTGATGGGTTGGCTTGTTTTACCTCTGAGCAGCACTTTTTTGCACACCATGGGTTGGGTTGTTTTACCTCTGAGCGGCACTTTTTTGCACACCATGGGCTAAATGGCCAGGTCACATGGACCCCGAAGGCTCAGAGAAGGTTGGGGGAGGGGACCCACTGGAACAGCTGTTGGGAGACAGATGGTAGCCTCCCGTCAAAGCTATCCAGCGTGTTCTTTAACGTGCACAGGGTATGGCTCTCCCGCACACGGGGCCACGGCTTACCGTCCCATCCGACGGACGGCGGCCTTTCCAAGCCCATCGGTGTCCCCTACTGACCGTGGGCAGAGCGGAGAAATTTTGCGGAGATAAATCTCAACGCTGACCCAGCTGGGACTCGAACCTGGGAACTACAGATTACGAGCCTGGCGCGCTACCGACTAAGCCACCCCCGCCCCTAAAATAGATGCTTCAAGAGTGTATATAATGTTAAATGGCAGTTTCAAGGGCATATGTAATGCACAATCGAGTGTTCCGCTGATGCAATAAGGGAAAATGATCATTTTAACGCATTAGCAACAGTAAGCGAAAGTTATTTTGCTATTTGGAGTCTCTTACTTGCACTAGGTTATGTTTGCTCACCGTGACTCTTTATATGTAAGACTTTTGATAATAATTGTTACAATTATTAAATATGGGATTTCAAGTCTTTGACATATAAGTTCGGCATTATGTGTTATACAATCATGAGAGCTAGATTTAAAATTTGTGTGCAGGCCAAATCTCTGTTGTAGATAAAATGCAAGGAATATTTTTACCTATACTGCACTTCACTGTAATAAAGTAAAATAATATTCCTTTAAGCAACTGCTTTCCACAGAGGTTTGACAGGAGTCAGCCTGTCAAAGCCATAGTAGATCTGTGAGGAAGACTGGGACTCAGCAGAAAAAAAAAATAGACGCGCTTACCCGGATTCGAATCCAGGTCCTTTTTAGCACGCTCACCACCTGTTCTAATTTCAAATATTTTAGAACCTCATGATTCCATGAATTAGCCGCCAAGCCCTCAATACAATATACACATGATGTGTATACGACATTGCCTCCCCCTTCCCGCTTTCCCTTACCCTTTCAGAGGGATAGAGGGAAAGATCGGTTAATTTTCTACTGGGAATTTTCGCTTTGGATGTTCTGTATGAAAATAAATACAAATTATAAGAGTCCACATTCACTTGGCAATTGCGACCTTCCCACAATGATTTATTATTCACGACCTTCATTGGGAGCAGCCATCACCTTAATGATGTTTGAATGTGAAGCAATTTCTGAATCGCGGATTCATAAGTCAGATTGAGAAAAATATTTTAGCACCTTTTTATCTTTAAATATCCGATTATTTCGTCATCCTTAGTGACTTATAAGATACCATTTTGTTTCCTTTTCTTTAGTTTGATTATTAATTATGTTATGCTGAATTCGCTACAAGGGAGAGACTGGAGCCTTTAAAAGTCTGAGCTTTGAAAATTTCTTATTTAGATTATGCTGATGATTTGACCCTTTTGGCAAATGATGTTGTCGAGATGCACTCTTGCATTAGGGCTGTTGATGAGACTGATAATAAAGTAGGTTTGCTAATAAAAAAGTGATGGAAATTGGTCATTGTTGGTGGTGCTTCATATTTTTTGAATGGCTGCACCTTTGAGAAATTATCTCGGGTGTTGCGTAACGTATACTGGTAATGTGCGACGTAAGATAAACATAAGAATAGGATTGTTGCTGAGATTTTTAAAATCCACGGAGAGTGTGAAAAAAATAAATATATATATATAGTTAAGAACTAAATTTACGATCTACAGGGCAGTGCATCAAGTCATTCTCCAAGATGATAACTCAAGACCAACTGTATATAGAGACCTGTATATATAGAAGCGACGGAAGTGTATGCGAAAGTGGAGGTGCACTTCTCGATGAGTTGTTAGCGAATTGCAAAACTTAGCAACGTGAACTTTGGGAATATTGCAGAGAGTGACAAAATTCCAATGGCGAAGTTGTAGAGCAACACTGATGACGTATCATTATATCGTTGCCATCACCGAAACCGAATTAGTGACAACTGAGAATCGCGACCAAAGGTCATTCCAACTAATCGTTGTTGACGTTTGAATAGCCTGGTCGATGGCAAGCGTTGCCGTCCGTCAGGAAAGATTATTTTGGACCTGAAAGGTATTCTCACACGTCC
The DNA here is from genome assembly GCA_038380435.1 of Ryuthela nishihirai. Classification (NCBI taxonomy): domain Eukaryota; kingdom Metazoa; phylum Arthropoda; class Arachnida; order Araneae; family Heptathelidae; genus Ryuthela; species Ryuthela nishihirai. The sequence continues at coordinate 11,790,024 of JAWZYU010000021.1, read as the reverse complement.
TCGGAACGCGCCAAACGATGGGTGCTGCTCACTATGTAGGTAACGATATGCAAATGACCGCGCCATTAATTCGGGTGATGCAAATGCAAATAACGCGCAGCCGTGTGCTTCGAGGAGTTGGCTTTAAAAACCCTTACCAATGTTCCAACTTAAACTAATGATATCTCGATGGTTAAGGACTGAAAGTTATTTCAATGACGTCAATTATGGAGGATTTTTTTTATCAATTTTGCTACAATATTATGGCAGGTAGTTAGGATATACCTAATAAATATATTAAATATTAAATATATTACTCTTATGGCAATTAAGCAAGATAGAAAAAGTAAAACTCTCAGTCGAATACATATTTGATTATTCTGCATTAATCATTGTAATTATTTATTGTTTTATTTATTCGTAACATATAATTTAAAACAATCCACAATATTGCATCAAAATTTAAAAATTTTACATGCATTCGTGACGTCATCAAAATAGCTGTCATGCCCTTCATTGAAGGTAGCCTTGCTAAGCATGAATTCAAACTGGAGTGAGAGTCATTACTATGTACTTATGCGCTGAGTATTGCGAGGTGGTGATTCGTATGGGGAAGGTCAACAGAAGGTCCGTGCTGCTTCACAAGCACACTAGCGTAAATTGAAAAAAAGAACACCATTAACAATTGAAGTGTAATCTATGAGATTTATATAGCAAAAACAATTTATTGAGAAAGGACAGTGATCACACCTGTGAAGTGATTCAATGTTTATTTTACCTTTTAATGAGTATTACATTTTACAGAAGGCACATTTTAATAAGATGTTGAATCTCCTCGAGCAGCAATACAAGCTTCCAATCTGTCATGCAATCGGTCGTGCAAATGCTGGATATTACGCTGGGGGATACCATTCCAGGCGCTTTCAACTTGGACGCATAATTCAACGATGGTCGTTGCCTGCCGCGGTCCTTGGAAGAGTCTTTGTCCGATCCAGTTCCAGACATCCTTGATTGGAGATAAGTCCGGAGAGCTTACTGGCCAAGAGAGTTGGTTCATTGCCTGAAGAGCATGTTGAATTGCCTGTGCAGAGTGTGGGCAGGCGTTATTCTGCTGGAATATCGCATTTGGGATTACACTCAAATATGGTAGGATGACCGGCTGTACGATGTCGCTGACGTATATTTTGCTATTCAAGTGTACCCTGTAGGAACACCAGACACGTACGAGAGTGATAGCTAATCGTTCCCCACACCCTAATGCTTGACGTGGGCCCTGTGTGTCGCTGGTGGATGCACGATGGAAGAAGCTGCTCACCTTGTCGCCTTCGGACCCCTAAACGACCATCAGACCCTCCTAAGCAGAATCGCTTTCATCACTGATGACCACAGATTGCCATTCTTCCCTCCAATGAACTCGTTCTTGACACACCACTGCAAACGTGCTCGACAGTGACGAGGTGACAGTGGTAACCATGTTAGTTGTACGAGTGCCTGTAGTCCTGCTTCCAAAAGACGATTGTGCATTGTTCTTGTTGGCATCCTTGGTACGACAGTGATCGAATTTGTGACGTCATAATAGTCCACTCTGCCACCGCCACCCTCTTGATACACCAATTCTCCCGTGTGTCCGTAACTCTGAGTTGCCTGGAACCACGTCTGCAATTGTGCGAATGCTCTTCTGAGCATCGACGCCACCATCGTACCTCTGCCGATACCTCTCGTCCAACGCGATGTGCAATTTGACGAAAAGACCAACCTGCTTCCCAAAGACCTACTATACGACCTCGCTCAAACTCCGCTAACTGAAAAAATGTTGCACGCCTGTGTCGTCCAGGCATAGTAACTTCTTCAAAGACAACACACTTTCTTGACGCCCTAGTCCTTAAATACTCACTGCGTAGATTTACATGTTGTCGTCCACAGTGACGTCATTATTTCATCCAATGACTTTCAATCTTTTATCACGGTTTCTGCTGCCCTTAACTATTAACGTATTATAATATGACGTTCCTAAAGGAATTCCTTCTGGATGTTCTTTTTCAATTTCCGCCAGTGTATTTTCCGTGAGATATCCGCAGGCTCATTGTCCTAGACATTAGACGATCTTTATAGTTTAGGTTGTTTTATCTCTGAGCGGCACTTTCTTTCGCAAAATAGCTAAATGAGTAGGTCACAAGAACCCCAAAAGCTAAGAAAAGGTTGGGGGAAGGGAACCCACTAGACAACTGTTAGAAGACAGATGGATGTCTCCCGTCAAGGCTATCTAGCATGTTCTTTAACGTGTACAGGGTATCACTCTCCTGCCCACAGGCCACGTCCCATACAATGGACGGCAGATTCTCCAATCCCATCAGTGCGCCCTTTTCTGACCAAGGAATAAGTGGGGGACGAATCCTCAACGCTGGGGCAATTGGGACTCGAATCTGGGAACTGCAGATGACGAGTTTGGCACCTTACCAAGTGAACCAACCTCGCCCCCGATCTTTGTACACTCAGTGTGTGAGCACGTGAGGCATTATTCTCACTTCCCGTAATTTGTGCAGGTCAGATGGGTGGCGAGGGGTTTTATGTTTATTGTTTCCATTTTGATTTATATTTGAGGTGTTGTTTTTGTTTGTTTGACTTAAATTATTTTTATGCGAATTTTATGAGAATTATTGATCTGAACATTAGATATATGCACCTAACTGATACTAAGTTGCTTTGGAATATTACTTTTTCTGCCAAGAAAAAAAAACTAAAACAAATTGAGTAACTTCAGTTCCATGGGCAAAATTTTGCTCGTGTGAAAATTTTAATTTAAAACTTAAAAAAAAAAAAGGAATTCCACGATTCACACATCTGCATGATCTGTACATTTTCATCACCCGAAAAATTAGTGTGGTCATCTGCTTATTGCTCTGCGCATATTGTAAGTAGCAATCAGCATTCCTAGAAAGGTGTTCGATCTGATTCAGGAACGAAATAATGTATCCTGGCGAACATACGACGCCACATTCCGTACACCAGACTGAAACAACTGCAACGGTTAGTTCCGGATAATCTTTTGTTGCGGTTTTCAGTCGCCACTAATCCTATTTCACTGATGGCAACGGCGTTATTTGTACATAATTGGTGCTGGTCTGCAACTTCGCGATTCATTTGGCTCTTCTCTGCAGTATTTCCAAAGTTAACATTGACAAGTTCTGCACTTTGCCGACAGAGGTGCTGCAACCGTGTCCATTGGGAGGGTACGCGCCCTTTCTTATAAGCATCCATCACTTTTACACGCGTGGGGTCGCTTGATCTTGAGTTAGCGTCCTGGACTTTATGCACCTGCCGGAACAATAGTTTGATCATTTGTAAAGTTTGCTATAGTAATGAAACTTGGACCATTCTTATGCAAGATATTAGGAAGTTTAATGCCTTTGATTCTAGATGCTTACTCAGTATCTTGGCCATAAGATGGTTTGACCTAGTAAGCAATCATGAGGTTAGATTCAAAATTTTGAGTAGTATTTTGTGCAAAGATAAACTGCATTGGTGTGAGAGTGTACATAATTACAAATCAATGAAGCGAGTTACGAATAGTGTACCTAAAGGGCTCTAAATAAGGGAGGAGACCTAGGTTGTTGTGGTCAGACAATGTCAAACAGAACCGCAACAGAATTACGCAGCAGTGGCCAAATGCAACGGGTCTAGCTCAAGACAGACCTGTTTGGAGGACTGAAATGGAATAGTCTGGTTGGAGTGGTTAGTATGGTCTGGTTGGAGTGGTTAGTATGGTTGGAGCTTCATAGCCTATGGCTGCTTGAACATAATGTACGAACGTGAAAACGAGCATACACATTATAGGAGTTAGTTTCTAAGAATAGCTAAAGCGTATGTCTTATTTTCGCGGCAAAATCGAATATTGTTAATGATAGAGTACAACTTATCCATTTTATTTTACCATTGCAATGATGAATATTTAAATTGACATTTAGTTTGTAATTGTAACCATTTTGTTTATTCTGCAGAAACAGCTGAATGTTGCAGCCTGCATTATTGAGCAATTTCAGCCTTTTAAGGTAGACATGATTTTCCGTTTGCAAGAGTTAAATGAGGTAAGAACATTATCTGTTAACAAACTAGAAAAGCTAAGGTAACTTGCGTAATGCTGTAAAAATTGCTCTAAAATAAAAACTTTTTCTCGGATCAACTGAATGCATTTAGAAACGGAATAATAAACAGATAAGGAATTATATATAGCTAATCCTTTGTAATTGATTCCCTTTTATTCCCACAGGTAAAAAGAGTGTTAATAGGTACAAAATACAATGCCATATATTAGTTTATTCGGTTAGTTTAAAATTTCTCTCTTTTGTAACGACAACGAATCGTTTCGGACCAGCCAATGGTTTAGACATCATTTTTAGAAGTACACTACAAGCACGTAAGAAAAAGAAAATATTTCATTCAACTTTTGTTCTGAACACTAAATTCATTTCTATTTTCTAATTAATTAAAACTTTAGATGCTTTACCTAATGATCCGTAAAGTGTGACCCTCAAACTAACACTATGCAGGCTACCAAAAGTTTTTCAAATTGAATTTAGAAATTCATTTAGTACAGGTTGGATCTGGAGTGGATTCCATCACCTCCGAGTTTGACAATGCCAATAATAGGAACGGATGCAAAAATGTTATATATATATATATAACATCCACATTAAGTTTGCTAGTAAGGATAATAGAGGCACAAAATTATCACACTTATTTATATTTCATATATTTTTCAATACATTTTTAACGGCCTGTAAAATGGAGGAGAAAATATTATACTGCATTGGAAATCCAGTCTCTTGCTCCCCCCCCCCCCACCATTTTGCATTTTCCTCGCTCGATTGGGTTCCTTAGCCCCTCTTTCGATTTTTTTTTCTATATCCGGGCCTGTATATATATATTTTTTAAAAACATATTGGAAAGAACAGTATTAAACATCACTATAAAGGAAGGACAAATTATATAAGAGAATGGCTTTCCGGTTCGATCCATCTATATCGAGTCACTTACCTCTCTCTCAAACTTTTTTTTTCTAGATTCATTGGGATTTCAGTTATCCTTATTTCGCTGAACTTCAATAGAAAACAGAAAACTGTTATAAGAAATTTTCAAGCGAAACTTTGTGCTTTATAACTGTCTGATTTCTTTGCAAAAATAAACTTGCTGTAATAATGTCTATTCCTTATCAAAATTTCCTTATCTTTCAGCTGGTTAATCTGTTCTTGAAATAAATATCAAAATATTATTTATCTGATTTTTATGTTTTTTAATGACTTGCGATAAAGGTTTTCGACAAAATTAAATACTTTTTCCGTATTTCGTGTTTTTATTCAAAAATGGGTTCCCTATTAAAATGAATTAAAATTAAAAATATTAAATATATTAAAATTAATAAAAACAAATAAAAGCATAAAAATTACGAACATTACAATATGTAAATATTATTTTTCACAGGATCGTATTTAAATTCGGTATCAAAATGCCTTGGCCTACCGGATTGAAAGGATTTTTGGGGATTTCTTTAATTTACTACAAGGTTTAAAAATCTTCCAGTAGAGAGCAAAAGGATAAAGGATACATACGACAAACCTTTATGGCACTCTCCGCCTTTATTAGCGTAAAACCAGCTCTTTGTTTATGTTACTAGGTTCCACAGTAGATGACTGATGCTCGAGTATAGTCACTTGACGGGAGGAAACAAGTGGGCCAAGTGCAACTTAGCCATCGAAACGATGATGAAGAAGAAGCTTTGGGAATCTCTACTTTCAACATTTCAACACTCGATAAACGAGATTTACAAACAATTACAATTATAAGTACTTTCAAATATATAACTAGTTAGTATTTATGAGTATCTTTTTACGAGTATAAATACCAATATCCGCTCAATTAATTGTTCACATTGAATATTAACGTGAAATTTCTAATTTGAGCTTGAAATAATACAGGGGAACTGTATGGTAAGGAGGATTTGATGCCACTTTCCATGGCGTGTGCAAAACTGCTTGTCCTTCTTTTGGCGGATCACTCTCCGAGTGTTTTAGTATTGCACATCCTATTGAAGAACGCTCAAATAGAAAAGTTAAGCTATTTTTGCATTTGCAAAGCGCCGATTACTCTGCGAAATTTAAGGAAAATATTTATTCAGGTAAATTTTCTTATAGACCCACCCCCTAGCATGATTACAATTCTTCATAAAAATGAATATTGTACTATGAATAATTGTATGATTTATCATCACGTTTACAAAAGATAAATAACTCCATGAAGGCGAATGAAACCCCAAATTAATAAGAGGTGAGATCACCCCTGAGAGCACTGCAGGACTTACAACGCCTCCTCATACTGCCAACGATGTCCCCAATCAATTCTGAACGCAATAGAAGAAACTGATGCAAAAGGACTATCATAAAATCATGGAGAAACGTGGCGGGAGGGCTGAGACTACCAATCCATTTCACCAAGGCATCCCAGATATGCTCAATAGGATTGAAGTCCGGGGATCTTGCAGGCAATTCCATATGTTTAATATCCTCACGTTGACAATATTAAAGTTCAAGTGGAAGTGAGCACTATGGACGCGGGTTCAGTAAAATGAGCCACGAGCTCACTGCACCTGCAAATGGCCAAACATAAGATCTGAGGATCTAGTGGATCCCGACAATTCTGGGCAGTCAGGGTTGGGGTGTCGGAATCGGCGAGAGTAGTGTCTTACCTGTGAGCGGCACTATTTTTGCACACAATAGGCTAAATGACCAGTCGCAAGGACTCCGTGGGTTCAGAGAAGGTTGGGGAAGGACGACCTACTGAACAGCTATTAGGAGATAGAGGGTAACCTTCCGTCAAGGCCATCCAGTATGTTCTTTAAAGCGCACACAGGACACGGCTTAATGTCCCATCCGACGGACGATGGTCTTTCCAAGCCCATCGGTGTCCCCTACTGACCGACGGCAGTGCAGGGAGTTTTGCGAAGGTTAATCTAAACGCTGGCCCAGGAGGGACTCGAACCTGGGAACAGCAGATTACGAGACTAGATCGCTACCGACTGAGCCACCCGCTTCTCCCGAGGGAGTTGTAGTATGCTATAATATATTAATTACACTTACTTAAAAAGTGGATGAACTCATCATAATTATGAAGTGGACACGCATCACTGATCATCTTGTGTAGAGCCTCCCTCATGAATCCTTTTGAAAATGTTCACTTTGAAACTTACTTTCCTTTGGATGAGCCAAGCTCCGAAACATATTAGAGAGCTTTCAGTGTTCTATGACATCTGTCGCAATTAAAGCCAGATAGCAGTCATCTCGACATACTTTGATTCTTGGTGATTTGTACCGGTTTTTTAGCGACATCACGATATCCAGAAAATTACGTCAGAACATGATAATCATTCAAGATCCATTCAATCATCTGGTTACATTGGACTAAGACTGCAGTGACTCCATTTTTTCAACGGCACGCCATCTTAGCGAATCATCTGAACCAGTGTTAGTCAACATTATTGTTTACGTATTCCTTCATCTCGATTGTTTTACCACATACTCTCTAGTTCAGCAATTTCAGTTTTGTTTTTGCGCCACATATCCATTATTAGACGAATGTATAACACTCACGCCCTTTGGGTAGAAAACTACCAAATAAATATCTTCAGATTATTATTTCTAAAGATTGTTCCTATTCTTTGCAAAAAATGCATCTTTCGCCGAATTATACTCGCTTACCCTCTTATAAGATCTAAATGATGTGTTTGAGACATTTTTAACAGAATGACAATCTCTAATTTTCACATTATGGGGAAAAAATAAAGGCAAACAATAAACAAATGCACAGATGCATCTTGAGATCGTTTTTTTATAATGAATCTTTATTTGCATGCTCGAAAACTCTGAAAACATCGCTTCACATATTCACCGCATGATATCACATAAATAACTCAATTTTCGATTTTCAGTTCCCTAAAAAATCAAAGTGCCATCCCGTGGCCGAGTGGTTAGCACGCTTGGCTACTGATCTAAGGGACCTGGATTCGAGCCCCGGATTAGGCATGGATGTGTGTGTCGTTTTTCTGCTGACGTCCTGCCATCCTCTCAGATCTCTTACTGTGGCATATTAAACTGACAGGCTCCTGTCAGACCTCTGTGGCAAGCAGCTGCTTGAGGGGGTATTTTTTTTAAATCAAAATATCTAGGAAAATCAAGATATAATTTAACTTTTCCACTTGAGCGTAATTTCGCATCCCACCTGGTGGCTGGTGTACAGTCGCATAAAAAAGTATCCGAACACTATGATTGATTACAGAATACATAAAAAATCTGGCAACTTTTTTTAGAAATTAGTTATCTGGCAACCTTCGTGTCACGTCACCTTCAGTATTGAATTAAAAATTAGTTGATAGTGTAGTTTCGGACATGTTTACCGTAGTTATTGTAAAGTTCGGAAATCTGAAATAAGACTGTAACGTAGTCGAATATCAGTAGTGTGACCCAATTTTATTTTGTAATCATTTTCCCTGACATATTTAAGAACAACTGCGGATCTAAAAGAAACAGTAAAGGGTGGGGGGGGGGGCAAAAATCTCAGTCAAGCCGGAAAAAAGTAAAGAGTGAGGGGGGGGGAGTAAAAAACTAGATTTCTATTTCAGTATGACCTTTCCCCCTCTGTTTTAGAGATCTTTAAAAGAAGTTTATAAAAAAATACATGAAATACCTAAAATAATATTTTTGTTTCTAGTACCTTACTAGCGTCCTCAGTGAGGGCGGGCGAGGCCCTCCCCACTGGCTACACATATATTAAATATGTAGATGCTTCCATTTTTAAGAAATACATTGTTAATTTTAATTTTATTTTAACTGTACGTTTTGTCGATTGTTAGTGATATTTATCTAAAAACTGAATTCTTGAAAGCAATTTTTGCTATGCAGGGGACCCGCTTAACAGAGTGGATGCGTTTATGGAAACCCGCGTTAAGTGAAATAAGCGATCGCCGGGGAAATTATGTGCGGGCTCCAACCAAAGGCACAAAAAATAATATAAATCATAAAATATCAACACAGGTATAATCAAACTGTGTAAAAAAAGTATTAGTAAGTAAAAAATTTAAGAATAAATATTAAACATATAAGAAAAAAGAAACCACGGAATCTCTCGGAGCTTGCTGTTTAACCACTTAATGCCCTAGGCGTGGCATTCACCTGAAAAAGAGATCCAAGGTTCATTTCTTGCTTTTTTTCTTCTTCTGCAGCATTTGTTTATAGCACTCAGGCAGCGCGTCGCAACCACACTTCACGGCACTCACTCGTGTGCAGTCACAGTGATTCTTCAACAAAGTCATGCATTGATTCTGCAAATAGATTTGCTCATCAATATGACTTCGATAATCAATACTCTCACGAGACATCTCGTTCAAGATATTATGCCTTATGGATAAACTGATTCACAAGTTATGTGTCGTATATGTCAGAAATCCTTTCAATAAAAAAAAAACAATATTTTTCTAAGTTTTTGATAATTTTATGGGAAAAATGTTTTTAAGTTACATTTATTAATTATCGTCATTTGCTCACATAACACAGATATAAAAAGGATTTTATTTATTTGACCCAAAAAGCTAATAGTTTATCTGCAGGAAATATCGAATGAGCATTGAGCAGCAGACGTAACATAATGTGACAGTCCTCTAAAAGTTCAATATCTCATATGTCATCTATATCGACTAATTATAAATGTTTCCCCATTAACCTGAGCACAAACATTAACACAAATTAGTAACAAAGCGGAACAATTACGTTAGAAAAAATATTTTTAAAACCGCACGTTTTTCATATGGCATTTTACCGAATCTGCTTTGGCCGGGGTGCATTAAGCGGCCCCTGGATATACTGTATATATACAGGGTGATTCAAAACTCTTGGAGCAAACTTTAAGGGTGATAGAACACACCTAAACAAGCACTTTTCGTCATACAATGCATGGTCGGAACTCAAGCGGTGAAGCGCTAGAGGGCGCTTTCCAGTGAACACTTATAAGCGCTGATTTTCGCACGTCGTCATTTCTACCGTGAATTGCAAAACGGGTGGATTGTTTCACGAATCAGTAGAAGGCGGACATGCATTTCACGTACGGAGCTGCGGACGGGAATGCGAGGGAAGCCCAAAGACTGTAGCGGGAGCGCTTTCCGACCAGATGCATGCCTGATCGTAAAACCTTTCAGCGATTGCACCAATATCTGTGCGATACGGGCTCCTTTGTCAACGGCTTGCAGGATACAGGGCGTGCAAGGAGTGTGAGGACGCCACGTGTTACAGAGGAAATTCTACGTAGAGTTGGAGATCGTCCCGAATGTAGAACACGAGCAATTTCCCATGCCGTAAGTGTGCGCCAATCGACGGTGTGGCGAGTTCTAGGAGACGAACGATTGCACCTCTACCATGATTCTTGAAATAATCCATCCGTTCTGCAATCCAAGGTAGAAATGACGACGAGTGCGAAAACCAGCGCTTATAAGTATTCACTGGAAAGCGCCCTCTAGCGCTTCACCGCTTGAGCTCCGACCATGCATTGTATGACGAAAACTGCTTGTTTAGGTGTGTTCTATCACCCCTTAAAGTTTGGCCCAAGAGTTTTGAATCACCCTGTATAACACTTTGGATATATGCAGTTATGAATTTAACGGATGGAAATTGAGCGTGAGTTCAAAAATAATATTTAGTAACAATTATTCTAAAATAGTGTAATTTACTGCAAAAGTATAAAAGAAAACATTTATATAAACTCAACTCAACCAACACAGATCTTTATCAGTATAAAAATAAACCTTCAAAAGAACATAGTACCTTATCGCTATTCCTACAAAGAGTTGTTTCCTCTATAATTCTTGCTATCTCCACTCAAAGCATAAAATAAGGGTTTTTACAACACTCGATAAGTGGAACAATCATATATGTGAACAAACCTACAATCTATCAAGAACAACCTTACCAATTCCTAAACAAACTAAATAACTATACACCAAATGACTTCCTTCTGAGGTTTTAGTCATCAAGTATTCCAAAACTGCGGCTAAGTGTACTGGTTTCTCAGAACCGATTCTTTTCAGACGTTAATCACCACGCACAAGACGATGAATTTTTCTTTTTCTTACTCGTTCACTAAAAACTTACTACCCACTAACTAGTAAACTTATTGAACCTCCCCCACGCACACACCAAATAAAAACATTTCTTCTTTATATTCTAGTGCACAGACTAAAACAAACTACGTTTTCCTTTTCACAAATTCTTCTTAATTACAACTCCCTTATTCTTTATTTCTAAGTAAGTTCGTTGGAGTGGAAGTGGTTAGTGACTTAATTCTTACACTGAAGTAATCGAGAGCATAAATGATACACATAAATAAATGATATCACGGTTTCATTATTGCTCGTTCATCTGTCGCAACAATATATGTATAACACTTTAGATATCTATTGTCATTTAGAGCATATACATACTTTATTCCATTTTCAGATGATAGTGAACCAAGGATATTTTATTGTTTTTGCAGAAACATATTCTATAGTGGCAATACTTAGTAGTAGTGATTTTATTATTTGGAATAGAAGCTTATTTCATAATTGTTTTTGAAACAAATATTATAGGTAGCAGGTGCTTAATCCTATGTGCTACTATTCTAAATTGCATTTGCAGCTAATTCTAATAAAAAAAATAATGAAAATCATTACATTTATGTTATCAAAAATAGTATCGACTTAGCTCAACAACATACATAAAGATTGGTTATAAATGAAATGCAAATATGAAAGATTCCATATAAATAGTAAAAGTGATAAATATTTCTACAATAAATATTTTAGTTCAATGATTCATAATAATTTAAAACAGAAATATATCTAAAAATTTGGAATGCATGTTAACACTTTTGTAACTCTTTTTCCAAATTTATAAAATAAAACATGTAAAAGTAATGATTTTTTGAAAAATACATTTGTGGGTTAACTATACTTTTCGTTATGGTATTTACATTATGTGGAGAATGCCTCCCGGAGGGGGGATTTTAGTATTTAATTAATCGATAAAAATCATACAAAATTTAAAAATCAGAGGAGATTTCAAAATCGTAATTTTTTTCTCCGTTTTCTCCAGGAGGGAATTGTTAACAGTAGATTAATAACTCTATAAAAATATTACATATCATTTTAAAATCCGATTAAAATTATTTAAATCTTAACTCTCAGAGTGTTCACAAACTGCTTTGTATACTGTACAAAATTACAGAAAATTATGTGTCAGCATTTAAATAAAATTATGCTGTTAAAGGACGTTAATAAAGCATAGAAAGCACAAGTCAATTTTAGAACATAAATATTATTTTATTTAAAAATTATGACATTGACTTGTTTATTACAAAAATACTTATGAAAACTGAAAATCACAAGTACAGTCGGCTCTCGATTTCCACGGCTCTTAAAAATAGCCACATGAACCAAGCATAACTTTTCCCATATCAAATAAAGGAAACTTTGGGGATGACAGGGAAGGGCTTGCTCAAAACACAAACATCAATCTATTTCCTCTGCTCTTTTATTTTTCACTATACAATATTTATTTGTTCAATAATAAACCTTACAATAAGAAAAAAACGAAAGAATCAGTCTAAAAAAACACAACATATATGCAATGAGAAAATAAAAATTGTTTATAAGTTTTTAAAAACACCCTGAGCGCTGTCTCTGAAGGTTTGCTGGCGCTGGTTGTGGTGAGACTAGAGGGAGGTGGCAGTTGCAGAGACAGGGGTCGATCTGGGTCAGATAACTAAATAAGAAAAAGGGCAGATGCCTCCTCACTTACTGGCACCAGTTAGGTTGAAGTTCAGGTTTTACGCTTTACTTTTCGTTAAGGTAGGGGAGCAACAGCGTTTGAGAGGCTTCCGATATTTTTACTTTTTAAATTTCTGAATTCAAACCGCGTTATTCAAAAAAAGATGTCCAGGTAAATTTAAAAAATGGTAAATTTAGTGAACGTGCTATTCCAAAAACGCTTTAATTTAATCCACGTTAATAAGAGCAGATATATTGTGAAGCTATGAAAATTGATTTATGCATCATTACCTCAAGTAAAATAATAACAGTTGATAATTGAGCATTAAACTATTCTTTATCTAACATATACAGTATATATATATATAATTCAATGTTTTGATTTCGACATTAAACAAGCGTTATAACTCGTTATTTATCAGAATTAGAGAAGTGTCCGTATTTTTTCTAATCAAAAATGCTTTTGAATAAGTTTAACTCTAAGAGAAATTGGCCAAACTTTTTCACATATAGCTGAGTGGTATTAATCTTTAACATAACCTCATAGAATAAAATGAAAATATCCTTCATAAATATGTCTGCTTTTACTAAATTTCTTTTTCGCATTTAATTTAATAAACTGAACAAGCATTGAACGATGGATTTTCTGAAATCGACCACTTAAGTACTAGCAGCACTATAAACGTTCTAACGTTTTTTAGTAACAACGGCATTTACTTCTTTGTACTTATATCGAGGTGTGTAACGTTTTTGGGTGGAAAAAGTTTCCCTCTTGCAGGAGAGAGACTCCAAGAGATAATAATTAGCTCTATGAAGAAATAGGATAATTAGGGTCACAGCCTAATTAAAAGTTCGTCGCCTCCAGATATTCTCCTACAAATGTTTTAAGCAGTGATTTTCAACCTTTTATGCTTCATGTACCCCGTGGAAATGTGTATGTAACTGGCGTACACCTTGTATAGATAGATAAAACTATAGTTATAGTATAACAATGGGAATAAAATAAAACATTGACTTCACCACGTTGAGAACCCCTGTTCTAAAGGATTGAAAAAGGAGCATTAATAAACACGATCACATAGAAATGTTTCCTTTGGTTAATTCATTAATTTATGGCATTTTTCTTACCACAAGCGATGCGGCACACAGTAGATTAAAGGTTCAGGACCTTTTTAATAACTATTTTGGTGATCCACGAATTCCTTTCGCATCCATCTGATCACTACCACTAGATCAAGCATTTCATCCGAGTTCGATTGAGATAGGAATCAATATTTTCGGTACTCGCCTTCTCCGCCTCTCAAAGTGTCATTAGACGATGGATGGGGTGTTAAGTCGCATCCCTTTGTGCAGGAATGTTACTTGTCACGTGAAACATAATGAATGATTTTAATGGGAAAGTCTCATCTGTTTTTAAAAGTAGTCGTGTGGGTTTTTTTCTCCAGGCCTTAATCTAAAGAAAAATAAAGTACAAAAAAGACTGCATTTCTATTGTAGAAGATTAAAAACAATTATTTAAAAAATGCGCGAAATATGTACAAGTTTAATATTTTTGGCCTCTATTATCCTTAGCATTCACAAGAGGGGATGGCCCCCTTCACCCAAATCTGGCCCTGCTCTTCTCTAACTTATAATTGAGTGATTGCGTTCACAAAATTAGCTCTGGGGTTTACAGAGTTGATAGTGCGTCAGTCTTGTAACCTAATGTTCCCAAAATTGAGTTCTCACTGCGCCTTTGTTGAGTGTGTCCTTTGCTTCTTCTTGATCAATTATTTATTTCTTGGCTACTATTTGAGGAGAGCACAATTTGATGCTGTCATCTTTCAGAATCCTTTATGGATCTGAAGCTGACAAATGAACTCTCTAAAACTGTTCAGGAATCGTTAGACTATGACTTGCTGATCCCCTTACTGACTTTACTTACTTACGAAACAAATGCATCGAAAATATTAATTTTTTTTTTAATTTCGTTTCAGGCTTGCGTAAATGCACTTTCCGGAAGGTAGCGAAGTTTGGGTATGTTTCGTTCAATTATTGTTTTCTCATAGAACATAGTTAACTGTTTCTATTCTCTAGGAAAAGAAAATATTTAGAATTGAAACAGAGGAAACGAAAAAAAAAATGGCTATCTCAACAGCATGCTATTATATTTTTTTAATTACCATGAAAAATGCACACTCAGTAACCATGTAGCGTATGAAATGTGAATTTAATGATGCTCATCAATGCAGCAACTCTAGTCTTGCTAAGTCGGAGTGCATTGCCAAAACAAAGGAGGCAAGCACAGTAGATTTGTCTATTAGGCAACATTACATATATTATTTTCTACATTTCTTCCTTAGCTAGTTTTCAATATAAAAATGATTTTGATAATAGTTTAAGTATATCATGATCAACATTAGAAGCACTTTTGTTTTAATTTGCTCAGAGACCGAGAAATGTATAGGGAAACATTTTCAGCATTATTGAAAAAGATCTCGTTTAGTGCATGCCAAATGATACTTTATTAATATCTGTTCTCTGTACTTTCGGTGCATTCTCGAGTTAAGGAAATGAAGTTGGACATTCAGTAATATTTACAAGGTTGATTTCAATAATAAAGATTGCTTTTGAATAAATATAGTGTAAAAATTTCCATTAGCTGAGTGGTATCTGAACCCACGACCTCCTGATAACATGTCAGGTGCTCTGATCACTGAACAAGCATCCTCAATTAGTGGCTTTAAGAACTATACCATAGAATTCGTCATTGGAAATGTATCTGACTGTAATTGCACACTCTGGTCTAGATGGCACTTTCCAATTCAGTGCACACGACCAGCAAACATTAAGAGACATGTTTTTTTCTTAGCCTTTAAAACACTCTTTTAAAAACAAATACCAGCCTCTTGACGGTCGTGTACACTAACCTGGAAAGTGCCTTCTAGACCAGAGTCTTCAATTACGGTCAGATATCACTAACTCTATGGTATAATGCTTAAAGCTACCAACAGAAGATGATTGTTCGGGGGCCGACAGCTCAGTGACTAGAACACCTGACCTGCTCTGAGGAGTTCGCGGGTTCAGATTCCACCCGGCTAATGACAGATTTTCCTCTATATTTATTCAATGTCTATCATCAACAGGTGGAGTTCATCAACGGTTCTAAAGACCGATATTCTATCGCCATTTTTTTTCTTTCTTGCTGAGGAGTAGTCAATACATGGTTAAAAGTGTTTACAGAAGAGTGTTCAGATAGTTCAAATGGGTGTATGTGTGTGGGGGGAGGGGGGTTGACATGTTTGAGTCAAATGGTTTCCTTTTTTATGTGCTTGAGTCTCTGATTTCCGGTGACTTTTGAAGAAATGTATGCTATTGTAGCGCTTATGGGCTCACCGCATACCTCCCCTCTCCTCCTTGGGTATACCATTACTTGTGTTACTTCTGAGTTTCTGGAGACTACGTAAAGCTCCTTGAGAATTTTCTACTTGTGGGTCTATATACATTCTCAAATAAATATAACATTCCATAATGACCCTTTAAATATCAAACAAATCTTGTTCAATTATTCAGTAGCAAAGAATCACAGGATAAGTCCTGTAGACATGGAACTCATGAAATGATGAACTGAATAAAATTTGGTTTTGCCATGAGTGGGATTCGAACCCACGTCTCCAGGAAACATGCCTGTTATGTTAGACCACTACACCATCAATGGCTAACCTTTTCTCAGCTTGTGTGACCTTATATACTTTCTGGATTTTATTTGATTCGCACTAGTGGCGCCATCTATCCAGGAAGTGGACAACTCTGTTGCCTCTTTAGAGATGGAATTAATATTTGTCACTCACGCTCAGGGGGTTAAATCAATAATTCAGTAGTAAAGAATCACAGGGTAAGTCATCATTTCATGAGTTCCATGTCTACAGGACTTATCCTGTGATTCTTTACTACTGAATTATTGATTTAACCCCCTGAGCGTGAGTGACAAATATTAATTCCATCTCTAAAGAGGCAACAGAGTTGTCCACTTCCTGGATAGATGGCGCCACTAGTGCGAATCAAATAAAAAAATCCAGGAAGCTTATAAGGTCACTAAGCTGAGAAACGGTTAGCCATTGATGGTGTAGTGGTCTAGCATAACAGGCATGTTTCCTGGAGACGTGGGTTCGAATCAAACTCATGACAAAACCAGATTTTTTTTTTCTTGTTCAATTATTTTAGTAGAAAAATGCTTATTTCCATGCGTACGAATGTAATATACTTAACTATAAATATTCATAGTACTTTAAAACTATTTTCAAATCATTCTGTTGTTTTTTCATATTTCTTTAATTGCCCAGTTCAAGTTTCCGTTTTTCTATACCGCACAATGATTTTTTCATGTTTAACTGATGGATGATTGTTGCTAGGAGCAATCCGGAAATAACAATTAATATTTTTAAAAAATGCTGCTGAATGTTTTTGTTTTTGATAGAAAGGTATAGATGTGACAAAAATAAGAAAGTAAGAATATTTTTGAATAAAAAATTAGAAAGGAAAAGGTGTGTGGTGAATGAATGTGATTGGAAAAGCGAATGAAGCGAAAAACCTGTTTAATTGAAATATTGGGAATAAATTTGATGATTTGTAAAGTTTATTGAAAAAAAGTTAATTAAAGGAATGAGAACAATGTTCATTTGTGTATGTTTGTGAAAAAAAATTGTTGAAGTTAAAACGTCTTTAAATTATTAGAAAAAGTTGTACTGATGGTTTACTTTGAAGGTTTATGATAATCTGTAATTATAAGAGTAGAAAAGGTGTGTGTGGTTAATATTTATGAGAAAGAGGAATGAGGTGAAACCCTCTTTGAAATATTGTGGAAAAAGGGATGGTTCGAGTAAAGAAATGTGCAAATCTTGCTCGTTTGAAAATTTTATCCTGCCTGCAAAACATCTGGAAAATACTAAAATGTCATAAAAATAACAATTTTACATTACCAAAATAACGTGAGTTTTCAAATATGTTTGAAGTGAAATGAATTCCACTTTTGCTTCATCTCACCGATTCAGTGAATATAATAATGCTATCGTATTTTAATTAATTTCAGATATTATTGTTAAGTGAAAATAAAAGTAATATATAGATTTTTAAATATATATAAAAATCAAATTAACTAACAGTTTATTATTACAACAAAATATGCAGGTCCACTAATCAGAATATCTGGCATGCTAATATTTTAATTGAAGAAAACGAAAAATTGTTTATAAATTTGCCACTAACTGAAAAGAATCTGTGCGTTCTTGATATGATGGGCGAACGAAATGTAAATGTAAGTGAAGTGTAAGATACTTAAAGACTACTGTCTGATATGCTGGTGAATGAAATGAAAAGGGGTCTAAGTTTAAAGAATACATAAAATTGTATGAATGGTTCCAAAAAGTTTCACGAATTCTGAGTGTATGCAATAAAAATATTCAGAATATGAATGTGTTGATGCTGAAGACAAAGAATTGAGTAAACAAATGAGAGAATAGTTTATATTAGATGTTTATGTTAAAGAAGTGAATGAAATGAACAACTGTAATCGAAAAATAGAGAAAATGTGGGTCTGATTCGTGTTATAAAGGCGAATAGAGTCAGGTGTATGATATTAAAAAAATGGAAACGAATGTGTTAATGGTTGGTGTTAAAAAAAGTAGATAAAATAAAAGAGTGATTTAAAAAATAGAGACAAGTATGTGTATGGTTGTTGGAAAAGTGAACGAAATTTAAAATCGTAAAGTGGTACAGAAAGATGCACTGGTTCTAATTCTTAACCAGGAGAATATAAGAGAAAAGTTGGGTTGTTAAAAGAATAGAGGAAAACATTCAGTTAAAAAATGAATGAAATAAATGGTGCGTAAATGGATCACTTCTGATAGACTGTGTTAAAAAGTGGGTGAAATGAAAAGTGTGTAAAACCAGAGAAACGAGAAAAAGATTTTTTTTTAAATTATACATGAGGTAGAAAGATTTACAGTTTGAATGAAAACAAAAATATAAATGTGCTTTTGTTAAAAATGTGAATAAAATGAATCAGTGCGTAATTGAAATTTTGAAGAGTAAATATATTGGTATTTCTCTGTGTGTATTATTCGTGAAAATTTGAATGCTAATGAGGCTTGTTCAATTGTGAATGAGATACAAAGATATGAAACTTAAAGAAATATACAGTATTTAGGGAAATGTGTGTCATTCTTTAATCGAAAAGGCGTTTTTTTAATAGAATGAAAATAGATGTATGCTATGGTACAAGGTGAATGAAATTGAAAGCTGTAAGATTTAAAGACAAATGTGCTGATGTTTTGCATGAAAAAAATTAATGAAAAACAAAGTTGTGCACTAGAGATAAATGTGATTATGAATCAAATGCGTTTAATTTAGAGAATAGAGTGAAAATAATTCCATTTGGAAAGCGAATGAAGTGAAAAAGTTAGTAATTGAGAGATTAAAGGCTAATTGCGAATGGTTTGTAAAAATGTCTGGAATATAAAAAATGTTTGTATTTAAAAGAATAAAAAAAAATCTGTTGACATTTCGTTCTAGAAAGGTGAATAAAGTTAAAAGTATGCAATTTAAGTATTAGAATAAAATATTATGGCAGTTCGGTTAGAAAGTTCCTGCTGAAATAAATATACATTACAGGAAAAAAAATTGCAACGCCTGGAAAAATGAATGCCATTTTATTGAAACGCGGGCAACTGTTAGCATACACTGAGATGTGCGATTGATTACATTATTAAAAAAAAATATGGAAAATTAGTATGATATTGAACCGCCCCATGAAGCAATGCATTCATGAACACTGCGGAGAAGTCTATCGTACAGCTCTATGATATCTTTCTGAGGGATAGAACGCCAAATGGCATGAAATCGTTGTTCCATTTCAGTGACAGTGGTTGGCGCACCTCTTGGATGTTGTTGAAGCTGTCGGCCCATCATGTCCCAAACATGTTCAATAGGTGAAAGGTCCGACGAGCGTGCTGGTCATGGTAGTATCTGAACTTTTTGCTCGCGTTGATACTGCAGACTAATGGAGGCTGTTATGGGGATGGCGTTATCTTGCTGGTAAAAGGTTCCGTGCTGCTGAACAAATGGGACAACAACTGGCTGCAAAATGTTGGTAACATATCGTTGGGCAGTTAGAAATCCCCTTATGATGACCAGTTCTGATTGAGATGTCCGACTAATGGCACCCCACACCAAGACTAAATGTGCTGGAGCTGTGTAACGATGTCTCACGCACTGGATGGCGTTCCTATGCCCTGGATGACAGCGAACACGTTGTGAACCGTCGTGCTGACCAAGACAACAACGATATTCGTCACTAAACACCACGATATTCTACTCTTGTTCCTTCCAGTTCTGCCTGAGGCGACGCCACTGAAGACGTGCTTGCATATGGGCAGATGAGAGTGGCAAAGGCAGTGTCGAACGAAAGCTCGCGATGAAAACTGTAAAAGTCTGTTGTTTACCATCCGCCTGGTAGGTATTCGATGTGTTATCTGTGCCAGTCCCTTTGCAGTTGCACTGTAGTCGCAAATCTGTCACGCAATGCCATGCGTCGCAAATGGCGGTCCTGTCGCTCTGTGGTCATACGTCATCTTTTTGATCCTTGTCAGCAAGTACTGGATCCTTCTTCAACCCACTAGTGCCATATGTCTACGATGGTGCTGCGATTGCTGCCAACAAGGTGGCCACATCTCTGTAGGACAAACTAGCTTCTCTAAGGCCGGTGATTCTTCCATGCTCAAAGTCTGTTAACTGTTGGAACGGCTGTCGACATCTGCGTAAGGGCATCTTTAGAAGTTTAGAACAATTTCCACAACGTTTTGTCATCCAGGGAACTTTGGTTGCCTTTATCTGTGTTTAACTTCTCCGAAACTGTGACTTTAGTTCGCGCCTGTCCAATCGTTTCGATCGTCCTGCAAATCTAATCATTTCCATGCATTTCCATATAGGGCGGGTGTGGCTCAGTCGGTAGCGTGCCAGGCTCGTAATCTGTAGTTCCCAGGTTCGAGTCCCAGCTGGGTCAGTGTTGAGATTTATCTCCGCAAAATTCCCCGCCCTGCCCACTGTCAGTAGGGGACACCGATGGGCTTGGTAAAGGCCGCCGTCCGTCGGATGTACGTTAAAGAACACGCTGGATGGCCTTGACGGGAGGCTACCATCTGTCTCCCAACAGCTGTTCCAGTGGGTCCCCTCCCCCAACCTTCTCTGAGCCTTCGGGGTCCATGTGACCTGGCCATTTAGTCCATGGTGTGCAAAAAAGTGCCGCTCAGAGGTAAAACAACTCAACTCAACTCAAAGCATTTTCATATAGTACCGCCTCACTAAATTTCATCACATTTCCATAACTTCTTGCAAGCGTTGCTTTTTTTATTTCCTGTAGTGTATATGTGATTTAAAGAATGGATACAAATGTGTTGATAATACTTGTTAAAATTTTGGATGACTTAAGAAGGTAAGAGATTAAAGAATATATAAAAATATGCTAATTCTTCATGGTTAAAAATTTAATGTTTAATTGTTTGTATGTATAAATACAGAAACAATTTGTTAATAGATGGTGAAAAAAATGAAATGAAAAGGTATATAACTGAAAGAATGCACTTAATGTACTAATGGTTCATATTTTAAAGATGAAGTGAAAAGGTGATTAATTAAGGGAATAGATTAGAATGATTCTTACGCTTAAAGAGATGAGAGAGAAAAATTTGCAATTAATAGAGGGAAATGTGGCGATTGCTTTTTGTCAAAAAGCGAATGTACTCAAAAGTTTTGTAATTAAAAGAATTGAGACAAATGCGAATATATTTTCACAGGTAAATTATTTAACTATTTTATTATAATGATATAATGACTATCTAATCATTTTATTATAATGATTATTTCATTATTTCATATATTTTATTGGAAGCTGAATATAGTGAAAAGATGTGTAATTTTAGGAACACAGACAAATGCACTGATTGTTTAGAAAGAAACTGGATAATGACCTTCAGTGTCTATCTTGAATAGGAGTTCCATTGCCTTAAGCTTATTTCTTGATACGCGTAGGTATCCATTTGCATGGCGCAAAAGGAATAGCGATCTGTCAGAGGCGCAGAACATTTTACAATCATCCACAGTGTGTTCTTGATGTTCCTGGAACCATGATGGTCACAGTAACAATGTTGTGGGTTAGGAGCGAATGTCGTTATGTGTGTCTATTCAGATATCCAAATGGATGGAGAGGGACGCATTATCCTGCTGGAAGTCTGTTTTGAGTGTCCATCGTTGAATTCGACGATGAGCGTTTGAACGGTGGCGGCCAACAGAAAACATTGGACGATTTCTTACTTCGTACACTCATATAATTATCTTGTGCAAATTTGCTATTTTAATATTCAGTGTTCCAGTTCCCATAAAACTTTATAACTGCTACTCTCGAAACCAACGAGTTTTGCCGTTTCTGAGAGAGAGATACCCATACGCCTGGCACCAAAAAAATACTTTTTAAAATTTGGATACATTGCACCGTTTATCCATTATTTGGGTCACTTTTTATTTCTCACAACTTCGTCAATTCTTCAGCTTAGGCTGATATGGTCATAATTCATTGATCAATGAATCTGGCTGCTTAGAGATGTTAAAAAGGTGAGGGAAATTAAAAAATTTTGTCAAAGAATAAAAATAAATGTGTTGATTTCTCGAATTGATAGGTGTGGAATTAAAACAACAACAAAAAATGTGTCCACACATAAAACTTAAATGATCTCAAACTTGTGCATTTAAAGAATAGAGATAAGTATGTAGAATTTGGTGTTGAGAATATAAATAAGCATCATTCAGTAGATTATGTATTTTACAGAACAGATATAAACCTGCTTAGGGTTCTTATAAAAACACGAAAGAATTCAGAAATAACACAAATGCTCTGAATACTCTTGCAAAAGAAAATGTGGTTGTAGTTCCAAAGAATGTAATATAAAGAATAGAGCAAAACGAGTTGATACTTCTTCCAAAAATATAAATGAACATATCTGTAATAAAAAAAATGGGAAATCCCGATGGTTCCTGTTGAAAAGGTGAATGAAATCAAAATCATGTGTATAACAGGAAGAAAGCAGAAATATGTATTGATCCCGATTTCTTAAAAAGGTGGACATATAGTGAAAAGGTCTGTAATTAAAACTTTGAGACAAATGTGCTGGTAAGTCTTAAAAAAATTATTAAAAGTCTTAAAAAGATGAAAAAAATGATTAATGTAAAAAGGTTTGCAATTAAAAGAATGGAAGCAAATGTTTCACATTTCGTTTCGAAGGGGTCAATGGAGAGAAAAAGTGTAGTTTAAGGATCACTGAAAAATGCGCTAGTGTTTGTGTTAAAAAGGTGTAAAACATGAAAAGATCTGTAATCTGAAGAATGGAGATGAGATTATGCTGATGGTACGTATCATCTTTATAAACACTTTATATTGATTTTTCTTTATGTATAGTAGACGTTTTGCAAAATTGAGTCGATTTTTCTCTTTCTTTTCGACATCAAATAACAAGGAATGCGCATAGAAGAAGATCGAAAGTGCCTACAATGGGCACTCGAGCATTAAAAAACTGGACCTTTAATGATTGGAAGAAGATCATCTGTCCGATGAATCTTGTTTCCTGTTGCACCATCTGGACGGCCGGGTACGTGTGCGTCGTTTACCTGGGAAGTGCTGGTTACCAGGAGGTACCATAGAACGAAAAGAAGCCGATGGAAGAAGTGTAATGTTTTGGGCCTGATGCAGTCATTCGTGTGTAGGAAACTATGACGTCTACCACCTACCAAAACATCATTGCGAACCAGGTACATCCTTTCATGGCTATGGTAAACCCCTTTAGTAGTGCCTTCTTTCAGCAGAATAATGCACCATGCCACACTGCCCAGATTGTTGGAGAATGGTTCGCGGAACATGAGGAAGACTTCTAGGTATTGCCCAGGCCTCCATATTCCCTAGACATCAATCCAATCGAGCATCTGTGGTTTGTGTTGGAACAGCATATCCGATTTGCTGCGGCTCAACCACGTAACTTACAAGGGTTAGAGGATCTGCTGGTAACATGTTGGTACCAGATACCACATGACCCTTTAGAAATATTGTAGCGTTCATGCCTCGCTGGGTAATAGCTGTTTAGGCAGCACGTGGAGGACCAATATCATATTAGACAGGTGGTCATAGTGTTTTGGCTCTTCGGTGTGATTTTAAGTTACACATAAAACACAATTAAAACTACCGAGCATCCAGAGTGTTTCTATTTTACAATACCCTTCCAACTTCCTCTCCGGAGTCAATCACCGAGACATCCAGAATATTCTTCAGCGTGAAGAGTGTCTGGCTCTCCTGGTAGCAGAATCACATCTGATATGATGTGGTCCTTTTCATGTGTATATGACTGATTTTTGAATGACTAATATTTGAATGACTATCTATTACAATACCCTTCAAAATTTGTTGATTTTAATTCAAAATTTCAGGTGAATCTAAGAGGTTGCTTAAAATTCCACCCTTTCATGGAAGACGGAAAATTTAAAATTGAACTACGTGTTTTATGCAGCAGTAAGAATTCAAAAATGTAAAGTCGGTTAATGCTTTAAAGCTTTGATTTTGACAAAGAAAATTTATTGTAACTATTTTCGAAACATTCGAATTTAATCATTTAGCTTCCGTTCCTGTGTGACAGTCAAATCTAATTTTAGTTCTTTGCAGAAAATGAAAACCTGCTTAAGAAGTGCTAAGGGAAAAGAAAATTGTACTCTTTATTGGCGGTGAATGATTTATTTGAAGAAATTTAATCATCTATAAATTCGCTGAAAGAAAAATTGTAAAGGTTCTTAAATTTTCCTAAATATAATAAAATACTTTGTTTCTGATACATTTTAACCCAGTGGAATCTATTAGATGAAACTAGATGAATGTAAATCTTCAGTTGAAGTGAAACGTTTATCATCTGTATAATGGGACTAAATAGCTAGGTCACCAAACCCGAGAAAACTTAAGGTACTCGCTGGGTAGATGTTAAAAACCCATCGGAGTCAATCACCGAGACATTCAGAATATTCTTCAGCGTGCAGAGTGTCTGGTTCTCCTGGTAGCAGAATCATATCTGATATGATGTGGTCTGGCCCTTTCATGTGTGTATGACTGATTTTAATGGATTGGTCCAAAAAGCAATTTTGAATTTTTTTTGTCTGTTGTATGTATGTTTAATATTTGTAATCTGTATAACTTTTGTTTCTATTGGATTTAATTTATGTCACTGAAATTATGCTCTTATCTTGCCAAAGAAAAAGAGAGGTCAGGTGGAAAAATTTTAACTGTCCCTAAACATCAAGATTCATAGTCCTTCCCTACATCAGATAAGATGCAAACCCGTGAAACAAATGAATCTAGAATGCTATCGTGGACCGACCACTCTTCAAGCACAATAAGATGAACCTTCGTTTTCAAATAGGATAGATTGCAGTTACGATACGAGTAAAACAGAGTATAAGTGAGATTCTTTTCATAATTTTTGTCTCCATTTCCGCTTTATTTTTTCTAATTTCCATTACTCACCGTAACCCTTCGAAGAGACTGAATGAAAGAATATCATTGTCTTTGTTTCCTATTCAAACAGGAGATGGTGCCAAGAAATACGAAGACAGAGGTAAGTATAGTTATGTTCATCATTTAAGCATTAAGGTTAAATAATTGACTTGGATGAGACTCTCATTATGACATTTGTGTAAAAGGAAAACACATGCATGTTAAAATCGACTAAAAATTAGTTCCTCTGCTCCCCCACCCCTTCAGAATTTTAGTAAGGGAAACCGAGGCAAAAATGATTGCACTTATTTATATTTTATGCATTTATCAAGAAATATTTTAAAGACCTGTAAAACGGAGAGAGAAATTTTATACTGCATTAGAAATTGAGTCTCTTGAATCCAAGGGATCAGAGAAGGTTGGAGGAAGGAGACCCACTGAACAGCTGTTAGAGACAGATGAAATCATGGCCATCCAAATTTTCAGTTAACTTGCATAAGGTATGGCTCTCCTTCATACAGAGCCTGGCGAATAAGAGACGGAGACAACCTCATCCCCACCTGTAAAATGATGAGCTTGTTATTGTCAATGGAATGATGAGTGATGGTATTAAAGACCAAGTTTGGTGGTATTCTTGAAATGACAAATTCCGTGCTAGAATATGGGTGAAAAATATGGGTTAGGAAAGACCAGTTCATTGTACTAATGAAATGATGTGTTTAATCATAGTGGAAAACGTTGAGACTAATGATATTAGGAGGAACGAAGGGCTTAGTGCCAGTGGTGAAATATATGTGGTTCTTGGGAAATAATATGTATTGTTAAATATATTGAATGATAAATATAAAAATAGTCATGCAACTATGAGTTTATTGGAATTTGTGGATTATCAGTTGTCCGACAAATAATTTGTCCGACAGAAATTTGCTTAGCTGAATTTTGTTCCATCAACATTTTATCGAACGTTTGAGAATTGAGAAATATTGAGAGTCCTCTAAGGATGAAATTTTAAAGAAATTTAATGATGAGTTTAGTGGTATTGATGGGATGATCAGTTTAATGATAGTGATGGAATGATGAGTTTAGCAATACTGATATAATAATGAAATTAAGGAAACGGTTAAATGAGAAGAAAATAGATATTTTGTAATGAAGAACTGAGTTGTGGAGATGCAGTTATGATATAATTCTTACTGGAAGAATGGTGAGTCTTAGTAGTAGTAAGGGAAGACTAATATGTGAGAAATGGCTGAATAAAAAACTTAGTAGTTATTGGAAGATGAACAATTTAGTGGTATTGATCGAATGAGGTAATACCTTTTATGTTAGTAGAATGATGAGTGTAGGGGTACTGCTGGAATGAACATTTCTGCAATGTTGAATGAGGAGCTTAGCCTCTATTCTGAAATGAAAGGGTTGTACAGAAGGAATGTAATGTCATTGGTACTGGTAGAGGGATGCATCGGTTTAGTGATACTGATGAAAAGACGAAATTAACCACGGTAAAATGAAACATTTCAGTCCTATTGTAAAGGAGAACTGAGTTGTATAGATGGAAAGATGGTATAATTGTTACTGATAAAATGAGAAGTTTACTGGGAGTGATGGAATAAATGTCTAATTGTTGATGTTACTGGTAGAACGATTAATTTTACTGATGGAATGCTGAGTTTTGTGGTGCTGATGGAATGATTAATTTGGTAATCGTAATGGATTGGGCAATATTTGAATGACTATCTTTCTGATCACTGTGAAAGAGTTAGCTGTACAAAAGTAAGGATAATGCATTTTATACTACATATACAGATGGAATAACTGGCAAAATCATGAGCTTAGTGGTAGTGATGGAATATGGGAACAAGGGTTACTATTGGAATGATCAGTTTAGTTTTACTAATAGTATGATAAGTTTAGTGGTACTGATGAAATGACAAGTTTATTGATAATGATGGAATGATGAATTTGTGGGCAACGCATTAATGGTGAGCTTGCCTCCCATTGTAAAATAAAATACGAAGTTGCATAGAAGGAACAAAAATATAGTTTGGTACTGATGGAATGATGAGTTTAGTAGTATGGATTTAATGATGAAATTGGGGAAACAGTTGAATGAGGAAGTTAACGACCTTTTTTAATAACAACTGAGTCGTACATACGGAATTATTGTTTAATTGTTATGGCGGAATTATAAGTTTTAGAAGAAGTGATGGGAAGACTAATATGTGGGCAATGGCTGAATAAAATAATCAGCATTGTAATATAAATAAATTTAGTGGGACTGGTGTAATGAGGTAATATTTGCTACTGGTGTAACGATGAGTGTAGTGGTAATGTTGGAATGAGATTTTGTGCAATGGTTGAATCAGGAGCTTAGCCCACACTCTGAAATAAAACACTGAGTTGTATAGAATAAATAAAAATGATGTTTGGTACAGTCACTTCAAAAAAATATCCGAACACTATGGTTGATTACAGAATTCAGAAAAAATATCTGGCAACGATTTTTTTGAAATTAGTGATCTGGCAACCTTCGTATACTGAACATAAAGGTTGCCAAATCACTAATTTCTAAAAAAATCCTTGATAGATTTTTTTCTAAATTCTGTAATCAACCATAGTGTTCGGATATTTTTTTGAGCGACTGTACTTATAGAATAATAAGTTTAGTACTACTGATTTAATGACGAAATTGTGGCAACGGTTGAATGAGGAGGTTGACGTCTTTTTTTAATAAAAAAAGGGGGGTGGGCAAGATGGAATTGTGGTATAATTGTTATGGTGGAATTAGGAGTTTTGATAGTAGTGATGTTATGACTAATATGTTGGCAATGACTGAAATAAAGGTTTAGGAGTTATTAGAAGATGAACAATTTTGTGGTTCTAATAGAATGAGTGATATTTGTTACTGGTGGAACGATGAGTGTGGTGGTAATGCGGGAATTAATTTTTGTGCAATGGTTGAAGGAGAAACTTTGTCGTCATTCTGAAATAAAACACTGAATTATATAGAAGGAATGAAAATGCAGTTTGGTACTGATGGAATAATGAGTTTAGTTCTATTACTGTAATGTTGAAATTGTGGTAACGGTTAAATGACGAGGTTAACGTCCTTTTGCAATGAACAAGTGAGTTCAGCAGATGGAATGGTATAATTGTTATGGTGAAGTGATGAGTTTTGATAGCAGTGATGTTATGACTAATATGTTGGGAATGGCTGAAATAAACGTTTAGAAGTTATTAAAAGATTAACAATTTTGTGGTCCTGATAGAATGAGGTGATATTTGCTACTGGTGTAACGATGAGTTTAGTGGTAATGCGGGAATTAATTTTTGTGCAATGGTTGAAAGAAGAACTTTGTCGTCACTCTGAAATAAAACACTGAATTATATAGAAGGAATAAAAATGAAGTTTGGTACTGATGGAATGATGAGTTTAGTAGTAGTTATTTAATAACGAAAATGTAGCACTGGTTGAATGAAGAGGTTAACGTCCTTTTGTAAAACACAAGTAAGTTAAGCATATGGAATTATGATGTAATTGTTATGGTGGAATGATGAGATTTAGTAGTAGTGATGGTATGACTAATATATTGACAATGGCTGAATAAAAAGTTTAAGAGTTATTAGAAGATTAGCAATTTAGTGGTCCTGAAGGAATGAATGGATATTTCTTAGTGGTGGAATGATGAGTGGAGTGGAAATGATGGAATGAAGTATTGTCTAATGGTTGAATGAGAAGCTCAGTCCACATTCTGAAATAAAACATTTAGTTGTATAGAAGGAGTAAAAATGTAGTTTGATTCTGATGGCATAACGAGTTTAGTTGTACTAATGTAATGTGGAAATTGTGGCAACTGTTGAATGAGGAAGTTAATCTCGTTTTTTAATGAGAAACTGAGTTGTGCAGATGGGATTATTGTATAATGATATAGTGGATTGATGAGTTTCAGTAGTAGCGATGGTATGAGTAATATGTGGGCAATGGCTAAATGAAACATTCAGTATTGGAAGATGAACAATTTAGTGGGACTAGTGTAATGAGGCGATATTTGTAAGTAGTGGAACGATCTGTGTAGTGGAAATACAAGAATGATTTTTTTGTGCAATGGTTGAAAGAGGAGCCTAGTCATCACTCTGAAATAGAACAGTAGAAGGAATAAAAATGAAGTTTGGTACTGAAGAATAATGAATTTAGCAGTATTGATTTAATGACGAAATTGTGACAACGGTTGAATGAGGAGGATGACGTCTTTTTTAATGAACAAATGAGATGCTCTGATGGAATTATGGTGTAATTGTTATGGTAGAATGATGAACTTTAGTAGTAGTGATGGTATGACTAATATATTGCCAATGGCTGAATAAAAAGTTTAAAAGTTATTAGAAGATTAACGATTTAGTGGTTCTTATACAATGATGTGATATTTGTTAATAGTGGAATGATGAGTGTAGTGGTAATGCTGAATGAATATTTGTCTAATTGTTGAATGAGGAGCTTATCCCACACTCTGAAATAAAACACTGAGTTGTGTAGAAGGAAAAAAATGTAGTTATGTTCTGATGGAATGATGAGTTTAGTTGTACTAATGTAATGTGGATGTTGTGCCAACGGTTGAATGAGGAGTTTAATGTCGTTTTCTAATAAACAACTGAGTTGTGCAGATGGAATTATGGTATAATTGTTATGGTGGATTGAGGAGTTTTATTAACAGTGGTATATGATTAATATGTGGGCAATTGCTGCATAAAAAGTTTAGGAGTTATTGGAAGATGAACAGTTTAGTTGGACTGCTGAAATGAGAACTATTTGTTACTGCTGGAACGATAAGTAATGAGATGATGAGGTAATGATGGAATGAATTTTTGTGCAATGGTTGAATAAAGAGCTTTCTCATCACTCTGAATAATACAATGTGTTATGTAGAAGGAATAAAAATGAAGTTTGGTACCGATGGAATAATGAGTTTAGTTGTACTAATGTAATGTGGAAGGTGTGACAACGATTGAATGAAGTTAAGGTCCTTTTGTAATGAACAAATGAGTTGTGCTGATGCAATTATGGTATAATTGTTATGGTGGAATGATAAGATTTAGTAGTAGTGATGGTATAATTAATAATATTACAATGGCTGAAATAAACGTTTAAGAGTTTTTAGAAGAATAACAATTTTGTGGTCCTGATAGAATGAGGTGATATTTGTTACTTCTGGAACGATGAGTGGTAATGATGGAACGAATCTTTGTGCAATGGTTGAATCAGGAGCTTAGCCCACACCCTGAAATAAAACACTGAGATGTATAGAAGAAATGGTTGCAGGAGCATTCTGCGGACTTTGAAGTAATGAATTGGTCACGTAGAAGTTCAGGTTTAAATTCCATCGAAAATCATTGGGATACTGTCGAGCAGAGTGTTCTGGCCCGTGTCCCATCAGCGATGACCTTGAGAGAATATATTGGCAACGACTGAATAAAAAGTTTAGGAGTTATTAGAAGATTAACAATTTAGTGGTTCTCATGCAGTGATGTGATATTGGTTAGTAGTGGAATGATCAGTGTAGTGGTAATCCTAAATGAATTTTTGTCTAATTGTTAAATGAGAAACTTAGCCAATAAAAATGAAGTTTAGTACTGATGAAATAATGAGTTTAGTAGTTCTGATTTAATGATGAAATTGTGACAACGGTTGAATGAGGAGGTTGATGTTACATTATATTTGTTCATACTAATGTAATGAACAAATAAGTTGTGCAGATGGAATTATGATATAATAGTTATGGTGGAATGATGAGTTTTAACAGTTGTAATGGTATGACTAATATGTGGACATTCAACAGTTGCCACAATTTCACATCTAAACATTTAGTATTAGAAGATGAACGAAACATTTAGTATTGGAAAACGAACAATTTAGTCGTACTGGTGTAATGAGGTGATATTTGTTACTGCTGGAACGGTGAGTGTAGTGGTAATGCTGGAATGAATGTTTGTGCAATGGTTGAATGAAGAGCTTAGCCTTCACTCTGAAATTAAACATTGAGTTGTATAGAAGAAATAAAAAATGAAGTTTGGTTCTGATAGAATAATGAGTTCAGTTGTACTAATGTAATGTCGAAATTGTGGCAACGGTTGGATGCGGAGGTTAAGGTCCTTTTGTAATGAACAACTGAGATGAGTAGATGAAATTATGGTATAATTGTTAAGGTGGAATTATGAGTTTTTGTAGCAGCGATGATATGGCTACACTGAAGTGCCATTGAATTAGGGATAGCAACCTAGTAATGTGTTGGACCCCCTCTGGCTCTGATAACGGCCGCCACACGATGAGGCAAGGACTCCACAAGCATGGATGGCGAACCATACATCCTCCAGAGCTGTCCACAATTCTCTCAAGGTCGTCGCTGATGGAACATGGGCCCGAACACTCTGCCAAAGTCGCCCGTTGCCAAAGATTTTCGGTGGGATTTAAATCTGGGCTTTTCATGACCAATTCATTATTTCAAAGTCAACAGAATGTTCCTGCAACCATGTAGTAGCCTACCTGGACCTGTGAGATGAACAGTTGTCTTGCTGGTAGACACCATCTCCATAGGGTGGCATGATGGTTATAAATGGGTGTAAATGGTCAGCCATGAGTTCTACGTACCGCGAGCATTGAGAGTCGTAGATACACGTATTAAAGGTCCCATAGATATATAACTGAAGATCCCACAGGCCATCACTGACATCACCAGCTTGTACTGTTTCGACCTGACATGCAGGATCCATTGCCTCAGTCTCCCATCGACGTGATGAAGTTTAAATCAGGATTCATCACTCCAGGCTATCCGTTGCCAATTTTCGATGGTCCAGTGTCGATTGTTCTTTAGCCCAGGCAAGCTGTTGAGCATGGTGTCATGCTATTAGAAGTGGGACTCTCGTAGATCGGCGGCTCCCGAAGCCGAGACAATGAAGTGACTGACATCCCGGCTGGAACCTGTGTTCAGATGGGAGGTGATTTCAGATAATGTCAAGCCCCTATCAGTTCATACGATGCGGGTCAGACGACGAAGCCCATGATCTTTCAAGGCTGGTTGTCCTTTGCAATTTGTCCGAGTACTTGTTTTCTTTGCAGGAATTTTCATTTCCCGGAACACTCTTGAAACTGTTGTACGAGAAAATCCAAGTTCCTTGACAATTTCGGAGATCGAGTGTCCCATCTGTCGGGCACCTACGATCTGCCCTCTGTCAAATGCATCTAAATCCCGCGGCTTTCCCATTATGCTTCTCACGACGAATGATTGGGGAAACCAAAGCTGATACCTATACAGGGTGTCTCAAAAATATAGGTACAAACTTTTAGGGAAGGTAGATAACATCTAAAGGAATGAGAATTGCATAGGAACCCATAACCGGAAACGTCACCGTAAGTCAATAGGCGGCGCTGTTCATCAGTGCGCTAGAGGGGAAATTTCGGATTTTCTCATTCCAGCCGTAGTCGGCTGACGAAGAGCATGCAAAGGTATTCGAACAGGGAACTGGCAGACATGCACTTAGTGTATGGAATAGCTGAGCGCAACGGACAGAGCTCAACGGCTGAGCTCAACGAATGTATCAAGAACCCTTCCCACACAGACATGTACCGGGCCACCGTTTGTTTGCGCGTGCACATCAAAATTTGTGCGATTATGGGTCATTAAGAACTGTAACATTATGAAATGTATCATCTAGTACTCCATTTGTAATAATTATGTCCAATAAATGTTTACCCATTAATCACTGTCTTGTGTCCTTTCGGATCTTGTACCTCTGCTACCACTTTCCCATGACGTTTCCGGTTATGGGTTCCTATGCAATTCTCATTCCTTTAGATGTTATCTACCTCCCGTAAAAGTTTGTACCTATATTTTTGAGACACCTTGTATATGACCAGAGTTTCATCCACGCATGCGCGCAAATTCAGGACTTGCCATTAGCGGCCTACTTTTATTTCCTATTAATAGGAACTATATTCAATCTTCTTATCAACAGTGAGAGACCTCAGACCTCTATTAATAGTAAAGGAGGGGGGGGGGGGCATAGGCCAGGTCGAAACTGGGTACTGAATTTGAATAACGTTTGCTATCTCTAATTCAATGGCAGTTCAGTGTAATATGTGGGCAATGGTTGGTACTGATGGGATGAGTATATAATGGTTACCGTTTGAATGATTAGTTTACTTTTACTGATGGAATTATCAGTTTACTGCTACTGATTGAATGATGAATTTGCCGATAATTGTTGAATGCGAAGTTCAGCGAATATTCTGATGTGAAAGGATTACTTGTGAAAGGATTATTCTGTACGAGAATGTAAGGACATTCTTATACAGAATGTAAAAAGATTACTTGGTACTGGTAGAGAGATTAATTTAGTACTATTGATGTAATAGGTAAATTTTATAACTGCTAAATGCGAAGGTTAAAGGATCCTTTTGTAATGAATAAGTGAGTTGCACAGATGGAAAGGTGATATAATTTTTATTTGTGAAATGACGACGAAATTGGGACAACGGAATGAGAGTTTAGTGTTTGTTATTTAATGGTGGTAAAATGGTTACTAGAGCAATGATTAGTTTAGTTGTACTGATGTTATGAATAGTTAAGTGGTACTGATGGAATGATATATTTGGGGGAATAGTTGAATGAGAACTTTGAGGCCATTATGAAATGACAGACGTTGTTGTACAGAAGGAATGTTGATGCAATTGGTATTGGTAGAATGATGAATATTGTAGTTTTGATGTAATGAGGAATTTGTGGCAACGGTTGAATGAGGCGGTCGCGGTCTTTGTTTAATGAAGAAATTGAGTTGTGCAGATGATATAAGTGCTATTAGTAATGATATGACTAATATGTAGGCAATGGCCGAATAAAAAGTTTAGGAGTCATCACCTAGGTGAAGACGTTAACGGGCTGATGGAATGACGTGCTAGTCGTCATTACTGGAATGATTAGGTTTGCAGTAGTGAAGAGGTGAGGATATAATATTTACTGCTGGAATAATTAGTTTTGAAGTAATGACGAAGTGAGGTTATAATACCGTGTTTCCCCGAATATTTAGAACGGGTCTTATATTAATTTTTGCTCCAAAAGACGCATTAGGGCTTATTTTCAGAGGATGTCTTATTTTTTAATGTACAACAATCTACATTTATTCATGTACAAAAATTACAATTATTACAAATATTATTATATATTATTTAATTATATATTAATATTATTATTTTATAATTTAATACGTCCGTCGTGTGTTGCCACGGACGTACTAAATGCGTCCGTCTGGCTGACGATCTTAACTGGGGCTTATTTTTGGGGTGGGGCTTATATTACGAGCATCCTGAAAAATCATGCTAGGGCTTATTTTCCGGTTAGGTCTTATTTTCGAGGAAATACGGTATTTACTGATGGAATGACTAGTACGTCATTCCATCAGAAACTATTACTAGTACTGATGAAATGATCAGGCTCGTGGTACCAATGTGAATGTTGAGTTAGTGGTAGTGATGAAATGATGAGTTTAGTGATAATGATGAATTTGTTGGCAAATGTTGAATGATGAGTTTAGTGATAATGATGAATTTGTTGGCAAAGATTGAATGAGGAGTTTAGCATTCATTGTAAAATAAAATACTTTGTTTGTACCGAAGGAATGGAGATGTGATTGGTACTGCTAAAGAATGACTGTAGTGATACTGATGTAATGGCGAAATTGAGGCATTGGTTAAATGCGGAGGTTAAGGGTGGTTTTGTAATGAATAACTGAGTTCTACAGATGTAATGGATGGTATAATTATTAGAGATGAAATGATGAGTTTTAGTAATAGTGATGATATGACTAATATGTGGCAATGACTGAATTAAAAATTAGGAGTTATTGGAAGATGAAAACTTTAGTGAAACTGATGGAATGACGTAATAATGGTTACTAGTGCAAGGATGATTGTAGTGACTATGGCAAAACAGTTTGTTAAATCTTTGAATGATTAGGTTAGTGGAATGTTTTATGAAAGACTTAGTTTTATGGAAGGAATGACGATGGAATTGGTACTGGTAGTGTGCTGAGTTCAGTGGTATTAGTGTAATGACGACATTGTGGTAACTGTGATATAAGAAGGTTAATTGTCATTTTTAATGACAAATTATTTGTACAGATGGAATGAGTGTAATTAGTTACTGGTGGAATGATTAGTTTAGTTTTACTGATGGAACGATGAGTTTAGTGGTAATGATGGAATGATGAATTTGTTGGGAAGAGTTGCCTGAGATATTTAGCAGCCGTTGTGAAATGAAAGATTTAGTTGTACAGAAGGAATGACGATATGATTGATAATGATACAGTTGACTTTAGTGATACTGATGTAATGAGGAAACAGTGGCAATGGTTAAATGCAGCTGTTAAGGGTTATTTCGTAATGAAAATTTCAGTTGTAGAGATGGAATCATGGTATAATAGTTAGTGGTAAAATAATGAGTTTAGGGGTAGTGATAGAATGAGAGTGTAACATTTACTAGTAGAATTATTAGTTTAGTTTTACTGCTGGAATGATACATTTGAGAGGAAGAGTTGAATGAGGAACTTTGTAGCCATTATGAAAGACACAGTGGCACAGAAGGAATGACGATGTAATTGTTTACGAAATGCAAAATGATTACGAAATTGTGAAAACGGGATGAGAGTTTAATGGTTGTTATGGAATGATGGTACGATGGTTTATTGGTGCAATGATTAGTTTAGTTGTACTGATGGGACTATAAGTTTTGTGGTACTGATGGAATGATACATTTTTGCGAGTAGTTGAATGAAGACCTTTGCGGCCATTATGAGATAGAAGACCTAGTTGTACAGAAGGATTGGGGATGTAATTGCTACTGGTAGAGTGATGATTATAGTAGTACTGATGTAATGACGAATTTTTGGTAACGGTTCAATGAGGAAATCAAGGTCCTTTTATAATGAATAGCCGAGTTACGCAGATGGTACGAAAGTACTACTGGTGGAATTATGAATTTCATAAGTAGTGATGATATATCTAATATGTAGACAATGGATGGAAAAAAAAAATTTTGGAGTCATTGGAAATTGAAGAATTTAATGGTAGAAAATAAAATGATGGTATAATTGTTACTGGTAAAATAATGAGTTTAGTGGTAGTGATTGAGTGAGGGCTTAATTATTACTGGTGGAACATTTAGTTTAGCATTTCTGATGTAACGATTAGTTTAGTGTTACTGATGGATGATCAAGTTCTTCGTCCTGATCGAATGATTTTTAGCGATAGTGATGGAATGGTGAATTTGTCAGCAATTGTTGAATGAGGGGTTTAGCAGTCATTGTGAAATGAAAGACTTAGTTATACAGAAGAAATGAAGATGTGATTGGTACTGCTATAGAATGATTGATCTGTAAATGGGAGCTAGGTAGTCACTGGAAGGAGAGCTATGCACCAATCCCCTGTGATGATGCATAGAACTGGCCAGGCCTAGCACCTGATGTCGGACCCCGCCTTCTCGTGGTACAGACCGTTAGTAACTTTCAAAAGAGATACTCTCTTGTGGAAGTGAACGGAAGGGGAGGGCTGCCAGATTAGTGTGGCCTACTGATCTGGACAACTATGGCTACTTTTCTTTTTTTTTTCTACCCTGCTGAGGAGTGGTCAACCACACAGGGTCCTGGTGCTGACCATATATACTAACCTGAACGGAATTATGGCTCTGAGCTTGATTATGGATCCTGATTTTGCTGCACTGGTGGGCTTCTGTGGAGGGAGAATCTTCCGCTGTGTTTTCTGTTTGTTTTGACAGCCCCAAGTGAATAGATTCACAGGATATGTTTATCAGCTGGTGGATAATCCTGAGCAGAGGTCATCGCAGGCACTTGAACTCTGCTTCTATTGGCATCGTCAAATTCTACATTGGAGGAAGTCTTCCAGTGTAGATGGCTTCTGCCTTTAGTGGTGGGGGAACGGGTCTTTGCCCCATGTCTGCGATTAGGGGGCTGTTGGATATTGTCGGCATTTCCTCTCTCAATAAACATAGTTTCTTTAAACATCTCCCTAACCATTTTCTCTCCATAGGTAGTTGGAAAGTGAGGACTCTGCACAGAGTTTTTTCTCTTGATGTCCTCATACAAGAATTCCACCATTATAATTTAGATATTCTCGGCTTGCAAGAGACCAGATGGACAGATAAAGGTCAGATTCTTAAAAATAATCTTAAATTTCTCTTTTCAGGGAGGGACGACAATAAGCATCACCAAGGCGTGAGTCTGCTTCTCACCAGACACGCTAGTGATGCTCTTCTAGGATACGAATGCATTAATGAAAGGTTTCTTACAGCAAAATTTCATACAAGCATTAAAGAGTTGAATATTATCTGCTGTTATGCCCCCACTGAGGATTCTGATGAGGATGAGAAGGATAGGTTTTACGGACAACTTCAGGATATTTTGAATTCTGTCAAGAAAGGAGATATTACCCTTGTTCTTGGTGACTTCAATGCCAAAGTTGGTACCAACTCTGACCTTTGGGGAGGAGTAATAGGCCCTTTTGGTATTGGAAGCTGCAATGGCAATGTCTCCTACAGGTAAGTAAACTCAATGGATTCAGAATAACTAACACTTACTACAAACACCACGACATACATAAGTACACATGGGTTTCACCCGATGGGCTGCTTAAGAATATGATTGATTGTATATTAATTAACAGCAAATGGGCTAGTTCTGTTAGGAATACCAGGGCATATAGGGGAGCTGAAATTGGATCTGACCATTAACTTGTTAAAAGTGTCTTGCAACACAACGGGGGCGGGGGTGGCTCAGTCGGTAGAGTGCAAAGCTCGTAATCTGTAGTTCCCAGGTTCGCGTCCCAGCTGGGTCAGCGTTGAGATTTATCTCCGCAAAATTCCCCGCCCTGCCCACGGTTAGTAGGGTACACCGATGGGCTTGGAAAGGCCGCCGTCCGTCGGATGGGACGTTAAGCCGTGGCCCCGTGTGTGGGAGAGCCATACCCTGTGCATTTAAAAGAACACGCTGGATGGCCTTCACAGGAGGCTATCATCTGTCTCCCAACAGCTGTTCCAATGGGTCCCCTCCCCCAACCTTCTCTGAGGCTTCGGGGTCCATGTGACCTGGCCATTTAGCCCATGGTGTGCAAAAAAGTGCCGCTCAGAGGTAAAACAACCCAACCCAACCCAACGCAACTTAAACTTAAAAAGTGTTGTGCTAGGGTTAAAAAACTTACTTTTAATACTGAAGCTCTTAAAGACCCAGTTATAGCTAAAGCTTACCATGATAGGTTACAGTCATTACGACAGTCATGGTATGCTTACTACTGAAGTTGAGGAGGAATGGGATCATTTCAAACAGGCTTTTTTGGACACTAACAGTACACTTTTAGGAAAAAAGGAGCAGAAGAGCCAGAATTATCTCAGTGATAATGCACTTGAGCTTATTTCGGAAAGAAAGAACTGCAAGAATGTCCTTAATCAATACCCTACTAGTCCTAATAGAAAGCATTACAGAGAACTTAATAAACGTGTAAAAGATCAGTTAGCTGCTGATAAGAATCTTTGGCGTGATGGCTTGGCTGACAAAGCCGAGGACGCAGTTAGACAGCACAACAGCAGAGAGCTGTACCAGATAGTTAATGTTTTGTATGGTAGAAAACAGACAGGTATACAGAGATTGAAGGATAAACAAGGTAAGGTTATAGAAGGTGAGGATTCTGTCATGGCTAGGTGGGCTGAGATTTTCAGTGATATTCTAAACAATGTAGTTAGTTCTATTCCCATTGTTTGCAATGATTGGTGGCTTTAATGTTGGCCCTATAACACAATCTGAAGTTATTTTGTCTGTTTCTAAACTTAAACTACATAAATCCCCATGGGTAGATGAAATTACTACAGAAATGCTTAGAGCTGGGAATGTTTCGGTTACCACTTGGATGACTGAAGTTCTGAATATCTTTTATGATAAAGGCATGGTTCCTAAGAATTTTACCAGAGCTATTGTTATCCCTGTTTTCAAAAAAGGTGATCGCAGTTCTTGTGATAACTATAAGGGTATCAGCCTACTCTCTGTTCTAGGTAAGGTTATTTCCATGATTGTGCGTAATAGAATTAAGAATCTGGTTGACAGTCAATTGGGGGCGGGGGTGGCTCAGTCGGTAGCGCGCCAGGCTCGTAATCTGTAGTTCCCAGGTTCGAGTCCCAGCTGGTCAGCGTTGAGATTTATCTCCGCAAAATTCCCCGCCCTCCCCACGGTCAGTAGGGGACACCGATGGGCTTGGAAAGGCCGCCGTCCGTCGGATGGGACGTTAAGCCGTGGCCCCGTGTGCGGGAGAGTCATACCCTGTGCACGTTAAAGAACACGCTGGATGGCCTTGACGAGAGGCTACCATCTGTCTCCCAACAGCTGTTCCAGTGGGTCCCCTCCCCCAACCTTCTCTGAGCCTTCGGGGTCCATGTGACCTGGCCATTTAGCCCATGGTGTGCAAAAAAGTGCCGCTCAGAGGTAAAACAACCCAACCCAACCCAACAGTCAATTGCGTGATGAGCAATGTGGATTCAGAAGTGGTAGGGGATCTGTGGATCAGATATTTTCACTTAGGCAGATTCTTGAGAAATGTTTAGAGTTTCAGAAAATATGGTTGCTAACTGTTTTAATTTAAAAAAGTTATTCCTGTTTTCAAAAACAGGAATATCGTCATAATTTGTCGCTGATTGCGTTGTTGATCGTCATAATTTGTTGCTGATTGCGAGATCATATGGTATGCCTGACAAGTTAGCATAATGAAAGCTCTCTATAATAACACTGAGTCGTGTGTGAGAGTTGGTAAGGCTTGTAGCAATTGGTTTAGCATTACTTCTGGTGTTCGACAAGGGTGCATTTTGTCTCTTTTTCTCTTTAGCTTGGTTATTGATTATGTTATGCGAAATTCACTTCAAGGGAAAGATTTTGGCCTTAAATGGACTGGAGATATGAAAATTTCTGATTTAGATTATGCTGATGATTTAGCCCTTTTGGCAAATGATGTTGATGAGATGAACTCTTTCATTCCAGCTGTTGATGAGATTGGTAGTAGAGTAGGTTTGGTTATAAACAGAGAGAAAACTAAAGTGATGAAAATTGGTCAAGCAGGTTGTGATTCAGTTAATCTGAATGGTTGCAGTCTTGAACAGGTGTCACAGTTTAATTATCTTGGGAGCTATGTAACAAATAATGGTGATGTGCGGCATGAGATTAACAGACGAATTGGGATTGCTGCCGGGACTTTTAAGAACCTATGGAGAGTGTGGAGAAATAGACGTATACACCTAAAGACTAAAATTAGACTGTATAATAGTTTGGTTCTTTCTAGTGTTGGTTATGGTAGTGAAACTTGGACACTTTTTAAACAAGATAACAGGAAACTAGATGCTTTTGATTCCAGATGCTTACGCAGTATCTTTGGCATTAGGTGGTTCAACTTTGTAACTAATGATGAGGTTAGGCAAAGGAGTCTGCAACCTCCTTTAAGCAGCATATTGTGCAGAGAGAGACTCCGTTGGTTTGGTCATGTTGCCCGTATGAATAATTATAGATTGGCGAATAGGGTTATGAACAGTGTGCCTAAAGGCATCAGAAAGAAGGGGAGACCTAGGATGCGGTGGGCAGACAATGTCAAACAGGACCTTCTTAGAATTCGTGTGCAGTGGCCAGATGCAGTAGATGTAGCTCAGGATAGACTTGCTCGGAGAACTAAATAGCACGGTCTGGTTGGACCTCCGTATCCCATGGCTGCTTGATGATGACGCCGACGACGACGACGACGATGATGATGATGATGATGATGATGATGATGATTTTAGTGATACTAATGTAATGACGAAATTGTGGCAAAAGTTAAATTCCGATTCCTTTTGTAATGATTGTTGTAGTAATGGAATGGATGGTATAACTGTTAGAGATGGAATGATGAGTTTTAGTATTAGTGATGGTACGACTAATGTATGGCAATGGCTGAATGAAAAGTTTAGAAGTTATTGGAAGATGAAAACTTTCGTGGAACTGTTGAAATAACGTGATAATGGTTACTGGTGGAAGGATCAGTGTAGTGGTACTGATGGCAAGACTTTTTGTTTAATATTTCAGTGAGCAGGTTAGTGAGTTTTTTTACGAAAGACTTAGTTGTATGGAAGGAATGACGATGAAATTGATACTGGTAGTGTGATGAGTTTAGTGATATTAATGTAGTGACGAAATTTTGGCAAAGGTTAAATAAGAAGGTTAATAACCATTTTCTAATGAAAATCTCAGTTGTACAGATGGAATGATGGTAAAATTGTTACTGGTAAAATGCTGAGTTTAGTAGTAATATATAATAAAGGGATAATAGTTACTGGTGGAATGGTTAATTTTACAGATGGAATTAAGAGTTTATGGATAGTGATGAAATGATGAATTTGTGGGGAATAGTTGAATGACGAGTTTAGCGGGTATTGTGAAACGAAAAACATAATTTTACAGAAGGAATAATGATGTGATTGATACTGGTAGAGTGATGACTTCAGTGATACTGATATAATGAGTAAATTGCGGCAATGGATAAATGCGAAGATTAAGAATCCTTTTCTAATGAAGAACTGAGTTGTACAGATGGAATAATGGTATAACAGTTTGCAGGAAAATTATTGAGTTTAGGGGGTAGTGATGGAATTAGAGTAAAATGTTTATTAGTAGAACGATTA
Source organism: Ryuthela nishihirai (assembly GCA_038380435.1). Classification (NCBI taxonomy): domain Eukaryota; kingdom Metazoa; phylum Arthropoda; class Arachnida; order Araneae; family Heptathelidae; genus Ryuthela; species Ryuthela nishihirai. The sequence goes on along the minus strand of JAWZYU010000021.1, from coordinate 11,747,906 downwards.
GTTTACTTTTAGTGCTGGAATGATAAGTCTGTGGTACTAATGAAATAATGCATGTAAGGAAGAGTTGAATGAGGAGCTTTGCGGCCGTTATAAAATGAAAGACATAGTGGTATAGAAGGAATGACGATGTAACTGGTACTGGTAGAGTGATGAATACAGTAGTATTTATGTAATGACAAATTTGTGGAAATTGCTGAATGAGGATGTCAAGTCCTTTTGTAATGATAAATTGAGTTATGCAGATGGTGTGGGAGTATAAGTGTTACTGGTAGAATTATGATTTTTTTAATAGTGATTGTATGACTGATATGTAGGCAAAGGCCAAATAAAACGTTTAGGAGTCATTGGAAAGTGAAGAACTTAGTGGTACGAATGGAATGGCATATTTGTCACTGGTGGAATGATTAGTTTAGTGGTACTGATGGAATGACGTGATAATTGTTAATGGTGGAATGAAGAATTTAATTGTATTAATGAATTAATTGTATTAATTGAATGAAGAATGTAATGTATTGATGGAATGATTATTTTTGGCAAGACTTTAGGGTTCATTGCTTAATGATCAGTTTTTAGCAATGGTTGAATAAGGATTTAAGGGGTCATTGTATAAATAATTTAGCTATAGAGATTAAATGAGGAACTTAGTAATAGATGTTGAATTTTGAAATGATTTTTACTGGTGGAATAATCAGTCTAATAGTACTGATGGAATGACTCACTTGTGGGAAATTGATGATTGGGTTGTAGAGTTGCCATTGTATTATGAAGGAGTTAGATTGTATACTTGAAATCATGACTGAATCGTTATTAGTGGAATAATCAGTTTAGTGGTACTGATGGAATGACTAATATGTGGGCATTTACCAAATGAAAAGTTTTGTAGCCATTGCAGGATGAAGAATTTAGTTTTACAAATGGAATAACGATATAATTGCTATATATGGAAATTATGAGAGTATGGTGTGGGGAATGAATGTGATGGAAAAATGGATTTGTGGGCAATTGTTGCATTAGGAATTTAATGAGCATTGTGGAATGAGGAGCTTAGTTATACCGATCGAATAACAATATAATTGATACTTGTATAATGATGAGTTTTGCGGTACTGGTGGAATGGTAAATTAGTGGAATGGTGGTACTGGAGGAATGGCAAAATGATTTAATGAGGAATTTAAGGGTTATTGTGGGATTCAAAATTCAGTCCTGCAGATGGAATGACGAGATAATTGGTACTGGTTGAATGATGAGTTTGGTGGCATTTCGGGAATGAAGCATTTGTAGGAAATGTTTAAATAAGAGCTTTAGTGATCATTCCTGAATGAAGAATTTAATTCTATGGATGGAATGCCGAAATAATTGATACCGGTGGAATGATATCTCTGGAATGATGAATTTGCAGCCGTTATTTGAAAGAGAGAGTTGATGATTATTGAGGAACGACGAAATAACTAGTGGAATAAGTTTATGAGAACTGGTAGATTGGCAAAGAAGTAATTTCTTGTAGAATGCTGAATTTCGTATAGTAAAATAATGATATTACTGGTCGGATGAAAAATATAGTTGTAATTGTGGAAGATTTTGTGGTAATGATCGAATGAGGAATTTAGCGGTAGTTGTGCAACGATGACATTAGTGGTATTGGTATTAAATACACTATATGGCTGTTCGACATAAAAAAATTATTTTTCTTTGTTTTCTTTTTATCTCTTTTATATCGCGTCTTGTGACATTAGAACTGCAAGGGACAGCAAATTCTCATGTCACAAGACGCGATATAAAAGAGATAAAAAGAAAACAAAGAAAAACCATTCTTTTATGCTAAACAGCCGTATAGTGTATTTAAAACCAATATTGTTAGCGCCGTGACAATTCTATAATTGAGATTAGTGGTGTTTGTGATATAGAGTTTAGTGTTCTGATAATATGATAAATTTAGTGGTAGTTTAGGAATGAGGAATTTAATTTCATTAGTAAAATGATTTGTTATGTGGTATTGGTAGAATAATGAGTATATTGGTATTGGGAGAATTATGAGTTTAGTGCTACTCTGAAATGGATGGTTAGTGGTATTGTTGGAATGATGCATTCCGTTAAGGAGGGGAAATTACGAGATTTTGTACCTTCCGCGGGACGACGAGTTTAGCTGTGGTAGTGTTAGGATGAGTTTAGTTGTGCTAGCAGAATGAGTACTCGTAGCATGATCAAGTCATTTGTATTGTGGTGAAATGATGCTTTCAAATTTAGTTTTGTAAAAATGAGTTTTATGGCAACAATTGAACCAATCGATTGATGAATAGTGCTGGTGGAATCACGACTTTACCATTATTTATGAAATGACAAGTTAGTCATACTGGATGAATAAGAAGTTAGTGAACTGATAGAATGTCTACTGATACATAATAGTTTGTGATACGAGATGAATGATGAGTTTGGTAACGATGGAATGCCAAGTTTAGTGATATTAGTGGAATGCCAAGTTTAGTGATATTAGTGGAATGGCATGTTTAGTGATATTAATGGAATGGCATGTTTAGTGATATTAATGGAATGGCATGTTTAGTAGTGTATTTGTGGATTGAAATGTTTTGTGAAATCTTTGGAATGATTGAGTTTTGGTGATATTAGTGAAATGACGTGTTCAATAGTATAACCTAGAATGAACAGGTTATTACTAGTGGTGGAAAAAATGATTTTAGTGATACTGGTAGCATTAGGGTTATTGGCATTGGTAGGATGAGTTAGTAGTGTAGTAGTGAGATAATGATAAATTAAAATGAAAAATAAAAAAAAAATATTGATTTTGGTAGAATGATGACATTAGCTTATGTGGAATGACGATCTGTACTGGTGGAATGATAGTAATCATGAAATCACGAGTTCAGTGGCATTTTTGTGGTATGGGGGGGGGGTTAATTGCTAGAATCTAGCAATTTAATAGCAAATTGCTAGATATTATTAAATAAATTGCTAGATCAATATCGATTTAATCTACATTTCTAAAATTTAGCAATGTTCGTGGAAACGTTTAGTGGTACTCGAAAAATGATGAATTCATTGCCACTGGTGAGAACATAAATTTAGTGGTATTGGTGAAATTGTGTGTTTATTGGTATTGATTGATAGACTGATGAGTGTAGTGACGTTTAAAATTTTTTTTGAATGACGAATTTAAATGTATGGTGTAATGATCAATTTGTTTCCTTAGAATATTACGAATGTGTAGCTACTAACAGAATGAAGAGTTTAGTGATGCAACGAATACTTCCTATTTCTGTCGCTGATGCACCAATCGGTAACCGTTTCTTCTCTACCCTGCCGTTTGCTTCCCCAGTACTTTAAGGAATCCTGTCCTTATCCTATTCCTATGTGTGCTAATATATGGAACTTGCTCTTCCGATATAATCCTTATTCGTTTCTCAATTTGGGTAATGTTTTCTGTACAGAAAGCCGATTTTGCGATTGTTACAGGAAGACTCATCTTGGGCAATGACTTTTATTTTTCTAAAAGAGGACTATAAAAATCATAATGTGATTAAGATTAAGTCATATTGGCAATTAAATAAAATAAAATAGAATAACAGTTTTATATCTGTAAAGAAAGTGAATTATTTAGTGTTGAAAGGTTCAATTGAAATCTATATAATAAAAGGTGTGTCTGTCTCTGTTCCTGTGGCAGCCATAACTCACCGAGATATCATAGTAGACTCTTCAAATTTTCACAGAATGTTTTTGGTTGTGGAACGGGTTGCAGTGCCAAATTCCAAGTCCAAAGTCCAAAAGAGGGACTTGCTAGAAGCTAACGTATTTCGCATGCTATTCCTACGGGAAACGATAATTGCTATCAAATTCAATATTGCCATTTACTGCTAGTTTACTGTGAACGTAAAAGTCAAAATATCCTTTAACTCTGCTGCCGTTGTCAGATTCCCGACGTTTCCAAAGGCATTATTATTTTAAGGCGCCCCATTGCATCTAGGGACCTGATCTTTTTAAACCAACATGGCAGGATCAGGAAGGAGAAACCCGCCTACGAAATTTGGGACCTTTCGGTCAAGTGCATTGGGAAATCACAGAACACCAAAATTTGTCGAAATAAAAATCTCGATTGTTCGCGAATATGAGAGTGCTCGCTGAGTCAGCAATGACCTGTGCAACACCGGGAACACCACCTCGGCCTAGTGACGTCACTGTAGGGCGAGCAGAAAAGCAGGTTTTACTCTTTTGATTCAGTATCTGTTTAAAATATTAATCGGATAGAGTTGAAAAAAAATATTTTTCCGTGATAAACTTGCTCTCAAATTATGGAGTTTTTAATATGACTTTCCACTACATTAACATGCAGGGAGGTGTTTAGGAAGTTCGCCGCCCGCGTGCAAAAATCATTCGGCCGCCCTAATTATGAGTCATTATAGTCTTGGACGCCAGTAAGAGGAAGAGGTAAAGTCCACCCCCTGGAAAAATTGATCGAAAAATAAATTTACGTTAATGATATCAGATGTACCAAAAATACATATTTACTTTTCTCTTAAAAGAAATAAAAATTGGGGGAGTCACGTTTTCTTTTGATATCGGAAATATTTCATTTATTTTAATTTATTATTATGAAAAAATATTTTTACCTGTATTTTCAATAATAAGTTAAGTTTTTCTGTTTTGTTTTCGGGTATCTTTAGTTGTATTATGGTATGATGTATGTAGAGCCGGACTTTGACCATCTGAGACTATCATGTAACGCAATATATGGATAACCCTCGAGCCTTAACGAAACGAACAAAAACAAATACATCTCATTTTTACAACAAACCGTTTCGCTATTATCCGAAACTTTTTAACAACGAGAGATAATGAGAACATTCAGAAAACCATTACGAGGCTCAAAATGTTCTCTATCATTTATGATGAGGCACACTGCTTGGAGGGAAACTGCTGGATTCGACTTTTATATTGGCTAACAGGTTTTTATTTTTCTATTTTTCTTCCTTAATTTCTCTGGAATAAAATATAACCATTAAATCTTTTTCAGGAAATTTCGATATCATGTAGTTTACGTTTGTTTAACTTTTACTGGGTGAAAATCTCATTTAGAACTTGTTTAAAATATATAAGAATGTCATTTTCACACTTAATTTCAGCAAAAAAGTTAAATTTTAAGTTCGAAAACTTATTTATTTTACCTCCCTTTGCCCTACTTTAACGAAAGTAAGTATTGTTTAGATGCCCGTCCAAGCCAAATTTAGTGAAGAGCCACTAAGAAGAAATCGATATTCATAAAGAGCCGCAGGAAAATGTATCTTCTTAAAAGCGAAAATATCCATATCTAAGGAGTAATGTAATAAATTGGGAAAAAAAACATATTATTAAGGAATCAAGAAACTATCTTTATCAAAAACAAAAATATGCATTTTTAATGAGTACCATGAATTGCCAAAAGTGTTTAGCTTCACTTAAAAATATTATTCATCAGAAAAGTGAAAAAAACATCAAAATTCAGTATATTGATTATTTGTTTTAGGAGTTGCGGATTGGACGGGCCTAGTTTAGATGTTTCTGCGCCTTTAGAGAAACAAATTTTTAAATTAAGAAAGGAAAAGCTGAAAAATTCCTTTTTCGACCCCAGTTTCACTTATATACTTATAATATAAACCATTAAATAATTAAATATTAAATGGTTTAATATAATAATATAAACCATTAAATTTTATAAACTCACATTGGAGCAAATAATTCTTTTCTTCCCGATGGTCCAATGGCTAGCACGCTTCACTACTCCTCGAAGGGACCCAGGCAATCTGCCTAGTTTCCAAATATAAAAGTTAAAAAAATATGTGAAATGATCTGGTGGAAAATGTAGAAAAAATGTTTTTAGACTCCAATTTCAGTAAAAACGGCTAGTAAAAGAAAAATTTTAATTTTCCTTTGCTTTAATGCACATTTGTTCCAAATATAGATTTATGTTTTAGCTTGTTTCAGACTTAAGCAATTTAAGGCATCCAAGAAATTCTGATTTTGAATTCCGTTTTAATACAGGGTAAAACAACATTTCTGAGTAAACCACATGAAGCAAACGTATCAGATGAATTCGAACGATGGAAGGTTACGCGAAAAAATCAAGTGAATTCGAATCTATTTAGAGAATTTTGAGTTTATATGCGCGTATTTAGTTTTTTTTAAGCAATTCAAAATTCTAAATCAGGGTAAAACGCAAATAACTATACTTACTTTATCTAAAGCAAAGCATACAATTTTGCCGAGAAATTTTAAATTTTTCACATTTATTCCTCTTACTGAGACTGAAGTATGGAAGTAGCTATTTTCAGATTTTTTTTTAAACTTTCGGGACGAATTCGACAATTCCCACAAAATATGCAGATAAAACAAGATGAAACTCAATGGACGAACCAAGTTCGTAAAAAAAAACTGGTGCTTCGGGGTTATTCCTTGCCTGGCACATCAAAGAGTAAACGTTTTAGGGAAGGAGAGGATAAAATAAATGGTAAGGGTAGTGATAAATATGAGGACAATATCTTTTATTTAATTCCAGTATAATTTAAAACCACATGCAGCAGAATAACACAGAAGATTAAAATAAAAAATTTCACAAAAAATCACTGAATTTTAATCACAATTTCTAGCGATCCTACAATATCGAAGGTGATAGACTTGCTCCCATCTGTTATTGATCCTGAGTTAGAAAAACGAACTCACTAAGAGGAGCTTTGATCTCGTATATTTCAAGATTTATGGCCAATGGACTTTTTTACGCTGTTCTGGATTGCTTTGGCCATGTGATTGCAAGAGAAGATATTAATTAAAAAGCGTTAGTATTTTTAAACGTTAGTATTTTTACGTAACACTGCTGGGATAATAACAGTATAAAAAAACTGTATAAAATGGTATATCGTTTATTAAAAACTCGTAAGATCTCAGTAAATGGTTCAATATAAAAAAAAAACAGTCTCCAATACATGTGGTTCTTCAACGGACAACCACAAGTAAGGATCAAAAATATTTTTATTATAGCTACGGTGATCATTTATTCGGAGGAAAATATATGACACTTATTGAAAGGCATATTATCTGGCAATTTCTTTCATTTAAAAACTATTTGTTCGTCAATTTTCGTCATGATACTCTAAATTTTATGCTATGTTTAGCAAGTCATTTTCGAAAAGTGGAAAATATCCTAAAAAGCTATAAAATAAAACAAATAATGTAATGCATGCATTAATTTTATTTAAAATGCAAAAATATTCAAAAAAATAAGAAAGAACGAATATATCAAGAAAATAACTTTTAATTTGTCAAATATTCATACTATTTCAATAATTATTTAATAATTTAATAAAATTAAACAATTCCGAATTGTAAATAATATAGTTTATTCCACAATCATATCAACAATAATAAAATAAATTTATTAAAATTAATGAAATACATTTTTATTTCGTATTAAAAATATAGAACTTTTAAAGGACAGAACAAAAAAACTAAAAAATTTAAAACTACCTATCTTCCTATATGGGCCCTAAAAAGTAGAAAATAAACTTAAAGCATATCGATGGTGCAATCAGTCATTGAGTTCGCATTCACTTCAAAGGAAGATAAGGCGTCGGCAATCTTGTCGAGTAGGTAAATCGGCAACCTATCTTCCTTCGAAGTGAAGACGAACTCTACTCCAGGGACTGATTGCATCATCGATATAAGTTAGGTTTATTTTATAGCTTTTAGGTTTATATATTTATTTATATTTTTTCTTTGTCATTAGTTGTCCCGTGGCCGAGTGGTTAGCGCACTTGACTACTGATCTAAGGGATCTGGGTTCGAGCCCCGGGTAAGGCATGGATGTTTGTGTTGTTTTTCTGTTGAGGTCCCGTCATCCTCACAGACCCTTCTACTATGGCGTATAAACTGACAGGCTCCTGTCAGACCTCTGTGTCAAGCAGCTGCTTGAGGGGGTATTTATTATTATTTGTCACTAAAACTATCTTCAAAAACTTTCATTTGATACATGACTCAGAAACATCGACCACATTTTTCCTTCTTTTTGGAATCGTATTTGAAGTAGCCCATGATATTGGAAATGTCATAAGCTTTAATTTGAGATACGACTCGTTAAAGTCTAACCCGACGAAAATCTGCCCCCTTTTGTCAGGGGGAGAAGAATAGTGGAGGAAAATTCCAAATAATTTATGACGGTCATTTTATGAGCTTGCATTCGACACCTGATTCGTAAGTGTTGGCCTTGCGTTCGGATGACCTAGTAGAATGATTTTCTTAATTCCTGTTTTTTAGAGGATAGAAAGTATGGAGGATATTTTTTAATAGTACAGACTTTAATAACACCAACACTTCCCGCATCACATGCTTTCATTTGACGTACAGCTGGCTACTTTTAGCATTCGCGTTCTGGAGATATAGCAGAAAAATAGTTTTCATATTTCCCCTTTTTTTAGGGGGAAGCATGCATAGGTGTCAATTTTTAATTTTTAATAGCTTCTGACACTTCCCAGGTCACAAGCTTTCATTTGACGTATAGCTTGTTACTTTCGGCATTCACGTTCTGATATTAGGGGACCAATCGTTTTCATATTTCCCTCCTTTTTAGGGGAAGAAAAGAAGGGGGGGGGTCAATTTTTCATAACCTACGACATTTCCCGTCTCATAGGCTTTCATTTGACGTATAACTTGTTACATTCGGCACTCACGTTCTGGAGAGATAGCGGAAGAATGGTTTTCATATTTTCCCTTCTTTAGGGGGAAGAAAGGGGAGTTAATTTTTTTTTATATCCTATGACATTCCCCGTAACATGCTTTCAGTTGTTCCACCATATATCTCCATTGCGTTCGAAATATATGGTAGAACAACTCTTTTGACAAATCCGCAAACCGACAAACTGACAAATGTCAAGCGAAAGCAATTGGGGAAATATAAAAATTGGGAAAGACGTTTTTAACTAATTACCTAGGACAAAGCCCTAAAATAAAGGATTGCTCTTTAAAATATAAGACGAATTGTCACGTAACGATAGCATAAATTCCAATAACAGTTTTGTAAAAACATTCACCCTGTTTTTGCAAAAGGAAAAGGGTACAAAAATAATCTATGGAAAAAAAATTGGAAAAGTCTACGTATTTAGCTTTATAGTTCTCGTTGTCCGGTTGCAGGATGATCTTTCCTGTATATCTTTAATTTCAAGGTATGAGAAATAGAGCTTCCACAACTGAAAGGTTCCTACCCTAATTCACACGTGTCTTATGGGTTAATGACAACGTCCCCTCCAGTCCCACGCAGCACTCTCAATTCACCTCACAGCCTGCCATCAGCCATAAGGTCACTGAAAGTCTCGTCATTATACATATTTGTCCTAGCTGTTGGAAAAACGTTCCCCACGAAGGAAACCAATTTCTGGAAACTGAAGTCTACCATTTAGTGAAATCACATTGTCATTGACGATTAAATAGAACCGCTATCGACAACCAAACGGGGAAATTTGCTATGGAGACCTTGGGCAACGAACAGTGTTCCTCAAGCAACATCATGGTTGCATTTCTTCATAAAATAATCTACTAAATCATTTCTCCATGTAGCCAACAGTTTTCCAGATGTTTAAAAGATTTCCAAGGAATAATTATAAGAAATTTGGAATTTTAAATCCATGAAAGCCGATCGCTCCGTTCCCACTTTTTTAACCTATTGAGACTGTTGTATTCATTCTTCTACATGGTTTATCGTTTCCGCTCCGATTATCTCAGTCCCGACCCCCCTTTGCAGCTCCTTTATGGTCATCATATCTCCACATCCTCTTTAATTACCTAAGAGGGTGATTTTTTTCTCTTTGCTACTCGGAGGAAAACTCTGAGCTGTATTGTTTGGTGATGAAAAAAATTTCAAATGTGTATATGTTTTTATGAAGATGAAAATAAAGAAGAAAATAGATATTAATGAACAAAAAACTTAAAAGAAGTTTTTATAAGTCGAAAAATGATACATTTAATTCAAAAATGCACCTTTTTAAGTTGTGAAGTTTTTATACAAAAATGTATATTTTATAGATAAAGGATTTTATTGGCGATCATTTGGCCGCCCCCAGAGTTTGTCCGCCCGCTTAGAGAGGCCCTGATAACATGTTAATGTCTCATTTCGTGTTGGACGGCTAAAGTATAAGTGAAAGAAAATTTTTGGCTTTAATGCATGGAAGTGACAATAAAAGTAGTTTGCTCAGAGGAGAGATTCACTATCTTCGAAATACGTCCTGTGATGTCTCTTAAGACCCAAGAAATTATTTCTAAGTAGCATCAGGCTCCAATTGAAATATCTATATGGAATAAAAACTGCTGCAGAAGAAAATTAAATGTTGGTTAACGAAAACCAATTCTTTGTTAGTCATATAGTATTGTAAAAGTGAAAAAATAATTTACATTGCCGCTGAACAGTTAGTGGGTTTTTTTTAGTTTCGATCTCCACCTATTAATTAACAGCAAATGGGCTAGTTCTGTTAGAAATACCAGGGCACATAGGGGAGCTGAAATTGGATCTGACCATTACCTTGTTAAAAGTGTGTTGCAACTTAAACTTAAAAAGTGTTGTGCTAGGGTTAAAAATTTACCTTTAATACCGAAGCTCTGAAAGACCCAGTTATAGCTAAAGCTTACCATGATAGGTTACTTAGTCATTATGACAGTCATGGTTTGCTTAATACTGAAGTTGAGGAAGAATGGGGCCATTTTTAAACAGGCTTTTTTGGAAACTAACAGTACTCTTTTAGGAAAAAAGGAGTAGAGGAGACAGAATTATTTAAGTGATAAGGCACTTGAGCTATTTCAGAAAGAAGGAACTGCAGGAATGTCCTAATCAGTAAGCTACTAGTCCTAATAGAAAGGATTACAGAGAGCTTAATAAACGTGTAAAGGATCAGTTAGTTACTGATAAGAATCTTTGGCTTGATGGCTTGGCTGACAAAGCTGAGGTAGCAGTTAGACAGCACAACAGCAGAGAGCTGTACCAGATAGTTAATGTTTTGTGTGGTAGAAAACGGACAGGTATACATGGATTGAAGGATAAAAAAGGTAAGGTTATAGAAGGGGAGGATTCTGTCATGGCTAGGTGAGCTGAGCATTTCAGTTATTCTAAACAATTCGGTTAGTTCTATTCCCATTGTTTGCAATGATTGATGGCTTTAATGTTGGCCCTATAACACAATCTGAAGTTATTTTGCCTGTTTCTAAACTTAAACTTCATAAATCCCCAGGGGTGGATGAAATTACTACAGAAATGCTCAGAGCTGGGAATGTTTCGGTTACCACTTGGATGACTGAAGTTCTGAATATCTTTTATGATAAAGGCATGGTTCTTAAGGATTTTACCAGAGCTATTATTATCCCTATTTTAAAAAAAAAAGTGATCGCAGTTCTTGTGATAACTCTAGGGGTATCATCCTATTCTCTGTTCCACGGAAAGTTCTTTGCATGATTGTGCTTAATAGAATTAAGAATCTGGTTGACAGGCAATTGCATGATGAGCAATGTGGATTCAGAAGTGGTAGGGGATGTGTGGATCAGATATTTTCACTTCGGCAGAATCTTGAGAAATGTTTAGAATTTCAGAAACCTTTGGTTGCTAGCTTTGTTGATTTCAAAAAGGCTTTCGACTCTGTTGATCGTCATAATTTGTGGTTGATTGTGAGATCATATGGTATACCAGACAAATTAGTTAACATAATGAAAGCTCTCTATGATAATACTGAGTCGTGCGTGAGAGCTGGTAAGGCTTGTAGCAATTGGTTTAGCATTACTTCTGGTGTTCGACAAGGGTGCATTTTGTCTCTTTTTCTCTTTAGCTTGGTTATTGATTATGTTATGCGAAATTCACTTCAAGGGAAAGATTTTGCTCTTAAATGGACTGGAGATATGAAAATTTCTGATTTAGATTATGCTGATGATTTAGCCCTTTTGGCAAATGATGTTGATGAGATGAACTCTTTCATTCGAGCTGTTGATGAGACTGGTAGTAGAGTAGGTTTGGTTATAAACAGAGAGAAAACTAAAGTGATGAAAATTGGTCAGGCAGGTTGTGATTCAGTTCATCTGAATGGTTGCAGTCTTGAGCAGGTGTCACAGTTTAATTATCTTGGGAGCTATGTAACAGATACTGGTGATGTGCGGCATGAGATTAACAGACGAATAGGGATTGCTGCCAAGACTTTTAAGAATCTATGGAGATTGTGGAGAAATAGGCGTATACACCTAAAGACTAAAATTGGACTGTATACTAGTTGTGTTCTTTCTAGGGTTAGTTATGGTAGTGAAACTTGGACACTGTGTAAACAAGATAACAGGAAACTAGATGCTTTTGATTCTAGATGCTTACGCAGTATCTTGGGCATTAGGTGGTTCAACTTTGTAACTAATGATTAGGTTAGGCATAGGAGTCGGCAACCTCCTTTAAGAAGCATATTGTGCAGAGAGAGACTCCGTTGGTTTGACCATGTTGCCCGTATGAATAATTATAGATTGGCGAATAGGGTTATGAACAGTGTATAGTGTACCTAAAGGCCTCAGAAAGAAGGGGAGACCTAGGATGCGGTGGGCAGACAATGTCAAACAGTACCTTGTTAGAATTGGTGTGCAGTGGCCGGATGCAGCAGATGTAGCTCAGGACAGACTTGCTCGGAGAATTAAACTGCACGGTCTGGTTGGACCTCCGTAGCCCACGGCTGCTTGAGGATGATGATGATGATGATGAAATCTGGTAATCTAACTTTGCATCAAGGTTCTAAACTGGATCTGTTCAGCGTTCGCATGTAAAATAAGATCCGAAACTGAAATTTATAAAGTGTTGAAAAACGTTATATGTACTTTTGGATAACTAAATGAATAATGTTCAGTGAATTTCAAAATACCTATAGAACGATAAATAAAAAAAAAGAATTCTAACATTTGGTTATAGTGACAGTTGTGGTTGTCATTACCATTTAACTTCGTTCCGCATAGAAGTAGTAACATTAGTTGTTATTGATGATAAATTTCTGGCTGCATTAAATTTGTTGAATGGTTTTTCAGTATACTTGGTCGAGACCTTCAATCCTGATTCACTTTGACAAAGCTAGGTATTTGTGAACTTGATAGATGTTTTAATCTTTCTAAATCATTTTCATGTGTAAAAAAGCAACGTAAGTAAAAATTATTTTCCTAAAATATTTTTACTAAATTTTAAAATATTATCAAAATGGAAAACGTTGGTAGTTTCTGATAAAAAAAAAACGCTATAGCACTGAATTCATCTTGAGAGCAGTCAGCAGTTTATGTCATCATTTGATTAAAGAAATAAAAGTAAGGTTTAAAGACGAGAACTTTATGTCGCAATTTAGTGGCTGAGAAGTAATTCACTTGCCTAATTTTGAGACCGTGGTTAGACACATAAATGACAGTTGAAGAAGATGCTGTCGCCATTTATCAAATCATTACCTGTTTCCTCCTTACACCCTCCTGGGAGTAAGAGGGAAGATGCTGACGTCAATGTAAACCCTTTGATTAACATATTTTTTAATAATTTATTCTATGCAGGGGTTTACAGTAAAGACATCTAAATTTCAAACACGAAAGATTGATTCAAGTTATGATTCTATTCCGAAAAAACACGATTCGTAATATCTTATTACTGATATTTTTCCGTAGAAAACTTACTCTCAGGTTATGGAGTTTTTAATGTGACTTTAGATAAGATATTTTTTCTAAGATATTCTCATAGTCATATTATTAAATAAATAAATTATTCTTCAAGTACAGTTAGTTTGTCACGGATGTTTGAGAGGAGCTTCTCAGTATAACACGTCTCAGATATGGTGAGACCTCAGCTGAAAAACAACACAAGAAGCATCGATAGTGGTACACCCAGAAAGAGGCATCTTAATTGGAATGCTTTAATCTCTGATATTCAGGGACTGCTTTAGAAAATATACACTACTCACCACTGAAATTGTCCTAAGTAGAAGAAATGGGCGAAATCTTCTGAAAATCATGGTATACATAGATGAGTATATGAAAATGGCATTAGTCTGTTAACATCTGAATGTAACGAACTTTAGTATGTAGTGAAACCTTCATGGTTCGCAATATATTGAGCGCAACATTGTGGGTTTGAGGCATATAATTTTCTTATGGTTCATGAATTAATCCAGCAATGCCAGCGTAGAGGATGACTCAGTTGGTAGCACACCAAGCTCGTAATCATCCATTCCCAAGTTGGAGTCCCACTTGGACTGGGATTGAAATTTATCTTTTCAAAACCCTACCCTGCGCTCGATCAGTAGGGTACACTGATGGGTTTGGAAATGCCACCATCCATCGGATGAGACATTAAGTCGTAGGTCTGTGTGCGGGAGAGACCTATCTTGTGCATGTTAAAGGACATACTGGATGACCTTAAATGGAGCCTACCATCTGTCTCCTAACAGCTGTCCAGTGGGTCCCATCCCCTCAACCTTCCCCAAACTTCTCAATCTCGGAGGATCCTTATAGCCTGGCCATTGTGTGTAAAAAAGTGCTGCTCAGAGGTTAGTGAGTGCAAAAATGTGACACTCCCTTAGTGCAGCCATATTTTTGCCAGGTCGAAGGTAACCTTTTAGGCGATGTGTGATCATCTTCCATACATGCTCGATGGACAACAGGTCTGGCGACATAGTAAAGATGCAATGTAGATATGCCCTGGAGATGGCAGCAGTATATAGGAGAGCATTAGTTTGATAGATGGCATTAACGATATCCCCTCAGAAATGGTCCGAAACGTATCACTTGGTATTCACACTACTGATTATATGTATCAGAGGCGATTTGCTGTCGTAACTGGGAGTGTATGACACTTTTTGTGCGAGCAGTATGGCCTTCACAGACAATAATAGAATCTTCCCTCTGCTCACATCATCTCAAGAACGGATCATCATCTCTTATGTGACGATTGTCAATAGCCAGAGACAATTTGCTTCATTGCTGAAAACATATTACCATTTCTCATTCCAGGTGTCTCTAACCCTATATCAGTCCAACCAAGCCCAACAGTGGTGTGTGGCCAAAGGCAGTACGCAATGAACTCGAGGCCAGCAGCCCTGCATCTGCCAATCTCCTCGCTATGGTCGTGGTTATGATGGGAACTTCCATGGAAATAGTTACAGTTCGTCAAACGGTAGTTATGTTACTACCTGCAGAAGAATAAGACGATCCACGTGCTGTTGTTGTGCATCTGATAGCACCTGACACTATGCAACGATCCGAATACCTTCTTAAAATAATTTCTTAAAATCATTCTTAAATCCTCATTAACGTCTAATCATCCTTGCATCTCAGCCCACATCTGACGATATGGTGAGTAGATAGACCATCCATCTTCACACAGCCCTACAGTCTCACTACACTCAAACGTCTCCAGCTGTTGATGTGGTTGGTGAAAGGGTCAAAGTGTTGTCGTGGCATCTTCTATACTTCGTCCTCGATATCTAATATCAATACTCTTTTCTTCGTAGCTTGTTGCAGAAACGTAAAGAGCTTGAAGCATTTGCCATACCCATTCAACGTTCGCTCTTCGATCTCTCATAGACATCGCGTGTTGTCATGGAAAAATACACATTTGTACTGCACTAACATGTTATTTTTTACACAAATCATACTTCTCCTTCTGGGTGGGGCAATTTCAATGGTGAGCAATGTATGTTTTTCATGTTCTCAAGGAGTACGTTATAACCCTCTCCCTCCTTGGGTACACCAAGCCCGGATTTAGAAAAAAAATCAAATCGAGGGGCGGAAAGAAATACCATCGAGGTATAAAAATGTAAACGGAGGAGCCAAGGGACTGGATTTCCAATGCAGTATAACACTTTTCCTCTGTTTTACAGGTCTTTAAAAACGTTTTTTTGCAAAATGCAGGAAATATAAATGTTAAATAAATTTTGGACTCTATTACCCTTAGTAGCATTCTGAAAGGGGGAGAGGCATGGTCCCCTTTCTCCCTCCCCATTCAGATCCAACACGGACACACCTCTGTATACATGCCTTATTCTGAGTAGGGGCGGGGGTGGCTCATTCGTTAGCGCGCCACGCTCGTAATCTGCAATTCCCAGGTTCGAGTCCCAGCTGGGAGCGTTGAGATTTATCACCACAAAACTCTCCGCTCTGCCTACGGTCAGTACGGGACACCTATGGGCTTGGAAAGTCCGCCGTTCATCGGATGGCATGTTAAGCCGTGGTCTGTGTGCGGGGTGCCACACCCTGTGCACGTTAAATATGATGGATGGTCTTGACGGAGCCTATCATCTGCCTCCCAACAGCTGTTCTATTGGGTCCCCTCTCCCAACCTTCTTTGAGCCTTCGGGGTCCTTGTAACCTGGCCATTTAGCCCATTGTGTGCAAAATATTTGCCGCTCAGATGTAAAACAACTCAATCTTTATTCTGAGATCGAACCCGGGACTCGTCTTCTATCAAAAGACAAGTCCGCTAACCAATTTTTTTTAAAAGAGAGCAATTATTTATCACACTAAATTACTTAATTGCCTAAATTGTAGTTGTTCCATTGCACAGGATTCAATCGCTCATTTTTGAGATTATCAGTTTATATGGGACTTTGTTAAATCTGGATATTCTGTATTTTTTGATAAAATGACCATTTAACAATAAAAGTATGTAATATAGTGGAGTTACGGAGATTGTGATTCATTTCAATTATTTAACTACACTACTATTGCGAAAGTTTTAAATTATTTTTTAATCCTCGTTATTAATATTGTTTACATACGAATTTCTATACTTCTTTCATTAAAGCATTTAATGATTACATTTCCTTTCTGCACTTTGGTTTGTTTCGTAGTTTTGTGTTACTTCTATTTACAACTTAGTAGATGTTAGGAAACTCATAGATAGTTTTGCTCTTTTTTTTTACCCACACCTCACACTTTTTTAAAATTTTTTCGCATTTTATTATAATGGCAATAACATAGTAATTTTCCTTATTGATCAACAAACTCACCTACTGATATTCTGATCGTGAATCAAATGTTTTCTCAAATTTGGCAGAACTGAATAATTTGGTGAAACTCGAAATATGCGTTCGGTCAAAGGTCTGGAAACGGGCCACATCTGTACGAAAGAGGTTTAATCATATTAGAGAGCAGAGTTGACATTTCACTGTTTTTTTTTGCCAAAGTTGAGTTTTATTCTAACTCTCTATTTAGGGAGAACATTGGATTTTATTTTTCCATAATTTAAGTTTTGAATTAATGATAGAAATTGAAGCACTGTTGGTTGGTGTAAAATTGTTTTTCCCAGTACTGCACGGCAATGAAATATCTGAAATGTTTAATATGTGAAAAGGAAATTTTTGAAATTCCAGACACAACGGATGAAGGACACACAAAAGTGTGATTTAATTCTTGAGGTCGTTCCTGACAAAAGAATGTAACAGGAGCAATCATATCTTTGAAGTCTTTTCTTAATCTCTAAATGCCCCACTTCACTCGAGTTTCTTTTTCTCGTATCCACTAAGAATTTACAATATGAATCTCTCTAGTATTTCATTTCTTTGTATCATTGCTTCAGTTTTTATGTATCTCTCATTTCATCTCTTACTGAAATGAATATTCCCTTAGTTTAATTTCTCCGTTTCATTCCATTCATCTTTTCATACCTCATTCTCAACCTAACGTGGTGATTATCCTTTACGCATATCATCTGAGAGACACACCGTAATTGCATCGAGAAATGCATTCATTAACTGCTACCGAAGATTCACATAAGCAGTCAGGGCCTCTCACAGGTACAGAGAGACACGAACTACGCCCAAAGTTTGAGGCTCTTAGTCAAAATAAAAATTTTCATTATGATGAAGGAAAGTTCTTATTTTTTTATTTTATGAAAACTTTACCCCTCTCCTAGCTGCTTCCCACGGGGATCCGATAGGAGATTGTTAGTATAAGGTCTGAGTGAAAGATAAGACTTCAGAAGAAAGACAACACGAGATGAGAAACATCCATGTCTTATCCGAGGCTCATCGTTTAAAAAATATATCTTTTAGTATGCCACACCTTTTTGTTGTTGTATCTAACATCCACTAAAAAGAAATATCTAAATTTCAGGTTTCGTAAACCCCCTTTCCTGAAAGACCTTGTAAGTAGTACACTTTATCTATACAGAAAATTCTAGTTACCTGAGCTCACAGTTTGTAGAAGAAAGCATACTCCCAATGGCGTATCGTGATTTAGAGGTCCAACATGCAAATGTCACAATGATGTAGATAGGTATCGCTACAGCTGGATGATAAGAGGGCCGCCGAGTTTTGTCACTATACGAATATGATCTTATGTAATCTTTAATCTGGCGCAGAGTCATTAAATACGATGCTGCGATCAGGACCACAAATATTTTCAGAACCTCTTTCACGCAAGCATTCATTTCGCATTTTTCCACTCTGCAGGATAATAGGTGTTTTAGCTGTTCAACCTATTTTCAGAATTATTCAAGATATTTGACAGCAACAAAGTATTAGTTATTTCCAATGCTGAATTTTCCAATGATTAGTGCTCATGAAGTTTTCTCTTTTGAAATAGGTAACCAAATAAGAAGGCCGGAAGAAAAAGAGCCATCATCATCTCAATCTTTATAACTGTACAATTTACTGAATACCTTGTTTTCACATACTTAAAGAAATTTGTAGTTTTTATGCAATGTACTGTGTACCTTTTATACATTAACCGATAAAAAATCTTAATAGAAGTGTTTGTAAGATATTTCTTTTTACGTCTAACACTGAACCTACTGGGGGAAAAACATGGCCATTCCAGTGCACGAAGGGAAGTTGCCAATTCATACAAAAGGTAAGTCAAAACAATGAGATTTGTGTTTCGAAAAAATGTACAAATTTAATTATCATGCACTCAATAGATGAAAGATCCAATATCAGTGTAGACACAAAAAGAAAAAAAACGATATACAAATTAAAACGTTCGAAAAAGTTAAAAAAATAAACTGCAGTTCAGCAAACGTACAAATATTAACACTGAATAAAAAAGATCTAAAAAAGCGCAGAGAGCATTAAAAAATGATTAGGACCATTTCAAACAAATCCCGATTATAATGCTATAAACAGAAAAGGGTAAAACACTTGTGAAATTTCTCAATATATTGATTTATATAAGGAACGTTTCTGGCAGGATGCCTTACAAAGCTTATTGCACTTAATGTCTCAGCGTAGTCTATCATGCCATTTAGTATTTATAAACGAAAATACGACACCAGCATTTTCTTTACGCAAAAACCGTTAAAATTTCTGTACTTCTTGCAAAAAAAATCTTTTTTATTTCATTCACCATCTGGAGAAACACCTTTGGATCCACTTCAGTCTTTTATCTCTTGGTGTGTATATTGTCACTTTTGAAGTCAGTCTTTCAAATGAAAAATTCTTTCATTAAAAAAAATGAAATTCAAACGGTTATTACACCTAATATTATTTATAAACAGCAACAACTTTATTGACGTTTTACCAGAGAAAATATACTGCAGTTTGCATTTAGTCGATCTGTTATATTGACATCTTCACCTTTGTTACATTGGTGTGCATTTCCATTCTTCTGCATAATTTCATGGCTCAGTCGAGGGGTGATGTCATTTTATCTCGTGGAATTAACGGTTTCTTGGTCAACTACTAATTTCTCTCTGAAATGCGATACTTCTTGAACTTCTTTCAAGTAGGCGCCTAAGTGTGTTTGCTGATGTTTAAACTTAGGATTTAATTCACAATTTCGGTTTTGATTTTAGGCTACGATGCAGCGTAAAAAAATTAACCGTCATCTTGTGCTTTTCGCTTGGAAAACCTGCGAAAAACCAGAAAACGTGTAACAGTGAGTCCGCATGTTTGAATGTTTATGACTGTTCAAAATTGTTGTCTTCAATGAGATTATTTGCTTTTCATTCCTTAGCGATAAGCGTTGTAAATGAAACATACTTTTGACACTATTTATTTTTCGGGCATTTTTAAGTGCGGAACCAGGTTTCATTGTTTAGCGATAAGCATTGTTAATGAAATATTTCGATGAGATTATTTATTTTTGGGTCTTTTTTTACGTGAGGAACGGGGGTTCGTTCTTTAGCTTTAACAGTTATTAATGAAATCTACTTTTTATGAGATATTTTTAATGTTTTTTTAAGTGCAGGAACATGGAAGTAGTCATAATTCTTTTTTAGGAGGGGAGAGGAAAAGTTTATTCCCCCCTTCCCCTGAGTGTTCGCTGGATGCTTTCTGTTGCTAGGTTTCCCTCCATGCTTCAGTGACGTCCTAGGATGGGGCTACGAATTTTATTGGTTACTTTTTAGGAGGGAAGTGGCCGAAATTACGTCATCGCTGTGTGTTCGAAGGATGTTTTCTGTTGCTAGGTTTCCTACTTTTTAGAAGGGGCGTGTCCGAAATGACGTCATCGCTGGATGCTTTCTGTTGCTAAGTTTTCCTTCAGTGACGACCTAGGATGGGGCTACGAATTTTATTAGTTGACTCTTTAGAAGGGGCGTGTCCGAAATGATGACATCGCTGCGTCTTCGGAGGATGCTAGGTTTTCCCCCATTTCCCCCAGTGGTGTCCTAACTTGAATTCCACCGTCGGTGAAGAGTTCGACATCCTAGGATGGGTCTACGAATTTTATTGGTTGACCCTTTGCCCCCTTTACTGGCGATGGAGAGATGGGATTCCCACGAACGGTACGACCAGGAGCGCAGTGAAATGTCCACGCGAATCGCACCAGGTGTTCTCTAAACGCGATAGCATCAGTGAAAATGTCGTAACTCGTGTCAGAATTGAAAGGTAGGCTAACAGTCCAGGTTCTATCGCTCTTATTGTTTCTTCAGCGTCATTCCTATTCTGAGAGCTCTCCTCATTCAAGAGCGAGGTACTTTGAGAAGCAGCATTGTACTTAGGAAATGTGACAATAAGCGCGAATGTAAGAGTCAAGGAGGTGTGACTCTGAATAGTCGCTGTGGACGAATTGCTTCGAGGGTGGTTCTGTAGGGAAAATAATTATAGTTGACGCACTACCTGCTACTTAGACAGGTAAGTCGAAGACTAATAATAGGGAGTGCGACAATGCCCTTCTGAGTCCCTGCTACCTGCAGTAAGGGTTGCGTTGTTCAAGGCGTAAATGTGACAATAAGCATGATAGAAGCCACGTAACAGCCAAGTAGGGGTGTCTCGGAATAGCCTGGTCACCCACTTTTAGGAAACGTACGGTTGTCATTCACCAACGCTAAAGGGGTGTGACAGAAAGCTTGTTCTAAGAGGGATGAAACATTATCCACTGTGGTCGAGTTGCTGTGAGGGAGTCCTGTCTTGATAATAGGCCGAGCGCGTTGACTGTTACTTAGCTAGGAGAGTGTGCCAAGGTTCCGCTGCTTAGCAGGGAGAAATGCGTCCCATCTCCCGCCATACACTTTCAAACAAGTGGGTGCAATGAGAAAGACGGAGTGGAAATACAGCAGTTATTCGGAAAGCGGGAAACAGGATTGTAAATAAGCATTAGCAGTAGGTAAGACCCCAAGACATTGAAAGGGAACTGCCTTCACTTAATGCAGGCCAAGTCTGACAGACACATCAACAAACTTCAAAATAGATTTAAAACATCAGACAAGGAGATATTGTATAACTCAAGACGAAGAAAGTTTTTATTAAATTTGAAACAAACATATAGAATAAAAGTGGAATATACTTATGCGTTTTACGAAAAATTAATTTGTAATCAGGCTTTTAAAGCGATTAACAGGTTTGCATAATGCTTCAAAACAGATGCAAAAGTCTAGTTAAAATACAAGTGGAAACATTTAACCAATAAAATGCAAATGAAATATTGGGTATATAAAAATGCAGGAAATCAAACGTCAAAATATCCACTTTGAAAACAGTCATTGGAAAACATATCCTCCTGGAAGATATGCAAAATAAAAACTTTCAAGATTAAAAGCAGAACGTTGAAGTAAAATATGTTTAATGGTGTCATACTTAGGACCCCGACGTAATAAACGAATGACCGGAAATAACTACCTCCTAGCGAAAACATGAAGGTGTCAAATTTATTTCACACTTACAGACATGTAATTTAAAACTTATAATAACAAAAGGAATAAATGTTTTTCCAAAGTAAATAGACAATTTTTAAAGTGTAAAATCCTCAGGAATCAAAGCGCATTTGTAGAGATATTAGATTAAGAAAACGTAAAGTATTTTAAAGCAACAATGCCCGCTTATTTAAAACTGACATATAGTAAACCCGTTAACAATATGATTCAAAAAGTATATGTAGACACTATAATCATGCAAGGCATAATCACGATAACAAATTTTCTACATTTTGCCCGAGTATCCATTTCATAATAAATTTTTTGAAAAGATTTCTTTCATTCTTAGGTTATGAGGTTTGACAATGATCTCAAAACGTATTGCTTATGGTGTTAATAAAACCGATATTTTTCCCACTGTCACGTACATTGGACAATAGAGGACTCTACATTTTGAAAGACTAATTGATTTTTCCGCCAGAATCATTCCTCACGAAACCAGTGCATAGGGGTAAATTTTGATTCATATTTCGCAGATGAGACAAATAGGTATTTCCCTGTAACACACCACCCCAGGGGCTAAAAAATCTTTCTCGAACAGTATAACTTTGATGTAGGTTCTTGTATCGAAGACGGAGTGCTTTCTCTGCAACGCACCACCCCATGGGCTAAAGAATCTTTCTCAAACCCATTCACAGCGTGTTTTTTCACGGATCGCTATCTCGATAGATTTAAATGCGACAATGGAGTGCACACGTCTTTGTACGAAATCGTTTATAATATTACCTCTAAAGTTGAACAGAAAAAAGCGAAGGCTCTCGGGTTAAATATTTAGAAGATAAATACACTGTCTGATCGTTAAAATCAAATGTTACCAAGGAAATTAATATACTGTCAGGTGTTTGGGCCCTACTAACAAGGTATAAAATGCGTTTACCTACTAACAGAGCAATCAGGAAAAGACAAAATTATTCGATGTAACGATTTTGGAAAACAATCGAAGACTATGTTACAGAAATATTTGTAAATTCACGTTTAAAATTATTCCTACCTGTTTGAATGGAACTTTCCTATGTTACTAAACGAAGTGTACGACGAACTGGTACGCACCTCTGAATATGTACTAAATAAATGCTAATAGTGTTACTAAATAAATAGTGTTCTGTATCTGATTTTTCGTCATTGTGATTTCTTAGTGCAGTTAATATTAAGTTGAAAGGTTTACAACGACCTGAAGCCTAAACCATTTGCAAACTAGTGAAACAAAGCAGAATACGACTGACATTCTCGACCACACATTCTATATTGAAAAATAACCGCAGGAAGAAAGTGAGGCCAGTGTCAACTAATTTTCCCGACACCGCAATTACCCAGAAATATGAGTGTAAATAGCCAGAGAAGTTTTAAAAGAACACAAAAATGTGCAACAGTACTGCAAAAGTTTTTTCCATGACATGTCATGGATCTTTTTTAGAACAAATTAGCTACAAATGTTACTTAGAATAGTAATTATGGGGTAAACTTCGATTCCAAAACACTGTTACCTTTGTACGTTCCTGCAAGAGAAATAAAATTTCATTGGTTCACAGGAAATAAGAATCTTAAATTTTCTCCCAACATGAACAAAAAATAAATGCAATACACAAAATTTGTGTTAATAATAACCCACTAGAGTATGACTCGTTTGCAGTTGTAATTTTCCATACAATATTTCACTCACGATATGAAAGAGATTAGTGTTCGCAGTAAAATCTTATAACACAATTTTACCCATAGCGCAATCCCTACGGTTTTCAAACACTACATCAGTTAATTTCGTGTCAATAGCAAAGATTCAGTTATATTCACGACAGAGAAAAAAAGTGGTGAAATTATTATCCAGTTTCGTTTAATTAGCATTCTTTCAAAAAGTGAATCCTCACAATTTTAAAATGTTGCTCGTCATTTTCGAAATGTTCCAAAATTCGAGACTAGAAGGCACTATTTTCCACCTTGCCTCCAATCTTGACCAATTGCAGGGTGCATGCTTTCAGTAATAAGTCCTTTGCCGAGAAATGATCATCATTTTGCATCCCAGTGCGAAAACAAAATATTTTTGAAGTATGGCGGTGCATTTTCTAATCTGTAAATACTTTTATTCGTCCACATAAACTTTAGATCCCGGTAATCCTGCATTACCTAAAATGATTTGTGATAGAATAACCAGTTAAGATTTAGAGCGTATATCTCACCATGAATTATTTGTAGACGGTTTTATCCGTGGACCAAAACAAAGATTGTCAAAATGATCATAACTCCATGCAGGGGTAAGGTAATTCTGGATATTAAACGTTCAAATGGTTTGATGTCCCAGTACATTTGAGGATAGTACAAATATATTTACAGGAATTGCATAATACATATAAACAAGTTACACCGTCAAACGTGTAATATGATAAAAAAAATAGTAAACTTAGGGGGGAAGAAGGTTTAAGACGCCAGAGAGTAATGTTAAATGAACGAACAGGGGGAAAAGGATAATGCAGATAAAGATGGGGAATAGAAGATATTTTTGGTCAATATTCTAATGTAGTTTCTGAATGTAAAGAAGTGATATCGTTCGAAAGAGTTGAGTTTGCTTGAAAGTCAAAAGAAATTTTGTCATACTTAGCTTTTAACAAGGTTTCCTGATTTTTATCAGAATATTTGTTATTACTACTTAGAAATAATCATCCTGAACTAACTAGAGTGAAAAGCCACATACCCCATAATTCTGGGTAAAATATTCAGGACTTGGGTTTTTCAAATTCCCCCTGTGAAGGGGGCCCACGCAGAGCAGGTCGCCACAATAGCAGCGACTTTCAAGGCCACCGTCCGGACACGTGACCGAGGACGCCTCCAATTTTTTAGCTTTAATACGTTTGGTAAAAATCAGAAGTCAAACACACAGACAATTATACCGTTGTTTTAAAATGACTTTACTGTTAATCCCTGAATGCATGGGCAGCGACCAAGACCTCAGCGATAATATCTTATAGTGTACCCTTGGCTGTTCGTGCATTTCACAAACATCTATAGTCGTGTGAGCCATATTACTCATCAGAGAATATATATTAATATTCCTTTGATCACCAGAGAGTGAATATAGCGTTTATATTTGTTTGATTTTAATCACCAGAGCGTGAATATAGCGTTTGTATATGTATGCTATTCGATTTTAATAACCAGAGCTTGAATATAGCGTTTGTATATGGATGCTTTCTTTTTAAATTTAAATCAGCAGAGGTTGTATATCCCGATAGTGACAGCGTTTCCACTACCACCTAAGAATATGGAAGTCGGGTTCGTGGGTGAACGGTTGTTTGCCCTCATATCGACCCATAACGCATCCTAGAAAAACACGTTTAGATGGGTTTGAGGTACCTCTGGGGTGGAGTGTTGCGGGAAAGCACGTCTCCAAAGTTACACATCTTAGAAAAACACGGTGCGGATGGGTTTGAGGAAGATTCTTTAGCCCATGGGGTGGTGTATTTTGCGGAAAGCGCACCGTTAAAGTTACACGGTATGAGTTTTTTTAGAAAGATCCTTTAACCTTTTTTTTAGAAAGATCCTTTAACCTTTTTTTTTAGAAAGATCCTAAAACTTGATAGTGATGAATCCACTATCAAGTTTTTTTTTTATTTAAAGGGGCGGGGGTAGCTCAGTCGGTTGCGTGCCAGGCTCGTAATCTGCAGTTCCCAGGTTCGAGTCCCACCTGAGTCAGCATTGAGATTTATCTCCGCAAAATTCCCTGCCCTCACCATGGTCAGTAGGTGACACCAATGGGCTTTTAAAGGCCGCCGTCCATCGGACAGGACGTTAAGCCGTGGCTCCGTGTATGGGAGAGAGCCATACCCTGTGCACGTTAAAGAACACGCTGGATGGCCTTGACGGGAGGCTACCATCTGTCTACCAACAGCTGTTGCATTGGGTCCCCTCCCACAACCTTCTCTTAGCCTTCGGAGTCCTTGTGACCTGGCCATTTAGCCCATGGTGTGCAAAAAAGTGCCACTCAGAGGTAAAACAACCCAACGCAACCCAAAGTTGTTTTTTAAGTGACAGAAAAAGATGGGTGTAGGGGAAAAATTTTCTTGAGCTGAGTGGGACTAAACCCACGATATCATCGGAAGTTAGCGGGTTCAGATCCCACCCTGCTCAAAACAATTGTTCCTCTTCTCCTGTCACTTAAAAAGCAGCTTGGCAGTAGATGAATATTCATTAAAGCCGTGCTTTAGAATGCTTAAAGCCCCCGGTTCCCGACACCTGCTCTAAGCAATATAAAGTTTGCCTTCTCATCGGCCCAATAAATAGGGATATTTAGGGGTATTTACATAAACTATTACCGAGCCTGCCGTCCCATGACAGAGTGGTTAACACGCTCGGCTACTAATCCAAAGGACCTGGATTCGAGCCCCAGGTAAATGTGTGTGTTGTTTTTCTGCTGAGGTCCAGCCATTCTCACAGACCTACTACTATAGCGTATTAAACTGAGAGGCTCCTGTTACACCTTTGTGGCAAGCAGTTGCTTGAGGGGACATTTATTTCATTTTTTTTTATTATCGATCCTAACGAATCTCTTGAAACAAAAGGTTTCATTTCTTTTAGCTCTCCCGCTGGCAAGAGGGAAAATCATTGCTGACAGCATAAACCTCTTGACCATCAAATCCTACCACCTAAATTTCCAATTTCTAGCCTTAATAGCCTTTTGAAATTTTGGTATTTTATAACTTCCACCGTTAGAGGGTGTTATTGATATTATCATTTTTCCCCTTTAAGCATTTTCTACCAGTGAAAATTCGAGTTAGTGGATGGTTGGAAAAGTGCAAATAGTAGTATTTTACTAATATCTATGTAGCACACAACAAACTTTCATCTCTTAAAAGAAAAAAATTGCGTTTTACCACCCCCACTGGGGAAAGGTTGAATATTATTGCTGCCAATGCAAATCTGCTGACCACCACACTCTACCACCAAAATTTCAAATTTCTGGCACAAATAGATCGTTTGCATTAATTGTTTCGACATTTTCAAACTTTTTCTACCGTTAGAAGGCGCTATTGAGTTATTGAGAGATTCGAAAACTACGTAAGGTAATATTGCAACTATACCTGTCCAACCAACTAAATAATTTTTAATTCCTTTCTAAATGCAAATAAGATGACACTAGGTGTCGGTTAAACGAGTATCGGATAAATGAAATTCATATATGTGTATTATTACACTGGTTTTATGAAATCCGAATATTTTTCATCTTTTTTACTTAAAAAAATTCAGTTAGTTTGGTAATAATAAACAAATGTTGGATATGTTGAACTAGGTCTGATATCCCCAAATAGATGGATGGTGGCGCTGGATCAGTGCACGACTTTGGTCAGGGAGACTCATTTCGTTACAATTATGTGTCCTACAGGGGCATAGCGAAGGACTATGGTTGGGGGGAGGGAAATCGAAAGTTTTCAACTGAAAGAATAATGTCTCTATCAGGGTTCGCACGTAGTTTTTCGCTCGGTTGGGGGGGGGTATAGCGTTGAATAAATTTTCACAACTATCTTGCTTTTTGCCATGTAACTTCCAATTTTGCCAACTAGCCATAATTTCACAGAAAAATCTCAATATTTCCATCTCGCCTAAATTATAGCAAATTTCAAGGTGAATTTTTCCAACTCCCTTCCATTTGGTCAACTCTGTTTAATTTCACAAAACCAATCCCAATCTTTATATCTCACCTGATTTTGCCAAGTCACTTCAAATTTTTCAAACTGTCCAAGATTTTGCCAAGCTATCTCGATTACGCCAACTCTCTTTAATTTCACGAAAATAATACCAATTTACACAACTCACCTGTATTTTAAAGTGAATTCGAATTTTGCCAACTACCCTAGATTTTGACAACTCCGCAAGATTTTGCCAAGAATTCTCAGTTTTGCCAATTCTCCTTAATTTCATAATTCATAAAACCTATCCCAATTTTCACAACTCACCTGCATTTTGCCAAGTGGTTTCCAATTTTGACGACAACCCTAGATTTTTCCAAGTTACCTCGATTTTGCCAACTCTCCTAAATTTTGTCAACTTGCAGTAATTTTACAGAAAAAATCGCAATTTTTACATCTTCCCTGAATTTGCCAAGTCATTTCGAATTTTATCAACTCTCCTTAATTGCACTTTACCAACTCGCTTCGAATTTTACCAACTCCCCTAGATTTTGTCAACTCTCCCTAATTTAGCAAAATCAATCCCAATTTTTACAACTCACCTGTACTTTACCAAGTGGTTTCCAATTTTGCCAAATCCCGTAGATTTTGCTAATGTGCCTCGATTTTACCACCTCTCCTTAATTTCGCAAAAACAATCCCAATTTTTACAACTCGCCCGTATTTTACCAAGTGGATTCGAATTTTGCCAACTCGCCATAATTTTACAGAAAAAAAAAAAAGCAATTTTTTGCATCTCACATAATTTTTGCAATGTCACTCAGAATTTTGCCAACTCCCGAAGATTTGCCAACTCTCCTATATTTTGCCAACACGCCACAATTTTACAGAAAAAAAATCCCAATTTTTACAACTCACCTGAATTTTCCAACTCCCAATGATTTTGCCAAACTCCCCAAGATTTTGCCAACTCCGAGTTACTTTGAGGGGGAGCTTCCCCCCATCCACCCCATAGCTGTGCCCCTGCGAATGCGACATAATTTTCTTTCATCATGAACAATACGACCAAACACACGCCCAATAATACTTTTCGAAATAAGTTCCTGGTACGTCAGTGAATTAGCACTAATGAGGAATTTCTTGAGGTTATATCTGAGGCTCAGATTTAGTTACACTTCATTCATATATTTCATACTAGCTGAACGTATTAGGCGCTCTCCGGCTGTCACTTTTAATCTATCTATTCTTATTTTCACTGCATTAAAGGTAAATTTTGTAAGATCCCCCCCCCGACACTTTAGCACAGATTTTCAGCAGGAAGAAATTTGCCCTGTGTTGGCTTGGATCGTTGTTGACGTCAGCGAGCTCTCTCATAATCGTTCCTTATTTCTGCGTAAGCTATCGAGGTTTTTATTTCCGTTACCACAGATTTTTGTCGTCCTAATGCTCCCGTTATATTCGTCCTCACTGTCCAAATTTCCTGCACAGCGTCCCCCGTGTACCCAAGTGATTGGTTTAAAAATCAGGTTCCCATTTGGCCCGTGGCTTCGTTTTTTACACAAACTGTGACAACTCGTGTCTGACTTTTAATCTGCATATTCTGTTGTTTCCTGCACTAAAGGTTAGTGAGTATTCCCCCCCCCCCCCGACGTTTTATCACAGTTTGAACACGAAAAATTTCCCGGTATTTCAAAAGTCATTGCTGACTCGGCGCACACTCTCAGAGCCCGTTACAAATGATCGAGATATTTATTTTGGCAGATTTTGGCAGTCTGTAATTCCCGACGTTCTTCACCAAAAGGTCCCAATTTCGTAGGCGGGTTCCCCGTGCCTGACCCCGTGTTGGGTTAGAAAATCAGGTTCCTAGCTGCAATGAAATGTCTCAATAATGCCTTTGGAAACGTGGGAAATCTGGCAACGCCAGCAGATTTAAATGCTATTTTAACTCTTTACTTTCAGAGTTAGGGAGCAGTAAACGGGAACAATAGATTTGACAACGATTCTCGTTTCCCGTAGGAATAGCATGGTAAATAATTTTACTTCTAGCAAGCCCCCTTCTGGACTTTCCATCTGAAATTTGGCACTGAAATCGGAACCATAACCGGAAACATCCTCTGAAAATTGGAGCGTGTGCATTGATTTCCCGATGAGTTATGGCTGCCACAGACAGACACACAGACATCTTCTTTTATTATATAGATTCTTCGCATTTTTCCATTATATTGTAGTGTATTATTAACAGAAGCACCAATTTTCTAGGCTAGTCGAGCTTGGAGGTATAAAGAATCTCTCTTCATGGCTATTGCATTGATTATCGTATCACAGAGCAGCAGTTACATCTTCCATATTCAATCCACAGAATTCAGAGCAGAAATTTCTTTCGTTGGAAGCACTTTTTCCATTGCTTTGCATAATATTTCACATCCTCTGCTCACCGACCACTAGAGGCCGCTAGAGTCGTTGCCACTGTCATCAGTAATGGCGCTGACTAACGAGGGACGAAAGTAGGCGTAATTTTTTAAATATTTTTTTAAAAAATAAGATGGAATTCTTCTTTATTTTCCTATGTCCGGCTTTCTCATTTCAAATGGCATGGATTTCGTATGTTTTGATAATATTGCTCTATAGTTGAACGTGTGTAAAGTAAACGTTCAAATTCTCCAATTCAGATTTGCTGAAGTAGTTTACAATTTTTTAAACTACGTGATCTCATTACCGTAATAACTAAAGATAATGTTATTACAACTATAGATATAATAGAAAATATACAAAATAATTGAAATATTTTGTAAATAAAGTAATATACGAGTACTAATACTACACTTCGTCGAGGCTACATTTAGTCGGTATACTGTGAAAAATGTACATTGTGATACATTTCACTCACATCGATAAGTTGATATTTTTTGCTTAACTTCGTGTTTTAAAGAAAAAAATCAACGACGCTAAGCGGGTATTTACTGTATTGCACTACATTCATATACATATAATTAGAGACATTAAAAGTTTTTTTAAATATAAGAGAAATATGCGAAAATTGGAAAGTTATATAAATTCGTATTAATATACACTGAAGTGCCATTGAATTAAGGATAGCAGACGTTATCCAAATTCAGTACCTCAAGTCCCGCATTTGCGCGCATGCGTGCCTGAAACTCTGGTCACATATAGTTACCAGCTTTGGCTTCCCCAAGCATTCGTCGTGAGAAGCGTAATGGGAAAGGCGCGGGATTTAGATGCATTTGACACTGTTAGTGCTGTACATACAGCACTAACATTTGATTTGAAAAGTATAGAACTACTTTCACTCAACGATTTGGAAACAGCAAATACTGGAACGTCGTTCCGGTTCAATGATTCGAAAATACTCGAGATTCTTCCACTTCTTCTCTGCATGAGGATGCCAATCCTCAGTTGTTTGTAAGTGCTTCCGAAAGCAACATCGAACTTGCATCACGTGTTAGTGATGTAAATGATTCTTCACTAAGAACATCCGAAGAATCAGTTTTCTTTGAAGATGCCACTGAGATTACAACCTTTGATAAATGTGTCATTACTGAAAAAGAGGAACAATGCACTGTTAAAAAGAAACTGTATCCGCTATGGTCTATTTGCATTTTGACATTCATTATCTTTGTATGTGACTCGAAAAGGTATATGGAGTACTTTTTATATACTTACAGAAATTGAACAGTAATCCTCACTAGAAAATATGCAATAGTTTTACATGTATCCATATGTCTGTCACATTGTGAGCATAAAATTTGCAAAAAGAAAATGTAAACTGATGCAATATATGAATGTAAAAAAATGAAACAATAGAGGAAAAAAACAAGCGAAAAAGAAATAGTTTGAAACCTTTAAAGGAAAAAGAAAAAAAATGTCTCCCCTGAAAGCCATCCTCAGACGTCCTCGTTCGTGGGAGACTGGCAACATTCATTATCAGCTGATTTCCCCAAGAGTTCATTTTATCTTTAGGGAAAACATCAGATAATGGATGGCTAACATGAGGCTCTGGTAAAAAAAAACACATGTATACACACGCTCATGCATACTCATATAGACACATACTTGTACACGCACATATACACACATACAAACTTTTACACATAGATTCTCATATTTACACATACAGACATCTACACATGTATAGAGCCAAATCTAGAAGGAGATGGGACCCATGCATTCTTCTTTCACAATGCTAACAAGGGTAATAGAGATAACAAAAATATTAAACTGATTTATATTTCTTTGATTTTTAAAGTAATTTTTAAAAGACCTTTAAAGGGAGTGGGGAAATGTTATACTGCATTGGAATTCCAGTCTCTTGCCTTATTAGCCCCACAGCAATGCATTCATGAATATGGCCTGGAAGGCTATCGTACAGCACTATAATGACCTCCTGAGGGATAGAACGTCAAAGAACGCGAAGTCGCTGTTCCATTTCAGCGATAGTGGTTGGCGCACCTCTTGGGTATTGTTGGAGCTGTCGGCCCATCATGTACCAGAATTATTCAATACGCGAAAGGTCCAGCCGGCGTGCATGGCCATGGTAGTACCTGAACGTTTTGCTCGTGTAGATACTGCAGACTAAGTGGGCTGTGTGGGGACGGGCGATATCGTGCTAGTAAAAGTTCCCGTGCTGCTGAACAAATGGGACAGCCACTGGCTGCAAAATATTGGTAACGTATAGTTGTGCAGTTAGAGATATCCTTATGATGACCAGTTTTAACCGAGATGTGCGACTAACGGCACCCCGTACCAAGACACCAAGTGCTGGAGCTGTATGATGATGTCGCAAGCACTGGTTGGCATTCCTTTCGGCTGGATGACGGCGAACACGTTGTCTACCGTCATGCTGACCAAGACAAAAACCAGATTCGTCACTAAACACCACGGTTGTTCGTTTCAGTTCTCTCTGTCTGAGGCCACACCACTGAAGACGTGCTTGCACGTGGACAGATGTGAGGGGCAAACGCAGTGCCGGACGATAGGCAATGAAAACTGTAAAAGCCTGTGGTTTACCGTCCTTCTGGTAGGTATTCGATGTGTTACCTGTTCCCAGTCCCTTTGCAGTTGCAGTGTAGTCGCGAATCTGTCATGCAATGCCATGCGTCGCAAATGATGGTCCTGTTGCTCTGTGGTCATACGTCATCTTCCTGATCTTGTCGTCGTGTGCTGGATCCTTCTTGAACCCACTGGCTCCATATGTGTATGATGATGCTGAGACTGCGGTCAACAAGGTTGGCCACATCTCTGTGCGACAAACCAGCTTCTCTAAGGTCGATTCTTCCATGCTCAAAGTCTGTTAACAATTGTAATAGCTGTCGACACCTTCGTAAGGGTATCTTTAGCTGTTTAGAACAATTTCCACAACGCTTTGTCAGCCAGAGAGCTTTGGTTGCCTTTATCTGTATTTGACTGCTCCGCACCTGTGACATCAGCTCGCGCCTGTCCAATCGTTTTGATCGTCCTACAAACCAAATCATTTCCATGCCTATCCATATGACCGCTTCCCTAAATTTCATCACATTTCCATAACTTCTTGCAAGTGCTGCATTTTTTATTTCCTGTAGTGTATATAAATACTATATTAACATAATAATGCATTCATATACATACATACATACATACATACATACATAAATGCATGCCCAGATCTAGATAAAAATTTTGGGATATGGAGTAGGGCATGGAACACAATCGAGCCGGAAAAACGTAAAAGGAGAGGGAGGGGAAGACTGGATTTCCAATGCAATATAATATTTCTCCATCAATTTTAGAGGTGTTAAAAATTTCTTGAAAAATGTATGAAATAAAAATAAGTTTAAAAATTTTGCCTCTTTTATTGAAGAAACGGTATTTTTAAAGGGGAGGGGGAGATGGCCCTCTTGGACCCCTAGACCCATCCATACATCCATTCATACATACATACAAAATCCTCAAGTGCAATTGGGGCGAGGGTGGTTCAGTCGGTAGCGCGCTCGGATCATGATCTGCAGTTCCTAGGTTCGGGTCCTAACTAGGTAGGCGTTGAGATTTATCTCAGCAAAACTCTCCGCCCTGCCGCAGGTCATTAGCGGACATCGATGAGCTTGGAAAGGCCGCCATCCGTCATATGGGAGGTTAAGCTATGTCGTCGTGTGTTCGAAAGTCATACCATGTGCACTTTAAAGAACACGCCTTGATGTAAGGCTACCAACTGTCACCCAACTGATATCGATTATACACACACATATATGTTTATACTGACGTGATCCCTCCCCACACCTTCTCTGAGGCCTCGAGGTTGTTCTAACCAGGCATAGCCCATTGTGTGCAAAAAAAAGTGCCGCTCAGAGGTAAAGCAACCCAACCTTGAAGTACAATTAAGCAATGGAGATCCTGTTTAACACTGTATGTCCACCACATCCTAGGTCTCTCCGTTTTACTGAGGCCTTTACGCACACTCTTCATAACCATATTTGCTAATTTGTAGTTGTGCATTACCATCAACATGGCCTAGTCATGGCAGTTTGTCTCTGTAGAATATGATGCTCAAATGAGATTGAAAATTCCTTCGCCTAATCTCCTCATTCCTTGCAAAATCAAAACACCTATACTCCATTCCGACTAAGTTGAGATCTAACAGAAACGAATCGTACGACACAAGGAAACGTTTCCTAGAACCAATGCACACAGAAGTAACTGCTATTGGTTACATTTTGAGGCCTCGTTTTCAAACACATGATAAACATGTGAACAGGGGCGTAGCTAAGGACTATGATATGGGGGGGGGGGGAGAAATCGAAAATTTCCAACTCGAAAATCAAATTTTGCCATTTGACAAAGTGACGTTTCTATCAGGTTCGTACCTATATTTTCGCTCCGTGTGTGTGTGTGGGGGGGGGGGAGGAAGGTAGGCAATTTTCATAAATCTCCTGCATTTTGCAATGTAACTTCCAATTTTGCCAACCAACCATATTTTCACAGAAATAATCCCAAAATTTACATCTCACCTGAATTGTAGCAAGTCGGTGTGAATTTTTTCAACTCCCATTGGTTTGGCCAACTTTCCTTAATTACGCAAACCCAATCCCAATTTCTCCTAAATTGGCCAAGTCACCTCAAATTTTTCAAACTCCCCAAAATTTTGCCTACTTTTTTCGATTTTGTCAACTCTCCTTAATTTCATAAAAATAATCCCATTTTCACAACTGGCCCGTAATTTACTAAGTGGATTCGAATTTTGCCAACTCTCCTAGATTTTGTGAAGTTGCCTCGATTTTCCCAACACGCCATAATTTTACAGAAAAAAGATTCCAATTTTTACATCTCACTTGAATTTCCCCAACTCTCCACGATTTTCGCAAGTCACTCGGAATTTTGCCAACTTTCCAAGATTTTGCCAAGTTTCTTCAATTTTGCCAACTCGCAATAATTTCACAGAAAATAAAAAAACAATTTTACATCTCATCTGATTTTTGCAAAGTCACTCAGAATTTTTCCAACTCCCCAAGATTTGCCAACTCTCCTAGATTTGCCAACTCTCCTAGATTTGCCAACTCTCCTAGATTTGCCAACTCTCCTAGATTTTGCCAACTCGCCATAATTTTACAGAAAAAAATCCTTTCTTTTACATCTTACCAGAATTTTGTTGTTTTGTTTGAACGTTATTGCCAAGTCACTCCGAATTTTGTCAACTCCCCCAAGATTTTGTAAAGTCACTCCGAATTTTGCCCACTCCCCAAGATTTTGTCAAGTCATTTCGAATTTTGCTAACTCCCCCAAGAATTTGCCAAGTCACTCCGAATTTTGCTAACTTCCCAAGATTTTGGCAAGTTGTCGCGATTTTGCTAACTCACCTGTATTTTACTAAGTGGCTTCGAATTTTGCCAACTGCTCTAGATTTTGCCGTCTGTCCATTTCCCAAACTGTCCTAGATTTTCCAAGTCGCCTCGATTTTGATAACTACCCTAGATTTTGCCACGTTGTCTAGATTTTGCTAACACCCCTTAATTTTACCAAAAAAAATTACAAATTTTCACAATTCACCTAGATTTTACGAAGTCGCTTCGAATATTGCCAACTCCGAGTTACTTTGGGGGGAGCCTCCCCTCCACCCCCCACCCTCATAGCTACGTCCCTGGTGTTCTGTCAAATAACTAATGGCCGGATCTAAGCGAAATTGCCTGAAGACAGAGTAGAGGAGTGGGCTGAAAGCTACTAAGAAGGAAAGGTCCCAGCTATGATATTTTCAAAATATTCAAGATACGAAATCGTATGGCTCTGTGAGGCCGAAAATGGAAGACGAAGGATTAATTAGAGATAACTGTTATCATATTTCGTTTGTGTGACCTCGCGGCTGCAATTTAGAATTACCTATTGGACGAAATTAATTTTGTGAAATCAAGGGCAAATTATAAAGAAATTATAAATTCCATTTTTTCATTTCATCTTTGCTCCCTTGCTGCTTTATTTACAATTCTCTCTTATAGTCTTGCCATATTGGGAAAAATTGTAGATCAAGATAACAGAGATAAGGTTATACTTAATGCATAAACAAAATGGCAAAAAAATTATAAACGAAGACAAAATATCGTTATAATAAATATTAAACGAAGGCAAACTTATAACATTACTAAGGTTGATTATGTTACATGGCGCTGATTTCGCATGCAAATGTACAGGCGCTCAAAAAAGTATCCGAACACTATGGTTGATTACAGAATTCAGAAAAAATATCTGGCAGCGATTTTTTTTTTCGTGTCACGTGACACGAAGGTTGCCAGATCACTATTTTCTAAAAAAATCGCTGCCAGATATTTTTTCTGAATTCTGTAATTAACCATAGTGTTCGGATACTTTTTTGAGCGACTGTACCTCACTGACGTATTTTATAATCCACGAAGAATAAGTTGTGGCAACGGTGTGTATGTGTCTCTATAGTTATACGCGTACAGTTTTGTGAGCACGTATCTTACGATATGCCACCAAGGATTGACAGGTTCTGAGAAGGGGTACGCCGTGGCCCTTTCCGACATCCAATATTCCGAGTCACAAATTATAAAAGTTGTGCAAAGCCAGATGAACTATCATTTCTCGAATGGGCATCTATGTGGCGAAGCAATGGATAAGACACACCGCCAAAAGTAGTTGGAGCACTCAGACACACATCAGATGTCATCAAAATGTTCCACACAATGGTCAGTGGACAAAACCCTGCAACCCAGAGAATTGTCGTTAAAGTCACGAAGGTGTCGAAACAGACTGTCTATAATACCATCCGAGACAATTTTCGCTTGCAGCGCATGTGTAAGTTTCGTACCCACAAATTGCTGCCTCGCTACGCAACGGAATAGCGTACCAGTTGTCACAAGCTGTAAGAGGGTTTACATGACGACAAAAAATGTAGCCACACTGGACGGGATACGTTACTTAGAGAACTGCAATAGTTCTCTGTAAATATACACTGCACGCCACTGAAATTGCGACACCCAGAAAGAGTGAGCATATACATAGAAATACATATTGGCATACCATGATTTAATTTGCAGCCACTTACAGTAGTTGGAAAATGAGATAATGCAACACAATATGACTGCCTCAGTAGGTGGTTGCACGGCCGTGAACGGCAGCAATACGGCGTGGCATGGAGTTGTACAGTCGACGGATATGGTCCTGAGGAATTGCAGACCAAGCAGTGTTGAGTTGCTCCCATAATTCATCGAGATTCCGTGCTGGCCGGTGAGAGGATTGCACACGTCGTCCAATGTGGTCCCACATATTTTTTATTGGGGATAAATCTGGAGATCGTGCTGGCCATGGCAATACTTGACCATGTTGGAAACATTGTCTGGAGACCCTAGGAGTGTATACAATGGCATTGTCATGCTGGAAAATGGGCTGCTGCATGCCTCCCAGGAACGGTAACAAAAACGGGTTGCAAAACCATGCTAACATATCGTGCAGCTGATGCGGACAAGAGGTGACCTGCTGTCATATCCAATAGCACCCCATATCATTATGCCTAACTGATGGTCAGTATGCCAGTCATGAACAAAAGCTGGATACGTCCTCTCACCAGGTTGTTGCCATACATGGACCCGTTGATCATCAGCACCCAGGCAGAAATAGGATTAATCACTAAAAAAACAAGTTCCAATTCGTGACCCCACTACAACAGTGTTCCATTCGTGACCCTTGTTCACACGACTTCGACACCAAAATTCTAAACAATGTGGTTAATTCTACTCCCATTATTTGCAGTGAGGATAGATGCAGTACTGACTTCAATGTTGGGTCTATAATCACATTCTAAAGTTACTTTGGTTTTCTCTAAATTAAAACTGCATGAACCCCCAGGGGTAGATGAAATTACTATTTAGATGCTTAGAGCTTGGAATCCTTCTGTTGTCACTTTACTGACTAAAAGTAGCCTTGTTGCTAAGGATTTCACTATAACTATCCTATTGTAACGAAAAGTGATTGCAATTCTGGTGATAATGAAAGAGGGAACAGCCTACTTTCTGTGACAGGTCAAGGTTCCTTGCATTATTGTGTTTAATAGAATTAAGGATTCGACAGATGGGCAACTGTGTAATGAACAGCGTGGATTCAGAAGGGAAAGGGGATGTATAAATCAAATTTATCTCTTAGGGACATTTTTTGATAAATGTTTAGAGTTTCAGAAATCTGTGGTTACTGGCTTTCAAGATTTGAAAAAGATTTTTGTTTCTGTTAATCGTCATAATTTAATAATCGTATGCAATACTTAAAAATTTAGTTATCTCAATGATGGCTATAATATATACAGATATGTGTGTGTACCTATGTATGTATTGTACCAGAGCCTCATGTTAGCCATCCATTATCTGAGGTTTTCCCTAAAAATGAAATGAACTCTTGGGGAAATAATAAATTGTGCTTTCAGTGTGCGAAAAAAAAAGTAATGATTATATTTCAACCTTTCCTTTTCAGCAAAATCGAATCTCCCCCTCCCCTGAAATTTCTCCGCTGCTCTAGGGCAGCATTGAATAGTTTCACCTCAGATGGCTAATTTCCACACCTCTGATCTGGACGTAAATATTCTATTTCATTACGAAGTCCTATAAAAGACCTAAAGGCATAGTGGAACGCAAAGTATGAGATTGGTAAAACTGCTGATCTGACTGACTTTGAAAGGGGACTCATCGTTGGAGTGCAGTGGGCAGGAGCATCCGTAATGTAGGTGATCACTGGAAAATCAAGGGAAAAATATCTGAAGTGTATGGGGAATGGAACGATCTGAAAGAACATCCGTTTATTGTGGTAAATGTGGGAGGAAAAAGCTTCTAACAGAAAGGGATGGTCGTGTGTTGGCACGAAGTGCGAGCAAAACAGAACTGGCACAATTCATCACATGAGACAGATGACAGATAGCGGCACTTGAAAAACCATTTCAACGAAACTATTCTTGGAGAACTGAAAACACTGAAATTTGGGAACTGTGGCGATACGAAAGCCTTTCATTGGAAAAAACAACAGGATTACACGTTTCCGATGGTGTGTGAAAATGGCGGAAAAAATACGGAAACATATTACCAGATGAATCAAATTATA
Organism: Ryuthela nishihirai; assembly: GCA_038380435.1. Classification (NCBI taxonomy): domain Eukaryota; kingdom Metazoa; phylum Arthropoda; class Arachnida; order Araneae; family Heptathelidae; genus Ryuthela; species Ryuthela nishihirai. The sequence goes on along the minus strand of JAWZYU010000021.1, from coordinate 11,708,579 downwards.
TAATAATAATATAAGAGGATAATTATATATAATAAATATAATACATTTATTAATAATAACATCTGGGACAATTTAGAAGGCGTTATTCGAATGTTCAGACCTCTTCCAGTTTCACTACAAAATGTTCAAACCATTTTGCAGGAAGAATAGATCAAACTCCTTCCTGCTGTATTTCGAAAGTATCTGAAAAGCATGCCACGTCGAGTCCGAAATGTTATCTCTGTCGGCTGAGGCCTGACGAAGTCTTAGGTTCGTAATAATTTGGCCAGGTGGTATAATTTTCCACTTTTTAATTTCTGTGCTATTCTGAGCATTTGTGGGGAGCAGTCATAATACTCTTAGGCAGTGTGCTTTTAAAGAATGAATTTAATCACTTAGATGCTTTTGAAACTGGATTCATTAAATGATTATTAATTATAATCGTAGAATTAAATTTGAATATTTGGGAAGAATTCGCAATATTTCCTTCACCTGGCATCACATGCATTTAAGAACGTAACAAAAGAATAACCCAATTGTTGAAATACCGAACAATACAAGGAGAAAAAAAACAATTAAAGGGGTAAATGCATTAAAGAGGAAATTGCTATTTTGAGAATTGCTTTATGCAAACTTGAGCGTCGATACGTATGTTATGGTTGTGACTTAGTTACTGATTGGGTATGTTGTAGTTGATAGTTGTATATTTGGGAACTTTGGCTTATAGAGAAACAAAGACGAAACTTCACGATGCTTAAAAGGAGGATTTCGTGGGAGAGATGTTGGATTACGCATCAGAGAAGAGAAGAAATAAGGAAAGTGAAAGAGGTAAGTCTCTACGTGAAGACATGGAGGTGGTTCAAACTCATTTGCTGCATTAAAACTGTAGAAGAAGAAAAAGGAGCATGCATCTTCCCATCCACCACCGACTACGGAAGCTACGAGAACATTTACGAAAAATTGTTCTTAAAGATGTCATCGAAAGCTGTCGCATCGCATCGACGGCATTCTGTTAACCTATCATCATCGACCAGTGAAGTCAACGAAGACTTGGTGGCCAACGTAGATATGCACGTCACAAGCTCAGAGGACATTTACCAGCAAATGTTCTTAAAAATGTCTTCGAAAGCAGTCGAATCTCATCGACGGAACTCTGGTAACTTATCATCATCGACCAGTGAACTGACCGAAGTCTTAGTGGTCAACACAGATAAGCACGTCACAAGATCAAAGGACATTTACGACCAACTGTTCTCAAAGATGAAGTCGAAGGCTGTCAAATCTCATCGACGGCATTCTGTTAACCTATCATCATCGACCAGTGAAGTGAGCAACGTAGATAAGCACGTCAGAAGCTCAGAGGACATTTACGAGCAAATGTTTTTAAAGATGTCGTCAAAAGCCGTCAAATCTCATCGACGTAATGCTGGTAACCTACCACTGAAGTTACCGAAGACGCAGCAGATAAGCCAACGCAGATGAACACGTCACAAGCGTTCACTAGAATCTGCTACCAAAAAGCCCTTTTCAGGGCTACTAAATAGTGTCTAAAGGATTACCGATCGTACTTGCATTCGCAAATTTATCATTTTATACGTGAACTCCTAAAGGTAAACCTAGTAGGCTATTTAAATATTTTCTCCAACCGCATCCATTGTCTTTCGGTTTCTGATTCACTTTTTCCTTACAGAAATTGTCAGATAATGGATGGCAAATACGAAGCTCTGGTGCCCACTAAAAACTAATTCTAACACAATACCTTACCTTATGTAATATCATTTATTTTAACACATGATGTTATATGTAAGCAAGGGAAATCAAAAACATCAAACTTCCTCTTATCCATATCAGTGATTCTCAAACTTTACCATTCTTCTCTCCCAGTCTACCGTTGATGGGTTTTTCGTCCCCACCTTTTGTTTATAGAATGAATTTGTCACACACAGCTTTACAATTGTCGAATTTGTCTCACACATTATAAGAGAAGAAAGCAACTTTAAAAATAAAAACGAAAGGTCTAGACAATAGTGTGCGACATACGATCAGAAAGTGGGGCTAGTGGAGGAGGAGGGCCATTCGATAGCGCGCTCTAAGTCTGCAGTTCCCAGATTCGAGTCACACTTGTGCCAGCTTTGTGATTTATCTTTGCTAAACCTCTACCCTGTTTTAGTCAGAAAGTGAACTGATTGGCGTGTTTAAACAGCTGTCCCTCGGATCAAATGTAAAGCCGTGTTTCCGTGTGCAGACCATACCCTGTGCATATTAAAGAATTTACTAGACTGCATTGATGAGAGGCTCCCATCTGTCTTCTGACAGCTGTGCAGGGGTCACTTTCTCTGAGCCCTCCATTACCAGGCGACAATAGAGTAGCTTGCGATCTGGTTATTTAGCCCATTATGTGGTAAAAATGGGGCAGTCAGAGATACACCTCAAAGAGTTCTGGTAAACTAAGGAAAGGACGAGAAGATTAGCGATGGTGGTGACATGCTCTTTTAGTAGTTCATAAGGCTCCTATGTTCATACTCTCGTAGTAGTTCATACGTTCATATGGATTTTAGGGAGATCCAAGGCAGACAAGGAAGAACCAATCACCTGGTAGATGGTTATTTCAATCGTGGGACAATATCTAATTGCAGTGGAACCCGCTTATGATGAATTTGAAGGAACAGCGTAAAAATTTCGCTTTTCCCCCATAAATTCGTTATAAGAAATTTATTGAGAGAAAAGTTATCTAAAAAAGTAAATATGCTATGAATTTAAGCTCAAATTATAAGATTAAAATAAGAAAGTAATAAGACTACTTAAACACAGAAAATAAAGAATATTTATTTTCAACAAATCATGCATCTAATGAAAGAAGGTTTTTTCTTTCACTTGAAGCAGCGAACCACTGAGAAGCATATACGGAGCGCTGGCTTCTCCGAACCACTGGAAAAGAGCTTATTTAAATTTCAGAATTAAATCTCTTTTCTTGAAGCAGCAGCTGTTGATTTTGCAGACTCCGCCAATTTTGTCCTTTATTTCTTGAAACTGCAGATAAAGAACTCTGCGGAATTCCATACTCCTAGATCACATCATCTTTCTTTTGGTATTTCTCCTATTTTCTTACGATTTCTCCTTTCTTTACCAAATAGACTTTTTCGTCCTTCTTAATATAAAACTTCGTAGCTATAAGACTGTCAGACAGTTCACTTGGCGAAGAATCAAAAACAGAATGCTTTGTTTAGTAGGAGTTCCAGAATCCACATAAAATTGAGAAGAAATGTGATTCGCCGTTTTGTTGTCCTGCCACCTCCATGAATGAAATTCCTCAGAGAATTTGTCCTCTTACCTTCCACTGATAATCTAGGAATTGTGACAATGCTCACAGATCTCATTCTTTAATTTATCCTGGTCGACTCTTATTTATTTCCTTCTTTTTGAAATGTTTGTGTTAATTCAGAGCCTGGGGGTAAATTGCCGTTCGAAATCTGAATGACTTTTCATAAGTCGGTAAATACGTTTTCCTAACTAGTAAAGGCAATAGAACACATTCAATCGTTTAACAAAAAAAAATTGAACAAGTGACTGCAGAAATGAACTTACTTAGATTTTGACTAATTCGTCTGCTTTTTTTGAAGATTCGAATGGAAAAGGTTCGTTATATCAGTAAACAATGAAAGTAAATTCATACTGAAAGGTCTCTGCGTCGTTATATCCGTTATTTCGTTATTACTGGTTTCGTTATAAACGGTCTTGGCTGCATTGTGAGCATAGATCTTCTAAGATAGGCGACCTCCTTCCAAGCTTCTCGCCCCTTCCAAGGGAGTTGAGCTTATTCCTAAGGGAGATACCGATGGGATTGGAATGGTTACCGTCCTTCAAATGAGTGGCTAAGTCGTGGTCTTCGTTATATCCGTGATTTCGTTATTACGGGTTTCGTTATAAACGGTCTTGGCTGCATTGTGAGCATAGATCTTCTAAGATATGCGACCTCCTTCCAAGCTTCTCGCCCCTTCCAAGGGAGTTGAGCTTATTCCTAAGGGAGATACCGATGGGATTGGAACGGTTACCGTCCTTCAAATGAGTGGCTAAGTCGTGGTCTTCGTTATATCCGTGATTTCGTTATTACGGGTTTCGTTATAAACGGTCTTGGCTGCATTGTGAGCATAGATCTTCTAAGATATGCGACCTCCTTCCAAGCTTCTCGCCCCTTCCAAGGGAGTTGAGCTTATTCCTAAGGGAGATACCGACGGGATTGGAACGGTTACCGTCCTTCAAATGAGTGGCTAAGTCGTGGTCTTCGTTATATCCGTGATTTCGTTATTACGGGTTTCGTTATAAACGGTCTTGGCTGCATTGTGAGCATAGATCTTCTAAGATATGCGACCTCCTTCCAAGCTTCTCGCCCCTTCCAAGGGAGTTGAGCTTATTCCTAAGGGAGATACCGATGGGATTGGAACGGTTACCGTCCTTCAAATGAGTGGCTAAGTCGTGGTCTTCGTTATATCCGTGATTTCGTTATTACGGGTTTCGTTATAAACGGTCTTGGCTGCATTGTGAGCATAGATCTTCTAAGATATGCGACCTCCTTCCAAGCTTCTCGCCCCTTCCAAGGGAGTTGAGCTTATTCCTAAGGGAGATACCGATGGGATTGGAACGGTTACCGTCCTTCAAATGAGTGGCTAAGTCGTGGTCTTCGTTATATCCGTGATTTCGTTATTACGGATTTCGTTATAAACGGGCTTGGCTTCATTGTGAGCATAGATGTCCTAAGATATGCGACCTCCTTCCAAGCTTCTCGCCCCTTCCAAGGGAGTTGAGCTTATTCCTAAGGGAGATACCGATGGGATTGGAACGGTTACCGTCCTTCAAATGAGTGGCTAAGTCGTGGTCTTCGTTATATCCGTGATTTCGTTATAAACGGGCTTGGCTGCATTGTGAGCATAGATCTTCTAAGATAGGCGACCTCCTTCCAAGGGAGTTGAGCTTATTCCTAAGGGAGATACCGATGGGATTGGAACGGTTACCGTCCTTCAAATGAGTGGCTAAGTCGTGGTCTTCGTTATATCCGTGATTTCGTTATTACGGGTTTCGTTATAAACGGGCTTGGCTTCATTGTGAGCATAGATGTCCTAAGATATGCGACCTCCTTCCAAGCTTCTCGCCCCTTCCAAGGGAGTTGAGCTTATTCCTAAGGGAGATACCGATGGGATTGGAACGGTTACCGTCCTTCAAATGAGTGGCTAAGTCGTGGTCTTCGTTATATCCGTGATGTCGTTATTACGGGTTTCGTTATAAACGGGCTTGGCTTCATTGTGAGCATAGATGTCCTAAGATATGCGACCTCCTTCCAAGCTTCTCGCCCCTTCCAAGGGAGTTGAGCTTATTCCTAAGGGAGATACCGATGGGATTGGAACGGTTACCGTCCTTCAAATGAGTGGCTAAGTCGTGGTCTTCGTTATATCCGTGATTTCGTTATTACGGGTTTCGTTATAAACGGGCTTGGCTTCATTGTGAGCATAGATGTCCTAAGATATGCGACCTCCTTCCAAGCTTCTCGCCCCTTCCAAGGGAGTTGAACTTATTCCTAAGGGAGATACCGATGGGGTTGGAACGGTTACCGTCCTTCAAATGAGTGGCTAAGTCGTGGTCTTCGTTATATCCGTGATTTCGTTATTACGGGTTTCGTTATAAACGGGCTTGGCTTCATTGTGAGCATAGATGTCCTAAGATATGCGACCTCCTTCGAAGCTTCTCGCCCCTTCCAAGAGAGTTGAACTTATTCCTAAGGGAGATACCGATGGGGTTGGAACGGTTACCGTCCTTCAAATGAGTGGCTAAGTCGTGGTCTTCGTTATATCCGTGATTTCGTTATTACGGGTTTCGTTATAAACGGGCTTGGCTTCATTGTGAGCATAGATGTCCTAAGATATGCGACCTCCTTCCAAGCTTCTCGCCCCTTCCAAGGGAGTTGAGCTTATTCCTAAGGGAGATACCGATGGGATTGGAACGGTTACCGTCCTTCAAATGAGTGGCTAAGTCGTGGTGTTCGTTATATCCGTGATTTCGTTATAAACGGGCTTGGCTGCATTGTGAGCATAGATCTTCTAAGATAGGCGACCTCCTTCCAAGGGAGTTGAGCTTATTCCTAAGGGAGATACCGATGGGATTGGAACGGTTACCGTCCTTCAAATGAGTGGCTAAGTCGTGGTCTTCGTTATATCCGTGATTTCGTTATTACGGATTTCGTTATAAACGGGCTTGGCTTCATTGTGAGCATAGATGTCCTAAGATATGCGACCTCCTTCCAAGCTTCTCGCCCCTTCCAAGGGAGTTGAGCTTATTCCTAAGGGAGATACCGATGGGATTGGAACGGTTACCGTCCTTCAAATGAGTGGCTAAGTCGTGGTCTTCGTTATATCCGTGATTTCGTTATTACGGGTTTCGTTATAAACGGGCTTGGCTTCATTGTGAGCATAGATGTCCTAAGATATGCGACCTCCTTCCGAGCTTCTCGCCCCTTCCAAGGGAGTTGAGCTTATTCCTAAGGGAGATACCGATGGAATTGGAACGGTTACCGTCCTTCAAATGAGTGGCTAAGTCGTGGTATTCGTTATATCCGTGATTTCGTTATAAACGGGCTTGGCTGCATTGTGAGCATAGATCTTCTAAGATATGCGACCTCCTTCCAAGCTTCTCGCCCCTTCCAAGGGAGTTGAGCTTATTCCTAAGGGAGATACCGATGGGATTGGAACGGTTACCGTCCTTCAAATGAGTGGCTAAGTCGTGGTCTTCGTTATATCCGTGATTTCGTTATTACGGGTTTCGTTATAAACGGGCTTGGCTTCATTGTGAGCATAGATGTCCTAAGATATGCGACCTCCTTCCAAGCTTCTCGCCCCTTCCAAGGGAGTTGAACTTATTCCTAAGGGAGATACCGATGGGATTGGAACGGTTACCGTCCTTCAAATGAGTGGCTAAGTCGTGGTCTTCGTTATATCCGTGATTTCGTTATTACGGGTTTCGTTATAAACGGGCTTGGCTTCATTGTGAGCATAGATGTCCTAAGATATGCGACCTCCTTCGAAGCTTCTCGCCCCTTCCAAGAGAGTTGAACTTATTCCTAAGGGAGATACCGATGGGGTTGGAACGGTTACCGTCCTTCAAATGAGTGGCTAAGTCGTGGTCTTCGTTATATCCGTGATTTCGTTATTACGGGTTTCGTTATAAACGGGCTTGGCTTCATTGTGAGCATAGATGTCCTAAGATATGCGACCTCCTTCCAAGCTTCTCGCCCCTTCCAAGGGAGTTGAGCTTATTCCTAAGGGAGATACCGATGGGATTGGAACGGTTACCGTCCTTCAAATGAGTGGCTAAGTCGTGGTGTTCGTTATATCCGTGATTTCGTTATAAACGGGCTTGGCTGCATTGTGAGCATAGATCTTCTAAGATAGGCGACCTCCTTCCAAGGGAGTTGAGCTTATTCCTAAGGGAGATACCGATGGGATTGGAACGGTTACCGTCCTTCAAATGAGTGGCTAAGTCGTGGTCTTCGTTATATCCGTGATTTCGTTATTACGGATTTCGTTATAAACGGGCTTGGCTTCATTGTGAGCATAGATGTCCTAAGATATGCGACCTCCTTCCAAGCTTCTCGCCCCTTCCAAGGGAGTTGAGCTTATTCCTAAGGGAGATACCGATGGGATTGGAACGGTTACCGTCCTTCAAATGAGTGGCTAAGTCGTGGTCTTCGTTATATCCGTGATTTCGTTATTACGGGTTTCGTTATAAACGGGCTTGGCTTCATTGTGAGCATAGATGTCCTAAGATATGCGACCTCCTTCCGAGCTTCTCGCCCCTTCCAAGGGAGTTGAGCTTATTCCTAAGGGAGATACCGATGGAATTGGAACGGTTACCGTCCTTCAAATGAGTGGCTAAGTCGTGGTATTCGTTATATCCGTGATTTCGTTATAAACGGGCTTGGCTGCATTGTGAGCATAGATCTTCTAAGATATGCGACCTCCTTCCAAGCTTCTCGCCCCTTCCAAGGGAGTTGAGCTTATTCCTAAGGGAGATACCGATGGGATTGGAACGGTTACCGTCCTTCAAATGAGTGGCTAAGTCGTGGTCTTCGTTATATCCGTGATTTCGTTATTACGGGTTTCGTTATAAACGGGCTTGGCTTCATTGTGAGCATAGATGTCCTAAGATATGCGACCTCCTTCCAAGCTTCTCGCCCCTTCCAAGGGAGTTGAACTTATTCCTAAGGGAGATACCGATGGGATTGGAACGGTTACCTCCTTCAAATGAGTGGCTAAGTCGTGGTCTTCGTTATATCCGTGATTTCGTTATTACGGGTTTCGTTATAAACGGGCTTGGCTTCATTGTGAGCATAGATGTCCTAAGATATGCGACCTCCTTCCAAGCTTCTCGCCCCTTCCAAGGGAGTTGAGCTTATTCCTAAGGGAGATACCGATGGGATTGGAACGGTTACCGTCCTTCAAATGAGTGGCTAAGTCGTGGTCTTCGTTATATCCGTGATTTCGTTATTACGGGTTTCGTTATAAATGGGCTTGGCTTCATTGTGAGCATAGATGTCCTAAGATATGCGACCTCCTTCCAAGCTTCTCGCCCCTTCCAAGGGAGTTGAACTTATTCCTAAGGGAGATACCGATGGGATTGGAACGGTTACCGCCCTTCAAATGAGTGGCTAAGTCGTGGTCTTCGTTATATCCGTGATTTCGTTATTACGGGTTTCGTTATAAACGGGCTTGGCTTCATTGTGAGCATAGATGTCCTAAGATATGCGACCTCCTTCCAAGCTTCTCGCCCCTTCCAAGGGAGTTGAGCTTATTCCTAAGGGAGATACCGATGGGATTGGAACGGTTACCGTCCTTCAAATGAGTGGCTAAGTCGTGGTCTTCGTTATATCCGTGATTTCGTTATTACGGATTTCGTTATAAACGGGCTTGGCTTCATTGTGAGCATAGATGTCCTAAGATATGCGACCTCCTTCCAAGCTTCTCGCCCCTTCCAAGGGAGTTGAGCTTATTCCTAAGGGAGATACCGATGGGATTGGAACGGTTACCGTCCTTCAAATGAGTGGCTAAGTCGTGGTCTTCGTTATATCCGTGATTTCGTTATTACGGGTTTCGTTATAAACGGGCTTGGCTTCATTGTGAGCATAGATGTCCTAAGATATGCGACCTCCTTCCAAGCTTCTCGCCCCTTCCAAGGGAGTTGAACTTATTCCTAAGGGAGATACCGATGGGATTGGAACGGTTACCGTCCTTCAAATGAGTGGCTAAGTCGTGGTCTTCGTTATATCCGTGATTTCGTTATTACGGGTTTCGTTATAAACGGTCTTGGCTGCATTGTGAGCATAGATCTTCTAAGATATGCGACCTCCTTCCAAGCTTCTCGCCCCTTCCAAGGGAGTTGAGCTTATTCCTAAGGGAGATACCGATGGGATTGGAACGGTTACCGTCCTTCAAATGAGTGGCTAAGTCGTGGTCTTCGTTATATCCGTGATTTCGTTATTACGGATTTCGTTATAAACGGGCTTGGCTTCATTGTGAGCATAGATGTCCTAAGATATGCGACCTCCTTCCAAGCTTCTCGCCCCTTCCAAGGGAGTTGAGCTTATTCCTAAGGGAGATACCGATGGGATTGGAACGGTTACCGTCCTTCAAATGAGTGGCTAAGTCGTGGTCTTCGTTATATCCGTGATTTCGTTATAAACGGGCTTGGCTGCATTGTGAGCATAGATCTTCTAAGATAGGCGACCTCCTTCCAAGGGAGTTGAGCTTATTCCTAAGGGAGATACCGATGGGATTGGAACGGTTACCGTCCTTCAAATGAGTGGCTAAGTCGTGGTCTTCGTTATATCCGTGATTTCGTTATTACGGGTTTCGTTATAAACGGGCTTGGCTTCATTGTGAGCATAGATGTCCTAAGATATGCGACCTCCTTCCAAGCTTCTCGCCCCTTCCAAGGGAGTTGAGCTTATTCCTAAGGGAGATACCGATGGGATTGGAACGGTTACCGTCCTTCAAATGAGTGGCTAAGTCGTGGTCTTCGTTATATCCGTGATGTCGTTATTACGGGTTTCGTTATAAACGGGCTTGGCTTCATTGTGAGCATAGATGTCCTAAGATATGCGACCTCCTTCCAAGCTTCTCGCCCCTTCCAAGGGAGTTGAGCTTATTCCTAAGGGAGATACCGATGGGATTGGAACGGTTACCGTCCTTCAAATGAGTGGCTAAGTCGTGGTCTTCGTTATATCCGTGATTTCGTTATTACGGGTTTCGTTATAAACGGGCTTGGCTTCATTGTGAGCATAGATGTCCTAAGATATGCGACCTCCTTCCAAGCTTCTCGCCCCTTCCAAGGGAGTTGAACTTATTCCTAAGGGAGATACCGATGGGGTTGGAACGGTTACCGTCCTTCAAATGAGTGGCTAAGTCGTGGTCTTCGTTATATCCGTGATTTCGTTATTACGGGTTTCGTTATAAACGGGCTTGGCTTCATTGTGAGCATAGATGTCCTAAGATATGCGACCTCCTTCGAAGCTTCTCGCCCCTTCCAAGAGAGTTGAACTTATTCCTAAGGGAGATACCGATGGGGTTGGAACGGTTACCGTCCTTCAAATGAGTGGCTAAGTCGTGGTCTTCGTTATATCCGTGATTTCGTTATTACGGGTTTCGTTATAAACGGGCTTGGCTTCATTGTGAGCATAGATGTCCTAAGATATGCGACCTCCTTCCAAGCTTCTCGCCCCTTCCAAGGGAGTTGAGCTTATTCCTAAGGGAGATACCGATGGGATTGGAACGGTTACCGTCCTTCAAATGAGTGGCTAAGTCGTGGTGTTCGTTATATCCGTGATTTCGTTATAAACGGGCTTGGCTGCATTGTGAGCATAGATCTTCTAAGATAGGCGACCTCCTTCCAAGGGAGTTGAGCTTATTCCTAAGGGAGATACCGATGGGATTGGAACGGTTACCGTCCTTCAAATGAGTGGCTAAGTCGTGGTCTTCGTTATATCCGTGATTTCGTTATTACGGATTTCGTTATAAACGGGCTTGGCTTCATCGTGAGCATAGATGTCCTAAGATATGCGACCTCCTTCCAAGCTTCTCGCCCCTTCCAAGGGAGTTGAGCTTATTCCTAAGGGAGATACCGATGGGATTGGAACGGTTACCGTCCTTCAAATGAGTGGCTAAGTCGTGGTCTTCGTTATATCCGTGATTTCGTTATTACGGGTTTCGTTATAAACGGGCTTGGCTTCATTGTGAGCATAGATGTCCTAAGATATGCGACCACCTTCCGAGCTTCTCGCCCCTTCCAAGGGAGTTGAGCTTATTCCTAAGGGAGATACCGATGGAATTGGAACGGTTACCGTCCTTCAAATGAGTGGCTAAGTCGTGGTATTCGTTATATCCGTGATTTCGTTATAAACGGGCTTGGCTGCATTGTGAGCATAGATCTTCTAAGATATGCGACCTCCTTCCAAGCTTCTCGCCCCTTCCAAGGGAGTTGAGCTTATTCCTAAGGGAGATACCGATGGGATTGGAACGGTTACCGTCCTTCAAATGAGTGGCTAAGTCGTGGTCTTCGTTATATCCGTGATTTCGTTATTACGGGTTTCGTTATAAACGGGCTTGGCTTCATTGTGAGCATAGATGTCCTAAGATATGCGACCTCCTTCCAAGCTTCTCGCCCCTTCCAAGGGAGTTGAACTTATTCCTAAGGGAGATACCGATGGGATTGGAACGGTTACCGTCCTTCAAATGAGTGGCTAAGTCGTGGTCTTCGTTATATCCGTGATTTCGTTATTACGGGTTTCGTTATAAACGGGCTTGGCTTCATTGTGAGCATAGATGTCCTAAGATATGCGACCTCCTTCCAAGCTTCTCGCCCCTTCCAAGGGAGTTGAGCTTATTCCTAAGGGAGATACCGATGGGATTGGAACGGTTACCGTCCTTCAAATGAGTGGCTAAGTCGTGGTCTTCGTTATATCCGTGATTTCGTTATTACGGGTTTCGTTATAAACGGGCTTGGCTTCATTGTGAGCATAGATGTCCTAAGATATGCGACCTCCTTCCAAGCTTCTCGCCCCTTCCAAGGGAGTTGAACTTATTCCTAAGGGAGATACCGATGGGATTGGAACGGTTACCGCCCTTCAAATGAGTGGCTAAGTCGTGGTCTTCGTTATATCCGTGATTTCGCTATTACGGGTTTCGTTATAAACGGGCTTGGCTTCATTGTGAGCATAGATGTCCTAAGATATGCGACCTCCTTCCAAGCTTCTCGCCCCTTCCAAGGGAGTTGAGCTTATTCCTAAGGGAGATACCGATGGGATTGGAACGGTTACCGTCCTTCAAATGAGTGGCTAAGTCGTGGTCTTCGTTATATCCGTGATTTCGTTATTACGGATTTCGTTATAAACGGGCTTGGCTTCATTGTGAGCATAGATGTCCTAAGATATGCGACCTCCTTCCAAGCTTCTCGCCCCTTCCAAGGGAGTTGAGCTTATTCCTAAGGGAGATACCGATGGGATTGGAACGGTTACCGTCCTTCAAATGAGTGGCTAAGTCGTGGTCTTCGTTATATCCGTGATTTCGTTATTACGGGTTTCGTTATAAACGGGCTTGGCTTCATTGTGAGCATAGATGTCCTAAGATATGCGACCTCCTTCCAAGCTTCTCGCCCCTTCCAAGGGAGTTGTGCTTATTCCTAAGGGAGATACCGATGGGATTGGAACGGTTACCGTCCTTCAAATGAGTGGCTAAGTCGTGGTCTTCGTTATATCCGTGATTTCGTTATTACGGATTTCGTTATAAACGGGCTTGGCTTCATTGTGAGCATAGATGTCCTAAGATATGCGACCTCCTTCCAAGCTTCTCGCCCCTTCCAAGGGAGTTGAGCTTATTCCTAAGGGAGATACCGATGGGATTGGAACGGTTACCGTCCTTCAAATGAGTGGCTAAGTCGTGGTCTTCGTTATATCCGTGATTTCGTTATTACGGGTTTCGTTATAAACGGGCTTGGCTTCTTTGTGAGCATAGATGTCCTAAGATATGCGACCTCCTTCCAAGCTTCTCGCCCCTTCCAAGGGAGTTGAACTTATTCCTAAGGGAGATACCGATGGGGTTGGAACGGTTACCGTCCTTCAAATGAGTGGCTAAGTCGTGGTATTCGTTATATCCGTGATTTCGTTATAAACGGGCTTGGCTGCATTGTGAGCATAGATCTTCTAAGATATGCGACCTCCTTCCAAGCTTCTCGCCCCTTCCAAGGGAGTTGAGCTTATTCCTAAGGGAGATACCGATGGGATTTTAACGGTTACCGTCCTTCAAATGAGTGGCTAAGTCGTGGTCTTCGTTATATCCGTGATTTCGTTATTACGGGTTTCGTTATAAACGGGCTTGGCTTCATTGTGAGCATAGATGTCCTAAGATATGCGACCTCCTTCGAAGCTTCTCGCCCCTTCCAAGGGAGTTGAACTTATTCCTAAGGGAGATACCGATGGGATTGGAACGGTTACCGTCCTTCAAATGATTGGCTAAGTCGTGGTCTTCGTTATATCCGTGATTTCGTTATTACGGATTTCGTTATAAACGGGCTTGGCTTCATTGTGAGCATAGATGTCCTAAGATATGCGACCTCCTTCCAAGCTTCTCGCCCCTTCCAAGGGAGTTGAGCTTATTCCTAAGGGAGATACCGATGGGATTGGAACGGTTACCGTCCTTCAAATGAGTGGCTAAGTCGTGGTCTTCGTTATATCCGTGATTTCGTTATTACGGGTTTCGTTATAAACGGGCTTGGCTTCATTGTGAGCATAGATGTCCTAAGATATGCGACCTCCTTCCAAGCTTCTCGCCCCTTCCAAGGGAGTTGAGCTTATTCCTAAGGGAGATACCGATGGGATTGGAACGGTTACCGTCCTTCAAATGAGTGGCTAAGTCGTGGTCTTCGTTATATCCGTGATTTCGTTATTACGGGTTTCGTTATAAACGGGCTTGGCTTCATTGTGAGCATAGATGTCCTAAGATATGCGACCTCCTTCCAAGCTTCTCGCCCCTTCCAAGGGAGTTGAGCTTATTCCTAAGGGAGATACCGATGGGATTGGAACGGTTACCGTCCTTCAAATGAGTGGCTAAGTCGTGGTCTTCGTTATATCCGTGATTTCGTTATTACGGATTTCGTTATAAACGGGCTTGGCTTCATTGTGAGCATAGATGTCCTAAGATATGCGACCTCCTTCCAAGCTTCTCGCCCCTTCCAAGGGAGTTGAGCTTATTCCTAAGGGAGATACCGATGGGATTGGAACGGTTACCGTCCTTCAAATGAGTGGCTAAGTCGTGGTCTTCGTTATATCCGTGATTTCGTTATTACGGGTTTCGTTATAAACGGGCTTGGCTTCATTGTGAGCATAGATGTCCTAAGATATGCGACCTCCTTCCAAGCTTCTCGCCCCTTCCAAGGGAGTTGAGCTTATTCCTAAGGGAGATACCGATGGGATTGGAACGGTTACCGTCCTTCAAATGAGTGGCTAAGTCGTGGTCTTCGTTATATCCGTGATTTCGTTATTACGGATTTCGTTATAAACGGGCTTGGCTTCATTGTGAGCATAGATGTCCTAAGATATGCGACCTCCTTCCAAGCTTCTCGCCCCTTCCAAGGGAGTTGAGCTTATTCCTAAGGGAGATACCGATGGGATTGGAACGGTTACCGTCCTTCAAATGAGTGGCTAAGTCGTGGTCTTCGTTATATCCGTGATTTCGTTATTACGGGTTTCGTTATAAACGGGCTTGGCTTCATTGTGAGCATAGATGTCCTAAGATATGCGACCTCCTTCCAAGCTTCTCGCCCCTTCCAAGGGAGTTGAGCTTATTCCTAAGGGAGATACCGATGGGATTGGAACGGTTACCGTCCTTCAAATGAGTGGCTAAGTCGTGGTCTTCGTTATATCCGTGATTTCGTTATTACGGATTTCGTTATAAACGGGCTTGGCTTCATTGTGAGCATAGATGTCCTAAGATATGCGACCTCCTTCCAAGCTTCTCGCCCCTTCCAAGGGAGTTGAGCTTATTCCTAAGGGAGATACCGATGGGATTGGAACGGTTACCGTCCTTCAAATGAGTGGCTAAGTCGTGGTCTTCGTTATATCCGTGATTTCGTTATTACGGGTTTCGTTATAAACGGGCTTGGCTTCATTGTGAGCATAGATGTCCTAAGATATGCGACCTCCTTCCAAGCTTCTCGCCCCTTCCAAGGGAGTTGAGCTTATTCCTAAGGGAGATACCGATGGGATTGGAACGGTTACCGTCCTTCAAATGAGTGGCTAAGTCGTGGTCTTCGTTATATCCGTGATTTCGTTATTACGGATTTCGTTATAAACGGGCTTGGCTTCATTGTGAGCATAGATGTCCTAAGATATGCGACCTCCTTCCAAGCTTCTCGCCCCTTCCAAGGGAGTTGAGCTTATTCCTAAGGGAGATACCGATGGGATTGGAACGGTTACCGTCCTTCAAATGAGTGGCTAAGTCGTGGTCTTCGTTATATCCGTGATTTCGTTATTACGGGTTTCGTTATAAACGGGCTTGGCTTCATTGTGAGCATAGATGTCCTAAGATATGCGACCTCCTTCCAAGCTTCTCGCCCCTTCCAAGGGAGTTGAGCTTATTCCTAAGGGAGATACCGATGGGATTGGAACGGTTACCGTCCTTCAAATGAGTGGCTAAGTCGTGGTCTTCGTTATATCCGTGATTTCGTTATTACGGATTTCGTTATAAACGGGCTTGGCTTCATTGTGAGCATAGATGTCCTAAGATATGCGACCTCCTTCCAAGCTTCTCGCCCCTTCCAAGGGAGTTGAGCTTATTCCTAAGGGAGATACCGATGGGATTGGAACGGTTACCGTCCTTCAAATGAGTGGCTAAGTCGTGGTCTTCGTTATATCCGTGATTTCGTTATTACGGGTTTCGTTATAAACGGGCTTGGCTTCATTGTGAGCATAGATGTCCTAAGATATGCGACCTCCTTCCAAGCTTCTCGCCCCTTCCAAGGGAGTTGAGCTTATTCCTAAGGGAGATACCGATGGGATTGGAACGGTTACCGTCCTTCAAATGAGTGGCTAAGTCGTGGTCTTCGTTATATCCGTGATTTCGTTATTACGGATTTCGTTATAAACGGGCTTGGCTTCATTGTGAGCATAGATGTCCTAAGATATGCGACCTCCTTCCAAGCTTCTCGCCCCTTCCAAGGGAGTTGAGCTTATTCCTAAGGGAGATACCGATGGGATTGGAACGGTTACCGTCCTTCAAATGAGTGGCTAAGTCGTGGTCTTCGTTATATCCGTGATTTCGTTATTACGGATTTCGTTATAAACGGGCTTGGCTTCATTGTGAGCATAGATGTCCTAAGATATGCGACCTCCTTCCAAGCTTCTCGCCCCTTCCAAGGGAGTTGAGCTTATTCCTAAGGGAGATACCGATGGGATTGGAACGGTTACCGTCCTTCAAATGAGTGGCTAAGTCGTGGTCTTCGTTATATCCGTGATTTCGTTATTACGGATTTCGTTATAAACGGGCTTGGCTTCATTGTGAGCATAGATGTCCTAAGATATGCGACCTCCTTCCAAGCTTCTCGCCCCTTCCAAGGGAGTTGAGCTTATTCCTAAGGGAGATACCGATGGGATTGGAACGGTTACCGTCCTTCAAATGAGTGGCTAAGTCGTGGTCTTCGTTATATCCGTGATTTCGTTATTACGGGTTTCGTTATAAACGGGCTTGGCTTCATTGTGAGCATAGATGTCCTAAGATATGCGACCTCCTTCCAAGCTTCTCGCCCCTTCCAAGGGAGTTGAGCTTATTCCTAAGGGAGATACCGATGGGATTGGAACGGTTACCGTCCTTCAAATGAGTGGCTAAGTCGTGGTCTTCGTTATATCCGTGATTTCGTTATTACGGATTTCGTTATAAACGGGCTTGGCTTCATTGTGAGCATAGATGTCCTAAGATATGCGACCTCCTTCCAAGCTTCTCGCCCCTTCCAAGGGAGTTGAGCTTATTCCTAAGGGAGATACCGATGGGATTGGAACGGTTACCGTCCTTCAAATGAGTGGCTAAGTCGTGGTCTTCGTTATATCCGTGATTTCGTTATTACGGGTTTCGTTATAAACGGGCTTGGCTTCATTGTGAGCATAGATGTCCTAAGATATGCGACCTCCTTCCAAGCTTCTCGCCCCTTCCAAGGGAGTTGAGCTTATTCCTAAGGGAGATACCGATGGGATTGGAACGGTTACCGTCCTTCAAATGAGTGGCTAAGTCGTGGTCTTCGTTATATCCGTGATTTCGTTATTACGGATTTCGTTATAAACGGGCTTGGCTTCATTGTGAGCATAGATGTCCTAAGATATGCGACCTCCTTCCAAGCTTCTCGCCCCTTCCAAGGGAGTTGAGCTTATTCCTAAGGGAGATACCGATGGGATTGGAACGGTTACCGTCCTTCAAATGAGTGGCTAAGTCGTGGTCTTCGTTATATCCGTGATTTCGTTATTACGGATTTCGTTATAAACGGGCTTGGCTTCATTGTGAGCATAGATGTCCTAAGATATGCGACCTCCTTCCAAGCTTCTCGCCCCTTCCAAGGGAGTTGAGCTTATTCCTAAGGGAGATACCGATGGGATTGGAACGGTTACCGTCCTTCAAATGAGTGGCTAAGTCGTGGTCTTCGTTATATCCGTGATTTCGTTATTACGGGTTTCGTTATAAACGGGCTTGGCTTCATTGTGAGCATAGATGTCCTAAGATATGCGACCTCCTTCCAAGCTTCTCGCCCCTTCCAAGGGAGTTGAGCTTATTCCTAAGGGAGATACCGATGGGATTGGAACGGTTACCGTCCTTCAAATGAGTGGCTAAGTCGTGGTCTTCGTTATATCCGTGATTTCGTTATTACGGGTTTCGTTATAAACGGGCTTGGCTTCATTGTGAGCATAGATGTCCTAAGATATGCGACCTCCTTCCAAGCTTCTCGCCCCTTCCAAGGGAGTTGAGCTTATTCCTAAGGGAGATACCGATGGGATTGGAACGGTTACCGTCCTTCAAATGAGTGGCTAAGTCGTGGTCCCAAACATACCCAGCTCGAGAAACAAACTAGAAATGGATATATCAACTCTGGCGACTATGGAATCTCTCTTTCGAAGAGAATGGCGTCTTTCGTTTACGTGCTTTTGGAAGCTTTAAAAATTTAAAATTCGAATTAATGTATAATTGGTAAAATGTAAATAGCAGTATTTTATTAGTACTTATCTTTAATAATAAAAGAAGGTGTCTGTATGCCTGCGGCAGCCATAACTCATCGGGAAATCGTCGTAGACGCTTTATATTTTCGCAAAGTGTTTCTGGTTGTTGTCCGGGTTGCTGTGCCAAATTTCAAGTCGTAGTTCCAAAAGGAGGACTCGCTAGAAATATAAATAATACTATTCTTATTAGAAACGGAAATCGTTGTGAAATTTATTGTTGCCATTTACTAACTGTGAAAGTAGGAGTAATAATACCTTTTTAAGTTGCTGTTGTTGCCAGATTCCCCTAATTTCCAAAGACATTATTGATTTAAGGAGTCCCGTTGCAGTTAGTAGGGTGACCACGTGTCACCGTTTTCCAGGGACAATCCTAGGATTAAAGGCTCTGGTCTCGACGGATAAATGTCCCCGAAAGTGTACCCGGAATTTGGTTTTAGATTTTTTTTTAAATATAAATTGTGCAATTTCAACAGAATAATAGTAGTGCCAACATTGCTATAAAGAATTTCTCTCACAATGCAGGTGATTGAAACATTGAGTCTAGAATCATCATCATCATAATGATAATAGTATCCATGGTGACACCAGTAGAGAATGCATATCTTTCTTCCATTTGCTAACACCATCGCGTGCCGTATAATTGCCCATGGCTTAATTACTGTACAAATTCTCTCTCTGTTTTAACAGATTTCGGCGTCCTATAGTTCCCCGGATACTTCACTGACAGATCCCAATTTGGAACACAGGTTCCCGCTGTGGCATAATAAAATATTGAGCCCCAATATGTAATGGGACGGGGTTTAGAAAATCTAATGGTTTTGTGGTTGTAGGATATCTGGCAACCCTGCGGATCTCGTGCATCGCTACAATTGTTCTTTGAGAAAAGAGATTACAAAGGAAGAACTGAATCGTGCAATCAAAATCCTGCAATCAGGTAAAGTAGTTGGTATGGATGGAATGCCTACAGAATTGATCATGTCCCTAGGTGTTAAAGGAAGAGAATTCTTACGGAAGTCAATTCACTGACTTCTTTAAAAATGAATATCCTTCAGATTGGTAGGTCACCAGAATTAAACAATATCTAAGGATAAGAGAAATCTTGATAACTATCGCCCTATTGCTATCAGAAGCTGTTTATATAAATTGTACATGATGGGGGCTAATGCACAGAATGCTAGTATGGCTTGAAGAAAACAATAAACTAGAAGTGATGCAGCAGAATTTCGAAATGACCGACGTGGTGAAGATAATTTATTTATTCTTTCAGAGTTAATTGAAATTTTAAGTTGCGCAATCCGACCACTACTAGTATCGTTTTTGGGCATAGAAAAGGCTTATGATGCAATGGATAGAGAGAGATCCTTTGGGATAGACGCAGAATATTGGGAATGACAGATGACTTCTGTTCTGAAAAGGTTGTATGCCATAGATAAATGCAAATATGCTTATGAATTGGAAGACAAGAAATGATTTCAAATTTAGGATTAAAACAAGGATGCCCTCTCTACTCTTTTCCTTACTTTTATTAATCCACTTGTAGACAGACTAAAAGAATGCAATGACGTATTTAATATTCCTAATTTTATAAAAAAGGACTCAAAAATACAAAATTCAAGATTTGTTCTTTGCAGATGATGATATTATGATTTTTGCAGCAGATAAAACAGGAATGCAGAATTTATTAAATATTTTGAATCATTTTGGCGGGAAGTCTAAAATTAATTTTAGCTCTAAAAATGTATGCTGATGTCTTGGAATTCCAAGGAATATATATACCTGGTGCCAAGTTTGGAAATCATCAAATTTGTAGGGCGGATTCAGTTTTGTATCTGGCTATTTATTACCTTCAGTTAAGGAACAAACAATTTGAATATTCATGAAGATATTGTCAGGAAAAATATTTGTCGATACAATGGAATTATAAAAACACAAAGCTATATTTTCTTTCAGTAGGAATGAAGTCGCCAGAATATTGTCGAAATCTGTTGCAGTACCAGCAATCACCTATGGCTTTAGTTTCCTCGCTTTCTCGTCAAACTTTAGAATAATAATACAGTAATAATAATTTATTTCACGCAGAGGGTTACAGTAAAGTCAAGGTATAGATAATTTTGGATATTAATTTAAACGTTCAAGTGGCTTGATGCCCTAGAACATTTGAGAAATTAAAAAGAAATATTGATGATAGTACAAAAATACAAACATTTTTGCAGGAATTGCATAAATATTTGATACATATACACAAAAAGACAAGTTGCACAGACGAAGGCAAACATATAATATGAAATATGATAAAAAAAAAACACCATAGAAAACTCAGAGGGAAGAAAAGGAAGGTTTAAGACAACAGAGGAAAAGAAAAAAGATTGCGGATAATTCAGAGGGCAAAGATGGGGAGTGGAAAAAATGGTGAGGAGATGTTGTTGGTCAAACGTTTCAATATTCTAATAGGAGTGGAGTAATATAGTTTTTGAATTTTGTTTTAGAATTTAAAGATGTGATATCGCTCGGTAGAGAGTTCCAAGTTGAGTTTGCTTGAAAGGCAAAAGAAATTTTAGCATACTTAACTTTGAAAATCTTGGGACATCACAGATCCACTTGGTAAGTAAACCAGTGAACTCTAAATGCGGCGATGAAAGGTGAAATGGGTTGGAGCACTTTTCAAAGCAAATAAGAAAAAAAAGCAAACTTCATTCTTTTCGGGCGTCTTCATAATACGAATGAAAACACGATAGTCAGAAACGTTTTCGAATGCTGTAGAATACTCACTTCTCGAGAACGTAATTCTACTAGAAGATCTCTAGCAGTAGATAGAAAATTTGATCCTAAATCAGGTCCTTGGAATTATAAAATTGCCATGGGATGGAAAAATAGCTTTAAAGATGCAAAGGGATTTTCACATGAATTATGGAGAAGCAACTAAGATTTCTAGACTAAGGCAAGTTTATGGTAGGAAGACGGTGTACCAAAGAAACTTAGATGGAAAATCGCATTGGCTTCACTTTTCTGTAAAGCTGGAGCTGCTCAATGGAAACGAATAACAGACATCAAATTTCTAAATTATTGGGAAAAGTGTACTTTATGTCCTAGTGCCGTTGAGACAATCATGCACGTTATTCTGGAATGTGAATCTCTAGAGCACCTTCGATGTGAGAGACAATTGCATGTAGAGAATAGAGATAATGAATGGAGGTAATGAGTGGCAATGGCCTGTAGAGAATTGAGTTGGCTTCCCCGCAATGGGTTAAGTTATTCGAAGGGAAAATCTTGAAGAGACTAAGTTCCTCCTTATGGACATAATGACAGTAATTTCCGTTATTGAAGTTTTATTTTGTGCTACTCGATATTAAGGATAGTATTATGTGCAAGAATGTATAAAATATGTTCTAAATTAAAAACTATTTTCACTTTTTAATATAGTCATTTCATGAAAAAAAATCTATCTTTCAGATTAAATTCTGAAAAGTCCCCGGATAGTTTTATTCAAATATGATGATCCTAATAAAAAGTCGATCCTTCAGACTGAATTTTCAAATGTCCCTGGATCCTCTTCTTTAAATCTGGAATCTTTAAACCCAACACGGGGTCAGGGAGAGGGAACCCCCCTACGAATTTGTAACAGTTCGGTCAAGAACATCGGGAACCACAAAATTTCTGTCGAAGTAAAATTCTCGATAGTTTGCGAAGAAGCCACGGGCTGTGAGAGAGCGCCTCTGACGTCAACAACCACCTGAGCAACGCCGGGGAATTCTTCGCGTTGATACTGTGCTAAAATGTGTGTGTGGGAGGGGCAGAGCTCCCATGAAAATCAGAATGTACTGATTAAGAGTGTGACCCGAGCAGCGATAATTTGTATAGGAAAGAAGGGGGCCAAGTAGAAACCTGACTTCTTAATAAACCTCCAGGGCATACGGGGGAAGCAGTTTAGGGAATTTGGACCATTCGGCCAAAATATGTCGAAACAGAAAAAAAAAATTCTGTGTAGTTTGGGTAGAAACGGAGCCAAAGTCTATGAGAGGAAGAACTTACGTCAGCAAAGCTGTACAATTCATTGTGTTAAATCAGTGCTAAAAGGTCAGGGGGATCTCATAAAACTAACCTTTAGTGCAGTGAAAATAAGAATATAGTTATTAAAAGTGAGTACCGGGTGTCATTCAGTTAATACAACATTAAAAAGTATTTCTCTTTTATTCCTTAAAATTAAAAAAGTTGCCTTTCTCATACTCTTCCCAGAAAAGGGACAAATTGTTACTGTCTTCACATTCTACCACCGAAATTTCAAATGTCTACCATAAATTATTCACTTGCAATATTCGTTAAAAATTCGCCTTTTTCATATTTAGTAGCTTCTAATGATGTAAATTAAAACTACCAAAAGTTTCGAAAAATGAGAATTATAATATTTTTAGTACCAATCAATTAAACGAAAAATTTCCAATTATCTCTTAATACAAAACAGTTGTTTTTCCCACCACTTGGATGTAAGGGAGCAACTTGTTGTTGCCTCGTGATCTTCACATTCCAGAATCTCAATTACAAACTTTCAATATATACAGGGTGAATCTGAAAAAGTGGGCAAAACTTTACGGGGTGGTAGAACGCAGCTATACGAGCAATATTCGTCATAGAATATATGGTCGGAATGTAAGCGGTGAGAAGTTAAAAGGTAGTTTTCCACTGTCACATTTAAAGAATGAACACAAGAAGGAGAGGAGATACTCTGTGCCTCACTTGCATTCCCGTCCGCCGTATCGTACACAAAGTGCATATCCGCCATTTCGTGGTTAGTATAACCAGCCATCCTCTCGGCAATCCACGGTAGAAATGCCGTTGGGTGCGAGGACCGACCCTTTTATACCATTTCCAACGCCACCTAGCGGCTCGCCGTTTGCGTTCCGCCCATACTTTCTATGACGAATATTGCTCGTATAGCTGCGTTCTACCACATCGTAAAGTTTTGCCCACTTTTTCAGATTCACCCTGTATATATAATTTGCAATATTCTTTTAAATTTTGCAATTTTCAAATGTTTCCACCGTTAGAGGGCGCAATTGAAACTTTTTGGAGATTCAAAATGCGAGAATTACTATTTTATCAAAACCTCGCCAACCGAAAAGGAATTTTCAAGTTATCTAAGAATAAATGAGTTGGATATTTAGAGACGGAGAGGCGACGATGTCAAATATTATCCGCTTTTTAAAAAAAAAATTGCAATCGATCATTTTCCCTTTCGTTTTAGAGGTCTTGAAAAATACACGAAATACTCATGTAATATGGGAAATATGCGTTTAACAATATAATAGGCCCTAGAATTAGGACTGTTTGATTTACGCCGATAATAATATCCGTCGGTTTAATAATTTTCTACTAATTTCTTTAGTTTCCCTCAAAAATTCTGGAAAATTGTATCCGCGATGTTGCGATATGATAGATTATACAGGGTGTCCCTGAATTCATGGCCCAAACATGAGGGGATGGTAGTACACACCGAACCCACCAATAGTGGCCGCAAACGCAGCCCGGTGCTGGTAGGGGGCACAGACGAGTAAACACGGAGAATCTGGTAGCCCGACTGTCCGTCGCAGCCGCCGATGTGCGTGACAAGCCCAGTGTTTACGAGCAGGTACGCCGATCACTACTCCGCCGTTGTGCCGCCTGTATCAACGTTGGTGGACGGACGTTTGAGCATTTGTTCTAATGATCTCCAATAAATGTCACTCTGGAAACCTCTGTGTCTGTCCTTCATTTCCGACTCCTCACTGAGTTTGCGGCCGCATATTCTATGACGAATATTGGTGGGTTCGGTGTGTACTACCATCCCCTCACGTTTGGGCCATGAATTCAGGGACACCCTGTATATCAATTAACAGCAAATATATGTGACGAATACTGTGTACTGTGTATCAAATAGGCTAGTTCGGTAAGAAATACCAGGTTTTACATGAGAGTTGAAAAAACGAACCTCCCCTCCCCCCCAAAAAAACACTGCATAGCACTACTGAGGCTGGTGTAGTAGACCCGCCTCGAAGGTTCTAGAGTTTAGAACCTCAACAAAAGGCCGCGGTATAGACACTGGCGAACCGAGCATTGCGTCTCAGATTAAAGTCAGTTGTGATGTGTTTGGTAGTGGCTCTTTACATAATGGTGAGTTTATTTTAAAATTCGGTTTGTGACTTGAATACTGCACTATGCTTATAATTATCGAGGTTTATTCTGTATTTTAACACTGCGCCTTAGAATTTTTAATAAATTTGCTCATGGCTACTGATCTAAGGGACCTTAGTTCAAGTCCCGGGTAAGGCATGGATGGTCGTGTTGTTTTTCTGCTGAGGACCTGTCATCCTCACAGATCATCTACTATAGCATATACAACTACTGATAGGCTCCTATCAGATCTCTGGGGCAAACTACTGTTTAAGGAGTTATTTATTTTACACATTTATTAAAATAAAAAAAATAAAATTGGAACCATGTCTCATAAGAGCGGAAGTGCAACCACCGGTGAAACTATTGCTACCATATTCGCCACATTATATATATAATTAGATATAACTTGTTCAAGTTTTCACCACAAGTCAATGGTTTATAGTGCACGTACTGAACACCGCTGTTCGATATTATTTAAGGCCGAAATCTTCCCCTTGAAGTGAGTTCAGCATACACATTCTTATCAGAATAATATGACCACCTACCATAGTATATGTATGGTAGGTGGTCATATATTTTGATACGACTGTGTATAAACAATAACCAAACAGAAAAGAAGAGGAAACAAAATGCATCCTTTTCTAACTATATTAGCAGTAACAAACTACTTGCTACAAGTCTTACCAACTCTAACACAAGACTGTTATTATAGACAGTATTCATTACTTTAACTTGTCTGGTATGCCGTATATCTCACGATTAGACCACAAATTACCACCATCAATTAGATCAAAAGCCATTTTGAAATCTAAGAATCTATGAATAACAAGTTTCTGAAACTAAACATTTCTCAAGAATCTGTTTAAACAAAAAAATTATCATTATCTTCCCTAACACTTCTGAATCCACACTCAGTTGACCATCATCCAAATTCTTCATTTTATTATGCAAAATAATGCAAAGATTTCTAATGTAACAGAAAATAGACTGCTTCCCCCATAATTATAATAAGAACTGCTATCACTTTTTTGAAAATACAGATAATAATATTTCTGGTGAAATTCTTAAGAGCGCCTTCATACAAAAAAATAATTAAAATTTGAATCAGCCATGTGAAAACAGAAGCATTCCCAGCTATAACCATTTCATTAGCAATTTCATCTCCCACTGGGGATTTATATAGTTTTTATTTAAAGACAGTCAAAGTAACTTTAGATTGTGATGTAGGGTTAATGGTTTGATAATAACTGACACATTGTACAAACACCGGGACATTTATAAATGTGGATTTCTCCTGATGGGTTGCATAGGAATATGATAGATTACATATTAATTAACAGCAAATAGGTTAGGTCGGTTAGCAATACCAGGTTTTACAGGAAAGTTGAAATTGGGTCTGACCATTACATTGTCAAAAGTGTCTTGCAATTGAAGCTTAAGAAATGTTGTGCTAAGGATAAAAAGTTCGCCTTTAACAATGAAGCTCTGAAAAAATCAGATATAGTTAAAGCTTACCATGATAAATTGCTGAGTCATTATGGGATTCGTGGGTTGTTTGCTACAGACGTTCCGGAAGAATGGAACAGTTTTAAATAGGCTTTTTTAAAAGAAAAATGCTCTTTTGGGTAAAAAGGGGCAGAAGAGACAAAGTTATTTGAAAGATAAGGTATTGGAACTTATTTTTGAAAGAAAGACCTTCAAGAATAACCATCATCAACACCCTACTATACCTAATAGAAGGAATCACAAAGAATTTAAATATGTGTGTAGATAATCAGTTGAAGGCTGGTAAGAATCTTTGGCTTCGTAGCTTGAGTGACAAAGCAGAGAAAACATCTAGACGGCGTAACAGCACAGATCTGCATCAGATTCTAATGTTTTGTATGCATTGAGTGGTAAACGTGGTTAGGTTACTGAAGGTGAGGATTCTCTCATGGGTAGGTGGACTGAGCGTTTCAGTTTTGTTCTAAACAATGTAGTTTATTGTCTACCATTGTTCGTAATAATGATAGATGCATCAGTGAATTCGATATTGTCCCTATATCACAATTGGAAGCTAACTCGGCTATCTCTAAATTAAAACTACCTGAATTCCCAGGGATAGATCAAACTATGTACTACTGAAATGTGTGGAGCTGGGAATGTTTCTGCTGTCACATATCTCACCGAAATAGATTTCTCAGTCGGTCGGGCGTCACGCTCCTATTCTGCAGTTTTCAGGTGCGAGTTCCACCTCGGTGAGCATTGAGATTTATCTCCGCAAAACTCCCCGCCATGCCCACGGTCAGTAAGGGGATATCGATGGGCTTGGAAAGGTCGCCGTCTGTCAGATGGAAGATTGAGCTGTGGCACCGTGTATGGGAGAGCCATACCCTGTGCACGTTAAAAAATTTCTGGATGACCTTGACAGGAGGCTACCATCTGTCTCCCAACAGCTGTTCCAGTAGGTCCCCTCTCCCAACTTTCGCAGAGCCTTCGGGATCCATTGTCGCCTGACCATTTAGTCCATTGTGTGCAAAAAAAGTGTCGCTCAGAGGTAAAACAACCCCACTCTAACCGAAATATTGAATATTTTTTAATGGTAAATGTGTCTTGCTATCACTTTTTTGAAAATACAGATAATAATATTTCTGGTGAAATTCTTAAGAGCGCCTTCATACAAAAAAATAATTAAAATTTGAATCAGCCATGTGAAAACAGAAGCATTCCCAGCTATGGTAAATTTGTCTTGCTATGGATTTGACCAGACCAATTACTATACATATTTTTCAGAAAGGCAATCGCGGTTCTTGTGATAATTATACGGGAATCAGTTTCTGTCCCATGTAAAGTACTTTGCATTATTGCGTTTCATAGAATTAAGAATTTTGTTTTTTGAACAACTGCGTGGTAAGCAGCACGTGGATTAAGACGTGGTACGAGATGTAAGGATCAGATGTTTTCATTTAGGTAGATTCTTGCGAAATGTTTCGAGTTTTAGAAACCAGTAGCTTAGTGGATTTCAAAGAGGCTTTTGACTCTGTCGATCGTCATAATTTGTGGAGAGATCGTATAGTTTACCAGACAAGTTAGCACAATGAAAGCTCTCTATAATAACATTGAATCGTGTGAGAGAGTTGTTAAGGCTTTTAGCGATTGGTTGAGCATTGCTAGTGGAGTTATACAAGGGTGAATTTTATCTCCTTTTCTCTTTAATTTGGCTATTGATTATGTCATCTGGAAGAGAAAGATTTTAGCCGTAAATGGCCTGAAATAGTTTGGTTTCTTCTAAGATTAGTTATGATAGTATAACGAGGACTCTTTGTAAACAAGTTAGCACCAACTAGATTAGTTTTAATTCGGTAGTTCTTTTTTTTTTTTCAAAATTAATCTCCAATGCCTTATCAATAAAATAATTTCGTCTCCTCTGCCACATTTTACCCAAAACAGTATTGTTAGTTTCAAGAAAAACTTTAGAAGTAAGTTAACGATGATTATCATTATGACTAAGAACCTATCATGGTACGCTTGGCTTTGTATGGATCGTCAGAGCTTCAGTGTTAAAGGTAAACCTTTGTAACCTTAGAAAAACATTTTTTTAGCTTCAATTGCAAAAACCTTTTGACAAGGTAATGGTCAGACCCAAATTCAAACTCCCCTCTAAGATTTGTTCCAATAACCCCTATAAGATCCCTAAAAGACCTTCACTGTTAAAGTAAATTCCTCTCACCTTAGTACAACACTTTGCTCTATTGCATCTCTGTAAAATAAATTCTAATTACTAGCAGTTTTGTCATCATTTCCTATTTTGAGTAAGAGTTTTGAACCATTTTCCAGTTTCCTGGTATTTGTTCCTTGACTTTCGACTCGATAAAGGTTTTTTAATACTGCTTCGATATTAAAAATCTGCATGAAGCATCCAACAAAATGATATATATTAGCAAAAAACTATCGCAACGTAATATTTTCGTTAGTATCTATATCTCAATCGTAAAATTTCCTCCTGTGTAGAGGTGATGACCAGCTCCCATTTCTGAAAAGATCTACCGAAACTGGACAGATGAAAAAGAAACATTTCCATGTTAATAGAGAGTCCAATTCGAAGATCCGTAATTTCTACAATAAAAGTTTCATAAGAAAATAGAGCTAGATAAATTTAAATCACATTCGCATCTATTTAAATCTCGATTTTCAACAATATTTATTGAGTATTTAAAGAGTTGTAGAAGCTCGAATACTTCAGAGCAGACAAGTCAAGCCTAAGAAACTTGTGTAAAACTGACAATTATTGAAAGACCTATTTCCACAAAATTCTAAACTATACGCTTATCTTATTAAATGGTTTGAAATAATTCTTAATTCTTAAGATATAATTAACTTTTGAGGTGAATTCTTATGATTAACATCTCTGTTATTCAATACTCAAACTTTTATAACTCCTTAAGTTTTGGAAGGATATTTTTCAGAATCGAAATCTAGGCAGTTTATTTGTCTTCAATCACCTGGTTCCATAAAAAATAGTTAACCAGTGACGGAACCTTGAATTTGATTCTCCATTCACATAAGATGAGGATGCTTCTATTTTTCTGTTCATTGCATATATATTCACTGGACAAGAAAAACCCGAAGAATGCAATGCAACATATAAAGTTAAGGTTTACTGTGACCTTGACAGAGACACTTTCAATGATAATAATGAAAATATATTGGTTAACATAATATTTCGTATTCTATTTCCTTCGATGGAAACAAAACTGTATATTAAATTTATGTAAAAATTGGTCAATACGTTTCAAATACTGTTACAGTCGAAAATATCAAAACGGATAAGGTGAAATATTGATTACAGCGAAACTAAAGTTTGGCCCCTTATGGCGATAATAGTTTTGCATGTATTCATGTTATTTAACGCTAAATGGAGAGTACAAAAAATTCCTTAACGAGAAAATTTTTCATGGTCAGACGAAAAAAATTCTGTTCGATTTTTCCCTGATAACACGAAATTGATAGAGGATCGACAGACGTAATCCCGACTCTAAGGGTTGTTTCTTCCTTCTCCCCGTGTGTGTGAGTTGTTTCTTCTCGGTACGTTCGCTCATAATTATGTCGTCAGAATGGCAGTACTCGTTCGTTTCAATAACTGGACTCTCATGTATATTATTTACATATAAATGTTTATTTCCACTTCATCTGCAATACAGTGCACAGGCAAATATACTGCTCACAAAAATTAGGGGATATATTATCGCTTCATATTCATTTTGAAATATCCCCTAATTTTTGTGAGCAGTATATGTATATAAGCTACAGCGACTGCCGCCAGGCAACTCACTCAAACAAGACAGCAGGATTCCCAATCCTACTTACAAGGATTTAACGAAGCCTTCCGGTGTTCCCAACACCGATACAATGAAGTATTGCTAACATGGCTACGTCTTCACGACCGTCCCTTACACGAGTCCAAAACGCAACTCTTGCTGCGTCGAAATTCTCCCGCCAAGTGCGCTCACGTGATGTCCGCTGGGCATGCAAGAGTCCGTCAGCCATGGGGTATATCCACATCTTCTGCGCGCGGTCGAAACTCTCGACCGCGGCAGTCCTTAGCCACATTTCTCACCCCCTGCCCTCCACGGAACTGACTCCGATGCCCTTGCTAGACGAAGAGGTCGGTCACAATAACCCCCTCCCCCACTCTTCGCCCTAGCTTGATCGAGCCCTTACACCGACCATTGTGACCTCTCCGTTAGTCTGATAAAAAATATTGAGATGGAACTTGCTTTATCATCTCGCAATCGGATCGGATCCGTAGCTCCTGCCTTTAAGTGAACTCTTGATCTGAAATGCAGATAGCAACCTTCAATCTATATAGCTGATCTCTATCTATCTCTTCTTTGAGAGAAACCCTCTCTGTTAAGGATTTCATATGAATATTGGTATTCATATTTAATCTTTCTTAGCTTCATACTTATTGTACACTCCAAGTATACCTTGGCCAGTCCAAGTTTTGCACATTTTGAAAAGATGCTATCTGAACCCTTTTTGATTTTATTGCTTTATGAAGCTGCAGAGCTAAGGAAAGAAATCAAAAAGCACGGGATAGAAAGAATGGATTACATTTTGCTCTAATATCAACCTCACTTGTTAACGGGAATGATACATGGAGAAAAATCTAAAACACCAACAAAACACAACTTCCTATTGCTCAATGGTTTGGTTTAAGACAGATCGATTACTGGAATGAAAATGAAACCGCACAACATTTTTTAAGATTTTTCACCCAAAAGAAAAAAAATTGAAAGAAATGAAAATTTTGGGGACTATCTTAAGCATTCTTTCTACTAACAACCTTGATAAGAATAGCATCATTGATGATCATACTCTGAATGTTGAATTCACTTTAACAGAACTAAAGGAAGTTCTTCATGGTGTGTGAACATTTCTTCTCCATTACTTGATCACATAAATTACAATGCAGTCATTAACTTAAATGAAAACGTTAAATTGAAACCTCTTTATATTTATAATCAGTGTTAGAATGATGACTTCACCCTAACATTTGGAAAATTAATTAAATGATGCTTATCAAAAATTCAAATAAATCCAACTTAATACTATCAGACCTATAGCGTTACGGAAATGCATTATAAAAATCTTTGAAAAGCTTGTGTGTGCAATAGGCTTAGTTACATGACAGATAAAAAAAATGCTCTGAAAGCAACAAACCGCTTTCCAAAGAAATAAGTCATTTAATGAAAAGAACATTGACCTCATCCCTTATGAAGAAGATGCAATCAATAAAAGGTCATAACCCTCTGTAGATTTATTGAAAATTCCTTCAATACCATCAACTATAACGTTCTGCTATATAAACTAAACTATATTGGACTTATTGGAAATATATGGAATTTCATCAAGAATTTTTTTTGTCTACCAGAGACGTTTAAGTTATGTTATGAAATACTTTATCTTCAAAATTCAATCCTAAGGTAGGCCTTCCCCAAGGAAGCTCAATCAGCTCTGTCTTATTTAATATTTATTTAAGAGACTTGAACAAGCATATCGCTAAAAGAGTCAAGGTATCAATATTTGCAACGAGATTGCTCTCTGGGCTTCACGACAGAATCCAAATAATCTTGTATAGTCTCCAATCCTCACTGAATGAAATTCAATATCACTATGAAAAGTTGGGTCTTACACTCTCCACTGAGAAAATCATGTTTTACCAGTAACTAGGAAAGTCATTAATTTTGAAGACATTAAATCCAAATTAAATAACATCATTTGCCCAGTTATCACTCAATACAAGTTTCTTGGAATAATATCTCATAATTTCCTAATATGGACGCATCAACTAAAGAAAATTAAAGCCTCTACTAAGAACAATATCAACATCTTACGATATCTTGCAAATAAAAATCGAAGAGCAAACGAAACCTCACTCTTGCATCGCCAGCATGCTCTCAGCATGCTCTAATGAAATCTAAAATTGATTATGGAGACTTTGTTCTAACCAGAATGTCTAAATCCAATTGGTCTGCACTAGATGCAATTTATGATAATTCGTTGGGTTGGTTTACCTCTGAGGGTCACTTTTTTGCACACAATGGGCTAAATGGCAAGACCACAAGGACTCCGAAGGCTCAGAGAAGGTTGGGGAAGGGGACCCACTGGAACAGCTGTTGGTGAGACAGATGGTAGTCTCCCTTCAAGGCTATCCAGCGTGTTCTTTAAGGTGCACAGGGTATGGCAACGGCTTTATGTTCCATCCGACGGACGGCGACCTTTCCAAGCCCATCGGTGTCCCCTACTCACCGTGGACAGGGCGGGAAGTTTTGGGGAGATAAATCTCAACGCTGACCCAGCTGGGATTCGAACCTGGCGAGTTGCCGACCGAGCCGCCCCCTATAATAATTCGTTTGAAATGTATTAGGTGTATTACCTGGAACATCCACTACGGCTATTCTTGCTGAAGCAGGACAAAACAATTTGATATCAAGGCGATTATCTGTAAAAATTACCAGAAAATCAAATTCTTACTGAGGCAATAGTCTTAGTTACATGACAGATAAATATTACATGCTATGCCACAAGATTCTTACTGTGGTATTATGAAGAAAGTGAAGATTTTAACAACCTCTCTTCTTTCTTAGCATGATCAGAAGCGATGAGAATTATGATATGTGGAAAGATATAAAGTTCGAGGCCAGAACATCTTTTCTTACTGGACATACAAGTCACTTTATTTTGATTTCCATCTTCTCAATTTTAGCAAACATCGTTTTAATAAAGGAGACCTTAATAAAGTAATAAACAGTTATCTTAATGAACTTAGTGAAAATGCTATTACCATCTACACACATAGTTTCTATGATCCATCCACCCATTATGTTGCTGATGCCTTCTTCATCCCTTCTATGCAAATTGAAATTTTTCCCCTCTTTATTCTGCTAATTCAACATTTATTTTGAACTCTCAGCTAATCTCTGGATTGTTATCAGAGAGAAAGAACTCTCTCTCTCTCTATTAACTGGATCACGAATCAAAATCTAGCAAATTATATCATATTTGCTAATTCTCTCAACAGCCTAAGATTACTTAACAAGCACTACAAAAATGGCTAAACTTTCAAATAAATTTCGAAATTGCTAAAAAAATGTCATGAAAACGTAACAAATGGAAAGTTATCATTAGGTGTGGATTCCTAGCCATACAGATAGTTTCGGAAATGACAAAACTGATCACCTAGCCAAAAGTGTACTGTATACTCATCTACAAATGAATATAATATTCAGAATTTCAATGATATCAAAAAGAAAATCCTTCACTATTTCAATCAAGAAAGGGAAAAGAGCTGGAAAAGATATATCTCAAGATAAAAATCCCTACCGTTTTTAAATTGATCCCAAGCATCACACGCCTTCTTTAAAAGCGCTTTCCAGGAGAGAACAAGTTCAGAAGATTGAGGACTGCAACAGATATGAAACACATCAAATTAAGAAATAAGCAGATTATTCACTGTTCAACAAACGCAGATTTGTCGAGGACATCGATCACTTTCTGCTTCATTGCTTAAAGTAAGAGAAAGAAAGGGAAAATTTCTTCCAAAATCTAAATGGCATGAGAATTAACACTTCCACAGTTGCAAGCATCCCCGGTTTGTGAACAAAAAGCAAATTTAACTTTAAAAAGTGGGAAATTAAGTCTACTTTCACTAAGTAAACAAATATTAAACTTTAGATACTACCTCTTATGTTTCTACATGTATTTGTTTCCTTTTGTTACTCTGCTATCAACATTGATTGGCTAGCCTCTCCGAGTTCTTTGGCTTTAAGATATAACTTCTCAACATTAATCTGGCTATATTATCACCCCTCCCCCACCATCCAACCATAGTCTTTCGCTACGACCCTGTATTACCAGAACAAAAGTAATGCCATGGGTGCTCTTTGTGAACGTCGCAGACTGAAAAGATCAAGAGGTTCTATCGCAAAATGGGGTTTGTAATATTATTTAGAAACTTAAGGAGATGGGCTGTTTTCTGGTATGTCAGTTTCTGAGAACGTTGATGAGATCACTGTGGCAATACTTACAGTGCTAGCAGATAATTGGCATTTGTCCATTAGTGTTGTAGAGCTGTTGCATCACATGAATCTTGTGTGGTCGACTTTCTGCAAGGTCCCACAAAGGGTGGTGCATTGGTTCCCTTCACATAGTACAATACCTACTTCAAATGGCCCTCGGTATTCTCTGGACTTTACTCTTCAATACCTAGCTGGGAGGGTGTGGGGGTGGCACAGTCTGTAGCATGCCAGATTCGTAATATGCAGTTCCCAAATTCGAATCCCAGTTGGGCCAGCATTGAGATTTATCTCCACAAAATTCCCTGCCTTTCTCTCGGTTAGTAGGGGACACCGATGGGCTTGGAAAGGCCCGCTATCTCTCAGACAGGACGTTAAACTGTAAGCCATACCCTGTGCACATTAAATGAAACGCTGGATGGCCTTGATAGGAGGCTCTCTTGACCATCTCCTAACAGCTGTCCAGTGGGTCCCCTCCTCAGAGCCTTCTCTGAGTTCTTGGCGCCCTTGTGACCTGGTTATTTAGCCCATTGTGTGCAAAACAGTGCTGCTAAGAAGTAAAATAACCCAACACAAATTTTCCGCCAACTTTACTACAGCACCAACGTGTTAAATTTATGCAATTTTGTGCTGTGCAGTAGTAGCTTGTAAAAACTTAAACCACCCTAGAATAATAAAAAGATATTTGAAAATAATAATTTTCCAATGGAAAAACATAATCTGGATCTATTCTGCCAATTTCACACCATAAATACAATACAATTACAATAAACGTTTAACGATTTCAAAGTTATTCCTTGTCAAGTGAGATCACTGACTGTCCGATGATTCAATCTTTTTTCAGTCAGGAAAACAAAACTAAGAACAACTATCACTTTGGGTTTAAGATTTTGAAAAAGAAGAAACTGGATTGTTTCTATCAATTTCATTCTTTCCATCAAAAATATTTAAGGAACAAAAAGCCAATTTAGCATTTATATATTTAATAAGCGTAATTTAATATCATTTATGTAATTTAAAAAGTGTATGCTTTTTCGCCAATTTCTTATCCTTAACAGTACTCAATTAAAAATATAAATTTTTTCCGTAATATCTTCCTGGGTCACCAGTGACCATCACTAAATAAACGACAAATATTAATTTATAAATGGTGATACGATTAAAAAAACAACAACTGTATATCGTTTTTGCTTCATATTTTTATTGATTTTCTTAATGATTTGAATCAAGGCGTTAAAAAAATCAAATACATTGGAATAAAGATAACAGGAAAATGAAGAAAGCAATTGCAACGGTTTTCTATTAATTCCCTTCTTTCTACTTGTCCCAGGCATCTTGTGCTGCCCCTTGTCAGTGTACTTTCCCTCACCACTCCTCTCTTCGTGTTCGTCACTCTCCATCTCCTAATGGGCAATAATATGGGTATCCGAGTACAGTAGAACTACGATTAATCTACCTACAGTGGCTCGGGAACATCGAAATATCGGATATTGGACAGAAAATGTAGATAATTAAGAAAGTCTGCGGAAAAAATGAAAATGTAATTTAATCCTGAGTAATTAAAGGAAATGTAAACAAAAGACCATGTTAATAAGGCATAATGATAAAATTATAACGAGAGAGTTATTCCTCATAGTGAATAGTTGTCAAAGAGAATTAACATCATCTTAACACTGCAAAGCAGCTGCTACAATGAAGCCTAATATAATTCAATCAAATGTTCTCCTTTTGTATAAGAGTGATTTCAGCTGTAAATAATCGGAATAATTTTTCCGTCCATGACGAAAACTTTTAAGAAACTTTTTAGGGTGCAATTAATCAGGAAAAAGGAGGGCACCATTGCGAAAGTAAATACCTTATATTAAATTTTACTGAAAAAATTAATGCTAAAATTGAAAATTTATTGATTATAATCTACTGTTTTTCCTCTAACATGTTCTTAACACTATCATGAAGGAGTTTGGGGGAGAAGGGCTAGGAAAAGTAGCTGTATCACTGTGTGGCAGCTGTAACAAAATTCTACACTCAACACTGACCGGTTAAAACAATAATCTATAGTCGGTTAATCGAGGTCGCATTGTTTGTCAACAACCTGTCCCCTCCTAAGAAACTATCCTGGCTAACCCCCTGCTCAGAACACACCTTCCTTTCCGTTAATGAAATTAATTAAATATCTTCTTACCTAGGGATTGTAAATAATAATTTAGGATAACTCATAAAAAATGCCAGGCAATTGTTCCCATAGAGCAGTGGTTCTCAAACTTTCCTATACCACGGACAACAAAGGTGTAGACTGTCAACCTAACACGGACCACCTACCTCGACACCTCTACCATTCAAGTACCAAAATGTAGGAATAATGATTTAACAACTCATTAAAATGCATTATCATCATAAAAACTTGTTATTAAAGTTATTTCATTGTAGAAAAGTTAAAAATAAATTAAGAAAAAAAAAGTACTTTTTTTTATTATATTTCAAAACACAAAAGAGCATGGCAAACATTAAACAGAAAAGAACAAACCACATTATCAAGATTTAGAACTAGGCATCTCAAATCAATGAAAATACTTGATGGCACAAAAGTCTGAACAAAATGTAATGCAAAAGAATCAACACCAAACCACATCTTTCGATATATAGGCGTCAATAAGAAAATAATTCAAGATGATGAACAAAAGTTAACCAGTGGATTAAAGAAATATAACCTCATGGAACTGTTTAAGACCAACGGATAAGAAACAATAACAGCATAATTATTTTTTGAATTAAACTAGTATTAGCACATTTCAAGAAAGTATATAACCTGACAGGCTTCTGTCAGACCTCTGTGGCAAGCAGCTGCTTGAGGGGGTATTTATTTATTATTTAAATAAACGAATACATTTTTTATTCTCCATTTCAATGTGAAGAATGGTGTTGCTTCCAATCTTTGACCAGTTTGGTTACATCAGGTGCAATGGAAGATATTTCAGTCTTAAGTCAGTCTCGACATTAAGCCTGTTCCTTTCGACACTTTTTTGTCCAACGAGGGCAGAAAATCCCATTTCACAATTGTGCGTTGTGAGAAACGGTAGCAGGTGCTTGATGGCACTGTTGGCGAGTTCAGGGTACTCTGATTTCACATGGATCCAGAAGTGTGTGAGGGATTTCTCACTAAACTCGATTTTCCGTGCTCCATCAGATGCCAATTCAATAAGCTGATCACAGATACGAACTGAAAGGTCGAAGGACTCAATCACAGATTGACAGACAAACCGAAAAGATTCCTAATCCATTCCTTACTTTCATCAGGATCTGGAAAATATTTTTTATGCTATCTTGCAGAGTTGTTATGTGGTTCTGAAATAATTGTACTATTCATCATCGATTAGTTCTCATGAAGACTGCAAAAAAAAATCAAGTGCAGAAAATGAATCATACTTCCCACGACCAAGGCGTTTAACTCCAAAGTTCACATTTCTGTAGAAATGCTTTTATTTTAACTTGCACTTTAAAAATTGTTACATCGCGCCCCTGAAGTGACAGATTTAGACTGTTCAGGATGCTGAAAACATCGCTGAGATATGTCACCTGCGCCAGCCACTTGAAATCGCGGAAAAGAGATTTACTTACTTCATCAGTGTCATGAAGGAAGATCTTGATCTCATCCCTCAGTTCGAAAACTCTTGAAAGACTGGATATTATGAACCTCTCTGGTAACAATATTTATCATTGACTCATATCCATACATAGCAGTCAGATTTAGATGGGGCGGGGGTGACTCAGTCGGTAGCGCGCCAGGCTCATAATCTGTAGTTCCCAGGTTCGAGTCTTAGCTGGGGCAGCGTTGAGATTTATCTCCCCAAAACTCCCCGCCTTGCTCACGGTCAGTAGGGGACACCGATGGGCTTGGAAAAGCCGCCGTCCGTGGGATGGGACGTTAAGCCGTGACCCCGTGTGCGCAAGAGAGCCATACTCTGTGCACATTAAAGAACACGCTGGATGGCCTTGACAGGACACTACCATCTGTCTCCCAACAGCTGTTCCAGTGGGTCCCCTCACCCAACCTTCTCTGAGCCTTCGGAGTCCATGTGACCTGGCCATTTAGCCCATGGTGTGCAAAAAAGTGCCGCTCAGAGGTAAAACAACTCAACACAACTTTGAAACCTCTTTCCCCCTTGACAACCACCGTACTTCGGTGTGGAAAAGTAAATTTTTGTGCACACTTCCCATTTCTTCGCACAATACAATAAAAAGGCGAGAGTCCATTGACCGCAATTTAATTAAATTAACCACTTTAACTACTTGTCTCGATACAAGATCCATTTCAGAAGGCATTCTTTTTACCGCTAACTGTACTCTGTAGATAAAACAGTGAGTTGAACTACACTCTGCCACTTAACTCTTTTATCTTTTCTGTAAAACCCTTTCTTTTCCCACACAAAGCTGGCGCACTGTCAGTACTGACTCCGACACATTTTTTCCAATCCAAATTGTGTGTTATGAAATAATCATTAACCATACCAAAAATATCATCTCCTGAACTGTGAGATTTTAAAGATAAACAAAAAGTCATCATGAACTTCATTTTCGTAAATGTATCTTACATTACGAAACATTACATTACGAAACTTGTCAACTTTAAAAGTTGACAAGTTTCGCGCAATTGTAAAGCAAAATCACTACTACCACGCACACGTGTGATTAATTGCTCCTCCACATTAGATACGAAAGATGTTATGCGACACTGAATTGTATCATTCGACAAAGGAATCTTGTCTATTGCTCGCCCTGCCTTTTTCCCCAAGCATAATAATATTCACCACCAATTTATCCGCTGGCTTTATAAGAGTTTCAGGGTCAGTATGCCCTTGACCAGTTTTTGCCACAAGTAAAGCCACTTGGAATGATGCCTCTGTAGTTTTCCTCTCTTCCCCACCCGTGGCAACAGAAGTCATTGATTTCTGTGATGACAGAATCACTTTACGTTTGTTTTGAAAATATTCAACAGGTTTGTGGGCCAAACCTGCATGTTTTGTTTGAAAATGCCGTGAAAGTTTTGAAGGTTTCATCGCGTCGTTAGACAAAGTGTCATAGCACACAACACAAAGAGGGTTACACAACACAAAGTTGGTCACCGGTCCAATAAAATCCCATTTTCAGATAATCTTCATTATATTTCCTGTTTACACATTTCTTTTGTTTTTTTGGCGATAACAGAGCAACTGGCTTGAAAACGATCGTCAATGATTTTAGTTTTAACAGGCCCATGTGAAGTCGTATCGATTCCACTTATATTCCGTTTCAATGAACCACTGTTAAGCCACCGATCCATTCTGAATATAAATTACAAATAACACAATAATAATGTCCATGGTATACAATATTTAGGTAAACCCCACACACACAAGACACATAAGAATAACTAACTGCCGAAAGCAAAGGGCTACTCACTACTGATGTGATTGCTTTGTAGCTGTAGGCTTCTTACTGTATGGGTATATTGTACAGTCACTCAAAAAAGTATCCGAACGCTATGGCTGATTACAGACTTCAGAAAAAATATCTGGCAGCGTCACGTGACACGAAGGTTGCCAGTTCACTACTTTCTTAAAAAAACGCTGCCAGATATTTTTTCTGAATTCTGTAATCAACCATAGCGTTCGGATACTTTTTTGAGCGACTGTACTGCACATCCTTCAGCGCATTTGACCTTGATTGCCTGAGCCTCATGGCGGTGGAGTAGGTACACTCCCAGCTTAGTGCGATAGACCACTGTACACGCCGCTTATCTTAAAGTTGCATTACTTGCGTGTTACAAATACAGATTTTCTACAGAAAATTTAGAAAATTTCACGCACCACCTAGGACGTAGCCACGGACCACAGTTTGAGAACCACTGCCATAGAGTGTGGCTTGTCGTGGCCCGAACCTGAGAGATCTGCAATAAAAGATATTCACTTGCCATTATAAGGCTGCCACAAGAGGGCTGATTCCATAATGACAGGATTTAGCATCCACAATCGAGGATAACTGATCAGCAGCCGGTAGCTCAGCTGTCAGACCACTGGCATGTCACCAGGAGGACGTGGGTTCAGATCCCACCCAGCTTAAGACAATTTTTCCTCCATGTCCACGTTGACCTACCGCATGATACTGTTTAAAATGTTGTTACTGTGTTGTGATTTAAAATGTTATTAATGTGTTTATTATTATAGCAAACATTTTACAGTGAAGGATGTAGATGTATACATGAATTTTGATTCTGCGTTTCTTCCCTATCCCTGCCATTTGCTTTCTTTCTTATGGGAAAACTATGCTTGTAGGCGACTATTTTTCAGATTACCAACCCCACATAAACCGGGAGCCGACCGGAACAGGAAAATGAGTCTCATTGTTTCCTGCATTTAGCAAACGCAACAAGTGAAGATCATAAATATTCAAAATTCTGAACAATGCAAGTGAAAAACAATTAACGAGTTAAAAAACGTATGCTTCCTTAGATAACAGATTTGTCGTCGTTATTGGCAAAGTGAGTATTTTGCGTTCGGTAATTCGTTTATTTGCATTCGCATTAAGAAGAAAACACTTGCAATATTTTAGTGATTTATTGTATATAATTAGCGACTTGTTTTGATTGGATATTCTGCACAATGGCAGAAAGTGCAAATGGTGCACGAGAAACGGCGCTAGAACGCGTCTTTCATTTCCTTCGCAGACGGCGAGGGAAATCAAGAAGAAGATGGAGATGTTTCAAAAGCAGTTTATGCTGCTGCATTAAATGTGGATCATCAGATAATGATGATGAAATATATGCTCCCTCACAATCCAGTGAAAGAGTATATGAAGTGGGGGAAGAAACTGTTGAAATGGAAGAGGCAAAGACATCTGATGAAATTAAGACCCAACAGTCGGAATGTAGTGGAAGTCTCAGGAAATCTGATCCTCACGGTTCAAGTCATTCAGTCACATATAGTTCCAGTCATATGACAGAAGAGTCCGGTTCCCATAGATGGGAATGTCAATTTCCAGCAGATATTGCACAAGAGGGAGTTTGGGAACTGCAAACGGATCATGGAATTATCTTGAGACGAAAAAAGAACGTTATTTATGTTCCGAAGAGAAGAGGTTTTTCGTGTTACTTGGGAGATATCATTTCTTGTTTAGTTTTCGCTTTTATGGCCTGTGTCATAATTGTTAACATCTTGATAGATCGTATCCGACACAGAAAATGATAATGATGAGGAACTAATAATGAAAGATAGATGAAAGAAAATGTAATTAGATCAACAACAAAATATGAAAAGCAATATGTGAGAAATAAAAAAAAAGGGGAAAAAAAAAGAAAAAATGTCTCCCCTAAAATCCATCCTCAGACGTCCCCGAATCGTGGGAGACGGGCAACATCCAATATCTGTTGATTCCTTTCTAGAATTCATTTCATCTTTGAGGAAAACCTCAGATAATGGATGGCTAACATGAGGCTCTGGTACAACACATGTTATATAAATACATGTTATACATACATATATATATGTACACACATGCATATCAAACATACATGCATATTTCGTACATAGATATATACATACATACATGCATATCGTACATAAATATATAAATACATATCATACCTGAATATATATATATATTATACACATATGCAATACATACATATATACATACATACGCAAATATGTACACATACATACATATATACATACATATCACATATGCATTACACACTGATGCATCCCAAGACTTGTATACAGAAATGGATGTCGCTAATCATATATTTTATTCTTATATTATTAATTATAATGATTTTACGACAAAATTAAATAAAAATTAATGCTATTTTTAACGAAAAATATTAAAAACTGAAAGTTCGTGGGGAACATCATTTATTAAAGATGTGCTGTTTTTTAATCACTAAGAGTGTTTAAAAAGATTGCAATTGTAATAAAAAGTTTTGCTTTTTGCTAATTTTTTTCCATAATTGCAAGAATTATTTGAAATATAAATTATTCTTAGCCCGGAATTATCTCTAGAGCTTGTATTAGAAAAGATTGGCCAAACGGCATCCAGTCGCCATATTAAGGCTCACAAAGGTGTGTGTGTATGTGTACGCCCCCCCCCCCCCCCCCACACACACCTTTGGCCTGAGTATGATTAGATTGCGTAGGTTTGTTTTTCACTTTCGAAACAGTAATTTTTAGAGCTTTTAAAAAGAAACTTTTAACTCTAAGTTAAAGTAGTTTCAGAGAAGTTTTTTAATTGAAATATTGAGTTATTTATGCATAAATTGAAATATTTTGAAAAGTTGCAAAACTTTCGTTATAGGAGTAAAGCATTTTGAAAGGTTGATGCAATGTCCTTGTATCTTCTATCTGTCATTAGTGATATGTCCATACTTAATAGAAAATATATATAATACGACATGAGACATTAGCAAAAATTATAAAGCTTTATAATATTTATGTTTTGCTTAATTACATGTCGTAGATAAATCGTAGATAATTTGTTATATATTAGATAATCGTAGATATTTTGTTGTCACATATCATATAGCTAGCAGATCATAACATCTATAATATATAATTATTCATAAGTGCTTAATTCCTCTCACAATAAATCAATCTCACATGAGACCAGACTCGAACCTCGATCCCATTCCTGCTTCTGGTCCCAGCAGACGCCATTCCCTCTTCAACTTCTACCCCCTTCCCTTCACTCGCCTCTTCCCCTCCACGTCTAACATGCCAGCCCCAAGAAACCTCGGCTATCAGTTCACTTCCCAGAGTAAATCTCTCTAAGCTCAAGGCCCCCTTTGGAATTCCTATCTCCAAATAGTTAAGAAAGCAACTTCCCTCTGGCCGTTTCTTACTCGCCTAAACTATCCTTTCTTCTTCTGCTCTAACTCCCGTTCTCTACCAAATTTAAATTTTAAATATTCCACAAATATAACTATTGATATCAGTAAAACTCGATGTTACTTTATTTAGGTTTAAAAATAAATACCCCCTCAAGCAGCTGCTTGCTACAGAGATCTGACAGGAGTCTGTCAGTTTATATGCTATAGTAGAAGGTCTGAGAGAATGGCAGGCCCTCAGCAGAAAAACGACACAAACATCCCTGCCTTATCCGGGGCTCGAACCTAGGTCCCTTAGATCAGTAGCTAAGCGAGTTAGTTCGTTTTAGGTAAACCTAAATGCCGTCCCCTGGCCGAGTGGTTAACTCGGCCAGGGGACGGCATTTAGGTTTACCTAAAACGAATACCTCTCTTTTCCCCGTTCCTATGCCCTTTATATATCCTTTTAGAAACTTTCTCTACTTTAAATTCTTTTTTATCACTTTTTCTTCTGTTCCCCCACCCCTTCCGATTTTCCTTCCACAAATCCTGCAAAATTAAATTTTATTCTCTTACTACTTTGCCCCGCAACCACATAAAAACCTATTCACAATTCCATTATTACATAATAGTTTTCTATTTTGGTAACTAGTTGGCGATTGTATTTGTCTTGTAATGTCCCCTGTCATATAATGTCTTAAGAATTACGTGCAGGTCAAAAACTCAAAAAAACAAAATTATTAGGAATATTGCATAAATAATTTATGTCAAGTTACATGTCTTAACTTAATCTGTCAATGTTACAAATGTTATAATATTATGTTCCATATCGTTCTGTTAGTTCACTACTGAAGTTTCTATATATTCACATATAATATTATTTTTATAGTCCGCTACTTTCCTGCTATTTCGCTATTCTCTATTCTGCTATTTCGTTTAAAGGCTAAGTGTACATAATATTAAAAATTATAAATACGTCAGCCAACTTTAACACAAACGTGGCAACAATGTCTAACTCATAATACAAAATTTTAAAATCTTGTTTCTGTAAATTTTTGTGTATATCCATGCTACTCCAAGGCCAACTAGAAAGACAGGCCATGACACTGAGGCAATCCTCAACCGTCACGTGATCAACTTAGTCCGGTAGCTGCAAACGCCACTCGATTCGTTCGCACAGAACCTTGTATCTCGTTTTTGCGATTTTATTTCGCTTTTTTTCGTATCGTTAAATCACATGAAAAATTCCTTGTGTAGAACAAATAATGGCTGTATTCTTTTTCCACTTTTTTGTTTAGCCTTTTATATAAGCGAATTTAAATTTGATAGTTAATTTAAAACTAGCTGATTTTTACAAGAAACCTAATTTTTTTTTCTTTCTTCATACCCCATTTAATATAATTTGTGATAATTCTTAAAATACCAGCAGTTTCCTTAAAAAAAATTAAAGGCATAATATTATAGTGTTTAGAATAAAGAGCAAAATCAGAAAACCAGAGGTGTATTTAAACGGGTGGTTTGGGATATGTATATACAAATATATATAATTTTTAAATTCTTTTTTTTAAAACATTTAACAACTGCAAGGCATTGATTCAGAATACACCACTGGTTTTCATTTACTTACCAGTTGCGGTATCCTTAATATTTACTTATTGAGTACATTTTTTTAATCTTTTGGAAAAGAAATCGCCCGACCCAAATATAATTTAAAAAATATATACTTTCAGTGGTCACTTATTAGATAAATTTCCATGATAGGCAAGTAGTAATCGAGATTTTACAGCGCAATAACTTCTTAAAATTATTAAGGAAAATTGTGACAGTAGCTACGTTGCACGTTTGGTATTTAATTATGGAATATTTAATAACAGTTATTCCACTTTATATAACTGCTGTCGCGTAAACAGGTTGAAATGGAAGCAATAACCGGTACATTAAACTTTAGTAAGATAAATAATGTGAAAAGTATGAATACATTTTAGTAGTTCACATACTAATTTCCATCAATTTTGAACGAGCTAAGTTAAATATTTCTACCTTCATAACTATTTAAATACTGAACCTCATATTTCTAAAAACCTAGATTTAATGGTTTATTTTCAATTGCATTTTCCTATGAAAAGCACAATGAAAAAATTGCTGTGCCCTATTGACAGAAGTGTACCTAATAAAGTGACTGCTTAGCA
The DNA here is from genome assembly GCA_038380435.1 of Ryuthela nishihirai. Taxonomy (NCBI): domain Eukaryota; kingdom Metazoa; phylum Arthropoda; class Arachnida; order Araneae; family Heptathelidae; genus Ryuthela; species Ryuthela nishihirai. Next base: position 11,663,585 of record JAWZYU010000021.1, on the reverse strand, counting down.
CTTTTGATTGCCACATTTAAGAGGACAGTTTAATGAACAGAAACAGCATATTTGATAGGAATGAACATATTTTTCATCTTTATTTGAGGTAGCTTACAACAAATTATTTTCAGTGCAAACATGGGCATAATGTCCCTGAGGCAACATAATGCAAATACAGTGAGAAATATACAGATCTGAATAAAACTTGTACTGTATTCAGCAGTAATATTTTAGAATATGATACAGAAAAATTACAAAACTCATAAAAAATTAAGATTTTCTGCATATTGATTTTAACAATATACTAGTGTATATCACAGCTTTGGAATATATTTAAGTAAATATTTCACTACACTTTTTTTTTGTTTCTTTTCAACTCATAAAAGATGCCCAATGAAGATGTGACAAGAAATATATTAGATCATGTAATATCAGTTCATTATAAAACATTTATCTAGTAAATTGATTTTAATGAAAATTATGTATCTCTTCCTAAAAGACTCATACATAATCTAGAACATGAAAGATATCCTAAAATTCATTAATTTTGCACTCGCCTAACACATCACAGCTTCTGAAAGAACATAATATACTGCAAAAGTAATTTTCAGACACTAAATTTTGCCAACATTCTTGGACTCAATAAATTTGTTTAAATTTTTTACCGAATTTCTAATGATAATAAACAACATAAGCAACTCAAAAGCAAACACTTGACTAGGTTGACATTATTTTTAAAGTCATATTTATGAAGTTACAAAATTTTATTAACTGATCAGTCATTTAATATTGAAAATGATCAATGCAACCTAATTCTCATGAACCATCTGAAATAAGCAATATATAATATAGATAATATTTCTTCAAACAGAATGTCAGTAAAAGGATGATTATTTGATTTAGAGCAAATAATGGGTGTTGCAAACTGATCACTAGTCAGATTGGACATCTATATCTAAGAGATAATGTTGAACCCAAAACTGGTTACAACAGTTTAAAACGGTATAAAAATTAGTGTAATTTTTCCTTCACAGAATATTGGTAAAATTCAGCTTTCATAACTCTTTAAAAAGGTATATTAAAGGTTCTAAAGGTTATGTATTTTCAGGTGAATAGGAGAAAATGAATTAAAGAGAATAAGAATTTTACATCTTTCAAATACATGTATGAGCCTGAAGCATAACAATGGGAGAACACATTAGTTAATCATGGTTAATCATGCATAATTTATTTACTGCATAGGCTCAGGTAATAAATATGTTAAGACAGAGAATATTGCTGTTTGCAAAGTCAAAATTAATAGATTATTGTAAATGGCATATTAAGTTCAAGGTACAAAAATTGCCAAATGATATAATTTTTTTCGAGTGATTTGACTAGGGAATTCAAACCTGGGAACTGGATACCAATATGCAAAAGATAATATTGAATCCACAACCAACTTTTTTTCTTCTTTATAATTATAGAAATGTATTATGTGCTCATATATATCAACATATATTATATTTCTTTTCGAAAATCTCTAGCTAGCAATCACAGCCAGAAAAAGCAAGCATTATATATTCATATATATAATACTGTTAAAATACAGTCCATAAATACTCTCAACCTCATAGAGCTGTATTGTCGTGTGAAAATACAGTCCATAAATACTCTCAACCTCATAGAGCTGTATTGTCGTGTGAAAATCCAGTAAAACTCTTGGTGGCACAGTGGCAGGGCTCAGTTGGTAGAATGCCAGATTTATAATCTGCTGTTCCCAGGTTTGAATCCCATCTGGGATCTTATCTGTCAATAGGGGACACTGATGGGTTTGGAAAAGACACCATCTGTAGAATGAGACATTAAGCCATGGGCCCTATACCCTGTGTATGTTAAAGAACACTCTGGATAGCCTTGATGGGAGGCTACCATCTCTCCAGTGTGCTGCCTCCCCTAAACTATCAGCCCTTGGGAACTGGCCATTTAGCCCATTGTATGAAAGGAAGTGCCATTCAGAGATTAATAAAAAACAACTGGTAGACACATAGTATTCTAATATATACATAGCACATGACCGAGTGGTTAGCGCACTTGGCTACTGATCTAAGGGACCTGGGTTCGAGCCCCGGGTAAGGCATGGCTGTTTGTGTCGTTTTTCTGCTGAGGTCCTGCCGTCCTCTCAGACCTTCTACTATGTCATATAAACTGACAGGCTCCTGTCAGACCTCTGTGGCAAGCAGCTGCTTGAGGGGGTATTTTTTTTTGTATTTTGTGTTGCATTAGATTTTTTTATAAACCTTTAGAATGATTTTGTAAATAAAACTGTAATTTTCATTAGGTAATGGTTATAAACTGAAAGTCCACTCTCACTACAAGTATTCAGCAATATAAATTAATATCTGATTAATTAAATTTTAATGTTTCCATACTATTTTTGAATTTAAGCTTTAATGACATTATCTGCTATTTCATGGACATAAAAACAACATGAAAATATTTTTTTTTCCATAGAATAACCAAAAATTAAAGGGTTTTAAATTTAGAAGAAATTAATTAAATTAGAAGAAAAATAACTGGTTTTGGGTTCAACAATATCTTTTGCATATTGGATTTCATCTGACTAAGCCATTAATAGTAACATCCATTATCTGATCTACATAAAATAATAAATAATCATCCTTTTATTGACATTTTCAATTTCAAAAATTGTGATCGACATGATATACTCTAAAGACTGATAAAACATGTTCCTATGGATACATAGTTACTCTACCTAAATATATGAAATATATATATTATGAATAAGAATACAAGTACAAATTTTGCAGTTCAAACAAGTGCTGATAGTATATTTATGTCTAAACTACTTTTCCCTTCAACGTATAAAACTTGTTAGCTCAAAAACAAAAAAGATTGTCAAGAGAATTGTTTGTGCAAAGAATATCAAACATGGACTCGACAATTTTTGTGGGCAACGACAAATATCTGGTTTGCCCCTTAAAAATAAAAAGTACCCCCTCAAGCAACTGCTTGCCACAGAGGTCTGACAGGAGCCTGTTAGTTTACATGTCTTAGTAGAAGGTCTGAGCAGATGGCAGGACCTCAGCAGAAAAACAACATGCACATCCATGCCTTACCCGGGGCTCGAACCCAGTTTATGAAATGAAAAATGCTAGCATTCAGTAATTAACCTGATCATCAACACATTTATAGCAATGTGCAAAAGTATTAAATAAGAGTAGTTAAAATATCAAATAATTCATGCTCTCAACTTCAAAACTAGGCCAAACAAATTGTATCATGTTTGTGATCAAAGGAACATGGGTTGAAGTCCCAGGTAAGGCATGGATATTTGTATTGCGTCTTTATGCTGAGATCACACCTTCCTCTCAGATCTCTAAGGCATATTACACTGGCTGGCTACTGTCAGACCTTGTGGGAAGCAGTTGTTTGAGGAGGTATTTATATTTTATTATAATGGAAGGAACATCAGCCTCACATCTTTAGAAATTTTTATACACGATCACTAAGCGCACAATGTTACTGAAAACTATGTTGTAAAAGAAATGATAATTGCCTTTCATGTAAAACATTTGCATCAATAAAGTCGAAAAAAAATTCAGTTAATTAGTTTTCCAATGATGAAACCACTGTTTCATAAATGAGTAAATGGCACGAGAGGGACACAAGCATCTTTGTGGCAAATGAGGGCATTCAAAAGACCAAGCAATGACAGGTAATCTGCTAACATTAATAAAGTTCAATACATTAGAGCAAAACATATTATTGCAACCAAACCCATTATACACATTAGGTGCTGGGTTATTTCCCCTCACAACAGCATTTTGTCCACACGACTAAAAGCCAGGTCACAATGACCCCTTCCCCAATTAAAATGGATCCATTGGATAGCAGTTACAAAATATGACAGAAACCAGAGATTCAGCATCTTTCATAACATATGCAGGATATGATTCTCCCTCTCACAGAGCCATGGCTTAATATCTCATAGAATAGAGAGCAGCCTTTCCAAGCCAATCAATATCTCCTTCAGAGTTCAGTGAAGAAAATCTGAATAGAGGCAGAGGTAATATTCAACCTGGAATTTCAGACTGAAATTGACATGCTCTTCTATGCTACCAAATGAGCCAACCCATATATATATTCAGTAAAAATATAAAATAATGCAAAAAAAAAAACTCAACCAGTAAGAACATGCTTGTTTTTAACCACTGAAAAGGAAGTAAATACCCCTTGTCATCATTTGCAGAACCTTTCATCAGTTGGTGAAAATTGTTTAAATTTTTTTCTCCTTCATTAACACTTCACCTATTTATCTAACAACTATAATATATGCTTTTTACTCATGGACACAATTTCTTTATTTTTCTTTCAGAGCAATTTTTTTTATGTGTTTGATCATTTCTGAAATTTGAGTAATTATTTAACATTACTTTTGATGCCAATAAACATATACTTTCTAAGCACTGTCCTAAAGTTCTACTGCAATCACAATCATCACTAAATGGCAAATCTTGTTGAAATAAAAGAATACTTGACAATTTGTGTAGTACGGAAAGCTGTCCATCAGAAGATAGAAATTGTTCATGATGATGTAAAATTATCTGCTCCAAAATATACCATACAACAGAAATGGCAATAAATACACTTTCTGATGGAATTATTAATTTTCCACGATCTAATTCTTTAATAAGATCATGTGGCCCATCTACAGTATCTATTGACTTGTCTAATTGCAGCCAAAAGGAACATACATCACACTTTTTCAATCTCAGTTCTTTTCTTGCTGCATATCCACCAATATATGTTATTACAGGAATGATATTTTTGGGCACAGAATCATCTACAGAGAAATAATTTTCTAAAATATCTGAATATTGCAAAATATTTACATTAACAACATTCTCCTCAACATGTGGCAGCGAAGATTTCAGAGGGACATTCACATTGTTAGCACTAATTAGAATGTTACTCTTAAAACGAAGTCTACGTTCACTTTCTAGCAACTGAACATAACTTATATAATAGTTAGCGCCAGACATCTGACGATACAATCCAAAACGACCTTCTAGATCATCATTTTGAAATTTACCTAACAGAATATAATCTATACGATAATGTTCAAACATATACGGTATTAGTTTAATAAATGCATCAGTAGTAATAATAAGTGACTGAAAAGTTTAGGCTGTAAGAGTTTCTGTTACAGGAAAAGACTGACGCCAGTTTTTTAACCATAAAGAAAAGTCTTGTAAATATTTAATTTGAACACCTGTAGTTTTTCTAATAGGCATTCTGTCAGCATCATTAAACCTTTCTGCCTCATACACACTTTTACAATTTACTATTTTCCACCATTTTATAAAGATTGTTAAAAATGTGCATGTATCTTCAACACCAATGAACAAATTTGGATGATCTTTAGCGACACACTTCAAAGCTGCAACGTTATTTTCATTAATAAGTTTAATAGCTAAATTAACATTTTGTTTCTGAATGCTGGATGGATACAATACTTTACTTGAAAGCTGATGACCATATTTTAACACAGAATTTTTTTCTAAATCATACAGCATTTCTAAGTGTTTAAACTTTGCTTTTAATGTTAATGACATATTGCTAAAACCTGGGAAAGTAAATGTGCATTCTTTCTTTTTATCAATCCAATTGTTTCTGACACATTTTATTTCATGAACTGAATCAAAAACTATGAAAAGCAATCTTTTTTCATCAACAGGATGTGTAACATATGGTTGCAGTATTTTATTTGATGAAAAAAGTTCAAAAGCTTTTCGATTGACAGCATTGTTATCTGAAATTAGGGAGATTACCTTAAATCCAATTTGTTCTATTCCATGCACTACATTCAGAATCATGTCCTTTAAACTCTCTGCAGTCAATTTATGTATTGGGGTTATGCATACAACATCTTTGTAAGAAGATAAAATTGATGAAATCATAAAGTCCTGAGCAGTTTTTGCCAGGTTTCCAGGGGAAGACTCGCTACTCCCATAAATTGAGCCACCTTTAAAGGTTAATCTAGGATCAATATAAATCTCATCTAATAACAGATTAACCAATAATTCATGATCTTTCAGATATTTCATCTTTGTTTTTAAGTATTCAATACTCCCAGAAATTGAGGACTTAGACAATGAGTAATTACTGATCATGCGTTGTAAGGTTCTTACATGAAGAAGAAACAGATAATTACATTTTTGTAGAACAATGTAAGCAGAACTGGAATGTATATATATTGATACAGCCAAAATAAGAGTTTCATTAGAATATTGTCGTCGACATTTAGGTAATTTTCTTAATTTTAACTGATCAACAACAAATGATATTTGATCAAGTTCTACATCTGATGATTTCTCTAAGGTTTTAATTACTAAATCTAAAGTTGACACACTATCAACAGATTTGAAATTTTCCTCTACATAACACATAACCTGTTTAAGGACAAGAATACTTGTTAATTTTGAAGCTTTAGTTGGTATTTTGTTTTGGCTTATTTTCATGTTTTCTATAAATGCATTGAAATGTAAATCTTCACTAACAACAATGTAACCACAAATTACAGGGTGACCAACTACACTTATGTCACACAAACACAGATATAGTTCACAATGTTTTTTAAATGATATCCACTTATCACTTTTAATTGAATTCAGATGGGTTACTATATCCTGAAGATTCTGAATAGAATTTTCCTCAAGGTGTTTACGAAAATCCTTAAGGCTGTTTCTGACAGCCTGGTTCATATTCTCTTCTTCAATATTAATTAACCTACGACTAGTTCCAGCATCTGAACTTAAATAGGCTGGTAAATTGCGAAAGATAGTTGGAACAGCTCCATCAACTAACTTTGGAATTTTTCTTTCATACACTTTCACTTCATTATTTACTATTACAGTGTCTGTTCGAATAATGAACGACTCATGAAAATGTTTTACACAAACAACAGGATTTTTTACTTTTGAAAAATCGGTGGGAATCTTCCTCAACCATTCGCTGCGCTGGGGCTCTTGTTTAGGAATAGTAAAAGTTGAGGTATGTTGTTCTCCATCATAGTTGGATCGGCATCCAGCAACACTACAGCGTCTAGGCATGATTAATTTCCTCACCTATGAATTGCAAGGGACCAGTAAATTATTCTATTCACATCCCTCTTTATGTCAAAAAAGTAAAAGTACTGAGCAACTTACAACATTAAATGTGGTTTTCATTCTTTGATGAATAAAATGTGAATATTACTATAAATCATTCACTAATTATCTTAATAGTCATGGTATGTAAGAGAATTAAAAGTCTGTAGCTCTATATAATGATTGAAATTCTTGTTAATGATAAAAATTTGGGAACTAATGTAATACATGATCTTAATATTTAATAGTTATGGTTTGCAAGAGAATGGAAAGTGTGCAGCTCTATATAAAAAGTGAAATTTTTTTAGTGATAAAAATTTGTGAATTAATGTAATACATTGTACATTTTGCAGGTCTCATATGGTGTTATTCATAGAAACAAAAAAAAAAAACATAGTTATCAAACAAATAAAAACAACACAAGCATCATTTATTAACTGCACTGCACAAGTAACATTTCTGTTTATATTGCTTTATCAGTGCTGTTAAAGTAGTCAAAATCATTTTCGATTAGAAACAGGTCAGTTATGAATTTGGTCAATATTATTAACTCATGTACCAGGCAGGAAATTTACTAAGTCTTAACATTTAAAAAAAAAGCTTGTCAGCAGGAATTAAAAATCATGATTGACCATTTGTTTATTAAACAGAACATTCTATCACTCTATAGCAAAGCTTTGTTTATATGATTCGAAAAATAGGATATATTAATTGGGTATTCCCCTAATAATCTAATGAAGGCCACAGAAAAATTCAATATTGATTTCTCAGACAATAATTAGTATGGTGACTATAAAATACCTCTAAGGTGATACAGAAAGGTAGGTAAATATAGGGCCATATCATGGCTGTATCAGAAAACTCAGTGCAAAAGAGAAATTATTTACTCAATAGATCTGGTAGCTACTCTCAAAGCAAGATCACGTAACAAAATGTTACTTAAGTTTTAAAAAGCAATTGCTCATTTCTCAACTCATATAATAATTGTATAACACATTAGTAATATTTATGTATAATTGCACTGACACTTTAAAATGTGACTCTTACCAGAGCATTAAAAAAACTGTAATTTGATAAACCAGTGATAAGAGGCATGAGTTTAATAGCAAAATAAAAAAAATAAAAAAATAAATACCCCCTCAAGCAGCTGCTTGCCACAGAGGTCTGACAGGAGCCTGTCAGTTTATATGCCACAGTAGAAGATCTGAGAGGATGGCAGGACCTCAGCAGAAAAACGACAGACACACATCCATGCCTAATTCCGGGGCTCGAACCCAGGTCCCTTAGATCAGTAGCCAAGCGTGCTAACCACTCGGCCACGGGACGGCTAATAGCAAAATATCAATGATAAATTAAAATATGCTGTTATTAGCAATGAAAGAATAAGTTTTTGCAATTTCTGCATTTAAAATATTGTCAATTAGTACCAGAGGTCCCTATGCTCTGATTTTATGATCATATCTATGCAAGTAATATATATAAAAGTTACTGAACAGTTGTGTTTAGTATTCACAAATTTTACATTTGATTATTGATAGTATTTCATATCACAACTGTGCTATTTCGATGGCACTATTCAAATATAAAAATTTAAAGGACATTTAAGTTCTGCTCTGAAATAATTCTAAAAGTTAATTTCAGCAAAGGAATCTACGACGTTACCAGTTAATTTAAAGCATATATTACAAAAAATAGTTTTTACTATACAAAACATTGGAAAATTTATTTGCAGTTTAATACTTAAAAAAATAAATCAGGGGATTCAAAAATAACTATTGTAGCGGATCATATTTCGATACGGGATATTTCAAATTTTCACTCTATAAAAAATTACGTATATTACTAAGTTTAATTCCTTCAATTTTTTCAATCAAAACAGCGATAAGTTATATAAGGGCAGCCAAAAAAGTTTCTAACTTAATGAAAGAAATCTATTATAATTTTGTTTTAGATCACACCATTATTCAACACGTTGAAACTAGGCCTAAGAGAGCAATGCACTCATAACACTTTTCAAGCACTAAATAATTACTTTTATCAAACCACTAACTGCAGGAAATATTTCATGCTACAAATAATAATAATAAGGAGAAATGCTTACCTCTTTGGGGGTAATCTAAATGTAGTTTGAAGACAAAAACTATTGCAGTCCCGTTTTCAGCGACTGTAGACCAAGCACCTCGGACTAAGTTGATCACGTGATATTCCAGTGTCGTGGCCTGTCTTTCGCGTGGGCCTCGATGCTACTCTTGGCTACCTCTTAAAGACAGCCCTACCTTGAACAAGCTTAGTCAGCTCGCATTCCTTTCCCCCCCCCCAACCTCCCACAGACTCTGACTCTCAACCCAGCCAAATAAGCCATGCTAATCCCCATCCAAAGAAGATAACACAGGCAATACTTCAGTACACAAACACCGGCCCCTGCCCATTCTCTCAGACATAGAAAAGGTTCCGAGAATAGCAGAGTCAACGGAAACATTGTCACCTGTGTGTCTTAAAATCTGTTCTGCTCTGCTCTCAGTATCAGAATCCTTACTCGTCGGAGTACATCTCAGATCTCTCTCTCTAGAATAATTTCCCTATTGAAATTATTATTCAGGGTAATTAAACCAGTTGATTATCGCTTTGTTATGGCGTCCAAACGAAGGAAAGCTTTATCAGAAGTTGAGATTCATAAATTATTGTTTAACGACTCTGATACTTCAGAATCTGAAACTGAACTGGATGTATCTGACATATACATCCAGTTCAGTATATTCCAGTATGTGAAAATGATGAAAAAGATTTAGGAAATAAATTTTTGGATGTAGACTATAGCTCAATAAATTGGACAGACACAGTTAATAACGACGTAGTGTTTATGAATTATTGCGAAATCAGTGCGGGTCCTGTTCATGAACTGCCTCCTGGTTCAACAGCTATCCATTATTTTAAATTGTTGTTTACCGATAATACTATGGAAATATTAAGGATTAACACAAACAAATATGCAGAATACTGTGAAAAGGCTCGGGGTTCTAATGATCAAAACTGGAAGTCAGTAGAGAGTATTGACGAATTATGGGGATTTGTCGCAATTATTATGATTATGGGTCTTGTTCGGATGTCAAAAATGTCAGATTACTGGTCACTAAATCCCATATTAGGGAATGATGCAGTGAAACGCATTATGAGTCGCCAGAGATTCTTGAAAATCCTCCAATATTTTCACATCTAAGATCGAGAAAAAGAGGCTAAAGATAGAGACCCAAGTTATCATTTATTACAGAAGATCGAGCCATTGACATCCGAACTAAAACATAAGTTTTCTGCACATTTTAATCCATACCGAGAAATTTCTGTGGACGAAGCGTTAATTAAATGCAAAGGAAGATTGGGCACAGTGCAATTTATGCCGCTAAAACTTTCAAAGAAAGGACTGGAAGTGTGGATGTTGTGTACCTCAAGTCTGGGCTATACATTAAATTACGAATTTTATTGCGGTAAAAATGATAAAATTTCTAGATCTGTAAAAGGATGGGGATACGATATAGCGATGCATCTGGTGAAGTGTTTGAAAACTAAGTTTCCTGACATATGTTTTGATCGTTCTTTTTTTCTAGCGTTGCTCTAATGTGCGATTTACTAAAGGGTGTTACGCTTGTGGAACTGTAATGGCAAATAGAAAGTATTTGTCTCAGAATATAAACAAGGTAACTTTAAGAGAAAAGGGGGGAAATGAAAGCTTTCAGTGTAATGAAGTGTCAAATTTATTGTGTACCACTTGGATGGATAAAAAGCATCTATTTGTTGTCAGCAAATGAAAAAAATGAATGTTTGTTAGAATGAGGTTAGAAGGAGAAAAGGTCCAGAGGTCAAATGAAGTGACTTGTCCTTTGGCTCTTTCAGATTATAATAAATACATGGGCGGAGTAGATCTGGCAGATCAGAAAAGAAAATATTTTAGTGTTGCCAGGAAATCGTTTAAGTGGTGGTTCTATGCATTTTGGTTCCTGTTGGACACGGCGGTGAACAATTCATTTATTATTTACACGACAACAAATTTTCCACTTAAAAAAATGGCCCAAATCACTTCGTGATTTTAAAATAGAAATAATTGACGAGTTATCGAAAGATTTCTCAAGTCGAAAACGGACAGCCACAATCGACGACCACAATAATCATATTCATAAAAGAAGAAAAATCACGGGTAGAAAAAGAACATGCGCAAAGTGTCGAAAACTTATCAGAGAACTCCTTCTGGAAGGCAAGTGGAAAGTTCTTGGGAATGTGAGCACTGTAGAATTTGTCTTTGCATACCTTGTTTTAATTGTTATTAATATTTTAGAAAATTAAAAGCATAATACTTATTTATAAAACCTAAATATTCTTCTGCGATTTATTTGGTTGTATCTTCTATAACATATACTCTTAAAAGTTGTTCGGTAGGTTCTGGATATGATATATAATAAATGCATATTAATATAACAAATATATAGAATATTATAATAAATACCTCCTCAAGGATCTGCTTGCAACAGAGGTCTGACATGAGTCTATCAGTTTTTACGCCATAATATAAGGTCTGTGAGGATGGTGGGACCTCTGCAGAAAGACAAAAAAAAAAATCCATCCCTTAACCAGTGCCCGAACTTAGGTCCCTTTGATCAGTAACCAATCACGCTAACCACTCGCCCACTAGAGGTAAGAAATTATTAATTTTATCAGAAATAAACAAAATTTGCTCCATCTATATACCGTAGTGTATCCAGCTAGTTTTATTAAAGGTTGTGAAGAGATCGTGTTTTAATATATTGGTGAGGGGGAGGGTTGATATGTTCACTTCTCTGATTTTCAGGCACTACCAAATATAGATATCGAATAATCCCTCAAAGGAGCAGAAAGGTTATATAATACTCTTTTTGGTGGCCTGTTGTCTATATAAAATTATTTCGTCTGACCCCAGAATGCATTTCATACGCTAACTGCCTAACCCATAAAAATATTTTTTCCTTAACCGCTGACATACACTTTATGTGAAAATTGCTGGGCTTTGGCTGATTCCAATTTTTATTTTTGTTTAGGAGAGTGCCATTTTATTATCACTGTTATTTCAGACGACTATATATTAGCTTTTTATTATATTTTATTTATTTATTGATTATTAACAAAAATGGGATGATATGAAAATAAACTTTACATTGCCTAATGAAGAACAACAATCACATACAGAACCATTTCACTGTACACGCCACATGAAGTACAATTATTGTAATGTTACATTATAATACCAATGTAGACGCAACATTTTCAACACTAAATATATAATAGTAATATCTGTATACAGATACCTATATCGAGTCCAATTTTGATTGTATATCGGAGCATGTCTTACGCCATCCGTTTTTTGGTTGCGTGGTTATCGCGCTTGGTTACTGATCAAAGGGACCTGGGTTCGAGCCATTTCTCTTTGATCACTAGCCAAGCGAGATAATCACGCTGACTTTCTGTTGGGTTCCCGCCATTCTCACAGCCTTCTATTATGGCATATAAACTGACAGGCTCCTGTCAGAACTTTGCGGCAAGAAGCTGCTTGAAGAGGTATTTATCTGTTTTTTTATTCACATAATATGCTCCCCAGTTATATTTTAGACATCATTTATAATTAGAAACATTATATTCTTAGCTAAGACAATTATTTTAAATTAGCTATTGTGATTCAATTTTGGAAATTAAACATTGCTATTTACAAAAAGTAAATATGTGATGCATTCGTTTCCAATTCAATAAAGGAAATCACTGCCTTGAAAGAAAAAATGTAATCATCATTAAGCAACCTGAAATGTAGTCAGAAATTCTTTTACGAAAGACCGGAAGATAATTTATTCACCGGTTGGTGGTATTAAAAGTCCTGCAACGGTTAATATTTTTTTAAATTTTCTTTTGCTAAACTTTTTAATGACATGTAATAGAAAAATAATGAAAAAGTTAACTCACGAGAAACCGATCTCGGGGGGAGGGGTGAGAAAAACAGAGCATCCTCCCCGTTCCTTAAACTAATAAATACCACATATGTTTTTCAAGAACATTGTTTTAAAATATCACTGAAAAGAAGGAAAATGCTACGTTTGCGAATGGTGTTCCGATCAGCTCCAGATCAATAACGTTCCACCCAACCCTTAGTATTTTTTCTAGGTCCGAGTCATGCATTTTTAAAGAAAACGGTAACACAAAAATGGAGGTGGAAATTCATACTGGAATGTAAACCCAGTCCTCCCCCCCCCCATAATTTACTTTTTTTTCCCACTCGATAGAGTCCTCACCGCATTTTAGTTTTTTTTTTCTAGATACGAGCCTGGCCTGGGCTGTGTCACAAGGGACTCGGGGAAGTTATTGGGAGGCAGATGAACAGTAATCCAACATGTTCTTTATACAGAGCCCTAGTATATGGATCTCTTGTCCACGAAACAATAGCATAAGCTTTCCAATCGACGGACAGCGGCTTTTCCAAGTCCATCATTTCAAAGTATGGGAAGCGATTTCCAATGGTCAAAGAGCTCTTGTAAAGGTACCGCAACACATTAACTTGTATTGAACTTTTCACAGCGGCTGGGACACTTTTGGAATTCCTCCTTGGAGAAAAGAAATCAGGGTGTTTTGACTCGCGCTGCTGGCGGCATAGTGCGTATAGAGGGAGTGGGTCACCCTGTACCGCCTGTAGTGCAGTGGCGATGTGGACATAATAATAAATAGCCATGGATGTCTGATAGGAGCCTGCCAATTTAATACGCCACAGTAGAAGTCTGTGAGGATGGCGGGACCTCAGCAGAAAGACAACACAAATAACCACGGGCTCGAATCCAGGTCCCTTAGATCAATAGCGAAGCGCGCTACTCGGTATAGTGCGCATAGTGGGAGTGGGTCACCCTGTACCGCCTGTAGTGCAGTGGCGATGTGGACATAATAATAAATAGCCATGGATGTCTGATAGGAGCCTGCCAATTTAATACGCCACAGTAGAAGTCTGTGAGGATGGCGGGACCTCAGCAGAAAGACAACACAAATAACCACGGGCTCGAATCCAGGTCCCTTAGATCAATAGCGAAGCGCGCTACTCGGTATAGTGCGCATAGTGGGAGTGGGTCACCCTGTACCGCCTGTAGTGCAGTGGCGATGTGGACATAATAATAAATAGCCATGGATGTCTGATAGGAGCCTGCCAATTTAATACGCCACAGTAGAAGTCTGTGAGGATGGCGGGACCTCAGCAGAAAGACAACACAAATAACCACGGGCTCGAATCCAGGTCCCTTAGATCAATAGCGAAGCGCGCTACTCGGTATAGTGCGCATAGTGGGAGTGGGTCACCCTGTACCGCCTGTAGTGCAGTGGCGATGTGGACATAATAATAAATAGCCATGGATGTCTGATAGGAGCCTGCCAATTTAATACGCCACAGTAGAAGTCTGTGAGGATGGCGGGACCTCAGCAGAAAGACAACACAAATAACCACGGGCTCGAATCCAGGTCCCTTAGATCAATAGCGAAGCGCGCTACTCGGTATAGTGCGCATAGTGGGAGTGGGTCACCCTGTACCGCCTGTAGTGCAGTGGCGATGTGGACATAATAATAAATAGCCATGGATGTCTGATAGGAGCCTGCCAATTTAATACGCCACAGTAGAAGTCTGTGAGGATGGCGGGACCTCAGCAGAAAGACAACACAAATAACCACGGGCTCGAATCCAGGTCCCTTAGATCAATAGCGAAGCGCGCTACTCGGTATAGTGCGCATAGTGGGAGTGGGTCACCCTGTACCGCCTGTAGTGCAGTGGCGATGTGGACATAATAATAAATAGCCATGGATGTCTGATAGGAGCCTGCCAATTTAATACGTCACAGTAGAAGTCTGTGAGGATGGCGGGACCTCAGCAGAAAGACAACACAAATAACCACGGGCTCAAATCCAGGTCCCTTAGATCAATAGCGAAGCGCGCTACTCTATATAGTGCGCATAGAGGGAGTGGGTCACCCTGTACCGCCTGCAGTGCAGTGGCGATGTGGACATAATAATAAATAGCCATGGATGTCTGATAGGAGCCTGCCAATTTAATACGCCACAGTAGAAGTCTGTGAGGATGGCGGGACCACAGCAGAAAGACAAAACAAATAACCACGGGCTCGAATCCAGGTCCCTTAGATCAATAGCGAAGCGCGCTACTCGGTATAGTGCGCATAGAGGGAGTGAGTCACCCTGTACCGCCTGCAGTGCAGTGGCGATGTGGACATAATAATAAATAGCCATGGATGTCTGATAGGAGCCTGCCAATTTAATACGTCACAGTAGAAGTCTGTGAGGATGGCGGGACCTCAGCAGAAAGACAACACAAATAACCACGGGCTCGAATCCAGGTCCCTTAGATCAATAGCGAAGCGCGCTACTCGGTATAGTGCGCATAGAGGGAGTGGGTCACCCTGTACCGCCTGCAGTGGCAATGTGGACATAATAATAAATAGCCATGGATGTCTGATAGGAGCCTGCCAATTTAATACGCCACAGTAGAAGTCTGTGAGGATGGCGGGACCTCAGCAGAAAGACAACACAAATAACCACGGGCTCGAATCCAGGTCCCTTAGATCAATAGCGAAGCGCGCTACTCGATATACCCTGACAAAAGAATTTGTTTCCGGTTGCATTGAAAACTTGAAGAGGACTCACATCTGAGCAATTAGGTTCATTCTTTGCGTTTGGTTAATTGCTTCTCAGCGTAGAAGTTTAGCGGAAAAAGAAATTAAAAAAAATCATTTTTCATTTCTTAAAGTAACAAATAAAAATAATAAACTTTCTTTATTATATTAAAAAAGCATTATTTTTATTCATTATTATATTAATATTATTAAATTAAATTTGCCTTTTCAGATTCTGATTATAGCTTAGAAATTGATGTAAGCGATTGGCATATCTATGCTTTTACATTAATTAACAGAATATCATTTAAATATATGGTTGTGTTGGGTTGTTTTACCTCTGAGTGGCACTTTTTTGCACACCATGGGCTAAATGGCCAGGTCACATGGACCCCGAAGGCTCAGAGAAGGTTGGGGGAGGGGACCCACTGGAACAGCTGTTGGGAGACAGATGATAGCCTCCCGTCAAGGCCATTAAGCGTGTTCTTTAATGTGCACAGGGTATGGCTCTCCCGCACACGGAGCCACGTCTTAACGTCCCATCCGACGGACGGTTGCCTTTCCAAGCCCATCGGTGTCCCCTACCGACCGTGGGCAGGGCGGGGAGTTTTGCGGAGATAAATTTCAGCGTTGACCCAGCTGGGACTCGAACCTGGGAACTACAGATTACGAGCCAGGCATTAAAAAACGTGCGAAAGGAATAAAACATAAGAAGATTGATGAATGCTTTATCAAAATATAATCTTGCACAAATTTCCGATTGTTTATAAATATTTATCTCTAAATTCTTTTAGACAAATCATTTTAGTAAGAAAAAAATTCGTTTGAAATCCACTAATCCGACGGTCTGAACACACATGTGCATTAATTAGTTCGGATTATCGAGGTTATATGATTTGAACGAATAAATTCTTTGTGGAGAGGGGAAGGGGGAGTTTTTCTCTGCGCCATTGCAATAGAGAGGAACGCGGGAAAGTGTAATGGGACAAAAGAAAAAGTTTTTGCAGATAATGGGCTTCTCGAAATGTCTTCTAACTCACTACAAGAGGGAAAAAAGCAAATTTCTAAAATAGACTCCGTAATTGATGGCGAAATGATGAATTGACGTTGACGGTTTTCAGAGGAGAGAAGCTCTATAAGAGGTGAGCTTTGGCGAGCTTCGTTGGACTAAGTAACAAATCGAGCAAGGCAATGAACGATGCTAAGAAACAGATGCAGTGGAAACACAACATTGGGAATTGTCTCCTTCTCTTCCCATTGAAAGAATTCTATCAATGGATCGGAATCTCCCAATTCAAACGATGGTGAGACTTGCTAAGGGGAATGCGAAAAGGGATTGAATGACGGTTTCACAGATGAAGCCAAAGCTTTCAAAGCTAAGGCCAGGACACAAAATAAGAAAAGTGTTCTTCAGTCTTAATGCACTCGATTTATATGTTAGATGATTTGCAGTTTGTATGCCCGTCTTGTAAACTGTGCTTTTTTTTGTTGTTGTGATTTCTGTCCGCATGTTTTTTTTCTTGTTGAGTTAGTGTTTTAGCTTTTATCAAATACTAGCAATTTTTTTTTCAAAATTAGGAAACCATGCTTTAAAAATTAAAATATTTTTCTAATTTAAACAAAATATATTTTACTCCATTATATTTAGCAAATGATAAACTTGGTACTAATCGCTACGTCATAAAAATAAATTTCGTTCGCATAAGAATGAAAGATCTACCAGTGCTCACACTCCCTACAAGGGATGCTACTAAAGAAGTTATAACGTTGCCTGTATTGGTTGTTTAGGAGAGATGGGTGGCAGAGGCATTGAAATCGGATCGAAGATTATGTGCTGCTTGCTCTGCCCCTCTGCGTACTTTTCCCCAGACCCACCAGCACCCATGAATGGATATGACTTCCTGGATTTTTAAAATATTTCTTTAAGAACTATTCGACCGCTTTCCCGAAAAATGAACAAACTTCTCCTTTTACCCTCAGGTCTTCCATTCAATCAATTGGAGTGTACATTTGCTGTAACCGTGATGACACATTAACAAGTAAACTAAGAGACGGGTGCCATTCGGTTTCTGTTAAAGAATGGCCTTTCTTTGTTAGTTAATTGAGCAATATTTGCCATTTATGTCACACTTGTCACGTGCTTGGCCTGTAAATGGTAATTAGAGAAACATTAAAAGGAGAGATGCCTACCAACTTTCTGTGATGACTCACGGAACCATTCAGGCTTAGCACCTAAAGTCCCAGCAGTCCTCTTATCATGGTGCAGGATATTAGTACTTATGAAAGGAAATATTCTCTTCTTGAGGGGACGGAAGGGGGAGGGCTACCAGATCAGTGTGGTCATATGGTATAGTAATTCATGGATACTTATTTATTTTTTATACACTGAGTTTCACAGGATCTTGATTATGACCATCTAAAACCACCGGACTGTCTAAGATGACTTTGAGCATAATTATGGATCCTGAACTTGTTGCACAGATGGGCTTTTGTTGAGGGAAAAAATCTACCACTGGGATTTATGTTTGTTTACTAATTGACAGACCCGAGTTAATAAATAAGCGGATACTTTATATT
Organism: Ryuthela nishihirai; assembly: GCA_038380435.1. NCBI lineage: Eukaryota > Metazoa > Arthropoda > Arachnida > Araneae > Heptathelidae > Ryuthela > Ryuthela nishihirai. Next base: position 11,645,209 of record JAWZYU010000021.1, on the reverse strand, counting down.
AATAGGCGGACAATCCTAATCATAGACCATCTCAAGTACCTGAACCCTTGCTTCTAGGGGTATCGCCGATCTTAAACTGTAGAAATATGCCTCAAGTAGGTCAGTTTCTATCTAGATTCCGGTTCTTGAAAAGATCCACTTGTAAAGGTGGTGCCTAAGGTCCTACCAGCGTTGATGTTTTAAGCATTTTAGCGGTGGTGGAAAGGGACTCTGCCCATGTCTGCGATTATGGAGATATCATTATTGGTCCTATCTGTCTCAAAAACCTAGTTTCTTTAAAAATCAGTTTCTTTTCCAAGGCACTTGGAATGTTAAGACGTTATAAAGAGATTACTCCTTTGGCAACCTCAACCGGAATTCCAATGATATATCCTAGATGTTCTGGGATTGCAAAAGACCAGATGGACAGGTAAAGGTCGCATACTTAAAAATAATTTTAAATTTCTCTTTTTGGGACGAAAGGATAGAAAACATCTGTATCTGCTTCTCTGCAGGAATGCCAGTGATGCTCTTCTAGGATATGACTGCATTGTAAAAGGTTTCTTAGAGATAAATTTAAAACTAGGGTTAAAGATTTTAATGTTATCTGTTGTTTTGCCCTCACTGGGGACTCCAATGAGAATAAGAATGACAGGAGTTACGGAGAAGTTTGGTATATTTTTATTTTTTTCAACAAAGGAGATATTTCTTTTTTCTTCTAGGTGACTTCAGTGCTAAAGTTGACACTGACTCTGACCTTTGGGGACGGATGATAGATCTTTTTCGCATAAGTATTTGCAATGGAACGTCTCTTACGGTTAAGTAAACTGGAGTGTGAAAACAAATTAACTTTTATTACTAACAGAGCGATCTGCATAAATACAAGTGGGGTTCACCAGATGGATTGCATAAGAATATGATCTATTATACAGTATATTGATTAATAGCAAATGGGCTAGTTCTGATGGGAAAGCAAGGTCATATAGGGCGTCGAAATTATTACCTTGTTAAAGGTGTCTTTCAACTGAAGTTTATAAAAATCATCTTTCTTCAGGTATGAAATTAAAACTTCTCTTTCGTCGTTTTTGAAATAATGATAAAACTGGATGACTCAAAACTGTGAACAGCATCTTATGTAATGCTAAAGCTAAAAGAATTGTTTTAACAGTCGGTTGATCAAATGTCCCTGGATCAAAAGTTCGGTTCTCTACGAATAAATGTCCCTGGAATTTGATATTAGTTTTTTTTATGTATTGAATTGTTTGTAGAAGATGAGCAGATTTTTTACTAAAGAATAGTGTCAACATTCCAATGGTAGAGTATCACAGGAGATAATAACGATAATAATTTATTCCCCGCAGGGGGTTACAGTAAAGCCAAAGTACAGGTATTTTTGAATATTAATTTAAACGTTGAAGTGTTTTGATGTCCCAGTACATTTAAGAAATTAAAATGAAATATTGAGGATACTACAAAAATACAAACTTGTTTACAGGAATTGCATAATTGTTTGATACATATAAACAAAATGGCAAGTTGTACAGACGAAGACAAACATATAATGTGAAATATGATAAAAAACATAGTAAACTTAGAGGAAGAAAAGGAAGGTTTAATACAACAGAGAGTAATATTAAATGAATGAATAGGGAAAATAAAAAAAGATTGCGGATAATCCAGAACAAAGGGCAAAGGTGGGGGGAGGGGAATAAGGGGAGGAAATGTTGTTGTTGGTCAAACGTTTCAATATTCTAATAGGAGTGGAGTAATATAGTTTTTGAATTTTGCTTTAGAATTTAAATATTAAAATATTTCAAAATTTAATAATGTCCTGCGCACATGAGACTCATGAAGAGTCAGCTGAGATTCCTATATACGCCAGAGGCGATATGCGTTCTTCTAGTTGTTTTACACATTCAGTACCCTCTGGCTGTGGAAATTCGAACTACTGCATAACTGGTAAGATAAACTATTAATATTTTATTAGTATTTATAAACACAAAAAATGATTTTCATTTATCTCTTAAGGCAGAAAAGCTGCATTTTATCGGAACGGGACAAAATAATACTGTTAGTGCAAACCACTTGAACATTACACTCTATGACCAAAAATTTAAATTTTTATTATAAACAGATCGTTTGCAATATTTGAAGATCTGGCATTTCCAACTTTTTTCAACCTCTAGAGGCCGCCTTTCGAGTTTTTATTTACCACCTTTAGTATTTTCCAACAATAGAAATTCCAACTGATGGGGGATTCGAAAAATGTAAATATTAATATTTAGTTAGCACCTCTAAACTCCCCCCACCCCCCAAAAAAAGATTGTTTCGTTTATTTCTTAAAATAAAAAAGTTTCATTTTCGCACCTTGTTTTGGCTAAAATGGTAAAAGCCTTGTTGCCGTTGTAAACTTTCTGACCATTAAAAATGTACTTCCAAAATTTCGGATTATTAGTGTAAATAGTTTGCAATATTATTTTGAAATTGTAGCATTTTCCACCATTTTCCACCGCTAGAGAGCGCTGTTAAAGCTATGGGAAGATTTTAAAATTGCAAATCGCAATATGTCTTCGAAATCTATCCAAACCAAAAAAATTTTCATTTATCTCTAAAAGTACAAAAGTTGATTATCTATAGACAGACAGACAGGTGGAAAGTCAGACAGATAGATAAGAGTTAACAGAGAGACGAACAGACAGATGGACTGATAACAGTTAACAGAGAGACGGACATACAGACAAACAAACATTGGCATAAGTAGACGACAAAGCGGAAACATTAGCTCGTTTTCCAAACGAAACTTAAAAGAAAATATTTTTTTTTTGGTTTTCAATTCGCTCATTTCACTTTTGCAGATGATTGCTGTGTTCTGGCAGAGCTTCTTGGAAAAAATATTCATTAATTTATTTCAATGAATTGAATTTTTTCACCCATTTCTAGCTCAGTAAGGCATTGATAAAATATGGAAGCTTTTACAGGCAAAAAAAAAAGCGGTAGGAATGTATAAAATTGTAAAAACTGAGAAGTTTTAACTAGGTACACACACTAACTCATAGGCTTTTGTCTCACGGTACGACAAAACATGGCGCCCAAAAAACCATACTACCTACCTACCATTTACTTCTCATATGACATATAAGGACTGTCGATTCGAATACAGTGTCGAAGTAAAAATTTCCATCTTCTGCTGAGCGATATGAATGACTCTGACGTAGAACCATTTTATTTGCGAGATGAACTGAAACACTTGGGAGTCATTTTCTCAATTCAAATAACTCATAACGAGGTCTTAAATTATATATATGAAAACGAGCTTAATACAGTTTTTCAAAACATTGTAGTCCTGATAAAAATATTATTTATTTTGCTAGTTACCGCTAGTAGCAAAGAACAGATTTTGAAAGCTAAAATTATTGAAAAAATATTTACGATCTTCTCTATGTCAGAAAAAGTGGTTGGTCTGACATTATTAGCAATTGAAAACGAAAGTGCATTATTTTAAATAATAACAAAGACATCATGGATGACTTTGCAAGGTAAATGCTAGACTGTTGTAACTGAAATAATTTAAAGAGCACTTTATTTCTGGTTGGTTTGTTTTATCTCCGAGGAGCACTATTTTTGCATATCATCATCATCATCATCATCCTCAAGCAGCCATGGGCTACGGAGGTCCAACCAGACCGTGCAATTTAGTTCTCCAAGCAAGTCTATCCTGAGCTACATCTACTGCATCTGGCCACTGCACACCAATTCTAACAAGGTCCTGTTTGACATTGTCTGCCCACCGCATCCTAGGTCTCCCCTTCTTTCTGAGGCCTTTAGGCACACTGTTCAGAACCCTATTCGCCAATCTATAATTATTCATACGGGCAACATGGCCAAACCAACGGAGTCTCTCTCTGCACAATATGCTGCTTAAAGGAGGTTGCAAACTCCTTTGCCTAACCTCATCATTAGTTACAAAGTTGAACCACCTAATGCCCAAGACACTGCGTAAGCATCTAGAATCAAAAGCATCTAGTTTCCTGTTATCTTGTTTACAAAGTGTCCAAGTTTCACTACCATAACTAACCCTAGAAAGAATCAAACTCTTATACAGTCTAATTTTAGTCTTTAGGTATAAACGCCTATTTCTCCACACTCTAAATAGATTCTTAAAAGTCCCGGCAGCAATCCCTATTCGTCTGTTAATCTCATGCCGCACATCACCACCTCATAAAATGTGTGTGTGTGGGGGGGGGGGGGGCGGATTTTCCCGCGGTTCGACTTTAACGTGTCTTATCTCAAATTGAAGCTTGTAACGTCTCCAGCGTCATGGGTACCTTAAACCTGGCACCAAAAGGGGGGTGAATGTGCTCGATGTTAATGAGTCATGTACCATTTTCATTGACCAAAAAAATAAATAAATTAAAAAAATTAAAGAATACTAGCTTTCTATAGGGCCTAAAAAGTAGAAAATAAACCTAAAATATATCGATGGTTCAATCGGTCACTGAGTTCGTATTCGCTTCGAAGGAAGATAGAGCTCTCGACAAGATTGCCGGCGTCCTATCTTCCTTTGAAGCGAATATGAACTCAGTGACGGATTGCACCATTGATATGCTTTGGGTTTATTTTCTGCTTTTTAGGGTCCCATAGGAAAAGAGGTATTTTTAATTTTTTTCAATTTATAACATTTTTATGCCCTTAACATTCGTTTCGGACACTCCCCTGGTGGCGACAACCCTATGCAGCATCACTTGTAACTTCTACTGTTAGAGGCGCTAGAGACAGTGTTGTGATGTGGGGAGCATATTCTTGATACCGATTGGGTCCTCTGGTTTCTATGCAGGGTCGCATTACCTCCCGGAAAGGAATTGGTGTGCAGTGGCTAGATACAGCAGATATAGTTCAGGGCAGATATGCTTGGAGAATTAAATTGCACGGTCTGGTTGGACCTCCGTAGCCCATGGCTGCTCGAGTATGATGATGATTGTCAATATATCATTGAAATATATCAAGAGAAATTGTGGGGACGAAATTCGAAACAGTTTACGACCGTCATTTTCTGTACTCCCGTAAGTACAGAAGCACCTTGGAGTATCAGCCGATGAAGCATCTTTTTCACTCCAGTGGAAATGCTATATTTCAGAATATGCACACACACATATATACATGAAGATGACACATTACAGGATAATGCATCGATTCATCGCTATCGAACTATAGAGGAGCATGAAACGGACTTATATATCATTCCCTGACCTGTCCTATTGCCTGATCTTAATTCAACCAAAAGCATATGGGATAATTTGAAAGTCACTATGCGAATGCTCAGACCTCTTCCATCTTCACTACAAAATGTTCAAACCATTTTGCAGGAAGAATAGATCAAACCGCTCTCTGTTGTATTTCGAAAGTATCTGAAAAGCATGCCACGTCGAGTCCGAAATCTTATCTCTGTCGGCTGAGGCCTGACGAAGTCTTAGGTTCGTAATAATTTGGCCAGGTGGTATAATTTTCCACTTTTTAATTTCTGTGCTATTGTGAGCATTTGTGGGGAGCAGTCATAATACTCTTAGGCAGTGTGCTTTTAAAGAATGAATTTAATCACTTAGATGCTTCTGAAACTGGATTCATTAAATGATTATTAATTATAATCGTAGAATTAAATTTGAATATTTGGGAAGAATTCGCAATATTTCCTTCACTGGCATCACATGCATTTAAGAACGTAACAAAAGAATAACCCAATTGTTGAAATACCGAACAATACAAGGAGAAAAAAAACAATTAAAGGGTTAAATGCATTAAAGAGGAAATTGCTATTTTGAGAATTGCTTTATGCAAACTTGAGCGTCGAAACGTATGTTATTGATTGTGACTTAGTTACTGATTGGGTATGTTGTAGTTGATAGTTGTATATTTGGGAACTTTGGCTTATAGAGAAACAAAGACGAAACTTCACGATGCTTAAAAGGAGGATTTCGTGGGAGAGATGTTGGATTACGCATCAGAGAAGAGAAGAAATAAGGAAAGTGAACGAGGAAAGTCTCTACGTGAAGACATGGAGGTGGTTCAAACTCATTTGCTGCATTAAGACTATTGAAGAAGAAAAAGAAGAACCACCAATTACGGAAGCATATGAGAACATTTACGAAAAACTGTTTTTGAAGATGTCATCGAAAGCTGTCGAATCGCATCGACGGCATTCTGTTAACCTATCATCATCGACCAGTGAAGTCAACGGAGACTTAGTGGTCAACATAGATAAACACGTCACAAGCTCAGAGGGCATTTACGAGCATATGTTCTTAAAGATGTCATCGAAAGCAGTCGAATCTCATCGACGGAACTCGGGTAACTTATCATCATCGACCAGTGAAGTGAGCAAAGACTTAATAGTCAAAGCAGATAGGCACGTCACAAGATCAAAGGACATTTACGAGCAACTGTGCTCAAAGATGAAGTCGAAGGCTGTCAAATCTCATCGACAGCATTCTGTTAACCTATCGTCATCGACTATTAAAGTGAAGGAAGTCGTAGTATTCAACACAGATAGGCACGTCACAAGCTCAGAGGACATGTACGAGCACCTGTTTTTAAAGATGTCGTCGAAAGCTGTCAAATCTCATCGACTGAATGCTGGTAACCTACCACTGAAGTTACCGAAGACGCAGATAAGCCAACGCAGATGAGCACTTCACTGGACTCTGCTACCAAAAAGCCCTTTTCAGGGCTACTAAATGGTGTCTAAAGGATTACCGATCGTACTTGCATTCGCAAATTTATCATTTTATACGTGAACTCCTAAAGCTAAACCTAGTAGGTTATTTAAATATTTTCTCCAACCGCATCCATTGTCTTCGGTTTCTGATTCACTTTTTCCTTACAGAAATTGTCAGATAATGGATGGCAAATACGAAGCTCTGGTGCCCACTAAAAACTAATTCTAACACAATACCTTACCTTATGTAATATCATTTATTTTAACACATGATGTTATATGTAAGCAAGGGAAATCAAAAACATCAAACTTCCTCTTATCCATATCAGTGATTCTCAAACTTTACCATTCTTCTCTCCCAGTCTACCGTTGATGGGTTTTTCGTCCCCACCTTTCGTTTATAGAATGAATTTGTCACACACAGCTTTACAATTGTCGAATTTGTCTCACACATTATAAGAGAAGAAAGCAACTTTAAAAATAAAAATGAAAGATCGAGACAGTAGTGTGCGACATACTATCAGAAAGTGGGGCTAGTGGAGGAGGAGGGCCATTCGATAGCGCGCTCTAAGTCTGCAGTTCCCAGATTCGAGTCACACTTGTGCCAGCTTTGTGATTTATCTTTGCTAACCTCTACCCTGTTTTAGTCAGAAAGTGAACTGATTGGCCTGTTTAAACAGCCGTCCCTCGGATCAAATGTAAAGCCGTGTCTCCGTGTGCAGACCATACCCTGTGCATATTAAAGAACTTACTCGACTGCATTGATGAGAGGCTCCCATCTGTCTGCTGACAGCTGTGCAGGGGTCACTTTCTCTGAGCCCTCCATTACCAGGCGACAATAGAGTAGCTTGCGATCTGGTTATTTAGCCCATTATGTGGTAAAAATGGGGCGGTCAGAGATACACATCAAAGAGTTCTGGTAAACTAAGCAAAGGACGAGAAGATTAGCGATGGTGGTAACATGCTCTTTTAGTAGTTCATAAGGCTCCTATGTTCATACTCTCCTAGTAGTTCATACGTTCATATGGATTTTAGAGAGATCCAAGACAGACAAGGAAGAACCAATCACCTGGTAGATGGTTATTTCAATCGTGGGACAATATCTAATTGCAGTGGAACCCGCTTATGATGAATTTGAAGGAACAGCGTAAAAAATTCGCTTTTCCCCCATAAATTCGTTATAAGAAATTTATTGAGAGAAAAGTTATCTAGAAAAGTAAATATGCTATGAATTTAAGCTCAAATAATAAGATTAAAATATAAAAGTAATAAGACTACTTAAACATAGAAAATAAAAAAAATTATTTTCAACAAATCATGCATCTAATGAACGAAGATTCGGTAGCGGTCCAGACTCATAATCTGGAGTTCCCTGGTCTGAGTCGCATCTAGGCCAACACTGAGATTTAACTCCGTAAAACTCCCCTCTCTGACCCTTGATCAGTAGAGGACATCGATGGGCTTCCCTTGGATGGAATGTTAAGCCATGATTCTCTGTGTGGGAGATTACCTTGTACGTTTAAGAACACGCTGGATGGCCTTGATGAGAGGCTACATCTGTTTTCCAACAGCTGTCCTGTGGGTCCCCTCCCCTAAACCTTCTCTGAGCTTTCGGGGTCCTTGTGACTTGGTCATTTAGCCCATTGTGTGCAGAAAAGTGCCGCTCAGAGGTAAAACAAACCAACCTACTATAGGCATCTCTATCTATATACAAACATATATTACATAAATACTTAATGCAAACAAGCAAACATACATTACACACAGGTACAGGACAGAAAAATGGGAACAGTTCCATGTTTCTTCAATAGAAAGTCACATTCAGAGATCAATAACTTCTTCAATACGTTTTTTAATGAAAAACATGTCTGAAAGATAAATTAAAGATCTCAATCAAATCTGTGTAAATCCAGATTTTAAATAACGTTTTTTCAGTATTCCAAGGATTATAAACTCTGGAATATTCAACGATCATCTACATCTTTTATCTCTTCTCTTCTTTACGATCTTTATATATTTCTTTCTTTAAAAATTCATATTGAAGAAATTATTGAACTCTGAATGAGATTTTCTAATGAGATAACATGGCATTATTTCCGTTTTTCTGTCCAGTACATACAGTATATTACAAACATACATGCATACACACACACATACACACAAACATATATCATACACACACCACAAATACGTACCTACTTACCTATCTATCAATTTGTATGTTTGTCCTGAGTTACAACTGCCGCATTTCGCCACTGAGTTGAGGTCCTGCTTGACATTGTCTGCCCATCTCATCCTAGATCTCCCACTCTTTCTGAGGCCTTTAAGCACATTGTTCATAACCCCATTTGACAAATCTATAGTGATCTAGCGCACTTGGCTACTGATCTAAGAACCTGGGTTCGAGCCCCAGATAAGGCATGGATGTATGTGTTGTGTTTCTGCTGAGATCCCGCCATCCTCACAGACCTTCTACTACGGCGTATAAACTGACATGAATTGTCAGACCTCTGTGGCAAGCAGCTGCTTGAGGGGGTATTTATGTTTATTATATTATTATAGTTATTCATACGGGCAACATAGCCAAAACCAACGCAGTCTCCCTTTGCATAATAAGCTGCTCAAAGGAGGTTGCCAGTTCTTTTGCCTAGCCTCTTCATTATTTACAATGTGAAACCACCTATTCAACTTTGTAACTAATGATGAGGTTAGGCAAAGGAGTTTGCAACCTCCTTTAAGCAGCATATTGTGCAGAGAGAGACTCCGTTGGTTTGGCCATGTTGCCCTTATGAATAATTATAGATTGGCGAATAGGGTTATGAACAGTGTGCCTAAAGGCCTCAGAAAGAAGGGGAGACCTAGGATGCGGTGGGCAGACAATGTCAAACAGGACCTTGTTAGAATTGGTGTGCAGTGGCCAGATGCAGTAGATGTAGCTCAGGATAGACTTGCTTGGAGAACTAAATTGCACGGTCTGGTTGGACCTCCGTAGCCCATGGCTGCTTGATGATGATGATGATGATGATGATGATGATGATGATGATGATGATGATGATGATGATGATGATGATGATGATGATGATGATGAAACCACCTAATAACCAAGATACTTCGTAGGCATCTAGAACTAGTCATCACGTTTCCCATTTTCAAAGGTTTCATGTTTCACTACCATTACTAACCCTTTGAAGAACGAAACTATTATAGAGCTTAATTTCAGCCTTTAGGTGTATATGCCTCATTTTTGCACATTCTCCATGCATTCTTAAAAATCCCAGCAGCAATCCCTATTCTTCTGTTTGTGTCATGACGAATATCGCCAGGATCTGTTAAACAACTCCGGAGATAATTAAACTGAGACACCTGCTCAAGAGTGCAGCCATTCAATGCAATTGAAGTACCATCATACTGAGTAATTTTCATCACTTTAGATTTCTCTCTATTTATCACCAATACCATTATATCACCAGTCTCATGAACAGCCCTAACGAAAAAGTTCATCTCATCAACATCACTAGCAAAAATGGCCAAATCAATCCCATAATCTCATAATAGTAATATATCTCATAATTTCATAATAGTAATATATCTCATAATTCCTTAATAGTAATTTTGAAATGTCTAGACCATTTAAGACCAAAATCTTCCCGTTGAAGGGAATTCCTCATAACAGAATCAATAAGCAAACTAAACAAAAAAGGCCACAAAATGCACCGTTGCTGAACACCAGTAGCGATGCTAAACCAACTGCCCCAATCATAACAAATGTCACATATGACTCAGTGTTCATCATAATATTAACTAATTTCTCAGGTATTGCAATACGATTTCACAATCAACCACAAATTATGTCGATCAGCAGAGCCAAAAGCTTTCTTGAAATCTATATAATTATTAAGGACAAATTAAGTGTCAAATAAAAAAGTATTTGGTTGTTGCAAATGAAATGGCCGTTGAATGACGTCAGGTTTCTACTGGTTGCGGAAGAAAGCATGCGCTGAGGTTTATGCAATTTTTTTATGTCATGTGGCAACGTCACACGTGGGTGATGCAATCGTAGTATTTGTTTCGTTCAACGAGCATTAAACATTGAATACTACCGACATCAAGTCAATCATGGAACCCAGTCAATTAAGGTTGCTATACCTTTACGAGTTCAAATTGGGAAATTCTGCAGCGGCTGCAGTAAAAAACATCAATAAAGTATTCGGTGGAGGAACAACTAATGAGAGATCCACTCGCCGTTGGTTTGCAAAATTTCGCTCAGGAGATTCGAGGCTACGAAACGAACCCCGTGGCCATCGTCCTTCCTCCATTGATTCGAATGAATTAAAGGAATTAATCGAATCAGATCAGCGACAAACTGTACGAGAGATCGCCCAGACACTAAATGTACACTTTTCAACTGTTTCACGGCACTTGGCAATAATAGGAAAAGTAAGGAAGCTCGAAAAGTGGGTGCCTCACGAACTCACTGATGAAAACAAAGCACGGCGTTTGGAAGTGTGCTCTCCTCTCTTAAGAAGAAGTAAAGAAGAAACGTTCCTGTAACGAATTGTGACTGTGGATGAGAAGTGGAAGTTCTACGACAATGACAATCGTACACGTTCGTCGCAGTGGTTGGGAGTGAAAGACGCTCCAGGAAGGACTCTAAAGGCACCTTTGCATCCAAAGAAGTTGTTTACTGTATGGTGGTCTTCTGCTGGTGTTATTCACTACTCATTCCTTCCACAAGGTGAAACGATAAATGCAGCTCGATATTGTACAGATATGCGGCAAATGCATGACAAATTGTGCCTTAAGCAACCAGCACTTGTGAATAGACATGGAGTCCTATTGCTTCAGGATAACGCCCGACCACATACGGCAATGTCAACCATACAGCAGATCAACAATTTGGGACACGAAATTGTGCCTCGTCCTCCATACTCTCCTGACATTTCCCCAACAGATTACCATTTTTTCTGGCACTTGAGCCACTTTTTGTCCAAGAAATGCTTTGCCAACGACGCATCAATTTATCGGGCAGTGGAGGACTTCATCGCTTCCAGAGACACTGATTTTTACAAACGTGGTGTAAATGACCTTGCCACACGTTGGCAACAATGCATTGATGCTGCTGGACATTACTTTGATTAAACAAGTATTCTTCTTTTTATTCTCTTCTTTTCCAATCGTCCTTAAAATCGGCCATTTCATTTGCAACAACCTAATAATATTATTTAAATGCATATATTACCGCCATTTCTATTTCCATTTTAAGCATCAGTTTGAGTTTCAACTTGTTAAGAGACATGTTGAGTGGTTTGCATTCTTGGTTAGAGACCTGATTTCGAGACCCGGGTAAGCCATGGATGTTTGTGTTGTGTTTCTGCTTGATGCCATTCTCAGCAGAAGCCATTCTCAGCTCTCTTGTTCCCGCCATTCTCAGAGACTTTGTACTATGGCACATAAACTGAACTGCTCCTGTCAGACATCTGTGGAAGCAGCTGCTTGAGGGAATACTTTACTATGTATCTTAAATACACGTGGACCTTTGAGCACCATTTAGCCCAGACGTCGGCAACCTTTTTTGGCTGCGGGTCAAAATCAACCAAAATGTGACTATTAAGAAGACAGTTCGGGTCAATGGGTATTTTCATTTTAAAACAGTCCGTTAGTGAATAATAAGATAAATTTTATTGAGAAAACTATTACAATATGCTTTTAAACTAAAAACATAAAAAATTATAATTATAATTATTATAAAAACAAATATAATTGTCAAGTTTTAGTTCATTAATAATTTATGAACTTTAGTTATAAGCATTCTCTTCGTTATCAATGGCTCCCCTGATTCTGAATTTGTGACGTCAATTTAGTCAAGTCTGGTTCCTACTTAGTCACCTTAAGACGAATACAAGTGTCTGAATTTTCGGTAGTTAATCTGCTCCTGTTCTTACTTAAAATAAATTTCATGTGTGAAAATATTTGTTCACATTTATAAGTAGAACCGAACGCGGACAAAACGGTTTTTTTCAAAGATGAAAACTTCATAGGAAGTGATGCCCAACACGATGATATCAGGAGAAGATGATTATCACCCGTGTTTTTGAAATGTTTCCGCAATGTCTTGAATTTGTCCGTCCACAACGTTGAACTTTTAAAATCAATCATTTCTAAACTTAAATTGTCAATTTTAAGATATTCAAAATACTGCAAATCTAAAACATTTTCCCATATTTCTCGTGCTTTATTATAAATGTAAACATTTCGCCGTGCGTCTTAAAACTTTGAAATCTACTTTCAAATTCACTTTTAATCTTCAAAATACAACTTTCGAACATAGTTAGATTGCTTTCATCGACATTTTCTTTCTCATGTTAGCTTTTTCGTAAGGGAAAGAAAAGAAATATTTTAATTTTTATGCAAGTTTCAAATAATATTAATTTCGAACAAAAACTCTTCCATTCCTCGTACATTTTCAAAATTGTGTGGTTATTTCATTGGAGTCGTACGTTGAAATCATTATAATGGTTCATTATGTCTCTTAAGAACAAAAGTCTTAAAAACCATTGTTTATCATTGAGCTCGAGATCATTTTCACCGATTTCGTAAAGAAATATTTGTATATCATCAGAGCACTCTCCAAATCTATTAAGAACTTTCCCTCGACTCAACCATCGTACTTCAGCATGTAACAGTAAATCTCCGTATTTCGATTCAATTTCCTCCAAAAAAGATTTGAAGCGCCTGGGTGTTAATGCAGATCGTGCTACTATGACGTTTACAATCTTAACAACCTTTTCCATCATATCCTTAAGTTGTTGCGTAGATGCCTTTGCAAATAAAATTTCTTCATGTATGATACAATGGAACGATAAAAGTGGGCGGCCAAGTTCATTTTCCATTAGTTTAACAAATCCAACATTTTTTCCTCTCATAGCTGGAGCGCCATCAGTTGCTATGGAAAACAATTTACTTTTTAAATCTAATATTTTCCCATTTTTGAAATTTGTAAACTCTTGTACTTGACGGAAAATATCAATGCCTTTGGTCGTGTGAATTGAAGCAAGAACACATTAGTTCTTCATTGACGTTCGAACTATTTATTGATGCAAATCTAATAATAATTGGCAGCCTAGCCATACTATTTACATCGGTACTTTCATCGAGTGCAATGTTAATTACGTCACTAGATAACAAATCATTTTTGACCTGTGCGTCAATATTTTTTGCCATATCTTCAATGCGACGCTGAACTGCTCTGGCCGACAATGGCATTTCATTAATTCTCTCAATTATTTGTTTTTTATTTGCGAAGTCATTGAATAAATGTTCGGAACAATTTATGAATGCGTTTTTCAAAAATTCGCCGTCTGTACACGGTTTTCCGTTGGTACCAATACTAAGAGCTGCAATAAAGCTGGCAGATGTAGCGTAATTGTGGCTGATAACAAATGTCTTCAAAAATTTATTTTTCCATAATTTAATACACGTTTAGCAATGTATTCATATTTTTCATCATTTGGCATTTCACTCACATCTTTATGTTTTGAAGAAAAGTGTCGCTCAATTTGTGTCCTGGCGGTAATTATATCTGTACATAAAGTACATATCAATTTGTCACCATTTTCCATACATCCATATTTTTTCAGTCCACACATCTTGAAAAAAATCTTTTTTGCTTTTTGTTTGTCCATTGTAATAAAAATAATAATTATTTCGCTTAGGAAACCGTTCTCGCTCTTCTGAGCTACTGTTTATTCACGTTAAAGACGAAGTAAACGTAGACAAGAGTAGATGCGTGATCAGCAGGTGGGCAGGGCTCCTATTGGTCGGCTGCAGGTGGCACGCAGTCAGAGAACCCAGCCGACCAATAGGAGCCCTGATCACACATCTACTCTTGTTTACATCTACTTCGTCTTTAACGTGAATAAACAGATGAGATTCGTTCGGACAATGTCGCTGTATTCCGCCTATGTTCATTTCTGCAACTTTGTAATCAAACCAAAATGTTAATCTTATTATTTATACTTTCTCAAAGTGTTTGTTTCATGTTTATGTTTTATAATTTATTTTTATATATTATACTTTATTTGCGGAACTCAAGTGGGTCACTTGAAATTATCAAATAGGTCACTTGGTGACCCGCGGGTCATAGGTTGCCGACGCCTGATTTAGCCTATTGTGTGCCAAACAAAACCCGACCATTCAGAGTCAAAGCAACCCGATTCCATACTGAATGCGTTTTGTATCATTTCATGCGAAAAGCAATTATTTATCTAATACAAATAATAGTCATGTCCAGGCGGATGGGACCCTTTGCACCAGTTAAAGGTGGATGCCTTTCTTCCACGGTTTTCTGACGTAACTCTTGGCAGCTCTACAACTGCTGTTGGCAGCAAACAAAATTTTAATTTGTCTCCATAAATGTCTGATAGTAATTAAAGTTCGGTCTCTTGTAGTTAACCAAATACTCTGCTGTTTAAAATTTAAAGAAGTTGAACAAAAATGCAAATATCTCAAGAAATTAGTTTTAGAATTTAACTAAAGTTTCAGAGGATATTAATAACACATTTATTAATAGTTACATTTAAAATAAAGAATATATTGGAATACGTATTTAATTATAAAATTAAATTGCCAATCACAGAATATATCGGAAAATTTTTCTACTTATGAAAAATTATAGATCACCATAGATATTGTATACGTTATATAGAAAGGAGTCTGATTATCCCTAACACCAAAACAGCTTATACAACAAGCTCTCATGCTTCAAATAAGATTATCGAACAATGCGTAGGATAGCAAATCCCACTCCTCTGTACGAGGAGCATTCCTCAGTTAAAAGGGTTCTTGGAGGGGATTGACGACTTCTTCCCAAAACATCCCATGCATGTTTAATGGGATTTAGGACTGGGGACCTCGCTGATCAACCCATTCTCTGGATATATCCACTCTCGTATTCTTACCATTGATGTACATATTAATCATACTTTAGGCAATAAATAATAGTCCTAATTTATTTTTCTTCCAATAACCAATATTTCACAGTTGTGAATGGCATCGAAGCATTTCTAAATAGCAGACAAGAAAACTCTACATATATGAGAGGGTCTGCCAGTCTGTTTCTGTTTTTTTTTTCTGTTTCTCTGCCTTGAGGACCTCAAAATATTCACTCCTCTCAAAAAATGGCTCCCGTTTAAAAGGCTGTAAGAATTGCTTCTAAATAGTAAGCCCTAGAGAGAGAAACTCAGTATATTGCTTCCTGTTGTCATAACGTAGACCATTTTAACGGTTTAGACCCCCCAAATTTTTTCCTTTCCCCAAAATTACTTTAAACAGTGAAATTTCAAAATTTTCAAATTTCTTTAAACAGAAAAAAATTTAAAATGTGAAGCGCTAGAACCACCAAATTCCGTATGCTGCTTCCTCTAATCGTAACTGAGACTAATGGAAGTGTTCGGATTTCCAAAATTTTCACTTTCTCCAAAAAATAATACCCTCTATAAATAGGGTAGGAACAGCTTCTAAATGATAAAATCAAGATAGAATTTCCAAATTTAGTGTACAGTTTCCGCTGATCGTAATTTAGATCAACGTTATAGTTGGTATTTCCAAAAATTTCTCTCCGCAAATATTACCTTCCTGAAAAAGCGATAGGAAATGTTTCTAAATGGTAAAAAGCTAGAACCGCCAAATTCAGTGTACAGCTTCCTGTAATCGCAACTTAGATCAAAGTAAGGATTAGGACCCTTAGATTCTTTCCTGCTCCTCAAAATGCTTCCCCCTCTTATAAAAGTGGTACGAACTGCTTCTAAATTGTAAGAACTTGGATCAGTAATTTCGGTATGCAGCTTCCTCAAATAACAACTACAAGTAGTGAAAGAGTATGACAATCGATATGTCTTCTGCTCCTACAAAAATGGCTATATGGCTGTTCTTTTCATTTATTCTCTAGAAAAAACTGGGAGTAATCTCTCTTAAACGGTAATAGCTATGATTATAGAATTCGGTATACAACTTCTCCTCCTCATCATCACCATCTTTAAGCAGCCATGGGCTACAGAGGTCCAACCAGTTTGTGCAATTTAGTTCTTCAGACACATCTGTCCTGAGCTACATCTACTGCATCAGGCCACTGCAAACCAGTTCTAACAAGGTCCTGTTTGACATCGTTTGCCCACTGCATCCTAGACCTCCCCCTCTTTCTGAGGCCTTTAGGCACACTTTTCATAACCTATTCTTTAATTATCCATACGGGTAACATGGCCAAACCAACGGAGTCTCTCTGCAGAACATGCTGCCTTAAAGAGGTTGCAAACTCCTTTGCCTAACCTCATCATTACTTACATAGCGTGATCATTTAATTCATTGACAGAAGCAAAGAGTTACATTACATATCATGATCTGAATTTTCCTGGCATTTGTCTTTCTCAAAATAACTTCACACATGTTTGCCATCGTTGTATCCTTGCATTTAAAGCATCTTTGAAGCCATTTTTCGGAAGCGTGCGAAGTGTTGTCGTTATGGATCTGCGAGCTTCGTCATCGGATGCATAATGTTTCTTTTTCAAAGCTTTCTTCAGTCGCGGAAAGAGAAAAAAATCGCAGGGTGCTAAGTCCGAGGAATATGGAGGATGTGGCAGAACCTCAGCACCTATGGCAGTGATCACTGGCTGCACAATAATAGCCGTATGGGGCCTGGCGTTATCGTGATGGAGAAACCAAGTCACACCAGAAAGTTCCGGACGTTTTTCTCGAATAGCACGCCGAAGTTTGGTTTTGAGAACCTTCGAGTAGACTTCCTCATTCATGGTTATCCCACGAGGCACAAAGTGAGTGATGAGAACACCTTTGATGTCAAAAAACACAAGAACCATTTGTTTCCCAACTGAACGAGAAACCCGAATTTTCTAGGGTCTCAGTGAATCGGGATGCTTCCATTGACTCGATTGTTGTTTTGTTTCGGGATCGTAGTGAAAGATTTAAGTTTCATTGCAAGTCACAACTCCACTCATGATGGTTGGATCCTGGCTTTCAAAACGATTAAACATCTCCTTGCACAGCCGTACCCCCCCCTTTTTTTTTTGCTCTCGTTTCAAACTGTGTGGAATCCATTGAGCACAGATTCGTGACTTTTGCAGATGGGTTTTCACAATCGCGTCAGCACTTCCGTATGAAACTGATATTTTCACAGCCACTTCACGAAGTGTTATTCGTCTGTCCTCATTAAGGATTGCCAGGGATCTTTCGATTTGCTCAGGAGTTATTGAGGAAGAAGGCTGGCCGAGTCTTGGCTCATTGGCAACAGATTCGGGTCCTTCTTTGAATCGCTTATGCCACTTAAAAATGGCAAACCTACGAAGACAGTCATTACCATAGGCTTCACTCATCTCTTCAACGGTCGCAGCAGCACTTAGGCCTCGTCTAACACAATAACGAATGACATACCGCTGTTCCGTCTGAATTTCCGACATTCTGAACGACACGCAACTCGAATCACAGTCTTAACACAACAGTCGACGCAAATGACCTTAGCAAGTGAAGCCTCCTTCGTAATGATCACGCATAGCGCCATCTAGTGTTACTTTTGAAAAAGCGCTACGTACGAGTATTTATGGCGTCAGTTTCATAGGCATCTATAATTGTGCGAGACATATTACTCACGAATTAAATGATCGCAGTAGTCGTGAATACTGTTTAGGAGGGGCGTGTCCGAAATGACGTCATCGCTGTGTGTTCGCTGGATGCTTTCTGTTGCTAGGTTGCCCCATTTCGTTCCCCCTAGTAGTGTCCTAACGTGGCTTTCCACTGTCGGTGAAGAGTTCGACATCCTAGGATGGGGCTACGAAATTTATTGCTTGACCTCCCTTCACTACCGTTGGAGAGAAGTTCCGCAAACCTCTAAGCTTCTGGTGCTAGGTTTTCCCCATTTCTTCTCCCCCAGTGGCGTCCTAACTTGTTTTTCCACCGTCGGTGAAGAGTTACTTCTTCTCCATTCGTGTCTTGCCATATCGGTAGAATCAGTTGATCGCCATTTCGCAGAAGCCGTGAGAAACATTCATTTAAGCGATATCGCTAAACTTTTTGTGGAAGAGTCAGGAGTTGAAGATAATTATTCCTACCTGTTTGAATGGAACTTTCCTATGTTACTAAACGAAGTGTACGATGAACTGGTACGCACCTCTGAATATGTACTAAATAAATGCTAATAGTGTTACTAAATAAATAGTGTTCTGTATCTGATTTTTCGTCATTGTGATTTCTTAGCGCAGTTAATATTAAGTTGAAAGGTTTACAACGATCTGAAGCCTAAATCATTTGCAAACTAGTGAAACAAAGCAGAATACGACTGACATTCTCGACCACACATTCTATATTGAAAAATAACCGCAGGAAGAAAGTGAGGCCAGTGTCAACTAATTTTCCCGACACTGCAATTACCCAGAAATATGAGTGTAAATAGCCAGAGAAGTTTTAAAAGAACACAAAAATGTGCAACAGTACTGCAAAAGTTTTTTCCACGACATGTCATGGATCTTTTTTAGAACAAATTAGCTACAAATGTTACTTAGAATAGTAATTATGGGGTAAACTTCGATTCCAAAACACTGTTACCTTTGTACGTTCCTGCAAGAGAAATAAAATTTCATTGGTTCACAGGAAATAAGAATCTTAAATTTTCTCCCAACATGAACAAAAAATAAATGCAATACACAAAATTTGTGTTAATAATAACCCCCTAGAGTATGACTCGTTTGCAGTTGTAATTTTCCATACAATATTTCACTCACGATATGAAAGAGATTAGTGTTCGCAGTAAAATCTTATAACACAATTTTACCCATAGCGCAATCCCTACGGTTTTCAAACATTACATCAGTTAATTTCGTGTCAATAGCAAAGATTCAGTTATATTCACGACAGAGAAAAAAAGTGGTGAAATTATTATCCAGTTTCGTTTAATTAGCATTCTTTCAAAAAGTGATTCCTCACAATTTTAAAATGTTGCTCGTCATTTTCGAAATGTTCCAAAATTCGAGACTAGAAGGCGATATTTTCCACCTTGACTCGTATCTTGACCAATTGCAGGGTGCATGCTTTCAGTAATAAGTCCTTTGCCGAGAAATGATCATCATTTTGCATCCCGATGCGAAAACAAAATATTTTTGAAGTATGGCGGTGCATTTTCTAATCTGTAAATACTTTTATTCGTCCACATAAACTTTATATCCCGGTAATCCTGCATTACCTAAAATGATTTGTGATAGAATAACCAGTTAAGATTTAGAGCGCATATCTCACCATAAATTATTTGTACATGGTTTTATCCGTGGACCAAAACAAAGATTGTCAAAATGATCATAACTCCATGCAGGGGTAAGGTAATTCTGGATATTAAACGTTCAAATGGTTTGATGTCCCAGTACATTTGAGGATAGTACAAATATATTTACAGGAATTGCATAATACATATAAACAAGTTACACGGTCAAACATATAATATGATAAGAAACATAGTAAACTTAGGGGGAAGAAGGTTTAAGACGACAGAGAGTAATAGTAAATAAACGAACAGGGGAAAAGGATAATCCAGATAAAGATGGGGAATAGAAGATATTTTTGGTCAAATGTTTCAATATAGTTTCTGAATGTAAAAGAAGTGATATCGCTTGATAGAATTTGCTTGAAAGTCAAAAGCAAATTCGCCACATTTAGCTTATAACAAGGTTTGCTGATTTTTTATCAGAATATTTGCTATTACTACTTAGAAATAAACCGTCGTGGGCTATCTAGAGTGAAAAGCCGCATACCCCATAATTCTGTGTAAAACATTCAGGACTTGGGTTTTTCAAATTCTCCTCTGTGAGGGAAGCCCATGCAGTCGCCACAATAGCTGCGACTTTCAAGGCCACCGTCCGGACACGTGACCGAGGACGCCTCCAATTTTTTAGCTTTAATACGTTTGGTAAAAATCAGAAGTCAAACACACAGACAATTATACCGTTGTTTTAAAATGACTTTACTGTTAATCCCTGAATGCATGGGCAGCGACCAAGACCTCAGCCATAATATCTTATAGTGTACCCTTGGCTGTCCATACATTTCATAGGCATCTATAATTGTGCGAGACATATTACTCATCAGAGAATGTATATTAATATTCCTTTGATTACCAGAGAGTGAATATAGCGTTTGTATATGTATGCTTTTTTTTATTTAAATCAGTAGAGGTTGTATATCCCAATAGTGACAGCGTTTCCACTACCACCTAAGAATATGGAAGTTGGTTTTGTGGGTGAACAGTTTGTTGCCCTCATACCGACCCATGACGCATTCTAGAAAAACACGCTGTGGATGGGTTTGAGGTATCCATGGGGTGGTGTTTTGTAGGAATGCGCGTCGTCAAAGTTACACATCTTAGAAAAACACGTTGCGGATGGGTTTGAGGAAGATTTTTTAGCTCATGGGGTGGTGTATTGCTAGAAAGCGCTCCATCTCAGAGATCACGCCACCCTTGACTCGCCGTTAAAGTTACACGGTATGGGTTTTTAGAAAGATCCTTTAACCCCTGGATGGTGTATTGCTAGAAAGCGCTCCATCTCGGAGATCACGCCACCCTTGATGCAAAGCCCCTGTCATGGTAAAACATCCCATCTTCGATGTCTAAACTTTTTGATAAGTTACGATTCTCAGGGTTTTTGAAAAATAGCGCGCACGATTCCCGTCGTAAAGCTGTATTGCGATTTTCAAGTGGAAACCTTTTCAAGTCAGCTTTCTGTAACATAGTTACTATTCTTCGATTATTTTCCAAAATCGTTACATCGAATAATTATGTCTTTTGCTGATTGAGCTGTTAGTAGGTAAACGTATTTTACACAGTGTTAGTAGAGCCCAAACACCTGACAGTATATTAATTTCCTTGGTAACGTTTGATTTTAACGATCAGAGAGAGTATTATCGTCTAAATA
The DNA here is from genome assembly GCA_038380435.1 of Ryuthela nishihirai. NCBI lineage: Eukaryota > Metazoa > Arthropoda > Arachnida > Araneae > Heptathelidae > Ryuthela > Ryuthela nishihirai. Next base: position 11,623,561 of record JAWZYU010000021.1, on the reverse strand, counting down.
TTTAACCAGAGAGCATTCGCTTTTTTCAGTTCAAGTTTAGAGGTGATATTATAAACGATTTCGTACAAAGACGTGTGCACTAGGGTGGGCCGAAAAAATTAACAAATTTTTTTTCAAGTCGTAATACCGCGGAAAAGTTGCGAATTGGGGAGACTAAAAAGGGGTTAAAAAAGAAATAAAATCGGTTTATATCTTCCGGTCGCGCATGTGCTCTAAATTTTGCCGATATTTGGAAAAATTCACATTTTTACGATAATTTTTAACATTTTTACATTAGCCTCTTCCCGAATGTAATAGCTCAAATTCTTATGTATTAGGACCACAGAAAATAAAGTTTAAATATTATTTAAATCCATCAAAATCTTCCGGTCGCGCATTGCCTTCAAAATTAATGAAATTTTGAAAAAAATTTACAAATAAAGGTAGATCACAGTTCAAGGAAAAAAAAAACACTAACATCTTACATGTTCTTTATATTTGTTCTTTATTGAATACAAGTTTAAATGTTTAAAAACAAATTATTTTAGATCATTAGTAATATTTAAAAACAGATTTTTTTATTGAAAAAACTAAGTTTTTGTATGAAGAGTCGTAAGTCCAAGAAACTCATGGTGAACAATTGAACATCTCCGTTTTCACTCATTCTTAGCTGAAGGTACTTTGAAATCTGATTTATGGGCGAAGTTAGGCATGGTTGACCTTGACAGCAGAGTCGTTCTGATAAAACCATCCCTAGACTCAGCTCCGCAAACTTTTCCTGAGGCTTCTGTCACGAGTTTTACACATCGTTCAACTGCCTGTGTGTGAACTGGGAATGTCTTGAATGTTATATCCCAATTAGGGACTGAGTCACTTTCAATATGTGATTTAATCTTATCGTCACTGATATCTTTTAATAATTGGGGAGAAGATAAATCACAGTCCATCCAGTTAATTATTTCCGAGTAGTCTTGAGCCTTGAAATTGAGTTTTGGCGGCATGAATGTTCTGATAGTTGTTCTCTTTTGATCTAACTGTCTCGCCTTTAGAATTCGTCGAAGTCCGAGCTCTCTTATGTGTTTTGTATTATCTTGTGTCATGGCTAACATTAAATGTTCTGGATGAGCGAAAAAGCCATTTCGTTCGATCACAGGGTCGACAATATTACGTAAATCTTCAGGCAGGTACCTTGAAGATTGTATTGATTGGTACACACGTTTTGATCCCTCTGTAAAGTATTTACTTGTTTTAATATTAAACCACATTGGCATGTATGACTTCAAAATAAATACAACTATTTCTTAAAATTCAGGTGTGGGACTTTCCTCACTTAAGTACAATCTGAGAGTTCGATTTGCTGTTGTCAACCACCGCGAGTGTGACAAGGGACCAGGATCCGGTACAGCCAAATCCTCTTTACAGTTTCCCGACTTTATTGCCATGGAAATATCGAGTAGATATTGCTGATCCTTACATAGTATACTTCTATCTATTGTGGGGATCTGATAGCCAATACTCTTGAAGCCAATCACTAGACGTTTTTCGCAGCCACTTAGCTTTTCACCGATTGGCCCTCTCAAAGATTTCGGACCCGTTGATTTACCGTCTAGGTATTGAAACAGATGCCGGAATGGCAGTTCATTGAAATGGTGAAGGCAAACTGCCCATTGTAACGGTTTCCCCAAATGTATTTCGATTCGGCGAATCAGACGGTTTTTCCAACCTGTATTAACAGCAGTGCCATCACATCCTATGACAACTAATTTTTCAAGAAAAATACCACGACCAGACAGATAAGAAACAATAGAAGTGACAATATCTTCAGAACTTCCAGAAGTTGGAGTAACATGGCCGATGTAGACTGAACCAGGTTCTTGAATTAGCAAGTAATGCTCTTCCTTTTTTACTCTACAGAACCTTTTCGAATGAGCTAGGTCCTTCCTCCCATCCAAATAGAGACCTTGTAGTGGAAATTCGTCAGATTTACTACACAATTCAGCCCTAACATTTTGTTTTCCTCTTCTTATTTTGTTTTTGTCTATAACATGGGAGATGTCAGAATCGGTAATTAATCCAACGTCGTGCAAAACACTTGATGCGTTAGTGTTTTTTTTCCTTGAACTGTGATTTACCTTTATTTGTAAATTGTTTTGAAAATTTCATTAATTTTGAAGGCAATGCGCGACCGGAAGATTTTGATGGATTTAAATAATATTTAAACATTATTTTCTGTGGTTCCAATACATAAGAATTTGAGCTATTACATTCGGGAAGAGGCTAATTTTAAAATGTTAAAAATTATCGTAAAAATGTGAATTTTTCCAAATTTCGGCAAAATTTAGAGCACATGCGTGACCGGAAGACATAAACCGATTTTATTTCTTTTTTAACCTCTTTTTAGTCTCCCCAATTCGCAACTTTTCCGCGGTATTACGACTTGAAAAAAAAAATTTTGAATTTTTTCGGCCTACCCTAGTGTGCACCCTATTGTCGCATTTAAATCTATCGAGATAGCGATCCGTGAAAAAACACGCTGTGAATGGGTTTGAGAAAAATTCTTTAGCCCATGGCTTGGAGCGTTGTGGGAAAGTTATACTGCTTGAGAAAGATTCTTTAGCCCATGGGGTGGTGCGTTGCAGAGAAAGCACTCCATCTTCGATACAGGAACCTACATCAAAGTTATACTGTTTGAGAAAGATTTTTTAGTCCCTGGGGTGGTGTGTTACAGGGAAATACCTATTTGTCTCCTCTGCGAAAAATGAATCAAAATTTACCCCTATGCACTGGTTTCGTGAGGAATGATTATGGCGGAAAAATCAATTAGTCTTTCAAAATGTAGAGTCACACCCCTTTAGCGTTGGTGATGCGAACTTTTCTAAACGTGGGTTACCAGGCTATTCAGAGACACGCCTTCTCCTTGGCTGTAACATGGCTTCTATCGGGCTTATTGTCACATTTATGACTTGAACATTGCAACCCTTACTGCAAGTAGCAGGGACCCCAAAAAGAATTGTCGACCTCCCTATTATTAGTCTTCGACTTACCTGTCTAAGTAGCAGGCAACGCGTCGACTATAATTATTTTCCCTACAGATCCGCCCTCGAAGCAATTCGTCCACAGCGACTATTCAGAGACACGCTTCCTTCAAGAGCATTGTCGTAGGGAGCTGTTACGTTTTCCTAAGTACAGTGCTACTTCCCAACACTTCTCAAAGCACCTCGCTCTTGAATGAAGGGGGCCTTTCAGAATAGGAATGACACTCAAGAACTCATCCAGCGAATACTCGGGGGTAGGAACTTTTCCTCTCCCCTCCTAAAAAGAGTTATGACTATTCGTGATTTTCTTCTTTATAGTGTTATATTTTTTATATATATCCTTTAAACACTACTCAAGGTAGATGGGAAACGGACTACTTTTACCATTAAGACTTTTTTTTACCGCGGCGAAACAAAAACAAGATGGTAGCTGAGGACCCTATACTGTACTTCTGCCCGTTTTTATTCTTTATGATAGTGTTGATGTAGTACCAATTTCTAGGGTTATGGTTCCTTCACAATTTTTTCATTGCAACCTTATGTCAAGGAGAAATTGAAAGATGGCTGAAACGTATCTGGCTACAGTTAATGATAACAAGACGAAATCACCCCCAAAGCAATCGTACCATGCACTTATGCAGAAGAATGGGCTATGCATTTCATTGCAGCGAAGATGACAATAAATATATAACCGATGAACAAAATGACCATATTTTCTCTTGAGAAAGACCTCGTTTAAGTTGAAACTTCTGGAAAGCAGTATCAAGTATACTAACTGTTTTTAAACTTTTATTTGTTCTAAACGGTCCCGTCGCCGAGTGGTTAGCAAGCTTGGCTACTGACCTAAGGAACCTGGTTTCGAACTCCAGGTAAGGCATGAATGTTTGTGTTGTTTTTCTGCTGAAGTCCCGCCATCCTCACAGACCTTCTATTATGGCGTATAAACTAACAGGCTCCTGTCAGACCTCTGTGGCAAGCAGCTGCTTAAGAGAATATTTATTCATTATAATTCATTTGTTCTAATAGAAGAATTTTACATTTGAAAGACTTCATTCTTCAAAAGTAACAATGTGCCACCAAGGATAAAGAACTAGAGTGGAACTTATTACCCAGACGATGAATAGAAGAAGGAAATTTTGCAAGTCAGAAGTACAGAAATTCTAGGTTGTTTATTTTTCGTTTAATGTAATGCTTGCTTAGTATCATACTGTTATATTTTATGATTTTTCAAATATTTTCTTTTGCTACTTAATAAATAACACTAAATGTATTATTAAGAATTTGAGTAGGATATCTTAAGCATAATTTCCAAGGACTTTGTAATAAACAAATCTTAAAAATCTTTTTTCCTTATTATGAATAATATAAAGATAAAATGGGCTCCAAATCAAACTTCAATTCGTGGAACGAAACTAGGTGGTTAAAATATTGAGCTTTTATGTTGGTGAAATATTTTGCCTTCTTAACAATAAAAGCTAAATTTTTTAATTTAAACATGCATTTAAAGTTAAAATTTGATATTTGAAAGTAAATTATTTCAAATATTTTTTATTACGTTTTTTTAGGAAACTTATGAAGAGATGGGTATTTTTTATATACACGTTTCCCATAAAATCTATTGAAAGGTAGAGTTTCTGTTTAAGATTTTAAGAAACATACTGAATTTTAGGATTTTCTGTCCGTGCTTCCCAGGAAACCTATTAAAAGGCGTTTCTATTTCGTTTCCTAAAAAAACTAGTAAAAACCAGTTGAAGCATACTTTGCAGTTTTCGTTCTCTGTTTATGAAAATGAAAGAAATGCGTCATATTACAGATGGATTTCCTTTATCTTTATTCAATTTATTAGTTATTACTTTCATTTCATGCTTAATTTTAGCTGAACTGAAAGGGCTTTTTCTTTTATTTAAACTTGTAGAATTTTTTATTCTTTTTCTGAGGAAGAAAAATTAAATTAGTGTTTCTCATATGGGAATGATTACAATGTTCGAAGGAGTGTTCTTTTCATGCTTTAAGCACAACAAACCAGAAATCAGTTCTCGGTTGAAAATTAAAGTGAACAATTATTTCCAGATAGCATCTGCTATCTCAAGAGAGGTGTTTGGTTGCACAAATCAGACCCCTTTTTAAAAATGGCCAAAGTATCAAAGGCATTGAGACGAAATTAAAAAAAATGCGCTACTTCGAATGTGTTCTAAAATATGAGAAACGGAAACGAAATCGGTGGTGATTAAATTGTTACTCAAATCATATTTAATTTTATAGAAAGACAGGGCGCCATTTTCGCTATACTTCCCCAGTCAGATTCGCAATGAGTTACCTATGAGACGAAACATTAAGATTTGTTTATTTCGGCTATGCTTAAAATTCCCCCCCCCCCACACACACTTCCTTCTTTTCTATCAAACGGTGGAAAAACTGCAAACAGCTTTCCACTACCCCAACGAAGAGGCCATTTCTTAACAGATTATACAGAGTGGACTGGTCTGTAAATGGTAGTTAGGTAGACACTGGAGGAAAGCTATGCACCAATTCCCTGTGATGATGCACAGTACTGGCCAGGTCTAGCACGTAATATCCGACACCGCCTTCTCGTGCTACGGACCATTAGTACCTTTCAAAAGAGATACTCTTTTGTAGAAGGGAACGGAAGTGCTGCCATATTAGTGTGGCTACTGATTTGGACTACTGTGATTACTTTTCCTTTTTTCTTTCTTCCCTGCTGAGAAGTGGTCAACCCCACAGGGTTCTGGTGCTGACCATATATACCAACCTCAACGGAATGATGGCTTTAAGCTTGATTATGGATCCTAAATTTGCTTACACTGTTGGGCTTCTCAGGAGGGAAAACCTTCCGCTATGTTTTTTGTTTGTTTGTGGGTTGACAGCCTCAAGTGATATCAATATGATTGAATATATATTAATTAACAACAAATGGGTTAGATCTCTTAGGAATACCAGGTCATATAGGGGAGCAGAAATTGGATCTGACCATTACCTTGTTAAAAGTGTCTTGTAACTTAAACTTATCAAATGTTGTGCTAAAGTTAAAAAAGTTAATTTTAACACTGAAGCTCTGAAAGACCCAGTTATTGTTAAAACTTACCATGATAGGTTACTTAGTCATTACGGCAGTCATGGTTTGGGAACTTTTTAAAGTCTTTTCTTCAAACTAATAGTACTCTTTTAGATAAAAGGCAGCAGACGAGGCAAAATTATTCGACTGATAAGGCACTTAAGCCTTGATGCTGATGATTTAGCCCTTTTGGCAAATGATGTTGATGAGATGAACTCTTTCATTCGAGCTGTTGATGAGACTGGTAGTAGAGTAGGTTTGATTATAAATAGAGAGAAAACTAGTGATGAAAATTGGTCAGGCAGACTGTGATTCGGTTAATCTGAATAGTTCAACTCTTGAGGAGGTATCTTAGTTTAATTATCTTGGTAGCTATGTAACAAATAGTGATGATGTGTGGCATGAGATTAACAGATGAATAGAGATTGCTGCCGGGACTTTTAAGAATCTATGGTGTAGAAACAGGCGTATACACCTAAAGACAAAATTTAGACAGTATAATAGTTTGATTCTTTCTATAGTTAGTTATGTTAGTGAAACTTGGACCCTTTGTAAACAAGATAACAGGAAACTTGAAGCTTTTGATTCTACAAACATCAGCCATTGAATTAGAAACATTTCTTCAAAAACGAGTTGGAACGCCTTTAGACCGAATTACAGTACGTATGCGGTCTGGCATAGATTCTACAAGGTATTGGAGTATCCACCACTTTATACTGACAGGTGCTGTACCGCTACCGACAGGTGCTATAACATTTACATCTCCGGCATATCAGGCCGGAGATGTAATCTCCGGCGTTCATCAGACTATCGATGATTATTTCGGCTATCATGATTTATTTCGGATATCAGACGTTCATCAGACTATCGTTTAACTGGCTCAGATTTCACGGAACAGGACTTTGTTCCCGGATTTGTTTTACTAACATATCCCATACAGTCTCAATGAGGTTCAGATCCGTGCATTGTGGTGGCTAAAGAAGATGGGGGAAGTCGCTGTCATGCTCACTGAACCACTGCTGAACACATTGTGAGCAACGGACAGTAGCATTTTCGTCTATGAAACAGCCGTCACCTGCTGGATAAAAAAAAATCAACATTGCAGAATGGACTTAATCGGCAACAATGTTCAAATAATCCTTGGAGGATACCCGACCTTCGAACAAGATCAGGGGACCAGTTTCGTACCAAACGAACGTGCCCCACAACATGACACCGCCTCCAGAACCTTGAGTTGTGTTACAAGGCAAGCTAGGTACATTGCTTCATGCGGCTCCCGCCAAACTCTCTGCCTACAGTCGGTACAGAAACAAGGTGTACCGTGACTGTTTTCCAGTGTCCAGTCACGGTGTTCCTGACACCACTGTAGACGAACTTTCCGATTCTTTGCAGAAATCAATGGATTCCATATAGGCATGCGATTGCTAATACCGATCCCCTTCAATTCCCTACGCACAGTTCGATGAGATATGGATCGGGAACAGCCTTCATTGAATGCTTCGGTCAATTGCTGCACACAGGAAGTCCTGTTTCTCCGTACAAGTCTTCTCAGACGACGGCGATCTCGTTCCTGAAAGATTGTCGTCTCTCTACACCTATGCCTCTTAAAAAAAGAATGTGGGTTATTTTTCCACTGGTTAAAAACCCAAGATATCTCACCTTTTGAGAAGGCAGTCAGCTCTGCTGTTTTAAAATCGTCGCTCCAGCGAGACGGGCACCTACAATAAGCCCTTTATCGAACCCCGAAAGAACCTTTGTTTTTCCCATTGTGATCAATACTGACGAGCAGTCTTCAATAGTTGCCTAAATCACGTGGTGATGCACGTGACTACGTATTTTGCACATACTTGCTGCGCAAGTGACGTTTATGTACATCTGCATAAAGGTTTCTAATTCAGTGGCCGGTGTGTGTAGATGCTTAAGCAATATCTTGGGAATTAGGTGGATCAACTTTGTAAGTAATGATGAGGTTAGACAAAGGAGTCGGCAACCACTTTTGAGCAGCGTAGTGTGTAGAGAGAGACTCCGTTGGTTTGGCCGTTTTCCGTATGTATTTATAAATCTTCGAATATGGTTACAAACAGTGTGACAAAAGGCTTGAGAAAAAGGAGAGACCTAGGAAGTGGTGGGCAGACAATGTCAAACAGGACTGTTAGAATTGGTGTGCAGTGGCCAGATGTAGATCGGGATAGATATACTTGGAGAACTAAATTGGACGGCCTGGTTGGACCTCTATAGCCCATGGATGCTTGAGGAGAATGATAATGAGGCATACTTTAATCATATCTGTTTCATCCTGTTTCATATTATTTTTGCTTTCCTCCACCTCCTCTTTCTAGTCATCCGAAAGCTTCTTCTAAATATAGAAAAGCAAAGAAAAAGAACTACCGTGGATCTTGACCTTCTAAAATTCCGTGGATCTTGACCTACTATTCACCTCTTTCTACAGTTCCTTGAATTGTTTTTAAAAGTTTAAAATCATAACAGAGTCAGGTGAATCTTGTAAAGTTTTCAGATTTTCTTCTAGACCCCTTTTTAAAAATGGGAATATCAATACTACTAGACCATTGTGTAGGTGTTTTCTTTATATTCCAAAAATGATTTAATAATTTTAGTGGGTAAGAAATTCCAATTTTTCCGTGATGCTTTAACATGTTTAATAGGGAATTCATCGATTCCTGAAGATTTCCTATTCTTGGTTCTATTTAGAGTCTCGGCAAATTCTATTTTTGTGATGTCCGCAACTGCCTCTTCCGTTTTACGTATGTCATTTATATTATCAGTTCCAATTTTTCCATTTAATAAGTTTAGAAAATAGTTTTTATGCTTCGTTTATCTTTTTCTCATTAGTGATAACATGTTCAACTTCTCTCATTAAGTACCTTGGTCATTTAACATTCTTTTCTTTTATTATTGCCATTAATATCATTTTCCAACTTCTTAGTGAATCTTTCCCAATCTTTGATATTCTCTTCCTTAATAATATGTTTAATTTTTATTATTCGTCATAAATATGTCCATTTGCTTCCCTCCGACTTTTCACGAGCTTCTAGTCTTCTTAACTTCTACAGCATTCGATTTCCTTATTTTTTTTTATATTTTTATGTTATACACATTTCTTCTGCTCTCCCCGCTAATGCAACTCTAATTTTAGCACGTTCTTCTTCAAAGTTAACCGTTTTCAATACTTTTCAATTCAATTACCATATCTTAATCTTTTTCTCTCTATGATCTTTCCCCTCTTTATTGATGTTCTTTTAAATTTCAATTTGCTGAAAGCAACGGGTCTGTAAATGGTAGCTAGGTAGTCACTGGAAGGAGAGCTATGCACCAATCCCCTGTGATGATGCATAGAACCGGCCAGGCCTAGCACCTAATGTCCGACCCCGCCTTCTCGTGGTGCAGACCGTTAGTACCTTTCAAAAGAGATACCCTCTTGTGGAAGTGAACGGAAGGGGAGGGCTGCCAGATTAGTGTGGCCTACTGATCTGGACAACTATGGCTACTTTTCTTTTTTTTTCTACCCTACTGAGGAGTGGTCAACCACACAGGGTCCTGGTGCTGACCGTATAAACCCACTGGACTGGACAGATATATGGCTCTGAGCTTGATTATGGATCCTGATTTTACTGCACTGGTGGGCTTCTGTGGAGGGAAAATCTTCCACTGTGTTTTCTGTTTGTTTGTGGGTTGCCAGCCCCAAGTGAATAGAGTCCAGCTGATGGATAATCCTGAGCAGAGGTCATCGCAGGCACCTGAACTCTTTGCTTCTATTGGCATCGTCAAATTCTACATTGGAGGAAGTCTTCCATTGTAGATGGCTTCAGATATTAGTGGTGTGGGAACGGGTCTTTGCCCCATGTCTGCGATTAGGGGGCTGTTTGATATTGTCGGCATTCCCTCTCTCAATAAACATAGTTTCTTTAAACATCCCACTAACCATTTTCTCTCCATGTGTAGTTGGAATGTGAGGACTCTGCACAGAGCTTTTTCTCTTGATGTCCTCACACAAGAATTCCACCATTATAATTTAGATATTCTCGGCTTGCAAGAGACCAAATGGACAGATAAAGGTCAGATTCTTAAAAATAATCTTAAATTTCTCTTTTCAGGGAGGGACGACAATAAGCATCACCAAGGCGTGGGTCTGCTTCTCACCAGACACGCTAGTGATGCTCTTCTAGGATACTAATGCATTAATGAAAGGTTTCTTACAGCGAAATTTCAGACAAGCGTTAAAGACGTGAATGTTATCTGTTATGCCCCCACTGAGGATGCCGATGAGGATGAGAAGGATAGGTTTTACGGACAACTTCAAGATATTTTGAATTCCGTCAAGAAAGGAGATATTACCATTGTTCTAGGTGACTTCAATGCCAAAGTTGGTACCGACTCTGACCTGTGGGGAGGAGTAATAGGCCCTTTTGTTATTGGAAGCTGCAATGGCAATGTCTCCTACAGGTAAGTAAACTCAATGGATTCATAATAACTAACACTTATTACAACCACCGCGACATACATAAGTACACATGGGTTTCACCTGATGGGCTGCATAGGAATATGATTGATTATATATTAATTAACAGCAAATGGGCTAGTTCTGTTAGAAATACCAGGGCATATAGTGAAGCTGAAATTGGATCTGACCATTACCTTGTTAAAAGAGTCTTGCAACTTAAACTTAAAAAGTGTTGTGCTAGGGTTAAAAATTTTGCTTTTAATACTGAAGCTCTGAAAGACCCAGTTATAGCCAAAGCTTAACATGATAGGTTACTTAGTCATTATGACAGTCATGGTATGCTTACTACTGAAGTTGAGGAAGAATGGGACCATTTTAAACAGGCTTTTTTGGACACTAACAGTACTCTTTTAGGAAAAAAGGAGCAGAAGAGACAGAATTATCTGAGTGATAAGGCACATGAGCTTATTTCGGAAAGATGGAACTGCAGGAATGTCCTTAATCAATACCCTACTAGTCCTAATAGAAAGCATTACAGAGAACTTAATAAACGTGTAAAAGATCAGTTAGCTGCTGATAAGAATCTTTGGCTTGATGGTTTGGCTGACAAAGCCGAGGAAGCAGTTAGACAGCACAACAGCAGAGAGCTGTACCAGATAGTTAATGTTTTATGTGGTAGAAAACGGACAGGCATACAAGGGATTGAAGGATAAAGAAGGTAAGGTTATAGAAGGTGAGGATTCTGTCATGGCTAGGTGGGCTGAGCATTTCAGTGATATTCTAAACAATGCGGTTAGTTCTATTCCCATTGTTTGCAATGATGATAGATACATTGGTGGCTTTAATGTTGGCTCTATAACACAATCTGAAGTTATTTTAGCTGTTTCTAAACTTAAAATTCATAAATCCCCAGGGGTAGATGAAATTACTACCGAAATGCTTCGAGCTGGGAATGTTTCGGTTACCACTTGGATGACTGAAATTCTGAATATCTTTTATGATAAAGGCATGGTTCCTAAGGATTTTACCAGAGCTATTATTATCCCTATTTTCAAAAAAGGTGATCGCAGTTTTTGTGATAACTATAGGGGTATCCAGCCTACTCTCTGTTCCAGGTAAAGTTCTTTCCATGATTGTGCTTAATAGAATTAAGAATCTGGTTAACCGGCAATTGCGTGATGAGCAATTTGGATTCAGAAGTGGTAGGGGATGCGTAGATCAGATATTTTCACTTAGGCAGATTCTTGAGAAATGTTTAGAGTTTCAGAAACCTTTGGTTGCTAGCTTTGTTGATTTCAAAAAGGCTTTCGACTCTGTTGATCGTCATAATTTGTGGTTGATTGTGATATCATATGGTATACCAGACAAGTTAGTTAACATAATGAAAGCTCTCTATAATAACACTGAGTCGTGTGTGAGAGTTGGTAAGTCTTGTAGCAATTGGTTTGGATTACTTCTGGTGTTCGACAAGGGTGCATTTTGCCTCCTTTTCTCTTTAGTTTGGTTATCGATTATGTTATTCGAAATTCACTGCAAGAGAAATAAATATTTTGGCCTTAAATGGCCTGGGTATACAAAAATTTGTGATTTAGATTATGCTGATGATTTAGCCCTTTTGGCAAATGATGTTGATGAGATGAACTCTTTCATTCGAGCTGTTGATGAGACTGGCAGTAGAGTAGGTTTGGTTATAAACAGAGAAAAAACTAAAGTGATGAAAATTGGTCAGGCAGGCTGTGATTCAGTTCATCTGAATGGTTGCAGTCTTGAGCAGGTGTCACAGTTTAATGATCTTGGGAGTTATGTAACAGATAATGGTGATGTGCGGCATGAGATTAACAGACGAATAGGGACTGCTGCCGGGACTTTTAAGAATCTATGGAGAGTGTGGAGAAATAGGCGTATACACCTATAGACTAAAATTAGACTGTATAATTATTTGGTTCTTTCTAGGGTTAGTTATGGTAGTGAAACTTGGACACTTTGTAAACAAGATAACAGGAAACTAGATGCTTTTGATTCCAGATGCTTACGCAGTATCTTGGGCATTAGGTGGTTCAACTTTGTAACTAATGATGAGGTTAGGCATAGGAGTTTGCAACCTCCTTTAAGCAGCATATTGTGCAGAGAGAGATTCCGTTGGTTTGGCCATGTTGCCCGTATGAATAATTATAGATTGGCGAATAGGGTTATGAACAGTGTGCCTAAAGGCCTCAGAAAGAACGGGAGACCTAGGATGCGGTGGGCAGACAATGTCAAACAGGACCTTGTTAGAATTGGTGTGCAGTGGCCAGATGCAGTAGATGTAGCTCAGGATAGACTTGCTTGGAGAACTAAATTGCACTGTCTGGTTGGACCTCCGTAGCCCATGGCTGCTTGAGGATGATGATGATGATGAAAGCAACATACCGACACAGAAGAGATGACTTCTGTTTTTTTTTTAATCCTTTGGACAATAGAAAAAGTGGTTGTCACAGAATGAGGAGATCCATTCTAATTATATTTACGTAATACTATTGCGACTCTTCCTTTTTTTTAAACCGTTTTCAATTATCAGCGATTTTCTTATTCAAATAAATATGTGTAACAGAAATGAGCTTGTTTTAAGAAAACAATTACATGAAAGACAATGTCTGGATTTCAAGGGAATGCAGTTTTATTATTTATTTTTCCAGAAATGAGTTCTTGAAATAGTGCAATATGTGTTTTGTCCTATGTCCCTTTGCTGTTTAAAAAAATATTTTTGCAAAATATGAGCAATATACATGTTTTCTATAGCTAACCCACTGAAATCCATATTGCTGACGCAGATAATTTTGAACGTATTGCTTCCCTAAAAACATATTGAACGAAGTAAAACAGGCAAAATATTCACCTAAGTTATGATTTTTATTAATCATTCTAATTCGATGATTAAGTTAATATTTCAGGCTATATTACTTACATGTTGGTAAGGCCCAGAACCTAATAACTATCTTTGGTCCTCTTCTAATTAGTTTTCTATTGAAACAGACTATTAAATACAGCAGCAGCCGAGGGGGTGACTAGATTAAACTGAAACGAATTTCAGCTTTGGCATTTTTTTTTCGGAAATAATTTTTTGAAATAGTGCAATATGTTTTTTGCCTTTATTCCTGTGCCCTTTTTAAAAAATACCCTTTCAAAATATGCATGCTTACTACTATTTTCGCTTCCTTTTCAGCTATTAAAATTCTTAGGTAAGGGGTATAGTGCCATTGATTCTTCCTCCCCTTACCAGCAAGAACATAAATAATGTCCATCTGAAAGAAAATGTTACTAATACGAATGAATTTAGATCCGAGGTAAAAAACAAACAAAACTGAAACTAAATGTTGGGGGTTCCATAGGGTCAATATTTTAATTATTCCAGTATGAATTGTTATAACATATTACTAAATATACTCCTCTTAGATAACAGTATCCACGACTTTATCATAGAAGAAAAATTGTCTTGCGCGAGGTGGTATAAGAACACACGACCTCCTAATAACGACAGGTGCTGTACCGCTACCGCTCATCAATCAATTCTTCCTCTATTTAACGACTATAAGGCAGAGATGAGTTCGGGCATGACACTGATTAGGGGGGAAAATGATAAGATATGATGATAATATAATTTTGTTATTCCTTACAGGTGGTTGGTCATTTCTGAATTCTTCGCATTAGTATCTATATTTTAACTGGTCTTGGTGGCGCAGTGGTATCGCACTGGTTCACAGTGATACTGCAACTGCCGGGGTCTGGGTTGAAGTCTCGGACTGGCATGATTGTAAGTTTCTGAAATGTTAGCTTTAATTCAGGCAGTGACATCGGTCTTAGTGGGGCATGTTCTTCTATGAGAATGCCTTAGAAACTAGGAATAGTTTCAACTATCTTTCTCCATCCTATATATGCAGAAAGAAAAAAAACCCTTACCAGAAACATGTCGTTGGTGTTGAACCTGCATTTTCGTATTGTTATTAAAATTAATGTTTGTTCAGTAATATTATTAAATACTTACCAAGAGAGTTTTTTAAACTATGCAATGCATACAAAGTGAAGTTAATATTTTTAAAGCATCATTTTCACCTTCATTTCCGAGAGAAACGGGAACTCGATTTTTTCTTTCATTAATATTCAGATTCAGTAGTGATTAGGTTTTTAACCCCATAAATGACTGGGTTTGTTTAATTTACTTTTTTTGTTTACATTAGTTGTCAGCTTAGACGGAAGCGTGTATAGGCTGTTGCACCAGATGAATGAGCTTTTTATTAAGTTATGTGTTAAATTTAACACAAAACGAAATCTATGGGGCTTTAAACATAATTTGTTTGAATAACACAATTCTATCAAAATCTTTAAAAAATATTTATATACAGTATAAAAATTCTTTGTACATTCTCAATGTATGTACAAGGATTAAGTAAAAAAATACAGCCATATTTTACAATATAAACACTTTTAAAGGGAGGTGTTAGGAAATTAATACTACAATGCTTCTATTTCGTTGGGCGTGTCAACATGTGATCGTGTGTAGTGTCGGGTTCTGTCCCATCTGAGCGAGGCATCCCCCAAGAAATTGAGGGAAATGATGAAGGATCATCTTCGGACGCATTCGGATGGGTCTGTAATCTTCTGCCTTTGAGATTCGCAGACGATACCTGAAGTAAAATAAAAAGGTAGGCATTTGTAAAAGAAGTTTGGAAAATCTTCCTTCACATTCCAACGTGATTACATTTACAAGTCATAGATAACTAGCCAATCAGCGTAGAGCTTAAGAGTGACATCATGGTATAGTTATCCTAATATATACTCCGTTAGAATACTACAGCGCATTCAATCTGAGCATTTTAATGACGTTATACATAACCACATGTACATGGACAGCTTTATGACGTCATACTTTTCAACCAATTAGAGGACAGCTTTATGACGTCATTCAAACTGACCAATCAAATTAAATCTTAAAAGTTTATTGGGAATGGAACCATTAAAATATAGTTGTAGAACCATAAATACATACTAGAAAATAAATGTAAAGTTTATAACAACGACAAAGAAAAGAAACTGCAATTGTAGAGAAACAGTTTTCAGTTCAGGGGGAAAGCAGAGATGGAAGATAAATGAGAGAAACAAACCTCTAGATATTACTAGAAGACAGAATGATTGATAATCAAAGGTCGGGAAGACATTAACATCATTATACTAAATCCATAGTTGTAGGCACAGAAAAGTAGGTAATTAGTAAATGTGAAAATATATACAATATATTTATGTCATCACACTTGCTAACTTTCTTACAGCGAAATTTTCTGGAGAACGGACACTTATTATGGAAACAACTTCTACACATATAAATACATACATGTACTTATTGGAACGTTAGAAAAGCTTTTGATTTATAATAATTTTTCCTCTTTTTTCTTTTTTAATAGAACTCTTCTAACGAACTATGTACTCCTTTTCATAGATCCAAGTACAATGGTGTAGGAATGGGGATGACAGCGGACTTGAACTCTCCTTCCTTTCACCCAATTCACAATCATATAATTTCACTTAAAATATAAATGAAAACTTTGTATGTTTTTATATTATATAGCTAAAATATTTTTAAATTATTAAATTCACTTTATTTATAATAATAATAATAATAATAATAATAATACCCCATCAAGCAGCTGCTTGCCACAGAGGTCTGACAGGAGCCTGTCACTTTAATACACTACAGGAGAATGTCTCTGAGGTTGGCGGGACCTCAGCAGAAAAACGACGAACATCCATGCCCTGTCGGGGGCTTGAACCCAGGGCCTTTTGATCAATAGCCAGGCGCGCTAATCACTCGGTCACACAATATATAAAGTCACATTTCTTATGCACATTTATATACATAATGGCATACAATTCATAATATTTGAGGTAGTCGAAAATGGAATTTGATATTTTGGGGAATGGGGACGCTCAGAAATGGAACTTTGCTGTCGGGAAAGAGAGCTCAAAGTGGAATTCAATGAATATTCTCGATGAAAAAATTAGTTTCGCCATGAGTGGTCACAATTAACTGAAATATGAACTATCCTCTGATAGTTTGGTGATTAAAACAACTGACATGTATTCAAGATATGTGAGTTCGAGTCCCCCACACAGGGCGAAAGTTATTTTCAGCAAAAATATTTCTTGAATTCTATGTTGACAGGTAATCTGCTCAAAACTGGAACTTGATATTTGAGAGGGGGAGGACTAAAAAGGAATGATACAAGTGTTTTTTTAACTAACAGCATCAATATGCCAAACTGTATTTTGACTAGAAAAACAACATATCCCCTGTGGCGAATATGGAACTCTCGTTTTCGGAAAAAATGTAGTTCGTCATTTTGCGACTTTAGCACCCTCTAACAGCGGAAATTCAAAATAATGGATGATTCGGAAAATGCAAATAGCAATATTTAAATAGTACTTATGCAACCCAAGATGGATAGTTTCATCCAAAAAAATTGCGTTTTCCCACACATTTGGGGGTAACGGTTAATAAAGGTTTAAAAGGTCTTGCGGTAGAGCCGAAATCTGTCAAGCGCTTATGATCTGACGACTTTCAGGTTGAGACCGCTTGTTCCAAACACTCGAAACTGCTCCTGAAAGTCAAAGAAATTGGTGGGTTGGCTGTCGAAGTCACTCCCCACTTCTGCTGAGGTCCTGCCATCCTCTCAGATCTTCTAATTTGGCATAAAAACTGACAGGCTCCTGTCAGACCTCTGTGGCAAGCATCTGCTTGAGGGGTATTTATATTTTTATATTTAATGTAAGCCTCTTGACCATCGCACTGTAGCAAAATTTGAAATCTGCACATAGCTATGACGTTTCTAATATTTATTTAAAACTTTGCATTTTCCAGTTTTTTTAGCCCTTTAACAGTGTAAATGAAAACTGTTGGAAGAATAAAAACTCCAAATTCTAATATTCATAGGTATTACTAACCCAATTTTTTTTTTATTTATCTTTGAAAAAAGAATTGAATGTCTACGGACGAACTGAAGCAAGAGTGAAAAACTATCACTCGCTTTTTAAAAATATATCTAAAAATTTAATTACTAACGTAAATTACAGAACAGCAACTACATTTAAATTAATATTTATAAAAATATTTTAGTTATATTATATAAATAATAAATAAATAAATAAATAAATAAATACCCCCTCAAGCAGCTGCTTGCCACAGAGGTCTGACAGGAGTCTGTCAGTTTACATGCCAGAGTAGAAGGTCTGAGAGGATGGCAGGACCTCAGCAGAAAAACAACACGAACATCCATGCCTTACCCGGGGCTCGAACCCAGGTCCCGTAGATCAGTAGCCAAGCGCGCTAACCAAGCTTATTTTAAAAATTGAATATTTAATTATTTTTTTCTAATAATTAATTTTAAATTTAATTATTAATCAGAATAATGCACACATCTTGATTAAAGGGCACTAGAATCCTTGTGTTCTTGAAGCATTTACGATCCAAAACTTCTGGGATATCTCTGATATGCAAGCTTTTCTAGTTATCGAAAGAATACACTTGGGCGTCTGATGTTTTTACTATATGATGGCTTAAGAAGTCAGTATGGTAAATGTGGGTCTTTGACCTATGACTGCAAACAGAGAATACTGTTTGATTATACACTGCTTGACATGGAAATGACACACCATGAAGGAATGCACAAAATGAGACGAAACTTACTACACAGATAGACAAATAGGTGGGAAAGGAGTGATTTAATTTCTGAGGAATTATATGAATACAATGGGCGAGGAGACAGTATAATGTGGCCTGAATAAGTAGGTCGTATGACCGCCATGACGGGCTATACATTGGGCAACACGGCGTGGCATCAAGTGGAAGTCCTCGTATGGTGTGCTCAGGTATTGCGAACCATGCGTTGTTGACCTGTGTCCATAATTCATCGAATTGGGAAAGAGTCGTGCAGAGGCATGAAATCGTCTGCCAATGACGTCCCACACGTTATCTATTGGTGAGAAGCCTGGGGATGGTGCTGGCAAAGGCAGCACGATCCCCAAACTTATAGGCACTGTATGCTGATGTTGGCAGTCTGTGGACAGGCGTTCTTGTGTTGAAACTGAGAATCAGGGATATTACAGAGATACGGGAACAAAATGGGGTGCAGCACCTCATCGACGTATTGTCGTGCAGCAAGACTACGACAATGGGCTGCGATGAGTGGTAGTCATCTCAATGGTTGGCGAGAGCGCAACCCTGCCTCAGCCAATCTGCGATTCACAGTCCGTGTCGACACGGAGCTGTCCGTAGCTGTCTGTACACCGTGTTGAATGTCATCTGTTCTGGATTGTGGGGTTGCTACGACTTGCTGTCGCAAGTAGCGCTCGAAGCATTCCGACATCTGCTTACGTGCACCAGTCTCACTACATAGCGATACACATTACGTTATCTTCCTCCAACACTGTCGCAAAATTCGACTCTTGAATCCCGATGTATTTCCACAGCGATGCGAAGCAGCCATAATTAGCCTTATGATGAAGCCTCTGGTAAAGGTGTCCGTGTGATGGTAGGATTCCCGATTACTTCGCCCAGGCATTCTCACTCCTTAGGTGCTTTCGCCATCGAGACCGTTCAGACGCAGTAGTCCACACGCCCAGGTGAAGATGACTAAACTTAGCTACACGGAGCCGTTTTGCCCTGTTATCTCCCTCACCTATCAAGTCATTGGTTCGCAACTGCACTCATTTATATAACCGACTGTCGACACATACCCACCTCTTTGCATGGCATCCCGACAAATACTTCCTGGTGTGGCATTTTCTATGTGGAGTAGTGTATTTTCTCATGCTGATAAAAACTTTTTCTTATACATTCGAACAAATATTTCCTTTTTACGTGACAGAAATAAGAAAATACTAATCAAAATTACTCTCTTGAAGTCATCAGATAAGAATTCCTGAAATTTAATCCGGGCATTCTGAGCTGGCAAAAGACAGATATGGTGAGAAAATTAAAATATTACATTTAATTTTAGAAGTCGCGACGATGAAAAGTATTGAAAAGGTGTAGGATTATTATGAAATAGAAAAGACAGTAATGCTGTTTTAGGATAAAAACCAATCATTCAACAATTGCTTACAGATGCATTTGAAATGATGATTAAGGACGTCAATGTTGTCTGCTGCTAGGCCACAACTGATGAGATTATGAAGGACAGATTTTATTGATAACTTCAGTATATTCTGGATTCTCTAAAGAATATATTTTTACACTGATTTCGTTTCCAAAGTTCTTTCTTTTGAACGAGTGCGATGCGTGCTTTGGCATTAATAGTTGCAATAACAATGGGGAACTACCTTTACGGGTAAGTAAAACGTTTCAAAATAAAATAATATTTTCAAACACAAGGACATTCGTAAACTTAGGAAAACTTGAGCAATGGCTAAAAAAAACTTTCAAACTGAGGTACTGAAAGAACCTGATATAATCAAAGTTTAACATTATAGATAGCTTAGTTATATTTTGCTGAAAAATATGACTTCCTATAAAGGTAAATTAGTTTTATCTCGTTTTTATGACACACGAGGTTTGTTTAAAACTGAGGCTGAAAAACAATGGATCATTTTAAGCAGACTGTAATTGAACCAACCGTGTTCTTCTGGGTAAAAAGGAACTTAGGAAACAGTCATTTGCGTGATAAGACAATGCAATTTATTTCTTGCAGAAAGGAATGCAGGAAAAAAACTAAAGAACTTTTTACGTCTTAAAAGATAGCATGTATAAGATGCTTAGTTGTTTAAAGAACCAGTTGAAAGCTGATCTTTGGCATGATGACGGCAAAACGGCGAGAGGAATTAGAGAACATAAACAGAGAACTGTACTGAATAGTAAATATTTTGTGTAGAAAAAACGCAGAATTATGTGCAGGGACTAACGGATAAAGATGTCGAAGTTATCCAAGATAAAGATTGTGTAATGTCTTATTAAACCGATCATTTCAACAATGATTCTGTCATCTCTATAAGTTTTTGAATAACATTTAAAAATATTTTGCGTTTTTCTCTGCGTTATACTTTAGGATAGCGGTAAAAATTTTTGGGGTACGCCGTGAGAGCTCAAAAGTCGCTAGATCTGATTACCCAGCAAAATGTTTATAATTTTATAAGATTTGTTAAATTGTTTATGCCATTTTTTGTGTTTATCGATATTTGTAATTTATGAATACAAAATTTAATGTAATATACATATGTTTTAATTTATTCGCATTGTTATACTATAACTATAGTTTTATCTAGCTATACAAGGGTACGCCAGTTACATATTTCCAGGGGGTACGTGATTCATAAAAGGTTGAGAACCACTGCTTTAGGAAAAAAAAATCAATGGATCTTCCCTTGATATCTTATGAAACAGATTCAAATACAAGATTTAGTGGCTATTCTCTACGAGGCATCATGTGTATTTTTAATCGTTTATTAAAAAAGCTCGAATACTAACCCATTTTCTGAACAGCGAATGTGGAGAATCTTGCCAGGTAAATACATTTCTGTCCCCCATGCTGGAGAAGGAAGAGTTTCTTTCTCATTAAGCTCATCTGAAGATGATCTGTCTTCTTCTGACTGCAAACAGAAAAGTCATAAAGATTAAGGTAATGGGAATAACTTATTATAAATGAGATTTACGCGTAGCAAAAGCTAAAGAAAATTATGAATTTTGACCTGTTTATCACTAATTATATTTCTCTTTTTCCAGAAATGTGAAAAATAAGGGAGCATGAAAAGAGATATAAAAAACAGTTATAAAATAAACAAAGCAAAAAGCTAGTAAAATATGCAAAATTTAAAAAGCAGATAGAAAATTTAGAAAATAGCATTTTAAAAATGAAACAAATTATCGAATAAAAAATTCCACCTTATTGGATCTAGAAGAGCACTGGTTCTATTGCAACATCAATCTGCTAATAGCTCGATATGCCGAAAACTGGATGGTGATAAGATGGTAGTATATGTGGGAAATCCTTTAAACCTGTATTTTAGAAGTAAATAAAGATAATATTGTCACATAGGGCCGAAAGGGTGTTATACTTACCGTAGATATACTTACCATATGGCCGAGTAGTTAGCGCGCTTGGCTACTGATCTAAGGGACCTGGGTTCGAGCCCCGGGTAAGGCATGGATGTGTGTGTCGTTTTTCTGCTGAGGTCCTGCCATCCTCACAGATCTTCTACTATGGCATATAAACTGAGAGGCTCCTGTCAGACCTCTGTGGCAAGCAGCTGCTTGAGGGGTATTTATTATTATCCAGAACAATGTTACATCCAAAACCACGAGCTCCCTTTCAGAATGTTAGTAACAGAAAAAGAGGCGAAAACAATATTAAAATATATATATTACCAGTATTTTTTCCCGACAAATTTCTTAAAGACCACTAAAACGGAGGGAAAAAATTATGGGAAACGATGTTCCGGTTTATTCCTGCTCAAACTTGCCTCCCCCCCCCACACACACACTTATTATTTTTAGTTCTGGACCTGTCACTGGTATAAATTTCACTGGGCTAGTGTTTTGGGTTTTTTACATAAAGGGTAGTATTTGCTGTGGGAAAATTGAGAGAAGAAAACTCAATAATTAGGAGGGAATTTTTTTAACCTTCAGATGGATCGACAGATGACTGGTTGGAGGGACAAAATTATCCTGCGAAGTATGAGATGGAGTTCTTGAGTATCAGATTTGTTGGGTGTGTCTACCGGATATCATTTATCGGAATGAGTGCGAAAGCGAGCTAAAGGTAAGCTCGAGGCAGGCCAAAGCCAAGCAGATTCTGCCAGATGGCGTAATGCGAGTTGTTCAGTGGTGCATTGACTTTAGCAGAGATTTTAACAAAGACAGAGTTTACTGCTGAATCCTGACGATTCAGTAGACAGAGTAAAGACAGAGTCCACTACAATTATTCAGTTTAAAGACAGAGTCCACTACTGAATCCTGACGATTCAGTAGTAGACAACAGAACAACCCCAAGGGCTATCAGGTATGCCCCAGAAAGAGCAGGATGTAAACAGCGATTAGACTTCAAGGCAGCGAGTGGAATGACGATATATGCCAGCACTGTACGCTGAAGACTTCATGAGGTACATGCCTGTAAACTAGGCAGCCAGTGGTGTGAGTGCCTCTGACCCGATGCCACACGGAGAACCGTCTGAACCGGTTCAGAATCATACCAACTAGTTTCAGGAGCAGTGGCAATCTATGCTCCTCACAAATGACTCATGATTTGTCCTTCACAGTAATTTGCAAATATCAGCTGATATAAAGGGAACTATAAACATGCTGCCATGTAACAATATCCACGAAAGGGACACCAACAGTTGTGGTAGTGTCAGGGTTTGGGGGAGGAATATCTTTGGATGGTAGCATAGATCTAAATGTGCTCCAACAAGATATGTGACTGGTTGCAAGTATACAGACTAAATTTTGGACCCTTTCGTGTGAAGAAATATGTGGATGAAACCATTTTCAATCGCTATCTGAAGAAAAGCACTATTAACTGTAAGGGGTAACCAGTCTAGTCTCCTAACCTAAATCTGATAGAACATAGATAGGATACTCACTGCAGATGGTTGCTTACATGAATGTCACTCGTCAAGCCGCAAAGTGCTTTGACGTAATTTGGTGGAGCAACAGAGATGTTCATATGTATGTATACATGAATGCTTGTGCGTGCATGTATGTACGTAAGTAAATATGCATATAGTACAGGTATTTATGTACATGGGCAAGTATCTACTTTATCTACGTAGTATACACCACACGCAGCCACAGGCTACAGAGATCCAGCCAAACCAGGAAATAAAGTGCTCGGAATATAACTGAGCTACTGCTGTAGAAATTGGCCATTGCAACTAAAAAACTACAACTCTAACAACGTCCAGTTTTGCATTGTCTGCCCACTGACATAGTTTTCTGAGATTTGTAGATACACTGTTCATAACTCGATTCGCTAATCTGTAGTTATACATATGAACAACATTGTCAAACCAACACACTTTCTCTCTGCGCAAAATGCTTCTTAACAGTGATTGATGACTCCTTCGTGTAACCTCATCATTACTTATAAAGTCAAACCACCTAATGCCCAAGACACTGCGACCACCCAATGTTCAAGACACTGCAACCACCTAATGTCCAAGACATTGCGACCACGTAATGTCCAAGGCACTGCTAAACCACCTAATGCCCAAGGCACTGCTAGACCACCTAATGCCCAAGACACTGCTAAACCACCTAATGCCCAAAGATACCCAAGACCATCTAATGTTCAAGGCACTGCTAGAATCAAAGGCATCAAAATTCCAGTTATCTTGTTTACAAAGTGTCCAGGTTTCGCTACCATAAAGAACTTTAGAAAAGAACAATGTTATATAGCCTAATTTTTGTCTTTAGATGCATAGACATTTTTTTTACTATCTCCCCAAATTCGTAAAAGTACCAACAGAAATCCATTTTCTTCGGTTTATCTCATATCGCACATCACCAGCACTCTCGAAATAATTAAACAAACTTGCTCAAAGGTGCAACAATTCAAAGGAACTGAAGCACAAACTCCTTGACATTTTTCATCACCAAATAATTTATTGCACATATTATGTAAATTCTCTCATAGCGTAACAAAGAATTCCCTATACTTTAATATTTCATTATATGCACTCCATACCATTTCTGAATCTACACCGTTCATCATGAAGTTGCCTATCAACCAAATTGTTAATTCAATTAAGCCCAATAATGCAAATAATTTTACTTAGACAGAAAGAATACTGATTCCCCTACAGTTTTCCCAAGAATTGTGATCACCTGTTTTGAAAACAGAGGTATTAATATCTGTAGTAAAATCTGTTGGACAAAACCTTTATCATAAAAAATATTCGAAAGATTGCTCTGCCACATGACAATGGAAACATGTAAAACATCATTGCAAGAGCAATTTTATCTAACCCTGGAGAGTTCCACAGTTTTAATTTTGAGATAACCAAAAGTAACTTGGTCGATCACAATACACGGGTAACGTTAAAGGCAGTAATGCATATATCCTCATTACAAACAATGGCGGTAGACCTAACTATATTGTTTAGAAATATCGTAAATGATCAGCCCACCTTGTCGTGATAGAATTCTCACCTTCAATAATAACTTTACCATGTTTATCCTCCATTTCCTACATGACAGTTTTTCCCCTGCTTGAAGTATTTATTATCTGCATAATTCTTTGTTCAGCTCTTTCCTCTACCTTGTCAAGCGAACTATCAAGCAAAAGATTCCAATATTAGGTTTCAACTGATCTTTGACAAGTTTATTAAGCTCACTGAAATATCTTTGATAAGCCCATTAGAGTCCACACCAACTCCAGATTAGCCCCTGTACTCCTTTCTTTGATAAATAATAGGTTTATCACTCAAATTGAATCTGCCTTCTATACTCCATTTCATTGAAAATATAATACTGTTGTTTTAACATTAAAATACTTGTACTATATCACTTTTATGTACGAAACCATGTAACCAATGGTCCATCAGAATGTATATTAAACATTATATAATAAACAACTACGTATTTAGAATACTGCATTATTTACGTAACAGAATAACTGTTGTTATGTTTTTTTTTTTTTGATATAATAATCATAGTGGCACTTTATACTATATCTAGATCAGGTCCGTTCAACCCAAACTTAGTGAATGGCCTTTAAAGAAAACTATATTTTTAAAGAGTATTGTCAGACAAAAACAAAAACAAGCTGCGCCTTGCATGGGCACGTCAATACCAACATTGGACCACCAACATGGGAAAATCTGTTGCCTGGTCACATGAATACCGTTTCGAACTCCATCATGCTGATGGGTGTGTTCGCATTTCGAGAAGGCAATATGAGGCCATGGCACCAGGATGTACTGTCAGTGTTTGGCATGCTGGAGGCTGTGGGTATGTTTTGGGGACTGTTTACGTGGCATGCCCTGGGTCCACTGGTCACAGTGAATCAATGTCATCATTTACCATTATATCACTGTCTACCAAGTACACCCTTTCATAATGACAGTGTATCCAGACAACTCCAGAGTCTATCACCAAGTAATGAGTCATATTTAGGCACGTTTTGCAATAATACACTATTAACGCTATAGTGCAGTTTAAAGATATACACCTGTATTGGTTAGATACAAGGTAATAAATACCTTTAGACAGTTTTGGAATATGGCCAAAATCCAGTTTTTCAGAGTAGAGTTGTTCCCAAATGTGGAGTTGGAGGTTCCTAATTTTCGTTTTTCTTTTCAGGCTTATCACAAAATTTTTTAGTTCTTTGATTCACGTGTATTATAAATTCACCTTTTCACAGATAGCCCGGTTGAGTGATTGGGTTATGTCACTGGCTTCAGGAACATGACAATGAATTCTCCGTCATCCCATGTTACCCCAACTTGTTGGATTTCAACTTAAATGAGCAAGTTTGGAATAGAGTGGAAAAGGCGATTAGATTCTCTAACCTTCAACCTGGTAATGTGCAGGCATTTCAGGACACATTATAGATCTTGTGGAATCCATGGCTCCACAACTCCATGGAATCCACACCATGGCGTATACGGACTGTACTATGGGCGAAAGGTGGCCCCGTGAGTATTAGGTAAATGTTGTTAATGCAAAGCCAATTCAGTATAATTGCTGCATTATGAGATGACGATATATAGCATCACATCTTTTCCACTAGAAACTCTCTCTGCAGACAATTAACATTACATCGTCGTCTTAGAATACAGTATCTACTGCATTCTAAGACGACGATGTATAGTATCACAAATGAAAAGTATACCATGGGTGAAGATATTAGGGATAATTAGCAAGGAAGAAAAAGCTAAAATTCATTTTCCAAACAAAATGAAGAACGTTAGAAACATGATGGGATTTTTCTCTTACCTTTTCTTCATTGCCTTCAGTGGCCTTTTCTGGGCAATCGCAGAGGGGAGTTTTCTCTTTGTAAGGATTCTGGTAGCAGCCTAGGATGAGCTTGTACTGGAAAAAGAAGAGTCTTGTTTTGGTGACAATTTCATTTCACCAGAAACCACACATTAAAAATTAGGTTCTTCTACTCAAGAAACTTAATCATAAAAACCATTCTACAGGTATGAAAAACAACATTTGGAAAACCCTGGTGATACCTTTACAGATAAACCATTGGCAACAACAACAAAAAAAGGAGACACTTTTACAAATTTGATAGAGAATTTTCTGTTGTTGTTTTTTATCCCAATCTACAAATATAAGTAATGAATACTACTAACTCGTAAAATGCTTCCAAAAACATTAAAAATAACTTTCATTTCCTATTGTAATGTTGCAAATGTTATTAAAAACAATCCGTACCAAGCACGTCCCACATGATTTAGTGTCGGGTGGGGGGGGGATGTCTGCAACTAAGACTTGAGTAGGGTTTCATAATTACTAAACTATTCTACCAAACAGGAAAGGTTAAAATGATATTTTAATAGAAACGATTTTATAGTTGTTTTTTAATCTATTTTTATTATCGGACATAAAATATGGTAAAGTGGATAAAATTACATAAAGACAACTGTTTTGGGTTTCAAAGAAAGTAGACAAGTCTGAGATTTCATATAAGACAACCGGATTTTCGGAAGGAGGTGATTCCGACCTCCCCCCCCCCCCGCCCCTGGAGACGTCCTGGGTACATGGGTCTCCTCATGCACATACATTTACGTATAGATCACATGATAAAAAATATTTTCACGTTTAACAGGTGGGAAATTAAACGACTCTGTTTCTTCAATTATTAAATCTGATAGGTATAGCATAAAATCTACATTCTCATCTAGCCCGTTCTCAACGGTTCATGAAAAAGGAATAGTTAATAAGGAAAAATAATAATTTATTAATAAAGAAATTAACATTATACACAACAATTATTAATAATGAAACAAATATTGATAGAGAAAGAGCTCAGTTGTGGTTTCTTCTCCTTTTACGGACTCGTAAAAAAAGTGATTTTCCTAAAAAGACAATAACGGATTTACACCTCACGCGCTCCTAGACACTAAATATGGCAGTGCGTATTTTATGTGCTATCGCTTTTACATTTTCTGCAGAAAATAGCATATTTTTACATACTAGCAGAAAAAAGTAGTAATCTAATCGAAATGGATGTGAGAATTTTAATTATAAGTAACACAAATTTGTTACCAAATACTCCAAAAATTAATGTAATGAATAAATATTGAACGTCGCATAATTTATAACATTCAGAATGCAGTAACATTTAAAAATAAAATTATTCACTGGAAATTAGCCAATTTTCCTTCTTGCATTTTTTTTCTCTGAGAATGAGCAAATTAGTGTTAAGTGTTGAAAAACGTCTATTTTGTGTGAATGGAGATCTGTATTCAAAGCTCCTTAACTTTGAACTAAGCTTTTTATTAACTTTTAGGAAATTTGAAAATTGAAAAATTAGGAAATTGAAAATTTAGAAAACATTCCCCAAATCTCGTTTAATTATTTTATTATCAATATTTATATAATGTAAAAAGAGTTCTGGAAGCTAAATATACAAGAATTCACCTCAAAAGTTAAAAGTCATTTGCTAAAACTAATGTAATTTTTGAAGTTTGTGTAATGGTTTTTATTTTTCATAAATTTGAAAGTGTTTAAAAGCAGCGTAACAGCATCTTGCGAGCTCAAATATTTCGACTTCAATAAACCTTTGAATATTATGCGAATATTGTTTAAAATAAAGTTTCGGATAAATTTGACTGAGATCTATATCTATCTCTTGTTGTGTGTTTCCCTGTAAAAAAGCTTATTTTAAAATTATGGAGCTTTAAATGTGGTTTTACATTTATAAACGCGGAAATTTCTCAATGCGTTTGATAATCATTGAAAGCACAATTTATTATGTACACCGCACCCATCCACAAACCTTCCATACTCCGCCAAAATAATATGGCCAGCTTAAATCCCTTGCAGGTTATAAATAGGTCTGATACCTACCTGCTATATAGCATAACTGCGATTGTTACGACAGGTGATCAAGGAGATATGAGCGAGTTCCATCGCGGGCAGATGTTGGTGAAAGGAAAATGGTGTGGTTAGCGTATAGCCTGTTGTATGTGCTGTTGACAAGAGTATTCGATGTCGGCGTTGGCTGATTTAGCTCAGAAGTACCATTAGCTGTAAAATGATCTTTGAAGAAACCTTCTTAGCTGCCCTGTCTTTAAATACCAATGTTGACATCAGCACTGTTGCCCTTCCGTTCCAATATGTGAGAGGTAGCATTCACCTCAAACATCAACAGCCCGGCTACAGCCACATTTTCCCCAGTAGCTTCAGGTTTTACTAGTTTTCAAGTAGCCCTGGTATACACCTGCCATTGTCGCACATAGAAATCCCAGACGTACTACCTTCGCAGATATGGAGCAATGCATCTTCCTTGCACCGACTATCTGCCCACAATCAAACTCACTCATCTCGCTGTGTTTACCCATCATAACAGTAGTACTCACCCTATACAGCAGGTAGGAATCTCACCTATTTACAGCCGGAAAATACCATCAATAGTAAAGGATAAAGAACACTTTTGGATATACCGTAGTGTAAAACAACAAGAACAAAACCAAAACGCCGAAAAACTAAATATATTAAATGAAACAAAGGTATTAAATAATTTAAAAAATAATTCTGAAATAAAAATTATATTAGCAGACAAAACAGAACAAATAGTAATATTAGATACGGTAGAATATGATGGAAAAATAACTCAGTTATTAAGGTTTTAAAATGTCAACCTATAGTAAAGAATTCAATATCTAAAACTATTAAAACGTTGGGTGCAATGTGTATAATAAATTGTGGCTTTCATTGTATGGAAAAAATGATTACATGTCAACCAGTGTTTTAAACAGAATCGAATTTCCCCCCCTCTGAAATTCTTTAGCTCCTCTAAGCTTTGAACCAATCCCACTGATGATGCACAGAACCGGCCTTTCAAAAGAGATACTCTTTTGTGGAAGGGAACGGAAGAGGTGAGCTACCATATCAGAGTGTGACCTACTGAAATGGTCATCTATGGCCACTTTTTTCTTTTTATTTCTGCCCTGCTGAGGAATGTACAACTTCACATGATCCTGTGCTGACCATTTGTACTTACTAGACGGGACTGATTTACGACTTTGAGCTTGATAACGGATCCTGGACTTGCTATACTAGTGGGCTTATTTTCAGAGAAAATCTGCCGCTGTGACTCTGTTTGCTTGTGGACCTATATGAAAAGAGTCACAAGATACCTTATATCAGCTGCTGGATAATCCTGATCAGAGCCCATCGCAGGTACCTGAACTCTTGCTTCTACGTCCATCGCTAATCCTAAACTGCATTAATGTGTCCCAGGTAAGTCACATAGCTCTTGAAAAGCCTTTAGCGCTGGGGTGACAGGTCTTTGCCTCATGCCTGCGATCAGTGGGCTGTTTGATACTGCATTAATCAATAAACCCAGTTTCTCTAAAAATCCTACTAATAATTTTCTCTCTGCAGGTATGTGGAACATGATGACGTTACATAGAGATTATTCTGTTGATATCCTCATGCAAGAATTTTAGCGTTATAACCTAGTTATTCTAGGCTTGCAAGAGACCAGATGGACAGGTAAAGGTGAGATACTTAAATAACTATTCAGTGTTAATAAATGCATAAAGTACGTTAAACTTGTATTCGTGTATAGAGTACGTAAACGTGTATTCAACATATAGAGTGATATTTCTCTTTTCAGGAAGGGAGGGACGATGAAAACTATCTCCAAAGCGTAGGTGTTGCTTCTCAGCAAACATGCCAGAGTTGCTCTTCTAGGATATGACTGCATTAATGAAAGATTTCTTACAGTTGAATTTAAATCAAAAATTAAATACTTGAATATCACCTTTATTACGCACCCACCGAGGACCCTGATGAGAACGAGAAGGATACGTTTTACAGACAGCTTTAGGATATTTTGATTCTGTGAAGGAAGGAGATATTTTTCTTGTGCTAGATGAGGGGTTTTGGGCAGGAGTTTTATGTCATTTGACATTGGTATTCTCAATGGCAATGAAGAAAGTCTCCTACAGGTAAGTAAACTTAATGGTTTATGAATAACGAACATATATAACAAACACCTGGACGTTTATAAATACACATGGGTTTCACCTGATGAGTTGCATAGGAATACGATAGATAATATTTTAATTAACAATAAATGAGCTAGTTCAGTTAGGAATACAAAGATCATACAGGGGAGCCGAAATTGTGTCTGACCATTACCTAGTCATATGTGTCTTGCAACTAAAGCTTAAGAAATGTTGTGCCAAGGTTAAGAAAATTACCTTCAACACTGAAGGTCTGAAAGATCCAGATGTAGCCAAAGCATACCATGATAAGCTAATTAGTCATTATGACAATCATATTTACTTACTGCTGAAGTTTAGAAAGAATGGGATAAGTTTAAACAGGCTTTTATTGAAACCAACAGTACTCTTTCGGTTAAAAAGGGTCAGAAGAAACAAAATTATTTGAGTGATAAGGCTATGGAACTTATTTCTGAAAAAAGGAAGTGAAGAAATAATATGAATCTGGACTCTAGTAGTCCTAACAGACGGCATTAAAATGAGCAAAATAAACTTTTAAAAATGATCAATTAACAGCTGATAAGAATCTTTGTCTTGACAGCTTGGCTGAAAAGCAGAGGAAGCAGTTAGACAACACAACATCAGCGAATTGTACCGATAGTTAGTGTTTTGTGTGGGAAGGAAGGAAAAGACAGGTACACAGGGATTAGGAGATAAGCATTGTAAGGTGGCTGAATGTGAGGATCTTGTGATGACTAAGGGGGGCTGAGCATTTCCGATATGTTCTAAACAATGTGATCATTTCTACTCCCAATTGTTTGTAACGAGAATAGATGCATTATTGGCTTTAATGTTGGCCCTATAACACATTCTGAAGTAGCTTTGGCTATCTCTAAATCAAACTTGCATAAACTCCCAGAGGTGGATGAAATCATCACTGAAATGCTTAGAACTGGGAATGTTTCGGTTACCTCTGAAGTGACTGAAAATTTTAATATATTTTATGATAAAGGCATTGTTCCTAAGGATTTTACCAGAGTTATTATTATCCCTATTTTTAAAAAAAGGTGATCGCAGCTCTTCGTAATAACTATAGGGGTATCAGCCTACTTTATATTCCAGGTAAAGTTCTTTCCATGATTGTGCTTCATAGAATTAAGAATATGGTAGACGGGAAATTCCGTGATGAGCAGTGTGGATT
This sequence comes from Ryuthela nishihirai, assembly GCA_038380435.1. Taxonomy (NCBI): domain Eukaryota; kingdom Metazoa; phylum Arthropoda; class Arachnida; order Araneae; family Heptathelidae; genus Ryuthela; species Ryuthela nishihirai. The sequence goes on along the minus strand of JAWZYU010000021.1, from coordinate 11,591,669 downwards.
CAGAAGTGGTAGCGGATGTGTAGATCAGATATGTTGACTCAGGCAGATTCGTGAGAAATGTAGTAAGTTTCATAAACCTGTGGTTACTAGCTTTGTTGATTTCAAAACAACTTCTGACTCTCTTGATCGTCATAATTTGTAGTGGTTCATCCTGAGATCTTATGGCATACCAGACAAGTTAGTTAACATAACGAAAGCTCTATATAATAAAACTGAGTCATCTGTGAGAGTTGGTATGTCTTGTACCAATTGGTTTAGCATTACTTCTGATGTTCGACAAGGGTTCATTTTGTCTCCTTTTCTCTTTAGTTTGGTTATTGATTATGTTATGTGAAATTCACTGCAAGGGAAATATTTTGGCCTTAAATGGTCTGGAGATATGAAAATTTCTGATTTAGATTATGCTGAGGATTTAGCCCTTTTGGCAAACGATAAACCAACGGAGTCCCTCTCTGTACAATATGCTGCTTAAAGGAGGTTGCAGATTCCTTTGCCTAACCTCATCATTAGTTACAAAGTTGAACCAACTAATGCCCAAGATATTGCGTAAGCATCGAGAATCAAAAGAATCAAATTTCCTGTTATCTTGTTTACAGAGCATCAACGTTTCATTACCATATCCAACCCTGGAAACAAACTATTATAGAGCCTAATTTTATTCTTAGGTGTATATGCCTATTTTCCCACACTCTCCATAGATACTTAAAAGTCCTAACGGCAATTCCTATTCTTCTATTTATCACATGCCGCACATCATCAGTATCTGTTACATAGCTCTCAAGATAATTAAACTGGGATACTTTCTCAAGAGTGCAGCCATTCAAAGCAACGGAAGCACCATCTGCCTGCCCAATTTTCATCACATTAGTTTTTTTCTCCGTTTATCACCAAATCTACTTTATTATCAGTCCCATCAACAGCCCTAATGAAACAATTCATCTCAACATCATCATTAGACAACAGGACAAAATCATTTGCATAATCTAAATCAAACATTTTGATTGCCCACACCATTTAAGGTCAAAAGCTTTCCCTTCCAGTGAATTTCGCATAACATAATCGATAACCAAACTAAAGAGAAAAGGAGGCAAAATGCACCCTTGTCGAACATCAGACGTAATCCTAAACCAATTGCTACAAGACTTACCAACTCTCACACACGACTCAGTGTTATTATAGAGAGCTTTCATTATGTTAACTAACTTGTCAGGTATACCATATGATTTCACAATCAACCACAAATTATGACGATCAACAGAGTCGAAAGCCATTTTGAAATCAACAAAGCTAGCAACCAAAGGTTTCTGAAACTCTAAACATTTCTCAAGAATTTGCCTAAGTGAAAATATCTGATCTACACATCCCCTACCAATTCTGAATCCACATTGCTCATCACGCAATTGCCTGTCAACCAGATTCTTAATTCTATTAAGCACAATCATGGAAAGAACTTTACTGGAACAGAGATTAGGCTGATACCCCTATAATTATCACAAGAACTGCGATCACCTTTTTTGAAAATAGGGATAACAATAGCTCCTTAGGAACCATGCCTTTATCATAAAAGATATTCAGAATTTCAGTCATCCAAGTGGTAACCGAAACATTCCCAGCTCTAAGCATTTCGGTAGTAATTTCATCTACCCCTGGGGATTTATGAAGTTTAAGTTTAGAAACAGCTAAAATAACTTCAGATTGTGTTATAGGGCCAACATTAAAGCCACCAATGTATCTATCATCATTGCAAACAATGGGAATAGAACTAACCGCATTGTTTAGAATATCACTGAAATGCTCAGCCCACCTAGCCATGACAGAATCCTCACCTTCTATAACCTTACCTTCTTTATCCTTCAATCCCTGTATACCTGTCCGTTTTCTACCACACAAAACTATTATTAACTATCTGGTACAGCTCTCTGCTGTTGTGCTGTCTAACTGCTTCCTCGGCTTTGTCAGCCAAACCATCAAGCCAAAGATTCTTATCAGCAGCACGATCTTTTACACGTTTATTAAGTTCTCTGTAATGCTTTCTATTAGGACTAGTAGGGTATTGATTAAGGACATTCCTGCAGTTCCTTCTTTCCGAAATAAGCTCATGTGCCTTATCACTCAGATAATTCTGTCTCTTCTGCTCCTTTTTTCCTAAAAGAGTACTGTTAGTGTCCAAAAAAGCCTGTTTAAAATGGTCCCATTCTTCCTCAACTTCAGTAGTAAGCAAACCATAACTGTCATAATGACTAAGTAACCCATCATGATAAGCTTTAGCTACAACTGGTTCTTTCAGAGGTTCAGAATTAAATGTAAAATTTGTAACCTTAGCACAACACTTCTTAAGTTTAAGTTACAAGACAAGGTAATGGTCAGATCCAATTTCAGCACCCCTATATGACCTGGTATTCCTAAGAGAAGTAGCCCATTTATTGTTAATTAATATAAAATCTAGTATATTCTTATGCACCCCATCCGGTAAAACGATGTGTATTTATAATATATATTACGGTGTTTGTAATAAGTGTTAGTTATTTTCAAACCATTAAGTTACTTACCTGTAGGAGACATTGCCATTGCAGCTACCAATGACAAAAGGGCCTATCACCCCTCCCCAAAGGTCAGAGTCAGTACCAACTTTGGCATTGAAGTCGCCTAGAACAAGAGTAATATCTCCTTTTTTGGCAGAATTCAAAATATCCTGAAGTTGTCCTAAAACCTATCCTTATCATCCTCATCGCTGTACTCTGTGGGGGCATAACAACATATAACATTTAAGTCTTTATAGCTTGTCTGAAATTTAGCTGTAAGAAACCTTTTATTAATTCACTCATATCCTGGAACATCACTAGCGTGTCTACTGAGAAGCAAACCTACGCCTTGGGATATATTTGGATTGGGATTATATTTAAGAATTGGCCCTTTTCTGTCCATCTGGTCTCTTGCAAGCCGGGAATGTCTAAATTACAACGGTGGAATTCTTATGTGAGGACATCAAGAAAATAATCTCTGTGCAGAGTTCTCACATTCCCACTACCTACCTATGGAGAGAAAATGGTTAGTGAGATATTTAAACAAATTACGTTTATTGAGAGGGACACCTATAATTAAAGGTGAATTAATTGAAGGGATAGTTTCTTATCCTATAGTGAGAATTGTCTTACTGAAAAACCTGGGAATTGTCTTAGAGAAAAACTTGGGAATTGGCATAGAAGCATGGAATCCCCAAGTTTTTCACTAAGACGCGGCCGTGTTTTCAAAACAAAGGCTGGGTGATAAAATATTAGCGTTCGAGGCAACAATTTTTGGATAAACTATCATTATTATTTGCTATGCTGCATCGCTTTAAAATAAATTATGATTAGTAGCAGATTGTTATTCTTATTATGCTAAAAATTTTGAAGTATTTTCCAAAGTTTCTTTATCTTTTGTGTCGTAACTTTCGACTTGATATAAAGGTATTCGATATTCAAAATCCACATAAAAGTTTCAACAAATTGATATATATTAACATAAAATTATCGCAACGTTAATATTTTGCATTGATATCTGTTTCTTAATTCTGAACATTTCATCTTGCGTAGAGGTGATGAACAGCTCCAATTTTTGAACAAATCTAAATAATACACTATACAAGAACAAAACCAGTAAAATCTACATGTAAAGTTACGTTACATGTAAAGTATCTCTACATGTAAAGTTATGTTTACTGACATAAGCAGGGATACTTTCAATAATAAGGAAAATATATTAATTGTTAAATGTAATATATAATATTCTATTTCATTCCATGAAAACAAAATTATATCTTACAAATTTACGTAAAAATGGGTCAATACATATCAGATATTATTATAGTAGAAAATATTAAAATGGATAAGACGAAATATAGGCTAATTCAAAAGTAAAGTTTGATCTGTTCGGGCGACAATATTTCAACATGCGAGACTATTACTTTAACGCAAAACGGATAAAAAGGGGGAAAATCACTTAACACGAAAATATTTTACGGTACGACGCATAAAATTCTGTTCAAACTTTCTCGGAAAACACGAAATTTATAGAAGATCGTCAGACGTAATCCCGACCACTAATTGATAAATTTTTCAAGAGCTTCAAATTTCTTTTTAATTAGTTATTTAGCAGAGGCTGTGAATGCACTGGTGTGATTTAGTTTCGACACCTGTGAAGCAGGTTAATAATTTTGTCTGCCGATATGGGCGTTGGCTAGGCTGAGTGGCAAATGGGTAGTTACTGCTTCTGGAAAAAAGTTGATAAAAATTGGGGAACCCTATCAACGTCGGTGGTTTAAACCTTTAGAGATGGGGGTAAACAAATCTTTGTTCCATGTATGTGATTAAAGGGCTGTTTAATATCGTCAGTATTACCTCTCTCAATAAATAGTTTCCTTAAAAATTCCGTTAAACCATTTCTATTCACATATACTTGGAATGTGAGGATTCTGTATAGAGATTATTTTAGAATTCTAGTTTATTATCTCCACTGCATTTTAATTGTGATTTACGACCAGAGGTGGGCTACCGCTCATGCCACTGGTATGAGGACATACATTGTTAACAATTATAAAAACCATAGCTACAGTAATGATGAACGGATTAGTGCGCCTATTTTACAGCAAAATGATCTTCAATTACTTCTACAATTACAGTAACTTTAGCTAAATGAATCATTAAAACCTAAGAGCAGACATGGAGAAAGGGCGACATATGTTTAAATTTGCTCCGGCGGCAAAATTGTTAGCATCACCTCTTGGTACGGACTTAATCTCAATGAGAATCTCCCCGGATGATGGATAAGAAGTGGTGACGCCGATGACTTGGTGATCTTGAAATGGACGCAAAGATCATCGGATTTCAAGCCAGTGGACTTTTTCTTGTGGAGCTGTATCAAACGTATCATCTACACGACACTTTTGCCTCTACTCTAGGTGAGTTAAAATGGAGGATCACGAATGCCATCGCGGGACGATTCCATCAACGTATGGCAGGAGATGAACTACAATGTATTGAGAGAGGATATATGATGTGTACAAGATCATCAATGACACTTGCATTGAAAATTTTGTAACTAATATTTAAGTTTGAGAGCTCCTCTATCAATAGATATGTTGTACGTGCCTCTCATCATCATCATCATCATCCTCAAGCAGCCATGGGCTATGGAGGTCCAACCAGACCGCGCAGTTTAATTCTCCAAGCATATCTGTCCTAAGCTACATCTGCTGCATCCGGCCACTGCACACCAATTCTAACAAGGTCCTGTTTGACATTGTCTGAGCACCGCATCCTAGGTCTCCCCCTCCTTCTGAGGCCTCTAGGCACACTGTTCATAACCCTATTCGCCAATCTATAATTATCCATACGGGCAACATGGCCAAACCAAAGGAGTCTCTCTCTGCACAATATGCTGCTTAAAGGAGGTTGCAGACTCCTTTGCCTAATCTCACCATTAGTTACAAAGTTAAACCACCTAATACCCAAGATACTGCGTAAGCATCTAGAATCAAAAGCATCTAGTTTCCTGTTATCTTGTTTACACAGCGTCCACGTTTCACTACCATAACTAACCCTAGAAAGAACCAAACTATTATACAGTCTAATTTTAGTCTTTACGTGTATATGCCTATTTCTCCACAATCTCCATAGATTCTTAAAAGTCCCGGCAGCAATCCCTATTCGTCTGTTAATCTCATGCCGCACATCACCAGTAATCTGTTACATAGCTCCCAAGGTAACTAAACTGTGACACCTGCTCAAGACTGCAACCATTCAGATTAACTGAATCACAACCTGCCTGACCAATTTTCATCACTTTAGTTTTCTCTCTGTTTATAACCAAACCTCCTCTACTACCAGTCTCATCAACAGCTCGAATGAAAGAGTTCATCTCATCAACATCATTTGCCAAAAGGGCTAATCATCAGCATAATCTAAATCAGAAATGTTAGTATCTCCAGACCATTTAAGGCCAAAATCTTTCACTTGCAATGAATTTCGCATAATGTAATCAATAACCAAACTAAAGAGAAAAGGAGACAAAATGCAACCTTGTCAAACACCAGAAGTAATGCTAAAAACCAATTGCTACAAGACTTACCAACTCTCACACACGACGTTATTATAGAGAGCTTTCATTATGTTAACTAACCTGTCTGGTATACCATATGATCACACAATCAACCACAAATTATGACGATCAACAGAGTCGAAAGCCTTTTTGAAATGAACAAAGCTAGCAACCAAAAGTTTCTGAAACTCTAAACATTTCTCAAGAATCTGCCTAAGTGAATATATCTGATCCACACACCCCTACCACTTCTGAATTCACATTGCTCATCACGCAATTGCCTGTCAACCAGATTCTTAATTCTATTAAGCACAATCATGGAAAGAACTTTACGTGGAACAGAGATTAGGCTGATACCCCTATAGTTATCAAAAGAACTGCGATCACCTTTTTTGAAAATAGGGATAATAATAGCTCTGGTAAAATCTTTAGGAACCATGCCTTTATCATAAAAGTTATTCAAAATTTCAGTCATCCAAATGGTAACCGAAACATTCCCAGCTCTGAGCATTTCTGTAGTAATTTCATCTGCCCCTGGGGATTTATGAAGTTTAAGTTTAGAAATAGCCAAAATAACTTCAGATTGTGTTATAGGGCCAACATTAATCTATCATCATTACAAACAATGGGAGTAGAACTAACCACATTGTTTAGAACATCACTGAAATGCTCAGCCCACCTAGCCATGACAGAATCCTCCACTTCTATAACCTTACCTTGTTTATCCTGCAATCCTTGTATTCCTGTCCGTTTTCTACCACATAAAACATTAACTATTTGGTACAGCTCTCTGCTGTTGTGCTGCCTAACTGCTTCCTCAGCTCTGTCAGCCAAGCCATCAAGCCAAAGATTCTTATCAGTAGCTAACTGATCCTTTACACGTTTATTAAGCTCTCTGTAATCCTTTCTATTAGGACTAGTAGGGTACTGATTAAGGACATTCCTGCAGTTCCTTCTTTCTGAAATAAGCTCAAGTGCCTTATCACTTAAATAATTCTGTCTCCTCTGCTCCTTTTTTCCTAAAAGAGTACTGTTAGTGTCCAAAAAAGCCTGTTTAAAATGGCCCCATTCTTCCTCAACTTCCGTATTAAGTAAACCATGACTGTCATAATGACTAAATAACCTATCATGGTAAGCTTTAGCTATAACTGGGTCTTTCAGAGACTCAGTATTAAAGGTAAATTTTTTAAATTTAGCACAACACTTTTTAAGTTTAAGTTGCAAGACACTTTTAACAAGGTAATGGTCAGATCCTATTTCAGCTCCCCTATATGCCTGGTATTTCTAACAGAACTAGCCCATTTTCTGTTAATTAATATATAATTAATCATATTCCTATGCAGCCCATCAGGTGAAACCCATGTGTATTTATGTATGTCGCGGTGTTTGTAATATGTGTCGGTTTAAATGCAATGTAAAGCGTCGTATACGACGTTTTACATTGCATTTAAACCGACATTCTAGAGAATTCGCTTATCAAGAATTTTCAGGAATAAATATATTTCTACGTGCAAAATAGCTTAATTATTTTATGCTAGTTAAAACGAATGTTTTTTTTTAGTAAACTGATATCGCAAACTCAGAACTGAAAAGAAAAAAGTGTCTTGCCAGAAGGCGATCATACGTTTTACCCCTGGGATACAGTGGTCTTTTAAAAATATACTTACAAAATAAACGTAATATTTAATTTTATTATTTTTCACCTCCGTTTCGGTTATTAAAACACTAGAGAAATAGGGCCTAATTCTCTTGTTTTCCCGTTGAACGGTCTTGGTGGGAATATATTTCTCAGCACACCATGTTTCATTTACCTAGGATAGTTTTTAATTTTAATACACTATAACTCATATTATTTTCAATAAAGATTTCCTTTATATACAGTATGACTGGTCTCTTTCCCCCTCTCAGAGACACATACACTTATTTTTTTTCCGATTCTTTATAATTATGAACTGAAATTAAAATCTCAGAATTCGGCGGAAAACCTATTAATGTTGGCTGAAAGTACGATGGAATTTTTATTTACGCTACTGTCTGTACTTACTATCATCACTAGAGTTATCAATATTTTAGAGTACAAACTATTCTTTCAGAATATCTAACAAGTTGTGGTGTTCGAGAATGATAATTTTTTTTATCTTACCTTGTGAATATTGCATTCCTTTAGGCAAGAGTTCACTTCTCTCATCATTCTCTTAATGTTCCCGTAACTAAGATAGGCTACGATGTCATTTCCGTAGAGAACAGTAAAAACGCATTCTTCGCTTACCAAAGCCCCTGTCTTGTTTAGATTGGGAGCAGGTGAAAACGCATAACATCTCACTGATGGATAAAGAGGACGCATGAGTAGAGCTAGGATGGAAGCAACGGTGGCTCCAAGGCTGTGTCCTGTTGTCACCAAAGTGTAGTGTTCTTTTTCTTTAAAAGCCTCTTCTAAAATGCCATTCTCCAGCTTTTCCTTTATCGCTCTGGCAGCAGAGAGCATGCCAGAGTGGCAGATGATGCCAGACGGGATGCCAGGGTCGTCCAAGGGAACAAAGCCCGCTGCCAGATCCGTGACCATGTCCGAAATAGACATCGAGCCTCGCAAGGTGACCAACACAGTCGAAGTCTCATGATGCCAGGCGACGAAGAATGGGATTTTGTATATGCTATTCCTGAAGGAGGCGTAGACCACGTCCTCATAAGGGATATTGCTGGACACTTGAAGGCCGGCGAGATTGCACGCGCAGCAGTTGTCGCCCACTACATGCGAATGTCTCCTGCAACAGAAGCAGCACCTGGGAAACGAACGTTTTCTTCAAAAATATATAATACACAAAAATATTCACATCTGTTTCATATTTTAAAATTCCTTCATGTAAAATGTGAAACAATTCTCAGTGTAAGAATAATACATACGTAGATCAAAAAAATATTACCATTAAACACTTATGCATCATACCTAATGTAAATATATAATCATGTTGATATGTGAGCTATAACACAAATCTAATATACAAAGAATAAAGTTTGTTTGTTTGTGTGTTTGTCTTTCTGCTTATACACTCGGCTCCCAAAAGAGCTAGAGGCAACAAACTTTGCATGAACATTCCTTTTATCTAGGGGAAGAATAAAGGCTAGAATAGGCTTTAGGGGAAGAATATGTGCGAACCCCCTGGGGTCAACCAGAATTGGGATACCTCGAAATATGTCCACTTCTTTCCTTCCTCAAAAGAGAGAGAGAAAAATTAAACCGGAGGGAATTGATCGTAATGATTTTTATGCCAAATGAAACCTTGCGATGTGGAGAGTGCCATCTACTCTATATTCTAAAGAGTTTCATACCCGAGCAGCGGGTAAATCTGTTAGAAGAGTCAATAAAGAGAAGGAAAAATTAGGCAAAGTTCCAATTTAATTCCATATTTAATTCCATACGGTGAAAGGCACTTATAGTTGGCATATATAGAGCACTAATAGATAAACAGTTGTTAACTGCGTTCTGGAATCTACCAAATTTCATATTAAAAACGTTGTTTAGCTTGGCGTAATGTCTTGATATACTTGCACAAAATCGTTGTAACAGATATTAACACAAAAAACTAGAAGAACGCATATCGACTCTGGCGCATATGGAAATCGCGTTTTCAAAAAGAATGAAGTTTTTCGTTTACTTGTTTTTGCACTCTTTAAAGTTTTAATTCGAAGTAATGGATGATTGGAAGAAAACGAATGCTACTTTTATTAGTGCTTATCAAATATAAAAAGTATTTGCATTTTATTCCTTAAATTAAAAAAGTTACATTTTTCTATCCCTCATACTTCTCTTCTCAAAAGTTGAAATTGCGTTAGAGGACGCAATTTCAACTTTTGGGAGATTCGAAAAGTGCCATTTGTAATGTTTCGTCAATATATAACCCAAGAAGAATTTTTAATTTATCTCTAGAAACAAACAATTTTTCATTAAAACAAAATAGCTGCATTTTCCCACCCACCCAGGAGGTAAGTTGTCAAACTCATTGTTACCAATTGAAATGTCATGACCTTCAAATTCTACCAAAGTATTTCAAATTTATAGTTTAAATACCTTTTTTTTTAATTTTTTGGGGAGGTACGAGATAAGAAACGCACAAATGCGCGTTTTTTATACATGAACTTACAAATTACTGGATTGAAGTTGCAAAAAATATACCTATCTTAAGCCTTTCACTACCAATTTAAAATATTGTATGGAACACTGTGTCGGTACCAGTCAATAGTGAAAAAATATAAATTAAAAAATTAAAAAAAGACCTATCTTTCTATAGGGTCCTAAAAAGTAGAAAATAAACCTAAAGCATATCGATGGTGCAATCAGTCACTAAGTTCGTATTCACTTCAAAGGAAGATAGGGCGCCCGGCAATCTTGTCAAGTCGGTAAATCGGTGCTCTATCTTCCTTGAAAGTGAATACGAACTCAGTGACAAATTGCACCATCAATATGATTTAGGCTTACTTTCTACTTTTTAGAGCCCTATACGAAAATAAGCATTTTTAAAATTTTTAAATTTATATTTTTTTTTGCTTCAATTTTTTGCTTTATCTTCAAAGACTTTGATATATGACTCATAAATATACAGCACATTTAGCCCCTTTTTGGAGTCATGTTTAAGGTAGCTCATGACATTGGAGACGTCACAAGCTTTAATTTGAGATACCACTCGTTAAAGTGGAACCCCGCGAAAATCTGCTTCCCCCCTATTTATTTCAGAATGGAATAATAGGGGAAAAATAGAAATAGTTTACGACTGTCATTATACGCTTTCATTTGACACCTAATTCATAACTGTAGGCACTCTCGTTCGAAAGATGTAGCAGAACGACTATCATATTTCCCGTTTTTAGGGGGGAAAAGAGCATGGGGGTCATTTTTCCATAGCCCGGAGTCACTGGAGGATTCGGAGAGATGGATATTGGCAGAACAGACCCAAGCTGTAGTAGCCAGAACACATAATGTCTCTTGGATGATCATCTGCAGGATATGGCGAGTGCGAATGTGTCTCGACAAACTTTTCCAGGCTTACCAAGGGTCAAAACATTCCAGCGATAGGGAGATGAGAGCCAGACAATTCGCTGTCGAGCTCAACTGTGCTTCGGGCATGATGGTGTCAAGGAGAATTGCTTCCAGATGACTTCATGAGATGGATCTGTATGCTAGGACATTGATAGTTTGCTCCCCCATCATACCTTCTCGAAGAAGAGCTCAAAGTTGTTGGTGCAGGCAGAATCACACCTGAACTGAACAGCAGTAGACACACATTCTCTTCACGGATATCCGAGTTGGGCCAGCTTTAAGATTTATCTCTGCTAAACTTCCCGCTCTACTCTCGGTCAGTAGGGGACACCTATGAGCTTGGAAAGACCACCATCCATTGGATGGGACGTTAGGCAATGGCTCAGTGTGCGGAAGAGCCATATGAGCACATTAAGTACATGCTGGATGGCCTTGACAGGAGGCTACCACCTGTCTCCTAACAGTTGTCCTGTGGGTTTCCCTCCCGTCGGATGGGATGTTAAGCCGTGGTCCTATGTGTGGAAGAGCCATAATCTGTGCATGTTAAAGAACATGGTGGATCACCTTAATATGAATCTACCATCTGTCTCCTAACATTTGTCCTGTGGGTTTCCCTCCCGTCGGATGGGATGTTAAGCCGTGGTCCTATGTGTGGAAGAGCCATAATCTGTGCATGTTAAAGAACATGGTGGATCGCCTTAATACGAGTCTACCATCTGTCTCCTAACAGTTGTCCGTGGGTTTTCCTCCCGTCGGATGGGATGTTAAGCCGTGGTCCTATGTGTGGAAGAGCCATAATCTGTGCATGTTAAAGAACATGGTGGATTGCCTTAATACGAGTCTACCATCTGTCTCCTAACATTTGTCCTGTGGGTTTCCCTCCCGTCGGATGGGATGTTAAGCCGTGGTCCTATGTGTGGAAGAGCCATAATCTGTGCATGTTAAAATACATGGTGGATCGCCTTAATACGAGTCTACCATCTGTCTCCTAACAGTTGTCCTGTGGGTTTCCCTCCCGTCGGATGGGATGTTAAGCCGTGGTCCTATGTGTGGAAGAGCCATAATCTGTGCATGTTAAAGAACATGGTGGATCGCCTTAATACGAGTCTACCATCTGTCTCCTAACAGTTGTCCTGTGGGTTTCCCTCCCGTCGGATGGGATGTTAAGCCGTGGTCCTATGTGTGGAAGAGCCATAATCTGTGCATGTTAAAGAACATGGTGGATCGCCTTAATACGAGTCTACCATCTGTCTCCTAACAGTTGTCCTGTGGGTTTCCCTCCCGTCGGATGGGATGTTAAGCCGTGGTCCTATGTGTGGAAGAGCCATAATCTGTGCATGTTAAAGAACATGGTGGATTGCCTTAATACGAGTCTACCATCTGTCTCCTAACAGTTGACCTGTGGGTTTCCCTCCCGTCGGATGGGATGTTAAGCCGTGGTCCTATGTGTGGAAGAGCCATAATCTGTGCATGTTAAAGAACATGGTGGATCGCCTTAATACGAGTCTACCATCTGTCTCCTAACAGTTGTCCTGTGGGTTTCCCTCCCGTCGGATGGGATGTTAAGCCGTGGTCCTATGTGTGGAAGAGCCATAATCTGTGCATGTTAAAGAACATGGTGGATCGCCTTAATACGAGTCTACCATCTGTCTCCTAACACTTGTCCTGTGGGTTTCCCTCCCGTCGGATGGGATGTTACCCCGTGGTTCTATGTGTGGAAGAGCCATAATCTGTGCATGTTAAAGAACATGGTGGATCGCCTTAATATGAGTCTACCATCTGTCTCCTAACAGTTGTTCTGTGGGTTTCCCTCCCGTCGGATGGAATGTCCTATGATGTGGAAGAGCCATAATCTGTGCATGTTAAAGAACATGGTGGATTGCCTTAATACGAGTCTACCATCTGTCTCCTAACAGTTGTCCTGTGGATTTCCCTCCCGTCGGATGGGATGTTAAGCCGTGGTCCTATGTGTGGAAGAGCCATAATCTGTGCATGTTAAAGAACATGGTGGATCGCCTTAATACGAGTCTACCATCTGTCTCCTAACAGTTGTCCTGTGGGTTTCCCTCCCGTCGGATGGGATGTTAAGCCGTGGTCCTATGTGTGGAAGAGCCATAATCTGTGCATGTTAAAGAACATGGTGGATCGCCTTAATACGAGTCTACTATCTGTCTCCTAACACTTGTCCTGTGGGTTTCCCTCCCGTCGGATGGGATGTTACGCCGTGGTCCTATGTGTGGAAGAGCCATAATCTGTGCATGTTAAAGAACATGGTGGATCGCCTTAATACGAGTCTACCATCTGTCTCCTAACAGTTGTCCTGTGGGTTTCCCTCCCGTCGGATGGGATGTTAAGCCGTGGTCCTATGTGTGGAAGAGCCATAATCTGTGCATGTTAAAGAACATGGTGGATCGCCTTAATATGAGTCTACCATCTGTCTCCTAACACTTGTCCTGTGGGTTTCCCTCCCGTCGGATGGGATGTTACGCCATGGTCCTATGTGTGGAAGAGCCATAATCTGTGCATGTTAAAGAACATGGTTGATCGCCTTAATACGAGTCTACCATCTGTCTCCTAACAGTTGTCCTGTGGGTTTCCCTCCCGTCGGATGGGATGTTAAGCCGTGGTCCTATGTGTGGAAGAGCCATAATCTGTGCATGTTAAAGAACATGGTGGAACGCCTTAATATGAGTCTACCATCTGTCTCCTAACAGTTGTCCTGTGGGTTTCCCTCCCGTCGGATGGGATGTTAAGCCGTGGTCCTATGTGTGGAAGAGCCATAATCTGTGCATGTTAAAGAACATGGTGGATCGCCTCAATACGAGTCTACCATCTGTCTCCTAACAGTTGTCCTGTGGGTTTCCCTCCCGTCGGATGGGATGTTAAGCCGTGGTCCTATGTGTGGAAGAGCCATAATCTGTGCATGTTAAAGAACATGGTGGATCGCCTTAATACGAGTCTACCATCTGTCTCCTAACAGTTGTCCTGTGGATTTCCCTCCCTCAAACCTTTTCTGAGTCCTCGGGGTCCTTGTGACCTGATCATTTGGCCCTCTGTACCAAAAAGTGCCGCTCAGAGGTAAAACAATGCAACACAACTCCATGGTCTGAACTGCTCTTTTTACATTTAACGAAATAGACTCCAAAAAATGAGGTGTCCCTCTTTTTCGCTGTAAGTCCCTGCCCCTTACATGCTCTCTGTTCGGCACTGGTCATTATATTAGTAGACCACCCGAGCAATTGATTTAGAAAATTTGAACCTCGTGTGAACAGGAATTTTGTTTGCTATTTCAATGTTATATTGATGGAATAATTTAGAAATTCTAAAATGCGATTTGTATCGAAACTTGTTGTTAAGATAAACTAAAGATCTTTGTCAAATCTATCTGAATCCCAATTTTTCAACAACATTCGTTCAAAATATAAAGAAGTATGGCAGCTGAAATTCTGTGGTTAATCTGAGTGGCTCTTCTACAGTTAAATCCGTTAACTCTTGAAATATTAAACGAATATTTATGGAAGTAGAGATTTTTGGTGGATTTGATTGAGATCTGTAATTAGTCTTCAACAGTATTTTTCATAAAATGCGTATTTTAAAAGTTATATATCTACGAAATTGATTTTATCTTTGGCTTAACACGGATCTAAAATATTGTTGTGGGTCTCTAGAAGCAGGAGCTGAAAAGATGTCTGCGATAATGTATTTCGTAAAATGTCAACTTTGGAAAGCACCACTATCATGTGCATTTACAAGAAAAGGTATTGTCATGGTCGAACGTTTCCGACGTGAGTCCCCCCCCCCCCGCCCTCTCAGCTGATAGACCACCGATTATTGGAGGTGGAGAGAGGGATGGAAGTCTTCATCCCAGCTGCAACAGAATGCACGTGCAACTTCGTTCATAAGTGAGAGAGCTGAAGTTTTATGAAGGTCAGATGGTGTGGACGGTGGTCAGCGTCTCGTGTTCCCAGATGATGCACTCCTAAGGTAGGTCATTAGTGTCAGCGTGAGCTATTGGGCCACACCTAGCATCGTTGCGACAATGAAACCTCGATGTGATGTTTCGCCCTACGATATGGAAAGAGCCGGAAGGAGAGAATCTCTCTGTGAACGTCTTGAGGAGGAGACGTGATGGCGAGGCTCAGGAGAGAGAGAGCCGGAAGGAGAGAATCTCTCTGTGAACGTCTTGAGGAGGGGACGTGATGGC
Source organism: Ryuthela nishihirai (assembly GCA_038380435.1). Taxonomy (NCBI): domain Eukaryota; kingdom Metazoa; phylum Arthropoda; class Arachnida; order Araneae; family Heptathelidae; genus Ryuthela; species Ryuthela nishihirai. Next base: position 11,576,355 of record JAWZYU010000021.1, on the reverse strand, counting down.
GAGGCTCAGGAGAGAGAGAGAGCCGGAAGGAGAGAATCTCTCTGTGAACGTCTTGAGGAGGGGACGTGATGGCGAGGCTCAGGAGAGAGAGAACCGGAAGGAGAGAATCTCTCTGTGAACGTCTTGAGGAGGGGACGTGATGGCGAGGCTCAGGAGAGAGAGAGCCGGAAGGAGAGAATCTCTCTGTGAACGTCTTGAGGAGGGGACGTGATGGCGAGGCTCAGGAGAGAGAGAGCTGGCTGAACGAGAACTGCGTTCTAGCTGTGGCCATGAGATATTTTTTTTTGTTGATTATTAGCCAGATTTCATTTTTTACATATATACGTTACATTAATAGTAACTTTACAAGGGCAAATATAAAATGCAAAATCCGAGAAAGGCTAAAGAGAAGTTAGATAAAAGTAAAAACAGAAAATAAAAAATATATAAAGAGCGAAAATGAAACTAGTCTCAGTATGTGTAACCAAGGGCCAATAGCCATTTGGTTACTAAAAGAAATTTACAATACCTCACGTAAAAACTTCAATATCCAAACATTATGCATATACAATTATGAATAGCAACATATAATTAATTAAAATTATATAAATAATAATACAGTTAGTGTTACTCTACCATACTATCATTTTTATATAAGTCCAGGTTTATGTCACCTAGCAATATAATATTTTTATAGTTCAAGAAATTTAAATAATTTCTAGTTCTACCAAAAATAATTCTATCGTAATATTGTTCGGGGCATTTGTAACTGCTGAGCTAAGGGAGGACTGTGTCCCTGAGAGTGAATTATTCATTTCGAGTAAATGTACATAGATGCAGATAGAATTAAAGAGTGTAAATAGGAATGCAGCGTATCTGAGTTATTCAGCAAAGGTTGTGCATATGTCTCACCTACGCAAAGGACCACTCGCGCCGATGAATGTCTTGACATACTGGTGTCAGAGCGTGTGCTGAAAGTTCGGCAGAGGCAAGCCGAAATGAGAGGAACAAGGAACTTTTACTGACCCTATTGGATTACAATTGTGAGTGTGCCAGTGAAGGAAGTTAGGCAGTGCCCTACTTCAGGAGGAGCTGTTTGCCGGAGATTAGATCGACGCCGTGATCCAGTGAAGTGTACAGCCCAGTCAACATCGAGATCCAGTCGGAGTCTATAGTTCGGATGATGCAGTGATCTGGTGCAGGCTACAGCTAGATCAACGGTGGTTAGCTTTAGTGAAGCATCCTGTTGTGTATTTCCTTGTGCTGTTTGTTGTCTTAGCATGAGGTGGACAGAGGTGGTTATTAAGAGGGGGACAGAGGGGGGACATAACAACATTAGATACATCACCCCCAAGTGAAAAGATTCCTGAAAGTCCTGATTGCAACCAACTCAGGTTCGAATCCCTCCTTGGCCATCAATGAGAATTCTCTCAGCAAACCCACCATCCCAAGGAGACTGATGGGCTTGGAAAGGTCGCGGTCTGTCGGATGAGACGTTAAGCTGTGGCCCCATGTGCGGGACAGCCATATCTTTACATGTGAAAGAACACGCTGGATGGCCTTGACGATAGGCTACATCTGTTCTCGAACCTATGGAATTAGCCGATTGCATTAATCATCATCGGAGTTGCCGCAATGCAAATGAGACCTGACAAATAGGGTGGGAGTCGAATAAATATGTTCCCCCACCTAAACGCAATGAACAAGGACAGTGAGAAATGTAGGAAGTGCGATGAGAGAAATCCAGCCACCAGCAAATACATACCAGCGTCGGTGTTTTGAATGCAGTACCGACTCCCATATTCGGAAAAATTGTCCTCAGCTCGGGGCAGACAGGGACAATAAGTCCGCGCAGGCTCGCCATGTAGAGGCTAAAGAATCCGAGAGTGAAGGACTTCAGCTACTTCTGTTCGGAGAAACAGCAATCTTATGCGCCACAGTAACCGCCGATAATTTTAAAGCTCAAGGTAGGGGATGCAACATGAAACCTGCTAAGGTAACAAAAAATCCTATATTATGTGGACCTAAAACTTTGGACGGTATCCTGGATAGCGGAACAGAAACTAATTTAATTAGGTCTGAAATCAAAAATAAGACTAAAATTTTTCTTCTAGGCACTAAATTTAAATAAAAAAATTTGAACCACCACAACGGAGCTTCCACTGAAATTCACATAATTCGATGACATTATTTTAAACTATATCTTACATATTTTCATGTAACGTTATTATTCTTCTCTCCTGCAGATAAGCAGATCATTTGTTTAAACTTTTGTATAACTAACATGAATATGAATAAAGATTATTATTATTATTAAGATTAAGATTAGACTTCATGCACCGCCAATGAAAAAGATGTTGCAGAAAGAAAAAGCTCCAATCTGCTTTCGGTGATAATCATTTAGTCACGTTAATTAAAATCCCTACGAAGATGCAATTGGAAGGGAAAGGAAGGTGGCCTTATTTAACTTGAGGTTATGGTCACGTGCGGAATGACGAAGAAATTAGTGGCGGAAGCCATGACGGACGAATAAATTTAGGCGGCCCCTATGGCCGGGGACATATTGGCCATAGCTCAGATACGGTTCTGGAACGAATACTATTTTAAATTGAGATGTTGATGCATTTGATTGAGATCTTTATCTGCTATCATATAATTAAAAGAAAATAAATTATTTTAGAACTTATAGAGCTTCGACGTTAACTTCCCATTGACATAACATAGTGTTTGTTGTTCCTTAATCTTTGGAAACCAGAGTATATACTGTATATGACATATTAAAAGCTGGGCTTAAATAATAGTTTGTGCTTGAACAGTAACCGGATAGAAGCAAGAAATTGAAAATAGGATCCCGGGCTATTATTCGGACATTTCTGATATATTAATATGTGGAAATGATTCTCATTGTTTCGTGCATCTGGCATCAGAAATGTTTCGCAAACGCAACAAGTGAAGATCTTAAATATTCAAAATTCTTAACAATGTAAATGGAGAACAATTGAAGAGTTGAAAGAATATGTTTCCTAAGAATCATTCAATCGAATTTCGTTTCGTAAGAGAGTCGAGCGTATTTTAGCGCATAAAGTTGATATTTGGTACGAATTGTAGTTGTACTTATTGGTGAGATTATATGATAGTTTGCGCTTATTTTGTATTAGCGGTGATATTTGCATTTGAGTAGCGCTAATTTATTGTTAATTATCGATTGGTTTTATTGTATATTGATTGGATTATCGCAGGGATGCTAAACGCTGCACATTCTGAGTGCCAAGCGTTGTCTGTACGCGAGCGCACTCTGCGATTTGGAAGGAGGCGCCGAGAAGGCCTCCGCAAATTCTGGAAGCGCCTGAGAAAGGCTTCCGTATGCTGTGCCAACTGCAGTGGAGAGGAGAGTGAAGTGTATATGCCGACGTCATCACACACACGCGGCATCTTCTACCTCCCCACCACCAGTGATGTCGGATCCACCAGTGACGTCAGAGCCACCGGTGATGTCGGATCCACCAGTGATGTCGGATCCCTCGATACCTCTCCATCCGTGGATAGCACAGATATTCCACCCGAAGGCAGAGTAATAACTCCTGAGGAAGATTCCATCTCCTCCCAGCTCAGCTGGTCTCCATACAACTCAACGGATGAGGAGGGGAGTTCATTGTATGAAGAGAGCTTCAGCGAAATAGAAGATGACACCTCAATCAACATCCTTGAAGGGGAGTCTCTAATGGGAAAATTTGTAATTTGGATGACCATTTTATTTCTGATGCTCGATTATATTGCTACCGATATCTACAGATCTGTTGTCTCTTTCTTCTCTCTTTCTTAAGTATAATCCGCACCACAGAAATAGACATTTACTTGTATGAAACTCTGTGTACGATTGCAAATAACCAGAAATCAAATTGTGGAAACAACAGAAATAATCAAATGGTAAAAAAAGGATTAAAAGCTATCCAAAAAGTGAAAGAAATGGAAAAAATAAAATAAAAAGTTAAATAATATGTTGAAAAGATTAAAAGAAAAAAATTAAAAAAAAAATGTCTCCCCTAAAAGCCATCCTCAGACGTCCCAGATCGTGGGAGACGGGCAACATCCAATATCTGTTGATTTCCCCAAGAGTTCATTTCATCTTTAGGGAAAACCTCAGATAATGGATGGCTAACATGAGGCTCTGGTACAATACATACATAGGTACACACACATATCTGTATATATTATAGCCATCATTACGATAACTGAATTTTTAAGTATTGCACACGATTATTAAATTATGACGATTAACAGAAACAAAAATCTTTTTCAAATATTGGAAGCCAATAACCACAGATTTCTGAAACTCTAAACATTTATCAAAAAATGTCCCTAAGAGAGAAATTTGATTTATACATCCCCTTTCCCTTCTGAATCCACGCTGTTCATTACACAGTTGCCCATCTGTCGAATCCTTAATTCTATTAAACACAATAATGCAAGGAACATAATGACCTGTCACAGAAAGTAGGCTGTTCCCTCTTTCATTATCACCAGAATTGCAATCACTTTTCGTTACAATAGGATAGTTATAGTGAAATCCTTAGCAACAACGCTACTTTTAGTCAGTAAAGTGACAACAGAAGGATTCCAAGCTCTAAGCATCTAAATAGTAATTTCATCTACCCCTGGGGGTTCATGCAGTTTTAATTTAGAGAAAGCCAAAGTAACTTTAGAATGTGATTATAGACCCAACATTGAAGTCAGTACTGCATCTATCCTCACTGCAAAGAATGGGAGTAGAATTAACCACATTGTTTAGAACTCTCCCAAATGCTCACACGAAATAGCACCGACAGATTCCTCCCCTTGAAAAACGTTATCATGTTTATCCATCAATCCCTGTGTGTCAGTCTGCTTCTTCTCACAAAAAAGATCTGATACAACTAACTGTTTCCTTTGCGTTGCCAAAGATTTTCTATCAAGTGTTAACACATTTATTAAACTCTTTGTAATGTTGTCTCTGATGACATTACAAATTATGGTGGTCATTCAGTGGTCAGTCACATTATGGTGGTCATTCAGATTGCTCATGCAATTCTCCCAGAAATAATCTAGAAAGCATTATCACACAAATGACTGTGCCTCCTCTTTTCCTTTTTATCCAAAAGAGTACTGTAAATTTCAAGAAAAGTCTGTTTTTAATGATCCCATTTTTCTTCAACTTGATAGTAGGCAAAGCACGATTTGGAAAACCACGATTACAATGATATATTGATCTCTAATTGTCAGCTTTGCTACATCTGGGTTTTCCAAGGCTTCAGTGTTAAAGATTATTCTTTTCACCTTAGCACACCATTTTTACCTATCTTCCTATCGCTTTCGCTGTTTGTCAATTTGTCGGTTTGTGGACTTGACAAATCATTGTACCACCACATCTTTCGAACGCGATGGAGAAACTTAATGATTCTTATGCTAAATGACAGTTTGTGAGGCGGGGAGTTCCATTGGCTATAACAATTTATCCCCCCATGCTTTCTTCTCCCATATAAAAAGGGGAAATATGAAAAATATTCTGTTATATCTCTAGAACGCGAATGCCGAAAATAACCAGCTATCCGTCAAATAAAAGCCTGTGACGTAAGGAGTATGATAGGCTATAAAAATATTGACGATTGTTCCGTTTTATCTTCGGAATGACAGTGGATGGATAACATGAGGCTCTGGTACAATACATATATAGATATTCATACACACACACATATCTATATAGTATTACTAATTAGTTATTTTTATAAAGTAATAAGCTATGCGTCAAATGAAACCTTCAGACGAGGAAAGGTTAATAATAAATAATAAATACCCCCTCAAGCAGCTGCTTGCCACAGAGGTTTGACAGGAGCCTGTCAATTCATATGCCACAGTAGAAGGTCTGAGAGGATGGCAGGACCTCAGCAGAAATACGACACAAACAGCCATGACTTACCCGGGGCTCGAACCCATGTCCCGTAGATCAGTAGCCAAGCACGCTAACCACTCGGCCACGGGACGGCAAAGGTACATAAGCTTTAAATAAAAAAAATGCCTATGTTCCTATACGGACCCTAAAAAGTAGAAAATAATCATAAAGCATCTCGATGGTGCAATCAGTTACTGAGTTGCTACAGTTACGAGTTGGATTGGATGTCAAATTAAAGCTCGTATAATGACCGTCGTAAACTATTTCGAATTTTTCTCCCACACTTCCCCCCTGATAAAAAGGGGAGGATTTCCGCTGGGTTTGACTTTAACGAATCATATCTCAAATCACAATGCCAGGGGCTACCTCAAATATGACTCCAAAAGGGAAGCGGGAATGTGGGCGATGTTTATGAGTTTATATATCATATGAAAGTTTTTGAAGGTAGGTGTTTTCAGCGACAAAAGATTTAATTAATTGAAAAACTAAAAAAAAACAATCTTCCTATATGGCCCTAAAAAGTAGAAAAAAATCCTAAAGCATATTGATGGTGCAATCAGTCACTGAGTTCGTATTACTTCAAAGAAAGATAGGGCGCCGGCAATGTTGGCGAGTAGGTAAATCGGCGCTCTATCTTCCTTTGAAGTGAATGCGAACTCAGTGACTGATTGCACCATCGATATGCTTTAGGTTTATTTTCTACTTTTTAGGGCCCTATAGGAAGATATGTAATTTTAATTTTATATAATTTAGTTATTTCCTTTTTGCACACTGACTGGCTAATAGGAAATCTATAAAAATAATCATTAATACAATTTAGGATTATTTCTGACACATAAATTAAAACTTTAAACAAAACAACAGGTAATATGTGTATTTACTATTGATTAACACTAATCATGAACTATAAATTGGTTTGAGTTAAAAGATGAGATTAACTAAAGTTATTTGAAAATATTAGATTAATCCTCGTTGTAATGATTTGTGCATCCCACAACTAAATAAGTTGTAATCATGTGTTATAATCGCTCTACAAAATAAAATTGAACTGCGTTAAAAATACATTACAAAGGTCCTTATTGCGCAATTAACTCTGTTCCGTTGTTGTACAAGGTATGGCTGCCAGATTTACTTCGAGTATATATATAGAACTCTGTGAAAAACAACAACGTATACATCACAAACATTGTTTAGACAAAATTTAATACTACAGAAATAAGGGGTGGCTCAGTCAGTAGCGCGCCAGGCTCGTAATCTGCAGTTCCCTGGTTCGAGTCCCAGCTGGGTCAGCGTTGAGATTTAGCTTCGCAAATTTCCCCGCCCTGTCCACGGTCAGTAGGGAACACCAATGGGCTTGGAAAGACCGCCGTCAGTCGTATGGGAGCCGTGGCCCCGTGTGCGGCAGAGCCATACCCTGTGCACGTTAAAGAACATGCTGGATGGCCTTAACGGGAGACTACCATCTGTCTCCCAACAGCTGTTCCAGTGGGTCTCCTCTTCCAACTTCTCTGTCTCCCAACAGCTATTCCAGTGGGTCCCCTTCCCCTAGCCTCTCTGAACCATCGGGGTCCATGTGACCTGGCCATTTAGCCTATGGTGTGCAAAAGCCCTTGGGAGCTTTGTAACAGATACTGGTGATGTGCGGCATGAGATTAACAAACGAATAGGGATTGCTGCCGGGACTTTTAAGAATCTATGGAGAGTGTGGAGAAATAGGCGTATACACCTAAAGACTAAAATTAGACTGTATAATAGTTTGGTTCTTTCTAGGGTTAGTTATGGTAGTGAAACTTGGACACTTTGTAAACAAGATAACAGGAAGATAGATGCTTTTGATTCCAGATGCTTACGCAGTATTTTGGGCATTAGGTGGTTCAACTTTGTAACTAATGATGAGGTTAGGCAAAGGAATTTGCAACCTCCTTTAAGCAGCATATTGTGCAGAGAGAGACTCCGTTGGTTTGGCCATGTTGCCCGTATGAATAATTATAGATTGGCGAATAGGGTTATGAACAGTGTGCCTAAAGGCCTCAGAAAGAAGGGGAGACCTAGGATGCGGTGGGCAGACAATGTCAAACAGGACCTTGTCAGAATTGGTGTGCAGTGGCCAGATGCAGTAGATGTAGCTCAGGATAGACTTGCTTGGAGAACTAAATAGCACGGTCTGGTTGGACCTCCGTAGCCCATGGCTGCTTGAGGATGAGGATGATGATGATGTACCTCTCACCTAAATTTCGTAAAAGTCTCCCAAGTCGTTATATTGCTATGTCAACTTTTATGTTTGTAACTTAACTTTTGCCCAGCAGTGCAGTAAGCTGATAAATCCATTACCATGAATATGATAAAAAGTATTGCTGCAGACTAAGTTATCCAAGTCTAGTCAACTCCAGCTAACAGAAGATTATAAACATTTATTCCTCTATCTACATTTGTCATTCGGAAAACATTGTTAAGTAAATTTTATAACTTTAGGTAACTGCATATAGAGAGACCCCAACTTACGTAAGGATTTGTTTCCACAAACTGTTGCTTAGGTATGTATATCTGTCATATTAAACTGTATACTTTTGTCGTACTCTACAAATTGGTTAAAATATGGTTGTACTCTACAAATGGTAAAAATAACTGAGAATTGACGCATCTCCATGTTCAATTACGAATTACGAATGTAATATTAGGCACATGCTTAACAACTTAATTTGTAAGTTGTAGCTCTCAAAATAATAGATGCACACAATAAATAATTTTATTTAAAAAATGCAATAAACAGTTAAAAATATACAATTAAACTTTATATTCCCAGTGTTGGCTTTTCCATGTGGAGAGTCTGAACTAGTGGTAAGATGCTGGCTTTTAATCTATTTGAATGAACATAAACGTAATTTTAATCCTTTTTCTGTATTCTGTCCCAGCATTTCTCAAACCATTAATGAACGACAATGCATTTAACTTCACTATTTTTCGTGGAGTAATAAATGCGAATTACTGATGAGATAGTGATTTATAAAATGGTGGCAAAGTGGAGGATGGGGCTGGAGAGGAGGCTACAATCCCTTGTATTACAGATCTGACGACATTTAAAGTTGTGGTGGCCATTAAACCTTTCTTATTAACATCTCAAGAGTAATCAAGAACCTGTGAAGTGTAGAGTTGTACATACTCGAATATATATATACTCGAAGTAAATCTGGCAGCCATACCTTGTACAACAATTGTGAATTGTATAGACAAGTACTGTCTATACAATTCTACACTTCACGTGGTTTGCTTAATGTGCTAATATAAATTTACGCAACTTGGAATGCTCGGGTTTTAAAATTTATTTTCGGTTTTTACGTAAAGTCGAACTTGAGTAACCCGGAGAGTGCCTGTACATGATCTACTTCAAAGAGATGCGTAAACTTACTTTAATTTTTTCCACAGCAAACAAAGTCCACCAGAGAGATTTCTATACATAGTCCAGGGCCATCCAAAGACTCCCATTCCTTTCTCATTATACAAATTGGCCAAGTGGAGATTCATCCATGTAGGAAATTCAGGAGGAGGAAAACTTTGCAATGGGGAACCATCTGTGAAAAAAATAAATTAGTTTCCAAACAGAAATGGATAAAGAGAAGATATAATCAATATATTAGAATATATAGAGAGCTTTTAGAAGCTGAAGCGATGGTTTTATTTATGTGAATTCCAAAGTCAAGATTATTATCTATCGTCATACCTAAATACTTCATGGAAGTGGAAACTGTAATATGGGTGTTATTAATTTTAATGTTTGTGTCAGGCGGGGGAGAATTTGAAGTTGAAAGAAAAACAATATTGGTTTACTTGATATTGACAGTGAATTCATTTTTAGTATACCAATGAAGCACATCATGAATATTGTTTTCTATTTCTTGTTTTAAAGAAGTGAAAGAACTTGAGGTAAAAGGAGGAAGACAATCGTCTGCATACATAAAAATATTGTAGTTGGTGGAGGATTCTAGAAGATCATTAACAGATTAATGAGAAGAGAAGTGTTACAGAATTAAAAGTTTTGTATCTGTAAAAAAATGTATTTCTCAATCACATTCAAAATGTACCCTTAAAATCCATATAAATTATATCTAATCCTAACGTAAAACAATACGTTATTCCGGGTAGGGCCGTGCCTGACAAATTATTCTCCCTAGGCAAGCGAGGAGAGATATTCTCGCCCGGGGCAAGATTTATCTATTTTGAAACCTATGAAATAGTTATTTTTGCATAAAATAATAAAACTGACTGTATAATAATTTGAAATTGCATCTTAGATTTCATTTGCGACAGGGGCAGATGCCTCACTCGCCACTTCCTTACGATGACCCTGGTTCCAGGAAATAAAGTTCTGAAAGTACTCAAAATGCACCGATGATATGATGAAATAGATGTTAGAGCTCTGCTTTCCTGTCATCGCTAAATGCAAGATATTCAAATTTTCATTTTAAGGTTTGCATTAACCGTTACCAATTTTACATTTCGTTCTACAACAAATTTGCAAATAATTGCAAAAATAGTAGAAATAAATACCCCTTCAAGCACCTACTTGCACTAGCGATCTAACAGGAGTCTGTCAGTTTAAACGACATAGTAGAAAGTCTGTGAAGAAGGCGGGGCCTCAGTAGAAAACCAACACACACATCCATGCCTTACCAGCGGCTCGAATCCAGTCCCTTAGATCAGTAGTCAAGCACTCGGTAAAAACATAATTCTTAAATAAAACGCCCACAATGGAAAAAGACTTATTGCACCTTTTGTTCAATAATCTCCCAAAAAACTAAAACTAATTAAAATTATAAAAGAAAATATAGAAAAGTAAACACAACAGATCCAATAAAAAAAGTAATGCAAAAACTGATCTGAAGAAAATAAATACACACAAATGGCAGTAAAAAAAATAGTAGTAAATCTATGTTTCTGTCTCAAAGCCTTATATACTGTGAGAAAATAATAGATGCACACAATAAATAATTTTATCGTGTGCATCTATTATTTTTACACAATATATAAGACACAATTATTGTGTGCATTCTATATTTTTCAAGTACACATTTATTATGTGCATCTATTATTTTTCTCACATTATAGAAGTCTTTGAGACAGAAACATAGAAAGAGAGCACGTAACAACAAAGTGTGGCAAGAAAAGCGTCCCCAGCAACAAGAATACATAGTTCTTCCAAGGTTAAAAAAAGGAGAAATTGTAAGCACTTAAAAATAATGCAATAACAAAAAACAGAATCCCACAAAATAAAATTGTTTTCAGACAACACTTCGCCCCCATCTTAAAACATTTTCCTGAAAAAAGATTTTGAGAAGATATGAAGATCTCTTCTCCCTTTCTCTAAATTTTCTCTTTCCATAATATATTTTCCCGTTATTTTCGTACGGGAATAGAGGGCTTCACAGGTCAAATTTTCCTTATCAAATTGGATGATAGAGAAAGATACCATTATTTTACAAGTGAGCTGTTATCGGCAGTTCTTTTGTTGTGGGTCTGCCGCGATTCGCAATAACTGAAGGAGTATACGCGATTTGTAATAACTGACTTGAATATATTGTATGGAACAATCGTTAATATCATAGGCTTAGGGTTTAAAAAAGTGTGCGAACGATGGGTGTCTCGAGCACAAACTGCAGTGAAACGATGGTAGAAGAAAAGAACACGGACCTCTACCGAAAAGGAACAAAAAAATTCATTCCAAGATAAAAGTATATCAATCTTTGAAGAGACTATATCAAAAAGTAGCGGGATGGACAACAGTAGAATTACACTGAGGAAGACACAAAAAGGCTTTGAAATGAAAATAGCCAATCTTTACTAATTTTAAGGTGTTGAACACGAAAATGACAATAAAATTTGTCGATTGACTCTTGTTTAGGAGAGACAGAGATAGTCATGTATAAACGACTCAGTCCGCATTCAGTACGTAAGTAACCACTTCGCAACGCTGTATTTTAAACTTCAGATTGCAACATATTGCGTTATATTACATCATGCCGCCATACACACATAAACCCGCCATTGCAGCCATACACATTGCATTGCATCATTGTATGATGCAATGTAGTTGAGTCATGACATCGCGGCTTTACGATGGCGGACAAAAGATGTAATAATAAAGATGTAGATGGCGGACAAAAGATGTCATTAGTTGTAAGCGACGTCTCATAGGGTGAGCAAGTCTTTTGAGCGACTTCCATTTACCCCTGAGTCATAAGTAAAACACAAGTGATCCTTGCAGTTTTAATTCAGCACTAGTGATGTCTCGTAACTGTGTTAATAGTGCAGATACATTTTGCTACATTTGCGGGAAAGTGACGTTTGCAAACCAGTAAAGGGCCATCACTCCAATAGTGAAAGCAGCGTGTGAGTTTTATTTTGGATGCAAGATCGGGGACTAGGACCAGGCTTGGGCCCCACACATATGCTGCAATACGTGTGCAAGAAATCTTTCGAAGTGGCTGAAAGGCGAAAAAGTGGCGATGCCATTTGCTGTTCCTATAGTTTGGAGAGAGCCAAGCAATCACGCAAATGTCTGCTACTTCTGCATGGTTCCACCTGTTTCGGAGGCATCACAAAGAATAAGAACTGGACAATAGCATACCCGAATATAGAATCTGCTCTCCAACCACTTCTGCACGGCAAAGGCCTTCCTGTTCCCAAACCTCCAAAAGAATTTTCCGTCGATTCAGATGATGGGGAGGGTGGCGAACCGCCATCGAATTCTCCGCAGCCTTCAGTGTCTAATGATGATCCATACGTCTGCCATGTTGTGTCATCTGCACCACACATTCTCACCGAAGAAGAAATGAACGATCTTGTTCGCGATCTGTAGCTGTCCAAGGCCAAAGCAGAGTTACTTGGATTAAGACTTAAACAATGGAATCTTCTGAAGCAAAATGTCCGAGTGATTTCATTTCGAACTCGTCATGAGCAGTTTGCACCTTACTTCAGAAAGGAAGTAATTCTGCGCTGATGTAGATGGCCTGATGAATGCCCTCAGAATCAAACATGACCCTCAAGAATGGCGACTATTCATAGACTCCTCGAAATTGAGTCTCAAGACGGTGTTGCTGCATAATGAAAATCAACTTCCATCCATTCCAGTCGGACATGCTGTCTACATGAAAGAAACCTACAACAACCTAAAACAGCTGTTGCACTGTTTTCAATACAGCAAGTATGGATGGCATCTCTATTTGTGACTTGAAGGTAGTGGCTCTGTTGAGGGGTCTGCAGCCGGAATATACGACGTACTGCTCTTTCTCATGTGAATGGGACAGCCCAGCAAAGACCTTGCACTATGCGAAGAGAAACTGGCCTCAGAGGAAATCTCTGAAGGTCGGAAAGAAGAATGTGGAACACCCAGTATTGGCAGAAACGCACAAAATCCTGCTACCGTTACTTAAAAACTTCGTAAAAGCCATGGACCAGACTGAATCAGCTTTGAAGTATTTGGCTGACAAATTCCCTCTACTCAGCGAAGCGAAAATTAAAGAGGGAATTTTTATGGGTCCTCAGATCCGCGAGCTGTTTAGAGATCAGATGTTCGACAACCTGCTTCAGGGTGAGGAGAAAATGGCTTCGGACGCATTTCGTCTGGTGTCAACTAAATTTCTCGGGAATATCAGGGCAGACAACTACAAGAAACTGGTTATAGACATGTTGTCTCTGTATCACAAAGTTGGCTGCAATATGTCCTTAAAGATGCACTTTCTCCATTCCCATTTAGAGTTTTCCCCGACAACTGCGGCATGGTTAGTGATTTAGCATGGTGAACGTTTTCACCAGGACATTGCAACGATGGAGAAACGATACCAGGGAAACTGGTCCACTTCAATGTTGGCACTGTTGGACGCTCGCCAGAGATGATCCTGAGCAGCTGTACAAGCGACGGGCAAAGCTACGTCGGAAATAAAAACGGAGTTTTACCAATACATGTCATATGTACGCATTACTCTATTACAGTGATTCCCAACCTCTTCTGGACCATCGCCCCTTTAGAAGAGAACAAAAATTTCAACGCCCCCTAGTCCATAATAGTTCATTTTATATGAAATATTAAAATATTGTTGCATATTATCTGTACCTATTTGATCTGTTTATTTATCTATCAAAAATCATAAAGCAAAAATTAATAAAACGACAACCAAAAGTACAATAAAATTGTTTATTAAAATTTTAAAAATAAACACAGAATCAATAAGAAATAAGAAAATAATGAGATAAACGCAAAATTAATAATAAATAAAAAAAATTAATGAGATGGTTGAGGCTGGTGGAGTGTTAACAATTTGTTAATGTCGGGTTCCAATTTCGTTAACATCAATCGCAGATCGCCACGTTCAGTGATGTGTAGTCTGTTCCTCTTCTTTGACAGTAAATTAGCTACTGCACTGAATCCGCGCTCAGCCATATAGAACGAAGGAAATGCGATTAAAACTTCTGTACTATTGCCCACAATACAGGGTAGAGAACTGGTATTGATTTTTGAAGCCAGGACTCTTGGTATCCATGTTTGAATTTTACTTTGAATACTCCGCTAGTCGTGAGTTCTAAGAGTTCCTCTTCCAAATTTGATGATTCTTCAGTATCTGTGTTTGCGAAAGGATCTAAAACACAACTCGGTATATTAATGTTTAAAATATCTTGGAAAGGCTCCGTAAAATCAACATGAAGAACTTCCAAGTGTTGGCAGTAAGAAAGTAAATCTTCCGGTTTTGCAGAGACTGCTGATAATGTGGGAAAGTGGTTGTATTCACCTCTACCTAGATTTCGTTTGAATAGAAGAAGTTTTCCCGCTAAAGCAGCTATGACGTTTTTTGTTTTAATTAAATTCAACTCATCACCTTGCAATTGTAAATTAACTTGATTAAATATTTTAAACAGGTCTGTCAAATAAGCGATGTCATTTTTTGACGTAATCAGGTTTTCGCGCAATTTTTCGTCTCTGTCTTCAAGAAAGTCCAGTACTGAGTCAAATAGATTGAAAAAACGATTCAGACAAACACCTTTAGAGAGCCAACGTACTTCTGTGTGCAGCAGCAAGTGATTGTAATCTTCATCATTTTCATTACAAAGCTTACCAAATAATCGGCCATTCAATGAATTGCTTCTAATCTTATTGATTGCTTTAATAACGTAATGGAGCGATGTATGCAGACGTTCAATCAAATTTTTTGCAACCAAATGCGGACGATGAATAATACAATGTAGAGCGAGTACATTTGGTACTGCTTGTTTCAAATGCGCTATGAAACCCTTATGACGCCCTGTCATTGCTGGAGCACCATCAGTAGCAGCAGACAAAATATTGCAAATAGGAATTTCTTTCTCTTGAAAAAACTTTTGCATGGTATTAAATATAGATTCTCCCTTTGTATCAGATTCCAAATTTTTAGCAAATAATAACTCTTCATGAATTTTTTCTTCTTTTATAAATCGTACGTATGATAAGAGTAGAGCTTCGTTATTTGGTAGAGTTGATTCATCGAGTTGAATGGAAAATTTGCAAGTCTTTAAGTAATCACATAATGATATTTCAACGTCTTTTGCCATTTTATATATTCTTCTTTGCACCGAATTATTACTGAGAGGAATTTTTTGATGATATCTGACGGTGTCTTATGATGAAGAACAGTTTTTAATATCTCTTTGACTGCCGGCAAAATTAATTCCTCGCCAATTGTGTGTGGTTTTGCTGCTTTTGCGATTAACAATGAAACGTTATAAGAGGCTCGCAGTCCATCATCATCATGTTTAGAAAAGGACGCAAAAAGGTTTGACATAGTTGGCTGTTTTAAATATTGCTTTTCCAGTTCTTGAAAATAGGATAAATCTTTGTTCTTCTTATCAGCATGCATTTTATTTAAATGCTCTTGTAGCCTAGAAGGTTTTATAGCTTCATTTGAAAAAACTTTTCGGCAAATTAAACACATAGGTAATGATTGGTTTGTAGGAGAGTACGTAAATCCATATTTCAAATACTCAATACTGTACTGCCGGTATATCTTTTTAGATGTAGATTCAGACATTTTCAAATACAAATTAACTTCTCAACAGATTTATAGATAGTTATAAAAATAATGTTTATAATGACTTCTAACACTTATCACTCACGACTATTTATCACGGCGAAGCACATAAAAATAATAAAACATTCCTAGAGCTATCGCTTTTATAGATTTGATTTTGTGCACGCATTAACTTGTATGTTTGCGATGCCGGCGCACTTGCTCCGTAAACAAGTCATTTCAAGCTCCCATATTCTTGTCGAAACATGTTAAATTGCATGAACCGCGTGTTTGCCTACCAACTTGCAAGGACTTGTCACCGTCAATCTATTCTAAACTAAAACAAATTAGGTATATGTATACCTAATGCTAATTTAAAAATGCTTATTAACGCGATAATAAGATAATTTACATAGATAAAATATTTATTCATGAAAACAAGTATTTTCAAAGTATTTTATTATATTAAAAAATTATAAAAAATATTAAATATAATAAATTTATTATTATTATATTATTATTGCATCAAGGTTTATTTGCCTATCAGGACGGACACACATGTCCAACATAATAAGCCTGATATAGTAGTGCATAAATAAGGTATTGAATGAGATTACAATTATTGAAGTAGGAATAACATCTCAGGATTACCTGCAGACAGTAGAGGTTGAAAAGAAGAAGTATGATCTGCTGGCTAATGAGTTGAGCCTAATTCACAAGTGTAATGTTAATATTATACCTTACGTTCTGACGTGGGATGGTATTGTAACTACGTACCATAAAGCATACTCAAAGTGACTTGGAATGGGAAAACATATTGAAGCTGATATCCGATCTGTGATCTTGAAGAGAACTTTTGGGAGCATCTCAATCGACTTCAGGCGTACCAGTACGCTAGTAGGCGGTAGCAGGGAACTTATTGTCCAAGCTGCAGTTGAAAAGCTGTACATGACGTATGAAGTAGTGGATGACCAGAATCACCAGGAATACACCACAGAATAGAAGAGATAAAAAGGTTGTCACAGAAAATTCCATTAAATTTATTTATTTATTTGACCGCCCCTCTTGACTGCCTTAACGCCCCCCATTTGCCTCTGGATCCGCTACCGCCCCCATGGAAGGCTCCAGCGCCCACTGGGGGGCGGTATCGCCCCCGTTGGGAATCTATGCTCTATTATATAAGACACTATTGCGGATTTCTCAGAAATCGTAGCCAATTCTGCATTTCATTGTCATATTAGTGTTCAGCACCTTGAAATATTTAAGAAATGGCTACTTTTATCTCAGAGGTATGGCTTTTATGAAAATTTGTTGCCCAGTGTTATTTTTCGTTATTCACATTGGGATTTGAATTGCATCAAACCATTTGAATCGAATAACATCGAAACATATTGCATTTTAAACTTACTTTCTGACTCTCGTACATACAGTATATGGATACATAAACTTAAAGTATGCATTGGCTAAGAAGGTCTAACCAAAGTCTGCATTTATTTCGTTCATTTCTTTCATGAGCTACAACTATTACGTTTGGCACTACAAACAATTCCAACATGATCCTGGTTGACATCGTTCATCCGCTGCTTTCTAAGTCTCCATCTTTTTTTTTCTCAAGTCTCCTTATTTCGAGGCTTTTAGGTACATTACTCATAATTCTATTTGCTAATCTGTAGTTCTGTTGAGGGCAATATGGTCAAACCAAGGCAGTTTCTCTACATATGAAGCTGTTAAACCTTATTGCTCGTTTCTAACACAATATGAGATATTTGGAGCAAAAAGAAAAATCCTTCTAAGTTTTTAACTTACATCACTGTGATAAAGTTTTGCGAAAAATCACCTACTGTATATATTCCGAGTAATTATCCTATACAAAACTGACGAGTTCATCAAAAAGGATCAAAGAATCACCACTCAAAATATGTTCTCATATCGCGATTGGCAAACGTGCTGTACAAAAAAATTGTTTACAAGCTTGGTTACTCAAAATTGTGAGTGACGAATGCTGTAAAGGTTGACTCCAGTCACCAAGAAAGCCCATCTTTGCTCATTTCCTTCAACTTTATGAAAACAGAAAGGATGCATTTCCACAACTGTATTGGGACCGGTAATAAAACACGACTGCGCCATTTTAAACCTGAAATACGGCGTCAGTCTATGGATTGATGTCACAAACATTCACCGCCAAAGAAACCCTCAAGACCCAACAATCTGTTACATAGGTCATGTACTCACGGCATTTATCACGGTGAAGTTACCAGGTTACGCGTAATAACACATTTTTTTATCGACACGACAATGCAAGACCACATACAAGCCGTTAAACAACAGATGAAATCATAGGTTTGGAATGACTATACTGTCTCACTTCCCCATATTGCCCTAACCTAGCAGACTCAGCCTTTCATCTGTTTTAGTCATTAAAAAATGCATTGAATAGGAAGCATTTTGGGAACGATGGAAGTGTGAAAGCATTTGTAAAGAAATGGTTGTGTGAAATGACAGACAGATTTTACCATGCTGGAATATATGACCTCGTTCATCAGTAGAACAAATGCATTAAAAGAGATGATTGATTATATGAAAAAGCAAAGATTGCAAATGTGTCAAAGTTCATTTGTGGAAAACTGGAAATAATACAGAATCTCTTTAAAACTTTAAAGGCATTATATTGGGGGCAACCTATGTAATTAGGGATAAGCGAAAAGATCATTCAGAAAACATTTACCTGGAGTGGAGGAGGGGGGGAGGGGGATGGTAAAAGCAAATAAAAAACCTTCAAGGAAGAAAACTAATCTGTTTTACAAAAGAATTAGTTTTTGGCTAGTGGGAGGTCAAAAGCACTACTTTGAAGTTCAGAAGAAAAATTTTTATTGATTAATATCCATGTAATTTTTAAATTTTTTTCAAATCCCATGGGTGCATATAAGCTCACTCCTGCTGGCGATACTCATGAAAAATCATAATCGTATGCAGGGCACTCAGGATATAATCTAAATTTCATATTTCTATAATTCTAATATTACTTTGCTAGTGTTAAGTACTTGAAGCCTAACTGATCACTTAGTGGACTCTTTCCAGAAAATAGGCATCCTGAAACACGCGCACTCAAAGCTAAATAAAATATAAATGAAAATTTGCTGGAAGAAATTCTTCAGTAACATTTTCTGTAGAAATCACCATTAAGTTTTTTTAGTTACGTTGATGCTAACGCATGAAGAGACTAAATGGATGAAGCTGAGGGAAACATTTAGAGTACTAGTCTTGTCTTATTTGCATCACTTTAGAGCCAGCAAAAACAGTAAAATATGATCAAAAGATAATTTCCATCACTTAGTTAACAAAAGAAAACGCCTTTGACGCACCAAAAAATACTTAGGTGAAGGAAAACAAATGGTTAGGTTTTATTTTAAAATGAATGAAACATACCTGAAGAGATAATGGCAGGGGCAGATGCTAGAGCTTCTTTGAATTCTTTGTTCATGCTCAAGCACTTTAACCTGAAAGCCAGGAAACCAGCTACGACATCAGATGCAACCAAATCGAGATCCTAAGAGAATGTGAAACAAATTTACTTTAGTCGTTGTGCAAAATATGCACAACAAGGAACAGGAATCCGCGATTTACCAAATATTTCTGTCAAGCAAGGGAAAATTTCACTTACAAAAAACAAAAAAACTTTAAAAAATATACCATTGGAAGAGAACAATATCAGGAATAATGATTGGAAGCAAACAATTACAGTAAAAATATAAAAAGAGTAGAAACCAGAAAAATATTTCTTGAATGGTTTCCTGGTGATATTCTGCAGTGGAGAATAATATAAAGTAATTCCGCATAAGTATAATAATTTCAGGAGACAAAAAGAAGTTGGAAATATTGTCTCACCATAGTGTGTAAAATGCATCATATTAGCCCTATGAAAACGTCATCATCATCATCCTCAAGCAGCCATGGGCTACGAAGGTCTAACCAGACCATGCAGTTCTGTCCTGAGCTACATCTGCTGCATCCGGCCACTGCACACCAATTCTAACAAGGTCCTGTTTGACATTGTCTACCCACCGCATCCTAGGTCTCCCCCTCTTTCTGAGGCCTTTAGGCACACTGTTCATAACCCTACTCGCCAATCCATAATTATCCATACTGGCAACATGGCCAAACCAACGGAGACTCTCTCTCCAATATATGCAGCTTAAAGGAGGTTGTAGACTCCTTTGCCTAACCTCATCATTAGTTACAAATTTAAACCACTTAATACCCAAGATACTGCGTAAGCATCTAGAATCAAAAGCATCTAGTTTCCTGTTATCTTCTTTACAAAGTGTCCAAGTTTCACTACCATAACTAACCCTAGAGAGAACCAACCTATTATATAGTCTAATTTTAGTCTTTAGGTGTATACACCTATTTCTCCGCACTCTCCATAGATTCTTAAAAGTCCCGGCAGCAATCCCTGTTCGTCTGTTAATCTCATGCCGCACATTACCAGTATCTGTTACATAGCTCCCAAGGTAATTAAACTGTGACACCTGCTCAAGACCTCCGCAAAACTCCCCGCCCTGCACAGGGTCAGTAGGGGACACCGATGGGCTTGGAAAGGTCGCCGTCCGTCGGATGGGACGCTAAGCCGTGGCCCCGTGTGCGGTAGAGCGATACCCTGTGCACGTTAAAGAACACGCTGGATGGCCTTGACGGGAGGCTACCATCTGTCTCCCAACAGCTGTTCCAGTGGGTCCCCTCCCCCAACCTTCTCTGAGCCTTCGGGGTCCATGTGACCTGGCCATTTAGCCCATGGTGTGCAAAAAAGTGCCGCTCAGAGGTAAAACAACCCAACCCAACCTGCTCAAGACTGCAACCATTCAGATTAACTGAATCACAGCTTGCCTGACCAATATTCTCTCTGTTCATAACCACTACCAGTTTCTCTACTACCAGTTTCATCAACAGCTCGAATGAAAAAGTTCATCTCATCAACATCATTTGCCAAATGGGCTAAATTATCAGCATAATCTAAATCAGAAATTTTCATATCTCCAGTCCATTTAAGGCCAAAATCTTTCCCTTGAAGTGAATTTCCATAACATAATCAATAACCAAACTAAAGAGAAAAGGAGACAAAATGCACTCTTGTTGAACACCAGAAGTAATGTTAATCCAATTGCTTCAAGCCTTACCAACTCTCATACACGACGTTATTATAGAGAGTTTTCATTATGTTAACTAACTTGTCTGGTATACCATATGATCTCACAATCAACCACAAATTATGACGATCAACAGAGTCGAAAGCCTTTTTGAAATCAACAAAGCTAGCAACCAAAGGTTTCTGAAACTCTAAACATTTCTCAAGAATCTGCCTAAGGAAAATCTCTGATCTATACATCCCCTACTACTTCTGAATCCACATTGCTCGTCAACCAGATTCTTAATTCCATTAAGCACAATCATGGAAAGAACTTTACCTGGAACAGAGATTAGGCTGATACCCCTATAGTTATCACAAGAACTGCGATCACCTTTTTTGAAAATAGGGATAATAATAGCTCTGGTAAAATCTTTAAGAACCATGCCTTTATCATAAAAGGTATTCAAAATTTCAGTCATCCAAGTGGTAACTGAAACAATCCTAGCTTTAAGCATTTCTGTAGCAATTTCATCTACCCCTGGGGATTTATGAAGTTTAAGTTTAGAGACAACCAAAATAACTTCAGATTGTATTATAGGGCCAACATTAAAGCCACCAATGCTTCTATCATCATTGCAAACAATGGGAGTAGAACTAACCATATTGTTTAAAACATCACTGAAATGCTCAGCCCACCTAGCCATGATGGAATCCTCCCCTTCTATAACCTTACCTTGTTTATCTTTCAATCCCTGTATGCCTGTCCGTTTTCTACCACATAAAACATTAACTATCTGGTACAGCTCTCTGCTGTTGTGCTGCCTAACTGCTTCCTCGGCTTTGTCAGCCAAGCCATCAAGCCAAAGATTCTTATCAGCAGCTAACTGATTCTTTACACGTTTATTAAGCTCACTGTAACCCTTTCTATTAGGACTAGCAGGATAATGATTAAGGACATTCCTGCATTTCCTTCTTTCTGAAATGAACTCAAGTGCCTTATCATTGAAATGATTCTGCCTCCTCTGCTCCTGTTTTCCTAAAAGAATACTCTTAGTTTCCAAAAAAGCCGGTTTTAAACTGCCCCATTCTTCCCCAACTTCAGTAGTAAGTAAACTATGACTGTCATAATGACTAAGTAACCTATCATGGTAAGCTTTTGCTATAACTGGGTCAAGCGTCAACGTGCCTGATATCAGCAAAAGGTGTTAATACCGACATGTGATTTATATTGTTTTATATCAACCTTTATTAGCATGTCATTATAAGCACAACGCAATTATCGGTATTGGTGTGAAACTTTCCTTTTAAAGCAACGAAACTACCCAATTCCGACATTGGGACCCATGACCCTTAATTTTGCGTCCTCATAACACTGGAATAGAGCATAATATATAACATGTTCATTAAGGCAGTTTCAATTAAATGTTGTCTTTCAAAGTATCTCCGTGATTAATATAGTACTTAAAAAGAAATCATGCTGTATTATTTTTCAAAAACACATGTTATGCCTATAAATTTCGACCAAAAATCTGATAGGAAGAATAATCATTTGTGCTTATATTATATAAATTTTAAGCTCCAAATACATCTATTCTGAGTAACAATTGCTATATTTGCCGACTGTAAAAAGGTTCTGATTAACAATGTCCTGTCACTTCATTTTACACTGGCGCTCAAAATTAAAGGATAATATATAAATTCGTAAATAACTCGACATATTTTTAAGGGACTGCAATGAAATTTGATACAGAAGTTTATTATTGCATTTCAAGTGCAAATGAAGCAGAAGAAATTCATAATCGTATATTATGTGCATGTGTTAAGATCATAATCTTGCAATTGACATGAAGGAGCAGTCCTTGGAACAATACTTAGTCTCTTACTACGACATGCGGTATGTTAATGTGGAGTATGATCACTCTAACAACTATGCAGCTCAAGCAACGACTCCTTATACCGTTTATGAGAATATTGATGAGGTCTTGAGGGATTAATGACCACTCCTCGACAACTACTCTTCTGAGTTCATGGAGTGTTATTGGAGGGGTCTGGCGAGCTTCAATGCATCTACCTAGAGTAGGGGTTCTCAACATGGGGTACGCGGTAAAATTTTTTGGGGTACGCCGTGAAAGCTCAAAAGTCGCTAGATATATGTTATATATATATATATACATTTTATTTTATTCCCATTGTTATACTATATCTATAGTATTATCTATCTATATAAGGGGTACGCCAATTACATACACATTTCCAGGGGGTACATGAAGCATAAAAGGTTGAGAATCACCGCCCTAAAGCATCCCTATTGCCCTCCCCCTTTCAATGTCCACGTACCGCAGGACAGTAACAGAGCCACTCGGAAAGATGTGCAGGTCTGTATGCCCGTTCGTCATGATTCCTGCCCCAACTATCACGCCACGGCCATCAGAGTAATCCCTTTCTCTGATATTCGAGAGACTGTTGCGGGTCCCTGGTTCTCTCCAGATGCGAATACGTCGCGAATCAGTACTTAAGCTGAATCGCGATTCATCTGTGAATATAACACGCGTCCACCTGTCTGGACTCCAAATCTGATATTGGCGATTCCACGTTAAACGAGCTCATCGGAAGGCGGTAATTAGAGGATCACAAATAACAGATCTCCTGGCCTAAAGGCATTGCTCACGAAGTCTTCTGTAAGCAGTATGTCTTGAAACGCTCGTACCTATAGCTACTGCAAGCTCCAAAGACAGTTTCCTAGCGGTCATCACTCTGTTCCATTTGGCAGAAAGGCATATAGCGATTGTCTACAACAGTTATGGCTCTTGAACGGCCTTGTCCTGGTTGACCGCGAATATCTCCTATCTGTTGAAACTGTCTCCAGAGTCTTGACAGGATATTTTGTGGAACATCAATGCTCTGGAAACTTCCGTCAGGGCCTGACCTGCTTCCATCCTTCCAATCGCTCTCCATCGCTGAAAATCATCCATACGATATCTTAACATGTCAGGGACATAATAAGCTCGACGTGCCACTGAAGAGAAAGCAAGAGTTGCCAAGAATAGACACATACTGCCAGTAGACTCGCGCGTCTTATTAACGTATTCCTGATTTGCATATTCCGGCTTACGTGCGGCAATTGAAAATGCGCGATGGTTTTCCGCAAAGTGTATTTTCCATGTTCGACCATTTACAGTGCATTCTTTTACATATATCGGCAGCTATATACGTTTTTGTCGATTACCCTTTAATTTTGAGCACCAATCTAAAAATCAGAGGAAAAGAAACAAACCTAGACATTTTTTTTTTATTCATTAGCTTTCAGACACACAAATCTAAAATTTTATCTAAAGTTTTCGGTAGACAAACAAAAATGCTAATCCGAGTTTCCTACTTGAACTTCCAGTATTTCCAGGATCACGTGTGTCAAAAAAGATACCATTGCGCAATAAGAGGAGGCAACTTAATTCTTAACTTTTCACTAACTCTGTAAGTAGGTTACTGATTTTGCGGGTTGGCAACATGACAGAATTAATGCAGCTATATTCTACATAATATGCTACTTAAAAATGATTTATAATACTTTCGCCTATCTACCTCACAATTTAGTCATCTATCCACACACCACTAGATACATGTGTACGTACGTAATCTTGCATATCCATAGACTACTAGGCTCAACTAGACTCTGCAATTTAGTTCCACATACACCTCTATTCTGAACAACAGCTATTGTATCTGGCCACTGAATGCCAATTCTAAAAAAGCGCTCTTTTACATTGACCACCCAGCACACTATAGATCGACTCCATTTCCTTGAGACTTTAGGTGCACTTTTAATAACCTTATTCATTAATCTGCAGTTCTGCATATGCGCAACATGTCAACACAAATGCAGTTTCTTCTATTGGGAAGTAATCGGAAAAGATTGGTCTAATCTCAATATTAT
This sequence comes from Ryuthela nishihirai, assembly GCA_038380435.1. Lineage (NCBI taxonomy): Eukaryota > Metazoa > Arthropoda > Arachnida > Araneae > Heptathelidae > Ryuthela > Ryuthela nishihirai. Next base: position 11,551,363 of record JAWZYU010000021.1, on the reverse strand, counting down.
TTATATTACCAAACCACTAAATACCCAAAATGCCATTTGAGCAACTGGAATAAAATACATCAAGTTTCCCATTATCTTGCCAAGATTCCAAATTTCACGACCATAGTAAACTTTAATAGATAGAACCAAACAAATTGAACATATCTGGAAGATTAACACAGGAATTAAAAAAAAGATTGATTTCATTACAATCTACAACATCAACTGAATATTAAAAAGTCTTACTCCTGAATTCTTCAAATAAGTGAATACATAAATGTCAATAATCATTAACATACGCATTTGAGCAACATTGTCCACTTGTATATTAGCTCATTGGACTCACTGAAAATTTAACAACCTACCACAGATGTTGAATGGGATTATCTGTAGAAAGGCTGGCTATGTGAGACGGGTGAATTCGTCAGAATGTTTTGCAAATCATTTCCACAAAATAAGAGTCTGAAGACATGGTTCACTATCTTATTAAAATATGCATCACACTGAGGGACAACTCTAGCATTGAAGGTCGTAATTGATATGTAAAATTGTTCAAGTAGTTCACACCATTCATACATTGTCGCACTTGCATCAGAGGATTCAATGCATCTCAACAGAACATCCTCCAGAAGAGGACAATATCGCAACTGGTTTGCGCTATATGTATTAAGCACGTAGCTAAACTCATGTGGCTTTTGGCATACGTTTAGCCGTCTATCTTCATAGAACAAAAGAAGCTTAATTATATGAGCTTTCATTTGACACCAAACTCGTAACTCTAAGCCTTCCACAGTTCGGAAGATATAGTAGAATGACTGTAACATCAGACTATTTTGCAATTATCCACTGTTCATGTTCGATATTACCACCATTATGCAAATCGTAGTTTTCGTTGTGAGATTTGAAACTGATACCATCTGTGATATTTGAAAACCACTGGAAATTCGACGCACTGACGTGCTGGAAATATGTTGTGACTGTTCAGCATCGTATTCGCAGGTGAGTGTCTCAGTTGTTGCCTATCTGTTGGCTCACATAGGTAGTTGAAGCGTCTGTAGGCAGTCTTCTCGCTCTGTCAGGGCTAGGTTCTTTTCTAACCGACCGTGTGTGAGAGTGTGTGCAAAAGGCATTGGTTTCTACCTTGTCAGGATGTTGCTACTATCTAGGTAGCTGGATAAACACAAACTCAGGTGTACTATTATATATGAACATTTTATTTACTAGATATGAATCATACATTCCACCAGTCCTGGCATTACAACGAGTTTAATAAAAGTATAAAGGTTCAGTTAATAGCAGATAAGAATCTTAGGTTTGATAGCTTGGCCGATAAAACAGAGGAAGCAATTAGACAGGACAACGGCAGGATTTTATACCATGATGTTAATGTTTTGTGTGGGGAGAAACAGACAGATACACAGGGATAAACGTGGTAAGGCGGTTGAAAGTGAGGATTCTATGATGGCTAGGTGGGTTGAGCATTTCAGAGATGTTCTAAACAATGTGATTATTTCCACTCCCATTGTTCGTAATGAGAATAGATGCATTACTGGTATTAATGATGACGATATATCATATTCTGAAGTTGCTTTGGCTATATCTGAATTAAAACTGCATAAATCTCCTGGAATGGATGAAATCACCACTAAAATGGTTAGTGTTTAAATTAGAACATTTGTGTTGTCACATGGCTGACTGAAATTTTTAATATTTTATATGATAAAGATTCGTTCCTAAGGATTTCACTAGAGTTATTATTATCCCTATTTTTAAAAAAAGGTGATCGTAGTTATTGTGATTATTATAGGGGAATTAGTTACTTTCCGTTCCGGGTAAAGTTCTTTACATGATTAATTTTAATAAAATTAAAAATTTGGTTGATGGACAACTGCGTGATGAATAGTGTGGATTCAGAAGTGGTAGGGGATATATTGATAAAATATTTTCACCTAGACAGATTCTTGAGAAATGTTCAGAGTTTCAGAAACCTGTGGTTGCTAGCTTTATAGATTTCAAAAAGGCTTTTGACTCTGTTATCGACATAATTTGTGATTGATTGTTAGATCATATGGAATATCTGATAAGTTAGTTAGCGTAATGAAAGCTCTCTGTAATAACACTGAGTCGTGTGTGAAATTTGGTATTGCTAGTGGAATTAGACAAAGCTGCATTTGTCCCCTTTTTTCTTTAGTTTGGCTATTGATTATGTTATTCGAAATTCTTTGCAAGGGAAAGGTTTTGGCCTTAAATAATCTAGAGATTTCAAAATTTCTGATTTAGATTATGCAGATGATTTGGCCTTGTTGGCTAATGATGTTAATGAGATAAATTCGTTCATTTAGAGCTGTTGATGAGAAGGGTAATAGGGTAGTTTCGGTGATAAACAGAGAAAAAATTAAAGTGATGAAAATTGGTCAGACAGGCTGTGATTCAGTTAATCTGAATGTTGCACCCTTGAGCAGGTGTCACAGTTTTAATTATCTTGGGAGCTATGTATCAGATACTCTATAATAGTTTGGTTCTTTCTAAGATTAGTTATGGTAGCGAAACGTGTAATCTTTGTAAGCAGGACAAGAAATTTGATGCCTTTGATTCTAGATGCTTGGGCAGTATTTTGGGCATTAGATGGTTTGACTTTGTAAGTAATGATGAGGTTAGAAGAAGGAGTCATCAACCTCCTTTGAGCAACATTTTGAGAAGAGAGAGATTGCTTTGGTTTGGTCATGTTGCCTGTATGCACAGTTGCAGATTTGCAAACAGGATTATGAACAATGTGCCTAAAGACTTCAGGAAAAGGGGGAGACCTAGAATACGATGAGCAGACTAGGTCTAACAGGATTTGGGAAAATGGAGCAGCTGCAGCTCATATGAGACATGTCTGGAGAGATAAATTATACAGTCTGGTAGGACCTCCATAGCCCATGGCTGTATGAGGATTTTATAATATCGATGTATGTAAAGTGTCATGAATTCGAGTTAAACCTATGAATCAAGTAACTGAAACGAGCTCATATTTTTCATCCGATTTCAGCAAAAATAGGTGCAATGGATTGCAGCATACGGAATGTTTCCTATCGTTCTGCCAAGGAGAATTACCCTATATTTGGCGCCAGTGTATACTTTTTTCTTAGTTTTTCTAATACACGTGCCAAAAATACCATACATTTGCGCCAAAACATTTAAAATTGCCCCTGAGAGAAAAAATTGGAAATAGCCAGTTGCTTGCACTTTTTCATAAAATACGAAAGGTACCGCTAAAACGAAGAAAACTTCTAATGAACTTGATGGGTATGATTTCATTACAGATCGTAAAGGAAAAAAATACGCAGCAATTTGAAAGTCTAGAAAAACTTACACATTTGTTTTCCAAAAAAAGCAAGTTTCTATAAATCAGAATATCAGAATTTATCGACATGAAAACCACGATTTTTACGGAAAAAGCAAATTGCAATGAAACCATTTAAGTTTAATCTTGTACATTTTTTGGTTTTGTAATATCATGCACTTCATTCTTTTGTCTCAAATTGTGAATGTTATGGGGGGAAAAAGCCTTAGCATTTATACTTAGCATTCATAAATTTGTAAAATAATATAATTACGAATTGCATGCTTGTAAACTAGAAATGAAACATGATATTTTTTCCGATGAAACTGCAATGATGTTAAAGATTAAATACAGATAAACGTTACAATAGACCGTTAGAGAATTTCAGAATTTTGATCGACGCTAATATAAGCCTTCTCCTCCCCAAAAGCGCAACCCCCCCAAACACACACACACCTCTGCTAAATCTGCGTCCCTGAAAGCAAAACGTGCCATCCACCCCTGATTATGTATCATTTGAGAAGGACGGAGACAAAGAAATGAGAGCTGAGGTGGTACTACTTACGTGGAAGAGATCCGCCGCCAATTTGGAAAAAGTGTCGATGGCTTCTCGCCTGGCCCTCGACGGGCACGTGCACCAGAAAAACAACAGTTGAACCCTGAAGAAGAAGATAACAAAAAAAAGCATTAACCTCTGCGGACTGAGCAAAAACTAAACTCACAACAACCACAAATTTATAACTATGGTATGAATTTTTCGGGTTACAAAAAACTTCTTTCGGGGAGTAATTATAGAGCAATTTTTTTCTTTTTCGATTTCGAGTGGAAAAAAGAATAATCCAGTATTTTCGTATTCCGGTTGATATAAATATAATCAAAATTTCCAAGTGTTAACTAATAATTTTGTTATCGACATACAATAAAATATGCATTGCCAGCTGCCTGTTAGCATACTAAGCAATGTAAAAGCAAACTTAATTATTTGAGGATATCGCATTCTAGCATTAATCCGAAATTTAAGAATATTCAAATATTGGTTTCTTTTGGTGGACGCTCTAATGAAACAAGCAGCGAATTCTGAATTAATAATATCATCTCCACGTCAACGTATTGTCTGAATAGTTTTTCGTAATCGTATGCATTTCGATTATGCATAGATTTAATAAATGGATTTAGAGCCTGATGTCTGATGCCTTTCTTCAGGACGGTTTCTATTAATTGTAGCGATCTATTTCTAAGGCAGAATTTCAGAAATTTCTTTCATAGCTGAAATGACTCTATTAGTCCTAGCCAGGACCGGATCTAGGGAGCAGGGAATCAAGGCAGGGTGAATGAAGGAAGGGTGGTGCCACCCCGCGAGGAAGCGTTTCTTGACCGTCATTGACTAGATATTTTGACATCACAGCGGGGAGACGAAGGTAAACAAAGCTTATAAGAAGCGTATGTAATATTGATTTCTGTTGGCCGAAAAAGTGTAAAATTACAATTTCAGCCTTTTTTTTAGTGTTTGGGGTCTATCTAGCTGTCAAAGAAATATTTATTGTTGTAGATAAACACTCAGCAGTCACTTATTAGGTACAATTCCGTGTTATGTTAATAGTAACTGAAATACAGAAGAAAGGCGCATCTTAAATAATCATGTTTTGAAAAAAGTGTAACTGAAGACAATTTAAACATCGGAAATTTTTTGCAACTTAAATAACACTAATAAATAAGCCTAAATAAAAACAACTCTAAATAGAGAACGAATCTATAACAATATTCGTTATCTATTTAGACTTATGCAAATTGGACTACTTAACAGCAATAATTCCAATTTAAGTAATTGCTCTCAAAATTAATAATAGACATAAATAATAAACAATAATAAATATAATAAATGAAAATTAATAAAGAAACTCGATGGTAATTTGTTTTGAATTACTACAGAATTTCTATCAGATGATCTGAGAAATTATTATGATCTTGCTATTATAATTAAATTCGATAGAATTAAAACACAAAATCTTTATTTCAACTTGTCTTTTTTACCAATTATGTTAATAATCATAATAAAAATAATAAAAATATAATTTTTGTCGCCGTAAGTAGTGGTTCATATTTTATCCCTTCCAAATATTTAATGTGACCTGACGTAAACAGAGTTTTCGTTTTACTAAGAAAATTTTTCTTGCAATTATTCAATGAAAAGTCTGATTTTTTTTCTCTTGTTTCGATTAATTCTGAAAATTTTATTCTACTGTATCGATTTTTATTTATATTTAATCCACTTCCTTTGATCATAATCTTGTTTGCAAATCAGAGATTTTCCACTGGGCTTTATTTAGTGTTTTAATAGCAATTTGAAACTGCTGGTGTAATTTTTTAATGCGTAGACTATGATGTACTGACATATAAGCTTTTATTCCCATGAATCAGTACAGTATAAGCCAATGTTTTTAAATTATAAATTATCTGAGATAATGCTACTTTCTTATTGGGTTTCACTGATTTCCTTGATAACAATCGTCTGATGGAAATAGAAGAGGTCATCGTAACAAGACTTAATTTTTTATCTGACTGTTTTTTTTTTTAAATCCGGAATGGCATTATCATTTATTTTACGATTCATAGGTAGTCCTAAGAATTCGCATCATAAATCTTGCAGGCCATTGATCTTAACAGGCATCTGAAAAATGGTAACCATATACTTATTATGTAGGTATCGAATTTATCTTCACGCTGAGATTGCAGCACCCACTTCATACTAATTAATTTTGTTATTAGTTAATTATTGTTTCTGTCTCGAATGTATATGAAACATTGTTTTCCTTATTCTTCGAAGGATTTACTCATGTAGTTTGCTACTGCACAGTTCGACATGATAAAAAAAGCAAAAAGTACCTGAAAGACTTCACAGAGAGAGAAATTCATCAAGCGAAGAGAGAAGACACGAAAGAATGTGCGATTATATAGGTACATTTCCTGAGCTCTCCCCAGTGACATCATGGGGCACGCTCTTTCAGCGACACTCCAATGACTTTGGTAAAATATAGCCTTGTGTAAACCTTATATATACTCACCTTGGGATCAAGGGGCCATGCCTTCCCCATTTTGAGAATGCTAATAATGGTAACGGAGGGAAAAAAATTGGTAAACTTTTTTATATTTCATGCATTTTCTCAAAAAAAGTTTTTTAAAGACCTTTAAAACGGTGGAGGAAATACTATAATGCACTGAAACTCCAGTCTACTTTCCACCTCCAGGCCCATAGATTTTTTTCTAGATCCGAGCCTGGCCCTAGCTAGTGTTCTCATAACAGCTTTATAAGCACCAAATAATGAACTCAAACAAATCGACAGTATAGTAATTAATATTTTTCTTTTATATATAAAAAATAAACTATTATTAAATAAAAATTTTTTCTCCTTTAATGAATATTTAATCTATTGTTCGTGGAGAAAAATGGCCGTCTGCCTTTTACGGTTGATTGCGATTCGTTTTCACATCGAAAAATGATGCCTTCACTACAATGGCGTACCGGAAACTCTAGGGGTATCCAGCAAGAAACGTCTTGGGAGTGCGGGAGGGGGGTTTCCGTGAAAATCATTAGCTTTCAGTTACTGAAATATTATAATTACCTTTAAGATTTTCTGCAGTTTTTAATAGCTTAAATATTTGAACCCACAGATATTTCACGTAAAACGAAGATTAATTAAATATTTGAACCCACAGATATTTCACGTAAAACGAAAATGATTACACTTTGTTACATAAACTACAAATACGTACATTTTCATTCAGATAATTCATCATCATCATCCTCAAGCAGACATGGGAACGGAATTTCAATCTGATTGTGCAATCTCCAAGAATATCTGTCCTGAGCTACATCTGCAGCATCTGGCCACTGTACACCAATTCCAACCAAGTCGTGTTTGCATCGTTTGCCCATCGCATCCTAAGTCTCCCCCTCTTTCTAAGGCTTTTAAGGCATACTGTTCATAACCCTATTCACTAATCTATAATTATCCATACATACAACATATCCAAACCAAAACAGTCTCTCTCTGCACAATATGCTACTCAAACGAGGTTGTCTAACCTCATCATTACTTACACAGTTGAACCACCTAATGCCCAAGTACTGCGTAAACATCTAGAATGAAAAGCATCATGTTTCCTGTTATCTTGTTTACAAAGGGTCCAATACTAACTACCATAACTAACTCTAAAAAAGAACCAAACTATTAGTCTAATTTTAGTCTTTAGGTAATACGCCTATTTCTCTACACTCTCCGTAGAATCTTAAAAGTCCCAACAGTAATCCCTATTCGTCTGTTTATCTCATACCGCACATGACCAGTATACGTTACATAACTCACAAGATAATTAAACTGAAATACCTGCTCATGACTGCAACCATTCGGATTAACTGATTCAAAGGCTGCCTAACTATTTTCAACACTTTAGTTTTCTCTCTGTTTTTAACCAAACCTACTCTATTACCAGTCTCATCAACAGCTCTAATTAAAGAATTCATCTCATCAACATCATTTCATCAAGTTTTTTTAAAGATGTGGTTTAAACTAATTTGTGAATTAGTTTAAATGGATTAGTTTGAAATGAGGCGTGTGTATATGAGATAAAAAATGATGTGGTTTGTTGAGTTATCGTACACTTACTGGATTATTCGGTTGTAAAAAGCCAGGTAAATCGGAGAATTTGGGAAGTCAGACAGTTTCGAGAAATTTGTTTGAAACATATGACAAAATCAACAGGTAAAATGACTTTTTCGGGGGGTCTGATGAAAAGATAGACTTTGAATATCTATGAATGTATGAAGAGAGGGTACTAGATGAAAAATTTTTTTTTGAAGTGAAAAGTGATTTAGGTTAATTTTTTAAATAATTAGAAAGAATATGAAGTGAAAAGTGGTGTAGGATAGAATAATTTTGAGAATGTATGAAGTTTGCAAAGAGAGAGAAGAGTTTCCTGTTATCGTGCTAAACGGAAATCAGTCTTGATATCCTCTAAAGAACAACGGGCTCGAGATTTAGTTTCATTGAGCTAAATATCTTATTCACTGAACCTCAGCATTAAAGTGAAGCTGAAATAATACTGGTTCGAGAAAATACATATTTTTTTTAAACGTGCAAATAGAGATAGATTTCGAAATGACTGTATTTAAAATAGTTTTTTTAGCCAACAACTAAAATTTTCCTTCTAGTGGTTGTAAAGTTGCTTTTCGTTCTGAGACAATTATGCAATATACGTGATATAATTCGTTTGGCGGTCTATTTAATTTAAATCGCATTTCGATGTCAGCAGTTGCTGATAATTCATATAGACGTGATTCGTATTTGCTGACATCGAAGTGGAGTATCGGATACAGTTTCATAAAATCTTGATAACTGACTTGTATACCCGAATCGATATCCATATTTTTTGCAGCTAAAAAGCTGTTGTAAACACGCACATAGTCTAAAGTGTGGGTTCAAAGTTGCACTCGAATTCTTGTTCGGGAAACTGTTTGCTATTTACTCTGATCTGAATCTGTTCTAGTAGCATGTGATCAAACACCATATTGTTTCTGGTTTGATTATTTATTCGGTTAGAATAATAATTAATTTGATTATTTATTCGGTTAGAATAATAGTGTAAGACGACATAAAGATGGACAGGTTTATTTTGAATTGTAGTAACCCGCCAACTGACATGAGAGTCAATTCGAGTATCAGATTTGTACAGTTTGCACGATTCCCAAAAGATTTCGTGTGGATTGCCGCTTGCTAACTTAGATTCTAGTTTTGCAAGTACTTGTAGTGATGGTTCCACTTTTGGAATAAACCAAGATACGTGAGATATTTCAAATTTATACAACGTAGCCCCAACTCTCTGAATAATGTCTTTGTCGTCACTTTTTTCTAGTTTTATGGTATGTTTTACACCGCGAAACACTTTATCCACGTCTCGGCAGAATCCAAACAGCCGATTCAGTGGTAAGAATAAACTTACGTTTTGACTATTTTTTGTAATTTCATATCTGTCCGAGAATCCGTGATTGAATTCGGGATTTTTCTTCAACACTTGTGCAAAATCCTTTATCTTATTATTCGTGTCCAGTTTATCTTCGCCTCCATCGTACAAATACTTATTCATTTTCGAACTGTCTGCGGTATCTTTGAACCACATCATACTTGTGGCAGCACTGTGTGAAAAATCTTCGGTAAAATCAATTAAATTGTGAATCGTGGTCGTCACTCCTGGTAATTCAATATCTTCCAATTCTCTGTTTTCTATATAATATTGAGCTCTCTTAAAAATGGTGTACCCGTTATTGACCATCGTAACTACATCATTTCCGCCCATCTAATTTCAGTATTTTGCCTCTGACGTGTATATAACTATTGTGCGGATGTAGAAAAACGTCCATATCTTTGGTAAATATTTCGTATTTTTCGAGAATTTAACATTAACATTGGTTTCTCGATATTCCAAGTATTCGTATTTTGTCGTGGAATTATCATCTATTGAGTCTTCGAACAAATTCCAGTAAGTAGCTTCAACGTTCATCCTATACTTACTTTATGATTTTTAGGCCATTTCCGTATATTAACTGATTAAGAATATTTCTGCTCTTAAAGGGATATTTTCTCTTTTTTTCGAAAGATAGGCGACGGATTTGTATAAAATATTTTAATTCGCTTTCTCAGTATCTTCATCTTTATTTGGGTCTGATGTGCAACATATAAGTCACGTTTTCCTTGTTCAAGTCAATTACTTTATTGTTCTGATCGGTTACTTTCATTCTAACGTTGTAAATGTAATCAGTTTTATTCAGCGGTAAATATATGGGGAAGAATGGATGTGTGTCGATTAAACTGCCAGGCGGTATTTGAGGCACGAAACTGTACAACATGTCGCTCTTCTGGTTATTGAGATAGGAAGATTCGACAATAGAACAGTGAATCAGAATGCGATCGACCCCTCTCGTTATGTTGGGTGGAAACTTTCCTTCGTTTTTTGCTGCATCGATAATTTTCGATTCGAAAACTAGTATTTCTCGTAACTTTCCTTCAGAAAAATATATTTTATATCCTCTTGCCAAACGAATAACAAATCTTAATGTGGGGAGGTTGCTTACTAGTATTATAGGGCTAGGATCCCCAAAGACATTTTTCAAAACATCATTAAATCCGTCTATATCGTACATTCCATTCGGGAAAGTTATTTTATCCCATTGCCTTCCATTGAAGTATTTCAGAGTGTTATTATTATATTTATCACTGATGTTGTACCAGGAATACCACATATTGTTACCGATCAGTGCTATCTCGTATTCACCATTGAGTGTGATCGGCATTTCATAATTCATTTCCAAATCTTCGGGGTTGTATGCCGTAATAGTAGAGGAATTGATAGTTATGAGTATCATCTGTATTAATATAGTGCAGTGTTATTTAGTACTTGTATGCTAGTTGTTACCAACAATTCATTCCGATCGTTAGAGTTTGTTCAAACTGATACAATACATCATATAGACTTATGTTATTATTCCTTTGTTTAATGTACTAGATACAATAGTAACCGCATTTTACAGAGTAATTTGCTTGAATTTGTGAAGAGTTATACACTTTGGAGTTATAGGCTTTGAAGATGTAAGTAAACAGTGTTTTCTTTCCTCTGGTGGTGATAAACCGAATGGATCAAAGTACTCGACGTAAGGTAACTTCGCATCATTGAAATAAGGTACCAAATGAGTTCCTGAACCATGGGAAACGTCAAAGTTCACTATACCATTTTCGTTCTTGAATATGTTTGTTGGCAAAGAATCGATAGAGTATACACCACGGAATTCTTTTTCGTTTTTCATTATTTTTTCGATATCTAAGTTACTGGCTCTTTTTTTTTAAATCCCTGAGTTATTTGTTTTCCTGGAATGTACAAACCTTTTCCCTTTCTTTTATTTTTAGATAAGCCAGCTGCTCTCTGCTTTCCAGGAACGTATAACCCCTTTCCTAGAACTTTTTGTACAAGCTTAGTACCAGCATATCCCGCAGCTCCAACTGCAGCTGCTTTTCCCAATGCTACGAGTGCAAGTATTAAGAACGGCAGAAATCCACCTAGCTGTGTTTTACTGAAACGAAGTCTAACTGGCGTTGTAGATGTTTTCAGTTTATGATTTGTCTCTTTGTCAGTTTCAAAGTATCGTTACCTTTCTTTTGCGGATCAATACTTAAAGTTATAGGATTCTTATTTACAAATGCACTCTTCAATTTTTGTTTTTGTCCAGGCGTTAAACTATTTAGATAACTGTGATACATTATACTTTATTTTTATAAGTATCACGTACTTGAATTTTATATATAAAAATTAAGCATGTATTGTGTAAAGTGTAAAACAAAAACTTTAACGGATAACGTTGAATATGTCACATCAAAGAATAAAAGAGTAATGATGAGAGGTAGATGCCGAACGTGTGAAAAAATGAAGTATAAATTTGTGAAACAGAAAGGAAAATTTGTAAAAGGTGGAGATATAGTAAGCTGGATTCAAGAAAAGTTTAATCCACCCGAAATGCACATTAAAGGTTATCAGTATTATGGACCTTTTACGAAACTGGAGAAAAGGTTAATGCGAGGAGATCCTGGTATTAACCGTGTGGACAAAGCCTGCAAAAAGCACGACATTTCTTACAGCAAATCTACAGAAACTAAAAAGAGACATGAATCCGACCAAGAATTATTAAATGATTTGGATGAAATTCAGAACCCAACTTTAGGAGAAAGAATTTCAAGAACGATAATCAAACCAATCATTAAAACAAAGAAACGGTTCGGTTTAGGACACAAGAAATAAGACGCTTTCTTCCGTTTACTATGACCCATTAAAGGGATTTTCCACTATAAAAGATCTAATGCGCAAAACTGGATTGACGGAAAAAGAAGTAAAAAGATTTCTCCAACAACAAGGTGTGTACACGTTACACAAACCCATTTATAAAAAATTCCAAACCAGACGGGTTTATGTCTCGAATGTAGACGACCAGTGGCAGAATGATTTAATCGATATGCAAAAATTTAAATTTCACAATAACCACACGAATTACATTTTAACCGTGATTGACATTTTCAGCAAATTCGCCTAGACAATACCTATTAAAACGAAAACGGGTAGCGAGATTACCAAAGCATTTGTAGAAATTTTTAAACAATGTAAGCCATCCAAGTTACAAACGAATAAGGGAACTGAGTTTATCAATAAAGAAACTCAAGCACTGTTTAATCAACGAGGTGTCCATTGGTTTGCCACAGAAAATGAGACTAAAGCTCAAATTGTGGAACGATTTAATAGGACTTTAAAGACAAAAATGTGGAAATATTTCACTGCGAATAACACTAGAAAATGGATCGATGTTCTACCAAAACTCGTTAAGAATTACAATACTATATATAATAGTATTATCACAGATCAATAAGAATGACACCAAAAGAGGCAAGCTTGCAGAAAAACAAAGATATTGTATTTTTAATCTGTTTGATAAAAGAATTAAATCTATTAGAGCACCAAAATTTAAAATTGGCGAAAGAGTGAGAATCGCCAAGTACAAGACACCGTTTAGAAAAGGTTATCTGCCGAATTTACAGAAGAGAAATTTTTCAAATTGCTCAAGTTCTTAATACTGATCCCATATAACCTATAAGATCACGGATCTGAAAGGTGAACCAATCATTGGTAGTTTTTACACCCAAGAAATGGTGAAATACGAAAAGCAAGATGACATTTATAAAGTTGAAACCATTCTGAAAACTAGAATGAAGAATAATAAAAAGGAGTATTATGTTAAATGGTTTGGTTATGATCATACATTTAATTCCTGGGTCAAAGAACATGATCTTTTTAAATAAAGCAAATGGAGATTCAAAATTTTGACTTTGAAGAAGATGAGAAATTCTTGAACAGAAACGTATTAGCACCTCTCTGGCCTTTTAGACTTTTAATCTGTGGTCCATCGGGCTCAGAGAAGACGAACCTTTTGTTGAACTTAATATTTAAACATCTCTACTATAATAAAATCTTTGCTTGCCAAAGATTTAACCGAGCCGAAATATCAGTTTATGCAAGAAATATTCGACGATTTGCACAAAATTTTGGAGAAAACATTTGGCGAAAAAAATCTCAATTGCAACTTTCTCTTCCAGTAAAGAAGATATCGTCAAGGTCAACGAACTGGATCCCGACATGCAAAATTTAATTGTTTTCGACGATTTCGTAACGGAAAAAGATCAAAAATTCATCGAAGAATTATTCGTCAGGGGAAGGAAAAAGAACATATCATTGATTTACCTGACACAGCTATTTTTCGACTCCAAAAGACATTCGACTAGTGTAATTATTTTATATTTTTTAATATGCAGAACAAGAGAGAAATGTTGCAGATACAAATGGATCATGCAACGAAATCAGGAATGATATTTTTATGCAGTTTTATGCATATGCAATTTCAAACCACACGATTTCTTATTAATCAATAAAAAAACCAAGCACATCCGTATCAAGTACAGAAAAAACTTTGATAAATAAAGATGAATTACTTGACAAAGTTTGGCGTCATCAGCTCTGAGACCGGTTCCGAAAGAGGACCAGCGGGAATTCCAGGTCTCGGTTTTAAATTGACACACGATGGGGACTACGACATGAGTAATAAAAAATTGAGAAATGTAGCCAATCCCGAAGAGGGTTCGGACTCTGTGATAAAACAATATCTGCAACAAGAGTCTATAACACTGAATCACACGGGAAATTACGACGCAAAGACTAAAAGAATATCGAACGTAGGCAGACCTATAGAAAATGGAGTTGCCACTACTTTTCAATACGTTAATAATACTTCTTTAATTTTTCGGAACAATCGCTACGATGCACGAAATAAACAAATAATCAATGTTACTGAACCGGATGCATATTCTGGAGTACAAAACGATATTTGGAAAAAAGAGCACTTTGCAATGACGATAATAATTACGATGCAACCAATAAACGCATTAAAAATCTTGCAGAACCGATCGATTCATCCAATGCCACTACGAAATACTACGTCGACAACTTGACCACTGTTCAAAACAGTCCAATGAATACATTAGTGAGAAATAAAGATGGGCTTTACGTTCCGTGCAGCATTGCATTCGACGGGCATAGTTTCAATGCAGAAAAAAACAAATCCTTGATATTGCCGATCCCGAGTCGGATTCTGCTGCTGTAACTAAGGGTTATTTGAAAAAAGTCGCATTAACTGGCGAGGATGACTTTAATGGGAACAATAAGAGAATAGGAAATCTCGAGGAACCGAGGCACAACAGAAATGAGACAACAAAAAGTTACGTTGATGGCCTGACAAAGTTAGATCTTAACCCATCCAATGCTCCATTGAGAAATGAAAATGGACTTTTTGCGTCGAGTGGGAGCAGTTTCAATGGCGATGCAAATGGAAAACGAATTACGAATGTTGGCACCCCAATTCTAAACAATGGTGCTGCTACGAAACTATAGGTTGATAAAAATACTGTAATTTGCCTTACCTATGGTGATAAAGAAGAGAAAAAAGACATATCGCAGTCTCATCCAATTATACAGATAAACACAAAATTCGACCTACTAACGCCACCTATTTTCAAAGATAATTACCATCTATTCATCTCTAATGGATATATAAGCAAAGGTAATCTGCAGCACAACAAATCCCTCTTTTAGTATAAATTATAGTATCAACTTGGACGATCAAAAATACATTGAAGTAGTAAGACCACAACTTCAGCAGTTTTTTTCTGTTACTCCAGTAAACAAGAAATTTGACAGGGGCAGCAAAATTAGTGTTTCACTTGCTAGACACTATTCAGATCCAAAAGAAAGAACAAAAGTACCTGGAGGTTTTGTTTCAGACTTTCATCACTGGGTATATATGTCTTTATTGTATATGAATAAAGATTAAGCAATTACACAGTATTATAGACGAAATCTTGAATCGCGAGCTACTACAAAATCGAAAATTGAAGACGCTATTTTGGGAGAGGAACGAGTTAAGGAAACGCTCGAAGAATTTCACAAGCCAGTGGTCGAACGGTTAATAGGTCTGGAAACTGTGCGTGAAGAAACCACGAAAAACATACAAGATGTAGTGAAAACTTTAGAGCCAGAAGTGCCCACTGAGATGCCAGAAAAAACGTTCGTTTATAATCCAGATTACAACTTGCAAGATGAAATATTAAACCAATATAAACTAAAACTTCCGAGTGATATCTTACAGGCGAGAAACCCCATTCCTGAGCTGAAAGAAATTATTTACCAAACAATGGGGCATCTTCAGAAACTGGGGGGCTACAAAAACCAAACGCTATGGTAGAACTACTGAGAAATATCGAATTATCGATAATCACATTGAGGCACTTAGAAAATATTTAAAGTTGTTTAAAATGATGCTCACTGTAATAGAAAGTCAACAATTTGGTTCTGGACTATACAAGAGTTTTGACGACATATGCGAAAAATTATCAATCTTGGTTGCCAGTAAATGAGCTGGAAACACCAGTACAGAAGTAGTAAATGAAATTGTCGAAATTTTGGATATTTTGCCAAAAAATGATATTATTGACAAAAAGGAACATAAGATTATGTTCAATAACATCGGTATTGTTTAGAAATTTATTCTTGGACACACACTACAGTCATGTCTATTTCAACTTCCGATTATGCAAAAAAAATTCAATTTTTTGCATTATCGGACCATGATTTTTAGCTACTATATATAATAAAGAGGGTATAACTGCTAATTCAAAGATGAGCGCAACTATTCAATGTACCAAATGTGGGATATCTATTCGCAAATCCAATATGAACCGTCATATGAAACCTGCATGCACTTCTCGCACATTTGAAAAATGCGAATTTTGCAATTCCAGCTTTAAAAAACAATTACAATCATTCAGAAATTGATTGTAATTCTAGAAAAGACAATTACAATCATCATCTGAATCAATATCCTATAAATAAAAGCAGTGCGTTTGGCAAAAGGTTTCGCACATATAAAATTGATAACATAAATGTCAGAGAAAACATAAAAAGTTTCCTGAAGAAAAATATACAAAAACAATAAATGGAAATATATAATTAAGAATAAACTCAGTCAGCCTTTAAAAGTTAGATTCATATTACAAATAAAATTTAAAAAGCAAACGGATCCAGAAGGACAGAAAGAAATATATGCACATTTTTCGACATGTAACGAAATAATCAGTTTGCCTACCTATTTCAATGAATTACTGAAAAATGCTAATGAGAAAATTGACAACGACTTTGAAAATTTTATACAAAAGGGAAGTGGATGGGTGTTTGACAAAATAATTTCTATTGAAATTCAAATGTTTCAGTATAATGCAGTTGGAGCATCTGCTTTCGTAAATTTACCAGAACATTTGAAATCTACAAAAGTTATAGTGAATTTTAAAAACTACGACAACAAATGTTTTTGTGGTCAATATTATCAGCTCTACATCCTGCTACAGACAATTCACAACGTGTGGAAAAATATAAAATATTTGAAAACGCCTTAGACAAATCTTCATTGACTTATCCAGTAACCCTCGATCAAATCCCGAAGTTCGAGGTTTTAAATAACATTTCTATAAATGTTTTCATTTCTAAGAAAGATGGTTTGCATACGTTATATATTTCACAGAATCCTGTTAAAGAACCCATACAACTTTTACTTTTAAAAGACGGCAATAATTCTCACTATTCTTGGATTAAAAATATCAGTAGGGTTACAGCATACCTTTTAAGACATAATGGTAAATCCTATCCCTGCCCATACTGTCTTCATAATTTCACTCGCGACGATTTATTAAAGAATCACGTAGATAATTGCAAATCAAACACTTTACAAACTATCAAGTTTCCCGAAGTGAATTGTACGAAATTCCATACAATTAAAAAAGGTTTGAATCACCCATATGTGATTTATGCAGACTTCGAATGCTTTTCGAAATGTAGAAGAATTGAGAATAATCCATGTAAGGTGCGAACTAAGTATTATTACCGTCAGGATTTGCATATATTATAGTTGGACCGGAAGGTAAACTGATCAAAACCAGAATGTACAGAGGAAAAAATGTAACAGAACAATTTTTGAATAAAATGATCGAAGCCGAAAATTGGATCAATGATTTGAAGAAAGGAAATGTTAAGATGACTGATTTTGATTGGCAAATTTTTACTGGAGCAAAATATTGTAATATTTGTGGGAAATTTCTAGGAACTGATAGAGTAAGGGACCATGATCACTTAACTGGAAAATACAGACGTGCTGTTCACAACAAATGTAATCTTCAATACAAATTCTCACTTGAAATACCAGTGTTGTTTTATAATCTCAAAGGATTTGATGGCCACTTTACAGTAAAAAACTATAACGTGTACTTTGATGCAAACAATTTATATGGCTGGGCAATGTCTCAACCTCTTCCAACTGGTAATATCAAATGAGTAAATGATATTGACCTGTTTAATATTCCAGACGACAGCAAAATGGGTTATTTCTTCGAAGTTGATCTAGAATATCCAGCACATCTACACGATTTACACAATGATTTCCCCTTGGCTCCTGAAAAATTGAAATTTCTAATAGTAATGTCTCATTCTTGATTCCAAATCTATTCGGCAAGCAAAATTATGTCGTTCACTATAGGTTACTTAAACTCTATGTGGAACTGGGACTAAGGATGAAATAGGTGCATAGAATCTTGGAATTTGATCAAAAAACATGGCTGAAACCTTACATAGATTTTAATAAACAAAAGGAATTAATGCCATAAATAATCTTGAAAAAAACCTTTTCAAACTGATGAACAATGCTATATATGGCAAATGTTTAGAAAATAAGCGAAAGAGAATAAAATGCCCCATTGTGAATACTGAAGAAAAGCTTAAAAAATTAATTGCAAATCGTAGGTACGTTTCTTGTGTTAAACTTGCAGAAAATGTAGTAATTCTCCATATGAAAAAGAAAAATATTAAATTAGATAAACCATATTACATTGGTGTAACGATTTTGGAGTTGAGTAAATTACACATGTATAATTTCTTCTACAATTTTCTGAAACCAAAATTTAATGCTGAATTGTTATTTACCGACTCTTATTCGTTCTGTGTCGATATCCAAACAGATGACATATATGAGAAATTTAACTCAGACTACTTTGATTTCTCAAATTACCCCACAAACCATGCATTATACGAATCAAATAAAATGGTTCCAGGAAAATTTAAGACGAATTAAAAGGTCTTCTAATCAAAGAGGTTGTTGCGTTATGTCCAAAATTGCATTCTATAGATACTCCAATTCCTAAAAAAGCGGCCAATGGAGTTACAAATGAATTTAGTCACGAAGATTATCGGGAATGTCTATTTGATGGAAAAATTGTATATACGCAAAAAACGGAATTTCGATCGGAACAACATGATATACATGTATACCAAATTAAAAAAATTGCTTTATCTCAAAATACACAAAACGACATATCAATGGAATTCAACCTTACGCTTTTGGAAATTATAGAATCTCAGATGTGTATGGTAAAGCAGGCAATACCAATTCACAAAACTTTGAACTGAAAACAAATGCAAAAAAAAATTAAGTACTAATAAAACATTTTGAAAACTGTACCAATTTGTAATTCTTTAGAAATGCTAAGAATCAGTGTTTATTATCTCTCTCAATTAGAAGAGGAGACATAGAGATTCAAATATAAGTAGTCTCGACTCAATTTCTGTGAAATCCTATGGTCTGAAACCCTTTGTAATAAAATTAAGGTAATTATCCTATTTTCAAAAAAGGTGATCGCAGTTCTTGTGATAACTATAAGGGTATCAGCCTACTCTCTGTTCCAGGTAAAGTTCTTTCCATGATTGTGCTTAATATAATTAAGAATCTGGTTGACAGTGAATTGCGTGATGAGCAGTGTGGATTCAGAAGTGGTAGGGGATGTGTGGATCAGATATTTTCACTTAGGCAGATTCTTGAGAAATGTTTAGAGTTTCAGAAACCTTTGGTTGCTAGGTTTGTTGATTTCAAAAAGGCTTTTGACTCTGTTGATCATCATAATTTGTGGTTGATTGTGATATCATATGGTATACCAGACAAGTTAGTTAACATAATAAAAGCTCTCTATCATAACACTGAGTCGTGTGTGAGAGTTGGTAAAGCTTGATTATCATTATTTAGCATTGCTTCTGGTGTTCGACAAGGGTGCATTTTGTCTCCTTTTCTCTTTAGTTTGGTTATCGATTATGTTATGCAAAATTCACTGCAAGAGAAATAAATATTTTGGCCTTAAATGGCCTGGGCATACAAAAATTTGTGATTTAGATTATGCTGATGATTTAGCCCTTTTGGCAAATGATGTTGATGCGATGAACTCTTCCATTTCAGCTGCTGATGAGACTGGTAGTAGAGTAAGTTTGGTTATAAGCAGAGAGAAAACTAAAGTGATGAAAATTGGTCAGTCGGGCTGTGATTCAGTTAATCTGAATGGTTGCAGTCTTGAGCAGGTGTCAGATACTGTCATACTTGAGCAGGTGTCAGATACTGGTGATGTGCGGAATGAGATTAACAGACGAATAGGGATTGCTGCCGGGACTTTTAAGAATCTATGGAGATTCTTAATAATTCATAATAATTAAAAAATTAGTTTCTTTTAGTGTCCAAAATATTGATTCAATCATAAAAAACCTTATTTTCTCCTTCTCTTATTACCTGAAGGTAAACTGTGCAAAATATTTGTACTCCATTATGTGCACAGTATTTATAATAATCACAATAAAAATAAAAACAAAATAAGTGGTGTTTACGCAAATCAAAATAGAGTGAGATCCCTAATACAAATGCATTCACCCTGTTAGGAAAAGCAGAAATATAATGTACTACAGCTCGTATACCAGGTTAATCTTATCTTACCTGAACATCCACCGTCGAATGACACTCGGATGGGCGAAAGTTCTGGAATCTTTTTCTCTATTTGCTTCCCTCGAAAGCGTTGCTGAGTTGGCCGTGCTACTAACGTGGCCTGCATTGTCATACACAAATCCTACTCCTATCAGTCGGACTATCGTAGCTGCCCAAATGAAAAGCGTCGAGGTCTGAAGCAGAACATAAAACTTACAGTTAATTACCCCACGAACACGATTGTGAAAAAACATTACACTAGGTTTAGAAAGAGCATTTGCTTAGAACTTAGAACTTAAAATATAGACGTAGTTAAAGGCGGGCTCTTCGAAATAAATAGTAAGTTAGAGGCCAAGGCATTAGCAAACAAACTGATAGTGTTATGGCGAATTTTGACTGAAAGGGAAAGATCCATATTTCTCATCACCTACGTGCATTCACGGCCGATTACACTTGAAACTTTTCTGATGAGGTCATGTGTTTTGAACTTCAATCGGTAGAAGTTAGGGCCAGATCTATGCCTAACACACCCATGGCACACAAAATGGTGTGCGCTCTAAATGTATGGTCGTTTTTTATTTTTATTTTACGTAGAATAAAGTTTGTAGTTTTTATGAAGAACAAAGTTTGTATGTGTAAAAACTTTCACTCTTATAATCATGAAGAAAAGAAATAATGAAATCAAAATGAATGTGGGACTTTTAATGATAAGTTGTACAGTTTTATTATCAAATGCTATGGAAGTTAATGTAATAAATTAATATTATACATACGTTATAATTGATCATACTCAAAATGTAGCAACATAAAAAAAATCAAATTAATCATTTTCGAAATTTAAACATATTTTTCCCCTTCAGCAATAAATTATCACAGGAGACCCCCTGTAGAGAAGGAACACTTGAAAAAAAAGTTGAAAAAAATTGGTTGTCTTGACTGGGATGCGAACTCAGGTCTCTCAGAAGCATTCCCCATTTATTTGTTTGTTCTAGAATATCTAAATTACTCTAAATTATCAATATAATCGAACACTTCCATGTGTGAATGGAAAGCTATATTCGAAGCTTCCTAACTACTAAACAAGCCTTTGTGGAATAACGTCAGAAGAAACAAATTTAAAATCTTCAAAAAAAAAAAAATGAATACTCGTTTTTGATCACTAGTTGTTTATTATTTACAGAGTTTTGGAAGCTGAAGTATTGAACAGCAATGTTGCTAGTCGTATTAATTTACCTCAAAAGTTACAACAAATCGTTTACTAAGATAAATTTTGAAATTTGTGTAATAGCTGTTTGAGACTAGCATAACAGCAGCATCTGCTGTCAAATATGTCAGCTTCAATAACTCTTAAATATCAAACAAATATCGCTAAACATCTACATTTTACGAATTTAATTAAGATCTACAATTTATCTCAGGTGTCATTTTTCTTTAAAACGTTTGTTTTTAAAAGTATTGACCGAAAATGCAGTTTTCCATTAACATAACTTGGAAATATCCCCAATTCGAGTGATAATATGGTTGTTGCATCATAATACAGAGTTTTGGAAGCTGAAGTATTGAACAGCAATGTTGCTAGTCGTATTAATTTACCTCAAAAGTTACAACAAATCGTTTACTAAGATAAATTTTGAAATTTGTGTAATAGCTGTTTGAGACTAATTCCTTTAAAAAAATTAATTCCTAATTCCTTTAAAAGTTCACTTTCGATTGGCAGAAGAGAGAGTTCCTTTCAACCGCTTTTAACAATGGATATTTTGCACTCATTTTTAACTCAAGTTAAAACTGAAAAATACATGATTTTGTTGCTGCTTAAATAAACAAAATGCAATACTTGATTACTGAAGCTCCTAGGAAAGTGCCAACCTGCCACATTGTAAAACTGGCTCCGAGTGCAGTGTTGCAAAACGGCAAAATAGTTCAACCAAAGTGAAAAATTGACTATTTTTGTGAATCACACTAATTCTGGCATTTTGAAGCAGAATGTTCGGTGTACATAATGCACGCAATGTATATGATAGATTATGGAAATTAATTTACATTTAGCTTATGAAACCCAATTTTTTTTACGTCTAAAGTCCGGCGATTGATTAACGCTGTAATTCCTCTAAACACAGGGTATATTAAAATTAAATTTTCGTTTCTTTATTTCGAAATTTATGCAATTGTTCTTAAAGATGTCGATAGCCTAGGTTAAAAAAATTAAGGGGGGGCAAGCTTTTTTTTTGTCATATGGAGGCAAATAACAAATTTTTTACGAAATGTAAAAAAAAACAAAGAAAAATGGACCCCTAGTTATACGCTAAATTTCGTAATAGGCTACGTGCCATGCTACAACATATGAAATCGGCAAAAGGTTACAATCACGTGCAGAGATCTTCATGTGTTATCCATAAAAAGATATCCCCATGTTATGTTAATGGTAAGACGAGATCTGATCTCCGTAACTTCTTAAATATGGAAAAATACGACTGAAGCATAATATTTGCATGAAATCTATGCAAATCCTGATTTTCATCATTAGTCATTCAATATTTGGTACACTGAAACACTGAACGTCCAGGTGAACTGAGAGACCAAATAATTCTTGTTAGTTACTAAACATGTAGATTTTAAAATAAATGACTTTTTTAAAATTAAATATTAGTTACTTTGTGCCTATCTCCAATAATTTTTACGATAAAGTCGTTAAAACAAGTAGGCAAATGCTATCCATTTAGATTTAGGTACCATATTTTTCAAAACCCCATTTATATCCATTATTTCACAATTCAGCAATGTGTCAATGCGCTTAATTTGTAAAAAAAATAAAGCAGGATAAGATTAACTTTTGAAATTAAAATCCTAATTTTATGGTGACTAGGGAGTTGCTTAAAGTTAAGAAGTGATGGATTATATAAATTTTCTCCATTTTGATAGAGTATACCATTTTTATTCATGTTATGCTCCTGACACTAAATCATATTTTGAAGTAAGAAATTACTAATTTTGTGAAATTTAAATGATATTTTCTTAAAAACTCTTAAGTCCATCACCACGATATCGTAGTTTTCTGTTTCAGTTATTCTGTTTGGAAAAAGGTCCACAAAATTTCTCCGATCGAATAGCATTAGCGTGTGAATTTCATACAATTATTTTCAATGTATGCAATATTTTTCAATCGTTATCAAACCATGATACACTGGCAATTCTTATTCTAAATTTTACGAAAATTATATAGCTAGTCAGTCACTGTAAGGAGAGCTATGCATCAATCCCCTGTGATGATGCATGGAACCGGCCAGGCCTGGCACCAAATGTTCCACCCGTCATTTTCATGATGTAGACCTTTAGTACCTTTCAAAAGAGATACTCTCTTGTGGAAAGGAACGGAATGAGAGGGCTGCCTGATCCATGTGGCCTACTGATCTGAACAACTATGGCTACTTTTCTTTTCTCTACTCTGCTGAGGAGTGGTCAACTACACAGTGTTCTGACCATATAAACTTACTGGCCTGGATTAAGGCTCTGAGCTTGATTATGGATCCTTAATTTGCTGCACTGATGGGCGTTTGTGGAAGGAAAATTTAGTGCTGTGTTTTTCGTTTTCCTGTGGGTTGATAACCCCAAGTGAATAGATTCAGAGAATATGTTTTATCAGCTGGTTGATAATCCTAAGCAGAAGTCATTGCAGGCACCTGAACTCTTGCTTTTAGGGCATCATCAAATCCTACAATTGAGGAAGTCTTCCAATGTAGATGGCTTAGCCTTTTATAATGGGGGGATGGGTCTTTGCCCCATGGCTGCGATTCGGGGCTGTTTGATATTTTAGGCATACCCTCTCTCAATAAACATAGTTGCTTTAAACATCTCACTAACAATTCTATCTCCAGGTAGTTGGAATGTGAAGACTCTCCACATAGATTATTCTCTTGATGTCCTCACACAAGAATTCCACCATTATAGCTTAAACATTTTCGGATTGAAAGAGACCAGATGGATAGATAAAGGTCAGATACTTAAAAACAATCTTAAATTTCCCTTTTCATGGAGGGAAGATAAAAAGCATCTCCAGGGCCCAGGTTTGCTTCTCAGCAGATACGCTAGCTATGCTCTTCTAGGATATGAGTGCATTAATGAAAAGTTTCTTATAGCTAAATTTCAGACAAGCATTAAAGACTTAAATGCTATCTACTGTTATGCCTCCACTGAAGATACCGATGAGGATGATAAAGATATGCTTTTCAGAGAACTTCAGGATATTTTGAATTCTATCAAGAAAGGAGATATTACCCTTGTTCTAGGTGACTTTAATGCCACAGATGGTATTAACTGACGATTGGAGAGCGGTGATAGACCCTTTTGGTATTGGCAGCTGCAATGGCAATGGACATCTTCTACAGGTTCTTTAACGGTTTGAGAATAACTAACACTTATTACAAATACCGTGACATACATACGTACGCATGGGTTGCACCAGATGGGCTACATAAGAATATGATTGATTACATATTAGTTAACAGTAGATGGGTTTGTTCTGTTAGGAATACTATGTCATATAGGGCTGCTGAAATTGGATCTGACCATTACCTTGTTAAAAGTGTCTTACAACTTAAACTTAAGAAGTGTGGTGCTAAGTTTAAAAAAAGTTAGCGAGAAGCTTACTTTAGCACTGAAAGACCCAGTTAGAGTAAAGCTTAACATGAAAGGTTACTTAGTCGTTATGGCAGTCATGGTATGCTTTCTACTGAAGTCGAGGAAGAATGCGACCGTTTTAAACAGGTTTTTCTTGAAACTAAAAGTACTCTTTTAGGAAAAATGGGCGCAGAGGAGGAAAACTTATTTGAGTGATAAGTTACTTAAATCCTAATAGAATGCATTACACAGAGTTTAATAAACGTGTGAAAGTTCAGTTATCAGCTGATAAGAACATTTGGCTTGATGGTTTGTCTGACAAACCGAGGAAGCAGTTAGACATCACAACAGCAGAGAGATGTATCAGATAGTTAAAGTTCTGTGTGATAGAAAGCAGACAGGTACACAGGGATTGAAGGATAAACAAGGTAAGGTTATTGAAGGTGAGGATTTTGTCATGACTAGGTGAGCTGAGCATTTCAGTGATGTTCTAAACAATGTGTGTTAATTCTACTCCCATTTTTTGCAATGATGACAGATGCATTAGTGTCTTTAATGTTGACCCTATATCACAGTCTGAAGTTATTTTGGTTATTTCTAAAGTTAAACTTCATAAATCCCCAGGGGTAGATGAAATTACTACAGAAATGCTTAGAGCTGGGAATGTTTGGGTTACCACTTGGATGACTGAAATTTTGAATATCTTTTATGATAAAGGCATGTTTCCTAAAGATTTTACCAGAGCTATTGTTATCCCTATTTTCAAAAAAGGTGATCGCAGTTCTTGTGATAAATAGGGATATGAGCCTTCTCTCTGTTCAAGGTAAAGTTCTTTCCATGATTGTGCTTAATAGAATAAGAATCTGATTGCTGAGAAACTGCGTGATGAGCAATATAGATTCAGATGTGCTAGGGGATGTGTAGATCAGATATTTTCACTCACGCAGATTCTTGGGAAATGTATACAGTTTCAGAAACTTTTGGTTACTAGATTCGTTGATTACAAAAAGACTTTTGATTCTGTTGATCGCCATAACATGTGGTTGATTGCGAAATCGTATGGGATATCAGACAATTTGGTTAACATACTGAAAGCTCTCTATAATAATATTCAGTCGTGTGTGTGAGTTGGTAAGGCAGACTGTTGTTCAGTTAATCTGAGTAGTTGCACTCTTGAGCAGGAGTCACAGTTTAATTATCTTGGGAGCTATATAATAGATACTGGTGACATGTGGCATGAGAATAACAGATGAATAAGGATTGCTGCCAGGACCGGGAGTTTTACTCTTTCTAAGGTTATTATGGTAGTGAAACTGGACGCTTTGTAAACAATAGGAAACTTGATGCTTTTGATTCTAAATGCTTACGCAGTATCTTGTGCATTAGGTGGTTCAACTTTGTAAGTAATGATCAGGTTAGGCAAAGGAGTCGGCAACCTCCTTTGAGCAGCACATTGTGCAGAAAGAGAAATTGTGAAAGAAAAATTGTGAAGAGAAACATTGTGCAGAAAGAAAAGTTTCTTATAGCTAAATTTCAGACAAGCATTAAAGACTTAATTTTGGTCTGGCCATGTTGCCAGTATGGATAATTATAGATTAGCGAATAGAGTTGTTGGTTTTGCCATGTTGCCAGTATGGATAATTATAGATTAGCGAATAGAGTTATTAACAGTGTGTTTCAAAGACTCAGAAAGAGAGGGAGACCTAGGATGCTGTGGGCAGACAATGTCAAACAGGACCTTGTTAGAATTGGTGTGCAGTGGCCAGATACAGCAGATGTAGCTCAGGACAGATATGCTTGGAGAACTAAATTGCTCGGCCTGGTGGACCTCCGTAGCCGATGCTGCTTGAGAATGATGATAATGACGGTGATATGTATTTATATTACTATTCGCCTTTTCCAAAACTTCAAAATGATTTAACAATGCTCTCTAGCGGACGGGAAATGGCAAAACTTTAAACTAATATTGCAAAATATCTATTCATGACAGAAATTTGAAATTCTTGCGGTGAGGTATAACGATCAAGCGCGGTTTACATTGGCAGAATGATTTTCCTTAACCTCAGAGGGGGATTGCAAAAAGTACCTTTTTGTTTTACGAGATGAATGGAAAATTCTTTTTTGTGTTTTATAGGTGCTGATGAAATATTACTTTATTGCATTTTCCCAATCATCTATTAGTTCGAATTTTCAATATTAGAGGGTGAAAATTCGAATTATCTTAAAACTGTTCAGTTTAAAATACACAGAATTTGAACAATACAGACTCACTCCTAATGGCCTTATAACAATAGTCAGGTTTCTCTGCCAGATCGTATTAGAGTGGTAAAAAAACTAAAGTTGATTACATTATATGACAATGATTTCATATGCAAATGTACCTCGCTGGCGCGTAATTCCCACAACAAATAAATTGTGGCTACGGTGTATATAAATAACTCAATTATACGCAAACCATGTTGTGAGTACAAACTGCGCGATATGACACCGAGGATCGACAGGTTTTGAGAAAGATACATCTTTGCCCTTTCGGACACCCAGTATTCCGAATCACAAATTTTAAAAATGTGCAAAGCCGGAGGATTTCGATTTCTTGAAAGGAAATCTCTATGTTGATGCAGCATATGTTGAGGATATTGGTGTGACATATGATTTCACCTTTGAATATCTGTGCTTTGTATCACAATTATGGTAAATAACACCAAGTTCCTAATTTTTTTGCCAAGATATTGGAAAATCACCTAGTTAATTTTCCTTTGGCAACACTTAGTTTCTCCTGATGCCATATCACCGTTAAAGAATCTCATCACTTTTAAAATATATGTCCTTCATTCAATGTTTTTGGCGAATTTATGAGCTTTGGTTGCTTACAAATTTCCGTTTAGAATGAAACCTACTTAAAATTAAAAATAAAGAAATTGTGTTAGTTAGCCTTCCCCATTTTCTTCGCCTGTTTTTTTCGATTCTATTTATTTGCATTGGATAACCTGAGTGTCGGATTAATGGAAGTTGGATAAACTATTTTATTACTTACTAAATTTTACTTATTTATTACATACAAAATTATAAAAATGTATACATTATTATGTCCTGTATATTCTAAGATTAATTTTGCCACGAAAAATATAAGTATTGCACTCTTAACTTATTTAAACTAATAAAATAAAAAATATAATTGTTAAGATTGTTTAATTTGGAAGAAAATTACATTCTTTTTAACAAAGCTTCACTCACTTAAGAATTGCTAAATTTCTAGTCAATTATTAATTAAAACTATATCAATTACTGTATACATATATATACAAATATCAAGAGATATAAATAATAATATTGCAAACCCGCATTCTACGACAACTGCAACGTATACTTTGATGTTCCCAAAGCCTAATAATATGAAAAAAAAAAAGAATTGTCCAAAAATTATAGCATTGCGCCATGCCACACTTCCTGGATTGTTGGAGAAAGGTTCGCAGAACATGAGGAAGACTTCCAGGTATTGCTCTGTCTTCCAAATTCTCCAGATATCGATCCAATCGAGCATCTGTGGTTTGTGTTGGAACAGCATATCCGATCTGCGGCGGCTCAACCACGTAACTTACAAGAGTTAAAGGATTTGCTGGTAACGTGTTAGTACCAGATACCACAAGACACCTTTAAATATCATGTAGCATCCATGTTTTGGCGGCACATGGAGGACCAACATCATATTAGGCAGGTGATCATAATGTTTTGGCTCTTCGGTGTATTTGTAAAAGTGTAAAATAATGAATGAGGATTATTAAATGAGAGTTACAATTTTTTTTACTAACTATCACCACAGTGACTTATTTCTAAAATTCATAAGCAAGTACAAGGGTGAGGCAAAAGAAAACTTTAAAAAAGTTTTCACAGCTTGTATATTGACGATAGGTTCAGTACAACTTTGTCGTATTTCAACTCAGTCCCCATTGCGTTCAATACATATCCTCCAGTGCTTCACTAATGCCCGAATTCATCTCGAAAAAATTTCTTTGGTCATTCATGAAAGGCCTCTTGCACTTCATCAGAACAGAAAGTCTTTCCATCAATTGTCTCTTTCAGTGGCCCAAAGATATGGTTATCAAAAGGGACACGGTCAGATGAGTGTGGAGGACGAATAAGGCAGTTGAAATGCATATCCTCAATGGTTGCAGGGGCTGTAGCAAGATAGCATTACTTAGCATTCCTTGAGGTTTTGATGATGTTAAGGTTTCAAATGATTCTTAAGGAGGTCACAACATGTGATGCTGATGGTTGTGGTCCCACTGGACATGAAATTGTAAGCATGTGGGCTTTAGTAATCTCAGAACAGCAACAGCGTTGCTTTCCCCACGGAATCCTGTGTGCGAATTTCTTTGGTGAGCTGGAATGGCGCCATTCTTTGCTTGCCTTCTTCATTTCAGACTGGAAGTGGTGGACCCAGCTGTCATTGCCAGTCACTACGCGCTGTAGGAAGCATCACATACTGTTTCATATTGTTTCAAAAGTTTCTGGTAGGATTCTTTCCTTTAATTTATGAATAGTTGTCTAGGCCCCTACCTTGCAAACACTTTGTGGAACTGCAACATGCGTAGAAGTTATGGTGAGCTAAACCATGACATTGTCCAACATGGCGGCCACTTCATCCACTATAACTTGGTGATTTTCCTTGATGACACGTTCAATCTCTAAAATTCCCTGTGCCATTATGACTGTGTCAGTCTGGCCAGGTCAATGAGTAACTGTCACACTAGACAAGGCATTGTTAAACTTCCTACTCCATTTGTACACCTGGTGCAACGACAAACTCGCATTATCTTTTGCAACTTCAAGATTTCGATGGGTTTCACTCCCTTACTAGCCATGAAATGGATGACAGGACGATGTTTTTCTTTCTGCATGCTTCCTAGGGAGCAACCACCTGGCCATGTGCTTGCTGACGTCATGCAACCGACATTGTCAAATCTACGGTAACTGTACGTGCCTTTAATTCTTGTTGATTACTGTGCCTACAGATGCACATCATAAGTTCTTGATTTTTCCTTTCAACTTTTGGGTTTTCATTTCATTTGTCCTCATAAAATGAATATTATAATGAATGTAATTCATTTGCGAGTCTTGGACTCTGGTGGATTGGCAAAGAATACGGATCATCTTATTAATAAATGTTATACTATATTCCACTTTTCAGAATACAAGAAAAGCATTACCCTAGCAAAGCGTTGAGAACTGATTAAACTCATGCATCCTAATTCAATCTTATTAGCAGAAAAATCGTACCAGTTCGAGCTTTACTGTAAAGAAACTATAAAGTTAAACTTTACACGAATGAATTAAGAAATAGTACTTTGATTGCGGTTAGCCGTTCAAAAGTTCGACAAATTCTTACCTTAATGAAAAACTCCAGATAGGCATTCTTACAGAAATAACCACGATGAAAAATAAACGTTCCTATGGAAGCCCAAATCACATCTAAGATGCATACCACGATTTTTGGATATATAATTGTTACAACATGCCTCCTTGGTTCAGGCTACAAGTAATAAATTTTATTTTATTAATAAATGAACAATTTACCAAAAAGCATAAATTAACATACAAACATTTAATAATTAATAATTTAATAATAAACTTCAGCTATTGATCTAAGGGACCTGCCATCCTCACAGCTCTTCTACTATGGCATATAAACTGACAGGCTCCTGTCAGACCTCTGTGGCAAGCAACTGCTTGAGGGGGTATTTATTTATTTATTAAGTATATAAAACTCCAAGGAAATTATCCGGCTTCAGTTCAAAATAATTTTATAGGTGCATTTTATTAATTGTTTATCAACTGAAAAACAAATCCCTATTTTTTACTGGGTTTTTCTTTTGAATGCTATTTAGAACGAAACATGAGAAGCCCGATACATTAAGATTGGTGTGAATATGTAAATTTAAATTAAAAGAGGTTGCGAAAACATAATTCTGTTCCCAAACGAAATGCCTAGATGATTCTTTATTTTTTTACGTGAAATACATTTATATGTATTTCACGTAAACATGATTTTGAAGTAAAAGTCATTTGGCGATATAAATATAAGCGGTAGATTCACACCCTTTCCACTGCATAATCATCGTCCATTGAACAACCCTCATTTTTATAAACTTTCTTCTCGGTGGAAACACTCTATTCAAAATGTTTAAGGGATAAGTCTTTGTGCGGTACAAATCCTATCCTAAAAAACACCTAAAATTTTCACGTGTCCATTTTGAATTCTGACATCATCACAAACCCACAAAGCGCATTCGAAGGAGCCAAATTCTCAAATTGATTTTTAATTTTTCTACTTCAGATGCAATCAGCCCACCCACTGTAAAATGGGGCGGGGGTGGCTCAGTCGGTAGCGCGCCAGGCTCGTAATCTGTACTTCCCAGGTTCGAGTCCCAGCTGGGTCAGCGTTGAGATTTATCTCCGCAAAATTCCCGCCCTGCCCACGGTCAGTAGGGAACACCGATGGGCTTGGAAAGGCCGCCGTCCGTCGGATGGGACGTTAAGCCGTGGCCCCGTGTGCGGGAGAGCCATACTCTGTGCACGTTAAAGAACACGCTGGATGGCCTTGACGGGAGGCTACCATCTGTCTCCCAACAGCTGTTCCAGTGGGTCCCCTCCCCCAACCTTCTCTGAGCCTTCGGGGTCCATGTGACCTGGCCATTTAGCCCATGGTGTGCAAAAAAGTGCCGCTCAGAGGTAAAACAACCCAACCCACTGTAAAAAAATTTAAGCATATCACTTTCAAATATGAAATTAATAACTTTTCCACTACTCATTTTTTAAACTATTCCATAACTTCTGCCATCATTAATCAACGTCTCCTTGTTGAAAAGAAATACCTAGTTTCATTTTTTTAATTCTTCAAGAATACTTTTACTGTACACATTCATCACGGACGCACCCAGGGTTGGAACCCCGGCCCCTCCCGAAAATACTGTCAACTTATACTAAATCTGAAACGTTGTTATTGCTTTGAAATCCAAAACAGCTGTCTTTGCATAATTTTATTTTAGCCCCTTACTTTATGTCCGACATCAAAAATGGATTAAAAAAACTATAAAATCTTATTTCATATAGAATATTATTTTAACATTTCCTGTACAGTGGAATTTTTTAGCAATTGGAGAACCCTACTCAAATCTTATTCTCAGATACTGCCCCTCCCCCCCACCGAAACTAAATCCTTGGTACGTCCCTGACATTCTCCATTACCAAAATTTTAAAGGTAGAAATCTCCGCTGTCTAAAAGCAATAATGTTGCTTTCATGTTACAAAAATGGCACGTGCCTTGTTATTGTGTGCCATCGGCTGACCGCAATGTGAATGGAAACGAGAAGCAAAAGTGGCACATGATTCTTGATCTTCAATGGAGTGTTTACTGCATTGCTAAAGATAGTTATAATGTGGACACTAGCAAGATTATGTTTTCCCTCAAAACTCTTGAATTTTGAGTGATAACATAGACTCTAATACTCATCTTAATTCAATGGCTGAAGTTTTTGCCTCACTGCGGTGACGTGATGGTTTCAATATGCCAAATATGTATCACAAATAATGACTGTTCCCTCAGTATGTCATTTTGGAATACCATGGTCTCTGTGTCATTTCCTTTTGAGATTTGCTGATGATGAACCTGACGGTCAGTCAAACATTAACGGATATCGTTCAACAAGTCCTTGCCTTAATCTTTAAAACATCAGTTTATTTTTTATTCCTTAATACAACGTGATTGTTGCAAAACACTGACTATGCAAACTAGTCTAATGTTATTGTATTTCAATAACGAGGCGAGACCTTTATGTTTCTTTTTACTGATTCACGACTCTTAGTATACGATGGGAAAAAGATGTTAGCTATTGCATTTAGTGTGATACCTGAATGGGAAATTATCCAATGAGTTGAGTAAAAACAATACCTAGAGGTTACAACTTGTGATAATATATATATACCTGCAGGTTACAACGAGTGTGTAAAAATAATACATGAGATTACATCTGTGCTAATACAACAGTAGTAATCTGATGTGTACAAGAGATATTTTTATCGCAAACGAATCTATGGTGTGTATATGGTAGATTAATGTAGATGATCAATGATATGTAGGGGACTAAAAGGATACAAACACTAAAAAAAACTCAAAAAGACTTTGGCAGTTCATTAGTAAAGTACCACAGGAGATGTACTGCATTGTTAAATGCTTTAATACTGAATTATTGATATAACACCAAGAGGGTGAGTGACAAATAGAAATTTCCATCATATGAGGCAACTTGTTTGTCCGTTTCCCAACACAAATGGCACCATGAGCGAATCAAATAATATGCAGGGAAAGTCTATAGGCTACATTAACGGAAGGAAAGTTTATCCTCTGATGGTGTGGTGGTCAGTACGCCTGTCGTGTTACTGGGAAGCATAGTTTGAAATCCCACTGACGATGAAACTAAATTTTTCAGTTAACTATTTCAAGAGGATTTAGTACTTTAAAAATCTTAGCTAAACTGGGATGCATAATAAATTTGTTCGCAACTGGTTAGCACACGGGTTCTCAAACTATTCTAGTCGCGACCACCCTTATTGTTGACAGAAATTGACAGAATTATTCGCAGCTCCCTTTCAATATAGTTGAAATTTGTCAACCCTTACCCATTGACGGAATTTGTCCCACACATTTCTTTACCATTGACGTAAATACCTTGAATTAGATAAAAATATTCTCACAAACACAATGCTACAGACAGTATAGGATGTAGTACGAGAAAGTTTCGGTAAACTAAGGCGCCTGGAGCTGCCGATTGATGAACCGAGGGAGAGAGAAGGTATGTGGATTAGTTAGCAGAGAAAACTTCAAATGCCTCTCTCATCGAAGAGCTATAACAAAGCGAGAAAGAGAGCAGGAAACAAGTCTTGTAATTTTATTTTCTGAAACAAGTGTTTAAAACATATTGAGCTGCAACCCTCATTTTTTACAATGGACAAAGAATTTTAATACATTAATATTACGACCCCCATTTGCGACCTAAGGTGCTCGTGACCCCACCCGCCCGGGTCGTGACCCACAGTTTAAGAAACGCTGGGTTGGTGAAACAACTACAGTATACACAGTAGGTTCAAAGAAATTTCTTTCGGAACTAGACTTCATTAGACCATGTCCTAATGAGCAAATACAGACCAAAATCATTATTGACATAAACGACAGATGAAATTTCGCCATTTGGAAATACCTCTTGTCCATTCATACTCTTGAAGGCTTAAACCAGAAAACTGCAACCTATGACCCATGGACGAAATCCAACCGAAAGATCTCTTTTCCTGCCCTCCAAGTAGATGAGTATTAGTATTTTCATGTAACTTGAAATGGGCATCCAACTTAATTAAGTTAACATGCGTTAAGTAGCCTCTACTATTTAATATTTTGACAATTAAGTCACGAATAATAACTTGCTTATAATATTTTTATAACGATAATGGTACCAAAAAGATAAACTGAAGAATCCATCGACGTTTTTGTTCAACTATCAGTGAAATATTTGACCTTAGTTTACCGTCGATATTAATTTTAGAGAAAAAATTGCCTTCAGCCAGGTGTGATGTGAATCCACAACGTCGTGCTAACATGTCAGGTACGCTGATCACTCAGCTACCAGCCACTGATCAAAATCTTGTCTGTTTGATGATATAAACTTTCCACCTACAATACACATTTTTCTGCCTCACGAAAGCATAGTTTTTCTTAAAAATTGATATCGAGGGCAAACTAAGATCTGGGTAAAAAGGCTGATCTGACTGACTTCGAATGGGGGCTCATCGTTGGAATGCGATGGGCATCAGCAGCCGTAATAGAGGTAACGAAATTCATCAGAAAATCACGGGACACAACATCCCAATTGTTTGGCGGTGCTACTAGTGCACTACTAGTATTGTATTTCAGTGTCTGGTAGTAAAGCAACAGTCTCAAAATAAGTGCGTCAATCGTGGCAAATGAAAGGAAAAAGGCTCTGACAGACAGGGGCAGGAGTTTGTTGATACGAATTTAAGGACTAAATGTAATTGATACGAACTTTACGACTAAACAGAATTAATACAGTTCACAAGCTAAGAGAGATGACTACTAGCAGTACTTTACTATACCCTAGAGTAATATAGTAGTATGAAAACTCATTTCAACAAGAACTATGTACAGAGAATTGAGGACTTTGAAATTGGAGATCTGTTCCATGATATACGTACAGCGAAGCATTAGGTAAATGTTAATACTAATTTAGCAAGGAAGAATATTTATAAGAATAAACTTTCCATGGAATATATGCAGGCAAGCCCTAGCAAACTGTAAAGCTTTATGCGAAGGTAGTACATAGCAGTTAGGCCTAAAATTCCAGCCTAAAGGCCTCTGCTCTTTTCTTTAGACCTCAACATTGGTGTTACACAAAAATTCCAGTCGCTACTAGTTGAGGCATACCATGTTTCATAGGTCTCCACCAGCAGCATCATCACTTTAGGCTTAAAATAAGGCTGGAAAGGGATGGAGCTGACGTATCAGATATTTATTATTCCTTGGTGAACTCATGCGGAAAACATCTTTTTAAATCTCAAAATTAAATGCTTTGCAGAAGGAATAGAATGGCTTTGGAATGTATAAATGTTGTATATAATATTTTAATTTCATGATTAGAAAAAACATACACTGTTGAAATTGGAAATCACAACACTGTGAAGGAAGTGATGTATACGCCTGAAACTGACCAGACGGAAGATTTTAGGGTAGATGTACAAATGATCAAAAAAAAAGGAATGTGGCTAGGCACGTTCGTTTATTACAGATTCATCAGTACATAGCAGGCCTACCTTGGGCGGTTATACAAGTTGTAGACGTCTCGGATGGTGTCCTGAGATGACGTTCCAAACAGTATCCAATTTGGTTTCCAACCAGGTTCGCCACTGTTCCAACCAATCCAACCAGATTCGCCGCCAGTGGGAGCTGACGAAGGCGGTGAACCCTAAGGTCCCCACATGCTCAATGGGCGACAAGTCCAGGGAGCACGGTGGCTATGTCATGACGACATACTTCGAAACATCCATCGTTGCATGTGCAGTGCGTGGAGTGGTGTTGCCCTGCTGCAGAATCAGTCCAGGCAACATGGTAAGGAAGGGTCGGAACATAGGATTAACGATGTCATCGATGTAATGTCTCGCCGTTAGCGCACCAGATGCATGGTGCAATAGTGTCCAGCCATTGTACCACAGTCAGGAGCTGTGTGGCAGCTAATGGAATAGGCTTCTTATGTTCTTGATGACACCGATGCCATGCGGACAAATGACAATCTGGCATGCCAAAACAGAATCAGGACTCTTCTGGGAACAACACTCTTCTCCACTCCACAGTCTAATGTTGCCACGCTTGACACCAGTGGAGATGGTGTAACAGGTGATGTTGCAGCAACACCACCTGTGTAACAGGTGATGTTGCAGCAACACCACCTGTTGTGTGGACTGGACGTCTCGCTCATTCTTGCGTCATGCAAACATTGTCTAGTGGTTTATGTAGAGACCATGGTACCCGTACAGTCCACAAATCACTCTGCAGAACAGTAGCTGTGGTGAAATGTTCATGAATGGCCCTTCTATGGAGTATGTGATCTTCATGTTCTGTAATGTGCATGCTGATCCCATACCTGTCCCTCATGTTTTGATGTTACATGACGTTGCGTGAGATGCATCATTGCACTGTGCTTATATTGTACCCCATGCTTATGATGATCGCTCCAAGGCTCAATCCGAGCTCTCGTTCACTCTCTCTCAGAAGGTATCAATTACATATAAAGGGTCCCGCCAACATCACCAAGGCATGTTCTAAACGTTTTCGCAGCTTGCACTCCAACCTCACTGTCGGTTGTGCTATGATACGAGCACGTGGGGTGCCCGATATTTATTCATGGCTCAGCTTGGTGTCATGTTCGCAATTTTGATCATTTTCATATCTCCAGTGGCCGATTGTCTCCTGCGGTTTAATATCTGTACTCCAATTCCTTCTTGGTGTTGCGATTTTCACTTTGAGCAGTGTAGCTTCTAGGTCGAATGCAACGCTGGATAGAAAAGTTATTTCTGTCACAGGACTCAAAAACTGGAATTAAGGGAAAATTGCACCAAAGAGCTAGAAATTAAACCCTGGTTGAATTATTTTTTTTACCTTTGAGGGTCACTTTTATGATTACAATGAGCTAAATGGCCAGGTCACAAGGAGCCCAAGGGATGGAAGTTTGGATAGGGGAAGGGGATCCACTGGGCAGTTGTTAGATTACAGGTGGACCTACTGTCAAGCCATCCACTGTGTTCTTTAATGTTCACAGGGTATGACACTTCTGGACTTGGGCCATGGCTTTAACGTCCCATCTGGCAGATAGTCACCTTTTCAAGCATATCAATACTTCCATTCTCACCAAGGTCAAGTTGAGTTTTAGAGGAGATAAATCTAAATGTTGGCACAATGGGAACTCGAACCTGGGGGGGGGGGGGGGGTCAGTGGATGAGTTGTAATTCTCTGGAGCGTGTTTACATGGACCACCTTGGGGCCTCTTATACCTATTGGGGCCACAATCACTGAATAAGGCTATGTTGATGTGCTCGCTGGCCACCTACACTAGTTCATTTCTATCCACATCCCACAGCAAAATGGCTTCTTTCAACAAGACAATGTCCATTTTCGAGTTTGTTCACTTCCGTTTCACGAATAATTGGTTGGAGCAGCATTCCAATGAGTTCATAACCCTCAAATAATCCTCTCACTTTCTGGATTCAAGCATTCTGTCGAACATCCGTGTTACAAAATGGAGAGATGCAGTCGAGTCCGAAAACTATCGGAGGTTTGGCGAAAGGAGCCTTGGAATCATGGGCTACAATACCACCAGAACCTTTCCAACAGCTGGTAGAGTGCGTGCCACCGCGTGTGGCTGCTATTGTGAGGGCGAAAGGTGGACCCACACATTAATTAGGTAAGTGTGTATAATAAATTGCCCTTTCTGTGTATAAACAAATAGAAGGAATTGAAAAGCATAACATTTTGGAGTTACTTTTTATTGTTCAATGGAAAGTAACGGGTAAATAAAATATGTCTGAAGTTATTAAAAAAGATGAACAAAGAAAAAAAACTAAATTTCATTTTATTCAGAATTTTTTTGATAGTGCGACTTTATAAATCATACATAAAATTTAGATTAAATCGTGACTTAACTATGGGGAAGCATACGCCTAAGTAATAAAATGACTTTGATAATGATCCTAAATATGTAATTATATGCTTTATGAAGAAAAAATAATATATGAGTGAAAGAAATTGTAAATAGTACAATAATTTCTTTGTACCCACAGATTTTTAGATATTAATTATATCAATTTAGATACTTATAGTTAAATTAAAAATAAAACTGGAACTCTTACTCTTAATTCTTAACGAGCAATAGAAACTAAAACCATGTTATGGCCATAAGGGAAAAAAAAATTCACTCGCAGAGTAAGAGTTTCCGTATAGATAAAATAAAAAAAATAAATACCCCCTCAAGCAGCTGCTTGCCACAGACGTCTATCAGGAGCCTATCAGAAGTTTATATGCCATAGTAGAAGGTCTTAGAGGATGGCAGGACCTCAGCAGAAAATCAACACAAACGTCCTTCCGGGGCTCGAACCCAGGTCCCTTAGATCAGTAGCCATATACATATATAACTATTTTATAAAAAATACCAGTTCGCATCTTTTTTTACAATAAAACGATTTATTTTCTCACATCAAGAGCACTATCCTCGGTATACAGTTGACTATTTGGTTGAACGAATACAACAATTCCTACAGTAAATTGTAAGTATTTGTCTGC
Source organism: Ryuthela nishihirai (assembly GCA_038380435.1). NCBI lineage: Eukaryota > Metazoa > Arthropoda > Arachnida > Araneae > Heptathelidae > Ryuthela > Ryuthela nishihirai. The sequence goes on along the minus strand of JAWZYU010000021.1, from coordinate 11,512,573 downwards.
ACGAAGGAATGCATTATTGTCATTCTAAATATTTTTTTTCTTTATTTTCATATTCGATAATGCATGCTTTTATTTGAGATCCTCCTGGGGCCGAGTGGTTGCCGTGCTTGGCTACTGATCAAAGGGACTGGTGCGAGTCCCGGATAAAGTATGGATTTTTCTTTTCTGTGTTACCTTTCTGCTGGAGTCTCGGCTTCCTCACATATTTTCTCTAGGACATACTATACAGGCAAACTCCAGTCAGACCTCTATGGTAAGCAGCTGCTTAAAGGGTAAGATAGGCCATCTTTGTCAAACATATCTTTTTAATGAAACTTTGCTGTGCACAAATGTGTGCCAAAATGTGTACACATGCAAACAATACAAATTGAAAATAACAATGAAAAATAAAATTAAAATGCAAAATGGGAAAAAAATATGAATTCAGTTGAATATGCCAAAAAAAAACCAGAAGAATGCGTTCTTGGCATTATGATATATATCATCATAATGCCAAGAAAGCATTCCATGCATTTTCCGTTTCTTAAATGGGAAGTCTCCTCATTGAACGTTTTTCCATACGAATGTATAACATTAACATGAATATAACAATATATAACATATAACAACTGTTACATACACATGAATTAACAACGTGTAACTTATAACATGATATCATAAACTGTTAAGTGAGGAATTATTATATTCAAATTCCAGAATTGTATTAAAAAAGTATTAACCACAAGAATATAATCAAGTGTAATTATGACAGCCTTGAAATTATTATAAATAACTTAATATATGCTGTAAATATATTCTGATTAAATTATACGTTTTCAGAAGTATTGAAAAATGTACCATTCAAATACTAAATAGAGTTTTCGCTAAACTTTAAAATAAGAGCCAGACAAAAAAATATATATATTATGACATATAGCCCCTTCCATAATAATGTATTTCAAAATATATATATTAAGAGGATATATTCCCAACAGTCTAAACAAAGAGAAAATTACCTGAGCGAGAGTTCCTTTAATGCTGAAGAAAATGAAGCTCAAAGCCAGAATGCAGTTGAGAACGAAAAGAAGAGCAACACCTGCCAGATACAAGTGCACTAACACTAGCTCATTGCAGTACATTAGAGTGTCTCTTTGCTCAACATAGACATATATGGTCCACACAGCCCTAAAATATAAAAATTCAATTAAATATCGTCATCATACTGAGATCTATTTATTATATAATGATCATTTATTTTTTTAATTCTTATCCGCTGATTTTTAACTATTTTACTATGTGAGTGAAAGCTATTTGCCATGCATCCTTTTTTTGTTTCTTAAAAGATTACATCTGTAATATTTTTTGCAACATGCTAATTTCTTCGTTTTGATAATAGTTTCCTTTTCGGAAAATAGTCCAATCCACCTGAGAAATACTAGGCCAAGGTTCTCATCCTGAGATAATTACCCCAGAATTAATTTTTATTACATCCCTAACCAGGAGTGGAAATGGGTTGAAACTAGGTTGAAACTCGAGAATCAGTTGAAAAGAGACCCAGCAGCTGGCATGGCGATGTTAAGTAATACATAAAAAATCCGTTTAAAAGCTCAAGAATTACGATCACAATTATTATAAAGGAATGGACATACAAACAGTGGATCGATTTCATGTTAAATATACGGGATAAAAAGGGATGTATCACTTGTATGCGAGGACCTGAGGACGTTAGAGGTACAGGTATTTCAGAAGTAAAACTACCAAACAGATTACGACCTATATAATTATCTTGCAATCCAAATATGGTATTCATGAAAGTTTTTGACTCTTTTGGAAATCGTATCCCATAATTATTGGCTAACATTACAGTAATAGTTTTCTCATTCTCATATTTAAATTGGGTATTTTCTTTGGCTTCTGCAGGTAAGTTGTCTCTCAATGCTCGATATATGTAACGCCCATTATAGACTCGTTTAGGTAAGGTAACTTTTACATCGTCCAAAGAAGCTAATTCTCTCACACTCGTTCTTTCTTCTTTTCTGGTTGTGTCATATTTAATTGCAAAAGTGTCGTTAGATGAATCTATATTATACCAACTGACAGGTATGTGAACCTCTGCCAATCCGACTTCCCACTGCCCTTGGAGTTCAACAGACTGTGCAAGTTGTGTAGTATAATCCGATTGTCTGTTGTCTGGATAAATGTTAACACTGGCTGTAGAAGGTAACGTCAAATAGAAAGCCATTTTTCAGGGATCCACGAAGGGGTGCTGTAATCTGCCCACTTTACCAACACTCTCTTTTTTCGGTCTTTAGCCAAAATTTTTTCCACAGCGTAAAGTTCTGGAGATTTAACTTTCCGTAATTCTTCGTTGTAGAAAGTCCCTTTTATCTTCTGTCCGTCACTGTTGATCACGTCATATACAGGAGGATTTCTATGTATTACTCTACGTACTTGAAATACTTCTCTAGTCCACTGTTGAGATGCACCCTTCTTGAATGGATGCTTGAGACTGCTTAAACGTACATGATCTCCAACTTTAAAAAGAGGACTTATCTTTTTCTCTGGGCTTCCATAGAGTCGATTCCAAACCATACTTTCGTTATGAATATTCACATCTTTGGGAGCCATTCCGTGAGCTCTATGCTTAGACGCATTATAGCTTTCCATTATACGTGGCAAAACATTGATGAAGTTGAAATGTTTATGTTTTGTAAAATATCTCCATAATTTTTCTCTCAATGTACGATTCAAACGTTCTGCTAAAAGGCAGCTTTCTTGTCCCCATAAGAAACAAAGAAATGAATGTTTTTATCCTTCAAATATTTTTGAAAGATTCGATTCGTGAATTCTGTGCCTTGATCTGTATTAAGAACCATGGGAATTCTGTCTTGGGAAATATTTTTTTCGAATGCATCTTTCATTGCTTTTCCTGTCTTGGTCTTCAAAGGTATTGCCCATGCATATCGAGACAAAATGTCAATAGCTACTAATATGTAGCTGTAAAAAATAAAAAAATAAATACCCCCTCAAGCAGCTGCTTGCCAACCTTCATTAAATCGTGAGATATTTTTCACAATCATTAAATCTGCTTACCATTGCTGGTCTAGCCCTGTCACGAACGTCTTGTTTCTTCGGAATTTTGTTCTCGACGGCTTGTGGAGAGTGTAAGTCTCCTCCCCCGACAACCATTCTTTGACTCTCTTTTCGGGCAGTCCAGTACTCTGGGATAATCGTGTTACTCCCCCATAACTCCCAGGGTTCTCTGGTTGGTAGTAAACTTTCTTCAACTTTGAATTCATCGACTAGTAGAAGTTTTCCTTCTTTAACCCAGAGCTCGAGTGATAACGAATCGGGAACGTCAATGGAAAGTCGCTCTGCCGCTTCTTTACATCTGCCGCTTCTCACACAGTTTTCTCGATGTGTAAATGATGGGGTGCTCGTAGTAAAGATCTTTTGTCTTTGTGTTCACTAGACAAAACCGATAGCTCAGAGCCCACAACATGCTTTCGAACCCAATGACTATTAGAAACTAGTTTCTTCCACTGTTCATAAGTCAGACTAATTCCTTTCACAGTAGGTTTCAGGCGTAAAATTAATCTTATATCCACTGTTTGATTGCAGACACTTTAAATATTTGTTCCCAAATGTCGGGATTCGCCACAACTAATGACTAAATAGTCTTGAGAAAACGCAATTTCTAACCATACAGCTCCCCCTATAGTAAAACATGCTATTATTATTATACCTAGTACTAGCTTACGTGACCACATCATGTGAAATGAGAACATAAGTCATTATACAGTAGGTAATATCAAACTTTTATTTATGACACGAGTTTGAAATATACAGATTTTCCTTCACTCTCTCTAACATATCCGTATAGGAGAGAGATGAGAGGAAGATGTCATCCACAGGTCCATACAGAATTCACAAAGCTATATCATCAATGTTTAAGGCACGAACTGCATCGTTCAAGTAGAGATTTAAACATTGTTCTTTATCTTCAGGTTCCACAGTTCTCGTACTGGGGAGTAAGTGATGCAGCAGATCTTGATGAATAATGTCCACAAGAACTCTATCAACTGACCTTCTCGTACAGCAGGAGATGCGAGAAGGAATGCTTGTAACGCATCCCCCGTAGACGTTCGGCAATGGCATGACGTAGATGAAAATTCGCATCAGATCTACGATAGAAGTCCACACTATTCCTAACATCTCCGCGAGAGTTACAAAGTATGTCCCAGTCTGCAACTGTAAGGATCACACCAGTCGCAACAGACGATTTCATGATATCCAAATGGCGGGAACCATCACTATTGGAGTAGATACATAGTTGCAGATTGTGTGTGACGAACCAAGTTTCTCTCTCTGTCGATTGGGAAGGGATAATCCTGTCAGAGACTGACAACAATTCTTGCCATTCGTGTAGAGTTAGAGCGATCCCCTCTTTTGTCGGATAAAGCAAACCATCTTCAGTAAAGTAACGATAACGTCGTTTATGAATCAACAGTCTATCTCTGTAAAGTCCTGGGACGATGAAGAGAGAGTTCCCCAAAGGGTAAGTGTGGGCACAATCATGCTGCATGATGCACTAAAAGTTTCTACGGCGTTTAATGCGACTTGTATTAGGAGATGGTAAATGTTTTATCCTAGTTGACAGGAGCGATCCTGGTGGCAGATCTATGACGTCATACGTCTAATTATTGGACGAAAAGGAGTTCGATTTTCTGATATCGGATGTTTCACATGGTTATTCTGCAATGTTATTTCTTCACATACATCATCTATTGTTTCATCCTTCGGTGATGTTATTTCTTCATCTTTTGATTCATCCTTCACTGATGTTATTTTCTCGTCGTGCTTCTTCATAAACAATTCAACCTTCTTTGCTGTTTCCTCTGGGAAAAACTCTTGCCAGAATATGTATTCTTCGAAAGCCTCTTGCTGATTGTGAGGACGACCTATTAACAAATTCATTTCACTGTGAGGAAAGAGATTATCAAATCTCGCTATCTGTTTGTATGCACGATCCATTGTAGAATGATTCTATACCAATAAAATTGTTCAACCACGTGCTAAACGCCGCTGCTTCGGCTTGAGAACAATGGATGCCGTGTCCTCTATGATATCCACATTCAGCTCCTGAGATTTTAGGCAAGTCTTTAAATCTCGGACAACCTCGTTTCTCCAAATCAAGAGATTCTATTCCGAGCTTTTCAAGAAGCCGTTTCTCGTGTATTCCTCCTTTGTATGCGATAACACTCTTGTAACCTGATCGACACGTTTCACGAATATGTCGCACAATATCGTTCAGACAGTCCAGTTCGTAAACGACTTCATCCTTACGAGGGTAAAAAGAGAGACCTGTGATGTGTTTTCTTACGTAGGCGATAGTCTTCCAATCAGAAGGAGAAATATCGATGATAGAAGATAGATCGAATCTGTAGGCTCCTATCAGACCACGACAGTCTGAATATCCGAGTTCTCTCGTTAAAAATTTACCTCCTAGAGTAAAACCGTCCAAATCGATGACACAGCACACACGATTCATTTTCCGTTTATTATTCACACATGATGGTTGCAGCCTTCGCCATCTCCACTAGGTCGTCGAAATCGAGTTTTTCGAGTCCTTCTAATATCGGATAACCATACTTCTGGGCGACTATTGCGAACACCCACGCAACGTTTTCGAGACACGGTGAAGGCAGATGATGCAGGATGATGTCAACTAGCAACTCTTCTAATAATCCTGGATACACCGCTTCATACTCCTCTGGTTGGGCATTCCAATGAAAGGTAACTGCATCGTAAATTGCCTTGGAGAGATCCATTGCTACTGATCGAGTTTCAATGTTGAGACTTTATAGGAATGATTCCTCCCCCATTCATAAAGAAGGGGAAATATTATAGTACACTCATAGTGAAGATGCAATCAATAAACCTTTTTTATTCGTTGAAATCAAGTAGCGAGGGACAATTATCATTAACTCAGCTTGCTAGAGAGGGCTTTATACAGAATTCCAACAACTGTTCTTCACACGCATTGGTCTTTTCAATAAGTCAGCATTATCAGTCAGGGCTTCAATACGTAGGAGGAAATCATTAACTGAGTTAGCAACATCCACTAGGGGAGGGCTTCGACTCATAATTTTTATACAGATGCTCTTCACACGCAATGGTTTCAATAAGTCGGACATCCAGATCGTGGGAGGAAACTCCCCCGCCCCCATCTATGGTCAATCACGAAAGGGTTATAACAGCTGGGAAACATCTGCACCAGAAACACCTACATCGGAAACACCTGTTCTGTGCCGCCATCTTTCCTGTGGCGGTGTCTTAACTACTCCCCTCAGAGGTAAAACAACCCAATGCATGGTGGGAAATTTCAAGAGTAAAGATGCTATATTAAAGGTAAAACCTGTAGGCTACATACATTAAATGAGTATAGAGGAAAATTAAAGGAGAAATACTCTCTCTTCACTGGTCGAGTGCAGCAACCTGGAAGGTGCCGTCTAAACTAGTCTTCAATTACAGTCTGATAGATTCCGATGGTATAATGTTTAAAGCACTAATAGAGGAGCCGCATGTAGCTCAGCTTCCGAGTACCTGACATTTATCAGAAAGTCGTGGGTTCGGATTCCACTGGGATAATGACGATTTATTCATGTTAGGTAGAGCCTGAATTGGTTGTAGTATTATGACAGATGCTTTGCGATAAATGTACTCATTCCAGAATTTGAGCTAGCAAGAATTCTAGGAATAATTCATCCTCAACGTTGGGACGCTTTAAGTTGGAATGTTGATGAATGGGGCTGGTCTTCATAACTGGGTATATTAAAGATGAGGATTCTAGCATGGCTAGGTTGGCTGAGCATTTCAAAGATGTCCTAAACAATGCAGTTATTTCTACTTCCATTGCTTGTAATGAGGATAGATGTATCAATGACTTTAATGTTGGCCTTGTATCAGAGTATGAAGTATTTTGGCTAGATCTAAACTTAAAATGCAGATATTCCTAGGGGTAACTGAAGTTATCACCGAAATGTTTAGAGCTAGGAATGTTTCTATTATCACACAGCTGACGGAAATTTCGCATTTTTTTTAAGAAAGGTATTTTTCTAAAAGTGTTTATTACAGCTATTAGCTATTATTTTCCCTACTATCAAAGAAACAACAAACAGAAAAGCAAAAACAGGTGATCGGAGTTCTTCGATAATTACAGAGAAATCAGACTACTTTCTACTTCAGATAAAGTCTTCTGCTTAATAGATTTAAGGATTAGGTTGATTGAGAAATCCATATGAACAGTGTAGGCTCAAAAGTGATAAGAGATGTATAGATGAGATATTTTCCAGTATGTAGATTCTTGAGAAATATTTAGAGTTTCAGAAACCTATAGTTACTAGCTTTATAAGATTCCCAAGTGTTTTTGAATCTGACGATCGTAAGATCGTATGGAATACTTGAAAGAGTGAATATAACGATGGCTCTGTTTAACAGCATTAAGTCATGTGTAAGAGTTAGTAAGGCTTCTAGCGATTGGTTTAGTATTACTACCACAGTTTTTTTTTTGTTGTTGTTTTTCCAGAAGTTTGCTATGGTAGCGAAACATGAACCCTCTGTATAACAGATAGCAAGAAATTTTATTGTACGTGCTTATATAGAATCGTGGGGATTAGGTTATAATGAGTTATGTGAAGTAGTCAGCAACCATCGTTAAATAATAGTGTGTTCAGAGAGAGAATTTGTTAGTTTGGCCATGTTTACCATATGGACAATTAGAGATTATTGAATTGAATTATGAACAATGTGCCTAAAAGCCTCAGAAGAAAAGGAAGAGACTTAGGATGAGGTGCGTAAACAAAGTCAAACAGGATCAAGGTCTGAGAGGGTCTTGTTTATCATTCTTCATCAACATTATTCTAGGTCTCCCTACTTTTCCGAAGCCATAAAGGTAGACTCTCTTTAACTATTTTCGCTGATTTGTAGTTTTGTATGCTTGAAACGTGGCTAAATCAATGGATGTTATTCAGTAGTGAATGATAACTACCTCTTATTCGTATAACATATTTCTAATAGTAATGCTTAAAAAACCTAATAGCCAAAATATTGTATAAACATCTAAAACCAAAAGAATCAAGTTTCCTGTTATATTGCTTTCAAAGGTTCACTACAATAGCAAACTTTAGAAATTATCAAATTATCATACACCTAAAGACTAAAATTCAGCTATTGCAGTCTATTTTCCCTCAATTTCTATGGATTCTGGAAATGTCCCATCAGCAGCGCCTATTCTTCTGTTTATTTCAAGTAGGATATCAACAATTTCTGTCATATAACTCTCGAGATAATTAAACGACAAATTTGATCAAGAACACGGTGATATGAGGGTGAATCACAACCAGTTGGGTTGTTTTACCTCTGAGCGGCACTTTTTTTTGCACACCATGGGCTAAATGGCCAGGTCACATGGACCCCGAAGGCTCAGAGAAGGTTGGGGGAGGGGACCCACTGGAACAGCTGTTGGGAGACAGATGGTAGCCTCCCGTCAAGGCCATCCAGCGTGTTCTTTAACGTGCACAGGGTATGGCTCTCGCGCACACGGGGCTTAACGTCCCATCCGACGGACGGCGGCCTTTCCAAGCCCATCGGTGTCCCCTACTGACCGTGGGCAGGGCGGGGAATTTTGCGGAGATAAATCTCAACGCTGACCCAGCTGGGACTCGAACCTGGGAACTACAGATTACGAGCCTGGCGCGCTACCGACTGAGCCACCCCCGCCCCATCAGAATTAAAACCATCAACTTTAAACGCAAGTTGGAAGGCTATTTTGGCCAGAATGTGTAAAAAGCAAAGATCCTGTAACCCCCAAATACGACTGAATATCCTAATAGTATCAGTTTAGCATATGCAGTTGGTGGAGAAGGATTCGATGATTTATCGTTTGCAGATATTGATTAATTTCTGGTTGATAAAGCTCTTAGTGAAGATGAAAAAATAGAAGTTGTCCTTGAGGCTCCCGATTAAAAAGAAAAAAGTGATGGTGATTAAGAGGTTACACTCATTGCAGGTTTAATTAAAGTAGGGCTTCAGATGGCTAGTAATTTGGAAAGTCATTTTCTTACACGTGATTCCATTGTCGAACGAGCTGAAGACTTTAAACGTGAACTGGAGTCATGTATGGCGCGTTATCGAGAATTATACAAAGATCTAGTCAAAGCAGGATCTCAACTATTGATTACAGAGTTCGTTGTCAAAACTGATCGAACTTCAGAATCACTGGAAATAAGTGATAATTTGGTTCCTCATGCCACAGAGAGCATTTCACCATTGGAGTATGAACACGACGGCCAAAATGTTTCAAGCGATGAAAGTGATTTAATTCCAGTCTTACGCAAACGAATGCGTCTATTGTCTGAAAGTGACAACGAATAAAATCTAGTCAATAAGCATATGTAAGTCATATTTTTTCACTTTTGTATTCTTGAATTAGTGACATATTATTTTCCTTATGAAGGATAATTTACTTTATATATGTACATATAATAATCCTTATAAGTTTGTAAAATAAAAAATGTGTTTAAATGAATAAAAATCAAATAAAGATTTAATTAAAGATTTTGATACGATTTGTTTGAAAACAACTTATAATTTGTACTGGGTTTTTACGTCTGGAACCAATCTTCTATTTTTCATATGCACTTTGTTTTTTACACGGTTTTTTCGGGAACCTATCTACCGTGTAAAAACAGAATTGGGTGTATTTCAAGATAGCGTCGTACCAACGAAACCTCCACATTAGTTGAAAGTCGAAGTCACTCTTAACATGGTTATCAGTTTTTGAGGAAAATTTTTCTTGATCCGGGTGGGATACAAATCCATGACTTCCTGAGAGTGTCTGGTATCTGATCACTGTGCTACCGTCTGCTGATCAAGATCTCTATTTAAGGATACGAACTTTTCTACCTGCAGTACATAACTCAAATATATCTCAATATCCGACATCACTACTCAAATACAATCAATGCAAGCATGGAGTTGGTAAATTTAATCAATATTCAACCAATTACAAATATACATAGGTACGTACATGGATTGTAAATGCCATTCTGTGATTTCGAACTTCTTTATTGAATCTGTCAAGGTAGATGGAAAAATTGCATATTTAATCGCAACAGGAAAATAAATGCATCAAACTATGGGCATTCAGTCTTACAGAGGTTCGACAGATCTATCCAACTGAGAAAAATAGTAAGGATAATGGAAGCAACAAATTATTTGGACGCAATCCGACAAAAACCAAAATTAAAATAGGACAACAGAGCATGACAAATATATGATAAAAACTGGTACCAGAAAAAAACTGGTACAGAAAAACTGTACTTCAAAATATCAGTCAAGCAAGACTGATATTTTGAAGTACAGTTTTTCTTTTAATTTTAATTATGAGTTCATTTTGCTTCCAGTGTGAAAAAGTGTGTAAAGGAAAACAGACCAACAACTAGCAACGCTGGAAGCATACTTAACCAGTGAGAGCGGAAATTAGCGATAATATTTTAAGCATATCTGAAACGCTATGTATAATTAATTATTAATTCTTAATTATTATCCGCTCCAAAGACTATGGATATATATATTCCTGCAAAAGAGATATGTCCAGCAATGTTTAATTTACAGAAATCATTGATATATACAGTATATATATATCAATGAAATAAAAAGTACCTGTGGCACTTCACTTAAGATTAATAAATAATAATTTCATATGTAATTCATTTTTCAATAATTCCTTTAGATTTATTTTTATCTCTCAAACCATCAAGATTATAATTACAATCATACATATCATGAATGGTTGTATAAACCAAATTAATTAATTTTTAATAAACCAAGTTAACATTTCTGATTTTATATTCTAGTTTTAGATAATTCACCCTAATGATGCCATGAAGTTTTTATTATTGATATTTATTTTATTTGGTTTTTGTGCTTTTATAGTCAATAAGAGTGGGAAATGATCTGTTATTTCAGACATTTATATAGCACATTTATTTATGAACATGTAACTCACAATTCTAAAAAATATATGATCGATGCAAGTAGCCGCTGATCATGCGAGTCTAGTCATCTCGTTTATATCCAATATAAACTTATATGTGGTCATTATACTTAAATATCTCTTATCTTCATTATTAGTGCTATTCAAATCCAAATTAATATCACCAAATATATATTTATAACTTACTTTATATAAATAATATCCTAATTCATCTTGAAAAACTTTTAAAATGCATTTTTGTGGTCTATATAAACGGAAATGGAGCATAAATCATTTAATTTATCATATAGCTCTAAAATCTCAACAGTGTTAAATTTTCGGGTAAGCTTTTTTTCCTCCACTGGTAAATTAATTTTAAAGTAAATTATAGTACCACATGATTTATTATATTCTCTCCCATTGATATAATAGTCATATCCAAAAATTTTAAAATTATCCACTTCATAATCATTAACCAATGTTTAACTTAGAAAAAGAACATCAACTGCTTAATTAATATTAGATTAATATTAGAACTTCATCAAAGTTCTTATCAATATTCTTATATTAATACAAAATAAATTCAAATTATTATTCAATCTATCATTATTGTCTATAAAATTATCCTAGTAAAAGCCTATTAATCCTTGAAAATCATCTACATTTTCACATACTGAGTCTTCAATTTCAAAATCCTCCATTACAAACAATGAATGCCTTTCTTATTTATTATTCGAATTACAGTCGAATTTTCGGTCTTTCTCAACAAAATATTACGATCATTGAGCCATAAAAATTTAATTCTTTTCATTTTAATTTGCTAGCTTCAAAAATATAATTTTTTGTAATATCTACAAATATGCTCATTTACGTAAATTTTGTAGGTTCCAAATCTTTCACCCATTCATCGCGTTTTCTCTATTTGTAAACTGAAAAACCACTAGTCTAGTTTCCCTTTCGAAGAGGGTACTCAGTACGCAGTGGCAATATCCTTATTATCAATTTTTAATGACTCTGAAATATTATTTACAGGTTCATTTAAATTTTCTTCCCAAGATTCCACGGCACCACTCATTTCTATGTTCACTCAGCAAGAATAGTTTCTAATTCATTTATCCTGTGTTTCATTTCTCGAACAGTAGTTTTCAAATCGGTTGATTCTTTAATCAAATGACCATTTCGTTATTTTAACTGCAAAATTTCGTTTTTAATGCTTTCAATTCTTTTAAAAGGGCTGATGTATTTATTTTCTGAGTTAAATTGAAATGATTTCACAACCTTACTGAGTTCTTTTTTTTATATTCATAGTTATTTCAGTTTTAATATTTTTATAACAGGTCTCCAAAAATCTTTCTTAGTGATTACGTCATCAGATGAATTCTACTCAAGATTCCCTTTATTTTCCTTCGTTTTCACATTTATTTGTGGCTCACTAGGCTGTTTTACTTCACTCTTCAGACATTTGGAACAAAGCCATTTGTGTCGTGCTCACATTTTGTGTAAAAATGTGGACACGACGTGCCGATGGCGGCAGAGACCCATCCACCATTTTTACAAATGAACAGTGTCCATTTTCCCGCCATTTTTGTTCGGCATTCGACCACGAAGAAGGATGTCGCCGCCATTTGGAATTCCACCCGTGGTCAGCGTGGACACCGGATAAGGGAGCCTACTTGACCTGCAAACGGGTAAACAAGCACCATCTGGGCTCGAAAGATTCGCACCTCGACGATACCCGCCAATGACAGAGGACCACGATTCCGCAAATGGTGACATTTAGTCCGGAAGAGACGTGACCAAGGTGAGAAAAGCAGACACTTGTGGCCGGAAAGTTGCTGAAGGAAGACGGACAAGTCCGAGGCCGCTGCCATACTCGAGATCGGCCACACGACTGCATGAAAAAGCGATAGAGGTCCATCGAGGTGCCAGGTTGTTGGACGTTGTGCTGAAGAGTGCTGCCTGAGGAGAGCAACGACGTTTTCTCACTTACATCAGTAGAGAAGGGGTCAAATTTCTCTGATCTGGTGTCCGAAGTCAGGTAGCTTAAGAGTGTCGCAGCCATAGGCCTCGAGAGAGCCTTTGGAGCCGTTGATGTTCCCGGCTCCGCACGAATACTGTGCTTAGACTATGCGATTGAACTGTTTGGCCTAGGGCGGTGAAACGTTTCTGAAAGTCGAACAGCGCTGAGTTCGCTGATGGGATATCTCCTGACATAATGTGTCAAGTTAATGTATTCTTGTGTTAAAAATGTTTTTGAAGTTTTGTTAATGAAGTAAGATAAATAATTTTTTTTATATTTAAGCAATTTTTGTTGAAGTGTATTAATGTGTAATATTCCTGGATCGAATTTACAACGCTGTTTTTACTAGCCCCCTCCTTTTTTTATAAGTTTGCCCCTAAAGTCAATCAACTACTCTAAAATACAAAAGGGTGGTTATGACACTTGCTCAGCTTCTTAAAACTTTTTTCAGAAAAAGTAACACAATAGAAATGAAGAATTTTCTTGCAAACTCCAGTACATTGAATAAAATCGTTTTCAGCCTGTATCTGTTCATGACATTTATAACACTTCATATTGGGCAATCTATCATTATTAATTACAATTTATCTAAGATATTTTTAAAAACTTTTATAGTTCCTACCATTTAATAAGTTTCTAACAATATTTTCAAATTATATATATATTTCAACTTCTAATAAAAGAAATCAGTACCATGTAGGGTGGCGCCAAAAGGCTTTGTTTTATCAAAGCTACTGTAGTGCCGCCTAGAGGTCGCTGTGCGTGATGTGACGTCAGAACGGGGCAGCTGAGCCAAAGGATTTACATAATCGCCAGTTCTTACGTGTATATCTTTGTTCTTGGTGAATATTAATCTCTGTGAAGTCTTCCAGATAATTTTTATTTTTTGATCATGTTGAACTATACAGTAACAAAGCGCATGAATTATACTTCGAAGAATAAGAAAAGCAATGTTTCATATCATTCCCATTAGAAGAAAACTTAGTAAGCAGTAATACTGTGTCAGCATCAACATAAATTCGATGTTCAACATGCTAAGATAATGTACTAAGCATTTCTGAGATACTTGTTACGATCGTGACCTATGAAGCGTACTCTTAGGACTTCCTGCTAAACGTAAACTTAAAGGATAAATCTATTCCAGATAATAAACCTGCCGCACGAAAACTAAGTTTAGGGATTACGAGGACCGCTTCTACTCAGACCAGAAGATTGTTGTCCTGGGGTAAAAACGCAAAAGAGTTTTGGAAGAATAAATCGATGACCCTGAAAACTAACGAAATATGCCCAGTAGAAAAGTATCATTATCACTGGCAGTTCATGATTGAAATTCCTCACCTTATATTGCAATGAGTAGAGAATTGGAAACTTATTTTCAATGCGTCAAAACCTGAGTCTATGAGGCATGAAACAATTAGAGCAATTGCTGCTATAAAAAGCAAAGCCGATGGAAAAATCTGTTTTGCAAACAAGATTAAGATCGAAGCAAAAGATAGTGGAATTTACATAAATACAATTTGATACAACAGAATAACAACTTGGAAGTGGAAACAAGAAGAAAAAAAAGCAAAGTGGACAACTGCAGGGAAGTTTTTAGTAAATTAAAAATTGTGTTTCACTCATTGGTCAGATTAAATGCCTTTTGGGAAGAAAAATTTTGAAACGTATTTCAGGCGGGAAAAATTTAAATTTCTTCTGATATTGGTTTTGTTTATTAATATACATTGCTCATAAATATTAGGGGATATTTTTTCGCTTCATATTCATTTTGAAATATCCCCTAATTTTTGTGAGCAGTATAGTTGGAAATAAGATAAGGTGTCGAGTGGTTAGCACGCTTGGCTACTGATCTACGGGACCTGGGTTCAAGCCCCGAGTAAGACATGGATGTATGTGTCGTTTTTCTGCTGAGGTCCTGCCATCCTCTCAGACCTTCTACTATGGCATAAAAATTGGCAGGCTCTTGTCAGACCTCTGTGGCAAGCAGCTGCTTGAGGGGGTATTTATTTATTTTAATTTTTTTTAATAAAGTGAGATCTTGTTTTAACCATACCGAATTTAATTTTAAGAGCAAGATAAAAAATAATTACTCAGAGTTAACTAATACAAATTCTTCAGTAATTCGATATGAAATGCGTATGACGCAATCATGAAATTGTAATACAGGTAACCCCCGTTTATCGCGACCCCGGCGAGTGCGGATTCGTTATATCGCGATCTTTTTTTTTGTCTCGGCACTTGTATGGCTTTGAAACATGCGAGGAAAAGTCAAAATCAAAACGAATGGTTGCACGTGCGTGCTAACTTTCTCGCTCAATCACATCATACACATGTACATAACGTAAAGTTACGAGCGTGGGTGAGACAAAAGAACGACGCCGGTGCCTGGTACGGTTGAGCCAGTGCATCATTTGGGTCTATTCTTCAGTGTGCTAATTCAGTACGCTAATTAAATTGACTACATATTTTTTTTATCCCTTCGTAATTTTTAAAATGTCAAAAAGATAATATGAAAAATCGGTTAAGAAAATTCGCAATGTAGTGACTTTTGAAAAAAAACTAAAAATTATAGAAAGGATAGAAAGTGGTGGTAAATTTACAGTTGTAGGAAGGGATTTCAAATTGCCTGAGTCTACAGTGCGATCAATTATGCAACAAAAAGACAAAATTAAAAAGTCTGGCGAAAGTGTTACTCCAATTACAGCGACGCAAGTTTCACGAACCAGAAGTTTTTTGATGATAGAAATGGAAAATTTATTAAGCAAATAGATAGAGGACCTAAATCAACACCACATGCCTGTGAGTACCCAAATCATAATGAATAAATCACAGTCTTTGGGATCATTTAAAATCTCAACATGGGGGAGAAGTTTTTAAAACAAGCAAAGGTTGGTTTGATCGGTTTAGAAAACGATCAAACTTGCATAGCCTTAAAATGATTGGCGAATCACCTAGTGCAGACGTAGAATCAGCTGAAAAATATCCAATGGAGTTCCGTGAAATTGTGGAAAGGGGAAATTATCCACCAAATTTAATTTTTAATGTAGATGAGACGGGACTCTATTGGAAACGAATGCCAACACGTACGTTTATTTCCATAGAGGAAAAGACTGCTTCTGGATTTAAAGCAGCCAAGGATCGTCTAACTCTTCTTCTCGGCGGAAATGCATACGGAGAATTAAAATTGAAACCATTGTTGATTTATCATTCAGAAACTCCTCGTGCCATGAAAGGTTATTCTAAAAACAATTTACCAGTTTTTTGGCGAAGTAACCCTAAGGCTTGGATGACACAAAATTTATTTATGGACTGGTTTAAAACTTGTTTCTGCCCAGCAATAAAAAAAAATATGGCGAGGATATTGGAGTTGAACCTCGAGCTCTTTTGGTGTTGGACAATGCGCCGGGACATCCTGTGGAACTTGAGACTCTGTGCACTGATTTTCCCGTTGAAGTGGTATTATTACCTCCGAATACCACTTCCATCTTACAGCCTATGGATCAAGGCGCAATAGCAGCATTCAAAGCCTATTATTTAAGAAAAACGATGCGCCAACTCATTGAAGAAACTGATGGAGGTGGTAGAGATGCCATGCGGGTTTGGTGGAAACAATTTAATATTATGAAAGCTATCGGAAACATCGACGAAGCGTGGAATGAAGTCACCCAGTCGTGTATGAAGGGTGTTTGGAAAAGGTTGCTCAGAGAAATTGTTGAAGATCACATCAATTATGAAAATGATATTCAAAATATCATCGAAGAGATCAGTCTTATAACCACTTCCTGAGGCATCGAAGGTGTTGATGTAGATGATATTCAGACTTTGTTAAAATCACACGGCGAACCCTCAACTAATGAAGAGCTGCAGGAAATGGACTGTCATACTATGTCCCAATAAAATGACGTCTCGGAATCTGTTCCCGTGCGAAAGTTAAGTGTCAAAATCATTGAAAAGGACCTTTCTCTTCACAATCAATGCATCGAGTTGTTAGCAGAAAACGACGAAGATTACGAGCGAGTTCTGTAAAGTGTGGTTGTAACGGATTATTTGACAGTTAACGGCAAATTTTGCATAATAAACGTAGAGAGGCCAAAACAAGGGAATCTAGATTCCTTTTTGCAACACGGAACAAAATTAATGAATTATGAATTATGTTATGTATGACATTTTTTTGTTATTGATAATATTTCATTTATTAATAAAGTGTTTTTCGAATTTTAAAATGATTTTTTATTAAATCCCCCGTTGATCGCGAAATTTCGCTTATCGCGACCAGGTCCAGAACGTATCCTTCGCGATGAACGGGGGTTACCTCTATCAGTATCAGAGGCGTGTCATAATCATCTTGGGCCCTTGTGCAACATTTCTTTATAGGACCTCAGAGTCACTTTTTAAAAGTTAATTAGGAAAGGTGCATTGCGACTTAATCCTTGCCAGATTTGTAAAGATTTTCATTTGAATCTGTATCGAATTATTGTACGATTTTCCTAGAATTTAACCTATTTGATCTAATTAACCATTGAATTTAGCCTGTTTAACATGATTAACAATTGACATCTCACGTCTGAGTTAAAAATGTATTCGCTCCCGTACGTAATAAGTGCTGATATAACATTTGTGCTGACAAAGACATGGACTTATCGGTAATACAGAATAATATTTAAGGTACAAAAAAAAATTCAATTTGTTTGAAAATGTTTACAAACTTATTAAACAAAGAATATTGTGAATGAACTTCTGATAATTTTCTGACTAAAAAATATATTCCAGAGCATTATGCGCAAATCAGAATAGTATAAAATAACAGGGGGCGACTTGTACATTAGTCCACCTGGAGCACTGCCACTCCAAAAATAATTACAAAAAGTAACACTCACACTCATGGCATTCAAAAAAACATTTTTTAAACATATTTTTATTGCCTCGATGGTTGTAAGGCCGTTTCCCACTCCTTATGGAGAAAATAAACAAAATATTATACATAATTTAGTCAAATCCTCCAATAATAATAAGAACAGTTTTATATGTGTCCAATTATTCAATTCTGCAAGAACTGTATGTAAAACCAATAAAACAGCAGAAGCAAGGGCACCGTTTTGCACTGGCCCGTGACAATTGATTGACCAGTCCAAGCAAGAAGTCAAAGATCTTGTTACTCAGCGAATATCTTCATTTGACAGTGGCAGGCTTAACAAGCTTAAACGTTCCTGACAAGATGTATTTGAACTGGATTAGCAACTTTTTATTTTGCCAAGGATGAATACTTAAGTATGAAGAATTTAAGAACAACATTAGATATGTAAATAAAATATGCGTTGAACATTTGGTCTACAACGGAATGCTAAAAATATATTTTAACATCTTTTCATCAATGCAGAGCTCGGTCGGTTAATGATTTCTTTCTTTTTTTTTTGGGGGGGGGGGAAAGGGATGGTCTTGCAAACTTAAAGGTCCCCGATTCAATCCTAGCTCCTGTCATTATATATATATATATATTTTTTTTTTTGTTTTTTTCAATCA
Source organism: Ryuthela nishihirai (assembly GCA_038380435.1). NCBI lineage: Eukaryota > Metazoa > Arthropoda > Arachnida > Araneae > Heptathelidae > Ryuthela > Ryuthela nishihirai. Next base: position 11,494,016 of record JAWZYU010000021.1, on the reverse strand, counting down.
TTTTTGTATAATTAACTTTTTAATCATATCACTTTTTTAAAGTTCATTGCAAAATAAATATGTGTAATGAAATATATTTAACAAATTAATATTGTAAATTAAATATAACCAAAATGGACAGCTATAATTTACGACGAGTAATTCAGTTTAAGATAAATAAATATAAATTTATAATCGGGACGGATTCAAAAAAATACATTAGATAAAATTTTCGCAAATAGTTTTTTTTTAAATACCACTAGAAAGGAAGTGGAAAATACATTTACATAGGTAATCATCACAGTGGAGAGGTAAAATACGAAACAGGAGAAAAAGAACAAGAACACCTTTTCGAGTTTGTTTTTTTCTAAATATTTTTGTTAAATAATGCGTTTTGAGAATAGCTGAAAAAAATATATTCATTATGAAATGTCTTTTCAGTTCTGTTCGGTTCAATACTAGGCATCGCCACATTTATTATTCTACATTCGGGCCCTGCTGTAGTAGTCAAAGTGCCTCAGAAAAAATTTAATCACGAGGCGCCACCGTAAATTAAAATAATTTTAATGAAACAAACTTTAATTTTATTAGCTCAGCCTAGATCTAACATTCCTAACTTTCATTTTTCCACATGTCTTTCATACTCATTGATTTTCGCTATATAAAAGAGCAAGTCCTGATAATCTTTATTCTGTTCTTTGACTTCTGAGATAATTTTTATGAATTTTATAGCTGAAAATGAGGGTCCCCGATATTGCTACAGGTACCGGTGGCAATTAACCCTTTGGCTACCAAGCTGTCTGAATACTCCTGTCGCCAGGATCCAGCTTACCGGCCGAGAGTTTTCGGTATTGCATTCCCCCTCTGAATGATTAGCATTGAGAATGGCAATGAGGGCTGAACGAGGGAGGCAAAAAGGGATAGATAGATAATATGTTTATTCTTGTGTGTGTGTGTGAACACACGATTCATAGAAACAAACATGAACACACACACACATACTCGATTAGCAGAAACAAACATGAAAACATATATACGCACACATACGTACACACACATACACACACACACACCCATCCGATTCACAGAAGCAAAACATGAACACATACACACACACACATTTGATTAACAGAAACAAACACATACTCGATTCACAGAAACAAACATGAACACATACACACGTTCGATTCACACAAACAAGTATGAACACATACACACACATTCGATTCGCAGAAGCAAACATGAAAACATATACACACGTACACATATGCTCGCACACACACACAGAGAGAGAGAGACGAACATGAAACATGTATATGGAAGTATACATGTTTCATGTTCGTCACAAAATAAGTATACATGAAGAGAGACAAAAACTTAGTCATTCAGATACATATATGCATAGAGACATACACTTAGAAAGACATCCAGTGAGTGTGTATAATGTCATTCATCTCTTAACCACGGATATAAACATGAATATATCCGTACTTCGCATAAGACCAGAGAAACTCTCACATTCTCGTACATACATACATAATCTTTGCATAGTCATAAACCTATGAATATGTAAAATTAAACAGGATTTTTTTATTCTGTTTGAAAGTAATATCAACTATTCTGATAGTCTTCTGTTTACTCGATTCAGATTTAGAGTGAATACAGTCAACATACTATAATTGCTTATTGTGAAAGAATGACTGTTCATGGTATTGTATTAATTTATAAACAGACAAACTTTCAAAAGACAATTTCCACTGAAGGTCTAATCAAATAATTTGGAATGGTTGATTATGTTCTTTCTTGACTAGTGTGTATCCTTTTCATATGTTAGGAGACGAAAGATATGTAGCTTTTCATTAAACTTGTTGAATGATCTAGGGAAAGTTATGTGCATCTATTGATTGCACATAACATTGAATCTTAGTGAGTTCGAAATCGGTGTATCTTTGCTTTAAAAATAAATATGGGTTTAAGCAACTATTTGTCATAACGGTTACAGGATCCTTTCAGTTTTTATACAACACTCATGTCTTACCATGGATCTCGATCTCTAGGTTTCTTAGCTTAGAAGCCGAGCGTGCTAACCTACTGTCTATAGGATAGATAGATTTAAATCTTTTAATCTGTTGGCTATCATAACTTATATCCGATTCTGTATCGTGGGTAAAGTACTGAATAGTATCGATTTCAGGCTATTGTGAGATTTTCAACCTAAAGAATCAGCAAGTCTAGATATATGGAAAAAATAATAATCTGACCCAGATGATGCTTGCGATTTTATCTACTTTGGTCGTTAAAGTATGGTTTATTAGAAAGTAAATATGCATATATGGAAGTTGAATCAGTGATTGATTTTGTTCTTTCGAGCAAGTTGCTTTAATTATCTTGCGAGATGTATGAGAAAATACAAAGAATAGATATTGAGAGTTACGATTCTATGGAGAAACATGCATCTGAAGATTAAGCTATATAATGAGTTATTTTATCTCTAAGACTGTTTGACAGTGAAGATTTAATAAGCAAATTAACCCATGAGGTGGTGTGATGCAGAGAAAGCATATCGTCTTCGATACCAGAGTCAGCATCAGTGTTATACTGATTTGTGAAAGATTCTTTAGCTCCCTGAGGTGATTCAGGGAAATACTTCGTCACTGAAGTTTTTGTGTTGGCGCTATATCAATCGTGTTATGGTGAAAAACTATTTGTATCTCCTGCGAAATATGATTTTAATCAAACTGAAAATTTTACCCTTATGCACTTTCTTATTGCACCGGGTTCGTAAGGAATGATTCTGTGAAAAAATCAGCTTCTTTTTCAAATCGTAGACCAGTCCATTTCGGAAAAGTTAGACTTTCCATTTCGACCATTTCGACCATTTCGGAAAAGCATGACTAATCAACTTCCACTCAGATTTAGAATACGCTATTTACAATCTAGAAAATGATTTTAATAAAACCGTAAATGGTTCTTAACAAACTGAGTGTAAACGAGAAAAAAACTATATTTTTGTGTATTGGTTTTCAACAACCTACACTTAATAGAAGTGTTACTAAACATCTAATCAGTTGTTCTATATTTTATGGTTTATTATCTGATAAATGCAATTGTCCTAAAATAGAAGAGGTAAACGAAATAATTTACCTAGGCTTGAAAATGAAACGAATAAACACTGGACGTGTTCAAGACTCTGATTTGCAGCATTTCAAATTAAGATATTAACTTGTATGTTGATATACATTTTAACTCTTTTAGTACATAAAGCACTTTTTGAATCTATAATTAGATATGGAATAACAGTTTATGGGACAGCCTATAAGATAGAATTAAATAAAATTAAAAGAATACATTAATCTACTAAAAGGATTGTGTAATTAAGTAGTTAAAAATTCCCTTACAACAAACGATGATATATTGAGTTTGTTCAAAATTTTACCTATTGAAAGTTTATATGTATTTGTTTGTGTTATCAATAACTTCTTTAATAATACCATAGGCAAAATATTTGCCACAATATGTTTACTATAAAAAAGACTAGGGTATTTTGAAACAACCAAAATTTTATAATAATTACGGACGAAATTTCAAATAATATTAAATTCCCTACCTATTTATCTTGCTTCCTAGAGAAATTGTTAACTTAAGTAAAATTTGTGATGTTAAAGAAAAATAATTTCAGTGGTTGATGAAAAAGTGATATTTTTATAAGGAATCATTTATCATTTTATTGGTTTTCTCTTTTATTTATACTTTTTTTGCTTCATTTTATGTAACGATATTGATGTAATCTAGATCATAATTTGTCAAAACTATATGCATTCTCGCTGATAAACTTCGGCTTAGTAGGTTTTTTTATATAAAATAGTTATAGAAAACAGTTTCTGAAAAAATATTTGAATTTGAATTGCAAAGTGTTCCACTATCGAAAAAGGTTTGAAAAACTAGAGCTATAGTGATTGAAGAACATCTTAACAAATGAATTTCGTAAGATTACTATAATCTAGAGGTTCTCAACGTGGGGTACGCGGTAAAACCTTTTGGGGTATGCCGTGAGAGCTCAAAAATCGCTAGATACATGTTACACATATATGTTTTATCTCATTCCCATTGTTATAACTATAGTTTTATCTGTCTATACAAAGTGTACGCCAGTTAGATACACATTTCCAGGGGGTACGTGAAGCATATAAGGTTGAGAAACACTGATTTATATGTATATGTTTTATTTTATTCCCATTGCTATACTATAACTATGGTTTTATCTATCTTTACAAGAGGTACGCCAGTTACATATAATTTATATAATAATAACATTTCCAGGGGGTACGTCAAGCATAAAAGGTTGAGAACCACTCTTATATATATATATGTTTTATTTTATTCCCATTGTTATACTATAACTATAGTTTTATCTATCTATGCAAGGGGTACAGTCAGTCAAAGAAATATCCGAACACTTATGGTTGATTACAGAATTCAGAAAAAATATCTGGCAATGATTTTTTTAGAAATTACTGATCTGGCAACCTTCGTGTACAGTACAAGAAGGTTGTCAGATAACTAATTTAAAAAAATCGTTGCCAGATATTTTTTCTGAATTCTGTAATCAACTGTTCGGATATTTCTTGAGCGACTGTACGCCAGTTACATACACATTTCCAGGGGGTACGTGAAGCATAAAAGGTTGAGAACTACTGTTATGTACATATATGTTTTATCTTATTCCCCTTGTTATACTATAACTATAGTTTTATCTATCTATACAAGAGGTACGCCAGTTACATACACATTTCCAGGGGGTATGTGAAGCATAAAAGGTTGAGAACTACTGTTATGTACATATATGTTTTATCTTATTCCCCTTGTTATACTATAACTATAGTTTTATCTATCTATACAAGAGGTACGCCAGTTACATACACATTTCCAGGGGGTACGTAAAGCATAAAAGGTTGAGAACCACTGCTCTAAACTATCAAAGGGAAATGCTCATAATTTCTTCCTCCTTCCAAATTTTCCTTTTAATGACAAAAAGAAATACATAAATAAATTTGAAATTTTAAAAAACACCTATCTCCAGAAAATTTTATTTGATACATGCTTCATAAACATCAACCGCATTTCCCTTTCCCCCCCCTTTTTTTGGGGGGGAGGGGATCGTGCTTGGCGTAGTCAACCATGTTATATATGTCATAATCTTTGATTTGAGATATAACTTGTTAAAGTCGTCCTCTGAGAAATTTCTGTCCCTTTAGGGAGGTGGGGGGGGGGGGTCATAATTTAGCGTAGTCGACGACGGTTCTCACATCAGTTTTCATATCAGACCAAATTCGGAAGATATAATAAAACGACTTTCCTATTTCCCCATTTTAGGGGGAAGAATGTAGGGGATTTTATTTTGATAACCCATAAAACTCCCCACTTCACAAGTTTCCATTCGACAAACAGCTAGACATATAGGGAAAATAATTTTAACATTAATCCTTTTTAGGGGGAAGAAAGCATGGGGGTCAATGTTTTATAGCCTATAACATTCCACGCATCACAGGCTTTCATTTGACATGTAAATCATTAAGTTTGTCTTTCGCATTCGAAAGATATCGTGAAACAACTGTTTTGACCGAGAAAAGAGTAAAAAGCAAGAAGCAGTAAAAAAAAATAATTTGAGAAATTTATAATTTAACGATCTTCTCATATGCGCCCTGAAAAGTAGAAAATAAGATTAAAGCATGTTGATGGTGCAATCAGTCACTGAACTCGTATTCACTTCAAAGGAAGGCAGGGCGCTGGCGATCATGTTGAATAGGGAAATCGGCGTCCTATCTTCGTTTGACGCAAAAGCAAATTCAGTGACTGATTCCACCATCAACATGCTTTAGTTTTATTTTCTGCATTTTAGGTGCATATGAGAAAACAGGTATTTCTTACTATATTTTTTTCTTTGCTACTAATAACGGTTACCTTCCCGTGGCCGAGTGGTTAGCGTGCTTCGCTGCTAATCTAAGGAACCTGGGTTCAGAGCCCCGGGTAAGGCATTGATGTATGTTTCGTTTTCCTGATGAGGTCCTGACATCCTCTCGTGTCTTCTACTATGGTATATAAACTGACAGGCTCCTATCAGACCTCTGTGTCAAGCAGCTGCTTGAGGAGGTATTTTTTTTTTAACTTTCATATATTACTCATAAACTTTGACCACACTTTTCCTCCCCCTGTCTTTGAAGTCCTGTTTAGAGTAACCCATTCGAGACATCACAAACTTTAATTTCAAACCTCCGCGAAAATCAACCCTTCGAAGGAGAAAAGAGTGGGGGAGGAGAATTCGAAATTGTCTACGACGATCCTCGTATGAGCTGTCGTTTGACACCTAATTGGCAATTGTAAGCCCTGGCTTTCGGAAGATATAGCCTAACAATATTTGTCAGATTTCCCTCTTTATGGGGAAAGAGTCATGGTGGTTAATTCTTTACAGCCTATGATACTTCCCGCTTCACAAGCTCTTATTTGACGCATAACATTATTACTTTTGGCAGTTTCGTGTGGCCGAGTGGTTAGCGCGTTGGCTACGGACCAAAGGACCTTGGGTTCGAGCCTCAGATAACACATGGATGTTCGTGTCGTTTTTCTGCTGAGGACCCGCCATCCTCACAAACCTACTGTGGCGTATAAACCGACAGGCTTCTGTCAGACCTATATGGCAAGCAGCTGCTTGAGGATATATATATATAACACCCGACGTTACAAGCTTTCATTTGTGCTTGTTACTTTGGGCACCGGTTTCTGGAGGTACAAAGGAACAATCGTTTTCATATTTTCCCCTTTTTACGAAAGAAAAATTCATGGGAGTGTTCATTTTTTTATAGCCTATGACAATAGCCGTCTCACAAGCTTTGATTTCACACGTAATTCACTAAGTTTGATCGTTGCGTTCGAAAGATAAGATGGGACAAGTATTTTGAAACCGACAAACTGTCAAACCGAGAAATAGACAAATGATGAGCGAAAAGCAATGGCAAGAGAGGTAAAAAGCTAACCTTTCGTGTAAAGTGGAAAACAATAAATGTTCTCGACAAATCTCTAATTTTAGTATTAGGTTACTTGTGAGACTGTGATTTTAGTATTAGGTTACTTGTGAGACTGTGATTTTTGTAATCAGCAAATAATTAGTTGCTCCTAGCTATTTTATTTGTAGAAGAGTTTTTTTTATTTTTCTTAAGTATACCTTGTCGCTTCAACTGTGTTTATTAACATTGATTACGAGACAAAATCTCAGTTCCGCAAGCGCAACTTCTTAGTTGTTCTTCTGTTTAACTTCTTAAGAAAGGTTTTTTTTATGTGGGGAAAATCTGACGGGTAAGTTAAATTTCTAAATTAAATTTATGTGAATATAGATTTTCGGCTATATTTATAAATTATTTCAAGAGTTCTGGAAGGGAAATTAAAGTACACTTAATCGGTCGCCCAATGGTTAAAATTTCGATCATCATTCTGTTTAATAGTAATAACGATTGGAAATACTAATATTTATATTAACTTTTAACAGATGATTACGTCTCTTCTAGAGTCACCCTCTTCCTAAACATTGATTTAGCACTTTGCTGCAACAAAGAGCGCTCATCAGATTTTAAAACTTAACTGTGTTTTCTGCAGGAATAATATGATACTAATAATAGTTTGCCCATTCTCACCATTTTCCTGATATGAACCTGATTGATTCACCAGCAATTTTTATTTAAAATTTCATGTTTTTTTTAGTTATATTATTTTCAAAACTATAAACCTTTACCAGTGAGTTACATAGCTGATTGAATTTCATATGAAATTTATTTAGCAAATACCTATCACATTCTCACCATTTTTGAATATGTTATGATCATATACATCAGCAATTATGTTTCCGAATTTCACGATGATGGAATTTTTGTGTTCCAGTTATACTGTTTAGAAACATTATTTGTCTCATTTAATAACGTTACCAATTTAAACTCAAAAATATATTTTTTTTATAAAAGTTCAATATATCCAAACCGTTTTTATAAATGCGTTTTGATCCCCGCATTTCCCTGGGCCCTCACTGGTTCTAAAGAGAAATATTCATTAGGAATTCCCCTTTCTGCCCTCTTAGAGTAAAATTTTTCAAACATTTACCCCCCCCCCCCCCCGAAAAAATTTAAGTAAGACCCCCCCGAAGCCTTTAAAATTTTTATTGCATCATTAACGGCGAAATTTTGGCCTATAGAGCCTACTATCTTGGAAAGAAAAGAGAGAATTTGTACGGTAGAAAGATCAGCATGGGCATAAAAATTGTACATCAATGTTGTATGTATATTCGTGATGTATTCTGTATATATTTTCTGTTTAGTCTTCCTTTTCTTGCTCGTCGAAAGTGAGGACCTTCATTTTCTTTGCAGGACTTTGTTTCATATGCAAGTCATGGTATTTGAGTCCATTTCCTTTTCGGCTATTGTTTGCTTCTATTTTTTCCGCTGGAGCTATTTTGAGCCGCAGTCTTGTTCCGCAGTGGGGGAGGGACGTAATCATTCCGATAGGTAGCTTGAGGCATGCAGGTGCGGTCTGTAGAGACAGCGACAGGGAATAAAGTTTGATCTTGTGCGTTCTCAAGTTGAGAAGTAAACAGCCAATTATTTTCAAATATTAATTTCCCTCTTTTAATGCTGCTTGTTTTTTCCGAAATAATATCATTTTGGAGACAAATTTTTTCTCATTTATTTTGTCATTTATTTCAATGGTTACAATTTTATGGTTATTCTCTTGATTTTTCTCTAATAGTTACTGATTTTTTTTGTGTAGTTTCTCTGTATGGTGTACTTCACATTCCCCGTGTCACAAGCTTTCATTTCAGACAGGGGAGTGGATAGAGCGCCAGGCTCGTAATCTGTAGTTCCTAGGTGAAGTCGCACCAGTTCCAGCGTTTGAGATTTATCTCTGTAAAACTTCTCTTCCTACCTTCGGTAAACAGGGAACACGGATGGACTTCGAAAGGCCGCCGCCCGTTGAATTGGTTGTTATGCCGTGGCACTGTGTTCAGTAGAAAGCTGTACCCTGTATACGTTAAAGAACATGCTGGATGCTACCGTCTGTCTCCTAACAGCTAAGTGGGTCCCTTTCCCCAACCTTCTCTGAACACTTGGAGTCCATATGACCTGGCCATTTAGCCCATTGTGTGCAAAAAAGTGCCGCTCAAAGGTAAACCAACCCGACCTATTTGAGATCTAACTCGTTACACATATAATGGAACAATCGTTTACAACTTTCATCTTTTTTGATGGGAAAGAAAGCTTTGAGGGAAGGATTTCTGCAACCTAAAACATCATTCCACAACAGCAATTTTTATTTCGCACTTAACTAATTACGCTTGGTGCAGCGTAATGATCATTTACACAATTCTCCTCTTTTGAGGGGGGGGGGGGGTCAGTCGGAGCGCGCCAGGCTCGTAATATGCAGTTCTCGGGTTCGAGTCCCACCCGGGCCATCGTTGGGATTTATCTCTGCAAAATTCCCCGCCCTGCCCATGGTCAGTAGGGGACACCGATGGGTTGGAAAAGCTGCCGTCCGTCGGATGGGACGTTAAACCGTGGCGCCGTGTATGGGAGAGCCGTACCTTGTGCACGTTAAAGAACACGCTGGTGGCCTTGACAGGAGACTACCATCTCTCTCCCAACAGCTGATCCAGTGGGTCCCCTCCCCCAACCTTCTCTGAGCCTTCGGGGTCCATGGAACCTTTCCATTTAACCCATGGTGTGCAAAAAAGTGCCGCCCATAGGTAAAACAACCCAACACAACCATATATTTAAATGATATTCTGTTAATTAACGTAAAAGCATAGGTATGCCAATCGCTTACATCAATTTCTAAGCTACAATCAGAATCTGAAAAGTCACATTTAATTTAATAATATTAATATAATAACGAATAAAAATAATACTTTTTTAATATAATAAAAAAGTTTATTATTTTTATTTGTTACTTTAAGAAATGAAAATGATTTTTTTTTAATTTCTTTTTCCGCTAAACTTCTACGCTGAGAAGCAATTAACCAAACGCAAAGAATGAACCTAATTGCTCAGATGTGAGTCCTCTTCAAGCTTTCAATGCAACCGGAAACAAATTCTTTTGTCAGGGTATACCGAGTAGCGCGCTTCGGTATTGATCTAGGGACCTGGATTCGAGCCCCGTGTAAGTTATTTGTGTTGTCTTTCTGCTGAGGTCCCGCCATCCTCACAGACTTCTACTGTGGCGTATTAAATTGGCAGGCTCCTATCAGACATCCATGGCTATTTATTATTATGTCCACATCGCCACTGCAATAGTTCTCCAAGCAAGTCTATCCTGAGCTACATCTACTGCATCTGGCCACTGCACACCAATTCTAACAAGGTCCTGTTTGACATTGCCCACCGCATCCTAGGTCTCCCCTTCTTTCTGAGGCCTTTAGGCACACTGTTCATAACCCTATTCGCCAATCTATAATTATTCATACGGGCAACATGGCCAAACCAACGGAGTCTCCTTCTGCACAATATGCTGCTTAAAGGAGGTTGCAAACTCCTTTGCCTAACCTCATCATTAGTTACAAAGTTGAATAGGTGGTTTTACATTGTAAATAATGAAGAGGCTAGGCAAAAGAATTGGCAACCTCCTTTGAGCAGCTTATTATGCAAAGGGAGACTGCGTTGGTTTTGGCTATGTTGCCCGTATGAATAACTATAATAATATAATAAAAATAAATACCCCCTCAAGCAGCTGCTTGCCACAGAGGTCTGACAGTAGCATGTCAGTTTATACGCCGTAGTAGAAGGTCTGTGAAGATGGCGGGATCTCAGCAGAAAAACAACACATACATCCATGCCTTATCTGGGGCTCGAACCCAGGTTCTTAGATCAGTAGCCAAGTGCGCTAGATCACTATAGATTTGTCAAATAGGGTTATGAACAATGTGCTTAAAGGCCTCAGAAAGAGTGGGAGATCTAGGATGAGGTGGGCAGACAATGTCAAGCAAGACTTCAACTCAATGGCGAAATGCGGCAGTTGTAACTCAGGACAAACATACAAATTGATAGATAGGTAAGTAGGTACGTATGTGTGGTGTGTGTATGATATATGTTTGTGTGTATGTGTGTGTGTATGCATGTATGTTTGTAATATACTGTATGTACTGGACAGAAAAACGGAAATAATGCCATGTTATCTCATTAGAAAATCTCATTCAGAGTTCAATAATTTCTTCAATATGAATTTTTAAAGAAAGAAATGTATAAAGATCGTAAAGAAGAGAAGAGATAAAAGATGTAGATGATCGTTGAATATTCCAGAGTTTATAATCCTTGGAATACTGAAAAAACGTTATTTAAAATCTTGATTTACACAGATTTGATTGAGATCTTTAATTTATCTTTCAGACACGTTTTTCATTAAAAAACGTATTGAAGAAATTATTGATCTCTGAATGTGACTTTCTATTGAAGAAACATGGAACTGTTCCGATTTTTCTGTCCTGTACCTGTGTGTAATGTATGTTTGTTTGTATGCATTAAGTATATATGTAATATATGTTTGTATATAGATAGAGATGTCTATAGTAGGTTGGTTTGTTTTACCTCTGAGCGGCACTTTTCTGCACACAATGGGCTAAATGACCAAGTCACAAGGACCCCGAAAGCTCAGAGAAGGTTTAGGGGAGGGGACCCACAGGACAGCTGTTGGAAAACAGATGTAGCCTCTCATCAAGGCCATCCAGCGTGTTCTTAAACGTACAAGGTAATCTCCCACACAGGGAATCATGGCTTAACATTCCATCCAAGGGAAGCCCATCGATGTCCTCTACTGATCAAGGGTCAGAGAGGGGAGTTTTACGGAGTTAAATCTCAGTGTTGGCCTAGATGCGACTCAGACCAGGGAACTCCAGATTAAGAGCCTGGACCGCTACCGAATCTTCGTTCATTAGATGCATGATTTGTTGAAAATAAATTTTTTTTATTTTCTATGTTTAAGTAGTCTTATTACTTTTATATTTTAATCTTATTATTTGAGCTTAAATTCATAGCATATTTACTTTTCTAGATAACTTTTCTCTCAATAAATTTCTTATAACGAATTTATGGGGGAAAAGCGAATTTTTTACGCTGTTCCTTCAAATTCATCATAAGCGGGTTCCACTGCAATTAGATATTGTCCCACGATTGAAATAACCATCTACCAGGTGATTGGTTCTTCCTTGTCTGCCTTGGATCTCCCTAAAATCCATATGAACGTATGAACTACTACGAGAGTATGAACATAGGAGCCTTATGAACTACTAAAAGAGCATGTCACCACCATCGCTAATCTTCTCGTCCTTTCCTTAGTTTACCAGAACTCTTTGATGTGTATCTCTGACCGCCCCATTTTTACCACATAATGGGCTAAATAACCAGATCGCAAGCTACTCTATTGTCGCCTGGTAATGGAGGGCTCAGAGAAAGTGACCCCTGCACAGCTGTCAGAAGACAGATGGGAGCCTCTCATCAATGCAGTCTAGTAAATTCTTTAATATGCACAGGGTATGGTCTGCACACGGAAACACGGCTTTACATTTGATCCGAGGGACAGCTGTTTAAACACGCCAATCAGTTCACTTTCTGACTAAAACAGGGTAGAGGTTTAGCAAAGATAAATCACAAAGCTGGCACAAGTGTGACTCGAATCTGGGAACTGCAGACTTAGAGCGCGCTATCGAATGGCCCTCCTCCTCCACTAGCCCCACTTTCTGATCGTATGTCGCACACTATTGTCTACACCTTTCGTTTTTATTTTTAAAGTTGCTTTCTTCTCTTATAATGTGTGAGACAAATTCGACAATTGTAAAGCTGTGTGTGACAAATTCATTCTATAAACAAAAGGTGGGGACGAAAAACCCATCAACGGTAGACTGGGAGAGAAGAATGGTAAAGTTTGAGAACCACTGATATGGATAACAGGAAGTTTGATGTTTTTGATTCCCCTTGCTTACATATAACATCATGTGTTAAAATAAATGATATTACATAAGGTAAGGTATTGTGTTAGAATTAGTTTTTAGTGGGCACCAGAGCTTCGTATTTGCCATCCATTATCTGACAATTTCTGTAAGGAAAAAGTGAATCAGAAACCGAAAGACAATGGATGCGGTTGGAGAAAATATTTAAATAGCCTACTAGGTTTACCTTTAGGAGTTCACGTATAAAATGATAAATTTGCGAATGCAAGTACGATCGGTAATCCTTTAGACACCATTTAGTAGCCCTGAAAAGGGCTTTTTGGTAGCAGAGTCTAGTGAAGTGCTCATCTGCGTTGGCTTATCTGCGTCTTCGGTAACTTCAGTGGTAGGTTACCAGCATTACGTCGATGAGATTTGACGGCTTTCGACGACATCTTTAAGAACATTTGCTCGTTAATGTCCTCTGAGCTTCTGACGTGCTTATCTACGTTGCTCACTTCACTGGTCGATGATGATAGGTTAACAGAATGCCGTCGATGAGATTTGACAGCCTTCGACTTCATCTTTGAGAACAGTTGGTCGTAAATGTCCTTTGATCTTGTGACGTGCTTATCTGTGTTGACCACTAAGACTTCGGTCAGTTCACTGGTCGATGATGATAAGTTACCAGAGTTCCGTCGATCAGATTCGACTGCTTTTGATGACATCTTTAAGAACATTTGCTGGTAAATGTCCTCTGAGCTTGTGACGTGCATATCTACGTTGGCCACCAAGTCTTCGTTGACTTCACTGGTCGATGATGATAGGTTACCAGAATGCCGTCGATGCGATTCGACAGCTTTCGATGACATCTTCAAGAACAATTTTTCGTAAATGTTCTCATAGCTTCCGTAATCGGTGGTGGATGGGAAGAAGTATTCTTCTTTTTCTTCTTCAACAGTTTTAATGCAGCAAATGAGTTTGAACCACCTCCATGTCTTCACGTAGAGACTTACCTCGTTCGCTTTCCTTATTTCTTCTCTTCTCTGATGCGTAATCCAACATCTCTCCCACGAAATCCTCCTTTTAAGCATCGTGAAGTTTCGTCTTTGTTTCTCTATACGCCAAAGTTCCCAAATATACAACTATCAACTACAACATACCCAATCAATAACTAAGTCACAAACATAACATACGTATCGACGCTCAAGTTTGCATAAAGCAATTCTCAAAATAGCAATTTCCTCTTTAATGCATTTACCCCTTTAATTGTTTTTTTTCTCCTTGTATTGTTCGGTATTTCAACAATTGGGTTATTCTTTTGTTACGTTCTTAAATGCATGTGATGCCAGGTGAAGGAAATATTGCGAATTCTTCCCAAATAATCAAATTTAATTTTACGATTACAATTAATAATCATTTAATGAATCCAGTTTCAGAAGCATCTAAGTGATTAAATTCATTCTTTAAAAGCACACTGCCTAAGCGTATTATGACTGCTCCCCACAAATGCTCACAATAGCACAGAAATTAAAAAGTGGAAAATTATACCACCTGGCCAAATCATTACGAACCTAAGACTTCGTCAGGCCTCAGCCGACAGAGATAACATTTCGGACTCGACGTGGCATGCTTTTCAGATACTTTCGAAATACAACAGGAAGGAGTTTGATCTATTCTTCCTGCAAAATGGTTTGAACATTTTGTAGTGAAGATGGAAGAAGTCTGAGCATTCGCATAGTGACTTTCAAATTATCCCATATGCTTTTGGTTGAATTAAGATCAGGCAATAGGACAGGTCAGGGAATGATATATAAGTATATATATATATAAGTATATATATATGTATGTGTGCATATCCTGAAATATAGCATTTCCACTAGAGTGAAAACGATGCATCATTGGCTGATACTCCAAGGTGCTTCTGTACTTCCGGGAGTACAGAAAATGACGGTCCTAAACTGTTTCGAATTTCGTCCCCACTATTTCTCTTGATATATTTCAATGATATATTGACAAATTGGCAATCATCATCATACTCGAGCAGCCATGTGCTACGGAGGTCCAACCAGACCGTGCAATTTAATTCTCCAAGCATATCTGCCCTGAACTATATCTGCTGTATCTAGCCACTGCACACACCAATTCCTTTCCGGGAGGTAATGCGACCCTGCATAGAAACCAGAGGACCCAATCGGTATCAAGAATATGCTCCCCACATCACAACACTGTCTCTAGCGCCTCTAACAGCAGAAGTTACAAGTGATGCTGCATAGGGTTGTCGCCACCAGGGGAGTATCCGAAACGAATGTTAAGGGCATAAAAAAGTTATAAATTGAAAAAAATTAAAAATACCTCATTTCCTACAGGACCCTAAAAAGCAGAAAATAAACCCAAAGCATATCAATGGTGCAATCCGTCACTGAGTTCATATTCGCTTCAAAGGAAGATAGGACGCCGGCAATCTTGTCTAGAGCCCTATCTTCCTTCGAAGCGAATACGAACTCAGTGACCGATTGCACCATCGATATATTTTAGGTGTATTTTCTACTTTTTAGGCCCTATAGAAAGCTAATATTCTTTAATTTTTTTAATTAATTTATTTTTTTGGTCAATGAAAATGGTACATGACTCATTAACATCGAGCACATTCACCCCACTTTTGGTGCCAGGTTTAAGGTACCCATGACGCTGGAGACGTTACAAGCTTCAATTTGAGATAAGACACGCTAAAGTCGAACCGCGGGAAAATCCCCCCCCCCCCCCCCACATTTTATCAGGTGGTGATGTGCGGCATGAGATTAACAGACGAATAGGGATTGCTGCCGGGACTTTTAAGAATCTATTTAGAGTGTGGAGAAATAGGCGTATATACCTAAACACTAAAATTAGACTGTATAAGAGTTTGATTCTTTCTAGGGTTAGTTATGGTAGTGAAACTTGGACACTTTGTAAACAAGATAACAGGAAACTAGATGCTTTTGATTCCAGATGCTTACGCAGTATCTTGGGCATTAGGTGGTTCAACTTTGTAACTAATGATGAGGTTAGGCAAAGGAGTTTGCAACCTCCTTTAAGCAACATATTGTGCAGAGAGAGACTCCGTTGGTTTGGCCATGTTGCCCGTATGAATAATTATAGATTGGCGAATAGGGTTCTGAACAGTGTGCCTAAAGGCCTCAGAAAGAAGGGAAGACCTAGGATGCGGTGGGCAGACAACGTCAAACAGGACCTTGTTAGAATTGGTGTGCAGTGGCCAGATGCAGTAGATGTAGCTCAGGATAGACTTGCTTGGAGAACTAAATTGCACGGTCTGGTTGGACCTCCGTAGCCCATGGCTGCTTGAGGATGATGATGATGATATGCAAAAATAGTGCTCCTCGGAGATAAAACAACCCAACCAGAAATAAAGTGCTCTTTAAATTATTTCAGTTACAACAGTCTAGCATTTGCTTTGCAAAGTCATCCATGATGTCTTTGTTAATTAAAATAATGCACTTTCGTTTTCAATTGCTAATAATATCAGACCAACCACTTTTTCTGACATAGAGAAGATCGCAAATCTTTTTTTCAATAATTTTAGCTTTCAAAAACTGTTCTTTGCTACTAGCGGTAACTAGCAAAATAAATAATATTTTTATCAGGACTACAATGTTTTGAAAAACTGTATTAAGCTCGTTTTCATATATATAATTTAAGACCTCGTTATGAGTTATTTGAATTGAGAAAATGACTCCCAAGTGTTTCAGTTCATCTCGCAAAAAAAATGGTTCTACGTCAGAGTCATTCATATCGCTCAGCAGAAGATGGAAATTTTTACTTCGACACTGTATTCGAATCGACAGTCCTTATATGTCATATGAGAAGTAAATGGTAGGTAGGTAGTATGGTTTTTTGGGCGCCATGTTTTGTCGTACCGTGAGACAAAAGCCTATGAGTTAGTGTGTGTACCTAGTTAAAACTTCTCAGTTTTTACAATTTTATCATTTCTACCGCTTTTGTTTGCCTATGAAAGCTTCCATATTTTATCAATGCCTTACTGAGCTGGAAATGGGTGAAAAAATTCAATTCATTGAAATAAATTAATGAATATTTTTTCCTAGAAGCTCTGCCAGAAGACAGCAATCGTCTGCAAAAGTGAAATGAACTAATTGAAAACCAAAAAAAAATATTTTCTTTTAAGTTTCGTTTGGAAAACGAGCTAATGTTTCCGCTTTGTCGTCTGCTTATGCCAATGTTTGTTTGTCTGTATGTCCGTCTCTCTGTTAACTGTTATCAGTCCGTCTGTCTGTTCGTCTCTCTGTTAACTCTTATCTATCTGTCTGACTTTCCACCTGTCTGTCTGTCTATAGATAATCAACTTTTGTACTTTTAGAGATAAATGAAAATTTTTTTGGTTTGGATAGATTTCGAAGAAATATTGCGATTTGCAATTTTAAAATCTTCCCATAGCTTTAACAGCGCTCTCTAGCGGTGGAAAATGGTGGAAAATGCTACAATTTCAAAATAATATTGCAAACTATTTACACTAATAATCCGAAATTTTGGAAGTACATTTTTAATGGTCAGAAGGTTTACAACGGCAACAAGGCTTTACCATTTTAGCCAAAACAAGGTGCGAAAATGAAACTTTTTTATTTTAAGAAATAAACGAAACAATCTTTTTTGGGTGGGTCGGGGGAGTTTAGAGGTGCTAACTAAATATTAATATTTACATTTTTCGAATCCCCATCAGTTGGAATTTCCATTGTTAGAAAATACTAAAGGTGGTAAATAAAAACTCGAAGGCGGCCTCTAGAGGTTGAAAAAAGCTGGAAATGCCAGATCTTTAAATATTGCAAACGATCTGTTTATAATAAAAATTTAAATTTTTGGTCATAGAGTGTAATGTTCAAGTGGTTTGCACTAACAGTATTATTTTGTCCCGTTCCGATAAAATGCAGCTTTTCTGCCTTAAGAGATAAATGAAAATCATTTTTTGTGTTTATAAATACTAATAAAATATTAATAGTTTATCTTACCAATTATGCAGTAGTTCGAATTTCCACAGCCAGAGGGTACTGAATGTGTAAAACAACTAGAAGAACGCATATCGCCTCTGGCGTATATAGGAATCTCAGCTGACTCTTCATGAGTCTCATGTGCGCAGGACATTATTAAATTTTGAAATATTTTAATATTTAAATTCTAAAGCAAAATTCAAAAACTATATTACTCCACTCCTATTAGAATATTGAAACGTTTGACCAACAACAACATTTCCTCCCCCCTGTTCCCCCTCCCCCACCTTTGCCCTTTGTTCTGGATTATCCACAATCTTTTTTTATTTTCCCTATTCATTCATTTAATATTACTCTCTGTTGTATTAAACCTTCCTTTTCTTCCTCTAAGTTTACTATGTTTTTTATCATATTTCACATTATATGTTTGTCTTCGTCTGTACAACTTGCCATTTTGTTTATATGTATCAAGCAATTATGCAATTCCTGTAAACAAGTTTGTATTTTTGTAGTATCCTCAATATTTGATTTAATTTCTCAAATGTACTATGACATCAGAACACTTCAACGTTTAAATTAATATTCAAAAATACCTGTACTTTGGCTTTACTGTAACCCCCTGCATGGAATAAATTATTATCGTTATTATCTCCTGTGATACTCTACTATTGGAATGTTGACACTCTTCTTTAGTAAAAAATCTGCTCATCTTCTACAAACAATTTAACACATAAAAAACTAATATACATTATTCGTAGAGAACCGAACTTTTGATCCAGGGACGTTTGATCAACCTACTGTTAAAACAATTATTTTAGCTTTAGCATTACATAAGATGCTGTTCACAGTTTTGAGTCATCCAGTTTTATCATTATTTCAAAAACGACGATAGAGAAGTTTTAATTTCATACCTGAAGAAAGGTGATTTTTATAAACTTCAGTTGAAAGACACCTTTAACAAGGTAATAATTTCGACGCCCTATATGACCTTGCTTTCCCATCAGAACTAGCCCATTTGCTATTAATCAATATACTGTATAATAGATCATATTCTTATGCAATTCTGTCTGGTGAACCCCACTTGTATTTATGCAGATCGCTCTGCTAGTAATAAAAGTTAATTTGTTTTCACACTCCAGTTTACTTAACCGTAAGAGACGTTCCATTGCAAATACTTATGCGAAAAAGATCTATCATCCGTCCCCAAAGGTCAGAGTCAGTGTCAACTTTAGCACTGAAGTCACCTAGAAGAAAAAAGAAATATCTCCTTTGTTGAAAAAAATAAAAATATACCAAACTTCTCCGTAACTCCTGTCATTCTTATTCTCATTGGAGTCCCCAGTGAGGGCAAAACAACAGATAACATTAAAATCTTTAATCCTAGTTTTAAATTTATCTCTAAGAAACCTTTTACAATGCAGTCATATCCTAGAAGAGTATCACTGGCATTCCTGCAGAGAAGCAGATACAGATGTTTTCTATCCTTTCGTCCCAAAAAGAGAAATTTAAAATTATTTTTAAGTATGTGACCTTTACCTGTCCATCTGATCTTTTGCAATCCCAGAACATCTAGGATATATCATTGGAATTCCTGTTGAGGTTGCCAAAGGAATAATCTCTTTATAACGTCTTAACATTCCAAGTGCCTTGGAAAAGAAACTGATTTTTAAAGAAACAAGTTTTTTGAGACAGATAGGGCCAATAATGATATCTCCATAATCGCAGACATGGGCAGAGTCCCTTTCCACCACCGCTAAAATGCTTAAAACATCAACGCTGGTAGGACCTTAGGCACCACCTTTACAAGTGGATCTTTTCAAGAAGCAGAATCTAGATAGAAACTGACCTACGTGAGGCATATTTCTACAGTTTAAGATCGGCGATACCCCTAGAAGCAAGGGTTCAGGTACTTGAGATGGTCTATGATTAGGATTGTCCGCCTATTAATATAAAGTATCCGCTTATTTATTAACTCGCGTCTGTCAATTAGTAAACAAACATAAATCCCAGTGGTAGATTTTTTCCCTTAACAAAAGCCCATCTGTGCAACAAGTTCAGGATCCATAATCATGCTCAAAGTCATCTTAGACAGTCCGGTGGTTTTAGATGATCATAATCAAGATCCTGTGAAACTCAGTGTATAAAAAATAAATAAGTATCCATGAATTACTATACCATTTGACCACAATGATCTGGCACCCTCCCCCTTCCGTCCCCCTCAAGAAGAGAATATTTCCTTTCATAAGTACTAATATCCTGCACCATGATAAGAGGACTGCTGGGACTTTAGGTGCTAAGCCTGAATGGTTCCGTGAGTCATCACAGAAAGTTGGTAGGCATCTCTCCTTTTAATGTTTCTCTAATTACCATTTACAGGCCAAGCACGTGACAAGTGTGACATAAATGGCAAATATTGCTCAATTAACTAACAAAGAAAGGCCATTCTTTAACAGAAACCGAATGGCACCCGTCTCTTAGTTTACTTGTTAATGTGTCATCACGGTTACAGCAAATGTACACTCCAATTGATTGAATGGAAGACCTGAGGCTAAAAGGAGAAGTTTGTTCATTTTTCGGGAAAGCGGTCGAATAGTTCTTAAAGAAATATTTTAAAAATCCAGGAAGTCATATCCATTCATGGGTGAGGTGGGGTCTGGGGAAAAGTACGCAGAGGGGCAGAGCAAGCAGCAGATAATCTTCGATCCGATTTCAATGCCTCTGCCACCCATCTCTCCTAAACAACCAATACAGGCAACGTTATAACTTCTTTAGCAGCATCCCTTGTAGGGAGTGTGAGCACTGGTAGATCTTTCATTCTTATGCGAACGAAATTTATTTTTATGACGTAGCGATTAGTACCAAGTTTATCATTTGCTAAATATAATGGAGTAAAATATATTTTGTTTAAATTAGAAAAATATTTTAATTTTTAAAGCATGGTTTCCTAATTTTGAAAAAAAAATTGCTAGTATTTGATAAAAGCTAAAACACTAACTCAACAAGAAAAAAAACATGCGGACAGAAATCACAACAACAAAAAAAAAGCACAGTTTACAAGACGGGCATACAAACTGCAAATCATCTAACATATAAATCGAGTGCATTAAGACTGAAGAACACTTTTCTTATTTTGTGTCCTGGCCTCAGCTTTGAAAGCTTTGGCTTCATCTGTGAAACCGTCATTCAATCCCTTTTCTCATTCCCCTTAGCAAGGCTCACCATCGTTTGAATTGGGAGATTCCGATCCATTGATAGAATTCTTTCAATGGGAAGAGAAGGAGACAATTCCCAATGTTGTGTTTCCACTGCATCTGTTTCTTAGCATCGTTCATTGCCTTGCTCGATTTGTTACTTAGTCCAACGAAGCTCGCCAAAGCTCACCTCTTATAGAGCTTCTCTCCTCTGAAAACCGTCAACGTCAATTCATCATTTCGCCATCAATTACGGAGTCTATTTTAGAAGTTTGTTTTTTTTCCTCTTGTAGTGAGTTAGAAGATATTTTGAGACGCCCATTATCTGCAAAAACTTTTTCTTTTGTCCCATTACACTTTCCCGCGTTCCTCTCTATTGCAATGGCGAAGAGAAAAACTCCCCCTTCCCCCCTCCACAAATAATTTATTCGTTCAAATCATATAATCTCGATAATCCGAACTAATTAATGCACAAGTGTGTTCAGACCGTCGGATTAGTGGATTTCAAACGAATTTTTTTCTTACTAAAATGATTTGTCTGAAAGAATTTAGAGATAAATATTTATAAACAATCGGAAATTTGTGCAAGATTATATTTTGATAAAGCATTCATCAATCTTCTTATGTTTTATTCCTTTCGTACGTTTTTTAATGCCTGGCTCGTAATCTGTAGTTCCCAAGGTTCGAGTCCCAGCTGGGTCAACGCTGAAATTTATCTCCGCAAAACTCCCGCCCTGCCTACGGTCGGTAGGGGACACCGATGGGCTTGGAAAGGCAATCGTCCGTCGGATGGGACGTTAAGACGTGGCCCCGTGTGCGGGAGAGCCATACCCTGTGCACGTTAAAGAACACGCTGGATGGCCTTGACGGGAGGCTATCATCTGTCTCCCAACAGCTGTTCCAGTGGGTCCCCTCCCCCAACCTTCTCTGAGCCTTCGGGGTCCATGTGACCTGGCCATTTAGCCCATGGTGTGCAAAAAAGTGCCACTCAGAGGTAAAACAACCCAACACAACCATATATTTAAATGATATTCTGTTAATTAATGTAAAAGCATTGATATGCCAATCGCTTACATCAATTTCTAAGCTACAATCAGAATCTGAAAAGTCAAATTTAATTTAATAATATTAATATAATAATGAATAAAAATAATGCTTTTTTAATATAATAAAGAAAGTTTATTATTTTTTTTTTGTTAGTTTAAGAAATGAAAAATGATTTTTTTAATTTCTTTTTCCGCTAAACTTCTACGCTGAGAAGCAATTAACCAAACGCAAAGAATGAACCTAATTGCTCAGATGATAGTCCTCTTCAAGCTTTGAATGCAACCGGAAACAAATTCTTTTGTCAGGGTATACAGAGTAGCGCGCTTCGCTATTGATCTAAGGGACCTGGATTCGAGCCCGTGGTTATTTGTGTTGTCTTTCTGCTGAGGTCCCGCCATCCTCACAGCTTCTACTGTGGCGTATTAAATTGGCAGGCTCCTATCAGACATCCATGGCTATTTATTATTATGTCCACATCGCCACTGCACTACAGGCGGTACAGGGTGACCCACTCCCACTATGCGCACTATACCGAGTAGCGCGCTTCGCTATTGATCTAAGGGACCTGGATTCGAGCCCGTGGTTATTTGTGTTGTCTTTCTGCTGAGGTCCCGCCATCCTCACAGACTTCTACTGTGGCGTATTAAATTGGCAGGCTCCTATCAGACATCCATGGCTATTTATTATTATGTCCACATCGCCACTGCACTACAGGCGGTACAGGGTGACCCATTCCCACTATGCGCACTATACCGAGTAGCGCGCTTCGCTATTGATCTAAGGGACCTGGATTCGAGCCCGTGGTTATTTGTGTTGTCTTTCTGCTGAGGTCCCGCCATCCTGACAGACTTCTGCTGTGGCGTATTAAATTGGCAGGCTCCTATCAGACATCCATGGCTATTTATTATTATGTCCACATCGCCACTGCACTACAGGCGGTACAGGGTGACCCACTCCCACTATGCGCACTATAACGAGTAGCACGCTTCGCTATTGATCTAAGGGACCTGGATTCGAGCCCGTGGTTATTTGTGTTGTCTTTCTGCTGAGGTCCCGCCATCCTCACAGACTTCGACTGTGGCGTATTAAATTGGCAGGCTCCTATCAGACATCCATGGCTATTTATTATTATGTCCACATCGCCACTGCACTACAGGCGGTACAGGGTGACCCACTCCCACTATGCGCACTATACCGAGTAGCGCGCTTCGCTATTGATCTAAGGGACCTGGATTCGAGCCCGTGGTTATTTGTGTTGTCTTTCTGCTGAGGTCCCGCCATCCTCACAGACTTCTACTGTGACGTATTAAATTGGCAGGCTCCTATCAGACATCCATGGCTATTTATTATTATGTCCACATCACCACTGCACTACAGGTGGTACAGGGTGACTCACTCCCTCTATGCGCACTATACCGAGTAGCGCGCTTCGCTATTGATCTAAGGGACCTGGATTTGAGCCCGTGGTTATTTGTGTTGTCTTTCTGCTGAGGTCCCGCCATCCTCACAGACTTCTACTGTGACGTATTAAATTGGCAGGCTCCTATCAGACATCCATGGCTATTTATTATTATGTCCACATCGCCACTGCACTACAGGTGGTACAGGGTGACCCACTCCCACTATGCGCACTATGCCGCCAGCAGCGCGAGTCAAAACACCCTGATTTCTTTTCTCCAAGGAGGAATTCCAAAAGTGTCCCAGCCGCTGTGAAAAGTTCAATACAAGTTAATGTGTTGCGGTACCTTTACAAGAGCTCTTTGACCATTGGAAATCCGCTTCCCATACTTTGAAATGATGGACTTGGAAAAGCCGCTCTTCATCGATTGGAAAGCTAATGCCATTGTTTCGTGGACAAGAGATCCATATACTAGGGCTCTGTATAAAGAACATGTTGGATGACTGTTCATCTGCCTCCCAATAACTTCCCCGAGTCCCTTGTGACACAGCCCAGGCCAGGCTCGTATCTAGAAAAAAAAAAAACTAAAATGCGGTGAGGACTCTATCGAGTGGGAAAAAAAAGTAAATTATGGGGGGTGGGGGAGGACTGGGTTTACATTCCAGTATGAATTTCCACCTCCATTTTTGTGTTACCGTTTTCTTTAAAAATGCCTGACTCGGACCTAGAAAAAATACTAAGGGTTGGGTGGAACGTTATTGATCTGGAGCTGATCGGAACACCATTCGCAAACGTAGCATTTTCCTTCTTTTCAGTGATATTTTAAAACAATGTTCTTGAAAAACATATGTGGTATTTATTAGTTTAAGGAACGGGGAGGATGCTCTGTTTTTCTCACCCCTCCCCCCGAGATCGGTTTCTCGTGAGTTAACCTTTTCATTATTTTTCTATTACATGTCATTAAAAAGTTTAGCAAAAGAAAATTAAAAAAAATATTAACCGTTGCAGGACTTTTAATACCACCAACCGCTGAATAAATTATCTTCCGGTCTTTCGTAAAAGAATTTCTGACTACATTTCAGGTTGCTTAATGATGATTACATTTTTTCTTTCAAGGCAGTGATTTCCTTTATTGAATTGGAAGCGAATGCATCACATTTTTACTTTTTGTAAATAACAATGCATAATTTCTAAAATTGAATTACAATAGCTAATTTAAAATAATTGTCGTAGCTAAGAATATAATGTTTCTAATTATAAATGATGTCTAAAATATAACTGGGAAGCATATTATGTGAATAAAAAAACAGATAAATACCTCTTCAAGCAGCTTCTTGCCGCAAAGTTCTGACAGGAGCCTGTCAGTTTATATGCCATAATAGAAGGCTGTGAGAATGGCGGGAACCCAACAGAAAGTCAGCGTGATTATCTCGCTTGGCTAGTGATCAAAGAGAAATGGCTCGAACCCAGGTCCCTTTGATCAGTAACCAAGCGCGATAACCACGCAACCAAAAAACGGATGGCGTAAGACATGCTCCGATATACAATCAAAATTGGACTCGATATAGGTATCTGTATACAGATATTACTATTATATATTTAGTGTTGAAAACGTTGCGTCTACATTGGTATTATAATGTAACATTACAATAATTGTACTTCATGTGGCGTGTACAGTGAAATGGTTCTGTATGTGATTGTTGTTCTTCATTAGGCAATGTAAAGTTTATTTTCATATCATCCCATTTTTGTTAATAATCAATAAATAAATAAAATATAATAAAAAGCTAATATATAGTCGTCTGAAATAACAGTGATAATAAAATGGCACTCTCCTAAACAAAAATAAAAATTGGAATCAGCCAAAGCCCAGCAATTTATACATAAAGTGTATGTCAGTGGTTAAGGAAAAAATATTTTTATGGGTTAGGCAGTTAGCGTATGAAATGCATTCTGGGGTCAGACGAAATAATTTTATATAGACAACAGGCCACCAAAAATTTATTGATTATTATACAACCTTTCTGCTCCTTTGAGGGATTATTCGATATCTATATTTGGTAGTGCCTGAAAATCAGAGAAGTGAACATATCAACCCTCCCCCTCACCAATATATTAAAACACGATCTCTTCACAACCTTTAATAAAACTAGCTGGATACACTACGGTATATAGAAGGAGCAAATTTTGTTTATTTCTGATAAAATTAATAATTTCTTACCTCTAGTGGGCGAGTGGTTAGCGTGATTGGTTACTGATCAAAGGGACCTAAGTTCGGGCACTGGTTAAGGGATGGATTTTTTTTTTTTGTATTTCTGCAGAGGTCCCACCATCCTCACAGACCTTATACTATGGCGTAAAAACTGATAGACTCATGTCAGACCTCTGTTGCAAGCAGATCCTTGAGGAGGTATTTATTTTTTATTATAATATTCTATATATTTGCTATATTAATATGCATTTATTATATATCATATCCAGAACCTACCGAACAACTTTTAAGAGTATATGTTATAGAAGATACAACCAAATAAATCGCAGAAGAATATTTAGGTTTTATAAATAAGTATTATGCTTTTAATTTTCTAAAATATTAATAAGAATTAAAACAAGGTATGAAAAGACAAATTCTACAGTGCTCACATTCCCAAGAACTTTCCACTTGCCTTCCAGAAAGAGTTCTCTGATTAAGTTTTCGACACTTTGCGCATGTTCTTTTTCTACCCGTGATTTTTCTTCTTTTATGAATATGATTATTGTGGTCGTCGATTGTGGCTGTTCGTTTTCGATTTGAGAAATCTTTCGACAACTCGTCAATTATTTCTATTTTAAAATCCCGAAGTGATTTGGGCCATTTTTTTAAGTGGAAAGTTTGTTGTCGTGTAAATAATAAATGAATTGTTCACCGCCGTGTCCAACAGGAACCAAAATGCATAGAACCACCACTTAAACGATTTCCTGGCAACACTAAAATATTTTCTTTTCTGATCTGCCAGATCTACTCCGCCCATGTATTCATTATAATTTGAAACAGCCAAAGGACAAGTCACTTCATTGACCTCTGGACCTTTTCTCCTTCTAACCTTATTCTAACAAACATTCATTTTTTCCATTTGTTGACAACAAATAGATTTGCTTTTTATCCATCCAAGTGGTACACAATAAATTTGGCACTTCATTACACTGAAAGCTTTCATTTCCCCCCTTTTCTCTTAAAGTTACCTTGTTTATATTCTGAGACAAATACTTTCTATTTGCCATTACAGTTCCACAAGCATAATACCCTTTAGTAAATCGCACATTAGAGCAACGCTAGAAAAAAAAAACGATCAAAATATATGTCAGGAAACTTAGTTTTCAAACACTTCACCAGATGCATCGCTACATCGTATCCCAATCCTTTTACAGATCTAGATATTTAATCATTTTTACCGCAATAAAATTCGAAATTTAATGTATAGCCCAGACATGAGGTACACAACATCCACACTTCCAGTCCTTTCTTTGCAAGTTTTAGCGGCATAAATTGCACTGTGCCCAATCTTCCTTTGTATTTAATTAACGCTTCGTCCACAGAAATTTCTCGGTATGGATTAAAATGTGCAGAAAACTTATGTTTTAGTTCGGATGTCAATGAGTCGATCTTCTGTAATAAATGATAACTTGGGTCTCTATCTTTAGCCTCTTTTTCTCGATCTTAGATCAGAAAATATTGGAGGATTTTCAAGAATCTCTGGCGACTCATAATGCGTTTCACTGCATCATTCCCTAATATGGGATTTAGTGACCAGTAATCTGACATTTTTGACATCCGATCAAGACCCATAATCATAATAATTGCGACAGATCCCCATAATTCGTCAATACTCTCTACTGACTTCCAGTTTTGATCATTAGAACCCCGAGCCTTTTCACAGTATTCTGCATATTTGTTTGTGTTAATCCTTAATATTTCCATAGTATTATCGGTAAACAACAATTTAAAATAATGGATAGCTGTTGATCCAGGAGGCAGTTCATGAACAGGACCCGCACTGATTTCGCAATAATTCATAAACACTACGTCGTTATTAACTGTGTCTGTCCAATTTATTGAGCTATAGTCAACAACCAAAAATTCATTTCCTAAATCTTTTTCATCATTTTCACACTGGAATTTCATCTTCAGAGTCAGAATTTGCAGCGTTTGGATATATGTCAGATACATCCAGTTCAGTTTCAGATTCTGAAGTATCAGAGTCGTTAAACAATAATTTATGAATCTCAACTTCTGATAAAGCTTTCCTTCGTTTAGACGCCATAACAAAGCGATAATCAACTGGTTTAATTACCCTGAACAATAATTTCAATACGAAAATTATTCTAGAGAGATCTGAGATGTACTCTGACGAGGAAAAATTCTGAGACTGAGAGCACAGCAGAACAGATTTTAAGACACACAGGTGACAATGTTTCCGTTGACTCTGCTATTCTCGGAACCTTTCCTATGTCCGAGAGAATGGGCAGGGGCCGGTGTTTGTGTACTGAAGTACTGCCTGTGTTATCTTCTTTGGAGGGGATTAGCATGGCTTATTTGGCTGGGTTGAGAGCCAGAGTGTGTGGGAGGTTGGGGATGCGAGGTGGGGGGAAGAAATGCGAGCTGACTAAGCTTGTTCAAGGTAGGGCTGTCTTTAAGAGGTAGCCAAGAGTAGCATGGATATACACAAAAATTTACAGAAACAAGATTTTAAAATTTTGAATTATGAGTTAGACATTGTTGCCACGTTTGTGTTAAAGTTGGTTGACGTATTTATAATTTTTCATATTATGTACACTTAGGCTTTAAACGAAATAGCAGGAAGGTAGCGGACTATAAAAATATTATTATATGTGAATATATAGACACTTCAGTAATGAACTAACAGAACGATATGGAACATAATATTATAACATTTGTAACATTGACAGATTAAGTTAAGACATGTAACTTGACATAAATTATTTATGCAATATTCCTAATAATTTTGGCTTTTTGAGTTTTTGACCTGCACGTAATCCGTAAGACATTATATGACAGGGGACATTACAAGACAAATACAATCGCCAACTAGTTACCAAAATAGAAAACTATTATGTAGTAATGGAATTGTGAATAATTTTTTATGTGGTTGGGGGCAAAGTAGTAAGAGAATAAAATTTAATTTTGCAGGATTTGTGGAAGGCAAATCGGAAGGGGGGGGGGGACAGAAGAAAAAGTGATAAAAAAGAATTTAAAGTAGAGAAAGTTTCTAAATGGATATATAAAGGGCATAGGAACGGGGAAAAGAGAGGTATTCGTTTTAGGTAAACCTAAATAAAGTAACATCGAGTTTTACTGATATCAATAGTTATATTTGTGGAATATTTAAAATTTAAATTTGGTAGAGAACGGGAGTTAGAACAGAAGAAGGAAGGATAGTTTAGGCGAGGAAGAAACGGCCAGAGGGAAGTTGCTTTCTTAACTATTTGGAGATAGGAATTCCAAAGTGGGCCTTGAGCTTAGAGAGATTTACTCTGGGAAGTGAACTGATAGCCGAGGTTTCTTGGGGCTGGCATGTTAGACGTGGAGGGGAAGAGGCGAGTGAAGGGAAGGGGGTAGAAGTTGAAGAGGGAATGGCGTCTGCTGGGACCAGAAGCAGGAATGGGCTCGAGGTTCGAGTCTGGCCTCATGTGAGATTGATTTATTGTGAGAGGAATTAAGCACTTATGATTAATTATACAGGGTGATTCAAAACTTATCATTCAAATTTCGTGGGGAGGTAGGGAATACGTCAGGAAACCGATTTCACATAGGAAAGTATGTCCGCAAATGTACGCATACATATGTAGAGGGCGCTGTGTGTACCCAACCAGTATACAGCTCGCCCGACCACTCCCGCTGTCATCAATGTACGAGCTGACTTACTAGTGATAAGATGAATCGTTTTACGCATCAAGAGCTAGCGGATATGCATCTCGCATATGGGGCAGCTGGCGAAAGCGGCCGCCGAGCTAGGCAAGTTTACGAAGACCGATACCCCAACAGAAGAATACCGCAGCATCAAATGTTTGCACGTGTGCATCGCAATCTGCGTGAACGTGGTTCACTGCGCAGCAACATGCAGGATAAGGGGAGAAGACGACTGACACGGACTGTCAACGTCGCAGAACAAGTCCTACAGTCCATCGAAGATAATTCGAATACCAGCACACGAGCTATTGCTCAGCAGCTTGGGGTCTCTCAGTCAGCAGTGTGGCGGATACTGCACGAGGAACGTGTGCATCCTTACCATCTGCAAAGGGTGCAGTTACTGCATCCTGACGATTATCCGAAGCATGTGGAATTTGCACAATGGTTCATGCAGAAAGGTGCCATGGACCCCAGTTTTCCAGCTTCTGTCCTTTTTACAGATGAAGCTTCATTCACTCGTGAAGGTGTGTTCAATACACAGAATTCACATGTGTGGGCTTACGCCAACCCGCATGGTACGAGAAGTCACGCTGTGCAACATCGTTTTGCCGTAAATGTGTGGGCTGGAATCATTGGTGACTGTTTGTTGGGACCTTACTTGCTACCGCCCCGATTGGACGGCCGGAAATAATTAATATTTCTCGAGACAGTGTTACCGACTTTTCTGGGCGCTGTTCCTGCGCATATCCGCCGAGATATGTGGTATCAACATGACGGGGCTCCAGCCCATAGCACAATTGTTGCGCGTGATTACCTGAACCGATCATTCGGAGCTCGATGGATCGGTAGAGGTGGACCAATCACTTGGCCACCCAGGTCACCTGATTTATCGCCCATGGATTTCTTTTTGTGGGGGGCCATGAAATACCATGTGTACGAGACCCCCGTCGACAGTGAAATGGACTTGTTGCACGAATAGTGGCCACCCCAGGCATTGTCCGTGATATGCCAGGCGTTTTTGAAAATGTTCGGCGGTCAATGCAACGGCGCTGTGAATCCTGTGTCCGTGTAAATGGTCGCAATTTTGAGCACCTACTGTGAACCTATACTTTACCTTGTTGGAATAAAAGTCACATTCGTTACCACTTAACTGTACTGTTTCCTTGTATTCACTTTACTTGTCCATTTTATTCATGTAGATGACGTTTGCGGACATACTTTCCTATGTGAAATCGGTTTCCTGACGTATTCCCTACCTCCCCCCGAAATTTGAACGATAAGTTTTGAATCACCCTGTATATTAGAGATGTTATGATCTGCTAGCTATATGATATGTGACAACAAAATATCTACGATTGACATGTAATTAAGCAAAACCTAAATATTATAAAGCTTTATAATTTTTGCTAATATTTCATACCGTATTATATATATTTTCTATTAAGTATGGACATATCACTAATGACGGATACAAGATACAAGGACATTGCATCAACCATACATTAGAGGAAGAACACGGGTTGTAAGGAGAAATAGTATAAGGAAATTAATATTAGGTAGAGAGATAGTAGAAAGGTTATAGCATCATAACATTTACAGATACCATATAATTTTTATAGCACAAGCGATGTTTAGTTTCTTTATTCTTTTTCTGTTAGACATGGACAAATCACGACAAGGATATGAGCAGTATAAATGACATAGCATCAACCCACACATCAGAGGAAGCACAAAGGTAGTAAAGGGAAATAAAGAAATTAATATTAGGTAAAGAATTAGGAGAAAGATATAACATCATAACATTTACAGATATCACTTAATTTATAGAGCACAAACATGTTTTATTTCTTTATAATATTTTTTTTCCTTTCCTAGCAGAGCTATGCACCAATACCCTGTGATGACGCATAGAACCGGCCAGGCCTAGCACCGAATGTCTGACCCCGCCTTCTCGTGGTGAAGACCGTTAGTACCTTTCAAAAAAGATACTCTCTTGTGGAAGTGAACGGAAGGGGAGGGCTGCCAGATTAGTGTGGCCTACTGTTCTGGACAACTATGGCTACTTTTCCTATTTTTCTACCCTGATGAGGAGTGGTCAACCACTCAGGGTCCTGGTGCTGACCATATAAACCCATTGGACTGGACAGATATATGGCTCTGAGCTTGATTATGGATCCTGATTTTGCTGCACTGGTGGGCTTCTGTGGAGGGAAAATCTTCCGCTGCGTTTTCTGTTTGTTTGTGGGTTGACAGCCCCAAGTGAATAGATTCACAAGATATGTTTATCAACTGGTGGAGAATCCTGAGCAGAGGTTATCGCAGAACTCTTTGCTTCTAATGGCATCATCAAATTCTACATTGGACGAAGTCTTCCAGTGTAGATGGCTTCAGCCTTTAGTGGTGGGGGAACGGGTCTTTGCCCCATGTCTGCGATTAGGGGGCTGTTTGATATTGTCGGCATTCCCTCTCTGAATAAATATAGTTTCTTTAAACATCCCACTAACCATTTTCTCTCCATAGGTAGTTGGAATGTGAGGACTCTGCACAGAGCTATTTCTCTGGATGTCCTCACACAAGAATTCCACCATTATAATTTAAATATTCTCGGCTTGCAAGAGACCAGATAGACTGATAAAGGTCAGATTCTTAAAAATGATCTTAAATTTCTCTTTTCAGGGAGGGACGACAATAAGCATCACCAAGGCGTGGGTCTGCTTCTCAGCAGACACGCTACTGATGCTCTACTAGGATATGAGTGCATTAATGAAAGGTTTCTTACAGCAAAATTTCAGACAAGCGTTAAAGACTTGAATGTTATCTGCTGTTATGCCCCCACTGAGGATGCCGATGAGGATCAGAAGGATAGGTTTTACGAACAACTTCAGGATATTTTGAATTCTGTCAAGAAAGGAGATATTACCCTTGTTCTTGGTGACTTTAATGCCAAAGTTGGTACTGACTCTGACCTTTGGGGAGGAGTAATAGGCCTTTTTGGTATTGGTAGCTGCAATGGCAATGGGCAACGTCTCCTACAGGTAAGTAAACTCAATGGTTTCAGAATAACTAACACTTATTACAAACACCGCGACATACATAAGTACACATGGGTTTCACCCGATGGGCTGCATAAGAATATGATTGATTATATATTAATTAACAGCAAATGGGCTAGTTCTGTTAGGAATACCAGGTCATATAGGGGAGCTGAAATTGGATCTGACCATTATCTTGTTAAAAGTGTCTTGCAACTTAAACTTAAAAAGTGTTGTGCTAGGGTTAAAAAATTTGCTTTTAATACTGAAGCTCTGAAAGATCCAGTTATAGCCAAAGCTTACCATGATAGGTTACTTAGTCATTATGACAGTCATGGTTTGCTTACTACTGAAGTTGAGGAAGAATGGGACCATTTTAAACAGGCTTTTTTGGACACTAACAGTACTCTTTTAGCAAAAAAGGAGCAGAAGAGACAGAATTATCTGAGTGATAAGGCACTTGAGCTTATTTCGGAAAGAAAGAACTGCAGGAATGCTCTTAATCAATACCTTACTAGTCCTAATCGAAAGCATTACAGAGAACTTAATAAACGTGTAAAAGATCAGTTAACTGCTGATAAGAATCTTTGGCTTGATGGCTTGGCTGACAAATCCGAGGAAGCAGTTAGACAGCACAACAGCAGAGAGCTGTACCAGATAATTAATGTTTTATGTGTTAGAAAACGGACAGGTATACAGGGATTGAAGGATAAACAAGGTAAGGTTATAAGAAGGAGAGGATTCTGTCATGGCTAGGTGGGCTGAGCATTTCAGTGATATTCTAAACAATGCGGTTAGTTCTATTCCCATTGTTTGCAATGATGATAGATGCATTGATGGCTTTAATGTTGGCCCTATAACACAATCTGAAGTTATTTTGGCTGTTTCTAAACTTAAACTTCATAAATCCCCAGGGGTAGATGAAATTACTACAGAAATGCTTAGAGCAGGGAATGTTTCAGTTACCACATGGATGACTGAAATTCTGAATATCTTTTATGATAAAGGCATGTTCCTAAGGATTTTACCACAGCTATTGTTATCCCTATTTTCAAAAAAGGTGATCGCAGTTCTTGTGATAACTATAGGGGTATCAGCCTACTCTCTGTTCCAGGTAAAGTTCTTCCCATGATTGTGTTTAATAGAATTAAGAATCTGGTTGACAGTCAATTGCGTGATGAGCAATGTGGATTCAGAAGTGGTAGGGGATGTGTGGATCAGATATTTTCACTTAGGCAGATTCTTGAGAAATGTTTAGAGTTTCAGAAACCTTTGGTTGCTAGCTTTGTTGATTTCAGAAAGGCTTTCGACTCTGTTGATCGTCATAATTTGTGGTTGATTGTGATATCATATGGTATACTAGACAAGTTAGTTAACCTAACGAAAGCTCTCTATAATAACACTGAGTCGTGTGTGAGAGTTGGTAAGGCTTGTAGCAATTGGTTTAGCATTACTTCTGGTGTTCGACAAGGGTGCATTTTGTCTCCTTTTCTCTTTAGCTTGGTTATTCATTATGTTATGCGAAATTCACTTCAAGGGAAAGATTTTGGCCTTAAATGGACTGGAGATACGAAAATTTTTGATTTAGATTATGCTGATGATTTAGCCCTTTTGGCAAATGATGTTGATGAGATGAACTCTTTCATTCGAGCTGCTGTGATTAAGTTAATCTGAATGGTTGCAGTCTTGAGCAGGTGTCACAGTTTAATTATCTTGGGAGTTATGTAACAGATACTGGTGATGTGCGGCATGAGATTAACAGACGAATAGGGATTGCTTCCGGGACTTTTAAGAATCGATGGAGAGTGTGGAGAAATAGGCGTATACACCTAAGGACTAAAATTAGACTGTATAATAGTTTGGTTTTTTCTAGGGTTCTATGGTAGTGAAACTTGGACACTTTGTAAACAAGATAACAGGAAACTAGATGATTTTGATTCCAGATGCTTACGCAGTATCTTGGGCATTAGGTGGTTCAACTTCGTAACTAATGATGAGGTTAGGCAAAGGAGTCAGAAACTTCCTTTAAGCAGCATATTGTGCAGAGAGAGACTCCGTTGGTTTGGCCATGTTGCCCGTATGAATAATTATAGATTGGCGAATAGGGTTATGAACAGTGTGCCTAAAGGCCTCAGAAAGAAGGGGAGACCTAGGATGCGGTGGGCAGACAATGTCAAACAGGACCTTGTTAGAATTGGTGTGCAGTGGCCAGATGCAGTAGATGTAGCTCAGGATAGACTTGATTGGAGAACTAAATTGCACTGTCTGGTTGGACCTCCGTAGCCCATGGCTGCTTGAGGATGATGATGATGATGATGTTAGACAAGGACAAATTACAAAAGAAATACAAGGGCACGAGCAGTATAAAGGACATAGCATCTACCACATATCAGAAGAAACACAAGGGTAGTAAAAGGAAATAAAATAAAGAAATTTATTTTAGGTAGAGAAGTAGCAGAATAATCGTTCATCATAACATTTACACATATTACTTAATTAAGACAGACAATGTTTTTATTTTATTTTACATTTAAAAAGAAAAACACGCCTGTCTTCCTATTTGTTAGGCATGAACACTACTGTGGTGTTCTCTTGAGAAGGCTTTCTGTGCTTCTAATGCTACACTGCTACGAGCTGTCTATAAATGGATGAAGGACTGCCGTACAGAGAGTATCAGAATACAAAATATGTCTCAGTTTGGGAGTTTGTTAAATATCTTGTCCGTCCTGTGTAAAGTCCTTGAAGTGGTTCTGTCAATGTTTTCATAGCTTGGGAGATGCTAATTAAATTTTCTGTAGACATGATATTTCTGTAGTCCTTGTTTAGCTCGCTTGAGATTTTTAATTTTATCCTTTAAATTCAAAACATTACAGTCTAATAAGTAATGTTTGCTATTCCCTTGTCCGCCACATCTACATAGAGTATTGTCCGACTTACCTACCCTTGCGAAGTACTCTGGGAATTTTCCATGTCCTGTTAGTAATTGATTTACATAACAATTGCAATAATTGTTAATTTTCTTTGCTTCCTTTAAGTATATAAATAGTGTTCTGCTCTTCTCGCTTGCATTCCAAATGTTTTGCCATTTATCTGTGATCTTCTATCTGAATTTGTTTTTAATGTGGTTTAGGGGTCAAGGTATTTTATAGGTGATATTTCCTAATCTGTTTGCTTTCTTGGCTTTTTTATCTGCTAGTTCGTTGCCTTCGCAGCCGATGTGGGCCCGGATCCAATGCAGGTTAATAAATCTTGTGTTCTTGATTCGTGTGTATTTCCTCTTGATTTCATTTATCATTTTGTTTCTATTTTCGCTACTCCCGAAGGCCTGTAGGGCTGAATGGGAATCGCTGTAGATGTTTATGTCTTCTGTTGATCTTATCCGTTGGGCAGAGTCAAGAGCTTTTAAAATAGCAAACAATTCCGCTTGGTAATTCGAGGAATCATCTGGCAGCCGAAATTCCTCTGAGTGGACCGCAATGCGTTATTGCAGCGACAAAGGATTCGACAAAAGCATCTAAAATCTCTGGCGTCATTTACAGTCCCTAGCTAATATGTTAGATTATTTTCATGAATTTTATTTCCTGGGAAATTTTAGATAATCATCTAGCATTTAATTTATATCTCTGGGCCACGGGCGCTGTTCCTTAGGGTTGTAATTATATGTTTATGATCGCTGAGCGTACGATCTTCTAATACTTCCCATTTAGTTATTTTATCCTCTAATTTCTCCTTCGTTAGAGTTAAGTCGATCCAACATTTACTGTCTCGAAAGTGGGGGACGAATGTCGATTGTTGATAACATGGAGATTATTCCTTATAATAACTTCTAGTGTTGCCTCTCCTTTATCGTCTGCATACCTACAGTGTATGTTTCGAGTTAAAATTCCCATTTAATAATATTTTTTTATTTCGAAATCGTCTGATTAAAAGTTCTAGTTCATCAAGATTATTATCTATATCTTCTGAAGGGGGGAAATACACTGATATTATGACTATATCCTATAAGAAGAATTAGAAGACTAAGCTTTTAGAAACGAATTTGTCAGTGTATTGTTATATTACAATTAGCATTCAGAAAGGGGGCATGCCCCCCTCCCTTTTGAATGCTAATAATGGTAAAAGGGGAAAAAAATATAAAACTTATTTATATTTCATGCATTTTTCAAGAAATTTTTTCAAGACCTGTAAAAAGGAGGGAGAAATGTATTGATAATATACTGCATTGGTAATACAAACCCTTGCCTCCCCCTCCCCCCTCCTTCTTTTTTGCATTTTTTTCGTTCGATTGTGTCTATTGCCCTCTCTACCCCTCGAATTTTTTCTAGATCCGGCCCTGTATAGTTATATATTTTGTCAAATTTAAACAGAAAGTACATATGGGTTTTTCCCTTGCAAATATCATTTTACTTTGCATCTGCTCTTCCCTGGAATATATTTTCTGGCTATATGGGTCATTTATAATTGATTTCTAGTTTTGTCCGTGTTAAAAAAAATCAATGGTAAACATTCTTTGGCGATGGGAGTCTGACCTTCAACCCCGGAGGAGATTTAGATGCTTCTTCGGTTAATTCTGTGCGTCTGCATTGCCGAATGCTTGTGGTTTGAAAGGAATAAACAGACTGTGTGGACTGCGGCTCCTAATTAGCACCTCTAGTACATGCAATGAAAGAGTACAAGAGGCTTATCTCCCGTGTTTTCCAAGACTTGGCAAGGATCGCAGCAAGTGATAGAAATTGAAAAATAAATATAATAAATAAATCTGAAATTAATTCAAGTAGCTCTGGAAAACATATTATTAGAAACTAAAAACAGTAAGTGAAATTCAAATGCAAAATGTAGACTATAATTAGACTTTAATGTTGAGTTTCCGGAAGGAACTATTTCTGTGGACTCATACATCACTTCTCCACGAGTGATGTGTCTTGAAATAGTTCCGTAAGCAAAGTGAAGAGTCAGTAACATATTGAAATATTTTCCTAAATTAATAACTCCATATCGAAACAAATTACGATAATAAACATTAATTTAATATATAAATAATAGTATAACATTTAATCATTATTTTTTCTGTCTTATACCCTTAATTTTGCTTATGTAACCCTTCTGAAAGGGGAAGATTACACACTTGCCTCTCACCTCATGGGTATTAATTATTTTAAGAAGTATATTATTATTATTCCATTGCAAGTCATTACAATATAAACACTACCTAAAAAATATGATATATTAATTCTATGTATATTTTATTCCCATCCCCCTCTCGATATTAATCTCTAATTCCTTCATAAACGATTTCCTGGTGCATTTCTATTTGCTTAGGGTAATGTGAAAAATAATGATAATTATTTTTTTCAAGGCATTGTTTTCCATTATTATGGAATTCGAAACGAATGCATCAAATTTTTACTCTGTATGAATAAGAATATTTAAATTATTTTTCAAATTTAGTCATAAATGACTGATTTAAAAAAACTGGTGTACACATGATTGTTACATTTTAAAATTAATTATAAATAAGGTAAACAATTTTAATCGTATTATCTGTTAAAATTGTGATTCATGCATATACCAGTACGTGACTAAATTGCCAAAATCTTTGGATATATTTTTCAGATTTACCCAGCATAGTTTCAGAATCTGACATAACAGAATGACTAAAAAGAATTTATGGATCTGAACTTCTGATAAACCTGATTTTCTTTTTGAAAGTCAGAATAAAGCGATAATCACTTATTTGATTTCATCAAATGATAATTTAAATATGAAAATAATTGTGAAATAAGCACTAAGATCAACCTTAGCAAGCAAGCAAAGGTTTTAAAATAAATATAAATAACCCCTCAAGCAGCTGCTTGCCACAGAGGTCTGACAGGAGCCTGTCAGTTTATGTGCCATAATAGAAGGTCTGAGAGGATGGCAGGCCCTCAGCAGAAAAACGACACAAACAGCCATGCGTTACCCGGGGCTCGAACCCAGGTCGCTTAGATCAGTAGCCAAGCGTGCTAACCACTCGGCCATGAGACGGCAAGGTTTTAAAACAGAAAACTATTGAACACGGAGCTTTCTTTATATCGAAAAGGATGGAAAGGGGAGGCGGGACTAATTCTGCCTGAAGGTCGGACACAAGGAGTGGCGTTGTGGATTATTTAATTAGAGGCTGCCTCTGATCGGGGGGGGGGGGGGGAGGAAACAAGCAGGAGAGAGTTGAGGCGGCACATGGGCCGGAATGGCGTTTTGCATGACGGCGGCAATGGCCGGAACGGCTTTCAAAGGGTTAATAGAGAAAGAGAGCAGTATAACACATCTGCAAATGCTGAAATAAGAGTGTATTTTTTAATTAATCTACAAATTAGGCCACTTCCGTTGTGGCAGAAATGTTTGCTATTTCCTGTTTAAAACTAATCCTAATTTCTCCATTCCAGCACTATATTTATTTTGATAAAATATCAATTGTTCCATTTTAAGTCTAGTTGAAAGTTTGTAGGTCGGAAAATAGCAGCAGATGACACTCAAATGTTTATTACAGTTTAAAATTTAGCTGTAATTTTATGCTAGTGTTCCTTAGCTGCTGTTCCTAGAAGAGCATTCTGCTGAGAATCAAACCTACACCCTGCAGATCTGTGGCGTACCCAGAAACTGCTAGTAGGAGGTGGGGGACGTACTTCAATCTGGGTTGACGTATTTGAATTGGTTGATGTATTTGAATCTCTGATTTTAGAGTGCTGCTTTACAAAATATATGCCACTGAAGACCCAAGTGGATGTTAGGGTTATAACCCCTTCGTCTTAATCTGTAATATGATGCAAATGTCTTTCGTCTTGAAAAATAAAAATTTAAGATTATTTTTGAAGTATATGAATCTTTACCTGTCTGTATGATCTCTTGCAAGCTCAAATGTTCAGGTTATACAACAAAAAGTTTGTGTGAGCATATCAAGAAAATAATCTCCATTTTTGAGTACTCGCATTCCTAATCGCAAGCATGGCACAAAGATCCTTTCCTTTGTTGCTCTCTTTCTCAATATAGTAAAGCATTCGATACACTGGACTACAATCAGCGGCGGCCTGGCACTTTTTTTCAGGAATGCAGCTGCAGCAGGGGGGGAGGGGGGGAGGCCTGAGATAAAAAAATTCGGTTTTTTCAAGATTTCAATACCTATTCTTTTGAGAGTTCGTATGTGAAGCTCAAAGCAGGTTTTCCCCAATTTCCAATTTCCAAGAATTTCTGTAAAATAACAATCATTATTATAAAAAAAAAACATGTGTCTATGAGGTCTCAGCGATATTAAGGCCACAGTACGCTATAGCGCCCTTTACCAGTCCCCGCCTTAGTACAATACAGTTTTTTCGAAATTTAACAATTATGGAATTAAAGGGACAGCGTTTATATGTTTCAAAAATTATTTAATAAGACAATTTTAAAATTTTAAATATATTAGTAAGCGAAATAAAGGAAAATATCGGAGTATCAGAAGGCACTGCACTTGGATGTTTATTATTCCTCCTATACAGTATACTTTAATGATATGACTAATTTAAATTTGAAAAGTAAATGTTTCTTTATGGATACCATTACTTTAAAAAGCAATCGCACTTTGAATATGGATGCAAGAGAACTATAATTGCTTGGTGAGATGGAGGAATTATAATTTAATATAAATAAATAACGATAAAACTAATGGACATCTTCCACTCTTCGGGTACTTTGAACACGTCCACCCAGATAACTAAAACTCATAAGATAATTTCCTTTTATAAATCTCAAATTACAAAAAAGAATTGCGATTTGGTATATAATTTTAATACCTTGGTCTATATTTCCTTTCTCGATTTCAATGGTACACTCATATTAAATGTGTTCTATTGAAAGATAGAATCAAGATATTGACCAATGTGACAGTCGGCTTAGATATCGGCTGCAAAAATTCACAAACTGTAATTCTTAGTTGCCACTGTTCGTCTTACGGTTTACAAGCCCAAAACAATTTGTAAATCTTTAATTATAAATGGAATTATAATATACTGAAGAGGAAATGGAATATGACTGCTATTGGCGTTAGAAATGGAAATGGAATAATTACAGGCTCACTAACTCTAATAAAAGATTAAAATTACTATCATCTATTGAGAAAAATATAATTACATAAGCCTAGATATGCTCTTTCAAACGCAAACGATATATTTTCGTTCTTAAATTTTGTCCCAGTTCAAAATCCATTCAATTTCCGTTCAAAGTCCATGTGTGACAATTTTCTGGCCTTCTTTAAGGACACTTACAGAGTAAAAATTTTTCATGATACCAGACTTCAAGTAAATATATATATTTGCCTCCCGAGTTATGTTAATAATTATGGTAAAAATCTTTAAGGGTCATCTTAAAGGACCGAGATCTTTAACCCGTTACCAAGAGAATTCTTATATCGAAAGTCTCTATAATTTTTTTTCTACGATTTTAATTTCACTTTGTGCATAATTCGCATTAATTTTTGTGCTCTATTGGCGAAACATTTTCAATTGTTCAAAAAATAGATGTCGACCATTTAAATGACTGTCATAGTCGTCTGTCTAATTATAATACGCCCTTTGCCAATCGCTGGTTCACCATTCACGGATTCTACTATTTGGGAAAAAATTTCTCTGAGACTGATTCACCGATCGCTGGTCAGCTTTCTCGTTTCTTTCTGTTAAGAACACCACTAAGCTTTCTCTTGGCGCCATATCAGACATTATCGACTGTGAACTGTAGTGAATGGCGAGTCGCTGAATAATGTCGAGACGCATGCCATTTTCCTGAATCTTCAACGAATGGTTCCAGTTATCGCTGGTGGTAGCGTCAATTTAGCTGACAAGGCTAGAACAACTGCTGTGTGTTCAGAAAGTCCCTCTGTAGTGAACGTGTTAGGTGATCTTCAGCAACTATTAATATCCCGGCTTTCTAAATCCCAACAACAACGAACGCATATATATGCTGATACAGAACAGATTATGTTGCTCCTATTGTCTGTCCTCTGTGCTGCAGTACTTTCGTACTGGGTTTGAAAATACCAGTGGCGAAGTATGACTTTTTGAGTAGGGGAAGCAATTACTAGGAGTGCTACAACTAAATCGTCTAATCCTCAAAATTTACCGTTCCGGTAATCGATGTTCCCCCCCCCCCCCCCAATAGGGGACCACCTGGTCGTGGTGGGGAGGCCTAGGGCCCAGCAACCCAGTCGAAGGCTGTGCTGACCGGAATGGTCCCCCGGTTGGACATAGCCAAGGCCAACCGAGGCCGACGATGTCACTGACCGGTCGGAAGGCCGGTTGGATGGTGACGGTGTCCGAGGCCTCAACCTCAGGTGCTCTGGGTGAGCAGTTCGAGGGCTCTGCCGAACGGTTTGAGCCCGCCTAGTAGGCACGAGCCCTCAAAAAAGTCTGGGTCTTACTAAGAGTCTCCCCCCCGGACGCCGAGCGAACTTGGATCTATATATCCTTGTTCATGGCTAACCGGGGAATAGATTAAAGTTAGGTTTCTTCCGGTGGTCAGCTTTCCTTCTATAGGACTGCTGCCATGTGAGGCTGGGGTTGAGGTGCGCCTTTAGGGCGTATTCCTTGCCCCCGGCTCTAGCTAGCACGGCTTTTCATAACTGGTAGTGTCGTATAGGCGGAATCGGGAATTGCCGTGGTTGCATAAGATCGCAACAAAATAGAACGAATCGATGTTTCCAAATCACTGAACCGGAATACCATTCTGGTACTCGAAGTTTTCAAATTACTGAACCGGAACACCATTCCGGCACTGGATGTTTCCGGATCATTGAACGGGATCGATGATCTGGTACTTGATGTTTCATAATCTATGAGTGAAAATAGTTCTATCATTTTAAATCAAATATTATTGGAAATTAGTATTATACATTGCGTTTTTCTAGGTGTGGGGATACTATGCCCTTGCAACAATGTTACTTTCAGAGTCGAGGGGGACGGCTACAGAAAATGGCCCAAGCGCATGCAAGAAATTAAACATTTATTTTAACATAATTTCATTTTATTTACTGGGAAGTCAGAACGAAAGTACAAATTAGTATTATAAAAAATATAGCAAAATCACCTTCAGAAAAAGTTAAACAACAGATTGCAAATCTGAGTCATGCATTCTGAGGAATAACTCGATTTCGTAGCTCGCTTTCGATATTGTAGTCCAGTCGAAAATGGGGTAAAGAAAAATGTCAAACTGTACATTAAATATATTTCCTTAATAAACTCTCAACTAAAAGATAATATTTAAATTTTATTTTTTATTGGTGAAAAAACCTGAATATTTTCAGAAAAAAGCCTTTGCATTATATACATGTATTGGACAGAAAAATGGAAACAATTCCACGTTATCTCAATAGAAAATCACAATCAGAACTCAATAACGTCTTCAATATGATTTTTAAACAAAAATATATCTAAAGATAAAGATCTCAATAAAATCTGTCTAAATCTCGATTTCATACAATATTTGTTCACTATTCAAAGAGTTATAAACGCTGGAATATACACAGTCGTATCAGAATAATATGACCACCTACCATACATATATTATGGTAGGTATCATATTATTCTGATACGGCTGTGTATTTAACAGGCTACAAAATAATTGACCCCAATATTAAATTAAAACAGGCTAAGAGATCGTAGTTGACTCTAGTAGAGCGTAGGGTGCATTGTACCCGTTACTGATCTCTTAATCTCTTTTAATGTGTTAATTAAAATTTGGGGTCAATTTACTTTTGCAGCCTGTTAAATATTACAGCGTTTATAACTCTTTGAATGTGAAAAAATGTTGTTTGAAATATGGATTTAGGCAGATTTCTTTGAGGTTTTAATTTATCTTTAGACATATTTTTCACTAAAAATTATATTGAAGAAGTTATGAGCTCTGAATGTGATTATTTATTGATACAACATGGAACTATTTCCATTTTTTATTCCAATACCTGTATATATAAATATGAATTATAGTAACAAAGGAGGGAGTGGGGGACTGAGAGTGCAATCTCCCCCTCATTCAGGAAATTTATTTTTAAGCAACCGTTTATTCATCCGCGTCTCGGTGGCCGAATAGTTAGCTTGCTTGGCATTGATCTTAGGAACCCGGGTTCAGGCCCTGCATAACAGACAAGGATTTTATGATGACAGGCTGCTGTAAGGTTTGTGTCGACAGCAGTGGTGGCTCGCGTATAGGCACTGTGGACCTGCAGCACCCCCAATTTCAACTTGATATTATCGATAACATTTAATATAATGAGTCCTTTTTTCTTTAATTCTTTCTTTATACTGGTACAATATATAATCCTTAAGCTTAATGTCAGTAGCCATCCCCCAGTTTATGAAAAAGATACAAAAATCTTTGTATGGAACTGTGCGCTTCACAGTACTAGCGGCGAGGTGTTTGACTGTTGTGCGCATGCGCACATAGGAAGCTACACGCGAGGCTGCAAGGGAGAGAGAGCACTGTAGTTCCCGCAGTGCCGACCCTGGCGTGCTGGTTGAAGGTAGTTTTTTTTTTTACTCCGCGTGTGTTGTGCTTAAAAACCGTGTACCATATTCTTGAATGTGATAAAGTGTAGAATTAGATTATTATCCTGCTTCCAGCTATTCTATTTGATTCATTTTTTTCGGTTCTTTTATTTAACAGAAAACTTTAACCATGGCCATGCATCCCCAAGAAATAAGTCCTGTGACTGTAAGTGAAATTCACCAGCTTAAGTTTTCACAGCTGTCTCTCCATGAGAAAGTTGCAGTTAAGAAAAGAGGTCGTTCAACACCTGATATTCTAATATCTCAGCCAGGCATAAGCAACAACAAGAAATATATTCGCAGCTTTAATTCTGAATGGTACCAACGGAAAAGTTGGCTTTGCGGCTGTGAAGTAAAAAATGCACTGTTTTGCTTCCCGTGTTTGCTGTTTGGAGGTGATGTAACGTGGACAAAAGATGGTTTTAGAAATATAAACAAAATGAAAGAAAAAACTGAAAAACATGAGAAGTCAAAGAAGCACGTTGA
Source organism: Ryuthela nishihirai (assembly GCA_038380435.1). Taxonomy (NCBI): domain Eukaryota; kingdom Metazoa; phylum Arthropoda; class Arachnida; order Araneae; family Heptathelidae; genus Ryuthela; species Ryuthela nishihirai. The sequence continues at coordinate 11,449,476 of JAWZYU010000021.1, read as the reverse complement.
TAATGTAGTTTCACTGGCACTTTTAGGAACCGTAAGTATTAAGGAGAAACTTAGTGAGGCATACATACTTTATCAATGAGCATAAATAAAGGTTAAAAAGAACCGTGAAATTTTGTCCAAAATATTGAACTGCATTTTCTTTTGTGGAAACTTTGAAACTCCCTTACCTGGACATGATGAAAAAGACGCTTCAGTAAATCCGGGGGTATTTAGAGGATTAGTAAATTTTGCATCTAAATTAGATTCAGATTTAAAGAATCACTTAGAAACCAGTGCAGTCTTCAAAGGTGTTTCTAAGACCATTCAGAATGAGATACTTGACTGCCTGCTACAAATATACCATGAGGAGATAAGGACGGAAATTAGCAAAGCTTCCTTTGTAGCTGTTATGGCTGATGACACAACAGATGATTCGGAACACACTCAAATGGCCCTTGTTCTACGGTATGTATTGAATGGAGAAATATTTGAGCGTTTTTGGGGATTCTTTATTCCAGAAAATCAAACTGCAGATGGCATATCAAAACGTATTTTAGAACAATTGGACATAATCCTTCAAGGAAATGAACAAAAACTGATAGCTCAGATATTTGATGGTGCAAATGTCATGAAAGGCAAAAAAGCGGGAGTTCAAGCAAAAATAAAAGCAGTTTATAGTAAAGCACATTTCATTCACTGTTATGCACATCAACTTAATTTAATAATGAGAAATGCAGCAAGTATTACACGAAACGCAAGAATATTTTTCTCTAACATTCTGGCTATTCCAACATTCTTCTTAAGATCACCGCAACGTGTGTCCATTCTCAAGTAGCATATGGAAGTCAGCACTCCACGTCCATCTTCTACAAGGTGGAACTTCAACATACGGACCATAAACAGAGTTCATGAAAATTTGCAACCTTTAAAAAACTGCCTTACTGAAATTCAGTCAACATCAAATGCAGATCAAACCATTGTAGAAGCAACAGGAATTTTAAAATACCTGAATGATGATAATTTCAAGTTTTGGTTAGAGCTTTTTCATCAGATTATGCCTCATGTTGAAATAATTTACAACCAAATGCAATCTCGAGAAATTAGTGTGTTTAAAGTTAATGAATATATAACAAATTTCCAAACTGCGATTTTAGAATTCAGAAACTCAAAGTACTGTGAGAATCCTTCAAAGACACTCATGGCAGAAGCTAAGGAAATGTGTGACTGTATATGTATTGATATAATGGACAGATATTCTTCCACTAAACACTTAGTAGCTGCTAAATTGTTCAACAAGAAATGCTTCACTAGTTTTAAGAATGAACATCCCACAGAAGAGATAGTACTGACCACTGAAGCATATCCCATGATTGACAAAGAAAAGCTTGAAACTGAACTAAAAGTATTCTATTGTAGGTCTGATATTCATGAATATTGCAAATTAATTGAGCTGCTGAAATTTATTTTGGAAAATAATCTAGATGATGTTTTTAGTGAAATTACGAAACTGATAAAAATCCTATTGACAGTTTCCATGACTACATCAGAGGCAGAACGCTGCTTTTCAACATTTAAAAGACTAAAAACTTTTCTAAGAAGCACTATGAATTCGGAAAGACTAAATGCGCTTGCAGTGCTTTCAATGGAGAAAAATTTCCTCAGTTGTCATCCAGAGATCAAGGAGAAAATTATTGATCTTTTCGCGCAAATTAAAACAAGAAGAATGGTTTTCATTTTTAAATGAATAGATTAAGCTTGAACTGTAACAATTTAGGTTAAAGTAAGTAAAAAATGTTTGTTTTTGTTCTTTTAGGATTTTATCAAGTTTCTGAATAAATTTTCTTTTTATACATGTTTGTTTCCTTTTACACAATTTTAAAACAAAGGGCTAAAAATTTTCTGGAGCAGCACCCCCACTAATTTTAGCAACGAGCCGCCACTGGTCGACAGCATCTGCTTGAGAGGTGTTTTATTTATTTTTTTCATTAATTTGCATTAATAAAAAACGTTAACCAATTTTTTTATTAATATTATAATAATTAAAAAATAAATAAATAAATACCCCCTCAAGCAGCTGCTTGCCATAGAGGTCTGACAGGACCCTGTCAGTTTATATGCCATAGTATAAGATCTGTGAGGATGGCAGGACCTCAGCAGAAAAGCAACACAAACGTCCATATCTTACCTGGGTCTCGAACCCAGGTCCCTTAGATCAGTAGCCAAGCGCGCTAACCCCTTGGCCACGGGACAGAACCTAATAATTAGAAATATTTTGGTTATGCCACCGATTGTATATAACAGATTTATTTTAATTCCTAAATTTATTTCTTGTTATTTTTCATTTAATTGATATTGTGTTTGCTCTTGAGTTAAAGCATTATTATTTTCTCTATAATTTCTCCTTCCAATATTGTGTTCTAAAACAGACATGTGTGGAGGATGCGGAATTTTGTCGCCATTCGAAAAACAGTTATGCCCATCATTGCTTCGCCAGTTTCGAAACGCTTTATTTCTGAGAGGCCCTTTTTTATACACAATGGGCTAAAGATCAGGTCACAAGGACCTCCCCACCCCAGGGCTCAGAGTTCAGAAGCGGAATCTTTTAAAAATCATCTAGCATCTTCATCATAGGTTATCATGGCTCAGTCGGTAGCACGCCGGTTCGTAATTTTCAGTCTCCAGGTTCGAGTCCCCCCTGGGCTAGCGTTCAGATTTATCTCCGCAAAACTCCCCACCCTGCCCTCCGTTAATAGGAGACATCCATGTGCTTGGAAAGGCCGCCGTGTCTGATGAGACATTAAGCCATGGCCTGTGCACGTTAAAGAAACGCTGGATGGCCTTGACGGGAGGCTACCACCTATTTCCCAACAGCCGTCCAGTGGGTTCCCTCTCCCAACCTTCTCTAAGCCTTAGAGGTCCTACTGATTCCAGCCATTTCCCCAATTTTGTGCAAAAAAGTGCCACTCAGAGCTAAACCAACTTAACCTCTGATGATGGAAAAAAACCAGACAAATCTAGCGAAATAATCGCTAATACAGTTATTTTGAAAGATATAAAGCCATTTTCCCTCATATTCGGTTGCCAGCTAAGTGGATTGGTCTATGCGGTTGTCCATCTTTTGTTCCAGATCCTCAAAAAGCTGTTCTGACTGTGGTTCTTTTGCCAGTAGCCATCTTAGTTTGGTGCTCTGTGACTTTTGACGTTTGTTCGCCATTAAACCCCAACCAACATCTGTGAATTGTTCTTGAATCCCAGTCAATATGAGCTCCAATTAAGCTCAACTCACAGAGGCCTATTATCTAAATCACCCGTAAGTTTGAATTACATGTATAATTCTCTAACACGTGCTATCGAAAAAATCTGTCAGCGTATTCGAATCTCTGTTGACGATGCATTTTTTCTGAAGGATGAATTTTGAACATTTGTGAACGCAACTTACATGCCAAAACAAGGTACAGAGAAAAGAACTGATCAATGTAGGAAAGATTACGAAAATGGATCACTGAGACCTGTAATGCAGCAAAATACTATTCTTTCCAAATTGACATTTTGATGATTGAACAATGATTTATAGCAGATGATGCCCAGAAGTATCTGTTGTGGTGAGAAGACATAGCTGAAAAAATAGGATATAATAATTACCTATTATTTATAAATTTTTACATTTTCATTTGTATTGCCAAAGGTTGAGAATAAAATATCAAACGAATCTAGTGAAGTATTCGGTAATATAGTTATTTTGAAAGAACGCAACGCCGCAGAATGAACTCACTTGAAATGGAAAACTACTAAACTAAAATTTAATGTAAAAAACATAAATAATTCTAAGTTTCTGCACAAACAAAAACATAACTGCTTTTACTAATAACTCATAAAATAATAGCGATAATTTATTTAGGGCTGATTGCCTCCGACCGATGTCCTTCGAAAAATAGTAATAATAATATTTTATTTTCTTCATATATATTATACAAAAATATGCATAACAAGCCTTTGAAGGTACTACTCCAGGCTCGTAATCTGCAGTTCCCAGGTTCGAGTCTCAGCTGGGTCAGAATTGAGATTTATCTCCGCAAAACTCCCTTCCCTACCCACGGTCAGTAGGGGACACCAATGGGCTTGGAAAGGCTACCGTCCGTCGGATGGAACGTTAAGCAGTGCTACGTGTGCGGGAGAGCCACACCCTGTGCACGTTAAATATGCTGGATGGTCTTGACGGGAGCCTACCATCTGTCTCCCAACAGCTGTTCCAGTGGGTCCCCTCCCCCAACCTTCTCTGAGCCTTCGGGGTCCTTGTGACCTGGCCATTTAGCCCATTGTGTGCAAAAAAGTGTCGCTCAGAGGTAAACCAAACCAAGCAGATAACTTTTATGCGAGTAGTTGAAAAAAAAAACGGAAAAGAAGTGTATAAATACAAAACAAGACTTAGACTTTGATATTGGCGAGGCCTATGGCCTTCAATTTCAATGTCAGAAGTGCGCATCAACTAAATCTTAATTGTTTAGAGAAACTTATAAAATTACTAGCCATTTTAAATTCGCAAAATAAGGAATTAAAAATATTTGGTGCCGAGTGAAGGTAAATTTTTTGGAACTTGGTTGAATTTGCCCTTCATTGAAGGGACAACCATTTCTATTAAGCTATTTCCATATATTCCAAAATATTTCATAAACCTAATACCAGTACTGGTAAAAAAATCTTTAAAATCGTATAGACATACAAATCGTATAGACAGACAAAACATACAATCGGCACAACAGGTAAATTATGAAAAAGTGGATAATGAGGGTTCAGTTCTAGATTTAAAGAAAATTAATCTTAAAAAGTATTTCTGAATAGTCAATAATGGTTTCAAAACAGTAACATAAGCATCATCCCAACTATACCATTTTTCAATCGGCACCACCAAAGCCATACGTAAAGTAGAAAGCATATCAAGGCCATACGTAAAGTAGAAAGAGGGCAAAGATTTCGTAGAAAATAACTTTTCTAAGATAATCATTTATTTATCTGATAATTCCATCAACATGGGGTTTCCAAGTCAATCTACTATCTAAAGTAACTCCCAGATATTTAAAAGTAGTGGCTTGTTAAATCACACTACAATTACAAAGTTTAGTTAGGTCAATACATTCTACCTCATGATACTTAAAAGGAACATAAATTTCAGATACTAGGCTTGCATTGAAATTCGCTGTCTTTTCAATATACTAATCTGTATTTATTCAATGCAATCCATTGTTGCAACAGAAGTAAATCCTCTCGAGTCTTGGCGGCATAGCTTGAGGCAATGTCATCAGCAAAAGCTGACGAAGAATCCATGAAAAATAAGAACATAAATTATTTATGTAGATCAAAAACAAGATTGGTCCCAAAAGTGATCCTTGGGGAACGCTGGCATGTAATATTTTATTATCACTATATGACCCTGCAATTTTAACGAATTGCTTCCTGCTAAATAAATAGTCCCGAAACCATTCTAATGCCAAGTTCCTAATACCACTTCTAAACATTTTAATTAGTAGAATATTGTCATCAACTGTATTAAATGTTTTTAATATCTATGAAAAAATAGAAGTTCTGTTTTGAAGTTCTATATTTGAAGAAGCTATACAGAACGATGAAGTTAAGCAAAGATTTTTCAATAATTCTTCCTTTCAAGGAACCATATTGAGGGTATAAAAAAATTGTAGAATTTTCATACTCGTAATCTTTGCTATGAGTCCGCAATTTATCTATAGCCTCCATTTCGGCGCCATTTTTGAAATGGTCTCACTTGCAGCGACCCCACCTGCTGTCTTGCTTTTTTGCGTCGTTGACCAGCGCCACCGAAGGAACCGTCGTATCCGTGTCGAGTCATACATTTGATTTTCAGAGAATTCAACGGAATGCGCCCCCCCCCCCCTGCTCACTACACGCTCAGTAACCCCACCAATCGAGAGGTCACGGTATCAACCACCATATCCCAGTGAAAACATCCCCTCCAAATGAGAAGACTAATAACCGAGCTGCGAGGGTCCGAGTAAGTCGCCGTTGTCGGATTATCTCGCGGGTAAGACGAGAGCAAAAAAGGCCAGAGCAGATGCTCAAAAGTCAAAGCAACGTTACCCAGCTAACGAAGTAATCCAAGTGGTTCGAAAGACTCTGGATGGAAGTGATAAGAAAATCCTACTTTCTTTTTATCATTCTCCCGTCTCCTCCTCCTACGAAAGCTTCGTTATGCAGGCAACCGCAAGACTCTGAAGTTTTTCGCAACGGCCAACCTAGAAGGTATTTTTTTGTACACGAACGGTCATCATCATCATCATCCTCAAGCAGCCATGGGCTACGAAGATCCAACCAGACCGTGCAATTTAGTTCTCCAAGCAAGTCTGTCCTGAGCTACATCTACTGCATCTGGCCACTGCACACCAATTCTAACAACGTCCTGTTTGACATTGTCTGCCCACCGCATCCTAGGTCTCCCCCTCTTTCTGAGGCATTCAGGCACACTGTTCATAACCCTATTCGCCAATCTATAATTATTCATACGGGCAACATGGCCAAACCAATGAGTCTCTCTCTGCACAATATGCTGCTTAAAGGAGGTTGCAAACTCCTTTGTCTAACCTCATCATTAGTTAGAAAGTTGAACCACCTGATGCCCAAGATACTGCGTAAGCATCTGGAATCAAAAGCATCTAGTTTCCTGTTATCTTGTTTACAAAGTGTCCAAATTTCACTACCATAACTAATCCTAGAAAGAACCAAACTATTATACAGTCTAATTTTAGTCCTTAGGTGTATACGCCTATTTCTCCACACTCTCCATAGATTCTTAAAAGTCCCGGAAGCAATCCCTATTCGTCTGTTAATCTCATGCCGCACATCACCAGTATCTGTTACATAGCTCCCAAGATAATTAAACTGTGACACCTGCTCAAGACTGCAACCATTCAGATGAACTGAATCACAACCTGCCTGACCAATTTTCATCACTTTAGTTTTCTCTCTTTTTATAACCAAACCTACTCTACTACCAGTTTCATCAACAGATCGAATGAAAGAGTTCACCTCATCAACATCATTTACCAAAAGGGCTAAATTATCAGCATAATATAAGTCAGAAGTTTTCGTATCTCCAGTCCATTTAGGCCAAAATCTTTCCCTCAAAGTGAATTTCGCATACCATAATCAAAACCAAGCTAAAGAGAAAAGGAGGCAAAATGCACCCTTGTCGGACACCAGACGTAATGCTGAACCGATTGCTACAAGACTTACCAACTCTCACACACGACTCAGTTTATTATAGAGAGCTTTCATTATGTTAACTAACTTGTCTGGTATACCATATGATCTCACAATCAACCACAAATTATGTCGATCAACAGAACGTCCGTTTGAAATCAACAAAGCTAGAAACCAAAGCTTTCTGAAACTCTAAACATTTCTCAAGAATCTGCCTAAGTGAAAATATCTGATCCACACATCCCCTATCACTTCTGAATCCACATTGCTCATTACGCAATTGACTGTCAACCAGATTCTTAATTCTATTAAGCACAATCATGGAAAGAACTTTACCTGGAACAGAGAGAAGGCTGATATCCCTATAGTTATCACAAGAAGTGCGATCACCTTTTTTGAAAATAGGGATAACAATAAAAAATAAAATAAATACCCCCTCAAGCAGCTGCTTGCCACAGAGGTCACCCTTGTCGGACACCAGACGTAATGCTGAACCGATTGCTACAAAACTTACCAACTCTCACACAAGACTCAGTTTATTATAGAGAGCTTTCATTATGTTAACTAACTTGTCTGGTATACCATATGATCTCACAATCAACCACAAATTATGTCGATCAACAGAACGTCCGTTTGAAATCAACAAAGCAGCCGTTTGAAATCAACAAAGCTAGAAACCAAAGCTTTCTGAAACTCTAAACATTTCTCAAGAATCTGCCTAAGTGAAAATATCTGATCCACACATCCCCTACCACTTCTGAATCCACATTGCTCATCACGCAATTGACTGTCAACCAGATTCTTAATTCTATTAAGCACAATCATGGAAAGAACTTTACCTGGAACAGAGAGAAGGCTGATATCCCTATAGTTATCACAAGAAGTGCGATCACCTTATTTGAAAATAGGGATAACAATAAAAAATAACATAAATACCCCCCTCAAGCAGCTGCTTGCCACAGAGGTCTGACAGGAGCCTGTCAGGTTATATGCCATAGTAGGACTGGGAGGATTGCAGGACCTCAGTAGAAAAACGACACACACAACCATGCCTTACCCGGGGCTCGAACCCAGGTCCTTAGATCAGTAGCCAAGCGCGCTAACCACTCGGCCATGGGACGGCTAGCTCTGGTAAAATCTTTAGGAACCATGCCTTTATCATTAAAGATATTCAAAATTTCAGTCATCCAAGTGGTAACCCGAACGTTCCCAGCTCTAAGCATTTCGTAGTAATTTCATCTACCCCTTGGGATTTATGAAGTTTAACTTTAGAAATAGCCAAAATAACTTCAGATTGTGTTATAGGGCCAACATTAAAGCCACCATTGCATTTGTCATCATTGCAAACAATGGGAGTAGAACTAACCACATTGTTTAGAACATCACTGAAATGCTCAGCCCACTTACCCATGACAGAATCCTCACCTTCTATAACCTTTCCTTGTTTATCCTTCAATCCCTGTATGCCTGTCCGTTTTCTACCACACAAATCATTAACTATCTGGTACAGCTCTCTGCTGTTGTGCTGACTAACTGCTTCCTCGGCTTTGTCAGCCAAGCCATCAAGCCAAAGATTCTTATCAGCAGCTAACTGATCCTTTACACGTTTATTAAGCTCACTGTAACCCTTTCTATTAGGACTAGCAGGATAATGATTAAGGACATTCCTGCATTTCCTTCTTTCTGAAATGAACTCAAGTGCCTTATCACTCAAATAATTCTATCTCCTCTGCTCCTTTTTTCTTAAAAGTGTCCAAAAAAGCCTGTTTAAAATGATCCCATTCTTCCTCAACTTCAGTAGTAAGCATACCATGACTGTCATAATGACTAAGTAACCTATCATGGTAAGCTTTGGCTATAACTGGGTCTTTCAGAGCTTCAGTATTAAAAATAAAATTTTTAACCCTAGCACAACACTTTTTAAGTTTAAGTTGCAAGACACTTTTAACAAGGTAATGGTCAGATCGAATTTCAGCTCCCCTATATGACCTATTGTTCCTAACAGAACTAGTCCATTTGCTGTTAATTAATATATAATCAATCATATTCTTATGCAGCCCATCGGGTGAAACCCATGTGTACTTATGTATGTCGCGGTGTTTGTAATAAGTGTTAGTTATTCTGAATCCATTGAGTTTACTTACCTGTAGGAGACGTTGCCCATTGCCATTGCAGCTACCAAAACCAAAAAGGCCTATTACTCCTCACCAAAGGTCAGAGTCAGTACCAACTTTGGCATTGAGGTCACCTAGAACAAGGGTAATATCTCCTTTCTTGACAGAATTCAAAATATCCTGAAGTTGTCCGTAAAACCTATCCTTCTCATCCTCATCGGCATCCTCAGTTGGGGCATAACAATTCAATTTTTATTCAATATAGATATGTATCAATACAAAATTTTATGAAATATACCCAGCAAAAGTAACTGAATACTTGAGCGCTGTGTATAATTATGACAAAAATATAAATACAAAAAATTAACAAGGCAGCAATTGATAATTGAACCAATCAATGATGTAGAAGTCAAAAAATTAGTTTTACATACAGTTATCATTCATTGTTTAGCATCCATTCAGAAAGAGATTTATTAAATAAATATTTAGAGGTAATTTTCTTCATTTTATCTGGAACACTGTTGTATAACTTAGGCCCAATATAGTTTATATTACGGGTAGTAGCCTGCTTTGATATACGTGGTATTTGTAGTTTAAATGATGAGTCTCTAAGTGGTATATATTTCTGTCGAACCTGAAATAGATGTAAATTGAAATGGACATATTCAATAACTTTTAAAATGTAAAGTTGAGATACAGTCAGTAACCCCAATTTCTTAAATATAAGGCGAGATTCAGAGAAGCGACCTTTATGGTCAATGATTCTAACTATAAATTTTTGCAGAAGCAACAGCCTGTTTAAATTTGTTTTTGCAGCTCCTCCCCAGGCTTTTATTACATATTGTAGCTGACTATATACACAAGCAGAATATAACATTTTTAAACTTGTTTTATCGAGTAAGAATCTTAGTGTATAAAATTCTGATATGAATGGTTTTATCTTATCCACAGTATAGTCAGTGTGTAACTTCCATGAAAGACTTTTATCAATAATCACTCCTAGGTATTTAATTTGATCAACCTTCGTAAGACATTTGCAAATGCAATTTAGGATGTTGTAACAGTCGTTGTGATGAGAAACCACTCCAGAGTCACAGCTACCATCAGTTGATGCCTTCAACTGGAACTTTATATAACATATTTCAGCCTTATTTAAACTTAAGTTATTCAACATTAGCCATTGATAGAGACGATGAATATCTGTTTGCCATTTGGTATAATTGCTCATAGGTATTACTTTTGTATAACAAAACAATATCATCAGCGTAAGAAATAATTTCTGTCTCAAAATTTTTGTCAAATATATCGTTTACATATAATATAAATAGTAGAGGTCCCAGTACAGAACCTTGTGGTATATCTGTATTAATATTTTTCATAGAACTATATATATCATTTATCCTAACGATTTGTGAACGATTTTCCAAGTAGGATTTTAGACATGTAAAACTGGTACCTCTGATTCCATATTTATAAAGCTTAGCCAACAGTATTTCATGATTTACCAAATCAAAAGCCTTTGATAAGTCAAAAAAATTGTAAGTGTTTTAAAATCTTTATCCAGAGACCACGTTAATGAATTTATTAGATGCAGAATAGCATCTTCTGTGCTTTTTTTCTGCTGAAATCCATATTGGTTCTTTGCTATTATGTTAAACTTTAATAAAAAATTGTTCAACCTGACAAAAAACAACTTTTCCAATATTTTTTACATTATCGGAAGTAAAGCAATAGGTCGATAATTTTCTATAAGAGTTTTGTTTCCTTTTTTGTAAATAGGAACTATTATTGAACATTTTAAGGCATTTGGGAAAATACCAGAAGATAAAGACATATTAAACAAGTAGCACAATGTTGTTCGTATCGATGGATATATTGCTTTAAAATTATCCACGTTTACGTCATCCCAGCCAATCGAATAAGTCCTTTTCAAATTTTTTACTATGCTGTCTAATTCTTCCAACAAAACTGCTATCAGACCCATTGAATTGCCCTGGAAAATGATTATTCTGTCTTTTAACTTAAGATCTTCAGGCACTACCAAATCTGATGATAAAATAATCATTAAAAGCATTAACTATTTCAGTGGAATTATCTGTAAAATATATCATTTTATTATTTAAGCTCATTTCAAACAGATGATTTTGATTTTTTTTCTTACTATTTGTATTAAATACTTCATTTATAATATCCCATTTCTTCTTTGTGTTATTTCCAGCATATGCCAGTTTTTCTTGAAAATATGAATTTTTAGCTTTTGATATTATGCTACTTAAGGAGTTTCTGTAACTTTTGTAATAGTTTGCATCAATTCTGTTTTTTTTCCCATAATCTATGTAAATGATTTCGGTACCGTATTGACTTAATAAGTTATGTGGTTATCCACGGTTTTAAATTTTTGAATTTTTTATTCACATTTCTCTTTACTGTAGCTTTTTTAACTAATTTTTTAAAGTCCTCAAAGAAATGGTCAAAAGCTTCATTTACGTCATAATAATTTTGTATATGATTCCAACTGTAGTCCTTGAAGCCTTGTTGTAATTTCACTTTGTCTGTGTAAATAATTGACTGTATTGACTCCTTAGCTTTGACTGAGACATTTGTTGTTGAAGAAAAGGTAAATAAATCATATAATGATCTGTGATGTCCGTAGTTACAATATAAGGGCAGCAAGAAAAATAACTTATTTTCCTTATGAATAAATGATCTATACAAGTTTGTGATTGCGATCTCGTAATCCCCGTAATATAATTTGACAAGTTGTATAGAGTCATAAGATCTAAATAACTATTTATATATTCTGTAGATTTTGAGATATCCAAGTTTATATCTCCGGTAAGAATAATATTACGATCTGGAAGTTTATCGACTTGTTGAAACAATTCTTCAATGAAATTCATTTCTCCACCTCCAACATAACGATAAATCGACAATAAGACTACCGACATTGTCGAATTCAATTGAATTTTTAATGCAATAACTTCAGCTGAGTTATTTCGAAATCTAACTGGGAAGCATACTAATGCTGCTTGATGTAAACCACATTTCCACCAGATCTGTTAAAATGTCTACAGTTAAAAAATCCTTTGTATCCCTCAATATGATATAAAAATGTTTCATTGTCAGGAATCCAAATCTCAGAAAGGATTATTACATCTGGTGTACAATTACTACTTTCTATCAATGCCAAAAACACATCAAAATTCGCTCGTAAACTTCTGATATCAAATGAATAAAACTAATTCCTTTTTTGAAATCAGAATGGATCAATTTAAGTTCTTCGAGGTCAATATAAATACCCCATGTTCCTTCCATTTTATGGCTAGAAAAAAATTAACCAAAGCAAAAAATCAAAAATGCATTTTAAGGAACTTAATAGCGCATTAGATATTAATTAAGTTTGACTCATGTCAATTCTGATGGCATTTGAGTCGTCATTTTTCCTTAGGAATATTTTTCCCAATTTAATCCATACATATTTATATTTAAATTCCTTTTGAAGAGCTTTGACTTTATAAAGTAATCTCTTCCTTTCTGTTGTTAATTGCTCATTTATGTAAAATGGTTTCTCTTCCATTTCTTCATTTAGCGAATTTAGAAATAACTTCTTCCCTTTTCTTTTCCCTTCTAACCACTTATTTCTGATGTCTTCGTTCTTAAACTCTATTACAATATTACCAGGTTTATCAGCATTACGAGACTGAACCCTTTTAATTAATTTTATATCATCTTGTTTCTGGGGAATTTGTAATATAGTAGACACCTTATTTACAATTAATTGTAAATTCTCCTGCGGTTGTTGAGGTATACCAAAAATCTCTAGATTTTTTTTAATGTATCTTGTCTTAAATCATTAATCTTAGACTCTAATACGTTAATTTGTTTTTTCATAAAAATACATTTTCCTTAGTTTCGTCAAGATCAGACCTATGACATTTAAGCTCACTCATAATTAATTCATTTTCCTTTACGAAGTCATCTATTTTTTTGCTACAGAATTCAACAGATCTAAGAATATCAACATTTTGTTGATTAATTGTTTTTGCAGACTCTTGGAATTCTTTCCTAATTTCCAACTTAAAAATATTAATAAATCCTCTTTTAAATTATGATTAGAAGAATTCATAAAGCAACTTGGTTTACCATTGTTCACAGAATGGTTAGCTTCATCTCCCATAGATGGCTGCACATGTTCCACTTCACTTGTAGAAAGCGAACCGCCCATCGTTGAGGTAACTCTTTTCTTTTTACAATTATTACATACCCATTTGCTTCTTCTGTCTACTGACATATTTCTATAAACCTCGAGTCTTATCCCCACACATCAAATATGAAAAGTAGCTTTACATGAACCATAACACTGTAAATATTCCTTCTTTAAATCTCCGTCCTTATTACACAACTTACAAGTAAATTCCATGTTGCCACAATTACAATAACAGCAGATAACATTCAAGTCTTTAATGCTTGTCTGAAATTTTGCTGTAAGAAACCTTTCATTAATGCACTCATATCCTAGAAGAGCATCACTAGCGTGTCTGCTGAGAAGCAGACCCACGCCTTGGTGATGCTTATTGTCGTCCCTCCCTGAAAAGAGAAATTTAAGATTATTTTTAAGAATCTGACCTTTATCTGTCCATCTGGTCTCTTGCAAGCCGAGAATATCTAAATTATAATGGTGGAATTCTTGTGTGAGGACATCAAGAGAAAAATCTCTGTGCACAGTCCTCACATTCCAATTACCTATGGAGAGAAAATGGTTAGTGGGATGTTTAAAGAAATATGTTTATTGATAGAGGGAATGCCGACAATATCAAACAGCCCTCTAATCGCAGACATGGGGAAAAGACTCGTTCCCCCCCCCCCCCCCCACTAAAGGCTGAAACCATCTACACTGGAAGACTTCTTCCAATGTAGAATTTGACGATGCCAATAGAAGCAAAGAGCAAGCAAATAGAAGCAAATACGAATGATAGTTTCTGCTAAAATTCTAACTTAATAAAATAAAAAAAAAACGAAGTGCTTAGTTATTCATAATTTTTTTTTAATTCAGGCTAAAGTGAGCCAAGATGCAGTACACCAGAACACAGAAACACCAGCAGTACACCAGAAAAAAAAAACACTTAAAGCAGTACACCAGAACGTGAATTAAACAGTGTGGTCTTATCCTTGAAAAGCTAAATCAAGTGTGTGTGTCTGCTCTCTTACAGGCAGTACCCATTTTTTTATTAACTTAGACAAAAGCTAAACGAAGCGAGAAACCTTTGGAATAGGTTATCGGTGTCAACTGTCATACTACACGATCATGATATAAAGAACAATAATTTTTGAAACACAACGCAATTGTGCTTCAAAAATAATTGTATTTTTCCCTTACTGTTCTCCCTGTCAGCGACGTTTGAGGAGGAGTGTAGAATAGAATTAGAAAATTTGGTGGTTTTAATTTTTAGAAATTATTTATTAGAAATTATTTAGAAAACAGGTAGCAAGGAAAAGTCTATATTTTCGAATATTTTTCTTGTCACTTTTGAAAAAAATAAGAACCATAATAGCATTCAGTGCAAAATTAAATGCCCCTTTTTAAAACTCAAATTACATATATGAGAAAACACACTACCCTGAACTCCCTGTTATCCGACATTTATGGGGAATGGCGATTGCCCGTTAAATGAGTCTGTCAACTGCATGAAAAATATTATATAGAGACCAAATACAATATTTACAATCTTGTAATTTAATCTTAAATGAAATAAAAATGCAATTTAAAAACAAGGATAATAAAATACTTAATCAAAATGTGAATATCTAAAAAAATTTATTTGTATTTTCACATTAAATGAACGTCTAAATCCGTGCACTTAACAAAAACTTCTTTTGTTCGTAAACTGCTTCACTGAAAGTCACCATGGAAAGAGTTTAATTTGGCCATCGTTACATTTAACCCTGTAATCAAAGACTATTCTTCTACGGCTATTAGTACCTTCAGTCTGTTCCAGATTTATCCGTCACCTATCTCAACTTAGTTTTCAATGAAATAATACTCGACGTAAAATATTAATAACTATATCAGATAGTTTAAATCGATTCAAGGAAGTTACCGCTTCAATGAACTGTTTTGCTAAAATGTAGAATAATAATAACAGATTTAATTTTTACGTTTCCTTCTATAGGACCTCCACACGTCTGCTAAAGATTTCTATCTTGTAAGTGAAAGTCTTTTCTGCTTCGAAGTTTACACTTCACCATTTAGCTTTCAGATTAAAAGTAATCTACAATCGGATACTACTTATTTGCAAACGCAAGTATCACGTCCAAAAAACTTTATTTATATGAGGCAATGAATAAAAAGATATAAATGTGGTTTATAAATTTTAATAAACGATTTATCGAATTTTTTTAATAAATTAAAAACACATTATAATGTACTGAATTAGGCATATAATGCCTTCATTAATATACACCACCGGTCATAATACCAATACAATAAAACTGCACTAATATAATAAAATTTGGCTGAATTGTTTGGCCTCTGCGTTTTGCACTCAATGGTCACCAGGGTGAGTATATTCGGGTGGCCTCAAAAGGCTGTTTTGCCAAGGTCATTCTAGTGCTCCTTAGAGGGCGCTCTCCGTTACCTCACAACAGGGACAGCTGATAATCGTTCTTTCTTTCTTGTCTGTTTGTTCTTGGCCTGGTGGATATTTCAGTCTATGAAGTCTTTCAGGTAATTTTTTGTTTTTGATTATGCCGAACTGTGCAGTAGCAAAGTCCATGAATTATATTTCGAAGATGAGAAAAGCAATGTTTCATATTCATTCCCATCAGAAGAAAAATTAGTAAGAAGTGATGATACAGTGTCGGCGTCAGCACAAATGCGACGTGCAGCATATTAAGAGATGTAGTAAACATTTTCGAGATGCCTATTACGATCGTGGCCTATGAAGCGAACTCTTAGGAATCTCTGTTAAACGTGAACTTTAAGGATTAATCTTTCAAGATATAAACTTAACGCACGAAAATTCAGTCTTGATTATGACGATCTCTTCTATTCGGATCAACGATTGTTGTCTTGGGAGGAAGATCAAAAGAGTGTTGGAAAAATAAATCGATGATCCTGAAAACTACGACAATGTGCCCTCTAAAAAGAAGCATTATCACTGGCAATTGCTAATTTAAGTACTTCAACTTATAGTGCACTGATCAAGACAATAAAAACGCATTATCAGCGCGTTAAAGTCAGAGAATAAGACACATTAAACTATTAGAGCAGCAGTTGTAAGCTGTTAATAGAAAACTAAATAAAGCCGTGGGGAAAATTTCTATTGTGCAAGCAAGATCGAAATTCTATTTCTATTTTGCAAGCAAGATCGAAATTCTATTTCTATTTTGCAAGCAAGATCAATTAAGATCGAAATAAAAAACAGTGGAATTTAGATAGATAGAATTTGATATACACCTCGGAATTCAAGTGAAAAGGAGAAAAAAAAAGCCAAACTGTTTCATTGCATAACTTCAGGGAAATGTTCGTTAGTAAAATACATTATGTTCATGGCACGTTAGATTAAATGTCTTTTGGAAGGTTATTGAATGTATTACAGGCGCCAAAAATATAATTTTTCCTCAGATTTTCGTTATGATCATTAACAGTTGGAAATAAGATAAATGGTAATAAATTGAGATCTCGCGTTTCAGTCTATCGAATTTCAAGAGCAAGATCAAAATAATTGCTCAGAATGATCTAATACAAATTCTATAGTATTCGATACGAAATACATATGATTTAATCATGAAATCTGTAATATCAAAATATACTCAAAGACCCACTTTATTAAGTAATTCCATGTTCGGTTATGCAGACTTGTTAAGATATTTGTTTACTCTCAGTCTCCCCGCTGTGACGTAAAACTCCTAGCCAATGAACAGCAAGAAACGATCCCTCGTATGCAAAACTTAGTAACTTCTTAAATAAGCCTTTTTATGAAAAAATGTGACCAAAGATAATTTAAACTCAGAAGTTTTATTTAAATCTCAATTTCCAGCCTATTCTTTCAGCATTTAAAGAGATATAGCAGATTAAGTATTTCGCAAGTTAGCTCGTTTTTCTAAACATAATTCAAAAATTTGGCGAAAATTAATGTAATTGTTACACGAACTTTCCGTAACTTTATTAATAGCGAACGAATATCGTTGAAAATTGAGATTAAAATATATTTGATTTAAATCATTAAATTATCTTCATTCACATTTTTTCATGAAAATTTATTAAAGAAGTTACTGAGCTGTATTTCAATTGCTCTTGATATAACATGAAACTGTATTTAATAAAGTGGTCGCCGAGTGTATATACATAACAATAAATACTTTCCTCATAGCTACATAGACCTCAACAGTTAAACAAAATTAAAATTACATTTCCCTTTTTCTGTCAACGGGAAACTATGTTATGCAGGCTTATTATGAGATTTGTTTACTATGTCTCCCCGCTGTGACGTCAGAACTCCTAGCCAATGAACATCAAGAAACGGTCCCTCGTGTTGTGGCACCACCCTACCTTGATTCACCCTGAATGGTCACAAGGATCCCAAGGGCCCAATAGCTGACTAACGAAAGAGGTTCCACTCAATATCTGTTTCAAGACAGATGAAACCTGTGATGTGACGGGTGAAACCATCTCTTCAAGAATATCCAGCGTGTTCTTGAAATGTGTAAAGGTTCAGTCAACCGACATTGGCCTTCCTAATGCCCTTTAAGTCTCCTTTCTCGACAAGGATTGGTATGTGTGCGTGGGGAGAAGATTAGCGAGCAAAATCTCAATGAAGGGCCAGTGGGTACTTAAATCTGGAAACATCAGGTTACAGATCGGTTGCGAAACTGACTGAACCAGACCTATAATAAATTATGTCTCAATATATATATATAGGTCCCGATAGTAGTCCTAATATAATAAGTACACATAATATACAAGTCCCGTTAGTGTCATTACGATATTTATTCATAATATCATAGTGTTATTTGATCGGACAAATGATTTTGTAGCATATTGTTATTAAAACATGAATGCTTCGTTTCTGCCAAATTTATCTAGATGGGCACTCGTTAGAAATGTGAGGGCACTCGTTAGAAATCACATCAGTTAAAAAATAAATATAACTTTTAAAGAAATATTCCCTCAAGCAGTTGCTTTTGCCACAGAGGTCTGAGAGGAGCCTACTGTGTATAATTAATAATAACTAACATGAATATGAATAAATATTATTATTAGTATGAAAGAAAAACTCCATGACAGAATATAATCGTGTAAATGATAAAAGTTTTTTATGGAAGAAAAAAATTCATTCTTAAAGATTAATAAAAATCACTGCACACTTACCACGGAAGGAATGTGATGCAATCGAGCAATCCCACAAGAAGGAAGTCGTCCGTTGCTATGTTCCATCGACGCCCAAAGACGACGACGCCTGGCATGACAATTGAATTGTGGTGGCAGAACACGAAATGAAGGGGATGGTCAGTGGGGAAAGATGCTCTACAGCAAAACACTGCCGAAACGATACAAACTGGAGAAAAATAGCAGATTTATTCATTAAATCATTTCCATAATAAACTGTAAAATGCATCATAGAATAATTACAGAAAGAAAGAGCCATTTTCTACTTGTTTTAAGAAAAACTTACAACAATTTATAGCAAAACATTCTGGCCGAGAAAGAGAAATATATTTGGTATCTATTGATTTCAAGAAGAATTATTATGACAGTGTTCTAAGTAACAACTAAGTGACAGTGTTCTAAGTAGTAAACAAATATGAGAAACGATGAGGAAGAAGAGAGACAGAAAACTTTGGAAAGGTAATAAAATCTATGTATAAAGATATTGCAGATTTTATCCTATTACTATTAAGGTTTGTAATAGTTTTCATACAACCTAGTGGTTAAGATGGGACTGATGTAGCTCAACCGACCATTTTCAAGATCTACTTAGAGAATGTGAATTCCAGTGGAGAAGGAAATATCATTTGTTCTTTTTTACGAATGATCAAGTCAGTTTGGCTGAAGAATATGACCATATGGAATATATGATGAGGAAATTAAATGAAGAATTTATAAAATGAGTGCTAATTTTGACAAGACTGAATACATGTATGTTGGAAACAACCATGTTCGAAGTGATCATTTTAAATATTTAAGATTACATATACAAATTGATGGAACATCTTAATTTGGTTACACTGAAAAGAACAGAAGAATCACTACCACAATATTAAATTCGGTTTTATGGTACAAGGTAATTACAAAATCCACAAAGCGAAGACTATTCGATGTCATTTTTGAAAAAATGGGACAGATAAATGATTCTTTACAGAGACTCTAAAATAAAAACTTAGGGAAGTTGAGATTGATTTCTGGAGAAGATGCTTGGAAAAGAAAAGACTTGATCGAGTGAGAAACAAAATAATTACGGAGGAAGTCTGAATTGAAAGAAATGTATAGTTGAAAGGATTGAAAAGAAAATGCTAGTGTGATAATGGACATGTGATAATCTACAAAAGAAGGCAGTCAAGGAAAATTTTCTCTTGAACTCCGAAGTTTAGAGTAGAGAAAGTCAAAGAAAAACATAGGAGGATGGATTTGCAGAGGTAAGGAGTAATAGAGATATGGAGGAAAGAGACTGGGGACATAAATCCCTTTAGAAAAATAGCTTAGACACAGAACCAGAGTTAACTCTGAAAATATCTGTTAGTGACAGATATATGTGTATAATTAGATAGACTTAAGGATGCAATCTAATAACGCCAATTTACAATTCGACATGCTCAAAAAGGTGAACTTTCGTGCAATTTGTGTGCAAACACAAAGCAGTCTTTGCTTTAATTTAGACAATCATGGAAACAGTCAGCTCTAAAAAAGTATTTTAAACATGAAATGTATAAAGGTATGATACAAAGCAAAGTTCACCCATCCCTCGATTTACACGGTAGACAGGTTCCACAAAATCATCATGTAAATGGAAACCATGCAAATCAAAACCAACAACTTATGGAAGAAAATGGGAAAAGGTTCCGAAAAAAATTTTGTTATCAATAAAACTTACACTGAAAGTTTTATTTATACATATTTATTTCCAATTTCAGTTCAGCAGCAATAATAACCTTTAATGTAATATTATTTTACACTTTATTCGTACTAATTCACATAAGCTTAAATTTCTCACATATTTCTTTTTGGTCACGAAAAATACTACGTTAATGTAGACGTGCAGTGTCGAATTTGAAGACGAAATTTGGAAGAAGGGTATTTATGTTACTGAATATAAATTATAAATTAAGCATTTGTTCCACTACTTAGCGCTTTAGTTTGTAAAATTAGTAATTGATATGATATTTCATGAAACAGTATACTTAAGAATCACCTGTATTAACTTTATAAAAGTCTACAAAGTTAAACATGTTGTTATAAATGAGATAAAATACGATTATTACTATTCTAAAAAATTAAGTTTAGAAAAGTCATATCTCGCTGCCGATTCAAAAGAGGCTTCATTTCATTAAGATGTCGCGAGACATAGATTGCGTTAAAATGGCAAGAATATAATTTAAGCGAACAGGTAACCTCTCCAATTGCCATCCTATTGAACCACGGTGCATTGCTGCAGTTTATCCTGTATTTTAGGTAAGTCGTATAACGCATTTGTTTTTTTCCTCTGTAGCACCATTTACACTACAGTATATCGCCCATGTCATTCTATAATCTCGCATTTTTAATTTATCCATTTTGTCAACTATGCTTACCCTTGGCGAGGTAGCCGATGATCATTCCTTTTTGAACGTCTGTCAAAGCAATACCTCTGCCCATTGTGTTCAGGTTTACGCACTATGGTTCATCTGTCCTGGGCCGGCTGCTTATATCTCCTTATGGTTGACCTTGTCATGTGCACTCTAGACTGTAGACTCTGTGACTCGCCTGGGCGGGTACACTGTGATTCGGTGAGTGGTCATATTATTCTGATACGACTGTATACTGTTACAGCAACAAATCGATTCAAACACAAACAGAATGTGCTGGCTATAAGAAATGAGATTTTTCACATTTCTCCCGTTATTTATACCATTCAGGTTTACAGTTTTTGTCTCTTGTACAAACTCTATGTGGTCACATACTATTGCACTATTACTTCCACATTTGCATGCACGAGCCGCTATCTGCACGTATCTTTTGTCTGTAATGGTCTTGTCTCTTTTGTCGCAATGGTCTTTTGTCTGTAAATGATAGCTGGGCATAAACTGGAAGGAGAGCTGTGTACCAATCCCTAGTGATGATGCACAGAACCGGCCAGGTCTAGCACCTAATGTTGAACCACGCCGTCTCGTGGTGCAGGCCGTTAGTACTTTTCAAAAGAGATATTCTCTTTTGGAAGGGAATGGAACTACTGATCTGGTCATCTATGGCCACTTTTCTCTTTTTTATCCAACCCTGCTGAGGAATGGTCAACTTCACAGGGTCCTGGTGATGACCATTTATACCTACTTGACTGGACTTGTTTATGGATTTGAGCTTGATTATGGATTCTGGACTTGCTGCACTGGTGGGCCTCTGTTGAGGGAGAATCTGCCGCTGTGTTTTCTGTTTGCTTCTGGGTTGTCAGCCCTAAGTGAACGGAGGCATGGGATACCTTATATCAGCTGGTGGATAATCCTAATCAGAGGCCATCACAGGTACCTGAACCTTACTTAGCTAGTTGGGCATCATCAAGCCTAAACTGGGGTAATGTGTCTCAGGCAGGCCATGTGGCTCTTGAAAAAGTCCACTTGAAAAGGTGGTGCCTGAAGTTCCTGCCAGTATGGGTGACTTTAACGGAGGAAGGTCAGGTCTTTCCCCATGCCTGCAATCAGGGGGCTGTTTGATGTTGGCCCTACCTATCATAATAAACCTAGTTTCTTTAAAAATCCTATTAATCATTTTTTCTCTACAGGAACGTGGAACGTGAAGACATTATATAGAGATTATTCTCTTGATGTCCTCACACAGAAATTTCAGTGCTATAACCTAGATATTCTAGGCTTGCAAGAGGCCAGATGGACAGGTAAAGGTGAGATACTTAAAAATAACTTTAAATTTCTCTTTACAGGGAGGGAGGATGGAAAGCATCACCAAGGCGTGGGTCTGCTTCTCAGCAGATATGCTAGTGATGCTCTTCTAGGATATGAGTGCATTAATGAAAGGTTTCTTACAGTAAAATTTCAGACAAGCATTAAAGACTTGAATGTTATCTGCTGTTATGCCCCCACTGAGGATGCTGATGAGGATGAGAAGGATAGGTTTTACGCACAACTTCAGGATATTTTGAATTCTGTCAAGAAAGGAGATATTACCCTTGTTCTAGGTGACTTCAATGCCAAAGTTGGTACTGACTCTGATCTTTGGGGAGGGGTGATAGGCCCTTTTGGTATTGGTAATTGCAATGGCAATGGGAAACGTCTCCTACTCGTAAGTAAACTCAATGGTTTCAGAATAACTAACACTTATTACAAACACCGCGACATACATAAGTACATATGGGTTTCACCTGATGGGCTGCATAAGAACATGATTGATTATATATTAATTAACAGCAAATGGACTAGTTCTGTTAGGAATACCAGGGCATATAGGGGAGCTGAAATTGGATCTGACCATTACTTTGTTAAAAGTGTCTTGCAAATTAAACTTAAAAAGTGTTGTGCTAAAGTTAAAAACATTTACCTTTAATACTGAAGCTCTGAAAGACACAGTTATAGCTAAAGCTTACCATGAGAGGTTACTTAGTCATTATTACAGTCATGGTTTGCTTACTCCTGAAGTTGAGGCAGAATGGGGCCTTTTCAAACAGGCTTTTTTGGAAACTAACAGTACTCTTTTAGGAAAAAAGGAGCAGAGGAGACAAGAATCATCTGAGTGGTAAAACGCTTGAACTTATTTCAGAAAGAAGGAACTGCAGGAATATCCTTAATCAGTACCCTACTAGTCCTAATCGAAAGCGTTACAGAGAGCTTAATAAAAGTGTAAAGGATCAGTTAGCTGCTGATAAGAATCTTTGGCTTGATGGCTTGGCTGACAAAGCCGAGGAAGCAGTTAGACAGCACAACAGCAGAGAGCTGTACTAGATAGTTAATGTTTTATGTGGTAGAAAACGAACAGGTTTGCAGGGATTGAAGGATAAACAAGGTAAGGTTATAGAAGGTGAGAATTCTGTCATGGCTAGGTGGGCTGAGCATTTCAGTGATATTCTAAACAATGCGGTTAGTTCTATTCCCATTGTTTGCAATGATGATAGATGCATTGGTTACTTTAATGTTGGCCCTATAACACAATCTGAAGTTATTTTGGCGGTTTCTAAACTTAAACTACATAAATCCCCAGGGGTAGATGAAATTACTACGGAAATGCTTAGAGCTGGGAATGTTTCGGTTACCACTTCGATGACTGAAATTTTGAATATCTTTTATGATAAAGGCATGGTTCCTAAAGATTTTACCAGAGCTATTATTATCCCTATTTTCAAAAAAGGTGATCGCACTTCTTGTGATAACTATAGGGGTATCAGCTTACTCTCTGTTCCAGGTAAAGTTCTTTCCATGATTGTGATTAATAGAATAAGAATCTGATTGCTGAGAAACTGCGGGATGAGCAATATAGATTCAGATGTGCTAAGGGATGTGTAGATCAGATATTTTCACTCACGCAGATTCTTGGGAAATGTATACAGTTTCAGAAACTTTTGGTTACTAGATTCGTTGATTACAAAAAGACTTTTGATTCTGTTGATCATCATAATTTGTGGTTGATTGTGAGATCATATGGTATACCAGACAGGTTAGTTAACATAATGAAAGCTCTCTATAATAAAACTGAGTCGTGTGTGAGAGTTGGTAAGGTTTGTAGCAATTGATTTTTAGCATTACTTCTGGTGTTCGACAAGGGTGCATTTTGTCTCCTTTTCTCTTTAGTTTGGTTATTGATTACGTTATGCGAAATTCATTGCAAGTGAAAGATTTTGGCCTTAAATGGTCTGGAGATACTAAAATTTCTGATTTAGATTATGCTGATGATTTAGCCCTTTTGGCAAATGATGTTGATGAGATGAACTCTTTCATTACAGCATTTGATGAGATTGGTAACAGAGCAGATTTGATGATAAACGGACAGAAACCTTAATGGACATTGGTCAGTCATGCTGCGGTTGAGTTAATCTGAATGTTTGCACTCTTGAACAGGTGTCTCAGTTTAACTTGGAAGCTACGCAACAGATATTGGTGACGTGCAACATGAGATTAACAGACGAATAGGGTTTGCTGCTGGAACTTCTAAGAATCTATGGAAATTGTGAAGAAATAGGCGTATACACCTAAAGACTAAAATTAGACTGTATAATAGTTTGGTTCTTTCTAGGGTTAGTTATGGTAGTGAAATTTGGACTCTGTGTAAACAAGATAACAGGAAACTAGATGCTTTTGATTCTAGATGCTTACATAGTATCTGGGTATTAGGTGGTTTAACTTTGTAACTCATGATGAGGTTAGGCAAAGGAGTCTGCAACCTCCTTTATGCAGCATATTGTGCAGAGAGAGACTCCGCTGGTTTGGCCATTTTGCCCGTATGGATAATTATAGATTGGCGAATAGGGTTATGAACAGTGTGCTTATAGGCCTCAGAAGGAGAGGGAGACCTGGGATGCGGTGGGCAGACAATGTCAAACAAGACCTTGTTAGAATTGGTGTGCAGTTGCCGGATGCAGCAGATGTAGCTCAGGACAGATATGCTTGGAGAATTAAACTGCACGGTCTGGTTGGACCTCCGTAGCCCATGGCTGCTTCATTATGATGATGATGATGATGATGATGATGATGATGATGATGATGATGATGATGATGATGATGATGATGATGATGATGATGATGATGTCAATTAAAACGATTTAACTGATTTTATTTCGGGATAATCGTTTAATAATTCCCAAACCACCGCTACTTCATAATATGCATTATATCTACATATATTAAAAAATATATAAATTCTTACCGTGTAGAAACAGAGTCTATAAATATTGTAAAACGAAACTGTTGTATTCCCTTGACAATGTAAAGCCGAGTCTATCAACTTGTAAATCGAAACTGGTTCTATTTTTCCCACCATGTAAAACGGAAATTGTGTAAACAGAATACGATATAAGTCGAGGAATAGGTGTATTATTATTAAACTAAAGTTAAATTTTCTGTCATTGTTTATTAGCAAATTATCCATTTAAATTTAACGGTCTCTGAGGTGGAAGAATAAAAGTAGACCTAAAGTTGAACCTGGTTATATCATTGGTAAAGACTCGAATTTTTAACACAAACTAGGGTTACCAAGGGGGGGGGGGGGGGGGGGGGGGGCGGATCCGTAAGAGATATTTGGAAGAAATTGTCAAGTGTTTAGAAAGTTACTTAGGGTGGAGGTATGTAGGTTTTAATTCAAGATTTCACTTTTAAACTGCAAAAATAGGGGCGTATGTCTCAGTCGGTTGGGCCGCAAGCTAGTCGTAGTCTACAGTTCCAAGGTCCGAGTCCCGGCTAGGCCAGCACTGAAGTTTATCTACGCAAAACTCCCCGCCCTGACCACAGTCAGTAGAGAACACCGATGGGATTGGAAAGGCCGCTATCCGTTAGATGACAAGTTAAAGAACACGCTTTTTGGCTTTGACGGGAACTACCATCTGTTTCCCAATATCTGTCCAGTGGGTTCCCCTTCCCTCAACCTTCTCTGAGCCTTCGTGGTCCTTGCGAGCCTTCCATTTAGCCTCTGTTAGGTGTGCAAAAAAGCGCCGCTCAGAGATAAACAATCCAGTCCAACTAAAAAAAATCGTTCGAGGTTCTAAATACAGTATATAGGTAGGCACTCAACTTTTTAATGCAACACAGAGTGGCACAGATGAAACCCATGAATGAAATTTGACACCAACCGTCAAGTATTTGGGAAATTATATGATTATTATATCTATTACAAATAAATACCAGTTTTTTTTTATTACCTTATTTTGGAATCAAGGAAGTGCAGGAATGTCCTTAATCAATCAATACCCTACTAGTCCTGACAGAAAACATTACAAAGAGCTTTAACAACGTGTAAAGGTTCAATTAGCAGCTGATAAGAATCTTTCTGCTGAATGGCTTGGCTGACAAAGCCGAGGAAGCAGCTAGACAGCGCAATATCAGGGAACTGTACCAGATACTTTATGTTTTCTGTGACAAAAAAAAATGGACAGGTACGCAGTGATTGAAGGATAAACAAGGTAAGGTTATTGAATGTTAGGATTCTGTCCGTTTGGGTGACTAGGTGGGCTGAACATTTCAAAAATGTTCTAAACAATGTGCTTAGTTGTGTTCCTATTGTTTGTAATGAGGATAGAGGCATTACTAGCTCTAATGTTGGCCTTATATCACAGTCTTAAAATCATGGCTATTTCTAAACTTAAACTACATAAATCAGAGGGGTAGATGAAATCAGTACTGAAATGCTTAGAGCTGGGAATGTTTCGATTTGGTAATCGAACGATTTGGAATTGAACTGACCAGGTGTAGCACCAAAAGTCCGACCTCGCCTGGTGATGCAGGCGTTAGTACTTTTTACAAAAAGAGAAAATTTCACCTGGAAGGGGAAGGCTACATTTCAGTGTGGTATGTTAATATGGGATACCTTTACATATATTATAGTTATTTTATGTTTTTTTCTACTCTGCTGAGGAGTGGTCGACCACACAGGGTCTTGATGCTGACCATATACTGTATATCAACCTAAATTGAATGACTCTGAGCTTGATTATGGATCCCGAATTTGCTGCACTGGTGGACTCTGTTGAGGGAAAATATACCTACGTGTTTTCTGTTTGTTTTGGGTTGATAACCCCAAGTGAATAGATTCACAGGATACATTTTATCAGCTGGCGGATAATCCTGATCAGAGGCCATCTCAGGTACCTGAATCTTGCTTACAGGCATCGTCAAACCTATATTGGAGGAAGTCCTACAAGTATAGATGGCTTCAGCCTATAGTAGTCAGAGGAACAGGTTTTTGCCTCATGCCAGAGATTAGGGGGCTGTCTCTCTCAATAAGTGTAGTAGTCAATAAGTGTAGTTCTGCCTTGTCTCTCTCAATAAGCGTAGTTTCTTTAAAGATCCCGCTAACCATTTTCTCCCTACAGATTCTTGGAATGTGAGATCTCTGCACAGAAGTTATGGTCTTGATATTCTCACGAAAGAATTCCAGCATTATAACCTAGATATTCTAGGCTTGCAAGAGACAAGATGGATAAGGTCAGAAACTGAAAAATAATTTTAAATTTCGCTATTCAGAGAGGGAGGACAGAAAGCATCTTCAAAGTGTAGGTTTTCTTCTCAGCAGACACGCCAGTGATACTCTTCTAGGATATGAGTGCATTAACGGAAGTTTTTTTACAGCCAGGGGCGGATTGGGAGTAAAAAACGGGCCGGGCAAATATATGAAAATCGGCTCAATACGGCGAAGAACCAAAATCCATCGATCCGAAACCAAATTTCGCACCAGGCGAGAAGTACTCTGGGATTGTCCCCGAGAATCAACCTTAGGGATCGCCTGCTATTCAGTTTTAATTCGTTTACCAAAATAAAAGTAATAAAAAGCGAGCTATTATTTTCATTTTGTCATCTGTTTGTCTCTCTGTTATAGAAAATTAACTTTTCGGATTTTTAGAAATAAATTGAAAATGTCTTTAGAGTAAGATAGGTATTGATGAAATATTATGATTCGTGTTCTCTAAATTTCCCAATAATATTAATAGTGCGTTCCAGCGGTGGAAACCTAGAAAAATGCCAAAACTCTTAACGAATATTGCAAACGATCCATTTATATTAAAAATTCGATAAAATACAAAATCTCAGACTCTGTCTAATAAATGCATTAATAAGCATTTGAACTAGATGCTGATTTACTCAGGTGAGAAAGTAATGCTCTTCTGTAGGATATAATTTAACTTTAAAAAAATAAAAAAATAGTATTTAAATTTTAAATTTGGACTATTAAATTTATGTGTTTATTAGTCAGAAATTGAGAAAAAGGGCTGCTTTAATTTTTTAAGTTTGTGCTTTGCATTCTATTTCAATTTTAATTATATGTATCTATTTACACAGTAACGCATTTTTTGTGTTTTACGTTCACCTATGCAAAATATATAATAAAAGTTAAGAATAGATAGTAGTAAATATATTTTCTCTCTTTTCCGTTTGTTTCTTTATACGGTTTGTACCCATTTACACATTGACCTTGATCAAACCCTTTTCCCCCATTCAGTGTTACGTAACATTTTCCTTTTCGTAAGTCTTCAGTTTTGAAAAGGTAATCGGCATATCAAATGAGTGCTACAGTAGTAGTAGTAGTTAAATTACAATCAATGATACACCACATTATCAAATTTTTTCATTGCACAATGAAAATAAATTACTACCTGCAGAAAAACATTTAATCATTGCCTGATACCAACTCAACACTCTTCTCCTTCATGTACGCGATGTGTTCTCCAGGTGTTTCGCACTATATGGACGACACTCTAGCCCAGGCCTGGGCAAACTGTCGCCCGCCTTTTCGCTTTGTGCGAACCAGCGCACAAGTTTTAAATTAAATTTGTAAGAGAGAAAAAGAACGTATAGAGGACAAAAAGCCCAACTTCAGCAACTCAAATTTTCATTAAAATAATTAGTATAATTATATTGCTTATGTTTCACTTTAGATTTTTTTTGCGCTAGTTACACATATATCATTGATGATATATTTTATAATGATCGCAATTTAATTCCGGTTTCTTACGGACTCCAGCTAACAGTTTCGAGTCCCACTTGAGTCAGCGTTGTGATTTATCTTTTCTCCCCCCCCCCCACTACTGCACTCGGTCAATAGGGGGCAGCGATGGACTTGGAAACGCCGCTGCCCATTGGATGGGACGTTAAACCGTAGCCGTCTGTGTGTGAGAGTCGCACCTTGGGTACGTTAAAGATCACGCTGGATGGCCTTGACAGGAAGCTTGGATCTCTCTCCTAGCAGCTGTAGAATGATTCGTTTAGCGCATCCTTCTCTGAGCCCTCGGGGTCCTTATGACCTGGCCATTTAACTTATTGTGTGCAAAAAAGTGCCGCTCAGAAATAAAACAATCCAATCTTAGCCTTATCGAAATGAACAAAGAGAAATATATAATTTTTACGACAAAACATTTCGCCAATGTCCGTAACTTTTTAACAATGGGTACTAATAAGACCATTAAAAAAAACATTACGAAGCTCGAAATGTTCTCTATCATTTGTGATGAGCCACAGTACTTTCAGGTATTTTTTAGAGTCGACGCTTATATTGACTAACAGGTTTTTATTCTTTCCTTTCTTCGCCCAATAATTTATTGGGAGTGAAACAGAACCAAAGCAGTAAATATTTTTCGCAAACTTTTGTATTATTCAGTTTAGGTGGTTCCTCGAAGATTTCAAAATACGAAATCTTATTTGTTCAACCTCCCTTCTATTATAAGTATAATTTAGATCAGTTCCATCCAAATCTAGCTAGGTGAAGAGCTACTGCGGAAATTAACTATATTCTTAAAGAGACAGCAAAAGTGATCTTCTTAAAAGTGAAAACATGCATTTCAAAATTAATAATGAATTACAGTAAAAAACTGCTTTTACGGAATAAAGAAAATATCTTGTTAAAAATGTATAGTTTTGTTTTTTAATCGAGTATTTGAATTGGCAAAAAGAATGTCTTCTAAAAAAAGCTAGCCAGATTCGATATATTCATTATTTGTCTTATGAGCTACGAGTTGGACGGGTCTGGTTCAGGCGTGTCCTTTTAGAGTTGCAAAATTCAAAGTTTAAACGAGAAGAACGCATATCGCCTTTGGCGAATAGGAAGATCTCGTTTTCAAAGACTGAAGTTTTTCTTTTGAACTCTTTAAAAGTTGTAACTCGAACTATTGGATTACTTGGAAATTAAAAATAGTAGTATTTTTAGAGCTTATAAACGAAAAAAAGGATTTGTCTTTTATTCCTCAAATTTAAAAAGCTGCTCTTCTCCAACTCCTCTGATAAAAGAGCCAGTTGTTTATGTAAGTAGACTCTCTCTTGACCAAGCCCGGATCTAGAAAAAAATACATGGGGGAAGGAACAAGAACCACAATCGAGCCGAAAAAAATGTGAAGGGGGACAAGACACTTTATTTTCACGAATTTTTGAAATAATTATTAAGATATGCATGAAATTTGAAGTTTAATAATTTTTTGCGTCTTTCACCGTTACTCGCATTATGAAACTCGCGTCTTGTTGCCTCCCTCCCCCCTTAAATCCCTCCCCGCTCTTGACTCTTGGCTTATCACCGATATTTCAAACTTCTACATAAACAATTAACATCCACACTTGCAACATCCGTTAAAAGTTTCGCCTTTTTCGTATTTAGTGCCCTCTAACGATGTAAATTAAAACTTCATTAGTACCAATCCAACTAAAACATAATTTATTAGTATCTTTGGGGCGGGCGTGGCTCAGTAGGTAGCGCGCCAGGCTCGTAATCTGCAGTTTTCAGGTTCGAGTCCCATTTGGGTCAGCGTTTGAGATTTATCTCCGCAAAACTCCTCGCCCTGTTCACGGTCAGTAGGGGGACACCAATGGGCTTGGAAAGGACACCGGCCGTCGGATGGGACGTTGAGCCGTGGCCCCTTGTACGGGAGAGCTATACCCTGTGCACGTTAAAGAACACGCTGGATGGCCTTGACGGAGGCTGCCATCTGTCTCCCAACAGCTGTTCCAGTGGGTCCCCTCTCCCAACCTTCTCTGAGCCTTCGGGATCCATGTGACCTGGCCATTTAGCCCATGGTGTGCAAAAAAGTGCTGCTCAGAGGAAAAACAACCCAACTAATATCTCTTAAAACAAAATGCTTGCGTTTCCCCCCCCCCCCCTGGCTGTAATGGGACGACTTATTATTGCAAATGCAAAACTACGTGATCTTCACATTTTATCATTAAAATTTCCAGCATCAATACATAGCGTGAAATATCTGTTTCAATAGTTGGATATTCAACTTCTTTCACTATTAAGGCGAATTATAAATATTTTGCGATTCTTATAAAGTGCGAATCGTAATATTTCTTCAACACCTATCTAATTCAAAAAAAATTTTTTTTGATTCATTTCTAAATACAAACAATTTTTTCTCTAAACAAGAAAGTTGCACTCTCATCCCTTAATTATCAATTCTTGTTGCCTTTGTAAACTTTGCAATACTTACATTCCACTGAAAAAAAATCGAATTTCTATAAGTACATTGTTTGCAATTTTCAACCTTTTCCACCGATACGGGGTGCAGTTTAAACTAACACTCCAAAAGGAACTGTATGCCTTGGATATCTGGAGCAGAGTACCGCGGAAGAGATCCATGTTAACAGCTCTGCACAAGGCTGCACGGATACGGTGGGCGCGGCGCCACAAAGACTGGACAGTCGACTCTTGGAAGCGTGTGATCTGGTCGGATGAGTCACGTTTTTTCTTGTACCCGAATGATGCGAGGCGACGGGTACATCGTAAGCCGCATGAAGCATTCCATGAGCACTGTGTTTAAGGTTCTTCAATCTGGAGGAGGCTCTGTGATGTTCTGGGGTGTTTCACGTACGAGGAAATGGGTCCTTTGGTTGCAGTTACGTCACACTTGAACCAGAAGGGCTATATGGAGCTACTGGACGACTACATGTTGCCTTTTGTGCAGCATCTCCACAGTGAACACCAGAAGGATACCTCAGTCTTCCAACACGACAATTGTTGCGTGCACAGGGATCGAAGTGTATGGGATTGACACGACGAGCATTCTGAATCCTTCAAACTTCCCGACTGGCCCGCCAAATCTCGAATTTGAATCCCATAGAAATCATGTGGGACTAATTTGGGGCAACGAGTGAAGCGTCGTCCCAGTCATCCGGCCAATCTGGTTGAACTGCGGCCTTTGCTGCTGGCAGAGTGGATGAATATTGATATGCACTACATCCTCACACTGGTGGCATCCATGCCAGACAGGATTTTGTCTGTTCTTCAGTCGCACGGAAGCGTTACGCGCTATTAGGTGACATTCACCAGGGGTGACTAATTTTTTGTCCGGTGAGCTTATCTTACATCTTTACTAGAATCCTCGTAACACTTCATAAAATTTTCATCATCCAAAACTGCTTCCTGATGATATGCATATAAATTGCGAATATTTAAAATTCCATCTTTAGCTACTAATTTCGGAAATGTTGTAACTTTTTTAGCCACTCCTTTGCAAGATTGATGCCTTATTTCTTCCTCCAGTGAGTCCCAAAGAGAACGCAATATTTGAAGTAAACTCTCTTTTCTAAATCTGAATACGCAATCCACACATTTTTAGCTAGATGCTGATGGCCGAAATAGCGTTTCATTGTTCTTCCTTATTCTGAACATTCGAAATATAATAACGCATAGTCTTTATCGGGAATCCAGGTATTCTTAACAAAATTATATTTTTCGAAATCTCTGAGCATCTTAACCATACCGACAGCATTCACAATAGCGTAGTTTTTTAGAGTTAAAGTATCATTTTTTTCGTCGGTTTTCTTCTACGTCAGATGCATATTGTGGTGAAGTTATGGGCTGTGATAATTCATTACCATCTGCAGACGTTGCAATTACATCACGTGGTTTGAATTTTTTAATTGTTGAAAATATGCATCAATTTTTCTTCTAGTGCTTTTACTATTTTCGTTATAGGTATTGAGGTGTTAAATTATTCTCTTTTTAAACCTTTATTTCCTTAACCGAAAACACAATATTAAAAAAAAAGTACAAATTATGGTTTAGGGAAATTTTGGTATTAATACGGGGACAGACAAATACGAATTTCATTCATATTAATAAACAAAATATGACAGTCAGAATCGGGCTCGGCTCATGTCTCCATATACCGGAACTTTAACAGTATTTTAAGTTGAACCTAAACTTAATATGTGCATCTGTTTTATGAAGAGGAAAATGTAAAAGCAAGGAGATATTAATATATCAAAAAATTAAGAGAAGTTTAAAAAATAAACCTTTCCCAAGTTCCATGGCCTCCATGGCCCCCTCCTTATGACCACTACTGGGGTCAACGTGAGATCTATCTCCGCAAAACTCCACGCCCTGTCCACGGTCACTAGGGGACATCGATTTGCTTGGAAAAGCCACCGTCCGTTGGATGGGACGTTAAGCCGTGGCCCCATGTGCGGGAGTGCTATACTATGCGCACGTTAAAGAACACGCTGACGCTTGACTGAAGACTACTATTTTTCTCCTAATAGCTGTTCCAGTGAATCTCCTCTACCCAATTTCTCTGAGCCTTCGGGGTCCTTGTGACCTGATCATTTTGACCATTGTGCGCAAAAAAAGTGCTGCTTAGAGGTAAAACAAGCCAACCTTTCAGATTTGACGTGATAACGGGTAACAATCCTCTGTGTTACTTGTGAAGTAATACTTTTATTTCGATCATTGCGAGCAGCTAAAACCATGGCCTCTCGTGGTTGGAACGGAATTTTCTTATCTTCCACCACTTCTTTCGACTGCGTCTCTCCTTGCCGAAATACCAACCAAAGCTCTAAGGAAACCTTCGTAAGAAACCGGCTTCTTGTAAAGAGAAAACCTCCATTCACTTCGTTGCTGTTGAAGCCCACGTAGAAAGGGATGATGTTTCTATTGAATATGTGGAGTGGAAGCACTCTTCCTCTTCCATGCTTCGAAACAGATGATAAGGATTCCGAAGTGCGTAAAGGATTTGTCTCAGTGATAATTAGTGACAGCTGCCACCAGAAGATGGCAGAGTTATCATTTAGTTTCGCAGATCTGTTTTTGCTTTTTCGTTTTGCTTTCTCTCAATGCTTTTTGGGCGTTTTCAGAATAACTGTGCTCAATCCTGATTTCTGTCACTTTTGACAAAAGCAAAGATTTAATGACGCATGAATGTTAAGAAGTGAACGATTTGTTTTCCTGAGATGATTCCAGATAATTACAAATTCCTTGCGTCAATGCATGGCACTATATCAGAAGCTGGGGGGCGATCGCCCGATCTTCCCCCTTCCCTCCTAGAGTTCGAAGAAGGAGGAAAAAAGTTGATTCACATTTACGAATCTATTGAATGTGTTAATGTATACGATCATGTGTGCACAAAACGTCGATTAGGCAGTTTAAAATACCTCAGAATCATCAAGAGGCATGATGCATTTGGTCCCTTGATTTCCCAAAATGGGATTATCAGAACAATAATCTTTTAAGCGAGGGAGTCTTGAAATTCTCATAATTAAGGAATTTCCATGTTTCATTAATGTGATCAATAAGGTCCCTATTTATATTCGTATTTAGTTTCCCTTTAGGTCAAGACAGTCGAACCCAAACTTATTGAAGAGGCACTAAAGAAACAAAAAATATATATTCTGAAGGAGCAACTTAAAAACGAAAACATGCATTTCAGAGGAATTTGAAAAAAATATTACTTTTCAGGAAGCAGGAAAATATCTTGATTAAATCAAAAATATGTATTTTTTTTTTAATTAGTAGTAGGAATTGGTAAAATCATTTAGCTATGCACCTAAATATGTTTGGACGAATAATTGTGAGAAAATGATCCGGATTCACTATTTTTTTTTTTGAGAAATGATCCGGATTCACTAATGTTTTGTGGGTATGCTTTATAAGTCTCAGATTGAATGGGCCCTGCTTTAAATGGTCAACACACCGATTTGTCGTTGTTCCTAATCAATTCACGCATATTAACACTCAGCAGTAATTTTAAAATTCCAAAGGGTTCCGATCCTACCAAATTTGGTTCGACCATGAAATGTCGCTAAAGTAACGTCGTTTATCATCACTTTGTAGGGTTGAAAAATCCTCCCTGCTCGCCATTCACTGCAGCTGAATATTTTTGGTCAATTGCGATCGAAACCTCCAATTCATTGACTTCATTCTCTGAGCTATCAATTTCAAGTAAAATGTTCGAATTCCTTCCTTCAAACTTTTCCGTTTACGGAAAGATAGCTCAAACAACAACAAAAATATATATAACAAATATATAAAAATTTAACTCAACCCCAAATTATATCAGAGAATTTTATTAGCTGCAGAAAAGCGTTTTTATGAACGTTTTATTCAAAACATGGATTTTTTTTTTCGGAACCAGTCCCCATTTCTTCCATATGTTGTTGATCTCAATTTGTACAGTTTTGATTTATAAGGTGATCGCGGCAGCTAAGAAACCTATCTACCGTGTAAATCGACGGATGGCCATAATCTTATTAAATTGCTTTTGTGTCCAAAAGAATGCAGAAAAAGAACCGGCTGTTTTTCGGCCAAAAGGCCTAGTAAAGTTGCGAAATCCATCTTTTCGCAACTTAATCTTCAACAGATCCATCCTTGAAAAGCAGCCCTACCTCGTATATCCCCCCAAAGACGTTTTCTAGATCCGCCCCTGTCAGAGGCTTAATAGTAAATAGAATTTCTGTAAACTAGTTTCATTTCATATAAATGAATTTTTATCTATCTTCCTATTGGTTTTCACTTTTACATTTGTCGGTTTGTGTATTTGCCAAAATAGTTGTTCCACCATATTTTTAGAACGCGATAGAGAAACTTAATGATTTATGTATCAAATGAATGCTTATAACGCATGGAGTATCATAGGCTATAAAAAAATGACCCCCCCCCATGCTTTCTTCGCCCTTTAAAAAAGGGGAAATATAAAAAAATATTCTAGGGTTGTATCTCCAGAATGCGAATGCCGAAAGTAATCAGCTATACCTCAAATGAAAGCTTGGGACGCGGGGAGTATCAGAGGCTATAAAAAATTGACCCACCTCTCCTCTAAAAAGGGAGGAAGTATAAAAGAGAATGTCCCCCAATATCTTCTGAATGCGAATGCGAAAAGTAACAAGCTAAGTGAAAGCTTCTGACGAGGGGATTGTCATAAGGTATAAAAATTGTTCCCCCATGCTTTCTTCCCCGTGAAAAAGAGGAAATATGAAAAGCGTTTTTCAACTATATCTGCGGAATACGAGTGCGGAAAGTAACAAGCTATGCGTTAAATGGAAGCTTCTGACGCAGGGAGTTGGGTTGTTTTGCCTCTGAGCGGCACTTTTTTGCACACCATGGGCTAAATGGCCAGGTCACATGGACCCCGAAGGCTCAGAGAAAGTTGGGAGAGGGGACCCACTGGTACAGCTGTTGGGAGACAGGTGGTAGCCTCCCATCAAGGCCATCCAGCGTGTTTTTTTTTTCGCGTTCTTTTTTTACGTGCATAGGATATGGCTCTCCCACACAGGGAACCACGGATTAATGTCCCATCCGATGGACGGCGGCCTTTCCAAGCCCATCCGTGTCTCCAACTGACCGTGGGCAGGGCGGGGAATTTTGCGGAAATAAATCTCAACGCTGACCCAGCTGGGACTCGAACCTGGGAACTACAGATTACGAGCCTGCCGCGCTACCGACTGAGTCACCCCGCCCTCAAATGCAGGGAGAGTCATAGGCTATTAAACTTTAACCCCCATGCTTTCTTCCCCCTAAAACGCGGGAAATGTGAAAGTCGTTCTACTCTATCTTCCGAACGCCGGGGCCTAGTTACGAATTAGGTGTCAAATGAATGCTCATATAATGACCGTCGTAAAGTATTTTGAATTTTGCCTCCACTGTTCCCCCCCCCCCCCTCCGTATTAGAGGGAGGGGTAAAATTCTGGTCTCTGATTTCGAAATGATAATAAATATTTCCATACTTTAAAAATTATGTAACTTTTTTTTTCTGCCTATGTTACAATTTTTTGTGAACGGAAGTAAGATCAATAGAGAGGAAAAAGTTATTAAGAAAGTTACATTTTATAACGTCTGCTTAACTAAATTTAATAAAACTCTTTCAGGGTATAACTATAATTATATAAGAACTGTTCCACAACGGCAAAATTCAACATAGGAAGTTAGAATAAATTGGAAAACCAATATAGCGTCATAACAGTAAATTTTCAATATCAACGGTTACGAACCACTTACGTCACAGCTCTCGGAGAATATATTCCTCGCGCAGGTATTTAGGAGTTTTAATTTACGCTCTGCGAGACTCGTATTCTCCTGAATACGAGTCTCGCAGAACGTAAAGGTGGAGGGGAACATTAATAGTGAATAATGATACTTGTCTCAGTCACGATGAAAACTAGCGTTGTTTTCAACAGCGAAACCACCTTTCATGGATAGGGGAAAACATTTATTCTGAGTACAGTCGCTCAAAAAAGTATCCGAACACTATGGTTGATTACAGAATTCAGAAAAAGTATCTGGAAACGATTTTTTTTTTAGAAATTAATGATCTGGCAACCTTCGTGGTCAACCTCCTGACACAAAGGTTGCCAGATCACTAATTTCTAAAAAAATCGTTGCCAGATATATTTTCTGAATTCTGTAATCAACCATAGTGTTCGGATACTTTTTTGAGCGACTGTACACTACAAACTAAGTTGAATGCATATATATATATAAAAATAAATCTCCCACCAACACAAATCTCTTGACCACACTACTGTATCTGGCGTGCCACAATTATTTTTCAAGGTTATTGAAGAAACTTTTGGTTCAGCACTCGCCAACAAATAATCCTGAATACGCGTCTTGGCTCTGCATAATAAGAAAGTCAAGGAATCAGATATTTCTGTTCCGGAAATCGTATTACAGGCAATAGAAGGATCAGTCACAAGACATCTTTAGTTTATTCACTAATTTCTCTTTATATAATCTGGAAAGATTTTAGCTTGATTTCCAAGTTCTGTTTTTTGTTTATCGAGTCCATTATCATAGTTAATGGAATATGTTTTAGTATCATATACGACATTCAAATTAATCTCTTGGAAAGTATGATAGCAACTGAGGCCAAGGACAACGAAAAGCAAAGGTTTTATTGATATCTAGACTTGTTTTTAATTTCGGAATATTGTAACGTACACAATTTCTTCTCCACTTGTACACAAAGTCGAACTGCGACAAGATTTAGATGCGGAAAAGTTTTTAGCCAAATGTGAAAGTAAACATGAGGGTTTTTTCTTGATCTTCCGTGCATGTGAGCATTTGTGCCGATGATTGCTTGCAATATACGTGTCAGGATCACGGCCGGACTTCGACTTTCTGAGGCCCTAAGCTACGATAAATTTAAGAGGCCCCAAAAATTCGAAAGTCGAAATACACTGCGGAAATTCAAAAAAGGAAACCATTAACAATTGAAGAGTAATCTATGGGATTTATTTAGTAGAAACAACTTGTTGAGAAAGGACAGTAATCACACGTGTGAAGTGATTCAACGTTTATTTTACCTTTTAATGAGTATTGAATTTTACAGAAGGCACATTTTAATAAGATGTTGAATCTCCTCGAGCAGCAATACAAGCTTCCAATCTGTCATGCAATCGGTCGTGCAAATGCTGGATATCACGCTGGGGGATACCATTCCATTCGCTTTCAATTTGGAGGCCTAATTCAGCGATGGTCGTTGCCTGCCACAATCCGCGGAAGAGTCTTTGTCCGATCCAGTCCCAGACGGAGACACACAGTCTGTGGCAGTAAGTCAAAAGTCACAGTCTTTAATTATTGAGAAATGCGTATACGATTACAGTAGAATTTAGTAGGGCAATGCATAATCTTGCCTTGAGTGAAACTTGAGTGAAATCTTGCCTTGAGTGAAATTCAGAAAGTTTAAATATTCCCATTATGAGTACAATTTATTTCACCTCGTATAAATAGTTAGCCATTCTGAAAAGTAATTTAACGGAACAAATTGAATTTTTATTTTAATTTTCATTTTAAATCTGATCATGTGACGATTAAGCATGCAACACGTACAGTATTTTCTTAATAATTTAAGTGATCTTGCGAGTAATTGTGTGACGTGAAAAGAAAATGAATACTGTACTTTTAAGTAATCGATTTGCTCTTTTTTAAAAATATATTTTAATAAAAATAATCAAAATAGCCGTCAGAAAAATTATACAAATATGGAGAGAAGTAAATAATTCTGATTGTTTCGTGCATCTGGCATCACAAACGTTTAGTAAACGTAACAAGTGCATATCTTAATTGTTGAAATTCATAATAATGTATAGAACGAAACAAAGATTTAAAATTTAAGTTTTCTTAATAATCATTCAGTCATAATATGGCTTTTGATATATGCGCTTGATATCGTGATAATATGTGAGAAAACGTTTTTTAGAAGATAAAATATAGATTCGAGTTTGAGAAACGTGCTTCAGAAGTAATTGCTGAAATGTGTAATCACGAGGGAAAGAGGAGAATTCTTCGTGGAGAGCAGTTAAGCGCCGTGCAACGCTGGTGGCTTCGTAGGCGTAGAGGAATCGTGAGGGTGACTTTGGGATGCGTCAGGTCCCTTTTATTATGTTGTTGCCACATACCTGAGGAATCAGAAGAAGATGATATGTGCTCGTGGACCTCGAAGGAAGGAAAAGTTGGAGAAGAGAGCTCAGACGAAAGCCCTACGAAACCAGAAAGGATTCAGGAAGGGCAAAACACAATCGCCCCTAAACGGACACATTCGAGGTCAAGTCTCAAAGGAGAATGCATCTCCGCTTCAGGCGGCTACTCTTTAGCTAAAATGGAGAAAGAATATTCACCCAAGTTGGAAGCTATATCTAGTGTAATGGTGGAGATAAATGATTCTCCAGCTAAAGTGGCAGATGTAAGATCTCCAGCTAAAGAAAAGGATGTCGGATATCCAGATAAAGTGGACGATGTATATGGTGCAACTATGGAGACAAATGAATCTGAAATGAAGACAGATAGAGCTGAATATGGTGTAGCTCTGATGGCGGAAAGTAAACCTCCTGATAAAAAAGATGAAGATAGTACCGAAGAAGGAGAAGATAAAAAAGGAGATGCCTCAAATGTCACCAAAGATGGCATCTCACGTAATGGGATAGATGCTAATTCCATCCATAGCACCAGTAGTAATTACATCCTTGTTTTCGTATTGGTCGTAATTTTTGCTTCAGGAGTGATTGAGTTCGTATTGGGAACAATAAGCATGTTCCTTTTTGTATGGCGTTATTAGAAGTTGGACGAGAGAGTAAAGTAGAAAAAAGGGAAAAAAGTGAATGATAAAGTGAAGGAAATTTAGAGAATGAAAGACCAGAAAAGATAGAAAAGAAAGATAGAAAAAAAAAAGTAAAAAAAAAATGTCTCCCTCAAAATCCACCCTCAGACGTCCCCGATCGTGGGAGACGGGCAACATCCATTATCTGTTGATTTCCCCAAGAGTTCATTTTATCTTTCGGAAAAACTTCAGAAAATGGATGGCTAACATGAGGCTCTGGTAAACAAACCCAGTAGCTAACTATATCCATGTAACATACTTTATTATATCCAGTTATAATATATATAATTACAGCAATTATAAAATATATTATTATAGGAATTATAACATTACTTATTATACGAATTATAACACTATTTATGGCTCGTGCAAATTTCTTAGGAACAACATCTTCAACCTTTCAGAATCGTGTACAACTCTCATAATTTGGATAGCATTTCATCTGTTTCTGTTGACTTGTGATGTTTCACATTTTCAATATTGCCAAAGAAACTTCAGAAAATGATATAGGTTTAACACTTAAAGCCACCAATGTATTTATCTGTGTTTCAACAGTACTAATCCGTGTAGCGGTGGAAACCTAGAAAAATGCCAAAACTCTTAACGAATATTGCAAACGATCCATTTATATTAAAAATTCGATAAAATACAAAACCTCAGACTCTAATAAATGCATTAATAAGCATTTGAGCTAGATGCTGATTTACTCAGGTGAGAAACTAATGCTCTTCTGTAGGATATAATTTAACTTTAAAAAAATAAAAAAATAGTATTTAAATTTTAAATTTGGATCATTAAATTTATGTGTTTATTAGTCAGAAATTGAGAAAAAGGACTGCTTTAATTTTTTAAGTTTGTGCTTTGCATTTTATTTCAATTTTAATTATATGTATCTATTTAACACAGTAACGCATTTTTTGTGTTTTACGTTCACCTATGCAAATATATAATAAAAGTTAAGAATAGATAGTAGTAAATATATTTCTCTCTTTTCCGTTTGTTTCTTTATACGGTTTGTACCCATTTACACATTGACCTTGATCAAACCCTTTTCCCCCATTCAGTGTTACGTAACATTTTCGTTTTCGTAAGTCTTCAGTTTTGAAAAGGTAATCGGCATATCAAATGAGTGCTACAGTAGTAGTAGTAGTTAAATTACAATCAATGATACACCACATTATCAAATTTTTTCATTGCACAATGAAAATAAATTACTACCTGCAGAAAAACATTTAATCATTGCCTGATACCAACTCAACACTCTTCTCCTTCATGTACGCGATGTGTTCTCCAGGTGTTTCGCACTATATGGACGACACTCTAGCCCAGGCCTGGGCAAACTGTCGCCCGCCTTTTCGCTTTGTGCGAACCAGCGAACTACTGATGATAAGTAAATTAAATTTGTATGAGAGAAAAATAACGTATAGAGCAGTGGCTCTCAACCTTTTATGCTTCACGTACCCCCTTGGAAATGTTAGAAAAGACCAAATTCTAACTGGGGTACCCCTTGTATAGATAGATAAAACTATAGTTATAGTATAACAATGGGAATAAAATAAAACATATGTACATATTAAATTTTATATTCATAAATTACATATATCGATAAACACAAAAAATGAC
This sequence comes from Ryuthela nishihirai, assembly GCA_038380435.1. Taxonomy (NCBI): domain Eukaryota; kingdom Metazoa; phylum Arthropoda; class Arachnida; order Araneae; family Heptathelidae; genus Ryuthela; species Ryuthela nishihirai. Next base: position 11,407,346 of record JAWZYU010000021.1, on the reverse strand, counting down.
ATTTTTGCAGAGCAGTGTTGCCAAATTAGCTACTTTATTACTATATCTAGCGACTTTTGAGCTCTCACGGCGTACCCAAAAAATTTTTACTGCGTACCCCACGTTGAGAACCCCTGATTTAGTCTATCTTGTGCTTATCTCATTGGTGTGCATCACTTTTGCGTCTTGTGATTTGTCTTCTGGTGTGCATCAGCTTTCTATGGAGACTGTTGCTACGCTACAGACACGTTTATCTCCACAACTATGCAGATGCGAGTGATGCTCGAATTTGTGAAACATACTAAAGAAGTACAGCAGGAATCATGTCGATTTTTGGTGAAGCTTTATACCTATGACTCTTTTGTTCCATCGACTGGTCGTTCTAAGTTTGTATCCTTGCTTTTTGTGCACGTTTGCCTACTTCCCAATAGCTATGGCTACGGAGATACAACTAGATTATGCAACCCATGGGCTACGGAGATCCAACCAGATTATGCAATTTAGTTCTCCAAACAAATCTTTCCTGAGGCTATCTTTTTTCGCATCTTGCCACTATAGACCAATTCTAACAAGGTCCTTGTTTTGACAATTAAAACCAAAGATTACAATAAATCACTTCCCACTAGGCACAAAGCCCACTGCCTGCCCACCACATTCTAGGTCTCTCCCTCTTTCTGAAGCCTTTAGACATACATTTCATAACCCTATTCACCAATCTATAGTTATGCACACGGGCAACAATGGCCAAACCAACAGAGTCTCTCTCTGCACAACATACTGACCAAAGGAGGTTGCCCACTCTTTTACCTAACCTCATCATTACTTATAAAGCTGAACTACCTAATGCCCAAGATACTGCCTATGCATCTAGAATCAAAAGTATCACGTTTCCTGTTATCTTGCTTGCAAAGGATCCAGGTTTCACTACATAACTAACTCTAGAAAGAACAAACTATTATACAGTCTAATTTTAGTCTTTAGGTGTATACGCCTATTTCTTCACACTCTCCATAGATTCTTAGAAGTTCCAGCACCAAACCCTATTCGTCTGTTAATCTCATGTTGCACGTCACCAATATCTGTTGCGTAGCTCCCAAGTTAAACTGAGACACCTGCTCAAGAGTGCAAACATTGAGATTAACTCAACCGCAGCATGACTGACTAATGTCCATTAAGGTTTCTGTCCGTTTATCATCAAATCTGCTCTATTACCAATCTCATCAAAAGCTGTAATGAAATAGTTCCTTATCAATATCATTTTCCAAAAGGGCTAATCATCAGCATAATATAAATCAAAAATTTTCAGATCTCTAGACTATTTAAGCCCAAACTCTTTCCCTTGCAGTGAATTTCGCAGAATATAATCAATAAGCAAAGAGAAACGGAGACAAAATGCACCCTTGCCGAACACTAGAAACAATCCTAAACCAATTGCTATATGATTTCTCAACTCTCACACATGACTCTAAGTTATTATAGCGAGCTTTCATTAATTATGCTAACTAACTTGTCAGATAATCCGTATAATCTAACGATCAACCACATATTTCGTTAATCAACAGAGTCAAGTCTTTTTGAAATTTATAAAGCTATGATGTACACAACCCCTACCACTTTTCAATCCACACTGCTCATCACGCAGTTGTCTGTCAACCAGATTCTTAACTCTATTAAGCACAATAATGGAAAGAACTTTACATGGAACAGAAAGTAGACTAATTTTCTAAATAATCATCATAAGAGCTGTGATCACCTTTGTTAAAAATAGCGATAATAGAGCTCTGGTAAAATCCTTAGGAACAATACCTTTATTAAAAAAGTTATTCAAAATTTCAGTCAGCCAGAGGTCGGACTTTTGGTGCTACACCTGGTAAGTTCAATGTAACCACAGGGGGTTAGTATATAGCTTTCCTTCCAGTGTATAGTAGCTACCATTTACTGATCCAATTTCATAAGAGAAATTTAATACAGAATTCGTCAAAAAGTAAGGATTACGAACATGGAATCGCGAAATCCTTGCGATTGATTCACGTTAAAGTTATTTTAAAATGCTACATTATTAATAAAAAAATTTAACCTACTATTGTCTTCGGCAAAAATGTATATTACTCATCACAGATGAATTCGGGCCTGGGATTCAAATAGTTCAGATGGCATCAGGATCAGTCGAAATTTAAATTTCCAATAATTGTGAGAAAAAGTAACAAAACATTATTTCGATTATGATTCGAACATTTTAATCAGCGATTTAATTAAGGTTGATGAGCTCTGTTCATATTTCGTTTGCTCTTTTCAGATATTCTCTCTGATTAACACTTTCAGTGCTATAACATGTATGGCGACTTTTTTTCCCAAAGTTCTATGGCTATTCATGTACGATTTCATTCCTCTATGATTTAAGGCATTAATGGCTCTCTGACTTTCATAAAGAGAAATGTGTTCTGTCAACTGTCTGTCATTTAAAATTCACAGTACTTATTGAATGCAGACTTCTGAACTCAGTCCAGGGAGACCTTTTGCAATCGTAAATACAGTACAGTGGAAAGTTAAAATTATCGCCCATATCGTTTACAATATTACTCCGATTTTGATTTTGTCTACAAATAACTGTAATTATTGTAAAGTTTCTAAAAGCTTGCAAGATTAATAATTAAAAGCAACTGTCTAGCTCATGCATTTCAGCTTATATATTTTTCGATTTTTTTTTTTCATTGATTTTTTTTTCATTTAACCACGTTTCGGAAAAAAATTTCGGCCCAATTCATCTCTTTTATTTTTAATTTTTATTAGTAAATGTATTCAACTCTCAATTTTAATTTCAATATATTTAATAATCTATCTTCAGCCATGTTATTTATAGGTAGTTCCAGTGACATTTTAAAGCTTCTTACTAACCTAGGATGAAGAAATCCAAACCTCCCCTCCGCCACCTTTTCCCGTAATATTTAATCTTATTCATTCATATTTCGGACCAGATCCAATGTTTCGATTTTCTATTCCTAACTAGAGTCAACGTTTCCCTTACAAAAAACTTTCTAAACGTCGGTTTTTTTTTACATTTTGTAATTATACACTAAAAATAATAACATTCTTTTTCGCAACCAAAATTTTGCGCCACAGGATACAACTGTGAATTTCTGGTGTTTCATTTGAATATCAGGGATTCCCCACCTTATCAGCATCTTACTACCACAAAGGAGGTTGTTTACTCCTTTGCTTAACGGCTGGCAACCCACAGGCAAACAGAAAACACAGCGACAGATTTTCCTCAAAAGAGACCCGCCAGTGCAGCAGGTCCAGAATCAATAATCAAACTTAAAGCCGTAAACCAGTCCAGTGGTTATAAATGATGAGCACCAGGACCCTGTGAAGTTGACCACTCTTCAACAGGGCAAAAAAGAAAAAGAAAAAATGACCATAGACGACCAGATCAATAGGTCACACTGATCTGGCAGCACTCCACTTCCGTTCTCTTCCAGAAGAGAATATTGCTTTCGAAAGATATTAACGGTCTGCACCACAAGAACGGGGGCGGGGAGGGGGTATACAGTTCTCCTTCCAGGGTATGTCTAGGTACCGTTTACAGACCGAAATAATAAATTTAATATACAAAGTGATAGAATGCGATCCTGAAAAAGAGAAGCTTCATATTTAAGAGAGGAATTAAGGCTGTATCCCGAGCCTACATGAACTGTAGAAAAGACAAAAACTAATGATTACAGAGGATTTTTTCATCTTAACTCATCTGTTTGTCCAACAACAGCCGGTTTCACTCACCCTCCTTGGAGGATACGGACTAACCTTACCAGCATACTGTATATATCATTATTTATCGATTTTTGCCTATGTTCTCATATATTTACTTGTGATTACGTTTTGTCGTGTCATAAGGTGTCCCGTTTTCATCTGAATTATTGCCTTAGCATTCGCGAGAGTTTACTTAACTTATTAAACAGATCTTGCTACGAGGAAAAGTTACGCCTTTTATGTAGGTTTATTCATATAATAGAAGAGCAACACCTTTACATTAATGACACAGTCCAATTCGTGAAACACGTGTATTTTTTCACACTTGCCTATTTCCATTAACTAGGTTTATTCATATTTAATATTTTATAACAGCCAAACAAGTAAAACTTTCATTCTGAAGAGTCTTACGACATTTAACAAGGTATGCAACAAAATTGTTAAATAAAATATAATGGAAGTCCGACCAATAGAAAATGGTAGAACAAAATTTCTTAAGGATCGCAAAGATATGATTATGGTAATATCGATTAGAACAAAATATTTTTGGTTGAACCTGATGTGTTCTTTAACTAGAATAACCTGAAATATGAATGATTGAAACGATAAGATGCGGTTTCTACATAAGGGCAAGTGAAAATCTCATTATTTTGTTTTGGCAGATAATGAAAAAATTTCAAGTTGCTACTGGCATACATGGATGGCCAAAAAACTAGGAAATTAGGCAGCGAAAATTAAGACTTCTAAAGCAAATAATGTTCACAACAAAGTTAAGAGTAGTTGCATTAGGCTACTAAGAGTTTTTTTTTTTATGTTACTACTATACAGCGTCGGATTATGGTCCATGGGGCCCTGCCAAGGCCACTTGGACCAGACCTGGACAGCCTTGAACAAAAGGAGGGAAGAAAGGAGGGAAATTAATTATACATAAACATGTAATTGATTTAATTTGTTTTAAATTTAAATGAAACCATTTATTTTGAAACTAGTTAAAACAACATAATTTATTCATTAGGACTTTATTAAAATATTTGAGAATATCATAAAATTAATTATCAAATTTTAAAAAATAAATAACTACCAGTTTATTTTTTAGAAATATAGTTATATTTGAAACTGCTATATTTTTGAAAATTAAGTCTTCTGTTTCTGCAGTGTTCAGGCCTGTTGTATCGAGGTGGTCTTGGCCCTGCGCGCAGCCCTATTCAGAGGGTCATATTCGTTCACCTAAATAAAACATGACTACCTCTGTGGCAAGCAGCTGCTTGAGGGGGTATTTATTTTATTTATTTATGATCAAAAAGACCTGGGTTCGAACCCCGGGTAAGGCATGTATATTTGTGTTTAGTTTTACAGTAGTTTTACATACTACAGCTTAGTCATTATAGTACATCGGGAAAATGTGGGTTATATCACAGGAAGTTCTGTTATTTTACCTGATGCCATAATCGAACAGTAATGGCCGACTAGTTGTTAACTGAGTATCGCTGTCTAGACGGAAATCTGCTTTTATATTCGTAATCCACATTACAAAAAAAAAAAGCAAAATAGTTCATCGCTGTAATGATTTAATGAAGTTTGAATACATCATAAAGCATTACAACTTTATTAGGTCATCTGGAGTTGGTTTATTTAGTTCTGATGGTTTTTTAATAATACAGAAAATGGATACGTTGTTTAAACCCACCATAAACAAATGAAAATGGTAAACGGTGAAAAAAAATTTTCCTATCGATAGTAAGTACACAGATTACCTGTAGAATAGACTTCAACAATTATTAAAAACATAATGCTGACGGGGCGGGAATCGAACCCGCAACTCTCTAGATACGTGCCAGAACGCTTTACCTAATAAACCACGCACCAATTTTTCTACTTTAATTACATATATACATAGACATCTCTAGTATATATACTTTCATTAATTATGGCCTTTCAGTTTGTATACGAAAGCAACATCCCGGAGGAATTAGGAATTGTTTCTCCTATTTTTTCTTTATTTGATTACATTTTCGCTTGCTAAATCGATGCAATTAAGAAAAAAAAAAGCAGGAGAACGATTCCTGCAGTTTTTCTGCGATGTCACTTCTACAAACATATTAAAGGACCGTGATTAATAGCAGCAAAACTGCAAAGGATATTACTAAAGTTAGTCTCACATAGACACAATAAAACTTTATTCACTTTACTAATTCATTACAACGAAGACCTTTTTAGTTTCAGTGGGTTTTATAATGGCGATGAGGAAGAATTCACATCACCCATAGTAAATTCACAAATTACCTGTAGAAATAGACTTCAACAATTGTTAAAAACATCTGAAAAAAAATATCACTTACGCGGCGGGAATCGAACCCGCAGCTCTCTAGATACATGCCAGAGCGCTCTAACCATTAAACCACACATTAGACCAAATTTTCCAGAATAAGACCTACAAATCATTCACTGAGATATGGCGGACCTTTCGCCATCTATATTTCAGGAGAAGCAACTTTTCCAATTGTTGCTAATAATTTAGATGTTAATGAGTAGGTCAATTACACTTAAGCGTTTATTATTAAAATCTACAGGTGATTACCTGTAGATTTTAATAACAAACGCATAAGTGTAATTGAATTTACTATGGATGGATTTTCAATATTAAACGCTTAAGTGTGATTGACCTACTCAATAACATCTAAATTGTTAGCAACAATTTGAAAAGTTGCCTCTTCAAAAGTATAATGGCGCATGGTCCGCCACCTCTCAGTGAAAGATTTAAATGTCTTCTTCTGGAAGGTTTTAGCGTGTGGTTTAATGGTTAGAGTGCTTTGGCATGTATCTAGAGTAGTGGTTCTCAACCTTTTATGCTTCACGTACCCCCTGGAAATATGTATGTAACTGGCGTACCCCTAGAATAGAAAGATAAAACTATAGTTATAGTATAACAATGGGAATAAAATAAAACATATATACAGGGTGTCTCAAAAATATAGGCACAAACTTTTAGGGGAGGTAGATAACATCTAAAGGAATGAGAATTGCATTGGAACCCATAACCGGAAACGTTATGGGACCGGTTGCAGAGGTATAAGATCTGAAAGTACACAAGACAGTGATTAATGGGAAAACATTTATTGGACATAATTATTACAAATGGCGTACTAGATGATACATTTCATAATGTTACAGCAGATGCTCGAAGTTTCCACCAAGAGACGCGATGCATGCGTGACACCGACGGACGCCCAATCCATCGTTGCCCAAAAGACATGTTCAAATGCGCAAAAACACACCTTCCATAATGGGGAGGCGCCCCATCATGTTGAAACCCCATGTTGCGTCTCACATTTGCGGGAACATGGGCAAGTAAGCCTGGTAGAACCTGTTCCAGAAAGATCAGATACTTCGCGGAGGTCATGCGGGATGGTAAAAGGTATGGCCCGACTAAGCAGTCGCCGACCAAACCTGCCCACACATTTACTGCGAAACGATGTTGTGCCGCATGGGTGGGAACACCGTGGGGGTTCTCATGAGCCCACAAATGCGCATTGAGCTGATTGAATGCGCCATCCCGAGTGAAACTGGCCTCATCAGTAAACAAAACATAAGCTGGGAAATTCACATCTTGGGCACTTTCTTGGAGATACTACTGCGCAAAACGCACATGTGCAAGATGATCTGTGGGGAGAAGTAACTGAACCCTTTGGAGATGAAAGGGGTATAAGGACAGTTACACCGTGCAAAAGACGCTGTAGGAGCCTGCCTTAGGAATGTCTCGTTGCAGTGTACACCGTGCAAAACACGCTGTACACTGCAACGAGACACTCCTAAGGCAGAGGCAACGGCACGTGTGCTGGTACTAGGATTAGTCTCCACGGCATCCAACATTCTTCCTTCCATGGCGGGAGTGCACGTCGATCGTGGCCTGCCCTTGCTTCTGCTACCTCTTAATGACCCATAATCGCACAAATTTTAATGCACACGCGCAAACGGTGGCCCGGTACATGTCTGTGTGGGAAGCGTTCTTGATACATTCGTTGAGCGGCTCGTCCATTGCCCTCAGCTATTCCATACACTAAGTCAGGCATGTCAAACACGCGGCCCGCCGGGAACTGTTCTGCGGCCCGCCAAGATTGATAACCACTACGTTCAACTTTTGACAACACTGGATTCTTTAATTAAAATTATAAGTACGTACACGGTACATGAATTAAATAAACGTATTTCAGAAAACATTTCCATTTATATGTAAGGGAAACTATTGCGCATAAATATAAATGTCGGAGCCCGATCGTAGAATTGCTCATATCATGAAATGTCCGATCATTTCATGAAATAGTGGCATTTCTTGATATGAGCAATTCTACGATTGGGCTCCGACATGTATACACATGTGTCGAGGTCATTCAAATGTACGTACTTTGCGCATGGCAATGAGTCACGAAATACCACTAGTCGGAAGCTATTCGTTAGCAGTCAGTGAACGAATACTGCGTTCTAGTCTAGTTTGCACATATCAATTTTCATCGGGTTTTTTTTGTTTTGCGGACCGCGATTTAATATATAATACTTAATATGGCCCTCGGTGGTTAACGAGTTTGACATGCCTGCACTAAGTGCATGTCTGCCAGCTCCCTGTTCGAATACCTTTGCAAGCTCTTCATCAGCCGACTACCACTCGAATGAGGAAATCCGAAATTTCCCCTCTAGCGCACTGATGAACAGCTCCGCCTATTGACTTACGGTGACGTTTCCGGTTATGGGTTCCTATGCAATTCTCATTCCTTTAAATGTTATCTACCTCCCCAAAAAGTTTGTACCTATATTTTTGAGACTTTTGAGCTCTCATGGCGTACCCCAAAATGTTTTACCGCGTACCCCACGTTGAGAACCCCTAATCTAAAGAGTTGCGGGCTCGATTCCCGCCGCGTCAGCGATAATTTTTTTCAAATGTTTTTAACAAGAATTCACATTAGTCGCTGATTTTATTATTATTTCATCTGCAAAAGTCGACCACTGTCAAATAAAATGGCAGAACGTGACATCTAATAATCTATATTTGCCCTACATACTGCTGGGACATAAAATTATATTTAAAATCATTGTAATTTTAATATAGTTGGCAACAGCTACTAGGCCTAAAACTTCTATTCCGGCCAGTTGTTTTTTTTCCCTTTCTCTCCGAATGGTTTCCCTCTGTCCAGTGCTGTAACAGAAAAATTAATTCTGCAAAATCGTTAAATAATAAGCACCGCCCTACCAAAAACTTAGAGAATTTCCACGTTATATCAGTGGGAATCTAACTTCGAGTTCTACAACTCCCACAATAGGCATTTAATAGAAAAATGTGATTAAAAATAAAGATCATAATCAAATCTATTTCAATCTGGATTTTCGACAATATTCGTTAAAGCAATATGAAAGCTGGAACATTTCAAAACACTGATGCGTCATAAGAATTTATCTCAGAAATTAAGATTTAAATGAGAATAGTTTCAAACCAGGTAATAAAATAAATGCACATTTTAGAAGTTTGCGTAATGATTATTTCAATATTCATCATCATCATCATCATCCTCAAGCAGCCATGGGCTACGGAGGTCCAACCAGACCGTGCAATTTAGTTCTCCAAGCAAGTCTATCCTGAGCTACATCTACTGCATCTGGCCACTGCACACCAATTCTAACAAGGTCCTGTTTGACATTGTCTGCCCACCGAATCCTCGGTCTCCCCTTCTTTCTGAGGCCTTTAGGTACACTGTTCATAACCCTATTCGCCAATCTATAATTATTCATACGGGCAACATGGCCAAACCAACGGAGTCTCTCTCTGCACAATATGTTGCTTAAAGGAGGTTGCAAACTCCTTTGCCTAACCTCATTAGTTACAAAGTTGAACCACCTAATGCCTAAGATACTGCGTAAGCATCTGGAATCAAAAGCATCTAGTTTCCTGTTATCTTGTTTACAAAGTGTCCAAGTTTCACTACCATAACTAACCGTAGAAAGAACCAAACTATTATACAGTCTAATTTTAGTCTTTAGGTGTATACGCCTATTTCACCACACTCTCCATAGATTCTTAAAAAAATCCTTGCTTAAGCAATTGCTTAAAGCAATCCCTATTCGTCTGTTAATCTCATGCCGCACATCACCATTATCTGTTACATAGCTCCCAAGATAATCAAACTGTGACACCTGCTCGAGACTGCAACCATTCAGATTAACTGAATCACAGCCTGCCTGACCAATTTTCATCACTTTAGTTTTCTCTCTGTTTATAACCAAACCTACTCTACTACCAGTCTCATCAACAGCTCGAATGAAAGAGTTCATCTCATCAACATCATTTGCCAAAAGGGCTAAATCATCAGCATAATCTAAATCAGAAATTTTCGTATCCACAGACCATTTAAGGCCAAAATCTTTCCCTTGAAGTGAATTTCGCATAACATAATCAATAACCAAGCTAAAGAGAAAAGGAAACAAAATGCACCCTTGTCGAACACCAGAAGTAATGCTAAACCAATTGCTACAAGCCTTACCAACTCTCACACACGACTCAGTGTTATTATAGAGAGCTTTCATAATGTTAACTAACTTGTCTGGTATACCATATGATCTCACAATCAACCACAAATTATGATGATCAACAGAGTCGAAAGCCTTTTTGAAATCAACAAAGCTAGCAACCAAAGGTTTCTGAAACTCTAAACATTTCTCAAGAATCTGCCTAAGTGAAAATATCTGATCCACACATCCCCTACCACTTCTGAATCCACATTGCTCATCACGCAATTGACTGTCAACCAGATTCTTAATTCTATTAAGCACAATCATGGAAAGAACTTTACCTGTAACAGAGAGTAGGCTGATACCCCTATAGTTATCACAAGAACTGCGATCACCTTTTTTGAAAATAGGGATAACAATAGCTCTGGTAAAATCCTTAGGAACCATGCCTTTATCATAAAAGATATTCAGAATTTCAGTCATCCAAGTGGTAACCGAAACATTCCCAGCTCTAAGCATTTCCGTAGTAATTTCATCTACCCCTGGGGATTTATGAAGTTTAAGTTTAGAAACAGCCAAACTAACTTCAGATTGTGTTATAGGGCCAACATTAAAGCCACCAATACATCTATCATCATTGCAAACAACTTGAGTAGAACTAACTACATTGTTTAGAACATCACTGAAATGTTCAGCCCACCTAGCCATGACAGAATCCTCCCCTTCTATAACCTTACCTTGTTTATCCTTCAATCCTTGTATGCCTGTCCGTTTTCTACCACACAAAACATTAATTATCTGGTACAGCTCTCTGCTGTTGTGCTGTCTAACTGCTTCCTCGGCTTTGTCAGCCAAACCATCAAGCCAAAGATTCTTATCAGCAGCTAACTGATCTTTTACACGTTTATTAAGTTCTCTGTAATGCTTTCTATTAGGACTAGTAGGATATTGATTAAAGACATTCCTGCAGTTCTTTCTTTCCGAAATAAGCTCAATTGCCTTATCACTCAGATAATTCTGTCTCTTCTGCTCCTTTTTTCCTAAAAGAGTACTGTTAGTGTCCAAAAAAGCCTGTTTAAAATGATCCCATTCTTCCTCAACTTCAGTAGTAAGCAAACCATGACTGTCATAATGACTAAGTAACCTATCATGGTAAGCTTTGGCTATAACTGAATCTTTCAGAGCTTCAGTATTAAAAGTAAATTTTTTAACCCTAGCACACCACTTTTTAAGTTTAAGTTGCAACACACTTTTAACAAGGTAATGGTCAGATCCAATTTCAGCTCCCCTATATAACCTGGTATTCCTAACAGAACTAGCCCATTTGCTGTTAATTAATATGTAATCAATCATATTCTTATGCAGCCCATCAGGTGAAACCCATGTGTACTTATGTATGTCGCGGTGTTTGTAATAAGTGTTAGTTATTCTGAATCCATTGAGTTTACTTACCTGTAGGAGACGTTGCCCATTGCCATTGCAACTACCAATACCAAAAGGGCCTATTACTCCTCCCCAAAGGTCAGAGTCAGTACCAACTTTGCCATTAAAGTCACCAAGAACAAGGGTAATATCTCCTTTCTTGACAGAATTCAAAATATCCTGAAGTTGTTCATAAAACCTATCCTTCTCATCCTCATCGGCATCCTCAGTGGGGGCATAACAGCAGATAACATTCAAGTCTTTAACGCTTGTCTGAAATTTTGCTGTAAGAAACCTTTCATTAATACATTCATATCCTAGAAGAGCATCGCTAGCGTGTCTGCTGAGAAGCAGACCCACGCCTTGGTGATGCTTATTGTCGTCCCTCCCTGAAAAGAGAAATTTAAGATTATTTTTAAGAATCTGACCTTTATCTGTCCATCTGGTCTCTTGCAAGCCGAGAATATCTAAATTATAATGGTGGAATTCTTGTGTGAGGATATCAAGAGAAAAAACTCTGTGCAGAGTCCTCACATTCCAACTACCTATGGAGAGAAAATGGTTAGTGGGATGTTTAAAGAAACTATGTTTATTGAGGGAGGGAATGCCGACAATATCAAACAGCCCGCTAATCGCAGACATGGGGCAAAGACCCGTTCCCCCACTACTAAAGGCTGAAGCCATCTACACTGGAAGACTTCCTCCAATGTAGAATTTGACGATGCCAATAGAAGCAAAGAGTTCAGGTGCCTGCGATGACTTCTGCTCAGGATTATCCACCAGCTGATAAACATATCCTGTGAATCTATTCACTTGGGGCTGTCAACCCACAAACAAACAGAAAACACAGCGGAAGATTTTCCCTCCACAGAAGCCCACCAGTGCAGCAAAATCAGGATCCATAATCAAGCTCAGAGCCATATATCTGTCCAGTCCAGTAGGTTTATATGGTCAGCACCAGGACCCTGTGTGGTCTACCACTCCTCAGCAGGGTAGAAAAAAAGAAAAGTAGCCATAGTTGTCCAGATCAGTAGGCCACACTAATCTGGCAGCCCTCCCCTTCCGTTCACTTCCACAAGAGAGTATCTCTTTTGAAAGTTACTAACGGTCCGCACCACGAGAAGGCGGAGTCGGACATTAGGTGCTAGGCCTGGCCGGTTCTATGCATCATCACAGGGGATTGGTGCATAGCTCTCCTTCCAGTGACTACCTAGCTACCATTTATAGACCAAAGATTAAAATTACAGACCAAAATTAGGCAATTAAAAATGATTTTGTAAAACAAGATGATTTTTGGTAAATATTCCAACTTCCATTACTCTAAATATTTGAAATGAAATTTGTTAGCCATTTTTAAACCTTTACATATACACATTACATTATCAGTAACTTTATATATATGTTACCGCTAAAGTGCAGAAATCAGTTATTCTACAGATTATCTAGGTATTGTGCAGATTAACTAGGGTGATCCGTTAACGTGTGGAAAATTGTTTCATTTCTCAAAATACCTAGGTAATCTGCAAATTACCTGGATAATCTGCACATTACCTACTAGGCACTCGTTAAAGTGAAAATAAGATCTTTGCTGGAACAACAGGAACGTTTCTGTACGCTTAAATTAACATAATGCTATTTATCTAGTGTCCGAGAGTAGAGTTGAAACCAGGGTCATCCCTCTGTCAACATGAATCAGTCGTCCGAATTATAAAAAACGCCCCCAAAATGAGCAGGCCAAGTGAGAACGAATCATTTTAGTGATTCGTTATCAAGAATGAATCACTTTATCGATTCGTTCTCACTTGGCCTCCGCTCATCCGGGGCGTTTTTTATAATGCGCACGAGTGAATCACGTGACACGAAGATTCATATTCAAGAGATTCACCACTATGAGAGAAACAAACTTTTGAACTTTAACGATACGGAAGCCGTTAATGTGCACATTACCTAGATAAAATGCGGAAAACTCTTGATTCCGCACGTTAACGGAGCAAATCAGTTAATCTGCAGATTAGCTAGGTAATGTGCACATTAACGGCTTTCGAGCTTTAGCGGTAACATATAGATAAATGCGAAAAAGGAGAAAGTCTGTAGAAGAAATTAAAATAAACTCGATATGTGTCATAAGAGCCATAACCATACTGTTACTAAAATACTTCAATCCCTTTATAAAAATATTAAATAAATATCGTTGAAAATCGGAAATTAAATACATTTATGATTTTTACTTTATCTTAAGTTACATTTTGCATTAAATGCATATTTTTTGAAGTAAGGAGTTTCGAAGTTAGATTCCCATTGATACAACATAAAAATTTTCCAATATTTTGATAGGGTAGTGTTATAGAAATTTTTACTTCTAAACCATTTTTAAATATTTTGTTCTACAGTTTTTTCAATATTTTGTTTCTACTACTCATTTTGTCATACATTAAGGTTTTTTAGATATTTGTCCCAGAGTCCCGAAAAAATTTCGGGAGGTGCAAATGTCCATAGAAGTGGCTCTCGCTTTACATGGATATAATAATGCGTAGTTGAAATAACTCAGTCACTAAATTTACGCCTTTTTTTACTTTACCTGAACTTATTTTTGTGGAATAATGCAGTTTACATTGAGCATACAGAGCTTCGAATCTGGCGTGCCACGAAAAAAGTCAAATCTCTTCAAAACCCTCCCGACAACATGAAAAGTCACAGCACTGTGTGAGCTGTGATTTCTGTCAATATGTGCAGCTTAACTATGCAATCTGTACTTAACGCTCTTAGAGTGGGCAAATTATTGCTCCTCCCACCCACTGCAAATTGTCCGTCATGCATGAGTCATTTCTATTACACCGTTGTATTAGTTAAATTTATTTACGTTTTCTGTGGGATTACACTTCCAAAAATAAATGTCCCAGTTTCAGTAAACTGAAATAGGAACCATAACTGTCTCGATTTCAGCTTTCTGAAAACGTAACGTTATAAATGTTCCAGTTTTTCGGAAACTGGACACTCTACTTACAGGCTATTACAAACTTTAAAATACGTGATTAATTTGAGACAAAATGAAAATCGCATTCTATTTGGTACTAGAAATTATTCATGCCAATTAGTGATCATTATAAACGCTCTAAGCGACCCCTTACTGAATATTTGGAAAAATAGTAAAAAAAGTATTTATTAATTTTAAATTGATAAATACGGTAATTACTCAGTGTACGTGCCTGACGCTTATTAATGGGTTTGGGAGAGTTCGAATTATGTTTAATTGGTGTGTTTGTAATTGGTAAACTTGGTTTAAAAAGCATTGTTCGGAATTTTGATCAGTTATGAAGTTAGAATTAGTTTTGTAAGATATTGTTTTGTTGCGGAGTACTACTGTTTGTTCAATGTTAAGTCTATGGAGTGGTAAATCGGGAAAAAGGTATGGATATAAAGAAAAAAAGTACTGTGGCGTAGGAACGCTGTTAGTGGGAGTGAGTGGGTGGATTTGATAATTACGCGGAGAAGTGTAGATCTTATGAAAATTATGCTAAACAACAAATTTTCACTCGGTACTCAAAAAAAAAAGCCCAAAACTTTTATAATTTCACTGGCGCCACTATTTTGACTCGACCGTATCACCAAATAACAAATTTTATGTGGCAGACAAAATGTGTCCCAAAAGTCGTATAATCTTCTAATCGCACACAACTATTTCATTTAAAGATTATAACCACTGGGAGAATATGACGACTTCCGAAAAAGTCTGGTAACGAGTTTATGGCTATATTTTCGATTTCACACTTTATTCATTCACTCCTTCTGTGATTATATTTTTGGCTTTTTTAATGCTGTCGACGGATTCATGTGAAACGAGAATTCGTGATTTTTACGATTAAATATGATAAAATTCATTATTATGCTACCGATGCCTCAATAACTGATGCAATAACTACTTTCGTCGAAAAAAATGGCGGTGTGATGCACTTACACTGAATATTTACCCTAAATGCTTCTTAAAACGTACAGATCGTAATCGAAAACTTCAATTTTTAATTACTTCACAATTATTCGAAAAATAGGAAATTTAAATTATAACTGAGTCTGAACTCATTTTTATTATTACTTTTGTAACCAGTAAACAACTTACTGTATATAAATTAATTTAATGTTTTCAAACGTTTCTACCAATACCTTTGAAGCTGTTTGGTTTTCATTATTCTGCCTTTAGCCACTCTACTGAAATTCAAGGAGTCATTGGGTATTAGCTTGTGATACCAACATCAACCAATAGAAGTAAAATTGTAACACTTCACTATGAAGCTTAAATATAATTCTAATCAGTTAGCAATTGGAAAGTCACTTTTAAGGTTATCATCAGATTCACACTCAAAAATCAGTTAATCGAACAGAATAAACTTACCTTAGACATTTTGAAACCCTAATTACATCTTAAATTTGCATACAAATTGCTTGCACCAGCTGCAAAATGCTTTAGAATGTCACATTTATAGTCATTTAAATTTAACCACTAATTACGCGAGAAGGTAAATATATGCTTGCAAACAATAGCTGTGCTAACCGGATATCATGTGGTGATTAGTTTCGTACTCGTTGAAAAGAAAAATGTTACGAAGAGAAATATGAAGATTTCGAAATATTTAGCAAATAGTAGAATCTCGATTATTCGGGATCATTTTAATCTACATGTTAAAACTAATGTATGCCTGAAAATAATACCGTATACGAGAATGCGACAACTAAAATGCGATGCAATAGTAAAAAGTTTCACGCAGAGAAATATTCGCCGAAAGGCGAATGAAGGGAAGAAGTAAACTTCTTTGCTATCCTATTTTAATTGAATAAAACGCTCGGAAGTCGATATTTTCTACAACTTTTGAAGTTCGTAAGTTTTAAATGTAGCTGGCTGATTAACCAGGAAATCAATTGTCCAGGAGTTTTTCCCCTCACTCATTCTGGATAATCGAGAGTCTACTGCATAACAGTGCATATAAGTTTGTAATTTTTTAAATGAAATAAATTCGTATTATGGGTATTAAAAAAATATCTTTATTACATTTCGAAATTCTTCTTGATAGCTATCAACTTATATTTTACAGCGATCAAGGCTTTCGCTCTATGGAATGAAGCCAATGAATTTCATGCATTAAATATCACGATTAATCGTCATACTATAAATTTAGCCTTCTTTAATCTATCACAATATATATATTAAGAATTAATCCCGAAGATTACTTTTGTTTATGAAAATAAAAAAGTTGCACGTGAAAGATGGCTAAAACAACTTCCGCTATCGGCAGTATCAGCAAACGATATGAGTATAACGATATGACCTTTACGAAGTTACTTTAATCTATGCTTTCTGAGAATGCTGGTAACGGGAACGATGTCGAAAAAAATATTAAACATCATATTAAATAATAGATATCGGGGCGCGCGACGGGCACCAATATACGTATTGAGGTGCGGCAGATTTCAAGCGAAGGAAGGAATGGCAGCTTCCCTGTAATTCCTCAGATACTTGACCGATTGCCCACAATTTGTGGGTTGGGTTGTTTTACCTCTGAGCGGCACTTTTTTGCACACCATGGGCTAAATGGCCAGGTCACATGGACCCCGAAGGCTCAGAGGAGGTTGGGGGAGGGGACCCACCGGAACAGCTGTTGGGAGACAGATGGTAGCCTCCCGTCAAGGCCATCCAGCGTGTTCTTTAACGTGCACAGGGTATGGCTCTCCCGCACACGGCGCCACGGCTTAACGTCCCATCCGACGGACGGCGGCCTTTCCAAGCCCATCGGTGTCCTCCGACTGACAGTGGGCAGGGCGGGGAATTTTGCGGAGATAAATCTCAACGCTGACCCAGCTGGGACTCGAACCTGGGAACTACAGATTACGAGCCTGGCGCGCTACCGACTGAGCCACCCCCGCCCCCCAATTTGGTGTGGAGGACCCTATTGAGTCTTTCTGTGTTGTCTTCAGAAATCGAGTTCCTAGCTACCGTGTGTCAGAATTGTTTCCGTTCCGAATGCCGGAAACCTTTGGGGACTCTGCCATCCATCCCCTCGGTTACTTTGAACATTACGAATGGAGTAGTACGTTATCTATAGGAAACATTATCAATGGACAGATGTTTCCCGCCAAACATTTAATGGGATATAGCTAGTACGTATATATATTGTATCTATCAGACGTATTTTTCAAGAAATTGCAAGATCATTAAAATGGAGGGTAAACGTTTATACCAGAATGGCGAATACGTTCTGGCTCACTCCGACTAGCAATTGTCCCCCCCCCCTCTCTCCTCCCTTATTTTTTTCAACTTTCTACTGCATCCAATTCTGAGCTGAACTATATTTTAATGAGGACACAAAACATAGCTAGTGGTGGAACCAGTGCAGTCAACTTATGTCAAATGTGACTTCCAAATATTAATATTGCATATAAATTCAAAAAAATCACATTTTAAGCAGCTGCTTGCTACAGAGGTTAATACCCTATAGAAAAGATCTGTGAAAAAGGAGAGATAGCAGCAATAGACAACACAGTAAACATCCATACATTATTCGGGGCTCCAACCGGGTCCCTTTGATAAAGTAATTTGATTAAGTTATCCAGTGAGAACGGGTGCTAACCAGTTGAACATGGAATTGGAACGCATTAAACCAGGGCTGGGCAACCTGCAGCTCTTTTCATAATTTTTGGTGGATCTTACATTTTTTTGTATGCAATATAAAAATAAGGTTTGCACGATGTAATATATAAAGATAAGGTATTTATGTACAAAAATAATAACGTATGCAATATAAAGAATATACTTCAAAGGTATTTTCTTGATTCCTGAAAAAAAATATTGTTCTCTTTCAAATTCATTATACATTAAAAATATATATTTTGCCTCTTTAAATAAAGAATTTTTCCTGTGGCTCCTTAAGAAAATAGTTTTTTAAGACTCTTCGCTAAGTTTCGGTTGTCCAACTCTGCATTAAATATTACGGATTCAACTATCATAGAGATATTCTTCTAAGGACAAGGCAAGCGTCTTCTGACTGAGCATCCCTACAACTGTGATCTTATCTTATAATTGGAATACCAAGTATCGTGCAGCATAGAGTGAATTTATCATGAAAAGGGAAGGGGGGGGGAGAGTTTTTTTTCTTATTTCTAAATGTGCAAAAATGTTTCAAGAAACTTTTACTTAAAAAAAAAGATAACATTACAAAAAATTGGACATAAATATAAAAAGAGAAGCTATTTTCTTAAAACTACTGTCTTTTAAAGCTCATAATTTGGTTGCCTTTCTATAAAGATTCTTATTTATCTGAATTATTTATATATTCTTTCTTTTCGGATTTTTTTCCAAAAGCTTTGTATACGGAAGTTCTTTGCAATTATAAGTAGAGCCCTCCGCCGAGGCGTATATCCGCATTCAAAATCTTTCGGAGGAATTTTAAGGAACAAGTTAGCTACTGATCCCTCTGATCAGTAGTCAACTTGTTCCTTAAATTTGTTTTCCCCTCGCAGTATTCAACTCCACACCCACAGTTTTGGTATGCTTCTCGTGAATCACTACTGCGGTAGTTTCTGCAGCTGTCATTGCATCGCACGACCTCATAAGAGCAGAAAATAGAACCTCACATGCTACGATTGGCAATCTATGCTTCGAATATTATCATGAGAACACATGGGAAAGTGTTGCCTTATCTTCGATCACGAAACATACAGTCATATCAGGAGAACTGTAAGTGGAACGAAAGATAATCTTCTTACAGCAAGGAAACAAGGAAATCTTTAAGAAACAAGGAAATCTTTAAGAAACAAGGAAATCTTTGCATCGGGTGTTGTAATACTCGAAAGCGAAAGTTCTGGGCAACATTAATGAAGCTCAAATCGAATACAGGCAATTTGAGCTTCATTAATGTTGCCCAGAACTTTCGCTTACATTAAGAAGCTTTACATTAAGAAGCTTTACATTCCATATCCTAAACATATTAAGTATATGAGACTTTTTATTGTTTTCTCTGAATGGCATTTTGTATACACAATGGGTCAATAGGCCAGGTCACAAGTCTGCGTAGGAAAAAGTGTAAGCCCTGGCCCTAATTGGATAGTCGGGATTTTCAATTCTTTCAAAGACGATGGCCTTTTCATGCTCATTGTTATTTCCAGTCTTTCTCACAGAGCGCAGAACACGGGCAGACGAATTTGAAAGCAGAGTTCAATTCAAGCATATTTCTTGGAAAGGGGACGGGAATTGCCTTCCTTCTGATCCTGAGAGATCAGGTTTCATTAATTTATAAGCTCTCTCTCAAAAATGACGAGAAAATTCAAATTAAATTCATTTAGATTTCTAACAATTTATTATCAGTTATTTTCTTCTCAATTTCTTATTTTCTTAATATATATATTGGTATTCCAAGATTGATTAAGTTTGGTATCATTAAATCATAATGCAAAGCTTAATTTCAGTGTATTAGGGGAGGTCTCTTTATAAGCCTGTTTAGCCATTGATTCAACTGGAATGCGACAGGAAGTATTATAGCAGAAAAAGTGAAACTAGACTTTGTAAATCCCGAATTACGAAAAAATTGAAAAATGACTGCCGAAGAGCCACCGCTGTGTGAATTCGATCCCAAATACTTCTGGTGAATATGGAATGCTCGTTTTCAAAGACAAAAGTGTTGTAATTCTCGAATATAACTTTCACTAACGATGGAAATTCAAACTAACTGAAGGTCGGGAAACTTGGAAAAGTAATGTTCTATAAGTACTTGTAAAACCTAAAGGTTTTAACTCTCAAAACAAAATAATTGCAATTTCTAATCCCCTCCACCCCTGATGGAGGTGAGGGAGGGGCGGGGGCAAGGCGCTCCTGTCAATGTAACCCTCTTGATCCCTACATAATACCATCAAATTTCAAAATTCTAGCATGAGTATATTGTTTACGATAGCCATTTAAATTTGGCCCTTTTCCAACTTTACAGTCCTTTACGATGAAAATTTAAATTATTGGAAGATTTGAATAAAGAGACGATAGTGACTGAGAGCTAGACTTAAAAAAAAGAACTTACGTGATAAGGAAATCGAATGAATTTGACATTTAATGTCAATCTCTGAAGAATCGCCTTCTGCATAGCTTTCCCTTATGTAGAAAATAAGAGCAACTCTTCACATTGCCGCTCTTTTAGCCACTTGAGAGTATCGCCACGTTGTCGACTACCTTCTCCTTGATAAGACGGTCCTTAATCTCGGCGTCTTCCCCATCTGCTTATCGTTATTCCTCGGAGGTCAGACATCGTTGACCGAGAGAAAATAAACTTTTACGTAAGAAACTCAGTCGTTGCTCAAATGAAAATTTTCTTCTGCTTATCGGGAGGAAGCAAGTCGAGATCACAACTCGAGATCATTTGCAAAAAACACTTGGCATAAAGTGAATGGTTACTGTATGCTGGGGGGCGGGGGGGGGGCTCAGTCGGTAGCGCGCCAGGCTCGTAATCTGTAGTTCCCAGGTTCGAGTCCCAGCTGGGTTAACGTTGAGATTTATCTCCGCAAAATTATCCGCCCTGCCCACGGTCAGTAGGGGACACCGATGGGCTTGGAAAGGCCGCCGTTCGTCGGATGGGACGTTAAGCCGTGGCCCGTGTGCGGGAGAGCCATACCCTGTGCACGTTAAAGAACACGCTGGATGGCCTTGACGGGAGGCTACCATCTGTCTCCCAACAGCTGTTCCAGTGGGTCCCCTCCCCCAACCTTCTCTGAGACTTCGGGGTCCATGTGACCTGGCCATTTAGCCCATGGTGTGCAAAAAAGTGCCGCTCAGAGGTAAAACAATCCAACCTACTGTATGCTGATAAAACCCAATCCAATACCTGCTGAAATAAAACAATAAATTTTATTTTCTAAATTCAAATATTTTTAAACTCCTTCATTCGAATCGTTCTTTTTTTTTTGGTCATTTTTATTTTTCTAAGATGACATATGGAGAGACTACTGTCATCGTGAAAGAAATTGCTTTCTAAAATTCAATTTAAGAATAAGTTTCGTGTTCCTGAATATAATTTTAAATTTAGATGGTTTTTATAATGTCTTTTGTTTGTCTGTCATTCTGATTTTAAGTCTTTGCGTGCCGCTTTAGTAGCATGGATGGAGGCATATTATACCCTGGTGCCTGAACGTCAAATTATTGAGCATAAATTTCATATTTTTGAATATTTCCAACCAGATTAGTGGCCCTAGTTTCGGTTGTATTACCTAAGAGTGCCACTTTTTTCATACAATGGGCTAAGTGGCCAGGTCACAAGGGCCCCAGAGGCTCACCAAAGGCTAAGGGAAAAGGATCTACTGCACAACTTTAAAGAGACAGATGAAACATCCCATCAAAGCCATCCAGAGAGTTCTTTAGACGTGCACAGAGTATGACAATGGCGTCCACTCTATCCTCTTTCTCACCTAGAAAAGAACAGCAAAGAGCATGGGTGGAGTATATTACGGTTTTGATGGACCATAGCTTAACATCTTATCCGATGAAGGCGTCAATTGTATTCTTTTTCTCACCGAGAGCAGAACGGGACTTAACAACGGTGGAGGAATATTACGAACCTTGGGATGACTTAACGGCATACGCAGTATTCTCTTTCTCATTGAGGGCAGAACAGGAGTTATCAGGGGTGGAGGCATATTACGAGCCTTGCGGATCATGGATTAATGTCGCATCTAACGCACGGCATCCACGGTATCCTCTTTCTCACCAAGAGCAGAACGAGGTATAGCACGAGTGGAAGCATATTACAAGCCTGGCAGACCATGATTTAACGTCCCATCCGACGAACGGCAACTACTGAATCCTCTTTCTCGCCGAGGGCAGAACGGGATTTAGCAAGAGTGGAGGAATATTACGAGTCATGCAGATCATGGCTTAATATCCCATCCAACGGACGGCATCCACTGCATCCTCCTTCTCTCCGAGGGCAGAACGGGATTTAACAGGGGTGGAGGCATATCACGAACTTGCGGATCATGCCTTAATATACCATCTGACGGACGGCATATAGGGTATCCTCTTTCTGACCGAGGGCAGAACAGGATATAGCAGAAGGGGCGAAATATTATGGGCCTTGTGGACTATGGCTTAATGTCGCGTATGACGGACGGCATCCACAGTATCCTCTTTCTCATCAAGGGAGAATGGGATATAGCATGAATGGAAGCATATTACAAACCCCATCCAATGGAAATCATGCTCTGTATCCACTTTCTCACCGAGGACAGAACCATGTGAGGTTCTGCTTTGCTCAAATATGGAGGTTTGAGTGTTCACTTGGTCATTCAGAGACAAATGAGCATCAGTACCCCAGAGATTGCTCCATGGTCCAGTGTCGTCGATCTCCTTTCACACCAGTATACAGTGATCAAATATTTAGTCGCTGTGTTTCCAGTTTGAAGCTTTTGTGAAATGTGAAGTCTGTATTGATAGAAGCGATATATATCTTCTCCTTATCGTGGCATGTGACACATTTAAAGCACATATCTCACAATAGTGTTTCCATTCATGCTTCCATATGAACTTGATAGGTCCACAACCGCAATGGCAACATCTTCTAGCTGAGCTGGCTTGTAATTTCTTTCCTACTGTTGGTCTACGGTACGACTATCGTTCAAATTTTCCATTCATTTTGCATAAAGCACATGATATCATTAGGCTCGTCGCAGTTTCCTTCGATGTTGGTAGGCTGGAATCGCAGCTTTTGCATTACTCGTGTTCTCATAACAACTTCACCATCAGAGCATGGTTGCGCAAGCTTAACGGTATTGTATGCTTGTTTCCTCGGTTGCTTAACACACCTGCTTTTATGCATCCTGATGCGAAGCGAATCACATTACAGAGATCCGCTTCTGTCCCTAGTGGCAGAAAAATGAATCAAATTACTTTTTGTGGCCATTTTCTTTCGCACGTAGTGGATTGCATGTATACCAAATTTCGTGCCAAACTAACTATTAAGTGAACGGCCAGATAACTAAATAAAAATACTTTATATCAATTCTGTATACATTGTGTACATAGAAATATGGAAGAAAATATTTTCTGCCATGTGAGTTAATTTATATAGTTTCGTGTTTCAATTATGTTTTAAGGGAAAAAATTTTAACAATTGTAAACATAAATTTTAGGCTTAGCTCGTTTTAAACAAACGCCATGACCATGAAAGTCTGAGCTGATGGTCAGACGTTGACTATTTCTGTTATGCGTATAGAGAGTACATAGAAATAATATTTACTAAGAGGGCTTCACGAAATTTAGTTTGGATTTTTCTTTATTCCATATTAGCTGAACTGTGCCCGGCGCAGCTTTAAAAGTGGGACCGTAACAGAGGTTTCACTTTTAAGTGAAACTTGTGCATTTTAACTTTTACTGTACTTGTGTACTTGTAACTTAACTTTGTGTGTTAGTTTTGTGAATATCACTCCCTGCCCATCCCCTTCCCAATCCCTTAACACAGATTGAACTCGTATAATATGTTGGTGTTGTAATAAGGGGAAACGATTAAATTCGGTGTTGCACACTTCGGAAGATGAAATGGCGCTAAATGATTCACGGAAAAATCGTTAAAAATCGCTGAGCAGTTCATAATTACTACAGGAAAATAAAAAAGACTAACCGCTAATCAGTTCATAATTACCAGCGGAAAAGGAAAACACTAGCCGCTAATTAGTTCATAATTATAATCGGAAAAGAAAAAAAAACTAACCGCTAATCAGTTCATAATTACAAGCGGAAAAGGAAAAAAACTAACCGCTAATCAGTTCATAATTCCAAGCGGAAAAGGAAAAAACTAACCTCTAATCAGTTCATAATTACCAGCGGGAAAGAAAAACACTAGCCGCTATAATCAGTTCATAAGTACCTCCGGAATGAACACATTATATGAACCTACATCTTTATGTTTTTAGCTGAGAGAAATAAAAACTCTGAATTTATTGAATTACTTTTCAACAAACTACATAATACGAGCAAATGAAGTGAAGGGAAAAGGAAGCAGGAGCGTCCCAGAAGGGGTGGTGGGGACCATCCCCCTCCGCTCCCGAAGTCTAAGAGAAAGAGTCAGAGAGAACCATTGCGCAGTGTCAGTGAGTTCCGTTTTTGGGAGATGAAATGTGATTCTTTGGTACGGTCGCTCAAAAAAGTATCCGAACACTATGGTTGATTACAGAATTCAGAAAAAATATCTGCCAACGATTTTTTTAGAAATTAGTGATCTGGCAACTTCGTGTCACGTGACACGAAGGTTGCCAGATCACTAATTTCTAAAAAAATCGTTGCCATATATTTTTTCTGAATTCTGTAATCAACCTTAGTGTTCGGATACTTTTTTGAGCGACTGTACCTACCCTGGAAAGAAGAAAGAATATTATGACGCCTAATCGTCAGAAAATGGCAACAATAGATTTAACAGCGATTGTCATTTTCCTTAAGAATAGCACGATAAGTATTCATTGGAATTGGCCCCTTTTGGAATTCACCATTGAAATTTCTACTACAAAAAAAAACATTGTCAAAGTTTGAAGCGTTTATTTCCCGATGAGTTATAGCTGCCACAGGCACACAGACATCTAGTTATATTATTATGACTTATTGGTAAAGAAATCTCACGTCGTTTATTATTCATATTGTAATAAATTATTGCTTGGGCGAATGTTTGTCACCCTGTTTTAGTGATTGGTATTGAAAAAAGGAAAAATCTTTTAATCTACATACCCTCTTATTCACAAGGAAAAAAAAAATCAACTTCGCTTATACGAATACTTCGAACATTTATCAGTTATTTCTCTTTATCAGTATTTTTTGAATTCAACGAGAAATACCAGAGAAATCCTTGCTTGTTCAGCCTTCTACTTTTTTCTCAGAAGAAAGATTATGGGCCGGTATTCCACTGAAGTCAGTTATGATCTCTTATCCAGGGTGGGATTGGGAGTGGGCTGCATCATTCACCCACTCTTTCAGAATGCTAGTAAAGGCAATAAGAGCAAAAAAATTTTGGCTTATTATATTTCATCCATTTTTCAAGATAGTTTTAAAGAGCTGTAAAACACCCCCCTTGCTCGATTTTTTTTTTCTAGATCTGCTCTTATCAGGATTGTTTAAACAGGAGTTATCTGGGGATTGTGGGTGCAACATGCGGTAAATTGCACCTTTCATAATTCTGTTTTGTGCTTCTATATCATTTGTAATTTTTTTATTTTTGAGATTATTGCATCAATGCAAAATCAATTAAAATACGAAAGGCAAAATAATGAATTATGAATTAAACTGTGATGATTGATTTTTTTTTCTCTTAAAGAGTAAAACAATTTTTCGCTCTCTGCTTTTACATAAATCTAAATAGAGTTTTCAATTAATGAAATCCGCAAATTTAAAGTTAATTATTCAATCAAATAAACACCGTATACAACGTACAGAAAGATAAAATCTCGACTGATGCATTTTGAATGAAGGCCTTCAATGTCTTGCATTTGCAACCGAGAAATAGGAATAATCCTGTTTAAAAAACATTTGCGTTTATTTTAAATAATTCAGATTTAGAAAATGTATTTCAAACAAAGCCGTCATGTGGCTGATTGGTTAGTGAGCTTCGCTACTGATCAAAAGGGACCTGGGTTCGAGCCCCGGATAAGCCATGGATGTATCTATTGTTTTTCTGCTGTGGTCCCCCCCCCCATCCTCGCAGACCTTCTACTAACGCGTATAAACTGACAGTCTCCAGTCTCTTGTCAGACCTCTGTGGTAAGCGACTGCTTAAGGGGCCATTTTTTTATTATAAAAAAAGCAACAATTTTTTTTATAAACAAAGAACATTGTTTCTTACCGTGCAAGTAACAATTTCATGTGGTATGGGCAGCTGCCCCTTGCTTCTCGATTGTAGAAGTATACATATATACTATTTTCTTTTCTTGGTGTGATGAATATCTTTTTTTTTGTTTAATGTATCGTTTCCTATGTTTCTTTTACTTTTGAATTTTTGCAAAATTTATTATTATTTTTACAGCAAATTTTCTATTATATAAAAAAAAACTACTTAATATTTATGGGTAGATGCGATAATTTCAGAACTAAAATCCTATTGAATATTTCTTGTGATGTTGATACATACATAAGAATGCCCGGATCTGGAAAAAATAAAGGGGAAGGGGGGGCTAAAACGACGCAATTCAGCCAGAAAAAGGTAAAGGGTGCCAAGAGACTGGAATTATTTTGCAGTACAATGTTTTCCCCCTTAGTTTTAGAGATTTTTAATAACTTCTCTGAAAAATGCGGGAAATATACACAATTTAAAGAAGTTTTGGCCTACGCTCCCTTTACTAGAATTCTCAAAGAGGTGGTCATGGTCTCTTCTTCCCCCCACCTCCAGATCCGACCCTATATGTTTGTGTTAATTGCGATTCAATTTCTGAACTGCGGTTTTTAGATGAATAATGCCAACTTTTTGCTGCTAAACTTTAAATCCTGAAAAGAGTAATCCACCAATATAAAAGTAAGCTCTGATGACATTCCAAACTGCCAAGTAATGTCAACTTTATATTCAGTCAGAGTGAACGACCAGAAACAGTAACATTTCTGACGTCATTAACAATTGACGCATAAATGGGAAAAAAAATTGTATTCATTTGTCAAATTAAATAATGGATCAAGAGTGTTTCTCGTTCCCATGGGAAATCCTGTTAAAGAAAACTTGCAGTTTCCAACGAAGGATAACCCAGAAGCTAAATTATTTCTTTCTGATTGATGCTTAAGCGGTTGGTTCGATATTCCACTGGCAAAAAACGGAATTTTAAGAGTACTTAATATCCAATTCTTACCTTCCTTAATATATGTTTTAATATTAATTATTTCTTCAATTTCATTTGGTAAACATTAAAAATTTTAGGAGCCAAAAAAACGGTGTTTGGTAATTAGATTTTTACTAACAGTAATGTTTTTTAGAAATTAATTTTTAGTGTCTCACAAATACGATAACTGTGGATTCCAATTGTTCTTCAGATGCTTTAGCGCAGTAAAATGCATAGTTTTCTTATTTGCAAAATTTTTAATTTATAATTTAATTTTGCTACTTGCTCACATTTCTTTAAATTATTCACACACCGACATATATAGATTTGGGCGTACTATAATGGTTTAATGGTAGACGAAAACGTTCTTCCCCGTGACAGAATGCCATATGACAGATAGGACTTAACCCACGCATTGTAAATTATTGACAAGGTAGAAATAGCAACAAAATTCCGCATAAAATAAATTTTTGGAATAATCGAATTTCATTTTTTTTTTCGAAACATCAGCTACTTATGGTTTCCAAGATAATTGACTGTCTATGATTACTCCCAAATATTTTATAGTATCCACTCCTTCAATTTTCTCACAAGGCAAACTTTTTTATTACAATTTAACTTGTGATATATAATTTTGTTTCGAAAAAAGTTTTGTTTATTTATTCTTAATCTAAAATTTACATATTTAGTCTTGGAAACGTTTAGGAGCATTTTATTTCTGTTAAACCAATGTCTCAAATTTAGTAGGTCAGAATTTATTTTTTCCATAATTTCATTTTCACTTTCTGAATTAGTTAATGCCATGTCATCGTCAGATGCAATTATTTTCCCTAAAAAATCAAAGTTGCATATGTCGTTAACAAATACTAAAAATAACAGAGATTCTAATTCTGAACCTTGTGGAACCCCGATTTCAATAGGTAATTCATTACTGACGATGTCCTTTATCCTTACTATTTGTTTTCTATTTGAAAAATAACTTTTAATCCAAGAAAATAAGTTTCCCCTAATTCCTGAATTAAATGTTTTTTAGTAGTATATAATGTGCAACAGAGTCAAATGCTTTTTTTAGATCCAGAAATAGGACTACCGTATGCAAATTTCAATTAAAGTAACTATGAATTTCTGTAGTTAATTTTAAAATTGCCTCTTCTGCCCCTTTTCCTTTCCTGAAACCAAACTAGTTTTCAGAGAAAAAATCTGTGCGTTCCCAAAAGGAATTCAATTTTCATTTAACTATTTTTTCCATTATCTTAGAAAACACCGATAAAATAGAAATCGGACGATTATTTTCTAAAACATTATGGTTATCTCTCCTAAATATTGGAATGACTACTGCTCTCTTTAGAACATCTGGAAAAACACCTTCATCTAAAGATTTATTTATCAGTTTGTATAATACCGACTTAATATCCTGGAAAACATTTTTCACAAAAAAGCAGATATAGCATCGTATCCAGTCGATTTAGTCATATCCAGTTGTCTAATTATATCCCAAATTTCACCTTCTAAAATATGAGGTATGAAAAGTGATTGAGCATAACTTTAGGGACAATCTCTATAACCGTTTGACAATGCCTCTTGTTCTGTAAGGTGAGATTGTAAAGATTTTGCTGCTTCCGCAAAATATGCATTAAATTTATTTGCAAAAGTCAGAGGCTCCTTCTGATAACTAGTATTTGAATTATTATCACTTATAATATTAGGATGAACTGGGCAACTTTTGAGTTTACCACACTTTTTGTTTATTGTGTCCCAATTTCTCTTATTATTTCGTTTTTTAAGGAATATATTCTGATAATAATCATTTTCAGTATTTCTTATTTGGTTTGTTAGATTATTTCCGAATTTTTGATAAATTTGTGTCTGTTCTTGATTTAATCTACCTGTCTTATTTATTTTATACATTTTATTCCTGTTTGTGATTATAAAACAATTAATTTATCAATTATCCATGGTTTTAAATGTCGCCTTTTGACCTACTGCTTAACATAACCGTATTTTTCAATTAAACTTTTCAGTGCATTAAGGAACATTTCAAACCCTACATTAATATTATTTTGTTTTAACACCTCGTCCCAAGATTTATCTTGTAAAAATCCATGTAGTTGTTTGGTATTAACCCTGTTTATCAAATAAATCTTATCACAGCAAGTTTCAACGTTATTATACCCACATATAATATTAACGCCTACATAGTAGTGATTGATATTTTAGTTTTAATTATATAAGGTTTCAAGTCATTTAACTTAAAATTTCTTCTTGTAAATGGTCAAGACAAGTTTTTGAGACTTCTCTGGTAAATTAATTGTGATACATGACAAATCCATTGAACTTAATCATACACAGAAAGTTATTAGTTTGTGTATATGGATTTAAAATATCTATATTGAAATCTCCCGTTAGTATAGCATAGTTCGTGTCAATATTTTCCAGCCAATTTCTTAGCTCTTCTGTAAATTCAGTTTTTTGATATTCACGTGACCTATACAGATCTATTAAACTAAAATTGATATTCCAAATTCTAAGGGAAATTTCAACACAATCAGCTGTTTTAAAAAATCTTATCTTTTGTCTAGCAACTAAGAAATCTTTTATATATATTATAATCCCTCCTGATTTTTTATCATCTCTGCATTTGAAAAATATATCATAACCCTCAGTTTCGTAAAGTGATATTTCTCCCTCTTTGACCCAAATTTCAGTAAGAACAATGATATCGGGTTTTAAATCAGTCAGATTAAGGAAAACAATAAGAATATCAAAATTTTTTTTTAGGCTTCTAATAGTACCTTGAATTATTCTAAGGCCATTACCCCATAGATAATGTTCCTTGTTGTAAACATTTTATTTTCAATGGAAATGATATTGGGTTATTTGTTTCATCCAAAGGGAAGTTTCCATTTTCAGATTGGTCTTCTGAAAAATTAGATATATACCTGTCATCAAATCTAACTGCAACATTTGCTCTCTCCATCTCAACAAATTGCATTTAACAAAAATATAAAAGACGTATAATTTAAAATTTACTTTAAACAATCGAGGTCATAATTATTACAAATTCTAATTATTTCTGTACCCTCATCTTTTTTATGTAAATTTTGGAATCACGTTCCCAAACAAATCTGAAGGCAAGTTCTTTCTATTTATCTTAGGCCTTACACAACAATTGATTGTTTTCAGGCGTTAAGTGATCATTTACATAAACTCTGCCGGAATCGTAGTTGTCACTATCTCATTTTTTCTTAGTTTTTTTTTTCTCCCGAAATTTTTTTTCTCCACAATTCCTTGGTTTTCCTTGACCGAACTGAACTACAATATGACAGGTTTTATTCTATCTGCATTCTTCACTGGTATTCGATGCATAGCTTCTATATCTAGATTCTTTCCTGGTATCTTGATCACTTTCGCTAATTTATGAATTCCATCCTCAATTTTCTCTTTGCTCAATATTTCACTTCATTCACGTAATGTGTGATGTAGGATTTGACTCGGTCAGTAGGGCGCAAGGGTTACAAGCTGATGATTCAAGATTTGAGTCCCAGCTAGACCTGCACTAAAATTTTCTCCAATAACCCCAAATCTGACCGCAGTCAGAAAAGGACACTGGCGAGCTCAGCAAGCGCCACAGTCAGTTAAATTAGAGGCGAGTACAACAGAGTCATAGCCATTCAGGATAAAGGACACAAATTTAGAATCCCAATTACAAAATCTAATCAACGTTGATTCATCATTGAGGTACCTTATTGTCCAACGACAGACAACCAATTAGTCAATGCTGTACCAACAATATTGACAGGGCCATCTTTTGGCATAGACAAAATAGGCAAATGCTGGGGGCCCACGATTTTGGCGCCCATTTTCATTACCACACATCATGACGGGAGATAAAATTCTTGCGTAAGGGGAAGGCATATTTTACTTTTGCCTAAAAGCTCAGGTAAGACTTAAGATGGCACTGAATGTTGGCCTAAAGTCAACAGAGTTATGTGCTTCCATCTAATGGCATCTTTTCACTATCTATGGCATCTATGGCATATTTTTACAACAATTCTATACCTTTTTCTCTGAAAAAAATGGCTTTGACAAAAGACTTCCATCTGTCTGCTGACAGATGTACATTGTGCTCCTACCTATTTCGAACATTTGGTTCATGTGTCTCTACAATTTAATCTATTATTTGCTATAATGGGAAGATGAAAAACAAAATAACCCATGTCAGCTGCACAGCATTTGTATAAAAGATGCTTTAGTTTTACTCTCTCGTATGTTCGATCAAAATCAGCAGCGGTTTTTAACTTCTTATTACCTGAATATATTATCATCATCATCATCATCATCCTCAAGCAGCCATGGGCTACGGAGGTCCAACCAGACCACGCAGTTTACTTCTCCAAGCACATCTGTCCTGAGCTACATCTGCTGCATCCGGCCACTGCACACCAATTCTAACAAGGTCCTGTTTGACATTGTCTGCCCACCGCATCCTAGGTCTCCCCCTCCTTCTGAGGCCTCTAGGCACACTGTTCATAACCCTATTCGCCAATCTATAATTATCCATACGGGCAACATGGCCAAACCAGCGGAGTCTCTCGCTGCGCAATATGCTGCTTAAAGGAGGTTGCAGACTCCTTTGTCTAACCTCATCATTAGTTACAAAGTTAAACCACCTAATACCCAAGATACTGCGTAAGCATCTAGAATCAAAAGCATCTAGTTTCCTGTTATCTTGTTTACACAGCGTCCAAGTTTCACTACCATAACTAACCCTAGAAAGAACCAAACTATTATACAGTCTAATTTTAGTCTTTAGGTGTATACGCCTATTTCTCCACAATCTCCATAGATTCTTAAAACTCCCGGCAGCAATACCTATTCGACTGTTAATCTCATGCCGCACATCACCAGTATCAGTTACATA
Source organism: Ryuthela nishihirai (assembly GCA_038380435.1). Lineage (NCBI taxonomy): Eukaryota > Metazoa > Arthropoda > Arachnida > Araneae > Heptathelidae > Ryuthela > Ryuthela nishihirai. Next base: position 11,374,978 of record JAWZYU010000021.1, on the reverse strand, counting down.
GCTCCCAAGGTAATTAAACTGTGACACCTGCTCAAGACTGCAACCATTCAGATTAACTGAATCACAACCTGCCTGACCAATTTTCATCACTTTAGTTTTCTCTCTGTTTATAACCAAACCTACTCTACTACCAGTCTCATCAACAGCTCGAATGAAAGAGTTCATCTCATCAACATCATTTGCCAAAAGGGCTAAATCATCAGCATAATCTAAATCAGAAATTTTCGTATCTCCAGCCCATTTAAGGCCAAAATCTTTTCCTCGAAGCGAATTTCGCATAACATAATCAATAACCAAACTAAAGAGAAAAGGAGAGAAAATGCACCCTTGTCGAACACCAGAAGTATTGCTAAACCAATTGCTACAAGACTTACCAACTCTCACACATGACTCAGTGTTATTATAGAGAGCTTTCATTATGTTAACTAACTTGTCTGGTATACCATATGATCTCACAATCAACCACAAATTATGACGATCAACAGAGTCGAAAGCCTTTTTGAAATCAACAAAGCTAGCAACCAAAGGTTTCTGAAACTCTAAACATTTCTCAAGAATCTGCCTAAGTGAAAATATCTGATCTATACATCCCCTACCACTTCTGAATCCACATTGCTCATCACGCAATTGCCTGTCAACCAGATTCTTAATTCTATTAAGCACAATCATGGAAAGAACTTTACCTGGAACAGAGAGTAAGCTGATACCCCTATAGTTATCACAAGAACTGCGATCACCTTTTTTGAAAATAGGGATGATAATAGCTCTGGTAAAATCTTTAGGAACCATGCCTTTATCATAAACGTTATTCAAAATTTCAGTCATCCAAGTGGTAACCGAAACATTCCCAGCTCTGAGCATTTTTGTAGTAATTTCATCTACCCCTGGGCATTTATGAAGTTTAAGTTTAGAGATAGCCAAACTAACTTCAGATTGTGTTATAGGGCCAACATTAAAGCTGCCAATGCATCTATCATCATTACAAACAATGGGAGTAGAACTACCCACATTGTTTAGAACATCACTGAAATGCTCAGCCCACCTAGCCATGACAGAATCCTCACCTTCTATAACCTTACCTTGTTTATCCTTCAATCCCTGTATGCCTGTTCGTTTTCTACCACATAAAACATTAACTATCTGGTACAGCTCTCTGCTGTTGTGCTGTCTAACTGCTTCCTCAGCTTTGTCAGCCAAGCTATCAAGCCAAAGATTTTTATCAGTAGCTAACTGATCCTTTACACGTTTATTAAGCTCTCTGTAATCTTTTCTATTAGGACTAGTAGGGTATTGATTAAGGACATTCCTGCAGTTCCTTCTTTCTGAAATAAGCTCAATTGCCTTATCACTTAAATAATTATGCCTCCTCTGCTCCTTTTTTCCTAAAAGAGTACTGTTAGTTTCCAAAAAAGCCTGTTTAAAATGGCCCCATTCTTCCTCAATTTCAGTATTAAGCAAACCATGACTGTCATAATGACTAAGTAACCTATCATGGTAAGCTTTAGCTATAACTGGGTCTTTCAGAGCTTCGGTATTAAAGGTAAATTTTTTAACCCTAGCACAACACTTTTTAAGTTTAAGTTGCAAGACACTTTTAACAAGGTAATGGTCAGATCCAATTTCAGCTCCCCTATATGCCCTGGTATTTCTAACAGAACTAGGCCATTTGCTGTTAATTAATATATAATCAATCATATTCCTATGCAGTCCATCAGGTGAAACCCACGTGTATTTATGTATGTCGCGGTGTTTGTAATATGTGTTAGTTATTCTGAAACCATTGAGTTTACTTACCTGTAGGAGACGTTGCCCATTGCCATTGCAGCTACCAATACCAAAAGGGCCTATCACCCCTCCCCAAAGATCAGAGTCAGTACCAATTTTGGCATTGAAGTCACCAAGAACAAGGGTAATATCTCCTTTCTTGACAGACTTGAATATATTATGCATTATATTAAAATTTTCTATTTCTTAATAAAAATGTAAAACGATTAAATGGCTTAGATATCTTTTTAGCTTAATATTTAAAAACTAAACAATTTGTTCTCAGACATTTTTAACAATATGTTTAATACAGATATATTTAAGGATACAATTCAAAAACGCACACTCTAATAGAGTTATAGTAGAGTTACGCACACTCTTATAACAGTTATGAAGCAATTGTAACAAAATCTTAAACTACCTTAGCTGCCTCAGTGGTATTGCAGTTGGCACTGCGATCGCATGGGTACGGCAGGGCCGTTTTTTCTTTCATATACACCGAAGAGCCAAAACATTATGACTGCGCGTCTTTATGGAAATCGAAGCAGCTGCAGATAAACGCGGCTCATGTGAAGGTCATGAAACAGTATAAATAACACCTGATACTGAGCTCTGTTAATCAGTGTTATTCTTGTTCTTCAGATGGGAAAGGCAACGGACTTAAGTGAGTTTGACAAAGGCAAAATTCAAATGGCCAGATAACTGGGTCAGAACATTTCAAAGACAGTAAGGCTTGAGGGGTGCTCACTGTCAGCAGTGGTTAGTACCTTCAAACAGTGGTCCAAGAAGGGAAAAACCACGAACCTCCTGCAAGGTGTGGGCCGATCACGGCTCCTCAGTGCTAGAAGTGAGCGAATGCTATCTTGTGGTACGAGCCAACAGAAGGGATACTGTGGGGCAACTTGCCCGTAATTTTAATGCTGGTGACGAGAGTAACGTGTCACAGCACACAGTAGATCGAATCCTGCTGAAAATGGGGTCCATGCTAACCTCGGTTCACCATTGAAAGCGCCTACAAGGGGCACGTGAGTATCGAAACTAGGCCTTGAATGATTGGAAGAAGGTCATCTGATCCGATGAATCACGTTTCCTGTTGCACCGCGTGTATGACCGGGTATGTGTGCGTCGTTTATCTGGAGAAGTATTGGCACCAGGATGCACTGTGGGATAACAACAAACCGGTGGAGGAGGTGAAATGCTTTGGGCAATGTTCTGCTGGGAAACCCTGGGTCAGTCATTCATGTGCATCTACTACCTACCTAACATCATTGCAGACCATGTATATCCTTTCATGGAAATGGTATATCCCTTTAGTAGTGCCTTCTTTCAGTAGGATAATGCGCCATGCCAGACTGCCCGGATTATTCGAGAATGGTTTGCAGATCATGAGGAAAACTTCCAGGTATGGCCTGGCATTCAAATGCCCCAGACATCAATCCAATCGAGAATCTATGGTTCGTGTTGAAACAGCTTATCCGATATGCGGCGGCTCAACCACGTAACTTACAAGAATTAAAGGCAGACAAGAATTACCAGCAGAAAAAAAAAATTCTGCTGGTAACGTGTTGGTACCAGATACCACAAGACACCTTTAAAAATCTTGTAGCATCCATGCCTCGCTGGGTAAGAGCTGTTTTGGCGCACGTGGAGGACAACACCATATTAGGCAGGTGGTTATAATGTTTTGGCTCTTCGGTGTAGAATGTTGTAATTGTCCTAAGTAAAAAAAAATGCCCATTTCTAAACATGTCATAAAAACTGATGTTCTCACATTGGGACATAAAGCGAGCATTAACCAAACTGAGAAAAAACCTATAGCAGTAATAGACAATTACAGATAAGCACCTGCAGGTGATGTACATTACGTGAGTAGATAGGAGAAAAAAATTTCCCCCAGATGAAATCCGAACCTTACACCTCTTCATACATGTCAGGTGCTGAGGTACCAGCAGGTGATCAAGATTCCCTCTATTGGTGGCTTTAAGCATTATGCCATGGATATAATCATTGGACATCTGTATGAATGAAAGGCTTCGGTATAGATGGCAGCTTACAGGACACATAAGGATGACTAACGTGAAGGGAGTTTTTAGCCAACACGCCTTTAATCAAGTCCAATGATGCTTAAAGCCACTAATAGAGGAGATCTAGATCAACGGCTGATATCTCAGTGGTCAGAGCACCTTAACGTTAAATAAAAATGGCGTGGATTCGGACCCCCCCCCCCGCGACTAATGGCAGTTTAACTCTATACTTATTCAACCTATCTTTACTTTATTAACAAAACGGCATCGCAATGAAAAGTAACTGATGTAATCTTTTTGATTTTACACAACATGAACTTTGTGTCTTCCTGTGAAATTTGACTAATTCTGTACGAATATATTTCAAGATATGCTTATTTTATTCATTTATAATCACCTTTTGACGAGAAGTAATTGATTGTCCAGGTTCAGATCTAGGGCGAGGAGAGGGCGACGGTGATGCACATACACTCACTTTGACAATGATCATAACAGGTTAAGAATATATTTAAATCACACATACATTGCCGTTTTTATTTTTTTTTTCAATACATTTGTTAAAGATGACTATAACGAATGGAAAAAATTATAATACCCCAACAGCGTTCCAATTCATTCCTGCTAGATCTTTCATCACTAGCCTCTTCCCCTCCCAACCCATTTAATTTTTTATCTAGACCCGGGCCTGACTCTGACTCAGTGAGTGATTGACTGACTGTTAGGGTGCTAGCTATGATGCAGAAATGGGAGAGATATGAAAATTTGCATCTAGGAGTAATCCGGGTCATAGATGTCATAAAAAATTGCGAAATTTGAGAGTCCTTTGAGATAAAACTGCAATGAAATTAAGGTCATATTTCGATATAACCATGAACTAGGCGTGCTAGAAAGGTAAAAACTATTGCCTAAGAATAATTCGGGTAGCAGATTTTTAAAAAATACGAAATTTCAGATCCGACGTGATGTTCAAGGTCAAATAAGGGTCAGAGTAACGGTCGAGAAATCATCGCCCAAAAGATTTCTCATATTTATATTGATCTATGTAAACAGTTATTGATGTATGGTGAGATGCTATTTTTATTTATATACAATAGTTATGTATTTTTTATGAAATCACCCTACTACGCAGTAGGTTATGCAAGTAATAACAGATAAAGGAAAATTTGTGCTGAAACTTGAGACACTAATGTACAAATTGCTTAAGTAGTTTGCTTGATTTGTATTTACTATGTAAAGTTTGAGAAATGAATTAATGCAATTATTTTTAATGTTTCCTATTTTGATACCTAACTTAACTTGCTTTTCAACGTTTTTTTTTTTGCTTGCTACATCGATGACACTAAGCATCTAATGCATTGATTGCTTTTAACCTTTGTCGTGGCAGGTATAACCTTTTTACATACCGATTTTTGCCCATAACCGCGTTGCCATCGAGTCAATCGTATTAACTATATATAATCAATATGAAACCATGTAGGACATATGTATGTAACAAACTTAGGTAAGGATTTAATGCCCTCCCCTCTAAAATAGAAATAACATTAAAACATGATGCATCCTTTCATCTACCGCTGCCTCCTCTTCACCCGTGTAAAGGGATGGAGGTGGCTCAGTCAGTATCTGGCTACGGTCGTAATCTCCAGTTTGCAGGTTCGAGTCCCAACCGTGTTAGCGTAGAGATTTTCATCCACTAAACCCCCACACTGCCCTTGGTCACAAGGAAGGTTTTAATAGGCTTATAAAAGCCGCCGTACGTCGGATGGAACATTATGCTGTGGCCCTTTGTGCAGGAGAGCCATACCTAATACACGTTAAGAACATGATGGATAGCCTTAATGGAAAACTTCCATTTATACCCTAACAGCTGCTCAGTTCGTAATAAGGTCGTGGTCCTTGTTACCTGGTCATTTGGTCTACTTTACCCTCTCCGCCCAGCCCCCCAAAAATATTCAGTTCAGTTGTAAAACTGCCCAAATCCAACCCCCAAATAAAATTCCATTTTGTTGCTTTACCTGATAGAAATATTTCTAAAGGTCGTACATAGAAGAGTGTAATAAGGAAATCCATATAGGTATCCCATTTATAGAATCGTATATACGCTCTGAGGGTTAGAATGGTACAAATATGTCATTTTAAAATAAAGACTACGAATGTGAATGAATGCAGAATAGAATATTTAAGTAATAAATTTCATATTTTAACAATAAGCGATAGCCAAATTAGGTTCACGTAAAACATCTTGTATGAATGTCGTCATAACATACGAAAGAGCAACGATAATTGTTTACTTAAGAATGTGTTCAATCGTCACATTACGAACAAAGGAACAATGATAACAAAGGAAGGCAGAGTTAAACTGTTGAGGGAAAATAACGTTCATTAGAGATTTTGGTTGATGTGCTTGATAGTAAGAATATTTTTCGCTGTGATCAAGGTTATTTCGCTTTGAATCGAGAAGATTAGGTCGCTTTGCATCGAGAAGATAGGTCGCTTTGAATCGAGAAGATTAGGTCGCTTTGAATCGAGAAGATTAGGTCGCTTTGAATCGAGAAGATTAGGTCGCTTTGAATCGAGAAGATTAGGTCGTTTTGAATCGAGAAGATTAGGTCGCTTTGAATCGAGAAGATTAGGTCGCTTTGAATCGAGAAGTTTAGATCGCTTTGAAACGAGAAGATTACCTCGCTTTGAGTCCAGAAGATTTCGAGAGGACATTTATATAAATAAGAGTGTTTTCGAGAATACAAGATAAATATGACTGGAAAAGGATGTTTTCGTGGAGTGAGAAGACGGATTTCCGCTTTTTTCAGGGCAGTGTTCTGTTGTGGTTGCTTTCGTGACTGGGAAAGTGATGATTCTGAATATTTCACTTGCTGTGATTTTGAAAATTCCACTTCCCTTGATTCTGAAAATTTCCCTTCCTATGGTTCTAGCCAAGAAGAATATTATGAACTGTCTAGTGCTGATTTTGAAGAAAGTGAAGGGTCTGAAAATTTCCCTTCCTATGGTTCTAGCGAAGAAGAATATTATGAACTGCCCAGTGTTGATTTTGAAGAAAGTGAAGGGTTCAGACAACATGAAGAACGTGGTCTTGTGCTTCAGATTAAAACAGATTATCTTAAGAACGATTTGACACTTTGGAAAGTAAGTTATGTGAGACTGATACTAACTCTTAAGACCACATTTCTCACCATCGAAAATGAAGTCATTTATGAAGAATGCGAGATGGCTGTGCACGAAGGAATGACTTTCGAACCGCTTTTTGAATGTTATGAAGAAGATGAGTGATGAAGATAAGAGGGTGGGTGGGAGGCGCCTCTCCAAATCCAACCTCGAGCGTCCTAGTCGCGAGAGGTGGGCAACATCCATTGTGTGATGATTTCTTCCTTTGATTTATCTGGAGAAGAAAAATGCCATACAATGGATGGCTGATCGAGGCTCTGGTATACCTAATCCCATTCCTTTCTGTAGTTAGTTGTAGGTTGTTTTTGTTCTGAGCAGCGCTTTTCTACACACAGTGGGTTATATGGCCAGGTCACAAGGACCGGAAAGGTTCAAAGAAGGTTGGGGAGAAACTAAGGAAATTTAATAAAAAAAAAACAAAGAAACAAAGTGTTATTTGCGATGAAGCGAAGCGTTTGTTTAATGAAATAAAAGGAAGGCGGCGACGAAAATTTCAAAGCCAGCAAAGGCTGGTTCGCTAATTTTAAGCAGCGAACTCAAATTTGCAATATAAAAATGCCAGTGCTGATGAAGAAGCAACAAAGATGTATCCTGAGCACTTCAAGCGACTCATAAAGGAAAATGAATGCTCCCTGATCTTGTTTACGATATGGACTATTAATAACTAATTACTAGAAAATTCTCAAACCGTCGGATATTAAAATCGGCGTAATTCAAACAGTTGTAAATCTAGGGCCTATTCTATATCTAATATATCTATCACTCCATCTTCAGTAACTGAGATCACTCCGTCTTCAGTAACTGGTATCACTCTGCTTTAGTAACTGAGATCACTCCACCTTCAGTGACTGGGATTAGTATAATGCACTATATTTCCAAAACTGATTAGGTACTTCAATATTTGAATGGAAGCTACATTCAAATATCTCAACTTTGAAAATTCGCTTTTGAAGAAAAAATTCCAATGGAAATAAAATTTGAGAATGCATTTAATAAGGCTAATAATGAAATAGTGGAGAAAAATTATTTAACATATATATATGTTACCCTTATTTTTTCAAGATATTTGTCGAATATCAGTAGAACGAAGTGAAAAAAAAAGTTATAACTAGATGGGCATTCCGGTTCAGTTTTGGTTGGGTCTTGTCCCCTCTCCCTTTTCACTTGGATTACTTATGTACCCTTCAACTCCCTTGTTTCTTTCTAGATTCGGACCTAGTTATAGTGCTCATATTTTTTTAATGTTTTGTTGACAAATAGCAATGAACCAACAGACAAAAAAACATTGGCAAAAAAAAATCCTTTGGAAGGATTTCATCGTTTTTTGTGAACGATGTCTCTTAATTTACGCTAAGTTACGTTTTTTCTCATAAGAGAAAAAAAATGACACATACACTTATCGATTACCATTTCCTACTTACTTCTGGATGGGTTTATGATATCCGCATTGAAAGAAAAGAGCATTGTTCCCTTCCTGCCATGAATAAGGACGTGCCCAAAATTTATAATGGGAGCATCTTGAGTCGATGATTTTTGGGGCTATCTTAGAAAATATACATTATTGTAGCCTTCAAGAGGCTTGAATATTCTTAACACACTGATATTTCTATCATGGCACAGTTGTTACTCTATGTAAGATACGTTTATGAAGGATGCATACATGAGGAATTATTGTTTTGTCACCCTTTGGAAGGACGCATAAGAGGGGAAGACATATATCTCAAAGTCGATGGATTTTTTTACAAATGAAAGTTTACAGTGGAAAAATTGCGTTGGAGTCTGCACAGACGGTGCTGGAGCAATGATGGGCGAGAATATTGGATTTGTGATGATTGATTGAGCAAAAGATAAAACTGATGGCAATGAACATATCACTTTTACTCACACTGCATAATCCATCGAGAGGTTTTATGTTACACCAGAGTTAGATGTTGTGTTTCGCGATACTATCAAAATCATTAACTTCATTAAAAGCCGTGCCCTTAAGAGTCGTTTGTTTTCAAACCTTTGCAAAGATATGGATTCCGATTACAAAGGCTTATTACTCCATGCAGAGGTAAGGTGGCTCTCGAGAGGGCGAAGTTTAAACAGATCATTGAAATTGAAAGATGAAGTTGTTATATTTTTAACTGAGCAGAAATCCGATTTTGTTATCTTTTTTCGTAATGACTTATGACTTTCAAAACTGTGTTATTTGTCGGATATTTTCGAAAAACTCAATGATTTAAACATGTCGCTTCAAGGAAAAAATTGTAACATATTTATGTTAAAAGATAAAATTGAAAGTTTTACTAAGAATGTTAACATATGGAAGAATAGGGTGGAAAATGATTCTTCAGAAATGTTTACAGCTACATATTATTTTATAATTGAAAATAACCTTCACAAAGATTTAATTGTAAGAGTTATAATTGATTATCTGAAGTGCCTGGAGACACAATTTCAGAAAATACTTCCCTTCAAATTTTGATTCTAAAAAACTAAGTTGGGTTCATAAACCATACTCAATTGAAATCAAAAACGTCAGTCATCTGCCATTAAAAGTTCAAGAAGAATTTGGCGTTCAAGAAGAAGCCATCGGATCAAGTGGCATAAGTTTAAAACTTGAGTTTCCTAAAAAATCGTTAAATGAATTTTGGCTTGGGATTAGGACAGAATTTCCAACAATTTCTGAAATGGTCCTAAACATACTTCTCCTATTTTGTATTACGTACTTGCACGCTTGGCTACTGATCTACGGGACCTGGGTTCGAGCCCCGGAAAAGACATGGCTGTTTGTGTATTTTCTGCTGAGGTCCTGCCATCCTCTCAGATCTTCTACTGTGGCATATAAACTGACAGGGTCCTGTCAGACCTCTGTGGCAAGCAGCTGCTTGAGGGGGTATTTATTTATTATTATTTTTATTTATGCGAAGCGGTGTTCTCAGCATTGACGATTTTAAAATCAAAATATCGATCAACTCTGAAAAACGTTGAAGATGCTCTATGTCCTGCAGTGTCAAATATTCAGCCAAGATTTAATTTTTTATGTAAAAATAACCAAGCATATCCATCTCATTAGTATGTCAATTTGTCTTCGTCTTTAATAAATGGCAAAATTATATGTATACCAAAGAATTGTTTTAAAATAAATTTCTTTACGATTTATTTTCAGCAAATGTTTTATTTGTATACCTGTTTTATATACCTATATACCCGTGTCGCGCAAATGCTTCTCGGGCGAAAAGAGGTCGCGAGTGGAAAAAGTTTAAGAAGCCTTGCTCTTGAGGCCTTGACTGGAGGCTATCATCTGTCTTCCAACAGCTGTTTCAGTGGGTCCCCTCCACCAATCTTCTCCGAGTCTTCGGGGTCCTTGTGACCAGGCCATTTAGCCCATTGTGTGCAACAAAGTGACGCTGAAAGGTAAAACAACCAAAACCCGCTGTTAAAACCCGCTGAAACAACCCCAACCCGCAACAAAACCCGCTGAAAGGTAAAACAACAAAAATCGACTTCGAAAGTCGATTTTTGTTGGGTTGTTTTCCTCTGAGTTTCGTCTTGTAAACGGGTCCGACTGTACATAAAGTATATTAATTTGCTTTGCTTTGATGCCCGCAATATGAAAAGGTCCGCCAGTGCTAGGTTATCTATATAGGTATAAAAAAAATGGTTTGCAATATGAGTGATCAAATTTTCCCATTTAAAAAAAAATCCACTTTTCATCATCATAATTCTCAAGCAGCCATGGGCTACGGAGGTCCAACCAGAAAGTTCAATTGAGTTCTCCAAGCATATCTATCCTGAGCTACATCTGTTGCATCTGGTAACTGCAAACCAATTCTAATAAGGTCCTGTTTGACATTGTCTGCCCACCGCATCCTAGATCTCCCCCTCTTTATGAAGCCTTTAGGCACACTGTTCATAACCCTATTCACCAATCTATAATTATTCATACGGGCAACATGGCCAAACCAACGGAGTCTCTCTCTGCACAATATGCTGCTTAAAGGAGATTGCAAACTCCTTTGCCTAACCTCATCATTAGTTACAAAGTTAAACCACCTAATGCCCAAGATACTGTGTAAGCATCTAGAATCAAAAGCATCAAGTTTCCTGTTATTTTGTTGAGAAAAGCATCCACGTTTCACTGCCATAACTCATCCTAGAAAGAACTAAACTATTATACAGTCTAAATTTAGTCTTTATGTGTATACGCCTATTTTTCCACACTCTCCATAGATTCTTAAAAGTCCCGGCAGCAATCCCTATTCGTCTGTTAATCTCATTCCGCACATCACCAGTATCTGTTACATAGCTCCCAAGATAATTAAACTGTGACACCTGCTCAAGACTGCAACCATTCAGATTAACTGAATCACAGCCTGCCTGACCAATTTTCATCACTTTAGTTTTCTCTCTGTTTATAGCCAAACCTACTCTACTACCAGTTTCATCAACAGCTCGAATGAAAGAGTTCATCTCATCAACATCATTTGCCAAAAGGGCTAAATCATCAGCATAATCTAAATCAGTACTTTTAGTATCTCCAGACCATTTAAGGCCAAAATCTTTCCCTTGAGGTGAGTTTCGCATAACATAACCAATAACCAGGCTAAAGAGAAAAAGAGACAAAATGCACCCTTGTCGAACACCAGAAGTAATGCTAAACCTATAAGCCATATCAACTCTAACACACATCTCAGTGTTATTACAGAGATCTTTCCTTATATTAACTAACTTGTTTGGTATGCCATACAATCGCACAATTAACCAGAAATTATGACGTTCAATAGTCGAAAGCCTTTTTGAAATCAACAAAGCTAGCAACCAAAGTTTTCTGAAACTCTAAACATTTCTGAAGAATCTGCCTAAGTGAAAATATCTGATCTGCACATCCCCTACCACTTCTGAATCCACATTGCTCATCACGCAATTGACTGTCAACCATATTCTTAATTCTATTAAGCACAATCATGCAAAGAACTTTCCCTGGAACAGAGAGCAGGCTGATACCCCTATAGTTATCACAAGAACTGCAATCACCTTTTTTGAAAATAGGGATAATAAAAGCTCTCGTAAAAGACATTCAAATTTTCAGTCATCCATGTGGTAGCAGAAACATTCCCAGTTCTAAGCATTTCCGTAGTAATTTCATCTACCGCTGGGGATTTATGAAGTTTAAGTTTAGAAATAGTGAAAAGAACTTCAGATTGTGTTATAGGGCCAACATTAAAGCCACCAATGCATCTATCATCATTGCAAACAATGGGGAGAAGAACTAACCACATTGTTTAGAACATCACTGAAATGCTCAGCCGACCTAGCCATGACAGAATCCTCACCTTCTATAACCTACCTTGTTTATCCTTCAATCCCTGTATACCTGTTCGTTTTCTACCACACAAAACATTACTCTCTGGTATAAAAAAAAATAAATACCCCCTCAAGCAGCTGCTTGCCACAGAGGTCTGACAGGAGCCTGTCAGTTTATATGCCAGAGTAGAAGGTCTGAGAGGATGGCAGGACCTCAGCAGAAAAACGGCACAAACAGCCATGCCTTACCCGGGACTCGAACCCAGGTCCCTTAGATCAGTAGACAAGCGTGCTAACCACTCGGCCATGGGACGGCTAGCTCTCTGCTATTTTGCTGTCTAAATGCTTCCTCGGCTTTGTCAGCCAAGCCATTAAGCCAAAGATTCTTATCAGCAGTTCACTGATCCTTTACACGTTTATTAAGCTCTATATAATCCTTTCTATTAGGAAGTAGGGTATTGATTAAGGACATTCCTGCAGTTTCTTCTTTCTGAAATAAGCTCAAGTGCCTTATCACTCAAATAATTCTATCTCCTCTGCTCTTTTTTTCCTAAAAGAGTACTGTTAGTTTCCAAAAAAGCCTATTTAAAATGGTACCATTCTTCCTCAACTTAAGTGGTAAGCAAACCATGACTGTCATAAGGACTAAGTAACCCGTCACGGTAAGCTTTAGCTATAACTGGATCTTTCAGAACTTCAGATTTAAAGGTAATTTTTAATTAACCTTAGCACAAACTTCTTAAGTTTAAGTTGCAAGACACTTTTAACAAGATAATGGTCAGAACCAATTTCAGCTTCCCTATATGACCTGGTATTCCTAACAGAACTAGTCCATTTGCTGTTAATTAATATATAATCAATCATATTCTTATGCATCCCATGTGGTGAAATCTATGTGCTTACGTACGTCGCGGTGTTTTTAATAAGTGTTAGTTATTCTCAAGCCATTAAGTTTACTTACCTGTAAGAGACGTTGGCCATTGCCAATGCAGCTACCAATACCAAAGGGCCTATCACCCCTCTCCAAAGGTCAAAGTCGATGCCAACTTTGGCATTGAAACCACCTAGAACAAGGGTAATATCTCCTTTCTTGACAGAATTCAAAATATCCTGAAGTTTTCCGTAAACCCTATCCTTCTCAACCTCATCGGCATCCTCAGTGGGGGCATAACAGCAGATAACATTCAAGTCTTTAATGCTTGTTTGAAATTTTGCTCTAAGAAACCTTTCATTAATACACTCATATCCTAGAAGGGCATAACTTTAGTGTCTGCTGAGAAGCAGACCTATGCCTTGGTGATGTTTATTATCTTCCTTCCATGAAAAGAAAAAATTACGATTATTTTTAGGAATCTGACCTTTATCTGTCCATCTGATCTCTTGCAATCCGAGAATGTATAAATTTTAACGGTGTTATTCTTGTATGAAGACATCAAGAGAATAAGCTCTGTGCAGAGTCCTCACATTTCAACTACCTATGGAGAGAAAATGGTTAGTAGGATGTTTTAAAGAAACACTGTTTATTGAGAGAGGGAATGCCGACAATATCAAACAGCCCCCTAATCGCAGGTAGGGGCAAAGGTCCATTTTCCCACCACTAAAGGCTGAAGCCATCTACACTGAAAGACGTCCTCCAATGTAGGATTTGAGGATGCCCGTAGAAGATAGAGTTCAGGTGTCTGCGATGACCTCTGCTCAGGATTATCAGGATTCACAGGATATGTGAATCTATTTACTTGGAGATGTCAACCCACAAACAAAAAACAGAGCGGCAAATTATCTCTCCACAGAAGCCGCCCAGTGCAGCAAATTCAGGATCCATAATCAAGCTCAGAGCCTTAATACAGTCTAGTAAGTTTATATGGTCAGCACCAGAACCCTATGTGGTTGACCACTGCTCAGCAGGATAGAAAAAAAAAATAGCCATATTTGTCCAGATCAGCAGACCACACTAATCTGGCAGCTCTCCCTTTCCGTTCACTTCCACAAGAGAGTATCTCTTTTGAAATGTGAGGGGCGGGAGTGGCTCAATCGGTAGCGCGCCAGGCTCGTAATCTGTAGTTCCCAGGTTCGAGTCCCTGCTGGGTCAGCGTCGAGATTTTTCTCCGCAAAATTTTCCGTCCTGCCTACGGTCAGTAGGGGACACGATGGGCTTGGAAAGGCTGCCATCCGTCGGATGGGACATTAAGCCGTATCTCCATGTGCGTGAGAGCCATACTCTTTGCACGTTAAAGAACACGCTGAATGGCCTTTACGGGAGGCTACCATTTGTCTCCCAAGAGCTGTTCAAGTGGGTCCTCTCCCCCACCCTTCTCTGAGATTTCGGGGTCCATGTGACCTGGCCATTTAGCATATGGTGTGCAAAAAAAAAGTGCCGCTCAGAGGTAAAACAATCCAATTGTTTTGAAATGTAATAACGGCCTGCCCGCACTACGCTCATTAGGTGCTAGGCCTGGCCGGTTCTATGCATCATCACAGGGGATTGATGCATAGCTCTCCTTCCAGTGACTAAATAGCTACCATTTATAGACCTTTAGAAAGCGTTATTAAAACTTTTGAGAGATTTCGAAAATGCAGTTATTAATATTTCATCAATAACTATCCAACCTAAAAATAATTTTTACTTCTTCTCTAATAACAAAAATGAATGCCTACTAGACAAATTTAAAATTTAGCAGGTTTTATTTTATTTTTTTGAAAACGATCTAGAAAGAAATTGAAGGTCGTGACCGTGAGATCCCTCCCTGGCAGCAACCCAGAATTATTTTCATCACAATCAGCATTCCGAGATCTCTCGTGTTCCCGTGCAGACGGAGAATGTAACGATTGCGAAAAGTGGCTTTTCACTCAATGGATGTTAAAGGTACAAACACCGAAACACGGCGAGTGGCTTAACCAATTTTCCTTA
Organism: Ryuthela nishihirai; assembly: GCA_038380435.1. Lineage (NCBI taxonomy): Eukaryota > Metazoa > Arthropoda > Arachnida > Araneae > Heptathelidae > Ryuthela > Ryuthela nishihirai. The sequence continues at coordinate 11,359,810 of JAWZYU010000021.1, read as the reverse complement.
TTAACTTTATTAACCGGCTAGTCAGGTTAGTGTCGACATTAGCCGTGACATAAATCTATATCATTTGCTCTGCTAAAAAAAGGCAATTTGCACATTCGTACTTCTTCGTTTCCAGACAGAATAAGCCTCCTTGAATGTAACGTTGTCAAAGGTTTCTTCCAAGACCGGTGAACCTGTTTATTTCAAGTAGGCTCTCTTTCACGTTTCTCAATGCTTCAGATCTGATAAGACAGCAGACGCCCACCATACGCAATTCTGAGAGAGCTCCTTCATCCATACAATCCATAAGTCGTTAGCCAAGAGCTTTTTGCCCCACATTTGCGTAAATCGTGTGACTTACAGTTCTGCAGAACCATTGAAGTCATCCTATTAAATTTCGTCGATTTACAAAAGGAATCATTTCCATTTTTGTGATGGGATGGACTGGCTCAGTAGGTAAACTTGCAGGTTCGTAATCTGCAGTTCCCAGGTTCGAGTCCCAGTGGGTGAGCGTTGAGATTTATCTCCGCAAATTCCCCGCCCTGCCCTCGTCAGTTGGGGGACACGGATGGGACGTTAAACCGTGGACCCGTGTGCAGGAAAGCCATACCCTGTGCACGTTAAAGAACATGCGGGATGTCCTTGACGGGAGACTACCATCTGTTTCCGAACAGCTGCCCAGCGGATCCCCTCCAACCTACTCTGAGTTCCCGGGGTCCTTGTGACCTGTCCATTGTATGCAAAAAAAGTGCCGCTCAGAGGAAAACAACCCAACTCATTTTTGGACAGATTCTTTTCCTTCTGTTTTCTACATTTCCACTTTTAATTCTCTTTCCTCTTTTCATTTCCATAACCCAATTGACAAATTCTGTCAGACCTCTTCGGCAAACAGCTCGTCAAGGAATAATTTTTTAAATCTCGGACGGTAATAAGTTTTCAAAAAACTTCTATTTCTGAATCCTATTAAAAGATAAGGCACATCCAGGCACATAAGATAAGGGGGAAGGGGGAGACTTAAATTTCGGAGGGTAAGTGGAGCCGGATAAATATCAGAAGAGAAATATGAAAAATGGCGATGGAAATAAAAAAACGGTATTAATGTAAAAACGTTTATTTACTGTTGATAAAAATATATAATTTCATATAATAGGCTGGAGAATAAATAATTTAAAATAAGCTAATATCCACAAATATTCATTTCTTAAAGATTAATCTTATGATTTATGCGGAATTTGCCCCCTATACCTTCCATTGCGGAGCAAGATACAGTATAATGAAACCTGTTACATTTACAAATTAGGGTTCGGCAAAATGTAACTATTTGATTAAGTCTCAAAGATTTGACCACATATGTAAAAACAACGCAGAGTGTCCTTTTCACTTCCCTTATGTCTGGGTAACCTTGGTGTGGACCAAACCTCTGGATATCTCATAAAGTTTGAAGCTCATTTATAGTAGAGGTTATCCCCAATGGCGGAGATAGGGTTGAGCCGCTACAGCTGACCTTGACCTTGATCCTGAAGAGTCATATGCTTCCTCAAGCAGACGGGAAACACGCTTTTCCGGAACTTGTTTGTGGCTTTGTGTTTTTTTTTTTAATCAAAACAATGGCCAACTAAGTGGTTAATGTGGAAAATATGCACCTTTCCAAAGATAGTCACAACGCCCTCTCGTGAATATTGATCAGTACTGCAGTTGTTGATACCAGAGTCGATGAAACGGAGTTTGTGTGCAATAACCTGTCAATCACAGATGTGCAGTAACCTGTCAATCACAGATGTGCAGTACCTGTCAATCACAGATGTGCAGTTGTAATTGCATACAGAGCAAGCATGACGGTGGCAACTGGAAATTTCTTTTATTTCCTTTATTTGTAAGCAAACATTGAGCAACAGAGTGAATAATGAGTGAATTGCGAACCAATAGACTTCGTAGAATTTGATCTATTTATATAAATATCGCCATTTTAAGTTCTAGGTTTGCTCTGTTATTCCACTTTGAACTACAATTTAATTCGAATGGATTTCCTTTAACTTTGGGCGCAGATTGACTCTGTCGAAATAGCAGGCCAGGTTCGTAGAGTTCCTAGGTTCGAGTCCCAATTGTGCAAGCTTTGAGATTTACCTCCGCTAATCTCCACCCTGCCCCTGGATGAGAAAGGGGCACATTGGGCTTGAAAAGGACACAGGGGGTTGTCGTCCCGTGTGCAGGAGGGCCATATCTTATGCCTATTAAAGAACACGCTGAATGGCTTTGACGGGAGGCTTTCATCCTAACAGCTGTCTCCTGGATCCAAACCTCCTCTGAGTCCTTGGATTACTTGTAACCTGGACATTTAGGCCATTACATCAGAGGCAAAGAACCCAAAATCCGCCTCGCCATCTCGCCTGCTGAAAGAAAACAGAGCGATGAGTTCTTGATAAAGTCCAAAATTTGTATATCAGAGTGTTATGGAGCGTTTATTATCTGTTAAGCATTGGTGAAATTTTGCAGCAGCCAAAGCCATGGAAATTGCCAAAAGCTATGGACACAAGGCCAGGTTACACGTCTCTTATGGAAAGACTCAGTTTTAAAGAAGGAAATGTTTAAAATTTTTTAGAAAGATTCCGACAAAAGACAGAAAGAAGCAGAGGGATGAAAGAATGACCAATTTCAAAGTAATGGAAACTTCGATGCCCCCGCATATGAATATCTCTTATTTCTGTAAGATATCCTAACACTATTCGCACGACCGTAGATAAGACTAGCCTCGAAACATCGAATATTCCTTATAATTTATTATTTTTTAACTATGCAAAAATATTGATTTGGTTTTTACAATTTTTAAGTGAAATTGTAGATGTAGTTTAAAAAAAATATTAAAAATGAATAACAAGAATAAAAAGTATATTTAGTAAATCTCGCAAAACTTTCTCCCTCTCATAATAATAAAATAAATACCCCCTCAAGCAGCTGCTTGCCACAGAGGTCTGACAGGAGCCTGTCATTTTATATGCCACAGTAGAAGATCTGAGAGGATGGCAGGACCTCAGCAGAAAACAACACGAACATCCATGCCTTACCCGGGGCTCGAACCCAGACAAAAAATTATTTTTTTTAATTTTATAATTATTCCAGGAAATTGTTCATGCACTAAACTCTATTTGACCAAGAGCCAAAATATTCTTAATCTAGCAGTGTGTGTGGAAATCTTTGTTTCGATATAAATTCTTGAATATACATGAAAAAATTACGATTTTATTTCCTTGTAGTTTTCGAATCCGGTTCTTTGAGCTTGTTGTCAGACAGAAAACGTAACTTTGTGACTTTGCATCCTTTACGGCATAGCAAGATGTCGTTTTTTCTGCTGTCCCAATTAAGTTCCGAGCTGGTGTCAGCAATCAGATCTTTCAAGGCTGAAAACTTTGCTAGAAAATGATGATCTAAAGGTAAATGATGTTCTAAGGTATCAATGGTGATAAAAACGTTGCTAGAAAATGATGATCTAAGGTAAAATGATGATCTAGGGTATCAAATACAGATATTTGCTTATTAGTGGCAGGTCGTTGATATCCATCTATAATGAAACCATTTTTATTTTAAATTTAATTCAAACTTTATCCCAACATTTTCGAAAACAGCCAAAATATCGAGACCAAAGTGTGCAGTTCTTGAAACTGCAAATTTTTCTTCTTGAAGTTCTTCTTGAACAATTTTCAGTTCTTGAAGCATTTGTTCAAGAATTAAAAAAAAATTGTTTCCACTCTTGACTCGTCCAAATCTATCACTAAAGAGTGTGTTGCAGCTCTTTAATTGAGCGCAAAGTTTGTTTTCAACATTATGTGGCAACTTGTATTCGATGAAGACTCATTGATGACTTAACTGTGAATTTCGGATTTTCTCAATCACTTTTTACCTTTAGATCATCATTTTCTAGCAAAGTTTTTATAACAGTGCAGATAATTCCTTCCGCTAATTCTTCATTGATATAGAATTTTTTTTTTTTTGGATTAGAATCCGAGCCCCGTTGAAGCCAGACAAAATCACCAACTCGGAGGATGACAGAATCTGTTTAAAAATTTGCTGCTGCTCATGAAATTTCAACTTCAGTTTAGCAATTTCATTCAAATGATTCTGTCTGCAAACAGGTTTGTGTTGTTTTACCTCGGAGCGTTACTTTTATGCACAGGATGGGCTAAATGTCCAGGTCACCCCAAAGGCTCATATATGGTTAGGGGAAGGAGACCCAGTGGATAGCGTTTGCTAAGAGGGAACGTCTGTTAAACTCATTATGTGTGATTTGAAAATGTTTTTCAATATTATCCATTTCGTTTTCATTTAAATCAAACAAGCCAGTTTTTCATTGATTTTCGTGACCCCAAATTGTAACTTGTATGAGACATGAAATTTCCTTCCAATCCCACTTTGTTGCAGTTTCTGCTGAAGTGTTGCCATCTTTGTATTTAAACAGGGTCAACGAATTTTCCTACTTTGATGGTTTCTGATTATAAACTTATTCCTTTTAGAAATAGGTGAAAAGTATTAACTTTTGTATTACAAAGTAAATTTAATAAGAAAGAACGAATTGTACTTTGAAAGACACATGAAAAGATGGATAGCATTCTGATTGGATTGCGTCTGCTGCACAGACATCACACAGCGTATTTCGCATTCGTGCTTTAATTTTTCACAAGATGTATGTAAAGGAAATTACGTGCAAATGACAAAATGCTTTCGGTTGTTCCGAGAATGGCTTCGACACATGTAGGTGGCTCATTCTCCACATGAGGACAATGGCGATGTTATTGGGCAAATCTGTCATAAATTATTTCTTCTTTGAAAGCACCCGACAGGTCATTGACTTCTGATCTTTGAAAACTGTCCAAGTGACAACTGCGCAGTTTAATAATAGTGTTCTCATTACTTCCTCACTTGATGCAGGCATTACATCACTATTGCACATCACACTTGCGACAAATATAATGACTAAGGCATTTTATAGCAGCACTAAAATAAACCCAGATATGTTACTTTTTATTTTGTTGTCTATTAGTGTTACGTTATCTACAATTATTTATTCTTCTTTTTCTCAAATATGACCAACATCTACAGACATACCTAAACGAAAAATTTGTCGAGGTTGTCGGATAAAAATAAATGCTCGAAATACAGCTGAGGCCAAGCACCTGTCCAGGATTTAGTTTCGGGGTGGGTGGGGTCCGAGAATTTTGTCTTTGGGGGGTGGAGGTGGTTGAGAATAAGACTTGAGGAGGATTTCCCAATTACTAAAATATTCCATCGAACAGGAAAGGATAAAATGATATATGGAATAGCGTTTTATAGTTGTTTTTATTTAATCTATTTCTAATGTCGGATATAAAATAAGGGAATAAAATGAAATTTTACAAAGACAACTGATGGGTCATTCCATGTCAAATCAAACAAAATTTTCGAAAAGTTCACCACCCATTTTAATGATATGGGGCATAAATGTTAGTACACATAAGATGTCTAATTATCCGAAATGTTTTGAGTCAAAAAAATTTTGTAAGGAGTTATAATTGTTTAACCTACGGAGAAAATATACAAATTGCGATTATGACTAAACGCTTTTCCTTTTTTTTCTTTGCTTCTATGGTAGATGAAAAAACCAAACTCGGTTTAGTAATTCAAATTTGGATTATAAATTCGTTAAAAATTCAAATTTAAAAAAATGTAATACGGTTTTGAAAATTTTTTTTTAGTTTTTTCAAATTTTTAAATGTGAAAGAGTGTGGCCCCACATATAAAATATTAAAACTGACATTTATTGTACATTATGCTTCCTAGAAACGTTCACAAAATTTGGAGAATGGTCATTTCTTTGATAACGAGTAAAGAAATATTGAAATTTTACTAATGTTATAGTTAATAATGCACTTCAGGGGATCGCATTGACGCCCTTGCGCCCTAAATGGAGAGGCTACAGATGTGCTTTTGTAATTCCCAGTACCATTCGGTTGCTACTTACAGCTATAATGCTGTGATAATCCTTTGGTACAGATGAGCTATCGATAAAGCCAAGTTTTTGAGAGAATGATGATTTTGAGAGAATGAATGAAAGCCAAGTTTTTGAATGATTGATGACCTGGCCATTTAGCCCGTTGTGTGCAAAAAAAGTGCCGCTCAGAGGTAAAACAACCAACCAACCACTCATCTCTGGAATGTAGTGGTAGGCCGTATCTGCAGGAGATCCACACCCAGTTCTGGTAAGACGCCCCAAGCAAACTTATTATTTGGACGCCCCTCAAACAAATTTGTTTTTTCCAACCACAAAAAATTATTTTTACCACCCAAGTGAATAAACGTTTTTTGCTTAGATATTTTTGCTGCCTCAAGTGACCTGTAAAATTTTTGTGGCCGAATATATTTTTTTCCTCCACATCTGAAATCGAATCCCTTCTAAATTATTAGTAGGATTTCAAAATTACTGTGCTCACAAAATTAGGTCAAAACATTATTTTACCACTCTTACGTCGATCAAATTTTTTTAGAGGAAAAATATCTTGAGCCGGGTGGGTTTTTACATGCCGCCCTTAAAATTCTTCCCTACTCCAAGCGCCCCCTTCGTATGGTTGCGATATTGGGCCGGCTTTGTGTATTATACCCTATGTATTAATTTTCGTACCATAAAACGTTCTTGTAAACCTACAGAATTTAAGCATTTTATGTAAATCTTATATCTGGAAAAAAAAAAGTTTCCCAGCTGTACCGGAAGAATTTTGTAAAACATATTTCAGCTATTTTTCGATGAAGTGCAGTGCTGACGACAATAGTTTGAATGTGCATTTAGTTTTAATTAAGCAATGCAAAAAAAAAACACATGTGACAGAAAGCTTAGTTAATTCTGTTGGATTGGGTTGTTTTACCTCTAAGAGGTACTTTTTTGCACACAATGAGCAGGTCACAAGGATCCGAAGGCTCAGAGAAGATTGGGGGAAGGGACCCAATGAAATAACTGTTAGGAGACAGATGGTAGTCTCTCGCCAAGGCCATCCAGAGTGTTATTTAACGTGCACAGGGTATAGCTTTCCCATACGGATATATGTAGAAATCGAGGGGGGTTGGGATGAAACGCAATCGAGCGGAAAATTGTACAGGAAGATATTGTATTTCCAACGGAGTATAACATTTATAATAATAATAATCTTTATTTTATCCCGCCAGTCAGTACAATATACATTTGCATAGCATAATTATCTAATAACAATTGACACATACATGAGAAAAATCGAGACGTGAAATAGCTGAGAAATATCAATTGCATCAGAAAAGGGAAACAACAGTCATATTAAAATATTAGTGATTGATAGAAAAGAGAAACGAAAAAGGAGAGCATAGTAAGCTGACGCTTATTTTTAGTTAGTGCTCCCTATTTCCTTTAAAGTTCAGTTATGACAATAGTACCCCTACATTTTACAGGTCTTTAAAAAAAGTTTTTGGAAAATGCAAATATATATAAGTTTAATCATTTTTTGTTTCTATTACAGTTACTGGCATTCTGAAAGGGGAGCGCCACCCCCCCCTACTAAATGAGACCCTGATATTACATATATATGAAACGCTTGGCTTATTATTATCTCGTATATATTATCAAAACATTTCTAAAGTAAGAACTGTGCGACGGTGTTTCCTCATAAATATTGCGCACATTCTTTTATACAGTAGCACCATTTTCTGACTCTGACAATTAGCATCCCTAAAAAAAATATTTCTGAAAAAGAAATCGTTGAGAATAAATATCTAATTTCGGAGGAGAAATCGAATACGTTCGGTTTCTTTTACCCCTAAGCGACACTTTTCTTGCAGATTACGAACTAGATGGCAAGGTCACAGGGACCCCAAGGGCTGAGAGAAGGTTGAGGGAAGAGGATGTTAGAAGACAGATGGTAGCCTCTCATCAAGGCCATCCAAGCCTATAGGCGTCCCCTTTTTAACCGGAGGCTGGGCGAGGATTTAGCGGAGATAAATCTCATTGCTGACACAGGTGGGAGTATCGGACCTGGGAATTGCAGATTACGAGTCAAAGCTCTCCCCCCCCCCCCCCCCGTGATAGGATAAATCAGCAGCATGAAGGAAAGCCTTGGCCTATTAGACTTATAACGAATGAATGGATAGTAGGAAGAATCCTGCATTTTATCTAAAGCCCATTGCACTGATTACAGAGGGAATGGCCATAATATTCGGAATTGAACTTAAATCAAATAACAAAGCCTGCTTTAATTATTTAAAAAAAAGATTGACCATTCAAGGGTGGGGATATTTGCGAAGGACTGCATTTTTCTGAATTTAATAGCATCAAACTCTTATATTCTGTCATCGCAATTTTCAATATTTATTAACTCACTCCCAAAAGATACAATGTTCTCTGAAAAAAGAAAAAGAAAACGCGATTCAGAGTATTTTCTTTCCTAATGCTGTCCTGGTGGCCGAGTGGTTTGTGCGCTTGGCTGCTGATCAAAGGGACCTGGGTTCGAGCCTAGGCAAGGCATGGATGTTTGCGTTGTCTTTCTGCTGAGGTTTCGCTTTCCTCATAGATCTTCTCTATGGCGTATTAAACTGATATGTTCCTGTCAGACCTCTGTGGCAAGCACTTGCTTAAGGGGGGGGGGATTCATTTTATTTCTAATTTATATCTTTTTATCCCCTTATACGTTATTCCGATTGCATGGCTTTGGTAAATGGTTGAATTGCGCAACCCGAGTCAGTGCCTAAGGCATCTTCTGCCCACTTAATGTATAATTAATAGGTATAATCATAGTTAGGGATTCAAACTTTCAATTAAAAAATTAAATATTTAAAATAATGCGTTCTATATAATTCAATCATTTTTATTGTTACCCTTAAAACTTCCTCGAATTGAATTTAAATCTTTAAATTAAACATTTCAGTTTTGCCCTCGAATCTTGTGACTAACGCAATTCAGAAACGCCCTCGAATCTTGTGCACTAACGCAAGGTCATAATGATTTGTTGATTTAATTCACTTAGTTGCGTATTAAATATATTTCTGCTAATAAACGGTTTCAAAAATTCATTTCTATTTAAAGCCCAAAGCAAAATCATTTCAGAGTTGAATATTCATGTGAAGAGGAACGAGATTCTCCGTGACATCAATGCTCCTCTGCCAGATACAGACTTAATTCAGAAATGTGCTGCAGACGGTTTTTCAATTTCTGATTGTTAGAGTCCATTGTTAACGGCAAAGGAAGTAAAATCCCTTAATTAAAAATTACTGAATATTAATTTAAATGTTAAACGTTAACAGTATTTTTTAACAGTAACTGAATAAAAACTATAAATGAACTAGACCAAATAACTAAATCCTACTTATGGAGTTTATTCTTGCCCCTAATCAAGGGGTGGGGTGCTGGTGGCTCATTCGGTAGCGCGCCAGGCTCGTAATCTGCAGTTCCCAGGTTTGTGTTCCAGCTGGGCCAGCGTTGAGATTTATCTCCGCAAAACTCCCCGCCCTGCCCATGGTCAATAGGGGACACCGATGGGCTTGGAAAGGCCGCCGTCCCTCGGATGGGACGTTAAGCTGTGGCCCCATCCGCTGGAGAGCCATCCCAGTGCACGTTAAAGAACACGCTGGATGGCCTTGACGGGAGGCTACCATCTGTCTCCCAACAGCCGTTCCAGTGAGTCCCCTCCCCCAACCTTCTCTGAGCGTTCGGGGTCCATGTGACCTGGCCATTTAGCCCATGGTGTGCAAAAAAGTGCGGCTCAGAGGTAAAACAACCCAACACAACCCAACCCTAATCAAGGCCGGTTCTAGAAGGGGATAAATCACCTTCCCCTTTCAGAATGCTAGTAAGGGTAATAGAGACAAAAATTATTGAACTTTATTTCATGCATTTTTCAAGGCAAAATTTTAAGACCTGTAAAACAGAGGGGGGAGGGGTGTTATACTGCATTGGAAATCCAGCCACCCCCTATTTTTTTCTAGATCCGGGACTACCCACAATCCTTTCTGTTACATATAGAGAATTTGTTTTTAAAGCGATTAGCTTTGTTTCAACTAGCACCTGCCCTCACTGCAATCGAAATGCGACAATGTTTCTTATTATTATACACTGTTCTGTCTTCCTCGAAGTCCTTATTTCGCAGCACGTGCAGCCTCTGCATTGTGCACGCATCTTCCTCCAAGATAATTGATTCTCTCTGACCACTTGCGCAACCACTTATGCAACTAAGGCAGGAATAGAGAACCTTTTAGAATTCGCGTGCCAACATTACAAAAATACTTTAAAATGTTATTTAATTGAAGTAAGATTACATATCCATTTATATACAAATTAAATGATACAGAAAATACTAAATCTTAGGTTACGGTATTATACGATGGAACAAAAGAGAACATTTATTACAATCAAAATCATTAAAAGGTAAAAACTAGCACCCAACTTTCCACTTATTATAAGGGCGTGCGGAGAGCGCGATCGCCCGGAGTCCCACTGCACAGGGAGCGTCGAAGGCACACGTGTCGTTTATTAAATAACGTGTTTTAATATATATATCTATAGTAAACAACAACCAGGGTCGAAATTTCCATAAGGCAAGGTTTGGCCTTGCGTAGGATAACCATCATAGTATGGCGCCATCATTTATATTTTACGATTTGTTTAAGCAACGACAATATTATGTCGGTCAATTCTTAGGAGTAATAAAGTAGTTGCAAGTATCCGTGGTAAAAAATATAAATTAAAAAAATCAAAAAAAAAATCTATCTTCTTATAGGGTTCTAAAAAGCAGAAAATAAACCTAAGGCATATCGATGGTGCAATCAGTCACTGAGTTCGTATTCACTTCAAAGGAAGATAGAGCGCCGGTAATCCTCTCGAGTAGGTAAATTGGCGCCCTATCTTCCTTCGAAGCGAATACGAACTCAGTAAATGATTGCACCATCGATAATTCTTTAGATTTATTTTCTATTTTTTAGGGCCATAGGAATATAGCTATTTTCGAAAATTTTTAATTTATATATATATATTTGTTATCCCTAAAAACACTTCAAAAACTTTGATATATTATGACTCATAAACATCGAACACATTTCCCCCTTTCGGATCCAGGCTTGAGGTTGCCCACGACATTGGAGACGTCACAAGCTTTAATTTGAGATAAAATAAATACCCCCTCAAGCAGCTGCTTGCCACAGAGGTCTGACAGGAGCCTGTTAGTTTATATGCCAAAGTAGATGGTCTTAGAGGATGGCAGGACCTCAGCAGGAAAACGACACATATATCCATGCCTTACCCGGGGCTCGAACCCAGGTCCCTTAGGGAGGGAGCCAAGCGCGCTAACCACTCGGCCATGGGACGGCTTAATTTGAGATACGACTCGTTAAAGTCTACACCCGTGAAAATCCGCTCCCCCACATTTTATCAGAGGGAAATAGTGGTAGCAAAATACGAAATAGTTTACGACCGAAATTATACGTTTACGACCGAAATTATACGTTTACGACCGAAATTATACGAGCTTTCATTTTGACACCTAACTCGTAATTGTAGGCTCTCGCGTTCCGATAATATAGTAGAACGACTTTTCAGATTTCTCGTTTTGTAGGGGGGGAAGAGAACATAGGGGGTCATTTTTTACTCTCGCGTCACAATCTTTCATGTGACATATAGCTCGTTATTTTCGGAATTTGCGTTCTGCAGATATAGTGGAACAATAGTTTTCATATTTTCCCTTTCTTTAGGGGGAGGGAAGAAAGCTTGGGAGGTCAAATTTTTATAGCTTATGACATTCCCCGCGTCAAAAGCTTTCCTTTGACACATAGCTCGTTACTTTCCGCACTCGCGTTCAGGAGATATAGGGGAACAATTGTTTCGCATTTCCCTTTTTTAGGGGGGAAAGCACGGGGGGGGGTAAATTTTTTATAGTATACGACACTCCCAGCGTCACAAGCTTTCATTGGACACATAGCTCGTCACTTTCTGCATTCAGGAGGGATAGGGGAACAATCATTATTACTAAGGATTTCAGCCCTACACAAAGAAATATTATAGACTTAAAAATAGCATAAAAAAATAAGAAATGATCCCACAGAACAAGAAAATATTACTCCAATTTGTCTTAATGCTGATAAAGCAACAATCTTTTTAAAATCCATTTCTCAATTAGCAGACAACCTTGCTAAAAATATAATTATTCTGGACAAAATAAATAAATAAAATATTAAATTTCTATAACTCTCATTTCGAATTATTAAATATACCCCAGCAGTAACTAATGTAGAAAAATGAACTAAAGCCGAAACCGGGGTTATTGCCGCCATGGGGGCAGGCAATCAAGCAGAAAAGGGAGATTGTGCTCTTTTTGTAACAGCTGCTAATATCACTAAAAATAAAAGTTGTCCATCAAAATTAGATCTAATAAATCTTTCAACCTCTACCCTAATTAATAGACAAAAGGAGTCCCTACATCTCCTACTCGATTTGTTAAAATGGTTAATATACCCGCATTTAATGATTTCAAGTTCTGGTAATAGATTACTAAGGCAAAAGAGACTAACCCCTAAACCATCTCACCCTAAAATAATAAAAATAATATTACCTCTTAAAATTACTAAGCATATTGATATAACAAATAATAATACTAAAAATCTAAATCGAGTCTCATGGAGGAAGAAAGAACGGGATTAATTTTTTATAGCGTGTAAAACTCCATGCCGTCCCGTGGCCAAGTGGTTAGTGCGCTTGGCTACTGATCTACGGGACCTGGGTTCGAACCCCGGGTAAGGCATGGCTGTTTGTGTCGTTTTTCTGCTGAGGTCCTGCCAGCTCTCAGACCTTCTACTATGGCATATAAACTGACAGGCTCCTGTCAGACCTCTGTGGCAAGCAGCTGCTTGAGGGGGTATTTATTTTTTATAGCGTATAAAACTCTCCGAGTAAATCATTGTGTTTCTCCATCGCGTTCGAAAGATATGATGGAACGTTTTGTCAAATCAACAAACCGACCGAACGACCAACCGATAAATGTCAAAGCCAAAAGCAAAAGGAAGATAGGTAATTAAATGAGCGATTGCTGTCTCTTGAAGCACTCTCTTTCTCTCGGATAATGAAAATGGGCAACATGTTATCTAACGTATTGGGATTTTGTGAATTGTTTTTCTTTTTGTGAATAATAAATCTCGTTTAAAACTCTAACTTTGTAAATAAAACTTTTACAGAGAAATGCAATAGGAGATAAAATATAGCTCTCATTCAAACTTATTCAAATCTCAATTTTAAACACCATTCTTTTAATAGATATTAAAACTGAATTATTTGACAGCAATGGTTGCTCGCACTAAGTAATCTTAAAAATGATGGAAACAAAAAAATCTAATTCAGATAAACTTTCAAAATTACATTTATTTTTAGCAAACGATTTGTTATATAACTTTTAAGTAAATTCTTACGCGAAATTCCAGCTGTTTTTAAATGTTTCAGCTGCGAAAACTCTTTAATTAGTAAATATTGTTCAAAATCGTGATTGTAATTCCCTGTAACATTTTGATAAAAAAGGCTTTATTTTTTGGTTAGGGAACTTTCAACATATAATTTGTTCATTCCCAGAGCAAAAGAAAAAACATTCAAGGGTGGACAAGGTCTGAATTTTTATAATTTGATTTTTAAACCCTTTGTCGGTCAGATTTGTAACACGGATGGACATACTAGGTCTCACAGAATCATGATATGTTTCTTAATACTAAATACTTAGATATCGGCTATTTTTTTATGAATCATTCTATACTAATTTGAAGCATATTCTTATCGTTGGTATACATATTAATCTATTTCAGGCCATAAATAATAGTCCCTATTATTTATTTTTTGTGCTATAACCAATATTTCACAATTTTATGCTTTTTGAATGACATCAAAGCATTTCTAAATACCAGAGAAGAAAAGAATCTGTTAAATATCTGACAAGGTCTGCCAGCCTTTTTGTTTACAGCACATCGAAAAATTTTCCTCCCTTCGAAAAAATCACTTTCCCCTCTTTTAAAAAGTAACAGGAACTGACTCTATTAGCGCTTACCAATTACAAAAAACTCAGTATACCGCTTCCTATAATCGTAACTTATACCAATGTAAGGGTTCGTACCCTCCAATTTTTTCCTCACCGCAAAAATGCCTCCCACCTGCAAAAAGTGGTAATAACTCCTCTAAATAGTAAGAGCTAGAACTGCCAAACTTCGTATACTGCTTCCTATAATCGTAGCTTATACCAATGTAAGGGTTCGCATCCCCCAAAATTTTCCTCCTCCCAAAAATCCCTCTAATCGTAACTTAGAGCAATGTAAGGGTTACAAACCTTAAAAGTTTTTCCCAAAAAGTATTTCACCCCCCACCCCACCCCCGAAAGAAAGGGGGTTCGAACTGCATCTAAACGGTAAGCTGTTGGACCACCAAATTCCGTATAGAGTTTCCTCAAACCGCAACTTAAAATAGTGAAAGAGAAATACCCCCAATGTTTCTTTCCCCATCAAAAACTAGCTCCCTGGAAGTTCCAATTAAAAAAACAACTGAGAGGGATTTCTTTTAAACAATGAGCTATGATTTACTAAATTCGGTATACAACATCCTTTTATAGTAAAAAGTAGTTAACGTTCTTTTAGTTTTTAAGTTTCTTCATAGTTAAAGAAACGTAGGGTTTACACTCCAGTCGTTCTCCCCCCCCCCCCCCCGCAACATACGCTCGCATATACTAGGTAATTTCTCCTAAACGATAAAAGGTAGGATCGCCGAATTTGGTATACCAGTTTCCTCTCATCCTCCCTTTAAGCAATATGAAGTTTTCACCTCCTCCAACCTTTCTTCCCCCTCCGCAAAAAAAGACCCTCTACATAAAAGAGGGAAAAAATTAATTTTTCCTTAAGCGTAAGAACTAATATCACCGAATTTGACATACAGCTTCCTCTCATCATGGCTCTAAGCAAAGTAAGGGTTGCCACTTTCGTAAATAGAAGTATATAACAAAAAAAAAATATGTTTTTAATTCATCTAGTTTCATTTCTCTCCCGCTTCCGGGGAATAGGCGGGAGAATCATTGCTGCCGGTGAAATCTCTTCACCTGATCACATCCTACCAACTCGATTTCGAATTTCTAGCGTGAGTAGATCGTTTGCAATATTCGTTTTAAGTTTTGCATTTTAAAACTTCCACTTTGAGGTTTTTTATTTTCGGCCTTTAGCATTCTCTCTCAGTGACAATTCGAGCTAGTGGAAAGTTGGAGAAATGCAAATAGTAAATATTTTACTGGTACATATGTCGCACACAACGAATTTCATTCGTCTCTTAAAACGAAAAGATGCGTTTTACCATCCCCACTGGGTTTAAGAGGGCTAATGATTGCAGCCAACCTCTTGACCAATAATTCCTACCATCGAAATTTCTCGTTTCTAGTATGAATGGATCGTTTGTAAATATTTGCTTTAAAGTTTTGGCATTTTCCACAGTTAGAGGGCACTATAAAACTACTGAGGGTACGTACCTTTCAAAACGTTGATTAATTTTTTATTTATCTCTAAGAACAAAAACAGTGACACTAGATGTCGGTTAACCGAGCGTCGGATAAATGAGGTTCTTACATATGTCTATTATTGTATTTAATTCATTAGATCTAAATATTTTTTCGCTTACATTAAAAATCTAGTTATTTTGTGATAACAAGCAAAACACGTAGACTTCGAAATATATCTGACATTCCCAAATAGTTGCATGGATGTTGGCGCTGGGTCTGAGAGACCCATCAGTTACAATTACGTGTCTGTTGATTAACTAATGGGAAGATCTAAGAGAAATTGCACCAAGGTATAGGAAAGGAGTGTGCTGAAAGATACTGAAAGGGAATGGGGAATCGTTTAAAAAACATTCAAGATACAAAATCGTCTGGGTCTGTGAGATCCAACACGATCAAATAAATTACTACTTAACCTTTCGTTGATTGCATATTGAATACTATACGTTATATATTAAATATAATATTTATTACTTTAATTTTGTAGTATTTGGTAACAAAACTGTTACAAATATCTGAATTAGCTTTTTCATGGATTTAAACGTAAAACAAAATTTCCAGAAAATCCAACATAATTCGAGAGAAAAATAGTACAAAACAACTATCAAGCACTTGTGTCGTAGCAATCAGAAGCAAAATTATGCTATCAATTGCTGTCCAATCATCAATATATCATCTCGGTTGGATTCAGTGTTACCATTTCTCCAACCTCTCATTTTCTTTACACTGCCTAAACATCACTAAAAAAGTCAACCGTGTCGACTTCATGATTTTGCCCTGCTATAAGAAGAGCAGCCGTCCCATGGCCGAGTGGTTAGCGCGCTTGACTACGGATCTAAGGAACCTGGGTTCGAGCCCCGGGTAAGGCACGGCTGTTTGTGTGGTTTTTCTGCTGAGGTCCTGCCATCCTCTCAGACCTTCTACTATGGCATATAAACTGACAGGCTCCTGTCAGACCTCTGTGGTAAGCAGCTGCTTGAGGGGGTATTTATTTTTTTTATTTATAAGAAGAGCAACAGGCCCACTCTTAGCAAGGCATTCCCTACATTTGTTATGCTTATTCTTGCCTATGCATCTGCTGTCTGGTCTCCCCGCATGATCTCTGATATCCGTCTAGTTGAACTTCCACTCAAATGCTTTAGTTAGAGACTACTTGGACTGTCCGACTCAAGTTACGAGGAGCGACTGAAAGTGCTCAATATTCACTTCTTGGAATGAAGAAAGTTGGTACACGATCTAAAAATCTGTTATAAGGTCATTAACAACCTTCTCTATTCAAATCCGGTCGAGCTATTAATTCATGTCTTGGACTCTAGCAGAAGGAGGCATCCTCAGTGAACAAGGAAGCATTCCTCATGCGAGAACAAACTAAATATCATTTCTTCATATGCCGAGTTGAAACTCTCTACCTCCTGATGTTGTGTTGTCCCCAACTTTGCGTACTTTCAAAGATCGACTAAATACAGTCGACTTAGACAAATTTCTAAAATGTTTTAAGTTTTAACCATCTTTATGTATGTAATTATATGTTCTCAATGTTAACCATAGTGTAAACCACAAGTGTTAACCACGTTGTTAACTTGTTGTGGTATTGTAAATATTCCTTTGTTTTTGATGTCTTGAGCGGTATTAGCGTATATTTTTGTACCTTCCTCTCAATAAATAAATAAATAACATATGATTGCGCCCTACCGCTCTTTGTGCCTAGGGGCGTTTGTGGTATAAATCCAGGCTCTATAATTTTATAATATAAAAGACAATTATTAAATCTATAATACAAAATGAAATTTTTTACAATTAAAAATATTTTTGGGAAAGGGGGGTGGAGGGGCCAAAAATTATTTTCGCCGCGTATCGTATTTACTGTTCCGCCGGCCCTGCTTATTATATTTAGCGCTTTACTACTGAGGCCGCACGGCTGTGATCACAATGAGTTTTCATTGGCTGAGAGAGTAAAATAGCTCAGTAATCAATTAAGAAATGGTCGATTTAGAGCGTATATTTTACAATGTGTAACCAGTTATATAGTGAGAGTTTTCAATATATGGGCGCAAAATAATTTCCAATCTTTACATTGGCCATAGGAGTGTATTTTTTTCAGCTCTCAGTAGCGTGCCAATAAAAATGGTCCCGCGTGCCACTTTTGACACTCGTTCAGTAATGGCACTAGGTTCGCCATTACTGAATTAGGGCAACACGAAAAAATACTGTTTTTTACGTTTTGTGTTTCACGGGTTAAAGGTGATTTTAGCGGGAAAAACGCGCATTTAATTTGCTTTGATTTCGCGGCCGTCCTCCGCTTTCATTTTCTTTTCCTTTCCCCCTCGTTTCTTATGACCAGTTGCCTGAAGCTAAATCGAGTTGACTGAGGTGACAAACTGATGTAGAGGTTTCGCTTGAATGAGAACCCGTTGACGAAATCGTTGCCCACATTGTGAAAGGGGTACAATGATATATCGACTGAATCTGCAGGTGCGAATAACAGATCGGAACGAAACTTACCTGGAAATTTTTGCAGAGAAATCCCTCTTCTTGAAGCTTCGAGAAAAGGATGACGCTAGGTTCGTGCGATACGAAAGAAGAGTTCATCTATAAACAAACATCCTGCGCCGTGTCCCATTGAGCAAGAAGTACGCAGCTCACAACTGTGGCAACACTCTCTGACAGGGAAGTTGTCGACTCAGAACCGGTTCCGCTTTCTTTCGCTGGAAAGAGGTTTTCACCGTCCTCGAGGATAGCTGACGGATCAGCGAAGCGGCCTTGGAATAGTCCCCGAGGTGAAATGCACAAAGGAGGAAAAAATTCATTCATTCGAGATAAGAGATGAAATTATATTTTCACATGCAAAGGAAAACTTCGAGATTCAGTACGCACCAGATAAACAACAAACGATTCAACAAACGAACAAAACGATTCCAACAAACGAGGCAAGCTTTTTAATATTCACAAGATGTAACTTTTCGGCACGTGCATTTCGACGGACATCGACCTTTTTTAAGCCCACCTATCGCCCTTTTCATGGGTCGAGGTCAGAACCTCGGAAGGAAATGCTTTCTCTCCCACTTCCCCTAGTCATCACACGTTTTATGGATTTTGTTTTGCATTACTGAAAATGATCTGAAACGATCGTTTCCAAATGGCGACCTCTTTTGCAATTGATGATCTTCAGCTAGTATTTTTGTGAACTTTTGTGGAAGTCTTCCGTTCATGTCATTTCGTAACGACTCGCGCTTTTTCCAAATCATGACGCTCTGCTTATGGGAATCGGAACAAGACGAACAACAAAATGTGAATAAAAATGGAAAAAAACGTGTGATTTCTTCAGCTGAAAAAAATCTCTTGGACCATTTGTTCAACAATGAACCAAAGTTTCTTCCATTTCGATCTTTGGTAAACACAGGACCAGCTTCGAAAATCGAGGGACTGGCGCAGAGCCTCCGGCAGTATTGTCTTCTTGGAGAAAAGTTCAGTAGGTTTAGGAATTTTTGAGATTTTTGTGTAGAACTACGAAAAAAAAAAAAATTGTTATAGAAACAAAAATTTACCGAAAAAGCAGTGATTAAAAGTTTTAAAGTTTTAATTGAAAAATATTTAAGTAATTTTACGTAGATGTGAGCATAAATAAAAGTGATTTTTTAATTGTGTCGAACTACCTCTGAGCTTTTTGCTGTTTTTGCACTCACGTGCTCAGAAAAGGTGGAAGAAGGTGATCCACTGGCGAGCTGTTAAGAGACAGATGAAAGCCTCCTGTCAAGGACATCTACGTGTTCTTTAACTTGCACAGTGTAAGGCTCTCCTGCACATGGGATCACGGCTTAGCGTCTCATCGGACGGATTAGCGTGCCACGTTCGTAATCTGTAGTTCCCAGGTTCGAGTTCCAGCTGGGTCAGCGTTGAGATTTATCTCCGCAAAATTTCCCTCCCTGCCCACGGTCAGTAGGGGACACCGATGGGCTTGGAAAGACCGCCGTCCGTCGGATGGGACGTTAAGCCGTGGCTCCGTGTGCGGAGGAACCATACCCTGTGCACGTTAAAGAACACGCTGAATGGCCTCGGGAGGCTACCATCTGTCTCCCAACAGCCGTTCCAGTGGGTCTCCTCACCCAACCTTCTCTTAGCCTTCGGGGTCCACGTCACCTGGCCATTTAGCCCTTGGTGTGCAAAAAAGTGCCGCTCAGAGGTAAAATAATAACAACTCATCGGACGGATAACGGCCTTTACTGAGCCCATTGGTGTTCCCTTTCCGATCAGGCTCGTAATCTGTAGTTCCCAGGTTCGAGTCCCAGCTGGGTCAGCGTCGTTGAGACTTATATCCGCAAAATTTCCCGCCCTGCCCACGGTCAGTAGGGGACACCGATGGGCTTGGAAAGGCCACCGTCCTTCGGATGGGACGTTAAGCCGTGGCCCCGTGTGCGGGAGAGCCATACTCTGTGCACGTTAAAGAACACGCTGGATGGCTTTGACGGGAGGCTACCATCTGTCTCCCAACAGCTGTTCCAGTGGATCCCCTCCCCCAACCTTCTCTGAGCCTTCGTGGTCCATGTGACCTGGCCATTTAGCCCATGGTGTGCAAAAAAGTGCCGCTCAGAGGTAAAACAACCCAACCCTTTCTGATCGAGGTCAGGATGGGGGTTTAGCTGAGATATATTACAAAGTTGGCAGAACTGGGACTCGAACCTGAGAACTACAGATTACGAGGCTGACGCTACCGGCTGAGCAACCGCAGCACTCTCTATAGTGTATTAGAGTCTTGCAAAGCCGATACTCGATTACCTTCGGCTGACGCTTTTTGGGTCGGGTGTAAATTGTAATCTCAACCCCAACTGTTAGCACCACAAAGTATGAGGGTCAGCTTCAGGTCTGATCTCTTATGAACAGTTTACTTTGTTGAAAATCTGTTTTTTTCTTTTTGTTTCGTCGAGTCTTCTTTCATCATTCGATATAGGAATTTTAAAAATGGTTTTAGCATTCCTACGAATGTATATGGAATTCTTTTTACACAAATACATTTCCTCTGAAGAGCGTAGAAACTCTGTAACCGCAGAGCTCGGAGTAAAATTACATCAGTGGGAAGGTCAAGCCAGCCTTGGGTCGCGATCTTTACATAAAAATACGTCAAAATCTCGAAAGTTAAATCTCCATTTAGAGAAAAATTAGAAAATTCATTTAGAATTGTTAGCACGCTGGGCTATTGATCTAAAGGACCTGAGTTCGAGTCCCGGATAAGGCATAGATGTTCGTGTTTTTTCTGCTGAGGTTTCGCTATCCTCAGAGAACTTCTACTATGGCATATAAACTGGCAGGCTACTGTCAGACCTCTGTGGCAAGCAGCTGCTTGAGGGGGGATTTATTTTTTTTAAATCAGTAAATACATTTGAAAACGATTTTCATGTCATAAACTAGTTGTGTGATTTTCTACAATAAGCTTAAAGCTCCAATAAAATAGATCGCACTTACCAACATTCGGAAATTTCGTGTCCCAACTGGAAATGCTTGTAAGTATTCGCACAAAGTGGTCGAGATCTTTCGTGATTCCCATTTTTTTTTGGGGAGGGGGGGGCGGGGGGGCTCAGTCGGTAGCGCGCCAGGCTCGTAATCTGTAGTTCCCAGGTTCGAGTCCCAGCTGGGTCAGCGTTGAGATTTATCTCCGCAAAAATTCCCGCCTCTGCCCACGGTCAGTAGGGGACACCGATGGACTTGGAAAGGCCGCCGTCCGTCGGATGGGACGTTAAGCCGTGGCCCCGTGTTCGGAAGAGCCATACCCTGTGCACGTTAAAGAACACGCTGGATGGCCTTGACGGGAGGCTACCATCTGTCTCCCAACAGCTGTTCCAGTGGGTCCCTTCCCCCAACCTTCTCTGAGCCTTCGGGGTCCATGTGACCTGGCCATTTAGCCTATGGTGTGCAAAAAAGTGCCGCTCAGAGGTAAAACAACCCAACCCAACCCATTTTTTTTATTAATAAATAAATAAATAAATACCCCCTCAAGCAGCTGCTTGCACAGAGGTCTGACAGGAGCCTGTCAAGTTATATGCCAGAGTAGAAGGAGGTGAGAGGATTGCAGGACCTCAGCAGAAAAACAACACGAACATCCATGCCTTACCCGGGGCTCGAACCCAGGTCCCGTAGATCAGTAGCCAAGCGCGCTAACCACTCGGAACGTGTATTAACCATCTAAAATAAACAATGGTTATTTAGATTCGAAATGATTGAGTAAAAATATGAATAAACTAGTAGGACACACATCGCCTATGGTGACTATGAGAATTTTGTTTTTAAAGAGAAAGAAGTTTTTCCGTAACTTACTGTTTCATTCCTCAAAAGTTTTAATTTGAGCAAGCGTTTTGGTTTGGCTTGTTTTACTCTGAGCGGCACTTTTTTTGTACAGAATGGGCTAAATAGCCAGGTCACAAGGACTCTGAAGACTCAGAGAAGGTTGGTGGAGGCGACCCACTGGAACGGCTGTTGGGAGACAGATGGTAGCCTCCCGTCAAGGCCACCCAGTGTGTTCTTTAACGTGCACAGTTTATGGTTCTCCCGCACACGAGGCCATCCCCTCCCCATTGAGCAAGCGGATGATGGGAAAAACGCAAAGAGTATTTCATTAGTAATTATACAACATAAAAGTATATATTTTAATTCTTAAATCTAAAAAGTTACGTTTCTCACAAACTCTCTCAGATAAGTGGGCACATTACTGCTGTCAGTGATCTTAAAAACTGCCACTAATTTTTCAAATTTTTATTTTATACAAGTTATTTGTAAAATTCGATAACAGCTCTGCTGCTTCATCATTTCAGTGATCTGTAAAGATATATTTATTAAAACTATTAAGTATTTGAAAAATGCGAATTATAATATTTCATTAGTACCAATCAAATTAAAAGAGGGTTTTCTAATTATCATTTTCATTGTTCCCAATGGAAACTTCATG
This sequence comes from Ryuthela nishihirai, assembly GCA_038380435.1. Classification (NCBI taxonomy): domain Eukaryota; kingdom Metazoa; phylum Arthropoda; class Arachnida; order Araneae; family Heptathelidae; genus Ryuthela; species Ryuthela nishihirai. Next base: position 11,337,361 of record JAWZYU010000021.1, on the reverse strand, counting down.
ACGTCACATTCCACCATCAAAATTTCATATTTCTATCATTAATACCTCGTTGCAATATTCGTTTGAAATTTTGGAATTTTCAATCTTTTTTACCTTTGGCGGGCGCAATTGCAGTGTTCGAAAGATTCGAAAAGTGCGATTCATTATATTTTATCAATTCCTATCTAACCCTAAAAAGAGTTTTTCATTTATTTCTAAATACATTTACTAAAACAATTATCTGCTAAAACAAAAAGAAAATGTCTTTTGCCACATCCCTCTTTCTAAGAGGTCAACTCATTGTTGCCAATGGAAACATCATAGTGTTCACATTCCACCACCAAAATTTAAAATTTCTAGCTAAAATACGTCATTTGCAATATTTGTTTGAAATTTGCAAATTTTTCCACCGTTAGAGGGCGCAGTTATAGTTTTCGGAAGATTTGAAAAGTTTTATTAATTCGTATCTAACCGAAAAATTATTTTTCATTTATCTCTAAAAGCAAACAATTATCTGCTAAAATTAAAATGGTATTTTCATCTTTTTCCACCGCTAGAGTGCGTAACGGGAAGCTCCCATCTCTCTACTAACCGCTGGCCGATGGTCCCTTCCCCAACCCTTCTCTAAACCACTGGAGTCCTTATGACTTGACCATTTAGCCCATGTTGTGCAGAACTGTGCCGCTCAGAGATAAAATAGCCTATCCTTTTTTTCTGAGCACTGCCAGTAGACTGGTTGGTATGCAACAGTACAGATCCTAAATGTATATATCCATTCCTCATTATCGTTTCTGATCCAGGCTGAACATTTAGCGGTACGATCAGGAAATAATGCTCCATTTGCAAGATGCTGCATTCTTAAAATTCTGGCAAACTTCTGTTCGCATTATCTACATCTACGGAATAAGGAAACGGGCGTATATGAGGTCACAGAGCCAAGAGGTTCTGCTTCACTTCCGCTTCCAATCATTCCCTTTTCCGCAGCAGAGTCAACAGTCGTGCAGTAATCATTCGCGTACAGACATTTGCAAAGGTCTTGCAAATGTTTATAATTTTTTTTCTCTTTCAGAGTTCTCTGATATTAAAAAAAATTGGTTCCAATACACCAATATGTGGTGTATTGGTATAATATGTGGGCTGAACAGCAATGCAATGGTCAATTAAAAATTTTTTTTTTACGGATTCTCAGCATTATCAGCAAACATTGAATTTTATGTAAAGATATGAAGAAACTATGGATATGTCTTTTCATCTTTTATTGCTTTTCACTAATCATTTGTTGGTGCCTCGGTTTGTGAGGTTGAGTTATTTTACCTCTGAGCGGCACTTTTTTACACACAATGGGCAGGTCACAAGGATCCTGAAGGCTCAGACAAAGTTAGGGATCCTCCGGAAGAGCTGTTGAGAGACAGATGGTAGCCTCCCGTCAAGGCCACGCAGCGTGTTCTTTAACGTGCACAGGGTATGGCTCTCCCGCACACGTGCCACGGCTTAACGTCTCATCCGACGGACGACGGCCTTTCCAGCCCATCGGTATCCCCTATTGACCATGTCCAGGGCGGAGAGATTTGCGGAGATAAATCTCAACGCTGACCCAGCTGGACTCGAACCTGGGACCTGAACAATCCTTCATATATTAACCCCCTTTTTATAATTAGTAATATATATTATGCGCCTGGCGCGCTACCGACTTAGCCACCCCCGTCCCTCTCGGTTTGTCGATTTCTGAGCTTCTCAAGATAGTTGTTACACCATATCTTTCGAATGTCAAGGCCAAAGTTAACGAGTTATGTGCCAAATGAGTGCTTGAGGCGTGGGAAGTGGCATAAGTTATAAAATATTTTTCTCGTGGGAAGAGGCATAAGTTATAAAATATTTTTCTCCCGGTGTTTCTTCCCCCTAAAAAAGGGGTTTTACTGATGAGAAGGACCATTTCGAACGCGAGGACCAAATTAACGAGTTCTATGTCAAGGAAAAGTTTGTGACGTAGGAACTGTTACTGTTTATAAAAAAATTTACTCTTAGGCCTTCTTCTCCCTAAAAGAAGGAAAATCTGAAAACGATTGTTCCACTACATGTTCGAGAGAAAAGAGTTAGGTATCAAATGAAAGCCTGTGAAGCGAGGACTCTCATGACGTACCTCAAGTTTTTTACCCCCCCCCCTCTTCCTTCCTTCCAAGAAAGGGGAGGAAATGTTTCAGGATGGGTCGATCTCCACGAGTTACGTGTCAAATGCTAACATGTGAAAGAGAGGAATGTAATGAGGTACCCGAAATTACGCTCTCTCTTTCTCCCCCATCAGAAAAAGGGGGAGGGAAATTTAAAGGGGGGGGGGGTTGATCTTTAGGAGCCACATATCAAATGAAAGATTAACGCAAATGCAGAGCAGCATAGAGAATGCAGCGATTTTCCCTCGCGAAGTAGAAAAAGTGTTTTTACTTTCTAGTGACAAAGTTCACCGTGAAGTTGATACTAAAAAATTTAAAAATATAAATATATAAATAATTTTATCCAAAAGTAAGTTACTTCTCTTCCTGTATATGCTCTAAAAAGCAAAAGTAAAGAATGCCGATAATGAAATCACTTAATGGATTCATATTAACTTCAAAGGAAGACAAGGAGCCATAATTGATTTCTCTTTCCAACCGATAAAAGCCCTATCTTCCTTTGAAGATAATCTGAATCCAGTAAATGATTTCATCATCGGTATTCTTTATTATTACCTATCTTCATATTGGTTTCTATTTGCCAGTTGGTTTATCGGCGATGGCTTATGTGTCAAATAAATGCTACTTCACGAGAAGAGTGTCATAATCTACATATGAAGAGAATTTCCTCTTCCTTCCTCCTGAAAAGGAGGGAATAGGAAAATTATTCTTCCATTATACACTGAGTTGGGTTGGGTTGTTTTACCTCTGAGCGGCACTTTTTTGCACACCATGGGCTAAATGGCCAGGTCACATGGACCCCGAAGGCTCAGAGAAGGTTGGGGGAGGGGACCCACTGGAACAGCTGTTGGGAGACAGATGGTAGCCTCCCGTCAAGGCCATCCAGCGTGTTCTTTAACGTGCACAGGGTATTGCTCTCCCGCACACGGGGCCACGGCTTAACGTCCCATCCGACGGACGGCGGCCTTTCCAAGCCCATCGGTGTCCCCTACTGACCGTGGGCAGGGCGGGGAATTTTGCGGAGATAAATCTCAACGCTGACCCAGCTGGGACTCGAACCTGGGAACTACAGATTACGAGCCTGGCGCTATACACTGAGTGATCATTAAATTATGACCATCTCCCTCCATGGTATAAGTGGAAGCTAACTTCGGAGCTCTATAAATTCTAAACTAAGCGTTTTGTGACAGAAAGGGACGGAATATAAATGCTGAATCATATCTATCTAAATCCCGATTTCCGATAATATTCCCTTAATCCTTAAAGGGTTATGGAATGTTGAATATTTAACAACAGCCTATCGAGATGTTGATGTATTTGGGTGAGATCTTTACCTGCTATCATATAATTAAAAGAAAATAAATTATTTTAGAACTTATAGAGCTTCGACGTTAACTTCCCATTGACATAACATAGTGTTTGTTGTTCCTTAATCTTTGGAAACCAGAGTATATACTGTATATGACATATTAAAAGCTGGGCTTAAATAATAGTTTGTGCTTGAACAGTAACCGGATAGAAGCAAGAAATTGAAAATAGGATCCGGGATATTATTCGAACATTTCGAATATATTAATAATTGGGAATGATTCTCATTATTTCCTGCATCTGGCATCAGAAACGTTTCGCAAACGCAACAAGTGAATCTTAAATATTCAAAATTCTAAACAATGTAAAGGGAACAATTGAAGAGTTGAAAGAATATGTTTCCTAAGAATCATTCAATCGAATTTCGTTTGGTAAGAAAGAGAATCAAGATTACGCTAGCGCATAAAGTTGACATTTCTAAGAATTGTATTTGTATTTAGTGCTGAGTTTATATTATAGTTGGCGCTTATTTTGTATTAGCGGTGATATTTGTATTTGAGTAGCGCTGAGTTATTATTAGTTATCGATTGGTTTTATTGTATATTGATTGGATTATCGCAGGGATGCTAAACGCTGCACATTCTGAGTGCCAAGCGTTGTCTGTACGCGAGCGCACTCTGCGATTTGGAAGGAGGCGCCGAGAAAATTAAAATTAAATTAAATACCCCCTCAAGCAGCTGCTTGCCACAGAGGTCTGACAGGAGCCTGTCAGTTTATGTGCCATAGTAGGAGATCTGAGAGGATGGCAGGACCTCAGCAGAAAAACGACACACACATCCATGCCTAATCTGGGGCTCGAACCCAGGTCCCTTAGATCAGTAGCCAAGCGTGCTAACCATTTGGCCTCCGCAAATTCTGGAAGCGCCTGAGAAAGGCTTCCGTATGCTGTGCCAACTGCAGTGGAGAGGAGAGTGAAGTGTACATGCCGACGTCATCATATACACGCGGCATCTTCTACCTCCCCACCACCAGTGATGTCGGATCCACCAGTGATGTCGGATCCCTCGATACCTCTCCATCAGTGGACAGCAGAGATATTCCCCCCGAAGGAAGAGTAATAACTCCTGAGGAAGATTCCATATCCTCCATTTCATTGTATGAAGAGAGCTCCAGCGAAATAGAAGATGACACCTCAATCAACATCCTTGAAGGAGAGTCTCTAACGGGAAAAATTTTAATTTGGATGACCATTTTATTCCTGATGCTCGAGTATATTGCTACTGATATCTACAGATCTGTTGTCTCGTTCTTCTCTTTTCCTTCAGTATAATCCGCACCACAAAAATAGATATTTGCTTGTATGAAACTCCATGTATGACTCTAAATAACCTGAAATAAAGACCTGGAAAACACAACAGAAATAATCAGATGGTAAAAAAGGATTAAAAGCTATCAAAAAAGTGAAAGAAATGAATAATAAGTTGAAAAGATTAAAAGAAAAAAAAATGTCTCCCCTAAAAGCCATCCTCAGACGTCCGAGATCGTGGGAGACGGGCAACATCCAATATCTGTTGATTTCCCCAAGAGTTCATTTCACCTTTAGGGAAAACCTCAGGTAATGGATGGCTAACATGAGGCTCTGGTACAACACACTACATTCACACACACATACATACATATCACACATACATGCATATATATATAAATACATATCATATATACATACATACATATATATACATACATACATAAAAATAAATTACCCCTCTCAAACAGCTGCTTACCACAGAGGTCTGACAGGAGCCCATCAGTTTAATACGCCATAGAGAGCTGTGAGGAAGGCGAGACCTCAACAGAAAGACAACACAAACATTCTGCCTTACAAGGGACTCGAACCCAGGTCCCTTTAATCATACATACATACACTCAGTGCTCAGTTTGTGATGACCACCTCCCTCTATGTTTTGTCATTGGAAGTTAACTTCGAAGCTCTACAATTTCTAAACTAAACATTTTATGAAAAAATGTAACGGATGATATCGATAAATTAAGGATCAATCTAAATCTCGATGTTCAACAATTTCCCTCGGTTACGGAAGTCCGAATATTTAACAACAGCAATGCCTAACTTTAGAATTCAACTCCGAAGTTAATTATAATTTGAATAAAAAGCATTATTTCACAACATTTAATACAACAGATGTAAATTTGAAAAAGCTAATGTAAAAACTTTTTCGATATTTTTCAATTTCCCTGAGATGTGCATTGATGCTGCTAAATATTCAAAGTCCATATTTCTTTTTATGTACAAAGCGAACATTATTGAAAATCGAGATTTAATTAGAATTGATTGAGATCTTTATTTTCCATCCTATTTTCTCATAAATCGCTTAGTTTAGAAGTTATGTAGCTTCGAAGTTATCTTCCATTGACATAACACAGATGAAGGTGGTCATAATGTAATGAGCACTGAGTGTATCTCCCGAAAGCGAGGGCCCATAGTTAGGGTTCAGTTTTCAAATGAAAGCTTGTGATGTGGAGAATGTCATGAATCACTCCGAGTTTCCCCCCACCTTCTTCTTCTAAAAAAGGGGGCTTAAATATCATAGACGTCTAGCCCAACGAGTCATATTTCAAATTAAAGTTTGTGATGACACCAAAGTCATGGGCTACCCCAAATCGCGCCCCACATATCTCTACCACATAAAAAGAAGGGAGGAAATTGACCTTTACGAGTCGTAATAAAAGAGTGGTTACAGTTCAGAAGATTTTCGAAATTTTGTTAATTTTATTTTTTTTAGTATAATTTTTAGACTAAATTTCAAATTTTTTCATTCTAACTAAAAACGCCTGTCTTGCCCTAAAAAGTGAAAACATGAACTAAAGCATACTGAAGGTAAAACCATCTGATGTCGTCGGGCTTTATCGGAGATAAATCTGAATGCTGGCACATTAATTGGAACTCAAACTGAAGATTAAGAGCCTGGAGCGCTAGAGACTGAGGTCACGGCCAAACCACGTGCCTCGCCGGAATTGATTTTTCCCCCATTCTGCGTAATCCAGAGCGTTTCAAAAGAGAGACTCAAAGCATTTGATTGGAGATTGCCAGAGATTAGCGATCCAGATCTGATAGGAAAGGCGGGAACGGGATTAGTAAACTACGTAGTTAAAAGATTAGTAGATGCAGATATTTTAAAAGCAGTCTTAAAATGTTAATCTGGGAAGTGGTTTTGAGGACTTTTAATCTCCCAATGTCAACTGAAGAAAAGGGACTTGCTTAGTGACTGCTGGGGCTGTAGTTATCAACCTCACTGGACATGATTTTGGTTGCGATAGAAGAAAAGTTTGATAAGTGGAGAATGAGAGAAATATTTAACCCAAAGGGAAATGTGTTAGGGAGAGACTTTCTCTGCCTAGATCTGATAATGCCCCTTAAAAGGATTGCTTCTATGAGAGTGGAACGGGGTCAACATATCTTGTTGCATCGCCGTACACCATTTGCAGAAAGTTTGTAGGAATGGGATGAATACATGTAGACTGTATCCAGATTTTCTCTTTTTTTGAAGAGGGGCTGAAATTAATATTTTTCTTTTAGCCTTCAAAAAAATCTTGGCACTTCTCATACAGCAGCGTGGTCTAGGCATTTGGGTTGTTTTACCTCTGAGCTGCACTTTTTTTGCACACAATGGGCTAAATGGCCAGGTCACCACGACCCAAGGGCTCAGAGAAACTTGAGCGAATTGGACTCACTGGACAGCTGTTTGCGGACAGATGGAAGCTACCATTCAAGACCAACCAGTGTGGTTAGGAGCAGAAAACGGCCGGGCAAATACACCCAAATCTGTTTTTACACGGTAGATAGGTTCCCGAAAAAACAGTGTAAAAAAAAATACGTGCATATGAAAAATTAGAAGATTGGTTCCAGACGTGAAAACCCAGTACAAATAATAAGTTGTTTTCAAACAAATAATATAAAATATTTTAACCCTTAACAACCCAGTAGTGTCCAACGCACACATTTTCAAATTGTTTTACATACAGAATCAAAGTTTATTTTATTGTGAAATCACTTTGTCTAATTTATTCTCCCCTTTGCTTTATCTCCCAAATTATCTTACCAAAGTTTTCTAAAAGTTTTTTTTTTAATTTTAACTACTGGTCAGTTACGGTACAAAAGCATACTGGGTTGTTAAGGGTTAAATAAATCTTTATTTGATTTTTTTTTCAGTTAAGCACTTTTTTTTATTTTATTAACTTATAAAGATGTTATAAGTTAAAGTGGCAACATATATTCCGAGAATATATAATTATATATAATAATATGTACAAAATATCAGCAAAATTTAATAAATTTATATTACGCACACAAAACTTCAAAAAACAAAACAAATGTTTTTTCGATTTCTTCTATTAAACATCAAAACACTTCTAAACTTTAAACACGAAATGAGAGTCCAAGACTAAGGTATGTATTGAAGATAAAATTGAGGGAAATTCTCGGATTTCAATGTTGCCACTTTATTCCGAATGAAGTAGGTTTTGCACAATTTTTCCATAAAATAGAGAAAACAATAGAGAAAACTTGTTGTGTAGTTATGTTAGTGTAGTTTTTATTTTGGGAATTTTAGAGCGCAAAATGTGTATCTATAGTACATTTTCTAAGTTCGAAAAATATGATCAAAAGTGAAAGCATGAACTAAAGCATACTGAAGGTAAAACCATCTGATGTCGTCATAAAAGCGGCATCTTTGTTATAAATGTAAATTCCAGGAATTTTTTTCTTGAATAGGAATATTTTTTCAGAATTAAATTAAAATGGAGTTTTTTAAAAAGGCGCCGTTTGAACCGTGTTAGATCAAAATAAATCGTATAAAAAGAGAATTGGAATATTTTTCGAAACCGTGTTAAATCAAAAGCGTGTAAAAAAGTACGTGTAACAGAATTGGGTGTACTATTGTTTTTAATAAAGATAAATTATATCTTACAGAAGAGATCCTAATTTCTCACCTAAGTAAATCAGCATTCAGTTGAAGTGCATATTAGTGCATTTATTAGGCATGGTCCGAGGTTTTGTATTTTATCGAATTTTTTGGTATAAATAAACATTTGCAATATTCGTTAAAAAATTAACATTTTTTAAATTTTCCACCACAGTCGGAGAGACAAACAGACGACAAAGTGAAAGTAGTAGCTCACTCCTTGCTGCATTTTTTTTTTTGGGGGGGGGATGACGAGATAATGAATAGGAGGAGACATTGAGAGGTGTTTCTCGGGATCAGTACGCAGAGTACTTCTCGCATCGGGCAAAATTTGGCTTAGGGTTGATCTTCGCCATATGGGCTGATTTCCATATACACCTAATTCTGTTTTTACACGGAAATTTTTTTACACGATTTTGATTTAACAAGAAATATTCCAATTCTCTATTTACACGACTTATTTTGATCTAACACGGTTCAAGTATCGTCTTTTTAAAAATCTGCATTTGAATTTAATGCTGAAAAAATATTTCTATTCAAGAAAAAATTCCTAGAATTTACATTTGTAAAAAAGATTCCGCTTTTATGGTCACATTTCTCGAAGTAGTTTTAACTTTGAAAATGTACAATATATACACATTTTGTGCCTAAATTCCCCAAAATAAAAATTACACTAACATAACTAACACAACAAGTTTTCTCTATTTTATTCTCTACTTTTTTGGAAAAATTGTACAAACTTTACTTCGTTCGGGATAAAGTAGCAACATTGAGTTCTGGGAAGTTCCTCAATTTTATCTTCAATACATACGTTAGTCTTGGTCTCTCATTTCGTGTTTAAAGTTAGAAGTGTTTTGATGTTTAATAGAAGAAATCGAAAAAATATTTTGTTTTTTGAAGTTTTGATTTATTTAATTTTGCTGATAGGTAATTTACAATTTTTCATCATCTGATTTATTAACAACAATTCAAATATTTTTCGTAAGCCTTACCACGATGTCCGATAAATCAACTATACAAAATCAGAAAAGGAAAGCTGTCTCTTTGGATACTAAGATCCAAATTTTAGATTATCTTGCAACTGGAGAAGGTTCCAACATCCATAGGTAAATATTTTGGTTTGAACGAGGCTACCGTAAGAACCATCAAGAAAAATGAAGATGCTATTAAGAAAACTATGCTTTCTGGAAAAAAAATTGAGTGCTAAGTCGTCATCGTATACGTGTAAAAGTGAAGATGGAAAAGGCACTAGTAATGTGGATAGAAGATAACTCGCAAAAAAGAATACCTCTAGACGGAAAACCATCAAACAGATGGCATTACAAGAAATGGAACCAAGCACATCAACTCAGTTAAACGAAAATTACGAGTATTCTGCAAGTACAGGTTGCTTTGCATGATTTCTTCAAAGACATTCTAGTAATTGAGATGCAGCCTGCCGTTTTAGCCTTGAAAAGTCCCCAAGGTCACGGGTTACGGCCACGCCCACTTCCGGTCACGTGCTCCTGTGATGTCAATCCCGGTTACGAAAAATTCCAGATTTTGTCGTTTGTCCGCCATTTTGGATTCTGACGTCATCACTCTCATCACAAAGTCCCCAGATTTGGGTGTTCGTCCGCCAATTTGGATGCAGTAGCTTCTCCATTATATGCATGTTTGTAAACATATTTCAATATATTAGTAATGTGATCTGTCCATACCTTTTCACTGGGTAGAGGATGAAAGGGTAGGCCTAAGACATGTTTAGACACGTAGTTAACTATCTTCCTGTCCTTTACTGATAAAGTTTGGTAATGCTAAAGATTGAACCTATAGACACCGCATTTTCCTTTCAAGGTTGCATATCCAAATTCCTGCTCTAGGAAATGTCTGTTTACACGAAAACCGTCGAGATCTAGAACCATACAGATATTTTGCATGATCACAGATTTCACAACCTGTCTATAACTGATTCGATCTAATTCAGTCCAATCAACGTTCGAATACTGAAATAGTTCACAAGCAAGGTGAAAAGCACTCAGTGTAAGATCAAGAAAAGGAACACCTGACTTTAATTCATGGAATATATATCATACAGGAGATGACGAAGAGTCCCTTCGCTATACTCTGATACTTTTTCACTCTAATCGACCATAGAATGCAGCGTTGCATTGTCAACTCTTTGAAAGACATTTAGCCCTTTCACCACATCAACACACAAATAAAAGCATGTTTCAGCCAATCAGAGAACATGACATATAAGATGAGAACCAGATAAGTCCGAAATATCCCCATAGGTGGTTTCAAGCCTGAACAAGGTGATTGCATTATAGTCTATTACGTCACCTTTCATGGGTTTGTACAATAGGTCTGAGTGGGGATGCCCTTAATGTTGCCAGCAAAAGTTAAGTTGGTAAATTTCAGAATTAGTTGCCAATGGGCAATTGTGAGACTATTACGAGGGTAATGACGTCAGATGGTGGGTTTGGGACTTTGAATAATTTTGGAGTTTTACTTGGGTGATGATGTCATGATTCAAAATGGCGTATTTGAGCCTTCGGATGCGTGATATCAGAATTAAAAATAGTGGACAAACACCTGAATCGTGGTACTTTGTGGTGAGAGTGATGACGTCAGAATCCAATATGGCGGACGAACGTCAAAATCGGAAACTTTCCGTAACCGGAAGTAGGCGTGGCCATAGTCTGTGACCTTGGGGGACTTTTTAAGCTCAAAACTGACCAGGTTGCAGCTCCACTACTCATGCGTTTCATAATGAAAAGATAAAAGGTGAAGTTGCATCTGCAGATGAGCCGGCTGCTAAAGAATTTTGTCCAAAACTGGTCCTAATCATTGAAAATGATGGATCCTGATGAAGCTTGGAATGCAGGTGAAACTAGTCTTTTTTGGAAAAAAAATGCCGGGTAGAATTTAAGTAGGAAAATCACAAAAAACTGTTGGTGGCTTTAAAGCAGCTAAGGATAATGTGACCTTTCTATTTTGCAGCAACACTTCAGGAGATCGTATTTTAACATACCGCTATTCATCAATGGATCCCTAAGACCACGGTCAATGAAAGGTGTAGATTTGAATAAATTTCAAGTGTATTGGATGGTAAATAAAAAAAGCCTATGCTACAAAAGAAATTTTTAATGAATTATTCCATAAATGTTTTGTTCCAGAAGTTAAATGCTATTTGAAGGAAAAACATCGCGAATTTAAAGTTCCATTGATTATAGACAATGCGCCTGGCCATCCTGTTTTAGAACACCCAAATGTGCAATTTTGTTTTCCATTGCCTAATACGACATCCTGAATACAACCACTGGGTCAGGGTATAATTGCCACATTTAAAACTTACTACGTAAGACGAACATTCCAATACATTTTGGATAAACTAGATAAGGATAAAACTGTAACAGTTATTGATGTGTGGAAGAAATTTTGCATTCTAGATTGTATCAGATATGCTGGATTGACGTTATCAGAATTAAAACCATCAACTTTAAACGTATGCTGGAACGCTATTTGCCATCCTCATCATCATCATCCTCAAGCAGCCATGGGCTACGGAGGTCCAACCAGACCGTGCAATTTAGTTCTCCAAGCAAGTCTGTCCTGAGCTACATCTGTTGCATCTGGCCTCTGCACATCAATTCTAACAAGGTCCTGTTTGACATCGTCTGCCCACCGCATCCTAGGTCTCCCCCTCTTCTGAGGCCTTTAGGCACACTGTTCATAACCCTATTCGCTAATTTATAATTATCCATACGTGCAACATGACCAAACCAAAGGAGTCTCTCTCTGCACAATATGCTGCTTAAAGGAGGTTGCCGACTCCTTTGCCTAACTTCATCATTAGTTACAAAGTTGAACCACCTAATGCCCAAGATACTACGTAAGAATCTAGAATTAAAAACATCTAGTTTCCTGTTATCTTATTTACAAAGCGTCTAAGTTTCACTACCATAACTAATCCTAGAAAGAACCAAACTATTGTACAGTCTAATTTTAGTCTTTAGGTGTATACGCCTATTTCTCCACACTCTCGATAGATTCTTAAAAGTCCCATCGCATATCATCTGTACATAGCTCCCAAGATAATTGAACTGTGATACCTGGCTCAAGACTGCAACCGTTCAAATCAAATGAATCAGAGCCTGCCTGACCGATTTTCATCTTTTAGTTTTCTCTCTGTTTATAACCAAACCTACTCTAGTGCCATTCTCATCAAGAGCTCGAATGAAAGAGTTCATCTCATCAACATCATTTGCCAAAAGAGCTAAATCATCAGCATAATCTAAATCAGAAATTTTCGTATTTCCAGTCCATTTAAGGCCAAAATCTTTCCCATGCAGTGAATTTCGCATAACATAATCAATAACCAAACTAGAGAAAAGGAGACAAAATGCACCCTTGTCGAACACCAGAAATAATGCTAAACTAATTGCTACAAGCCTTACCAACTCTCACACACGACTCAGTGTTATTATAGAGTTTTCATTATGTTAACTAACTTCTCTGGTATACAATATGATCTTACAATTAACCACAATTATGACGATCAACAGAGTCGAAAGCCTTTTATAAATTTACAAAGCTAGTAACCAAAGGTTTCTGAAACTCTAAACATTTCTCAAGAACCTGCCTGAGTGAAAATATTTGATCTACACATCCCCTATCACTTCAGAATCCACATTGCTCATCACGCAATTGCCTGTCAACCAGATTCTTAATTCTATTAAACACAATCATGCAAATAACTTTCCCTGGAACAGAGAGCAGGCTGATACCCTTATAGTTACCATAAGAACTGCAATCACCTTTTTTGGAAATAGGGATAATAATAGCTCTGATAAAATCCTTAGGAACCATGCCTTTATCATAAAAAATATTCAAAATTTCATTCATCCAAGTGGTAACAGAAACATTCCCAGCTTCAAGCATTTCCGTAGTAATTTCATCTACCCCTATGGATTTATGTAGTTTAAGTTTAGAAGTAGCCTAGTAGTTTAGAACTTCTGACTGTGTTGTACGGCCAACATTAATGCCAGTAATGCATCTATCATCATTACAAACAATGAGGTAGAACTAACCTCATTGTTTAGATCATCGCTGCAATGCTCAGCCCACCTAGCCATGACAGAATCCTCACCTTCTATAACCTTACCTTGTTTATCCTTTACTCCCTGTATAACTGTCCGTTTTCTACCACACAAAACATTAAGTATCTGGTACAGCTCTCTGCTGCTGTGCTGTCTAACTGCTTCCTCAGCTTTGTCAGCCAAGCCATCAAGCCAAAGATTTTTAACAACAGCTAACTGATCCTTTGCACGCTTATTAAGCTCTCTGTAATGAGTTCTATTAGGACTAGTACGGTATTGATTAAGAACATTCCTGCAGTTCTTTCTTTCTGAAATAAGCTCAAGTGCGTTATCACTTAAACAATTCTGTCTCTTCTGCTCCTTTTTTTCTAAAAGAGAACTGTTAGTTTCCAAAAAAACTTACTTAAAATGGTCCCATTCTTCCTCAACTTCAGCAGTAAGCAAATCATGACTGTCATAATGGTAAAATCCATAGGAACCATGCCTTTATCATAAAAGATATTCAAAATTTCAGTGGTAACAATTCAGTCAAAAATCAAGTGGTAACCGAAACAGTTCTTCAGTAACCTATCATGGTAAGCTTTGGCTGTAACTGGGTCTTTCAGAGCTCCAGTATTAAAGGTAAATGTTTTAACCCTAGCACAACACTTTTTAAGTTTAATTTGCAAGACACTTTTAACAAGGTAATGGTCAGATCCAATTTCAGCTCCCCTATATGACCTGGTATTCCTAACAGAACTGGCCCATTTGCTGTTAATTAATATATAATCTATCATATTCTTATGCAGCCCATCAGGTGAAACCGACGTGTACTTATGTATGTCGCGGTGTTTATAAGTGTTAGTTATTCTGAAAACATTGAATTTACTTACCTGTAGGAGACGTTGACCATTGCCATTGCAGCTACCAATACCAAAAGGGCCTATTACTCCTCCCCGAAAGGTCAGTGTCAGTACCAACTTTTGCATTGAAGTCACCTAGAATAAGGGTAATATCTCCTTTCTTGACAGAATTCAAAATATCCTGAAGTTGTCTGTAAAACCTATCCTTCTCATCCTCATCGGCATCCTCAGTGGGGACATAACAGCAGATAATATTCAAGTCTTTCTGAAATATTGCTGTAAGAAATCTTTCATTAATGCACTCATATCCTAGAAGAGCATCACTAGCGTGTCTGCTGAGAAGCAGACCCATACCTTGGTAATGTTTATTGTCTTCCCTCCCTGAAAAGAGAAATTTAAGATTATTTTTAAGAATCTGACCTATATCTGTCAATCTGGTCTCTTCCAAGCCGAGAATATCTAAATTATAATGGTGGAATTCTTGTGTGAGGACATCAAGAGAAAAAGCTTTGTGCAGAGTTCTCACATTCGGACTACGTATGGAGAGAAAATGTTTAGCAGGATGTTTATAGAAACTATATTTTATGAGAGAGAGAAAACCGACAATATCAAACAGCCCCCTAATCGCAGACATGGGGCAAGGACCCGTTCCCCCACCATTAAAAGCTGAAGCCATCTACACTGGAAGACTTCCTCCAATGTAGAATTGGTCGATGCCAGTAGAAGCAAAGAGTTCAGGTGCCTGCGATGATCTCTGCTAAGGATTATCCACCAGCTGATAAAACATATCCTGTGAATCTATTCACTTGGGACTGTCAACCCACAAACAATCAGAAAACACAGCGGAGCATTCTCCCTCCACAGAAGGCCCACCAGTGCAGCAAATTCAGGATTCAAAATGAAGCTCAGAGCCATAATTCGGTTCAGATTGGTATATATGATCTGCATCCCGATCCTGTGTGGTTGACCACTCCTCAGCAGGGTAGGAGAAAAAAAGCCAGAATATATAAAAAACAAAGATCTTATACCCCCAAATACGACTGAATATCCTAATAGTATCACTTTAGCATAAGCAGTTGGTGGAGGAGAATTCGATGATTTATCGTTTGCAGATATTGATTAATTTCTGGTTGACAAAGCTCTTAGTGAAGATGAAATAACAGAAGTTGTCCTTGAGGCTCCCGACGAAAGAGAAAAAAAGTGATGGTGATGAAGAGGTTACACTCATTGCAGGTTTAATTAAAGTAGGCTTCAGATGGCTAGTAATTTGGAAAGTCATTTTCTTACACGTGATTCCATTGTCGAACGAGCTGAAGACTTTAAACGTCAACTGAAGTCATGTATGGCGCGTTGTCGAGAATTATACAAAGATCTAGTCAAAGCAGGATCTCAACTATTGATTACAGAGTTCGTTGTCAAAACTGATCAAACTTCAGAATCACTGGAAACAAGTGATAATTTGGTTCCTCATGCCACAGAGAGCATTTCACCATTGGAGTATGAACACGACGGCCAAAATGTTTCAAGCAATGAAAGTGATTTAATTCCAGTCTTACGCAAACGAATGCGTCTATTGTCTGAAAGTGACAACGAATAAAATCTAGTCAATAAGCATATGTAAGTCATATTTTTTCACTTTTGTATTCTTGAATTAGTGACATATTATTTTCCTTATGAAGGATAATTTACTTTATATATGTACATATAATAATCCTTATAAGTTTATAAAATAAAAAATGTGTTTAAATGAATAAAAATCAAATAAAATTTTAATTAAAAATTTTGATATGATTTATTTGAAAACAACTTATTATTTGTACTGGGTTTTCACGTCTGGAACCAATCTTCAATTTTTTCATAAGCACTTTTTTTTTACACGGTTTTTTCGGGAACCTATCTACCGTGTAAAAACAGAATTGGGTGTATTTGTTTAAAAGTTTAAATTTTCAACTTTTTTTCGCTGTTCGATGCGAACTTTAAATTTCAAAGTTGTAAATATTTCTTCCATATCTAACCAATTCAAAAAAGAATTTTCTCTAAAAAGGAAAAAAATCTCTGAACGCATGCAATTATTTATTTAAACAAAAAAATTGAAACTCAAATCTCGTGACTTTCACATTCAACCACCAAAATTTCGAATTTCTAGCGCAAGTACACCGTTTTCAATATTCGCTTAAAATTTCGAAATTTTTAATTTTTCCCATCATTAGGGGGACCTTTACACTTTTGGAAAAATCTTAAAACTTCATCAACCCCCATCGAACAGAAAAAAGAATTTTTATTTCATCTCTAAAAACAGAAATGTTGGATGTCTAGATAAGGACGGACAGGCGGAAAGACGATAAAGGAATTTTCTCTAAAAAGGGAAAAAATCTCTAAACGCATGCAATTATTTATTTAAACAAAAAAAATTGTACCCTACTGGCGTAAGTGATCAACTCATCGTTCCCTATGCAAACCTCGTGATTTTCACATTCAACCACCAAAATGTCGTTTTTTTGAAAAAGGCGGCTTTTCAGACCCCACTTTTACATTAAAAAATTGAATTTAAAAAGCCTTAAATTTTCACTGATAAACCTCACCCTTGAAGCAAATAATGTTTCTCTTATTGATGGCAGAATGGCTAGCGCGCTTCACTACTGATGAAAGAAGCGTTATGAAGGATAATGAAGGATTATGAAGGATCTTTGTGCAGGAAAGTGCAGAAAATGCCTTGTTTTCAAACTGTGAAAATGAAAACAAAAATTACTTGAAACATTCGGGTGGAAAATGTAAAATAAAATATTTTCCTTTTTTTTCGTCAAATTTCAACAAATTTTGCATTCTAATTTCAGTAAAATGGATTAAATTTAAAAAAAGAAATTGTATTTTTATTTGCTTTGCTCTTCTTATTGTAAATATAGTTTTATCTTTTTTCCTTGTTTCAGATTTAAGCAATTTAAGGCATCCTAGAAAATAGGATTTTCGTTCTATTTTAATGCAGAATTAAACATTTCGAGTGAACCATGTGAAGTCAACAAAACTACGTAATAGAACAACGGAAGCACAAGCGAAAAAGTCACGAGAATGCAACCCTTTTCATGGAATTTTGGTTGTATAGCGCGTACTCCGATTTTTTTCTTCAATTTAAAATTAACTCTAAAAGAAGCTACAACGAAAAAATGGCATTCACTTTAGCTAGAGTAGAGCACAAAATTTTTCAGAGTAATTTTAAAATTTTATATTTAATTTCTAAGATTGGAGCCTGGAAATAATTGTTTCAGATTTTTCTTAAATTTCGGGACGATGTTTTACTCAGAAAGAATTGAATCACTGGACAAAAAGTAAAACAAAATCAATGGATGAATAGGGTTCGTAAAAAACTAAAAAACCTAATGCTTCGAATTTGTTCTCTAACTGGTACATCAAATGGTAAAATTCAGAACAGGCAGAAAAAGAAACATTTTAGGGAAAGAGAAGATAAAAGATGACGGAAATGAAAAATATAGGTGCAATTTTTTTATTTAATTATAATAAGTTTGAAAATACATGCAATAGAATAATTAACAAGACGAAAATAAATTATTAGACAAAATTCGCAAAATTTTAATCTTGTTTTTTCGCCATACTACAGTTTCAAAGGTGGGAGATTTGCCTCGTCCTCCAAAAAGACCAAGACGAACTCAAAAACGAAGACAAAAAACGAACTGACAAAGAAGAATTTTGATCCTGTATATTTCAAACATTTGACCATTGAACATTTTTGGCTATTCTGGATTTTTGGCCTATATAGTGCAAGAAAGGTTATAGAAAATGTGCATATATTTCCAACTTTGATTTACGAATGACTGCTAGGGAAAAAACGCAGTAAATACTCCTCAAAACCCAGTAAATGACCTAATATAAAAAACAAATTCAGTCTCCGATAGAAGTGGCTCTTCAAATAGAAATTTTCGCTTGGACATTGTTAAAAAAATACAATGAGAACCATAAATGAAGGATGAAAAATATTTCATTTATAGCATAAATTCTGATCAGAGTTTTGCAAAAAGCATTCTTCCTTTTTTTGCATACACGAAAGAGCACAAAATAGATCTATTGAAAGAAATCAGAAAAGTTCGAGTATTCATCTTTATGCTACTTTATAATTTCTAGTTTCCTGATTCCTGGATGATTTCTCCTATATAATGTCAACACGATATGGGGGTTAACAACGGCTACTGCAAATGATTTTTTTTATTTCACATGTGTGTTAAGGGCAAACGACTTCTCCACCCCCACGTCCTCTTTCACACCACTCCCAATTCTCATGCGCCATAAATAATCATTCACTGAGAGTCGTCGTCATTATGTCTGACTTCTGATGGTTGTTGAGAAAACGTCCTCCATCAAGGAAACAATTTCTGGAAATCTGAAGTCTACCACTTGGTGAAATCATCTTGCTATTCAAGATTAAAGAGGTGAGAAAGTCTGTATTCTGGCAAAGATCAGGGTTCTTCAGATAACATCGTGGTTGCATCCTGTCAAAAAACAATCTAAGTCCATTCTCCACGTATCCAACCCTTCTCTGCATGGTTAAAGGATTCTAGAGCAGTAATTGTAAGACATCTGGGATTTTAAATCTGGGAAAGTTAATCGTTCTGTTCCCACTTTTCAACCTATTGAGACTGCCGTATTTATTCTTCTGTAGTATTCGTTAGTACTTCTGTACTCTTCTGTAGTTATCGTTCCTCCTCTGATTTTTCTTTTTCCTCCTTCGCAATTCCTTTATGGCTATCACATATCCATATCCCCGAACTTTAATTACTAAGAGGGTTCTTCTGAATCCTACCCGGAGGCAAACTCTGAGCTGCATTGTTTTTGTTGGGAAAAAAATACTCCCTCAAGCAGCTGCTTGTCACAGAGGTCTGACAGGATCCTGTCAGTTTATATGCCATAGTAGAAGATCTGAGAGGATGGCAGGACCTCAGCAGAAAAACGACACTAACTTCCAGATATAACTCGAACCCAGATCCCTTGGATTAATAGCGAAGTGCGCTAACCACTCGGCCACGGGACGGCTTTTTGTTGAAAGAAAACTTAAACTGTGCATAAGTTTCCTGAAGATGAAAATAAAGAAAAAAGAAATAGTGACGTCTAAATAAGCAAAATAAACTTAACGAAATGTTTTTAAACGCCGGAAACTTTTGCGTCAAGCGGCCCAAATATGATCGGCCCATTATGTATTAAGTCATAATGAGTCCTAGAGTGTTGGCACTTTTGACACATTTTATTGAATAATGATTTGTTGTATTGATGTGATTAGGTTTCTAACTCTCATAAGAGTATCTTGCTTTGGAGAAATTAAAGTTTATGGAAGGAAACGAGTCTCTTACACCACTTTTAGTTGGTGATGATCTAAACTATCGCACACATAAAAGTTTAAACATACATAGTGAATGTGTGTTCGTAAAGCATGCTTCAGATTTGGTGCTAAGACTTATGTAGAACTGTATAACCATTAGCTGGGAGGAAAATATTACTTTTAGATCTGAACAAGAATCCTTTTTGATGCGATGTGTGTTCATCAGATGCTAAAGTACAGTTCTGTCAAATCATTTTCTGTTCAAAGGTTGAATTCTTAGATCTACTAATATCGT
Organism: Ryuthela nishihirai; assembly: GCA_038380435.1. NCBI lineage: Eukaryota > Metazoa > Arthropoda > Arachnida > Araneae > Heptathelidae > Ryuthela > Ryuthela nishihirai. Next base: position 11,317,383 of record JAWZYU010000021.1, on the reverse strand, counting down.
TTGAGGAAGAATGGATCTATTTTACTATCATGCTAGATGATTCATCTCGCATCTCACATATATATTATTACATCATTAGAGTACGACATAAGCAACTGTCATGCTTATGATCTCATCGTATGGAGGAAAGCAAATGGATTATCTCTACACTGATTTTCGTTCAAAACCACAGAGATTTTTAAAAACTTTCTATAGCGATCGTTCCATATCTTTACAGATGCGAAGTATATCTAGTGAGAATGTAGTAATCATTCTCAGAGAGTTCTTTCGTATGGACAGAATGAAATGTACTCAAACTTTATTAATTATGCTATAATCATTATCAGCTACACAAAGTGTATTTTTTACCTCTACTCAGATGGTTTTTCAGATATTCCAACAATTCTTTTATAACATTCAGAAGATCAGTGATACATTAAATGGAGAAACAGTTATTATTGTGCGATAATTGACAGATTGTTGTATCTATGCATTATGAATGCTATCGGACGTTTGTATCGCCAAAATTAACACCGGAATAGAATCGTTATGTCAACCAGTTTTTATCTACCGTTAGCTAAGTGACGTTAAGCCCCTTAGGGTACTTTCCCCTGACGTTGCCTCTGTCACACACTCGTTTTGAGAGTCGTCTGTCTCCAGACAGAGATAGATATTACATCTGCCATCCTAATTCTCCCTAGCAGTCAGGCAGGAAACTCTCTAAGACGTGAGATGATTTTAATGTTGGCAAAACAACGCTCTTAAGTGACTTCTGGGAGCTGTATTATTATCGAATCGATCTCCTTAGCATCGTTTTTAATTACTAAGAGCGAGCGAATGTAATGAAACATCTGTCGATCATCAAAGATGGTCACAGGTGATTCTCTAAGGACAAAAACATCTACCGCTCGTTAACCTCTCATGTGTCGTACACAATACCTTTCACTATATGTAGGGAGGGTTCAGTCTTGTGCTATCATTATCTCCATCTGAGATACAACATCTGTTCTTTAAGAGGAGAGGGAAAATTTTTATTCGTCACTCGCAACTCCAGCCTCTCAGATACCAAAAACAAGTTCTCATACACCTTTCAAACGTACAGAGAAAGACATCTACTCTTTTAGCAAAAGGGTTAAAACCTTACTCTTTAGGGAAATGGTTATCAGTCGTAAGAATCATACACAAAACGTACAGAGAGGGATATCTACTTTTCAGTAGGAGGTTTTTTTTCATCTGCTCCATATTCACATACGAAAACGGTTGAAACATCCTCTCATTAATTAGTCCATCTGATATCATTACACTCGTGCGAAATATCCTGTCTTAATCCGCCTGCTCCGATCATTCCATCTGCTCTGCTCATTAAATATTCCACCTGCTCCGATCATTAAACATCCCACCTGCTTTAATCATTCCAACTGCTCTTGGAGGAAAGGGTTATGCATGAATTTGAATATTCCATAAAATGATGATGTCCCAAAGCGCTAATCCCACTACCTGCATAGAACCGGCCAGGCCTATTCTATATATCCTATGTATCCTATATAGTTTACCTAATGTCCGACCCTGCCTTCTCGTGGTGCAAGCCACGAGAAGGCAGGGTCGGACATTAGGTAAATTATATAGAATTAGGTAAACTATAACATTAACTAGAAATGATATAATAATATTATATATTATACATACATTAACTAGAAATAATATATAAAAAATAATGAAATAATAAAAATTAATATTACATTAAACTAATGTAAATTTACAATAAAATTAATGTAATAATATAAAATTAATGTAATAGCAATAATTAATGTATAATATTAAATATTATACATACATTAACTAGAAATAATATATAGAAATAATAGAATAAAAATATATATACATTAACTAGAAATAATAAAACTAAATAGAATTAGGTAAACTATACATAACATTAATAAACTATACATTAAACTAGGACATTAGGTAAACTATATATAAAAAATCTAAAAATCTGAAAATTCATCATCATCATCATCATCATTCTCAAGCAGCCATGGGCTACGGAGGTCCAACCAGACCGTGCAATTTAGTTCTCCAAGCAAGTCTATCCTGAGCTACATCTACTGCATCTGGCCACTGCACACCAATTCTAACAAGGTCCTGTTTGACATTGTCTGCCCACCGCATCCTAGGTCTCCCCTTCTTTCTGAGGCCTTTAGGCACACTGTTCATAACCCTATTCGCCAATCTATAATTATTCATACGGGCAACATGGCCAAACCAACGGAGTCTCTCTCTGCACAATATGCTGCTTAAAGGAGGTTGCAAACTCCTTTCCCTAATCTCATCATTAGTTGCAAAGTTGAACCACCTAATGCCCAAGATACTGCGTAAGCATCTGGAATCAAAAGCATCTAGTTTCCTGTTATCTTGTTTACAAAGTGTCCAAGTTTCACTACCATAACTAACCCTAGAAAGAACGAAACTATTATACAGTCTAATTTTAGTCTTTAGGTGTATACGCCTATTTCTCCACACTCTCCATAGGTTCTTAAAAGTCCCGGCAGCAATCCCTATTCTTCTGTTAATCTCATGCCGTACAGTCGCTCAAAAAAGTATCCGAACGCTATGGTTGATTACAGAATTCAGAAAAAATATCTGGCGACGATTTTTTTAGAAATTACTGATCTGGCAAAATTCGTCTACGTACACGAAGGCAGCCAGATTACTAATTTCCAAAAAAAATCGTTGGCAGATATTTTTTCTGAATTCTGTAATCAACCATACCGTTCGGATACTTTTTTGAGCGACTGTACATCACCATTATCTGTTACATAGCTCCCAAGATAATTAAACTGTGACACCTGCTCAAGACTGCAACCATTCAGATTAATTGAATCACAGCCTGCCTGACCAATTTTCATCACTTTAGTTTTCTCTCTGTTTATAACCAAACCTACTCTACTACCAGTCTCATCAACAGCTCGAATGAAAAAGTTCATCTCATCAACATCATTTGCAAAAAGGGCTAAATCATCAGCATAATCTAAATCAGAAATTTTCGTATCTCCAGCCCATTTAACGCCAAACTCAGATTGTGTTATAGGGCGAACATTAAAGCCACCAATGCATCTATCATCATTGCAAACAATGGGAGTAGAACTAACTACATTGTTTAGAACATCATTGAAATGCTCAGCCCACCTAGCCATGACAGAATCCTCCCCTTCTATAACCTTACCTTATTTATCCTTCAATCCTTGTATGCCTGTCTGTTTTCTACCACACAAAACATTAACTATCTGGTACAGCTCTCTGCTGTTGTGCTGTCTAACTGCTTCCTCGGCTTTGTCAGCCAAACCATCAAGCCAAAGATTCTTATCAGCAGCTAACTGATCCTTTACAAGTTTATTAAGGTCTCTGTAATGCTTTCTATTAGGACTAGTAGGGTATTGATTAAGGGCATTCCTGCAGTTCTTTCTTTCCGAAATAAGTTCAAGTGCCTTATCACTCAAATAATTTTGCCTCTTCTGCTCCTTTTTTCCTAAAAGAGTACTGTTAGTGTCCAAAAAAGCCTGTTTAAAATGATCCCATTCTTCCTCAACTTCAGTAGTAAGCAAACCATAACTGTCATAATGACTAAGTAACCTATCATGGTAAGCTTTGGCTATAACTGGATCTTTCAGAGCTTCAGTATTAAAAGTAAATTTTTTAACCCTAACACAACACTTTTTAAGTTTAAGTTGCAACACACTTTTAACAAGGTAATGGTCAGATCCAATTTCAGCTCCCCTATATGCCCTGGTATTCCTAACAGAACTAGCCCATTTGAAGTTAATTAATATGTAATCAATCATATTCTTATGCAGCCCATCAGGTGAAACCCATGTGTACTTATGTATGTCGCGGTGTTTGTAATATGTGTTAGTTATTCTGAATCCATTGAGTTTACTTACCTGTAGGAGACGTTGCCCATTGCCATTGCAGCTACCAATACCAAAAGGGCCTATTACTCCTCCCCAAATGTCAGAGTCAGTACCAACTTTGGCATTGAAGTCACCTAGAACAAGGGTAATATCTCCTTTCTTGACAGAATTCAAAATATCCTGAAGTTGTTCATAAAACCTATCCTTCTCATCCTCATCGGCATCCTCAGTGGGGGCATAACAGCAGATAACATTCAAGTCTTTAACGCTTGTCTGAAATTTTGCTCTAAGAAACCTTTCATTAATGCACTCATATCCTAGAAGAGCATCGCTAGCGTGTCTGCTGAGAAGCAGACCCACGCCTTGGTGATGCTTGTTGTCGTCCCTCCCTGAAAAGAGAAATTTAAGATTATTTTTAAGAATCTGACTTTTATCTGTCCATCTGGTCTTTTGCAAGCCGAGAATATCTAAATTATAACGGTGGAATTCTTGTGTGAGGACATCAAGAGAAAAAGCTCTGTGCAGAGTCCTCACATTCCAACTACCTATGGAGAGAAAATGGTTAGTGGGATGTTTAAAGAAACTATGTTTATTGAGAGAGGGAATGCCGACAATATCAAACAGCCCCCTAATCGCAGACATGGGGCAAAGACCCGTTCCCCCACTACTAAAGGCTGAAGCCATCTACACTGGAAGACTTCCTCCAATGTAGAATTTGACGATGCCAATAGAAGAAAAGAGTTCAGGTGCCTGCGATGACTTCTGCTTAGGATTATCCACCAGCTGATAAACATATCCTGTGAATCTATTCACTTGGGGCTGTCAACCCACAAACAAACAGAAAACACAGCGAAAGATTTTCCCTCCACAAGAAGCCCACCAGTGCAGCAAAATCAGGATCCATAATCAAGCTCAGAGCCATATATCTGTCCAGTCCAGTAGGTTTATATGGTTGCACCAGGACCCTGTGTGGTTGACCACTCCTCAGCAGGGTAGAACAAAAAGAAAAGTAGCCATAGTTGTCCAGATCAGTAGGCCACACTAATCTTTAATCTGGGAAAATCTGAAAATTAATGCCTTTCAAAAGAGATACTTTTTTTTATGGAAGTGAACGGAATGGGGAGGGCTGCCAGATCAGTGTGGCCTACTGATCTTGACTATTATGGGTGCTTTTTTTTCTACTCTGCTGAGGAGTGGTCAACAACACAGGGTACTGTTGCTGACCATATACACCAACCGGAACGGAATTAGGACTTTGAGCTAGATTACTCATCCTAGCTTGATGCACTAGTGGGGTTGTGTGTGGGGAAAATCTGCCGCTGCGTTTTCTATTAATATGTGGGTTGACAGCACCCAGTGAATAGATTAACATCATCATCATCATCATCATCCTCAAGCAGCCATGGGCTACGGAGGTCCAACCAGACCATGCAATTTAGTTCTCCAAGCAAGTCTATCCTGAGCTACATCTACTGCATCTGGCCACTGCACACCAATTCTAACAAGGTCCTGTTTGACATTGTCAGCCCACCGCATCCTAGGTCTCCCCTTCTTTCTGAGGCCTTTAGGCACACTGTTCATAACCCTATTCGCCAATCTATAATTATTCATACGGGCAACATGGCCAAACCATCGGAGTCTCTCTCTGCACAATATGCTGCTTAAAGGAGGTTGCAAACTCCTTTTCCTAATCTCATCATTAGTTACAAAGTTGAACCACCTAATGCCCAAGATACTGCGTAAGCATCTGGAATCAAAAGCATCTAGTTTCCTGTTATCTTGTTTACAAAGTGTCCAAGTTTCACTACCATAACTAACCCTAGAAAGAACCAAACTATTATACAGTCTAATTTTAGTCTTTAGGTGTATACGCCTATTTCTCCACACTCTCCATAGATTCTTAAAAGTCCCAGCAGCAATCCCTATTCGTCTGTTAATCTCATGCCGCACATCACCATTATCTGTTACATAGCTCCCAAGATAATTAAACTGTGACACCTGCTCAAGACTGCAACCATTCAGATTAACTGAATCACAGCCTGCCTGACCAATTTTCATCACTTTAGTTTTCTCTCTGTTTATAACCAAACCTACTCTACTACCAGTCTCATCAACAGCTCGAATGAAAGAGTTCATCTCATCAACATCATTTGCCAAAAGGGCTAAATCATCAGCATAATCTAAATCAGAAATTTTCGTATCTCCAGCCCATTTAAGGCCAAAATCTTTCCCTTGAAGTGAATTTCGCATAACATAATCAATAACCAAGCTAAAGAGAAAAGGAGACAAAATGCACCCTTGTCGAACACCAGAAGTAATGCTAAACCAATTGCTACAAGCCTTACCAACTCTCACACACGACTCAGTGTTATTATAGAGAGCTTTCATAATGTTAACTAACTTGTCTGGTATACCATATGATTTCACAATCAACCACAAATTATGACGATCAACAGAGTCGAAAGCCTTTTTGAAATCAACAAAGCTAGCAACCAAAGGTTTCTGAAACTCTAAACATTTCTCAAGAATCTGCCTAAGTGAAAATATCTGATCCACACATCCCCTACCACTTCTGAATCCACATTGCTCATCACGCAATTGCCTGTCAACCAGATTCTTAATTCTATTAAGCACAATCATGGAAAGAACTTTACCTGGAACAGAGAGTAGGCTGATACCCCTATAGTTATCACAAGAACTGCGATCACCTTTTTTGAAAATAGGGATAACAATAGCTCTGGTAAAATCCTTAGGAACCATGCCTTTATCATAAAAGAGATTCAGAATTTCAGTCATCCAAGTGGTAACCGAAACATTCCCAGTTCTAAGCATTTCCGTAGTAATTTCATCTACCCCTGGGGATTTATGAAGTTTAAGTTTAGAAACAGCCAAAATAACTTCAGATTGTGTTATAGGGCCAACATTAAAGCCACCAATGCATCTATCATCATTGCAAACAATGGGAGTAGAACTAACTACATTGTTTAGAACATCACTGAAATGCTCAGCCCACCTAGCCATGACAGAATCCTCCCCTTCTATAACCTTACCTTGTTTATCCTTCAATCCTTGTATGCCTGTCCGTTTTCTACCACACAAAACATTAACTATCTGGTACAGCTCTCTGCTGTTGTGCTGTCTAACTGCTTCCTCGGCTTTGTCAGCCAAACCATCAAGCCAAAGATTCTTATCAGCAGCTAACTGATCCTTTACAAGTTTATTAAGGTCTCTGTAATGCTTTCTATTAGGACTAGTAGGGTATTGATTAAGGGCATTCCTGCAGTTCTTTCTTTCCGAAATAAGCTCAAGAGCCTTATCACTCAGATAATTTTGCCTCTTCTGCTCCTTTTTTCCTAAAAGAGTACTGTTAGTGTCCAAAAAAGCCTGTTTAAAATGATCCCATTCTTCCTCAACTTCAGTAGTAAGCAAACCATGACTGTCATAATGACTAAGTAACCTATCATGGTAAGCTTTGGTTATAACTGGATCTTTCAGAGCTTCAGTATTAAAAGTAAATTTTTTAACCCTAGCACAACACTTTTTAAGTTTAAGTTGCAACGCACTTTTAACAAGGTAATGGTCAGATCCAATTTCAGCTCCCCTATATGCCCTGGTATTTCTAACAGAACTAGCCCATTTGTTGTTAATTAATATGTAATCAATCATATTCTTATGCAGCCCATCAGGTGAAACCCATGTGTACTTATGTATGTCGCGGTGTTTGTAATAAGTGTTAGTTATTCTGAATCCATTGAGTTTACTTACCTGTAGGAGACGTTGCCCATTGCTATTGCAGCTACCAATACCAAAAGGGCCTATTACTCCTCCCCAAAGGTCAGAGTCAGTACCAACTTTGGCATTGAAGTCACCAAGAACAAGGGTAATATCTCCTTTCTTGACAGAATTCAAAATATCCTGAAGTTGTTCATAAAACCTATCCTTCTCATCCTCATCGGCATCCTCAGTGGGGGCATAACAGCAGATAACATTCAAGTCTTTAACGCTTGTCTGAAATTTTGCTGTAAGAAACCTTTCATTAATGCACTCATATCCTAGAAGAGCATCGCTAGCGTGTCTGCTGAGAAGCAGACCCACGCCTTGGTGATGCTTTTTGTCGTCCCTCCCTGAAAAGAGAAATTTTAGATTATTTTTAAGAATCCGACCTTTATCTGTCCATCTGGTCTCTTGCAAGCCGAGAATATCTAAATTATAACGGTGGAATTCTTGTGTGAGGACATCAAGAGAAAAAGCTCTGTGCAGAGTCCTCACATTCCAACTACCTATGGAGAGAAAATGGTTAGTGGGATGTTTAAAGAAACTATGTTTATTGAGAGAGGGAATGCCGACAATATCAAACAGCCCCCTAATCGCAGACATGGGGCAAAGACCCGTTCTCCCACTACTAAAGGCTGAAATCATCTACACTGGAAGACTTCCTCCAATGTAGAATTTGACGATGCCAATAGAAGCAAAGAGTTCAGGTGCCTGCGATGACTTCTGCTCAGGATTATCCACCAGCTGATAAACATATCCTGTGGATCTATTCACTTGGGGCTGTCAACCCACAAACAAAAAGAAAACACAGCGGAAGATTTTCCCTCCACAGAAGCCCACCAGTGCAGCAAAATCAGGATCCATAATCAAGCTCAGAGCCATATATCTGTCCAGTCCAGTAGGTTTATATGGTCAGCACCAGGACCCTGTGTGGTTGACCACTCCTCAGCAGGGTAGAAAAAAAAGAAAAGTAGCCATAGTTGTCCAGATCAGTAGGCCACACTAATCTGGCAGCCCTCCCCTTCCGTTCGCTTCCACAAGAGAGTATCTCTTTTGAAACAGGATATATTTTATCAGGTGAGGAAAAATCCTGAGCAGAGGTCATCGCAAGCACCTGACCTCTTGCTTCTACATCGTCAAATTCTACATTGGAAGAAGTCTTCCAGTGTAGATGGCTTCAGCCTTTAGAGGTTGGGGAACGGGCTTTGCTCCATGCCTGCGATTATGGGGCTGTTTGATATTGTCGGCATTCCCTCTCTCAATAAGCATAGTTCCTTTAAACATCCCACTAAACATGCTCTCTCCATAGGTAGTTCGAATGTGAGGACTCTGCACAGAGTTTATTCTCTAGATCAGTGTTCTCAATTTTTATGTTTCACGTACCCTCTGGAAATGTGTATGTAACTGACGTACCCCTTGTATAGATAATTAAAATTACAGTTATAGTATAACAATGGGAATAAAATTAAACATATATGGTTGCATAATAATTAAAATACAGATTAAATTTTGTATTCATAAATTACATATATCGATAAACACAAAAAAATGACATAAACGATTTAACAAAGCTTATAAAATTATAAACCTTTTACTGAGTAATTAGTGAAATGTTCGCGCTTGTTTGCATTTGCACAGTTCATCAATGGTCGAGATTATCTTGCTAAGGTAGAGTCGCAAATCATTTTCAACATCCAGCCTGTTCCTATATTTATTTTTTAAAGCAGTTAAAGTTGATAAACTAGTTTCACATAAAAAAAATTGTTGTGAAAGGTAACAAATATTTGACTGAAATTCTTGACAAAGTCGGATATTCCTTCTCCACTCCAATTCAAAAACTAATCAATGGCTTTTTGAATGAATTGCTTTTTAAACTATTGTCACAAGATATCTCAATCAACTCTTCTTTATTGGACAATGGAAGTTTGTTTTTCCAAATCAAATATGAAGGGGTCTCCAATCCATTCTTGCGTTTCATAAGGGGGTGGAAAATACTGTCATATAAGAGTTTTAAGAGTGCTTAAGTGAACGACTATTTGTTGTCTGATGTCTTCAAAGTTTGCTCATTTTCTTTAAGAAATAAATCTAGTCGCTGAAATTGGTCACAGCTGTTCTTTTTAATTCCGGTTTCCAAGCGAGAATTTTTTTTTTTATCATGGCCTCTGTTTTCTTCTCAACATAGAACACATCAACGTTGTCTCCTTCCAATGTTAAGCTCAAAATGTGCATTTTTTTTCAAAAAACATCAGCTAAATATGCTAACCGTAGAAGCCATGCTATGTCTTGTAGTCTCAAAGAAAGTCGAAACCCGTGGTCCACGAAAAGGCGTACTTCATTGTGGAGTTCAAATAAACGCAAAGAACGTTTCCTCGTGACAACCAACGTACTTCTGTGTGAAGCAGCAATCTCTTATGCAGGCTACCCATTTCTTCACACATAATTGAAAAAAGTCGAGACTTCAATGGTCGGGTTTTTGATGAAATTAACCATTTGCACACTTTCATCCAGAAATCTTTTCAAATCATCAGGGAGAAATTTAGCTATCAGCGCTTCACGGTGAAGACAACAATGAGTGAACTTACATTCTGGTGCGACTTGTTTTATACGACCTGCTGGTCCTGTGATATAACCACTCACTGTTTTTGCTCCGTCAGTACAAACAGAAATACAATTTTTCCATTAAAGGTTGTTTTCGGCAAAAAATGAATCAATCATATTAAAAATATCCTCACCCTTAGTAGAAGTTTTGAGAGGCTTACAAAATAAAATATCTCCAAATATTGCATCCTGGAATTTTCCACGCACAAAAACAAGTAATTGAGCTAGCCCAGCTACGTCTGTCGACTCATCCACTTGTATGTAAACCACAGGCTACATTGAATAGCTTGAATGAGTTGATCCTTAATATTACGGGCCATATCTTTAATTCTCCTGGAAACTGTGCCGTTTGACAAAGGAATGGTTCTGACAAGGTTTGCCTCTTTTTGACCCAACATACAAGAAGCTATTTCTTCGGCTACTGGCAGAATGAGTGACTCGCCTATTGTGTGAGCCTTTCCGGCTTTGGCAATTTCAAGGCTTACTTTGTGAGACGCTTTAAGTGCACTTTTATTTTTTCTACAGAAGAAAAATGCTTAATTACGGTTTTTCTACTACTCAAGTCTTCCGAAAGACGTTCAAAGCACCTGACATGTAACTGTGAGGCATGATAGGTAGGAATCCCAGTCATTAACAAAATTGATTTTTCTCACAAAATTATTTCTTGAATTATATGTCAATAGATAATATGTGAATTTGTTACTGATTCATTTAATGCCATTCTATTTTCAGTTTCTGAAAGAAACAAGAGACGATGACCGACATTTTCAAGATTTCCAGCAATATTGTTCATGACTACAATTTCAATTTTTCCAGATATCATAGATATTGCACCAGTTCTCACAGCAGACTCAATAATGTTATCGCTTATTTCAGTATTAAAGATATTTCTGAAAAGCAATATGCATGAGAATAAATTGAGTTGGTTAATTATAAATTCACCAAGTAATAATGCCGACGGGGTTGACTCAGTTAACATATCAGGCCCAGGTAGTGCTAGAAGCTGGGAAATCTATAGTTCCCAGGTTCGAGTACTACCTGGGAAAGAGTTGATATTTATCTCCACTATATCTTCACCCTGCCCTTGGTCAGTAAAGAGGGACATCGATGGGCTTGGAAAGGTTACTGTTCGTCAGAAAGGACATGAAGCCATGGGATCATGTGCAGAAGAGCGGTACCCTGTGGTGCATGTTAAAGAACACCTAAAACTGTCCACTGAGTTCCCTTTCCTCAATGTTCTTTGAGCCCTGGGGTCCTTGTGACCAGGCCATGTGTGTGCAAAAAGTATCACTCAGATGTAAAACAACCAAAGTAATAAAATAAGTTGTTTGGTTCTCGGTGTTATGATGTTTCAAATAAAAATGCACATCTTAGTAGACTGGATAAAACATATTAAGTTTATACAAGACTAGATTTGTTAGATAAATATAGAGGAAAATTGTCATTAGTCGGGTGGTATCTGAATCCACGAACTCCGGCAAATGACAATTTTACACCCTACCATCATTATAGGATTCATCAATTTCTTTTGATAATAATTCCTTCTTCTCTTTCCACCTCTTTTTCAATTTCTCTTTAGTTTTTCTAGAGTCAAACTGAACGATGATGGGTTTTATTTTATTCTTGTGTCAATAATTCAAAACATTTTGTGTCAATTTTCAAAACTTTATCCAGTCTCTCAACTACTTGGAGAGCGTTTTCTTGTTGTTTCTCGGGAATGCTCACTAGTTCCACATTTCTGATCCTGCTGTACTGTTGCATATCCTTCAACTTCTCTTTCAATGTAAATACCTCTTTTTCCAACATTAAGCTTGTTTCCTTTAGTTTATTATTCTCACACTGTATTTCATTCATCTGTTTTGTAATTTCCTTCATTATTTTCATGTGTTCATCAAACTTATTTCAGAAAAAACAAATACTTTTCTTAAATTCCTCCATTTCACGTAATATTTCTTTTTTAAAATTTTCATTTGAAACGTGTAACTCAGACCCAAATATACGGAACTGTTCTTTCAGGATATCTTCTAAGTATGATTTTATATCCGCAACAATATTAACACGCACGCTTTCAGTTTCATCACCAATAGTTTCCTGTGCTACGTTTTCTACCTTTCCCCTAATACAGCTGTTACATTTCAATTTCTTCTTACGATCTTGTGACAATTGCTTAAAATTTGATTCTATCAAGCCAAGGCAGTAAAAATGAAAATCATATCCACATTGTGAGCACTTGACACAGTCAGACGTCCCTAGAATCTTATTATTGCAGCTATTAATTAATTATTTATATAAGCTATTATTAATATATATAGCTATTTATTAATCATCTTAGAGAGAATAAATTCCTCTAACTATAAAACAAAAACAGAGAGCAACAAAACACTTGCAAAAGCCACGTAGCAGATGAACCCAAACAGTTACAATAGATTAAAGGCTACTCTGGAGAAAACAATTGTAAATGATTCGAAATGTATAAAGATCACTATAAATTGGCATCAGCCAGCTTTCCCGCAAGTTCCTCAAAGCTTCACATTGGGTGTTTGGTCATTCCAATGTTCGGCTCAGTAGATGTCAGCGAGGGAGTTGCGGTCAGTTGCCGGTAACGGACGAAGAGAACGCTGATCGAGGTCAAGGTATTTTAGAAATTATAGAGCTTTGACGTCAGCTTCCCATTGACTAACATGGGGATTTTCCATAATTTATGGAAACCAGTGTAGTTGTCTAGATCTCGTGGTGATGCACGTGACGTTTACGTACATCTGCATAAAGTTCTCTAATTCAGTGGCCGGTGTGTATAGGATGTGATAGACATACAGTTTTAAACAGGACCTCCTTATAATTGATATCCATATGGATCTCCGTAACTTAATTGTACTTGAAGGTTGGGTTGTTTTACCTCTGAGCGACACTTTTTTTCCTCTGAGCAACACTTTTTTTTGCGAACAATGGGCTAAATGGCCAGGTCAGAACAACTCCGACGGCTCAGAGAAGGTGTGGGGAGGGGTCATGTGAGTATGTATATGTGTATATATCGATATACATTAGATATATTTCCGATATATCTAATATATATCGGAGCCAGTTGGTAACCGCACCTCAAGGCGTGTTCTTTAACGTGCACAACATTCTAACACAAGGGGCCACAGCTTAACGTCCCATCCGACGGACGACGGACTTTTCTTGCCCATCAATGTCCGCTACTGGCAGAGTGGAGAGTTTTGCTGAGATAAATCTCAACGCCGACCCAGTCGGGACTCGAACCTGGGAACTACAGATTATGAGCCAAGCGTGCTACTGGCTGAGACATGCATGTATGCATGCGTATATGTAATGTATGTATGTATGCATGTATGTAGGTTTGGATGTAGGGTCTAAGGGGGCCATGCCCCCACCCCTTTCAAAATACCAGTAAAGGTAAAAGTGGCAAAATTTTTAAAGTTATTTTCATTACATATATTTTTCAAGAAATTTTTAAGACCTCTGAAACGAAGGGAGAAATATTATATTGCATTGGAAATCCAGTCTTCCCCTCCCTCCCCATTTACCTTTTTCCGGTTCGATTGTGTTCCCTGCCCAACCCCACACCTCCGATTTTTTTTTCTAGGTCTGGGCACGCATGAATGTATGTATGTATGTATGTATGTATGGTGTGTGTGTATGAATGCATTTTTATGTTAGTATAGTATTTATGCATTTGTGCGTGTATATGTGTGTTTATAAGCGTGCAAGCCCGTATCTAGAAATCAATTGAGGGGAGAGGGACACAATAGAGTAAAAATGTAAAAAGGTGGGGGGAGTGAAAAGAAGCAAGAGATTGGATTTCCAATGCAGTATAACATTTCCCCCACCGTTTAAAGGTCTTTTAAAAATTATTTAAAAAAGTCATTGAAATATAAATCAGTTTAATAATTTTTTTATCTCCATTACCCTTATTAGCACTGTGAAAGAGGGAGGCATGGGTCCCATCCCCCCCTAGATTAAGCCCTACATGTGTGCATTGCTGCATGTAGACATGTACATTGTGCTACATGTAGACATGTACATTGTGCTACATGTGTACATGTCTGTATGTGTGTATGCATATGTGTGTATTCCGAGAATCTATGTGCACATGTATGTGTGTATATATGTATGTACTTGTGTGTGCATATATGTATGTGCATGTGTGTGCATATATGTATGTGCATGTGTGTACATATATGTATGTGCATGTGTGTGCATATATGTATGTGCATGTGTGTACATATATGTATGTGCATGTGTGTGCATATATGGGTGTACATGTATATGTATGATATCGGTGTATGTGAGTGTGTGTGTATGAAATGGGTGTATGTATCTATGACTCGGGTGTTTGTTTGTTCATGTACATGCTTGTGTGTGTATATATGTATGTATACAACCATGTATGTCTGTATGTGTCGCATGAGTATTCCTTAGCGTGCGTATGCATGTATGTTTTTTTTACCAGAGCCTCATGTTAGCCATCCATTATCTGATGTTTTCCCTAAAGATAAAATAAATTCTTGGGGAAATCAGCTGATAATGAATGTTGCCCGTCTCCCACGAACGGGGACGTCTGAGGATGGATTTATCGGGAGACATTTTTTTATATATTTTTTTTCTTTTCATTTTTTTTTTCCTTTTTCCTTTAAAGATTTCAAACAATTTCTTTTTGCTTGTTTTTTTCTCTCTTGTTTCATTTTTTTTACATTCATATTTTGCATCAGTTTACATTTTCTTTTTTAAAATTTAAGGTTTACAATGTGACAGACATATGGATACATATAAAACTATTTCTTGTTTTCTACTGAGGATTACTGTTCAATTTCTGTAAGTCTGTAAAAAGTAATCAAGATATCTTTTCATGTCACATAAAAATAAAACGGATATCAAAATGTAAATTATCCATAGAGGATACAGTTTCTTTGTCACTTGTTCACATTTTAATTCTTTTTTAGTGACTACCTTTTTATCCTTCACTGTAATCTCAGTGGTATCTTCAAAGGAAATTGATTCTTCGGATGTTCTTAATGAAGAATCATTTGCATCACTAACACATGATACAAGTTCATTGGTGCTTTCGGAAGCACTTACAGCCAACTGAGGATTAGCATCCTCATGCAGAGAAGAAGTGGAAGGATCTTCGGATTCCCATTCGGATGTCTCATCCACTGAATTTCGAACAGAGTCTTCAAAAGTGGAAGGTTTGGACTCTCGTAGATGGGAATGATTTTCTTCGATGACATCTTCAATATGAGGAGAATCCACTTCACATTCATCTTCTCTCTTTGTAGAGGTGGAAGGAAAGTAGAAAACAGTGTGGGATGACGAGGGGATGTAAATGGAACCCTCCTCGTTTCTTCTTTCTGAAACACCACCACTGCAGCACGTGCAGGTCATTTTGACATTCCTGAAACCTCTACGGAGGCTCGCTACACGTCTTCTGAAAAAACGCGTCACTCTATCGCGCACAACTAATGTGCGATTACAGTTCATTGCACTTTGCATGCTGACCGATCACATACAAGACCAAAACGTTTAGTATATACAACAACAATACTTCACTCAATAAAAAGTAGCAGGAATAATATTTCTCTGCTTTAGAAGACAATCCTTAAGCGTATCTCTTCAACAACCACTAATTCTTCTTACAATTAATTCCTCTTAAAACTTCTCTAACTTTCACAACTAATTCTCCTTAAAACATATCTTTAGCGCCTTATAACGAACGTATCTACAACATACAATTCACTCGCAAGCAACAAATGTTACCTTTTGCCAAAGACGGCGTAAATCGACTGAACGATTCTTAACAAACACATTCTTAAGGAAGAATTTTTCAATTGCATTATTCAGAATTTTTAATATTTTAAATTTTCGCTTGTTGCGTTTGCTAACAATGCTAAACGTTTCTGATGCCAGATGCAGGAAACAATGAAATCCATTTCCACGTATTAATATACCCAAAATATTCGAATAATAGGCTGGGCACCGAACTATAGCCTGCTCTTGTTTGTACTGGCAGATGGTGATGTTAGCTCGTTTCGATTTCACAGTGATAAATGGATGCTTTTTTTTGTCTATAGAAACTTACCTTTTTTATCTTTTCACCAGTTATTTTAAATCATGGTTTTACTGTTCCGATCCTATGTGCAAGTTACAGAAAGGGAAAATAACTGGAACCTCGTTTCTTTCCTCAGGAATATCTGAATTACCCATGTTTGAACCTGTATGGGGTACTATCCTGGCTTTTGGTCCTAAGTCTCCATCACCTGGATATTAAGATTGATGAAGTCTTTTGTTCAATTCATATTAAATTCAGAGAAAAAAAATGACAGCTGTTTTGTTATTTTCATGGTTGAAAAAGGCATTTTTTGATGTCCTATTTTTTATTTTGAATCAATATGAATTGAGCGAAATGATTCGGCAATGTGTTTTATTTTATCCCATCCAGGGGCGTAGCTATTCGTCCCTTATCCCTCCCCCTCCTAAGTAAATCGGAGTTGGTAAAGTCTACGAAGTTGGCAAAAATCGAAGTGACGGTAAAATACAAGTGAGTTGCGAAAATTGGGATTTTTGTTTTCTAAAATTAAGGGAAATGGCAAAAATTGACCTCCCCCTCCCACCCCGTAACTAAATATTAGGCACGTCCCTGACAGAGACATAATTAAACTTATATAAAGTATCTTATTTTCTCAGTTGGTAACTTCTGATTTCCGGGTTGGAAAATTTTCATTCTCTCACGCCCTCCCTCAACCAAATCGCTTCGCTGCGCCCCTATTCCTATCGAGGCCTCATATATGAGAACATGTCGTTTAAAATTTACACATTATATTTTTGCTTTCCACTGACAACTGCGGAATTTTCTGTTTTGTAAAGAATGGTGTGGAGGGAGGTGAAATTAAAACCTACGTAAAAAGCTTTCATCTGACATATACTTCGTTACGGTCGGCTCTTCTTAGTGAGATAGAAAAGAACAACAGTTTACACTCTTAACTCTTTTCTGGAAGAAAGAAGGGAGATGGGAAATGTTCATTTCATCATATAATAATATTATCTCCGTCATAAGCTTCCATTTGACATAAACCTTGTTCCCATAGCCCTTCGTGTTTCTCTTCGAGAGGGAGAGAGAACTTTTTTTTCTCATAATGTTCAAATACAAATAGACGTTACAAGTTTTTATTTCATGCGACTCAGTGTAAAAGAGTGAAAATGAGTATAGCTGCAAAGTTAGAGATATTTCAGGTATGAGTAGGAAAATAATAAAACACAGTGTTGTATTGAAGTTGAAAAACTTACGCATCATATTTTGAAGAAAAAAAATACAATTTTAAGAGCAGTTTTGCAGTATGAAAAGTTCCCGATGGAAACAGCATGTTATAACGATTGGCATTATGCTGTATTATGTAAATAAAGTTATACTGTATTATGTAATATAATTTTTCCCTAACGGATGAAAACGGTATAAGTAACATTTGCAATAAAATAATTAGGATTTCGGTTAAAATGGCAGAAAGATCTTTTTTATCAACGAAAGAGATTTGGAATCTTCAGTAAGTAAGATACCAATATTAGAGGGAAGTTATTTGTAAGCAAATATTCTAATGTTTCTTTCAAATGACATAGTATTTCTTTCCCCATCGTTAGTAGTTCTCATGCTGTCTACCGCATTTCTAGTTTCTAAATGTAAACATTACTAACCACAGTTAGTGGTCCTATATAGGACCACCTACATAGCACCAATTTCATTTAAAAGAACTGAAATTATGTTCAGTTCTTTTAAAGAACTGAACATAATTTCAGTTGAATTGAAGTGTGAATTATGAATTATTTTGTGAATTGTCAGTGTGAATTATGTTCAGTTCTTTTAAGGAACTGAACATAATTCAGTCAAAAAAAAAGTTTAATTTTATTCGAAAATTAATTTAATTTCTTTTTTACAAAAAACGTTTTTAATAGTTCAAATAATATAAGCATTTTTTTTTCTTATCTTATTTTTGCAGATGTTTTAAATTTCTAAAATTCGACTAACATAAACGGTATTTGCAGTGAAAGAAAAGCAATTGCAAAGAGCAAAGACTAAGCAACCTTTCGTTTTTGTTTTCCTTCGCCATCAGTTGCCAACATCTTTTCTAAAAAGTTAATCAAAATGTACGGTACTAAAATACACTAAAGGAAAAAAAAATTGCAACACCTGGAAGGATTATTGCCATTTTATTGAAATGCAGCAGCTGTTAGCATACACTGAGATGTGCGATTGATTACAGCATCAAAAAAAAAAAAAATGAAAAATTACCAGTTTACCTACCTGATAAAGTGGCATAATTGGTATGATGTTGAACCGCCCCGCGCAACTATGAAACGTTCCACGCTGCTGAACAAATGGGACAGCCATTGGTTGCAAAATGTTGGTAACATATCATTGGGCAGTTAGTGATCCCCCTTATGATGATCAATTCTGACTAAGATGTCCTACTAATGGCACCTCCACACCAAGACACCAGGTGCTGGAGCTGTGTAACGATATCGAATACAGTGGGTGGCGCTCCTTTCCTCTGAATGACGGTAAACACGTTTATATCGTCGTGCTGACCATGACAAAAACTATATTCGTCACTAAACACTACGGTACTGAATTCTTGTTCGTTCAAGTTCTGTCCGAGGCGACACCACTAAAGACGTGCTTGCATGTGGGCAGATGTGAAGGGCAAACGTAGTGTCAGACGATAGGCTCGCAATGAAAACTGTAAAAGCCTATTGTTTACCGTCCCGCCTGGTTGGTATTTAATGTGTTACCTGTTGCCAGTCCCTTTTCAATTGCTTATAATCGCGAATCTGTCACGCATTGACAACCATTGGCCACAATCGCAGCACCATCGTACACATATGGCGCCAGTAGATTTAAGAAAAATGCAGCACATGCCAACAAGGATCAGGAAGACGATGTATCACCACGAAGTGATAGGATATGTGTCGCAAATGGCGGTCCTATCGCTTCGTGGTCATACGTCGTCTTCTTGATCCTTCGGCATGTGCTGGATCCTTCTTAAATCCACTGGCGCCATATGTGTACGATGGTGCTGCGATTGCAGCCAATGGTTGGTCATATTTCTGTATGACAAATCAGCTTCTCTAAGGCCGATGATTATTCCACGCTCAAAGTCTGTTAACTGTTGGAGCGGCTGTCGACGTCTGCGTAAGGGAATCGTTAGCGGTTTATAACAATTTCCACAATGTTTTGTCAATCAGGGAGCTTTGGTTGCCTTTATCTGTGTTTGACTGATCCGAACTTGTCACGTCATCTCTCGCCTGTCCAATCATTTCGATGGTCGTTTAAATCTAATCATTTCCATATACTGCTGCCTTCCTAAATTTCGTCACATTTGCATAACTTCTTGCAAGTGTTGCATTTTTTATTTCCTGTAGTGTATATTCGTGAAATATAATAATGAAGCCATTAAACAAAATAATCGCTTCAATGTCACAAAGACCCCGAGGGTTCTGAGAAAATTGGGGGAAGGGGCCCACTGGGAAGCTTCTTAGGAGACAGATGTAAGGCCATCTAGCTTGCTCTTTAACGTTCACAGGTATGGCTCTCCTGCACACAGGGCCATGGCTTAACGTCCCATTAGACGGACGGTGGCCTTTCCAAGTCTATCGATGTCCCCTGCTGACCGAAGGTAGGACGAGAAGTTATGCGGAGATAAATCTCAACGTTGGCCTAGCTGGGACTCGAACCTGGAAACTGCAGATTGAGCCCGCCCGCTACCAATTGAGCACCGCACCGCCCCATATTTGGCAGAGATGTATTATCGGATCCCTTTTTTTCTCTTTCGCAATAATGAAGAACCTAATATTCTATCGCTAACACTTGAATATACTTCGGCTAACGCCGTGGAGCCGATGGGCGACAGATTGGGAACTGTTTATGCAGATCATTTATTTATTATAACGAAGTAATTTTGGTTTTTCAATTTATTCTAACTTCCTACATGGTGTTTTGCCCTGCTAGAATTAGCACTATTAGTCATTAACTGCCTCAAGGGGCTGGATGCTCAGGTGGTAGCGCGTCAGGCTCGTAATCTATAGTTCCCAGGTTCGAATCACAGATGGGCCAACTTTGAGATTTATCTCCGCAAAGTCCCCGCGGTCAGTAGGGGACACCGATGGAATTGGAAAGGCCACCGCCCATCAGATGTGAATGTAGTGGTATGGCCCCGCGAAGAGCAGAGAACCATATCCTGTGCAGTGGGTCCCCCCCCAAACCTTCTCTGAGCCTTCGGGGTCTTTGTGACACGACCATTTAGCCCCATTGTGTGGAAAAAAAGTACAGCTCAGAGGTAAACTCTGAGCGATACCTTTTTCCTCTGATCTCCCTCTGAGCGGTACCCAACCCATTTCCACCATTAACCTAGTCTCACTCACAACCGTCGTCGATAATGAACTTCTCCATTCGCAGGTAGGAGACTTTAGCGCCCTCAGAAATTTCGGACCCTTTTCCGAGGAATTACTCGCGACTCAGGGCAGTTAGGAACCGGTCTGTTAACCCAACAGTGGTAGAACGAAGTGGGAGCACATCACCAATTTTGGGACTCATTGCTCAAGTGCTCGCGGAACCACGAGGAACCGATAATTTCTGCCATCGTCCGCCAGTTCACCCGGAAATTAAGGCTATTAAATAATATGATGATGATTTTTATCGACTCTGTTCCAAATGCTACAATCCTTAAATGAGATGTTCCCTCTCCTTCTAGCCTGCTCCCTATATTAGATTTTTTTTTACTATTGTATATGTCACCGGCAAAGTTTGAAATCCGGCATTCTATAGAATGCCTCAGCATTGTATATAATGCCTAAAACTAGTCGGCAATGTATGAAACGATTCATATTTCACACATTTCCTAGGCATTCTATAGAATGCCAAAAGGCAAATCGACAAAGTATAAAATACTCCCGGCAGTGATGTTTAATGTCGTAATGCGAGTCACGTGACTCTCGACGCTCGCCTCAAACAGAGAGCCAGAGCACTCAGTCCAATTCGAATTGACCAGTAAATGTTCCCCTGGGTCCCCTATAGGCTCACCCTGATTGCCAGATCCGCCAGTCCCTAGTTTCGGTAAAAACGAGCGCCGTAGTTGGTCACTTTGGACACCAAAAAGACACCATTCCATTCGGAAAAGCGCCCCCTAGCGTTGTAAGAGTGTAAAAAAGGGTTGCCTCAATAGGGATCCCAAAGTTTGAGAACCCTAGCTTCCACAGAAAGAGAGTTAAGGTCAAAAAACAGATTAAAAAAAGTCATCAAAAAACGACATATCACAAGCATCTCGGAACTCCACTGAAATAGATTTGACAAGTAGTAAAGTGAAATACGAGTATCCTAACTCGAATTGCAAACTTCGAATATTCAACATTTTACTGATTCGTTCTCACTTGGCTTTACCACATTTGGGGCGTTTTTTATTATGCGGACGACAGATTCATTACAGGTTATGATGTTAATATTTCTGGCGGTAGTTCAGCAATGGTATTTTTTCTCTTTTTGTAGAAAAATCCCGTATCTTATATTTTGTACTTCTTACATTTTCACATGCATCTTTTCAATAAAAGCCTTTTTCATACTTTGCCGAAATAGTATTTGTCGTTCTATATAATGCCTAGGTATTCTATACAATGCCTATGGAAAGTATGTAATAATTCTCATATTTCATACATTGCCTAAAAACGCCGGGTATTCTATAGAATGCCGTATTTTCATACATTGCCGGTAACATATACAATTTGAATTTTATACAATGTAAAAAATTTGTGTATTTATATGTTTTATATTTATGAATTTTAATGAACCTAAGTAACATTGTAATGAACAATAAATTTATGAGCCAAATTACGTATGTACTCTTTCACTAAAATTTTATTCTTGCCATTGAAATGCAATGTGTCTCGTAGCATCTTAATAGAATGAAATCTGTTTAGGATCGGCAGCGAGATCTGACATTTCTAAACTGAATTCTTTCAGGCTAAGTCAAAATCTTGTTTTATCTCATCCTTAGCAGCAAGTTTAATTTTGTAGACTTATTACACAGGCGCTAATCAACTATATTTAAAGTGCACAGTTTCATAAAATGTCAGATAATGATTCACTTTGTAAAATATTTTTTTTAAGTATTGTTACGAATACTTACTTTCTACTTCATATTCAGTTCATAAACATCCTTCTTTCATATTTTCGCCTTCAAATTCGCTAGTTAACGATGAGTATAAGATGAATGATAAACTAAAATGACAGGCTCCTGTCAGACCTCTGTGGCAAGCAGCTACTTGAGGGGGTATTTATTTAGCCGTCCCGTGTCCGAGTGGTTAGCGCTTTGGCTATTGATCCAAGGGACCTGGGTTCGAGCCCCGGATAAGGCATGGATGTCTGTATCGTTTTTATGCTGAGGTCCTGTCATTCTCTCAGATCTTCTACTATGGCATATAAACTGACAGGCTCCTGTAAGACCTCTGTGGCAAGCAGCTGCTTGAGGGGGGGTGTTTATTTTTTTTTAAACTTTTCTGAATTAATACAAATAAAATGCAAAATAATGTTACATTATTGTTTATTATTACTGATAAACTAGAATTTAGATACCGTACATGTTCGAATAGTTGAGTTATAGTTTCTTCTTTCTATTCGGCTACAATTTGAGCCCAGAAGTTGAATATCCCATAAACGGCATATAGAGGTAGACTGAAGAGTGAAGATATGCATAGAAAGACGCAAACACATACATTCTACTTTCTTATATAAGAGATAATAATATCTCAACTCATTATACTCAATACGACTCAATAGGAGTGAATTTCGAGGGTCATTTAAAGGTTGTGGAAAACTTACTGATGTTCTGAGGGACAGTCCCGGGACGGCATTCCTGTCTGAGACTCCAACATTTTATAAAACTTCTGCCCTACAACCAGGCTACAATTGAAGCACAGACTACTGTCATAAAGGATAAATGTGTAAAAATTAAACTTTCAATGCACGTTTTATTAATAACAAGCATATTTAGAACCTATCCCCCCTTTTTCCATAAGTTTTTAGTCTCGAATTGCACGGTAGTACCTATCTGCCGTACAAATGGAGGTATGGGTGCATTTTCTTTAACCAATATATTTTCTGATTCAACTTTCGCTTATTAGCCACGTCATCTCTCTAGTCTTTTTTTTTTCTTCAGTTCCACTGATGTATAATATAGGCGTATAATAGAGTGGACATCAGGGAATACCCTTCCTAGTTTAGCATTGGTCCGATCGTACAAATAAGGAGCCATGTGCAGCGGAATCAACCGACCTCTGCGTAATGCTATGGAAAAAAACACGTTCCGCAATTAACTGTCAGATTCGCAATTCTGTAAAATATCATCGAAATCGAATTTCTTTCCACTTGTGAACTTGTTTTAATCAGTGATATGCGAAAGGAAGCATGATGAGTGATTTTTCATTCTGCAGTTGCGTAGTGACTGATTAAATAAAACCTTTGATGACGTCATGGATGTTGCATTGTCCTTGTACATTTATTCGTTTTTACGTTACCTGAAATGATGCCAAATTTCAGCTAAATTGATTTATTTACTTGAAAAACTAACTTCAATATAAACTTAAAGGATTAATGAAACAAAAATTAATCATTCTTACTTAGAGCAAGTGGCGATTGGAATTTTCGAAATCTTTTTAAAGTCTTATAATATGTTTTAATCATCGCTTTTCAGAGCATGCATTCACAGAACATATCATTTACTTGGGTATAAATTATAGACACCTTATGCTTCGAAGGGTGGCTGGTCTGCGTATAGTTTTCTTATCAACAACATAAGCCTTCATTTAATGTATAATTCTATAACTAGTATCCTGTTTTGAGGGGGGGGGGGTGAGTGAGTGAGGGGAGGGTACTCTCAGTCTGTAGCGCGCCAGGACCGTAATCTGCAGTTTCCAGGTTCGAGTCCCAGCTGGGTCAGCGTTGAGGTTTATCTCCTCAAAACTCCCCGCCCTGCTTACGGTCAGTAAGGTGACACCGGTGGCTTGGAAAGGCCGCCGTCTGTCGGATGGAACGTTAAGCCGTGGCCCCGTGTGCGGCAGAGCCATTCTCTATGCACGTTAAAGAACACGCTGGATGACCTTGACAGGAGGCTTCCATCTGTCTCTCAACAGCTATTCCAGTAGATTCCCTCCCCCAACCTTCTCTGAGTCTTCGGGGTCTTTGTGACCAGGCCATTTAGCTCATTGCGTGCAAAACAGTGCCGTTCAGAAGTAAAACAACCCAACCCTGTTTTGATAATTGTAGTGAGTAGGGTCGGATATAGAAAGTCCCGTCCCTTGAAAATGTTAATAACAGAGTAGAGGGAGAAATATTAAAATGAAATAGAGTACACCCTCCCATGACGACCTTGATCGGTTCTATAACAACATTATAGAATGTTGAAATTACATGGTAAACCTTAGGTTTTTATAGAGAAAGTTTTTCTAAAACTCAATAAAGCACAGATACAGATAGAAAGATGGTAAATACCAAAATGAATGTATCACTGCACTTCTAATAAAATACTGGGTGGTTTGACCAACACCTCCCCGCTCCCTAAGCCCACCTCCAACCTATCTTCCCTTTGCTTGTTTTCTGTATTATTCGCAATCCTTTTTCCCCTATTCAATCATCTAACGTTACACCGTGAATTTTAGGTTTTACTGTGTAACAGTTGTGAATTCCTGCTAGTAGTTATAAAATACAATAAATGTTTTTACCACATCAGTTTCATTTTTATTTTTATCTCTTTTTCAAAGAATTCTTTTTGTGTTGGATAGGTATTGACGAATATTACGATATGCACTTTCCGAATCTCTCTAAACTTATAATTACGCCCTCTAGCGATGGAAATTTTTGAAAATTCCAAAATTCAAACGAATATTGCAATGTATTTATGCTAGAAATCTGAAATTTTGATGGTGGAATATGTAGGTAACGAAGTTCCCATTACCAACAATGAGTTAACCCCTAAGAATCAGAGGGGTGGGAAAACACACCTTTTTAGTTTCAGAAGATAATCTTTTTGGGTTAGATAGGAATTGATGAAACATTATGATTCACACTTTTTAAATCTTCCGAAAACTATAATTTCGCCTTTTACGGTGTAGAAATTTGCAAATTCCAAAATTTCAAACAAATATTGCAAACGACGTATTGAAGCTATAAATTTTAAATTTTGGTGGTGAATGTGAGCGCCATGATTTCCATTGGCAACAATAAATTGACCTCTTAGACCCAGGGGGAGGAACACAATTTTTTTGTTTTAGCAGATAATGTTGGTATTGAGAGATAAATGAAAAATTCTTTTTGGATTAGATAGGAATTGATGAAATATTATGATTCGCCCTTTCGCGATCTTTCGAACACTATAATTGCGCTCTCTAACGGTGAAAAGGTTGAAAATTCCAAAATTTTAAACGAATATTGCAACGAGGTATTAATGATAGAAATATGAAATTTTGATGGTGAAATATCAGCGTCATGAAGTTTCCATTAGAAACAATGAAAATGATAATTAGAAAACTCTTTTATAATTTTATTGGTACTAATGAAATATTATAATTCGCATTTCTAAAATGCTTAGTAGTTTTAATATATAACAGAACATTAAAATGATGAAACGGCAGGTTGTAATCGAGTTTTACAAATGATACCTATTGAATAGAAATTTCAAAAACTAGTGGTAGTTTTTAGGAAACATTCCACGAACAGCAATAATCTACCCACTTGTCTGAGACAGGTGTGCGAAATGTAACGTTTTAGATTTAAGAACTAAAAGACGAACACTTTTATGTTGTATAATTGCTAATGAAATACTATTTGCATTTTCCACATCATCTGCTAGCTCAAATTAAAACTTTTAAGGAATGAAACAGTAGGTAATGGAAAAACTCCATTCTCTTTGAAAACGAGATTCTCATATGTGCCAGAGTCGATATGCATCCTTATAGTTTAATGTTATCTTCTATCAAAGCAGTAAATACATTATTGTTCACTATTTAAGGAATTTAAACAAAAGTGCAAACTTCTCAAGAAATCCATTTTTGAATTTAACGAAAGTTTGAGAAGGTGTTTACTATCACACATATTTAAAATAATATATATTTTACATTTCAAAAGATTTTGGAATTGGATTTCAAAAGATTGGAACTCTTCTCCAAACGAAAAATTAAATTTCCAATCAAAGAATATATTGGAAGCTTTTTACAGTTATGAAAAGTTATAGATCACCGCAGATATTGAAGCTAATGCTACTTAGTAAGGAGTATTATTACCCCTAAGAGCAATACAGTTTGCACAGCGAGCTCTGAGGCTTCTTGTAAGGTAGACAGCCAACAAGGCAGAAGTCAGAAAATGCCATTCTTCGATAAGAGCATTACTCAACTCATGAAGGGTCCTTGGAGCGTGATGATGATTTATCTATGAGGGCATTTTCAAAGCCTGCATGTATGTTCAATGGGATTTAGGTCTGAGCACCTCGCTCGCCAATCTGTTCTTTGAATATCTTCACTTTAAAGTTATTTCTCCGCTATCGGAGCTCTATGTGGATGCGTTATCATCCATAAAAATAACTTCTGACTCAATGTGAGACTAAAAAGTCTCACATAAGGCTCTGGAATCTCCTCTCTCTATATTGTAGGGCAGTTAGTGTCCCTCCTGAGAAGGCATGAAGGTCATTGCGGTCATTTATAATGATACTTCCTCAGACCAGCAAACCACGCCTACCAAAATGGTCCCATTTTCTACGATACTCAGGGGAACGAAGATGAACCTAAATGTGAGTTTTGTGACACCATTTTAACTGTAAAACTTACTTTAATTCATTGTCCCTGTTTTAATTTCTAACGACCTATGTTTTTATCGATTTTACGTCCGAGCCCCTTACACTCGGACATCTTTTATCCGATGAGTCTGTTTTAACTGCTGTTTTTACCTTTTTACGGTTTACTGAATATTTTAACCGTCTCTGACTTTTACCTTTCGGCATTGTTTTCTACATGGGTCCTGTACACCTTTTGTTCTTTTTACATATTTCTTATTGTTGTTTTTGTATTTTATATAGATGTTTTCTCCCATTTGTCGTTTAGTGTTTATATTTATTGTTTTACATATTATCGTTTACTTTTAACTTTGGTTGTGGGTTTACTTGACTTTTAGATGTTTCTTTCTATCGTTTACACCTCGTTTGGCGCATCATGGCCTTAGTTGCCTTTGCATCATAAAACCCGAAACAACCAAACCAAACCGAAACAGTTCGAACTCCCTAGTTTTTGGGGTGGATTGGAAGGGAGGGGGGGGAGTGCGGTGAGGAAAAGCTTTTAAAGTTCTAACATTGCCCTAAGTTACGATTAGAGGAAGTTGTATATTTAATTTGGCGGTTTTAGCTTGTTCCATTTAGCAGCAGTTACTTCCACTTTTTCAAGGGGGAGGTAATGTTCGGAATGAAGAAAACGTTTGGAGGCCTTAATCCTACCTTTGTTCGAATTTACGATCAAGGTAAGCAGTATGGTAAGTTTGGCAGTTCTAGCTCTTACTGTTTAGAAGAGGTTTTACCACTTCTTGCAGGTGGGAGGAAAACATTTGTGAATATGAACTCTTACATTGGTCTAAGTTACGATTAGAGGAAGCGGTATACTGAGTGTTCTTGTAATTGGTAAGCGCTATGCGATGGGCTGACAATGTCAAACAGGACCTTATTAGAATTGGTGTGCAGTGGCTGGATGCAGCAGATGTAGCTCAGGACAGATATGCTTGGAGAATTAAACTGCGCGGTCTGGTTGGACCTCCGTAGCCCATGGCTGCTTGAGGATGATGATGATGATGTCAGTTCCTATTAGTTTTTAAAAGAGGGGAATGGATTTTTTTGAAGGGAAGAAAACTTTTCGATGTGCTGTAAGCAAAAAGATAGGCAGACCCTGTCAGATATTTAACAGAAACTTTTCTTCTCTAGTATTAAGAAATGCTTTGATGTCATTCAAAAGCATAAAATTGTGAAATATTGGTTATAGAACAAAAAATAAATAATAGGAACTATTGTTTATGGCCTAAAACAGATTAATATGTATACCAATGATAAGAAATTAGTATAGAACAATTCAGAAAAAAGAGCCGATATATAAGTATTTAGTATTAAGAAACATAAGTTTCTGTGAGACCCATTGTGTCCATCCGTGTTACAAAACAGAGTATGACCGACAAAGGGTTTAAAAATCAAATTATTAAAATTCAGACATTGTCCACCCTTGAATTTTTTTTCTTTTGCTCTGAGAACAAACAAATTAAACAAAATTATCAAACCCATTGGCACAAATTCCTGTTACGTGAATGGAAAGCTATGTTGAAAGTTCCATTACCAGGAAATAAAGCCTTTTTTAGCAAAATGTTGCAAGGAATTATAATCACGATTTTGAACAATATTTACTAATTAAAGAGTTTTTCGCGGCTGAAACATTTAACAACAGTTAGAATTAAACGTAAGAAATTAGCTGAAAAGTTCTATAACAAATGGTTTGCTAAAAATAAATGAAATTTAAAAGCTTTTCTGAATGAGACTTTTTAGTTTCCAACAATTTTAAAAATGTTTAGGGCTTATGAATTTTCGGTTTTAGGCTTAATTAAATTTTTAGTTTTAGTAGCTATTAAAGAAATGCTGTTTTAAATTGAGATTTGAATTAATTTGAATGAGAGCTATAATTTATGTCCTGTTGCATTTCTCTGTAAAAATATTATTTTCAAAGGTAGATAGCTTTGAATGAGATTTGCTATTCACAAAAATGAATAAAAAATTAATTCACAAAATCTCAATACTTTTGATAACATGTTGTATGTTTGCATAATCCATATTCTTTTAAAACTTCACTTTCGATTGTCAGGAGAGAGAGTTCTTTAAAGAGACAGCAATCGCTCTTTATATATGATAAGAGATACTGTTTTGGAAGGGAAGAGAAGAAGAGGGCTGCCAGCTCAGTGTGGCTTACTGATCTGGTCATCTATTGCCACTATTTTCTTTTCTTCTTACCGGTAAGGAGTGGTGAACTTCACAGGGTCCTGATGCGGGTCCTGATGATTTATACCTACTAGACTGGACTGGTTTATGGATTTGAGCTTGATTATGGATCCTGGACTTGCAGCACTGGTGGGGGCCTCTGTTGGGGGAGAATCTGCCGCTGTGTATTCTGTTTGCGTGTGGATTGCAAGCCTTAAGTAAACAAAGGCACGGGATACCTTATATCAGCAGATGCATGATCCTGATCAGAGGTCATCGCAGGTACCTGAACCCTCACTTAACTAGTTGGGTATCGGCAATCCTAAACTGCAGTAATGTGTCTCAGGCAGATCATATAGCTTTTGAAAAGGTACACTTGAAATGCTGCTGCCTGAAGTTCCTACCAGCATTGGTGGCTTTAGACTTTAGCGTTGGGGGAACAGGTCTTTGCCCCATGCCTGAGATCAGGGGGCTGTTTGATATTGTTGGTCCTACCTCTCTCATTGAACCAAGTTTCTTTAAAAAACCTATTTATTTTCTCTCTGCACGTATGTAGAATGTGAAGACGTTACATTCAGATTATTCACTTGACGTCCTCACACAGGAATTCAAACGTCATGACCTAGTTATTCTAGTCTTGCAAAAGACCAGATGGGCAGATAAAGGTGAGATACTTAAAAATAACTTTAGATTTCTCTTTTCAGACAGGGAGGATGGAAAGCATTTCCAAGGTGTAGATTTGCTTCTCAGCAGACACACCAGTGATGCTCTTCTAAGATATGGCTGCATTAATGAAAGATTTCTTACAGCTATATTTAAAACAAAAATGAAAGAATTGAATGTCATCTTTTGTTACTCCCCCACAGGGCACTCTGATGAGAAAGAGAAAGATAAGGTTTACAGACAGCTACAGGATATTTTGAATTCTGTGAAGAAAGGAAATATTTCTCTTGTACTATGTGACTTCACCGCTAAAGATGGTACTGAATCTGACCTTTGGGCAGGGATATTAGATTCCTTTGGTTTTGGCAGTGTCAATGGCAATGAGAACGTCTGCTATAGGTAAGTAAACTTAATTGTTTTTGAATAACTAACATATACTACATACAACAGGGACATTTATAAATGCACATGAGGTTTCACCTGATGGGTTGCACAGGAATATGATAGATTATATTTTAATTAACAGCAAATGAGATAGTTTGATTAAGAATACCAGATCATAGAGGGTAGCCGAAATTGGGTCTGACCATTATCTGGTCAAAACTGTCTTGCAACTGAAGCTTAAGAAATGTTGTTTTAAGATTAAAAATATTAACTTTAACACTGAAGATCTCAAAGATCTAGATTTAACCAATAAAGCATACCATGAGAGACTACTAAGTCATTGTGACAATCGTGGTTTCCTTACTGCTGAAGTTGAGAAAGAATGGGATCAGTTTAAGCAGGCTTTTCTTGAAATCAATAGTACTCTTTTGGGTAAAAGGGAACAGAGGAAACAAAATTATTTGAGTGATAAGGCTATGGAACTTATTTCTGAAAGAAGGAATTGCAGGAATAATATGAACCAACATCCTACTAGTCCTAACAGACGGCATTAAAATAAGCTTAATAAACGTGTGAAGGATCATTTGACAGCTGATAAGAATCTTTGGTTTGATAGCTTGGCTGATAAAGAAGAGGAAGGAGTTAGATAGCACAACAGCAGGGATTGTACCAGATTGTTAATGTTTTGTGTGGGAAGAAACAGGCATGCGCATTGTGTTTACACTTTAAATAAAGCTTTAAAATTATATTTTGAGTGAAGATGATTCCTACTTGTGCTGCTATGGTTGTTGGGATTGAGGGATAAACACAGTAAGGTGGTTGAAGGTGAGGATTCTGTGATGGCTAAGTGGACTGAACATTTCAGAGAAGTTCTAAATACTGTTATTATTCACATTGTTTGTAAAAAGGACAGATGCATTACTGGCTTTAATGTTTGCCCTATGTCATATTCTGAAATCATTGTGGCTATCACTAAATCAAAACTGCATAAATCGCCAGGGATGGACGAAATCACCACTGAAATGCTTAGAACTGGGAACATTTGTGTTGTCACATGGCTGACTGATATTTTTTATGATAAATGTGTTGTTTCTAAGAATTCTACTAGAGCTATTTTCATATCTATTTTTAAGAAAGACCTAAAAACTAAAATTAGGCTGTATAATAGTTTCGTTCTTTCGAAAGTTAGTTATGATAACGAAAGATGGATCCTTTGTAAGCTGGATAACAAGAAACTGGACGCTTTTGATTCTAGATGCTTGCGCAATATCTTGGGCATTAGACTTGTAAGGTGGTTTGACTTTGTAAGTAATGATGAGGTTAAAAGAAGGAGTCATTAACCTCGTTTGAGCAACATATTGTGCTGAAAGAGACTTCGTTGGTTTGATCATGTTGTCTGTGTGCATAACTAGAGATTAGCGAAAGGATTATGAACAATGTGCCTAAAAGATTCAGAAAAAGGGGGAGATGCAGGATGCGACGGACAGACGGTGTCAAACAGTACCTTGCTAGAATTAGTATCAGCAGCTGTAACTCAGGACAAACATATCGGGAAAGCCAAAATTACACTGTTTGGTATGATCGCAAAAGCCAATGTCTGCATGAGGATTTTTTATGTATATAGTTATGAAAACGATCAATATTAGAAATTGGAAATTTTGGTGGTAGGATTTGATAGTCAAGAGATTCATGCCAGCAGCAAAGATTTACCCCCTTAGCACAAGGAGGGATGAGAAAAACGAAACCTCTTGTTTTAAGAGATTTGTTAGGCTCCATAGCCATCCCTTGGTCGTATGGTTAGCGCGCTTGGCTACTGATGTCTCTATTTGGGATCGAGCCCCAGGCAAGACATGGATGATTGTGTTCTCTCTCTGCTGAGGTCCCGTCATCCACACAATCTTTCTACTGTGGCTTATAAACTGACAGACTTCTGTCAGACATCTGTGACAAGCAGCTGCTTGAGAGGTCATTATTTGTTATATAAGAGTTTACGCAAATCCTCTATTTTTCGTGTAGAGACAAAGGCAACCTCTACGTTCATTAGAGCCATGATGACAGAAAGCTAAATGTCAAATTCCGTGATCTTAGTTCTTACCCTTTAGGAAAACATTCCTTTCCCTGTTTTATGTACAGGAACGTTTTCTTTTGCGAAAGTTATAGATTGGGTAGTGAGAAGACAAATATTACTTAAAGCGAGGATGAGAGAATGCTCTATAGGAATTTAGGCGATCCTATCTTTTATCATTTAGGAGAATTTCTCCGGTATTTGCATATATGTGGGTATTTTTAGGGGAGAGAGGAAAGAAGGATTGAAGGACAAATCCCTCGTTTCTTTAATCCATTATGTCGGGAAGTTATATACCGATTTCTATAATCATAACTCTTACCATTTAAGAGAAATGTCTCCCCGTTTTCGTTATAGAAAAAGTAAAATAATTTCATGGAGCCATTTTTGAGGGTGGGAGGAAGAAATACTGAAGTCCAAACTCTTTCCCTATTTTTGTTGCTTTTTGAGGAAACTGTATATTGGATTCGGTGGTCTAAGTCTTTACCATTTAGAAGTAGTTCGTACCACGTTTATCCGGGGAAGATTTTTTTTTGAGTGAGAGGGGAAGAAAAAAAAATTGAATTATTCTAACACGTTTATTTCTCTAAATGATGATTTAGAGGAAGCTGTACACTGAATTTGGGGGATCTGTTTCCATTTTTTTGGCTTGTAAATGGTAGCTAGGCGTAAACTGGAAGGAGAGCTGTGTACCAATCCCCAGTGATGATGCACAGAACCGGCCAGGTCCAGCACCTAATGTCCGACCCCGCCTTCTGTGGTGCAGGCCGTTAGTACCTTTCAAAAGAGATATTCTCTTTTGGAGGGGAACGGAAGGGGAGGGCTGCCAGTTCAGTATGGCCTACTGATCTGGTCATCTATGGCCACTTTTTTCTTTTTTTTCAACCCTGCTGAGGAGTGGTCAACTTCACAGGGTCCTGGTGCTGACCATTTATACCTACTAGACTGGACTTGTTTATGGATTTGAGCTTGATTATGGATCCTGGACTTGCTGCACTGGTGGGCCTCTGTTGAGGGAGAGTCTGCCGCTGTGTTTTCTGTTTGCTTCTGGGTTGCCAGCTATAAGTGAACAGAGGCATGGGATACCTTATATCAGCTGGTGGATAATCCTAATCAGAGGCCATCGCAGGTACCTGAACCTTACTTAGCTAGTTGGGCATCGTCAAGCCTAAACTGGAGTAATGTGTCTCAGGCAGGCCATATGGTTCTTGAAAAAGTCCACTTGAAAAGGTGGTGCCTGAAGTTCCTACCAGCATCGGTGACTTCAGCCTTTAGCGGAGGAGGAACAGGTCTTTGCCCCATGCCTGCGATCAGGGGGCTGTTTGATATTGTTGGCCCTACCAATCTCAATAAACCTAATTTCTTTAAAAATCCTACTAATCATTTTCTCTCTGCAGGAACGTGGAACGTGAGGACATTACATAGAGATTATTCTCTT
Source organism: Ryuthela nishihirai (assembly GCA_038380435.1). Lineage (NCBI taxonomy): Eukaryota > Metazoa > Arthropoda > Arachnida > Araneae > Heptathelidae > Ryuthela > Ryuthela nishihirai. The sequence continues at coordinate 11,283,531 of JAWZYU010000021.1, read as the reverse complement.
GATGTCCTCATGCAGGAATTGCAGCGCTATAACCTAGATATTCTAGCCTTGCATGAGACCAGATGGACAGGTAAAGGTGAGATACTTAAAAATAACTTTAAATTTCTCTTTACAGGGAGGGAGGATGGAAAGCATCACCAAGGCGTGGGTCTGCTGCTCAGCAGACATGCTAGTGATGCTCTTCTAGGATATGAGTGCATTAATGAAAGGTTTCTTACAGCAAAATTTCAGACAAGCATTAAAGACTTGAATGTTATCTGCTGTTATGCCCCCACTGAGGATTCTGATGAGGATGAGAAGGATAGGTTTTACAGACAACTTCAGGATATTTTGAATTCTGTCAAGAAAGGAGATATTACCCTTGTTCTTGGTGACTTCAGTGCCAAAGTTGGTACCGACTCTGACCTTTGGGGAGGAGTAATAGGCCCTTTTGGTATTGGTAGCTGCAATGGCAATGGGCAACGTCTCCTACAGGTAAGTAAACTCAATGGTTTCAGAATAACTAACACATATTACAAACACCGCGACATACATAAATACACATGGGTTTCACCTGATGGGCTGCATAAGAATATGATTGATTATATATTAATTAACAGCAAATGGGCTAGTTCTGTTAGAAATACCAGGGCATATAGGGGAGCTGAAATTGGATCTGACCATTACCTTGTTAAAAGTGTCTTGCAACTTAAACTTAAAAAGTGTTGTGCTAGGGTTAAAAAATTTACCTTTAATACTGAAGCTCTGAAAGACCCAGTTATAGCTAAAGCTTACCATGATAGGTTACTTAGTCATTATGACAGTCATGGTTTGCTTAATATTGAAGTTGAGGAAGAATGGGGCCATTTTAAACAGGCTTTTTTGGAAACTAACAGTACTCTTTTAGGGAAAAAGGAGCAGAGGAGGCAGAATTATTTAAGTGATAAGGCACTTGAGCTTATTTCAGAAAGAAGGAACTGCAGGAATGTCCTTAATCAGTACCCTACTAGTCCTAATAGAAAGGATTACAGAGAGCTTAATAAACGTGTAAAGGATCAGTTAGCTACTGATAAGAATCTTTGGCTTGATGGCCTTGCTGACAAAGCTGAGGAAGCAGTTAGACAGCACAACAGCAGAGAGGTGTACCAGATAGTTAATGTTTTGTGTGGTAGAAAACGAACGGGTATACAGGGATTGAAGGATAAACAAGGCAAGGTTATAGAAGGTGAGGATTCTGTCATGGCTAGGTGGGCTGAGCATTTCAGTGATGTTTTAAACAGTGTGGTTAGTTTTACTCCCATTGTTTGCAATGATGATAGATGCATTGTTGGCTTTAATGTTGGCCCTATAACACAATCTGAAGTTAGTTTGGCTATTTCTAAACTTAAACTTCATAAATCCCCAGGGGTGGATGAAATTACTACGGAAATGCTTAGAGCTGGGAATGTTTCAGTTACCATTTGGATGACTGAAATTTTGAATAACTTTTATGATAAAGGCATGGTTCCTAAAGATTTTACCAGAGCTATTATTATCCCTATTTTCAAAAAAGGTGGTCGCAGTTCTTGTGATAACTATAGGGGTATCAGCCTACTCTCCGTTCCAGGTAAAGTTCTTTCCATGATTGTGCTTAATAGAATTAAGAATCTGGTTGACAGGCAATTGCGTGATGAGCAATGTGGATTCAGAAGTGGTAGGGGATGTGTGGATCAGATATTTTCACTTAGGCAGATTCTCGATAAATGTTTAGAGTTTCAGAAACCTTTGGTTGCTTAGCTTTGTTGATTTCAAAAAGGCTTTCGACTCTGTTGATCGTCAAAATTTGTGGTTGATTGTGAAATCATATGGTATACCAGACAAGTTAGTTAACATAATGAAAGCTCTCTATAATAACACTGAGTCGTGTGTGAGAGTTGGTAAGGCTTGTAGCAATTGGTTTAGCATTACTTCTGGTGTTCGACAAGGGTGCATTTTGTCTCCTTTTCTCTTTAGTTTGGTTGTTGATTATGTTATGCGAAATTCACTTCAAGGGAAAGATTTTGGCCTTAAATGGGCTGGAGATACGAAAATTTCTGATTTAGATTATGCTGATGATTTAGCCCTTTTGGCAAATGATGTTGATGAGATGAACTCTTTCATTCGAACTGTTGATGAGACTGGTAATACAGTAGGTTTGGTTATAAACAGAGAGAAAACTAAAGTGATGAAAATTGGTCAGGCAGGTCGTGATTCAATTAATCTGAATGGTTGCAGTCTTGAGCAGGTGTCACAGTTTAATTATCTTGGGAGCTGCGTAACTGATACTGGTGATGTGCGGCATGAGATTAACAGACGAATAGGATTGCTGCCGGGACTTTTAAGAATCTATGGAGATTGTGGAGAAATAGGCGTATACACCTAAAGACTAAAATTAGACTGTATAATAGTTTGGTTCTTTCTAGGGTTAGTTACGGTAGTGAAACTTGGATACTTTGTAAACAGGATAACAGGAAACTTGATGCTTTTGATTCCAGATGCTTGCGCAGTATCTTGGGCATTAGGTGGTTCAACTTTGTAACTAATGATGAGGTTAGGCAAAGGAGTCTGCAACCTCCTTTAAGCAGCATATTGTGCAGAGAGAGACTCCGCTGGTTTGGCCATGTTGCCCGTATGGATAATTATAGATTGGCGAATAGGGTTATGAACAGTGTGCCTAGAGGCCTCAGAAGGAGGGGGAGACCTAGGATGCGGTGGGCTGACAATGTCAAACAGGACCTTGTTAGAATTGGTGTACAGTGGCCGGATGCAGCAGATGTAGCTCAGGATAGATATGCTTGGAGAATTAAACTGCGCGGTCTGGTTGGACCTCCGTAGCCCATGGCTGCTTGAGGATGATGATGATGATGATGTTTCCATTTAGAAAAAGTTACTACCAATTTTTTTAACAAGTGAGTGAGGGGGAGGTAATTTTTTTAGGGTGGGGGTAATTGTTTTATCCAACTCTAACGTTGATAACTTACGATTAGAGGATTGAGTTGGGTTGTTTTACCTCTGAGCGACTTGTATTTTCACATAATAGGCTAAATGGCCAGGTCACAAGGACCCCGAAAATTCATAGAATGTTGGGGGAGGGATCCCAGTGGACAGCTGTTGTGAGACAGAGGGTAGCCTCCTATCAAGCCCATCGAAAGGGTTTTTTAACGTGCACAGGGTAGCGCCCCATCCGAAGGACGGCGGCCTTTACGAAGCCCATCAGTGCCCTCTACTGACCATAGGCAGGGAGTTTTGTGGAGATAACTCTCAATGATAACACAGCTGGAACTCGAACCTGGGAACTGCCGCGCTACTGACTGAGCCACCACCTTCCCTACGATTAGAGGAAAAATGTATAGTACGTTTAGAGGTATTGGAGGTGCCTACCACTATTTAAAGAGGGAGGTGATCTCTTTGGCGAGAGAATTAAATTGGAAGGGGGTGGATGCAAACGCTTGCGCTGTTTAAGTACTGAGTTTGTCGGCTCTAGCACTTACTATTTAAAAGCAGTTCCAACTTCTTTTTAAAATGGGATCTTTTTTTGGGAGTCCTGAAAACAGAGAAACAGAAAAAAAAAACAAGAAAGAGACAGGCTTAGATATATAACAGATTACTTTCTTCTCTGGCATTTAGAAATGCTTTGATGTCACTCACAGATATAAAACTGTGAAATATGGTTGTTGAAAGAAAAAAGAATAGGGCTATTATTTATTGCTTATAATAGATTAATACGTGTATCAATGATAAGAATATGTTTCAAATTAGTAAAATAAAAGTTTCACTAATTGTCTTCAGAGACATACGTGTGTTTCAAAACATGTGTGTCAATGTGTTGTCAAAACAGAGACATAGTATATGTGTTGAACGTTAAGAAGCATATCATGGATATATGAGACCCAATGCCACCATTTAAAGCGTGCCTCCATATTTTTGTTTTAAAAATATGAACTTAATTTCCAAAATTTCTTTAATATTTGAATATATGTAGTAAACATAAATTGATTAATTTAATCCATTAACACCGTCTGATTTGCCCTTTAATTCTAGATTCTCAATTTCAATTTCTCAATTTTAAGGGATATAGAAGAAATTCTTTTTGTGTTGTACAGGACTAATAATAATACATTTACAGACCAATGCATTATTAGTCCTATATTTACATTTCCAATCACCCATTAGTACGAATTACTACTGTTAAAGGGTATTTTTTATTATTAGTAATTTAGGAAAATGAAGAACGTTCTAAACTTTTATTTCATTTCTCTGAAAACGGAGCATTCGATATTCACTAGGGGCGATATGCTACCCATCTAGATTCTAATACATTTTAAAAGGTATACATTGGACATCTGGTTATTGGATAAATGTGCATGAAGGTAGTCACAAAAGGAAGTCTTTGTAGTGACTGTGTATAGTGAATGAATAGAGCGACTTAATGACTGTATGTAGGTTCAGTTGTTTTCTTCTGAGCGGCACTTTTTTGCACACAATGAGCTAAATGGCCAGGTCACAAGGAACCCAAAGGGTCAGAGAAGGTTGGGGGAGGGGACCCACTGGGCAGCTGTTGGGAGACATGATAAGCTCCCGTCAAGACCATCCAGCATATTCTTTAATGTGCACAAGGCACCACTCTCTCCGGTGCATGGGACAACGGCTTAACGTCCCATCTGGTGGACGGCGGCCTTTACCAAGCCCATCGGTGTCGCCTACTGACCATGGGCAGGACGGAGAGTTTTGTGGAGATAAATCTCAGTGCTGGCCCAACTGGGACTCGAACCGGGAACTGCATAGTACGTGCCTGGCGGTTTACTAACTGAGCCGCCCTATGTGTAACATGTATCTATGTATGTATGCAGTGAGTGAGTGTATGCATATAGTGAGTAGTGAGTGAGGGAGTGACAATGTGTTGCGAGTGAGTGACTGTATGTTGTGAGGGAGTGAGTGTACAGTGAGTGAGTGACTTAATAGTTATAAAGTTAATATAAAGAGTGAGCGAGTGTGTAAAGAATGAGTGAGTGTGTACATACATAGCATGCATATAATGACTGCATAAAGTGACTGCCTATAGTGACTGCCTATAGTGAGTGAGTGACTAGATGGAGTGAGTGTATGCAGTAGGTGTGTATGTAGTGAGTGAACGTTTCTATTGTACCAGAGCCTCATGTTAGCCATCCATTATCTGAGGTTTCCCCTAACGGTGAAATGAACTTATGGGGAAATCAAGAGATGATGAATGTTGCCCGTCTCCCACGATCGGGGACGTCTGAGGATGGATTTTGTAGGAGACATTTTTTTTTAATCTTTTTTTTATCTTTTTTTTCAAATATTTCTGTCTTTATTTTGTTCTCCTTAATTTCATGTTTCATCTTTTTTTCATCCACCTGATTTTACATGTTGTTAATTAGAAGTTCGTTAATCTCTGAAGACATCAAACAAGATAATCCAAGGCAAGAACAGTTTGAAGATAAATACAATGATAAACAACAGGAGGAAATCATCTTCATATCCAATATCGTCACATGTGACCTCACGGAGATCTTGTGTATCACAAAGACAAACATCGTTAGCTTCTTTCGAGTGCAAATCTTCCTTTGCCTGCAATGGAGATGGTTCATATGAAGTTGCAGGTGTGTCTTCATCATCTTCCTCATCTACTGATGGAGTTGATTCCCTGTCATTGGTGATCTGATCAACTTCACTGTCTTCAGCAGAAAAACTTTCATCTCTTTCGAAAAACTCATCGTTCATTTCTTCACTTCCGCCAGCAGAGGTGGAACTATAATCTTCATCGGAAGTTGCTGATTCAGAAGTGGCAGAAGACTCTTCATGATATCTATTTACCATGACGAATGAACGAAATCGTTCAAGTTCACGAAGGAAGTCTGAATCAACAGAAGAAGAGTCTGAGGAAAAGCCTTCCTCTGGAATGTCTAATGAATCAATGCTCGAGGCATTACAGACATTGTGAGTGGTAGCGAGAGTAAATATAGATCGTGGTGAAGGGCGGATATTCATATTTCTCCCTTCCATGCTACTCCCTTCATCATTTCTCCCTTCCATGCTACTCCCTTCATCATTTCTCCCTTCACTCTTTCTCCCTTTGCAACATGATCCGAAACAACAGATGACAGTCTTTTTAAAGCGCCGCCATCCAGTACGGAGGCATTCTCGGCGCCTCCTAACAAATTGCGAAGCGCTTTGGCGTACATTACGCGCTCTGCGCATACAATTGGCAGTTGACATACTGTCAATATAATCAATAATATAAAAGGCAATACAAATAAACACTCTCTACTAACTTATTCAATATTCGCGTACAATCAATTCACAAATGATAATATACTCACTAATACACCAAAGACGTATTTCCACTTAACTTCTCTAACGAAAAATATCATCTGAACGGTTTAATTGCTTTTCACTTACATTGTTCAGAATTTTCAATAATTAAGAACTTCACTTGTTGCGTTTGGTAAATGTTTCTAATGCCAGATGCATATGACAATGATCATCATTTTCACATATTAATATTTACCTATTTACTTTTTATGGTGGCCATTTTCAATATATTAAAATCAGTTTGGGGAACATCAAATGATCATTCCTTGGAAGTACACCGATTAAATATTTATCTGTTTCCTTACTCCACACAAGTGATCAGGAAAACTCTTAATTTACTTAACACAAAATCCCTCTTAATGGAAACTCACCCGGTGATCACATGATAGCATTCAAATCAAAAATAGTAATTTCAGTGAAATTTTTTGGAGGGTCACTTTAACTAGCGCATGCAGGACCCGAATGTAGGGAAATATTTTGCAGAGATATTTGTATTGAACTGAATCGTATCGTACTGAAACGACGTTCCGTAATGCATAAGTTTCTTTTCGTCTCCCTAAACTGTTCATATCTAAATGTCCTCCATTGGCAATATAAAGAAATTGGATACCGTACTGGTAAAGTCAGATGAAGCTATTTGGCTAAAAACCAAGATTTTATGCTATTAGTTGGCTTTGGATGAATCAGCCAATCAAATGTAACAGGCTACTCTGAATTCTTATCTTAGACATTGTACTTCAGCGCATGCGCAATCGTCATAATAGTTAATCTTAAGATTCAGGTCATAATAGCTAATCTTAAGATTCCGGCAGTGTCCCTAATGGATAGATGAATATGGCGTAAACTAAAGCAAACGAGGTAGAACTTATTTATGAAGTGAATGCTGGGATTTTTTATATAACACTGCAAATAATAATCACAAAAGAATATAAAGGTAGTATTATGTTTTTTTAAGGAAGAATAAAAATGAATGTTAAATTTCAAATTCCCTACTTATTTCTTGGGATTACTTTTGGTGGGGCAGTATCCCAGGTGGCCTAAAGGAATATTTTTATTATTGAGGAATTAAATTTGTAATTAAAATATCGATGAAAGTAAGCTTTGGTTTCCTTTATCTGTGTTTGACTGCTCCGCACCTGTGACGTCAGCTCGCGCCTGTCCAATCGTTTCGATCGTTCTGCAAACCTAATCATTTCTGTGCATGTTCATATACTACAACCTCCCTAAATTTCGTCACATTTACATAACTTCTTGCAAGTATTGCATTTTGTAATTCCTATAGTGTAATATTGTAGTAAAGGCACAGAGTTACCTGTAAACACAAGAAATATTCTTTCATTAAAAATATATATCATGTAATCAGTTATTTTCCTATCTTTGGCATTTATAGAGTTCCTTCTCGTAGTGTTTAAGCGATCACAGGGAATTGCAATACATGTCGAATCTTCGCCCTATTGTAATTGTCGTGGTTTTCCTTCTGCATGAATGGCGCCAAAATCCAGTTCATATGTCATCTAACACCATTCTATGACTATCACAGCTACATCTCCCTGAGAGCTGATTTTGAGAAGAGCTTGCGTTGCCTCCAGAGAAATGCTTCGGTAGCGATTGCTCTTAGCTTGATCTATGTTTACGGAAAGCAACGAGATGGGATGTAGCGATAAAAGCTTTTGGACTGAATGCGATCTATCACAGCTGCATCATTTAGCAACAAAACTAACATTTGTATTAAGAATAGCAGGTTTTGCTTATTATCGTATATCAATTATTCTAATTTAAATTTATGTTTGCCATTAGATGCAATCAATAAGTAAATTATGTCTTGTGAGTCCCCCCCCCCCCTTTTAATGCTCTTAATAAATCCTGTCTTGGTGGGGGGACGTCCCATAACTGCGATTGGGAGGGGAGCCGTTTCATGTGATGTTAGCTACCACTCTCAGTTAACCTAGTTCCTCTAAAAACCTAGTAATCATTTTTCCGCAGGTTCTTGGAATGTGTGAACTCTGCACAGAAATTATTCTCTTGAATTCCTCACCCAGGATTTGTAGCGTTACAATCTAGATATTCAGGAGTAGTGAGTAAAGGAGAGTTCTGGAACAGAGGCGGGTCAATGTTAATCCTATGGGACCCGCCTCCCTGTGTTCTAAAGCGGAGGCGGGTCTTTCCTCCACACAAACGGGTCAATATTTCCTTCAATAATTTACATAATTTATGTTTTTTTTTAAATCAGAGATTTTTTTTTTCTTTTAAGTAATTTTTTTACCCAATAGCATTGTTTCTTTTCGTTTCTGCGGGACAGTCTTTTATTCCAGTTTCTGTGGATAGTCCTAGTATAATCAATCGGATTCCTCATTCTGTTGTCAGACGATGACAGTGACAGTTCTCTGCTGCTGCTACTTCTCCGTGATTTTTACAACTGTTAGAAGGCAATAGTGATAGTTCTCCACGTCCTCGTGTAGTATCAGTTATTTTAGAAGTCATTGCTACATAATGTATCCATGCGATATATGTGAGAAGGTTTTCATTCATCAGACCCATCTCATTCGCCATAAGAGAAATCATGATGGAAATAACCTCTTTAAGTGCTCTCAATGCGAATTGGCATTCTCAAGGAGAGACGATGTCCGACGTCACGAGTTAACCCACATCTCCAGAAAAACCTACAAATGTGAAGAGTGTGCCATGGAGTTTGGCAGAAACGACAATCTTTTACGACATCAAAGAAAGCCGCACAATAATATGCGAAAACGTTCTGAAGATGAAAGGATTCCCCAAAAGAAACAAAAACCAGACCCTGAAGACCCCTGTCAGTTTACAGAAGAAATGAAAAGTACCCTATCAACACATAAACTGACGGCAACGGAAGAAACATCAGTTGACCTCACCTTTTTCCTCGAATCCTCGCGGGAGTCACTCCTAACTCATCTGAAAGAAGAATTGACCTCGAAAGGTAGCATTAAATGGTACCTTGTCGTGCAAGTGCGATTCAGGCGAAAAGTTTCCCCTTCTACCTTTGAACACTGTACCCCGTTTTTCCGAAGTAACTGTGTCACAAGCCTACCTACATCATCCCTAAACAGAGAATTGGATTCAGCGTATAAGAAGATTAAGACCTCATTTGAAGAATTTGAAGGAGCACATAGTGGATGGACACTGGATGCCGTACTCCACGCTGAAATGAACATTGGAAAATATATCCCTCTTGCAGGATCTAGTTATATCCCTACTCCAAGAGAATTACTGCTAAAACACGCTATTGTCAATGTATGTAATTCTGACCAAAAATGTTTTGTCTGGTCTGTTTTAGCCTCTTTGTATCCTGCCACAGATAATCCGCAGCGCCTTAACAACTATATACATTTAGAAGACAAATTAAACACATCGGGCTTAATTTTCCCTGTTACAATAAATCAAATATCTAAATTCGAAAAAATGAACAATATTTCTGTTAATGTTTTTGGATATGAGAAAGAGGTGTTCCCACTCTACATCACACCATTCAGATTTAAAGCGCATGCAAATCTCCTTCTGTTATCGGATGATGAAAAGCAGCATTATTGCTCCATTAAGAATATGAGTAGACTTCTCAGTCCTCTCACCAAACATAATGGTGTACGTTTCTACTGTGATTACTGCCTTCACCGTTTCGCAAATGAATCCCTCTTGAAGGATCATGTTCCCTATTGTCGAGAACATGGACCTCAGAGAGTAGAACTCCCAACTGAAGAAGAGAAATGGTTGAAATTCACAAATTTTAAGTTTCAGCAGCTCGTTCCATAAGTGATTTATGCCGACTTTGAATCATTCCTAGTGAAAGTGGACACTTGTATGCCTAACCCTGAAAAATCTCACACCACTATCACGGCAAATCATGAACCCTGTGGATTTGCATATCTTGTTGTTGGACATGATGGCTGCAACTATAAGCCTCCAGTAGTTTATAGAGGTCCTAATGTAGTAGAAGAATTTTTAGAATGTCTGCTTAAAGAAGAAGAAAACATTAAAAATTTACTGTCGATGATAAAGCCAATGCAGCTCTCGAATCATGAAGAGGAATCATTTCACAACGCTACTGACTGTCATATTTGTAAGCATGCCCTAGGAGCAGATCGTGTGAGAGATCACGATCATATAACAGGTAAATTCCGAGGAGCTGCCCATAATTCCTGTAATCTGAACTTTAAGTTAACCAATAGGATTCCAGTTATCTTTCACAACCTAAAGGGATATGACAGCCACCTTATTATGCAGGGAATCGGCAGAATCAAAAATAAGAAGATTAATTGCATTCCCAATAACATGGAAACATACATAACCTTCTCCTTAGGGACATTACATTTTATAGACTCCTATCAGTTTTTAAGCACATCCCTTGAGAAGCTAGTAAATAATTTATCACCAGATGAGTTCCATATTTTAAAGGAACATGTTGAAACTGAACGGTTACACCTGGTTTTGAGAAAAGGAGTTTACCCCTATGATTATATTGACAACAGTGAAAAGTTTGAACAAATAGTATTACCACCACGTGAAGCATTTTACAACCAACTCACAGAAGAAGCACTAGGGGAAGAAGAGTACACCCATGCAATAAGAGTATGGAATACATTCAACATAAAAAATCTAGGCCAGTATCATGACTTGTACCTGAAGACAGACGTGCTCCTCTTAGCTGATGTTTTCGAAAGTTTCAGAAAACTATGCATCAGATACTATGAAATCGATCCCTGCCATGTTTACACAGCTCCCGGATTAGCCTGGCAAGCATGCTTAAAAATGACAAATGTAAATCTTGAGTTGATAACTGACCCTACAATGTACCTTTTCCTGGAAAAAGGCATACGAGGGGGAATTTCTGTGATATGCAATCGTCTTAGTACAGCAAACAACAAGTATTTGGACACCTATGATCCTCAGTTACCCTCTAAATACATTATGTACTATGATGCCAACAATCTTTATGGATGGGCAATGTCACAATGCCTCCCTCAAAGCGATTTTCGATGGCTTACTAAAGAAGAAATAGCAGATCTAAATATTACGACAATTGCTGACGATGTGAATAAAGGATACATATTGGAAGTGGATTTAGATTATCCAGTTTCTCTACACGACAAGCATAATGATTATCCACTAGCCCCTGAGAAACTTCAGATTACCAGCAGCATGCTATCCCCATATTGTCAAGAGGTTGCCCAAAGCCTTGGAATAAATACAAGCCAATCAGTCGTGAAATTAGCCCCAAATCTAAATTCTAAGGAAAAATATGTCCTTCATTATCGAAATCTCAAACAATATTTAGCCTTCGGTATGCAGCTGAAGAAAATACATCGCGTTTTAGAATTTAATCAGTCTTGCTGGCTAAAACCATATATAGAATTTAATACAGAGTTTAGTGCCACACAGTAGTTTAGTGTAGTTTAGTATTTCAGTAGTTTAGTGCCACACGACGGATCCCCTTTGCACAGTGCTTTCCCCCCTATGACGTCACCGACCGGAAATTGGCCCAACGGGATCCGTACGGTGGCACTAAACTACTGAAAATCCCGCTAGGTGGCGCTCTGAGCAAAGACTTCAAGTTTCTCTCGTCTGTCCCAAGGTCTAATAGTAACTGTGTCGCCATCTAGTGGCTGAAAATGTAATTAAAATTAAAGAATTCAGTTTTTTTTTAAATCTTTAGGTAGAAAGCACTTCAACATTATGTTAATTTCCAGTAACTAGGCTGTATTAATTCGTTTTGTATATAGCATACGTTGATTACAATATATTAAGTATATAGTGTTAAAAGAAATTCAATTAAAATTCTTTATTTTCCCCTTAAATTATAAGAAAATATTTTAAAGCGGATTTGGAGATGCATTTAAGCAGGAAATATTGCTCACATTACTTCCAATTGGGTACTTAACTGTTGAATAAAAAAAAAAAAATTAGTAATTAATGTGTAAAATACTGAAAAAAATGTGTAATATTGAAACACAGAGCATGTCATATTTAAGTCTCAGAGGTACATGTTGATACGTTCGCTAATCCTTTTTTTTTCTTATGTGCAATGATAAAAAAAAACAACAGGAAATCGTCTGTATTTCTTGATATTAAGCAGCTGAAATTAGTGGTGAATTTTCGCTATTTTACATTGTATTTAATGTAGGTAAGTACATTATTTTTTTTTATCTCAGTCGTTAAATATCTGGGGATTAAATGTATTTTTTTTTACAGTTGAAATAAGTGGTGAATTAACTGAGTAATTCGAATAACGGTATGAAAATCCTATTTTTTTTATTCATAGGAAATAAAATTCGTCTGTACACCTCTGTATTATATACCGGAAATTATCCTTTATTCTAAAGTATTAATATTCAGTAAAACACTTTATCGCTAAATGGCTGATGCAATAATTTCGATTATTTCTCTGTAAAAATCTACGTAAAGTTCTCGTCTCTGCAAGTAAAAAAAATTAGATTTTCATTCCGTGCTGATAATTTTCTCATAAACACAGCACTCGGTGCATTTATTGAAGTCTTCCACTTCTGAGAAGTGATCGCTTCAAAAAAAATAAACGTTGATTTTGAGGTGGCTCGATTCGGGCCATGTAATGAACTAGCAAGCAAGAGAGTTACGATAATTTTGAAAGGAAATCTTTTTTTTTGTAGAGAGATGCATTTAAACAGGAAATATTGCGCACATTACTTCCAATTGTGATACTTAACTGTTGAATGAAAAAAAAATTAGTAATTAATGTGTAAACTACTGAAAAAAAGTGTAATATTGAAACACAGAGCATGTCATATTTAAGTACCAGAGGTATACATGTTAATACGTTCGCTAGTCTTTTTTTTCTCTTATGTGCAATGCTAAAAAAAAAAACAGGAAATCGTCTGTATTTCTTGATATTAAGCAGCTGAAATTAGTGGTGAATTTCGCTATTTTACATTGTATTTAATGTAGGTAAGCATATTTTTTTTTTATCTCAGTCGTTAAAAAACTGGGAATTAAATGTATTTTTTTTTTACTAAACAGTTGAAATAAGTGGTAAGTGAGTAATTCGAATAACAGTATGAAAATCCTATTTTTGTTTTTTATTCGTAGGAAATAAAATTCGTCTGTACACCTCTGTATTATATACAGGAAATTATCCTTTATTCTAAAGTATTAATATTCAGTAAAAATCTGCTCTAAAATATTTTATCGCTAAATGGCTGATGCAATAATTTCGATTATTTCTCTGTAAAAATCTACGTAAAGTTTTCGTCTCTGCAAAGTAAAAATTAGAATTTCATCCCGTACTGATATATTTTTCATAAACACAGCACTCAGAGCAATTATTGAAGTCCCGGTGCTTTTGAGAGGTGATTGCTTTAAAAAAAAAGACGTTGATTTCTAGGAGGCTCGTTCCGGTAACAAGCAAGCAAGCGAGTTACGATAACTTTGAAAGGAAATCTTATGTTTTCATCACTTCTTAATACTTGAGAACGTCACTACATCACAAAATTATAAGTAATGTTTGATAAACCATGAAAATTTAGAGAATTACTCACCTTTTATTATAAGTGTAATCCCAGAAATGGATCCTAGAAGAGCTTTCTCACAGTGAGTGAGGTCTGACGTTCCAACAGGATATGAGCGGGTGGAAGTGAGTCAGCATCACAAGTGCATGCGGAGTAAGTCACGTGAGAAGCGGCTAACGCTTGTTTATCGCTCCACTTGCCAAGGATAAGACTCAGACGACACATATATTTCATTTAAAAATTTTTATTGATTTCAAAGTATTAGGTGAAACAATGACAATGCGTGCACATGTAATGATTTCCATTGGTTTACAATTTTATACATTTCACAATGATGCTTTTTCACATTGATTATACTTCACAGCCTGCTTACAAAAAAAAAATGCAGGTTAACAGAGGAAATGGTTTTTACATACAGCTATCTACATATAAAAAATAACATGTAATATTATTACATATATACGGGGTTATATGCACACATTTGGATAAAATTATCATATTTTTTTTTTACATAAATAGCTCAAACATATTAAAAATCACAGTGAAATATTCGTTTTTTCTGCTATGTTATTTTTTCAATGTTTTGTAGTGACCGTACGAAAGGGTGTCATAACCATTTTCTAAAATATATCTTTTATCGACAAATGGTGACAGACCAAGTGTTACACCTTTCACTGTATGAAGTTGATGGTTGTTACTTTGAATCCTTGTCAAATCTACTCGACAAGGTGATTTGTTTATTAAGCAGTCTCTGTAATCCTTGTGACAAAGGGTTCTTTTTACGATGTATTTGGGGACTCCTTTCCCAGTCTTCTTCTCCTCATGTAAACTCTGAAGGGAATACATTTTAGAACGAAGGCCTGCAAATTGTTTGATAGGTACTCCTGAAAGTTCATCTTTCATTTTACCTAGTACCTTTTTATTATGTGTACTATGCAAAACATGGTCAATGTGATAGTCGGACGTGTCAAAACGATCTATATCGGCTTTCATATCAGCATACATGTCCTCGGTTTGAAGCTCGTAGCACAGTGAATCTGTATCAGTGAACAATAATTTAGCTTTTTCTCCATATTTCGGACTAATATAGTCATAATGAAAGCTATACATCAATAGTTTACTAATATCTAGAATACTGAAACCAGCATAAATAGGCCTGTTGAGTTTCAATTTAGTTAGCTTTGATTGCACACATGCGAGGTCGTTGTCAAAAACACGAAAAGCATGAAAAGCAGGGGATGCAACGAGTTTACATACTCTCTTCGGGCTCTGAGTCAATTCAATTTTCACTCGATTTCTCAAATTTTCCATCGTTTTTCCAAACACAGCATTATTCATCAGTTTGAAGAAGTCCTTCTCGAAGTCGTTTCTAGCTTTCTTCCGCTGATCTGTATTAAATTCTATATATGGTTTTAGCCAGCAAGACTGATTAAATTCTAAAACGCGATGTATTTCCTTCAGCTGCATACCGAAGGCTAAATATTGTTTGAGATTTCGATAATGAAGGACATATTTTTCCTTAGAATTTAGATTTGGGGCTAATTTCACGACTGATTGGCTTGTATTTATTCCAAGGCTTTGGGCAACCTCTTGACAATATGGGGATAGCATGCTGCTGGTAATCTGAAGTTTCTCAGGCGCTAGTGGATAATCATTATGCTTGTCGTGTAGAGAAACTGGATAATCTAAATCAACTTCCAATATGTATCCTTTATTCACATCGTCAGCAATTGTCGTAATATTTAGATCTGCTATTTCTTCTTTATTAAGCCATCGAAAATCGCTTTGAGGGAGGCATTGTGACATTGCCCATCCATAAAGATTGTTGGCATCATAGTACATAATGTATTTAGAGGGTAACTGAGGATCATAGGTGTCCAAATACTTGTTGTTTGCTGTACTAAGACGATTGCATATCACAGAAATTCCCCCTCGTATGCCTTTTTCCAGGAAAAGGTACATTGTAGGGTCAGTTATCAACTCAAGATTTACATTTGTCATTTTTAAGCATGCTTGCCAGGCTAATCCGGGAGCTGTGTAAACATGGCAGGGATCGATTTCATAGTATCTGATGCATAGTTTTCTGAAACTTTCGAAAACATCAGCTAAGAGGAGCACGTCTGTCTTCAGGTACAAGTCATGATACTGGCCTAGATTTTTTATGTTGAATGTATTCCATACTCTTATTGCATGGGTGTACTCTTCTTCCCCTAGTGCTTCTTCTGTGAGTTGGTTGTAAAATGCTTCACGTGGTGGTAATACTATTTGTTCAAACTTTTCACTGTTGTCAATATAATCATAGGGGTAAACTCCTTTTCTCAAAACCAGGTGTAACCGTTCAGTTTCAACATGTTCCTTTAAAATATGGAACTCATCTGGTGATAAATTATTTACTAGCTTCTCAAGGGATGTGCTTAAAAACTGATAGGAGTCTATAAAATGTAATGTCCCTAAGGAGAAGGTTATGTATGTTTCCATGTTATTGGGAATGCAATTAATCTTCTTATTTTTGATTCTGCCGATTCCCTGCATAATAAGGTGGCTGTCATATCCCTTTAGGTTGTGAAAGATAACTGGAATCCTATTGGTTAACTTAAAGTTCAGATTACAGGAATTATGGGCAGCTCCTCGGAATTTACCTGTTATATGATCGTGATCTCTCACACGATCTGCTCCTAGGGCATGCTTACAAATATGACAGTCAGTAGCGTTGTGAAATGATTCCTCTTCATGATTCGAGAGCTGCATTGGCTTTATCATCGACAGTAAATTTTTAATGTTTTCTTCTTCTTTAAGCAGACATTCTAAAAATTCTTCTACTACATTAGGACCTCTATAAACTACTGGAGGCTTATAGTTGCAGCCATCATGTCCAACAACAAGATATGCAAATCCACAGGGTTCATGATTTGCCGTGATAGTGGTGTGAGATTTTTCAGGGTTAGGCATACAAGTGTCCACTTTCACTAGGAATGATTCAAAGTCGGCATAAATCACTTATGGAACGAGCTGCTGAAACTTAAAATTTGTGAATTTCAACCATTTCTCTTCTTCAGTTGGGAGTTCTACTCTCTGAGGTCCATGTTCTCGACAATAGGGAACATGATCCTTCAAGAGGGATTCATTTGCGAAACGGTGAAGGCAGTAATCACAGTAGAAACGTACACCATTATGTTTGGTGAGAGGACTGAGAAGTCTACTCATATTCTTAATGGAGCAATAATGCTGCTTTTCATCATCCGATAACAGAAGGAGATTTGCATGCGCTTTAAATCTGAATGGTGTGATGTAGAGTGGGAACACCTCTTTCTCATATCCAAAAACATTAACAGAAATATTGTTCATTTTTTCGAATTTAGATATTTGATTTATTGTAACAGGGAAAATTAAGCCCGATGTGTTTAATTTGTCTTCTAAATGTATATAGTTGTTAAGGCGCTGCGGATTATCTGTGGCAGGATACAAAGAGGCTAAAACAGACCAGACAAAACATTTTTGGTCAGAATTACATACATTGACAATAGCGTGTTTAAGCAGTAATTCTCTTGGAGTAGGGATATAACTAGATCCTGCAAGAGGGATATATTTTCCAATGTTCATTTCAGCGTGGAGTACGGCATCCAGTGTCCATCCACTATGTGCTCCTTCAAATTCTTCAAATGAGGTCTTAATCTTCTTATACGCTGAATCCAATTCTCTGTTTAGGGATGATGTAGGTAGGCTTGTGACACAGTTACTTCGGAAAAACGGGGTACAGTGTTCAAAGGTAGAAGGGGAAACTTTTCGCCTGAATCGCACTTGCACGACAAGGTACCATTTAATGCTACCTTTCGAGGTCAATTCTTCTTTCAGATGAGTTAGGAGTGACTCCCGCGAGGATTCGAGGAAAAAGGTGAGGTCAACTGATGTTTCTTCCGTTGCCGTCAGTTTATGTGTTGATAGGGTACTTTTCATTTCTTCTGTAAACTGACAGGGGTCTTCAGGGTCTGGTTTTTGTTTCTTTTGGGGAATCCTTTCATCTTCAGAACGTTTTCGCTTATTATTGTGCGGCTTTCTTTGATGTCGTAAAAGATTGTCTTTTCTGCCAAACTCCATGGCACACTTTTCACATTTGTAGGTTTTTCTGGAGATGTGGGTTAACTCGTGACGTCGGACATCGTCTCTCCTTGAGAATGCCAATTCGCATTGAGAGCACTTAAAGAGGTTATTTCCATCATGATTTCTCTTATGGCGAATGAGATGGGTCTGATGAATGAAAACCTTCTCACATATATCGCATGGATACATTATGTAGCAATGACTTCTAAAATAACTGATACTACACGAGGACGTGGAGAACTATCACTATTGCCTTCTAACAGTTGTAAAAATCACGGAGAAGCAGCAGCAGCAGAGAACTGTCACTGTCATCGTCTGACAACAGAATGAGGAATCCGATTGATTATACTAGGACTATCCACAGAAACTGGAATAAAAGACTGTCCCGCAGAAACGAAAAGAAACAATGCTATTGGGTAACAAAATTACTTAAAAGAAAAAAAAATCTCTGATTTAAAAAAAAATAAATTATGTAAATTATTGAAGGAAATATTGACCCGTTTGTGTGGAAGAAAGACTCGCCTCCGCTTTAGAACACAGGGAGGCGGGTCCCATAGGATTAACATTGACCCGCCTCTGTTCCAGAACTCTCCTTTACTCACTACTTTCAGGGCTTGCAAGACATTTGAGTGAAAGGTAAAGGTCAGATAAATAAAAATAATCGTAAACTTCTCTCTTCAGGGAGGGAAAACAGAAAGTATTTGCAAGGTGCAGTGTTGTTGATTCACACGTAAGAAAGGAAATTAGACCAAGTTCTAAAAAAAGAATTTTGGAATGAAAAAAATGCTGGATTTTTTATTGTTTAAGAAACATTTTCTTTAGATCGCAACTTTTGTTGTGCACTGAAAACTATATTCCAGTTTCGGACAGGAGAAATCTCCCTATTTTGTAAAATTGAAGCATGATTTAAATTGATTAATATTTTAATTATTAAAGTGAAGTTTGAGAAACGCAAAAATAAAACGTTAAACTCCAGGTTTTTGATAAAAATACACCGGCAATGTGTGGTCTACTTCTTTATAAACTATTTCTTATTGCTGAATTTAAACCGCCAGCCTTTAAACAATCGCCTATGTGGCCCGCAGATCAAAAAGAGTTTGAAAAAGACACCTGGTCTAGGTAAATGCATAAGTGAACTGCTTCCAACATTCTGCTCCTTTTCATGACACCACTGCTGACATTTTGTGCATTTCATCCATTTCTCTCCTTCTTAGTCTGCAGAGAATTATTTCTCTCCTTCTTAGTCTGCAGAGAATTATTTCTCTCCTTCTTAGTCTGCAGAGAATTATTTCTCTCCTTCTTAGTCTGCAGAGAATTATTTCTCTCCTTAGTCTGCAGAGAATTATTTCTCTCCTTCTTAGTCTGCAGAGAATTATTTCTCTCCTTCTTAATCTGCAGAGAATTATTTCTCTCCTTAGTCTGCAGAGAATTATTTCTCTCCTTTTTAGTCTGCAGAGAATTATTTCTCTCCTTCTTAGTCTGCAGAGAATTATATCTCTTTGATTTTTTTCCTTTATTCTTGATTATGAAATAAGTTTCAAATCCTTAACCATTGAGGTCCTTTTCACCATCACAAATACTTCTCACACATTTTCATGATGCAAAGTGCGAGAATTCTGCTCATCAATTTTTTTATCAGCTGATGAACCTAATAAATGCATTACCAATTTAAAATATTCTGAATGAAATTAAATTAGGGACATAAAAACCGAGTGATGTCACAAATTATTATTGGAAGTTAGAAAACAAATTATCTCTCATGCAGCTGCTTGCCACAGAGGTCTGCCAGGAGCCTGCCAGTTTGTACGCCACAGAGATGATCTGTGAGGAAGGCGAGACCTCAGCAGAAAGACAACAAACACCCACCTTTTTACTCCGGGTTCAAAAACAGATCCATTCGATTAGTAGTAGCCAATCGCGCCATTTGCTATCGGCATTTGAGGTTCTGGTGGAGTGAATATCTCAGTCTCACAGACTAAACGTTAGTCTGGCCCAACATGTGACTGACGTATAGGGAGCAACTTTGAAGATTTTTCTCCAACCACCTAGTTTAATATCTATATTGAAATTTTTCATTAAAATAATTATATTTTAATAAAAAAATTATTTATTAAGTTCCTCATAAATAATATATTAACACAATATTCGCATTACAAAAATTATCACATTTATTTCAATAATCTTTGCAAGGAACTTTAAATTGTTGTGCGAGTCACATGTGGCTCGCCCACATGTTGGGTGACCCTAGGTTAGCGGTTAATTTTATTTAGCAATTAATTAATAATTTTGATAGCCAACAAAAATTCTTTGAGACATTTTTCAGTGTTAGGATTTGTTTGTTTTAAATTTGAATTTTTTTTTCACACAATGGACTAAAATGACTTGGCCACTAGGATTCCAAGAGATCAAAGGGAAAGAGATACATTTACGTTTGGAAATAGAAAAGGAATCCAGAAGAGAGAGAAGTGAAGCCACTTGAAAGTTGTTAAGCGATAAACTGAAACCTCCTGTGAAATCCATCCAATGCGTTCTATAAGAGTATGCTTCTATAAAGAGTATGGCATCCGATGGATGATGGGCTTTCCAAGACCATTGGTGTTGCCTTTTTCACCGAATGGGAATGGGAGAAAATCCTCAAAGCAGACACAGTTGGAACTCAAACCGTGCAATATCAGATTGTGAGACTGGTGCACTACCGATTCAATCAAACCCCACCTGCACTCCCCTATGTAACTGAATATGGCATTCAGTGGTTCTATACATTACGGTTCTGTAAACTTTGCATATTTAACTCTTTTTTTTTCACTTCTTTACTAAATTTCGTACAATTTTTTAAAAAATGTTGGCTTACAGATATAGGAGCAATAGTTTTTTTGAATAAAACACTTTTGTGCTGTGAGTATGATCAAATATCGTTTAACAGCTGTGATAATATTTGGCATTTCAGTTTACATAACCTCTCTCAGAATTAAAATACAACCTACATAAATTTTTTAAAAGGAAGTAAAACATTTTATTTTTCACAAACGAATCCAAGAATTTTCTTAGAACTTATTCATTCTGGCAGGGAATATTTCTTAAATGATTTGAAATCAAATTGCATTGATTTGATGAGACAGCACAACATTTTAAATAAATTCATGGATAATAAAATAAAAACAGAATAATTCTCATCAGCAATTTAAATTATTGGTGCATATTCATTAAACTTTCTATCCTTCCTTTTCTATTAATGCTAAAAGTTACAAAAGTAATCTTAGATTAAAAATATATATTCGTGATATAATCACTTTATCTAAAAAAATAATTTTTTAATCAGAGATATATTCACAAATTTATTCCTTCGTAATATATATATGGTCGAGTAGGAAGACTGATTTTTATAATTATGATTTTTTTGTCAATAAAACCTCCAAATTCGCAAAACTTTCAACTCTAATGTCGTTATACATGTGAGAGAAGTTATTTTGAAATCTCTTAACGAACGATCTTTGTCGTAGGGGGTAAGGAAGTGGACTGCAGGGAACATCCTCTGGGTTTTCCCATCTCTGTTGTTTCGTAGCTGAGGAAGCGATGTCCCCCTCCCCTCTTGCTCAACTGGAAGCGGTGGGGAAGTAATGGCCATGTGGGGGATCAGATAAAGACTTTGCCCTCAAGATTGCCACACGTGTCCTTTCCCAATATCATTGCGCAAATACCAGTGAATCGGGTAGGAACTGGCCGGACACTGCGCAATGCCTGTTGCCTCTTCGGATATATATAGAGAGTGATTTCTTTCCGTAGTTGCCTGTCCAACAGTTTTTGTTAGTGGGTTGATTTGTTCGCCATGTGGAAAGTGACGCTTCTTCAGACGTTGTTATCGGCCTCGTTCCTGCTGCCTCCGCATTCCGCCATCGAAATCAACGGCACCGTTCCTTTGAGTCGACCGAAACGCGGTGTATTCGATGGCATAAGGACCGGCATCGACGCAGGAGGACTGGCTTACGAAATCGCCCAGCTGGGTCACCAAGGCTCGAAGAAAGCGGTCGCCATCACCAACGAAGCCGACGGATGGTTCCGCATCTGGTGCGCTTCGAAAGACGACGACATTGGCGAGCATCACCTCTACCCAGGTCGGTCGATGACTTTCTCTTTTCGACCCTGGATCGTTGGACCAGGGACGGTCTTCTGGTGCACTCTGGACCTGAAGCACTTCTGGGCCAGGTGGGACGTCTACAACGATTTCGCTCCTTACATTAACGTCAGGGATAAAGTGTATCAGTACATCGTGCGCAACGACGGCGTCTACATCAATGGAAGGAAGATCAGCAGTTTGGAGAGTGGCCAGCACCGCTACGTCCTTTGGGAGAATTACGACGACAACAAGAACCCCCATGGTGCTTCTCTGACCGGTTACGTGGACGGTGGGGTGTGCAACAACCTCCCTGGATGGATGGCAGACAAGGCCTCTGTCGTCACCGTGTGTGATCATCAGTGCGTCATTCTCTACGAGCACATCCATTGTGGCGGACATACCTCGAGACTCCAGGCTCAAGGCGGGTGCACTAATTTCTGGCTGAGTTATTTCAATGACAAAACCAGTTCAGTCAAAGGATGCTGAGTTCTGCATTTCCATCGCATCTGGTATTTATAAGAACTAATGAGCGCTATTTTTTTAATATATTTTCTTACTTTGTGAACGAATATTACTCATCATTTTTAATATTTATGTATCAGTAGTGCATGCCTTCATGAATCGATGCGAATAGACATAATGTTTCATTCTTTTAAAAATAAACCAATTTTAAAATTGCCAATATATATTTAATAACCATATGACATTAAATTTGCATGGTGTTGCAAAGGAAAATAATTCGTAACTTGCCTAAAGATATTTTAACTTTCCAATCCTTATGAGAACGACAGATGGGCAGTCTGGTGTTACAAAGTGCCACTTTCTTTGCAGTTTGCACGGTGCTCGTCATCAATATCAAAACGAGATGGGTTTTCCTTAAGAACTATTTTTAAATCAATAAGCATTGGGTAATGTAAACTGGACTCTCTTCGCCTACAATTCACGGTTACAACATGGCGTTATGGTTTTCATGTAACGTAAGTTTTGTGGGGCACAAAAGATAAGGATGGGAAGAATGACGAAACTGGTCAGTTAACATAGCACTTACTTGTGAGGTTTATGCTAGCCTCCGATTCTGGAATTTTGAGAAATTTTAACAGTATTGTTACGCTATATTTTTAACGCAATGTAATGATACGTTGCGTTTCGACAACTGGGACTAGTAGAATAAGGGGAAAAAACATTTTCCTCAATAAAAGTAAAAATATTTTAACTGGACTACTTCTGTAAAGAAGATTAAGGTCAGCCATGGTACAACAAATGGGAGAACGTGACGCAGCAGCGGTTCGAGATGTTTACAGAGTTGAATGATTTGATATATCGTCTGTGGAATTCGGCCATGGCCTCTGAAGGTTTTTTGTTATTTTCTTTTAGGTTTAGAAAAAGTTTGATAATATCTCAAGAGAATGTGGGTTTTTTAAACAAATGTTTTTTTTATTAATGGAGGGGGGGGGGCGATTTATTCGGTGGAAATAAGTATTAAATTTATGAAGCCCGTAAATTAAAACTAATATAGTAACTCAATCTACCTCCATATCCAGACCCCTACCAACTCGATTTCTTGGATGTTTAGGCATTTATAGGCAGGGTAGTTTTTTTACTTGTCATTATTGAGAGATTGGGTTGTTTAACCTCTGAGCCGCACTTTTTTGCACACCATGGGCTAAATGGTCAGGTCACAAAGACTCCGAAGGCTCAGAGTAGGTTGTGGGGAAGGGGACCCCACAGGGGGCCACGGCTTAACGTCTCATCCGACGGACGGCTGCTTTTCCAAGTCCATCGGTGTCCCCTACTGACCGTGGATAGGGCGGGGAGTTTACGGAGATAAATCTCAACGTTGACCCAGCTGGGACTCAAACCTTGGAACTGCAGATTACGAGCCTGTCGCACACCGACTGCGTGAAGGCTCAGAGAAAGGTTGTGGGGAAGAGGCCCACTGGAACGGCTCTTGGGAGACAGATGGTAGCCTCCCGTCAAGGCCATCCAGTGTGTAACGTGCACAGGGTATGGCTCTCCCGCACACGGGGCCACGGCTTAACGTCCCAATAGCCTCAAGAAGTATATGGCAAGTATGTTATAACTGAATAATTTGATAAATTCAAATGTTATCAGGAGGTCGTGGGTTCTTATCCCACCCTGTTTAAGACAGTTTTCCCTCTGAAATTCCAGCTGGGTCAGCGTTGAGATTTATCTCCGCAAAAATTCCCCGCCCTGCCCACGGTCAGTAGGGGACACCGATGGGCTTGGAATGCCGCAGTCCGTCGGATGGGACGTTAAGCCGTGGCCCCGTGTGTGGGAGAGCCATACCCTGTGCACGTTAAAGAACACGCTGGATGGCCTTGACGGGAGGCTATCTTCTGTCTCCCAACAGCTGTTCCAGTGTGTCCCCTCCCCCAACCTTCTCTGAGCCTTCGGGGTCCATGTGACCTGGTCATTTAGCCCATGGTGTGCAAAAAAAAAGTGCTGCTCAGAGGTAAAACAACCGATCCCAAATCCCTCTGAAATTAATATCGACTTGAACTAAGAGTTATCCTTTCTTGACAACATTTTAAAATATTTTCGTAACGTTGGCACGCGAGCTGCAAATGGTTCATTATTCCTGATTTAACCCATTGTGTGCAAAAACACCCGATGAGATAATTTATATTTTGGGAGCTTTTTTCAAATGCGGATCCAAAACATAAGCGATATGCTTTGGTCAAAATGGCTGTCTCCGAAGATATAAATTCACTTTTGGAGGAGGAATTTTTTTACGGTGTGGAACCGACCTTTGTTGTTTAGTGATACGCGTTGTTGCGAAATATTTCCTTAACTTACCATTATTTATTATTGATGGTTGAAATTTATGTAATATTCTGCACTTAGAAATAAGTGTTTGGAATTAGTCTTTTTGGACTATTAAAGTTTTATATTATCTTCGCGGGCTCGTAATATGAGTTGTAGGGTATTATTGGTGCAGCTTACAACATTACGAAGAATATTCAACTATTTCTACGAGTTTCTCGTTAATATGTTAATTTATTTAGCGTTAATTTCACTAACAAAAGAAATTTGGAGAGACCATTTCCATGCGTTTAGAGTGAAAAAAAAAATCATTTCTGCCAGTCGCCCGTCGTTACGAAACGTGATTTTGAACGAATGAAGTCAAAACGCAACGTATCATTACGTTGCTTACAAGAAAAAAAAATGGCGGCGTTGTACTGCGAATTGTAGTAATGCCTTAGAAATAGGTTAATATAATTTGTTTGCTTTATTTTCTATTGTGGCTGGAAAATATTTCGTTCTGCATTCACTGAGGTCGGCGACGATTTTTGATAATGAGGCTGATAAAAGGCATAAGTTGAGTTAAAGACTCGAAAGGCGTCAAAAATAGTTTGATCAATTTTATTAATTTTCATTAGTATCAAAGAATCATCGTTTAGTGTCAAATTGACCTCCAGGCCTGTTTTGATTCATTTGCATTTCTTTGTATAATAGATTTAAGGCGAAGAGTCTCTTAATTGGGATTTCCCGTTTAAGTGAAAGTGAAATGTAAATAAATATACGTTCTAAGCAGCCATCAATTCGGTTGTTAATAGGATTTCGTAATGTGAATATCTTAGCAGTATAGCTAAGTTACTCAGTGGCTCAATCTGTAGCACGCCAGCCTTTTAATCTGCAATTCCCAGGTCTTAATTCCAACTGTATCAGAGCTGAAAATTTTCTCCGCTAAACTCCGTTCTCTCCCAAGTACCGAGTCCCAGCTGGGTCAGCGTTGAGATTTATCTCCGCAAAAATTCCCCGCCCTGCCCACGGTCAGTAGGGGACACCGATGGGCTTGGAAAGGCCGCCGTCCGTCGGATGGGACGTTAAGCCGTGGCCCCGTGTGCGAGAGCTATACCCTGTGCACGTTAAAGAACACGCTGGATGGCCTTGACGGGAAGCTACCATCTGTCTCCCAACAGCTGTTCCAGTGGGTCCCCTCCCCCAACCTTCTCTGAGCCTTCGGGGTCCATGTGACCTGGCCATTTAGCCCATGGTATGCAAAAAAAGTGCCGCTCAGAGGTAAAACAACCCAACCCAACTCCCAAGTACCCAAAAAGTCTCCGAAAAGGCTAGAATAGGAGATCTACTAGACAGCTGTTAGGAGACAAATGGAAACCTCCCGTCAAGGCCATCCAAGGTGTTTATTTAAGGAGCAGAGGTTATTGCTCCGCACACAGAACCACAGCTTAATGTCCCATATCACGAAAGGTTTTCTTTCCAAGCTCATCGGTGGATCCCCTTCCCTAACCTTTTCGGAGCCGTTTAGGTGTTTGTGACCTGGCCCATTAAACCACTGTATTCAAAAAGAGTGCCTCTCAGAGGTAAAACAACCTAAACAAGCAGTCAACTGGTAACATTCAGTGGACGAACGAAATATGTGGCATGCGGAAAAGAATAACGCCGCAGAAATAGTTTTTTGAATTATTGGGTGGTTGTTTGCGTCTCTTTGGCGATTATCATTGCAATTTGATAGCCTGGTGGTTAGCGTTCTTGGTTTCTGATCACAAAGGACCAGATTCGAGCAATTGTGTTGTCTTTCTGCTGAGGTCTCGCGGGCCTCTTGTTTGGAGTATAAACTGACAGGCTCCTGTGAGACACGTGGCAAAGCTGCTGTTTAAAGAGTAATTGCAAACAAGGCTTGAGGAAAACGAAGTCACCCCAAAGGGCAAATGCTTTAAAACTTAGTTTGGATAATGATTACGAGGGTCGTATAGAAAGTAATACCTGTAGTGTTATACCAAGCGTAACAATAGCTGCATGTTTAATATACGTTAAAAGATATAAATTACACCTTCTTATGTCTTTTTCGTAGCATCTGTCAACAGATGAGTGACCGTGGATACGAAGATAAAACAAAAGCTGTGTGAGTTTCTGACGAAAGAAGGCTGCAATGCTTCTGACATTCATGCCAGGTTGACTAAGATGTATGGTGAGCAGGAAATCGTCGTCAGGAATGTGCGAAGGGGACTGAAGAAGTTTGCAGAAGGAGGAACAACCATCGACCACAAACCTCGAAGTTTGGAGGCTGATGACAGCCGACAATGGCCGAAATTTTACGAAGCAAGATTCCAGTCTTGGGTTTGGCGTTGGTGCAAATGCATCACGTGGGTCGGAGATTGCTTTGAAGGGTATTTTTGTATAGCTCAACAATGGAAGTATATTTCATGTGTGATTGCCACCTTCTATTCATTAAAATAAAGACGCTAACAGTCATTGAGCTCAGCAGGAGCGTAGGCTTGGGCTTGATCCCGGCCCCAAGGATCTGTTAATAAAAATACATGTAATTTTTTTACGTAGTTAAGTAAAAAAGAAAACGCAGTTAAGTGCAATTGTTTAAAAGTAACCCGAAATATCAGGAACGTAACAAGACTGCGTTACAAAAGTGTTGCCAGAATAGATGTTTCAGATATAAAGCAACGGGTTTTTTTCCCTTGTTTAAGAGACGCTTTGTTTATGGAGTGTTTTGTGCAGTTATTGTAGGAAAGTAGAATAAGGCTAATTTTGAGGAACAAATGGATCAATTCTGATTCTAAAACAGTATCTAAATACAACTGGCTTTCAATTATTGTAGATCAAACCGTCACAAAATCAATTCACATTTTGTGTCGGTGGTATTTAGGAATCGCATATACAGCGCCATTTGCTTGAAATTAAGGGCTACTCAGATATATACAAAAGGATAGAAGGAAAAATTTTGCTTTTTCCCTTACAATCGTTCCGTACCCATCTGATAGTTTATTGATTCTCCCAACGATCATAATCATCATTCTCAAGCAGCCATGGGCTAAGGAGGTTCAACCAGACAATTGGAACCAGACAACCAGACTAAGGAGGTTCAACCGTGCAATTTAGTTCTCCAAGCAAGTCTATCCTGAGCTACATCTACTGCATCTGGCCACTGCACACCAATTCTAACAAGGTCCTGTTTGACATTGTCTGCCCACCGCATCCTAGGTCTCCCCTTCTTTCTGAGACTTTTAGGCACACTGTTCATAACCCTATTCGCCAATCTATAATTATTCATACGGGCAACATGGCCAAACCAACGGAGTCTCTCTCGGCACATTATGCTGCTTAAAGAAGGTTGCAAACTCCTTTGCCTAACCTCATCATTAGTTACAAGGTTGAACCACCTAATGCCCAAGATACTGCGTAAGCATCTGGAATCAAAAGCATCTAGTTTCCTGTTATCTTGTTTACAAAGCGTCCAAGTTTCACTACCATAACTAACCCTAGAAAGAACCAAACTATTATACAATCTAATTTTAGTCTTTAGTGTATACGCCTATTTCTCCACACTCTCCATAGGTTCTTAAAAGTCCCAGCAGCAATCCCTATTCGTCTGTTAATCTCATGCCGCACATCACCATTATCTGTTACATAGCTCCCAAGATAATTAAACTGTGACACCTGTTCAAGACTGCAACCATTCAGATTAACTGCCTGCCTGACCAATTTTCATCACTTGAGTTTTCTCTCTATAACCAAACCTACTCTACTACCAGTCTCATCAACAGCTCGAATGAAAGAGTTCATCTCATCAACATCATTTGCCAAAAGGGCTAAATCATCAGCATAATCTAAATCAGAAATTTTCCTATCTCCAGTCCATTTAAGGCCAAAATCTTTCCCTCGAAGTGAATTTCGCATAACACAATCAATAACCAAGCTAAAGAGAAAAGGAGACAAAATGCACTCTTGTCGAACACCAGAGGTAATGCTAAACTAATTGGCTACAAGACTTACCAACTCTCACACACGACTCAGTGTTATTATAGAGAGCTTTCATTATGTTAACTAACTTGTCAAGTATACCATATGAAATCACAATCAACCACAAATTATGACGATCAACAGAGTCGGAAGCCTTTTTGAAATCAACAAAGCTAGCAACCAAAGGTTTCTGAAACTCTAAACATTTCTCAAGAATCTGCCTAAGTGAAAATATCTGATCCACACATCCCCTACCACTTCTGAATCCACATTGCTCATCACGCAATTGCCTGTCAATCAGATTCTTAATTCTATTAAGTACAATAATGCAAAGAATTTTCCAACTCTCACACACGACTCAGTGTTATCATAGAGAGCTTTCATTATGTTAACTAACTTGTCTGGTATACCATATGATCTCACAATCAACCACAAATTATGACGATCAACAGAGTCGAAAGCCTTTTTGAAATCAACAAAGCTAGCAACCAAAGATTTCTGAAACTCGAAACATTTCTCAAGAATCTGCCTAAGTGAAAATATCTGATCCACACATCCCCTACCACTTCTGAATCCACATTGCTCATCACGCAATTGCCTGTGAATCAGATTCTTAATTCTATTAAGAACAATAATGCAAAGAATTTTCCGTGGAACAGAGAGTAGGCTGATACCCCTATAGTTATCACAAGAACTGCGATCACATTTTTTGAAAATAGGGATAATAATAGCTTTAGTAAAATCCTTAGGAACCATGCCTTTATCATAAATGATATTCAAAATTTCAGTCATCCATGTGGTATAACCGAAACATTCTTAGCTCTAAGCATTTCCGTAGTAATTTCATCTACCCCTGGGAATTTATTAAGTTTAAGTTTAGAAATAGCCAAAATAACTTCAGATTGTGTTATAGGCCAACATTAAAGCCAGTAATGCCAGGTCACATGGACGCCGAAGGCTCAGAGAAGATTGAGGGAGGGGTCACACGGGAACAGCTGTTGGGAAAGAGATAGTAGCTTCCCGTCAAGGCCATCCAGCGTGTTCGTTAACGTGCACAGGGTATGGCTCTCCCGCACACGGAGCCACGGCTTAATGTCCCATCCGACGGGACGTTAAGCCGTGGCTCTGTGTGCGGGAGATCGTCCCATCTGATCAGTAAGGGACACCGATGGCCTTTCCAAGCCCATCGGTGTCCCTTACTGACCGTGGGAAGGGGGGGGGGGAATTTTGGGGAGATAAATCTCAACGCTGACCCAGCAGGGACTCGAACCTGGGAACTACAGATTACGAACCTGGCGCGCTACCGACTGAGTCCCCCCCCCCCCCCCCCCTCCGGAGATACAGTCATTTGTGTGATAATGCGTTCCAGATTATTTCTGGAAGGAAGAATTGCATGAACAATCTGAATGACCACCATACTAGTCATCAGAGATAACATTACAAAGTGTTTAATAAATGTGTAAAGGATCAGTTAACAGTTGATAAGAAATCTTTGGCAACGCAAAGGAAGCAGTTAGTTGTATCAGATCTTTTTTGTGAGAAGAAACAGACTGACACACAGGGATTGATGGATAAACATGAGAATGTTTTTCAAGGGGAGGAATCTGTCGGTGCTATTTCGTGTGAGCATTTGGGAGAGTTCTAAACAATGTGGTTAATTCTACTCCTATTCTTTGCAGTGAGGATAGATGCAGTACTGACTTCAATGTTGGGTCTATAATCACATTCTAAAGTTACTTTGGCTTTCTCTAAATTAAAACTGCATGAACCCCCAGGGGTAGATGAAATTACTGTTTAGATGCTTAGAGCTTGGAATCCTTCTGTTGTCACTTTACTGACTAAAAGTAGCGTTGTTGCTAAGGATTTCACTATAACTATCCTATTGTAACGAAAAGTGATTGCAATTCTGGTGATAAAGAAAAAGGGAACAGCCTACTTTCTGTGACAGGTCAAGGTTCCTTGCATTATTGTGTTTAATAGAATTAAGGATTCGACAGATGGGCAACTGTGTAATGAACAGCGTGGATTCAGAAGGGAAAGGGGATGTATAAATCAAATTTCTCTCTTAGGGACATTTTTTGATAAATGTTTAGAGTTTCAGAAATCTGTGGTTATTGGCTTCCAAGATTTGAAAAAGATTTTTGTTTCTGTTAATCGTCATAATTTAATAATCGTATGCAATACTTAAAAATTTAGTTATCTCAATGATGGCTATAATATATAGAGATATGTGTGTGTACCTATGTATGTATTGTGCCAGAGCCTCATGTTAGCCATCCATTATCTGAGGTTTTCCCTAAAGATAAAATTAACTCTTGGGGAAATCAACAGATATTGGATGTTGCCCGTCTCCCACGATCTGGGACGTCTGAGGATGGCTTTTAAGGGAGACATTTTTTTTTTTTATTTTTTTCTTTTAATCTTTTCAACATATTATTTGTTTCTCTGTTGTGTTTTCCAGATTTTGATTTCAGGTTATTTACAGTCATACATGGAGTTTCATACAAGCAAATGTCTATTTCTGTGGTGCGGATTGTACTTAAGAAAAAGAGAAGAACGAGACAACAGATCTGTAGATATCGGTAGCAATATATATCGAGCATCAGGAATAATATGGCCATCCAAATTAGAATTAAAGACATCAGAGACTCCTCTTCAGGGATGTTGATTGAGGTATCTGATGAGCACTGAGGACTGCTTACTCTGGCAGAGCGAACCGTTGCTTCCATTTCTCTGAAGCTCTCTTCATCCAATGAACTCCCCTCCTCATCAGAGTTGTATGGAGACCAGCTGAGCTGGGAGGAGATGGAGTCTTCCTCAGGAGTTATTACTCTGTCTTCTGGTGGAATATCTCTGCTGTCCACTGATGGAGAGGTATCGAGGGATCCGACATCACTGGGGTGAGTATCGAGGGATCCGACATCACTGGGGTGAGTATCAAGGGATCCGACATCACTGGGGTGAGTATCGAGGGATCCGACATCACTGGGGTGAGTATCGAGGGATCCGACATCACTGGGGTGAGTATCGAGGGATCCGACATCACTGGTGGATCCGACATCACTGGTGGTGGGGAGGTAGAAGATGCCGCGTGTGTGTGATGTCGTAGGCATGTACACTTCACTCTCCTCTCCACTGCAGTTGGCACAGCATACGGAAGCCTTTCTCAGGCGCTTCCAGAACTTACGGAGGCTTTCTCGACGCCTCCTTACAAATCGCAGAGTGCGCTCGCGTACAGACAACGCTTGGCACTCAGAATGTGCAGCGTTTAGCATCCCTGCGATAATTCAATCAATATACAATAAAACCAATCGATAACTAACAATAAATCAGCGCTTTTTCAATACAAAAAATCAGCACATATAAAATAAGCGCAAACTATCATATAATCTCACCAATAAGTACAACCACAATTCGTAGCAAATATCAACTTTATCCGCTAAAATACGCTCGACTCTCTTACCAAACGAAATTCGATTGAATGAGTCTTAGGAAACATTCTTTCAACTCTTCAATTGTTCTTCACTTACATTGTTCAGAATTTTGAATATTTAAGATCTTCACTTGGTGCGTTTGCGAAACGTTTCTGATGCCAGATGCAGGAAACAATGAGAATCATTTCCACATATTAATATATCAGAAATGTCCGAATAATAGCCCGGGATCCTATTTTCAATTTCTTGCTTCTATCCGGTTACTGTTCAAGCACAAACTATTATTTAAGCCCAGCTTTTAATATGTCATATACAGTATATACTCTGGTTTCCAAAGATTAAGGAACAACAAACACTATGTTATGTCAATGGGAAGTTAACGTCGAAGCTCTATAAGTTCTAAAATAATTTATTTTCTTTTAATTATATGATAGCAGATAAAGATCTCAATCAAATGCATCAACATCTCAATTTAAAATAGTATTCGTTCCAGAACCATATCTAAGCTATGGCTAACATGTCAGTTAGGCGCCAAATAACATTTTCATATTTTGTGTGTACACCAAAGACCCAAAAGAATATGACCACCTGCCTAAAATGATATTGATCCTCCACATGCAGCCAAACCAGCTCTTACCCGGCGAGACATGGACGCTACAAGATTTATAAAGGTGTCTTGCGGTATCTGGTACCAATGTTACCAGCAGATCCTTTAACATTTGTAAGTTACATGGATGAACCGCTGCAGATTGGATATGCAGTTCCAACACAAACCACAGGTGCTCGATTGGACTGATGTCTGGGGTATTTGGAGGTCAGGGTAATACCTAGAAGTCTTCTTCATGTTCCGTGAACCATTCTCGAACAATCCGGACAGTGTGTCATGGCGCATTATCCTGCTGAAAGAAGGCACTACTAGAGGGATATACCGATGCCATGAAAGGATATACCTGGTCTGCAATGATGTATGGGTAGGTGGTAGATGTCATAGTTTCTTGCACATGAATGAGTGGGCCCAAAGTTTCCCAGCAGAACATTGCCCAAAGAATTACACTTCCTCCACCTGCTTGTTTTCGTCCCATGGTGCATCCTGGTGTCAACACTTCCCCAGGTAAACAACGCACACATAACTTGCTGTCCACATGGTGTAACAGGAAATGAGATTCATTCACCAGACGAACTTCTTCCAATTATTCAACATCCAGTTTTTATGCTCGCATGCCCGCTGTAGGCGCTTTCGACGGTAAACCGAGGTTATCATGGGCACTCGGAGTGGCCTGCGGCTATGCACCCCCATTTTCAGCATTATTAGATGTACTGTGTGTTGTGACACATTACTCCCGTCACTAACATTCAAATTACGGGCGAGTTGGCCACATTATCCTTTCTGTTGGCTCGTACCATACGGTATAGCTCTCGCTTACTTATAGCATCTATTAGCTGTGGTTAGCCAACACCTTGCTGGTGGTTCGTGGTTTCTTCCCTCCTCGGACCATTTTTGAAGGCACTAACCGTGGCTGACCGTGAGCACCCCACAAACCTTACCGTCTCGAAAATGCCCTGACCCAGTCGTCTGGCCATTAAAATTTGGCCTTCATCAAACTCACTTAAGTACGCTGCCTTTCCCATCTGAAGAACAAGAATAACACTGATTAACAGAGCTCAGTATCAGGTGTTATTTATACCATTTCATGACCTTCACACGTGCCATTGTTTACCTGCAGTTGATTCGATTTGCAAGAAGATGTGCTGGTCGTAACGTTTTAGCTTGTTCGGTATATATACACACACACATAATGACGTTCGGCTATTTTCTCAGACGTTTGAGTTTGCCTGCGAATGGACGGAAGGCAACGTCGTGTCGCATGAACTGTGACTTTTCCCATTGGCGATCTCAAGGGAGGAGAAAGGATGGAGATTGTTTTACCTTTTTACAGATGAGGCGAGTTATGAAACAGCGATGATATTTCCTTATCGGATTTATATGGTCTTCCAGGGAGCTGGTTTCTGGTGAACCACCTAATATCTACGCTAATAACACTTGCCCAAAAAAGTAACCATTGTCCACTTTCTTGTTCTAATCGTGTCTAAGCACGACATACCCACAGTTGGTCCATAATCAACCCCTAAATTAAAGCTAATTCCTCAGTTAATTCCTCAGTTAAATGTTTTTAGTCGCCCACCTGGCCATTCGTGCTCTTAGTGAAAGTTCCTTCCCATCAGCCAGGTTCGAGTCCCAGCTGGGTCAGCGTTGAGATTTATCTCCACAAATTTCCCCGCCCTGCCCACGGTCAGTAGGGGACACCTATAGGCTTCGAAAGGCCACCGTCCGTCGTCCCGTGTTCAGGAGAGCCACACCCCATGCAAGTTAAAGAACACACCGGATGGTCTTGACGGGAGGCTACCATCTGCCTCCCAACAGCTGTTCCAGTGGGTGCCCTCCCCCAACCTTCTCTGAGCCTTCGGGGTCCATGTGACCTGGCCATTTAGCCCATGGTGTGCAAAAAAGTGCCGCTCAGAGGCAAAACAACCGAACCCAACAACCCTCCCATCAGTATCACCTGAGAAACTTTTTCTGCAGCTCTTTGTTCATCCACTACAAAAAAATCTAAAGAGTAGAAGACAACCATTAAAAATAAAGTAACATGACTAAGGATACTTACAAAATGGAGTGGCCATTGTGGTAAAGCAAAAGAAAGAAAGCTTGTTATTTATTACATAGCACTTTTTTCTTTAAAAAAATAATTAAATTGTCATGAAACTTATTTTTGAACTTATCATGAAACTATTTAAAATAATTAATGTTACCTAAATTTGTTCCTAACAAAGAGAATTCTGAGAGAAGAGAAAGAGCAAATCTTATTTTCATAATGCAAAGAAAATTTTGGTAGAAGGGATATTTAAAAAGGAAGAACTCTTACTAAGGTGATTAGATTTATTTCTCATCTGGACCTTGAGATAAGTTTTGTTAGTGATTAACTACTGCAACAAACATTTTCAGCAACTAATTTTAAAACGTTATAAATTTAAACAAAAATAATATTATATCCGAAACTATATGATAAAAAAGAGTCATTAAATAGGTAGCTTATTTTTATTATTATGTTGCATTTAATATAATAATGGGCTGTTTGATATTGTCGGCATTCCCTCTCTCAATAAACATAGTTTCTTTAAACATCCCACTAACATTTTCTCTATATAGGTAGTTGGAATGTGAGGACTCTGCACAGAGCTTTTTCTCTTGATGTCCTCACACAAGAATTCCACCATTATAATTTAGATATTCTCGGCTTGCAAGAGACCAGATGGACAGATAAAGGTCAGATTCTTAAAAATAATCTTCAATTTCTCTATTCAGGGAGGAACGACAATAAGCATCACCAAGGCGTGGGTCTGCTTCTCAGCAGACACGCTAGCGATGCTCTTCTAGGATATGAGTGCATTAATGAAAGGTTTCTTACAGCAAAATTTCAGACAAGCGTTAAAGACTTGAGTGTTATCTGCTGTTATGCCCCCACTGAGGATGCCGATGAGGATGAGAAGGATAGGTTTTATGAACAACTTCAGGATATTTTGAATTCTGTCAAGAAAGGAGATATTACCCTTGTTCTTGGTGACTTCAATGCCAAAGTTGGTACTGACTCTGACCTTTGGGGAGGAGTAATAGGCCCTTTTGGTATTGGTAGCTGCAATGGCAATGGGCAACGTCTCCTACAGGTAAGTAAACTCAATGGATTCAGAATAACTAACACTTATTACAAACACCGCGACATACATAAGTACACGTCGGTTTCACCTGATGGGCTGCATAAGAATATGATTGATTACATATTAATTAACAGCAAATGGGCTAGTTCTGTTAGGAATACCAGGGCATATAGGGGAGCTGAAATTGGATCTGACCATTACCTTGTTAAAAGTGTGTTGCAACTTAAACTTAAAAAGTGTTGTGCTAGGGTTAAAAAATTTACTTTTAATACTGAAGCTCTGAAATATCCAGTTATAGCCAAAGCTTACCATGATAGATTACTTAGTCATTATGACAGTCATGGTTTGCTTACTACTGAAGTTGAGGAAGAATGGGATCATTTTAAACAGGTTTTTTTGGACACTAACAGTACTCTTTTAGGAAAAAAGGAGCAGAAGAGGCAAAATTATCTGAGTGATAAGGCACTTGAGCTTATTTCCGAAAGAAAGAACTGCAGGAATGCCCTTAATCAATACCCTACTAGTCCTAATAGAAAGCATTACAGAGACCTTAATAAACTTGTAAAGGATCAGTTAGCTGCTGATAAGAATCCTTGGCTTGATGGTTTGGCTGACAAAGCCGACAACGCCGAGGAAGCAGTTAGATAGCACAACAGCAGAGAGCTGTACCAGATAGTTAAAGCTTTGTGTGGTAGAAAACGGACAGGCATACAAGGATTGAAGGATAAACAAGGTAAGGTTATAGAAGGGGAGGATTCTGTCATGGCTAGGTGGGCTGAGCATTTCAGTGATGTTCTAAACAATGTAGTTAGTTCTACTTCCATTGTTTGCAATGATGATAGATGCATTGGTGGCTTTAATGTTGGCCCTATAACACAATCTGAAGTTATTTTGGCTGTTTCTAAACTTAAACTTCATAAATCCCCAGGGGTAGATGAAATTACTAAGGAAATGCTTAGAGCTGGGAATGTTTCGCTTACCACTTGGATGACTGAAATTCTGAATATCTTTTATGATAAAGGCATGGTTCATAAGGATTTTACCAGAGCTATTGTTATCCCTATTTTCAAAAAAGGTGATCGCAGTTCTTGTGATAACTATAGGGGTATCAGCCTACTCTCTGTTCCAGGTAAAGTTCTTTCCATGATTGTGCGTAATAGAATTAAGAATCTGGTTGACAGTCAATTGCGTGATGAGCAATGTGGATTCAGAAGTGGTAGGGGATGTGTGGATCAGATATTTTCACTTAGGCAGATTCTTCAGAAATGTTTAGAGTTTCAGAAAACTTTGGTTGCTAGCTTTGTTGATTTCAAAAAGGCTTTCGACTTTGTTGATCGTCATAATTTGTGGTTGATTGTGAAATCATATGGTATACCTGACAAGTTAGTTAACATAATGAAAGCTCTCTATAATAACACTGAGTCGTGTGTGAGAGTTGGTAAGGCTTGTAGCACTTGGTTTAGCATTACTTCTGGTGTTCGACAAGGGTGCATTTTGTCTCCTTTTCTCTTTAGTTTGGTTATTGATTATGTTATGCGAAATTCACTTCAAGGGAAAGATTTTGGCCTTAAATGGGCTGGAGATACGAAAATTGCTGATTTAGATTATGCTGATGATTTAGCCATTTTGGCAAATGATATTGATGAGATGAACTCTTTCATTCGAGCTGTTGATGAGACTGGTAGTAGAGTAGGTTTGGTTATAAACAGAGATAATACTAAAGTGATGAAAATTGGTCAGGCAGGCTGTGATTCAGTTAATCTGAATGGTTGCAGTCTTGAGCAGGTGTCACAGTTTAATTATCTTGGGAGCTATGTAACAGATAATTGTGATGTGCGGCATGAGATTAACAGACGAATAGGTATTGCTGCTGGGACTTTTAAGAACCTATGGAGAGTGTGGAGAAATAGGCGTATACACCTAAAGACTAAAATCAGACTGTATAATAGTTTGGTTCTTTCTAGGGTTAGTTATGGTAGTGAAACTTGGACACTTTGTAAACAAGATAACAGGAAACTAGATGCTTTTGATTTTAGATGCTTACGCAGTATCTTGGGCATTAGGTGGTTCAACTTTGTAACTAATGATGAGATTAGGCAAAGGAGTTTGCAACCTCCTTTAAGCAGCATATTGTGCAGAGAGAGACTCCGTTGGTTTGGCCATGTTGCCCGTATGAATAATTATAGATTGGCGAATAGGGTTATGAACAGTGTGCCTAAAGGCCTCAGAAAGAAGGGGAGACCTAGGATGCGGTGGGCAGACAATGTCAAACAGGACCTTGTTAGAATTGGTGTGCAGTGGCCAGATGCAGTAGATGTAACTCAGGATAGACTTGCTTGGAGAACTAAATTGCATGGTCTGGTTGGACCTCCGTAGCCCATGGCTGCTTGAGGATGATGATGATGATGATAATAGAATCTTAATAGCGTGTCACCAACTGACCTTAGATTTATAGGTTGCTGATAATTGATGTACACAATGAAATAATTATAATAAATATTCCAACAAACAGTTGTTTGCCACAAAGGTCTGAGAGAAGTCTATCAGTTTATTCGCCATAATAGAAGATCTGTGAGGATGACGAGACCTCAGCAGAAAAGCAACACAAACATCTTCGGGTAAGAAAAATCTCCCAGGTAAGAAAAAAGAAAAAATCCCCGGGTAAGGCATGGACCTTAACCGGGGATTGACCCCAGGTGCCTTATATCGCAAGCCAAGCACATGAACCCAATTAATATGGTTGTTGAGCTTCTAAAAGGTAAGACCTGATATGTAACTATTTTCTATTTCAGTAAATCTGACCCTTGATTTATATAAATTTCTGATGAATCCAATAATTGAACCTATTCAGTAGTTTTAAGTATCACAGGTGATGTTCTGTAGACATCATCATCATCAGGTTTATTACAAAATACAAATAAATTAAATATTTATGCAGAAACATCCATACCTCCATTGGAAATAAAAAAAAAATATCTCTTGCATAATCTTTTATTTAGAATAGTATTAAAAAACAATGATCATCCAATCATTGATAAAATAAATGAAAATTTTAATGATAACATTATAAACCTATTTAACGATAAAGAACAATTAAAACATATTATACAAAATAATCTTAGTGGTGACAAACAAATTTTGGCTCCTTTTTGGAAGTTTTGTTTCCCTATTTTGGAAACTGAAGTTAAAGGAATTACATCTAAAAAATAAATAGACAAAGAAAACCTAAAAAATTTGGCGGAACTTTACATTGAAGAACAATACAAAGATTTTATACACATATACACGGATGGTTCAGTGAATGCTGAAAACAACAATTCATCTGGAGCATATTATTGCCCAATAAGAAATTATGAATTTCAATTTAAACTAAATAAATTAAATCCAATAATTATAACAGAACTAACTGCTATAATATTAACCATTCATTGGGCACTTTACTTTAAAGGTAAAAAGATTGTAATCTTTACTGATTCAAAATCTTCTATTGATACTATATTTCAAAATCCAAATAATAATAATTTTAAAGTTCTAATAAATGATATCCTTATTTTAACAAAACAACACATAGAAAATAATAATAAATTGTATATTCAATGGGTTCCAGCTCACACTGGTATTGAACACAATGAAAGAGTTGATACATTGGCAAAAGATGCAATATATCTTAATAACACTATGGAATCATTAATGTTTATAAACATAATTAAAAATAATAATAAAATAAAATTACTAGAAGAAACACAAAACTGGTATGATTTAACTGCTATAGATACTCATAGACATAACATTTCAAATAAAATTACAACCTTTAAAAACTATGGATTGAGCAAAAAAGAGAACACTATTATACTAAGAATAAAAGTAAATGCTGCAATAACAAAACCATTTTTATTTCACTAGAAAAAAGTAAACTCTCCTAACTGCACAATATGTAATCAATATGAAAATATTGAACATTTAATATTTCATTGTAAAAAATATAAAACAGAAAGAGAAAAATACTTCTCCAACTTAAAGAATTATAATGTTAACATGTTCTCATTTAAAACCATTTTGGAACCTGAAAACAAAAATCTGAAAAGAAAGTTCTACAAGCTTTTAATTTCATATCTAAAAGACATTGATATGTTTGATTTCTTATAAAAAAAAGGAAAAAAAAATATATATATATATATTTAACTTGTGACTGATCTATGTAGGAATATTCATTTGTTGAGTTTCTTTCAATTCAATTCATCATCATCAAGCAGCCATGGGCTACGGAGGCACAACCAGACCGTGCAATTTAGTTCTCCAAGCAAGTCAATCCTGAGCTACATCTACTGCATCCGGCCACTGCACACCAATTCTAACAAGATCCTGTTTGACATTATCTGTCCA
Source organism: Ryuthela nishihirai (assembly GCA_038380435.1). Lineage (NCBI taxonomy): Eukaryota > Metazoa > Arthropoda > Arachnida > Araneae > Heptathelidae > Ryuthela > Ryuthela nishihirai. The sequence goes on along the minus strand of JAWZYU010000021.1, from coordinate 11,243,218 downwards.
CCACATCCTAGGTCTCCCCTTCTTTCTGAGGCCTTTTGGCACCCTGTTCATAACCCTATTCGCCAATCTATAATTATTCATACGGGCAACATGGCCAAACCAACGGAGTCTCTCTCTGCACAATATGCTGCTCAAAGGAGGTTGTCGAACCTCATCATTATTTATATAGTTGAACCACCGTAAGCAATTAGAATGAAAAGCATCACGTTTCATGTTACCATAACTAAATCTACAAAGAACCAAACTGTTACACAGCAAACTATTACACAGTCTAATTTTAGTCTTAAGGTGATACACCTATTTCTCCACGCTCTCTATAATTTTTAAAAGTACCGGCAGCAATCCCTATTCGTCTGTTTATCTCATGCCGCACATAACCAGTATGTTACATAACTCCTAAGATAATTAAACTGAAACACCCGCTCAAGACTACAACCATTCAAATTAATGAAACACAGCCTGCCTGACCTATGTTTTACTTTTTTCTCTGTTTATCACCAAACCTACACTACTACCAGTCTCATCAGCAACTCTAATGAAAGATTTCATCTCATCAACATCATTTGCCAAAGGAGCTCAAACATCAGCATAATCTGAACCAGAACTTTACAGATCTTCATACCATTTAAGGCTAAAATCATTCCCCTGCAGTGAATTTCGCGCAACATAAAAACCAACCAAACTAAAGAGAAAAAGGAGACAAAATGCACTATTGTCTAACACCAGAAGCAATGCTAAACTAATTGCTATAAACTTTACCAACTCTCGAACAGGATTCGGTGTTATTACAGAAAGTTTTCATTATGTTGACTAGCTTGTCTGGTATGTCATAACGATCTCACAGTCAATCAAAAATTATGACGATGAACAGAGTCAAAAGTCTTTTTGAAATCAAGAAAGCTAGTAACCAAAGGTTTCTGAAACTCTAAACATTTCTCAAGAATCTCTCTGAGTGAAAATATCTAATCTACACATGCCCTAAAACTTCTGAATCCACATTGATGACCACGCAATTGCCTGTCGACCAGATTCAAAATGCTATTAAGCACAATCATGGAAAGAACTGTATCTGGAACAGAACGTAGGCTGATACCTTTATAGTTTTGGCAAGAACTGCGATCACCTTTTTTATAAAATAGGGATAATAATAGCTCTGGTACAATCCTTAGGAACCATGCCTTTACCATAAATGATATTCAAAATTTCAGTCATCCATGTGGTATAACCGAAACATTCCCAGCTCTGAGCATTTCTGTAGTAATTTCATCTACCTCTGGGGATTTATGTAGTTTAAATTTTGAAATAGCCAAAATAACTTCAGACTGTGTTATAGGGCCAACAGTAAATCCAGTAATGCATCTATCATCATTACAAACAATGAGAGCACAACTAACCACATTATTTAGAACATCACTGAAATGCTCAGCCCACCTAGCCATGACAGAATCCTCACCTTCTATAACCTTTCCCTGTTTATCCTTTAATCCCTGTATACCTGTCCGTCTTTTACCACACAGAACATTAATTATTTGGTACAGCTGTTGTGCTGTCTAACTGCTTCCTCGGCTTTGTCAGTCAAGCCATCAAGCCAAAGATTCTTATCAGTAGCTAACTGATCCTTTACACATTTATTAAGCTCTCTGTAATGCTTTCTATTGGGACTAGTAGGGTATTGATTAAGGACATTCCTACAGTTCTTTCTTTCTGAAATGAGCTCAAGTGCCTTATCACTCAAAAGAGTACTCTTAGTTTTCAAAAAAAGCTGTTTAAAATGGTTTCATTCTTCCTCATCTTCAGTAGTAAGCAAACCATGACTGTCATAATGACTAAGTAACCTATCATGGTAAGCTTTAGCTATAACTGGGTCTTTCAGAGCTTCAGTATTAAAGGTAAATTTTTTAACCTTAGCGCAATACTTCTTAAGTTTAAGTTGCAAGGTACGTTTAACAAGGTAATGGTCAGATCCAATTTCAGCTCCCCTATATGACCTGATATTCCTAACAGAACTAGCCCATTTGCTGTTAATTAATATATAATCAATCATATTCTTATGCAGCCCATCAGGTGAAACCCATGTGTATTTATGTATGTCGTGGTGTTTGTAATAAGTGTTAGTTATTCTGAAACCATTAGGTTTACTTACCTGTAGGAGACGTTGCCCATTGCCATTACAGCTACAAATACCAAAAGGGCCTATCACCCCTTTCCATAGGCCAGAGTCAGTGCCAACTTCGGCATTGAAATCACCTAGAACAAGCGTAATATCTTCTTTCTTGACAGAATTCAAAATATCCTGAAGTTGTTCATAAAACCTATCCTTCTCATCCTCATCGGCATCCTCAGTGGGGGCATAACAGCAGATAACATTCAAGTCTCTAATGCTTGTCTGAAATTTTGCTGTAAGAAACCTTTCATTAATGCACTCATATCCTAGAAGAGCATCACTAGCGTTTCTGCTGAGAAGCAGACCCACGCCTTGGTGATGCTTATTGTCGTCCCTCCCTGAAAAGAGAAATTTAAGATTATTTTTAAGAATCTGACCTATATCTGTCAATCTGGTCTCTTGCAAGCCGAGAATATCTAAATTATAATGGTGGAATTCTTGTGTGAGGACGTCAAGAGAAAAAGCTCTGTGCACAGTCCTCACATTCCAATTACCTATGGAGAGAAAATGGTTAGTGGGATGTTTAAAGAAACTATGTTTATTGAGTGATGGAATGCCGACAATATCAAACAGCCCCCTAATCGCAGACATTTGGCAAAGACCCGTTCCCCCACTACTAAAAGCTGAAGCCATCTACACTGGAAGACTTCCTCTAATGTAGAATTTGACGATGCCAATAGAAGCAAAGAGTTCAGGTGTCTGCGATGACCTCTGCTCAGGATTATCCACCAGCTGATAAACATATCCTGTGAATCTATTCACTTGGGGCTGTCAACCCACAAAAAAGCAGAAAACACACCGGAAGATTTTCCCTCCACAGTAGCCCACCAGTGCAGCAAAATCAGGGTCCATAATCAAGCTCAGAGCCATATATCTGTCCAGTCCAGTAGGTTTATATGGTCAGCACCAGGACCCTGTGTGGTTGACCACTCCTCAGCAGGGTAGAAAAATAGCCATAGTTGTCCAGATCAGTAGGCCACACTAATCTGGCAGCCCTCCCCTTCCGTTCACTTCCACAAGAGGGTATCTCTTTTGAAGGGTACTAATGGTCTGCACCACGAGAAGGCGGGGTCGGACATTAGGTGCTAGGCCTGGCCGGTTCTATGCATCATCACAGGGGATTGGTGCATAGCTCTCCTTCCAGGGACTACCTAGCTACCATTCGCAAACCATTCTTTGTATAGGGGAGATTAACTTTTCCCCCTCTAAAGCAAAAAGGGTTATTACTTGGTGTTATTGCCAGAGAAACAATATCCCTCAGGTGATTATTGATAATATGGTATCCGAGAGTGAAGTAGAACTTCGATTAATATACTTGTATATCGTTCAGATACGTCGAAATAGAGGGTATTTGAGGGGAAATGTATATAATTAAGAAAGGCTGGGGAAAATGAAAATACAGCTTAATTATGACAATAAGGGAAATGGAAACCAAAAAAAAAAACCCATCTTAATAAGGCATAATGATAAATATAAAATTTTATTGAGAGATTAATCCACAGAGTGTATATCTGTTAAAGATAATTAACACCATGTTAATACTGTAAAGAGGCTGTTACAAGGAAGCGCAATATAATACGCGTTACGTCAAAGTTCAAGTGTTCTACTTTTATAAAACGGCGATTTCCGCTGTAAATATTCTGGAAAACCAAATTTTCCGTCCTGATGAAAGCTTTTTAAAACATTTTTGTGTGTATTAATCAGAAAAAAAAGAGGAGGGCACCGTTACGAAATTAGAAAAGTTATTTAACGTTTTACTGAAAAACAATCCTAAAATTGGAACATTTAGTGACTATAAATCTACTGTTTTTCCGGTAAGAACTTTTTAACACATTCTTGAAGGAGTGTATGTGTTTCCTAATTAAAATTCGTTTGAAGGAGTGTATGAAGGAGTGTATGTTTTTAACACATTCTTGAAGGAGTGTATGTGTGTGTTTTGGGGGGAGGAGTGCTAAGAAACGTAGCTTTATCTCTAAATGGTACCTGTACAAAATTCAACGCTCAACAGATTGATTGGTTAAAACGATGATCGGATTATCTAATGTCGGTTAATCGAGATCACACTGTTTGTCAACAAGTTGTGCCCATCCAAAGAAACTTTTCTGACTACGCCCCTGACTTTCGGTACACCTTACTTGCTTTAAAATCAGTCAGCAAATAGCAAACCGGGAGTGCGATGAGGTCCCTTTTCAGCATTAATATCAGAGTTGGGTTGTTTTACTCTGAGCAGCAGTTTTTTTTTTGCACACAATGAGGATAAATGGCCAGGTGATGAGGACACCAAGGTTCTCAGAGAAGGCTCGAGAGATTATATTATATTATTTTTTGTTGTTATCCTTTAAGTCAGCTGTTTACTGCCCCACAAAAAAAAAATCACTAGATATAATAAACGAATTTCCAATTTAGTATTCATTATTTGCCATATCTAAATCAGCATATCATTTTTATGTTCGTTTTGTAATAGTTATTTGCCGTGTTATCTAAGCAAGCACAGCATTCACTTTGATGAATCAGTGCTACGTCGTTGCTTTAGTTTATACGTTACTAAATTATCCATTTAGGAATGTAAGTTAATGTTAAGATTCCAGATGCTGTTCCATCTGGAATCTTAACATTAATTGACAATGCATTGAATAGTTTGCTTTATAATGGAATTCTAATAATACATTTTAACATTTTTTTTCAGCAGTGCTTAGGTCCGTGTAACTGTCTTCTGACTTGCAACGGAAAGATCTCTGGTACGATACCAGTTGCCCTCGTAATTTGACTTTTTTGTCTTTTTTTAAAAATTCCTTTTATTACCATATCACTTTTTTAAATTTAATTGTATAAGAAATTAATTTATGTATTAATGTATATATTAAAAATTTATATATAATAAATATGACCAAAGAAAGACAACAGTTTTGCTAATTTAAGATGAGTAATTTAGTTTAAAATAATAATATCAATTTATAATCGCAAAGGAGTCAAAAATGTAGTAAACTTATTAGACATTTTTTACGAATAGGTTTTTAAAATACCAATAGAAGGAGAGTACAAAATATAACGATATTGAGAGGACTGTGAGATCGCAAAAATTTTAATAAATGTGTCCTTATATTAGTATGTCCGCCTTTAAATTCTGTTCAGCAATGTTCAGTTAGCCATTCTGAAAAGTAATTTAACGGAACAAATTGAATTTTTATTTTAATTTTCATTTTAAATTTGATCATGTGACGATTAAGCATGCAACACGTACAGTCGCTCAAAAAAGTATCCGAACACTACGGTTGATTACAGAATTCAGAAAAATATCTAGCAACGATTTTTTTAGAAATTAATGACCTGGCAACCTTCGTGTCACGTGACACGAAGGTTGCCAGGTCATTAATTTCTAAAAAATGCCAGGTCTAAAAAATGCCAGCCTAAATTCTTGCCAGGTCATTAATTTCTAAAAAAATCGTTGCTAGATATTTTTTCTGAATTCTGTAATCAACCGTAGTGTTCGGATACTTTTTTGAGCGACTGTACAGTATTTTTTTAATAATTTAAGTGATCTTGCGAGTAATTGTGTGACGTGAAAAGAAAATGAATACTGTACTTTTAAGTAATCGATTTGCTCTTTTTTAAAAATATACTTTAATAAAAATAATCAAAATAGCCGTCAGAAAAATGATACAAATATGGATGTAAGTAAATAATTCTGATTGTTTCGTGCATCTGGCATCACAAAGGTTTAGTAAACGTAACAAGTGCATATCTTAATTGTTGAAATTCATAATAATGTATAGAAAGAAACAAAGATTTAAACTTTAAGTTTTTTAAATAATCATTCAGTCATAATATGGCTTTTGATATATGCGCTTGATATTGTGATAATATGTGAGAAAAAGGTTTTAGAAGATAAAATATAGATTCGAGTTTGAGAAACGTGCTTTAGAAGTAATTACTGAAATGTGTGATCACGAGGGAAAGAGGAGAATTCTTCGTGGAAAGCAGTTAAGCGCCGTGCAACGCTGGTGGCTTCGTAGGCGTAGAGGAATCGTGAGGGTGACATTGGGATGCGTCAGGTCCTTTTTATTATGTTGTTGCCATATACCTGAGGAATCAGAAGAAGATGATATTTGCTCGTGGACCTCGAAGGAAGGAAATGTTGGAGAAGAGAGCTCAGGCGAAAGCCCTACGAAACCAGAAAGGATTCAGGAAGGGCAAAACACAATCGCCCATAAACGGACACATTCGAGGTCAAGTCTCAAAGGAGAATGCATCTCCGCTACAGGCGGCGACTTGTTGGAAGCTATGTATATGGTGGAGATAAATGAATATCCAGCTAAAGTGGCAGATGTAAGATCTCCAGCTAAAGAAGAGGATGTCGGATATCCAGATAAAGTGGACGATGTATATGGTGCAACTATGGAGACAAATGAATCTGAAATGAAGACAGATAGAGCTGAATATGGTGTAGCTCTGATGGCGGAAAGTAAACCTCCTGATAAAAAAGATGAAGATAGTACCGAAGAAGGAGAAGATAAAAAAGGAGATGCCTCAAATGTCACCAAAGATGGCATCTCACGTAATGGGATAGATGCTAATTCCATCCATACCACCAGTAGTAATTACATCCTTGTTTTCGTATTGGTCGTAATTTTTGCTTCAGGAGTGATTGAGTTCGTATTGGGAACAATAAACATGTTCCTTTTTGTATGGCGTTATTAGAAGTTGGACGAGAGAGTAAAGTAGAAAAAAGGGAAAAAAGTGAATGATAAAGTGAAGGAAATTTAGAGAATGAAAGACCAGAAAAGATAGAAAAGAAAGATAGAAAAAAAAAGTAAAAAAAAAAAATTAAAAAAAAATGTCTCCCTCAAAATCCACCCTCAGACGTCCCCGATCGTGGGAGACGGGCAACATCCATTATCTGTTGATTTCCCCAAGAGTTTATTTTATCTTTCGGAAAAACTTCAGAAAATGGATGGCTAACATGAGGCTCTGGTAAACAAACCCAGTAGCTAACTATATCCATGTAACATACTTTATTATATCCAGTTATAATATATATAATTACAGCAATTATAAAATATATTATTATAGGAATTATAACATTACATATTATATGAATTATAACACTGTTTATGGCTCGTGCAAATTTCATAGGAACAACATCTTCAACTTTTCAGAATCGTGTACAACTCTCATAATTTCGATAGCATTTCATCTGTTTCTGTTGACTTGTGATGTTTTACATTTTCAATATTGCCAAAGAAACTTCAGATAATGATATAGGTTTAACACTTAAAGCCAGCAATATAATTATCTGTATTGCAAAGGACTAATCTCCTTCAACCCCCACCGCCCATTTTGGTTCTTTCCTCCATTTGGAGCAGAAGAAAGTCTACCTTTTATATTTTTCCTCTCTTTGAGATTTTCTCCACTAATTCCCAGCTTACTCTGGAACACAAAGTAAATTATGAGGTAAGGCTAGGAAAGACCACCGATGGCTAGGAAAGACCACCGATGATTTAGAGTGGACATTACAACGTGGCCACATATACAGGAGAGCCAAATCCTGTGGACATTAAAGAACACGCTGGATAGCCTTACGAGATGCTTCCTCTGTCTTCTGACAGCTGCGCAATGGATCACCGTCAGCAAACTTTTTACCATCTGTATCCTAACACCTGCGCAATGGATTCCCTTCTCTCATCTTTTTACCAACTGTATCCTAACACCTGCTCAATGGATTCCCTTCTCTCATCTTTTTACCATCCGTATCCTAACACCTGCTCAATGGATTCCCTTCTCTCATCTTTTTACCATCTGTATCCTAACACCTGCACAATGGATTCGCTTCCTCCATCTTTTTACCAACTGTATCCTAACACCTGCGCAATGGATTCCCTTCTCTCATCTTTGCACCATCAGTATCCTAACACCTGCGCAATGGATTCCCTTCCTCCATCTTTTTACCATCTGTATCCTAACACCTGCGCAATGGATTCCCTTCCTCCATCTTTTTACCATCTGTATCCTAACACCTGCGCAATGGATTCCCTTCTCTCATCTTTTTACCATTTGTATCCTAACACCTGCACAATGGATTCCCTTCCTCCATCTTTTTACCATCTGTATCCTAACACCTGCGCAATGGATTTCCTTCTCTCATCTTTTTACCATGAACAATGTAAGTGAAAAACAATTCAACTGTTCAAAGGATATTTTTCGTTAGAAGAGTTAAGTCGCAATAAGTTTTTGGAATCATATTGGGAGTATATTATCATTTGTGAATTGATTGTACGCGAATATTATATTATATAAGTTATTAAATAGTGTTTACTGAATTGCCCTATAGTATTGATTATATTGGCAGTATGTCAACTGTCTCTTATATGCGCAGAGCGTGTATTGTAAGCCAAAGCGCAGTGAAGTCTGCAAGGAGGCGACGAGAATGCCTCCGTAGGAAATGGAGACGCCTGAAAAAGGCTTTTTCAGCATGTTTTCCCTGCTGTTCGAAAGGGAGCAATGTGGAAGAGAAAAATATGGAAGGGGGAAATGTGGAAGGGAGAAATGTGGAAGCGAGCAATGTGGAAGAGAGAAATGTGGAAGGGAGAAATGTGGAAGGGGAAATGTGGAAGCGAGCAATGTGGAAGAGAGAAGTGTAGAAGAGAGAAATGTGGAAGGGGGAAATGTGGAAGCGAAGTCAAAGAAGGAAGATTTTGATTCTCATGAATTGAAACCTAACGATGTTGGTCTTCTTGATAAAAAAGATCAAGATGTTGGATATGAAAATGATTTCCCCCTGTTCACGTCGCTTGTTATTACTTTTCTGTTCGTCTTCTTCTTACCTTGGGTTATCTTGTTCGATATGTTCAGAGATTAGGAATTTCATTTGTGAAAATTGTGGCAACGAAATTTCAGAAGCTTATAATGATGTATAATTAGTAATATGTAAAATAAGTTGGGAAAAATGAAATAAATGCTATTAAGAAAAAAAAGATGAAACAGAAAATTAAGGAGAAAATGAAGAAAAGAAATATTTGAAAAAAAAAAGCAGTTAAAAAAAATGTCTCCCACAAAATCCATCCTCAGACGTCCCAGATCATCGGAGACGGGCAACATCCACTATCTGTTGATTTCCTCAAAACTTGATTTCATCTGTAAGGAAAACCTGGTACAATAGAAATATTCATTCACCACATACACTCATTCACTACACACACTCACTCGCTACATACGCTCATGCACTCCATACACACGGTCACTTATGCTCAGTAGCTGCATACTCTCACTCACTGCATACGCTCACTCATTGCGTACACTTATTCACTGCATACACTCATTCGCTGCCTGCACTCTCTCACGGCATACATTCACTACATAGAGAACTCACCACATGCACACACTTTATGAATACATACATACATACATGCATATATAAATACGCTTGTACACACACACTCACTCATTATATTAACTCTCTCACAACATGCAATCATTCACTCACTATACACAGTCACTCCCTCACAGCAGCCATTTCCACGCCAGGCATGTAATATGCAGTTCGCAGGTTCGAGCCCAGCTGGGCCAGTACTGAGATTTTATCTCCACAAAACTCCGCAGCCTGCCTACGGTCAGAAGGGGACATCGATGGGATTGGTGGTTCCATATGCAGGAGATTCTAATTCTAGTAAGGTCCTGTTCGACATAGTCTGTCCATCGCATTCTGCGTCTTTCCCTTTTTCTGAGACTTTTAGGTACACTGTTCATAATCCTATTTGCGAATCTTTAGTTATGCATACAGACAAATTTGATCAAACCAACGAAGTCTCTCTCTGCACAATATGCTGCTGAAAAGAGGTTGAAGACTCCTTCTAACATCATCATTACCTATAAAGTCAAAATGCCAAAGATACTGCACAAGTATTTAGAATAAAAGGCATTAAGTTTCATGTTATCCTGTTTACAGAGAGTCCATCTTTCGCTACCATAACTTTCTTCTATTTATCCCATGGGGCACATCACCTGTATCTGTTAAATAGCTCATAAGACAACAGCCCTTTTGAACGAAATCATGTGATCAACATCATTATCCAACAAGACTCAATTATCTGCATAATAAAATCAGAAATTTTGAAATCTCTAGACCATTTAACGTCAAAATCTTTCCATTAAAAAAAACTTTTAATAACATAATCAATAACCAAATTAAGAGAAAAAAGAGCATCCTTTTCTAACTCCACTAGCAATGCTAAACTAATTGCTACAAGCCTTACAAACTGTCACAAATGACTCGGTGTTATTATAGCTTTCATTACACTAACTAACTTCTCATGTATTCCATATGATCTAAATATTCCATATGAATTCAATTTCAAATTATGTTATCGATCAACAAAGGCAAGAGCCTTTTTGAAATCTATAAAGCGAATAACCACATGTTTCTGAAACTCTAAACGTTTCTCGAGAATCTGCTAAGCGAAATTATTTGACCAATACATCCCTTACCACTTTTAAATCCACACTGCTGATCATGTAATTGCCTGTCAAACAAATTCTTAATTCTATTAAGTATAATCATGCAAAAAAACTTTATCTGGAACAGAAAGTAAACTAATTCCGCTATAATGATCACAAGAACTACGATCACCTTTTTTAAAAACAGGGATTATCTCTAGTAAAATCCTTAGAAAGAACACCTTTATCATAAAAAATATTCAAATTTTCCGTCAGTCATGTGACAACACAAGTGTTCCCAGCTCTAAGCATTTCAGTGGTGATTTCATGCACCCCTGGAGATTCATGCAGTTTTAATTTAGAGATAGCCAAAGCAACTTCAGAATGTCATATAGGGCCATCTTAAAGCCAGTAACGCATCTATCCTCATTACAAACAATGGGAGTAGAAATAATCGCCTTGTTTAGAACATCTCTGAAATGATCAGCACACCTAGCCATCACAGTATCCTCACCATCAACCATTTTGCCATGTTTGTCCCTCAATCCCTGTGTACCTGTCCGTATCTTTCGACACAAAGCATTAACAATCTGATACAATCCCCTGCTGTTGTGATATCTCACTGCTTCCTCTGCTTTATCAGCCAAACTATAAAGCCAAAGATTCTTATCAGTTGTTAGCCGATCCTTAACACATTTATTAACCTCATTATAATGCCTTGTCTTAGCTATCATGTAAGCAAACCACGATTGTCATAACGACTAAGTAGTCTATCATGGTACGCTTTGGTTACATCTGGATCTTTCAGACCTTCAGTGTTAAAGGCAACTTTCATAATCTTAGCATAATATTTCTGAAACTTCAGTTGCAAGATACTTTTGATCAGGTAATGGTCAGACCCTATTTCGGCTCCCCTGTATGATCTGGTATTCCTAACCGAATTAGTTCATTTGCTTTTAATTAACTGTGCAGTCCATCAGGTGCAACTCATCAGGTGAAACCCATGAGCATTTAGAAATGTCCTGGTGTATGTAGTATATGTTAGTTATTCACAACTATTAAGTTTATATACCTGTAGGACACGTTCCCCACTGCCATTGACACTGCCAATGCCAAAGGAGTCTAATATCCCTGCCCAAAGGTCAGATTCAGTACCATCTTTAGCAGTGAACTCACATAGTATAAGAGAGATATCTCCTTTCTTCACATAATTCAAAATGTTCTGAAGCTCTCTTTAAAACTTATCATTCTCGTTCTCATCAGAGTCCCCTGTGGGGACGTAACAAAAGATGACATTCAAGGCTTTCATTTTTGTTTTAAATATAGCTGTAAGAAATCTTTCATTAATACAGTCATATTCTAGAAGAGCATCACTGGCGTGCCTGCTGAGACACAAACTACACCTTTGAAATGCTTTCCAAACTCCCTGGCTGAAAAGAGAAATTTAAAGTTATTTTAAAGTATCCTGTCCATCTCTTGGAAGTGTAGAATAATTAGGTTATAATGCTGGAATTCTTGCGTGACGGCATCAAGACAATAATCTCTAAGTAACGTCCGCACGTTACAGTTCAGTGAGAGAAAATACACAGTAGGATTTTTAAAGAAACCAAATTTATTGAGAGAGGTAGGACCAACAATATCAAACAACCCCCTAATCACAGGTATGGGACAAACACCTGTCCCCCCCCCTAAAGGCTGAAGCCACCAATGCTGGTAAGAACTTCAGACAGCACCTTTTCAAGTGTACATTTTCAACAGCTATATGATCTGCCTGAGATACATTACTCCAGTTTAAGATTAGTGATGCCCAACTAGCTAAGTGAGGGTTCAGGTGCCTGCGATGACCTCTAATCAGGAGTATCCACCAGCTGATATAAGGTATCCCGTGCCTCTGTTCACTTAGGCCTGGCAATCCACAAGTAAACAGAAAACACAGCGGCACATTCTCTATCAACAGAGTCCCACAGTGCAGCAAGTCCAGGATCCATAATCAAGATCGAAGCCGTAAACCAGTCCAGTCTAGTAGGTATAAATTGTCAACACCAGGACCCTATGAAGTTGATCACTCTGCACCAGGAAGAAAAAAAAAAGTGGCCATAGATGACCAGATCAGTAGGTTACACTGATCTGGCAGCCCTCTCGTCCGTTCCCTTCCAAAAGAGAATATCTCCTTTGAAAGGTATTAACGGTCTACACCACAAGATTACGGGGTCGGACATTAGGTGGTAGACCCGACCGGTCATGTACATCTTCACTGAGGATTGGTACACAGCGCTCCTTCTAGTTTATACCTCGTTACCATTTACAGATGTCGGTTGAATTCGTAGAGGATTAATAAAGAGGTTGCAAGTATCCATATATAAAGAGCGTAACTAATAAACTTCCTCTAATCGTAACTTAGAGCAATGTAAGGGTTAGAAACCTTAAAAGTTTTTCCTCACCGCACGTCCCTCCACCCTCCCTTCCACCCCCAAAAAACTAGGGAGTTCGAACTGTTTCGGTTTGGTTTGGTTGTTTCGGGTTTTATGATGCAAAGGCAACTAAGGCCATGATGCGCCAAACGAGGTGTAAGGGATAAAAAGAAACATCTAAAAGTCAAGTAAACCCACAACCAAAGTTAAAAGTAAAAGATAATATGTAAAACAATAAATAAAAACACTAAACAACAAATGACAGAAAATATCTATATAAAATACAAAAACAACAATAAGAAATATGTAAAAAGAACAAAAGGTGTACAGGACCCATGTAGAAAACAATGCCGAAAGGTAAAAGTCAGAGACGGTTAAAATATTCAGTAAACCGTAAAAAAGGTAAAAACAGCAGTTAAAACAGACTCATCGTATAAAAGATGTCCGAGTGTATGTCCGGCTCGGACGCAAAATCGATAAAAACATAGGTCGTTAGAAATTAAAACAGGGACAATGAATTAAAGTAAGTTTTATAGTTAAGATGGTGTCACAAAACTCACACTTAGGTTCGTCTTCGTTCCGAAGAAGAAATGTATGTGTAATATACGAACTGCTTCTAAACGGTAACAGGTTGAATCACCAAATTCAGTACAGAGTTTCCTCAAACAGGAACTAAATTAGTGAAAGAGTCTCTAATAATAATATAATATAATAATCCCTCAATATTTCTTTCCCTATGAAGAAATGGCTCCCATTAAGTTGTGATTTTTTTTAGAAAAACTGGGAGGGAATTCTCTGAAACGATAATAGCTATGATTACCGAGTTCGGTATGCAATTTCCCCTCGTAGTAGATTAAAGAAATGTAAGGATTTGAACTCCCATCTTTCTTCTCTCTTTACTAAAAACGGAATCCCTTCCCCATCACGCACACATGCAAATTCCAGGTAGATTCTCCTAAATGAGAATGTGTAGGATTCTCGAATTTTGTAGTCACCTTCCTGTGATCCTTGTTTTATGCAATATGAAGTTTTCCCCTTCCCCTACCTCCCCTAATCTTGCCCCCCGTATAAAAAAGACCCTGTACATAAAACATCCTTTCATCATGGCTCTAAGCAAATTAAAGGTTGCTATTTTCAAAAATAAATAGCATATAAAATATTTCTTTCATTCATCTCTTAAAAGTTTTCATTTCTCTCACTCTTCCCTGTGGTAAGGGGGAGGGGGATAAATGATCAATGGGGACAGATTCTCTTTTTCGATGAATCATGATGTAGTGTAAGATTTGATTCTCGGCGCCAATTCATCTGGATGGCGGTGATACAAGTTGTTATCCCCTGAATATCGTAGAAAAGGAGACCATTTTGGTGGGCGTGGTTTGTTGGTCTGGGGAGGTATCATTATCAGTATCCGCAATAACCTTCACGCGTTCTCAGAGGGTCAGGGGGTCTCAGTCGGTAGCGCACCAGGCTCGTAATCTTTAGTTACCAGTTTCGAGTTCCAGCTGGGTCAGCGTTGAGATTTATCTCCGCAACACTCCCCGTCCTGTCCATGGTCAGTAGGGGACACCGATGGCCTTGGAAAGGCCGCCATCCGTCGTATGGGAAGTTAAGCCTTGGCTTCGTGTTGAGAGAGCCATACACTGTGCACATTAAAGAACACGCTGAATGGCCTTGACGGGAGGCTAAAATCTGTCTCCCAACATTTGTTCCAGTGGGTCCCCTCCCCCAACCTTCTCTGAGCCTTCGGGACTTTTAAGCATCTGTGGAGAGCGTGACTTCAAGCTTCCTTGTGAACTGGCCATTTAGATCACGGTGCGCAGAAATGTGCCGCTCAGTGGTAAAAGATCCAAACCCAAGCCTTTTCAGGAAGGATTCTAACTGCTCTAAAATAGAGAGGAGAACCTAGAGCCTTATGTAAGACTTTTTAGTCTCACATTGGCGAGCGAGGTGCTCAGACCTAAATCCCATTAAACATACATGCAAGCTTTGGAAAGGCCATCATAGATAAATCATCATCACGCTCCAAGGACCCTTCATGAGTTGAGAAATGCTCTTATCGAAGAATGGCATTTTCTGACTTCTACCTTGTTGGCTGGCTACCTTACAAGAAGCCTCAGAGCTCGTTGTGCAAAATGTATTGCTCTTAGGGGTAATAATACTCCTTACTAAGTAGCATTAGCTTCAATATCTGCGGTGATCTATAACTTTTCATAACTGTAAAAAGCTTCCAATATATTCTTTGATTGGAAATTTAATTTTTCGTTTGGAGAAGAGTTCCAACGTCTTTTGAAATGTAAAATATATGTTATTTTAAATATGTGTGATAGTAAACACCCTCTCAAACTTTCGTTAAATTCAAAAATGGATTTCTTGAGATGTTTGCACTTTGTTTAAATTCCTTAAATTAAAAACAGCAATGTATGATTAGGTGGCTGTTTGATATTGTCGGCATTCCCTCTCTCAATAAACATAGTTTCTTTAAACATCCCACTAACCATTTTCTCTCCATAGGTAGTTGGAATGTGAGGACTCTGCACAGAGCTTTTTCTCTTGATGTCCTCACACAAGAATTCCACCGTTAAAATTTAGATATTCTCGGCTTGCAAGAGACCAGATGGACAGATAAAGGTCAGATTCTTAAAAATAATCTTAAATTTCTCTTTTCAGGGAGGGACGACAATAAGCATCACCAAGGCGTGGGTCTGCTTCTCAGCAGACACGCTAGCGACGCTCTTCTAGGATATGAGTGCATTAATGAAAGGTTTCTTACAGCAAAATTTCAGACAAGCGTTAAAGACCTGAATGTTATCTGCTGTTATGCCCCCACTGAGGATGCCGATGAGGATGAAAATGATAGGTTTTATGAACAACTTCAGGATATTTTGAATTCTGTCAAGAAAGAAGATATTACCCTTGTTCTTGGTGACTTCAATGCCAAAGTTGGTACTGACTCTGACCTTTGGGGAGGGGTGATTGGCCCTTTTGGTATTAGTAGCTGCAATGGCAATGGGCAACGTCTCCTACAGGTAAGTAAACTTAATGGATTCAGAATAACTAACACTTATTACAAACACCGCGACATACATAAGTACACATGGGTTTCACCTGATGGGCTGCATAAGAATATGATTGATTACATATTAATTAACAGCAAATGGGCTAGTTCTGTTAGGAATACCAGGGCATATAGGGGAGCTGAAATTGGATCTGACCATTACCTTGTTAAAAGTGTGTTGCAACTTAAACTTAAAAAGTGTTGTGCTAGGGTTAAAAAATTTACTTTTAATACTGAAGCTCTGAAAGAACCAGTTATAGCCAAAGCTTACCATGATAGATTACTTAGTCATTATGTCAGTCATGGTTTGCTTACTACTGAAGTTGAGGAAGAATGGGATCATTTTAAACAGGCTTTTTTGGACACTAACAGTACTCTTTTAGGAAAAAAGGAGCAGAAGAGGCAAAAATTATCTGAGTGATAAGGCACTTGAGCTTATTTCGGAAAGAAAGAACTGCAGGAATGCCCTTAATCAATACCCTACTAGTCCTAATAGAAAGCATTACAGAGACCTTAATAAACTTGTAAAGGATCAGTTAGCTGCTGATAAGAATCTTTGGCTTGATGGTTTGGCTGACAAAGCTGAGGAAGCAGTTAGACAGCACAACAGCAGAGAGCTGTACCAGATAGTTAATGTTTTGTGTGGTAGAAAACAGACAGGCATACAAGGATTGAAGGATAAACAAGGTAAGGTATAGAAGGGGAGGATTCTGTCATGGCTAGGTGGGCTGAGCATTTCAGTGATGTTCTAAACAATGTAGTTAGTTCTACTCCCATTGTTTACAATGATGATAGATGCATTGGTGGCTTTAATGTTGGCCCTATAACACAATCTGAAGTTATTTTGGCTGTTTCTAAACTTAAACTTCATAAATCCGCAGGGGTAGATGAAATTACTACCGAAATGTTTAGAGCTGGGAATGCTTCGGTTACCACTTGGATGACTGAAATTCTGAATATCTTTTATGATAAAGGCATGGTTCCTAAGGATTTTACCAGAGCTATTATTATCCCTATTTTCAAAAAAGGTGATCGCAGTTCTTGTGATAACTATAGGGGTATCAGCCTACTCTCTGTTCCAGGTAAAGTTTTTTCAATGATTGTGCTTAATAGAATTAAGAATCTGGTTGACAGTCAATTGCGTGATGAGCAATGTGGATTCAGACGTGGTAGGGGATGTGTGGATCAGATATTTTCACTTAGGCAGATTCTTGAGAAATGTTTAGAGTTTCAGAAACCTTTGGTTGCTAGCTTTGTTGATTTCAAAAAGGCTTTCGACTCTGTTGATCATCATAATTTGTGGTTGATTGTGAAATCATATGGTATACCAGACAAGTTAGTTAACATAATGAAAGCTCTCTATAATAACACTGAGTCATGTGTGAGAGTTGGTAAGGCTTGTAGCAATTGGTTTAGCATTACTTCTGGTGTTCGAGAAGGGTACATTTTGTCTCCTTTTCTCTTTAGCTTGGTTATTGATTATGTTATGCGAAATTCACTTCAAGGGAAAGAGTTTGGCCTTAAATAGGCTGGAGATACGAAAATTTCTGATTTAGATTATGCTGATGATTTAGCCCTTTTGGCAAATGATGTTGATGAGATGAACTCTTTCATTCGAGCTGTTGATGAGACTGGTAGTAGAGTAGGTTTGGTTATAAACAGAGAGAAAACTAAAGTGATGAAAATTGGTCAGGCAGGCTGTGATTCAGTTAATCTGAATGGTTGCAGTCTTGAGCAGGTGTCACAGTTTAATTATCTTGGGAGCTATGTAACAGATAATGGTGATGTACGGCATGAGATTAACAGACGAATAGGGATTGCTGCCGGGACGTTTAAGAACCTATGGAGAGTGTCGAGAAATAGGCGTATACACCTAAAGACTAAAATTAGACTGTATAATAGTTTGGTTCTTTCTAGAGTTAGTTATGGTAGTGAAACTTGGACACTTTGTAAACATGATAACAGGAAACTAGATGCTTTTGATTCCAGATGCTTACGCAGTATCTTGGGCATTAGGTGGTTCAACTTTGTAACTAATGATGAGGTTAGTCAAAGGAGTTTGCAACCTCCTTTAAGCAGCATATTGTGCAGAGAGAGACTCCGTTGGTTTGTCCATGTTGCCCGTATGAATAATTATAGATTGGCGAATAGGGTTATGAACAGTGTGCCTAAAGGCCTCAGAAAGAAGGGGAGACCTAGGATGCGGTGGGCAGACAATGTCAAACAGGACCTTGTTAGAATTGGTGTGCAGTGGCCAGATGCAGTAGATGTAGCTCAGGATAGACTTGCTTGGAGAACTAAATTGCACGGTCTGGTTGGACCTCCGTAGCCCATGGCTGCTTGAGGATGAGATGATGATGATGATGATGATGATTTATTTTTCTGATAGCAGATAACATTAAAAAAAACACGAAACTGATGTTGTGTTAACATTAATTATATTTTATAACTATTAATAGAAATTCACAACTGTTATAGAGTAAAACTTAAAATATTTTAAGCCCTTCATTTCTGAGGCCTTAGTCTGTAACTTAGTTAGTTTTTGCTTAAGTTCAGCTCTGGGTGGGTGGGCAGTGATGGTAAAAGCTATTGTCGAGACTCGAAATAGGATAGCGTTGGAGATAAATAGAAATGACGAAAATTGTTGAGACTCACCCTCTTAAATCACCGTGCTCTTGATCAAGTTTCTCGTTTAAATATCTCGAGAGTTTATATGACAGAAACTGTTGATATCCGACTTGAAATAAACAGAAGAATAGGCGCTGCTGATGGGACATTTCCAGAATACGTAGAAATTGAGGGAAAATAGACTGCAATAGTCTAGTCTTTAGGTGTATAATAATTTGATCATTTCTAAAGTTTGCTATGATAGTAAACCTTTGTAAGCATTATAACAGAAAACCTGATGCTTTGGTTTTATTTGTTTATACAATATTTTTGGTATTACGTTTTTTAAGCATTACTATACGAAATATGTTATACGAATAAGAAGTTCACCCTTGACTAAGATCTCGTTCCTTTAGCCACGTTGCAAGCATACAACACTACAAATCAGCGAAAATATAGTTAAAGCGAGTCTACCTTTATGGCTTCGGAAAAGTAGGGAGACCTAGAATACTGTTGATGAAGAATGATAAACAAGACCCTCTCAGATCTTGATTCTGTGTGACTTTGTTTACCCACCTATCCTAAGTCTCTTCCTTTTCTGAGGCTTTTAGGCACATTGTTCATAATTCAATTCAATCATATCTAAATATCCATATGGTAAACATGACCAAACTAACACTATCTCTCTCTCTGAACACGATACTAATCAGCGATGGTTGCTGACTACTTCAACTCCCTTCATTACAACCTAATCCCCACGACACTACGTAAGCACCTACAATAACATTTCTTGCTCTCTGTTATACAGAGGGTTCATGTTTCGCTACCGTAGCAAACTTCAGGAAAAGCCAAACTATTATAAAGCCTAATTTCAATCCTTAGGTGTACTCGCATATTTTTCCACGCTCTCCACAGATTCTTAAAAGTCCCAGCAACAATCCTTAACTCACATCACCAGTGTCTGTTACGCAGTTCTCGATATTATTAAACTGAGATACATGTTAAAGGGGTAAGTTTTTAAATGAATGAAATAGCATCTGCCTGATCATCATTCTAGTTTTCTCTCTGTTGATTACTAAACTTAAATCATTACCAATCTCACGAAGATCTCTAATGAAAGAATTCATCTCATCAATATCATTTGGCGAAAGAGCCGAAATCATCAGCATAATCCGAATCAAAAAGTTTCAAATATTTGGAATATTTGAGGCCCCAATCTCCTCCTTACAGTTGATTATACATAATGTAATGAATTAGCAAGTTAAAAGGAAAGGACACAAAAAGCATCTTTGTCGAAGTCTAGTAGTGATGCTAAACCAATCGTTAGAAGCCTTACCAACTCTTACACATGACTTAGTGCTTACAGAGATGCCATCATTATGTTCACTATTTCAAGTATTCCATATATTACGATCGTCAGATTCAAAAGCATTTGGGAATCTTATAAAGCTAGTAACCACAGGGTTTCTGAAACTCTAAAAATTTCTCAAGAATCTACCTACTGGAAAATATCTCATCTATACATCTCTTATCACTTTTGAGCGCACACTGTTCATCTCGAATTCTCCATCAACCAAATCCTTAAATCTGTTAAAGCAACAGACTTTACCTGGAATAGAAAGCAGTCTGATTTCTCTGGAATTATCCAAGAACTCCGATTACCTTTTTTTGATTTTCTGTTTTTTGTTTGTGTGAAAGTAGAGAAAATAATAGTTAATAGCTCTATAAAATCTTTAAAAAAAAACACATTTCTTAAGAAAAAAGAAAATGCGAAATTTCCGGCAACCGTGTGATAATAAAAACATTTCTAGCTCTAAGAATTTCAGTGGTAATTCCAGTTATCCCTAGGGATTTCTGCATTTTAAGTTTAGATCTAGCCAAAATACTTCATGCTTTGATATAAGGCCAACATTAAAGTCAGTAATACATCTATCCTCATTACAGACAATGGAAGTAGAACTAACTGTATTGTTTAGGACATTTTAGAAATTCTCAGCCAACCTAGCCATGCGAGAATCCTCACTTTTAATATACCCAACGATGAAGACCAGCCCCATTCATCAACATTCCAACTTAAAGCGTCGCAACGCTGAGGATGAATTATTCCTAGAAATTCTTGCTAGCTCAAATTCTGGATTTAGTACAGTCGCTCAAAAAATATCCGAACACTATGGTTGATTGCAGAATTCATAAAAAAATATCTGAAAAGGATTTTTTTTAGAAATTAGTGATCTGTCAACTTTCGTGTACAGTCGTCGAAAGCTGTGGTATCACGCGAATTGAAAGAAAGCTTTGAGTTGGGTTGTTTTACCTCTGAGGGGCACTTTTTTATACACAACGGGCTTATTAATAGCTAGGTCACAAGGACTAAACCTGTAATAAAATTTTCAAATATATATATATATCTATTGTGACTTATATCAGGCACGTACCCAGATTGTTGGTTGTTTTATTACTGAGCGGCACTTTTTTGCACACCATTGGCTAAATGGCCAGGTCACAAGGACCAGGAAGGCTCAGAGAATGTCGGGGGAGGGGACCCACTGGAATAGCTGTTTTGAAGATAGATGGTAGCCTTCCTTCAAGGCCATCCAGTATGTTCTTTAGCGTTTACAGGATATGACTCTTCTGCACACGGGCGACGACTTAATGTCTCATCCGACGGACGGTGATCTTTCCCAGCCCATCGGTGTCCCCTACTGATCGTGGGCAGGGAGGGAAGTTTTGCGGAGATAAATCTTAACGCTGACCCAGCTAGGAGTCGAACCTGGGAACTTCAGATTACGAGTCTGGCGCACTACCGACTGAGCTACCCACGTACCTCATGAATTAGTTTCAGGTTGGTGAGGGGGGAGGAGGCGATAATTTCGTTTAGGAAAGATTTCGGGAATCTAGCCTGTAGGGTGACGGGATGGGACTTAAAGCTTTCTCGTAATATTTCGCGCTGAAAGGCGCGCAAGACAGTTTCGAGTGTATTAATTCGCTAAATGCTTATTGAAAAGAAATAAAATGAACCATATATTTTAGAGAGCAAATATCAATGTAAAATATTAGTTTTATTCCAATTCGGAGTTTAACGTTTCAGTATATATATATATATGTATAAGCTCACCAGACAAAAAATTAGTCACTAATGTCTGAATGTTACCTAATAGCGCTTACGTCTCCGTGCGACAGAAGAAGAGCCGAAATCCTGTCTGGCATGGATGCCACCAGTGTGCGGATGTGCATTGATGTCAACATCAATGTTGATCCACTCTTCCAGCAGAAAATGTCGCAGTTCGGCCAGATGGTTGGAACGGCGCTTCACTCGTTGCCCCAAATAGTCCCACAAGTTTTCTATGGGATTCAAATCCGGTATTTGGCGGGCCAGTCGAGATGTTCGAGGGATTCAGCATGTTCTTCGTGCCAATCCGACACACTTCGAATCCTGTGTATGCGACAATTGTCGTCTTGGAAGATTGGGGTATCCTGCTGGTGTTCACTGTGGAGGTGCTGCACAAAAGACAACATGTGGTCATCCACTAGCTCCATATAGCCCGTCTGGTTCAAGTGTGACGTCACTGCAACCAAAGGACACATTTTCTTGTATGTGAAACACCCTCAGAACATCACAGAGCTTCCTCCAGCTTCAACAGAACCTTGTCCACAATCCGCACATAAGGCTTCATGCGGCTTAAGATGCACCCGTCGCCTCGCATCTTTCGAGTACAAGCAAAAACGTTACATATCGGACCAGATCACATGCTTCCAAGAGTCGACAGTCCAGTCTTTGTGGCGCCGCGCCCACTGCAGCCGTGCAGCCCTGTGCAGAGCTGTTAACATGAATTTCTTCTGCAGTACTCTGCTCCAGATACCAATGGCATGCAGTTTCCTTCGGAGTGTTCGTTCGTAAACAGTTTATTGTAGGCCTGCATTGACTGACTGGAGCAATTCCTGCCTCATTGCAAAACGGTTTGCCCTAATAGTTCGTGACACACTGCGATGGTCCCTATTGGTGAGCACAGTTTTTCTGCCGCAGTTCTGGCGACGATTAGCGGTCGACTGCGATGTACGCCACTGCTGGAAGACCCTTTGGACAGTACTTTTCGACACACCGCAAAGAAGCAACTTCTTGCACACTATGCCCTTTGGCTCAGCCAAACGCAATAACACCTTTTTCCCATTCATTCACATCTTTGGTACGACCCATGTTTCACGGAGCGGCTAACACACACGTGGCACCAACCAGTTCTTGTCACTGTATGAACCTTCTAGCGTACGGCACAGCTATTTGAAGGACTCGTTTATTACCAGTGCACCCTCTGTTGATGTCGAACAGATATAACCCTCTTATGGTGGAATATGACTAAGTTTATGTCCGGTGAGCTTATATTAGAGAAATATTGGAGGGGGCCCACCCCGTTTAGCTACTAGTGGCGAGTCGACACGTATTTACATGAAAGGGGAACTCAAAGATCTGAGAATAACAAGTGATTCCAAACGAAGATGCCATTCTATTCTTTTTTATGGATTATCACTTTATTAATATTGTAATTTATTCCTTGCCTGGGAGTTACAGTAGATCGAACATACAGGCAATTTTAAATGCTATAGGATACGAATTTAAATTTCCAAGTGGCTTGATGCCCCAATACATTTAGAAAATTAAAATTGAATATTTAGGGCAATGCAAAAATGCAAACGTCTACACAAATTACATAGCTATTTAATGCATAAGTAAAATGCCAACAAGCTAGTTAGAAGAAGCCAAACAAAATGTGAAAGTGAATATGATAATGAAAGTAAAGTAAAAAAGAGGAATACATAAAAGAGGAAATCAAGAGAAAACATTAAGAATGATGAGAAAAGGATTGCGAACCTTCCAGAAAACAAGCAAAGGAAAGATAGGGTGGCGATGGGTGTTATGGGGGGGGGGGGAAGAAGAGCGTGTTGGTCAAACCATCCATTATTTTATTAGGAGTGGAGTGATATATTATTTTTAATTTTACTTTGCAATTTACCATGTTTTATTTCTATTTATGAATTTACCCTCTCTATTTATGCTTTATTGTGTTTAGAACAGCCTTCTCTATAAAAGTCTAAGGTTTATCATGTAATTACAATACCCTAGAGCGACCTATTGTGGTGACCACCCCTGAGTATTTTTAGGGCGGCTCACGAATTTAGGCCGTGATTCATTTACTTGCTGCCAAATCTAGGCAGATCCCGGACACAATATTCTAGTTAACTGACATTTAAACAATAGGCAAAACTAGCATGATTTCAGAGTTAACAAAAAATCAACATTTATTAACAAATTACTTTCAAACATTTTACACACATGTAGGTCCACTCACCGGACAATTTCATCAGGCGCCCTCAGCGCAACACTTCTCAATTTACCGGGCTTACCCCAGCAATAGCGCAGCACAGTCCATAAATTACTTGTATTCAGTTTCAAAAGGTGAGCCGATGACACCATGTATTAGTTCCATACAGGCCGCGTGACGGCGGTAGTAATGTAATTGAGTGGGAAAAGTTAAACCAGAGTAAAATCGATTTCAGCCCTACCTCCTCGTTCCGTGCAGGCTGATCCCAGGGGACGACATCGCAGGTTAGCTGGCTTCACTATTTATATGTACATATAATTATCTTTATAAGTTTATAAAATAAAAAATGTGTTTAAATGAATAAAAAACAAATAAAGATTCAACTAAAGATTTTGATATGATTTGTTTGAAAACAACTTATTATTTGTACTGGGTTTTCACGTATGGAACCAATCTTCTATTTTTTTCATATGAACTGTAATTCTTTTTTTTTTGCACGGTTTTTTCGGGAACCTATCTACCGTGTAAAAACAGAATTGGATGTATAATATTGAACCTAGTCGTCTCGTTTTGGTGCTATTATACTGATATTATTTTAGTGTCTTGTGTTAGATTTTTATCGCTTTATATCCATTTAATTGTGGTCCATTCATGTAATTTTCTAATCTACAAACATATTTATCCCAATCGTTTC
Organism: Ryuthela nishihirai; assembly: GCA_038380435.1. NCBI lineage: Eukaryota > Metazoa > Arthropoda > Arachnida > Araneae > Heptathelidae > Ryuthela > Ryuthela nishihirai. The sequence continues at coordinate 11,218,545 of JAWZYU010000021.1, read as the reverse complement.
TTATTATCTTCCTTGTATCTCTTCTTAAGATTGCTCTTATGAGTTTATACTCAATTTCATTGTCAGATGTATTATCATTTAGCCATTTTAAATGTGCTTGATTTTTCTTTTAAATCAGTTCGCTTATTTCTCCATTCCAACTTTTCCCTGAGATTAAAATGAAAATAGGTTCGTGATCCCGATTTCATAAAAGAATCAGTGAAGCTTTGCCAGAAGTGAATTATGGTGGATGAAAGTAAACTAGTATGGTGTTACAGAATTCAAGTATTCGAAATTTCTTATTGAAACAATTTGTGAATTCAGAGACGCATTTTTATGGATGGACTTTGGTTAATTGCCTTTCTGTTTCATATGGGCTTCCAATGCATTCTCAATTGTTCTTATATTTTTAGCTCTGTTCCTTTTTCATGTGGGGATTTTGAATTCTGAAGTGTCCAGTTGTATTGTGTGTTGTTTCTCCATCTTGTTGCATTATGCCAAGAAATAAGCTTAAACAGGACAAAAAAGAGTGGAAAGTTCCCGAAACGGAATGATGAAATAAAGATTTCGATTTTAGTGATTCCACATTAGGAAATAAGCTTAAACAGGAGAAAAGAGTTTAAAGTTAACGAAACGGAATGATGAAATAATGATTTCGATTTTAATGATTCCACATTAGCTTTCGAATCTGAACCTAGGACAGAACGAGAGTGGCACATCTCTCTTCCGTGTCCAAATCAGACATTAAGATGTGATCAAAATGACTTTCCAGTCATATTATATAATGTCGCTTATAGTAAAAGTAATGTGTACCATATAAATAATAAATAAATACCCCCTCAAGCAGCTGCTTGGCATAGATGTCTGACAGGAACCTGTCAGTTTATACGCCATAGTAGAGGGTCTGTGAGGATGGCAGGACCTCAGCAGAAAAACAACACATACATCCATGCCTTACCAGGGGCTCGAGCCCAGGTCCCTTAGATCAGTAGCCAAGCGTGATAATCACTAGGCCATGGGACAGCATGCTTTCTAGATAAATAATTCTTGAATAGAAACGTTAGGGATCGATTTTGAAGGTCTTTTATTCTTAACCACTTCAGACCAGACTCTTTTTTTATAGGAGAAAACATGTTTCCATTTAAATGTGCTTTATTTATGACCCCAGGAACAGGAATGTACAAAAGTTATTTTTTAATATCTTTTCACTAAAATTCAACCTGCACATTGTAACGTAGGAAATCTTCAAAAGTTGGAAAATTCGGAATCCTCAGAAAATAGTAAAAAAGAATTTAAAAGAAAGAAATTATAATTTATATGCACTTTGTCACGATAAACACATCAAATAAATGGAGCTGTGAAATGCAGCAAACAGTTCTTATTGCGTAGCTGAAAGATACCTGGCATTGCCGGGGTCTCGTTTTAATGAATATATTCTGGTTTTCACTGCACTATAAGTTAGTTTTGTGAATGCTGCCCTTCTCATCACCCGCCCCCCCCCCCCCCCTCCTCCTCCACGCGACCATTTAGCACAGATTCAACACGAAGCCTTTCCCGGCGTTTCTCAGGTCCCTGCTGACGTCAGTGCGCTGTCTCATAACCCCTCGCTTCGTTTCTACTTAAACTATGACGATTTTTATTTCCGTTTCGAGAGAGTTTAGTACTCTGTCTCCCGGGGGAATTAACCAAACGGTTCCAAATTTCGTAAGAGGGTTAAAAAATTGGGTTCCTATCTAAAATGGGACGCCTAAAATAATAATGCCTTTGGAATGACATAAATGAATGGCTGTTATACGTACAATAGAAGGGTTACAAATTTAAATAAAACTAAATGCATGATATTTGGTAATTAAAGTTTAAAAAAAATATTGATTTCTCTCTTATACACATTTCCATAAATAACTGCAAGGTTGAATTATGTAATGAAATAAAATTTTAGGATTATGGATTGATAACAAATAATCTTGAAATTTTTATCTTTCTCAGCTAATAGCTAAAACGTTTTTAAAATATTGGCTGCATAGAAAGTTTGCAGAATATTTTCCGTTACAAACCGGATTTATGATACGCTTTAATATATTCATTTGTATATTATGATGTGGCAGTTTATGAAGGCACCATGCACATAGCTTAAATACCATAATTTTTTCTTCAGAAGAGATTATTAAGATTTATTTTCAAGTGAAATTATCAATATTCAGTACAGCATCTAATGGTTTTTCACTCATTGCTAAATGTCTTCAATATTTATAAATTTGTTATGGGAAATATCATTTATGCTATAAAATATAATGATAATGATTAACTCGAAATGTATAGTTTTTTCAACAAGAGTCGGATACATGACTATGACATCAGACAATGTAAAACTCCACTGTCCTTTCATAGGAAAACTATTTGTCAACCATCAATAAAGTTAGTAGGTTTCAAATTTTGGATCTATTATCAATGCAGTTGGGTTGGGTTGTTTTACCTCTGAGCGGCACTTTTTTGCACACCATGGGCTAAATGGCCAGGTCACATGGAACCCTAAGGCTCAGAGAAGGTTGGGGGAGGGGACCCACTAGAACAGCTGTTGGGAGACAGATGGTAGCCCCCGGTCAAGGCCATCCAGCGTGCACAGGGTATGTCTCTCCCGCACACGGGGCCACGGATTAACGTCCCATCCGACGGACGGCGGCCTTTCCAAGCCCATCGGTGTCCCCTACTGACCGTGGGCGGGGTGGGGAATTTTGGGGAGATAAATCTCAACGCTGACCCAGCTGGGACTCGAACCTGGGAACTATAGATTACGAGCCTGGCGCGCTACCGACTGAGCCACCCCCGCCCCTATCAATGCAGAAAATAGAGCAATGTTATCCTAGTACTATATTGGTGATTGTTTACTCTTAGAGTGACACAAAAGAATCTTTAGTAGGCCATGTTTTATTTCGGTATGGCACCTTGTCATTTATATATATTGAAATATATAATTCGGGAAACATTTTTTTTTGTTGTTGTTATAGAAATTTTGGTTTCTTATGTTTGCTTTGTTCACTTATTTTTCAATTTCGAATCTGTGCTGTAATGTTTCTACTACACTGGTTTCCATAAATTAAGAAAAACTCAGAAAAATTATGATAAACAAAAAAATATGTGAATGATTTTAATGACATTTCATGAAAACATGAACTACAATGCTAGTTTCAGAATGGCATAAAATATTTTACACTAGAAATATTTTTCAACAAAAAAAAAAACATTTAGAAGAATTTGTCCAAAAATGAGGTGTCAGAATGCAATGGGCACAGTTCTTTAACAAGGAGTGTGGTCACCCCTTACAGTAATCCAGGCACGACAGCGATGTTCCATGCTGTTTATGATGTTGTGAATCAGCTCAGTGGGGAGTAACGACCATTGTTCCTTTAAAGCAGTAATAGGCTCCCCCTTTGTTTCAGGTGGCTTGGATTGGATTGGATTGTTTTACCTCTGAGCGGCACTTTTTTGCACACCATGGGCTAAATGGCCAGGCCACAAGGACCCCGAAGGCTCAGAGAAGGTTGGGGGAGGGGACCCACTGGAACAGCTGTTGGGAGACAGATGGTAGCCTCCCGTCAAGGCCATCCAGCGTGTTCTTTAACGTGCACAGGGTATGGCTCTCCCGCACACGGCACCACGGCTTAACGTCCCATCCGACGGACGGCGGCCTTTCCAAGCCCATCGGTGTCCCCTACTGACCGTGGGCAGGGCGTTGAATTTTGCGGAGATAAATCTCAACGCTGACCCAGCTGGGACTCGAACCTGGGAACTACAGATTACGAGTCTGGCGCGCTACCGACTAAGCCACCCCCGCCCCTATTTCAGGTGGCAGGTCGAGGGCAGCAACACGTCTCCCTATAACATCCCACACATGCTCAACCTCTAGAAACTTGGGCTTCTTATGCTTTCCCTTTTCAATTATTGTTCAATTTCGAATCTGTGCTTTAATGTTTCTACTACTTAAGTGAATAAACTAATTCATTCATTTAATGAGAGAAATTTGGCAACGGTAGAAAATTTAAATGTTGTTAAGACTCTTGTGTTCAGAGTTGCAGAGCAGTGAACGGCAACAGAGGATCTGGTAGAGAATTCGGCATCCCGTAGGAAAGGAATGGAGAATATTGTTCGCTTATAGCAAGTCTCAAGTTCCTTCTTGTAGAATTTCAAATTGAAATTTGGCAATGCAACTCGGACGACAAACAGAAACACTCTGTGAAAATTTGAACAGTCTATCACAATTTTCCGATGAGTTATGGCTGCCACAGACGGACACACACAGAGAGACATTTTCTTTTACTACTATAGATGTGGTCTCCATTTATATCCATAGATGGCACAAAATTCCACTCAATATACTAAAGACTGCTCGACACTTTGCAAGTATTATAAAAAAAAAATTCGAAACCTATTGCTCTATTAAACGTAATATACACAGGGTCTGAATGTTTGGGTTGGGTGATTTTATCTCTCAGCGGTATTTTTTGCACACAATGAGCCAAATGACCAGGTCACAAGGAACCGAAATTTCAGAGTAAGTTGGGGGAAGGGGACATATTGGACAGCTGCTAGAACACAGATGGTAGTCTCCCGTCAAGGCCATCCAGTATGTTCTTTAACTTGCACAGGATGGCTCTCCCGCACATGGGACCAAGGCTTAACGTCCCATCCGACGGACGGCGGCTTTTCCCAGACTATCGGTGTCTCCTACTGACCAAGGGCAGGGCTGGGAGGTTTGCAGAGATAAATCTCGACGCTGGCTCAGGTAGGATTCGAACCTGGGAATTGCAGATTGCGAGTCTGGCACGCTACCAACGGAGTCTCCTCTCCCGCAGAGCCTGAAAGGTTGAAATCCAAAACGCACCCACTAAATTAGAACAATTGTTAGCTGTCAAACAGGCCCTAATGCAGAAAAAAAATAAGGGAGAGGGGAAAAAAAGGGAGGAGCAAGAGACTTGATTTCCATTGCTGTATAACGATTTCCCTATGTTTCTGAGATCTCAAAAGGTTTCTTGAAAAATGCATGAAATAATGATAGGTTTAATAGCCTTTTGGCCCTATTTCCTTTATTAGGAATATCAAGGGCTGTTCCCATCCTCCCCAGATTCGGTATACTACTCTGAAGTATATATTATGTACATAAGAATACATAAGAGAAACCCAACCCCTTACAACAAGTTAGGAGTGATTAAGGTGTGTCCATCGGAATCTCTCAGAGGAAGAATAGAGAACATTGAGCAGAGAACAATGAATGAAGCAAGAGCTACCAACCCAGTATAACAGATCCACGTAAAAGGAATGAGAATCCAGCAAACAAGATGTCTCTTTACTTTCCTTTGAAAATTATATACGAGACAGTCCAAATTGCATTCATACAGCACAGAACTGCTATTCTCAAGAATTTGATTAAAATGTCGTCTGCCAACAATTGTAGAAGTAATAGGTGCATATATGTTCTATTTTATTCAATGCCATCGTGTTTCAGTAAAGCCAATGTAAAGGTATTTTTAAATATTAATTTAAATGTTGAAGTGGTCAATCATGCTGATATAAAGGATTTCTTCAGCAGCAATATTGTTTGAACTCTAACGGAAATCGCAAAACTACCTTTTCTAGATATTCAGAGAAACTTTGTCAATCACCAAACGAGTTGAAAAATAAGGACGTAATTTGTTGCAAAAATAATTCAAAGTTGTACTAGTGTGGGTGGCAATAGTATAAGTCGGGATTCTCAAACACGTAGTTCGGGGAGTGATTATGCGAGGCACCTTCTAAATTACGAGCCATAGTTTCTATCGTAATCATGAGTTGGATTGGGCTGTTTTTACCTTTCCGTAGCACTCTTCAGCACTTCAAGGGCTAAATGGACAGGTGACAAGGACCCCAAGGATCAGAGAAGGTTGGGGGAAGGGAACCCATTGAACAACTATTGGGAGACAGATAGAAGCACCTTCTTTAACGTGTGCAGGGTACGGCTCTCCTACACATGGACGTCCCATCCGACAGATGGCAGCCTTTCCAAACTGATCGGTGTTCCCTTTCTGACCGAGAACAGGACAGGGATTAGCAGAGATATATGTGAACGCAGATTGAGTTAAGCCTCGAACCTGGGAACCGATTGAGACAACAACCGCCCTCCATAATCATGGTAGCGAAGTGTAGATTACTAACTCTTCTCAATTACAGTGACCTCTAGCGAGAATGGGAAAAAAGATCACTTTCAGTTGAAGATGAAGCCACTGCAAACTAAATTTGTTATTTGGATTAAAAGCATGTACATTTCAAATAATAGAACAACAATATAAGTAACTGGCAGAATCACCCGGCATCGCAAGAGTGTCAATATATTGATTCAGTCGGGGCTCAATATATGAGATTCCCGAGTAGCAGGATATCAGAGTAGCTGGCATATTCGTAAGGGGTTCGCGGACAATCGTTTGGGGTGAAGTCACCGATGACAAACGTTTTCGATCCCCGCAATTATGTACATACTGGACTATCAGTCCCGAATTTCTTGTGGTGGCCCCACTTAGTTCTAGCCACGCAGGGTTTAGAGATCCGGTTCTTTCCAGCGGTGGGTCGGGTTTGAACCCCAAGCAAGTGTCCAAAATTTATTTTGGGGACCCTTTAAGAATGGAGTGCCCGAAAGTTTGAATGAGGTAGCACTTTCCGGAAAACTGTGGCGCTGTGAGTGATGGGTACGGGAAACGTTCTCCTCAGGAAATGGCTACAATGGAAAATAGATATCGAGAAAGATGGACCCCATCAATGTTAACAGATTATTGCTGGGATGTGATGGAAGATTCTCGAGATTTGTTTTATAAGCGGGATGGGAAGAGGCTGCGGTTGCTGTAGACCGATATGCAACCTTCAGCGAATGACGTAATACCGGTAAGGCACTGAGTTTCGAAAACCGTAGCAAATCAAATTTTTTTGTTGTCATTTTCGTGTTCAGCACCTCGATTTACATAAGTAGCGGCTGTTGGCACTTCCGAAACACTCCAAAGTTCAATATTTGTTGTTCAGAGTAATATGCTCTCTATTCCCACAATCGATATCCTTAAAAAGTTCCTTTTCGATTGGCAGAGGAATTCTTTGAATCACTCTTGAACTGTGGGTATTTGCAACTGATATTTTATTCCTTTTAAGAACTCACAAGGATATAATCCAGTTGATATTTAGCAAACAAAACAGAAACACTTGAATTCTGCCGCCATAAGAGAAATCCCTAACAAGTGCATTATTAGAAATCCAGCATTGCAGACAGGAATGCCAGACATCACGGTATCTGCGGGACTGTCCAGCAGAGAAACAATTTCTCTCCTTCTTCACCAGTTTTGTACATTTTTTTATGCAATCTTATATAAATAAATTAATTGAGAAAATCCCGAACAATGATTGTGACGGTCTCAGCAGTTTTTAATTTAATTGCTTAACTGCTGAGATGCCTAAGCTTTTACAGTAGACTCTATTTGAATAGCACCCGGATATAAGCAAGAAATTGTAAATTGCATCCCGGGCTACTATTCGAGCATTTAGGGTCTATTAATATATGGAAATCATAGTTTCCTGCATCTGGCATTAGAAACGTTTAGCATTGTTAGCAATCGCAACAGGTGAAAATTTAAAATATTAAAAATTCCGAACAATGCAAGTGTTAATATTTCTTAAGAATATGTTTGGTAAGAATTGTTCAGTCGATTTACGTCGTCTTTGGCAAAAGGTAACATTTGTTGCTTGCGAGTGAATTGTATGTTGTAGATACGTTCGTTATAAGGCGCTATAGAGTGGTTTTAAGAATTATTTGTGAAAGTTAAGAGAAGTTTTAAGAGGGATTAGTTGTAAGAAGAATAAGTTGTTGTTGTAGAGATACGATAAAGCAGAGAAATATTAATCCTGCTACTTTTTATTAAGTGAAGTATTGTGGCTGTATATTTATTATACATTTTTGTTTGGTATGTGATCAGTCAGCATGCAAAGTGCTGTGAACTGTAATCGCGAAGTGTTGAGTGTACGAAATAGAGTGGCGCGTGTGTTTAGAAGACGCATAGAGAGCCTCCGAAGAGGTTTCAGAAATCTGAGAAAGACCTGCACATGCTGCAGTGGTGGTGGTCGTGAAAGGAGATACGAGGACAGCTCCGTCTACATACCCTCGTCATTCAAAACGATATTCTATCGCTCTCCTGAGATAGAAGATGAACGACAGTTGGATTTCCCTCGTCAAGATGATATGATGAAAGAAAACATTCCCACTGCTGAAGACCTGGATCTACGAGAGTCCAAATCACCAACTTGCGAAGACTGCGTTCGATATGCAGTGGACGAAACATACGAATGGGAATCCGAAGATCCTTCCACTTCTCTGTATGAGGATGCCAATCCTAAGTTGTCTGTAAGTGCTTCCGAAAGCACCGATGAACTTGCATCATATGTTAGTGATGTAAATGATTCTTCACTAAGAACATCCGAAGAATCAGTTTTGTTTGAAGATGCAACTGAGAAAACAATCAAGGATAATCGTGTAGTCACTGAGAAAGATGTAAAATGTGAACAAGTGACAAAGAAACTGTATCTTCTATGGATTATTTACATTCTGACATTGATTATCTTTGTATGTGACTTGATAAGATATCTTGAATACTTTTTATATACTTACAGAAATTGAACAGTAATCCTCACTACAATAGTTTTATATGTATCCATATGTCTGTCATATCGTAAGCATAAAAGTTGAAAAAAGTAAATGTAAACTGTTGCAAAAATATGAAACAATAGAAGAAAAAACAAGCAAAACAGAAATATTTGAAACCTTTAAAGGAAAAAGGTAAAAAAATTGAAAAGAAAAAAAAATTAAAAAAAAATGTCTCCCGATAAATCCATCCTCAGACGTCCCCGTTCGTGGGAGACGGGCAACATTCATTATCTGTTGATTTCCCCAAGAGTTCATTTTATCTTTAGGGAAAACCTCAGATAATGAATGGCTAACATGAGGCTCTGGTAAAAGAAAACTTACATACTTCAATGCCCATACACGCACACTAATGCAGACACATACACACATATGTTCACACATACATCCTTGTACACACACATATACACACATACAAATATTCACACACATAACACATATACAGGGTGAATCTGAAAAAGTGGGCAAAACTTTACGGGGTGGTAGAACGCAGCTATACGAGCAATATTCGTCATAGAATGTATGGTCGGAACGTAAGCGGTGAGAAGTTAAAAGGTAGTTTTCCACTGTCACATTTAAAGAATGAACACAAGAAGGAGAGGAGATACTCTGTGCCTCACTTGCATTCCCGTCCGCCGCACCGTACACAAAGTGCATATCCGCCATTTCGTGGTTAGTATAACCAGCCATCCTCTCGGCAATCCACGGTAGAAATGCCGTTGGGTGCGAGGACCGACCCGTTTATGCCATTTCCAACGCCACCTAGCGGCTCGCCGTTTGCGTTCCGCCCATACTTTCTATGACGAATATTGCTCGTATAGCTGCGTTCTACCACCCCGTAAAGTTTTGCCCACTTTTTCAGATTCACCCTGTATATATACTGTATATATTACCATATTTCAATACAATAAAACCGGGACATTAAGGAAAAAGTGGAAAATGAAAGTCGCACGCTTGTTTTGAGCAGTGTAAAAAATGCGGGTGTATGAACAAAAATTTTCAAATCCTTATATATTTCAGAGTGTTTTTCTCTCTTCGACATTTCCTCCTAGACGATCAGAGCTAGGATCACCAAGTTTCGTTCACAGCTTCATCTCACTGTAACTTAGTGCACTGTAAGGTTTTCAATCTCAGAAAATTAGGTTCACCCCCAAAGGTTGGTCGCGAAACGTCTGGAATTCGATAACTTGGCGGATATATAACGTACTACTCCATTCATAACTTTCAAGTCTCCATTTGTAAGGTAGGCGACGGTATTTTTTGGCCCCCATGTAAGGTAAATAAGTAGACCTCTAGAGATTTCGGGTGGGTTCAGTTCCGACCCACTGCAGGTAGAAATTATATCTCTAAGCCGTAAGTTACCACAATTAAGTGGAACCATCACACCAAATTGGGGACTGATCAGTTTATTACCTGAGAGATCAGAAAACTTTCGCCACCGGTGACGTCAACCCGGAAGTGAGCGAGTGTCAGCGCACTCGTTACGAGTACTACTCTGAAGTCCTTATATCGAGGCACGAGGCACGCAGTGCAATTCTGCTACTTTATTATAAAGTACAAAAAAAGCTATTTATTTCTTAAAACATATTCTTATATTTCATAAGTTTTTATATCATTTTAAATTATTTTTCATAAAATTCCAGACGTGTTAAATCAAAATTAACCTTGGCAAAAGCAAAGTTTGAACAGCATTTACCGACATTCGACTCCGGTCTGTGACCTAACGTTTTTCGTGATTGAGAACGGTCGTTCAAAAGGAGGTGATGCTCCAGGTAAACAAAACAGAAAATTTAATAACGTGAAAAAGATTAGCAATCGAAATGTAATTTTCTCAAAAATGAGTAAAATGTTCCACCAATTTTTGATCATCTGTGGTTCCTTTCTTTTCCCAGTGTTTCTATCTCAAGCAAATATAAATCGTTTTTCAAATTGATCTTTCCAAAACTGCTTGTAAACCTCGTGACAATATCAAGCATCAGCAGGTAGCTAGATATCTGTCTCTGAATAACAAAGTCGTAAACAAAAGAGAAAAAATTAAAAACCGGGACGTAAGAAGGGCTGATATTTAGCCGGTACGCGTCGGTTATTAAAATGCTGAAATAACTCAGTTAACAGTTGTTAAATAGAGTAATAATTGCGAGTTTGATGCGGTTCCCTCTGTAATAATTGCGAGTTTGATGCTGTTCCCTCTGTCAAATCATGGCTTAGAGAGGAGCATCATTTAGCTAGGGATAGCCATTTCAAACAAAAGATCACACCAAAAATTTCTAAAAATCTGCTAATGATTTGATGAACAATTTTCGCTACAACTTATATCATGAAAAACAGTTTAATAATATGTATAGTTCTGTATATTTAGAGAATAAAAGCGAAAACCACTTATTCACATTCCTTACACATTCACGCACGCCCGCACAAGTTTTTTTTTTAAATATTTGATTCATATATTGATTTATATTTTTGATTTATATATTAATTTATATTACCATACCGGTTGCAAAATATTTTAATATCACCCCTGGACGTACCTAAATGTAAGAAGGGTGACTGGGGGTTTAATCACACCGGCTTTGAGGAATTTATTTTTAAATAATCATTAGTTCATCAACTTTTATTAACAAAAATGTTAGCAAAATTTTTCGAAATCCAACAGTTCCAACAATTTTTTTATCAAGAATTCTTGTAACTGTTGGTCACTGATGATATAATATATAAAAATTATATATAAATCTTAAATGATAATATTTCCTCGGTAGTTTAAAGCAATTGTCATTTCGTTGTGCACTTGAATAAAGGCACTCTTATTATCAAAAAGGAGCGAACAATTTCTTTCATCTAATATTGAATTCTATAGCAGACATTTGTAGAAAATACCTATTTTTCCCCAGCCGGCATTTGCATACGAAAGGAAACTCATTTTCCATCTCTGCTAAGCGCAAATTGAAAGGATATTTGGATGATTTTTGATTGGCTGACTACAAAGATATCTTTTGCGCCAAAAGAGACTGCCTAGTGCTGACCTGGATAAAGACCTGGATACAATTAAGTGGAACCATCACACCAAATTGGGAACTGATCAGTCTATTACCTGAGAGATCAGAAAACTTTCGCCACCGGTCACGTCAACCCGGAAGTGAGCGAGTGTCAGCGCACTCGTTACGAGTACTACTCTCAAGTCCTTATATCGAGGCACGATTGCACGCTTGGCCTAGTGAGAAGAATGGTCTAAGAATGGCCTGGAATAACTGGTCTAAGAATGGCCTAGTGAGAAGAATGGTCTAAGAATGGCCTGGAATAACTGGTCTAAGAATGGCCTAGTGAGAAGAATGGTCTAAGAATGGCCTGGAATAACTGGTCTAAGAATGGCTAGTGAGAAGAATGGTCTAAGAATGGCCTGGAACAACTGGTCTAAGAATGGCCTAGTGAGAAGAATGGTCTAAGAATGGCCTGGAATAACTGGTCTAAGAATGGCCTAGTGAGAAGAATGGTCTAAGAATGGCCTGGAATAACTGGTCTAAGAATGGCCTAGTGAGAAGAATGGTCTAAGAATGGCCTGGAATAACTGGTCTAAGAATGGCCTAGTGAGAAGAATGGTCTAAGAATGGCCTAGTGAGAAGAATGGTCTAAGAATGGCCTGGAATAACTGGTCTAAGAATGGCCTAGTGAGAAGAATGGTCTAAGAATGGCCTGGAATAACTGGTCTTAGAATGGCCTAGTGAGAAGAATGGTCTAAGAATGGCCTGGAATAACTGGTCTAAGAATGGCCTAGTGAGAAGAATGGTCTAAGAATGGCCTGGAATAACTGGTCTAAGAATGGCCTAGTGAGAAGAATGGTCTAAGAATGGCCTGGAATAACTGGTCTTAGAATGGCCTAGTGAGAAGAATGGTCTAAGAATGGCCTGGAATAACTGGTCTAAGAATGGCCTAGTGAGAAGAATGGTCTAAGAATGGCCTGGAATAACTGGTCTAAGAATGGCCTAGTGAGAAGAATGGTCTAAGAATGGCCTGGAATAACTGGTCTTAGAATGGCCTAGTGAGAAGAATGGTCTAAGAATGGCCTGGAATAACTGGTCTTAGAATGGCCTAGTGAGAAGAATGGTCTAAGAATGGCCTGGAATAACTGGTCTAAGAATGGCTAGTGAGAAGAATGGTCTAAGAATGGCCTGGAATAACTGGTCTAAGAATGGCCTAGTGAGAAGAATGGTCTAAGAATGGCCTGGAATAACTGGTCTAAGAATGGCCTAGTGAGAAGAATGGTCTAAGAATGGCCTGGAATAACTGGTCTAAGAATGGCCTAGTGAGAAGAATGGTCTAAGAATGGCCTGGAATAACTGGTCTAAGAATGGCCTAGTGAGAAGAATGGTCTAAGAATGGCCTAGTGAGAAGAATGGTCTAAGAATGGCCTGGAATAACTGGTCTAAGAATGGCCTAGTGAGAAGAATGGTCTAAGAATGGCCTGGAATAACTGGTCTTAGAATGGCCTAGTGAGAAGAATGGTCTAAGAATGGCCTGGAATAACTGGTCTAAGAATGGCCTAGTGAGAAGAATGGTCTAAGAATGGCCTGGAATAACTGGTCTAAGAATGGCCTAGTGAGAAGAATGGTCTAAGAATGGCCTGGAATAACTGGTCTTAGAATGGCCTAGTGAGAAGAATGGTCTAAGAATGGCCTGGAATAACTGGTCTAAGAATGGCCTAGTGAGAAGAATGGTCTAAGAATGGCCTGGAATAACTGGTCTAAGAATGGCCTAGTGAGAAGAATGGTCTAAGAATGGCCTGGAATAACTGGTCTTAGAATGGCCTAGTGAGAAGAATGGTCTAAGAATGGCCTGGAATAACTGGTCTTAGAATGGCCTAGTGAGAAGAATGGTCTAAGAATGGCCTGGAATAACTGGTCTAAGAATGGCCTAGTGAGAAGAATGGTCTAAGAATGGCCTGGAATAACTGGTCTTAGAATGGCCTAGTGAGAAGAATGGTCTAAGAATGGCCTGGAATAACTGGTCTAAGAATGGCCTAGTGAGAAGAATGGTCTAAGAATGGCCTGGAATAACTGGTCTAAGAATGGCCTAGTGAGAAGAATGGTCTAAGAATGGCCTGGAATAACTGGTCTAAGAATGGCCTAGTGAGAAGAATGGTCTAAGAATGGTCTAAGAATGGCCTGGAATAACTGGTCTAAGAATGGCCTGGAATAACTGGTCTTAGAATGGCCTAGTGAGAAGAATGGTCTAAGAATGGCCTGGAATAACTGGTCTAAGAATGGCCTAGTGAGAAGAATGGTCTAAGAATGGCCTGGAATAACTGGTCTAAGAATGGCCTAGTGAGAAGAATGGTCTAAGAATGGCCTGGAATAACTGGTCTTAGAATGGCCTAGTGAGAAGAATGGTCTAAGAATGGCCTGGAATAACTGGTCTAAGAATGGCCTAGTGAGAAGAATGGTCTAAGAATGGCCTGGAATAACTGGTCTAAGAATGGCCTAGTGAGAAGAATGGTCTAAGAATGGCCTGGAATAACTGGTCTTAGAATGGCCTAGTGAGAAGAATGGTCTAAGAATGGCCTGGAATAACTGGTCTAAGAATGGCTAGTGAGAAGAATGGTCTAAGAATGGCCTGGAATAACTGGTCTAAGAATGGCCTAGTGAGAAGAATGGTCTAAGAATGGCCTGGAATAACTGGTCTAAGAATGGCCTAGTGAGAAGAATGGTCTAAGAATGGCCTGGAATAACTGGTCTAAGAATGGCCTAGTGAGAAGAATGGTCTAAGAATGGCCTGGAATAACTGGTCTAAGAATGGCCTAGTGAGAAGAATGGTCTAAGAATGGCCTAGTGAGAAGAATGGTCTAAGAATGGCCTGGAATAACTGGTCTAAGAATGGCCTAGTGAGAAGAATGGTCTAAGAATGGCCTGGAATAACTGGTCTTAGAATGGCCTAGTGAGAAGAATGGTCTAAGAATGGCCTGGAATAACTGGTCTAAGAATGGCCTAGTGAGAAGAATGGTCTAAGAATGGCCTGGAATAACTGGTCTAAGAATGGCCTAGTGAGAAGAATGGTCTAAGAATGGCCTGGAATAACTGGTCTTAGAATGGCCTAGTGAGAAGAATGGTCTAAGAATGGCCTGGAATAACTGGTCTAAGAATGGCCTAGTGAGAAGAATGGTCTAAGAATGGCCTGGAATAACTGGTCTAAGAATGGCCTAGTGAGAAGAATGGTCTAAGAATGGCCTGGAATAACTGGTCTTAGAATGGCCTAGTGAGAAGAATGGTCTAAGAATGGCCTGGAATAACTGGTCTTAGAATGGCCTAGTGAGAAGAATGGTCTAAGAATGGCCTGGAATAACTGGTCTAAGAATGGCTAGTGAGAAGAATGGTCTAAGAATGGCCTGGAATAACTGGTCTAAGAATGGCCTAGTGAGAAGAATGGTCTAAGAATGGCCTGGAATAACTGGTCTAAGAATGGCCTAGTGAGAAGAATGGTCTAAGAATGGCCTGGAATAACTGGTCTAAGAATGGCCTAGTGAGAAGAATGGTCTAAGAATGGCCTGGAATAACTGGTCTAAGAATGGCCTAGTGAGAAGAATGGTCTAAGAATGGCCTAGTGAGAAGAATGGTCTAAGAATGGCCTGGAATAACTGGTCTAAGAATGGCCTAGTGAGAAGAATGGTCTAAGAATGGCCTGGAATAACTGGTCTTAGAATGGCCTAGTGAGAAGAATGGTCTAAGAATGGCCTGGAATAACTGGTCTAAGAATGGCCTAGTGAGAAGAATGGTCTAAGAATGGCCTGGAATAACTGGTCTAAGAATGGCCTAGTGAGAAGAATGGTCTAAGAATGGCCTGGAATAACTGGTCTTAGAATGGCCTAGTGAGAAGAATGGTCTAAGAATGGCCTGGAATAACTGGTCTAAGAATGGCCTAGTGAGAAGAATGGTCTAAGAATGGCCTGGAATAACTGGTCTAAGAATGGCCTAGTGAGAAGAATGGTCTAAGAATGGCCTGGAATAACTGGTCTTAGAATGGCCTAGTGAGAAGAATGGTCTAAGAATGGCCTGGAATAACTGGTCTTAGAATGGCCTAGTGAGAAGAATGGTCTAAGAATGGCCTGGAATAACTGGTCTAAGAATGGCCTAGTGAGAAGAATGGTCTAAGAATGGCCTGGAATAACTGGTCTTAGAATGGCCTAGTGAGAAGAATGGTCTAAGAATGGCCTGGAATAACTGGTCTAAGAATGGCCTAGTGAGAAGAATGGTCTAAGAATGGCCTGGAATAACTGGTCTAAGAATGGCCTAGTGAGAAGAATGGTCTAAGAATGGCCTGGAATAACTGGTCTAAGAATGGCCTAGTGAGAAGAATGGTCTAAGAATGGTCTAAGAATGGCCTGGAATAACTGGTCTAAGAATGGCCTGGAATAACTGGTCTTAGAATGGCCTAGTGAGAAGAATGGTCTAAGAATGGCCTGGAATAACTGGTCTAAGAATGGCCTAGTGAGAAGAATGGTCTAAGAATGGCCTGGAATAACTGGTCTAAGAATGGCCTAGTGAGAAGAATGGTCTAAGAATGGCCTGGAATAACTGGTCTTAGAATGGCCTAGTGAGAAGAATGGTCTAAGAATGGCCTGGAATAACTGGTCTAAGAATGGCCTAGTGAGAAGAATGGTCTAAGAATGGCCTGGAATAACTGGTCTAAGAATGGCCTAGTGAGAAGAATGGTCTAAGAATGGCCTGGAATAACTGGTCTAAGAATGGCCTAGTGAGAAGAATGGTCTAAGAATGGCCTGGAATAACTGGTCTTAGAATGGCCTAGTGAGAAGAATGGTCTAAGAATGGCCTGGAATAACTGGTCTAAGAATGGCCTAGTGAGAAGAATGGTCTAAGAATGGCCTGGAATAACTGGTCTAAGAATGGCCTAGTGAGAAGAATGGTCTAAGAATGGCCTGGAATAACTGGTCTAAGAATGGCCTAGTGAGAAGAATGGTCTAAGAATGGCCTGGAATAACTGGTCTAAGAATGGCCTAGTGAGAAGAATGGTCTAAGAATGGCCTGGAATAACTGGTCTTAGAATGGCCTAGTGAGAAGAATGGTCTAAGAATGGCCTGGAATAACTGGTCTAAGAATGGCCTAGTGAGAAGAATGGTCTGGAATAACTGGTCTAAGAATGGCCTAGTGAGAAGAATGGTCTAAGAATGGTCTGGAATAACTGGTCTAAGAATGGCCTAGTGAGGCGCAACTCTTTGCTCATACGCTATTGCTTTGTGGTGTGGCTGTTTAACAATTAAACAAATTTAACAAAACATTATTAAATTCAATCTCATTTAAATTAAAATAAGTATCCCTCAAGCAGCTGCTTGCCACGGAGATCTGACAGGAGCCTGTCATATTAGACGAGCTGTGAGGATGGCGGTACCTCTGCGGGAAAACACAGACATCCATGCCTTATCCGGGGTTCGAACCAAGGTCCATTTGATCAGTAGCCAAGTTCGCTAACCACTCGTCCATGGTATTGCCAGGCTCATTTAATTCAGACGAAATTTAATACATTGAACTCTTTATGGAAAAGCGCCTAATGCGGCAAATGTTAAATAAAATTGCATTGCGAATAAACAATGAAAAAGCAAAAGTAATTTTGGTTTGAATGCAAGTACCAGAATTAATAATAAAATTTTACACACATATATAAAGTGTTTCGTGATTTTCATCCATTTTTGTTTATAGTTTGTTTTCTAAAAAATAAACTTCTTTCGTTTTTGCAGTTTTCAAATTTCTACACTATCCACAAAATATATTTCTTGATCTTCAGGGAGTTGTTTTAATTCCTATAATATAAAATAATATATTAAAATTAAGATAATATGAAATAGGACCGGATCAAGTGGGGTAAGAGAAAAAGGGACTGCTGCCCCTTCTTTGAGGAAGCTAGTAAGGATAATAGAGGCAAAAAAAATTATTAGACTTATATATATCGCATCATATTTTATAGTTGTCTCAAGCAGCGGCTTAACAGGAGCTTAAGGGCACGTGAAAAAACTTATGCCCCCCCCCCTTACCGTAGGGTTATCAGTGCTAGATAAGGAGGACAGAAAGGATAGAAATGGAGGACAGTGAAGAACATGCTTTCAATTTGTGAAATAAAATAATTATTTTCCTCCTAAGTTTTATTTCAAGTACCGACTACAGTTGAGTCAGAGAAAGGCATAATTCTAATTATTCAGTACACTTCAAAATATAGATGAAAAATTAAAAAAACGCATACTGATAGCCCATCATTCTGCAAAGTAGAACCAAATTTTTATTGGGATAAAAATGAAATTTATTCCTATTCTTGAAGTTGATTGCCGATTTTTATTCGTACTTTATAAGCAATGAAGAGTAATGTGGCCTTAAGTGGCACAGTGATTATTAAATATCTGCTCTTCCGAAAAGCAAAATTTGTACGTTTCTAAACTTCGACTGAGACAGTTGTCAGCAGTGACTTCGGTCTTCGCAGGAATGCTCTTTTATGAGGAGCTTGAAGAAACTAGGAGTCGCTCCTTAATTCGTTCTCTGTCTTTTATGTTGCAAATAAAAAAAAAGCTGTAAACTTTCATTGCTCCATTTATCCGTGGGAAGAAGCAAAATTTTATGCGATTCTTCTAAAGTACATACTTCTTTTCAATCTGGCATATAAATTGCTACTATTGAGATTGCAGAAAATAGTAGCTTTTACGACGTTAACAGAATTAATTTAGCATTCAAGATTTGCATTTACAGTAAATTAATTCACGGTTAACTAGATATTATAGTCATGAATTAAGAATTAAAAAAAAAAGGAAAGTATGAAAAAATTACTTAATTTTAGTTGAAAACATGTTACGAGGTTATAACAAAAAAGAGGATATCATATCTCTTTCAAAATTTCGGGAGGATATTAAATATAAAAGGAGAGCATGTCATTTTGTTGGTCGTATGGTAACCCTACCGTCATTATTTTTGTGGTTGATATGCAGATCTAAACCTTATTTTTTTTATCTAATTGCATTATTTTTTCGTTGAAAAGAAAGAGATTACCTACAGATGAAGTATATCAATTTATTAAAATATATGTACAAAATCAATTATTACTAAATAACAATGATTTTTTTATTGTAGTATGGTATGACTTTGATTTTGAGTGGATCCCAGAAGTCCTAGGCCAAAATAAAAAATAAACAGTCCCCTCAAGTAGCTGTTTCTCCAGAGTCTGACATATGCCATTGGGTTCAAAGTCTTAATCAGATTTCTGCGATGAATTTTCAGTCGGAAATATATTATCAGCTATTCTTTCCTGGAAAACGTTGGCAGATGAGAAGGCTTGTCTTAGTAGCAAAAGGGACTGCATTCTAGATACTAAAGTATATTTATGCATTAATCAAAAATACGTATAATTAAATCATATAAGGACACACACACGTTATTTGCATAGAACAGAAATTCTTGAGTACCGAAGAAAGAGGAAAGATGCACTATTTTATTATAAATTTGTTACATTAAAAGTTTCTACATAAACTTAACGATCTGGCAATCATTTTCGTATGGGCTTTTTCAGTTGCAAGAGCGTGACACATTTTGTACGCGATAACTAACTCACATTAATTCAAGTGTGATACGAAATGGCGAACAATTCAACAGACCAGGTTGTTAACAAATTGGAATGAAAACGCTATTTGTGTTCTTTTACAAATATTTTAATGTTTATCCTCCTCCAATGAGACTGAACCCCTCCCATTGGAAGATTCAGGTACGACACTCTACCTCATATATATTTTATTACACTAAAACTAGTTTATAATAATACGTAATAAGAAATAATATTCACACATACATTAATACTAATCTTGTATTTTAACTGTATCTTTTAACATATTTTCGCTTTCAAGAAATGAATGAAATGTATCTCAAGATCTTTCATATTTTAATGAGTTACAAATATTTTCTTAACGGATTATGGTATTAGCAGGTTTCTATATTTTCTCCATTGATAATTCGTTTAATTTGTTTCACATTTTTTCTCTAGCAATATTAGAACATGACACGAACTTTTATATTTTACTGAATTACAAGTATTGTTTTAACGTATTATGCTATTAGTAGGTTTTTATATATATTTTACATTGATAATTCCTTTAATTTGTTTTATATATTTTTTCTATTATGCGCATAGCAATATTGGAACATTAAATAGTCAGTCGAGCAAGTTACAAATCACTTCAGTGAATGGGGATGATGATGGCTCCGTCAGTAGCGCGCCAGGCTCGTAATCTAGAGTTTCGAGTCGCACCTGGGCCAGCGTCCAGCTCTGCCCTCGGCCAGCAGGGGACACTGGTGGGCTTGGAAATGCTGCAGTCCGTCGGATGGGACGTAAAGCCGTGGCCCTGTGTGTGGGAAAGAAATACTCTGTGAGCATTAAGAGCATGCTGGATGGCCTTGACGGGAGGCTATCTTTCGGGGTCCTTGTGAACTGGCCATTTAGATTATTTTCTGCAAAAAAGTGTCTCTTAGAGGTAAACAACACAACTTCAGCGAATGCCATCTTTAGGACGACGTCATAAGAAGGCGAACGGCGATGAAAAAGTTTTCCGCCGAAGCAATATGTCAAAATTAATTTGTGCTTAATTTAGAGGGAGTGAAAAATAGGGCAGTATAAAGTATATTTCCCTATAGGGTACAGAATAGTAAATCTAAAAAGAGAACTTGTCCTTTTATTGGGCGTCTAGAGGGTGTTTATGTTTTTCATATAGGTTCCTTTTTTTCACGTTTTTTGTTTGTTTCATTGAATGCTTGTTTTTCATGATAAATATCTTATTCGTTAATTTAACTGTTACACATTTGAGAGGAATCCGGCTGACAAACCGTAAGGCTTAGTGGGACTATTTTATGTATATAAGAATACTGGAAGCATAAATAAATCTAACTTTAATACGACCAATGGCGCATCACTGCACTAGCAAGCTTACCATGTTTACCATTTTGGCTGTTGATATATTACGCTGGTGACACCCTTTAAATAAATTATGACTTTATTTTTTAAATGTTCCACCATTTCTATGGTTGCCATGTCTACCATGCTCTTCTTTATGTGGATCAGGGTGGGAATGAGAATTCAGTTGGCTCGTGATTGGTGAAATGAAATGAGAACCATCATAGGAAAATAATCGGACGATAATGAATAAAATGAGATCCTCGAACGTAATGAGAAAATGAGATCCTCGCACGTAATGGGAAAATGAGGGAGTAAGACTCATTGTGATGATTCACAGGGAGGACAGACTGTCGCTCTTACCTCCTATGAGCATGGTGAGGATGGAGAAGACCTTCTCTGCATCGGTGTTGGCCGACACGTTGCCGAAGTCGACGCTGTTGGTGGTGGACGCTCGTGGTGGTGAAGTAGAGGGCGGTGATGTAGGCAGTGACGGTGGCGGTTTCGTTCACATACTGATAGCCCATCTTCATGGCCAGCTGGCGGAGCCATCCTGCAAAGTAGAACCAAATTTTTATCTGAAAGAAAAATTTGAAATTTATTCCTATTCTTTAAGTTGATTACTCAGATAATTTAAAATTGTTCATTCACACATTGTAGGAACAGGATTAACAGGTTAAATAATATAATAGTCTAATAAATGTTATTGATAAGGAGTAAAACTTTATAAAGAAGTGTTGAATTCGAAAGTTTTAGTCAGACCAACAATGTGTGTTTAATAACATGCGGAAAAAGTCAATGAGAGTGAAATTGGAACTTATTTAGAATTCAGAACATTCCAACTATTTAGCAGAATAAAAAAGGAGACATGGTGACATAATGTTTCGGAAGTGGAAATGTTTTTGTAGTGGGAACAGATTGTAGCGACATGGTGTTGAAATACACTAAAGCACCATTGAATTAGGGATAAGGAGACGTTATCCAAATTCAGTACCGCAAATTACGCAATTGCGCGCATGCATGGCTAAACTCTGGTCATATATAACTGTCAGCTTTGGCTTCCCCAAGCATTCATCGTTAGAAGCGTAATGGGAAAGGTACGGGATTTAGATGCATTTGACAGAGGGCAGATCGTAGGTGCCCGACGGATGGGACACACGATCTCCGAAATTGTCAACGAACTCGGATTTTCTCGTACGACAGTTTCAAGAGTGTTCCGGGAATATGAAAATTCTGGCAAAAAAAACAAGCACCCGGACGAACTGCAAAGAACAATCAGTCTTGAATGATCGTGGACTTCGCCGTCTGACCAGCATTGTACGGACTGATAGGGGCCAGACATTATCTGAAATCCCTCCCATCTGCACGCAGGTTCCAGTCGGGAAGTCAGTGCACAGACAGTAAAATGTTGACTTCATCATCTTGGTTTCAGTAGCCGCCGACCTAAGAGAGTCCCACTTTTAACGGCACGACACCGGGCTCAAGGCATTGCCTGGGCTAAAGCACGTCGAAACTGTACCATCGAAAATTGGCAACGGATAGCTGGAGTGATGAATTCCGATTTGAACTTCATCACGCCGATTTGAGACTGAGGGTATGGCACCAACCCCATGAAGCCATGGATACTGCATGTCAGGTCGGAACAGTACAAGCTGGTGGTGGCTCAATGATGACCAGGGGTGTCTTCAGTTGGACGTCTGTGGGACCTTTGTTACGTCTACCGACGACTCTTAATGCATCCCGGATGTAGAACTCATGGCTGACCATTTACACCCATTTATGGCCATCATGAATCCCAATGGAGATGGCATCTACCAGCAAGACAACTATTCATCTCACAGGTCCAGGTAGGCTACTGCATGGTTGCAGGAGCATTCTGCTAACTTTGAAATAATGAATTGGCTACTTAGAAGCCCAGATTTAAGTCCCATTGAAAATCTTTGGGATACCATCAAGCAAAGCGTTCGGGCCCGTGTCCCATCAGCGACGACCTTGAGAGAATTGGGGACAGCTCTGGAGGATGCATGGGTCGCCATACCTCTGGGACATTTATGCAAGCTTGTGGAGTCCTTGCCTCGTCGTGTGGCGGCCGTTATCAGGGCTAGAGTGGGTCCAACACTTTAGTTGGATTGGGTTGGGTTGTTTTACCTCTGAGCGGCACTTTTTTGCACACCATGGGCTAAATGGCCAGGTCACATGGACCCCGAAGGCTCAGAGAAGGTTGGGGGTGGGGACCCACTGGAACAGCTGTTGGGAGACAGATGGTAGCCTCCAGTCAAGGCCATCCAGCGTGTTCTTTAACGTGCACAGGGTATGTCTCTCCCGCACACGGGGCCACGGCTTAACGTCCCATCCGACGGACGGCGGCTTTTCTCAAGCCCATCGGTATCCCATACTGACCGTGGGCAGGGCGGGGAATTTTGCGGAGATAAATCTCAACGCTGACCCAGCTGGGACTCGAACCTGGGAACTACAGATTACGAGCCTGGTGCGCTACCGACTGAGCCACCCCCCGCCCCCCAACACTTTAGTAGGTTGCTATTCCTAATTCAATGGTACTTCAGTGTAATACACAGTGAAACGTGCGTTTTATAAAATACGAAGACAAGATTAAATATAGTAGTGTATCATATTAGTGAAATCAACTTAGAGTAAGGTGATGTTATAAGTGTTGTAAATGATATGTTTAATTACTGCAAATTATTATTGTGTTTTTGCATTAGAAGGTTAATAATTTTTCTAAACAAGTTTGATGATAAACTCCTGTTTTCTTGTTGCTAGCCAAACTCATTTTTTTTCAGGAAAAGAAAGAAAGTTTGTTTCCTCTCTATGACATCTCGTTTATAACTGTATGATATACTATATACAAAGTGATGGCCAAAGGTTAATCATTATTTACAAATTGTTAAGTATCTCACAAAAGACTGAAATTTTTAATATTAAATCCTTTGCCAAAATGAAATAGAATATAAGTTAGGTCGTGGCCGAGTGGTTAGCGCGCTTGGCTACTAATCTAAGGGACCTGGCTTTGAACCCCGGATCCCTTAGATTAGTAGGGATGTGTGTGTCGTTTTTCTGCTGAGATTCTGCCATCCTCACCGACCTTCTAATGTGGCATATAAACTGACAGGCTCCTGTCAGACCTATGTGGCAAGCAGCTGCTTGAGCGGATTATTTTTGTTCTTACACTTCCCAAAAATCACCCAACCCGCACAAAATTTGCATACGTGACTCGAAAAGCAAATCCAGGGTGCTATAAAAGCTTTCTCTGGTTCTGCACCAAACCTGTGGGAATGTACATATATGGTATCTGTAAAACCATATATGTACATTCCCGCTTATAAACTTCGGCTTAGTGGGATTTTTCATGTAAAGTAATTATAGATAATACTTATTGAAAATAAATTTGAATTTGAATTTCCTGTTGTACAAGCAAAGTGCTCATGTTGGTAATATAGACTTCGTAGAAACAGCATAACAAAAAAAAAATCATATGGATACTTTTAGGCGTAGTACAACAATTGGCATGTTCGAATCCGGCTGATATCAGATTGACGTGACTAGGATTGTAAATACGGCTCAATCAGTGCTTTCAAGACTTTGGAGACGCTTCCAATAGGCAGATGTTAGTCATAGACGAGTACAAGGTCGTCCAAGAGTGACAACAGCGCAAGATGACCATTATCTTGCGCTAGCATCCCAATGTCATAAGAAAATGCAAGCCAAGCCACTTTCTCTGGAGCTTTCTGCAGCTATTGCGAATGCACTTTTGAGGCAAAGTGTTTACAGAAGACTTCACCAGAGAGGCCTTCATGGAAGAAGATAGACAGCTTGTATTTCCCTCAATCCCTCCCGTTGGAGAACCCAATTTACATGATGATGATGATGATGATGATGATGATGATGATGATGATGATGATGATGATGAAGACATCTGGACTGGAACTCAGAGCACTTTGCGTATGTGCTTTTCATCGATGAACCACAATTAAGTCTTCAGAATGATTATCGAGGTGTATTCATCTGGAGAAATTAAGGAACTCATTATCAACTCGATAATATTAGAAAACTTCACCAATACATGGTGATGGCGCTTTGATTATCCGGGGAAGTATCAAATAGACGTAAAGAACTCCATGTCTTTGCTGGAGGTTCTCTGATTGGTCGAAGGTATTGGAACTATATCCTTTATTCTATGTGAGGGTTTTCAAGGGCGCTGTTTGTCCCCAGTTTGTTTTGATGGGCAATAATGCTTTCCATAATAGGGTTCATTGAAGAGTTTCTCTCTTTTGTCCACCCCTCTCGGCTTCGCATACAACAGAAGTGTATACGGCAGTGTTTTATGGGAACATAGAGGCAACCAACTATTTCTTATTTATTTTACTAAGGGCAATTTTGCCTAAATTTGGTAGCATATTGCTTTTCTATCACATGTCATAGGGAAATGAGAAAAACCATACACCAGCGCCAAAACATAGGATAAATTTCACTAGCGGAACAAATAGGAAAATTTCGAATGCAGGAGTCAGTTACATAGATTTTGCTGAAATCGGTAGGAATGTATATGATGTTGTACTGGCATCAATGAAGAGGAAAATAATGCTCACTTACCTACATCCCAATTGGACGGGTTGGCTTCAATCTCTTCTAGAGCAATGACGTACCCGACGCAGGCCATCCAATGGGCGACGAGCGAGAACATGAGCATGAGGAAGGTGAGGATGATGGCGCTGTACTGGGAATACCTGTCCATCTTCTGAAGCAAACGGGCAAGACGGAGCAACCGCGTCAGCTTCAGTAGATGCATCAGTGTGTTCTGTTCAAAAGGGGATAAAAACGGAGATTAGTTACAAGTTAATGGACAGATACATTTTGACTCACTTTGGATTCACAAGATGAAGTCAATTATTGAAGAGTATTTGTTAAGTTCATTTAAATACGTTTCGGATTCCTATTAGTGAATAGCCCAAGAGAGAATATTCGTACTAATTGTAAATGTAAATAAATGTAAATACCCCCTTACACTTAAATTTAAAATATAGGTTAACCAGGGGGTCTATGAAGAGGGCTTAAAATATGGTCGGTTGCGACATAGGGGTCAAAGTTCAATATGAGAAGGCAACGTGGACAGTTGCGACACAGGGGTCAATTTCCGGTCGATTGCGACATAGTTTCGGTCAATCTGAGAAGGCAACGTGGACCATCACGGACCGAAGTGGGCAGTGACGTCATAGGGGGGGGGGGGGGCGACTATACTACTACCCTTAGAAAGAACCAAACTATTATACAGCCTAATTTTAGTATCTATATATAGATTCTTAAAAACTGAAAACTTCAAAAAACTGAAAACTTAAAAACTGAAAACTTCAAAACTTCAAAACACACTCTATATAGATTCTTAAAAATCCCAGTGGCAATCCCTATTCTTCTATTTATCTCATGCCATACATCACCAGTATCTGTTACATAGCTCCCAAGATAATGAAACCGAGACACTTGATCAACAGTGTAGCCATTCAAAGCAACTGAAGCACTATCTGCCTGACCAATTTTCATCACTTTAGTTTTTTCTCTGTTTATCACCAAACCTACTCTATTACCATTCTTATCAACAGCCCTAATGAACGAATTCATCTCATCAATATCAGAAGCCAACAAGGCCAAATCATCTACATAATCCCAATCATAAATTTTGTAATCTCTAGACCATTTAAAGACAAAATCTTTCCTTTGCAAAAAATTTCGCATTACATAATCAATAACCAAATTAAAGAGAAAAGGAGATAAAATGCACCCTTGTCTAATTCCACTAGCAAAGCTAAACCAATCGCTGCCAGACGTACCAACTCTCACACACTAGTGTTATTATAGAGAGCATTCATTACACTAACTAACTTATCAGGTATTCCATATGATCTAACAATCAAACACAAATTATTTCGATCAACAGAGTCAAAAGCCTTTTTGAAATCTATAAAGCTAGTAACGACAGGTTTCTGAAACTCTGAACATTTCTCAAGAATCTACCTAAGTGAAAATATTTGATCAATACATCCCCTACCACTTCTCAATCCACACTGTTCATCACGCAGTTGTTCGTCAATCAAATTCTTAATTCTATTTAGTGTAATCAGAGAAGAACTTTGCCTGTAACAGAGAGTAAACTAATTCCCCTATAATTATCATAAGACCTGCGATCATCTTTTTTAAAAATTGGAACAATGATAGGTTACAGTAAAATCCTTAGAAACAATACCTTTATCATAAAAAATATTCAGAATTTCAGTCAGCCATGTGACAACGCAAATGTTCCCAGCTCTAAGCATTTTAGTGGTGATTTCGTCCATCCCTTGGGATTTATGTAGTTATAATTTAGAGATAACCAAAGTGACTTCGGAATGTGATATAGAGCCATCATTAAAGATAATAATGCATCCATCCTCATTACAAACAATGGGAGTAGAAATAATCACATTATTTAGAACATCTCTGCAATGCTCAGCCCACCGAGCCATCACAGAATCCAACCACCTTGCCATGCTTATCCCTCAATCCTTGTGTACCTATCTTTTTCTTAACAATCTGGTACAATACTCTGCTTTTTTCTACGCAAGTAAGTCCTTTCAACAGTAACTTATTCAATTATTCTGTATTTGAGAAAATTTGTTCGATCAAGAACTTTTCCTAAACTGTAAGTTCTGTATAATGCTTCTTCTCATCATGAATTTAAACAGAACAAGGATTTGACCCCCAATTTTTATTCCCTCCCGCGAGAAAAGCCCGACCTCCAAATAAAACCGGAAGAAGAATTTCTCTTAAACTGTAACAGTTAGGATCGATGAATATTGTATTCAGTTTCCTCTCATTATAGCATTACCAAAATTCTTCCAACGCTCAAAGGAAATGAGAATTAACTAAATGATGCCGAGCAAAAATAGTTATATCTCAAATGAGAAATTATCTCCTCCTAGAGAGACACTTGATTTCTCGATTCTCATCCCGACTCATATTTCACCTCGAACGTTCTGTCGGTTTTGAAAATTTTCGTTATTTCGAGTTCAACGAACCCAAATGCCTCTAGGCATTCATTTTCGCTTTCCTAGCAGAGTTAAATGGAAATCTGACCTTTCACCTCAAAGGATTTCCAAGTGGATTCGAATTTGCCAACTGCCCTAGATTATGTTAACTTTCCTCAATTCGTCCAACACTTCTTAATTTCACAAAACAAATCCCAATTTTCAGAACTCGCCTATATTTTACCAAGTGAATTGGAATTTTGCAACTCGCCGTAATTTTACAGAAAAAATCGCAATTTTTACATCTTCCCTGAATTTGATAAGTCACTTCGAATTTTATCAACTCTCCTTAACTGCACAAGAAAGGTACAATTTTCACAATTCCCCTGTATTTTTGCAAGTGGTTTCGAATTTTGCCAACTCCCCTAGATTTCGCCAAGATTTCTCCATTTTTTCAACTCTTCTTAATTTCACAATACCAATTCCAATTTTTACAACTCACCTGTACTTTTACAAGTGGTTACCAGTTTTTCCAACTTCCCTAGATTTTGCCAAGTTTCCTCAATTTTGTCAATTTTTCTTGATTTCACAAAAACAATTTTCACAACTCGCCTGTATTTTACCAAGTGGATTCGAATTTTGCCAAGTTTCCTTGATTTTGTCAACTCGCCACAATTTTACAGAAAAAAAATCCCATTTTTACATCTCAACTAATTTTTGCAAAGTCACTCTGAATTTTGCCAACTCCCCCAAGATTTGACAACTCTCTTAGATATTGCGAAGTTACTTCGATTTTGCCAACGCGACATAATTTTACAGAAAAAAGATTGCAATTTTTACATCTTACCTGAATTTTGCCAACTCCCCACAATTTTCCCAAGTCACTCCGAATTTTGCCAACTTTCCACGATTTTCCAAAGTCACTCCGAATTTTGCCAACTTTCCACGATTTTCCAAAGTCACTCCGAATTTTACAAACTGCCTCTAGATTTTGCCAACTATCCATAATTTTACCGAAAAAAATCCTAATTTTTACGTCTCACAATTTTGCTAAGTCACTCCGAATTTTATCAACTCCCCAAGATTTTACCAAGTCACTCCGAATTTTGCCAACTCCCCAAGATTTTGCCAAGTTATCCCGATTTTGCCAACTCACCTCTATTTTACTAAGTGGCTTCAAATTTTGCCAACTGCTCTAGATTTTGCCGTCTCTCCATTTTCCAAACTGCCCTAGATTTGCCAAATTTGCTTCGATTTTGTAAACTCCCCTTAATTCCCCCCCCCCAAAAAAAAAAGATTACAAATTTTCACAACTCACCTAGATTTTACGAAGCTGCTTCGAATTTTGCCAACTCCTAGTTACTTTTGGGGGAGCCTCTCCCCATCCCCCCCATAGCTACGCCCCTGTCTATACATCTCTTACCACTTCTGAATCCACACCGTTCACCACGCAATTGTCCAAGAACGAAGTTTCTAATTCTATTAAGGTACATTAATGCAAAGAACTTTACGTCGATCAGAAAGTAGGCTGATGTATGCTGAAACATTTAGTTGCAAATTTTACTACTCGTAAAAGTTTATTACAAAAGATGAAACTGAACTGTTACAATAAATCGTTCACTAAAATAAATGTAATATTTGGAAGTTCGTGCAACGATGGTTTCAATTTTCATCAACTGAGGGGGCAAATTTTTTTTAGAAAGAGTGTAACAACATCGTCTGCTTTAAATATGCCAGTTTCAATAATTAAATATTAAGTAAATACTGTCACCAGTTGAGATTTAAAGAGATTTCAGTGAGATCTTTAATTTTTCTTGACAGTTTTCAGTAAAAAGTTCATTTTCAAAGTTAGGGATCTTCGAATGTGACTTTTCATTCACATTCGAAGATTTCGATTCACATTCATGGAGGTGTCCTCTTGCTTTTCGCAATATAGTATATGTCCCCCTACGTGGAAGTTTCAAAGTTCTATTACTTCTCCATAATACAGTAAAAGTCCGAAAATCCGGAACTCAGAAATCAGGACACAAAAGTTTCTTACAGCTAAATAAAAAAAAAATACCCCCTCAAGAAATACCCCCTTAAAAAAAATACCCTCTCAAAATACCTCCACAGAGGTCTGACAAGAGCCTGTCAGTTTATATGCCACAGTAAAGGTCTGAGAGGATGGCAGGACCTCAGCAGAAAAACGAAACGACACATACAACCATGCCTTAACCCGGGCCTCGAATCCAGGTCCCTCAGATCAGTAGCCAAGCGCGCTAACTACTCGGCCACATTAGCATTAAACACCTGAATCCTATATTTTCTTATGCCTCCACTGAGGACGCCAATGAGAGGATGTGAAAGCTAAGTTTTACGGATAACTCAGGATATTTTGAATTTTGTCAAGAAAGGAGATGTTATCCTTGTTCTAGGCGACTTCAATACTAAAATTGGCACCAATACAAAAATTGTTTAAAACAATAGACAACAATAAATTGGCATCAATACATAAATTGGCACCAAAGGGACCTATCACCCCTCCCCAATAGGGAGGGTGATAGGTCCCTTTGGTATTGGTAGCTGCAATGGCAATGGGCAACGTCTCCTACAGGTAAGTAAACTTAATGGTTTGAAAACAACTAACACTTATTACACACACCGTGAGTGACATACATAAGTACACATGGGTTTCACCTGATGGGCTGCATAATATCATCATCATCATCATCATCCTCAAGCAGCCATGGGCTACGGAGGTCCAACCAGACCGCTCAGTTTAATTCTCCAAGCATATCTGTCCTGAGCTACATCTGCTGCATCCGGCCACTGTACACCAATTCTAAAAAGGTCCTGTTTGACAATGTCTGCCCACCGCATCCTAGGTCTCCCCCTCCTTCTGAGGCCTCTAGGCACACTGTTCATAACCCTATTCGCCAATCTATAATCATCCATACGGGCAACATGGCCAAACCAGCGGAGTCTCTCTCTGCACAATATGCTGCTTAAAGGAGGTTGCAGACTCCTTTGCCTAACCTCATCATTAGTTACAAAGTTAAACCACCTAATACCCAAGATACTGCGTAAGCATCTAGAATCAAAAGCATCTAGTTTCCTGATATCTTGCTTACACAGCGTCCAAGTTTCACTACCATAACTAACCCTAGAAAGAACCAAACTATTATACAGTCTAATTTTAGTCTTTAGGTGTATACGCCTATTTCTCCACAATCTCCATAGATTCTTAAAAGTCCCGGCAGCAATACCAGTTTGTCTGTTAATCTCATGCCGCACATCACCAGTATCAGTTATGCAGCTCCCAAGGTAATTAAACTGTGACACCTGCTCAAGACTGCAACCATTCAGATTAACTGAATCACAACCTGCCTGACCAATTTTCATCACTTTAGTTTTCTCTCTGTTTATAACCAAACCTACTGTACTACCAGTCTCATCAACAGTTCGAATGAAAGAGTTCATCTCATCAACATCATTTGCCAAAAGGGCTAAATCATCAGCATAATCTAAATCAGAAATTTTCGTATCTCCAGCCCATTTAAGGCCAAAAGCTTTCCCTTGAAGTGAATTTCGCATAGCATAATCAACAACCAAACTAAAGAGAAAAGGAGACAAAATGCACCCTTGTCTAACACCAGAAGTAATGCTAAACCAATTGCTACAAGACTTACCAACTCTCACACATGACTCAGTGTTATTATAGAGAGCTTTCATTATGTTAACTAACTTGTCTGGTATACCATATGATCTCACAATCAACCACAAATTATGACGATCAACAGAGTCGAAAGCCTTTTTGAAATCAACAAAGCTAGCAACCAAAGGTTTCTGAAACTCTAAACATTTCTCAAGAATCTGCCTAAGTGAAAATATCTGATCCACACATCCCCTACCACTTCTGAATCCACATTGCTCATCACGCAATTGCCTGTCAACCAGATTCTTAATTCTATTAAGCACAATCATGGAAAGAACTTTACCTGGAACGGAGAGTAGGCTGATACCCCTATAGTTATCACAAGAACTGCGATCACCTTTTTTGAAAATAGGCATAATAATAGCTCTGGTAAAATCTTTAGGAACCATGCCTTTATCAAAAAAGTTATTCAAAATTTCAGTCATCCAAATGGTAACAGAAACATTCCCAGCTCTAAGCATTTCCGTAGTAATTTCATCCACCCCTGGGGATTTATGAAGTTTAAGTTTAGAAATAGCCAAACTAACTTCAGATTGTGTTATAGGGCCAACATTAAAGCCACCAATGCATCTATCATCATTGCAAACAATGGGAGTAGAACTAACCACATTGTTTATAACATCACTGAAATGCTCAGCCCACCTAGCCATGACAGAATCCTCACCTTCTATAACCTTGCCGTGTTTATCCTTCAATCCCTGTATACCTGTTCGTTTTCTACCACACAAAACATTAACTATCTGGTATAGCTCTCTGCTGTTGTGCTGTCTAACTGCTTCCTCAGCTTTGTCAGCAAGGCCATCAAGCCAAAGATTCTTATCAGTAGCTAACTGATCCTTTACACGTTTATTAAGTTCTTTGTAATGCTTTCTATTAGGACTAGTAGGGTACTGATTAAGGACATTCCTGCAGTTCCTTCTTTCTGAAATAAGCTCAAGTGCCTTATCACTTAAATAATTCTGCCTCCTCTGCTCCTTTTTCCCTAAAAGAGTACTGTTAGTTTCCAAAAAAGCCTGTTTAAAATGGCCCCATTCTTCCTCAACTTCAGCATTAAGCAAACCATGACTGTCATAATGACTAAGTAACCTATCATGGTAAGCTTTAGCTATAACTGGGTCTTTCAGAGCTTCAGTGTTAAAGGTAAATTTTTTAACCCTAGCACTACACTTTTTAAGTTTAAGTTGCAAGACACTTTTAACAAGGTAATGGTCAGATCCAATTTCAGCTCCCCTATATGCCCTGGTATTTCTAACAGAACTAGCCCATTTGTTGTTAATTAATATATAATCAATCATATTCTTATGCAGCCCATCAGGTGAAACCCATGTGTATTTATGTATGTCGCGGTGTTTATAATATGTGTTAGTTATTCTGAAACCATTTAGTTTACTTACCTGTAGGAGACGTTGTCCATTGCCATTGCAGCTACCAATACCAAAAGGGCCTATTACTCCTCCCCAAAGGTCAGAGTCGGTACCAACTTTGGCATTGAAGTCATCAAGAACAAGGGTGATATCTCCTTTCTTGACAGAATTCAAAATATCCTGAAGTTGTCTGTAAAACCTATCCTTCTCATCCTCATCAGAATCCTCAGTGGGGGCATAACAGCAGATAACATTCAAGTCTTTAATGCTTGTCTGAAATTTTGCTGTAAGAAACCTTTCATTAATGCACTCATATCCTAGAAGAGCATCACTAGCATGTCTGCTGAGCAGCAGACCCACGCCTTGGTGATGCTTTCCATTCTCCCTCCCTGTAAAGAGAAATTTAAAGTTATTTTTAAGTATCTCACCTTTACCTGTCCATCTGGTCTCTTGCAAACCTAGAATATCTAGGTTATAGCGCTGGAATTCCTGCATGAGGACTCAAGAGAATAATCTCTATGTAATGTCCTCACGTTCCACGTTCCTGCAGAGAGAAAATGATTAGTAGGATTTTTAAAGAAATTAGGTTTATTGAGATTGGTAGGGCCAACAATATCAAACAGCCCCCTGATCGCAGGCATGGGGCAAAGACCTGTTCCTCCTCCGCTAAAGGCTGAAGTCACCGATGCTGGTAGGAACTTCAGGCACCACCTTTTCAAGTGGACTTTTTCAAGAACCATATGGCCTGCCTGAGACACATTACTCCAGTTTAGGCTTGACGATGCCCAACTAGCAAAGTAAGGTTCAGGTACCTGCGATGGCCTCTGATTAGGATTATCCACCAGCTGATATAAGGTATCCCATGCCTCTGTTCACTTAGAGCTGGCAACCCAGAAGCAAACAGAAAACACAGCGGCAGACTCTCCCTCAACAGAGGCCCACCAGTGCAGCAAGTCCAGGATCCATAATCAAGCTCAAATCCATAAACAAGTCCAGTCTAGTAGGTATAAATGGTCAGCACCAGGACCCTGTGAAGTTGACCACTCCTCAGCAGGGTTGAAAAAAAAGAAAAAAGTGGCCATAGATGACCAGATGAGTAGGCCATACTGAACTGGCAGCCCTCCCCTTCCGTTCCCTTCCAAAAGAGAATATCTCTTTTGAAAGGTACTAACGGCCTGCACCACGAGAAGGCGGGGTCGGACATTAGGTGCTAGACCCGGCCGGTTCTGTGCATCATCACTGGGGATTGGTACACAGCTCTCCTTCCAGTTTACGCCTAGCTACCATTTACAAGCTGCATAATAATATGAATGATTATATATTAATTAATAACAATGGGATAATTTTGTTAGGAATGCCAAGTAATTCGATATTGACCATTACCTTGTTAAAAGTGTATTGCAACTTAAACTAAGAAGTGTTGCCCTAAGGTTTAAAAAATTTACCTTTAACACTGAAGCTCTGAAAGACCCAGTTATAGCCAAACTTACCACGATAGGCAGACGGGGACTGGTAAGGGGCGTTCAGCGCTGTAGCTTTCTGGGCCCTTAGTGACGAGGCCCCTCTGATACCATAGGAGCAGGGTTTTTTTAATAATAATAATTATTATCTGACAGAAATTCCACAGAATTGGGGAAGACCTTTTTATGCTTCACGTACGAAGTCTCAAAAGAATAAGTATTGAAATCTTGAAAACGAAACCAAGTTTTTTCATCGCAGCCTCCCCCCCCCCTGAAAAAAACTGCCAGTCTACTCTTAATTATAGGTTACTTCGCCATTATGACATTCATAGTTTGCTTACTACTGAAGTTGAGGAAGAATGAAGCCGTTTTAATCAGGCTTTTCTTGAAATTGACAGTACTCTTTTGTGTAGAAAAGAGCAGAGGAGACAAAATTAGTTCAGTGATAAAGTATTGTAGCTTGTTTTTGGAAGAAAGAGCTGTAGGAATATGCTTACTAAACACCCTTCCAATCGTAATAGAAAGCGTTACAAAGAGCTCAATAAACGTGTAAAGGATCAGTGGCTTGTATAAGAATCTTTGGCTTGATGGCTTTGCTGACAAAGCCGAGGAGGCAGTTAGACAGCACAACAGCAGAGAGCTGTACCAGATAGTTAATGTTTTGTGAGGTAGAAAACGGACAAGTATACAGGGATTGAAGGATAAACAAGGTAAGGTTATAGAAGGGGAGGATTCTGTCATGGCTAGGTGGGCTGAGCATTTCAGTGATGTTCTAAACAATGTGGTTAGTTCTACTCCCATTGTTTGCAATGATGATAGATACATTGGTGTCTTTAATGTTGGCCCTATAACACAATCTGAAGTTATTTTGGCTGTTTCTAAACTTAAACTACATAAATCCCCAGGGGTTCATGAAATTACTACCGAAATGCTTAGAGCTGGGAATGTTTCGGTTACCACTTGGATGACTGAAATTCTGAATATCTTTTATGATAAAGGCATGGTTCCTAAGGATTTCACCAGAGCTGTTATCCCTATTTTTAAAAAAGGTGATCGCAGTTCTTGTGATAACTATAGGGGTATCAGCCTACTTTCTGTTCTAGGTAACGTTTTTTGTATAATTGTGCTTAATTGAATTAAGAATCTGGTTGATAGACAATTGCGTGATGAGTAGTGCGGATTCAGAAGTGGTAGGATGCATAATTCAGAATTTTAATTTAGGCAGATTATTGAAAGATGTTTCGAGTTTCGGAAACTTGTGGTTACTAGCTTTGTAGATTTCAAAAAGGCTTTTGATTTCGTTGGTCATCGTAATTTGTGGTTGATCGTGATATCGTATGGCAAACCAGACAAGTTAGTTAACATAATGAAAGCTCTCTGTAGTGTCATTGAGTCATGTGTGAGAGTTGATAAAGCTTGTAGCATTTGGTTTTGTTCCTTCTGGTGTTCGACAAGGGTGCATTTTGTCTGCTTTCCTCTTTAGTTTGGTTATGCGAAATTCACTGCAAGGGGTCTTAAATGTTTGGGTTCTTAAATGATGTTGAGAGTTGAAAATGTTTGATGTAGATTACGCTGATGATTTGGCTCTTTTGAGAAGAGATTTGATGAGATGAACTCTTTCATTAGAGCTCTTAATGTGATTGCTAATAGAGTAGATTTGGTTATAAACAGAGAGAAAACCAAAGTAATCAAAATTGGTCAGGGTTTTTGTGGTTCAGTTCATCTGAATGATTACAGTCTTGAGCAAGTGTCTCAGTTAATTATCTTGGGAGCTATGTAACAGATATTGGTGATGTGCGGCATGAGATAAACATAAGTATTGGCATTGCCGCTGGGGCTTTTAAGAATATATTGAGAGTGTGGAGAAATAGGATTATACACCTAAATACTGAAATTAGACTTTATAATAGTTTGGTCCTTTCTAGGGTTTGTTATGGTAGTGAAACGTGGATCCGTTGTAAACAAGATAACAGGAAAGTAGATGCTTTTGATTCTAGATGCTTACGCAGCATCTTAGGTCCTTTGGTTTGGCCATGTTGCCCGTATGGATAATTATATATTAGCGAGTAGGGTTATGAACAGTGTGTCTAAGAGAATCAGAATGATGGAAAGAACTAGAATATTGTGGACAAATAATTCTAAACAGGACACTGTTAGAATTGCTCTACAGTAGCCAG
Source organism: Ryuthela nishihirai (assembly GCA_038380435.1). NCBI lineage: Eukaryota > Metazoa > Arthropoda > Arachnida > Araneae > Heptathelidae > Ryuthela > Ryuthela nishihirai. Next base: position 11,182,229 of record JAWZYU010000021.1, on the reverse strand, counting down.
ATGCAGCAGATGTAGCTCAGGACAATTGTGTTTGGAGAACTAACTTGCACAATCTGGTTGGGCCTCCGTATCCCATTACTGCTTGAGGATGATGATGATGATGATGATGATGAACCTGGAATATTCAACAGGATACTAAAAATTGACTCCAAAATTTAATTAAAACATTAAAATTGATATTGTAGTAGAGTAGCGTGTGCAATGCACTCAGTAATTTACCAGAGTCAACTATGATCTCTGATCTCTTCACCTGTTTCAGTGTTTTAATTAAATTTTGGGATCAATTTTTTTGTAGCTGCAAAATATTTCAGCATAGACATATTTATTAGACATATTTTGCATTAAAAATCAAATTAAAGAGTTATTGAGCTGTGAAGGGAATTTTATATTGAAATTTTATAGAGTTCCTCATCTTTTTCTACCCAGTACTTGTATATATTAACTTTATACTTTTCAGTATTGTTGGGTATTTGTATATATGTTTTTAAATACAAACTATTTCTGAGACGAACAGGGTTGTATGGGGCAGCGTTAAACGAGGTACGCCTATATCATGTTCCTGATTGAAGTCAAGGCTGACAAAACAACGGTTAGTGAGGCCAGGCCTAGGTAAAATTTGGAGTTGAGAGAAGTGAACCTGAACAAATATACCTAATGTCCCATCCCTAAACACTTCAAAATAAAAATATATGCATTATTTAAAAGTAATCTGGATTTTTTCATTATGAATTACAGAGACAAAATAAAAGCCTTTTATATTCTGGTGTGTTTAACAGACACTTTACAAACAAATGTGAATTCACATAAAATTTCTGCACTTGTACTATAACCGTAAGGAACATAAAGCATCTGCCCTGGGTGTTATGGGATGGAATGCCATCATCTACCAATTCATTAGCAACACAAAAATACTTCCCTGGGTGTTATGTCTCGTAATCTGTAGTTCCCAGGTTCGAGTCCCAGCTGGGTCAGCGTTGAGATTTATCTCCGCAAAATTCCCCGCCCTGCCCACGGTCAGTAGGGGACACCGATGGGCTTGGAAAGGCCGCCGTCCGTCGGATGGGACGTTAAGCCGTGGCCCCGTGTGCGGGAGAGCCATACCCTGTGCACGTTAAAGAACACGCTGGATGGCCTTGACGGGAGGCTACCATCTGTCTCCCAACAGCTGTTCCAGTGGGTCCCCTCCCCAACCTTCTTTGAGCCTTCGGGGTCCATGTGACCTGGCCATTTAGCCCATGGTGTGCAAAAAAGTGCCGCTCAGAGGTAAAACAACCCAACTCAACCTTTGTGTTATGTTATGGAATGCCACCATCTACCACAATCATTAGTAACACAAAACCTGTAGGCTGGGTGATATGGGATGGAATGCCATCATCTCCCACAATCATAAGCATAATGAAACGTCTACCCTGCGTGTTATTGCATGGAATCTCATCATCTACCACAATCATAAATAACACAATATCTCTGTGATTGGTGTAATGGTGGAATGCCATCATCTACCATGAACTTAAGCAACATTCAACCTCTACGCTGGGTGTTACGGTATGGAAAGGCATCATCAACCACGATCTTTCGTCTTAGGTAATCGTCGAGTCAGTGTGAAACCCAATGGTGAGTCGGTACATCTGATCCGTTGCACTGCTTTTCGTCCATGATGTGCAGGGTGCATTTTTTGAACAGAATAATGATCGTTCACAATACTACAAATATCTCAAGGGACTTTCTTCGTAACATGGACATTCTTTCACGGCTGCAGAGATCCTCTGAATGATCGCCTGGTGAATATTTCTGGGGCTTGATGGGATGTCTACAGATCAAACATCCACGTGCTTCCTAGATTATGGGGGCGGGGGTGGCTCAGTCGGTAGCGCGCCAGGCTCGTAATCTGTAGTTCCCCGGTTCGAGTCCCAGCTGGGTCAGCGTCGAGATTTATCTCCGCAAAATTACCCGCCCTGCCCACGGTCAGTAGGGGACACCGATGGGCTTGGAAAGGCCACCGTCCGTCGGATGGGACGTTAAGCCGTGGCCCCGTATGCGGGAGAGCCATACCCTGTGCACGTTAAAGAACACGCTGGATGGCCTTGACGGGAGGCTACCATCTGTCTCCCAACAGCTGTTCCAGTGGGTCCCCTCCCCCAAACTTCTCTGAGCCTTCGGGGTCCATGTGACCTGGCCATTTAGCCCATGGTGCAAAAAGGTGCCGCTCAGAGGTAAAACAACCCAACCCAACTCCTAGATTATGTCAGTGTTGCGAAATTACCTGTTAGAAACATGGAGAGCTAGCATGATGATATCAGGCATCTCTTTGAATCGAGGCCTGGGTATCGGCTATAATTTTTCAGCAGTCGAAGCAAAAAGTTACCAATATTGAATAGAATTATTATTGACATCATCATAATTTTCAACATTTTTATCATCACTTCAAAACAGATGAAAATAATAAAGACATCTTCATTTGTATTGACAGCGACAATCATGTTCATCTTCGCTGTTGTATTATGCTAACACTAAAGAGAACACCAATTGGATGGCGCTTCTAGTGTTGTGCACGAGCCTGAGATAAGTCCGATAAGTGGAGGCTTTATCTACAATCATAAGCGTATAAGCGAAAATTAATTGAACTTAAGGAGAGGAAGGAGAGCGTATAAGGGAAAATTAATTGAATTTGAGGAGAGAAAGGAGAGTGTATAAGTGAAAATTAATTGAACTTGAGGAGAGGAAGGAGAGTGTATAAGTGGAAATTAGTTTAACTTGAGGAGAGGAAGGAAAGCGTACAAGTGAAAATTGGTTTAACTTGAGGAGAGAAAGGAGAGTGTATAAGTGAAAATTAGTTTAACTTGAGGAGAGAAAGGAGAGCGTATAAGTGAAAATTAGTTTAACTTGAGGAGAGAAAGGAGAGTGTATAAGTGAAAATTAGTTTAACTTGAGGTGAGAAAGGAGAGCGTATAAGTGAAAATTAATCGAACTTGAAGAGAGGAAGGAGAGTGTATAAGTGAATATTAATTGAACTTGAGGAGAGGAAGAAAAGCGTACAAGTGATTATTAATTGAACTTGAGGAGAGAAAGGAGAGTGTATAAGTGAAAATTAGTTTAACTCGAGGAAAGAAAGGAGAGCGTATAAGTAAAAATTAGTTTAACTTGAGGAGAGAAAGTAGAGTGTATAAGTGAAAATTAGTTTAACTTGAGGAGAGAAAGGAGAGCGTATAAGTGAAAATTAATCGAACTTGAAGAGAGGAAGGAGAGTGTTTAAGTGAAAATTAGGTTAACTTGAGGAGTGAAAGGAGAGCGTATAAGTGAAAATTAGTTTAACTTGAGGAGAGAAAGGAGAGTGTATAAGTGAAAATTAGTTTAACTTGAGGAGAGGAAGGAGAGCGTATAAGTGAAAATTAATTGAACTTGAGGAGAGGAAGAAGATCGTATGCATTTTCTATACAGCATTAATGATATAACAATTTTATGCGTACGCTAATAACTAAGAATGCTATTTGAATACAGTATTTAACCATTAATGTCATTTTCTTTCATACTGAGTCACCGTTCTCTTTTTATTAATTTGAACTTTGTACATTTGGGGAGAAATTTTTGATCTCTCGAACGGAATGCGAGAGCTTGCGCTGACGTCAGCTTAATCACAGATAGAGTACAGATAGATAACTCGAGTTGATCCCATGTTTACAATGAAACGATCGCAGCGCCTCTCTCTTCCCATCAGATCCTGATATTTTAAAGAGCAAACCCACCATTCCCCGCTACGTGGAACAAAGCTTAACAAATGCAGTTTATTATCGGCTTAGAACATAGCATTAACGTGTCAATTTGTTTTATAATATAATGAAATATAAAAAATGAGTTGGCAAGTGATAATACCTCGAACATTTACGCGTTGTTGGTAAAAGAAAACAAGAAAAACAAAGTTGACATATTTTGGCAAAAATAAAAACGTGTCAACCTATCCTCTTGTGTCTCCCATTTCCGCTGCTGAGGTCGAGTTTTCAACCATCAGGTTTCTAGTAACCTCTGGGCCGGATTAATGTTCCTGTAAGCCTTAGGCATTTTCTTTCTTAGGCCCTTTGGCGGATTCATTTTTATACGTATGTCGATTTCAATGGTTAGATGGGTGATCAGAATTTTCTTTATTTTTCTCGGCTAGCAAAGAGATGAATGTAACAGGCCTCAGTAGCTGAACTGATCACTATTTCTCCAAGAGGAGATGTGTTACAGTTTTTAGCATGCAAAGGAAGAAAACGTGATTAATGCATTTTCCGTAAGCCCTTTAATTAGGGCTTACGGAACTTTTTTTCCGTAAGCCTTTTAATTTAGGCTTATCCAACACTACCTGTTGAATAATGCAACCCAGAGTTACACTAAAATCAGGTGTCACTTAAGGGCAACTTACACACAAGACAAACCCCACACTACTGCAACAGATGCAAAGTAATGACCAAACCATATGAACTTTCCAAATCATTAAATTAAGCATACTTTAATGAAGTGGATTAAGAAATAAAATTGGACAAAGGGAATGATGGATGTTAGAGTTGCTTAGGACTCGAAAAGTGAAAGAAAAAAATAATTGAGAGCAACTTGTCTTTGGCTGACATAACAGTTGGATAACCAAATTAAAGTTCCAGGACACATACACTAGTGAATGAATTTTCTATTACAGAGAAGTAAGATAACTTAAATCTCAGTGAGCATTCCTTGTACAGAAATTATAATCAATTCAACTACTTGCCGCGTTTGTACATTTTAGGTCTCTCTCTCTTTTACATACATAAAATAAAAAAGAAAAAACTTTTAAGATGGCGCTGAAAAAGTTTCTGTGACGCACCCAACGATGAAGATTGTTTAAGACCAAAAACTTCATCAAAGATTGAGCCAACTGGGAATGTGGGTGTTGTTGCATTATAGAAGCAGTCTATACTGAGCTGTTAAGTATTGTTAGATATTTAAATTTATCGGAATCATGTACTGACACGTATCTAAGAAGTTTGTGGTATTGACTCGTATCGAAGTAGTTTGAGGTATTGACTCGTATCGAAGTAGTTTGAGGTATTGACTCGTATCGAAGTTGTTTGAGGTATTGACTCGTATCGAAGTTGTTTGAGGTATTGACTCGTATCGAAGTTGTTTGAGGTATTGAAACGCATTGTAATAGTGGAAGGTATTGACTCCGGATATATTGTATTGACCGCTGACAGTAAGTAAGGTGATAAATGAACGGAAATGCAACGAAATCACTCTCAAGTTTCTGAATCCAAACGTCAAACTCAAAAATTAGAGAAAAATTTGTCTCGAGTCAGATGAGATGCGAAGGTAGTCGTGGGTTATTATGACATCCGGTTCAAAACAATATTTTCCCCAACTTTGAGTTTCATGTTTAAAAGTGATTTTTTTTATATTCCAATCGAGTCAACGTCACTTTTTTATTACCTGATATATAATTACTAAAAAATAATTTTTCATTTATAAGCTATAATACCAAAATAACAGAAAATTTCTATATTATGCTAACGTGTTATCGAACTTCGAAGCACTATAATTTCTAAAACAATATCTCCTAGACTGTGGTATCTGAACCCCGAAGGGTCTGCGAGGTAATTTTAGTATTTCAAATAACTCTTTAAGAAGCATCAGAAGAAATTGTACATTTAACGCGATTGCATAACGTAGTCAAGTTTTGTTTCGTTTGGCTAGAATTCTGTTAGTTAAGTATGACAACATCTCAGGCTGATGTCCAACTAATTGCCTGTTGATGATATAACATTTCTAACGTAACGAATTTTTATCTCAGGTATTTAAATGCAAACAGCCGAAAAATGAACAGCAGATGAAGAATAGCTATAATTCATTCTCAAAACTTTAAAGAAATCCTTGTTGCTAGGATCTATACTTTAGTTCAACAAAAAAATACCAGGTGGCGATGAAAGGAGGATCCGCAGAAAGAGTGAGACTTCATAGGGGATCGGTGTTGGCAGGAAGGTTCGGAAATGTTTCTGAAATATACATCTAATGGAAGAATGTCACTGAAGTGGTAAGCCAGATGGAAGCTTTGCATCAAAGCTATCAAGGGTGTTCTTTAACATCCACTGAGTATGATTCTCCTGCACAGGAGGCCACTGCTTAACGTCCTAACCGAACGTCCCATCCCCTTTCTATCGAGAGCAGGGGAGGAGGTAGCGGACATATTACCTCGAAGTGGATTCGAACGTGGGAACTGCAGTTTACAAGTCTGTCACGCTACTGACTGAGCCCATCCCCTTGAACCCCACGTACGGCAGTACTTCAGTAGGGTAGAAAGAAAAATAGCCATAGTAATCCAGATTAATAGGCCACACAGTCCTCCCATTCCGTTCCTCCAAACTTCTTGGGCATTAGGCGGTTTGATTTGTAAGTTATGTAAATAATGAGGTTAGAAGAAAGAGTCGGCAACCTCTGCACATATGCATACATGTATGTATGGATATTTTTATTATTATACATTGCACTAATAAAATATTAGACGATTTTCATGTTACGTCAATGGCAATCGCCAAGAAATTATATTCTTAAAAGGCTTTTCCGTAGTATCCAGCAAAGATCAGTGACATGTTCCTCTTATTTTCCACTAATCCATCTTTAAACTTCGTCTGCTGGAAAAAAAAAATCGCACATAGAGAATTTGGTTTAGGGACAATTGGGTAATGAGCAGTGTGGATTCAAAAGTGAAGCGAATATACTGATCATATGTTTTCACTTAGACACATTCTTGATAAATATTTAGTTTCAGACGAGCCATTAAAAATGTTCTCATACGTGTTAGTAAATTTTAATATAACGGTTATTGCTTTTGGTTTAACTTGTTTTCATTAATTTTTCAGAATAATACTTTAAACTGCCATTTTTACTGCTAAATATTTCAATTTTCCTAACACTAAGCAAAACATTACTGAAAATCGAGATTGCAATAGAATTGATTCAGTTTTAAAAAGTTTACTTAAACAGTTGCTGAGTTCTGTACTTGAGTTGTTGACTTAACGTAGAACTGTACGATATAAAGTGCCCGCCGTATGGTTCGGTATGTATTATGGATGGATGCATATATATATATACTGTATATACTGCAGGACCTGATTAAGTGGGGGAAAGGGGCCATGTCCCAACACCTCCTATAACAGAAGACCAATGTAGCAAATTTTTGATGTCACCTAAGTAGTTCTACTATATAGAAATTCTTATATTTTTTTTATTCAAATATTATTACTGGTGAACTCTTGTGTGCTAATCTTTATATTAATGTTTATCTATAAATATATTTAATTTAATAATTAACACAAATAAATTTTCTCCTGAATAAAACATATTTATAGACAAACATTAGTATGAAGATTAGCATAGAGTCTACCAGTAATAATATTAGAATCAGAAATATAAGAAGTGTCTATATGGTAGGACTACATAAGCTGTCATGAATTTGGTCCTCTGGCTATCTGTTATAGGAAGTGTTGCATGGCCCGCATTTCACAATGCTCGCGAGGGTAATAAAGGCAAAAATTAGTAAAATTATTTCTATCTCATGCATTTTTTGTCGAGATATTTTTTAAAGGCCGGTAAAATGGAGGGGGGAAATGTTATGCTGCATTGAAAATGCAATGTCATGGGCTGCCTCTTTGATATTTTTAATAATCAATTGTGTGCTTTGCGAATCCTCCCCTCCGATTTTTTTTTCTACATCCGGGCATCTGCGCGTGTTACCAGAGCCTCGTTTTAGCCATTCATTGTCTAAGAATTTCTCTAAAGATAAAGTCACCATTTAGAGAAATCGAAAGACAATGCATGTTGCCCGCCCCTCACGACGTGGACGTACGAGGATGGATTTTAGAGAGGCCCCCTCTCTCCCACTTTCCTTTCTTTGTTTAAATCATGAATGTGATCTTGGACTTCTTCAGCTCCTTCGTCTTTCCATTCCGCTGGATTTTCATCAAAAAGGCCAATCGAGTTCGTTTCCTTCTCATTCGTTACAATATTTCCATAACTCACTAGCTAATATAAGCACATGGCAAACAAGGCTTATTACGAAGATAAAGTCACTAATATCAACTAAGGAAGAGCGCCGAGATGTTTTATGAATCTCACTTTGCTCCAGCAAACTTCGTAGGTTCTTCGTAGGTTCTTCGGAACTTCGTAGATTTGCATACAGAGTCACATTTTTCTACATTCGCTTGCCGGACATTTAAATCTTCCTCAGGGCAAGTATCTGGCTTACTCCTAAATCGGAGCCACTGAAAGTCTCTCGGAGTCGAGGAATTGAGCTCGCTCCTCTTATTACGCAAGGTGCTTCCCATTTTCAGTCGTCCTACATACGCAGGTGTTGGCTTCTGGATGCACCCGATTAGCTTCAGGACTTACCTGTGTCATTGAACACGTTGTTGTTGGGTTGTTTTACCTCTGAGCGGCACTTTTTTGCACACCATGGGGTAAATGGCCAGGTCACATTGACCCCGAAGGCTCAGAGAAGGTTGGGGGATGGGACCCACTGGAACAGCTGTTGGAAGACAGATGATAGCCTCCCGTCAAGGCCATCCAGCGTGTTCTTTAATGTGCACAGGGTATGGCTCTCCCATACACGGAGCCACGGCTTAACATCCTATCCGACGGACGGTCTTTCCAAGCCCATCGTTCATTGGGAGCGAGGCAGGAAAATATGTTGTTCCCTCGTCAACGCTGTCATCTTCAAGACCACAACAGCAACATGTCTTTTTCAACCACTTACACGACACTCGCAGGAATCTGCTCAGTACACTATGCTTATCGTTACTCATCTTTGCAATTATTTGATACGCATTCAAATCGCACTTCCTTACGCCAAACCAAGTCTATCGACTAAAAATTCTTAAGAAAGCTAACAGTTTTTTATTGTTTAATTGTTATTTTATTAGATTGTTTCCCATTTGAACAATCAGGGCTTTCATTTGTTGCGTTTTCTGAACATTTTGATGTCACTGGCAGGAAACGACGAGAATTACTTCCGTGCAGCGCCGTGTTTTGACATTTTCGGATTCTAGGGGGGAGGGGGGGGGGGTGGCTCAGTCGGTAGCGCGCCAGTTCCCAGGTTCGAGTCCCAGCTGGGTGAGGGTTGAGATTTATCTCCGTCAAATTCCCCGCCCTGCCCACGGTCAGTAGGCAACCATTGGATGGGGCGTTAGGCCATGACCCCGTGTGCTGGAAAGCCATACACGCTGCACGTTACAGAACGCTCTGGATGGCCGTGACAGGATGTTACCATCTGTCTCCCAACAGCTGTCCCAGTGGGTACCCTCCCCCAAACTTCTCTGAGCCTTCGGGGTCCTTGTGACCTGGCCAATTAGCCCAATGCGTGCAAAAAATGTATGTGACATGTATACGAATGATATATATAACATTCAACCCGTAATTTTATAAAACAAATTGAGAAAAATCTAAGATAAAATAATGTTTTCTTTATGGCAAAACGCTTTTATTAGGTTAAAACATTTTTTTTAACCTTTGTTTTTCAAATGTTCGAATCAAGTAACATCGTTAATTAATTCAACAAAATTAACCTTTATGTATTTTTTTCTATATACTTAATTGCTAGAATATTCAATTTTTGCTCAAGGTGTGTACTTCGCAAAAATTACATTTTTTAAAAAATCACCTGTGTCCGCTATATGAAGTTGCGGGTCTTCCGTAGACTAACGGATCTCCCTGAATAACGCCGACAGCCATAATTTTTGTTGCCTAGTAACGAGATAAGATGGATTTTGTTGTGCTAAGTATGTAAATGAACATTCAATAAAAGTCCATTAATTAATATGTCATATTATGAAATTTCGGATAAACAGTTTTTTAGGATGAAAATCTCAAATACCGCGAAATTAACATTTTTAGAAGCCGTGATCGTTTCGCTGAACATCGTGGATTAACTTTCTCTTAAAAGAGAGACGCCCTCCCCCAAATAGAGAAGAATCAAGAGATCAACATAAACCTAAACATCAATTTTTAATCTTATGCACTATGTTTTGAAAGTTTTTTTTCTACTGTTATGCAAACTTCGTGTTTTCCGCAGCGTGCGAGGGTGGCTCAGTCGGTAGCGCGCCACGCTCGTAATCTGCAATTCCCAGGTTCGAGTCTGAGCTGGGTCAACTCCCCGCCCTGCCCACGGTCGGTAGGGGATACCGATGGGCTTGGAAAGGCCGCTGTCCGTCTGATAGGACGTTAAGCCGTGGCCCCATGTGCGGGAGAGCCATACCCTGTGCACGTTAAAGAACACACTGGATGGCCTTGACGGGAGATTACCATCTGTCTCCCAACAGCTGTTCCAATGGGTCCCCTCCCCCACATTCTCTGAACCTTCGGGGTCCTTGTGACCTGGGGCAGGGGTGGCTCAGTCGGTAGCGCGCCAAGCTCGTAATCTGTAGTTCCCAGGTTCGAGTCCCAGCTGGGTCAGTGTTGAGATTTATCTCCGCAAAATTCCACCCCCCTGCCCACGGTCAGTAGGGGACACCGATGGGCTTGGAAAGGCCGCCGTCCGTGTGATGGGACGTTAAGCCATGGCCCCGTGTGCGGGAGAGCCATACCCTGTGCACGTTAAAGAACACGCTGGATGGCCTTGACGGGAGACTACCATCTGTCTCCCAACAGCTGTTCCAGTGGGTCCCCTCCCCCAACCTTCTCTGAGACTTTGGGGTCCTTGTGACCTGGCCATTTAGCCCGTTGTATGCAAAATAAGCGCCGCTCAGAGGTAAAACAACCCAACCCTGTGGCCTGACTCTTTCTTTAACGTCAAAATATGAAGCTTTGTGAAGAAGCCAACCTTCTTACTGCTGATGGAACTTTGACAAAAGAAATGAAAATGCTGGTGCAGTTTTCAATTGAACAAAGGTGCAAAGCTTCATCTGTTCTTCGGTGTCTCCACAATGCCAAAGCAGTGTACTGATGAAGAAGATGCATATTTTTCACTTATGAAATTCAACAAAGCTAAGAGTAAGTCATGTGCAACGTCTGTTTGGTGATTTAGATTACACCAATATGTAATCGTTGTCACAGTTGGGTTTGCATTGCGTTGTTTCACTTTTGAGAGACACATTTTTGCACACAATAGACTAAATGCCCAGGTCACAGAGATCCCTAGGACTCAGAGATGGTTAGGGAAAGGGATCCACTGGAGAGCTGATAGGAGACAGATGGAAGCCTCTTAATGAAGGTCCTCAAGTGTGTTCTTTAAAGTGCACGAGGAATGGCCCTACTGCGCAAGGAGCCAAGGCTTTAACGTCTCATCCAAGGAACGCTGGCCTTTCCAAGTCCATCGCTTTTCCCTTTCTGATCGAGGCCAGGATAAGGATTTATTAGAGATAAATCTCAACCCTGGCACAGGTGGGACTCGAACCCTGGTGTCATGAATCTTCGATGATTCGTGATCTCCCGAACTTCTTTCTTTAATTTCTCGTTTACTTAATCATTAAATTAATTAATCTTAACCGTGATTCTGGGTGAAATCACAGATCCGCTGTTTTTACCCCTGTGCTTCTATGTGCCTCAGAATTGATGTTGGCTCCATGAAAGAAGTAAAATCTGCCGATGCACCGTATAAAGCAGGGGTTCTCAATGTGGGGTACGCGGTAAAAGTTTTGGGGGTACGCGGTAAAAGTTTTGGGGGTACGCCGTGAGAGCTCAAAAGTCGCTAGATCTAGTAACAAAGTCGCTACGTTGGCATTATTATATACTGCTCACAAAAAATAGGGGATGTTTCAAAATGAATATGAAGCGAAGAAATATCCCCTAATTTTCGTGAGCAGTATACTATAATTATAGTTTTATCTATCTATATATGGGCAGTTACATACACATTTCCAGGGGGTACGTGAAGCATAAAAGGTTGAGAACCACTGCATTAGAGTATCTACTGTGCTTGTCTGCTAATATGATCGGTAGAAGCATCACGTGACTACGAAGCTGATTAGACAAGGTAGAAAGCTTTAAGAGATATTCGCTTGCTAATGCATCACCAGCAGAAGAAAATGATGAAAGCGAAAGTAAAAACATTTATAACCCTTTCAGTTTCCACTGCCCCCATGGCATTACTGACGGTAAAACCATTTTCAATCAATATAAAACTGTTACGTAATGTTTCGAATATTGTTTCCCATATGAGAACTTCTAACACATTTAAAATTAATAAAGGAATTATTTTAAATTTCATAATTATTTTTTCGTCAAATATATTTATTTGGGACTAAATAACATTAATTTCATGCTCCAAATATTGACAGATGAATCAAATTAATTCGAAACTAGAATGCCCCGAAGTCAGTAGTGTCAATGCAGTATACGGATCGCCCTTCGTTTGAATAAGCGCTTAAGTGTGGGTGAAGGTGGCTATTTTTCACTGCAAACACGTTTTTCGACAAAGATAGGGTGTTTCACTACAATCTAACCCGGGATTTCATGTTTGTTTAGTTATTTTTCCTGGATGAGAATATTTCTAATCTATCTCATAGACAGCAGGTTAGTTACTTCTGATCTAACAAAGCCAAGGTTTGAGATCCATAGTAAGACATGAACGTTTGTGTTGTTTTCCTACCAAGATCCTGACATCCTCTTACCCCCTTCTACTGGGTCGTATGAAAAAATCCTGTAACTGTTGCGACAATTAGCTGCGTTAAGGCGTGTTTATTTTTAAAGCAAAGACACACTAATTTCGGACTCGCTGGCTAGAGAACTCTATATTAACATAAAGAGATACGTGATTTATACGGTTATAACCCGTTTGAGACACATCTAAGCCACATCATCAAGTAACAAGGCATAGTCGAGTGCGATAATACTCCAGCTGTCGACACTGAGGTAGCAAGATCAAATCACGTTGTCGAAAGGAATTTTTTTTAAATACAGGAGACGTACTGAAAATAGTATGGACGTTGGATGACACCGATTAAATGCTCACAAACTGATTTGTGATGGGTCAACCAGGAGGGTCTTTAAAGAGGGGCGGGCTTAAAATATAAGTGGGTCAACCAGGGAAAATCGAGAAGGGAGCTTTAAAATATAGGTGGGGTCTGAAATCAAGAAAAATCGAGAAGGGGGGCTTAAAATATAGGTCAACCAGGGGGCTTTTGAGAGGGGGCTTAAAATATTGGTGGGGAAATCAAGAAAAACCGAAACTATTCGAGATGGGAGCACGTCAGTTGCGAAAGAGGGTTCAAAGTTCAATCTGAGAAGGCAACGTGGACGATTGCGACATCATCATCCTGAAGCAGCCATGGGCTACGGAGGTCCAACCAGACCGTGCAATTTAGTTCTCCAAGCAAGTATATCCTGAGCTACATCTACTGCATCTGGCCACTGCACACCAATTCTAAAAAGGTCCTGTTTGACATTGTCTGCCCACCGCATCCTAGGTCGCCAATCTGTAATTTTTCATACGGGCAACGTGGACAAACCAACGGAGTCTCTCTCTGCACAATATGCTGTTTAAAGGAGGTTGCAGACTCCTTTGCCTAACCTCATCAAAGTTAAACCACCTAATACCCAAGATACTGCGTAAGCATCTAGAATCAAAAGCATCTAGTTTCCTGTTATCTTGTTTACACAGCGTCCAAGTTTCACTACCATAACTAACCCTAGAAAGAACCAAACTATTATACAGTCTAATTTTAGTCTTTAGGTGTATACGCCTATTTCTCCACACTCTCCCTAGATTCTTAAAAGTCCCGGCAGCAATCCCTATTCGTCTGTTAATCTCATGCCGACATTACCATTATCTGTTACATAGCTCCCAAGATAATTAAACTGTGACACCTGCTCAAGACTGCAATCATTCAGATTAACTGAATCACAGCCAGCCTGACCAATTTTCATCACAGTAGTTTTCTCTCTGTTTATAACCAAACCTACTCTACTACCAGTCTCATCAACATCTCGAATGAAAGAGTTCATCTCATGAACATCATTTGCCAAAAGGGCTAAATCATCAGCATAATCTAAATCAGAAATTTTCGTATCTCCAGTCCATTTAAGGCCAAAATCTTTCCCTTGAAGTGAACTTCGCATAACATAATCAATAACCAAGCTAAAGAGAAAAGGAGACAAAATGCACCCTTGTCAAACACCAGAAGTAATGCTAAACCAATTGCTACAAGCCTTACCAACTCTCACTCACGACTCAATGTTATTATTGAGAGCTTTCATTACTTAACTAACTTGTCAGGTGATCTTGTCATAACTTGTCATATGATCTCACAATCAACCACAAATTATGACGATTAACAGAGTCGAAAGCCTTTTTGAAATCAACAAAGCTAGCAACCAAAGGTTTCTGAAACTCTAAACATTTCTCAAGAATCTGCCTAAGTGAAAATATCTGATCCACACATCCCCTACCACTTCTGGATCCACATTGCTCATCACGCAATTGACTGTCAACCAGATTCTTAATTCTATTAAGCACAATCATGGAAAGAACTTTACCTGGAACAGAGAGTAGGCTAATACCCCTATAGTTAACACAAGAACTGCGATCACCTTTTTTGAAAATAGGGATAACAATAGCTCTGGTAAAATCCTTAGGGACCATGCCTTTATCATAAAAGATATTCAAAATTTTAGTCATCCAAGTGGTAACCGAAACATTTCCAGCTCTAAGCATTTCTGTAGTAATTTCATCTACCCATGGGGATTTATGAAGTTTAAGTTTAGAAACAGCCAAAACAACTTCAGATTGTGTTATAGGGCCAACATTAAAGCCATCAATGCATCTATCATTATTGCAAACAATGGGAATAGAACTAACTGCATTGTTTAGAATATCACTGAAATTCTCAGCCTACCTAGCCATGACAGAATCATCACCTTCTATAACCTTACCTTGTTTATCCTTCACTCCCTGTATACCAGTCCGTTTTCTACCACACAAAACATTAACTATCTGGTACAGCTCTCTGCTGTTGTGCTGTCTAACTGCTTCCTCGGCTTTATCAGCCAAACCATCAAGCCAAAGATTCTTATCAACAGCTAACTGATCTTTTACACGTTTATTACGTTCTCTGTAATGCTTTCTATTAGGACTAGTAGGGTATTGATTAAGGACATTCCTGCAGTTCGTTCTTTCCGAAATAAGCCCTAGTGCCTTATCACTCAGATAATTCTGTCTCTTCTGCTCCTTTTTTTGCTAAAAGAGTACTGTTAGTGTCCAAAAAACCTGTTTAAAATGATCCCATTCTTCCTCAACTTCAGTAGTAAGCATATCATGACTGTCATAATGACTAAGTAACCTATCATGATAAGCTTTGGCTATAACTGGGTCTTTCAGAGCTTCAGTATTAAAAGCAAATTTGTTAACCCTAGCACAACACTTTTTAAGTTTAAGTTGCAAGACACTTTTAACGAGGTAATGGTCAGATCCAATTTCAGCTCCCCTACATGACCTGGTATTCCTAACAGAACTAACCCATTTGCTGTTAATTAATATATAATCAATCATATTCTTATGCAGCCCATCGGGTGAAACCCATGTGTACTTATGTATGTCGCGGTGTTTGTAATAAGTGTTAGTTATTCTGAATCCATTGAGTTTACTTACCTGCAAGAGACGCTGCCCATTGCCATTGCAGCTACCAATACCAAAAGGGCCTATTACTCCTCCCCAAAGGTCAGAGTCAGTACCAACTTTGGCATTGAAGTCCTTCTCATCCTCATCGGCATCCTCAGTGGGAACATGACATCAGATAACATTCAGGTCTATAACGCTTGTCTGAAATTTTGCTGTAAGAAACCTTTCATTAATGCACTCATATCCTAGAAGAGCATCACTAGTGTGTCTGCTGAAAAGCAGACCAACGCCTTGGTGATGCTTATTGTCGTCCCTTCCTGAAAAGAGAAATTTAAGATTATTTTTAAGAATCTGATCTTTATGTGTCGTCTGGTCTCTTGCAAGCCGAGAATATCTAAATTATAATGGTGGAATTCTTGTGTGAGGATATCAAGAGTAAAAGCTCTGTGCAGAGTCCTCACATTCCAACTACCTATGGAGAGAAAATGGTCAGTGAGATGTTTAAAGAAACTATGTTTATTGAGAGAGGGAATGCCGACAATATCAAACAGCCCCCTATTCGCAGATATGGGGCAAAGACCCGTTTCCCCACCACTAAAGGCTGAAGCCATCTACACTGGAAGACTTCCTCCAATGTAGAATTTGACGATGCCAATAGAAGCAAAGAGTTCAGGTGCCTGCGATGACCTCTGCTCAGGATTATCCACCAGCTGATAAACATATCCTGTGAATCTGTTCACTTGGGGCTGTCAACCCACAAACAAACAGAAAACACAGCGGAAGATTTTTTCCTCCACAGAAGCCCACCAGTGCAGCAAAATCAGGATCCGTAATCTGTCCATATATCTGTCCAGTACAGTGGCTGTCCTGTCTAGTCCAGTCCAGAGACATATATCTGTCCAGTCCAGTGGGTTTATATGGTCAGCACCAGGACCCTGTGTGGTTGACTACTCCTGAAGCAGGGTAGAAAAAAAAAGAAAAGTAGCCAGCGTTGTCCAGATCAGCAGACCACCCTCCCCTTCCATCCACTTCCACAAGAGAGTATGTCTATTGAAAGGCACTAACGGTCTGTCCCACGAGAAGGCGGGGTCGGACATTTGGTGCTAGGCCTGGCTGGTTCTATGCATCATCACAGGGGATTGGTGCATAGCTCTCCTTCCAGTGACTTCCTAGCTACCATTTACAGACCAAATCTAATATACATTTCGTGAAGTCTGTTAATTCCGATAATTTTATTTCATGCTTGTTACACAAAATCTTCTGAATCTCAGGAACTACACATGCAAAACTTTGCTGCGAACTCTATGATAGTGGTTCGCAAACTTTATTCCGCACTGACACGCTCCTATGGGAGTATCCAGATTTTGAGAAAACCCACTTAGATATTTTGAATAATGCTAAAAGAGCTTTATCAGATAACTTTAAGTGTCGTAGGTAGATGAGGGACGTGCGCTTATTGTGATAAGTAAAAAAATTTGGCTAGGGCAGTTCTGATCACGTATCTGCTGAAGATACGTGTATCTAGAATTAAGAGAGTTCTAACACATCAAATTTATATCATGTTACATATTCAAATAATTCAATTAAAAAAGTTAGCTATTTTATCTATCTACTTTTATCTACCGGTACTCTAATCTATAGATCCAGATTTCGACTCTTCTTAGCCATTTAGGTTGGAAACAGAAAACAGTGTAAATGTAGGAATAAATTCCGTTTTCACTTGTTACATTTCACGTATATTACATTTGCGTACCCCTTAGGAGTAAGAGGGTAAATCGTTGTTGTCACTTGTAAACCCCATGACCCTCACACTCGAACACCTAAATTTCCAATACCTAACATAAATGAAAAGTTTGCAATGTTCGTTTAAAATTTTGGCTTTTACTGTTTTTCACCATTAGAGGTCGCAACTAAAATTTCTGAGAGTTTTGGAAAAGGAAAATATAAATTTTTTACAATATCCCTTTAATCCTAAAACGCGTTTTATCTCTAAAAGCGAAAAAAAAAACGATACGCAGAGACAGATGGCAAAGGGAAAACAGCTCATTTTTCTTTTTTACGAAAACGAATTAAAAAAGATTCTTCAGAGTGTTCCTTTCGGATAATCATCGCTCAAAGGCAGATGCAAATGATCACATAAATAAATTTTTTGCTGAATTTCCTAGATATTTAGTTCGCTTTTCCCGTCTGAAACTTTTCTGATGCGAAACCAAAAATAAACAAACGCCATGTGCTCATCAGAAGTACGTTCCTTAAGAGTTAATTCCTGTTTGAAATTACATTAATACAAATAGCAGTAACAGCGTAATACTTTTCGCAATTTTAAAATATTATTATAAATTTAGTTCTTGTTTATCATAAGGAATGTATTATGAAACAACCATTTTTGTGGAATGATTACGTTTAAATATTGATCTTAAGTTATTGATGAAATGTATGTATAGAATAAATAATAATGATAGTTGGTATAGTAAATAATATATAATGTGCAATTTCTATATGGAAATAAATCTGATAATTCATATTTTGGTGTCTCTTTAAGGAAACTAATATTTAAGAACAATTCTTTTTAAAAAGAAGAATACATAATTTTATTTATTAATTTATGGATTGTTGATTTAAATTTTTTTTATAATTTACTTATATGAAAATTCGCTGTTCGTTAATAATAATATTCGGAAAAGCTCATTAAAATAAATGCAATGTAATAGGAAATTGTAAATTTACAAAACAGTTTGTGATTATTCAACAGATGACGACTTTTATTTGTGTTCTTAATAAACTGTAATGTGATAAAAAAAAGAAGCTAAAATAATTAGTCCTGGTTAAATAATCACAATTTCTTACTTTTATCTTCTATGAACATTTTCTTAAAATTCGGGAAGTACTCCAAATTATTTTAATATACGGATGTTAATTTTCATTTTATCAGAAATACTTAAATGGAATTACTCATCAAAAAAGTTGCTCTTTTTAATTTATTCTTAAAAAATTAGCTGCTAGGATACATTTTACTGCTTTAAACTATGTCTTCGAAAATTTTTCACCATTTTAATAATTTTCAATTAGTCCGTCCTTAATATTTATGAATGCATTAACATTGCCAAAAGTTGTTTTGAAATAGTAATTTATGCTTTGAATAGTAATTTGGAACAAACTGAATCACTTTAGTTGGAATTTTCTCATTTGCGGCGTAGTTGCATTTCCATAATTATATTTTTCGTAGCTATAATCATATTCTTGTAACAATCATTTTTGTTACATTGTATAATTTTTGTTACATCAAGGAAATATATCGATATATTTCCCTGATGTAAAGTTTGATATATCAGTGATTAAGCAGAGGCTGAACCTTATGCTCAATTATCACGTTGTTGTTTTGTAGATATAATCGTATTGAAATGGATTTAAAGATTTCTCAAGGTTCATTTGCTAGTCAGATGCCGGAACAGTATGTAATACAATTGAAAAATATGAAACATAACATTTTATTCTTACTTATAAATATATATGCAACAAAATCATATTAAACCCCTATTGATAAATGTAACTCCCAATGTTCACATCTTCAATCATTTAACGCAGGAATATGGTAGCAGTCTGTAAATGGTAGCAAGGTAGTCAATGGTCTGTAAATGGTAGCTAGGTAGTCAATGGTCTGTAAATGGTAGCTAGGTAGTCAATGGTCTGTAAATGGTAGCTAGGTAGTCACTGGAAGAAGAGCTATGCACCAATCCCTTGTGATGATGCATAGAACCAGACAAACCTAGCACCTAATATCCGACCCCACCTTCTCGTGGTACAGACCGTTAGTATCTTTCAAAAGACATACTCTCTTGTGGAAGTGAATGGAAGGGGAGGGCAGGGCTGTCAGATTAGTGTGGCCTACTGATCTGGACAACTCTGGCTACTTTTCTTTTTTTTTCCTACCCTGCTGAGGAGTGGTCAACCACACAGGGTCCTGGTGCTGACCATATAAACCCACTGGACTGGACAGATATATGGCTCTGAGCTTCATTATGGATCCTGAAATTGCTGCACTGGTGGGCTTCTGTGGAGGGAAAATCTTCCGCTGTTTTCTGTTTGTTTGTGGGTTGACAGCCCCGAGTGAATAGATTCACAGGAAAAGTTTATCAGCTGGTGGATAATCCTGAGCAGAGGTCATCGCAGGCAACTGAACTCTTTGCTTCTATTGGCATCGTCAAATTCGACATTGGAGGAAGTCTTGCAGTGTAGATGGCCTCAGCCTTTAGTGGTGGGGAACGGGTCTTTGCCCATGTCTGCGATTAGGGGGCTGTTTGATATTGTCGGCATTCCCTCTCTCAATAAACATAGTTTCTTTAAACATCCCACTGACCATTTTCTCTCCATAGGTAGTTGGAATGTGAGGACTCTGCACAGAGTTTTTTCTCTTGATGTCCTCACACAAGAATTCCACCATTGTAATTTAGATATTCTCGGCTTGCAAGAGACCAGATGGACAGATAAAGGTCAGATTCTTAAAAATAATTCTAAATTTCTCTTTTCAGGGAGGGACGACAATAAGCATCACCAAGGCGTGGTTCTGCTTCTCAGCAGACACGCTAGTGATGCTCTTCTAGGATATGAGTGCATTAATGAAAGGTTTCTTACAGCAAAATTTCAGACAAGCGTTAAAGACTTGAATGTTATCTGCTGTTATGCGCTCACTGAGGATGCCGATAAGGATGAGAAGGCGAGGTTTTATGGACAACTTCAGGATATTTTGAATTCTGTCAAGAAAGGAGATATTACCCTTGTTCTTGGTGACTTCAATGCCAAAGTTGTTACTGATTCTGACCTTTGGAGAGGAGTAATAGGCACTTTTGGTATTGGTAGCTGCAATGGCAATGGGCAACGTCTCCTTCAGGTAAGTAAACTCGATGGATTCAGAATAACTAACACTTATTACAAACACCGCGACACACATAAATACACATGAGTTTCACGTGATGGGCTGCATAAGAATATAATTGATTACATATTAATTAACAGCAAATGGGCTAGTTCTGTTAGGAATACTAGGGCATATAGGGGAGCTGAAATTGGATCTGACCATTACCTTGTTAAAAGTGTGTTGCAACTTAAACTTAAAAAGTGTTGTGCTAGGGCTAATAATTTTACCTTTAATTTTGAAGCTCTGAAAGATCCAGTTACAGCCAAAGCTTACCATGATAGGTAGTCAGTCATGATTTGCTTACTACTGAAGTTGAGGAAGAATGGGATCATTTTAAACAGGCGTTTTTGGACACTAACAGTACTCTTTTAGGAAAAAAGGAGCAGAAGAGACAGAATTATCTGAGTGATAAGGCACTTGAGCTTATTTCGGAAAGAAAGAACTGCAGGAATGTCTTTAATCAATATCCTACTAGTCCTAATAGAAAGCATTACAGAGAACTTAATAAACGTGTAAAAGATCAGTTAGCTGCTGATAAGAATTTTTGGCTTGATGGTTTGGCTGACAAAGCCGAGGAAGCAGTTAGACAGCACAACAGCAGAGAGCTGTACCAGATAGTTAATGTTTTGTGTGGTAGAAAGCGGACAGGCATACAAGGATTGAAGGATAAACAAGGTAAGGTTATAGAAGGTGAGGATTCTGCCATGGCTAGGTGGGCTGAGCATTTCAGTGATGTTCTAAACAATGTAGTCAGTTCTACTCCTATTGTTTGCAATGATGATAGATGCATTGGTGGCTTTAATGTTGGCTCTATAACATAATCTGAAGTTATTTTTCTAAACTTAAACTTCATAAATCCCCAGGGGTAGATCAAATTACTACAGAAATGTTATAGCTGGGAATATTTCGGTTACCACTTGGATGACTGAAATTCTGAATATCTTTTATGATAAAGGCATGGTTCCTAAGGATTGTACCAGAGTTATTGTTATCCCTATTTTCAAAAAAGATGATCGCAGTTCTTGTGATAACTATAGGGCTATCACCTACTCTCTGTTCCAGGTAAAGTTCTTTCCATGATTGTGCTTAATAGGATTAAGAATCTGGTTGACAGTCAATTGCGTGATGAGCAATGTGTATTCAGAAGTGGTAGAGGATGTGTTGATCAGATATTTTCACTTAGGCAGATTCTTGAGAAATGTTTAGAATTTCAGAAACCTTTGGTTGCTAGCTTTGTTGATTTCAAAAAGGCTTTCGACTCTGTTGATCGCCATAATTTGTGGTTGATTGTGAGATCATATGGTATACCTGACACGTTAGTTAAGTAATGAAAGCTCTTTATAATAACATTGAGTTGTGTGTGAGAGTTGGTAAGGCTTGTAGCAATTGGTTTAGCATTACTTCTGGTGTTCGACAAGGGTGCATTTTGTCTCCTTTTCTCTTTAGCTTGGTTATTGATTATGTTATGCGAAGTTCACTTCAAGGGAAAGATTTTGGCCTTAAATGGACTGGAGATACGAAAATTTCTGATTTAAATTATGCTGATGATTTAGTCCTTTTGGCAAATGATATTGATGAGATGAACTCTTTCATTCGAACTGTTGATGAAACTGGTAGTAGAGTAGGTTTGGTTATAAACAGAGAGAAAACTACTGTGATGAAAATTGGTCAGGCTGGCTGTGATTCAGTTAATCTGAATGATTGCAGTCTTGAGCAGGTGTCACAGTTTAATTATCTTGGGAGCTATGTAACATAATGGTGATGTGCAGCATGAGATTAACAGACGAATAGGGATTGCTGCTGGGACTTTTAATAATCTATGGAGAGTGTGGAGAAATAGGCATATACACCTAAAGACTAAAATTTGACTTTATAATAGTTTGATTCTTTCTAGGGTTAGTTATGGTAGTGAAACTTGGACGCTTTGTAAACAAGATAACAGGAAACTAGATGCTTTTGATTCCAGATGCTTACGCAATATCTTGGGCATTAGGTGGTTAAACTTTGCAACTAATGATGAGGTTAGGCAAAGGAGTTTGCAACCTCCTTTAAGCAGCATATTGTGCAGAGAGAGACTCCGTTGGTTTGGCCATGTTGCCCGTATGAATAATTATAGATTGGCGAATAGGGTTATGAACAGTGTGCTTAAAGGCCTTAGAAAGAAGGGGAGACCTAGGATGCGGTGGGCAGACAATGTCAAACAGGACCTTGTTAGAATTGGTGTGCAGTGGACAGATTCAGTAGATGTAGCTCAGGATAGACTTGCTTGGAGAACTAAATTGCACGGTCTGGTTGGACCTCCGTATCCCATGGCTGCTTGATGATGATGATGATGATGATATTAGTTCGAATCCGTTGACTATCGACGTTGATTGGATTAATATGAAGTTCCACCGTACTTAATGACTATCCTGAATAATCTCTTTCATTTTCACTGCAATGATTTATTAGTGACGGTAATCGATAGGTGCTGGAGTCATTCGGTCTAATGTTCAACTGCTATTAGAAACGAGACTACGGCATTAATATTTTTTTCCATCAATTAGGTAAAAAAATGAATAGCCTTAAAGTCCAGCCAATGTTTACCTCACTGACAGAGAAACTGAAAGAATTAACTGAAGCTGAATATAACGTTTGGGTTGTTTACCTCTAAATGACACTTTTGTGCACGCAATGGGCTGACCCGCCAGGTCACAAGGACCACAAAGGTTCAGAGAAGGTTGGGGAAGGGACCCACTGGATTACACTTGGCAGACAGATGGGAGCTTTCTGTCTGGGCCTTCCAGCATGTTCTGTAACGTGCACAGGGTCATACATGGTCAGGGCTCAACAACTCATCAGAATGACCGCTACCTTTGTAATCTCATCGGTGTTCCCTTTCACACCGAGAGTGGGGTGGAGCTTATGGGAGATAAATCTCAACGCTGATACAGTGGGAACTCGAAATTGGGAATATCACATTACGAGACTGGTGCTGGTGACTATGTTCAGGCAAAACCTGTCCCTTTGAAAATAATATGGTGGGTACCTCAGGTACCTAAGTTTCAATTTATGCTTACGTTCAGCAGACTTCAAAATAGCTTGTTGTCTACAGTCGGGTTAGCTAGATAATCAGCGTTAGCTGCTCTCTGATTAGCTCATTCAACAAAACACAGAACTTTTGTTTCATTTTGAGAGTTTAAACTCCCTAGATCGCTCCTTGAACTGTTGTTGATCGAATGTCAGAGACTGCCGATCTTTAAGCTGATCATAGTATTATGAAGATATATCTCAACCAAAGGTTTGGGATTGAAACAACCAAAATAATATTTCATCTCCAACACATCTCTGCCAGTTGCATTGTGCGTTTCTCGAGTTCAATTACTGAAATCATTGTTTCTATACGAATAGAAATTAAGAGGTAGGGAGAAAATTTCCATGTTATGAGAATTTAAAATGAGCTATGATAATTGTTTAATTAACAACACTGCATGCAATCAATTGGTGACTTGAAGGGGATTTAAAGCAATTTACTAAAGAAATTCGCAGCTCTATTGCAGACGGTTGCCATAGTTCCTTTTCGAAATGGGCCCTTTAGGGTAAATCCACGGCCAGAATATCATTCACTTTGAAGACTGCGAAATCATTTCTTCTCTTACAACGATTAAGTGTGGGCTCATCAGATGGGAAAGATTTTTTGCAATAATATTAGAATTATATCATTGGTGGTCAGTTGCATCTCTTTCCTCCTGATAATCCTTTTAGAGTTTATAATTGCTATCTGTAGAACCATCACATTGCTTACAAGAAAACATTAATTAAATTTTGCCTATTTGTAAGAGATATACAAACGATTCAACCCTTCACTTGAAAAAGCGTGATCACATAGTCAGGATGGGTCTTTCTCCTGATGCTTTAATAGGATATTAATTATTTGAATAAATGTTTTCTTACTTGGGGGATGTGCATGACAAACAATATACATTGTGTATTCCCATGGTACTTGAAGTCAGATTGGTTTACACTTGCTTCATCAATTCGACTTTTTTTAAAAAGTTTTTTAACAGATCGGAGATATGTTTTGCAAGGGATAGCCGAGATTAGATATTGGTTACAAATCATCGACATATATCTAAACTGAAATGATTTTTTCCTAAAATAATGATAATACTGATGGGCCTAGAAACAGTCATCCAGAAGATACGCTGTTAATGCAAGCCACCGTATGCAGGAGAACAATATTCTGTACAAGTTAAAGAATCCTTTGAATGGTTTAGAAGGGAGGCTTCCGTCTATTTCTTAACAGCTATCCAGTGGATCTCCTTCACCTACCTTCTCCGAATCCTTGATGTCTCTGCGACCTGTTCATATAGCCCAATGTGTGCGAAAAAAATGTCTCTCGATGGTAAAACAATTGACCATTTCTATTTTACATTTAACGAAAAATAATTATTCAGAAAAATAACCTTGGTGTTTGTTTGAGGAAATACTTGCGATTTCTTCTCATGTATCATGTCCCCTTTTAAAGTTTATATTTTACGATGAACGATTTTCTTTAATTAGTAACATACGGCATGCAAATTATTATCTTATTAGTTGTATTTGCGACTTAAATTCAGTTGTCTCAGAATGAGAAACTCATTCTGAGACAACTGAATGTCATTTTCAGAATGAGAAACTCATTCTGAGACAACTGAATCTCATTCTCAGAATGAGAAACTCATTCTGAGAGGCCATTGTGTATTATTTACTATTCAATTCTGACAGTTTCAGCAACATTTGATTCTCTTTCTCTGTTTTATGTAGGTATGATATGAAGAAGCAGCACGAAGACCCCGAGCAGTCCGGGGCAAAAAGGATCTGCCCACCATGCTGGCATGAGGAAGTATGATGGAGCAAGACATCAACAACTTACCAGGCGCTCCTGAAGGGGTAGGAAGTAGTGTTGTCGCACTCCATGCCACCCCCACGCACAGTGTTTCCCCCCTATGACGTCACCGACCACGCCCCCTTATTAATATTCATAACTGACCATGCCCCCTTATTCATCCCCACTACTTCCCCTTATTAATACTTCATATTTACTAACTCATAATTAATTAACCCCTTATCAAGAGTTCCACCCACATTAAAGTTCAAATCAGTGGAGAAATATTTCTGCAATAACCACCTTTTGAACAAAAAATACTTCTTCTAAACTGGTGGAAAAAACTAATTTCATACATACAAGTTCGAACACTCTGAAAAACGTAAGTAGCTCGCACGTGCAAGCGCTTGCATGAAAGTCATCCAAACTGGTTCATACAAATAAAATGTTATACACAGTGTGTGGATTTTACCCTTGTTCAGAAAAGTGAAAATTTCATTCACAGACAACTGAATTGTCACACGTAAAATTCACATGTTTACACAAAAAGTGAATGTTTCCAGGAAAAATAACATTGCTGATTTGCATCTCCCTCGAAATGAACGTTGTCGTAAGAAACGAAATTGTGACATTCACATCTTAATACTTAAAAAATGAATACTTATTGTTAAACTATCGTTACTGCTGTACTTTGCACATGCACATAGTTGTAATAAACAGGTAGAAAAGTTTCGAACGTAAAGAAACATGCATTCTCATGCGGGAAAAATAACTAAATCTTCCTTAATTGAAAATGAAAAATGCATGATTGATTTACTCGCGTAATGAAACACATATGTGAATATATATTGCTGTCGAAAAAACGTGACCTTGCAGGAAAAATAACCACTTTTAAATTTATAAAATGCAGAAATGTACATACTCGTGCGGGAAAATTACTAAGCCCATTCTTACTTTAACACGAAATATGCATGTTGGATTTACGCGCATAGTGAAACACATGTATGAATACATATCAATATCAAAAAACATGTCCTTGCCGGAAAAACAACCACTTGCACACTTATAAAATATAGTGCATTTACATACTTGTTCTAAGAATTCCACCCCGGTGCGGGAAAAACAACCACTTTTACAGTTACACAAACATAGTGTACTTACATACTAGTTCTAAGAATTCCACACTGGTATAGAAATATGCATTCTCATGCAGGAAAAATAACTAAACAGATTCTTACTTAGACATGAAATGCGCGTGTTAGATTTACTCGCTGGTGAAACATGTATTTGAATATATATCATTGTCGAAAAAGGTGTGCTTGCAGCGAAAAATAACCACCTTCGCCCTTATACGCACAGTTTACTTACGCAGCACCTATTCAAATGTAGCAGGGAACTGTAGAAATACACACGGAACCCTGAAAAGAGCATGATAAAGGGTCTGAAAATATAGACATCCTTAGTGCAAATCTGCTGTTTTAACACACGTTTATACTTTACATTTTCATATATAAAAATATCCCACACACTCCTAATTTCACCCACGTTGACTTCTTAGTTCAAATCTTAATTACGCATTGTCTATGGGAAATGCATCGTTCACTGACCAGGTTTGTTTTTCAGCATAGTGCTTGGTCATATCGCTACTATGCGAATATCCCGCTGTGACATTTTCGCATCGAAGTCACCACCGGAACTGTCCCGCAGAAACTGTACGTTATCGGGGTTATTGGTTGGAAAAAATAAAAGAAGTTGAAACTTAAGTGATGGAAATGATGCACCCCTGAATGTCATTTGAAAATTCGTGGATGTTAGTGCATGTTAACGCTATCGCCACCTAACAAATCACGTGGGGATTAACGCTACAGATTTCTTTTCACATTACTTCTACTTCATATCACAACGGGATTGAAACTTGCACATGTTCTATTATTCAGCGAAACTCGAATTAAACTATACTTTTTTATGTTTGTTTTTCCATTTTTACACTGAATTTTTTGTTACATCGGTACCGTTTTGTAAAACATGTTGCATAAACACATTTCTTTTGACTTTAACAATTTTCTGTCTGGGTTCCTTCTAATAGTGATTTTCCCTTTCTAATGTACTTTATTTCCTTTTGTGGTGGGATAAAAATATTCTCCCACTACATACCTTTTTAATTGAGATAAAAAGTATAAAAGGACATTTTAATATCAGCTGACCACTTGGAGTTTTTGCATGCAATAAACTGTTGTGTCATTAAGCTGAAAAGATCCCCCTGAAGACGGCAGCATACAGAGCTTCAGTTGACCTATCCGGTAAAGTGCTGCATTTCGTCATGAAGAGAATAATTATTTCACTTTGTCATTAAGGTTGAAAAGATCCTTGAGGGAGATAAAAGTCACGGAGAGGGCAGCTCTTCCGATAAGTAAAGGATTTAGATAAACAGTAGCATATCTGTTTTCACATCAAACGGCTGTTCCATAGGTCCTGCCAGTTTGTGCGGGCATCTCCATGTCATTTCTTCAGATTAAGCGACAAGAATAGCAGAAGCTTTCGGTATTTTAATAGAGGGAGTTTTAAATTTCAAGAAGTGGGAGTGTGTATGGAGGAAATTTTCCTATTTTTTAAGAAGCGTATTTTTGGACTTGGGATGTTTCACACCAAGTGACTCTTAGTTTGTAAAGACTATTTTTTGTCTGTCACTTATATCTAATGTACGCTCTACATGAGAACATCGAATTTTTAGACGTAAGTGGAGAATTCTTTTACCTAGGCCCGATCACAACATATATGTCAGAGCAAACGACACCGTCCCTCACCAGTGCGAGATATTGGATTGTTGTTAGGGTTGTAAAAAGACATTATTGAGGGTGAGTATGAAAATTAAGTGCAAAATTCACTGGTGTGTGACGTAGTTGACCCGCTGCATGTCCAGGCGTGTGGGTGCTGCAATCCTTCGTTGATCCAGCCATTCGCGAAAATAGGAAAAAAATTCATCAGACCTCCATTAACATACACTTAAGTTGTGTTTGGATGTAGAATTAAAGATAGATGTTTTACGCAACGCAAGTGAAAACGCAAGCGTACCCGCAACGTAATGATTGTTTTATATTTTCACCATTGCTTACTTTCTATAAAACTCAACCTTGTACAAAAACTCTTTGCACAATTGTTTTTCATCCGATGAAAGACAACTGACCTTGTAAACAAGCATAACGGACACACGTGTACTAACGAAGGGTCGCAACGCAAAATCAAATTTCATCAACGTGATGTGTCATTGGTCTTGTGATCACACGTTCTCCAGCAAACGGAGGAAAAGACGCTTTTTAAAACTGTAAGAACGTTTACAATTGCAGATTTTTAAAAAAATGACATCTTACTCGCAAAAAATTAGCTGAATTTTCTTCCGAGGAAGAAATAATATTTTTTTATCGATTGTTACTGAATAGCGTTATTTCCTAGGAAAGAGTAATATTTTGCATAAGTGAATCATGTGTTTAATTGGGGATACAGCGACAATAAGTATTAGGAATAAAAAGTTTTTAACTTGAGACCAAGTAGCGTAACGGATATATGGGAATTAAAAGAGTTAGTTTTATTGGTTATTCTTTTGCAATCACGATGTCTTTGAAATGGGTTAGTAAAGGAAAATAAGGAGACTAATCAATTGAGACACGGCAGAAACAAGAATTTAACGTAAAATCACTTTATCGTTCAAAACAAGTCCTGATGCGAAAAGTGCAGTGCAGAATATGTGTGAACACAGATGTCTGATGGCAACAACCTTCAACCCAATGGAGATTAATTTTAATAAGAGAGGCGCAACACTGGAGATTTAGGGGCGTGAAGGGAAATTTGAAAATGGTTTGTCTTCTTCCGATGGGTACTTTGTTTATTTAGAAAAAAAAAACTGATTCATCATAAAGGGGAGATGGGATGTTTCTATAAGAGGATGGAAATTAATTTCCAAAACATTGTTTCTCTACCGTATCTCCTGTGATGGCCTGAAACAAAGGGGGGTAGAAATAGGGGTGACTATGCGGTTTAGTCAGAAGGGCTGTCAATGAGTGACATCTCTGGACTTAGTTTTCGGACCCATCTCGAAATTTTTCTACGATCAAGAGTGCCAGTGGGTTTTAATGTTGTAACACATCACGTCTGATATGGAAAGAAAGGGAGGTCGACAGCATGGCAGGTAACGTGATCCAAGATGTCCGTTGGTGGAAATTTCGAGAAGGATGAACCGTCAAGATTACCAACCGGGATGTGAGGGGGTGGAACTTTTGCTGAGTTTTAATTAATGAAGTTTTTTTTAATAAAGGGGAAATCGGACGACTTTTTGATGAATAATGGATTTATCGAAAATGACCGCCAAAGGGATGAGAGGGATACCTTGAACTTTGCCACTGAAAGTTCAGTTGGACTTAGTAAATTTCAGATGAGGGTAGAAAGCAAGGAACTTATTCGGGAGTTTGTGATCGGTGAGGGGGGTGTTTAATATAGGGGGGGCGGAACTTTTGATAAGGGTTTTTTTAATGAGGGGGGGATTAAAAAATACAGGTGGGTCAACCAGAGGGTGTTTAAAGTGGGAGAGTTAGAAAATACAGTTGGGTCAAAGGGGGCAGTTATGATAGGGTTTTTAATAAAGGGGGTGGAACTTTTGATAAGGGTTTTTTTAATGAGGGGGTCAAAAATTGGAAAAATTACGGCTAAAATAGAGGGCTTTTCTAAAGTATAGTACTTATGATATACACTAGATGGCGCCACGGGTTTTTAATAAAGGGGAGCGGAACTTTTAATAAGGAGGTTTTTTTAATGAGGAGGAATTAAAAAATACAGGCAACCAGGGTCTTTATTAATTATTAATTATGGAATATGAATTATTAATTATTAATTACGAATATTAATAAGATGACATAGTCAGTTATAAATATTAATAAGGGGCGTGGCCGGAAGGGGCGTGGCCGTTGACGTCATAGGGAGAAAGCACTATGCAAAGGGGTTACCATATAATGGGACTATACTTACTGACATTCACTCCATTTTACCAGATGATCGCATCAAATTTAATGATGGAATTTTGGAACGATTTTATATTGAGAAAGACATCAATGAGCATGTATGTATTGAACATTGCTCTTCTCAAATCAACGGTTTGGAAGCCATTCAGGATTTAACCTCTGCCCCAAAACATGGATTAGATTTAATTCAAAGTATTTCTGATACTGTCAAAAAACCCAAAGGGAAGGGTAATGGCAAAAAATCTGAAAAAGGACACAAGAGAGCCTTGTCTCCTACTAACGATTCTACCTACGCCTCCAAGACTCGTTTTTCGGTCCTGGAGGAAGAACATTTAGACTCTTCAGTTTCCAATATGGAAGAAATTAGTGATTGGTGATCTGGCAATGATCTGGTAATTAGTGATCTGGCAACCTTCGTGTACTGTACACGAAAGTTGCCAGATCACTAATTTCTAAAAAAAAGTTGCCAGATACTTTTTTTTGAATTCTGTAATCAACCATAGTGTTCGGATATTTTTTGAGCGACTGTACATCTGCTGCATTTGGCCACTGCAGACCAATTTTAATGATTCCAGTCTGGCATTGTCTGCCCACTGAATCCTACGTCTCCCCCTCTTTCTGAGGCCTTCAGGCGCACTGTTCATAACCCTATTCGTTAATCTATAGTTATCCATATGGGCAAGACGACCAAGCCAACGGAGTCTCTCTGCAAAATAGGTTGCTCAAAGGAGTTTACCGAATCCTCTGCCTAACCTCATCATTACTTACAACGTTGAACCAATGCCCAATATATTGCGTAAGCATCTAGAATCAAACGCATCGGGTTTCCTGCTGTCCTGTTTACATAGGGTCCAAGTTTCACTGCAAACAGCTAACCCTAGAAATAACCAAACTATTATACAGTATAATTTAAGTATTAGGTGTATACGCCTATTTCTCCACACTCATCCTAGATTCTTAAAAGTCCCAGCAGCAGTCCCTATTCTTTGGTTTATCTCATGTCGCACATCACCAGTATCTATTAAATAGCTCCCAAGATAATTAAGTTGAGACACCTGCTCAAGGCTGCAACCATTCAAAAACTGGCCTTCACCTACCTGACCAATTTTCATCACTTTAGCTTTCTCTTTGTTTATCACCTTACTACCAATCTCATCAACAGCTCGAATGAAAGAGTTCATCTCATCAACATTATTTGCCAAAATGGTTAAATCATCAGCATAATCTAAATCAGACATTTTCAAATTTCTAGACTATTTAAGCCCCAAATCTTCCCCTTACAGTGAATTTCGCATAACATAATCAATAACCAAACTAAAGAAGAAAGGAGACACAATGCACCCTTGTCAAATACACAGCAATGCTAAATTAATTGCTAAAAGCTATACCAACTCTCACACATGACTCGGTGTTATTATAGAGAGCTTTCCTTATGTTAACTAACTTGTCAGGTAGGCCATATGATCTCACGACTAACCACAAATAATGACGATCAACAGAGTCATTATTGAAATTTACAAAGCAAATAACCAAATTTGTCTGGTCGTCTGAAACTAAATATATATCAAGAATGTGTCTAAGTGAAAACATATGATCAGTATATTCGCTATCACTTTTGAATCCACACTGCTCATTACCCAATTGTCCCTAAACCAGATTCTCTATCTGCGATTTGCTTTTCCAGCAGACGAAGTTTAAAGATGGATTAGTGGAAAATAAGAGGAACATGTCACTGATCTTTGCTGGATACTACGGAAAGGCCTTTTTTAAGAATACAATTTCTTGGCAATTCCCATTGACGTAACAGGAAAATTGTCTAATATTTTATTATCGCAATGTATAATAATAAAAATATACATACATGCATGCATATATGCAGAGGTTGCCGACTCTTTCTTCTAACCTCATTATTTACATAACTTACAAAATCAAACCGCCTAATGCCCAAGAGGTTTCGAGGAACGGAATGGGAGGATTGTGTGGCCTCTTAATCTGGATTACTATGGCAATTATATCTTTCTACCCTACTGAAGTACTGCCGTACGTGGGGGTTCAAGGGGATGGGCTCAGTCAGTAGCGTGACAGACTTGTAGACTGCAGCTACCACGTTCGAATCCACTTCGAGGTAATATGTCCGCTACCTCCTCCCCTGCTCTCGATAGAAAGGGGATGGGATTTTCGGATGGAACGTTAAGCAGTATCCTCCTGTGCAGGAGAATCATACTCAGTAGATGTTAAAGAACACCCTTGATAGCTTTGATGCAAAGCTTCCATCTGGCTTACCACTTCAGTGACATTCTTCCATTAGATGTATATTTCAGAAACATTTCCGAACCTTCCTGCCAACACCGATTCTCTACGAAGTCTCACTCTTTCTGCGGATCCTCTTTTCATCGTCACCTGGTATTTTTTTGTTGAACTAAAATATAGATCCTAGCAACAAGGATTTCTTAAAAGTTTTAAGAATGGATTGTAGCTTTTCTTTATCTGCTGTTCGGTTTTCGGCTGTTTTGCAGTTTGTATTTAAATACCTGAGAGAAGAAATTTGTTACGTTAGAAATGTTATATAATCAACAGGCAATTAGTTGGACATCAGCCTGAGATGTTGTCATACTTAACTAACAGAATTCTAGCCAAACGAAACTAAACTTGACTCCGTTATGCAATCGCGTTAAATGTACAATTTCTTCTGATGCTTCTTAAAAAGTTATTTGAAATACTAAAATTACCTCGCAGACCCCTTGGGGTTCAGATACCACAGTCTAGGAGACTTTGTTTTAGAAAATATTGTGCTTCGAAGTTCGATACACGTTAGCATAATATGGAAATTTTCTGTTATTTGGTATTATAGCTTATATTAAAATGAAAAATTATTTTTTAGGAATTATATATCAGGTAATAAAAAAGTGACGTTGACTCGATTGGAATTAAAAAAAAATCACTTTTAAAGGAGGTTGCAGACTCCTTTGCCTAACCTCATCATTAATTACAAAGTTAAACCACCTAATACCCTAGTATGTGATAAAAATGAAACCCTTTAATGAAATCGGAAAAATTTGCGAAGAAGCTTAAGTCAACCTTTAGTCGAATCTTCAGTACGACAATTTACAGCTGGTTCATTAAAACATTTATATCAGAATTTTAAACATATCAACACATATTAAAAAAAGTTATTATTGCTTTTAAAATAGAGAAGTTATCAAATTCTGAATCAAGAATTAATCGCAAAGATTGGTCACTGCACATTATAAAGAGATTTAAAGTTTTTACAATAGAACTTTAAATAAAATATTAACGAACAGTTAACTCAAAATTGTTTAAAAAAAATATCATCAAGGAAGCATATAAATACCTCAGAAAAGAAAAGCAGCTCGAATCGTATTTTACGAGTGTAATGATAATTAAATAAATAAATACCTTCTTAAGCAGCTGCTTGCCACAGAGGTCTGACAGGAGCCTGTCAGTTTATATGCCACAGTAGAAGATCTGAGAGGATGGCAGGACCTCAGCAGAAAAACGACACACATACATCCATGCCTTACCCGGGGATAGAACCCAGGTCCCTTAGTTACGTATCATTAATTTGAAAATAATGTAGGGAGACCCCGCCTTCTCGTGGTGCGGACCGTTAGTAACTTTCAAAAGAGTTACTCTCTTGTGGAAGTGAACGGAAGGGGAGGGCTGCCAGATTAGTGTGGCCTACTGATCTGGACAACTATGGCTACTTTTCTTTATTTTCTACCCTGCTGAGGAGTGGTCAACCACACAGGGTCCTGGTGCTGACCATATAAACCTACTGGACTGGACAGATATATGGCTCTGAGCTTGATTATGGATCCTGATTTTGCTGCACTGGTGGGCTTCTGTGGAGGGAAAATCTTCCGCTGTGTTTTCTGTTTGTTTGTGGGTTGACAGCCCCAAGTGAATAGATTCACAGGATATGTTTATCAGCTGGTGGATAATCCTGAGCAGAAGTCATCGCAGGCACCTGAACTCTTTGCTTCTATTGGCGTGGTTCCAAGGCGTGGTTCTGCTTCTCAGCAGACACGCTAGTGATGCTCTTCTAGGATATGAGTGCATTAATGAAAGGTTTCTTACAGCAAAATTTCAGACAAGCATTAAAGACTTGAATGTTATATGCTGTTATGCCCCCACTGAGGATGCCGATGAGGATGAGAAGGATAGTTTTATGAACAACTTCAGGATATTTTGAATTCTGTCAAGAAAGGAGATATTACCCTTGTTCTTGGTGACTTCAATGCCAAAGTTGGTACTGACTCTGACCTTTGGGGAGGAGTAATAGGCCCTTTTGGTATTGGTTGCTGCAATGGCAATGGGCAACGTCTCCTACAGGTAAGTAAACTCAATGGATTCAGAATAACTAACACTTATTACAAACACCGCGACATACATAAGTACACATGGGTTTCACCTGATGGGCTGCATAAGAATATGATTGATTACATATTAATTAACAGCAAATGGGCTAGTTCTGTTAGGAATACCAGGGCATATAGGGGAGCTGAAATTGGATCTGACCATTACCTTGTTAAAAGTGTGTTGCAACTTAAACTTAAAAAGTGTTGTGCTAGGGTTAAAAAATTTAGTTTTAATACTGAAGCTCTGAAAGATCCAGTTATAGCCAAAGCTTACCATGATAGGTTACTTAGTCATTATGACAGTCATGGTTTGCTTACTACTGAAGTTGAGGAAGAATGGGATCATTTTAAACAGGCGTTTTTGGACACTAACAGTACTCTTTTAGGAAAAAAGGAGCAGAAGAGGCAAAATTATCTGAGTGATAAGGCACTTGAGCTTATTTCGGAAAGAAAGAACTGCAGGAATGCCCTTAATCAATACCCTACTAGTCTTAATAGAAAGCATTACAGAGACCTTAATAAACTTGTAAAGTATCAGTTAGCTGCTGATAAGAATCTTTGGCTTGATGGTTTGGCTGACAAAGCCGAGGAAGCAGTTAGACAACACAACAGCAGAGAGCTGTACCAGATAGTTAATGTTTTGTGTGGTAGAAAACGGACAGGCATACAAGGATTGAAGGATAAACAAGGTTATAGAAGGGGAGGATTCTGTCATGGCTAGGTGGGCTGAGCATTTCAGTGATGTTCTAAACAATGTAGTTAGTTCTACTCCCATTGTTTGCAATGATGATAGATGCATAGGTGGCTTTAATGTTGGCCCTATAACACAATCTGAAGTTCTTTTGGCTGTTTCTAAACTTAAACTTCATAAATCCCCAGGGGTAGATGAAATTACTACGGAAATGCTTAGAGCTGGGAATGTTTCGGTTACCACTTGGATGACTGAAATTCTGAATATCTTTTATGATAAAGGCATGGTTCCTAAGGATTTTACCAGAGCTATTGTTATCCCTATTTTCAAAAAAGGTGATCGCAGTTCTTGTGATAACTATAGGGGTATCAGCCTACTCTCTGTAACAGGTAAAGTTCTTTCCATGATTGTGCTTAATAGAATTAAGAATCTGGTTGACAGTCAATTGCGTGATGAGCAATGTGGATTCAGAAGTGGTAGGGGATGTGTGGATCAGATATTTTCACTCAGGCTGATTCTTGAGAAATGATTAGAGTTTCAGAAACCTTTGGTTGCTAGCTTTGTTGATTTCAAAAAGGCTTTCGACTCTGTTGATCGCCATAATCTGTGGTTGATTGTGAGATCATATGGTGTACCAGACAAGTTAGTTAACATTATGAAAGCTCTCTATAATAACACTGAGTCATGTGTGAGAGTTGGTAAGGCTTGTAGCAATTGGTTTAGCATTACTTCTGGTGTTCGACAAGGGTGCATTTTGTCTCCTTTTCTCTTTAGCTTGGTTATTGATTATGTTATGCGAAATTCACTTCAAGGGAAAGATTTTGGCCTTAAATGGGCTGGAGATACGAAAATTTCTGATTTAGATTATGCTGATGATTTAGCCTTTTTGGCAAATGATGTTGATGAGATGAACTCTTTCATTCGAGCTGTTGATGAGACTGGTAGTAGAGTAGGTTTGGTTATAAACAGAGAGAAAACTAAAGTGATGAAAATTGGTCAGGCAGGCTGTGATTCAGTTAATCTGAATGATTGCAGTCTTGAGCAGGTGTTACAGTTTAATTATCTTGGGAGCTATGTAACAGATAATGGTGATGTGCGGCATGAGATTAACAGACGAATAGGGATTGCTGCCGGGACTTTTAAGAATCTATGGAGAGTGTGGAGAAATAGGCGTATACACCTAAAGACTAAAATTAGACTGTATAATAGTTTGGTTCTTTCTAGGGTTAGTTACGGTAGTGAAACTTGGACACTTTGTAAACAAGATAACAGGAAACTAGATGCTTTTGATTCCAGATGCTTACGCAGTATCTTTGGCATTAGGTGGTTCAACTTTGTAACTGATGACGAGATTAGGCAAAGGAGTTTGCAACTTCCTTTAAGCAGCATATTGTGCAGAGAGAGACTCCGTTGGTTTGGCCATGTTGCCCGTATGAATAATTATAGATTGGCGAATAGGGTTATGAACAGTGCGCCTAAAGGCCTCAGAAAGAAGGGGAGACCTAGGATGCGGTGGGCAGACAATGTCAAACAGGACCTTGTTAGAATTGGTGTGCAGTGGCCAGATGCAGTAGATGTAGCTCAGGATAGACTTGCTTGGAGAACTAAATTGCACGGTCTGGTTGGACCTCCGTAGCCCATGGCTGCTTGAGGATGATGAGGATGATGATGATGAATTCAACAGTTAGCTACTAAACTGATATGTATGGCAAATCGAATTTTAGTTTTTCTGGTTAAATCCCAAATACGTATGGTGTTCAGCTTTAATGCTGAAGCTCATCTGTATATAGCTCTTCAGATCTGTGATATTTTTCAATAGCAGATTATCATAGGCAAAAGGAGTTTGGATGGAACTCATACATTTACAATACTAATTGGCAACTGTAATATTTAACACGCTGAAACTTGAAGATTGTGGGGGCGATGATGGCTCAGTCGGTAGCGCGCCAGGCTCGTAATCTGTAGTTCCCAGGTTCGAGTTCCAGCTGGGTCAGCGTTGAGATTTATCTCCGCAAAAATTCCCCGCCCTGCCCACGGTCAGTAGGGGACACCGATGGGCTTGGAAAGGCCGCCGTCCGTCGGATGGGACGTTAAGCCGTGGCCCCGTATGCGGGAGAGCCATACCCTGTGCACGTTAAAGAACACGCTGGATGGCCTTGACGGGAGGCTACCATCTGCTTCCCAACAGCTGTTCCAGTGGGTGCCCTCCCCCAACCTTCTCTGAGCCTTCGGGGTCCATGTGACCTGGCCATTTAGCCCATGGTGTGCAAAAAAGTGCCGCTCAGAGGTAAAACAACCCAACCCAACTTGAAGATTGCACGAAAGATATCGTTCGATTGATTATTTTCAGCAGCATTTCAGAGTTGGGTTGTTTTACCTCTGAACGGCACTTTTTTTGCACACAGTAAGCTAAATGTCCAGGTCACAAGAACATCGGGGGATCAGAGATGCTTTAGGGGAGGGGAATTACTGTTACCTATATTTACGGTACGGACACCTGTTGCTTTACCTCTTAACTGAATGTTGGGGAAACAGATGGTAGCCTCCTGCCAAAGCCTGGGGCGGGGGTGGCTCAATCGGTAGCGCGCCAGGCTCGTAATCTGTAGTTCCCAGGTTCGAGTCCCAGCTGGGTTAGCGTTGAGATTTATCTCCGCAAAATTCCCCACCCTGCCCACGGTGACTAGGGGACACCGATGGGCTTGGAAAGGCCGCCATCCGATATGACTCCGTGTTCTCCCGCACACGGGGCACACGGAGCCGTGGCGCCGTGTGCGGGAGAGACATACCCTGTGCACGTTAAAGAACACGCTGGATAACCTTGATGGGAGGCTACCATCTGTCTCCCAACAGCTGTTCCAGTTTGTCCCCTCCCCCAACCTTCTCTGAGCCTTCGGGGTCCATGTGACCTGGTAGCCCATGGTGTGCAAAAAAGTGCCGCTCAGAGGTAAAACAACCCAACAACCTGCCAAAGCCATTCAGCGTTTCTTTAACGTGCGCAGGGTATGGTTGCCTAATAGTAAACGGATCCAGGGATTAATGTAGCATTCGATGAACGGCGGCCTTACCAAGCCCATCGATGTCCCTTACTAACCGACAGCAAGGCAGGGAGAATTTTTACGCTGTTTCGGAGATAAAGGTCAACGCTGGCCTAGGCGAGACTCGAACCTGAACTGCGGATTACGAGCTTGGTGAGCTACCGATTGAGCCACCTTGCTCCAGAAGCATTTCAGAATTTATAGTTTTGGAGAAAAAGAAAGCCGATGGGAAATTATTTTCTTAGCCTACCTGAATCAAAGGTTTTAATATAATACACCGAAGATCCTAATATTATGACCACCTGCCTAATACGATGTTGGTCTTCCAGGTGCCGCCAAAACAGTTCTTACCCAGCTTGTGGTATCTCGTACCAACATGTTAACCAGCAGATCTTCTAACTCTTGTAAGTTACGTGGTTGAGCCACCGCACATCGGATATGCTGTTCCAACACAAACCACAGATGCTCGATTGGATTGATATCTGGGAATCTGGAGGCCAGGGCAATACCTGGAAGTCTTCATCGTGTTCCACGAATCATTCTCGAACAATCCGGGCAGTGTGGTATGGAGCATTATCCTGCTGAAAGAAGGCACTACTAGGAGGGAATACCGTTGCCATGAAAGGATGTACCTGGTCTGCAAGTGATGTTTACATAGGTGGTAGACGTCATAGTTTTCCTGAACATGAATGACTGGACCCAGGGTTTCCCAGCAGAATATGGGGCGGGGGTATCTCAGTCGGTAGCGTGCCAGGCTCGTATTCTGTAGTTCCCAGGTTCGAGTCCCAGCTGGGTCAGCGTTGAGATTTATCTCCGCAAAATTCCCCGCCCTGCCCACGGTCAGTAGGGGACACCGATGGGCTTGGAAAGGCCGCCGTCCGTCGGATGGGACGTTAAGCCGTATCCCCGTGTGCGGGAGAGCCATACCCTGTGCACGTTAAAAAACAAGCTGGATGGCCTTGACGGGAGGCTATCGTCTGTCTCCCAACAGCTGTTACAGTGGGTTCCCTCCCCCAACCTTCTCTGAGCCTTCGGGGTCCATGTGACCTGGCCATTTAGCCCATGGTGTGCAAAAAAGTGGCGCTCAGAGGTAAAACAACTCAACCCATTCCCAGCAGAATATTGCCTAAAGCTTTATACTTCCTCCACCGGCTTGTTTTCGTCCCACAGTGTATTCTGGTACCAACAGTTCCCCAGATAAACGATGCAAACGTACCCGGCCATCCACATGGTGCAACAGGAAATGAGATTCATCAGACCAGATGACCTTCTTCCAATCATTTAACGTCCAGTTTTGAAACTCGTGTGCTCATTGTATGCGCTTTTGACGCTGAACCGAGGTTAGCATGGGTACTCGGAGAGGCATGCGGATATGCAGCACCATTTTGAGCAGGGTTCGAAGTACTGTGTATTGTGACACATTACTCCCGTCACCAGCATTGAAATTACGGGCGTGTTGCGCCACAGTATCCCTTCTGTTGGCTCGTATCATCGGGATAGACTTTTCTCACCTTTAGCATTGATGAACCATGGTCGGACCACACCTTGGCAGCAGTTGCTGGATTTTTTCTCATCGGATTACTTTTTGAAGGTACCAACCACGGCTGACTGTGAGCACCCCAGAAACTCTGTCGTTTCGGAAATGCTATGACCCAGTCGTCTGGCCATTACAATTTGGCCTTTGTCAAACTCACTTAAGTTCGCTGCCTTTCTCATCTGAAGAACAAGAATAACACTTATTAACAGAGCTCAGCATCACAGGTGAGCATCACCGTTTCATGATCTTTACACGTGCCGTCATTTACCTTCAATTGCTTCGATTTGCATAAAGACGCGCTGGTCAAAATGTTTTGGCTCTTCGGTGTATGTAACCGTTATAAATATTC
This sequence comes from Ryuthela nishihirai, assembly GCA_038380435.1. Lineage (NCBI taxonomy): Eukaryota > Metazoa > Arthropoda > Arachnida > Araneae > Heptathelidae > Ryuthela > Ryuthela nishihirai. The sequence continues at coordinate 11,141,918 of JAWZYU010000021.1, read as the reverse complement.
CCTCAGTAAAGGGAATATATTGGAATTGATGGAATTGATCGATAAAACTTATCCACGTCATGAATATTCCACGTCATGAATCTTCACTTAATATTTCATTCACTAATTATATTTTACCCTCTTTTATAATAGTCAATTAAACGTAAGTACTAAATACACTGACTGAATCTGGGGTGGGGGTGGCTCATTTGGTAGCGTGCTAGGTTCGTAATCTTAAATAATCCAAAGGAAAATAGGGCACCTGCAATTTTCAATTAATATTCAATTGAAAGGAAGATAGGACGCCGCCCCTCTTTTGAATTGAATACGAATTCAGTGACTGATTGCACCATTGATATGCAGTAGTCTTATTTTCTGCATTTTAAAGCGCATATGGGAAGTTAGGTTTTTTTATTCTTTAATTTATTTTTCGTATTTTTTGTCACTAAAAACATCTAACTTCAGAAATTTTAATTTGATATTTGACTCATAAACATCAACTACATTTTTCCCTCCCCTGGCTCAGTCGGTAGCGCGCCAGGCTCGTAATCTGTAGTTCCCAGGTTCGAGTCCCAGCTGGGTCAGCGTTGAGATTTATCTCCGCAAAATTCCCCGCCCTGCCCACGGTCAGTAGAGGACACCAATGGGCTTGGAAAGGCCGCCGTCCGTCGGATGGGACGTTAAGCCGTGGCCCGTGTGCGGGAGAGACATACCCTGTGCACGTTAAAGAACACGCTGGATGGCCTTGACGGAGGGGCTACCATCTGTCTCCCAACAGCTGTTCCAGTGGGTCCCCTCCCCCAACCTTCTCTGAGCCTTCGGGGTCCATGTGACCTGGCCATTTAGCCCATGGTGTGCAAAAAAGTGCCGCTCAGAGGTAAAACAACCCAACCCTCTCCTGGTTATTCCCCTGATTAAGCAAACCAAGAGTGCTGAGTACTGAAAAGTCTCTATACTCTCTTACCAACTTGCAGCTGCGTTCCAAAATAAATTAATTTTATTTGATAAATTTAGACGAGCATCAGATATAATATTATATACAGCTGCCTCACAAAACAATTTAATTTTTTCCGTTTCATACTTTCTTTTACTACACTGGTTTTCGCAAATTAAGGAAAGCTTAGAAAAATTTTGATAAACAATAAACAAAAAACTATGTGAATGATTTTAATGAAACTTGATGGAAACATGAATTGCAATGCTAGTTTCAGAATGGGATAAAATATTTTGCACTAGAAATATTTTTCGTCAAAAAATAACACAGGAATTATGTCGAAAAATGAGGTGTCAGAATGCAATGGGCAAAGTTCTTTAATAAGGAGTATAGTTTACAGCAATGCAGGCACGACAGCGATGTTCCATGCTGTTTATGATGTTGTGAATCAGCTCAGTAGGGAGTAACAACCATTATTTTTTTAAAGCAGTAATAAGTTCCCCCTTGGTTTCAGGTGGCGAGTTGAGGGCAGCAACGCGTCTCCCTAGAGCAGTGTCTCGCAAACTGTGTGCCGCGGCACAGTAGTGTGCCGAGAGAGATTTTCAAATTGACAGTAGATATCCTGAATTCAATATCCTGATAACCGCAATATCCTGAATTGAGCACAAAAGCTATTCGAGCCTTGTTACCTTTCGGCTCGTCTTATCTTTTGTGAACTTGGATTCTCATCATTGACTGAAATTAAATCTAAAAAGCTTGAGCGGCTTCAGATGATTGATGAAGAGATGCGAGTGTGTTTAATCTACCTTTGAGCCAAGAATAATGCAAATTTGTTCGCAGAAGCAAGCTCATACATCCCATTGAAACATGTTCATATCTAAATTTTAAATAAAATGCATTTAACGAAACTTTATTTTCCTCTTTTTACGTAACCATCAAAAATTCTTTTTTAAGGTGTGCCGCGGAAAAAAATTGAATTCAGTGTGCCGCTGAAAAAAAATTAGATTCAGTGGGCCGCAGAGTAAAAAGGTTTGCGAGACACCTCCCTAGAGCATCCCACACATGCTCAATAGGGTTTATATCGGGAGATCGAGCTGGCCACTTCATGCGCATAATGGTCTCCTTTTAAAGGCATTGTGCTACTAGTCGAGATCTGTGTGGTTGAGCATTATCGTCTAGTAAGCTGAATGTTTCACCTATTGCACCAACGTAAGAACGTACATAAGGGTCCAGGATGTCATCTCTATACCTCTGAGCATTGAGGTTCCCATTCGTCCACACATAGAGGTCTGTGTATCCACCTAAGGAAATACCACCCCAAACACACGAGCTACCTTCGCCGTAACTGTATCTTTGACTAATGTTACTGGGATAATAGCGGGTACCTCGTTCTCTTCATATCAAACAATGTCCGGAATCACTCTGCAAGCAATATCTGGACTCATCTCTGAAAAGTATGGATCTCCATTGCTCTTCTGTTTCCAGGTTCGAGCCCCAGCTGGGTCAGCGTTGAGATTTATCTCCGCAAAATTCCCCGCCCTGCCCACGGTCAGTAGGGGACACCGATGGGCTTGGAAAGGCCGCCGTCCGTCGGATGGGACGTTAAGCCGTGGCGACGTGTGTGGGAGAGCTATACCCTGTGCACGTTAAAGAACACGCTGGAGGGCCTCGACGGGAGGCTACCATCTGTCTCCCAACAGCTGTTCCAGTGGGTCCCCTCCCCCAACCTTGTCTGAGCCTTCGGGGTCCATGTGACCTGGCCATTTAGCCCATGGTGTGCAAAAAAGTGACGCTCAGAGGTAAAACAACCCAACAACTTGTGACGTGACGTGAGGGATATACAAATTATTGGCCTTGTAGCGTACAGACCTCCCTCATGAAGCCTTTTACGCACAGTGGAAGCTGATACAAAACCCTCCCAGTGGCTGTTGCAAGAGAGGATCATAGCTGAGACGGAGTAGATGTCCTGCTCCTTCGTACTGTTAATCGCAGATATCGGTCTTGTACAGCGGTCGTAACTCTAGCCCTTCTCCGAGATGTGGAATCCGCGCTAAGAAATTAATTTCAGAGTTTATGGACCACAGAAGGACTCACATTCAGCCATCGTGCCACGTCTGACTGACTTTGGTCTGCTTCGAGTCAGCCATTCGCTCTCCACCACAGTTCATTTGGCAAATGATGTCTCGAGGTCATTCCTACAAAATGATTATTTCGAATTTCTTTACTCACATTTACAACACAAAATAACGATCCACTCCAAAACACCCGTTTTATGCCGCTATCCGATTACGCAAATTGACGCAACCTAGACTAATTTGCATATGATATGCTCATTCGGCATTACTGGATACATGAACAAGTTTGAAGATCTCAGAATGTTTTGGCGAATTATCGCGATTTTTCTCATTTTCACTTAATTTATGGATACTAGTGAATTTTGAAAAATGATTAACGCAATAATTAGCAATAATTATAATCTTATGATAATTCAAAGTTGTTGTCGATCATTTTCAAATATCTCAAGGTTTTAAATATCATTTATAAGCGTATTTCCCTAATCTGATTTTTTTTTGACAATTCGAAATGTTGTAATATCTTCTTAACTGATTACACTAATTTGAAAAGAAAATAATTTTTTCCCTCCCTTCCATAATTTCTCTGATTTTTATATTTTTGAGCGTGTTGAATCCGAATCTGACAGCCGATTTAATCTTTCACTTAGTTTTCTAAAGATATGGGTTTAATTAAAAAAAAAAACACTATTTTACTCAGAGAGGAAAAATATATTTTACCAAATATTTATTTACATTATAAAGAATTAAAGTTGATAATAATAAATCCTGATACATGTGAATATTTACACAAAAATTATTTTGTTTTCTTCTGTTTCTTATATTATATCTCTGGAGCCTCTGGCTGCAGGGCCCAACAGTAATCCGGCAACATACTCTCGTTCCATTTGCAGCTATCTCGTTTTTCCATTCCGGATATGTTTTGATGGAACCTTTCTCCATGCTCATCCGAATAAAACTGAGGCTTTCAGCAGTTTGAAAGCGAATAAAATCACATATACATATTCACAAAAGACGTCATTTTCTCAAAAAATAAAAGCCCTCCCACGAAAACAGTACATGATATAAACATCTGGATGCCAGATTTGGTACACTACCCTCAAATCTATAAAGTAACCAATTTTTTTCGAAGAGGATTTTCCTGCAGACCAATGTTGTTGAAAAAAAAAGCCGTGATACCTTCTCAGATATTCAGAGAAACTCAGGCCATTTGTAGCCTTTGAGGCATCTTGCCATATTAAAAATGAAAAAGGACACATAAAAACGATATAAGGATGCAAAAAATAATGAGATATAATTTATATACAATGATATTTTAAATATATTTTTAAATAATTTAAGAAGTTTTTTAATTTTTAATATTGATAGATAATAAAAAATGACGAACTTTTACGAAATCACAACATTTACTGTTGCATAAAACGCCAAAGAATTAACAAATGTTTAAATATGAGGACCCCATTTGAGCTTGGAGACCCAAGTCAAATGAGCTATCAGTTTCTACCCCTTTGAAGGCAGCACAAATGGATCTCCTTGTACTCCTTTCTGCAAGTACAGGGGCGGGGGTGGCTCAGTCGGTAGCACGCCAGGCGCGTAATCTGTAGTTCCCAGGTTCGAGTCCCAGCTGAGTCAGCGTTGAGATTTATCTCCGCAAAATTCCCCGCCCTGCCCACGGTCAGTAGGGGACACCGATGGGCTTGGAAAGGCCGCCGTCCGTCGGATGGGACGTTAAGCCGTGGCCCCGTGTGTGGGAGAGCAAAACCCTGTACACGTTAAAGAACATGCTGGATGACGTTGACGGGAGGCTACCATCTGTCTCCCAACAGCTGTTCCAGTGGGTGCCCTCCCGCAACCTTCTCTGAGCCTTCGGGGTCCATGTGACCTGGCCATTTAACCCATGGTGTGCAAAAAAGTGCCATGCCCAGCTGGGACTCGAACCTGGGATTGGGTTGGGTTGTTTTACCTCTGAGCGGCACTTTTTTGCACACCATGGGCTAAATGGCCAGGTCACATGGACCCCGAAGGCTCAGAGAAGGTTGGGGGAGGGGACCCACTGGAACAGCTGTTGGGAGACAGATGGTAGCCTCCCGTCAAGGCCATCCAGCGTGTTCTTTAACGTGCACGGGGTATGACTCTACCGCACACGGAGCCACGGCTTAATGTCCCATCTGACGGACGGCGGCCTTTCTAAGCCCATCGGTGTCCCCTACTGACCGTGGGCAGGGCGGGGAGTTTTGCGGAGATAAATCTCAACGCTGACCCATCTGGGACTCGAACCTGGGAACTGCAGATTACGAGCCTGGCGCGCTACCGACTGAGCCACCCCCCGCCCCCAAGGATCACGAAGACGACATATGACCAGGTCACATGGATCAGGATCATGGACAGGACTGCCGTTTGCGACGCATGGCATTGTGTGACAGATTCGCAACTACAGCGCAACTGCAAAGGGACTGGAAACAGGTAACACGTCGAATACCTAGCAGGCGAACGGTTTTCATTGCGACCCTATCGTTCGGTACTGCGTTTGTCTCTAACATCTGCCCACGTGCAAGCATATCTTCAGGGGTTTCGCCTCAGACAGAACTGGAACGAACAAGAGTGGATTACCATTGTGTTTAGTAATGAATCTCGTTTTTCTCTGGGGCGGGGGTGGCTCAGTCGGTAGCGCGTCAGGCTCGTAATCTGTAGTTCACAGGTTCGAGTCCCAGCTGGGTCAGTGTTGAGATTTATCTCCGCAAAATTCCCTGCCCTGCCCACGGTCAGTAGGGGACACCGATGGGCTTGGAAAGGCGGCCGTCCGTCGGATGGTACGTTAAGCCGTCGCCCCGTGTGCGGGAGAGCCATAACCTGTGCACGTTAAAGAACACGCTGGATGGCCTTGACAGGAGGCTACCATCTGTCCCCCAATAGCTGTTCCAGTGGATTCCCTCACCCAACCTTCTCTGAGCCTTCGGGGTCCATGTGACCAGGCCATTTAGCCCATGGTGTGCAAAAAAGTGCCGCTCAGAGGTAAAACAACCCAACCGTTTTTCTCTTGGTGAGCACTATGGTAGACAACGCGTTCGCCATCATCCACAGGAAAGGAACGCCACCCAGTGAGTGCAACATCACATTTCCAGCAGCTGATGTCTTGGTGTTTGGTGCCATTAGTCGGACATCTAGGTCATAACTGGTTATCATAAGGAGATTTCTAACTGCGCAACGGTATGTTACCAACATTTTGCAGCCATTGGCGGTCCCATTTGTTCAGCAGCATTGAAACTTTTACCAGCAAGATAACGTCCGTCCCCACACAGCCCACATTAATATGCAGTATCTACACGAGCAAAACGTTCAGGCCATGGCCAGCACGCTCGCCGGAATGGGGCGGGGGTGGCTCAGTCGGTAGCGCGCCAGGCTCGTAATCTGTAGTTCCCAGGTTCGAGTCCCAGCTGGGTCAGCGTTGAGATTTATCTCCGCAAAATTCCCCGCCCTGCCCACGGTCAGTAGGGGACACCGATGGGCTTGGAAAGGCCGCCGTCCGTCGGATGGGACATTAAGCCGTGGCCCCGTGTGCGGGAGAGACATACCCTGTGCACGTTAAAGAACACGCTGGATGGCCTCGACGGGAGGCTACCATCTGTCTCCCAACAGCTGTTCCAGTGGGTCCCCTCCCCCGGCCTTCTCTGAGCCTTCGGGGTCCTTGTGACCTGGCCATTTAGCCCATGGTGTGCAAAAAAGTGCCGCTCAGAGGTAAAACAACCCAAAAACAACTCGCCGGAATTTACATCTGTTGAACACGTCTGGGACATGATGGGCCGACAACTCCAACAACACCCAAGAGGTGCGTCAACCACTGTCGCTGAAATTAAACAGTGGCTTCTAGCTATTTAGTATTCTATCCCTCAGGAGGACATTATAGAGCTGTACGATAGCCTTCCCCGCTGTGTTCATGAATGCATTGCTGAGCGGTGCAGTTCTACATCATAATAATTATACCACTTTACCTGGTATGTGTAGTGCGCCAGGCTCATAATGGGGCGGGGGTGGCTCAGTCAGTAGCGCGCCAGGCTCATAATGGGGCGGGGGTGGCTCAGTCGGTAGCGTGCCAGGCTCATAATCTGTAGTTCCCAGGTTCGAATCCCAGCTGGGTCAGCGTTGAGATTTATCTCCGCAAAATTCCCCGCCCTGCCCACGGTCAGTCGGGGACACCGATGGGCTTGGAAAGGCCGCCGTCCGTCGGATGGGACGTTAAGCCGTGGCCCCGTGTGCGGGAGAGCCAGACCCTGTGCACGTTAAAGAACACGCTGGATGGCCTTGACGGGAGGCTACCATCTGTCTCCCAACAGCTGTTCCAGTGGGTCCCCTCCCCCAACCTTCTCTGAGCCTTCGGGGTCCATGTGAGCCCATGGTGTGGAAAAAAGTGCCGTTCAGAGGTAAAACAACCCAACCTGGTAGGTAAGTGGTTTAATAACACCCAGAGCAGAATTACATCCAGTACTGATTTGACATTTAAAAAAATTTATTCGAAACGTTTGTTTGAAATAATGATAAGTTTGGTTGTTTTACATCTTAGCGGCATTTTGTTTTGCACATAATGGGCTAAATGGCCAGGTAACAGATCTCCTTGAGCTCATAGAAGGTGTGGACCAACTGGGCAGCCGTTAGATTGGATTGTTTTACCTGTGAGCAGCACGTTTTTTGCACACAATGTGCTAAGTCGCCAGGTCACAAGGACCCCGCAGACAGAGAGAAGATTGGGGGAGGTGACCCCCTGGAACAGCTGTTGGGAGACAGATGGTAGCCTCCCGTCAAGACCATCCAGTGTCTTTAAGGTGCACAGGCAGGGCCGCCGACAGGGGGGGGGAAGGGGGACTGGTGCATAGGGGCCGTCAGCAATAAGGGCCCGTCAGATTAAGTGACCCTTTAATTTTCTTACAAACATTATGACATATTATCTCATTAATAGTAGTTGAACGAACCATTTCTTAACATCTTCTTTTGTCCGCGTTAACTTACAGCATTTGCTTGTATTTTTCCTGTTAACCACCCCACCCCTGCAGCAGTAGCAACTGTTGGACTCTCCCAAACCCAACCCGTGCGATCAGGTATATTACATTGTTCACTTTTCTAGTTCCAGTAACATCGTCTGTGGTCTGTGTGTCAGTGTTACAAATTATAACAGTTTAAAAGTCTCTTGTCGGCATATTTGTTTCACCATTTCGTTGTCATTTGTTTAGTAAAATGATATATTCATTGGTGCTATAGTCTAACTGAACAATGGACAAGCATAAGTCAGGAGCTGAGAAGCGAAAGGAGAGAAATAAAAAAATGAAAGTTATTAAGAAAGGGAGTAGAACTTTGTTTGAAGTCGGTGTGAAAGTGAATGTGGACAGTGAAGGTGAAAAAAATGAACTAATCCCAATCTCAAGCTCTTCTGTTCCCGCTCTCAAAAATAAAGAAATTTCAAGTTCAGAGGGGAATGATGATGGTTCTGGTTTTTTTAAAAAAATTTATGACGACAGCAGTATTGAAACGAAACAACCAAACAGCAGTGAAAATGATGCGCGTTCTATAAACTATGAAAGTGAAGCGAACTTACCCGCTCCAGTTCCGAACTCTGAGTCATGGCAAGTATCGTGTGAACTTGGAAAATTAAAATGTGGCTTTGGGTTGGGTTGTTTTACCTCTGAGCGGCACTTTTTTGCACACCATGGGCTAAATGGCCAGGTCACGTGGACCCCGAAGGCTCAGAGAAGGTTGGGGGAGGGGACCCACTGGAACAGAAGTTGGGAGACAGATGGTAGCCTCCCGTCAAGGCCATCCAGCGTGTTCTTTAACGTGCACAGGGTATGGGTCTCCCGCACATGCGGCAACGGCTTAATGTCCCATCCGACGGACGGCGGCCTTTCCAAGCCCATCGGTGTCCCCTACTGACCGTGGGCAGGGCGGGGAATTTTGCGGAAATAAATCTCAACGCTGACCCAGCTGGGACTCGAACCTGGGAACTACAGATTACGAGCCTGGCACGCTACCGACTGAGCCACCCCCGCCCCCTTAAAAAATGGCAGCCCAAGTGTAAGTGTAATTGAAGGTATAGTTCGAAAAGATCCCCCTTCTATGCATAATAACCTTCCAAGTGACGGAACAAGAGCCTTTCGGAAAACAGTTTTATTTTCAAAACTCAAGAATGGAGAATGTGTTCCTAGAGACTGGTTAGTGTGGAATGAAACAAATCAGTCGTTATACTGTTTTCCTTGCAGATTATTTGGTCGCAACCCTGAATCCCACAAATCCGTTTTAGTTAGTGATGAAGGCTGGAAAAAAGATTATTCTTTTAGTAAACTATACAGGGTGATTCAGAATTCATCAATATTTGGTGGGGAGGTAGGTAATAAGAAACGAAGGAGATTTCACATAGGAAAGCATGGGCGCATATGCCATGTAGTAGGGCAAAATGACCCCAGTTCAATGATGGAAAGAACACATAAGGAAGAACAGAAGGAAGTGGTAAGGAAAAAACATTTATTATCTTACATGTAACATTTCTTTGCATTGGTTGTACAGACTTACAAGAGGGGCTCGAACTGCCGACCATGTGCTAGAATGCATGACTCACAACGGCGTTGCATGAACAGCCGGACCCTGTGGAAGATGCCTGGCATTTCCCGGATGTTTGAGGCAGCCACTGACATGCGTGCTACAAGATCCATAGCACTATCAACAGGGGTCTCGTACACCATGTTTTTCATAGCACCCCATACAAAGAAATCGATTGGAGATAAATCCGGTGAACGTGGTGGCCAAGAAACCGGTCCACCGCAGCCAATCCATTGACCACCAAACTGTCTGCGTAGGTAAGCACGCACAGCATTTGCGAAATGTGCAGGAGCGCCGTCATGCTGGAACCACATTCGCCAGAGACTACCATCATGAACCTCGTTCAGAAGATCCGGTAACACAGTCTGAAGAAATGTTAGGTACTTGGCACCGTCCAAACGGGATGGTAGTAAATACGGGCCCAACAAACAGTCACCGACAATCCCAGTCCACACATTGACAGCAAAACGTTGTTGCGCAGCTCCAGGTCTTGTACCGTGTGGGTTCTGATGAGCCCATACATGCCAATTGTGTGTGTTGAAGACACCCTCTCGAGTGAACAACGCCTCATCGGTGAAAAGAACATACGTTGGGAAATTGGGATCAACGGCTGTTCTCTGCATGAACCACTGACAAAAAATAACACGCTTGGGATGGTCGTCTGCTGCCAATAATTGCACTCTTTGCAGATGAAACGGATGTAACCCTTCATCGTGTAATATCCGCCACGCTGTTGCTTGCGAAATTCCAAACTGCCTAGCCATACCTCGTGTGCTAGCACCAGGTTGTTCCTCGATTTCCTGTAGGACAGCTTCCTCTACTGCTACTGTCCGTGCCGATCTGCGCCTCCCTCGATTAACATTACTAGCAGCAAACGATCCTGTTTCACGCAGTTGGCGATGAATACGTGAAAACATTTGATGCTGTGGCACACGGCGGTTTGGGAAGCGCGCTGCATACAATTGCCTGGCTCGAAGACATCTTTCTCCTGCCGCACCGTAAGTTACATGCATATCTGCACATTCATTCCACATATACCGGTTCATGTTACTTCTGCAAATTCACCTTGTCGAATGACAACTGACTGCACGCGTCAAACAGCTGTGCTTCTGTATGAGAGGTGTGTACACACAGCGCCCTCTACACCACCATGCGTTCGTCTGCCCCCATACTTTCCTCTGTGAAATCTCCTTCTTTTCTTATTCCCTTCCTCCCCACTAAATATTGATGATGAATTCTGAATCACCCTGTATAACAAATTGCCAGTTCATGAAATGAGTGCTGATCACAAAAAATGCTATATTGAATGGAGAGGATTGGAAAGAAGACTTCGTCATGGAACTGATATTTATTCTCAAATGAACTCTGAAATTGCCTCTAAAGTGAAATATTGGAGGGATTTATTTCACAGGATTCTGTCTGTTACATTATTTCTTGGTGAGAGGGGCCTCGAATTTAGAGGTTCTTCCAGCAAAATAGGGTCACCGGATAATGGTAACTTTCTCGGGATTATTGAGTTGCTCACTCAATATGATCCGCTGTTGAGAGAACATGTGACTAAAGTTCAAGAGTGTGACTAAAGTTCAAGAGTCACAACAAGAAGGGAAGAGACTTCAAGTTTACTACCTTTCAGCGGATTCTCAAAACGAGTTCATTAAGGCTTGCAGCAACAAGGTTCTTCAAGCTGTACTCTTAGAAAGAGAAAAATCAAAGTATTTTTCAATACTAGCTGATGCTACTCCAGATACATCTCATAATGAGCAAATGACATTAATTTTAAGATACGTTCTAGACCGTGATTTTTCATTTAAAGTAATGGAGAGGTTCATAAGTTTTGTTGGGTTGTTTTACCTCTGAGCGGCACGTTTTTGCACGCCATGGGCTAAATGGCCAGGTCACATGGACCCCGAAGGCTCAGAGAAGGTTGGGGGACAGATGTTGAAGAAGGCTCAGAAGGCCGAAGGCTCAGAGAAGGTTGGGGACCACTGGAACAGCTGTTGGAAGACAGATGGTAGCCTCCCGTCAAGGCCATCCAGCGTGTTCTTTAACGTGTACAGGGTATCGCTCTCCCACACACGGGCCACGGCTTAACGTCCCATCCGACGGATGGCGGCCTTTCCAAGCCCATCGGTGTTCCCTACTGACCGTGGGCAGGGCGGAGAATTTTGCGGAGACAAATCTCAACGCTGACCCAGCTGGAACTCGAACCTGGGAACTACAGATTACGAGCCTGGCGCGCTACCGACTGAGCTACCCCCGCCCCACCATCATAAGTTTTGTAAAGTGCAATAAGAAAACTGGACAAGAAATTGCAAATGTACTTACTGAAGAATTAGAGAAGCATAAGATCCCTTTAAAAGATTGCAGGGGGCAGGGATATGGCAATGGAGCGAATGTGGCTGGTGCATACAATGGCGCGCAAGCCATTATAAGTGCGCTAAATCCATTTGCCATATTTTCTAACTGTAGTGCACATAGTCTAAATTTGTGTGGTGTGAACGCTGCTGAATGCTGTGAAGATGCTATTACGTTTTTTGGTATGGTTCAAAAAGTGTATAACTTCTTTTTAAAGAGCCCTCAGAGATGGGAGATACTAGAGAATACAATAGGTTGTTCCTTGCATACCTATCAAAAACAAGATGGTCTGCTCGTGTTGACAGTGTTAAACCATTTTCCAAACACCTATCACTAATCAAACATGCATTAAATCAATGCAAAAATTGTAATCTCTCAGCTGAGTGTAAAACGGAATTGATGGGAATAAAACGATACCTTGAATCATTTAAGTGCACTTTGATGGCAACAAACTGGTTCAAAATTTTCTCGGCAATTGACATTCGCAACAAGGTTCTACAAGCCCGTGATGCAACTCTTGATGTAGAGATTGATAATATTCGCGATCTGCTCCAGGAACTGAAACAACTCCGTGATAAATGGGAGAACTTATTAAATGAAGCAAAAGTAGTGGCCACCTCATTAGCAAGTGATCTTCCTGCAGAGACAGAACTTCCGAAGACGAGAGTGAAAAGAAGGAAAACTTTCTTGGACGAAATAAATGAAGATGTTCCAGAATTTCGAGGGAATGAGGGGGAAACTAACGAAGAATGGGAATTCAGAGTAAATGTGTTTTATAGGGTAATTGATTCTATTGTTTGTGGACTTACTAATCGGTTCACTTTGGCGGAAAAGTTAAATGATAGATTTAAGTGCTTATGGCTATATCCAGACATTGAAGAACGTGACATTGAAAATATGGGTGTTACTTTACATGAGCAATATTATGAAGACATTAATAGAGAGATCAGTGATGAGCTGAAATATCTAAAATCAATTCATTCTTCTAATTTAGGGACAGGCCCATTGAAACCACTGGAGCTCTTAAACAGTCTGAGAAAATTGAAACTGGACAGTTTATTTCGAAATATTTGTATAGCCATTAGAATATTCTGTACAATTCCTGTGTCAGTTGCTGATGCTGAAAGATCCTTCAGCAAAATGAAGGAAATAAAAAATGTATTCATTTCAACAATGTGTCAAGAAAGACGGAGTAACCTTGGTTTGCTTAGTCTGGAGAGCGATCTTGCTAGGTCTTTAAATTATGACATAATTGACGATTTTGCATCAACGAAATCTAGGACAGTTGTTTGTTGACATTGATCTAATGTATATGTTAGAAGTTGCAACTCTTTGAGTTGGGTTGTTTTACCTCTGAGTGGCACTTTTTTGCACACCATGGGCTAAAGGGCCAGGTCACATGGACCCCGAAGGCTCAGAAGGTTCGGGGAGGGGACCCATTGGAACAGCTATTGGGAGACAAATGGTAGCCTCCCGTCAAGGCCATCCAACGTGTTCTTTAACGTGCACAGGGTATGGCTCCCCGCACACGGGGCCACGGCTTAACGTCCCATCCGACGGACGGCGGCTTTTCCTAGCCCATCGGTGTCCCCTACTGACCGTGCGCAGGGTGAGGAATTTTGCGGAGATTTTTTGTTCAACGCTGACCCAGCTGGGACTCGAACCTGGGAATACAGATTACGAGCCTGGCGCGCTACCGACTGAGCCACCCCCGCCCCATATATAAGTTAGAAGTTGGAACTCTTTGGGAATAATGTGTTATATTATATTTAGTGTTGAATCTGCTATTATGCTAATGTGATGTTTAACAAATACTGTTGCCTATTTTTCAGTACTGACAATTAAAAATGAAGACTCGCAGAATTGCATAATTTTTCTCCATGATATGTTATGTAGCCTATATTAAATTTACTCAAAAATCCTAAATCTTGCTGTGAGCTTTGCAAAATATGTTCCCTAAAACAAATGCTAAAAAAGTTTTATGTGACACAAACTGTGTAGGTCTATGTTTTTGCATGCCTGACTCCGAAACAGGCTTTTTTTCCTCTGAATGTCATCATTGTGTCCAGAATAATTGCTATTAATGATTTGTAAAGATATAAAATTTTCAAGGGTGGGCCCCAAGCATAATATTACATAGGGGCCCATAAATTCTCTCGGCGGCCCTGACTATGACATATAAACTGACAGGCTCCTGTCAGCTCTATGAAAAGCAACTGCTTCAGGAAGTTTAATTTTTTTATTTTTATTTATAATTTTAAGTTAATTATTAGGAAATAATAGACTACTAGACTGATTTATTCGCAAACAGATCAGATCTCAAGCATTTGCAAAATCTCGACGATTATTAAGACCCCAACATGGCGGTTGCTGATCAAGTTCTGCGGTTGCCGATGAGATCGGTTAATATCGAATTCGTTTCAGGAAACTTTTCGTAAAGATAATCAAAGGGTTCCATTGATGCACATTATATTCAATAATACTTAAAGTAATATTGTAATTTATATGTATTGAGGGAAAGAGCTATCATTCGATTTTCGAGCAAAAGAAATCGTCTCGTTTATGGCATTTATGGAGTCACCTCGGTCGCACTTAACCACTACATATTTTCGCAAGTTATTTGCAATGTTCACCCAGCCTGTTAATTATCTACTTTATTATATACATTCGGTGTAAGAGAAAAATAAAAAACATCGAACGCCACTGCTATAACGTGCAAGAGCAAGTTAGTCTGTTTTTGAATGCTCATAATTCTGGAAATTTGCTGCACTAATAAGTATTTTGCTGTACATAAAGATTTGCGTGAATATATAAGTATACTACTAGATAATAATCTTGATTTATAAAAATACTAACGAAAAGTAGCAGTAGCCGTATAATATGAGGGTCGTACCGCAAGTAATGTCTAATACGGCTGTAATAGACATAACAAAAGCTGTGTGTTTGCAATATGTAGGTTATATGAAAATTTGCACCATCTTATATCTTTCCTATAATTTTTTCAACAGACCAGTACTGATGAACCTTGGAAGCTAAAACTAACAGTTCCTGACGAAGAAGAGCTGCAGTACTTCCGGCATCCGTGCTAGGTTAATCAATGTGTATGGTGAGCAGACAACCGACGTTAGCAATGTGCGAAGGTGGGTGAAGTTTACCGAACGATAAACAGCAATCAAGGACAAACCATGAAACGGGGGCAGTCAACTGCGGTCACTGATGACAACGGACACTGCTCACTATACCTTTTTTTCAGTCTTTTTCTAGTATTGGGTTCAGCAGTAGCGCAAATGCATCACATATTCAAGAGATTACTGTAAAGGGTAGGCTCGTGTAGCGGAAAAATGGATGTGCATATATGTGTACCTCAGAACCTTCTATTCACAATAATAAAGACGTTATTACCTAACAGGCATTACTTTCGGTATACAGTAATTATAATTATCACACATTAACCTGGACAGAAAATTTGAAACATTCGAAGGTTAAATGAATGGAGATCCGCATTTCTACAATAAACTTTTTATAGAAAAATTGGACTAGACAAATTTAAATCTCATGAAATCTATCTAAATTTCAATTTTCAACAATATCTGTTGGGTATTTAAAGAGATGTGGAAGCTCGAATACCTAACAGCAGCAAAGTCAGGCCCAAGACTCTTGAGTAAACTGACAATTATTGAAAGTATTCTCACAAAATTCTAAAACATACACGTATTTTATTAAATGGTTTAAAACAATACTTTTTTAAGTTTGACTTCTGAAGTGAATTCTTATGATTGACATATCTGTTATCTAATATTCAAACTTCTCCAACTCTTTAAGAACTGAAAGGATATTGTTCAAAATCCAAATTTAGCGGGTTTAATTGACATCTTACATTTATCTTCTGTCATATGTTTCCTCAAAAATTTATTTAACCTGTTACGGAGGCCCAAATTTATACTCCATTGACACAAGATGAGGATGTTTCTATTTTTCTGTCCATTGCCTGTACTTCCTAATTTGAAATAATCACTAGACAGTAAATAAAAGTTTAACTATAATTATTAATAATTCAAGCAATGGAAAAAGTTACTTTATGAAATCTAGCAATGTATTATAATGCTACCTAGTATGTGACATATTAAACGCTAGGGCCTGAAATATAGCCGAGTAATAGCGCAGAATTTGTAAATAGTGGCTGGGTCTCAGACGTTTGCCAGATTGTTTGTGTCACAGACTTTTGGATGTGTAAAATTCCTTTTTCGTGAAAACAGAATTGTAATTACTTTAAGAAAGTGATTTGACATTCTGAAATACTGGAACAGCTTTGTGCAATTTTTATGTAATCACACGTTCATAAATTGAAAAACTCTGCGCCATAATTGTGTAAAATAAAGCAAAAATTTAAGAAATTTAACAATAACATTTGCCTAAAAGCCCTCAACATAACTCTTTAGGCAAAGAGCTCAAGAAGCTCTCTCCTCTGAGCGATAAATTGAAGCAGGAGAGCCCCCAAGGCTTTCTCTTGAGTCCCTCCCTTTAGAACATCTACACACTTGCATGATATTTACCTTTTCTGCAACCAGAAATGAGATTGCCCTCTATGTTGAGTCCCAAGCTTGCATCTTCAAATTATAGGCTGACTCAGCAGGTTGGAAGAATGGTGTTGTAAATGGCCAATTAAGACTAATGCTGAAAGAATCAAGAAAAATACTTTTCACTCACAAAAGAATTGCCAATCCTGATCACACCAGATCTTCAATGCCATACATACCGTATTTCTTCGATTCTAAGACGCCATCGATTGTAAGACGCACCTTAATTCCAGTATCACCAACAGAAAAAAAGTTTTGATTCTATGAAAAAAATAAGTAAAACACTAAAATAATCTAACAAATATTTTTATTATAATAGAATTCAATTTACTAATAAGAATAGTACTTATTTAACAATAAGTATGTTATTCATCACTTCCTTCTGAATCAATATCAGAGTCTGATTCTTCTGAGCCGTCATATCTGCATCTGAATCAATATCAGAGTCTACTTCCCATTCAGAGTCTGATTCTTCTGAGCCCTCTTTATCTCCATTATCCCATAATTTATCGTCTTCTGAGCCATCGAGAGCGTTGCTGATGCAATATTTTTTAAATGAGTGCTGCACTATTTTTTCTGGGATTAGCTTCCAAGCTGTTGATACCCATTCCGCCAATTTTGATGTCGGAGCTTTCTTAATTTTTCCGGAAGGTGTCAGCGGAAGGTTGTCAGTCAACAGCCAGGTTCCAAGCTCACTATATAAATCACTCACACAGCTCCACTATAATGAAATAACGGTGGCTTCACATTTGGAAAGCGCGGGAAAATACCCAGGCCACTTTATTCTCCAATGGAATTGGAGAATGCGATAACGGTGAAACTTGGATGCGGGGTTTCCGCGTAAAAACAAAACGTGTGGTGCCGTGTGCAAAGTGCGAGAAAAATCGAAAAACAAAACTGCGATTCTAAGACGCACCCCGTTTTTAGAGACATTTATATAGGGAAAAAAGTGTGTCTTAGAATCGAAGAAATACGGTACATAGGAAATATCAACAAGAATCATCCCGCATCAATAACTGAATCATTCTGTGGAGCGATACAACAATCAGATGGAAATGGCTATGGATCTCGTGCCTACTAAATAAATAAAAAAAAAATACCCCTCAAGCTGCTGCTGCCACAGAGGTCTAAAAGGAGCCTGTTAGTTTAATACGCCACAGTAGAAGGTCTGTGAGGATGGCGAGACCTCAGCAGAAAGACAACACAAACATCCATGCCTTATCCAGGGCTCGAACCCAGGTCCTTTTGATCACTAGTCGAGCGTGCTAACCACTCGGCCACGGCCATCAACAAAAAAGATCTAAGTTGGATCCAGTGTCCTGAAGATAAATGAAAATATTTTGTAATCGTAGAAATCTATTATTTTTTAGTCATGAGAAAGACAACTTGATAAAAGTGCAGAAAGAAAGGATATGTTTTGACATTGTTACTCCTTGTCATTGTAATATACTTGACTCTGTTAGCTATTCACCGAAAATATTTGGACTAAGAATTTGGTTATCTCATCTCTCAGAGCAATTTTGTACACACAATAGCCAAAATAGCAAGATCACGAGTGGGAAGGGGGTGTTAGTAAGTCCGCAAGAGCTAGGCTCGTAATCTGCAGTTCCCAGTTCGAGTAACACGTGTACCGATGTAGGAAATCACCGACTTAAGAGTTTGTCCTTGATTTTGTTATTTCGTTTTATATTCTCATAAAAATATATATTTTGAATATATTAATTCATTGCTTTCGCAATGAGAAATTTGTCAGTTTACTCGGGTGATACGAACAAAAAAAATTATTGAAAACCGATGTCGTTTGGTTGGGGGCCGTAACTTAAGTTAAGATGAAGTTTTCAATGTGTTTTACCACTTTATGGCACATATTTATAGTTATACTAGATCAAACTGCCACCCCCACCCTCAAATGGGAGCATTTGTTTTGTCAAGTAGCTAACGGGAAGCTACTCCCATCTACTTTTAATCTTGTTTTATACCGAAAAAAATCGTTTTGCTCTCAATCAAAGGGACATTAGAAAATAACCATTGGTAAAAGCAATCCTGGTTAGCAAACAAAATTTTGCAAAAGGCTAAAAAAGTTCGAAACTACTGCAATTGATGATATATAACATGTTTGTTATCTCCGTTCTGCCATTGGTAGGAAAGGTCACACCGATGGGTTTAGAAAGGTCGATGTCCGTCGAATGGAGCGTAAAGCGGTGGTGCAGTGTGCGGGAGAGCCCATACCCTGTGCACGTTAAAAATCACGCTGTATGGCTTTGACCGAAGGCTTTCATCTGTTTCCTAACAGCTGTCCAGTGTGTCCTCTTATCTTCCATTCAACCCTTGAGGTTCTTGTGACACGGTTATTTAATCTCTTATGTGCAGAATAAAACAAACCCAGCCTAACTCACAATCAACCACAAGTTTCAATATGACTTTTGACTTTGCTGATCGATATACTTTGTCGTTGATTACAAGCAGGTTTAAATCATAAAACGTATTATCACAAATCCAATTTTTTTATCACAAATCCAATTTTTTATCACCAATCCAATGAAAGTAAGAATTGTTTCATAAAAGCTGAGTCCCCTTTCTTTTTCTCTAAATCAGGGCCTGGTTTAAATATAATCTTGTTATCACTGAAGACAGTAGATTCTCGACACAGTGGTTTGTCTCTACCAGAACTCTGTATAGTTGATTGAAAACATATAGCATACTGATTTCGAGTATGATGTTAGAAGGGTGAGTATACAGCAGTTCAGACTGTGTATTCTAGACAAAGTTCGTATTATAATGTAGTTTTACCTAAAACTGCATTATAATACGAAATTTAATGATGGCAGAAGATCTATATTATAATACGAAGAAATCGCTTAACTAATGGCAGAAGGTGATAAGGCAGTTTCCTAGAACTGCATAGATGTAGTTTTAGGAGAACGGTTAAACTCCTTGTCACTGTTACAATCCAATGACAGAACTACATCTCTGCAGTTTCCTAAAACTACATAGATGAAAGTTTTAGGAGAACCGTTTAACTTTCTACTAATCGATTTGTTCGTATCAAAATGTAGATCTTCTGCTGCCATCAGTTAAACACTTTGTTCGTATCAAAATGTAGATCCTCTGCATCATTAAATTTCGAAGGCAGAAGGTATGAATTATAATACGAACGTTCGTATTTTAATTCAGATCTCCTGCATCAGTTAAACGGTTTGTTCGCATTATAATGTAGATCAGAAGGTTAAATTAATTTTACTCACCTTTGCATTTCAAATTTTGGGAACACTTCTAATTTCCTTTTCCGCCATACTAGAATTTCGGGAAGGATTGCGGGTTCCAGCTCCTCCTTCGCCTATACGCTCACTCATAGTACATCTTTTTTATGATTAGAACGACGTCTGCCAGATGGTTTAGTGAAAAGCTCTGACGCCACGTCAAGGCACCATCCATGTCAGAGTGTTTTGCTCTGACCAGGAGAAAACCCCTCCACACATAGGCAGCTAGTGTGGAAGAAAAAAGAGGGCTCAAAACACCACAAAACTTCCATTAAAGCGTCAATCAGAATTTATTTTCTGTTGAGCGAATTTAATGGAAATATTTTGTAGCATCTTGCTCAAGATCTATTTAAAAAAGATTAGACCTTGCTCCCACCCGTTCCCATTGGAAGAAGCCCCCTTAAAAGGAACTTCCCTTCTCTCTAAGCAACCCCAGAGATTGCGCCTTGTCACACTCTGCTATCCAATCCGTCGATGAGATCCTCGCTGTGGATGTGTCCGGAATCGCTGTCTCTTACATCTCTTCTCTTGGAGGCGCGAATGGGTGACAATGTTATAATCTGGCAAAGAAAAGTTCATATGGGAAAACAATTCACAAAATGCATATAAAACGTACATATAATTTTCAAGCTGATCATCATTTTCGAAACTAGGTCACAAAAGAAAATCCGTACATGCGACTGAATGGAGAAATATTTCAAGACGTACCTTCATTGTCGTCCAATTCGCGCTCTTCCCCACATGAGGAACTTCTTGTCCTGATGACGTTTTCCTGGAACTTCTGGGCACCTTGTCATCTGAACCAAAGGAAGAAGCACAAAACATTAAAGCAGTAGTAGATTTAATCGACTTTTCTCAGAACTTTAATAAAAAAAAATAGGTTGTCCACGTCTTTTGCAAAAAATAAAAGCATTAAAATATAAACCTGCTTAAAATAATTGATTTTACGGTTCAAATGTTAATAAAATGAAAAGTTCTTATTAATAAGAATAATAAAACCATTTAAGTAATAGATACAGCTGGTTAAATATTATTTATTATTTCTAATTTATACAAGATATGAACAAAGTGAATGCAGAATAGACACCCAACGAATAATTAAGGTTCTCCAAAGAGATCTTCACTAATTTCTAAAAAAACGTAGCCAGATAATTTTTCTGAATTCTGCAATCAACCATAGTGTTCGGATATATTTTTGAGCGACTGTACACCATTATATGCAGCTCGGAGGTAAAAACAACTCAACCCAACTCTGTTTGGTATCGTAACACCGAGTCAACGGAGACCTTCAAGACCGAGTATCAACTCTGGTATCGTAACACCGAGTCAACGGAGACCTTCAAGACCGAGTATCAACTCTGGTATCGTAACACCGAGTCAACGGAGACCTTCAAGACCGAGTATCAACTCTGGTATCGTAACACCGAGTCAACGGAGACCTTCAAGACCGAGTATCAACTCTGGTATCGTAACACCGAGTCAACGGAGACCTTCAAGACCGAGTATCAACTCTGGTATCGTAACACCGAGTCAACGGAGACCTTCAAGATTCAAAGCCTTGCACGTCTCCGTCTACTGAGTTAACACATAGATATTATAGTAATAGAACACACGAGAAATAACTCCTGAGCTCAAGTATAGTCAAGTAACAAGAGAACGATTGCTTATTCCCCATTCAAATCCCAATACATTAAATATTCCCCAATATAATACCATTTCTTAAAAAATAATAAAATAAATACCCCCTCAAGCAGCTGCTTGCCACAGAGGTCTGACAGGAGCCTGTTAGTTTATATGCCATAGTAGAAAGTCTGAGAGGATGGCAGGATCTCAGCAGAAAACAACAAGAACACCATGCCTTATCCGGGGCTTGAACCCAGGCTTACCAGCGCTATATTACAGACATTAGCACTTAATGCGGTGCAACCAATCTTCTGGGCGTCCAACGCCCTACAAACAGCATTGATATTGGCTAAAGAAATAAAACAACTGTGCACTACATATATTCACTACTGCATAAATAGATAAATTCCGTGACATAGGTAAATGGGACATTGAGAGTTAGGCTTACCTTCACAGAAGAGGATGTCAAGATCACCACAGGCAGCGCCAGGAAACGGCTTGTTGGAACGGAGAACATCTGGGTCCTGATGACGTTTTCCTGGAACTTTTGGGCACCTTGTCATCTGAACGAAAGGAAGAAACACAAAACATTAAAGGACTAATAGATATACTTGATATTTTTCAGAACTTAAAAAAAAAAGGTTTTCCACTTTTTTTTACAAAATATAAAAGCATTAAAATATATACATGCTTTAAATAATTGATTTTACGGTTCAAATGTTAATAAAATGAAAAGTTCTTATTAATAAGAATAATAAAACTATTAAAGTAATAGATACAGCTGGTAAATAATATTTTTTTATTTTTTATTTATATAAGATATCAACAAAATGAAAGCAGGAGAGACACCCAACGAACAGTTAACATTCTCCAAAAAGATTTTACGCTCATAGATTAAAGATAAGAGTTGGTGATATTACGTCCCTCTCAATGCTCTTTTGAACGACTTCAGTTTCTGGAAAGCATCTCTTTCGCACACGCCCCAAGTCGGGAGTGGACACTGATACTTGCCCAATGGGCGAAGCAGGACATTGCGTTGGAGAATGATACGAGAAATGTGTGGTAGTCGCATCATAGCCGTTGAAGAAATATTTAACTACCAATGTGTATATATATATATATAGATTTGATTGTATAAAAATGTGATTTACTCTAATTGAATATATCAAAATACTCGGTAAAAATACTTCGCTGTTCAAAGAGGAACAACAGGAGGTTTGCCAAAATAATTACAACCCGATTTCGAGTTCAAATCAAATGAAACATCCAGTGTTATGAGTAAAGTTTTCCCATCATGCTCCCACTTTTCATCTGAATTTATTACAAAATCAAATATACCTTCCTATTGAATATTCTGTTAGCAGTCTAAAACGAAGGTCGTATTACCAACTTACCATAGCTAAATTTATAAATAAAAAATAAATACCCCCTCAAGCAGCTGCTTGCCACAGAGGTCAGACAGGAGCCTGTCAGTTTATATGCCATAGTAGAAGGTCTGAGAGGATGGCAGGCCCTCAGCAGAAAAACGACACAAACAGCCATGCCTTACCCGGGGCTCTACTATATATCATTCTCCATCGATCAGTAACCAAGCACGCTAACCACTCGGCAACTAAACAAAATTTAATATTTTTATTTTTTCGGTTTATGCAACCAAGACGAAAGTTCCGGTGCCACTGCCACATCTTTCTAGTATCTTTGCAGTTCCCAGGTTCGAGTCCCACCTGGGCCGATGCTGAGATTGATCTCCTCAAACCTCGTCGCCCTGCCCTCGGTCAGTAGGGGACATCGATGGGCTTGGAAAGGCCACTGTCCGTCAGATGATCATTAAGGAATGGTGACTTGACAGGGAGAGCCATACCCTGCAAACTATAGAGAACACGCTGGATGGCCATGAGAGGAGACTACCATCTGTCTCCTAACAGCTGTCCAGTGGGTTCTATTCCCCTAACCTCCTCTGAGCACTCGGGATATTTGTGACTTGGCTATTTACTCCATTGTATGCAGCTCAGCGGTAAAACAACACAACTCTGGTATCGTAACACCTAGTAAACGGAAACCTGCAAGGTTCGAAGCCTTTCACGTTTCCGTCACTGAGTTAACATATATATATATTATAGTAATAAAACACACGAGAAATAACTCCTGAGCTAAAGTATAGTCAAATAACAAGAGAAAGATTGCTTATCCCCCATTCAAATCCCAATATATTAAATATTCCCCAATATATTACCATTTCTTACCAGCGCGATATTACAGACGTCCGCAATTAATGCGGTGCAACCAATCTTCTGGGCGTCCAACCCACGACAAACAACAACGATATTGGCTAAAGAAATAAAACAACTGTGCACTGTATATATTCACTACTGCATCACACGTTATCTATGACTAGATAAATGGGGCATTGAGAGTTAGGCTTACCTTCACAGAGGAGGATGTCAAGATCACCACAAGCAGCGCCAGGAACTCGTTTATTCGTCCTAGTGCTCAGGGAAAACACTCGACTGAGCACACTTGCGTCCCACGTCGATACTTTAGATACTGGCTGGCGTAGGCTGACACAGCAAACTCTCCACCCACAAACGAGAAGAAACAAATGACGAAAGTCCACAGAAAAGAACTACTTCTCGACGTTGAAGCTGAGAAATATTTTTTTCATTGTTTCGTAACGAATGTTTTTGCTTCGCACAACAAACGTCTGCGACTTGGTTTGTTACGAATGGCAACAATGAAAGTCACACCTACGTTCATCACAGCGTTGCCAATGGCATATTCAGGAACTTTGAAATAGAAGTTGACATTTCAAAATAACGTTATAAACACAGCATGAGATTCAATAATTAGCAGTTACGAATTATGGAAGTTGACATATTTTAATATAATTTCCTAAAAATGGCAAGCCTGATGCTCGAATTTTTAGATGTATCCCTAGAAAAAATATGTTATCCAAAATCTCAAGTGGCGGGAGTGGGGGTAGAACTCAAACCTTTCCCCCTCCAAACACACACACTTGAGTACACCAAGGATTGCCAACCATCTCCTATTATCGATATTTTTCCGCGTCCCCTACAAACTGCAGACGGAAAGGTGTTATTCCCGAATAAGGCTGAATCGGTCTGACCGAGAGTAATGTCGATCACGTGATGTGCATTAGGTCGAATATAAGAATTGAGCCTTAGTTACGGAAAGCCTTATTTTCAACAACAAAATATCTTGGAATGAGCACTATGATAGCCTCCAGTTGGCCAGTAAAAAGCACCTACAACTTTTCAGATGCATGGCAAGTACAACTCGGGGATGCAAACCAAAATGCCTAATAAATCTTTACTCAGCAAGTTAGGTCCAAAATTGAATATGGTCTCTACCTAACAGTCAATGCAACGGAAACACTTAAACCAAAAATTGAGGTATCTCAACATAAATCCTAAACTTTTGCACAAAACAACTTCCATCATATCCCAATATTTCTATTCTGGCAGAGACCCCCATGCCTCCCATTAAAATCAGATTATAGGAACAGTTGAAAAAAAATTCGTAAGAGTAGGCACCAGGCATCAAAACCATTATCTGTTTATTTAAATTACAAACATTATACCCACAGGAAAAATCTTACTATATTTAAAACAAGATCCCATCTATGAAGATATAAAACAGATGAAAGAAAAATTCAAATGGCTCTCAGATTTTGCTTTATCATCCTTTCTCATTTCGCTGGCGGCGTCTAAAGTTCGGTCTGCGAAATCTGAGCGTTGTTGCTATGGAGCCTACTAAACACGAGAAAATATTTTACATTTTCACAAGAATGCAGCTTGGGGACGATGCAAAAAAAATCATGCCGATTTATCATATATATATATATGGGGATCATGTTTGTTCATAAGACAGTGTTATGGGATGGATGAGCAAATCTATAGAAGGATGGCAGAGCTTCGAAGACCTCCTTCGTGCAGGAAGGCAGAAGGAAGCAGTGAACGAGAGAACCATCGCTGCTATTCTTGAATTCCTTAAGGAAAACCAACACCTTACCGTTCAGGTAATAAGTTTAGATGTCAATGTATTGATTGGCAGTGTGGAAGCAATTATTCATCAACATTTAAAGTTCCGAAAGATCTGTGCGGAATTGTTACCCCACAGACTGACACAACAGCAAAAAAGGGCTAGAGTAGACTCGTGCAAGGAAATGCTATCAATGTTTGAACCTAGTGGCCCCAACGATTAACAGACGTTGTCACAAATGACGAGACATGGTTTTATTACTATACAACACCCAGAAAGATCGGCAACTATGTTTGGGTTGCGGAAGATGAACCTTGAACTCATTAAGGAAATGGGAATTTGGGAACGCTAATTCAATCTGAATTGGAGTAGCATCCTCAAATCCTCCGACGACTTTCGCTCATGGAAGATGATTTTCAGAATTTTTTTTCGATTCCCAAGGAATGGTAGACGTGGACACTTTGCCTGAATAAATATAATCATATATAAATGGACAATACTACCAACATTGTTTTTCCCAAAATGGTTAAGGAGATGAAGGAGCACCGTATAACAACAGGCGTGTCAAGGGTTCTCCCTCTTCAAGACAATGCCAGTGCTCGCAAAACTCGGCAAGTGACGACCTATCTGGAGCAGGAAAAAAACAAATAGCTACCCCATCCTGCGTATTCACCCGATCTTGCACCATATGATTTTTGATTGTCCCAAATATTAAAAAGGAACTTTCTTGGAAGTCTTTTTCAAGGGTGCAAGAACTTCAAAATCATTCATTCATAGCTGAGGAGTATTCCCAAACAAGGGTACCCCAAGCATTTCAAAACTGGCATAGACGTCTGCAGCTTTGTATAAATGCTGGGCAGGAGTACTTTGAAGGACAGGAGAAATTTTGTTCAGATAAGTGCAATTGTTCTTGTTCTACAGATGTATGTCAAGAACGTTTTGAACGCCCCTCGTAGAATACTAAATGAATGTGATTTAAATCATTCTTCAGGTAATTTAAACCATTCTTCAGGTAAGCACTACGAGTTATGAAATGGTTAAAAAAATGTGATCAATTTTCTAGGACAGTTATCAGGAAAATGATTAACGAATTCTTGTTCAGAAATGAACTGCCGAATTTAAATGAAATATTAATAACGATAAATTCGGTTCCTGATTTGCCGAATTTAAATGAAATATTAATAACGATAAATTCGGTTCCTGATTTGCCAAATTTTAGCCAAGCAACATTAAAGTGATTGCTAATAGATATCAGCTTTATATTTTCCACTCGCAAACGCGAAGGTGCTTTAACTGAAAGAGACAACATTTTAATGTAGAGGTGAAAATATTTGAGACAATTTAAAGCACATAGTGGTAATGAAAGAAAAAAATTGCTATTTAGATGAAACTTGGGTGAATTCTAGCCACACAGCTTCTAAATTAAAAAAAAAAGTTAGAAAGTAAACTGTGGCAGAATCAGTGTCAGCATCTCGGCAAGCATTTTATTCATGGCTCACCAGAGGCCTAAAACAATCAGCTGGGAAAGGCAAAGGTTTATAATTGCTCAAATAGGAAGTGACCATGGTTTCCTTGATGGAGCACAGTTTGTGTTTGAATGAAAAAGTGGTAAAGTTTATCATGAAGAAATGAATGAGATAGTATTTAAACATCGGATGTTATGTTCATTGCAAAAATTGGCAAAAAAACTCTGTTATAGTAATGGGCAATGCTCCATACCAGAGCGTAAAAAACTGAAAAAGCATCAACTATGGCATGGAAAAAAACAAGATGTTATTAACTGGTAAAAGGAGCATGGTATTGAGCATAGTGACCATGTGATGAAGATAGAACTCTTAAATAAATTTAGACAAGTGAAAGACAATTACGACAACTATATTATAGATGAATTTTTAGTGGAAGCAAGACATGTAGTACTGCATTTACTGCATGTAGTACTGCATAACCCCAGGAGTACTGCATGTACTGCAAGTACTGCATGTAGTACTGCATAACCCCAGGAGTTAATTCTTTCTCACTGCATTTGATACCAGGTATTACCAGACTCATAACTTCATTAATTGAAAAAGCATTCGCAGAATATGAAAAAAAAACAACTCGGGGCATATTTCCCAAACTACCCGCATTCGACAAAAAGAAAAATTGATCATATGATCTGGGCGAAAAGAAATTTCCACGATATCGTCCATCTGAAGCAGCGAAGGTCCTAGATTGTACGGGCAACAACTTTCACCCACCCCCCTGCAGTTCCCAGGTTCGAGTCCCAGCTGGGTCAGCGTTGAGATTTATCTCCGCAAAATTCCCCGCCCTGCCCACGGTCAGTAGGGGACACCGATGGGCTTGGAAAGGCCGCCGTCCGTCAAATGGGACGTTAAGCCGTGGCCTCGTGTGCGGGAGAGCCATACCCTGTGCACGTTAAAGAACACGCTGGATGGCCTTCACTGGAGGCTACCATCTGTCTCCCAACAGCTGTTCCAGTGGGTCCCCAACCTTCTCTGAGCCTTCGGGGTCCATGTGACCTGGCCATTTAGCCCATGGTGTGCAAAAAAAGTGCCGCTCAGAAGTAAAACAACCCAACCCCATTGAGTCTACACCTCACACATTCTCACCAATAGAAGACAGCGCAAGATTATAGACAATATAGTTGACAGAGCCTCATTAAACATGCCTGAACTGTGGTTCAGGCATATTTAATGAGGCTCTGTCAACTATATTGCAACTGGCACAACTCCAATTTACACAAGATGTTCCAAGAAAGGGGCTCTCCAATCGAGCTTTCAACCAAGAACCCAACAATCAAGCTCCAATCAAGCTTTTTTTACGAATCTCTCAAATCTTTCTTAGACATGGACTTTTTGGACAGCCCTCCAGTTCCTGATCGGCGGAATCCAAAGTCCAAGGATACTGCTGAATCGCGCTTTCGGTAAAAAAAAAACCTTTTTCCCTGATATGACTTTAAAAACACTTTAATGGAATTTGATGGCTTTGATGGTCTGTAAATGGTAGCTAGGCATAAACTGGAAGGACAGCTGTGTACCAATCCCCAGTGATGATGCACAGAACCGACCAGGGTCTAACACCTAATGTCCGACCCCCGCCTTCTCGTGGTGCAGGCAATGGGTACCTTTCAAAAGAGAAATTCTCTTTTGGAAGGGAACGGAATGGGAGGGCTGCCAGTTCAGTATGGCCTACTGATCTGGCAATCTATGGCCACTTTTTTTCTTTTTTTTTCCACCCTGTTGAGGAGTGGTCAACTTCACAGTGTCCTGGTGCTGACCATTGTTTCTAAACTGAACTTGTTTATGTATTTGAGCTTAATTATGTATCCTGGACTTGCTGTACTGGTGGGCCTCTGTTGAGGGAGAATCTGTCGCTCTGTTTTCTGTTTGCTTTCTGGGTTGCCAGCCCTAAGTGAACAGAGGCATGGAATACCTTATATAAGCTGATGGATAATCCTAATCAGAGGCCATCGCAGGTACCTGAACCTCACTTAGCTAGTTGAGCATCGTCAAGCCTAAACTGGAGTAATGTGTCTTAGGCAGGCCCATATGGATCTTGAAAAAGTCCAGTTGAGAAGGTGGTGGCTGATGATCTTACCATCATCGGTGACTTCAGCCTTTAGCGGAGGGGGAAGAGGTCTTTGCCCCATGCCTGCGATCAGGGGGCTGTTTGATATTGTTGGCCCTTCCTATCTCAATAAACCTACTATCTTTAAAAATCCTACTAATCATTTTCTCTCTGCTGGAACGTGGAATGTAAGGACATTACATAGAGATTATTCTCTTGATATCCTCACGAAGGAATTCAAGCACTATAACCTGGATATTCTAGGCTTGCAAGAGACCAGATGGACAGGTAAAGGTGAGGTACTTAAAAAAAACTTTAAATTTCTCTTTACAGGAAGGGAGGATAGAAAGCATCACCAAGGCGTGGGTCTGCTGCTCAGCAGACAAGCTAGTGATGCTCTTCTAGGATATGAGTGCATTAATGAAAGGTTTCTTAGAGCAAAATTTTAGTCAAGCATTAAAGACTTGAATGTTATCTGCTGTTATGCCCCCACTGAGGATGCCGATGAAGATGAGAAGGATAGGTTTTACGGAAAACTTCAGGACATTTTGAATTCTGTCAAGAAAGGAGATACTACCCTTGTTCTAGGTGACTTCAATGCCAAAGTTGGTACTGACTCTGACATTTGGGGAGTAGTAATAGGCCCTTTTGGTATTGATAGCTGCAATGGCAATATCTCCTACAGGTAAGTAAACTCAATGGATTCAGAATAACTAACACTTATTACAAACACTGTGACATACATAAGTACACGTGTTTTTCACCTGATGAGCTGCATAAGAATATGATCAATTATATATTAACAGCAAATGGGATAGTTCTGTTAGGAATACCAGGTCATATAGCGGAGCTGAAATTGGATCTGACCATTACCTTGTTAAAAGTGTCTTGCAACTTAAAACTTAAGAACTGTTGTGTGTCTTAAGAAGAGTTAAAAAATTACCTTTATTACTGAAGCTCTGAAAGAACAAATTATAGCTAAAGCTTACCATGATAGGTTACTTAGTCATTATGGCAGTCATAGTTCGCTTACTACTGAAGTTGAGGAAGAATGGGGCCGTCTTAAACAGGCTTTTTTGGAAACTAACAGTACTCTTTTAGGAAAAAAGGTGCAGAGGAAGAGAATTATTTGAGTGATAAGGCACTTGAGCTTATTTCAGAAAGGTGGACCTGCAGGAATGTCCTTATTCAATACCCTAATAGTCCTAATAGAAAGCATTACAGAGAACTTAATAAACGTGTAAAAGATCAGTTAGCTGCTGATAAGAATCTTTGGCTTGATGGTTTGGCTGACAAAGCCGAGGAAGCAGTTACACATCACAACAACAGAGTTGTACCAGATAGTTAATGTTTTCTGTGGTACAAAAAAGGACAGGTATACAGGGATTGAAGGATAAACAAGGTAATGTTATAGAAGGTGAGGATTCTGTTATGGCTAGGTGGGCTGAGCATTTCAGTGATATTCTAAACAATGTGATTAGTTCTACTCCCATTGTTTGTAATGATGATAGATGCGTTAATGGTTTCAATGTTGGCCCTATAACACAATCTGAAGTTATTTTGGCTATTTCTAAACTTAAACTTCATAAATCCCCAGGAGTAGATGAAATTACTACAGAAATGCTTAGAGCTGGAAATGTTTCGGTTACCACTTGGATGACTGAAATTCTGGATATCTTTTATGATAAAGGCATGGTTCCTAAGGATTTTACCAGAGCTATTGTTATCCCTATTTTCAAAAAAAGGTGATTTCAGTTCTTGTGATAACTATAGGGGTATCAGCCTACTTTCTGTTCCAGGTAAAGTTCTTTCCATGATTGTGCTTAATAGAATTAAGAATCTGGTTGACAGTCAATTGCGTGATGAGCAATGTGGATTTAGAAGTGGTAGGGGATGTGTGGATCAGATATTTTCACTTAGGCAGATTCTTTAGAAATGTTTAAAGTTTCAGAAACCTTTGGGTGCTAGCTTTGTTGATTTCAAAAAGGCTTTCGACTCTGTTGATCGTCATAATTTGTGGTTGATTGTGAGATCATATGGTATACCAGACAAGTTAGTTAACATAATGAAAGCTCTCTATAATAACACTGAGTCGTGTGTGAGAGTTGGTAAGGCTTGTAGCAATTGGTTTAGCATTACTTCTGGTGTTCGACAAGGGTGCATTTTGTCTCCTTTTCTCTTTAGCTTGGTTATTGATTATGTTATGCGAAATTCACTTCAAGGGAAAGATTTTGGCCTTAAATGGACTGGAAACACGAAAATTTCTGATTTAGATTATGCTGATGATTTAGCCCTTTTGGCAAATGATGTTGATGAGATGAACCCTTTCATTCGAGCTGTTGATGAGACTGGTATTAGAGTAGGTTTCGTTATAAACAGAGAGGAAACTAAAGTGATGAACTTTGGTCATGCAAGCTGTGATTCAGTTAATCTGAATGGTTGCAGTCTTCAGCAGGTGTCACAGTTTAATTATCTTGGGAGCTATGTAACACATAATGGTGATGTGCGGCATGAGATTAACAGAAGAATATGATTGCTGCCGGGACTTTAAAGAATCTATGGAGATTGTGGAGAAATAGGCGTATACACCTAAAGACTAAAATAAGACTGTATAATAGTTTGGATCTTTCTAGGGTTAGTTATGGTAGTGAAACTTGGAGGCTGTGTAAACAAGGTAACAAGAAACTACATGCTTTTGATTCTAGATGCTTACGCAGTATCTTGTGTATTAGGTGGTTGAACTTTGTAACTAATGATGAGGTTAGACAAAGGAGTCTGCAACCTCCTTTAAGCAGCATATTGTGCAGAGAGAGACTCCGCTAGTTTGGCCATGTTGCCCGTATGAATAATTATAGATTGGCGAATAGGGTTATGAACAGTGTGCCTAAAGGCCTCAGAAAGAAGGGGAGACCTAGGATGCGGTGGGCAGACAATGTCAAACAGGACCTTGTTAAAATTGGTGTGCAGTGGCCAGATGCAGCAGATGTAGCTCTAGACAGATATGCTTGGAGAATTAAACTGCACAGTCTGGTTGGACCTCCGTATCCCATGGCTGCTTGAGGATGATAATGGCTTTGATATCTCTTCTCTTTCTTGGTTGGGTTGGGTTGTTTTACCTCTGAGCGGCACTTTTTTGCACACCATGGGCTAAATGGCCAGGTCACATGAACCCCGAAGGCTCAGAGAAGGTTGGGGGAGGGGACCTACTGGAACAAGCTGTTGGGAGACAGATGGTAGCCTCCCGTCAAGGCCATCCAGCGTGTTCTTTAACGTGCACAGGGTATGGCTCTCCCGCACACGGGGCCACGGCTTAACTTCCCATCCGACGGACGGCGGCCTTTCCAAGTCCATCGGTCTCCCCTACTGACCGTGGGCAGGGCGGGGAATTTTGCGAAAAGAAATCTCAACGCTGACCCAGCTGGGACTCGAACCTGGGAACTACAGATTACGAGCCTGGCGCGCTACCGACTGAGCCACCCCTGCCCCGGTAACTCCAGTAAATGACGTCAAATTTTTCACGACTAAAAATAGCAGAACGGTACAAACATATTGAAGCCTTAAAATTTCGTTTTGAACGCAGTCACCAATGTCAGTGTAATGAGATGATTAAGAAATAATCCAATTTCATATTCGAGCAAACAAAACTCTCCAACTGCTAGATATTTACGATTTTTTTGAAAACATAAGCAATTTAAACAGACTTAAAACGTACATCTTGTTTTCCTAACACGCATTTTGTTGATATCAGTAAAACGAATTTTACAGATGGGCCATGATTACCAAAACATTGGGTTGTTTTACCTCTGAACGACTTTTTTTACACACCATGGGCTAAATGGCTAGGTCACATGCACCCCAAAGGCTTAGAGAAGGTTGGGGGAGGGGACCCACTGGAACAGCTGTTGGAAGACAGATGGTAGCCTCCCGTCAAGGCCATCTAGCGTGTTCTTTAACGTGCAGAAGGTATGGCTCCCCCGCACACGGACCCACGGCTTAACGTCTCATCCGACAGACGGCGGCCTTTCCAAGCCCATCGGTGTCCCCTACTGACCGTGGGCAGGGCGGGGAATTTGCTGAGATAAATCTCAACGCTGACCCAGCTGGGACTCGAACCTCGGAACTACAGATTACAACCCTGGCGCGCTACCAACTGAGCCACCCCCGTCCCCCATAACCATGGGTAACCCGCACCCGACACATATTAAAAAGTTAATACCAGTGTTTTCAAATGGAAACGGAGGTGATAAAACAATGGTGTTTGGTTCATTTCTTTCCGGTTGTGTTGTTTTACCTTTGAGATTCACTGTGTTGCACACAATCGCCAAATGGCCAGGTCACAAGAACAAAGAGGATTCAGAGAAGGTTGGGGAAAGGGGACCCAGTGGACAGCTGCTACGAGACAAATGGTATACTTCCGTCAAGGCCATCCAACGTGCTCTTCAACGTGCACTGAGTATGGCTCTCCTGCACATGGGGCCAAACCTTAAAGACCCATCCGACGAACGACGGCTTTTCCACGCCCGTCATTGTTCTCTTTATTCCTTTTCGGAGATTTTAAAATGAAAAAGACAAAAAATAAAATGTTAACCACTGAATTGTTGCCGCCTCGGTTGCATCGGGTTGGCTAGAGGTAACTACTACAGCTGCCGGGGTCTGGGTTCTAGTCTTGGATTGGGTTGTTTTACCTCTGAGCGGCACTTTTTTGCACACCATGGGCTAAATCGCCAGGCCACAAGGACCCCGAAGGCTCAGAGAAGGTTGGGGGAGGAGACCCACTGGAGAAGCTGTTGGGAAACAGATGGTAGCCTCCCGTCAAGACCATCCAGCGTGTTCTTTAACGTGCACAGGGTATGGCTCTCCCGCACACGGGGCCACGGCTTAACGTCCCATCCGACGGACGGCGGTCTTTCCAAGCCCATCGGTGTCACCCTACTGACCGTGGGCAGAACCTCGGAACTACAGCGGAGATAAATCTCAACGCTGACCCAGCTGGGACTCGAACCTGGGAACTACAGATTACGAGCCAGGCGCGCTACCGACTGAGCCATCCCGCCCCTCTGGGTTCTAGTCCCTGGATGGCATAGTTATGTGTACGTGTGTGCATTATGTTACATTAAAAACCATGTTGAATTGTTTTACCTCAGAGCCGCACTTATTTGCATACAATGGTTTAAATGGCCATGTCACCAGGGGCCCAGAAGGCTCAGAAGGTTGGGGGACGGGACACACTGGGCAGTCTCCCGTCAAGGCCATTCAGCGTGTTCTTTTTACCTGCACAGGACCACGGTTTAATGTCCTATCCAACGGTAATATCTGGCAACCTTTGCCAGATCACTAATTTCTAAAAAAAATCGTTTGTCAGATATTTTTTTTAATTCTGTAATCAACCATAACGGTCGGATACTTTTTTGAGCGACTGTACTTATTTTTCATAATATCTCAAAAACTTGTTGCTTAAAAAGGCAAACCTGCAGTTTATGGCACTCAGGCGTCAAATTTTTTTTAAACGGACGCAAAAATGCGTTGCGTCTCAACAGAACATTCGACTTCCTGACTCCTAGTGGTGACGAAAAAATTGCATTTTTCCAAAATTATAAAGTTTTTTTAAATTACTTCTATAGAAAAACCAACAATACATAGCGATTTGAACTAATCAAAAGCGAGTTTTAATATCACCTCAGAAAAAAATTTAATGTCTTGGAAAGTTCTACAAATAACAACCTAAAGAATTGTATTACTAGCAGTGAAGAGGCCGTACAATGAGAATATGCCGAGTCAAAAATATAATGATAAACACTTATTCCTAAGCATTAAATTTTGTTTCAACTAGAAGTAGTAGTATCGAAGGCATATTTTTCTAATTACGCATATCGTTATACGACTCATGTCGGTCAGTACCATCCTAGGTTATTGTTTCAACAGTCTATTGCACTGTGCAACACAAAAAGGCTTTGAAATTAAAATAGCCAATCTATTAATTTTGAGGTGCTGAACAGGAAAATGACAATAAAATTTGTCGATTGGCTCTTGTTTAGTTGCATCATGACATCGCAGACAAAAGATGATGCAAGTCATCTTTTGTCTGCGATGTCATGATGCAACTAACAAGTTCCATTTACCCGAGTCATAAGTACAACACAAGTGAGCCTTGCAGTTTTAATCCAGCAGTTGGGTTGTTTTGCCTCTGAGCGGCACTTTTTTGTACACCATGGGCTAAATGGCCAGGTCACATGGACCTTGAAGCTCAGAGAAGGTTGGGGGAGGGGACCCACTGGAATAGCTGCTGGGAGACAGATGGTAGACTCCCGTCAAGGCCATTCAGCGTGCACAGGGTATGGCTCTCCCGCACACAGGGCCAAGGCTTAACGTCCCATCCGACGGACGGCGGTCTTTCCAAGCCCATCGGTGTCCCCTACTGACCGTGGGCAGGGCGGGGAATTTTGCGGAAATAAATCTCTACGCTGACCCAGCTGGGACTCGAACCTGTGAACTACAGATTATGAGCCTGACGCGCTACCGACTGAGCCACCCCCGCCCCTAATCCAGCAGTAGTGATGCCTCGTAACTGTGTTAATAGTGCAGATACATTTTGTTACATTTGCAGGCAAGCGATGTTTGCAAGCAAGGGCCATCACTGCAATAGTGAAAGCTGAGTATGAGTTTTATTTTGAATGCAAGATATATGCTCCACAAATATGCTGTAGTACGTGTACAAGAAATCTTCCGAAGTGGCTGAAAGGCGAAAAAATGGCGATGTCATTTGCTGTTCCTATGGTTTGGAGAGATCCAAGCAATCACGCAAATTACTGCTACTTTTGCATGGTTCCGACGGTTTCTGGAAGCATCACAAGGAAAAAGAAATGGACAATAGCGTACCCGAATATACAATCTGCTCTGACCAGTTCCGCACAGCGAAGGCTTTCCCGTTCCCGAACTTCTAAACGAATTTTCCATCGATTCAGTTGGTTGGTTGTTTTATCTCTGAGCGGCACATTTTTGCACACCATGGGCTAAATGGCCAGGTCACATGGACCCCGAAGGCTCAGAGAAGGTTGGGGGAGGAGACACACTGGAACAGCTGTTGGGAGACAGATGGTAGTCTCCCGTCAAGGCCATCCAGCGTGTTCTTTAACGTGCACAGGGTATGGCTCTCCCGCACACGGGGCCCACGGCTTAACGTCCCATCCGACGGACGGCGGCCTTTCCAAGCCCATCGGTGTCCCCTACTGACCGCGGGCAAGGCGGGGAATTTTGCGGAGATAAATATCAACGTTGACCCAGCTGGGACTCGAACCTGGGAACTACAGATTACGAGCCTGGCGCGCTACCGATTGAGCCACTCCCGCCCCAGAAGACTTGAATATAATCTATTACATCAAACCATTCACGGAGTCAACGAAAAATAATTGTCTAAAAATGAAAGCTATGATATTTCCTACGCAAACAAAGGAAAGAAAGCTGCATTTAGTAAACATTTTCGTGTGAAATGTTCAGTTTAAGAAATGCAAATTAAAAAATTATTAGTCAATTTTAATGACTTAAATTGTAAAATAGATGGCTAATAATATAATGATCGAATTGCTTAATTATTTACATTAATTTCAATAAACTTCATTGCCATAATGATTTCTTTTATTCATAGAAAAAAAACTTTTCTGATGTTCTATATTCTTTTGAAATTAATAGGAATTGTAGTGGCATAGAATTCTATCATTTGAAATATTTTTCTTTTTATTCTTAGGAGCAACGAGTTTTACATTTCTTTGTTAGTTATTTGTATATTAGAAATTTATATTTCACAGTTAACGTTAACCTGTTCAAGCATAACAGCTAGAATGGTGGCCAAAATATCCTTAATACGTGCGTTTCTATATGACTTTTGTTTTATGATATCGGTTAATTCTTATCCAATAAATTATCGAACAACTTGGAATAAGATTTCAAGTTGCCTATGACAGTCTCCATATCACAAGAATTCATTTGACAAATAACTCGTCACTCTAAGCCATCATGCTTGCGAAATATGCGGAACAATAGTTTACACCTTTAAAGATAGGGGCGGGGGTGGCTCAGTCGGTAGCGCACCAGGCTCGTAATCTGTAGTTCCCAGGTTCGAGTCCCAGCTGGGTCAGCGTTGAGATTTATCTCCGCAAAATTTCCCCGCCCTGCCCATGGTCAGTAGGGAACACCGATGGGCTTGGAAAGGCCGCCGTCCGTCGGATGGGACGTTAAGCCATGGCCCCGTGTGTGTTAGAGCCATACCCTGTGCACGTTAAAGAACACATTGGATGGCCTTGACGGGAGGCTACCATCTGTCTCCCAACAGCTGTTCCAGTGGGTCCCCTCTCCCAACCTTCTCTGAGCCTTCGGGGTCCATGTGACCTGGCCATTTAGCCCATGGTGTGCAAAAAAGTGCCGCTCAGAGGTGAAACAACCCAACTCACCCAGAGCAGTGCGAGATTTAGCGGAGATACATCTCAACTTTCACCTACTTGACATTCGAACCTGGGAACTTCAGATTACGAGTCTGACGCGCTACTTCTAAGCCAACCCCGCCCCCGAAAACAACCATTTGTGCACAAACTTCCTTCTGATGCAAGCATAGATGGACACAGTTGGAGAGTTAAAGAGCAATGGGTATTTTTTTTATTATTATGTAAGCGCGCTTGGCTACTGATCTAAGGGACCGGGTTCGAGTCTCGGGTATGTCGTGGATTTGTGTTTTCTGCCGAGCTCCCGTCATGGTCACAGACCTTTTACTATGGCGTATAAAGTGGCAGATTCCCATCCGATCTCTGTAGCAAGCAGCTGTTTGAGGGGTAAGAAAGAAGCAGATATGAAGATGAAACGAAGTGGTTGAAGTTTCCAGAATTAGTAATGGGATGCGGAATTGTGATGTGTTGTTGACATTGTGTGCAACACAACTCTGATGATGACGAATCAGAACAGTGTCAGAGATAGATATTGGTGCTGAATTCTGGGTGGAATTAGAAACCATTGCATTAACTTCAACATATATATACATCTTAAATACCTAAGTACTCTTGTGTGCAAAAACACTCAGAAATAACTCAACAGTAACATATATGCCGCAGACGTGGATTCGAACCTGAACTAGTAGCAAGAAATAGGTAGTCTAACCTTACACAAGCAACAACATAAAAAAATTATAGTGATACCTAGACATACACGAATCAAGCGGGATCGGGACGGTAAATAAATAAGAATTAAACAAATACCTCCTGAAGCAGCTGCTTGGGTTGGGTTGTTTTACCTCTGAGCGGCACTTTTTTGCACACCATGGGCTAAATGGCCAGGTCACATGGACCCCGAAGGCTCAGAGAAGGTTGGGTGAGGGGACCCACTGGAACAGCTGTTGGGAGACAGATGGTAGCCTCCCGTCAAGGCCATCCAGCGTGTTCTTTAACGTGCACAGGGTATGGCTCTTCCGCACACGGGGCCACGGCTTAACGTCCCATCCGACGGACGACGACCTTTCCAAGGCCATCGGTGTCCCCTACTGACCGTGGGCAGGGAGTTTTGCGGAGATAAATCTCAACACTGACCCAGCTGGGACTCGAACCTGGGAACTACAGATTACGAGCCTGGCGCGCTACCGGCTGAGGCAGCCCCGCCCCCAATGCAGCTGGTTGACACAGAGGTCTAATAGGAGTCTGTCAGTTTAATTCACCATAGTAGAAGGTCTGCGAGGATGACGGAACCTCAACAGAAAAGACAACATGAGCATCTATGCCTTACCCGGGGCTCGACCAGGTCCCTTTGATCAGCAGCCAAACATGCTAATCACAACATGAATCAAATATATATATATTTGGGGAAAAAAAAAAAGAGAGATTTGAAGGACGTATAAAATATAAGACACAATTTAAATGACTTGACAAACTTTATATATTGATGGCTGGTGGTTCGTACAAGAAAACGTTTTAATGAGAAAAATACATGATTTATGGGTTGGATTGTTTTACATCTGAGCAGGACTTTATTTTTGCACACAGTGGGTTAAATGGCCAGGTCACAAAGACTCCGAAGGCTCAGAGAAGTTTGGGGGAGGGTACCCACTGGAACAGCTGTTGGGAGACAGATGGTAGCCTCCCGTCAAGGCCATCCAGCGCGTTCTTTAACGTGCAGCGTGTATGGCTTTCCAGCACACGGTGTCATGGCCTAACGCTCCATCCAGTGGTTGCCTACTGACCGTGGACAGGGCGGGGAATTTTTGCGGAGATAAATCTCAACGCTGACCCAGCTGGGACTCGAACCTGGGAACTGCAGATTACGAGTCTGCCGCGCTACCGACTGAGCCCCCCCCCCCCCCCTCTAGAATCGGAAAATATCAAGACACGGCGCTGCACGGAAGTAAACCTCGTCGTTTCCTGCCAGTGACATCACAAATGTTCAGAAAACGTAACAAATGAAGGCCCTGATTGTTCAAAATGGGAAACAATCTAATAAAACAACAATTAAACGATAAAAAATTGTTACATTTCTTAAGAATATTTAGTCGACAGACTTTTCTTGTACGAAGAAACGTGTGTTTATGTTTATAGAACATTGAAGATGAGTAAAAAACGCAGTTTATTGCGGCGATTTCTCCGATCGTCGCTGAAGTGTTGCCTAAAAATATGTTGCTGCTGCTGTGAAGTTTGCGAGAAAAGCGGAGACGAGGGGACGTACTATTTTCCTGCCTCGTCCTCAGAGGTAAGTCTTAAACCTCTTCCGGTGAAAATGAAAGACACACCTGCTGTGAAAGCAGGACGCGTGATGAACAAAAGGAGTCAGCTAAATTCCTCCTCTCCAAGAGACATGAAGTGGCTCCCACTTAGGAGTACTTGCCGTGAGGATATTTCAAAGCTCCGGCAAGAGAACCTAACAAAATGTTATTGTTTTTGCAAAAATACAAAGTTCCGATTACCAAATATTAACAAAGTTCAGACCCAGAACACTAAGGATCATATATCATCTAACCGCTATTCCTTAGATGAAATTACTGACTTTCTCCTGGTAATAGTCCTTGTTTCCTATGTGCTTTTATTAATTTGTCAGTTCTGGAAGTCATAAGGATTGAGAAGACAAACTGATAGCGAGATTTGATAATCTGTTTTCATACAGTAAAATGAATTCGTTAATAGGTCGTCCTCACAATAAGCAAGAGGCTTTCGAAGAATACATGTTCTGGCAATAGTTTTTCGCAGAGGAAACAGAAAAGATGAATTGTTTATGCATAAGAAGGACGAGAAAATAACTTATGTGTTAAAGAATAACCATGTGAAATATCAGAAAATCGAACTCCTTTTCGCCCAATAATTAGACGTAAAAACGTATGGAAACGTGATCCTATCGAAGATGACGTCATAGATCTGCCACCAAGATTGCTCCTGTCGACGAGGATAAAAACATCTAATAGTCGCATTAAACGCCGTAAAAACTTTTAGTGCATCATGCAGACTGATTGTGCCAACACGTCTTGAAGAGCTCGGAATAGAATCTCTTGATTTGGAGAAACGAGGTTGTCCGAGATTTAGAGATTTGCCTAAAATCTCAGGAGCTCTCAGGAGCACATGGGAAACAAGGATACTGAGAGGATGATTGCAATATCACTTGGAGAGGAGGATTGGAATATCATAGAGGACACGGCGTTCATTGTTCTCAAGCCTCGGCAGATGCACCTGATTGTGTTTGGGGAACGCTCTCTTCATCGTCCCAGGACTTTACAGAGATAGACTTTTCATTCAGATACGATATGGAACTGATGATTGCTGCGGTATTCGTATCGTTATCGTTCCTTTACTGAAGGTGGTTTGCTTTATCCGACAAAAGAGGGGATCGCTCTAACTCTACACGAATGGCAAGAATTGTTGTCAGTCTCCGACAGGATTATCCCTTCCCAATCGACAGAGAGAAACTTGGTTCGTCACACACAATCTATAACTATGTATCTACTCCAACATTGCTGGTTCCCGCCATTTCGTGGGGAGGTAGGGAATACTTCAGGAAACCGATTTCACATAGGAAAGTTTATCCGCAAATGTACGCATGCGTATGTAGAGGGTGCTGTGTGTACCCAACCAGTGTACAGCTCGCCCGACCACTCCCGTTGTTATCAGTGTACGAGCTGACTTACTAGTGATAAGATGAATCGTTTTACGCATCAAGAGCTAGCGGATATGCATCTCGCATATGGGGCAGCTGGTGAAAGCGGCCGCCGAGCTAGGCAAGTTTACGAAGACCGATACCCCAACAGAGGAATACCGCAGCATCAAATGTTCTCAGGTGTGCATCGCAATCTGCGCGAACGTGGTTCACTGCACACCAACATGCAGGATACGGGGAGAAGACGACTGACGCGGATTGTCAACGTCACAGAACAAGTCCTACAGTCCATCGAAGATAATGGCGAAAGTGGCCGCCGAGCTAGGCAAGTTTACGAAGACCGATACCCCAACAGAAGAATACCGCAGCATCAAATGTTTGCAGGTGTGCATCGCAATCTGCGCGAATGTGGTTCATTGCACAGCAACATGCAGGATACGGGGAGAAGACGACTGACGCGGATTGTCAACGTCACAGAACAAGTCCTACAGTCCATCGAAGATAATGGCGAAAGTGGCCGCCGAGCTAGGCAAGTTTACGAAGACCGATACCCCAACAGAAGAATACCGCAGCATCAAATGTTTGCAGGTGTGCATCGCAATCTGCGCGAATGTGGTTCACTGCACAGCAATATGGAGGATACGGGGAGAAGACGACTGACAACGTCGCAGAACAAGTTCTACAGTCCATCGAAGATAATCCGAATACCAGCACACGAGTTATTGCTCAACAGCTTGGGGTCTCTCAGTCAGCAGTGTGGAGGATACTGCACGAGGAACGTGTGCATCCTTACCATCTGCAAAGGGTGCACTTACTGCATCCTGACGATTATCCCAAGCGTGTGGAATTTGCACAATGGTTCATGCAGAAAGGTGCCGTGGACCCCAGTTTTCCAGCTTCTCTCCTTTTTAGAGATGAAGCTTCATTCAGTCGTGAAGGTGTGTTCAATACACACAATTCACATGTGTGGGCTTACGACAACCCGCATGGTACGAGAAGTCACACTGCGCAACATCGTTTTGCCGTAAATGTGTGGGCTGGAATCATTGGTGACTGTTTGTTGGGACCTTACTTGCTACCGCCCCGATTGAACGGCCGGAAATACCTAATATTTCTCGAGAAGTGTTACCGACTTTTCTGGGCGCTGTTCCTGCGCATATCCGCCGAGATATGTGGTATCAACATGATGGGGCTCCAGCCCATAGCACAATTGTTGCGCGTGATTACCTGAACCGAACATTCGGAGCTCGATGGATCAGTAGAGGTGGACCGATCGCTTGGTCACCCAGGTCACCTGATTTATCGCCCATGAATTTCTTTTTGTGGGGAGCCATGAAAGACCATGTGTACGAGACCCCCGTCGACAGTGAAATGGACCTTGTTGCACGAATAGTGGCCGCCGCAGGCATTGTCCGTGATATGCCAGGCGTTTTTGAAAATGTTCGGCGGTCAATGCAACGGCGCTGTGAATCCTGTGTCCGTGTAAATGGGCGCAATTTTGAGCACCTACTGTGAGCTTGTACTTTACCTTGTTGGAATAAAAGTCACATTCGTTATCACTTAACTGTACTGTTTCCTTGTGTTCACTTT
Source organism: Ryuthela nishihirai (assembly GCA_038380435.1). Classification (NCBI taxonomy): domain Eukaryota; kingdom Metazoa; phylum Arthropoda; class Arachnida; order Araneae; family Heptathelidae; genus Ryuthela; species Ryuthela nishihirai. Next base: position 11,099,272 of record JAWZYU010000021.1, on the reverse strand, counting down.
ACTTGTCCATTTTGTTCATGTAGATGACGTTTGCGGACATACTTTCCTATGTGAAATCGGTTTCCTGACGTATTCCCTACCTCCCCACGAAATTTGAACGATAAGTTTTGAATCACCCTGTATAACATATCATGGAGAAAAACTATGCAAATCTGCGAGTCTTCATTTTTAATTGTCAGTACTGAAAAATAGGCAACAGTATTTGTTAAACTTCACATTAGCATAATAGCAGATTCAACACCAAATGTAACACATTATTCGCAAAGAGTTCCAACTTCTAACTTATATATGAGGCAGGGGTGGCTTAGTCGGTAGCGCGCCAGGCTCGTAATCTGTAGTTCCAGGTTCTTCTAACTTATATATGGGGCAGGGGTGGCTCAGTCGGTAGCGCGCCAGGCTCGTAATCTGTAGTTCCCTGGGTCAGCGTTGAGATTTATCTCCGCAAAATTCCCCGCCCTGCGCACGGTCAGTAGGGGACACCGATGGGCTAGGAAAGGCCGCCGTCCGTCGAATGGGACGTTAAGCCGTGACCACGTGTGCGGACGTGACGTTCCGCACACGTGTCCGTGACCACGTGTGCGGAACCTCCTGTGCACGTTAAAGAACACGTTGAATGGCCTTGACGGGAGGCTACCATCTGTCTCCCAACAGCTGTTCCAGTGGGTTCCCTCCCCCAACCTTCTCTGAGCCTTCGGGGTCCATGTGACCTGGCCATTTAGCCCATGGTGTGCAAAAAAGTGCCACTCAGAGGTAAAACAACCCAACTCTAACTTATACAGTAGATCAATGTCAACAAACAACTGTCCTAGATTTCGTTGATGCAAAATCGTCAATTATGTCATAATTTAAAGACCTAGCAAGATCGCTCTCCAGACTAAGCAAACCAAGGTTACTCAGTCTTTCTTGACACATTGTTGATCTGAATACATTTTTTATTTCCTTCATTTTGCTGAAGGATCTTTCAGCATCAGCAACTGACACAGGAATTGTACAGAATATTCTAATGGCTATACAAATATTTGGAAATAAACTGTCCAGTTTCAATTCTCTCAGACGGTTTAAGAGCTCCAGTGGTTTCAATGGGCCTGTCCCTAAATTAGAAGAATGAATTTATTTTAGATATTTCAGCTCATAACTGATCTCTCTATTAATGTCTTCATAATATTGTTCATGCAAAGTAAGACCCATATTTTCTATGTCACGTTCTTCAATGTCTGGATATAGCCATAAGCACTTAAATCTATCATTTAACTTTTCCGCCAAAGTGAAACGATTTTACTAATCGTTTCCACAAACAATAGAATCAATTACCCTATAAAACACATTTACTCTGAACTGCCATTCTTCATTAGTTTCCCCCTCATTCCCTCGAAATTCTGGAACATCTTCACTTATTTCGTCCAAGAAAGTTTTCCTTCTTTTCACTCTCGGCTTCGGAAGTTCTGTCTCTGCAGGAAGATCACTTGCTAATGAGGTGCCACTACTTTTGCTTCATTTAATAAGTTCTCCCATTTATTACGGAGTTGTTTCAGTTCCTGGAGCAGATCGCGAATATTATCAATCTCTACATCAAGAGTTGCATCACGGGCTTGTAGAACCTTGTTGCGAATGTCAATTGCCAGAGAATTTTGAACCAGATTGTTGCCATCAAAGTGCACTTCAATGATTCAAGGTATCGTTTTATTCACATCAATTCCGTTTTACACTCAGCTGAGAGATTAAAATTTTTGCATTGATTTAATGCATGTTTGATGAGTGATAGGTGTTTGGAAAATGGTTTAACACTGTCAACACGAGCAGACCATCTTGTTTTTGATAGGCTATGCAAGGAACAACCTATTGTATTCTCTAGTATCTCCCATCTCTGAGGGCTCTTTAAAAAGAAGTTATACACTTTTTGAACCATACCAAAAAACGTAATAGCATCTTCACAGCATTCAGTAGCGTTCACACCACACAAATTTAGACTATGTGCACTACAGTTAGAAAATATGGCAAATGGATTTAGCGCACTGATAATGGCTTGCGCGCCATTGTATGCACCTGCCATATTCGCTCCATTATCATATCCCTGCCCCCTGCAATCTTTTAAAGGGATCTTATGCTTCTCTAATCCTTCAGTGAGTACATTTGCAATTTCTTGTCCAGTTTTCTTATTGCACTTTACAAAACTTATGAACCTCTCCATTACTTTAAATGAAGAATCACGGTCTAGAACGCATCTTAAAATTAATGTCATTTGCTCATTATGAGATGTATCTGGAGTAGCATCAGCTAGTATTGAAAAATACTTTGATTTTTCTCTTTCTAAGAGTACAGCTTGAAGAACCTTGTTGCTACAAGCCTTAATGAACCCGTTTTGAGAATCCGCTGAAAGGTAGTGAGCTTGAAATCACTTCCCTTCTTGTTGTGACTCTTGAACTTTAGTCACATGTTCTCTCAACAGCGGATCATATTGAGCGAGCAACTCAATAATCCCGAGGAAGTTACCATTATCCGATGACCCTATTTTGCTGGAAGAACCTCTAAATTCGAGGCCCCTCTCACCAAGAAATAATGTAACAGACAGAATCCTGTGAAATAAATCCCTCCAATATTTCACTTTAGAGGCAATTTCAGAGTTCATTTGAGAATAAATATCGGTTCCATGACGAAGTCTTCTTTCCAATCCTCTCCATTCAATATAGCATTTTTTGTGATCAGCACTCATTTCATGAACTGGCAATTTGTTATATAGTTTACTCCAAGAATAATCTTTTTTCCAGCCTTCATCACTAACTAAAACGGATTTGTGGGATTCAGGGTTGCGACCAAATAATCTGCAAGGAAAACAGTATAACGACTGATTTGTTTCACTCCACACTAACCAGTCTCTAGGAACACATTCTCCATTCTTGAGTTTTGAAAATAAAACTGTTTTCCGAAAGGCTCTTGTTCCGTCACTTGGAAGGTTATTAGGCATAGAAGGGTGATTTTTTCGAACTATACCTTCAATTACACTTACACTTGGGCTGCCACTTTTTAAGGGGGCGGGGTGGTTCAGTCGGTAGCGTGCCAGGCTCGTAATCTGTAGTTCACAGGTTCGAGTCCCAGCTGGGTCAGCGTTTAGATTTATCTCCGCAAAATTCCCCGCCCTGGCCACGGTCAGTAGGGGACACCGATGGGCTTGACTCAGTCGGTAGCGTGCCATGCTCGTAATCTGTAGTTCCCAGGTTCGAGTCCCAGCTGGGTCAGCGTTGAGATTTATCTCCGCAAAAATTCCACCGCCCTGCCCACGGTCAGTAGGGGACACCGATGGGCTTGGAAAGGCTGCCGTCCGTCGGATGGGACGTTACGTCGTGGTCCCGTGTGCGGGAGAGCCATACCCTGTGCACGTTAAAGAACACGCTGGATGGCCTTGACGGGAGGCTACCATCTGTCTCCCAACAGCTGTTCCAGGGGGTCACCTCCCCCAACCATCTGATCCTGCGGGGTCCTTGTGACCTGGCGACTTAGCACATTGTGTGCAAAAACGTGCTGCTCACATGTAAAATAATCCAATCTAAGGGCTGCCCAGTGGGTCCACACCTATGAGCTCAAGAAGATCTGTTACCTGGCCATTTAGCCCATTATGTGCAAAACAAAATGCCGCTAAGATGTAAAACAACCACACTTATTATTTCAAAGAAACGTTTTGAATAAATTTTTTTAAATGTCAAATCAGTACTATATGTAATTGTGCTCTGGGTGTTATTAAACCACTTACCTACCAGGTAAAGTGGTATAATTACTATGATGTAGAAATGCACCGCTCAGCAATGCATTCATGAACACAGCGGGGAAGGCTATCGTACAGCTCTATAATGTCCTCCTGAGGGATAGAATAATAAATAGCGAGAAGCCACTGTTTCATTTCAGCGACAGTGGTTGATGCACCTCTTGGGTGTTGTTGGAGTTGTCGGCCCATCATGTCCCAGACGTGTTCAACAGATGAAAATTCCGGCGAGCGTGCTGGCCATGGCCTGAACGTTTTGCTCGTGTAGATACTGCAAACTAATGTGGGCTGTGTTGGGACGGACGTTATCTTGCTGGTAAAAGTTTCGATCCTGCTGAACAAATGGGACCGCCAATGGCTGCAAAATGTTGGTAACATACCGTTGCGCAGTTAGAAATCTCCTTATGATAACCAGTTATGACCTAGATGTCCGACTAATGGCACCAAACACCAAGACATCAGCTGCTGGGTTGGGTTGTTTTACCTCTGAGCGGCACTTTTTTGCACACCATGGGCTAAATGGCCAGGTCACAAGGACCCCGAAGGCTCAGAGAAGGTTGGGGGAGGGGACCCACTGTAACAGCTGTTGGGAGACAGATAGCAGCCTCCCGTCAAGACCATCCAGTGTGTTCTTTAACGTTGGGTTGTTTTACCTCTGAGCGGCAGTTTTTTGCACACAATGGGCTAAATGCGAGGTCACATGGACCCCGAAGGCTCAGAGAAGGTTGGGGGAGGTGACCCACTGGAACAGCTGTTGGGAGACAGATGGCAGCCTCCCGTCAAGGCCATCCAGCGTGTTCTTTAACGTGCGCAGGGTAAGGCTCTCCCGCACACGGGGCCACGGCTTAACGTCCCATCCGACGGACGGCGGACTTTCCAAGCCCATCGGTGTCCCCTACTGACCTTGGGCAGGGCGGGGAATTTTGCGGAGATACCGTGGCCCCGTGTGCGGGAGAGCCATACCCTGTGCACGTTAAAGAACACGCTGGATGGCCTTGACGGGGAGGCTACCATCTGTCTCCCAACAGCTGTTCCAGTTGGTCCCCTCCCCAACCTTCGGGGTCCTTGTGACCTGGCCATTTAGCCCATGGTGTGCAAAAAAGTGCCGCTCAGAGTAAAACAACCCAACACAACGCAACTAAAATGTTTTCCTCTTTCAGGAACAAAGCAACGAAATCGTTTATCGGGAATGTTTACAAAGAATTGTGTGGATCTGAAGAAAAACGAGAGTATTTGGAGGTATGCATAGGATAAAATAAATGCAGACATCTGACTGCACCAAGATCAACTTCAGTGGTTTATCCTCATCTCCTGTGGGGCGTTGGTGGCTCAGTAGGTAGCGCGCCAGGCTCGTAATCTGTAGTTCCCAGTTTCGAGTCCCAGCTGGGTCAGCGTTGAGATTTATCTCCACAAAATTCTCCGCCCTGCCCACGGTCAGTAGGGGACACCGATGGGCTTGGAAAGGCCGCCGTCCGTCCTATAGGACGTTAAGCCGTGGCCCCGTGTGCGGGAGAGCCATACCCTGTGCACGTTAAAGAACACGCTGGATGGCCTTGACGGGAGGCTACCATCTGTCTCCCAACAGCTGTTCCAGTGGATCCCCTCCCCCAACCTTCTCTGAGCCTTCGGGGTCCATTTAGCCCATGATGTGCAAAAAAAGTGCCGCTCAGAGGTAAATCAACCCAACCCTCATCTCCTGCAGCAGTAACAACTGTACTTGCGGAAAGGAGTACAAGAAGAACCATTTGTGCTGCCTTCAAAAGGGGTAGAAACAGGTAGGTCATTTTACTTGGGTCTCCAGCTCAAATGAGGTCCTCATATTTAAACGTTTGTTAATTCTTTGGCGCTTTATGCAACAGTAAATGATGTGATTTCGTAAAAGTTCGTCATTTTTTATTATCTATCAATATTAAAAATTAAAAAACTTCTTAAATTATTTAAAAATATATTTAAAAAATCATTGTATATAAATTATATCTCATTATTTTTTGCATTCTTATATCGTTTTTATGCGTCCTTTTTCATTTTTAATACGGCAAGATGCCTCAAAGGCTACAAATGGCCCGAGTCTCTGAATATCTGAGAAGGTATCACGGCTTTTTTTCAATAACGTTGGTCTGCAGGAAAATCCTCTTCGAAAAAAATTGGTTACTTTATAGATTTGAGGGTAGTGAACCGAATCTGGCATCCAGATACTATATATATATATACTATACTATATCATGTACTATTTTCGTGGGAGGGCTTTTTTTTTTGAGAAAATGACGTCTTTTGTGAATATGTATATGTGATTTTATTCGCTTTCAAACTGCTGAAAGCCTCAGTTTTATTCGGATGAGCATGGAGAAAGGTTCCATCAAAACATATCCGGAATGGAAAAACGAGATAGCTGCAAATGGAACGAGAGTATGTTGCCGGATTACTGTTGGGCCCTGCAGCCAGAGGCTCCAGAGATATAAGAAACAGAAGAAAACAAAATAATTTTTGTGTAAATATTCACATGTATCAGGATTTATTATTATCAGCTTTAATTCTTTATAATGTAAATAAATATTTGGTAAAATATATTTTTCCTCTGAGTAAAATAGTTTTTTTTTTTAATTAAACCCATATCTTTAGAAAACTGTAAGTGAAAGATAAAATCGGCTGTCAGATTCGGATTCAACACGTTCAAAAATATAAAAATCAGACAAATTTTGGAAGGGAGGGAAAAAAAATTATTTTCTTTTCAAATTAGTGCAATCAGTTAAGAAGATATTGCAATATTTCGAATTGTCAAAAAAAAAATCAGATTAGGGAAATACGCTTATAAATGATATTTAAAACTTTGAGATTTGAAAATGATCGACAACAACAACTTTGAATTATCATAAGATTATAATTATTGTTAATTATTGCGTTAATCATTTTCCAAAATTCACTAGTATCCATAAATTAAGTGAAAATGAGAAAAATCGCGATAATTCGCCAAAACATTCCGAGATCTTCACCGAACTTGTTCATGTATCCAGTAAAGTAATGCCGAAATAGCATATCGTATGCAAATTAGTCTAGGTTGCGTCAATTTGCGGCATAAAACGGGTGTTTTGGAGTGGATCTTTATTTTGTGTTGTAAATGTGAGTAAAGAAATTCGAAATAATCATTTTGTAGGAATGACCTCGAGACATCATTTGCCAAATGAACTGTGGTGGAGAGCGAATGGCTGACTCGAAGCATACCAAAGTCAGTCAGACGTGGCACGATGGCTGAATGTGAGTCCTTATGTGGTCCATAGACTGAAATTAATTTCTTAGCACGGATTCCACATCTCGGAGAAGGGCTAGAGTTACGACCGCTGTACAAGACCGATATCTACGATTAACAGTACGAAGGAGCAGGACGTCTACTCCGTCTCAGCTATGATACTCTCTTGCAACAGCAACTGGGAGGGTTGTATCAGCTTCCACTGTGCGTAGAAGGCTTCATGAGGGAGGTCTGTATGCTACAAGGCCAATAATTTGTATATCCCTCACGCCACGTCACAAGAGAGAGTGGTTAAATTGGGCACGCACGTATGTTAACTGAACAGAAGAGCAATGGAGATCCGTACTTTTCACAGATGAGTCCAGATATTGCTTGCAGAGTGATTCCGGACATTGTTTGATATGAAGAGAACGAGGTACCCGCTATTATCCCAGTAACATCCGTCAAAGATACAGTTACGGCGGAGGTAGCTCGTGAGTTTGGGGTGGTATTTCCTTAGGTGGACACACAGACCTCTATGTGTTGACGAATGGGAACCTCAATGCTCAGAGGTATAGAGATGACATCCTGGACCCTTATGTACGTTCTTACGTTGGTACAATAGGTGAAACATTCATCTTACTAGACGATAATGCTCAACCACACAGATCTCGACTTGTAGCACAATGCCTTTAAAAGGAGACCATTATGCGCATAAAGTGGCCAGCTCGATCTCCCGATATAAATCCTATTGAGCATATGTGGGATGCTCTAGGGAGACGCGTTGCTGCCCTCAACTCGCCACCTGAAACAAAAGGGGAACTTATTACTGCTTTAAAGGAATAATGGTCGTTGCTCCCTACTGAACTAATTCACCACATCATAAACAGCATTGAACATCGCTGTCGTGCCTGCATTGCTGTAAGGGGCGACTATAAAAAAAAAATAAAAATCTCCTCAAACAGCTGCTTGCCACAGAGGTCTGACAGGAGCCTGTCAGTTTATATGCCAGAGTAGAAGGTCTGAGAGGATGGCAGGACCTCAGCAGAGAAACGACACAAACAGCCATGCCTTACCAGGGGCTACTCCTTATTAAAGAACTTTGCCCATTGCATTCTGACACCTCATTTTTGGACATAATTCCTGTTATTTTTTGACGAAAAATGTTTCTAGTGCAAAATATTTTATCCCATTCTGAAACTAGCATTGCAATTCATGTTTCCATCAAGTTTCATTAAAATCATTCACATAGTTTTTTGTTTATTGTTTATCATAATTTTTCTAAGCTTTTATTAATTTGCGAAAACCAGTGTAGTAAAAGAAAGTATGAAACGGAAAAAAATTAAATTGTTTTGTGAGGCAGCTGTATATAATATATCTGCTTCTCGTCTAAATTTATCAAATAAAATTAATTTGTTTTGGAACGCAGCTGCAAGTTGGTAAGAGAGTTTAGAGAACTTTCACTACTCAGCACTCTTGGTTTGCTTAATCAGGGAATAACCAGGAGAGGGTTGGGTTGTTTTACCTCTGAGCGGCACTTTTTTGCACACCATGGGCTAAATTGGCCAGGTCACATGGACCCCGAAGGCTCAGAGAAGGTTGGGGGAGGGGACCCACTGGAACAGCTGTTGGGAGACAGATGGTAGCCTCCCCTCAAGGCCATCCAGCGTGTTCTTTAACGTGCACAGGGTATGGCTCTCCCGCACATGGGGCCACGGCTTAACGTCCCATCCGACGGACGGCGGCCTTTCCAAGCCCATCGGTGTCCCCTACTGACCGTGGGCAGGGCGGGGAAATTTACGGAGATAAATCTCAACGCTGATCCAGCTGGTACTCGAACCTGGGAACTACAGATTACGAGCCTGGCACGCTACCGACTGAGCCCGCCCCGCCAGGGGAAGGAAAAATGTAGTTGATGTTTATGAGTCATATCAAATTAAAATTTCTGAAGTTAGATGTTTTTAGTGAAAAAAATACGAAAAATAAATTAAAGAATAAAAAAACCTAACTTCGCATATGCGCTTTAAAATGCAGAAAATAAGACTACTGCATATCAATGGTGCAATCAGTCACTGAATTCGTATTCAATTCAAAAGAGGGGCGGCGTCCTATCTTCCTTTCAATTGAATATGAATTGAAAATTGCAGGTGCCCTATCTTCCTTTGGATTATTTAAGATTACGAACCTAGCACGCTACCAAATGAGCCACCCCAGATTCAGTGGGTGTATTTACTTACTTTTAATTTACTATTATAAAAAAGGGTAAAATATAATTAGTGAATGAAATATTAAGTGAAGATTCATGACGTGGAAAGTGACGATAAGTTTTATCGATCAATTCCATCAATGCCAATATATTCCCTTTACTGAGGGAATATTTATAACGGTTACATACACCGAAGAACCAAAACATTTTGACCAGCGCGTCTTTATGCAAATCGAAGCAACTGCAGGTAAACGACGGCACGTGTAAAGATCATGAAACGGTGATGCTCACCTGTGATGCTGAGCTCTGTTAATAAGTGTTATTCTTGTTCTTAGATGAGAAAGGCAGCGAACTTAAGTGAGTTTGACAAAGGCCAAATTGTAATGGCCAGACGACTGGGTCAAAGCATTTCCGAGACGACAGAGTTTCTGGGGTGCTCACAGTCAGCCGTGGTTGGTACCTTCAAAAAGTAGTCCGATGAGAAAAAAAACCACGAATTGCTGCCAAGGTGTGGTCCGACCATGGTTCATCAATTCTAAAGGTGAGAAAAGGCTATCCCGATGATACGAGCCAACAGAAGGGATACTGTGGCGCAACACGCCCGTAATTTCAATGCTGGTGACGGGAGTAATGTGTCACAATACACAGTACATCGAACCCTGCTCAAAATGGGGCTGCACATCTGCATGCCTCACCGAGTACCCATGCTAACTTCGGTCAGCGTCAAAAGCGCCTACAATGAGCACACGAGTTTCAAAACTGGACGTTAAGTGATTGGAAGAAGATTATCTGGTCCGATGAATCTCATTTCCTGTTGCACCATGTGGATGGTCGGGTACGTGTTCATCGTTTATCCGGGGAACTGTTGGCACCAGGATGTACTGTGGGACGAAAACAAGCCGGTGGATGAAGTATAAAGCTTTAGGCAATATTCTGCTGGGAATGGGTTGGGTTGTTTTACCTCTGAGCGGCACTTTTTTGCACACCATGGGCTAAATGGTCAGGTCACATGGACCCCGAAGGCTCAGAGAAGGTTGGGGGAGGGGACCCACTGGAACAGCTGTTGGGAGACAGGTGGTAGCCTCCCGTCAAGGCCATACAGTGTGTTCTTTAACGTGCACAGAGTATGGCTCTCCCGCACACGGGGCCACTGCTTAACGTCCCATCCGACGGACGGCGGCCTTTCCAAGCCCATCGGTGTCCCCTACTGATCGTGGGCAGGGCGGGGAATTTTGCGGAGATAAATCTCAACGCTGACCCAGCTGGGGCTCGAACCTGAGAACTACAGATTACGAGCCTGACCCGCTACCGACTGAGTCCCCCCCCACCTGCGCACGTTAACGAAACTCTGAATGGCTTTGGCAGGAGTCTACCATCTGTTTCCCCAACATTCAGTTAAGAGGTAAAGCAACAGGTGTCCGTACCGTAAATATAGGTAACAGTAATTCCCCTCCCCTAAAGCATCTCTGATCCCTCGATGTTCTTGTGACCTGGACATTTAGCTTACTGTGTGCAAAAAAAAGTGCCGTTCAGAGGTAAAACAACCCAACTCTGAAATGCAGCTGTAAATAATCAATCGAACGATATCTTTCGTGCAATCTTCAAGTTTCAGCGTGTTAAATATTACAGTTGCCAATTAGTATTGTAAATGTATGAGTTCCATCCAAACTCCTTTTGCCTATGATAATCTGCTATCGAAAAATATCACAGATCTGAAGAGCTATATACAGATGAGCTTCAGCATTAAAGCTTAACACCATACGTATTTGGGATTTAACCAGAAAAACTAAAATTCGATTTGCCATACATATCAGTTTGGTAGCTAACTGTTGAATTATCCCTACATTATTTTCAAATTAATGATACGTAATTATCATTACACTCGTAAAATACGATTCGAGCTGCTTTTCTTTTGAGGTATTTATATGCTTTCCTTGATATCTTTTTTAACAATTTTGAGTTAACTGTTCGTTAATATTTTATTTAAAGTTCTATTTTAAAAACGCTTTCTCTTTATAATGCGCAGTGACAAATCTTTGCGATTAATTCTTGATTCAGAATTTGATAACTTCTCTATTTTATAAGCAATATCAACACATAACGTTTTTTAATATTATGTTTAAAATTCTGATATGTTTTAATGAACCAGCTGTAAATTATCTGAAATTTACATTAATTAATTCTGACAAATGTTTTAATGAAACAGCTGTAAATTGTCATACTGAAGATTCGACTGAAGGTTGACTTAAGCTTCTTCGCCAATCTTCCCGATTTCATCAAAGGGTTTCATTTTTATCACATACTAGGGTATTAGGTGGTTTAACTTTGTAATTAATGATGAGGTGAGGCAAAGGAGTCTGCAACCTCCTTTAAGCAGCATATTGTGCAGAGAGAGACTCCGCTGGTTTGGCCATGTTGCCCGTATGGATAATTATAGATTGGCGAATAGGGTTATGAACAGTGTGCCTAGAGGCCTCAGAAGGAGGGGGAGACTAGGATGCGGTGGGCAGACAATGTCAAACAGGACCTTGTTGGAATTGGTGTGCAGTGGCCTGATGCAGCAGGTGTAGCTCAGGACAGATACGCTTGGAGAATTAAACTGCACGCTTATTTGGGGCGCTTTTTGGTTGGATCTCCATAGCCCATGGCTGCTTGAGGAGGAGAGAGGATGAGATATCAAATCAGGAGGTGCCTTAGGCATCTCCTGATTTGATATCTCCTCCTCTCTCCTCCTCAAGCAGCCATGGGTTCTCATTCTGTTTCCCAATGTGACTCTGATTGATCCCTCTCTTTTCTAAATTTTGCTGCCTAAAATATAACTAATCACTATTGTTTAGTACTCCAGCACAAGTATATAGAAAAATTGATCTTTGACATCAAAGAACCTACCATATTCAAAATTTGACAAAATGTCAGATCTAGGACTCCAAATATATATGTATGTTACAGGCAAAGTGTGAAATTAGGCATTATATAGAATGCCTAGGCATTCTATAGGATGCCGAAAGTGGGACGTCAAAGTATAAAACGCTTAGATTTTCACATATTTCCGAGGCATTCTATAGAATGCCAAAAGTCAAATCGGCAAAGTATAAAATACTCCCGGCAGTGATGTTTAATTTCGCAAGGCGAGTCATGAGACTTTCGACGCTCGCCTGAAACAGAGTCAGAGCACTCAGTCCAATCCGAAGTGACCAGTAGATGTCCCCCTGGGTCCCCTATAGGTCCACCCAGATTGCCAGATCCGTCAGTCACTAGTTTCGGTAAAAAAAAAAAGCGCCGTAGTTAGTCACTTTGGACACCAAAAAGACAACCTTCCAATCGGAAAAGCGTCCCCTAGGGTTGGAAAAGTGTAAAAGAGGGTTGCCTCAATGGGACCCTAAAGTATGAGAACCCTAGTTGCCACAGAAAGAGTTAAGGTCGAAAAACGGATTCAAAAAAGTCATCAAAAAACGACATATCACAAGATTCTCGGAACTCCACTGAATAGATTTGACAAGTAGTAAAGTTAAATACTAATATCCTAACTCGAATTGCAAACGTCAAATATTCAACACTTTACTGATTCGTTCTCACTAGACTTCACCTCATTTGGGGCGCTTTTTATAATGCGGACGGACAGATTCATTACAGGTTATGACGTTAATATTTTGTGTACTCTTAGAAAAATCCCATATCTTACATTTTGTACTTCTTACATTTTCACATGCATCTTTACAATGAAAGCCTTTTTCATACTTTGCCGAAAGAGTATTTGCCATTCTATACAGGGTATCTCAAAAATATAGGTACAAACTTTTAGAGGAGGTAGATAACATCTAAAGGAATGAGAATTGCATAGGAACCCATAACCGGAAACGTTACCGTAAGTCAATAGGCGGCGCTGTTCATCAGTGCGCTAGAGGGGAAATTTCGGATTTCCTCATTCGAGCGGTAGTCGGCTGACGAAGAGCATGCAAAGGTATTCGAACAGGGAGGTGGCAGACATGCACTTAGTGTATGCTATAGCTGAGGGCAATGGACGAGCCGCTCAACGAATATATCAAGAACGCTTCCCACACAGACATCTACCGGGCCACCGTTTGCGCGTGCGCATCAAAATTTGTGCGATTATGGGTCATTAAGAGGTAGCAGAAGTGAGGGCAGGCCACGATCGACGCGTACTCCCGCCATGGAATGAAGTGTGTTGGATGCCGTGGATACCAATCCTAGTACCAACACACGTGCCGTTGCCTCTGTCTTAGGAGTGTCTCGTTGCATTGTACAGCGTGTTTTGCACGGCGAGTCCTTACACCCCTTTCATCTCCAAAGGGTTCAGTTACTTCTCCACGCAGATCATCCTGCACGTGTGCGTTTTGCGCAGTGGTATCTCAAAGAAATTGCCCAAGATGTGAATTTCCCAGCTTATGTTTTGTTTACTGATGAGGCCAATTTCACTCGGAATGGCGGATTCAATCAACACAATGCGAATCTGTGGGCTCACGAGTACCCCACGGTGTGCGCACCCATGCGGCACAACATTGTTTCGCAGTAAATGTGTGGGCAGTTTTGGTCGGCGACTACTTAGTCGAGCCATACCTTTTACCATCCCGCATGACCTCCTCCAAAGATCTGATCTTTCTGGAACAGGTTCTACCAGGCTTACTTGCCCATGTTCCAGCAAATGTGAGACGCAACATGTGGCTTCAAAATGATGGGGCGCCTCCCCATTATGGAAGGTGTGTTCGTGTGCATTTGAAGATGTCTTATGGCCAATGATGGATTGGGCGTGCTGGACCAGTTGCCTGGCCCCCACGCTCACCTGATTTAACGAGCGTTGATTTCGTTCTGTGGGGGGCCCTCAAAGCTACCATGTATGAATCGCCTGTGGAGTCTGACATGGATCTCATGCCAAGGCTCGTCTGCACTGCTGCTACTATCAAAGAAACTCCGGGTGTGTTCGACCGTGTCGGCAATCAATGCTCCGTCGGTGTCGAGCATTCATCGCGTCTCATGGTGGAAACTTTGAGATGCATTATGAAATGTATCATCTAGTACGCCGTTTCTAATAATTATGTCCAATAAATGTTTTCCCATTAATCACTGTCTTGTGTCCTTTCAGATCTTGAACCTCTGCTACCACTTTCCTATGACGTTTCCTGTTATGGGTTCTTATGCAATTCTCATTCCTCTAGATGTTATCTACCTCCCCAAAAAGATTGTACCTATATTTTTGAGACTCTGTATAATTCCTAGGTATTCTATACAATGCCTAGGGAAAGTACGTGATATAATAAAATAAAACGGACATTTCATACTTTGCCTAAAAACGTCACGCATTCTATACAATGCCTGCTTTTCGCACTTTGCTGGCAACATATATACAGACGAGCTTCAGCATTTTCCCCCAGGCACCAATTTTTAGCCTTCTAGCAAAGGTGCATATCTATATTTGACGTTTCACCCTGAAGCCATCCCATTGACCATTGAACCATTGTATGCAACTGTGATGTTGCTCCTTCAGTTGTCTATTGGGATCACTTAGGAATGTCCCTCCGGTTCGATCACATCACGCGATGTATGAAAGGGTCTTTCAGAACAAAAATCAAAGTGCTTATTGCAATTGAAGGGACTCAATACTGAGGCTCCTCCCCAAATAAATGGTTCAACTTAGTCCTTGTTAAAACAACAACAATCCTTTATTGATATGAATTACATTGACTGGCGAGGAAAAACACTCGTCACTCATTTACTATGCATTACAAAACCAGCTTACTATCCACGTTCAGCTGTTTTCACGAGAGCCCGAGTGCCACTAATACTAATCGACACTCACGAGCTTTTCAATTTTGCGTCTTTCTGCGCTCGTCCTTCGACTGGCTCTCCCCTCCTCGTCGTTGCCAAACCTCCTCTCCCTTCTCTCTCTGCTTCGGCCATCTGGCAAGGCCGCTGACCCCCTGGTCCAGGGTCATTTGTCAACGGAAGCCAGTCGTGGGTGACCTCCGTCCCCCGGATGCTGCTACTTCAATTAACATTCCAGATGCTGGGACGGAGGGCCTCCCACGTAGCATATACCTTTTTGGTGAAATCCAAAATAACATACAAAACCCGAACAAAAATATTTAAAAAGGTCTCTAAGCCTGACAGCAACATTTCAGAAATTTCTCAGATCTACGACCCAAAATATCCCAAGCAACCCATTTTCTGCTCTCTAGTACTAATTGGTAGAGTTAAATTTGACCATTGACTCGAAGGATCCTCCGGATCCAAAATTTAATACTATTTTCGAGATCTAAAACCTGACTCTTCCTTCCCCACATCAATTTTTACCTTTCTAGCAATCGTTGAATAAGGTTTGCCCTCTATGTGGACTATTTGATCCTGAAGGATGCGTCAGAGGTCACATTTCGGATTTTTTCCCAGATTACCCTTAGGTGCAAATTTTCGAAACTGTACCATTTCTTCCTCACAGTTAGAATTAGCTTGATTTCCTGTCAGCCATCAGTCAGTACAGGGTGATTCAGTTAAGCGTGTACAAGCTTCTGGGAGGGGTAGATGGCATTGTATGGCCGCGGGGACTGCACAACGTCCTCGCAAGTAACTGGCATTCACGAACCGCCCGCAGAGGTAGTAGGATGGCCAATTACACAAATGCGGAGTTTGTCGATATGCTCTCGTATATTGGGCTGTGGATTGAAATGGGTGAGCCGCTGTGCACGTGTACCAGGAACAGTACCCGATGAGGTGTATTCCCAACCACCAGATGTTTGCTGGGCTGCATCAGAGATTATGTGACACTGGTTTCTTCCAGAGACCTGCCAGGAGTCGGGAACTATGGGCACGGAGGACATCTCCTGACATGGAGGAAAATGTGCTATGTCATACAGAAGACACTCCAAGTGCCAGTGCTGAATCAATCGCCCACCTGGTCGATCTTTCCAAATCCACAGTATGGAGAATTATGCACGATAACCAATTGCATCCATATCATCTGCAGCGCATCCAGACACTGAAGCCTGAGGATTACTCACCGTGCATTGCATTTGTGCAATGGTACCTGCAGAAGAGTGCGGCAGAATTCTAATTTCCTGCTTCTGTGCTGTTCACAGACGAGGCATGCTTTACACGGGAAAGTAGGTTCAAAGCACATATAACGCGCATGCATGGGCAGTGGAGAACCCCCATGCTACATGAACACGTGCAGCACAAAACCGTTTTGTTGTAAATGTTTGGTCCGGCATTGTCGGGGACCACTTAATAGGCCCTACCTCATGCCTGTTCGTCTGGACGGAAGGAGTTACCTGATATTTCTGGAGGAAGTCTTTCCAGAACTTTTGGATGAAAAACAGGTCCCTCAGTTGCTGCGCAATGTATTGTGGTTCCAGCACGATGGGACCCCCACCCATTTCAGCCATGAATTTCGTCAATACGTGACATTTGACATGTGGATTTGGACAACTGTGGATCGGGCGTGGTGGTCCCGTTCATTGGCCTGCAAGATCGCAGGACCTATCATGTCTTGATTACTTCTTCTGGGATTAAATCAAAGGACTGGTGTTCGACACCCCCCATTGAAAGTGCTGAGGACCTTGTCGCACGCATCTCCATAGCTGCCTCAGAAGTCCGAGACACGCCAGGAATCTTCCAGAATGTACGCGATTCCATGCGCCGACGATGTCAGGTCTGTGTTACAGCTCATGGTCGCAACTTCGAACACCTTCTCTGACCTCTGTGCATTTGGCAAATGTACCTATTGTGATTAATGAAAAGCATTTTGTTCACTTACGTGTTGCTCTTTCATTCACGTCCTCTCTGTACACTAGAGTACATGTTGATGCCGTTACCGACCCTGAATTGCTATATGAGGGGCGGGGGTGGCTCAGTCGGTAGCGCACCAGGCTCATAATCTGTAGTTCCCAGGTTCGAGTCGCAGCTGGGTCAGCATTGAGATTTATCTCCGCAAAATTCCCCGCCCACGGTCAGTAGGGCACACCGATGGGCTTGGAAATTCCGCCGTCCGTCGGATGAGACGTTAAGCCGTGGTCCATGTGCGGGATAGCCATACCCTGTGGACGTTAAAGAACACGCTGGATGGCCTTGACGGGAGGCTACCATCTGTCTCCCAACAGCTATTCCAGTGGGTCCCCTCCCCCAACCTTCTCTGAGCCATCGGGGTCCATGTGACCTGGCCATTTGGCCCATGGTGTGCAAAAAAGTGCAGCTCAGAGGTAAAACAACCCAACTCGGATAGCTTTGGATACAGCCACCCATCGTAAGGGATGTGCAGGAGAGCCATACCCATTGTAAGTTAAAAAGAAAAGCACTTGACGGAAAACTGACCTTCACAGAAGATCTCCATACGTTATCTAATATATCCGAACAAACATATGCCGCTCAGTGGTAAAACAATTCTACCCAGCGAAGTGTAGCCAGAGATATACTGGTGACCGTCATGCTTGTTAACCTAAATGCAGCCACTAGAATCGTGTTTTAATCCTGCCTTTGCCAGGCTTATATCGTCATTAAAATATTGTTAAAATAAAGGCCCTACAGACAGGCGGAGTAGAGAAACTTGCTTGGGACATGCGCAATGAAGAGATGTTGATAAAAGCCAAAATACATGCGCATATCCGAAACAGGTATTTCTACTCTCCCTGTCTGAAGGCAACATTAATCACATTTCAATGTCGAGGCTTATTGGCTTTGGGTTGTTTTACCTCTGAGCGGCACTTTTTGCACACCGTGGGCTAAATGGCCAGGTCACACGGACCCAGAAGGCTTAGAGAAGGTTGGGGGAGGGGACACACTGGAACAGCTGTTGGGAGACAGATGGTAGTCTCCCGTCAAGGCCATCCAGAGTGTTCTTTAACGTGCACAGGGTATTGCTCTCCCGCACACGGGGCCACGGCTTAACGTCCCATCCGACGGACGACGGCCTTTCCAAGCCCATCGGTGTCCCCTACTGACCGTGGGCAGCGAATTTTGCGGAGATAAATCTCAACGCTGACCCAACTGGGACTCGAACCTGGGAACTACAGATTACGAGCTGGCGCGTTACCAACTGAGCCACCCCCGCCCCCGTCACCTCTAGTAGCAAGGGCGAGAGTTGTTCAGTCGGTTGCGCGCCAGACTCGTAATCTGCAGTTCCCAGGTTCGAGTCCCACCTGGCCAGCGTTAAGATTTTTTTCCGCAAACTGCCCGCTCTGCCCAAGGTCACTAGGGGACACCGGTGGCCTTGGAGTGGCCGCCGTCCGTCGGATGGAACCTTAAGCAGTATGCGGAAGAATAATACCTTGGGCACGTTAAAAACACACTGTATGGCGTTGACGGGAGACTGGCATCTGTCTCCTAACAGCTGTCCAGTGGATCCTTTCCTCCAACGTTCTTCGAACCCTCGGGGACATCTCTAGTCCATTGTGTGGAAAAAAAGTGCCTCTCAAAAGCTAAAACAACCATCTCTAGTAGCCACGGGCGGAGGTGTCTCAGTCGGTAGCGCGCCAGGCTCGTAATCTGTAGTTCCCAGGTTCGAGTCCCAGCTGGATCAGCGTTGAGATTTATCTCCGAAAAATTCCCCGCCCTGCCCACGGTCAGTAGGGGACACCGATGGGCTTGGAAAGCCCGCCATCCGTCGGATGGGACGTTAAGCCGTGGCCCGTGTGCGGGAGAGCCATACCCTGTGCACGTTAAAGGACACGCTGGATGGCCTTGACGGGAGCTACCATCTGTCACACAACAGCTTGTTCCAGTGGGTCCCCTCCCCCAACCTTCTGAGCCTTCGGGTCCATGTGACCTGATTTTTTTGCACACCATGGGTTAAAACAACACCATCTCTAGTAGCCACGGGCGGCGGTGTGCAAAAATCACACCATTGGCCATTTAGCCCATGGTGTGCAAAAAAGTGCCGCTCAGAGGTAAAACAACCCAACGAACCTTTCCAAGCCCATCGGAATCCCTTACTGACAAAGGAAAGGGCAGGTGTTTTGGGTGATAAATCTTAGCTAGCCCAGCTGGGACTCGAACTGGGAACTACAGATTACGAGTCTAGCACTGCCGACTGAGCTACCCCCGCCCTCTGGAGGGGAAGGAAATCAATTGTAATGATATTTATGCCAAATGAAAGATTGCGATGTGGGGAGTGCATCTACTCTACATTTTAGAAAGTTTCAGACCTGGGCAACGCCGAGTAAATCTGCTCGTAATCAATAAGAAAGAAATTTACCGTGTATTAGTTTTTTTCTTCAAACAGTCCGTAATTTTTTTAGCTGTCTGTTTCAACAAACATCTCTGCGTGAAGTCTTGAAAGATTTCTTAACTCCCCAACACATGGGGAGATGGCTCAGTCGATAGCGCGCCAGGCTCGTAATCTGCGGTTCCCAGGTTCGAGTCTCAGCTGGTCAGCGTTGAGATTTGTCTCCGCAAAACTCTCCGCCCTGCCCACGGTCAGTAAGGGACACCGATGGGCTTGGAAAGACCGCCGTCCGTCGGATGGGACGGTAAGCCGTGGCACCGTGTGTGGGAGAGCCATACCCTGTGCACGTTAACCCTTTCACGACTAAGGGAAACATTTTTCCCATTTTAAAATTGGTGATTGTCGTATTTAATTATAACCTTATCTGCATTTTTTTATACAGAATGTCAAAATAGAACGTATGCCGAACGCAATTACGTAAACGGGAACGTTTAGAAAACAAAAACAGAACTGTCAGGACGCATAATATATGTACTATGTGTAATGTCCATCTTTGCCTCACTACCTAAAGAAATTGCTTCGCAGAATATCATAATTAGCACATCATTTTGTATAGTAATTTTATTTAAAAATTTTGTATTATTTTAGTTAACATTTTGTTCTAATAAACCAATAAATAAAAGACATTGCATAATAAGCCTAACTATAATTTGTGTTACCTTTATAGTCCATTGGGAAAAATATTTCCCTTAAAATTCCAAAAAAACTACACATTCTTATGATTTTTATTTATTTTACGTCTAAACAAACTAAAATAAACAGTTACATACTAATATTTACTCTTAGAAACCTTATGGTCCTGAAAGGGTTAAAGAACACGCTGGATTGCCTTGATGGGAGCTACCATTTGACGGGAGGCTACTATCTGTCTCCCAACAGCTGTTCCAGTGGGTCCCCTCCCTCAACCTTCTCCGAGCCTTCGGGGTCCATGTGACCTGGCCATTTAACCCATGGTGGACAAAAAAGTGCTGCTCAGAGGTAAAACAACCCAACCCCAACACATTGTCCGGGATATCTTTCCTGTCATTTCGAAATGGCGAAGATTTTGCGCCATTCTGGCTGTAACAGCGAACTTAACTAAAGCAATAATAACAGCGAACAAATATAACAATAACTTAAATATAATGAACGATAAAATAAAACGTGTAGATTGGAATTCCTTTAGAAGACGTTTTCGCTGATCTTACCATTACTTGCAATGAAATTCGTTCAGAATTACATAGATTTCCAAGTTTGAAAATCCCCTTTCATGCCAGGTACATTAACACCACCAACTCAAAGCATTATGCTGGTACATTGTAGAAAGCATCTATGTCATGCAGTGAGAGAGGCAAAAAATGGCGGGTGATGTAGAATATCACGTGATTCATAGCTCTGTAATTGGTTAGATATTTCACACCGTTTAAATTATTACAGCGTTGCCACAGGATAAAATTTCGTTATAGTAATCATATTTTTGTATCGAGATAAATTTTATTTCATTAAAATGAAACATTTTACGTAAATTTGGGATGAAAAAAGCATCTAAAGTATCATATTTCAGCAAAAAAAATTTCAGTCTATTTTTTATTAGTTTTGATTTTAATTTTATTTCTGAAATGCATCTTTTACTGATGTATTTGTTGGGTTGGGTTGTTTTACCTCTGAGCGGCACTTTTTTGCACACCATGAGCTAAATGGCCAGGTCACAAGGACCTCGAAGGCTCAGAGAAGGTTGGGAGAGGGGACATACTGGAACAGCTGTTGGGATACAGATGGTAGCCGTCAAGGCCATTCATTGTATTCTTTAACGTGCACAGGATATGACTCTCTCCCGCACACGGGGTCACGTCTTAACGTCCCATCCGATGACATCTTTCCACGCCCATCGGTGTCCTCCTACTGACCGTGGGCAGGGCGGGGAGTTTTGCGAACGATGTATTTGTAATCCATCATTATTACTTTAATCATTATTACAGCAATAACTGGTTACCATAATGGTTGTAACCAGTTGCTACTATAATAATCACATGACTGATTATTAGGGTAACCAGTTGTTACCGTAATAATCACATGATTACGAATCATCAGTACCAGTTAAATATTTTCCTTAATGAAGGTTTGGAATCCTTCATTTAAGAAAATAATCATTATTGGAGATTGATGCTGATGTTGGTCAGTTAATTAATTTCCCTTTCATTCATAGCAGGAAGGTAGAGAAGGCAAAGTGAGTGTCGGGAATCTTCTGGTTGGCCACTTAATTCCATTTGGTCCCAAAGTTTTGGTTCGAAGTTTGAAGATGAGCGATATAAGCTGAATATGTTGGGTTGGGTTGTTTTACCTCTGAGCGGCACTTTTTTGCACACCAGGGGCTAAATGGCCAGGTCACATGGACCGCGAAGGCTCAGAGAAGGTTGGGGGAGGGGACCCACTGGAACAGCTGTTGGGAGACAGATGGTAGCCTCCCGTCAAGGCCATCCAGCGTGTTCTTTAACGTGCACAGGGTATGGCTCTCCCGCTCACGGGGCCACGGCTTAACGTCCCATCCGATGGACGGCGGCCTTTCCAAACCCATCGGTGTCCCCTACTGACCGTGGGCAGGGCGGGGAATTTTGCGGAGATAAATCTCAACGCTGACTCAGCTGGGACTCGAACCTGGGAAGTACAGATTACGAGCCTGGCGCGCTACCGACTGAGCCACCCCCGCCCCAAGAGAAGGTTAGGGGAGGGGACCCACTGGAACAGCTGTTGGGAGACAGATGGTAGCCTCCCGTCAAGGCCATTCATCGTGTTCTTTAACGTGCACAGAGTATGGCTCTCCCGCACACGGAGCCACGGCTCAACGTCCCACCCGACGGAGGGCGGCCTTTCCAAGACCATCGGTGTCCCCTACTGACCGTGGGCAGGGCGGGGAATTTTTGCGGAGATACTATATTTATAGAAAACAGCATAAAAATATCTTGCAAATTTTGATTTTACATATTTCTTCTCCAAGTACTGTTATATTGAAAGTACACACTTCGTTTACTGTTGCCCCACCCACCCCTGCAGCCGCGATTCCTTAGAATATTTCAAAGAATTTTTTGCTCAAAATTTTTTTAATTTAAAATTATATGTATATCTATTACAGCAGATATGAATTAGAGTCACATGACAGAGGAGGTTTGAGCCAAGAGGTCTTTTTTGGGCAGTCTACGGAGGATTAAGGTTTAAACGAGTGACTGTTGGGACAGGATTTGAATAGTTGGTCTCCGTGGCGAGCGGTAGCAAGAACGGTGAGTGAGTGTTTCTTCAGCAACCCAAAGAGTTGCTGGCCTACGTTTTCACCACAAGCGAGTGGTTTTTCTTTGTTTCGCTTACGATTTTTCGTGCCAGATCATTCCTTCCCGTGGGGCGGGGATGGCTCAGTCGGTAGCGCGCCAGGCTCGTAATCTGTAGTTCCCAGGTTCGAGTCCCAGCTGCGTCAGCGTTGAGATTTATGTCCGCAAAATTCCCCGCCCTGCCCACGGTCAGTAGGGGACACCGATGGGCTTGGAAAGGCCTCCGTCCGTCGGATGGGACGTTAAGCCGTGGCCTCGTGTGCGTTAGAGCCATACCCTGTGCACGTTAAAGAACATGCTGGATGGCCTTGACGGCTAGATGGCTACCATCTGTCTACCAACAGCTGTTCCAGTGGGTCCCCTCCCCCAACCTTCTCTGAGCATTCGGGGTCCATGTGACCTGGCCATTTAGCCCATGGTGTGCAAAAAAGTGCCGCTCAGAGGTAAAACAACCCAACCCATTCCTTCACGAAATTTTGTGTCAGGATCCCTGACGCCTTACGGCAGGCGCTGCAGGTGAAATTCTGTATTTAGTTTCTGGTGTTCTGCCACGAAATGGACAAAACAGTCGAAGGATACAAATGGCTTCGGGCGAGATGAATCAGATCATCTGACTCTCTCTAGTACACAGTAGGCTCAAACATTCATGGATGCTCAGGAACTATTTATTCGTTGCCGAAGCGCAGGGGCCGGGGGTGACTTAGTCGGTAGCGCGCCATGCTCGTATTCTGTAGTTCCCAGGTTGCAATCCCAGCTGGGTCAGCGTTGAGATTTAACTCGAATATCACGAATTATCATTTGTTTTCTAAAGTTCTCAAGAACTACATTTTGAAACTGGATGATGTGGAGACTTTTTTGTTTTAATCTACTACAACTGTTCATATGTAACATGGATATTGAATGTTTCTGACTTTCTGACTTTCACACTTCTGGATTACTAGAAATTTTTTGCTTTGAGTTGGGTCGGGTTGTTTTACCTCTGAGCGGCACTTTTTTGCACACCATGGGCTAAATGGCCACGTCACATGGACCCCGAAGGCTCAGAGAAGTTTGGGGGAGGGGATCCACTGGAACAGCTGTTGGGAGACAGATGGTAGCCTCCCGTCAAGGCCATCCAGAGTGTTCTTTAACGTGCACAGGGTATGGCTCTCCCGCACAAGGGCCACGGCTTAACGTCCCATCCGACGGACGGCGGCCTTTCCAAGCCCATCGGTGTCCCCTACTGACCGTGGGCAGGGCGGGGAATTTTGCGGAGATAAATCTCAACGCTGACCCAGCTGGGACTCGAACCTGGGAACTACAGATTACGAGCCTGGCGCGCTACCGACTGGGCCACCCTCGCCCCTCCATCGATTCAGACGATAATGAGCGAGGTGAAACCAACGTCGGGTTCTCAGCAGCTTTCGGTGTCTAATGATGATCGATACGTCTGCCACAGTGTGTCATCTGCACGCACATTCTCACCGAAGAAGAAATTGACGATCTTGTTCGTGATCTGGAATTGTCCAAGGCTAAAGCAGAGTTACTTGGGTCAAGACTTATAAAGAATGGAATCTTTTCAAAGAAAATGTCCGAGTGACCTCATTTCAAACTCGTCATGAGCAGTTTGTGCCTTACTTCAGAAAGGAAGATGACCTTGTGTTCTGCTCTGATTCGATGGTCTGATGAATGCCTTCAGAATCAAGCATGACCGTCAAGAATGGCGACTATTCATAGACTCCTCGAAATTGAGTTTCAAGGCGGTGTTGCTGCATAATGGAAATCGACTGCCATCCATTCCGGTCGGATATGCTGTCTACATAAAACCTAAAACAGCTGTTGAACTGTCTTCAATACAGCAAGTATGACTGGCATCTCTGTTATGACTTGAAGGTAGTGGCTGTGTTGATGGGTCTGCATCTGGGATATACGAAGTACTGATGTTTCTTATGTAAATGGGACAGCTGAGAAAAGGCTTTGCACTACGTGAAGAGAAACTGGCCTCAGAGGAAATCTCTGAAGGTCGAAGAATAGAATGTGGAGCACCCAGCAGTGGCAGAAACACACAAAATCCTGCTACCTTCCCTACACATCAAACTCTGTGTGATGGAAACTTCGTAAAAGCCATGGATTGGGCTGTATCAGCTTTCAAGTACTTGGCTGACAAATTCCGTCGACTCAGCGAGGCGAAAATTAAAGAGGGAATTTTTGTGGGTCCTCAGATCCGCGAGCTGTTCACAGACCAGACGTTCTACAACTTAATTAAGGGTGACGAGAAAAAGGCCTGGGACGTGTTTCGTCTGGTATCAACTAAATTCCTCGGGAATGTCAGGGCAGACAACTACATGAAACTGGTTAAGGACATCAACTGGACGAACAAGGTCTCTGCATCACAAACTTGGATACAATATGCCCTTAAAGATCCACTTTCTCCATTCCCACTTAGATTTCTTCCCCGAAAACTGCGTCATGATTAGTGATGAGCACAGTGAACATTTTCACCAGGACATTGCAACGATGGAGAAACGATACCAGGGAAACTGGTCCACTTCAATGTTGGCTGACTGCTGTTAGATGCTCGCCAGAGAGGGGCGGGGGTGGCTCAGTCGGTAGCGCGCCAGGTTCGTAATCTGTAGTTCCCAGGTTCGAGTCCCAGCTGGGTCAGCGTTGAGATTTATCTCCGCAAAATTCCCCGCCCTGCCCACGGTCAGTAGGGGATACTGATGGGCTTGGAAAGGCCGCCGTCCGTCGCATGGGACGTTAAGCCGTTGCCCCGTGTGCGGGAGAGCCATACACTGTGCACGTTAAAGAACACGCTGGATGGCCTTGACGGGAGTCTACCATCTGTCTCCCAACAGCTGTTCCAGTGGGTCCCCTCCCCCAACCTTCTCTGAGCCTTCGGGGTCCATGTGACCTGGCCATTTAGCCCAAGGTGTGCAAAAAAGTGCGGCTCACAGGTAAAAAAAACCAACCCTACCCAACATATTCAGCTTATATCGCTCATCTTCAAACTTCGAACCAAAAATTTGGGACCAAATGGAATTAAGTGGCCAACCAGAAGATTCCCGACACTCACTTTGCCTTCTCTACCTTCCTGCTATGAATGAAAGGGAAATCAATTAACTGACCAACATCAGCATCAATCTCCAATAATGATTATTTTCTTAAATGAAGGATTCCAAACCTTCAGTTAAGGAAAAGATTTAACTGGTACTGATGATTCGTAATCATGTGATTATTACGGTAACAACTGGTTACCCTAATAAACAGTCATGTGATTATTATAATAGCAACTGGTTACAACCATTATGGTAACCAGTTATTGCAGTAATAATGATTAAAGTAATAATGATGGATTAGAAATACATCGTTCGCAAAACTCCCCGCTCTGCCCACGGTCAGTAGGAGGACACCGATGGGCGTGGACAGATGTCATCGGATGGGACGTTAAGGCGTGGCCCCGTGTGCGGGAGAGAGCCATATCATGTGCACGTTAAAGAACACACTGAATGGCCTTGACGGAAGGCTACCATCTGTATCCCAACAGCTGTTCCAGTGTGTCCCCTCTCCCAACCTTATCTGAGCCTTCGGGGTCCTTGTGACCTGGCCATTTAGCTCATGGTGTGCAAAAAAGTGCCGCTCAGAGGTAAAACAACCCAACCCAACAAATACATCAGTAAAAGATGCATTTCAGAAATAAAATTAAAATCAAAACTAATAAAAAATAGACTGAAATTTTTTTTCCTAAAATATGATACTTTAGATGCTTTTTCCCCCCCAAATTTACGTAAAATGTTTCATTTTAATGAAATAAAATTTATCTCGATACAAAAATATGATTACTATAACGAAATTTTATCCTGTGGCAACGCTGTAATAATTTAAACGGTGTGAAATATCTAACCAATTACAGAGCTATGAATCACGTGATATTCTACATCACCCGCCATTTTTTGCCTCTCTCACTGCATGACATAGATGCTTTCTACAATGTACCAGCATAATGCTTTGAGTTGGTGGTGTTAATGTACCTGGCATGAAAGGGGATTTTCAAACTTGGAAATCTATGTAATTCTGAACGAATTTCATTGCAAGTAATGGTAAGATCAGCGAAAACGTCTTCTAAAGGAATTCCAATCTACACGTTTTATTTTATCGTTCATTATATTTAAGTTATTGTTATATTTGTTCGCTGTTATTATTGCTTTAGTTAAGTTCGCTGTTACAGCCAGAATGGCGCAAAATCTTCGCCATTTCGAAATGACAGGAAAGATATCCCGGACAATGTGTTGGGGTTGGGTTGTTTTACCTCTGAGCGGCACTTTTTTGTCCACCATGGGTTAAATGGCCAGGTCACATGGAACCCGAAGGCTCAGAGAAGGTTGAGGGAGGGGACCCACTGGAACAGCTGTTGGGAGACAGATAGTAGCCTCCCGTCAAATGGTAGCTCCCATCAAGGCAATCCAGCGTGTTCTTTAACCCTTTCAGGACCATAAGGTTTCTAAGAGTAAATATTAGTATGTAACTGTTTATTTTAGTTTGTTTAGACGTAAAATAAATAAAAATCATAAGAATGTGTAGTTTTTTTGGAATTTTAAGGGAAATATTTTTCCCAATGGACTATAAAGGTAACACAAATTATAGTTAGGCTTATTATGCAATGTCTTTTATTTATTGGTTTATTAGAACAAAATGTTAACTAAAATAATACAAAATTATTAAATAAAATTACTATACAAAATGATGTGCTAATTATGATATTCTGCGAAGCAATTTCTTTAGGTAGTGAGGCAAAGATGGACATTGCACATAGTACATATATTATGCGTCCTGACAGTTCTGTTTTTGTTTTCTAAACGTTCCCGTTTACGTAATTGCGTTCGGCATACGTTCTATTTTGACATTCTGTATAAAAAAAATGCAGATAAGGTTATAATTAAATACGACAATCACCAATTTTAAAATGGGAAAAATGTTTCCCTTAGTCGTGAAAGGGTTAACGTGCACAGGGTATGGCTCTCCCACACACGGTGCCACGGCTTACCGTCCCATCCGACGGACGGCGGTCTTTCCAAGCCCATCGGTGTCCCTTACTGACCGTGGGCAGGGCGGAGAATTTTGCGGAGACAAATCTCAACGCTGACCAGCTGGGACTCGAACCTGGGAACCGCAGATTACGAGCGGGCGCGCTGTCGACTGAGCCATCTCCCCATGTGTTGGGGAGTTAAGAAATCTTTCAACACTTCACGCAGAGATGTTTGTTGAAATAGACAGCTAAAAAAATTACTGACCCTTTGAAGAAGAAAACTCTAATACACGGTAAATTTCTTTCTTATTGATTACTAGCAGATTCACTCGGCGTTGCCCAGGTCTGAAACTTTCTAAAATGTAGAGTAGATGCACTCCCCACATCGCAATCTTTCATTTGGCATAAATATCATTACAATTGATTTCCTTCCCCTCCAGAGGGCGGGGGTAGCTCAGTCGGCAGTGCTAGACTCGTAATCTGTAGTTCCCAGTTCGAGTCCCAGCTGGGCTAGCTAAGATTTATCACCCAAAACACCTGCCCTTTCCTTTGTCAGTAAGGGATTCCGATGGGCTTTGAAAGGTTCGTTGTCCATCGGATGAGACTTTAAGCCATTGGCGTGTGGACGAGATTGGTCTGTGCGGGAGAGCCATACTCTGTGAAGGTTAAAGAACACACTGGATGATCTTGAGGGGAGGCTACCATCTGTCTTCCAACAACTGTCCAGTGGGATATCAAAACTGTCTACATGCTCCTTCAACCTTCTCTGAGATCTCGGGGTCCTCGTGATCTGGCCATTTAGTCCATTATGTGAAATAACTACCGTTCAGAGGTATAACAACCCAACCTATATCACTAGCAGAATTACCCGACGTCTTTCGGGGCCAATACGACGAAGAATAGTAGGCGTATTAGCTACTGGACTGATCAGTTCCGAATTTGATGTGATCTCGCTTAATTCTGGGTTTAGAGATCCAGTTTCTCGCTGTGGTGGGTCGGAATTCAACCCGCTGCAAGTGTTCGAAATTTCTGGGGGTGCTGCCGTCCCCTGCTTTAATGAATGGACAAACGAAAGTTATGAAGGGAGCAGTTCGTCATCGATGCTCCATGTTATCCTACAGTGCACTAAGTTACGGTGAGATGAAACAGTAGATTAATTTGGTCGAGAAGATGTCGAAGACACTAAATTACTGTGAGATAAGCCTGTAGACAGTTTGATAATCCTATACTCAAATGACAGTCTAGCAGGAGTTGTCGAAGACAGTAATACCATAATCATCTCAGAAATATATTTAGGTTGGTTTACCTCTGAGCGGCACTTTTTTGCACACCATGGACTAAATGGCCAGGTCACATGGATCAGAAGGCTGAGAAGGTTGGGGGAGGGAACCCACTGGAATAGCTGTTGGGAGACAGATGGTAGCTGCCCGTATAGGCCATCCAGTGTGTTCTTTAATGTGCAAGGGTACGACTCTCCCGCATACAGGCCACGGCTTAACGTCCCATCCGACGGACGGCGACATCGGTCTCATCGGTGTCTCCTACTGACCGTGGAGAGGGCGGGGAGTTTTGCGGAGATAAATCTGAATACTGACCCAGATGAGACTCGAACATGGGAACTGCAGATTACGAGCCTGGCGCGCTACCTACTGAGCCACCCCCGCCCCATTTTTATATTTATAAATATATATATATAAATAAATTGCACTCATAAATAATACAGGATAATATATTTTTCTCATGGCCGGTCAACCAGAACAGTAGAATGAACCACATCTATTGTGCCATATAAATGCTCTCAGCCAATGAACAGCACCCTACATATAGTATACGGTGTTGCGCAGTGGTGAAAGTAGATTTTATTTCTTAGCGGAACGCTTCAAAGCATAGCTACGTGTGGAAAATCACAAACAGGCGATCACTCCAGTGAAGTCATCTTACAGGGGTTAATAAATTGAAGTGTGTTGCGACGTAAATACAGTGTTCTTAGATTTTCTCACTTTCCATATGTTTTCGGCAAATAGTGAATGATTTAGGGATTTTTAATGTGAAATTAATATATTTAAATACTTGCTGATTCCGTTGTTTTCTTGGATTTCAGTTTTATTGAAAAAATAAAATTACATGATTTAGATGTTTTTAAAATTTTTTTCATTGAGTTGGGTTGGGTGTTTTACCCCTGAGCGGCACTTTTTTGCACACCATGGGCTAAATGGCCAGGTCACATGGACCCCGAAGGCTCACAGAAGGTTGGGGGAGGGGACCCACTGGAACAGCTGTTGGGAGACAGATGGTAGCATCCCGTCAAGGCCATCCAGAGTGTTCTTTAACATGCACAGGGTATGGCTCTCCCGCACACGGTGCCACGGCTTAACGTCCCATCCGACCGACGGCGGCCTTTCCAAGCCCATCGGTGGCCCCTACTGACCGTTGGCAGGGCGGGGAATTTTGCGGAGATAAATCTCAACGCTGACCCAGCTGGGACTCGAACCTGGGAACTACAGATTACGAGCCTGGCGCGCTACCAACTGAGCCACCCCGCCCCAATTTTTTTCGTACTTAAAGAAATATTTTTAGAAAGGAAAATTAACGTTTCACTCGTATTATAATTCTGAATTCTCAACTTGCATATTTAAACTCGGAAGCCAAATATAGCATTTTTTTAGAATAACATTTAACAGAGATTTGGAATAGCCTTTAAAATTTATAAAGCTTAATGATTGCATTAAGTACGAAAATTTCGTCTGACTTATCCCCGATAATAGATGTGAAATTTCAGAGTTTCCGAATTCAAAATGAGGTAGGAAAAGTGACTTTTGTCAAAAAAAGTTACGCGATGATTCTGTTGAACGCCCTTGTATGCCAAGCAAATTCATTTAGCTTTCCACTTTTATGGGACTTGGGTTCGAGCCCCGGGCATGGATGTATGTGTCGTTTTTCTGCTGAGGTCCTGCCATCTTCAGACCTTCTACTCTGGCATATAAACTGACAGGCTCCTGTCAGACCTCTGTGGCAAGCAGCTGCTTGAGGGGGTATTTTTTTTTTGTAATAAGTTGGCCATTCCTGCAGTAGAAAAATTAATCATTTCACTTTTACACGTGATATACGTATTGTTACACGTGATATACGCTTAACTATACGTATGATTTGACCTCAATATAGACCTTGTCTTGACCTTAATGAGAAATGTTTAGCGATTAAGCAACGCTAATACCACAGAGTGAAAATGGAAACTATTCGGTTGGCCGCGCGTGTATGCTTTTACCGTTTGGATACTATCGCAGCCCTAAATGCAGAAGACTATTGCATCCCAAACTCTCCTTATCTCTCATGCTTGCTTCCTTTGCTCCTTAATTGGTAGCCGTTAATTGTAAACTGCAACGCCACTCTTCTAATAGACATGGCAGAATTCTTTCTGCTTCTCCGAACCTTATCCACTCTGATAAGGTTCCAAGAAGAGTAACCTCGCTTTTCTTCAATGCAACACTGCTGGGCTTTTTCTTTCAGTTCCACAGCATTGTTCGTTAAAGCAGAACCCAAATCATGCTATAGCATTATTTTTATATCAAATTTATTGTTTGGTGTAATTAAAAAGTTGATAATAATTTTATCAATGTTTCTAATGAAAAACATCTTTATCATAAATTGATAATCATAATTTCTTTTTATTATAACGATTTTGATATTTGGGAATCTGAAACGGCTTGACGTATCTCAAGCAGCTGCTTGCCACAGAGGTGTGAGTAGAACGCCACAGTTAGGTCTGTGAGGATGGCAGGACCTCAGCAGAAAAACACAAACATCCATGCCTTACCCGGGGCTCTAATCCAGGTCCCGTAGATCAGCAGCCAAGCGCGCTAATCACTGGGCCACGGGACGGCTTGGTATGTATACAAATGCTATAAATTCTGATTCTAAAGATTAAATTCCAAGGGATGCAAATGATGAAAAAAGCATTAGAGAATTAAATTCTTTGTTGATAATTTTTTTACACCTCTTAAACAGCTGTTTATCACTGGTCTGATAAGAGGCTGTCAATTTAAGACGTCAGATGACCTATTATGAAGGCGAGATCTCAGCAGAAAGAAAATAACCATACCTATAGGTCCCATAAACTTGGTCCCATAAATCTAGGTCCCATAAACTTGAAGCGAAACGTGTAAACCACTTGATCACAAGGACGATGTCAAGCTCAATAAATTTAACAAATGGCAGTTATCAACGAAGCAGTTTTTCTTAATTATTTTGAATTTTTTGTAGGCCTTATTCTTGAATTAGCTATCATTGAATTTGCTATCCATTATTTTAAACTTCTCTTTTACAGTCGACAATGTTGACATACTGCGGGTCAATACTAACAAATATGGTGAATTCAGTCAAAATAATAGTGGTTATTATAAAAGTCGAAACTAGTAGTTCAATATAAACTTCTGATGAAATATGAGGAGGATTCATCATTGCAATTGCTTTGAGTATGGGCCTTTTTTGGATGTCGAAAATCTAATACTACAGGTACGTATTAAGAGTCAAGAGATTTTTCAAAAGCATTCATTATTAATATTTAACATCAAACAAACAAACATTTGGAATATTGTTACTTACAAAGAGAAAATTTACAGCAATCTGAAGTTTTCTCTTCAAACTCTATAAACAAATTAACTGCACCGAAATAAAAATCGCAAAAGCGTCTTCCCCAGTATATTGGCGACATGACTCAGGAGGAAAAAAAATTTCTTGGGCCTAAAGCTAATCTTATGAGGAGCGACGAGAAAGTAAAAATTCGACAGAGGTATAATACATTTTATTTAATATTCAAACAAACTTACCTAGAGTAAATAAATATATTTACTTCGTTTTGTTAAAGTTTATAATTAGATAAAATAAATAAATAAATACCCCCTCAAGCAGCTGCTTGCCACAGAGGTCTGAGAGGAGTCTGTCAGTTTATATGCCACAGTAGATCTGAGAGGATGGCAGGACCTCAGCAGAAAAACGACAAAATTTTTTTTTAACCTTCCAAGTATCTTCCGTCGTAGAGTTTAGGAGTATGCGTATTCTCTTACTGTGTGTGTGTGTATACTCTGAATACATGTCTGTTTAGAAGTCGCAGGTGTTTAGGAGATGACGAAACAAACCACCAGTTTTTGAAATGGCTAGAAAGGACAACTTAATATTTAAAATTCATAGCAAATATTTCCTGCCTTAAAATTAAGGGAGGTGTGCTAAGCGAAAATTATGTTTAAAAAAAATGATGTGCCAACTTTTGTGGGACAATAAAATTAAAAGAACGTGCAATAGTTTTTTTTTTTATTATGGTTACTCCACTAGCGTAATGTAAGGTGATTAATTGATAAAACTAATTTTTAGAAATCTGTTTTTTCCATTATTTTACATTAAAAAATCACCCCCCCTTCAAACTCGTTACTTAAATTTGGGGAAGCATGTGCCACATCGCCCTTATTAAACTGCCTTCCGTTATTTCCAGAAACGTTTAGAATTTTCAGTTCATCAGAATATAAAAAAATGTATATTTTGAAAGCGAAAAATACAAGTACATGCTGCTTTGCAATGGATTTCAACCTCTAAGCGAGTTCATATCCATTTTTCACCACCCCGTTTTCCCAGTTCTGCCTCCAGTAGTGATTAAGACCGAACCCAGACAGCTACGGCGGATGGGAACGTGCATTGATCCGTGAACTCTAATACGACTCCCCCGAAAGACGGCTTTGGTAGGAGTCGCCTTTGTTTGTCTAGTTCTGCTATCTATACCCGATTTCCTTGCTAATCATTCAAAGAGAGCTAGCACTACTTCTAATTTCTAGCACTCCACTTGGCACTCCCTTCGGCAGAAATGGAATCTCAAGTGTCCGATTTCTAAATAGTTTGGTATCTAAAGGGTTAACTGTAGTAATGTAATTAAAAACCGACGAATTTTCCTTAAACGTAATTGTCCTCTTTTAAAAAAAAAGTTTAATTCTTGGTTGAAAAAGCATTAAGGTGAAAAAGAAATCGTTAACAGACTGAAAAATGTCGTACCGGAAAATATTGTCGTACCGGCATATATTGTCGTATCGGCCAACTTTCACCACTGGTGTTGAGCTATCTCTTCTTACCTTCATATTATTGGGGCGGGGGGTGGCTCAGTCGGTAGCGCGCCAGGCTCGTAATCTGCAGTTCCCAGGTTCGAGTCCCAGCTGGGTCAGCGTTGAGATTTATCTCCGCAAAATTTCCCGCCCTGCCCACGGTCAGTAGGGGACACCGATGGGCTTGGAAAGGCCGCCGTCCGTCGGATGGGACGTTAAGCCGTGGCCCCGTGTGCGGGAGAGCCATACCCTGTGCACGTTAAAGAACACGCTGGATGGCCTTGACGGGAGGCTACCATCTGTCTCCCAACAGCTGTTCCAGTGGGTCCCCTCCCCCAACCTTCTCTGAGCCTTCGGGGTCCATGTGACCTGGACATTTAGCCCATGGTGTGCAAAAAAGTGCCGCTCAGAGGTAAAACAACAACCAACAACCCGTTTCTTACCGACTATAGAGTTAAGTCTTCAACGTGGGAACATCGTATGACTAGCTTTGTGCATTTCCTGCTGAGGCAACCCCTGTTACGATTCACTTCGTCCAACACATGCACCTGTTGTTACCTGACAGCCACTAACAAGTAACTGTAACCACGATCGACTATGTACTTTGGACACTTTCGGCGAACCAGTTTGCGGAGGCCCAAAATCTTCCCGTTAAGCTTTAAAAATTAAAAACGCTCTCTATAGTACAACTGGGTTGAAAATCTGTTGTCATAAATCGAATTTACATTGGCTTATATGCAAATGCTTTTGGATTTTACGAGATGTGTGTAACAATGGCCGGGTCTAGGAAAAAGCAGAGGGAAGGCAGGAGGACTTTTGAAAATTCTAGTAGGGGTAATGGAGAGCAAAAATACCGAAACTGTTTTAAGAAATGTTTTAGATTATAATTTGGATATTCTCGGCTTGCAAGAGACCAGATGGACTAAGGTCAGATTCTTGAAAATAATCTTAAATTTCTCTTTTCACGGAGGGACGACAATAAGCATCACCAAGGCGTGGGTCTGCTTCTCAGCAGACACGCTAGTGATGCTCTTATAGGATATGAGTGCATTAATGAAAGGTTTCTTACAGCAAAATTTCAGAGAAGCGTTAAAGACTTGAATGTTATCTGCTGTTATGCCCCCACTGAGGATGCCAATGAGGATGAGAAGGATAGGTTTTACGGACAACTTCAGGATATTTTAAATTCTGTCAAGAAAGGAGATAATATCCTTGTTCTAGGTGACTTCAATGCCAAAGTTGTTACTGACTCTGACCTTTGGGGAGGAGTAATAGGCCCTTTTGGTATTGGTAGCTGCAATAGCAATGGGCAACGTCTCCTACAGGTAAGTAAACTCAATGGTTTCAGAATAACTAACACTTATTACAAACACCGCGACATTTCTCAGTAACTGAGGTTTTGCGTTTGTAAATTACTTGCCATGCGAGGTTTGTTATGTTTGGTCACAGTGAGAGCAACTCTCCATGGCTCTTGACTCTTCTATATCTACTTTTCAGGCAAAGGGTTAAAATAACTGACCGCTTCTTACTAACATTGTAAATGGTGGAAGTGCTTATTACGAATTGCATTAGGTAAAGACCATGGTGATGGGCTATTTGCAGTCCAGGAGATGGTAGTGATAGCGGCAAGGTAAATGACCTTAAGTCGCCCTTCGACTACTCCTTTCCCTTCGCAGTTGTTGCTGTTTGCTGCTGATAGGGACTACAGAGTGAGCTCGCAATTACCATTTGTTTATTCTCCTCAATCTTTCCCTTCAAATCTCTCCGCTCTGAGCGATGCTGCAGGGATCGAGGTAATAAGTGTCATCCATCATTCGGAAGATAGAGATCATTTGATTCTTTCAGATGAAATGTGTTCAGCTACAAATAAGAAGCTTTTATGTTTCTATGATATGCAGTAAATAAGAATGCATATTCATTGGCCACTTTACCTAAGAACAGATTGAATGATATCAACAGGAGGATCAGATTCTATGTATTTCTAAAATAAGCTTTATGTCAAAAAATGTGATTGATGATAAAGATTTTTATCAAATCTGAGTCATGATTTAATATTTAACATTACTCTTTTAGTATTTAACGACTTATGGCATCTAAAATATATAAGAGAAGCAATGACAGTTAAAATTATTCATCTGACAAGTTAATTCAAACATATTGAAACGAAAGCCATAGATTTGCTGTTAAAGTTTACTAAATTTTATAAACTGATTCTCATAGTTCGTGCAATTATTTCAATTTTCGCTATTTTGAAATATTTTGCAGATGAAGTAAGTTGTTTAATATTGCAAATTTTTGAATATTCATTTTTTATAACTCTTTAAATGCAAAATAACTGTTTAAATCGAGATTTTCATAGATTTGTTTGAGATCATTAACTTTACTAAACGCTTTCTATAGAAAGCTTATGAAGTTACTGATCTCTAAACCCGATTTGTAATTTACTTAGCATGGTTGTTTTAACTCTGAGTAGCACTTTTTGCACAGAACGGGCTAAATGGCCAAGTTGGAAGGATCCCTTTGAGTTGGAACTAAGCAGAGAGAACGGGTTGGGTTGTTTTACCTCTGAGCGGCACTTTTTTGCACACCATGGGGTAAATGGCCAGGTCACAAGGACCCCGAAGGCTCAGAGAAGGTTGTGGGAGGGGACCCACTGGAACAGCTGTTGGGAGACAGATGGTAACCTCCCGTCAAGGCCATCCAGCGTGTTCTTTAACGTGCACAGGGTATGGTTCTCCCGCACACGGGGCCACGGCTTAACGTCCCATCCGACGGACGGCTGCCTTTCCAAGCCCATCGGTGTCCCCTACTGACCGTGGGCAAAGCGGGGATAGAGAGAACGGAATTATTAGACTTGGTGGCTTCCAATCTACCAGCGTGTTCTTTAAAATGCTCAAGGTATGGCTCTTCTGAGGTATTTCCATTTCTATCGATGTCGCCCATTCTCACCAATGACAGAGCGAAGGTTTGCAAAGAAAATCTCAAAACAAGAAAAGTGAGAACTCGGAGCTTGGGACATCATGACGACGAGACATCAGACTAATTCGTCCTCCTCCACACAACGCGGATCTATTATGAATAAACTGGTCATTGTGTGTACAGTCGCTCAAAAAAGTATCCGAACACCATGGTTGATTACAGAATTCAGAAAAAATATCTGGCAACGATTTTTTTTAGAAATTAGTGATCTGGAAACCTTCGTGTCACGTGACACGGTTGCCAGATCACTAATTTCTAAAAAAATCGTTGCCAGATATTTTTTCTGAATTCTGTAATCAACCATGGTGTTCGGATACTTTTTTGAGCGATTGTACATTTAAGACCGAGCCCTACGAGATGCTTTTCTTGACAAAGTAAAAGGACATCGTGATCTGAATACCAAAGATGTAGGTATTGTTAATGAAAAGCATATAATCTACCTCAACGAACATTTGTCAAGATTTTATAGAGATCTCTTCCACAAGGCAAGAAGAGTCAAAATAGAAAAACAATACAAATATATATGGGTAAAAAATGGGAAAATATTTCTAAGAAAGGAAAACGGAGCACAATGCCGCCTTGTTAAATCTGAACGAGATTTGTTATCATTGTAAGTATATATATTTTTTTGTTCACAGTGAAATATCTTTCATCTTATAATGGCTACACCTAATTATGTTCAGTCTGAAAATCTCAGTCTGATTTATGGTAATTGCTTTAATAAATCAACTTTTTCTATTTTCTCACTCAACTGTAGAAGTCTGTATAAAAACCTTGATGAGATCTTGGTAACTTTAGAAAGTAGTAGTTTTCTATTTGATACTCTTGTATTTGTGGAAACATGGCAAAATAACAATATTCCACATATCAATGGTTATACTGGTGTAGGTTTGGGAAGAGAGGCTCGCAAAGGTGGAGGAGTAGCACTTTATTTCAGAGAAAGCTTTTCTTTCAAGATATTAAACAATTTGTCAGTTATTACTGATGATTACGAGATTTTGCTTGCTAAATCAGGAAATCTGATTGTGGGCAGTATTTATCGACCACCTCAGGGTGATGTACAATTATTTCTGTCACATCTAGAATTTGTTTTAAACTCATTACTTAAACTGAAATCGATCTTTATATTAATGGGTGACTATAACCTTGATATTACGAACCAAGATAAAAATGTATTAAATTTAATAGACCTAGTTAATTCATATGATTGTTTTGTTTTAAACAGTGGATTACCAACTAGAGTTGGAAATCAAAGTTCTACACTAATTGATTATGGAATTTCGAATGTAGATTGTCAAAATGGAGTTCTGATGTCAAAAATTACAGATCCACATTTTTTCTGGTCCAAAGGACAAATTTTCAAATGCTACCTAGCAGTTATAGATAGAGAAATCAATGACAATAATATTCTGCAATTGCAATATAAATTAAATCGTATTGATTGGCAATTCCTTTACTTAATCAGCGATGTAAATGAAGCATATAATTATTTCATAAATATTTTTATAAATCACTATAATAAATATTTGCCCACGGGTATTAAGAAGTTCCAAAGGCCAAATAAATATGCTCCTTGGATGACGAAAGATCTGAAAAAATTAATAACTAGAAGAGATAATTTATACAAAAAAGCAAAAGAAACCCATTTGGAGGATGACAGTTCTGCATATAAAGAATTTCGTAATTTCGTTACTGCCCAAATCAGACAAACAAAGAACGCCTATTATAACAGTAGATTTGATTCTAGCAAAAATTCTAAACAGAAATGGAAATATCTCAACGATGTTTTGGGTAGAAATAAATGTAAGTCAATAGTAGGAGACATTTCTTCTGATGATGCAATTATTGCTGATGACTATGCGAAGTCCAATGCCTTCAATAGCTATTTTCATGATACCGTTAACGAATTGATACTGAACCAAACTGAAAAATTTCATGGCAAATATAAATATCAAATTGAGTGCATAGACCAGACATTTTATGTCATGCCAATTGTTACTCAAGAGATCAGTAACATTGTGAATGATCTAGGAGCTGATAAGTCACCAGGTATAGATGACATAAATATTAATGTAATTAAAAAGATTATACATACAATAAAAGAACCTTTGTGCTATATATTTAATTTATCAATAATAAACGAAGTATTCCCGGATAAACTGAAAATTGCCAGAATTCTTCCCATACATAAATCAGGTGATAAAGAAAACATAGAAAACTACAGACCAATTTCAATTTTGCCAATCTTCTCGAAAATCTTTGAAAAGCTAATTTGTACACGTATGACTAAATTCCTAGATAATATGAAAATTATCACACAACAACAATATGGTTTTCAAAATAAAAAATCTACTCAGACAGCCATTGCAGATTTATATGAGCATATTGTCAATCATTTGGATGCAGGTCACATTGGATTAGCTGTATATCTTGATTTTACGAAAGCATTTGACAGTATTAACCATGAAATTTTGTTAAAGAAAATTGAATTTTATGGCCTGAGAGGTAAAATAAATAACTGGTTAAGAAGCTACTTATTTCAGAGGAAAGCTCTTGTAGAAGTAAATGGTAGTATATCAGATGAACATTTTATTTACAGAGGTGTGCCTCAAGGTTCGATTCTTGGTCCGATCCTTTTCCTACTTTACATTAACGACTTAGCAAAGTTACACATTAATTCAAAGATGTTATTATATGCTGATGATACAAGCATTGTCGATTTCAACCAAGATTCTGCAAGCCTGATTAGCAGTGTTAACTACTCTCTAAATATTATATCTGAATGATGCAGACATAACAATTTATTAATAAATGTCAAGAAATCCAAATACATGATTTATAAAAATAAAAACAAAAATATCGATGAGAAATGTTTCGATGTGAAGATTAATGAAATTAAGCTAAAGAGATGCACTGAATATAAATTCTTAGGAATATGGATCGATGAAAATCTGAACTGGTCATTTCACGTAAAGCAGCTGAGAATCACTCTGTCAAGGAATATTGGTATGATTGGTAAAATACGTCATCTGGTTAACAAACAAATTTTGACAAATTTATACTACTTTCATTTATTCTTATATAACATATGGAATCTTAGTCTGGGGTAATACTTTTGACTATAATCTGAATGCTATATATCGTCTTCAGAAAAGAATTGTTAGATATATTGTCGGTAAAAGATATTGTTACGACAGAAGAATCTGGCAACCGAAAGCAAAGTTTCAGCCAACGAATAAGAACTTTGGGAGAATTTGGAGAAGAAGAGTGGAGCGTTAACGGTCGTTTTGTATTGTAACGGTTGTTGTGTTGTAACGGTCGAGGAGTTCGAAAATGGACGGTGAGCTGTTCTGAGACAGTGCGCGTAAGTATCAAGAAGTAACTTGATGTGTTGTGTATACGCGGAAGGATAAAAGTGGGATCTTTTATCGTTAAGTATCAAGAAGTAACTTGATGTGTATACGCGGAAGTATAAAAGTGGGAACTTTTATGGCTAACTTCGAGTGTCTACACGGACTGTCTTTTTGTTCGGCTAGTGTGTGAAAAGTTATTAGCACAGGACGAGAATTGGTTTACGAGTGAAGATCTTCGGGTGACCTGGTAAATCAAGTAAAAGGTAGTATTTAGTAAAATACACAGAGCTGATATTGTGTGCTCTACGCAGGAAGATTGATGACTTGTGCATGTTAATAGTTGATTTGTTAATAAGATACTTCATCCATATTTCCTTTGTAACAATTTACCTTGTATTGAATTTGGTTTTGAAATATAGCTTTTAATACTCACGCTCAGCGGCTATGCATTTTTTTGTAATCCGCAACATTTGGTGTCAGAAGTGGGATAATTTATTGAATGCCGTTAACTAGAAGTATGGATGAATTAGTAAAGTTGATAAATAGCTTGAAAGTCGATATGGCTACGCAGATGACTGATATGAAAGATATGAAAGCCGAAATAGCGACACAAAATAGTACATTAGATGAAATGAAAGCCGAAATGGCCGCACGAAATAATGAGTTGAGGAATAAAAGAGGTGATCTGGCCGCACAAAATACTGAGATGAGAGCTGAAGTGGCTTCTCAAGTTGGTAAGATTATTGATCAGTTCAAGGATCATAAAACCGAACTCAATAGACAATGCAATAGTTTAAATGTTGAATCTGTCAGTGAAAAAGATGATCTTGATAGTGTTAAGTTAGATTGTAAACATGGAAAAGAAAAAGAGAAAGGCAACGCATATAAAAATGTGGATCTGCTACTGGAAATCAAGAATTGTAGAGATAGCGCAGATGATGCCTTTGACCACGCAACTACTGGTAATGCATGGCAGAGTGTCTATGTCGCTGGTGACATGTTTAGGAACTGTGAAGAACAATCACACAGATCAGAGAGCTGTGAGACTATACAGTACGCTTTGCACTTCAAAATACCTAGGTATACAAGTCTGGCACGATCTGAAGAGAGATCCACACGAAAGGTATTCTATTCCTCGCTGTCAGCAAAATGCGTCATGGACAATTATCGCAAAGGCAGAGTAACGAGTGGTAATGAAGGGGAACGAAACAGAGTTTACGTTTCGCAGAGTGGTCCGAGTAAAGAAGAGGCGTCCATTCATCATAGATACAAAGTGCCCTTCGTCGTTACCAGGGAAGTCGGAGAGATTTTTCCGAAGCATATAGCCACACTTGAATCGTTTATAGAAAGTGGGGATTTAAGGAAGAGGAATTCCGAAGAATGGCTTAGAAGCATAACAGGTGATGCTAGTAAAAGAGCTTCAGGCAGAGACGGTACTTCAAAGACTAACTTTCTGGATGAAACTAAGCCTCAGAGTTACGATCAGAGAGAAGTAAAGCCTTCAGACAATCTCAACGAAACCATGCTGAATTTCTTTTCTGAACAGTCAATGTGCAGATTTGGACATTATAACCATTTAGATTATAAGGATATAGAAAAGTTTTATCACGATTACAAGAGCTATAAAGTGGACAATATCATGTTACAAAACTCGTCGCTGATCTCCAGAATGAACAATTTGGCAATCATGACTGATGTTTCCCTGGCTAATTACAATGAGAGCTCCAAGAAACTGAATTCCGAAGAAACAGCAACTATGACCTCCTCGGGTCATGTGTTTTGCTGGAGACCCGAGTGGCGCCATCGGATGGTAGATAAATACGGTACAGGAGGTGTCGGCGACAAAGTGAGTCTTGTCTTGGCTCCTGCACTTGCTGCTTTAGGTCTCAAGGTCCCTATGATCTCCGGTCGTGCTCTCCAATTGACGGGAGATACTCTGGACAAATTGGAATCCATCCCTGGCTTCACAGTCGACTGCACTAAAGGTAAAATCGAGCAGATGATGGAAGACGTCGGATGCTGCATCGTAGGACAGACAGAGGAGCTGGTGCCAACAGATAAGGAGATTTACCGCTGCAAGGATCTGACGGCTACCGTAGATAGCGTTCCTCTAAGGAGATGCTCAATTGTGTCCAAAAAGCTGGCTGAAGGAGTGTGCGCTTTGGTTTATGATGTTGAATTCGGAAAAGGAGCTATTGATCTCATCAGTACAGAAGATGTTGCTGTTGATTTAGTTAAGAAAGTGGTTGCAGCATCACAAGCTCGTGGAATGAAGAGTTTGAGTTGTTCAGCTGTTATCAGCAACATGGATTCACCTCTTGAAAACTCTGTTGACAACTCTCTGGAAGTGATGGAAGCTGTTCAGTGTTTCCTTGGTAACGGATCCTTGGAACTGCAAGAGCTCGTCGAGGAGTTAGGAGAACTTCTGCGTTTTGTGAACATTGTGGATAATAGGGTAGATGAAGCATCACGTGTCCGTAAGGTTCTGCATAACGGCAATGCTTTGAACAAGTTTCGTAACATGTTAATAGAACAAGGAGTATCTGAAGATGTTGCAAGCTGGCTATGTGAAGGTAAAACAGAAAAAATATTGCTAGCAGCCCGACACATCACTGATTTCACTTATACAGGAGAAACAGGTAAGGTTGTCGGATTAGAAGCTGCAGTTCTAGCAAGAGTATGGAAGGAGGAGATGGACCGAAGAGCTAAAAAGAATTATGGAGCTGATATTATATTTGTGAAGCACCTTGGGGATCAAATTGAATCAGGTGAAATATGGCTGAAGGTTCATCACGACAGTTCTGAATTAAGTGAAAGTCAACTGACAAAAGGGTCAGACTGGAGGATGAAACTCCTCCCTAGATTTTATGTCACTAATGACTTTCATTCCTTGTTACTGTTGATAGAAGTAAAAATCCAAAGAAGAAAACTTTCGACAAAGAAGAAAACTTTTTACAGGTTTTGCACGAAAACTCTTAGTCGATTCTTCTCCCTGCAGAGACATAAACGTGTTCACAAGGGCTATAGGCCTTACACGTATTATGTTTGTGGACGAGGCTTCAGTCAGAAAAGAAATCTACGTCATAATGAGATTCGCTTTCATTTTGACAGACGTGGTATATCGCATTCGTCGATGTCCAGCTACAAAGTGCAAGGTGGTTCACGTGGATCATTTGGCCCAGTTTCATCGAAGAACTGAAGAAGCTTTGGAATCCAGAATTGTTCGGGACGAACAAGACCTAGGAAGGGGGCAGTGTTACGACAGAAGAATCTGGCAACCGAAAGCAAAGTTTCAGCCAACGAATAAGAACTTTGGGAGAATTTGGAGAAGAAGAGTGGAGCGTTAACGGTCGTTTTGTATTGTAACGGTTGTTGTGTTGTAACGGTCGAGGAGTTCGAAAATGGACGGTGAGCTGTTCTGAGACAGTGCGCGTAAGTATCAAGAAGTAACTTGATGTGTTGTGTATACGCGGAAGGATAAAAGTGGGATCTTTTATCGTTAAGTATCAAGAAGTAACTTGATGTGTTGTGTATACGCGGAAGTATAAAAGTGGGAACTTTTATGGCTAACTTCGAGTGTCTACACGGACTGTCTTTTTGTTCGGCTAGTGTGTGAAAAGTTATTAGCACAGGACGAGAATTGGTTTACGAGTGAAGATCTTCGGGTGACCTGGTAAATCAAGTAAAAGGTAGTATTTAGTAAAATACACAGAGCTGATATTGTGTGCTCTACGCAGGAAGATTGATGACTTGTGCATGTTAATAGTTGATTTGTTAATAAGATACTTCATCCATATTTCCTTTGTAACAATTTACCTTGTATTGAATTTGGTTTTGAAATATAGCTTTTAATACTCACGCTCAGCGGCTATCCATTTTTGTGATCCGCAACAATATTATGATCCCGTGGCACATTTATTTTCTGAGGTTAAAATTCTTAATGTCTATAATAATTACAAACTGATATCAGGAAACTTTGTGTATTCGATTACAATGAGATTGATTAAATTGGATAGATTTAAAGACTATTTTCAGAGTCTTTCGAATTTTCATAATTATGAAACACGTCATAGAGAGGATCTGAGTATACCTTTGTGTCGATTGTCAATTGGGCAGAGATCTATCAAATACAATGCAGTAAAAATTTGGTCTGAATTTCCTGATGATGTTAAAAATGCAAAATCTTTAAAATTATTTAAAATCAAATGTAGAATGTTTCTACTTACAAAGCAATGAAACCTTCTATGTATCAGTGTAATATGTCTCATA
Source organism: Ryuthela nishihirai (assembly GCA_038380435.1). Lineage (NCBI taxonomy): Eukaryota > Metazoa > Arthropoda > Arachnida > Araneae > Heptathelidae > Ryuthela > Ryuthela nishihirai. Next base: position 11,054,873 of record JAWZYU010000021.1, on the reverse strand, counting down.
ACCATTTGACCTTTTATACTATTGAATTATTGTGCTATTTGAATTATTGTATACTTTACTGTTGTCATAATTGAACTTTAAAGGAAATAGGGAACATTAACTAAAAATAAGCGTCAGCTTACTATGCTCTCCTTTTTTGTTTCGCCTTTCCTATTAAACACCAATATTTAATATGATTGTTATTTACTTTTTCTGATGCAATTGATATTTCTCAGCTATTTCACTTCTCAATTTTTTCATGTATATATTAATTGTTATTAGATAATTATGCTATGTAAATGTATATTGTATTGACTGGCGGAATAAAATAAAGATTATTATTATTATTATTATGTGTGCATATGTATGATCTGACTTGTATTCCAAAAGGATTGTATTTTGTGATGTTATTTTCAGTTGTATTTCCACTAGGTACAAATATTACGGTTCAATATCATAGGTTTTTCAATTCGTTATCAAATCCCTCTTGAACTGTGTTAAACTGTAGGTTCAATTAGATATTTGATGCAATCTGTGTGTAGACACGCTCCTTCTATGCCTGTCTGGGCTGGGTTGTTTTCTAACAATGTGTGAGAGCATTTGTAGAAGGGTACCTGTCCTTATCTCGTCAGGATGATTTACTTAGGTCGTCGAATACACGAACTTTCATATATACATATGTTTATTTACAATTTAAATTATATGCATACAGTGACTGCCCAACCAGTACGGGGGTGGGGTGGCTCAGTCGGTAGCGCGCCTGGCTTGTAATCTGTAGTTCCCAGGTTCGAGTCCCAGCTGGGTCAGCTTTGAGATTTATCTCCGCAAAATTCCCCGCCCTGCCCACGGTCAGTAGGGGACACCGATGGGCTTGGAAAGGCCGCCGTCCGTCGGATAGGACGTTAAGCCGTGGCCCGTGTGCGGGAGAGCCATACCCTGTGCACGTTAAAGAACGTGCACAGGGACCTTGACTGGACAACTGGATGGCCTTGACGGGAGGCTACCATCTGTCTCCCAACAGCTGTTCTAGTGGATCCCCTCCCCCAACCTTCTCTGAGCCTTCGGTGTCCATGTGACCTGGCCATTTAGCCCATGGTGTGCAAAAAAGTGCCGCTCAGGGGTAAAACAACCCAACAACACAACACAACCAGTACAACACGGTACTTTGGCCGAATACAATACAGGCTATAATGAGCCTCAGAACTCCCACCGCTAGATAGAGAACAAAGCTTAAACGAGCCACAGACATAGCTGACATCCGGAGGTCTCATGGTCCACACGCAAGTCCCAGTTCGAACAACCCGCCGGATGAGGTCACGTGTCCCTTGGGGAACGTTAGGGTGTCTCGGCCAATATGGTATGCCCACGATTCCCAGTACCAGGTCGACTCATGTCGTCTAGCTCCCAAAACTGGCTCCACTGCCAGCGCTCCGTAGCTAGGTGGGAATGCCGCCAAAATAGTGATTCCGGTACTCACTCCTTCCGCCCTAGCTGCCGAGTCCCTACACTGTTTTTGCTATTGATAATCTCATATCGAGATCAATTCCTATACATCCTTTATCAGAAATCCTGCATTTAATATCTTTCGGTTGTTAATGACTGTGGGAATTTTGGCCAAATCCATTTCATCTAATGTATATATATATATAGAGGGTGATTCAGTTAGGCGTGTACAAAATTCTGGGAGGGGTAGGTTGCACAAAGACGAATCGGAATCATATAGCAATGCAGGGTCGGTAACGGCATCAACATGTACTCTAGTGTACAGAGAGGACGTGAATGAAAGAGCAGCACGTAAGTGAACAAAATGCTTTTTATTAATCACAATAGGTACATTTGCCAAATGCACAGAGGTCAGAGAAGGTGTTCGAAGTTGCGACCATGAGCTGTAACACAGACCTGACATCGTCGGTGCATGGAATCACGTACATTCTGGAAGATTCCTGGCGTGTCTCGGACTTCTGAGGCAGCTATGGAGATGGATGCGACAAGGTCCTCAGCACTTTCAATGGGGGTGTCGAACATCAGTCCTTTGATTTAAACCCAGAAGAAGTAATCAAGGCATGATAGGTCCGGCGATTTCGCAGACCAATGAACGCGACCACCACGCCCGATCCACTGTTGTCCAAATCCACACGTCAAATGTCACGTGTTGACGAACTTCATGACTGAAATGGATGGGAGCCCTATCGTGCTGGAACCACAATACATGGCGCAGCAACTGAGGGACCTGTTTTTCATCCAAAAGTTCTGGAAAGACGTCCTCCAGAAATATCAAGTAACTAATTCCGTCCAGACGAACAGGCATGAAGTAGGGCCTATTAAGTGGTCCCCGACAATGCCGGACCAAACATTTACAGCAAACCGGTTTTGTGCTGCACGTCTTCGTGTAGCATGGGGGTTCTCCACTGCCCATGCATGCGCGTTATATGTGCTTTGAACCTACCTTCCAGTGTAAAGCATGACTCGTCTGTGAACAGCACAGAAGCAGGAAATTGGGTTCTGCCGCATTCTTCTGCAGGTACCATTGCACAAATGCAATGCGATGTGGGTAATCCTCAGGCTTCAGTGTCTGGATGCGCTGCACATGATATGGATGCAATTGGTTATCGTGCATAATCCTCCATAATGTGGACTGGGAAATATCGACCAGGTGGGCGATTGATCGAGTACTGGCACTTGGAGTGTCTTCTGTATGACATAGCACATTTTCCTCCATGTCAGGGGTCCGTGCCCATCGTTCCCGACTCCTGGTAGGTCTCTGAAAGAAACCAGTGTCGCATAACCTCTGATGCAGCCGTGCAAACATCTGGTGGTTGGGAATACACCTCATCGGGTACTGTTCCTGGTACACGTGCACAGCGGCTCACCCATTTCAATCCACAGCCCAATATACGAGAGCATATCGACCAACTCCGCATTTGTGTAATTGGCCATCCTACTACCTCTGCGGGCGGTTCGTGAATAACAGTTACTTGCGAGGACGTTGTGCAGTCCCGCGGCCATACAATGCCATCTACCCCTCCCAGAAGCTTGTACACGCTTAACTGAATCACCCTGTATACATGATTGTGAATGACTGACTGATGGCTGACAGGAAATCAAGCAAATTCTAACTGAGGAAGAAATGGTACAATTCTGAAAATTTGCACCTAAGGGTAATCTGGGAAAAAATCCGAAATGTGACCTCTGACGCGTCCTCCCGGATCAAATAGTCCACATAGAGGGCAAACCTTAATCGACGTTGCTAGAGAGGTAAAAATTGATGTGGGAAGGGAAGAGTCAGGTTTTAGATCTCGAAAATAGTATTAAATTTTGGATCCGGAGGATCCTTCGAGTCAATGATCAAATTTAACTCTACCAATTAGTACTAGAGAGCAGAAAATGGGTTGCTTGGGATATTTTGGGTCGTAGATCTGCGAAATTTCTGAAATGTTGCATACGATGGGTTCAATGGTCAATGGGATGGCTTCGGGGTGAAAGGTCAAATATAGATATGTACTTTTGCTAGAAGGCTAAACATTGGTGCCTGGGGGAAAATGCTGAAGCTCGTCTGTATATATGTTACCAGCAAAGTGTGAAAAGCAGGCATTGTATAGATTGCGTGACGTTTTTAGGCAAAGTATGAAATGTCTGTTTTATTTTAATATATTACGTACTTTTCCTAGGCATTGTATAGAATACCTAGGAATTATACAGAGTGTCTCAAAAATATAGGTACAAACTTTTAGGGGAGGTAGATAACATCTAGAGGAATGAGAATTGCATAAGAACCCATAACAGGAAACGTCATGGGAAAGTGGTAGCAGAGGTTCAAGATCTGAAAGGACACAAGACAGTGATTAATGGGAAAACATTTATTGGACATAATTATTAGAAATGGCGTACTATATGATACATTTCATAATGCGTCTCAAAGTTTCCACCATGAGACGCGATGAATGCTCGACACCGACGGAGTATTCTTGATAGTAGCAGCAGCGCAGACGAGCCTTGGCATGAGATCCATATCAGACTCCACAGACGATTCATACATGGTAGCTTTGAGGCCCCCCCCCCACAGAAAGAAATCAACGCTCGTTAAATCAGGTGAGCGTGGGGGCCAGGCAACTGGTCCAGCACGCCCAATCCATCATTGCCCAAAAGACATGTTCAAATGCGCACGAACACACCTTCCATAATGGGGAGGAGCCCCATCATTTTGAAGCCACATGTTGCGTCTCACATTTGTTGGAACATGGGCAAGTTAGCCTGGTAGAACCTGTTCCAGAAAGATCAGATCTTTGGAGGAGGTCATGCGGGATGGTAAAAGGTATGGCCCGACTAAGCAGTCGCCGACCAAACCTGCTCACACATTTGCTGCGAAACAATGTTGTGCCGCATGGGTGCGCACACCGTGGGGATTCTCGTGAGCCCACAAATGCGCATTGTGCTGATTGAATCCGCCATTCCGAGTGAAATTGGCCTCATCAGTAAACAAAACATAAGCTAGGAAATTCACATCTTGGGCAATTTCTTTGAGATACCACTGCGCAAAACGCACACGTGCAGGATGATCTGCGGGGAGAAGTAACTGAACCCTTTGGAGATGAAAGGGATGTAAGGACTCGCTGTGCAAACATGCTGTACACTGCAACGAGACACTCCTAAGACAGAGGCAACGGCACATGTGCTGGTACTAGGATTGGTCTCCACGGCATCCAACACACTTCCTCCCATGGCGGGAGTACGCGTCGATCGTGGCCTGCCCTCACTTCTACCTCTTAATGACCCATAATCGCACAAATTTTGATGCGCACGCAGAAACAAACGGTGGCCTGGTAGATGTCTGTGTGGGAAGCGTTCTTGATACATTCGTTGAGCGGCTCGTCCATTGCCCTCAGCTATAGCATACACTAAGTGCATGTCTGCCACCTCCCTACCCTCCTACTACCCTGTTCGAATACCTTTGCATGCTCTTCGTCAGCCGACTATCGCTCGAATGTGGAAATCCGAAATTTCCCCTCTAGCGCACTGATGAACAGCGCCGCCTATTGACTTACGGTGACGTTTAGGGTTATGGGTTCCTACGCAATTCTCATTCCTTTAGGTGTTATCTACCTCCTCTAAAAATTTGTACCTATGTTTTTGAGACACCCTGTATAGAATGACAAATACTATTTCGGCAAAGTATGAAAAAAGCTTTTATTGAAAAGATGCATGTGAAAATGTAAGAAGTACAAAATGTAAGATATGGGATTTTTCTAAGAGTACACAAAATATTAACATCATAACCTGTAATGAATCTGTCCATCCGCATTATAAAAAGCGCCCCAAATGAGGTGAAGTCTAGTGAGAACGAATCAGTAAAGTGTTGAATATTTGACGTTTGCAATTCGAGTTAGGATACTAGTATTTCCCTTTACTACTTGTCAAATCTATTTCAGTGGAGTTCCGAGATGCTTGAGATATGTCGTTTTTTGATGACTTTTTTGAATCTGTTTTTCGACCTTAACTCTTTCTGTGGCAACTAGGGTTCTCAAACTTTAGGGTCCCATTGGGGCAACCCTCTTTTACACTTTTCCAACCCTAGAGGACGCTTTTCCGATTGGAAGGGTGTCTTTTTGGTGTCCAAAGTGACTAACTACGGCGCTCTTTTTTTTTACCGAAACTAGGGACTGACGAATCTGGCAATCAGGGTGGGCCTATAGGGGAACCAGGGGGACATCTACTGGTCACTTCGGATTGGACTGAGTGCTCGGACTCTGTTTCAGGAGAACGTCGAAAGTCTCATGACTCGCCTTGCGAAATTAAACATCAGTGCCGGGAGTATTTTATACTTTGCCGATTTGACTTTTGGCATTCTATAGAATGCCTCGGAAATATGTGAAAATCTAAGCGTTTTATACTTTGACGTCCCACTTTCGGCATTCTATATAATGCCTAATTTCACACTTTGCCTGTAACATACATATATATTTGGAGTCATAGATCTGACATTTTGTCAAATTTTGAATATGGTAGGTTCTTTGATGTCAAAGATCAATTTTCTATATACTTGTGCTGCAGTACTAAACAATAGTGAATAGTTATATTTTAGGCAGCAAAACTTAGAAAAGAGAGGGATGAATCAGAGTCAGATTGGGAAACAGAATGAGGGTCTAGAAATCAGGAGATGCCTAAGGCACCAACTGATATCTCATCATCATCCTCCTCAAGCAGCCATGGGCTACGGAGATCCAACCAGACAGTGCAGTTTAATTCTCCAAGCGTATCTGTCCTGAGCTACACCTGCTGCATCAGGCCACTGCACACCAATTCCAACAAGGTCCTGTTTGACATTGTCTGCCCACCGCATCCTAGTCTCCCCCTCCTTCTGAGGCCTCTAGGCACACTGTTCATAACCCTATTCGCCAATCTATAATTATCCATACGGGCAACATGGCCAAACCAGCGGAGTCTCTCTCTGCACAATATGCTGCTTAAAAAAGGTACTTTCGGAACAATTCATGTACAGATTTGCAGTCAAAATTTTTCACCATAATGCTACATAACCATTTTGGAAACAAATCCCAAATATCTGATATTTAAGTAGCGAATATCATGTTTTTAAGAATAAAACATCTCGAATTTGCCCCTTAAAAAAGGGAAACTTTCGGCACAATTCATGTACAGATTTGCAGTAAAAAATTACACCATAATGCTACATAACCATATTGGAAACAAATTCTTGGCCCGGTTCAAAATTCGAAAGTTCCAATACTACAGATAAGAATGAACTGACAGCGTTAGATAATATTATAGTAATGCAGATGATAGGTACTTTCACCGCTGCTTCGCAACCATAATGTCAGTTCTCTGTTAGTCCCCAATCAGCACACGAAGGTGGCTTTTGGTGCCATCCCTAAGACGTAGTACTATACCGTATAGTGGAGGGTCGAATGGCATCATTCAGTCATACTCAAGCGCTGTGTGATAATGTCTTGGTATACTGCACTCCTCACCATCGCCTCAAGGAAAATGAATCCCCAAACGGGTTGTTCATGAAAAACATGTGGGTTTTCAGAGAACCAAATCCTATTCTTTTGACTCTTCATATAGCCACTTAGGTGGAATCAACCTTCGTCATTATCAACCCCATATCATACTCATGCACGAACAATATACTTTTCCCAGTGTTCCTTGCTAGCCCACCAGCGAATGGGATTCTGCCATTAGATTCGAACAGACTGAAGCGGGATTCATCAGAAAAGACAATGCTGTGCCATTTATCGCACCACGCCGCAGCTCGACGCATCACAGTAGTATGACTGCTTTTCTATTGGGGTGTCAATGGCTGTGTTGGCAATGGCTGGCGGGCGTGCATTCTGCATAGTAATTAACGGCATCGAACTGTTGCTGCCGACATTGGAAGATGTGTAACTGACCTTCCCTGTTGAGCTAAGGCCATAGACGCGGCAGAGTGATCTGTTACAGCCAGCCTCTGAAGCTCTCTATGTTCTACTGTGGCTTACTGGGGAAGAGATTCAGAACCTTCCCGTTGTCCATCTTCTAATAATTCTCAGCATGTATGATGCACAACGGATATACTACACCCCACATTTTCTCGATACGAAATACTATCTTCTCTCATACTAACAGTATGACCTCTGGCGGAGCTCATTCACCTTGAGATACAGAGCTGGCACCTGTCTGCGTAGCATACCTTAAAAACACTTGCACAACAACTGAAAAGATGAACACCCGTTACAGCCCCTTAAATATCTGTAGGATGGGTCAGTCACAATCTTTTCAGAATGTCATCATTGTCTATAGCTAACACGACTGCGCCGATTGCCTTGAAATCCCCATCACGTCTTAAGTAGTATGTGCTAAACCTGCCCTATTCAAGTCAAGGATCTTACTCTATTTTTTTTTATTTGCAACGTATACGACAGAGAAGAACACCAGAAGCTATACTTAGCTTTTACAGGACTTCTCGTACAAGTATGCCCTACTAAGACCGAAGTCACTGCTAACCTCTGCCTTAATTAGACCTAACACAATGCATAAAATTTTCCTTGGTGGAACAGTCAATAGCTCCCTTACCATTATGTCAGTTAAGGCTGACATAGTGGTAGGGTGTACATATATAGTATATTGTTATAAATTTCTAGTGTTCCTTCTTGGTATTCTTTTCTTGCCTTCCTTCCTTGATTGCATTCATGAGATGTTTCATGAGATGTTAGCTCTGCGACTTTATATTCCAACCTGTAAAGTTCCCAAGAGGCTGGCACAGATGGTTAAGGATTATTATAAATATGATAAAGACGGATAATGGATGGGTTGTTTTACCTCTGAGCGGCACTTTTTTGCACACCATGGGCTAAATGGCCAGGTCACATGGACCTCGTAGGCTCAGAAGGTTGGGGGAGGGGACCCACTGGAACAGCTGTTAGGAGACAGATGATAGTCTCCCGTCAAGGCCATCCAGCGTGTTCTTTAACGTGCACAGGTTATGGCTCTCCCGCACACGGGGCCACGGCTTAACGTCCCATCCGACGGACGGCGGCCTTTCCAAGCCCATCGGTGTCCCCTACTGACCGTGGGCAGGGAATTTTGCGGAGATAAATCTCAACGCTGACCCAGCTGGGACTCGAATCTGGGAACTACAGATTGCGAGCCTGGCGCGCTACCGACTGAGCCACCCCCGCCCCGGATAATGGATGGGTTTCATGCTGCAATTGAGAGTTTTTAAAACTCTCAATTGCAGAGTAGGTGAGAGTAGGTGATAATTTGTTTTAAAGAAGAGTAGGTGATAATTTGTTTTAAATTTTCTAACCTGGGAATGTAGATATTTTCTGGTAGGGAGAAAATGTCCTGGCATGAATAAGGAGCATATATTTTCAGTTCATTGAGTCTGAAGAACTTTATCATTAAAGTTCTTGTTATCCAGACTTGGGCAATGGGAGAATGAACTGATCTATAGTTTCACATTGGCCACAGTTAAGACAATCAGTGTTATCGGCTAGATGGCATCTGTGGAGGAATGCTAGGAGTGGTTCCATGTCCAGACGTAAGCGAGTTATTGAGGTTTCCATACTTCTTGAATTGTATACTTTGGTTGGTTTCAGAGGGAATCGATTTAGATGTGAGAACATCTTTGGCAGAGGAGAACATTCCCGTTCCATCATCAGGTCTTTATATAATTCCTTACGAAACATAATGATGATATCATCTGCATACAATGATGATTCAGGGTGCAAATTTGGAAGAGTTGTTGCTCTTTTTGCGACGGAGTCGGCTGACTCATTGATCTGAAAATTACAATGTCCGGGAACCCAAAGCAAAATAATTGAATAAGCTCTGAGCGTTGCTTGTTGAAGAGAATAATGAAGATAAAGAATAGACGTATGTGATGTTGTCGAAATGTTATTAAGTGAACCGATTTGGAATCAGCTAATAAGAGAAAATGATTAGTTTCTTGAATAATAGAGGTGAAGATCCTGATCAGTGCTGTATCTTCAGCTGAGAATGTGGATTTCCTGTGAGTTTTTCACATAAGAAGATTGTGCGTAAAAGGCAGCTGATCCCAATTCCAGTTTATATTTTAGATATCGAAGCATCAGTTCCGATCCAGACAGCTTCTTACCATTTCTATTTTAATTCAGAGTAAATGTGATCCAATAATGGCAGTAGGCTGTGAAAACAGTTGCTGAATGCTGAGAGAGTCAGTAAGAATTTGTAAGGTGGACAAATTTATGGAGGGATAGCAGGCGGTTGTCTGATTGATGGAGTGTGATTAATGTGTAATGATTGCAATCGAACATGTGTTAATAGAGGGGAAGGTCCCCTCCCCCTCCCGATTACAGCGATGGAAATGCAAAAATTGTGGCTGACGGCAGATTGTTCCTAGATCCGAAGGCAACGGTGATGTGAATTCTTTTATTGTAATCCTATTAGACATAAGGCGAACCAGTGAAGGGAGGGGTAGTGCTCCCGTATCAGCATAAAGAAGAGGTAAGGGTTGGGTTGTTTAGCTCTGAGCGGCATTTTTTTGCACACAATGGGCTAAAAAGAAGTGAATGGCCAGGTCACAAGGACCCCGAAGGCTCAGAGAAGGTTGGAAGGAGGGGACCCACTGGGACAGCTGTTGGGAGACAGATGGTAGCCTCCCGTCAAGGCCATCCAGCGTGTTCTTTAACGTGCACAGGGTATGGCTCTCCCGCACACGGGGCCACTTTAACTTAACGTCCCATCCGACGGACGGTGGCCTTTCCAAGTCCATCGGTGTCCCCTACTGATCGTGGGAAGGGCGGGGAGTTTTGTGGAGATAAATCTCGACACTGACCCAGCTAGGACTCGAACCTGGGAACTGCAGATTACGAGCCCGGCGCGCTACCGACTGAGCCACACCTGCCCCATATATAGAGGAAAAAGAAAGACAAGTATGAGATAGGATCTGAGGTAAGAAGTGGAGCACTGGATGTTGTAGCTGAATCTATTGGTTGCTGTTATTAATAGCATTAAGGTGCGTCTATTAAGACCATTTCTTGGAGAGGCCAGGCTTCTGATGATGTTAAGAAGGCGAAGGCTTTCGTTTTTAACGTTAATGAATTGTTGCTTCAATGTTTCATTGACTTCGAAAGTAAATCCTGAAATCTTCATCATAGGCACTCGGGGAATGGTACCTAATCCAAGCCAACAGATTATCAGGGTGAACGTTGTCACGTCGAGTGATAATCAAAGCAAAACTCTTTGGTGCTGATAACTTTAAGTTCCATATTTTCGTCCATTGTAAAATGTTACTTAAAAGTCTTCTGACTGCCTTTAAGTAAATGATCAAGATTTGAACGGAAACCAAAAATAATAATGTCGTCTGCATAGACTGTTATTTTACATGGTGTTTGGATATGCTGTGTAATATCCTGAATATAGACATTAAATAAAAAGGTGTTAGAACACTCCCCTGAGAAAGGCCAACATTTTGCTCTCTACTTGAAGAAAGACTGTTCGTCCAGCGGACAATGATGTTTCTAGATCCAAGATAAGCCCTTTCAGTAGTTTGCCGTGAAATCTCAAGAGCCTTCAGTTAATATAGAAGAGCTTCTACATTTACAGAATCGTACGCATGAGAAATGTCCAATTTTATTATAATACAGTACTGTCGTCGTTTTATTGTTTGTCTGATCATATGTAGCATGATTTTATGCGAAATAAATCCATGAACTGCTTCTGGAAATACCAAGTAACGGGTGATGATCCAAGTGATAAGGTATCAGATTAATCTTTCCATTTTTATTTAACAACAGCAATGAATAACATGAGAACTCAGAAGTTAATTATAATTTGAATAAGAAGTATTATTTCACACCATTTAATACAACAGATGTATATTTGAAAAGTTAATGTAAATACGTTTTCATATTTTTCAGTTTTTTTAAGACTTGCGTTGTTGCTGTTAAATATTGAGTCCATAACTCTTTAAGCACAAAGCGAATATTTTTAAAAATCGAGATTTAGATAGATTTGATTGAGATTTTTTATTTATCTTCCGTCCTATTTTCTCATAAATCGCTTAGTTTAGAAGTTAGTTTCGAAGTTAGCTTCCACTGACCTAACATGGAGGAAGGTACGAGTACTGAGTGTACATACCATACATACATACCTAATATATTCCCCGCCCAGCCAACGGTCAGTAGGGGACACCGATGAGCTTGGGAAGACCGTCGTCTGTCGGATGGGACGTTAATCCGTGGCCCCGTGTGCGGGAGAGCCATACCCTGTGCACGTTAAAGAACACGCTGGATGGCCTAGACGGGAGGCTACCATCTGTCTCCCAACAGCTGTTACAGTGGGTCCCCTCCCCCAACCTTCTCTGAGCCTTCGGGGTCCATGTGACCTGGCCATTTAGCCCATTGTGTGCAAAAAAGTGCCGCTCAGAGGTAAAACAACCCAACTCATACATACCTAATAATATAAATTTTAGGCATTTGCTTGCCACAGATCTCTGACAGAAGCCTGATATTTATAATATGCCATAGAGATCTCAGCAGACAGACAATGCAAGAAAGTAATCATCCATTGCCTTATTCGAGGCTCGAACCCGGATCTCTTTGATCAGCGGTTACGTGCCGTAGCCATTGAGCCAATGGGGCTGTTATAAAACGTTCGCAAATAATTTTGATTCACCGAGCGTATTCAAAAATAAGAAACGATAAACTATTTTATTCTCATACATTCTCATAAATGATTTTAAATATTTAAAATATTTGAGAAGAAAATGGTGGCAACGGTAGTGTGACATCACGAAAATAAAGGTTTGTTATTGGAATAACCTTTATTTTCTGAATGGTGAAAGTTAAAGCGCGAATAGTTTTTTCAAGGTAAAAATGCACCTTTATGCTAATGATCGATTAGGATTAACAATGTAGTTTATCTCCGATGTGAGACATATCGAAGCCAGAAATAGCATGCCAGTCGCTACTTATAAAACGTGGTTATAGACAGCCACGTACCCAGGATTTAGTTTCAAGGGGGGGGGTGTTATAGTTGCATAATAGACAAGTTTGAAATTTCGTATGAAATGATAAGATCTTCGGGGGGAGACTATATGGTGTACTGACCCCCTGTCTGCCTTGGATACGTCTCTGGGATTATTTATCTTATTTTTGTTATGCTATCTGTGCTAATATTACATAGCATTTTAGAACATGGTGCTAATATTACATAGCATTTTAGAACATGTCGCTAATATTAAAGAATGGGAATTAAAAAACAAATGTGAACTAAAACTGACGCACTGCAAAAAGAAAAATAAATGTTGAGACTTTTAGGCTAAGGATTTCTCTATTAAATCTTACAATCAAAAGAGGGCGAAGGTGCGAGGCAGACGGTCAGATGCGATTGAGCTGGCCAGTTCATTCGCAGCTGACCGTCTGAGTCGGAATAGGAAGGGAGAGGGACTCAGTGGGATTAGTTAGCCTGGTATCCTGAATTAGATGACATCAATCTAAAAAATAATATATATAATATTATAATATATAATAATTTATTCCGTTAGATGACATCCATCAATTTCTCGTCACAATTAGATGACATCAATTTTTTTCCTCAACTTCCGAAGCAGCTGAAGTGTTGTTTACTTCATGAGAGACAGGAAATCCTATTCCCGTCTTACTTTCGTGTTCTCGATAACATCAAGTTTCTTTGCCAATTATGACTCAACCACCAAACCCATTGACCTGCTGAAATTTGCAATTTTTTATTGTAGAGCGGACCCCCGAAATTCATTTAGAAAAATCCCTAAGAAAATCCTCAGTGCAAAAAAATTCTTCGAATATTTTCTAAATATTTCGTGGTTTTCTTCATTTACTTACAAGCACCAAATGGGTTTACATTTTTCATCTTCAATTCACTCATCCTCAATGAACCAAAGTATATTTATGCATTCACAGATATCGCTTCAAAATCCATCTTTCTATCATATATTTTTCTCTTACTGCCCCTAAAACATCATTCAAAAAGCACTAAACTTCGCTGTTCAGTCTACCTCCATACACCGTACATGACATATTAAACGTCGGGGGCCTAAATAAATAATAGCCTGGAAGGTTGGATTTAGGAGGAAGGGGAGGGGGGCGCTGTTCCTTCTCTATCCCGCAATGGAGAATGTCAGTATGCGTAGGAGGGGAAAAAATGAAACTTATATCCATATATTATCCCCCTTTTTCTTTCAAGATTTTTTTGAATTAAAATAGATGGATCTGGGATGTTAAAATTCCCTCCTCTTCTACCCTCCTCCTTAATCCAGCCCTCCAGTGTGCTATTTATTTAGGTCCAGACGTTTAATATGTCCTATAACGAATATGAAATAGAATTGAACACTGTCGAAGTCTAAATAGTAGCCAGATACAAGCAAGAAATCATCAATTGTAGCCCCGGATTTACTATTCGAATATTTCTGGTATATTAATATGTGGAAGCAAATCTCATTGTTTCCTGCATCTGGCATCAGAAACGTTTCTCAAACGCAACAAGTGAAGATCTTAAATATTCAAAATTCTGAACAATGTAAGTGAAGAACAATTGAAGAGTTGAAAGAATATGTTTCCTAAGAATCATTCAATCGAATTTTGTTTGATAAGAGAGTCAAGCGTAGTTTAGCGGATAAAGGTGATATTTGCTACGAATTGTAGTTGTACTTATTTTGCGAGTTTATATGATAGTTTGCGCTGATATTTGTATTGAAAAAGCGCTGAGTTATTGTTAGTCATCGATTGATTTTATTGTATATATTGGATTATCGCAGGATGCTAAACGCTGCACATTCTGAGTGCCAAGCGTTGTCTGTACGCGAGCGCACTCTGCGATTTGGAAGGAGACGGCGAGAAGGCCTCCGTAAGTTCTGGAAGCGCCTGAGAAAGGCTTCCGTTTGCTGCACGAACTGCAGTGGAGAGGAAAGTGAAGTGTACATCCAACGTCATCACACACACACGCAGCATCTTCTATTTCCCCAACAGTGATGTCGGATCCCTCGATACCTCTCCATCCGTGGATAGCAGAGATATTCCTCCCGAAGGCAGAGAAATAATTCCTGAAGAAGACTTCTCTCCTCCCAGCTCAGCTGGTGAAACGAGTGTTTCTCCATACAACTCAACGGATGAGGAGGGGAGTTCATTGGATGAAATGGAAGCAACGGTTCGCTCTGTCAGAGTGAGCAGTCCTCAGTGCTCATCAAATACCTCAATCAACATCCCAGAAGAGGAATCTCTAATGTATTCAATTCTAATTTGGATGATCTTTTTATTCCTGATGCTCGATTATATTGCAACTGATATCTACAGATCTGTTGTCTCTTTCTTCTCTATTCCTTCAGTATAATCCTCACCACAGAAATAGATATTTGCTTGTATGAAACTCCATGTATGACTCTAAATAACCTGAAATCAAAATCTGGAAAAACAACAGAAATAATCAGATGATAAAAAAAGGATTAAAAACTTATAATTCTAATATTTCTATTTCTTTTTTTTTTATATCATTGGTGGTCAGTTGCATCTCTTTCTTCCTGACAATCCTCTTATAGTTTATAATTGCTTTCTGTAGAACCATCACATTGCTTACAAGAAAACATTAAATTTTGCCTATTTGTAAGAGATATACAAACGATTCAACCCTTCCCTTGAAAAAGCGTGATCACATAGTCAGGATGGGTCTTTCTCCTGATGCTTTAATAGGATATTAATTATTTGAATAAATGTTTTCTTACTTGGGGGATGTGCATGACAAACAATACACATTGTGTATTCCCATGGCACTTGAAGTCAGATTGGTTTACACTTGCTTCATCAATTCGACTTTTTTAAAAAGTTTTTTAACAGATCGGAGATATGTTTTGCAAGGGATAGCCGAGATTAGATATTGGTTACAAATCATCGACATATATCTAAACTGAAATGATTTTTTCCTAAAATAATGATAATACTGATGGGCCTAGAAACAGTCATCCAGAAGATACGCTGTTAATGCAAGCCACCGTATGCAGGAGAACAATATTCTGTGCAAGTTAAAGAATACTTTGAATGGTTTAGAAGGGAGGCTTCCGTCTATTTCTTAACAGCTATCCAGTGGATCTCCTTCACCAACCTTCTCCGAATCCTTGATGTCTCTGCGACCTGTTCATATAGCCCAATGTGTGCGAAAAAATGTCTCTCGATGGTAAAACAATTGACCATTTCTATTTTACATTTTATGAAAAATAATTATTCAGAAAAATAACCTTGGTGTTTGTTTGAGGAAATACTTGCGATTTCTTCTCATGTATCATGTCCCCTTTTAAAGTTTATATTTTACGATGAACGATTTCTTTAATTAGTAACATACGGCATGCAAATTATTATCTTATTAGTTGTATTTGCGACTTAAATTCAGTTGTCTCAGAATGAGAAACACATTCTGAGACAACTGAATCTCCTTCTCAGAATGAGAAACTCATTCTGAGACAACTGAGTCTCATTATCAGAATGAGAAACTCATTCTGAGAGGTCATTGTATTTTTTACTATTCAATTCTGACAGATTTCCCCTATGACGTCACCGACCACGCCCCCTTATTAATATTCATAACTGACCATGCCCCCTTATGCATACCAACTACTTCCCCTTATTAATACTTCATATTTAATAACTCATAATTAATTAACCCCTTATCAAAAGTTCCACCCACATTAAAGTTCAAATCAGTGGAGAAATATATCTGCAATAACCACCTTTTGAACAAAAAATACTTCTTCGAAACTGGTGGAAAAAACAAATTTCATACATACAAGTTCGAACACTCTGAAAAACGTAAGTAGCTCGCACGTGCAGGCGCTTGCATGAAAATCATCCAAACTGGTTCATACAAATAAAATGTTATACACAGTGTATTGTTCAGAAAAGTGAATATTTAATTTACAGACAACTGAATTGTCACACGCAAAATTCACATTTACACAAAAAGTGAATGTTTCCAGTAAAAATAACATTGCTGATTTGCATCTCCCTCGAAATGAACGTTGTCGTAAGAAACGAAATAGTGACGTTCACATCTTAATACTTAAAAAATGAATACTTATTGTTAAACTATCGTTACTACTGTACTTTGCACGTGCACATACTTGTAATAAACAGGTAGAAAAGTTTCGAACGTAAAGAAACATGCATTATCATGCGGGAAAAATAACTAAACCTTCCTTAATTGAAAATGATAAATGCATGATCGATTTACTCGCGTAATGAAACACATATGTGAATATATATTGCTGTCGAAAAAACGGGACCTTGCAGGAAAAATAACCACTTTTAAACTTATAAAAATGCAGAAATGTACATACTCGTGCGGGAAAAATTACTAAGCCCACTTACTTTAACACATAATATGCATGTTGGATTTACGCGCATAGTGAAACACATGTATGAATACATATCAATATTAAAAAACGAGTCCTTGCCGGAAAAACAACCACTTGCACACTTATAAAATATAGTGCCCTTACATACTTGTTCTAAGAATTCCACACAGGTGCGGGAAAAACAACCACTTTTACAGTTACACAAACATAGTGTACTTACATACTAGTTCTAAGAATTCCACACTAGTGTAGAAATATATATTCTCAAGGAGGAAAAATAACTAAACCGATTCTTACTTAGACATGAAATGCACGTTTAGATTTACTCGCTGGTGAAACATGTATTTGAATACATATCATTGTCGAAAAAGGTGTGCTTGCAGCGAAAAATAACCACCTTCGCCCTTATACGCACAGTTTACTTACGCACCTATTCAAATGTAGCAGGGAACTGTAGAAATACACACGGAACCCTGAAAAGAGCATGATAAAGGGTCTGAAAATATAGACATCCTTAGTGCAAATCTGCTGTTTTAATACACGTTTATACTTTACATTTTCATATATAAAAATATCCCACACACTCCTAATTTCACCCACCTTGACTTTTTAGTTCAAATCTTAATTACGCATTGTCTATGGGAAATGCATCGTTCATTGACCAGGTTTGTTTTTCAGCATAGTGCTTGGTCATATCGCTACTATGCGAAATATCGTCCTGCTGTGCCATTTTCGCATCGAAGTCACCACTGGAACTGTCCCGCAGAAACTGTACGTTATCGGGGTTATTGGTTGGAAAAAATAAAAGAAGTTGAAACTTAAGTGATGGAAATGATGCACCCCTGAATGTCATTTGAAAATTCGTGGATGTTAGTGCATGTTAACGCTATCGCCACCTAACAAATGACGTGGGGATTAACGCTACAGATTTCTTTCCACATTACTTCTACTTCATATTACAACGGGATTGAAACTTGCACATATTCTATTATTCTGCGAAACTCGAATTAAATTATACTTCTTTTTGTTTGTTTTTCCATTTTTACACTGAATTTTTTGTTACATCGGTACCGTTTTGTAAAACATGTCGCATAAACACATTTCTTTTGACTTTAACAATTTTCTGTCTGGGTTCATTCTAACAGTGATTTTCCCTTTCTAATGTACTTTATTTCCTTTTGTGGTGGGATAAAAATATTCTCCAACTACATACCTTTTTAATTGAGATAAAAAGAATAAAAGGACATTTTAATATCAGCTGACCACTTGGAGTTTTTGCATGCAATAAACTGTTGTGTCATTAAGCTGAAAAGATCCCCCTGAAGACGGCAGCATACAGAGCTTCAGTTGACCTAACCGGTAAAGTGCTGCATTTCGTCATGAAGAGAATAATTATTTCACTTTGTCATTAAGGTTGAAAAGATCCTTGAGGGAGATAAAAGTCACGGAGAGGGCAGCTCTTCCGATAAGTAAAGGATTTAGATAAACAGTAGCATATCTGTTTTCACATCAAACGGCTGTTCCATAGGTCCTGCCAGTTTGTGCGGGCATCTCCATGTCATTTCTTCAGATTAAGCGACAAGAATAGCAGAAGCTTTCGGTATTTTAATAGAGGGAGTTTTAAATTTCAAGAAGTGGGAGTGTGTATGGAGGAAATTTTCCTATTTTTTAAGAAGCGCATTTTTGGACTTGGGATGTTTCACACCAAGTGACTCTTAGTTTGTAAAGACTATTTTTTGTCTGTCACTTATATCCAATGTACGCTCTACATGAGAACATCGAATTTTTAGACGTAAGTGGAGAATTCTTTTACTGAGGCCCGATCACAACATATATGTCAGAGCAAACGACACCGTCCCTCACCAGTGCGAGATATTGGATTGTTGTTAGGGTTGTAAAAAGACATTATTGAGGGTGAGAATGAAAATTAAGTGCAAAATTCACTGGTGTGTGACGTAGTTGACCCGCTGCACGTCCGGGGGTGTGGGTGCCGCAATCCTTTGCTGATCCAGCCATTCGCGAAAATAGGAAAAAATTAATTAGACCTCCATTAACATACACTTAAGTTGTGTTTGGATTTAAAGATAGATGTTTTACGCAACGCAAGTGAAAATGCGAGCGTATCCGCAACGTATGAATTGTTTTATACTTTCACCATTGCTTACTTTCTATAAAACTCAACCTTGTACAAAAACTCTTTGCACAATTATTTTTTATCCGATGAAAGACAACTGACCTTGTAAACAAGCATAACGGACACACGTGTACTAACGATGGGTCGCAACGCAAAATCAAATTTCATCAACGTGATGTGTTATTGGTCTTGTGATCACACGTTCTCCAGTAGATGGAGGAAAAGACGCTTAAAACTGTAAGAACGTTTACAAATGCAGATTTAAAAAAAAATGACATCTTACTCGCAAAAAATTAGCTGATTTTCTTCTGAGGAAGAAATAATATTATTTTATCGATTGTTACTGAATAGCGTTATATCCTTGGAAAGAGTGATATTTTGCATAAGTGAATCATGTGTTGAATTGGGGATACAGCGACAATAAGTATTAGGAATAAAAAGTTTTTAACTTGAGACCAAGTAGCGTAACGGATATATGGGAATTAAAAGAGTGTTTTATTCGTTATTCTTTTGCAATCACGATGCCTTTGAAATGGGTTAGTAAAGGAAAATAAGGAGAGTAATTGAGGAGAGTAAGGAGATTAATTAGTAAGGAGAGATAAGGAGTGTAATTGAGACTCGGCAGAAATAAGAATTTAACGTAAACTCACTTTATCGTTCAAAACAAGTCCTGATGCGGAAAGTGCAGTGCAGAATATGTGTGAACACAGATATCTGATGGCAACATCCTTCAACCCAATGGAGATTAATTTTAATAAGAGAGGCGCAACAC
Source organism: Ryuthela nishihirai (assembly GCA_038380435.1). Classification (NCBI taxonomy): domain Eukaryota; kingdom Metazoa; phylum Arthropoda; class Arachnida; order Araneae; family Heptathelidae; genus Ryuthela; species Ryuthela nishihirai. Next base: position 11,035,136 of record JAWZYU010000021.1, on the reverse strand, counting down.
TTGGAGGTTTAGGGGTGTGAAGGGAAATTTCAAAATGGTTTGTCTTCTTCCGATTAGGTACATTGTTTTTTTACAAAATAGCTGACCTATCATAAAGGGGAGATGGGATGTTTCGATAAGAGGATGGAAAATTATTTCCAAAACATTTTTTTTTCTACCGTATCTCCTGTGATGGCCTGAAACAAAAGGGGGTAGAAATAGGGGTGACAATGCGGTTTAGTCAGAAGGGCTGTCAATGAGTGACATCTCTGGACTTAGAAACATTTCGAGATGGGTCCGAAAATTACGATCAAGAGTGCCAGTGGGTTTTAATGTTGTAACACATCACGTCTGATATAGAAAGGGAGGTCGACAGCATGGCAGGTAACGTGATCCAAGATGACCATTGGTGGAAATTTTGAGAAGGATTAACCGTTCAAGATTACACCCGGAATGTGAGGGGGTGGAACGTTTGCTGAGTTTTAATTAATGAATGGGAAATGGGAGGACTTTTTGATGAATAATGGATTTATCGAAAATGACCGCCAAAGGGATGAGAGGGATACCTTGAACTTTGCCACCGAAAGTTCAGTTGGACTTGGTAAATTTCAGATGAGGGTAGAAACCAAGGAACTTATTTGGGAGTTTGTGATCAGTGAGGGGGGTGTTTAATATAGGGGGTGGAACTTTTGATAAGGGTTTTTTTAATTAGGGGGGGTTAAAAAATACAGGTGGGTCAACCAGAGGGTCTTTAAAGTGGGAGGGTTAGAAAATACAGGTGGGTCAACCAGGGGGCAGTTATGATAGGGGGTTTAATAAAGGGGGTGGAGCTTTTGATAAGGGTTTTTTTAATGATGGGGGGTCAAAAATTGGAGGAATTACGGCTAAAATAGAGGGCTTTTCTAAAGTAGAGTACTTAGGATATACACTAGATGGCGCCACGGGTTTTTAATAAAGGGGAGGAACTTTTGATAAGGTTTTTTTAATGAGGGGGGTCAAAAATTGGAAAAATTACTCTAAAATAGAGGGCTTTTCTAAAGTATAGTACTCATGATATACACTAGATGGAGCCACGGTTTTTTAAGAAAGGGGAGCGGAACTTTTAATGAGGTTTTTCTAATGAGGGGGAATTAAAAAATACAGGTCAACCAGGGGGTCTTTATTAATTATGGAATATGAATTAATTATTAATTACGAATATTAATAAAATGACATAGTCAGTTATAAATATTAATAAGCGGCGTCGCTGGAAGGGGCGTGGCCGGTGACGTCATAGGGAGAAAGCACTGTGCAAAGGGGTTACCGTATAATGGGACTATACTTACTGACATTCATTCCATTTTACCAGATGATCGCATCAAATTTAATGATGGAATTTTGGAACGATTTTATATTAAGACATCAATGAGCATGTATGTACTGGACATTGGCTTCCAAAACGTTGATTTGAGAAGAGCATTCAGGATTTAACCTCTGCCCCAAAACATGGGTTAGATTTAATTCATAGTATTTCTGATACTGTCAAAAAACCCAAAGGGAAGAGTAATGGCAAAAAATCTGAAAAAGGACACAAGAGAGCCTTGTCTCCTACTAACGATTCTACCTACGCCTCCAAGACTCGTTTTTCGGTCCTGGAGGAAGAACATTTAGACTCTTCAGTTTCCAATATGGAAGAAATTAGTGATTGGTGATCTGGCAATGATCTGGAAATTAGTGATCTGGCAACCTTTCTGTAATGTACACGAAGGTTGCCAGATCACTAATTAAAAAAAAATAGTTGCCAGATATTTTTTCTGAATTCTGTAATCAACCATAGTGTTAGAATATTTTTTGGGCGACTGTACATCTGCTGCATCTGGCCACTGCAGGCCAATTTTAATGATTCCATTCTGGCATTGTCTGCCCACTGCATCCTACGTCTCCCCCTCTTTCTGAGGCCTTCAGGCGCACTGTTCATAGCCCTATTCGTTAATCTATTGTTATCCATATGTATAACATGACCAAACCAACGGAGTCTCTCTCTGCAAAATATGTTGCTCAAAGGAGTTTACAGACTCCTCTGCCTAACCTCATCATTACTTACAACGTTGAACCAATGCCCAATATATTGCGTAAGCATCTAGAATCAAACGCATCGAATTTCCTGATGTCTTGTTTACATAGGGTCCAAGTTTAACTACAAACAGCTAACCCTAGAAGTAACCAAATTATTATACAGTATAATTTTAGTATTAGGTGTATACGCCTATTTCTCCACACTCTTCCTAGATTCTTAAAAGTCCCAGCAGGAGTCCCTATTCTTTGGTTGATCTCATGTCGCACATCACCAGTATCTATTAAATAGCTCCCAAGATAATTAAGTTGAGACACCTGCTCAAGGCTGCAACCATTCAAATTAACTGGCCTTCACCTACCTGACCAATTTTCATCACTTTAGCTTTCTCTTTGTTTATCACCTTACTACCAATCTCATCAACAGCTCGAATGAAAGAGTTCATCTCATCAACATTATTTGCCAAAAAAGGTTAAATCATCAGCATAATCTAAATCAGACATTTTCAAATTTCTAGACCATTTAAACCCCAAATCTTCCCCTTACAGTGAATTTCGCATAACATAATCAATAACCAAACTAAAGAAGAAAGGAGACACAATGCACCCTTGTCAAACACACAGCAATGCTAAATTAATTGCTAAAAGCTATACCAACTCTCACACATGACTCGATGTTATTATAGAGAGCTTTCCTTATGTTAACTAACTTGTCAGGTATGCCATATGATCTCACGATTAACCACAAATAATGACGATCAACAGAGTCATTATTGAAATTTATTGAACCTTTTTGAAATTTACAAAGCAAATAACCAAATCTGTCTGGTCGTCTGAAACTAAATATTTATCAAGAATGTGTCTAAGTGAAAACATATGATCAGTATATTCGCTATCACTTTTGAATCCACACTGCTCATTACGCAATTGTCCCTAAACCAGATTCTCTATCTGCGATTTTGCTTTAACAGCAGACGAAGTTTAAAGATGGATTAACGGAAAATAAGAGGAACATGTCACTGATCGTTTGCAAGATACTACGGAAAGGCCTTTTAAGAATACAATTTCTTGGCAATTCCCATTGACGTAACAGGAAAATTGTCTAATATTTTATTATCGCAATGTATAATAATAAAAATATACATACATGCATGCATATATGCAGAGGTTGCCGACTCTTTCTTCTAACCTCATTATTTACATAACTTACAAAATCAAACCGCCTAATGCCCAAGAGGTTTCGAGGAACGGAATGGGAGGACTGTGTGGCCTATTAATCTGGATTACTATGGCTACTTTTCTTTCTACCCTACTGAAGTACTGCCGTACGTGGGGTTCAAGGGGATGGGCTCAGTCAGTAGCGTGACAGACTTGTAGACTGCAGCTACCACGTTCGAATCCACTTCGAGGTAATATGTCGGCTACCTCCTCCCCTGCTCTCGATAGAAAGGGGATGGGATTTTCGGATGGAACGTTAAGCAGTATCCTCCTGTGCAGGAGAATCATACTCAGTAGATGTTAAAGAACACCCTTGATAGCTTTGATGCAAAGCTTCCATCTGGCTTACCACTTCAGTGACATTCTTCCATTAGATGTATATTTCAGAAACATTTCCGAACCTTCCTGCCAACACCGATCTCCTATGAAGTCTCACTCTTATCCTCCTTTCATCGCCACCTGGTATTTTTTTGTTGAACTAAAGTATAGATCCTAGCAACAAGGATTTCTTTAAAGTTTTGAGAATGAATTGTAGCTTTTCTTCATCTGCTGTTCATTTTTCGGCTGTTTGCACTTAAATACCTGAGATAAAAATTCGTTGCGTTAGAAATGTTATATCATCAACAGGCAATTAGTTGGACATCAGCCTGAGATGTTGTCATACTTAACTAACAGAATTCTAGCCAAACGAAACAAAACTTGACTACGTTATGCAATCGCGTTAAATGTACAATTTCTTCTGATGCTTCTTAAAGAGTTATTTGAAATACTAAAATTACCTCGCAGACCCTTCGGGGTTCAGATACCACAGTCTATGAGATATTGTTTTAGAAATTATAGCGCTTCGAAGTTCGATAACACGTTAACATAATATAGAAATTTTCTGTTATTTTGGTATTATAGCTTATATAATAAAACAGTGACGTTGACTCGATTGGAATTTAAAAAAAATCACTTTTAAACATGAAACTCAAAGTTGGGGAAAATATTGTTTTGAACCGGATGTCATAGTAACCCACGACTACCTTCGCATCTCATCTGACTCCAGACAAATTTTTCTCTAATTTTTGAGTTTGACGTTTAGATTCAGAAACTTGAGAGTGATTTCGTTGCATTTCCGTTCATTTATCACCTTACTTACTGTCAGCGGTCAATACAATATATCCGGAGTCAATACTTTCCACTATTACGATGCGGTTTCAATACCTCAAACAACTTCGATACGAGTCAATACCTCAAACAACTTCGATACGAATCAATACCTCAAACAACTTCGATACGAGTCAATACCTCAAACTACTTCAATACGAGTCAATACCTCAAACTACTTCGATACGAGTCAATACCTCAAACTTCTTAGATACGTGTCAGTACACGATTCCGATAAATTTAAATATCTAACAATACTTAACAACTCAGTATAGACTGCTTCTATAATACAACAACAACCATATTCCCAGTTGGCTCAATCTTTGATAAAGTTTTTGGTCTTAAACAATCTTCATCGTTGGGTGCGTCACAGAAACTTTTTCAGCGCCATCTTAAAAGTTTTTTCTTTTTTATTTTATGTATGTAAAAGAGAGAGAGACCTAAAATGTACAAACGCGGCAAGTAGTTGAATTGATTATAATTTCTGTACAAGGAATGCTCACTGAGATTTAAGTTATCTTACTTCTCTGTAATAGAAAATTCATTCACTAGTGTATGTGTCCTGGAACTTTAATTTGGTTATCCAACTGTTATGTCAGCCAAAGACAAGTTGCTCTCAATTATTTTTTTCTTTCATTTTTCGAGTCCTAAATCCCATGGCCGAGTGGTTAGTGTGCCTGGCTACTGATCTAAGGGACCTGGGTTAGGGCATGGATGTTCGTGTTGTTTTTCTGCTGATGTCCTGCCATCTTCATAGACATTCTACTGTGGCATGTAAACTGACAGGCTTCTTTCAGACCTCTGTGGCAAGCAGCTGCTTGAGGGGGCATTTATTTTTCTATTTTTAAGCAACTCTAACATCCATCACTTCTTAATCCACTTCATTAAAGTATGCTTAGTTTAATGATTTGGAAAGTTCATATGGTTTGGTAATTACTTTGCATCTGTTGCAGTAGTGTGGAGTTTGTCCTGTGTGTAAGTTGCCCTTAAGTGACACTTGATTTTAATGTAACTCTGGGTTGCATTATTCAACAGGTAGTGTTGGCACTCTGCCTAGGACCTAGGAAAATTAAAGGGCTCATGGAAAACGCATTAATCATGTTTTCTTCCTTTGCGTTGATAAAAACTGTAACACATATCTCCTCTTGGAGAAATAGTGATCAGTTCAGCTGCTGAGACCTGTTACATTAACCACTTTGTTATCCGAGAAAAAAAAGAAAATTCTGATCACCCATCTAACCACTGAAATCGACATACGTATAAGAATGAATCCGCCAAAGGGCCTAAGAAAGAAAATGCCTAAGGCTTACAGGAACATTAATCGTGCCCAGAGGTTACTAGAAACCTGATGGTTGAAAACTCGACCTCAGCAGCGGAAATGGGAGACACAAGAGGATAGGTTTACACGGTTTTATTTTTGCCAAAATAGGTCAACTTCTTTTCTGTTTTTCTTGTTTTCTTTTACCAACAACGCGTAAATGTTCGAGGTATTATCACTTGCCAAGTCACTTTTTATATTTCATTATATTATAAAACAAATTGACACGTTAATGCTATGTTCTAAGCCAAGGGTAAACTGCATTTGTTAAGCTTTGTTCCTCTTAGCGGGGAATGGTGGATGGCTCTTTAAAATATCAGGATCTGATGGGAAGAGAGAGGCGCTGCGATCGTTTCATTGTAAACATGGGGTCAACTCGAGTTATCCATCTGTACTCTTCTTTATCTGTGATTAAGCTCTGTGTTCCCAAATAAAACTTTTTTTCTGAAATCGTAAAGTGCATTCACACATGAGGAATTTGCTTGAAACAAACATGCCCTGAGAGCAGACCTTAGAACTTGCAAAGTATTCTTTCGTTCTTAATATTTAATGAAAGAATGGTTATGAACGTTATTTCAGAAGAAAGGACAATTGCTAACCCTACGGGAAGAAAATATATGTGTGAATGTAACACGGTCTGTAAATGGTAGCTAGGTAATCACTAGAAGGAGAGCTATGCACCAATCCCCTGTGATGATGCACAGAACCGGCCAAGCCTAGCACCTAATGTCAGACCCTGCCTTCTCGTGGTGCTGACCGTTAGTACCTTTCAAAAGAGATACTCTCTTGTGGAAAGGAACGGAATGCGAAGGCTGTGTGGTCTACTAATTTGGAGTACTATGGCTGCTCTTCCTTTTTTTTCTACCCTGCTGAAGAGTGGTCAACCACACATTGTCCTTGCGCTGACCATATACTATACCAACCTGAACGGAATAATGGCTCTGAGCTTGATTATAGATCCTCAATTTGCTGCACTGGTGGGTTTCTGTGGAGGGAAAATCTTCCGCTATGTTTTCTGGTTGTTTGTGGGTTGACAACCCCAAGTGAATAGATTCACAGGATATGCTTTATCTGCTGGTGGATAATCTTAATCTGAGGCCATCGCAGCTACTTGAACTCTTGCTTCTACGGGCATCGTCAAATCCTACATTGGAGGAAGTCTTTAAATACAGATGGCTTCAGCCTTTAGTAGTGGGGGAATGGGTCTTTGCCCTATGCCTGCGATTAGGGGAGTGTTTGGTATTATCGGCATTCCCTCTCTCAATAAACATTGTTTCTTTCAACATTCCACTAACCATTTTCTCTCCAATAGGTTGTTGGAATGTGAGAACTCTGCACCTAGATTATTCTCTTCATGTCCTCACACAAGATTTCGTTATGATTTATATATCCTGTCCTTGTAAGAGACCAATGGATATATAAAAGTCATATTCTTAAAAATAATTTTAAATTTCTCTATTCAGGGAGGGAAGATAAAGATAATCTCCAATACGTAGGTTTGTTTCTCAAGATTTGTAGATTTTGACAAAATGTAGATTTGATTGCAGTATCTGTTGCCAAAATCAGTAGATTTTGGCAACATATACTGCAATGAGTTACGGCAACAGATACGCTGATATTTGCCACATGTTTACTGGTGGTTCTCGAAGTGATGAAAATGGAAAAGTATCCTGTGCTTTCTGTATCCCTGGTATCAGTATTAAAGAAGGATTATCATTGTATAATCCAGCATCTACACTCGCGGAAATTGAAAAAAGAATACTCAGAAGGAATTCCTTTAGGAACGTTAAGGGTAGCAGAAACCGTGATCCAATATTGAAAGTCATTATGTGAAATAATGACGTCACTGAGGACTACAACATGCAAATGTCCGCAGCACATATTTAAGGACTAGGGCGTGAAGAAGGAAGTTATTCTTCTTGTGTCGTGTTGTTCAGTGCTCTTTGAAGAAGATACCATGCCTGGACGACGCAGGTGTGCAACGTTTGTTCAGTTAGCGGAGTTTGAGCGAGGTCTTATAGTGGGTCTTTTGGAAGCAAGTTCGTCTTTTCATCAAATTGCGCACCGCTTTGGACGAGAGGTATCGACAGTGGTACGATGGTGGCGTCATTGGTCAGAAGAGCATTCGCACACTCGCATATGTGATTACGGGCAACACAGAGTTATGGATGCATGAGAGGATCGTCGTATCAAGAGGGTGTCGGTGGCAGAGCAGACAGCTATGGCATCACAAATTCGATCCTCTGTCGTACAAAGGGTGTCTTACAAGAACGATACGCAATCGTCTTTTGGAAGCAGGAGTACGGGCATACATGCTGCTGGCATGGTTACCACTGTCGAGCACGTTTGCAGTGGTGTCAAGAACGAGTTCATTGGAGGGAAGAATGGAAGTCTGTGGTCTTCACTGATGAAAACTGATTCTGCTTAGGAGAGTCTGATGGTCGTTTACGCGTTCGAAGGCGACAAGGTGAGCAGCTTCTTCCATCGTGAATCCTCCAGTGACACACAGGGCCCACGCCGGGCATCATCGAGTGGGGAGCAATTAGCTATTACTCTCGTACGTGTCTGTACAGGGTACACTGAATATCAATATGTATGTCAGCGACATCGCACAGACTGTCGTCCTGCCATATTGGAGTGTAATCCCAAATGCGATATTCCAGCAAGATATCGCCCGCAAAATAACACCCAGGCAACACAAGATGCTCTTCAGGCAGTGCCCCAAATCCATTGGCCAGCAAGCTCTCCGGGTTGGGTTGGGTTGTTTACCTCTGAGCGGCACTTGTTTGCACACCATGGGCTAAATGGCCAGGTCACATGAACTCCGAAGGCTCAGAGAAGGTTGGGGGAAGGGACCCACTGGAACAGCTGTTGAGAGACAGATGGTAGCCTCCCGTCAAGGCCATCCAGCGTGTTCTTTAACGTGCATAGGGTATGGCTCTCCCACACACGGGGCCACGGCTTAACGTCCCATCCGACGGACGGCAGCCTTTTCAAGCCCATCGGTGTCCCCTACTGACCGTTGGCAGGGCGGGAAATTTTGCGGAGATAAATATCAACGCTGACCCAGCTGGGACTCGAACCCGGGAACTACATATTACGAACCTGGCGCGCTACCGACTGAGCCACTCCCGCCCCTAAGCTCTCCGGACTTGTCTCCAATCGAGCATGTCTGAGACTGGATCGAACAAAGACTCTTTCACGGACCGCGGCAAGCCACGACCATCGCTGAATTGCGGGTCCAAGTTGAAAGCATATGGAATGGTATCCCACAGAATGATATCCAGCATTTGCACGGCCGATTGCGTGCCAGATTGGAAGCTTGTATTGCTGTTCGAGGAGTTTCAACACCTTATTAAAACGTGCTTTCTGTAAAATGTAACACTGATTAAGAGGTAAAATAAACATTAAATCACTTCACATGTGTGATCACTGTGCTTTTCAACAAGTTGTTTCTACTAAATAAATCTCATAGATTATGCTTCAATTTTAATGGTGTTTTTTTTTTTCATTTTCCGCCAGTGTATTATGAATGGCGAATTTTGGGCTATCTTTAAGACACTTGAATGAGCATTCAATTTTCATTCAGAAAAAATTCTGATTCTTTCAGAAAGCAGGTCTTCATTTCAAGCTCTTATAGCTGATCCACTTTCTACCTCTAACTCTTCATTAATTTTAGAAATATTTTGGCAATGCAATAAGCATATTGAAGAAAATAAAAACTAAACTGTGTTCCAGTGGATTCTAGCCAGAGGAATCCATGGAAGCGAAGAGGCAGATAAAACTGGTAGAGAGAGCTTACAGAAAACCACAGGCATATATAACATCATAGCATACATAGATTTCTTCATTAGAGAAAATAGAATAATTTATTCTGAATAGATTAAACATTTTCAAAATAATCGCAAAAATGTTGGTATATTCTACCATAGAATTTTTTATAGCCCTCCCCACCCCAACTTCTAACATCTCATCTGAGCAGAAGAAAGAAACAGCTCTTTTCAGGATTAACCGTGATCACGGTGCTTTATATGAAAGGCTCTTCAAAAATAACAAAAAAAAAAAAAAAATTCCAATTTTCATGCCATCTGTAAAACTCCAGAAAATATTTCCCATGTATTTCTCCATTGCCCTCTCTATCAATTTCAACGGCAAATTCTGAAGGAAAAGATGATGAATGTTATTGATAAAGAATTGTTAATGAAATATCTACTCTGCAGAAGTTACAGTAAAAGCACTAGAGTAAAAACCCAGATCCTGATTCTCTGATTCTTGGAGGAAAGTTCTTTAATAAACAGAATCTCAAATCACTCTTTGCTGGGGATTTCGCTCTTAAAAAAAAGGGACGACTTTAATCTACAATGTGTAATATTGACTGTTGAAAAAAAAAAAGTTTTATACAAACTTTCTGTAGTGGCAAGCATCACAAGTGATAACCTCACGATTATTTTTGGTGGTAGAAGTGAAAAAAAATCTGTTACTCTATTACTATTTATTCTTTGTTATATCTATTGATTTTTGTTTCTGAAGTCCATTTTGGTGCAGAAAGTAAAGTTAATTGGGATCCAAGAGTATTGGACCATAGAAAATTTACTCTTCACAAGTGGGAACTTTTAAAAATTAAAACAAAAAAAAACATTTATATTTTCCTACATTGTGATTTACACCTCCTATTCTTTGTTTGGGATAGCAGGAAGCCAAAAGTTGTTGAGTTTCTAGCCTTCCCACCATATTTTATTTATCTATTAGAAACAGCCTCCATAGCCATCGGCTACGGAGGTCCAATCAAACCGCGCCATTTAGTTCTCCAAGCATATCTGCCCTAAGCTATATCTGATGCATCTCGCCACTGCACACCAATTCTAACAAGGTCCTGTTTGACACTGTCTGCCCACCGCATCCTAGGTCTCCCCCTCTTTCTGAGGCTTTTAGGCCCACTGTTCATAACCCTATTCGCCAATCTATAATTATTCATACGGGCAACATGGCCAAACCTACGGAGTCTCTTTCTGCACAATATGCTGCTTAAAGGGGGTTGCCGACTCCTTTGCCTAACCTCATCATTAGTTACAAAGTTGAACCACCTAATGCCCAAGATACTGCGTAAGCATCTAGAATCAAAAGCATCAAGTTTCCTGTTATCTTGTTTACAAAATGTCCAAGTTTCACTACCATAACTAGCCCTAGAGAGAACCAAACTATTATACAGTCTATTTTTAGTCTTTAGGTGTATACGCCTAGTTCTCCACACTCTCCATAGATTCCTAAAAATCCGAGAGGCAATCCCTATTCGTCTGTTAATCTTATGCCGTACATCACCAGTATCTTTTGCATAACTCCTAAGATAACTAACTGATACACTTGTTGAAGGGCGCAACCATTCAGAGCGACTGAAGCACTAACCGCCAGACCACTTTTTCATCATTTTATTTTTATCTCTGTTTATCACAAACCAACTCTATTACCAGTCCCATCAACAGTCCTAATGAAAGAATTCATCTCATCAACATCATTAGCCAACAAGACCAAATCATCTGCATTAACCTAAATCAGAACTTTTGAAATGCCAAAATCTTTCCCTTCAAGTGAATTTCGCATAACATAATCAATAACCAAGCTAAAGAGAAAAGGAGACAAAATACACCCTTGTCGAACACCAGAACTAATGCTAAACCAATTGCTACAAGCCTTACCAACTGTCACCACGACTCAATGTTATTATAGAGAACTTTCATAATGTTAACTAATTTGTGTGGTATGCCATACGATCTCACAATCAACCACAAATTATGGCAATCAACAGAATCGAAAGCCTTTTTGAAATCAACAAAGCTAGCAACCAAAGGTTTCTGAAACTCTAAATATTTCAAAAGAATCTGCCTGAGTGATAATATGCAATCAACAGCCAGGGACGGACTTTGACCTACCACTTCTGAATCCACATCCCCCTACCACTTCTGAATAATTTCTAATAAATCCCCCTACCACTTCTGAATCCACATTGTTCACCATGCAATTGACTGTCAACCAGATTCTTAAGTATAAATTCAAATATTAACATACTTAGTGAAACACTTCGTATATTTTATTGTATTTAATAAAATATAGGCGTCACTTTTTTTCTCATCTCTTAAACATTGGAACGAAGCTTTTAGAAGTGAGCAAGGCTGCAACTCGAATAATTTTGACGAAAAGTTTGGGATTATACCTCTAAGCTGAACATTTTTTACCCACAAAAGCGCTAAAAGGTGGATGAAATGGAAACGGTTTCGTGGACAGCTGTTAGAAGACACAGGAAAGCCTCCTGTCAACCAAATGTTATTGAACATGCATCGCCTGAGTACTGGTTTAAGCCACATCTGACGAATGCCGACATTTTTCAATCCATCGGTGTCCTCTTCCTTATCATGAGCAGGGATTTAGAGGAGAAAAATCTTAGTGAAGACACAGTGGAGACTCGAATCTGGGAACCGTAAGCAGGGCCAGACTTATACATAAGCTAACTAAGCTACAGCTTAGGGCCTAAACATATGAGGGGCCTCAAAGAAATGTATTTAAAGTTTTACTACATTAAAAAAACACATCCCATCAAGCAGCTGCTTGCCACAGAGGTCTGACAGGAGCCTGTCAAGTTTATGTGCCAAAGAAGGTCTGAAAGGATGGCAGGATCTCAGAAGAAAAACGAACATACATCCATGCCTTACCCAGGCTCGAACCCAGGTCCCACAGATCACGAGCCAAGCGTACTAACCACTCGGCCACGGGAAGGAATTATCTATTTTTTTAATATTTAATCTATTTTGCAAACTTTTGTTAGCAATGATAGAATAATGTTTCCATTGTTTCCTCAATCAGAATAATTATATTTCGACTTTCGAATTTTTTGGGCCCCTTAAATTTGAATCACTTAGCGCCTCAGAAGGTCAAAGTCCGGCCCTGGATTTGTTCTACTCCCATTCTTTGTAATGATGATAGATGCATTATGGCTCTTAATGTGGCCAGAATATCATAGTCTTAAGTTATTTTGGCTAGTTCTAAATTTAAACTACATATATCCGCAGAGTTGTATTGTTTTACCTCTGAGCGCCACTTTTTTGCACACCATGGGCTAAATGGCCAGGTCACAAGGACCCCGAAGGCTCAGAGAAGGTTGGGGGAGGGGACCCACTGGAACGGCTGTTGGGAGACAGATGGTGGCCTCCCGTTAAAGTCATCCAGAGTGTTCTTTAACGTGCACAGGGTATGGCTCTCCCGCTCACGGGGTTACGGCTTAACGTCACATCCAACAGACGGCGGCCTTTCCAAGCCAATCGGTGTCTCCTACTGACCGTGAATTTTGCGGAGATAAATCTCAACGCTGACCCAGCTGGAACTCGAAGCTTGGAACTACAGATTACGAGCCTGGCGCGCTACCGACTGAGCCCCTATATCAGCAGGGGTTGATGAAATTGCTACTGAAATGATTCTATATCCTGCAGAAAAGCTTTAAGTTTTGCGGAGCACCTGTAAATGATAAAATTTACTTGCATTTATTGCAAATTATCAAAGAATAATTATTTAAAAAGTGCTTAATGATGGGAACACATGGTTTCTGTTATCACATGGCTGAAGGCAATTTTGAACATCTTTTATGACACAGGCATTGTGCCTAAGGATTTTACCATAACTATTATTATCCCAATATTTAAAAAGGTGATCGCAGTTTTTGTGATAACTATAGAGGTATCAGCCTACTCTCTGTTCCAGGTAAAGTACTTTGCATGATTGTGCTTAATAGAATTAAGAATCTTGTTGACTGAGAATTACGTGATGAGCAATGTGGATTCAGAAGTGGTAGGGAATGTATTAAGATATGCATTATTATTTTCCTGGGAATTAAATTGAAAAATGTGATACATAATTTTAAAATTCTTTTATTATCGAGAATAATTATAAACTTGGGTACAGCAAATTTGTAAAAACAAATGCAGCAATTTTGGAATATTTTATTAAGTGTCAATTGAACAGTTCCCACAAATACCACATTTCTATTCTGAGAAAATCACATTTATCATTGAGTTTGAAGTGCTGTTTGACATTGTGTTTTCGAATGTAAAAATAGTATATCCTTACATAGTTATAATTCATCAGTAGATATTTTACTGCGATTTTTATGTGTACAGTGCATTGTACCTTATATTATGCAGTAAGGAATACATTTGTAAAATTCTTTTGTGATTCTTTATAACGATAAGAAAGCAATTTCTTAATATTAATCGAGTTATATTAATCAAGATTTAAGTACCAATTTAACAAAATTGAAGAGTGCGCCCTGTTTGCCTTGCTCATAACGTTCTGTATCACAATTACACTTTGTTTTGTAATGTATTATTATATAACAAAAGTGTAATATTTATAATACAGACAGGGTGAATCTGAAAAAGTGGGCAAAACTTTACGTGGTGGTAGATCGCAGCTATACGAGCAATATTCGTCATAGAATGTATGGTCGGAATGCAAGCGGTGAGAAGTTAAAAGGTAGTTTTCCACTGTCACATTTAAAGAATGAACACAAGAAGGAGAGGAGATACTCTGTGCCTCATTTGCATTCCCGTCCGCCGCACCGTACACAAAGTGCATATCCGCCATTTCGTGGTTAGTATAACCAGCCATCCTCTCGGCAATCCACGGTAGAAATGCCGTTGGGTGCGAGGACCGGCCGTTTTATACCATTTCCAACGCCACCTAGCGGCTCGCCGTTTGCGTTCCGCCCATACTTTCTACGACGAATATTGCTCGTATAGCTGCGTTCTACCACCCCGTAAAGTTTTGCCCACTTTTTCAGATTCACCCTGTATACACCGAAGAGCCAAAACATTATGACAGCGCGTCTTTATGCAGATCGAAGCAACTGCAGGTAAACGACAGTGCGTGTGAAGGTCATGAAACGGTATAAATAACACCTGATACTGATCTCTGTTAATCAGTGTTTTCTTGTTTTTCAGATGAAAAAAGCAGTGACTTTAGTGAGTTTGACAAAGGCCATATTGTAATGGTCAGACTTCTGGATCGGAGCATTACCGAGATGGCAAGGCTTGAGGGGTACTCACGGACAGCCGTGGTTAGTACCTTCAAAAAGTGGTCCGAGGAGAGAAAATCCACGAACTGCCAGCAAGGTTTGGGCCGACGGCTCATCGATGCTGGAGGTGAGCGAAGGCTATCCTGTATGGTACGAGCCAACAGAAGGGATACTGTGTTGCAATTCGCCCGTAATTTGAATGCTGCTGATGGGAGTAATGTGTCGCAACACACAATACATCGAACCCTGCTGAAAATTGGACTGCATAGCAGCAGGCCTCTGCGAGTGTCCATGCTAACCTCGGTTCACCATCGAAAGCACCTACAATGGGAATGCGAGCATCAAAACTGGACCTTGAATGCTTGGAAGAAAATCGTCTGGTCCGATGAATCTCCTTTCCTGTTGCAGCATATGGATGGCCCGGAAAGTGTGTGTCATTTACCTGGGGAAGTGTTGCACCAGGATGCACCATGGGACGAAAAGAAGCCGGTGGAGATAGTGTAATGGTTTGGGCAATGTTCTGCTGGGAAACCCTGGGTCCAGTCATTAGTGTGCAGGAAACTATGACGTCTACCACTTACCCAAACATCATTGCAGACCAGGTACATCCTCCCGTGGCAACGGTATAATCCTTCTAGTAGTGCCGTCTTTCAGCAGGATAATGCGTCATGCCACACTGACCAGATTGTTCGAGAATGATTCGCGGAATATGAGGAAGACTTCCAGGTATTGCCCTGGCCTCCAAATCTCCCAGACATCAATCCAATCGAGCATCTGTGGTTTGTGTTGGAACAGCATATCCGATCTGCGGCGGCTCAACCACGTAACTTAAAGAGTTAAAGAATCTGCTGGTAACGTATTGGTACCAGATACCACAAGACACCTTTAGAAATCTTGTAGTGTCCACGCCTCGCCGGGTAAGAGCTGTTTTGGCTGCACGTGGAGGACTAACATATTATGCAGGTGGCCATAACGTTTTGGCTCTTCGGTGGATTTTGTGTTTTTAAATTTTCTTCACATTGTTTAAAAATATAAGTATGGTTAAGATTGTGAAAAAATTTTTAACGTTCACCTAGAACAAAAAGATATACTAAATTTTGCCGTAGTCACGTTATTTAGCTCTTGCACAAAATGGTACATTTAATTTTCCTTAAAAGTTAATTTCAAAGCGCTCTGTTTCTAATAATTTTGAGGAGAAAAGTGACCATAAAAGTTACAGATTCAGTTACTTGCTAGAAATATTCATATCGTATTCTTCCATATGATTATAAAACTGCAAATGGTTCTCAAAAATACGAAAAATTGAAATAAGATTTTTAAAAAATCTTTGCTCTGAACAGAACTAAAGGAACAGCTCAAAAATGAGAAAAAATATTTGACAAAGTGCGAGCTAAGAACTAACTATGGTGACGTCATGGTTCGGTCCACTGTCCTTCCGTTATAGGAAGTGATGGCTGACCAATTGGTCTCCTTCGCCAACCTACTCTGAGCCCTCGTAGTCTTTATGACCTGCACAATTCAGTGTGTGTTAAAAATTTCCGCTCAGAGTTAAAATCGAACCAGGGAACTGTATAATATGAGCCTGGAGCACTACCGACTGAGCTACCCCGGCCACGAAACTGAATCAATCCCACAATGACATAATGAACAACGAGCACAAAATAACGATTGAAATAGTATCTATAAAACAATGCTCAATATTTATTAAATTAATACAAATATTTTAAGCAAATTAATGACATTGACATTATTTACACAAATATAAATTCCTTAACCAGAATTCCTTCCAGCCTTCTTGCCCTAAAATTCGTACAGAAGCAATCGTCCTTTATATCAGATAAAACTCGAAAGTAAACGTAGTGGCCTTCGAAGTCGTAGTGCTCAGTGCACCGGCAAGATAGATCTGCAGATTCTGTCTCGGTATGTAGAGAGTTGAAGGATTCATGATGTTCCGTGGATAGATGTGTTTGCAGTTCACTAGAATAAAAGTCCATTCTCATCTTCTTCAGCTCACCGATTGCGTTCGTGGATGTGTCCACGTGGAACAAAAAGAGTAATTTCGAAGCTTCTGCAACTGCAAAAATACATTATAATATCGATAAGAAACTATATCGTAATCGAAAACTGCATTTTGCCCACCACTAGCCATTCCAGCGTAGAAGTATAGAGGGGTCCCTTCAAGAAATTGACCCTTCCAATGCTGGTGGGGGGGGGGGGGGGGTTGCTGTTTTCCGAGTCAACAGAATACTCGCTTCTGTGACCATATTCAACTTTTAAGGATTGATCAATGAGGTGACGTTTTTATTAGAAAACCATGAAAAATTAATAAAGAAATTAAAAAAATTATCAAAGTCGAATTAAAACAGTGGTAGCTACGAGATTATTTGTAAGAAAACAACTAGAGAACATATTTCCAGCTCTAAGAGATGAGGAGAATGAATAAATCTAAAGAAACAAAACGTTATATTTTTATTACAAATCCTACTAACAGAGCTACTTGTGCTTAACCATAAAATTCACTCGTATTATGGCTACGCTCAAAGTGATGTGCCAAGAGCCCTGTTTTTGTTAATTATTCTATAACTTTTACTTATTTTTCTCGGGAGTAGCTGTTACCGTCTATTAAATTAGCCTTAACTGGAAGAGTAGCTGGTAGACAAATTATTGTTCCAGACAGCAAACGTTCTGTACTGAGTCAGTGATCAAATCTATCGGATGTAGAGGTCCAGGGCCCTGACGTGGAAAAAAAAAATAAACGAGTCCTATGGTATTGAAACGGCCTCTAATATTACGAAAGCAATTCCTTAACAATTGGGCGCCAAGAGGCCACTTAGTACACTTAAAAATAAATCTTTCTACTCAGCAAAAATTTCGATATTACAATGACAGATGCTCATATGAGAAGGCATGATAAAATAGAAACACCTTCCAGGATTCTTCTCTATCTTATTTATTGAAATGAAAAAAAAAAAAAATTATTACACGTTAATTGAAATGAAGGAATGTCCAGTAATATTTCGACTCCTGAAATGAGCTACAGAAATTCCCCAGAAGTATTTCTATTAAGATTATTTCTTCCCAATTATATTGTCCATACTACTCAAGTTCTCTGCTTAAGCACTGTTAGTTTTCATCCGGAATTACCAGGTACAACGCATAAATCGGGGGAGATATATAAAAGTTAAATTTTTTCATCGTTTGTTCATTTGGTTTAGTTTATTTTAAAAAATTTATTTCATCACTACACTAAACCTCCAAACCTACAATTCGAATTCTGTAAGAAATAACCTTAATAGTCATTGACTAACAGTTTATGTTATTTCAAACAGCCCCATAATCTCGATCGCATTTACATATTTTTTTTTACATAAAGAACCTGTTTCTGGAAACAAAAATATCTCGATCCCCTTGCACGCGTTGCTTTGTGTCCATACTTGTTTTATATACGACAGGTTTCTGGAGTGTGGCCCCACATTCTCAATCGCTTTTAGTAATTTTTACCTCTTTCACTTTTCAGAGGACCGATTTCTGAAGCCCCGTAATCTCGATCCCTTTCTAGCGATTTTTTCTTTTCTTTTTTTCACTTTATATACATTTTTTTAAAACACCGATTTCTGGAGCCTCATAATCTCGTTCCCCTTGCACGCGTTGCTTTGTGTCCATACTTGTTTTATATATGACAGGTTTCTGGAGTGTGGCCCCACATTCTCAGTCGCTTTTGGTAATTTTTTTACCTCTTTCACTTTTCAGAGGATCGATTTCTGAAGGCCCGTAATCTCGATCCCTTTCTAGCCATTTTTTCTTTTCTCTTTTTCACTTTATATACATTTTTTTAAAAGACCGATTTCTGGAGCCTCATAATCTCGTTCCCCTTGCACGCGTTGCTTTGTGTCCATACTTGTTTTCTATACGACAAGTTTCTGGAGTGTGGCCCCACATTCTCAGTCGCTTTTGGTAATTTTTACCTCTTTCACTTTTCAGAGGACCGATTTCTGAAGCCCCGTAATCTCGATCCCTTTCTAGCGATTTTTTCTTTTCTTTTTTTCACTTTATATACTTTTTTTAAAGGACCGATTTCTGGAGCCTCATAATCTCGATCCCCTTGCACGCGTTGCTCTGTGTCCATACTTGTTTTATATATGACAGGTTTCTGGAGTGTGGTCCCACATTCGCAGTCGCTTATGGTAATTTTTACCTCTTTCACTTTTCAGAGGACCGATTTCTGAAGCCCCGTAATCTCGATCCCTTTCTAGCCATTTTTTTCTTTTCTTTTTTTCACTTTATATACTTTTTTTAAAGGACCGATTTCTGGAGCCTCATAATCTCGATCCCCTTGCACGCATTGCTCTGTGTCCATACTTGTTTTATATATGACAGGTTTCTGGAGTGTGGTTCCACATTCGCAGTCGCTTTTGGTAATTTTTACCTCTTTCACTTTTCAGAGGACCGATTTCTGAAGCCCCGTAATCTCGATCCCTTTCTAGCCATTTTTTTCTTTTCTTTTTTTCACTTTATATACTTTTTTTAAAGGACCGATTTCTGGAGCCTCATAATCTCGATCCCCTTGCACGCGTTGCTCTGTGTCCATACTTGTTTTATATATGACAGGTTTCTGGAATGTGGTCCCACATTCGCAGTCGCTTATGGTAATTTTTACCTCTTTCACTTTTCAGAGGACCGATTTCTGAAGCCCCGTAATCTCGATCCCTTTCTAGCCATTTTTTTCTTTTCTTTTTTTCACTTTATATACTTTTTTTAAAGGACCGATTTCTGGAGCCTCATAATCTCGATCCCCTTGCACGCATTGCTCTGTGTCCATACTTGTTTTATATATGACAGGTTTCTGGAGTGTGGTTCCACATTCGCAGTCGCTTTTGGTAATTTTTACCTCTTTCACTTTTCAGAGGACCGATTTCTGAAGCCCCGTAATCTCGATCCCTTTCTAGCCATTTTTTTCTTTTCTTTTTTTCACTTTATATACTTTTTTTAAAGGACCGATTTCTGGAGCCTCATAATCTCGATCCCATTGCACGCGTTGCTCTGTGTCCATACTTGTTTTATATATGACAGGTTTCTGGAATGTGGCCCCACATTCGCAGTCGCTTATGGTAATTTTTACCTCTTTCACTTTTCAGAGGACCGATTTCTGAAGCCCCGTAATCTCGATCCCTTTCTAGCTATTTTTTTCTTTTCTTTTTTTCACTTTATATACTTTTTTTAAAGGACCGATTTCTAGAGCCTCATAATCTCGATCCCCTTGCACGCGTTGCTCTGTGTCCATACTTGTTTTATATACGACAGGTTTCTGGAGTGTGGTCCCACATTCGCAGTCGCTTATGGTAATTTTTACCTCTTTCACTTTTCAGAGGACCGATTTCTGAAGCCCCGTAATCTCGATCCCTTTCTAGCCATTTTTTTCTTTTCTTTTTTTCACTTTATATACTTTTTTTAAAGGACCGATTTCTGGAGCCTCATAATCTCGATCCCCTTGCACGCATTGCTCTGTGTCCATACTTGTTTTATATATGACAGGTTTCTGGAGTGTGGTTCCACATTCGCAGTCGCTTTTGGTAATTTTTACCTCTTTCACTTTTCAGAGGACCGATTTCTGAAGCCCCGTAATCTCGATCCCTTTCTAGCCATTTTTTTCTTTTCTTTTTTTCACTTTATATACTTTTTTTAAAGGACCGATTTCTGGAGCCTCATAATCTCGATCCCCTTGCACGCGTTGCTCTGTGTCCATACTTGTTTTATATATGACAGGTTTCTGGAATGTGGTCCCACATTCGCAGTCGCTTATGGTAATTTTTACCTCTTTCACTTTTCAGAGGACCGATTTCTGAAGCCCCGTAATCTCGATCCCTTTCTAGCTATTTTTTTCTTTTCTTTTTTTCACTTTATATACTTTTTTTAAAGGACCGATTTCTAGAGCCTCATAATCTCGATCCCCTTGCACGCGTTGCTTTGTGTCCATACTTGTTTTATATATGACAGGTTTGTGGAGTGTGGTCCCACATTCGCAGTCGCTTTTGGTGATTTTTACCTCTTTCACTTTTCAGAGGACCGATTTCTGAAGCCCCGTAATCTCGATCCCTTTCCAGCCATTTTTTTCTTTTCTTTTTTTTTCACTATATATACATTTTTTTTAAAGGACCGATTTCTGGAGCCTCATAATCTCGATCCCCTTGCACGCATTGCTTTGTGTCCATACTTGTTTTATATATGACAGGTTTCTGGAGTGTGGTCCCACATTCTCAGTCGCTTTTGGTAATTTTTACCTCTTTCACTTTTCAGAGGACCGATTTCTGAAGCCCCGTAATCTCGATCCCTTTCTAGCCATTTTTTTCTTTTCTTTTTTTCACTTTATATACTTTTTTTAAAGGACCGATTTCTGGAGCCTCATAATCTCGATCCCCTTGCACGCGTTGCTCTGTGTCCATACTTGTTTTATATATGACAGGTTTCTGGAGTGTGGTCCCACATTCGCAGTCGCTTATGGTAATTTTTACCTCTTTCACTTTTCAGAGGACCGATTTCTGAAGCCCCGTAATCTCGATCCCTTTCTAGCCATTTTTTTCTTTTCTTTTTTTCACTTTATATACTTTTTTTAAAGGACCGATTTCTGGAGCCTCATAATCTCGATCCCTTTGCACGCGTTGCTCTGTGTCCATACTTCTTTTATATATGACAGGTTTCTGGAGTGTGGTCCCACATTCGCAGTCGCTTATGGTAATTTTTACCTCTTTCACTTTTCAGAGGACCGATTTCTGAAGCCCCGTAATCTCGATCCCTTTCTAGCCATTTTTTTCTTTTCTTTTTTTCACTTTATATACTTTTTTTAAAGGACCGATTTCTGGAGCCTCATAATCTCGATCCCCTTGCACGCGTTGCTTTGTGTCCATACTTGTTTTATATATGACAGGTTTCTGGAGTGTGGTCCCACATTCGCAGTCGCTTTTGGTGATTTTTACCTCTTTCACTTTTCAGAGGACCGATTTCTGAAGCCCCGTAATCTCGATCCCTTTCTAGCCATTTCTTTCTTTTCTTTTTTCCACTTTATATACATTTTTTTAAAGGACCGATTTCTGGAGCCTCATAATCTCGATCCCCTTGCACGCGTTGTTTGTGTCCTTAATTTTTCCTATATGAGGGGTTTCTGGAGTCTGCCCCCCATTCTCAGTCGCTTTTGGTAATTTGTACCTCTTTCACTAACTACCAATAAAGGTGACGAGAACAACTAAGAAAATAATAACCTCCCAGAACAATTAGCAATGAAGTCAGCAAGAAAAATTAGGAATAAAGTTGACAGGAACGAATACATTAAAGGGAACAAGAAGATCTGCTGATGAAGGTCACAAGAAAAACTAGCAATAAAGCTGACAAACACAAATAAGACGTTTTTCAATTAAAAAAATCATGACTTGCTAAGCGTCATGTGGTCTATCGATGTGCATGTGAGAAATTTTAATTGTCTTTCCCAAGCGCAACGCTGTTTACGCCGATTTTTGTCAACATTAAAATGACTTCTGATAATACACAGGAACTACCTTGAAGGCAATAAACATTAAACTCGGCGACGTTAACTACTGTGCTCGTAGTAGTAGTGTGTTGCAGTGTTTTCATGATTGCGAGCATCACCTGTAATTCCCTTATCTAATGTGGCTTAACACAATCTCTCACAGCATTCCCCTTTGATAATATTCCGATTTACAAATACCAGTGGAATGTTAATACTTGCTAAAGAAAAAATTCGCTCATGTGAAACCCGAATTAGTAAGTGGTATCATTTTGGTACTAGATCTAAATACAAATTAAATTATGAGATGCTATTTGCTATTAAGTAACAATTAATGTGTAGCATGTTTAAATCAATCTTTTTAACATTCTCTAAGCTTACG
Organism: Ryuthela nishihirai; assembly: GCA_038380435.1. Taxonomy (NCBI): domain Eukaryota; kingdom Metazoa; phylum Arthropoda; class Arachnida; order Araneae; family Heptathelidae; genus Ryuthela; species Ryuthela nishihirai. The sequence continues at coordinate 11,012,464 of JAWZYU010000021.1, read as the reverse complement.
ACGAAATATCGATAAACCATCTTGTTTGACAAATTGAAATAATTAACTGGATTCCATTAAAACATTCTAAAATTTTTACAATTTATTCAAATATTCTAATTACAACTGCTTTAAAAAAAGCCTTCACTTCTCAAATAATAATGGCGAAAAATAACTATCAATGGGCCATTAATACTAATAAATCAGTCAAATCAGCATCATAATTCTAAATTTTTGAAAGTGTTTTTCATAAATCTATTCGTACCTCTTAACTCCTTGCAGTTGATGCCGTCCTCCAATCATTAAATAAGTTCTATCTGAGGAAACAAACAACATGTCTGCCCTAAGCTATGGCTGGAACGGAAATGTTTAGGAGAAATGCTGGACAATGTTTCTTTCAATAATAATGGAGATATATAATGATAATATACTGTTGCATCAAACAGATAGTGTTTGGTAGTTTTCTTCTAGTGTGACGTCACTCTTTGTTCTGCATTCAAAAAATTGGCTTTAAAATTTAACTATTGGTGTCTAAATGACATTTGGTACTCAAATCATTCATTAAAATATTTACAAGTAACCAACTTGAAAAAAATTATTTCTTTTCCAATCACCAATAATAAAAATATTTAATTAATAGATTCTGAAAAAAATTAATCGCCGCCACGGTGGGAATCGAACCCGCATCTCTCCAGATTCATGCCAGAGCGCGCATTCACTTTGGATTGATTTTAATTATATATTAACGTCTTAGCATTAGCGACCTTCTCATTAACATCTGATAATCAAATGCAACGACTGAAAAAGTTGCATCTCCTTGAGTATAGATGGCGCTGTCTCAGTCACGTCTCAGGAAGAAGATTTATAAGGTCATACTACTGAAAGTATTTGTTGGCCGACGCGTGGTGCAATGGTAGCGCGCTCTGGCATGGGTCTGGAGAGATGCGGGTTCGATTCCCGCCGTGGCGGAGATGAAAGTTTTTCAGAATCTATTAACTGATGTTTTCTTAACAGGGAATACTGTGCATTCACTTTGGATTGATTTTAAAAATATTTCTTTTCCAATCATAATGAATGAAAGATTAATTGCATTATACCACTGGTGTATTGAAGGTTGGGGGGAAGTGATTACCCTCTTCACCTGGCTTTGATGTTTCCCATGACCCTTCTTCGTGAAAAGAATACATCATGTTATCAGAATATTACATAAATATTATTACATATATCAAATATATAGGAATATACCGAATATCGCTACTGCTTCAGGAAGAGTTCTTTTTTTCGTGGGTGTGTTTGTGTAAGCCTGTGATTTACACAATTTCAATTTATTTACAGACTAACAGAGTAAATATGTTTTATAATGCAAATTCAACTGTGAAGAAGTGTTCTGGGGATTTTTTTCTAATACAATCCCCTAAAACCTGTTTATCAAATTATTCTTTTACTCAGTTTCAATTCCGATTTTGAGAACTTAACGTTTTTGGTTGTTTAAGCAGAAAATCCCTGAACAATGGTTAACGAAATTCAAAGAATGTTGGGTACGCTAAAATATGTATGCTAATTATACGCTAAAATTGTATGTAAAATTGTTAAAATGTAACCCTGAGCATAAATTTCTCAGGGTTAAACAAATGAGGAAACTCCAACTGAAAAGTCCATTAAGAATTTTTTTATTAAATTAAAATTTCCAAAAGAAGGTAATATTTCTTAAATCAACCGCAACAATTTATTTTTTACTCGTTTTTGAAAAAATACCAATTGTTTTCACCTCGTCATCAATCTCTAGACGTCTCTCAACGTCTCTGTTTATAGTGATAAACGAAAATTCGTTTTTCATTTGGATATGCATTGGGTTAGGTTGTTTTACCTCTGAGCGGCACTTTTTTGCACACCGTAGGCTAAATGGCCAAGTCACATAGACCCCGAAGGCTCAGAGAAGGTTGGGGGAGGGGACCCAGTGTAACAGCTGTTGGGAGACAGATGGTAGCCTCCGGTCAAGGCCATACAGAGTGTTCTTCAACGTGCACAGGGTTTTCTGAACACGGTGCCACGGCATAACATCGCATCTGACGGACGGCAGCCTTTCCAAGCCCATCGGTGTCCCATAATGACAGTGGGCATGGTGGGGAGTTCTACGGAGATAAATCTCAACGCTGACCCAGCTGGGACTCGAACCTGGGAACTACAGATTACGAGCCTGGCGCACTACCTACTGAGCCACCCCGCCCCCAAAGATATGAATTAAAGAAATATTAAATTTCGTGCTTCCCTAATTTCTCAGTAATTTTAATGTCATTCTCTAACGGCGGAAATTTCTGAAAAATGACAAAATTTTAAAAGTTATTGGAAAAAATTTGTGTAGTCGCTCAAAAAAGTATCCGAACACCATGGTTGATTACAGAATTCAGAAAGAATATCTGGCAACGATTTTTTTAGGAATTAGTGATCTGGCATCCTTCGTGACTCGTGACACGAAGGATGCCAGATTTTTGAGCGACTGTATGCGAGGAATTAAGAATTTGGATCGCGAAATGTGGACATCAAAAACTAAGTCTCAATTCCAGGTAGAGGAAATGCAAAATTTTTAAGATATGAATAAATTTTTTTCGCATTTTACAGGTGCTAATATAATTGGCATTTGGATCCTCCTAATCATTTCTTATTTCGAATTCCCATTATTAGAGTGTGAATAATTCAAAAACTATAAATTAAAATTTTTAAAAACTACCTATCTTTCTATAGGGCTCTAAAAAGAAGAAAATATAATAATAATAATATTTATTTAATACATAATACATCCGATTACATTGGTCCAGCCCAGTGAGCACAAATATTACAATTGAATCTTACAGAAATCCACAAGAGTTAATAACTCGCCTGTGGAATTTTATCATATTTCATACGTATAATTTATAATTTTGGCAACAATAGTCAACAAATGTTTTAAGTATTTATTTAATTTTTTTTATATACCTAAAGTATATCGATGGTGCAATCAGTCACTGAGTTCGTATTCACTTCAAAGGAAGATAAAGTGTCCGGCAATCTTGTCGAGTAGGAAAATCGGCGCCCTACTTGCTTCGAAGCGAATACGAACTCAGTGACTGATTACACCATCGATATATTTTAGGTTTATTTTCTACTTTTTAGGGCCCTCAGTGGCCAAGTGGTTAGCTCGCTTCTTTTTCTGATTTAAAGGACCTGGTTTCGAGCCCTGGGTAAAGCATGGATGTTTGTGTCGTCTTTCTGCTGACGTTCTGCCATCCTTTCGCATATAAACTGACAGACTCCTGTCAGACCTCTGTGGCAATCAGAGCTTTAATGTATTCGGAATATTTTACTTTCAAGTTGTAATGCTAGAGAATGGTAATTCAGTACTCAATGAAACACTTTGAAGAATAAAAATATCCTTTCGTTTTAGGATTATCTTTTTCTTATGCTGAGGCCCTGCCATCCTCTCAGAACTTCTACTGTGGCATATAAACTGACAGGCTCCTGTCAGACCTCTGTGGCAAGCAGCTGCTTGAGGGGGTATTTTTTTTTTTTTTTTTAATGAAATATTTCTTATTTGCTCGATTTTAAAATCATTTCAACCCAGTATTAAGAAGAAAGTATAGAAAACATGTCTGCATTTCCTACTTTTGGTGATTAGCTTCTTCAGTATAGCAAAGTGCATTAAATCTCTTACTTCAGTCAAACTGTAATGGGTAATATTACTGTCGGCCTACTAGCTGCAGGCAAAGTTGACGACAACCAATAAGACGATTGATCCTTACTTGACCTTGAACCTAAGCAATGTGAATCCTTTTCTTGGGAAATCTAACATCCTTCTCTCACTACTGGACCTCTTTGTAAGCAGGGAAAATAGTGATCAGGTCCACAATTTTCTTGGGAAAGAAAGGAAGCGACATGAAAATTAATCAATAGCAGTCGTTTAGTTCAATGTTATGAAACAAGTGACTCACTTGTTGCACATGGCGCAACAAGGAGGTGGGAGGATTAAAATAGGGTGTGTCCATTTCTCAGAGCTTATCGCTGTTTTAATTCCCAGTTATTCCCTCATAAACGGAAACAAAGCAGTACGCATGAAACAGATGCAGGAAGGATTAATGTCTTCCTGAAACAACCCGGAGTGCTGCGGGTGACGTAATAAACAGTTTTAAGGGAGCTGGACTGAATTGATTTTATATGGTAAAAGTGGCTTAGCTTATTATTTATAACAGTTCAAACTTTTAAAATGTATTTCTTGTTAAATTTCGCTTCTAATTTTGATTTAGTTCTTTGAGTTTTTTACCACTGTTTCAATTCTCTCTATTATTCGCTTATAAGCTGAAGCAAAGCAATACAAATGCAGTAGGTGAAACCACCCGGTAACCACACCTTAAACCTAAGAATAATCCAAATGTTTTTGGACAGCTGCAAAAATATTTTGGGCCGCTGGCAAAATGAATACTTAAGGTGCGACCACACGGCAAAAGCACTAGAAACAGCGGAGTTAGTTCCACTTGACTGAAGGAAATGCGGTTCGCTCTGGATTTACATGGAGCATACAATACCTCTGCAGCATCTTCCATTTAAATCCTTTATTTTATGGAAGCATATTCTTCCCATAAGAAATATAGTAAACGATAGGGATAGGGGGAAGTCAAATCCACCATTTTGGTGAAATGGTATTTATTTGTTAAAATAATAACGATATTATTAATGCGATAACGGAAAAAATACAGCATATATACAACAAGAAGAAAACAAACTGTTTAAGATTTTTTTCTAATGGTGAAAGTTGTTGTTTGGTTGTGTTACGATTGGAAGGAGGTTGGATTGAATTACAGGGTGAGAGGACCATCTCAGTGAGATGACTGAGAAAGTAAAAATGTAGATTCCTCCTCATCTATTGGCATCTGTTGGACTACGGTTCAGGTCAGGAGAGTAGGAAGTAAGCTTGGTGTCTTGGGTAGGACACTTTTCGAGAACCAAAATTTTGCAATATCAGTATTTTTGGTAATTATTTGTATAGTTACTCCTATTGCAGTTTCGTGTTTTCGCAAAAGTAGTCCGTGTAAATAGTCCCTTTTCTTGAATTACAATCCCAGAACTAGAGAATTATCCCCACCACAGCAATTTACAAGGATGATAAATATAAACAAAACTATATATATATATTAGGTGTTAGGTAGAATTTAGATTTAGTCGATTGGGTTATTTAGGGCTAATACTAACCCAAGTTTTTTTTTTTTTTTCAGTGCCGATCGGCATTACGTTTGTTTCTAATACTAATTTCTGTCGTGGTATATTAGCATTATTTCTTGGTTTTACGGATCAAAATAACATTAGGAGAGGTCTATTTTATCGCAGGGGAATATATATAAAGTAGCGGCAAACAGCTGATTCAGCGGGCATTCATTCGTTCATTCATTCATTCAATTAATCAATATAAAAGTGATAAATTTAGAATATTTTATGGTTCACGTCCTGCAGATTACAAGATTTTGGCTATTTTCCCAAAATGACTGGTAACGGAATTATTAGTGTTTTTTTTTAAATTTCGTACCTATCTGATTCACTTCCTCCGTGAAATTATATCTTTTGGTGGCAATTATTATAGCCGACCTATTCATGACTATACGATTAAATATTTTGAAAATTTAATATAAACCTGTTAACTGTGCATATTCTATATATCGCCATTGTTCCAAAAATAACGAGCAATAAAAATGGCGACTGTTAATAGCGGGCAGAACAATGAATTTTAATAAGCATTTTCGATAAATATTCAAGCGTACAATTACGCTTGATTCGTATAAAAATTTAATTAATTCGTATTAATTCATTTTATTCAATAATATTAAATTAAAATTAAATTAGTATTATTCAATTAATTCAATTACAATTAATTCGTATAAATTTGCCTGAGATATAATTAAAAAGGTTATTAAAGATGAAATCATAGAGGTAATTCAAATCATCTTCAGTTCATTCAAATTTGTAATAAAAATTGCTCATAAAAATATTACCGCATTTTTTTTGGAAAAATTTCTAGTCCCTACTGCGGAACTTGAGACTTACATTATAGTAACTAAATTATTACAAATTTAACACATATCCGAGCGCCTTGTCCGACGCGTAATTCTATAGATTTAACATCAGATAAATGTAGTGTGCCGCGTTAAGGAGTCCAGTATAAAATATTCTTCATTTATATAATTAATCATATTCCACGGAATCGTTTTCCCCTCTCTGCATTAGTCTATCAAAAACATACCAATCATTTTTTCGATATCCCCAAACCCATTAATGGCAGAAGTAGCTGTACTACATAATTGCCGTAATTTTGAGTACAGCTAATTTGTCAGTTTCATTATAATCTTTATTCCGAAAAATACTTTTAAAATTTCATTAATCTGAAGCTAACGTTGGTTCAGCTGGAGTCATTCTTTAATTTTGTGGCAAAAACTAAAAATAATAAAAAATAACTAAAGTATTACAATGAGAATATGACGAGATATACAAAAATTAGGTATCATAAAATATGATTTTGAGAAATTAATAGAGGAAAATACGGGGGTTAAAGAATATGAAAAATTTTCAACAACACTCTCTTATTGTTTTTCTGTTCCTACTTTGTGTGAACCAAAAAAAAAAACACGGAATTATCTTCCTACAACAGAAAATATATGAATATGAGCAATGGAAAAAATTAACATGCCGTTATCCACTATTTAAATACATAAAAGAAAGAATAGGTTCTCGGTTAATAATAAATCTCTGTTTCACTGAATCACTTGTCAAAACGTGTTTTATTATTTCACATTTAGTTAATTAGCCGTAGAATCACTCACTGAATTCAACCGAAAGACAAATAATAAAATATATTGTAATTGAAATAATATATGTAATAATTATAATATATATAAAATTGTAATTTTGTTTAAACCTAACATCATCATCCTCAAGCATGGGCTATGGAGGTCCAACCAGACCGCGCAATTTAGTTCTCCAAGCATATCTGTCCTGAGCTGCATCTGGCCATTGTACACCAATTGTAACAAGGTCCTATTTGACATTGTCTGCCCACCGTATCCTAGGTGTCCCCCTCTTTCTGAGGCGTTTAGGCACACTGTTCATAATTCTATTCACTTATCTATAATTATCCATACGGGCCACATGGCCCAAACCAACGGAGTCTCTCTCTGCACATCATGCTGCTTAAAGGAGGTTGCAGACTCCTTTGCCTAACCTCATGATTAGTTACAAAGTTGAACCACCTAATGCCCAAGATACTGTGCAAGCTTATATTATCAAAAGCATCAAGTTTATAGCTATTTTGTGTAAAAGGAGTCCAAGTTTCACTACCATAACTAACCCTAGAAAGAACCAAACTATTACGCAGTCTTATTTTAACCTTTAGGTGTATACGCCTATTTCTCCACACTCTCCATAGATTCTTAAAAGTTTCCGGCCGCAATCCTTATTTGTCTGCTAATCTCATGACGCACATCACCAGTATCTATTACATAGTTCGTAAGGTAATTGGGGCTGGGGTGACTCAGTCGGTAGCGCGCCAGTCTCGTAATCTGTAGTTCCCAGGTTCGAGTACCAGCTGGGTCAGCGTTGAGATTTATCTCCGCAAAATTCCCCGCTCTGCCCACGGTCAGTAGGGGGCACCGATAGGCTTGGAAAGGCCACCGTCCGTCGGATGGGACGTTAAGCCGTGATCCCGTGTACAGGAGAGTCATACTCTGTGCACGTTAAAGAACACGCTGGATGGCCTTGAAGGGAGGCTACCATCTGTCTCCCAACAGCTGTCCAGTGGGTCCCCTCCCCCAGCTTTTTCTGAGCCTTCGGGGTCCATGTGAACTGGCCATTTAGCCCATGATGTTCAAAAAGTGCCGCTCAGAGGTAAAAACAACCCAACTCAAATCCTAAGGTAATTAAACTGTGACACCAACTGTGTTGCAGGTTGTAATGTAGTTAATCCGATTGCAACCATTCGGATTAATTGCATCACAGCCTGCCTGACCAATTTTCATCACTGGTTTTCTCTCTGTTTATAACCAAACCTACTCTACTGCCAGACACATAAACAGCTAGAATGAAAGAGTTCATCTCAATAACATCATTTGCCAAATGGGCTACATCATCAGCATAATCAAAATCAGAAATTTTCAAATTTCCAAACCGTTTAAGGCCAAAATCTTTCTTTGCAGTGAATTTCACACAACATAATAAATAACCAAACTAAAGAGAAAAGGAGACAAAATGCACCCTATTCGCTAATTGCTTGTCGAACACCAGAAGTAATGCGAAACAAGTTGATACAAGCCTCCTGCCATCCTCTCAGATCTCCTACTGTGGCATATAAACTGACAGGCTCCTGTCAGACCTCTGTGGCAAGCAGCTGCTTGAGGGGGTATTTATTTTAGCCGTCCCGTGGCCGAGTGGTTAGCACGCTTGGCTACTGATCTAAGGGACCTGGGTTCGAGCCCCGGATTAGGCATGGATGTGTGTGTCGTTTTTCTGCTGAGGTCCTGCCATCCTCTCAGATCTCCTACTGTGGCATATAAACTGACAGGCTCCTGTCAGACCTCTGTGGCAAGCAGCTTGAGCTGCTTGCCACAGAGGTTGAATAGGTTTGAAGCAAGCTGCTTGAGGGGGTATTACCAACTCTCACACACGACTCAGTGTTATTATAGAGAACTTTCATTATGTTAACTAGCTTGTCTGGTATGTGACAGTGGTGGCCAAAGTTCATTGGCACGGTCCGATTTTTATTGGAGGTCCCAGCCTCTGGCGCGATTCTGAGTCATTCTTGTCCCGCTCTTGGTGACCATTGTTGCGCGCATTCGAAAAACTCCCTTTCCCCTTTTTATGGGCCTGTTTATTCTTTTCTTGGACGGGGTGCCGTGTGCAAAAGGCCCAGATGGTCCGTCGTTCTCAACACGGCGTCTCAAGTTGTCTTTTCAGCCGTTTTACTTAGGGAAAGGTCGGGTGGTTGGAAGAAAATGGCGACAGATAGGTACGTCGAACTCGGGATTGCAAAATTCCGAGTACGATAGTGTGTCATGTTGCGAAGTTCATAGTGGCGAAGAGTTCGTAAACTATCACAGATTGCTGAATCATCCTCTTGATGTATCTCATGCTTATTGTGAGGATAAGAAAATGCATCTATTTACAGGTTAAATAAGTATTCCCTGAAGTACAGAAAAGTATAAAGGTATGGCTGGTTCAACTAAATAATATCCAGATAAGCTTTAATAACCCTGTTAGGTTTCATCAAATGGCAAAACCTTTCCTAGAAAAAGTCCTGCATGCTTTATCAAGGACTGTCCTCCATTCAAATAAGTAATGGAAAAAAATACTTTTCAAATAATTATTTCAAATAATAATTATATTCAAATAATAATTTCTTTATTATTGATTATTAAAAAAACCTTTAAAGATAATGTTGACTACTTTTTCAAAACATTAAAAATTCTAACCTTCTTCAGAATATAGAATTATTTATCGTGAAAGACAACGATTGTACACCGAAGAGCCAAAACACTATGACGACCTGCCTAATATGATGTTGGTCTTCCATTTTTCCATGTTGCTTGCGCCGCCAAAACATCTCTTACCTTCCTAGGCATGGACACTACAAAATTTCTAAAGGTGTCTTATTGTATCTGGTGCCAACACGTTACCAGCAAATACTTTTACTCTTGTAAGTTACGGGGTTGAGCTGTCGCAGATCGTATAAGTTGTTCCAACACAAACCACAGATTCTCGATTGGATTAATGTCTGCGGAATTTGGAGGCCAGGGCAATACCTGGAAGTCTTCCTCATGTTCCGCGAACCATTCTGAAACAATTCGGGCAGTGTGGCATGATGCATTATCCTGCTGAAAGAAGAGACTACTTGAGGGGAATACCATTGCCATGAAAGGATGCATCTGGTCTGCAATGATGTTTAGGTAGGTGGTAGACGTCATAGTTTCCTGCACATGAATGACTGGACCCAGGGTTTCCCAGCAGAACATTGCTCAAAGCATTACATTTCCTCCACGAGCTTGTTTTCTTCCCATGGTGCATCCTATATATCATATACAACATAGTAACACTATTCCAGGTAAACGACGCACACGTATCTGCCGTCACATGGTGCAACAGGAAACAAGATTCATTAGATCAGACGACCTTCTTCCAATCATTCAAGGTCCACGTTTGATGCTCGCATGCCAATTGTAGGCGCTTTTGACAGTGAACCGAGGTTAGCATGAGCACTTGGAGAGTCCTGCAGCTATGCAGCCTCATTTTCAGCAGGGTTCGATGTACTGTGTGTTGTGACGCATTACTCTCATCACCATCATTCAAATTACGGGCGTGTTGCACCACAACATCCCTTCTGTTGACTCGTACCATACGGGATAGTTTTCGCTCACCTCTAGCATCGATGAGCCGTGGTCGGTCCACACCTTACCAGCGGTTCGTGTTTTTTCCGTCCTCGGACCACTCTTTGAAGGTACTAACCACGACTCATCGTGAGTACCCCACAAGCTGTGTCATCTTGGAAATGCTCTGACCCAGTCGTCTGGACATAACAATTTGGCCTTTATCGAACTCACTTAAGTCTGTTGCATTTCCCATCTGAACAACAAGAATAACACTGATTAACAGCGAACAGTATCAGATGTTTTTTATACCGTTTCATGACCTTCACACGCGCCGTCGTTTACCTGCAGTTGCTTCATTTGCATAAAGTCTTGCTGGTCATAATGTTTTGGCTCTTCGGTGTATATTAACATCAATTGCTTGGACCATGCGGAGTTATAATACACGAAATAGAAAAGTAGTCCCATATTATGTGAAAATATCCATATCAAAGAAAAATGTTTTTTAGAGAAACACTGTGAATAATTTGTTTTTTTTACACTGTGAATAAATTGAAAATTTCACCCTTCTCTCTAAAGCTCTCTTAACAACAATATTAGTTTACTAGGTCTTTAAAATGTTATTTAACAATTCACAACAGATGCTCCTGCCTCTCATATCCTTAATTTCATTCTTTTAAACTGACGACAACTAAAAGAAGCATTACATGAAAAAACTGCAACTAGTATAACAATTCATCAGATCAATAATAATCTCTAATTATGTATCAACACAATTAAACATAATAAAAAAATAAATAAATACCCCCTCAAGCAGCTGCTTGCCACAGAGGTCTGACAGGAGCCTGTCAGTTTATATGCCACAGTAGGAGATCTGAGAGGATGGCAGGACCTCAGCAGAAAAACGACACACACATCCATGCCTAATTCCGGGGCTCGAACCCAGGTCCCTTAGATCAGTAGCCAAGCGTGCTAACCACTCGGCAGTCAACCTTAAATATATCCTACTATTAGGAAAATATCGTGTTATTAAGAAAAGTTTATAATTGCTTTCAGGTGGTGTAAAAAATTACAGTTACCACTATTAAACTTTAAACCAATCACATGCAGGATAATTACGAAGTAACTTTACAACTCCAAACGTTTATAATTAGAGCATCTGTCATGCGATAGAAAAAAAAAACGAATAGAAATATGTCCATTTTTATTTATGCTCAATTCGTCACTAGAAGAGAAGCTGCAGACATTCCAGCGATTTAAATTTGCTTCCCCATTCCATGGAACAAATCAGGTGCTGCTGAGCAGACAGTTCTATTTAATTCATTGAGGAATTCAGGTAATGCCGAGTGATTAACTGTATCTTTGTTGATAACCTCATAGAGAGAAATCGAGTGGGGTTATGTCTCGAGAGTCAAGAGGCCACTGAACATGTGGCGCAACCATCTATCCAGCTGACTGGGAATTGGTGAATTGCACAATCTCTCCCTTGCAGCTGCTGGTAAGAAGGAGACATGGTGCATTTCCGCTGCTGCCACTTGATATACATATTTTTCTCAAACTAAAACATATGTTATGCTTTCAAGATACCTGTGCAACCTGTCGCTTAAGACACGACTGAAATGGAAATTGACTGCCCATGCAAGTAGTTAATTTTTGCTTATAAACATATTTTTCGAAACAAACTTGATATGAAAATTAAATTTCGTCGTAGGTGGGATACGAGCCCACGACGTTCTTTTGATAACATGCCAGGTGTTTGCCGCTTAATTACTGCAGCTAGCTCATTTTTTCGGTGAATTCTGACTTGAACCTTCTCACCTTCTGTCGCTTGTGGCGTCATCTTTTATTGAAAACTGACAGCCGGAAGATGTTGAACACGTTATCATCTTTATATCAATGCGATATTCCATAATAATTTGAATGAAAATTGAAATTCCATTTCAAGAACTGGAAAAGCAATATTTAAAACAGCCAACTATGTCAAACCTTTTTGCGTCGTCTTCTAAACAAGATGATGGACTACGAGCCTCATATAACTTTCATTGTTAATCGCAAAAGCAGGAAAACTACACACAATTGGCGAGGAATTAATTTTGCTGGCAGTCAAAGAGATATTAAAAACTGATCTTCATCATAAGACACCGTCAGATATCATCAAAAAATTCCTCTCAGTAATAATTCAGTGCAAAGAAGAATAGATGAAATGGCAAAAGACGTTGAAATATCATTATGTGATTACTTAAAGACTTGCAAATTTTCCATTCAACTCGATGAATCAACCCTACCAAATAACGAAGCTCTACTCTTATCATACGTACGATTTATAAAAGAAGAAAAAAATCATGAAGAGTTATTATTTGCTAAAAATTTGGAATCTGATACAAAGGGAGAATCTATATTTAATACCATGCAAAAGTTTTTTCAAGAGAAAGAAATTTCTATTTGGAATATTTTGTCTGCTGTTACTGATGGTGCTCCAGCAATGACAGGGCGTCATAAGGGTTTCATAGCGCATTTGAAACAAGCAGTACCAAATGTACTCGCTGTACATTGTATTATTCATCGTCAGCATTTGGTTGCAAAAAATTTGAATGAACAGCTGCATACGTCGCTCCATTACGTTATTAAAGCAATCAATAAGATTAGAAGCAATTCATTGAATGACCGATTATTTGGTAAGCTTTGTAATGAAAATGATGAAGATTACAATCGCTTGCTGCTGCACACAGAAGTACGTTGGCTCTCTAAAGGTGTTTGTCTGAATCGTTTTTTCAATCAATTTGATTCAGTACTGGACTTTCTTGAAGACAGAGACGAAAAATTGCGCGAAAACCTGATTACGTCAAAAAATGAAATTCGCTTATTTGACAGACCTGTTTAAAATACTTAATCAAGTTAATTTACAATTGCAAGGTGATGAGTTGAATTTAATTAAAACAAAAAACGTCATAGCTGCTTTTGCGGGAATACTTCTTCTATTCAAACGAAATCTAGGTAGAGGTGAATACAACCACTTTCCCACATTATCAACAGTCTCAGCAAAACCGGAAGATTTACTTACTTACTGCCAACACTTGGAAGTTCTTCATGTTAATTTTACGGAGCGTTTCCAAGATATTTTAAACATGAATATACCGAATTGGGTTTTAGATCCTTTCGCAAACACAGATACTGAAGAATCATCAAATTTGGAAGAGGAACTCTTAGAACTCACGACTAACGAAATACTCAAAGTAAAATTCAAACATGGATACCAAGAGTTCTGGCTTCAAAAATCAATACCAGTTCTCTACCCTGGATTGTGGGCAATAGTACAGAAGTTTTTAATCGCATTTCCTTCGTCCTATATGGCTGAGCGTGGATTCAGTGCAGTAGCCAATTTACTTTCTAAGAAGAGGAACAGACTACACATCACTGAACGTGGCGATCTGCAATTGATGTTAACGAAATTGGAACCCGACATTAACAAATTGTTAACACTCCACCAGCCTCAATCATCTCATTAATTTTTTTATTTATTATTAATTTTGTGTTTATCTCATTATTTTTTATTTCTTATTGATTCTGTGTTTATTTTTAAAATTTTAATAAACAATTTTATTGTACATTTGGTTGTCGTTTTATTAATTTCTGTTTTATGATTTTTAATAGATAAATAAACAGATAAATTAGGTACAGATAATATGCAACAATATTTTAATATTTCATTTAAAATTTACTATTATGGACTAGTGAAGCGTTGAAATTTTTGTTCTCTTCTAAAGGGGGAGATGGTCCAGAAAAATTTGGGAATCACTGATCCAGAGTGATACTCAAGTATTTGAATGGCGTCTTGTGGCAGATAGTATTGGCATTAAGTTTAAAGATGGGGTACCTCTTGTTGAGGAAACCCTCTTATGCCATGGGCATTGATGTAGTCTTCACACAGCTGAACCCAAGCTTGTAGCAAAGACTCTGTCCTTTGAGCACCGACAGGGCTGCATTGCCGGCAATCTCCAGTCTCGCTCTGGAGGAGGCCGATACGACAAAAAGCATGTCGTCTGCATAAGACCGTATCCAGACACCCTGTAGGGTCAACTCCAGAGTCATGTCTGCAACTAAGTTCCAGAGAAACGGGCAACTGCACGAACTTTGTGGGCGCCCCTGTCCCAGTTCTTTGAGACGGGATTTCATTGACATGGGAATAGATGACCATTCTCTCACTGTGATAATTGGACACCAGATTGAAAATGTTCTTGTGACAAGAACAATCTTTTAGCTTACTTTGCATTGCAGGCCACCAGACATTATCAAATGCGCCTGTCACATCTAAGGCGATGAGAGAAGTGTGCAATTTGTTATCTCTGTTCACCTTAACAATGTCCACCACTTGTTTGATAGCGGCAGTGGTGGATTGGTCTGTTCTGAACCCGAATTGTCTGTTATTCAGGAATTTGTTCTTACTACAATGGTAGTACATCCTATTTGTGAGCAGTTTGTCTAAAATCTTTCCCATCACTGGCAGCACACATATTGGTCTGTAAGATCTTACGTCTGCCGGATCTCTACCCACCTTATTGAATAGGACTAGGTCGGCATATTTCCAGTCCTTTGGGAAGTTTCCCAGTCTCAGATAGTTGTTAAAGAGCTGGGTGAACAGATCTTTGTGTTCTTTAAACAACTGCATTACAATCTCCACTGTCAGATCATCGTGGCCAGGAGCTTTACCCCTGGCCATAGCACGAATCATCTCTCCGACCTCTTCTTCCATGAACGGAACGTCATCTTCCGTGTCAGGTGGAACCCTGCTGTACTCTCTCCAGAGATGATGCTGCTGTACTCTCTCAGAGCTTCTACCATCGTCAGGGAATAATCCTTCTATTAAAACCTGGATAATTTCGCAAAAAGAAGTCGTCTTGGACCTATCCTCTTTGCATACATACTCAATATCTAGGAGTTTTATGTCCTTCTCTGTTGCCAGCTTGTACTGCAGAGTAAAAGGGTTCTGTGCAAAGCATTTCCGAGATGGCAAGGCTTGATGGTCAGACATGGTTAGTACCTTCAAAGAGTGGTCCGAGGAGGGAAAATCCACGAACTGCCAGCAAGGTGTGTGCTGCCTACGGCTCATCAATGTTAGAGGAGAGCAAAGGCTATCCCGTATGGTACGAGCCAACAGAAGGGATAGTGTGGTGCATTTCACCCATGATTTGAATGCTGGTGACGGAACTAATGTGTCACAACACACAGTACATCGAACCCTGCAGAAAATAGGGCTGCGATTCCGCAGGCCGCTCGTCCTTTGGATTGGCCAATCCCGAATGGGCCATTGGTCTTTCCCGATTGGGCCATTTGGTCCTTCCCGATTGGGCCAAGGTTGAAATTCATCTCTGCAAAACTCCCCCGGTCAGTAAGGGACACCGATGGTCTTGAAAGTCTCGTCGTACCTCAGATGGAATGTTAAGCCGTATATCTGAGAGCTATACTCTGTGCACGTTAAAGAAGCTGGATGGCCTTGATGGGAGACTACTTCTCTCTCCCAACAGCTGTCCAATGGTTCCCCCCCGAAAGGGGGGAAAGGGACCTTGTCGTGGTGGGATGCTAACCTTGGTTCACCGTGTGTCCATGCTAACCTTGGTTCACCGTCGAAAGCGCCTACAATGGGCATGCGAGCATCAAAACTGGACCTTGAATGATTGAAAGAAGGTCGTCTGGTCCGATGAATCTCGTTTCCTGTTGCACCATGTGGACGACCGGGTATGTGTGCGTCGTTTACCTGGGGAAGTGTTGGCACTAGGATGCACCATGGGACAAAAACAAGCCGATGGAGGAAGTGTAATGTTTTAGGTAATGTTCTGCTGGAAAAGCCTGGGCCCAGTCATTCATGTGCAGGAAACTATGACGTCTATCACCTATCTAAACATCATTGCAGACCATGGCAATGGATTCACCCTCTAGTAGTGGCTTCGTTCAGCAGGATAATGCACCATGCCACACTGCCCGGATTGTTCGAGAATGATTTGTGGAACATGAGGAAGACTTCCAGGTTCCAGACTCCCTGGCCTCCAAATTCCCCAGACATCAATCCAATCGAGCATCTGTGGTTTGTGTTGGAACAGCATATCCGAGCTGTGGCTGCTCAATCATGTAACTTACAAGAGTTAAAGGATCTGCTGGTAATGTGTTGGTACCAGATACCACAGGACACCTTTAAAAATCTTGTAGCATCCATGCCTCGCCGGGTAGAATTGTTTTGTCAGCACGTGGCGGACTAACATCATATTTGGCAGGTGGCCATAATGTTTTGGTTCTTAGGTGTGTATACTAGCCTCCCGTCAAGGCTATCCAGTGTGTTCTTTATGGAGGGATTTCAAAAAATTCTTGTCAGGTGCCTTTAGGTTTGCACTCTGAAGTTAACTTGTTTGAATGCTTGCCTAAACTTGTCATTACACTAAAAACAAAGCGACGCACAGTTCAGTCTGTAAAGTTTGCGTTGTCGCTATGGAGCCTAATAAAGAAGGGAAAAGATTTTACGTTTTAACAAGAATGCAACTTTGGGACGACGCGAAAAACTTCATGCCGATTTATCGCAACTTAATAAGGCTTAGTGGTTGTTTATGTCCCCATACCACGTTTAGTCTCCATGGTTTTTTTAACTACAGAAAAGAAGTGTCCTTTTCACGAATTCCCATCGTTTGGAATAATTATCTCTGGATTATTCTAATACGATGAGGCCACAAGTCAGTTCCTTTTCACACCTAAAACCACCGAGGCTAAATAATTTAATCTCTAAGATTTTACAGTTTTCCTGAATAAATTATAACAATAAGTAAAGGGGGGCAACGATGGCTAAGTCGGTAGCACGCCAAACTCTTAATCTGCAGTTCTCAGGTTAGAGTCCCGATTGGGCCAAGGTTGAAATTTATCTCCGCAAAACTCCCCCGGTCAGTAAGGGACACCGATGGTCTTGAAAGTCTCGTCGTACCTCAGATGGAACGTTAAGCCGTAGTCCTTGTATCTGAGAGCTATACTCTGTGCACGTTAAAGAAGCTGGATGGCCTTGATGGGAGACTAGTTCTCTCTCCCAACAGCTGTCTAATGGTTCCTCCCCGAAAGGGGTGAAAGGGACCTTATCGTTGTGGGACCTGTGTGAAGTTGAGGGCTCCGCTGACTGGTATTGGGAGGTATCTGGTTGGACAGAGTCCCGATGGAACGCCTGGGTCTTGGTGAAGTTGAAGGCCCCTTGACTGGTGTTGGGGGTCACCTAGGTTGGATGGGGCCCCGGCGGAGTGGTCTGGTAAGGCCTGACTAAGCGTTCCTACCACGGGAGCCGAGGCAACTTAGATCTATATATCTTTGTTCATGGCCAACCTGGGCGCAGATTAAATTTAAACTTTGACCGATGGATGAACTTTTCTTCTATAGAACTGTTCGCCATAGGTAGTCGTGGGGTGAGCTGCATCTGTATGGTGTTGTCTTGCCCTCGACGTAGGTAGTGGAGATTATGGCATTCTCCCCATAGATGGTGTGCAGCCATATGCTGCGGTACATCTGAGACTTTCCAGTTACCTAATTTCCTATCCAATGGGTCCCCTCCCTCCAAACCTTCTCTGAGCTCTCAGGGTCCTTGTGACCGGCCATTTAGCCCATTGTATGCAAAAAAAAATGCCTCTCAGAGTTACAAACAACCCACCCAACGAGTAAATGTTCTTTAAGTCATTGCAGACAGCCACACCAAATTTGCAGACTATCATTAGTAATATCGCTAACTCAAACCACTCCATTACTATGCAATCCTCAACGATTCATATCCGTGCCATTCCACCAACTCAAACCCCAAGCGGCAACAATTGTTTGCGTTAGATTTCATCGAATTTCATCATTATATTTAAATTCCTTTTTATTTTCAAAAAGTAAAAATCATTTCGATAAAAAACGAATTGTTTGGAGCACAAAATATCTGCACAGGAGGATCAGTCCAGAGTTATTAACCCCTTTGTGCATAAGCTCACTAGTCGTGTGTTAATGGCGAATTTATCATCAAAATTCAATAGATCCATGAACACTCCCAACTGAAAAAGAAATATATTTCCTCAAGCAGCTGCTTCCCACAGAGGTCTGACTCAGGAGCCTGTCAGTGAAATAAGCTGAAAGAGAAGGAGGCATGACCTCTGCAGAAAGACTGCAGAAACATCCATGCTTTACCCAGTGCTCGAACCCAGGTCCCTTCGAGTAGTAGTCAGAAACATTAACCACTCGGCCAGGAACGGCTCCTCTCAACTAGAAAGTGTGAAAATAAATATGGTTTTCAAATCGAACCCAATTTTGCCAAATCTGGAGACTTGAACTGGAGACTTCCTATATTTTGTTGATTTTTTTCGTGTTGTCTCCACTATTTAAAATTTTACATGTGTTTAAAATTTTTCTGATATACTGTATATGTAATGATTATAAGTGGAAACAAACCCTATTATTGAAACTAATTCTCTTGCAAACAAACATCACTTATTTGCAGGAGGCGATATGTTTCTTTTGTATAAATGTCTGTTAATGTTTTTTCGCAAAAGTAAAACGTATTAAAAATATTTTATATTTCTAATTTTTCCGTTTTCGTTACGAATCAATACGTTTTCCATTTGATAGATGTCTGAAACCCAGATATCTTCTGAGCAATCGTCACAATGTAAAAGACGTAACAAGAGTATCGATTATTTCAACACTTGAATGAATCGTCACAATATCTTCCCCAATCAATTTAGGCTTTGTTGTTTCGTTAACCTTCGCAGTCACCCGGAAGCGCTTGCTGAGGAAGGAGTCCCCGTGCCAATGGGACGCCGGAGGGGGCAAAGCAGCATTCCAAAAGTTAGGTAAGATTCATTTCATGATCATTGCTGAGGCGATTTTACACCCTTTTTTATAGTTTTGTGTCGCGGTAACATTTGAGATACGGGTTAGAATCCCAAGTGGGTTTTGCTTTGGGTCTCAGGGTTGTTATTTTAACAAAGAATACTAGTTTTCAATAACAGTTTCTTATCGTAATAATTAAATTAATATATCAGGTCAAATTAATGTTCGTGTTATGTTATATTATAAAAGTTTATATATTTATGATTTAAGTTAACAAGTGAATTAAACAGAAAGATTAAGGGAATCCCATAATTCACAAAGCATTTTAAGGTAAAAAAGTATTTTTTTTGTTATATCTCTTTTTTCTTTACAGCAATAAATTATTTTAAATTTCTACTCAGGAATGAATTACTCTTCTCTCTGATCTGATGCACCATCAGTTAACAAATAATTATTATCATAAAATAATGCGTACTTAAACTTACGTTAGCGCATTGAACTGCGAAAAGTTAATAGATATTTCTATCGCTTTCAAAAAGAAATACCCAATGGTTGACCCATTATTTTGCATAGAGAATAACTGAAATAAAAAATGCCCCTATTGTGCAAATAAATATGACGTTGCAAAATGCCTGAAGTCTCGGACAGTTTTCAGGTAGAGAAAAACAAATGATTTCTGTATTAGGGTTAATCTCAACATCAGCCGAAATACATTTATGAATATTAGCCATCAGTTGTGTGATCCTGTTCATGTCAGGTGGAAATATCTTCGGAAATGCTCTGGTGCTTAGGGCAAATTGGTTGAATGCAAGAAAACAAATCATTCATATGCTATGAATGTTAACGGGAAAGAATCCATTAAAAGTTAAAGAGTGCAAAGACAAGCAGCAGAAAGTGAATGAGCCACGAGAATGTTTTACGAAAGGATTTTGGTATATTTGTAGCAGTGGTGGAGAGTTGGGGGCAATTAGGGAGACTGCGAGAATGCGCAGTAAAAGATTCGACAGTTCCCATAGATCATAGGTTAATTGACATGCTGTGAACACGTGACCTGTGAGAAACGTCGGGGCATCTACTGCGCATGCTCATAGTCTTTCCAGCTGCCACCGTTTTCTGGGTATATCTTTGATGGGGTTCAGAAGAAGATTGTGGTAATTTCGATGCAGATTTCCTCCTCAATGGACTTTTGCTCGATAAAATACGAAAATGCGGTTTGGTGATTAATTGTAACGTAATTTTTAAATAAGCTTATAACAAAGATAGCCTGGGCGCTCCTTCAGACGTTACATAAATAGTGGAAATTCAATTCATGTAATATTTTCAAGTTTACGATGTATGACATCAGTGTTATATTTTTGTCGAATAAAATATTTCGATAAAGTTTTAAGCAATCGGGAGAAATGTGGAAGTTGAAGCATTTTTCTGGGGCTGAATGAAAGAGCGCATGCGCATTTATTGTTATTGTGCTCTTGTGGGAAACGTCACACAGCATAATTGCGTGAAATCAATAGACGCTCAAATTTTGATTGTTGATTTAAATTACGTTCATTTTACTGATATTTTTATATCAATATGGAAGCTGGCAACTGAAAAAAAGTAGCAGTTTCAAAGAAATAAGAGAACGTTCTTAAACTAGATTTTTTATCACCGGGAAATTAGATGATCAGATCCAGTTAATTAATTATTCATTTATTTTAATTGATTTATCACATGAATGTTTTCAAACATAAATTTGCATTGTTTTATTACAGTGAGAAGATTTTGCTGCCGATTTGAGGGTTGAAAACTCTGTTTGAAAAACTTTAATGTAAAGGATGTAATGAATGAGAACCTATCCTTTACACTAAGGTTTTTCAAAATATAGTTTGCGACCCTCAAACCGGCAGCAAAATCTTTGGAAAGGATTGGGAAAATATTAAATTTTAATTTTGAATTTTCTTACTGTAATGAAAAATGCCAATTTATGTTTTGAAAACATTCATGTCATAAATTAATTATAATAAATGAATAATTAAATAGCTGGATCTGATTGAAATGGAAAGAAACCAAATTTTTTTATAAATAGTTCAACATTCATAAAACTTATATAGTTCATGTTTTTTTTTGTTTTTTTCGTAAGCTTTTCACTCATTATGGTGACGACCTCGTTGAAATTAAATCGAATTATAGTAAATAACACAAATATCATATAAAACAATTTCTATGAATACTAAAATTTTGTTTCACATTTAGTGATGTGCTTAACATTCTGTATTTTTCAGAGTGGGGAAGTCAGTTAGTAGCGCGTCTCGTAATTTGCAGTTTTCCAGTGTTGAGATTTTTATCCGCTGATCCCCATCCTCCCCTAAGTCAAAAAGGGGACATCGATGGGCATCGAGAGGCTGCCGTCCGTCGGATGGGTCATAAAGCCATGGCGCTGGTGTTAGGTGCATGCAAGCTGGGTGCCCTTGACGAGAGGCATCTGTCTCCTTAGAGTTGCCCAATGGGTCTCCTTTCCCAAACTTTCTCTGAGTCTTGGGGTTCTTGTGACCTGAGTGCCCCTCAGAGCTAAAATAAATTGATTCATACTCTAGAGGCTACTCTTATTTTGGGGAGTTGCTCAGAAAAAACTTTTGAAAAACCTTCCCTATCCTACTGTGTGAGTGGCTTAGAATTGCCACTCACTCTACAGTGGCAATTGGAGAGACTAGGAGACTGCGCAGTTCACGATTCCACATTTCTCAAGTATAATTGAAATCTATTGAGTGTTGATTGATAGGTCATCGATCTATCTATGAGAAGTGTTGAATCATCAACTGCGCAGTCTCATAGTCTCCCCAGTTGCCACTCACCTGCACCACTGCTAGTTCCTATAAACATGTCAAGGTATTTTTCGGCCTATCTTATCTATCGGCACAAATTATGTTTCATTCCAAAAGCAGATTTGTCAAAATGTTTAAAAATAGCGAGATTGAATGAATTTTTCATTCATTATTTTGTTAAATCTGCCAAAACTCTCTGCATTACATGGGTATTAGCCGGGGGGGGAAGAACAATTACTCCCACCCTTCCAAAAATTGATCATTTGATTGAAAATTTATTTTTATTGAATACTATCAGGTGTACTAAATATTAATGTCGTTTCTCCTTAACTAAATGTAATTTGATTCTTTTTTTTTACATTTTCGTTCCTTTTCGGATTTATTTTTATTCATTAATACGAGAAAAACAATTTTTCATGCAATCTCAATAATGTTTCCTTTTTTCTTTCGTTTTGTTTTCTTGTATCCTTGCATGATTGATGTTTTCACAACTGCACTAATTAATGAACTGCTCGACTAAATATTTCTAACTTGGAGCATTAATTATCCCCCCCCCCCTTCTTCTTGTCCTTGCCGGAAAAAATCCCACCGATGCACATGCTGCATTTGTATTTTTTCCCGATTACTTTTTTACTCGTTTTTTCTGAAAACAGAATATTTAAATAGATATTCGATGTAGTGTGATACATTTATCCCTCATTTCACAGTTTGAGTGATGTATATTCACATGTCAGTTGTAAACACTCGAAATATCCACTGAATTACGACTCCTATGTCCTAAGTTCCCTTTGTTCTCTTGCAGGCAAAATCCAGCAGCTTTGACGGCTGGTAAGGAAATTGTTAAAAGCCTTGAGCTTTCTTAATGTTTCCTTAGAACCTTTTCTTGAAGGGTCCGTAAGGGCCCTTCATTTGCTGCAGGCCTCCCAAGCCTTCTCCGCAAGCCTTCTTGGTGGCTCCCCTGGGAGGTTCCGTTGCCCAAGAAGGAGGCTCGATACAAATGGGCCGCCGGGTCGAGACGGCTGCATACAAAAAGATAGGTAAGGATTTGCCTTCATTCCACTCTTATGCATTCAAGATGAAAATATTCTTCTTACAACTTCAGTTTAAATTGATGCAATGCATTATATATCTAAATGTTATTCGCATTTTTAAATTCACGTTACTTAGAAATGATACTTTGCATATATTATTAGATTAATTATAACTATAGATACAAACATATAAAACCCATAATTGAAAACTGTTTGTATTATCAATGTATTTAAAGGTGTCTGATGAATCGTTGTTAATCAATTACTAAAGGCACAGATTACCTGTAAACGAAGAATTCAAAGAATTAGAGTCGATCGGAGTAGGAATCGAACTGACATCTCCTGACTACATACCAGGTGTTTTAACCACTCAACAAACAACAGCCTGTTCATTTTTTACTAATTGTGATTATAAATCTTCGCGAATTTTTTTTGTCGTTCTTGGCGCCATCTATGATCTAGAGCCGGCAATCATTCAACAATTACCTCCATGAAAAGAGAGCTGAGAAGTGAACTAGCCACTGATAGTTTAATGATTAGATCACGTGGCATATATTCAGAAGACGATTAGAATCCCCCTCGCGAATTCTAATGTTTTTTTTCAGAAAAAATGTTTCTTGAATCTTTGTAATTTTTTTTACTGTTGTAAACTTTTCGCTTGAAAGATAAAGGGTGCTTTTCCCGTTTTTTGGTGCATGGCGAGGTTGAGAAGTCCTCAAGTCTGGGAAGGAAATCACTGGATATGAAAATAGGATGTCGTCTTCAATTGCATCAATTAGATCTCTGCTGTACAGAGGATAAAGTTTTGCCAATGCTTAATATCCCACGTGGAGGGCATCAGCTAATTCTAATGCCATTCATTTCATTTCTCAAATGTTTTATTTGATCTCTTCAAATAGAATGATCAAATCAAGAGATCAAATGAAACTTTATACTTAGAGCTTGTTACCCTACATACTGAACTCTCCCCACCTTCCAAAATGAAGGAAAGCTTACTAGAATTAATGCAATACTTCGACAAATTAACAAGGTACTTTATAATAAGAAATATTGGGATGATTATCATAATGAACTATATACATTAGATAAGCTCACAGAACCAAACAAATTAACAGAAGTGATTTCTTTTTCGTATAACTGAATGAGAATCCTAATGAACAAGAAACTTTACAATTCGTGTGTAACAAAATTATAATCACCCTACTTAGAGGACGGCAAGATACATTATGGATCAGTGGGAGCGTGCTAAACTCGTCATCTGCAGTTCCCATGTTCGGGTCCCAACTGGTCCAGCGTTTGAGAATTTTCTCGGCTAAACCCCATTCTGATCGCGGTGAGAAAGGAGACGTCACTGGGCTGTGAAAAGTTCAGTGATGTCTGAATAGAAAATCACACTAAAAGCTAACTTAAAAGTAAAGCTTTGTACAGAAAAATGACTCTCCAAATAATCCGACTTAATATTAAAAGAGAAATGGAAGTTGAAATTGTTAACGGCAAGCGATGCTGTAACACTCGTCCTAAGCATTGTTCTCTAAAAATAACCGAAAATTGAAAGAATCCTCATACAATTTTTCTAAAATCACATTTATGTCAGCAAACATGTTATTATTATAATAATTGTTAATGCGTTTCGAATCACTTTTCTCATAACTTTCTCATGACTAGTTTATTAATAGTTTTAAAATGTTCATAAATTTGATTTAAGACAAAGACATACAAACTGCCAATATTGTGTAAAATACTAATACGTAGTAAGTACGTAACTGAAACAAATATTCAAACATATTTGTTATGCTATAATTGGTTAATTCATTTCAAAATAAAATCTAATTTCATCTTCGAAAAGAGTTGCATGAAATGTTTTTTACATTCCACACTTCCTCATTTCATAAACGATTACATGACAAAAGTAAACTAAATATTTTTTTCAAAAGCTGCTAAACTTGTAATCTAAATGATCAAAAAATCATTTTTGTTTGAGCGTTGAACCTCATGAAACATTCGCCAATATCAGTAGCTCAGTCAATGACAATCGGTGTCGTTTTCAGTTTCAATCTGTGATCTATTCATCAGGATCAACAACCTCAGGAATAGAAGCAGGAAAATTAAATTTATATGATTAGGATTGATGCTTATGTACATTATGATAATCATTTGTAAATATTTTAATAATCATTGAATGATATCATGTAAAACTAAAACGACTTCAAACAAGAATTCTGAGTTTGCTTTGTTCTTCTTTTTCAGCGAAATCCAGCAGCGATGAAGCTGGTAATGGAAATTAGTAAAAGCTTTATGCTTCCTCAATGTTTCTTTAATTTCTTTTCAAATGGGGGCAAGGCATATGCTCGCTCCTTTATTTGTGGCCGAATCCCTAACCATTCTCGGCACAACTCCCAGGTAAACATCTGTGGCATTTTGGTTTTGGTTTTTTTTCATCTTTTGGTATGTGTTATTTTCGTTTTTTTAATAAAAAATAGTTTTTTATGAGTTTTTTCCTTTTCATGTTTTCTTTTTTTAATAAAAAAGTTTTTTATATAATTTGATTTTCATTTTACCATTGCTGATTTTTCGTTTATTTTAACAAAAAATAGTTTTTTATGCAATTTGTTTTATTTTACATGACTTTTCGTTTTTTTTCGTATGTCCTTGAGCCGCCAACAAGGCCCGGGTTCGAATCCTGGATAAGGCATGGACGTCTGCTTCTCAAAATCCAACCTCAACGTCCCCGTGCGTGAGAGGTGGGCAACGTCATTGGCTGACCATTTCTCGATCTTCCTCTTAAAAGACAAAAAAAAAGAAGCTCAGCTGATGACGGCTAATGAGGCTCTGGTCGAATTCTTTTCTAATCCCTTTTTAATTTCAGCTATGAGTTACATCTCATAATTAATTCGCTGTTCTTTTCTAATCCCTTTTTTATTTCAGCTATGAGTTGCATCTCATGTTCCCTGTTCTTTTCTAATTCCCTGTTCTTTTCTAATCCCTTTTTTATTTCAGCTATAAGTTGCATCTCATAATTAATTCCCTGTTTTTTTCTAATCCCTTTTTTATTTCAGCTATGAGTTGCATCTCATAATTAATTCCCTGTTCTTTTCTAATCCCTTTTTTATTTCAGCTATGAGTTGCATCTCATAATTAATTCCCTGTTTTTTTCAAATCCCTTTTTTATTTCAGCTATGAGTTGCATCTCATAATTAATTCCCTGTTCTTTTCTAATCCATTTTTTATTTCAGCTATGAGTTACATCTCATAATTAATTCCCTGTTCTTTTCTAATCCCTTTTTTATTTCAGCTATGAGTTGCATCTCATAATTAATTCCCTGTTCTTTTCTAATCCCTTTTTTATTTCAGCTATGAGTTGCATCTCATAATTAATTCCCTGTTCTTTTCTAATCCCTTTTTTATTTCAGCTATGAGTTACATCTCATAATTAATTCCCTGTTCTTTTCCAATCCCTTTTTTATTTCAGCTATGAGTTACATCTCATAATTAATTCCCTGTTCTTTTCTAATCCCTTTTTTATTTCAGCTATGAGTTGCATCTCATAATTAATTCCCTGTTCTTTTCTAATCCCTTTTTTATTTCAGCTATGAGTTGCATCTCATAATTAATTCCCTGTTCTTTTCTAATCCCTTTTTTATTTCAGCTATAAATTGCATCTCATAATTAATTCCCTGTTCTTTTCTAATCCCTTTTTTATTTCAGCTATGAGTTGCATCTCATAATTAATTCACTGTTCTTTTCTAATCCCTTTTTTATTTCAGCTATGAGTTGCATCTCATAATTAATTCCCTGTTCTATAGTGAAACATGAAATGTGTTTCTTGAGAGTACTTTTTTCAGAATCTGAAATTCACAAAACTTTCTATTAATTTGTGTCATTACTTAAATGGCAATTGATGAAACTCTTTATTAATTGCTTCAAGGATAATTTGTGATGCGATCGACTTTTAAGAGAGAAAATCTTTTTCGATCGACCATAGTGCACAAGTCATAATAATGACTTAACACTGCTTGACCAACTAAGCATAATGCAAAATGGGACATAAAACTTTGGTAATTGTGTTATAGCATACTGGGTACCAGCTGCTGTTCAGTGTACTATATATTGGAAAGGAGGTGAATTGAAATCCAGTTGAAGAAAGTGAGTTGGGTGCACGAATCGTAAGACACTGATGAAAGATTTTGAAAACAAAGGTAACATTGTATATAAGGACAATTTTTATTCAAGTGTTGTTTTTTTCCAAAATCTTAGAAAGAAAGGTATTGGGGCTTGTCGTACATTCCGAATCAATAGAAAAGGGCCTTCCGTCAGCTATGAAGAGTGCCTAAATGAAGAGAGATGACTTGCTTAGAGTTTGGACTTCTCGTGATAATGATATGCTTGCATTACTTGGCAAGATACTGGAAGAGTGAATATGTTGTACGTAATGCTGGGGTTACTGAGGTACAAGAATGGAAAACGAGACGTCTTCAACCGAATGTGCAAGTTCTATGCAACAAACATATAGGTGGAGTCGACCGTTTTGATGATTATTGCTCTGCGAAATGGCACCAAGTAATATGGGATTTTATGATAGCGATGGGGCTGGTTAACAGTTGCATGGCATATAACTTGGAAAACCCTATGAAATGCCTCACTCAGTGTGGCGGATCCTCGGTATGATCGGGATGATCGCCCTAACTCCTCCCCCACCCCTCTGTAGCCCAAAGAAGAACGTGGGAGGGGGGGATTTATTCACATTTACTAATCTACTGAATATTTTATGCATACGCTCTTGGGTGCACAAGACTTCGATCAGACAGGTCCTGAGGATCACCAAAAAACGAAGAAGAGGCATGATGCATTTGGTCATTTGATTTCCCAAATCGGGATTATCATAACAATAATCTTTTAAGAGAGTTTTCATTAATATTTTCGATAGTGTTACAATTTAGATTCGTATTTATTTTGTTTCCCTTTAGATCAGGATCGTCCGATCTAAGCTTATTGAAGAGGCACTAAAAATAGATATTCAGAGACTAGCAATGGACATTTCTCAACTTATAAACAAAAACGTACATTTCAGTGGAATTAGGAAAAAACTGCTTTTTAAGGAATAAAGGAAATATCTTGATTAAAAAAAATATTCGTTTTTAATTAGTATTAGGAATTAGTAAAATTATTGAGTTATGCATCTAAATATGTTTGGTCGAATAACTGGAAGAAATGAGACAGATTCAGTAGTTTTTTTTTTGTGTCTTTTATGAGCCGCAGATTGAGTGGGCCTGCTTTAGACGGTCGAAATATCGGTTCGTATTTGTTTATAATCAATTCCCTCATATTGTCACTCGACAGTAATTTTAAAATTCCAAAGGTTCCGATACTAAGGAAAGATCATGAACTGATCCATCTCCATTTTCATGACCAATCCAGGTCATTGATTCATTAGTGATTGGGCTGCACTATGAAATGTCACTAAAATCACGTCCTCTCTCATCACTCTTTAAGGTTAAAAAATCTACCTTCTCGTCATTCAGTGCAGCTGAATATTCTTGGTTGATTGCGATCGAAACCTCGTTCTCTTCTTCGGATAATCTGAATTCTTTGACTTCATTCTCTGAACTATCAATGGCAAATGAAATGTTCATAATTTCTTCTTCCTTCAGATTTCCCGTTTGCGGAAAGCCATCTCAAATAACAAAATAAAATATAACAAATAAAAAAATTTAACTCAACTCCAAAATTATATTAGAGAATTTTAGCAGATGCAAAAGTTACAATCCCCAAAATACTCTAAAAAATAAATGCAGATGTTCTTATTCTTGTGGTAGGTCTGTGTTAATCTGTTCCTTTTCGTTTAGTCAAAACACCTTAGTTACACCAGAAGAAGTTAGACCGGAAAGGTCCACTGCACCGTACGGCAAATTGGTCAATAAGCTACCACAGCTACTGTAAAGCTGACCGAGCTAATGGCAGATACGTAGGAGGGGTCGTCAGATATCAAAGTTCGCTCAGGGTGGTAAAATAGCTATTGTGGAGACTGGGTGGGTCAACAATTTGTGTCGACATTTAGTAACCCCCCTCCCTCCTCTACAGTCAAGGAGCCAAAGTGTATGATTTCAAGTTGGGTTGGGTTGTTTTACCTCTGAGCGGCAC
This sequence comes from Ryuthela nishihirai, assembly GCA_038380435.1. Taxonomy (NCBI): domain Eukaryota; kingdom Metazoa; phylum Arthropoda; class Arachnida; order Araneae; family Heptathelidae; genus Ryuthela; species Ryuthela nishihirai. The sequence goes on along the minus strand of JAWZYU010000021.1, from coordinate 10,983,322 downwards.
TTTTTTGCACACCATGGGCTAAATGGCCAGGTCACAAGGACCCCGAAGGCTCAGAGAAGGTTGGGGAGAGGACCCACTGGAACAGCTGTTGGGAGACAGATGGTAGTCTCCCGTCAAGGCCAACCAGCGTGTTCTTTAACGTGCACAGGGTATGTCTCTCCCGCACACGGGGCCACGGCTTAACGTCCCATCCGACGGACGGCGGCCTTTCCAAACCCATCGGTGTCCTCTACTGACCGTGGGCAGGGAGGGGAATTTTGCGGAGATAAATCTCAACGCTGACCCAGCTGGGACTCGAACCTGGGAACTACAGATTACGAGCCTAGCGCGCTACCGACTGAGCCACCCCCGCCCCTATGACTTCAAGAGGAAGGCATCTATCAATGGCTCGGTCTTCCAACTTGACATCAGAGAGCCGTAAAGTGGGCCCTCAATGACGGCAGTCGTTACAACGACATCAGACTGAGTACCGACATCCCAGCAGCTCTGCAAGCGCTTTAAGATGTAAACAAAAGGCATCACGTTAAACGAGATCAAGCAGTTCTTTGGTAATAAGAAGAGACCCAGTATCTCTTTCTCCTGCATCAAGGCGCATGTAGGTCATGAAGCAAATGAGCCGGCAGACCAACTGGCCCAACGAGCAGCAAGCACTGAGACTGCAGTAAAGACTTCACGTAATATCATGAAGCTCCTAATTCGCAAACAAATTATTATTGAGTGGCAGAGATTCTGAGATATGCCTGTCAGTGGTCTTCAAATGAAGACATTTAGACACACAGTCGGTTTTACCTTAGTGTCCTCTGACTACTACCTAATGCAGATTTTAACAGGACACGGAAACCTTCCTGTGTACCTGGAGCGCTTTAAGATCTCTGCCCACAGCTATTGCGGTTGTGGGGCTCCAGACGTAGATGTCGGACACTACATCCTCCGGTGCCCGATCACAGAGGGGTTCGTCAACGAACTCAGAAGGGCCCAGCCAATCAGGGAGGCAGCAGGCGGACTGATCAGTATTTTGATTGGGAATGCCCAAGTCAGGGCAAACCGGAGAAAATTAGGTTGGCTCATCTGCTGGCTCCAGGACTCATTCCTTTGAGATCGGAGCTGTTTTCGCTCTTATACTCACTTTCGTAATCTTTCCCGCCGCACCCTTTAACGCCACCCATGCTATAAGTCCCTCTTGTCTCCTCTGAGACAGGGGCGGGGGTGGCTCAGTCGGTAGCGCGCCAGGCTCGTAATCTGTAGTTCCCAGGTTCGAGTCCCAGCTGGGTCAGCGTTGAGATTTATCTCCGCAAAATTCCCCGCCCTGCCCACGGTCAGTAGGGGACACCGATGGGCTTGGAAAGGCCGCCGTCCGTCGGATGGGACGATAAGCCGTGGCCCCATGTGCGGGAGAGACATACCCTGTGCACGTTAAAGAACACGCTGGATGGCCTTGACGGGAGGCTATCATCTGTCTCCCAACAGCTGTTCCAGTGGGTCCCCTTCTCCAACCTTCTCTGAGCCTTCGGGGTCCATGTGACCTGGCCATTTAGCCCATGGTGTGCAAAAAAGTGCCGCTCAGAGGTAAAACAACCCAACCCAACCCTCCTCTGAGACAGATCTTAACTTCTACCTCATAGCTCTGGCCACTCTTGTAGTGACCACAGATGGAGCACGAGTTTTTCCCTATGGGGGATGGGTCCTTTGGGGCCCGCCCCTCAAGTCTCCATTAAGACACACCTTAGTTACACCAGAAGAAGTTAGACCGGAAAGGTCCACGGCACCGTACGGCAAACCGCAGTCAAGTCCCCATTAAGAGGACTTGTACTTCGACCCACAGAGCAACATGAAATTCTACAACCTGTTCACCCCTCAAATGATCAAATCCCCCCCTCTCCTCCCGAGCCGATAAAGGCGATTTAGTGCGGGTTGTTCCCTTGGAATCATGTGAGTCATGCACACCGACAGCAATGGTAAGTTCCACTGGTCAGCAACTGTTCCCGGAAATGTCACCTATATTTTGAAAAGGGAGATTCTGAGATGGCATTTCTCTGCTTGCTAATGACGCCAAGCGTAAATTCCTTCAGTGTCACAGGCTGCACTATCCTCACTTTGTTTAATAGAGTGGTGACTACCCTTCTACCATCGCGTTTGATACTTGCCCACTAGAGAAATTGAAGAATACAACGGTGAATCCCTACATGTGTGTGAGGTGGAGGTGGCTTAGTGAGTAGTGCGGCAGGCTCGTAATTTGTAGTTCCCAGGTTCGAGTCCCAGCTGGGTCAGCATTGAGATTTATCTCCGCAAAATTCCCCGCCCTGCCCACGGTCAGTAGGGGACACCGATGGGCTTGTAAAGGCGGCCGTCCATAGGATGGGACGTTAAGCCGTGGCTCCGTGTGCGGGAGAGCCATACCCTGTGCACGTTAAAGAACACACTGGATGGCCTTGACGGGAGGCTACCATCTGTCTCCCAACAGCTGTTACAGTGGGTCCCCTCTCCAACCTTCTCTGAGCCTTCGGGGTCCATGTGACCTGGCCATTTTGTTGTGACTTGGCAATTTGCAAAACTGTAGATGATATATTAACTGTGGTGGAGCATCATAGTGAATTTAAACATGAAGTATATGAAGAATGTTCAACATCAGTTGACGGTGCATCGCTTTTGATTTCTATTTCCTGCATCCTTAATAATGTATCTGACAGGAATGATATAGATAAATATAATGAAACTATTTCTTCTCTTGATAACAAAATCAGATGTTAATCAGATGATAACAAATTCAATTCATAACCAGAGATAAGATTTGAAATAAATATTATAAATCAAATTTTCAATGTACGTTTTTATTCATAAGAAGAATATTTTTTTTTCCCGAACCAATCCCCATTTTTTCCATAAGTTGTTCGTCTCGATTTTTACGGTTTCGATTTATACGGTGATATCCTGGAACCAGTGGCTTAGCTATTGGGAGGATAGGGGGAGACTCCCCCCCAAAAAAAAGTTAATCGGATTTGGCAAAATTCGAAACGACTTCGGAAAATTTAGATGAATTCTGAAAAAAATTGAGATTTTTTTTGTAAAACTAAGAGAAGTTAGCAAAATCTAAAAACAACAAAATCTAGAGCAGTGGGTAAAAATTTCAAATCCACTTGGTAAAATGCAGGAACTTGTGAAAATTCGGATTGGTTTTGTGAAATTAAGGAGAGTTGGCAAAATCCGAACAACTTTGCAAAATCTTGAAGAGTTGGCAAAATTCGGTGAGATGTAAAAATTTAAATTTTTTTCTGTAAAATTATTCCGAGTTGGGAAAATCGAGGCAACTCGGCAAAAAAACAAAGTACCTTGGCAAAATCTAGGGCAGTTGGCAAAATTCGAATCAACTTGGTAAAATAGAAGCCAGTTCTGAAAATTAGGACTAGTTTAGTGAAATTAAGGAGAGTTGACAAAATTTTGGGGAGTTGGCAAAATTCAGGTGAGATGTAAAAAATATAAGATTTTTTCTGTAAAATTATGGCAAGTTGCCAAACTTCCAATCCACTTGATAAAATACAGGCAAGTTGTGAAAATTGGGATTGTTTTTGCGCAATTAAGGAGAGTTGGCAAAATTCGAAGTGAACTTGGCAAATTCAGGACAGATGTAAAAATTTGTTTTTTTTTCTGTAAAATTATGGTGAGTTGGCAAAATCTACGGGAGTTGGTGAAATCGAGGTAACTTGGCAAAATAAGGGCAGCAGTAAGTAGATGTATTATTGTGTATTACAGAAAATTGTAACGTTTACAACATTTAAAAGAATAACTTCAGCAATCACGATTTGCGCTTACGATAAATTGTTTCAGAGAGCAGCGAATCGGAAACTCTCGAGATCTCACTCACAAGAAATGTCACGTGGAGGAAGGGATATTCTTTTGTGAAAATCCATTAGCTTTCAGTTATTGAAATTTTGTAATCAAATTCAGGACTGTAGCTATGGGGAATAGGGGAAGGCTCCCCCCCCCCCCCCGAAAAAAAAGCATATTGGAGTTGGAAAAATTCGAAGCCACTTGGCAAAATATAGATGAGTTGTAAAAATTGGGATTGGTTTTGTAAAATTAAAGAGAGTTGGCAAATTCGAGATAACTTGACAAAATCTTGGGGATTTCGCAAAATCTTGGAGAGTTGGCAAAATTTAAGTAATGTAAAAATTGCGATTGTTTTCTGTAAAATTATGCCGAGTTGGCAAAATTCGAATCCACTTGGTAAAATACAGGCGGGTTGTGAAATTAAGGAGAATTGGTAAAATCTTGATGAGTTGGCAAAATCGGGACAACTTGGGAAAATCTTGAGAAGTTGGCAAAATTCAGGGGAGATGTAAAAATTGGGATTATTTTCTGTAAAATTATGGCAAGTTCGCAAAATCTAGAGGAGTTGGTAAATTTCGAAGCCACTTAGTAAAATACAGGTAAGTTGTGAAAATTGAGATAGTTTTTGTGCAATTAAGGTGCGCTGATAAAATCAAGGAGAGTTGCAAAATTCGAAGTGGCTTGGCAAATTCAGAGGAGATGTAAAATTGGGATTTTTTTCTGTAAAATTATAGCGAGTTGGCAAAATTGAGGCGAAATCTACGGGAATTGGCCAAATCGGGGTAATTTGTCAAAATCTAGGGCAGTTGCCAAATTCCAATTCACTTGTAAAAATACAGGCGAGTTGTAAAAAATGCGATTGGTTTTGTGAAATTAAGGAGAGTTGGCAAAATCTTGATTAGTTGGCAAAATTCAGGTGAGATGTAAAAATTGGGATTTTTGCTGTAAAATTATGGCGAGGTGGCAAATTCGAAACCACTTGAAAAAATACAGGCAAGTTGCGAAAATTGAGATTTTTTTGTGCAATTAAGGAGAGTTTGCAAAATTCGAACTTGGCTAATTTAGGGAGATGTAAAAATTTTTGATTTTTTTTGTGTAAAATTACAGCTAGTTGGCAAAATCAAGGCAGCTTGACAAAATTCGAAGCCACTTGGTAAAATACAGATGAGTTGTGAGTTAAAATTTTTAAAAAATACCTATCTTCCTATACGGTCCTAAAAAGTAGAAAATATTCCTAAAGCATATCGATGGTGCAATCAGTCACTGAGTTCGTATTCAAAGGAAGATAGAGCGCCACCAAACTCGTTGTGTAAGTGAATCGGAGTCCTATCTTCCTTTGAAGCGAATACGAACTTAGTGACTGATTGCACCACTGATAAACTTTAGGTTTATTTTCTGTTTTTGGGGCCATATAGGAAGACATGTATTTTTTTTTATATTGTTTGGCACTAAAAACACCTACCTTCAAAAACCTTCAATTGATATATGATTCATAAACATCGACCTATTTTTCCTCCTTTTGGAGTCATGTTTGAGCTTGCCCATGACATTGGAGACGCCACAATTTCTAATTTGAGAACATACAACATCCTCATGTAGCCATGGCTTATAGAGGTCCTACCAAACTTATAATTTTGCTCTCTCACCGTCTATCCCTAGTACAGCTGCTTTCTTTGGCCCACTCTAGGCCAATTCTAACTGTTTCCTGTTTGACATTGTCTGCCCATCACATCCTAGGTTTCTCCCTTTTTCTGAAACCCTTTATGCACATTGTTCATAATCCTGTTTGTCAATCTGCAGCTATGCATAAGGTCAATAAAGGCCAAACCAAAACAGTCTCTCGCTGCACAATATGATGCTCAAAGGAAGTTGCCGATTCCTTCTTCTAACCTCATTATTACTTACAAAGTGAAACCACCTAATGCCCAATATACTGCGTAAAATAAAATCCATGTAGTTAATAAGTTAAGTCCTAAAATTATTTATAATATTCAAAGTATATAAGTAGACTCTTAGTGTATTGCGAATAAATAGTTTAAAGTCTTCAACAATTATAAGATTTCTTTTCATCAGATAATTATACATCCCAAATAAAACTGAAGAAAGGAATCAATGGTGTCAGTTCAAACATTATATAATAAAAATAAATTTATTATTATTATTGGCAGAGATAAGTTCCAGCTCAGATTGGGATAAATATCCGGGTCAGAAAATAAATATATTAAATATCCGGGTTTTTTTTAAATACCGATATTGCTTATAAGAGCAAAATAAAAAATCAACAAATAAAATATATGATTTATTTAGATTATGATTTAAACTTTTACCCAGTCTTTCGTAATTAAAATTACTGAAAACCATTCAGCCTTTGATTATTTTTCAAGTATTATTTCTCTCTCCTTAATGAATCACCTTAGCTCATGCAATTATGTTATTCAAGAACTTTCAGTATCTACGAATTATTTCCATAAGTATTTTGGGTACCATAAAGTTAGGAACCTAATTTTGTCTTCAGCTAATTATATGTATATATACACTAAAGAATCAACACATTGTGACCAGCGTGTCTTTAAGCATATCGAAGCAACTGCAGGTAAACGACAGCGCTTATGTGAAGATCATGAAACGGTAGAAATAACACCTGATACTGATATTATAAATCAGTGCTATTATTGTTCTCCAGATGGGAAAGGCAGCGGATTTAAGTGAGTTTTACAAAAGCCAAATTGTAATCGCCTCACGACCGTCAGAGCATTTCCGAGACGGCAAAGCTCCTGGGGTGCTCACAGTCAGCCATGGTTAGTACCTTCAAAAAGTGGTCCGAGGAGGGAAAAACCACGAACCGCCGGCAAGGTGTGAGAGGACCACAGTTCATTGATGCTAGAGATGAGCGAAAGGCTATCCTATATGGTACGAGCAAACAGAAAGTATACTGTAGCTCACCTTGCCCATAATTTGAATGCTGCTGACGGAAGTAATGTGCCACAACACACAGTACATCTAGCCCTGCTGAAAATGGGGCTGCTTAGCTACAGGCCGTCCGAGTGCCCATGCTAAACTCGGTTCACCATCAAAAGTGCCTACAATGGGCACGTGATCATCAAATCTGGACCTTGAATGATTGGAAGAAGGACATCTGGTCCGATGAATCTCTTTTACTGTTGCATCATGTGGATGGCCGAGTAGGTGTGCGTCATTTACCTGGGGAAGTGTTGGCACTAGGATGCACAGGAGGATGAAACCAAACACTGAAGGAAGTGTAATGCTTTGGGAAATATTCTTTTGTGAAACCCTGGGTTCAGTCATTCATGTGCAGGAAACTATGACGTCTACCACCTACCTAAACATCACTGCAGACCAGATACATCCTTCCATGGCAATGATATTCCCCTCTGTAGTGTCTTCCAGCAGATAATGAGCCATGCCACATTGCCCGGATTGTTCGAGTATGGTTCGCGGAACACGAGGAAGACTTCCATGTACTGTCCTAGCCTCCAAATCCCTCAGACATCAATCCAATCGAGCATCTGGAGTTTGTGTTGGAACAGCATATCCGATCTGCAGCGTCTCAACCACATAACTTACAAGAGTTAAAAAAATCTACTGATAAAGTGTTGGTGCCAAAAACCACAAGACACTTTGTAAATCTTCTGGCGTCCATGTCTCGCCAGATAAGAGCTGTTTTGGCTGCACGTGGAGAAACAATATCATATTAGCCAAGTGGTCATAAAGTTTTGGCTCTCCGGTGTATATAATTTTAAATTCTCAATAATCTAAAACAGTAAGGATTAAAAAAAATTAGTTGCATATGTTTCTGAATATTGACGATGTGCAGGAAACTTTTTTCGTACTCGAGCTCGAAACTATGAATTCAAACTAATCTCCATGTCTTGAAAAAATTATATTTGCGTAAATTCCCTATGCGTTTGTGACAATGTTATTAGAATGACCGTAAGGCAAGACGAAGAATTAGAAGTGGGAAAGATGCACAGATGCAGTCATACAAATGGACTCTGCGAGTCCATTTGCATCACTGCATCTTTCCTACCTCTAGTGAACATTAATGAAGTCCCTAATCTTGTACCTGCTTCCGTAATCAGGAAACCTAGACATTTTGCCAGTCACTATGTGTGCTCTGTTGCAGGAAAGAGTAATCACCACCGAATTTTTGTTTCCTTGTGTCTCAGTTTCTAAGCATTTGCGAATTTTAAAACAGTTCAACAATTTGCTATGTTGTCAGACATGCAACTGGCTGGGTTAAATTACATTAAATATCGCCTGTGAACTCGAAGATTGAAATCGAAAGAGTAACATATCAAAGATGCCAGTTACTTGAAAAGTATAGAGTAAAATGTAATTGCCCTTTATAATAAAGCGTATTACTGCATTTAGTATAAATTACTACATTAAATTAATGCACATAAATTTTGTTATATCTAGGAACCTGCGCCAAACTTTCAGAGAGAGAGAGTTACTGAGTATAAATTACTGCATATACAAACTTTCATAGCAGCTCGAAAAATCTCTCAGTTAACGAAATACTATGCATTTACATGATTATGCATGTAATTTCATTATCATGCCTTTACCTCATTGAAACTGCATCCGTGAGTGTATAGAGCATCATTTTAAGCATCATCATTGGCTGTTAATCAACAGAATGTATATTTCAGCCTTGATCGTATATCAGCAGAATCGTCACTTTTCACTTTGTCCTGTGAACTACGGAGAAAAGTATTACGATCATATAAAGGAAATTTAACTCGATACTATCGATTAGGAAAACGTTTCAGGTGTCTCGAACTCAAGACAGTGGTTTTACCAATGTCTGTCCTGCTGAGGATGCCAATGAGGATGAGAAAGATAGGTTTTACGGACAACTTCATAATATTTTGAATTCTGTCAAGAAATGAGTTATTCGCAATATACTAAGTGTCTACTTATATACTTTAAATATTATAAAGAATTTTAGGACTTAACTTATTAACTACTTGGATTTTACTACATTTATTAATAAACATCAATTAGTCAGCATTGTTCTTCAAGGAGAATGATCTGTAACTTTTTTACAATCTGGTATGAAGGACCCTATGCAAAAGCGTTCTACTTTTTGAAACGTGTAATTATTAAATAATAATAATAAAATTTAACTTCAGTTGATATTTTTAAAATGTTTTAATTTCTTAACGGAAAACATGATGTTGCCTATAAATGCCTTGTACTTCATTATCTGAGAAATTTTTCGAGCTGCTCTGAAAGGATTTTTGACTTGCTTTCTATTATCACATTCTTGCTCAAAAACTTCCTGATATTACATACACAAGATAAAAGGGCTCAATACTAGATGATGAGCTTTCAAACTAATTTAAATTATTATTGTTATTTATATTCTTACAGGTTTTTGATTTGTCATTATGAATCGACCTGAATTTTTAAGTGCTGACGGTTGTTCAGCAATTACATTTTTAGTAGATAACAAAAAAACGAAGTTTAAAAGTAATGTGAGATTCTTATGAGAAATATTTCATACCAGAAGTGATTATTTTTTTTAATTTGCATTGTTTACCTTTAAAATTAGATAGTTGCACTTGTTCTCAGTGATGTGTACTTCGCCATATGAATACCTTTTTCACTGTTTTAACGTGTCTGTTTTCTTTCATTCTATGATGGTAGTAATTGCAAATCATTCACTATGTTATAATGATTTTGTGTATCTTTGAAAACTAATTTAAAACTGAACGTAGAGCATGGTGCTACATATAAGTGCTCTGTAATTCGTTATCTGAGAGATATTTCGAGATGCCCTGAAAGTTTTTATTTATCGTGTTTTCACTTATTAAGTTTTTACTGAAATCGTTCCTTAGATAACAAACACAAGATAAAAGAGTTCAACAATATTATACTAGGTGACGCGTTTTCAATAGTGGCTAAACCTCACTATCAGTGTATTGACTACAATGCTTATGTATTGTGCATTTGTGCGTATCTGTGTGATCAGCATGCGATTGTTCGGTAACATATTTAAGTTTTTAATAAGAATTATTTCATTCATATCCATGTTAAACAAAGAATTAACTGTAATGATCTTAGCTCCAGGCCCAGAATTCAAATTTCGTCAGAAAAAGTGATCAGATAAGCAAATGATCACTATTCGGAAGGCAGTGGTTTATGCTTGGCCTAAAAAGAAACAAAATCGGTCTTTTTTTTATTTATTCAAATTATGTTTATCGATCAGTTTTATCGTTCATTTAAAAGATGAAAATTCGCAATACGTAATATAATTTCAACACAAGATACTGACATGTACTTTGTCTTACAACCTAAGTGGTTTGTAAATGTCCGCATTTAGCTCGTTTTCAAAAACGAGCTAACGTTTCACATTGTCGTCTACGTAGAAGGCCGGAAGCATAAGCTAATTAAGTTACCGTTTAATGCTTTACAATTATGAGGGGTCTCAAAAATTGAAGTTTGAAGTTTACTGTATAGCGATTTTACTTCATATTCATATTAATCTATTGTGCAAATACTAGCCATCTCAGCTCCACCAGGTCATTATTGTATACCAATGCTAGTATAACGTTTTCACCACATTAATTTCATATTTATTTTTTAATGTTCCCTTCAATGAGAATAATAAATATGTAACTTATTCTGAATTTCGGAATTTTGGGGCCTCTTAAACTTATTGTACCTTAGAGTCTCTTAAACCTATCAGAAGCTAAGGGTTTCATAATGTAAATGTCCGGTCCTGTCTACATTTTTATTTATATGTCCCCATTTTTAGACGTTAATTCCTTTTTTTAGAGATAAATGAAAAATTCGTTTAGGTTGCATTAGTGCTGCAAGAATATTAAGAATTGCATTTTTTTACTCTCCCGATGGTTTTCGTTTCCATCCTTAGAGGCACCTCATTGCTTGTGCATATTATTGATCGAATGGTGATTATTATATTGAATATGTACATTTTGTTATATCTAGGAACCTGCGCCCTAACCTCATCCGCAAATCTTTACCAGGATTGGCGTATACCGACCACTTATAAATGTCGAAATACAACGCAATAATAGTGCATTACAATTAAGGGACCACTGAAATTCCTAACCTCAAAAAAATTGAAATATTACATACATCTATTGCGAAAAATACACTGCTCAAAGTGGAGATCGCAACACCAAGAAAGAATGGAAGTAGAGATATGGAAATCCCAGGAGGCAATTGGCCATCGGAGATATGCAAATGATTAAAGTTCCACAGCGAATGGACACGTGGCACGCAGCAGAGTCGTGGATAAATACCGGGAGACCACGAGTTCGTATCAAAGTACGACGGACAGTGAGGTTGGAGTACATGCTGCGAAAACGTTCAGAGCATGCCTTGGAGACGCCAGCCAGACCTTTATGCACAATTGACGCCTTCTGAGAGAGAACGAATCGTCGATATGCAAGAGCTCGGATTGAGCCTTCGAGCGATCGCACCACGCATGGGGTGCAATGTGAGCGCAGTGCAAAGGTACGTCTCGCACAACATCATGGAACACCAAATGAAACGAAGGACAGGTAAGGAACCAGCACGCCACACTGCGCAACGTGAAGATCGCATGCTCCGTAGGGGGTTATTCGCCACCTTATAACAACGTAGACTGTGATGCAGGGTGATTTGCGGACCGTTACGGGTACAGTGGTCTCCATGAAAAACATTAGACAACATTTGCATGATGTAAGAATGAGGACGAGACGTACAGTGCAGCATCTGCCATTGCAGCAAAATCACTGGTTATGTAGTCTATACTGGTGTCTAGGACATGCTATCGTGTGAAACAAGCATGGCAACATTGGACTACAGAATGGAGGAGAGTGTTATTCACAAACGAGTCTCAGTTCTGTTTTGGCATACCAGACGGCCATTTGTCCGAATGGCATCAGCGTCGTCAACTCATCAGGAAGTTTATTCTATTATTTACCGCCATACGTCTCCCCACAGTGGTACAATGGTACGAGGTGGCAACACATATGACTGCCGTACATCTCTGTTCCATGTTTCTGGCACACTAACAGCGAAATGTTACATCAAAGACATCGTTAATTTTGTAGCATGACCCTTCCTTACCACCATGCCTGGACTTATTCTGCAGCAGGTCAACGTCACCCCACACATTGCACCTGAAGCAATGGACAGTCTCCAAGGTGTGGCCATTACCCAAGGCCGCCATAATCCCAGTACTTGTCACCCATTTAGCGTGTTGCCTACGATGGTGAACCTGCGCTCCCAAATTCGATGCTGTTTGGAACGCCATACCTTAGAACATCATTAGCCATCTGGTTGATGGAATGCCCAGATCTCTACAGGCTTGTATAACCGCCAGAGGTGGCGTACTATGTTCTGATGAATCTGCAATAAACGCACGTACTTTGAGTTCTCGTGTTCCGTTTTTGATCATTTGTCCATCTATCCTCATAGCTTCCATCCTGTCAGTTCTGGATATACACAGCACTTCCTTCGAGGTGTTGCTATTTGCACTTTGAGCACTATATAATTTCATACATGTTAGGACATACTCTTTCAAAGGCAGGTGGAAGATTTGCGTACATCCTTAAACATTCTCTCAGTCCAAAATCTCTTTAGATCTGGTATTGTTCTGGACACTTTTTAATGACACTTGCAAAGTACAAATTTCACATGATCAAAATAAAAGACTTCAGACCAATAATTATTTCCGCATCCGAATTTAGTTAAAAGTACTATAAAAATCTTAAGGTAAGTACCTAAGATATTTAACCATTTACCAAGTGTCTGATACCAAGAGAAATCTTGTATCTCACAACACTTTTAGTGAGATTAAACTAAAACGTAAAATTGTTTAAAGAATGAATGTCTTTTAATAAAAAAAAAATAAATAAATACCCCCTCAAGCAGCTGCTTGCCACAGAGGTCTGACAGGAGCCTGTCAGTTTATATGCCACAGTAGGAGATCTGAGAGGATGGCAGGACCTCAGCAGAAAAACGACACACACATCCATGCCTAATCCGGAGCTCGAACCCGGGTCCCTTAGATCAGTAGCCAAGCGTGCTAACCACTCGGCCACGGGACGGCCTCTTTTAATAAGCAATCCTAAGAATCAGTATGTTTGTATTTAAATTTTGTGTCACCATGCTTATTTTTCTTTCGGCATAATTTGCTTAAAATTTTGCGTTCAGTTTCATTTTCAAACAATTGGAATTGTTCATTTTCGATATATGAGATATCAAAATATGTTATGTATATATTACCATAGTAAGTTTTGTGTATGAAAAATAATGCTCATCTATGTTTTCTGCAGAAAAGCTTTTAGCCTTGCTGGTCAAATGCAAAATATGTCTGTCTGTATTTGTATTAATGTGAGATGATGATAGAGATGAATGTAAAAATATGTAAAAAATCGTTTTGCAAATGTATGAAGTCCGATGCATGTTTGCAAGTAAAATAAATCAATCTAATGATTTATGAATCCTTAGCAATTAACTGAAGGAGTATTATTATAGGAGCAAAAAAATCCTGTGCTTCAGAAAAACATTTTTCTAAATATTAGATAAATATTTAATAAAGTGAAATTTTTCAAATTCTCTCTAGTTAATTTTGCTCGTTTCAATGCAATTGTCCGTAATTAGGATTTATTTATTATATTATTTATTCCTTTCATTGCCAATACCTCCCATCTACATTTCACTACTTAACTTTGTAATCTCCATGACTGAAGTTTCCACATATTTATTTCCAGTGTTTTTCACTACACTCGAGTAATTTTTTGAACTTACAATCTGTTCAGTGAACTAAAAGGATCGCTTTTTTCACAAGAAATAAGTTTTTTCTAATTTTTGGCTCTCTTCCAATGCACTTTGCTCTTTTTCAAAGTGAAAATTATCATTAAATTTTGACTTCTTTTCCCCCCTTCATTATCAAAAGTACTATTTTTAGTGATATCAGCGACAGATATTACCATAACGTTTTTCTGTGTTTCTGCGCATCTTATCCATTCTAGCAACAATTTTTTCCCCGTGTTTTATTGCGTTAACATGAATTTTTATACGCGAAACACTTTTAGATGCGGATAAATCAGCGAATATCCGCATCCATGCTGGACTTTAGTTATAGCAAAGTCATTTAAATAAATTAATAACGAGCTCTAATTAATAACAATACTTGGTACCGGGCACAACAACCAAATAAAAGACTGAGTAGAGATAAAAAGAAAATGTTTTACTAGTAATTTGTGGAAACTGTGTTGAGTGCGGCTAGTGATTTTAAGGCACTTGCCTCTTGTGTTGCAGCGCAGACATATGCATAATAATCGACCACCTTACTACTGTTGCTTGATTCACATGGATCAAATGAACCTTCCGTCATTTCGCAGATTGATGGCCACAAATTTGCTTTTCGCCTCATGTTCCGCTGCCATTACATTAAGTGGTCTGGCACTCACAGCTTAAGATACTGGTAGCCTGAAAATGAAGTGGAATGTTGGTCCGATAACCATGTTCACTTAGCAATCAGGATAGCAGGTGGGTACAGTGAAATGGGTGATAAGTAAGATGGTGCAAAAATAAAATATGGCAGACTTTTATTTTACTAGTCGAGTCTTACCGAAGCAGTGATAACTAAAATTCAAACTTCTTTCCGTTCTGTCAAGGTGAGTTGGGTTGGGTTGTTTTACCTCTGAGCGGCACTTTTCCACACCATGGGCTAAATGGCCAGGTCACAAGGACCCCGAAGGCTCAGAGAAGGTTGGGGGAGGGAACCCACTGGAACAGCTGTTAGCAGACAGATGGTGGCTTCCGGTCAAGGCCATCCAGTGTGTTCTTTAACGTGCACAGGTATGGCTCTTCCGCACACGGGGCCACGGCTTAACGTCCCATCCAAAGGACGGAGGACTTTCCAAGCCCATCGATGTCCCCTATTAACCATGGGTAGGGCAGGGAGTTTTGCGGAGATAAGTCTCAACGATGACCCAGCTGGGACTCGAACCTGGGAAATGCAGGTTACAAACCTGGGATCAAGGTGAGAAAACCTGTTTCTGCTAGAGCTAACATCGAGGCTAAGAAACGTTTCTGCCGCTCTTTTGTTGAAGCTCATTTTTATTCCACCCACTGGATCCATCATATAATTTCACATAATCATATATAATATATAATTTCATATAATTTCATCATTTAATATATTCCATCCATTGAATCCATCATATAAAAATGATGGATCCAGTGGTTAGCAAGCCTGACTACTACACAAGCTGGTGTACCCTTGTGTAGGTAAGTGTGGTCACATTAAAAAAATATAGAAAAATATATTAAATGCTGCGTCTTAAATTGTAGCCTGGCTTGAATTATAGATAGATACAAGCTAGAAATTGTAAATTGTAGCCTGGCTTGAATTATAGATAGATATAAGCTAGAAATTGTAAATTGTAGCCCGGGCTATTTATTCAAACATTTACAGAAATAATATGTGGAAACTATTCTCATTGCTTCTGCATCTGGCATCAATAACATTTATGAAACGTAACAAGTGAAGATCTCAAATCGTCGAAATTCTTAACAATGTAAGCGTAAACAATTAAAGTGTTAAAGGGATTATGCTTTCTGTGAAACGTTCAATCGAATTACGTCTGTGCTTGGCTTAAGTGAGTATTCGTATCGTTATTGGGATTTTTAGAGTGTACGAGAAAAACTTGGTTTCATAATACCTTGTTGTATATATTGATATATTATACTGTTATAGATTGCTATAGGATATATATATATTTGCAGAGGATGCAAAATCCTGCAAATTGTTTGCGTGAAGCGTTTACTATACGCGACCACGCTGCTGCCTTTGTAAGGAGACGGAGAGTCAGTCTCCGTAGAGCATGGCGTTCCGTTAAAAGGACATGCTCATGCTGTGGATATTTCGGAGTGAAAGGGAGAAAGGATGGGAGCACCATCTACGTCCCTTCTACCTCTCGGATGAGAGAATTTAAATTCCAAGTGGATTCCCGTGATCAAGAGCAGTTGATGGATGAAATTATTCCCACTGCCCAAGATGTGAATCTACGAGAGTCAAAATCTCCAACTTCTGAAGACTCTCCTCAAGATGGAATGTACGTAATGCATGAAAGTGAATCCAAAGATTCTTTTATGTCAATGGATGATTCTGTAAATACTGTATTTGAAAGTGCGCCTGACAACTTGTCTGCGGATGTTTCGTTAGTTTTCAATACTGTTGATGATTCTTCTATAAGCTCAACTGAAGAATCTTATGTTTTCGAAGATGCTTCTCAGTTCACCATCGAAAGACGTCCCTTAGATTTTTACATGGGAGATGATGATTTTTTAGCCATGACTGATGAATCTTATACGTTTGAAGATATCTCCAGGCTTACAGTCATTGGTAAATGCTCAGTCACAGAAAGTAAGAAGAAACGATACTTCAAAAAGAAATTACTTCCATTGTTGATTCTGTATACGTTAGCATCGATATTCCTTCTTTATGATTTAAAAAGATTCCTGGTTTACTTACTGAATAGTTATAAGAATTGAATCCTAGTCGTCACTACAAAAATGAAACAGTCAAACATACATGCAAAATATAAACAGATTCAGACCATGAAAAATAAAAAAAAAATGAAAAGAAAAAAAAATTAAAAAAAATGTCTCCCGATAAATCCACCCTCAGACGTCCCCGATCGTGGGAGACGGGCAACATCAATTATCTGTTGATTTCCCAAAGACTTAATTTTATCTTTAGGGAAAACATCAGATAATGGATGGCTGACTTGAGGCTCTGGTACAATACATTCTTACATACATACCTAAATCCATCCATAAATGCATACATACATGTGTTACTTAAAAAATGAAAATAATTTTCAGATCAAACAGATCCTTTATCTAATCTCATCATTATTTACAAGTTCATACCATCTGATGTCCAAGATACGCGCAAAAATCAAGAATCAATCACATAAAATTTCTTGTTATATTGTTTAGAAAGTGTCCATGTTTCACCTCCATGACTAACTTCAGAATGGACCAAAATGTTGCATAGTCTAATTTTAGTCTTTAGGCGTATGCGTCATTTTTTTCTCACTCTCCACAGATTATTAAAAGTCCTAGCAGCAATCTCTATTCTATTAAACTCATGCTTCGCATCACCAGTACCTGTTATACAGCTCCGAAAATTAAACTAAGAATTTTAAATTTATGATTCAAAACTACTGAAACGCAACCTGCCTGAGCAATTTTCATCAGTTAATTTTCCCTCTATTTATCACCAAACTTACCAATCTCATCAACAGTCGCTACGAATGAGTTCATCCAGTCAACATCATTTTAAAAAGGAGCAAATCACTAAGCCTAGTCTAAAACAAAATGTTTTACATCTCTAGATCATTTAAGGTCAGAATCTCGAATTAAGAGGGCGGGGAGCAGAAATTTCAATAGAAAAGTCAATCGAGGCATTGAACAAACTAGATTTCCATTATAAAATAGTATAACAATTCCCCCTACCGTTCAGAGATGTTTGTTAAATTTCTTGAAAAATGCCTTGAAATATGCCTCTCTTACCTGTCGCGTGCCATAATCAGTTACCAAACAAATGAAAAGATGAGACAAAAATGCAATGCTAAATCAATTATTTTAAGCTTACCAACTCTCATACACTAATCAGAGCTTGTATAGAGATTTTTCATTAGGCTAACTAAGTTGCCAGGTATGCCATACGATTTCACGATCATTCATTTATGGTCGTATCTAAATCCATCTATAACAATAATAGAATACATCTGTCAATTTGTGTGTATGTGGCTCATCGGGAAATCGTGGTAGACGATTTTCTGGTTTTCGTCTGAGTTTCTGTGCAATGTTACCTATTGAAATTCCACAGCAGGGGGGCTTGCTAGAAGCAAACGTATTTACCATGCGATTCCTATAGGAAACTTAAGTGCTGCCAAATCCATTGTTGCCATTTACTATTCCCTAATAATGAAAGAGAGACTCGTAGAAACACGAAAATATTTTGCCGTTTCCAGATCACCATATTCTTCCCCCCCCCCCTCAAAAAAAAAAGGCGTCCTATTGCAGGTAAGAACATGACTGTTTAACCCAACACGGTTTCACAGAGAGGAATCCGCTTACAGAATTTGAGACCGTTCGGTCGAGTATCACGTGAATCACAGAATACCAAAATCTATCGAAAATAACCTACAAATCTCGATAATAATGCATAGATACGAATCCACAGGCTATGTGAGAGTGCACTGATGCTGTGCAGTCATTCGTCTTGATTCTGCGGAGTAAGAGTTTACGTCAATCGTAAAACACACATTAAAATGCATTTTATTTTAATTACGTTACATTTTAACTTTTAACTCACTACAGATTTAATTCGCATGTTGCTTTTCGTGATAAATATGCATGCGGGAATATTAAACCGTTTTTGTTCATATTCACTATTTATAATCAATACATATAAATTTTGCTTCTTAAAAATAATAATTTATTTATTTATTCTTACTCAATATAGCTACGTTTGGAGGGTGGTAAAGTTTTTATACAATATTTAAGGTTCTGATCGGAGACGATCTATATTAAAATTAGCCTGTTCATCCTTGTTCTAAACCAGTGGTTCTCAACCTTATATGCTTCACGTACTCCCTGGAAATGTGTATGTAACTGGCGTACCCCTTGTATAGATAGATAAAACTACAGTTATAGAATAACAATGGGAATAAAATAAAACATTTATATATATACGTATAAGATATATCTAGTGACTTTTGAGCTCTCACGGTGTAACCCAATAACTTTTTCCGCGTACCCCACGTTGAGAACCCCTATTCTAAATAATGGGTTTAGTCAGGGGCGGATTGGGCCGTCGATAGACATTGCGATATCCCGGTGGGCAAGTCAAATTTAACACAATTTCCGGTTTATAAAAACTTCTTGTAAGCTTTTTCTTATTAATACGTCACCATTTCTTTTTTTTTTATTTACATCCTAATAAAAAAATGCATATTTTAAGTTTATTTCATCAACAAACAATGCAGCCCAGAGTTTGCCTCGAAGCAGCATTCAGATGAACCGTCTTTGTAATTAAAGTTCGGAGATGTGGAGACGTGACGGCCATAAAGCAACTGCGAATTACTTAAAAACAAATACGGTAGCCACAATGAGGTTGAAAATGAGGGAATTGTCTACTTGCTGTATATTATATATATTATATATTATATATTATTATATATTGCTACCCCTCATATTTTCTTTCCTCTAAAAAAGGAGAAATGTGAAAACGGCTGTTCTGCTATATCTTCAAAATGTAAGTGCTGAACGTTATGATTCATGTGTGAAATGAGAGGGTGTAACGAGGGGAGTATCAGGGGCTATAAAAATATTGATCATCCATGCTTTCTTCCCCCCTAAAAAAGGTAAAATTTGAAAAAAAAGAATATATTCCGCTACATATTCGAAACGCAATGTCGGAAAGTAATGCGCAATATGTCAAATGAAAATTTCTGATGCTGGGAGTGTCATAGGGTATATAAAAGAAAAAAACTCTAAAAAACCCACACTTTCTTTCCCCCACCCCCTGCATTAAAAGGGAAATAATAAAATGATTGTTCCACTTTATCTTCGGAGCTCCAAGACGGAAAGTAACGGGCTGTGTGCGTCAAATAAAAGCTTGTGACACGAGGAGTGTTACAGGTTATTAAAAATTTCCCCTCCCTTTTACTCCCCTTAGAAGGGAGAAAATATGAAAACGATTGTTCTGTTTTATCTTCGGAACGCGAGGGGCGAATGCAATAAGCTGTATGTCAAATGAAAACTTATGATGGGGAAAGTTGCAGGCAATTGTGATATACGACCCTGATTTCTTCCCCCATGAAAGGGGAAATGTGAAATTCCTTCTTCTACTATATCTCCTGAATTCGAGGGCCTAGAGTTACGAGTTAGCTGATAAATGAAATCTCATAGAGGGCCTTCGTGGACCACTTCGAGTGACGTCCCAACCATCATCACCTTCCCCCAAAATGAACGGAAATTTAGGAGAATCGACCTGAACTAGTTACATCTCAAATTAAAGTTTGTGACGTCTCCAATGTCATGGGTTACCTCAACCACAACTCCAAAGAAGTAGGACGAAAAATCTGGTGTTTGTTTATGAGTCGTATAGCATATAAAAGTTTCTGCAGGTAGATGTTTTAATGACAGAGAAAAAATATAAATTTAAATTTTTTAAAATGTCTATCTTCCTATTTGGACCCTAAAAAGTAGAAAATAAAACTAAAGCATATCGATTGTGCAACCGTCACTGGGTTCGCATTCGCTTCAAAGTAATGTGGGGCGTCGGCAATCTTATTATGTAGATAAACCAGCGTCCATCTTTCTTTGAACTGAAAACAAACTCAGTGACTGATTGCACCATCGATATACTTAAGTTTATTTTCTACATAAGAAGACAGGTAATTTTTAAAAATCTTGATTTCTTTTTATCTCGTTTTCAAAGAAAAGGAGATAAATAGTTGCGCTTTGTCTTCTGACTGTCTTTCTGTAGACATCGAACTTTTTTTTTAAATTTTAAATAAAATTGTGATTAAAATAACGATATGAATATATAATTAAATCATAAAGTATTTAAAAAAAAAACGCAATATTTATTTTATTCATGAACCTGCTTACGAAAGTGATTGACTCTAAAATTATACGAACTAAAATTAATAGAGAAATCTGTTCATTAATGACAATACTTTAACGTTTTGAAGGTGGAAGTTATAAAATAATAACGTTTTTTATTTCCATTATAATTTCTGCAGTACAGATGTTAGTTATTGTGATACAATTTATAAAGAGAGAAAGAAACACTCAGTTAGAAACTTAATACAGAATTTGACAAGACTGCGCACCTTAATTAAATTACATTAAATCATATACTTGCTGAAAACATTAACAACTTTAGAAGGCGGCTGAAAAAGAAAAAGTAAATTTTAGGGCATTTTTTTTAAATATATAATTTCGCTTTGTTTTCTTTCTTTTTGTACACATCGAACCTTTTAGTTTATACATAAAAATAAAAAAAAAATTTTGTATTAGATAAGTATTAATTATATATTACGATTGGCATTTTTCGTATCTCTCGAAAGTTATAACTGCGCCTCTAACGGTGGAAAAATTTCAAAATTTCAAAATATCAAACAAATATTCCAAACGATGCAGTTATGTTAGAAGTTTGAAATTTTGGTGTTGAAATGTGAATCTTACGAAGTTACCTTTGGCAAAAATCACTTGACCCTTTAGACCCAGGGGCGGGGGGGAGAGGTGAATGCAACTTTTTTTTGTTTTAACAGAAAAGTGTATGTTTTTAGAGATAAATTAAAAATTCTTTTTGGGTAGGACAGGTATTGATGAAATATTACAAACTGAATTTTGAGAATTTCCCAAAAGTTATAACTGCGCCGTCTAACGGTGGAAAAAAATCGAAAAATCTCAAAATTTAAAACGAATATTGCAAACGACGTAGTTATGCTATAAATTTGAAATTTTGGTCGTATAATGTGACAATGTTGAATATTCCATTGACAACAATGAGTTGACCCTAAGTCCAAGGCAGGTAAGAAACGGAAAGGTTTTAAGAGATAATTGGAAATCTCGTTTTTAGTTGGTTAGTAATGAAATGTAATTCGCATTTTCAGAGGTAGTTTTAATTTATATCATTAGAGATAACTAAATATCGAAACTGCAAAACTTTTAACGAATGTTTCAAGTGATCTGTTTATGGTAGAAATTTCGGCGTATAGAGTTCTGTTATGCTAGAAATTCCACTGATAGCTATGATCTGTCCACTATTTTAAGAGGAGCGAGAGAAAAGCAACTTTTTAAATTTAGGAACCAAAAGACAAACCTTTTAAAGTTTTATGATTACTAATAAAATCTGGGTTCAAGCCCCGGATAAGGCATGGACGTTTGTGTTGTTTTTCTGCTGAGGTCCTGCCATCCTCACAGACCTTCTACTCTGGCATATAAACTGACAGGCTCCTGTCAGACCTCTGTGGCAAGCAGCTGCTTGAGGGGGTATTTTATTTTATTTATTATGTGCATTTCCCCCATCATACATTAAAAAATAAATAAATCACCCCTCAAGCAGTTGCTTGTAAGAGGTCTGACAAGAACCTGTCAATTTATACGCCATAGTAGAATGTCCATGAGGATGTCGGGACCTCAGCAGAAAAACAACAGGAACATCCATAATTAAAACTTTTAAGGAGTGAAAAAGTAGGCAAAGGAAGAACTTCATTCTCTTTGAAAATGAGATTCCCATATGCCCCAGAGGCGATATGCGTTCTTCTAGTTATTTTATATTTTTAGTACCTTCTGAATGTGGAAATTCGAACTAATGTAAAATTGAGAAAATAAAATATTAATTTTTTATTAGTACCTGTAAAACACAAAAGAGTTTTTCAATTATCTCTTAAAGCAGAAAAGTTGCGTTTTACCAACGGGACAAATCGTTACTGTTAGAATAAACCACTTGATCATTACAATCTATGACCAAAAATTTAAGTTTCCAGCAAAAATAGATCGTTTGCAATACTTATTTAAAAATTTGGTATTTTCCAGCTTTTTTTCCCGCCGCTAGAGGGCGCTTTTCGAGTTTTTATTTACTGCCTTTAGCATTCTCTAGCACTGGAAATTCCACTGATGGGGATTCGAAAAATGGCAATATTAATATTTTTGTGTAAAATGATTTCGCCGACATACGGGATTCGAACCCGCATCTCTCCAAAAACATGCCAGAGTATTCCAACCTGTTGAACTAATGCCGACTTTTAAAAAAAAAACAAAACAACAACACACATTTATTTATTTATAGACGTTTAAACGCCTTTAGGTAGCGCTGAGATAATCAAATATTGTTTAAATCATTAATATTTTGTAAGTGCCTGTAAAACAAAAATACATATATACTGTTTCGTTTATTTCTTAAAAAAAGTTTCATTTTCGCACTCCCTTTTGGCTAAGACGGCAAAGCCTTGTTGCCGTTGTAAACCTTCTGACCATAACACTCTACTGAAAAATTTGAGATTTCCAGCATAAATAGTTTGTTTGCAACATTCGTTTGAAATTTTATCATTTTCCATCGCTAGAGGGCGCTATTAAAACTATTGAAATTTTTCATAATTGCGAATCGCAATATTTGTTCGACACCTATCCAACTCAAAAAAAAATTTCATTTAGCTCTAAAAGTAAAAAAGTTGATCATCGATAGGTGGAAAGACAGATGGACAGACAACAGTTAACAGAGAGACGGACAGACAGACGAAAAAATATTGGAATAGGTAAACGACAAAGTGGAAACATTAGCTCGTTTTTCAATCGAACCTTAAAAGAAATTATTTGTTGGTTTTCAATTAGTTCGTTTCTCTTTTGCAGCTGATTGCCGTCTTCTGGCGAAGTTCATTGGAATAAAAAATGTTGATTAATTTTTTTTCTCTGAGTGGAATTTTTACACCCAAATGCAACTCAGTGAGGCATTGATAAAATATGAAAGCTTTTATAAACAAAAAATGCGGTAGAAGTATATAAAATTATAACAACTGAGAAGTTTTAACTAGGTACACACGCTAACTCATAGGCTTTTGTCTCACGGTACGACAAAACATGGCGCCCATAAACCACGTGACTCAATCAACCAATGGCAGTGAATCACCAATATGGCCAGCCTCTAACTACATAGGACCTCTAGCCCGCATTTCTTGGTGATAGAGTATAGCTTGAAATAAGAGGAAAAAAAAGACGAGCTGGCATTAGTTCAACTGGTAAGAACACTCTGGCATGTTACTGGAGAGATGCGGGTTCGATTCCAGTACGTCGGCGAAAATTTTTTCCGCTAAATATTTATTGATTTATCAATGCCAAAAGAGTATCCAGGTCAAGCTGCGATTATCAACTATAGTTATAGTATAACAATGGGACTCCCCGATAGGTGACCACCTTGGCGTGGTGGTGGTGGTGGGGGGGAAGGTTCGGGCCCAGAACCCGGTCGAAGGCTTTGCCGACCGGATTGGGTCCCCTGTTGGACAGAGCCAAGAGCAACCGAGGTCGAAGACATCGCCGACCGGTTGGACGGTGACGGTGTCCTAGACCTGACTATCAGGAGCTCTGTGGAGCAGTTCAAGGGCACGGCCGAAAGGATTGAGCCACCTAGTAGGCACGAGTCCTTTCAAAGTCTGGGCCTCACTAAGAGTCTCCACCCTGGGTGCCGAGCGAACTTAGATCTACATATCCTTGTTCATGGCTAACCGGGGAACAGATTAAATTTTAGGTTTCTTCCGGTGGTTAGCTTCCTTTTTGTAGGACTGCTGCCATGTGAGGTCGGGGTTGAGGTGCGTCTATATGGTGCATTTTTGCCCCCGACTCTAGATAGTCACGGCTTTCCGTTAACTTGATAGTGTCGTCAGACGGAACCGGGGATTGCCGTGGTTGCGTAACATCTGCAACAAATAGTACAATAAAATGGGAATAAAATAAAACCTATATATATACACATTAAATTTTGTATTCATAAATTACATATATCGATAAACACAAAAAAAGACAAACAATTTAACAAATCTTATAAAATTATAAACAATTTACTGAGTAATCAGTGAAATGGACATGTTACTAGATCTAGCGACTTTTGAGCTCTCACGGCGTACCCTAAACAATTTTACCGCGTACCACACGTTGAGAACCCCTAATCTACAAAATGCATCATTTAAAGCAAAATCTCACATATTCTGCCTCCATTAAGCCAACAGTTTAAATTAATTCACGGAGATTTTAGTTTTAAGCTCGTTTTCATAAACAATAGGGTTATTATTTTCATTTTGTGTGGATAGCCCCTTTAATAAAATTAACCACACGTGAATAATTTAAATTTACTAAAGGTAAATTTAAGTGTAAGTTTAGTAAAGGGGCTATCCACATATACGTGGGTAGCTCCTTTACTAAACTTACACTTAAATTACTGTATCACAAGCATATAAGAACTTAGACAACGATAAGAAAAGTCTGTCCATCTGTAAGCATTCCACCTCTGTTTTAATAAGAGAAAATTTTAAAATCTTTTTTAGGGTGGAAAGGTATTAAGAAAATATTACGAATTGCATTTTCCGAATCTGCCAATAGTTTGAATTTCCACCTCTAGAGAATGCTTCAAACTAATATGGAAATGTTAATAAGAATTGATATGCGAAAAGACTACCAGTCACCCTCCTAGACTTGAATTCAGAAACTCCTGATTATTCCCCAGTTGCTCTACCAGTTGAATTAAGATAGTGCATTAAATATATACCCCCCCCCCCTCAAGCAGCTGCTTGCTACAGAGGTCTGACCGAAACCAGTCAGTTGTTTATATCATAGTAGGAGATCTGTGAGGAAGGCAAGACCACAGCAGAAAGACAACACAAATATCTATGCCTTACCTGGGGCTCAAACCAAAATCCCTTTGATCAATTAGTCAAGCACGTCAACCATTCGGCCACATAAGATATAAATGTTTTGACATAAAATTAAAAGTATTGTCCTGACTTTAATAAGTTCATTCTTTTATAAATGTTACATTTATATAACATTCTTTGAATTCTCCTGCTATATTACACTGTATAATAAATAGAAGCACCAATTTGCCAGGCTAGTCAAGTATATGAAAAACCTTGCTTAATCACTACTGAATCCGTCATTGCATCTCGCTGCTGAGGTCCCAATTTCCATATACAACAAACAGTAATTGGTCTCATGAAGGCGGCATATATAGTCGCTTTCTAGCACTGTGCTATGTTCCACACTTTTCACTACCTGCCAAAGGAAGACTGTTCACTTTGTAATTGGTTGTCGCCACTGGTGGATTGGCTCATGAGTTTGTAAATAGGTTGGGCCAGTATATATAGATATGTACAGAGAAACCAACTAGGCAGGGGCAGTGATGGATCACATGGTAATATGACAGATGTTTGCAGCTTTGGTCCTAACTTGGCCTGAACTGTGATTTTCTCCCTAATCCTGACTCTGCCCTCAGCGACAGAAGGTACATCGATTGGCTTATAAAGTAACATACACTGAAGAGCCAACACATTATGGCAACCTGCCTAATATGATATTAGTCCTCCACGTGCTGCTAAAACAGCTCTTAACTGGTAAGGCATGGATTCTTCAAGATTTCTAAAGGTGTCTTGTGGTATCTGGTACCAACAGATTACCAGCAGATCCTTTAACTCTTGTACGTTACATGGTTGAACCGCCGCAGATCGGATAGGCTGTTCCAGCACAAACCACAGATGCTCGACTGGATTGATGTCTCGGGAATTTGGAGGCCAGGGCAATACCTGGACGTCGTCCTCATGTTCCACGAACCATTCTCTAACAATCCGGGCAGTGTGGCATGGCACATTATCCTGCTGAAAGAAGGCACTACTACAGCGTTATACTGTTGCCATGAAAGGTGTACCTGGTCTGCAATGATGTTTAGGTTGGTGGTAGACATCATAGTTTCATGCACATGAATGACTGGACCCAGGGTTTTCCAGCAGAACATTGCCAAAGCATTACACGTTCTTCACCAGCTTGCTTTCATCCCACAGTGCTTCCTGGTGCCAACACTTCCCGATCTAAATGATGCAACACATACCCGGCCGTGCACATGGTGCAACAGGAAATGAGATTCATCGGACCAGACAACCTTCTACCAATCATTCAAGGACTAGTTTTGATGTTTGGGTGTCCACTGTAGGCGCTTTCAACGGTGAACCAAGGTTAGCATGATCACTTAAAGTGGCCTGCGGCTACACAGCCCCATTTTCAGGAGGGTTCGATGCACTGTGTGTTGTGACACATTATTCCCGTTACCAGCATTCAAATTATGGGCGAGTTACACCACAGTAAACCTTCTGTTGGCCTGTACCATATGGGATAGCCTTCGCTCACCTCTAGCATTCATGAGCCGTGGTCGGCCCACACCTTGTTGGCGATTCCTCGTTTCTCCCTCCTTGGACTACTTTTTGAAGGTGCTAACCATAGCTAACCGTGTGCTAACCATAGTAACTATGTCCTGTAGACATGGAACTCATGAAATAATTATCTGAAAAAAATTGGTTTTGCCATGAGTGAGATTCGAACCCACATGTACAGGACATATCCTGTGATTCTTCACTATTGATTTATTGATTTAACGCCATGATCGTGAGTGATAAAAATCTGTATGAGGCAGCAGAGTTGTACATTTACCAGATAGATGGCATCACTGTGGGAATAAAACAAAAAAAAAAAATCCGGAAAGTTTATAAGGTCACACAAGCTGAGAAAAGGGTTAGCCATTGGTGGTGTAGTGGTAGCATGACAGGCATGTTTCCTGGAGACATGGGTTCGAATCTCACTCATGGCAAAACCAATTTTTTTCAGTTTATTATTTCATGAGTTCCATGTCTACAGGACATATCCTGTGATTCTTTACTACTGAAGTTTTGAATGTTTTTATAGTTGATATATATATTAAGGTTTATAATAAAATACATTGAAACTCCACGAAATTTATACTTCTCTTGTAAAGGTTATACAAAAATTAAAGCACATAAATTTTTGTAAAACACCATCATGCATCTAATTTCCTATTTCTATAATAAGTACAGAATTCATAATGAACAAATGAGTATTTCAAATCAACATTTTTCTATGGAAAACGATATAAACTAAATTAAGGAAAATAAAATTTTAATGCAAGTTAGTTATGTCCCCATTTTTTTAACATGATACATACATACATTAGAATCTTCAAGCAGCCATGATTACGGCGGTGCAACCAGATTTGCAATTTAATTCTCCAAAGGCTTTAATCCCGAGCTGCATTTGCTCACTCTAGACCAATTCTTACAAGGTCCTGTTTGACATTGTCTGCCTATCGCATCCTAGATCTCCCTCTCTTTCTGAGACCTTTAAACACAGTGTTCATAACCCTATTCGCTAATCTATAGTTATTCAGACGGGCAACATGGCCAAACCAATGGAGTCTCTCTCTGCACAATATACTACTCAAAGGAGGTTTCATACTTCTTTGCCTAAAGTTGAACCACCTAATGTTCAAGATACTGGGTAAGAATTTAAAATCAAAGGCACCAAGCTTCCTGTTATCTTGTTTACAGAGGGTCTATGCAGGGGAGTAGCGAAGGGATAATGGTTGGGGGGAGGAACACGAAAATTTTCCAACTCGAAAATCAAATTTTGCCAACTAAGAAAATAAGTACTTTACGTAAATTTAATTATGGATCTCCTGTCGCTGACGTATCCAGAATTTCGTTCAGTGGGGTGCTGGATGGGGGGAGGGGGGAGGGCAGCTGGCAGCTTCCATCAATTTTGGGTTTTGCCAATTGTCTCGATTTTGTAATTTTGCCATGATTTTCAAAATAAAAATCTCCATTTTATTTTATTAACTCTCCTAATTTTACCAAGTACCGTCAAATTTTGCCAACTTCACAAGATTTTACCAAATTTTCCCAATTGTACCATCATCATCATCCTCAAGCAGCCATGGGCTACGGAGGTCCAACCAGACCGCGTAGTTTAATTCTCCAAGCGTATCTGTCCTGAGCTACATCTGCTGCATCCGGCCACTGCACACCAATTCTAACAAGGTCCTGTTTAACATTGTAAGCCCATCGCATCCCTGGTCCCCCCCTCCTTCTGAGGCCTCTTGACACACTGTTCATAACCCTATTCGCCAATCTATAATTATCCATACGGGCAACATGGCCAAACAGCGGAGTCTCTCTCTGCACAATATGCTGCTTAAAGGAGGTTGCAGACTCCTTTGCCTAACCTCATCATTAGTTACAAAGTGAAACCACCCAATACCCAAGATGCTACGTAAGCATCTAGAATCAAAAGCATGTAGTTTCCTGTTATCTTGTTTACACAGCTTCCAAGTTTCACTACCATAACTAACCCTAGAAAGAACCAAACTATTATGCTGTCTAATTTTAGTCTTTAGGTGTATACGCCTATTTCTTCACAATTTCCATAGATTCTTAGAAGTCCCGGAAGCAATCCCTATTCGTCTGTTAATCTCATGCCGCACATCACCAGTATCTGTTACACAGCTCCCAAGGTAATTAAACTGTGACACCTGCTCAAGACTGCAACCATTCAGATGAACTGAATCACAGCCTACCTGATCAAACTTCATCACTAGTTTTCTCTCTGTTTATAACCAAACCTACTCTACTACCAGTATCATCAACAGCTCGAATGAAAGAGTTCATCTCATCAACATCATTTGCCAAAAGGGCTAAATCATCAGCATAATCTAAATCAGAAATTTTCGTATCTCCAGTCCATTTAAGGCCAAAATCTTTCCCTTGAAGGGAATTTCGCATAACATAATCAATAACCACGTTAAAGAGAAAAGGAGACAAAATGCACCCTTGTCGAACACCAGAAGTAATTCTAAACCAATTGCTACTAGCCTTACCAACTCTCACACATGACTCAGTGTTATTATAGAGAGCTTTCATTATGCGAACTAACTTGTCTGGTATACCATATGATCTCAAAATCAACCACAAATTATGACGATCAACAGAGTCGAAAGCCTTTTTGAATTCAACAAAGCTAGCAACCAAATGTTTCTGAAACTCTAAACATATCTCAAGAATCTGCCTAAGTGAAAATATCTGATCCACACATCCCCTACCACTTCTGAATCCACATTGCTCATCACGCAATTGACTGTCAACCAGATTTTTAATTCTATTAAGCACAATCATGGAAAGAACTTTACCTGGAACAGAGAGTAGGCTGATACACCTTTAGTTATCACAAGAACTGCTATCACCTTTTTTGAAAATAGGGATAACAATAGCTCTGGTAAAATCCTTAGGAACCATGCCTTTATCATAAAAGATAATCAGAATTTCAGTCATCCAAGTGGTAACCGAAACATTCCCAGGTCTAAGAGTTTCGGTAGTAATTTCATCTACCCCTGGGAATTTATGTAGTTTAAGTTTAGAAACAGCCAAAATAACTTCAGATTCTGTTATAGGGCCAACATTAAAGCCACCAATGCATCTATCATCATTGCAAACAATGGGAATAGAACTAACTACATTGTTTAGAACATCACTGAAATGTTCAGCCCACCAAGCCATGACAGATTCCTCCCCTTCTATAACCTTACCTTGTTTATCCTTCAATCCTTGTATGCCTGTCCGTTTTCTACCAGATAAAACATTAACTATCTGGTACAGCTCTCTGCTGTTGTGCTGTCTAACTGCTTCCTCGGCTTTGTCAGCCAAACCATCAAGCCAAAGATTCTTATCAGCAGCTAACTGATCTTTTACACGTTTATTAAGTTCTCTGTAATGCTTTCTATTAGGACTAGTAGGGTATTGATTAAGGACATTCCTGCAGTTCTTTCTTTCCAAAATAAGCTCAAGTGTCTTATCACTTAGATAATTCTGTCTCTTCTGCTCCTTTTTTCCTAAAAGAGTACTGTTAGTGTCCAAAAAAGCCTGTTCAAAATGGTCCCATTTTTCCTCAACTTCAGTAGTAAGCAAACCATAACTGTCATAACGACTAAGTAACCTATAACGGCAAGCTTTAGCTATAACTGGGTCTTTCAGAGCTTCAGTATTAAAGATACAATTTTTAACCCTAGCACAACACTTTTTAAGTTTGAGTTGCAAGACACTTTTAACAAGGTAATGGTGAGATCCAATTTTAGCTCCCCTATATGCCCTGGTATTTCTAACAGAACTAGCCCATTTGCTGTTAATTAATATATAATCTATCATATTCTTATGCAGCCCATCAGGTGAAACCCATGTGTACTTATGTATGTCACGGTGTTTGTAATAAGTGTTAGTTATTTTGAATCCATTAAGTTTACTTACCTGTAGGAGACGTTGCCCATTGCCATTGCAGCTACTAATACCAAAAGGGCCTATTACTTCTCCCCAAAGGTCAGAGTCAGTACCAACTTTGGCATTGAAGTCACCAAGAACAAGAGTAATATCTTCTTTCTTGACAGAATTCAAAATATCCTGAAGTTGTTCATAAAACCTATCCTTCTCATCCTCATCGGCATCCTCAG
This sequence comes from Ryuthela nishihirai, assembly GCA_038380435.1. Taxonomy (NCBI): domain Eukaryota; kingdom Metazoa; phylum Arthropoda; class Arachnida; order Araneae; family Heptathelidae; genus Ryuthela; species Ryuthela nishihirai. The sequence continues at coordinate 10,952,376 of JAWZYU010000021.1, read as the reverse complement.
TGGGGGCATAACAGCAGATAACATTCAAGTCTTTAACGCTTGTCTGAAATTTTGCTGTAAGAAACCTTTCATTAATGCACTCATATCCTAGAAGAGCATCACTAGCGTGTGTGCTGAGAAGCAGACCCACGCCTTGGTGATGCTTATTGTCGTCCCTCCCTGAAAAGAGAAATTTAAGATTATTTTTAAGAATCTGACCTTTATCTGTCTATCTGGTCTCTTGCAAGCCGAGAATATCTAAATTATAACGGTGGAATTCTTGTGTGAGGACATCAAGAGAAAAAGCTCTGTGCAGAGTCCTCACATTCCAACTACCTATGGAGAGAAAATGATTAGTGGGATGTTTAAAGAAACTATGTTTATTGAGAGAGGGAATGCCGACAATATCAAACAGCCCCCTAATCGCAGGCATGGGGCAAAGACCTGCGCCTCCTACACTAAAGGCTGAAGTCACCGATGCTGGTAGGAACTTCAGGCACCACCTTTTCAAGTGGACTTTATCAAGAGCCTTATGGCCTGCCTGAGACACAGTACTCCAGTTTAGGATTGACGATGCCCAATTAGCTAAGTAAGATTCAGGTACCTGCGATGGCCTCAGATTAGGATTATCCACTAGCTGATATAAGGTATCCCATGCCTCTGTTCACTTAGGGCTGGCAACCCAGAGCAAACAGAAAACACAGTAGTAGATTCTCCCTGAACAGAGGCCCACCAGTGCAGCAATTCCAGGATCCATAATCAAACTCAAATCCATAAACAAGTCCAGTCTAGTAGGTATAAATGGTCAGCATCAGGACCCTGTGAAGTTGACCACTCCACAGCAGGTTAGAAAAAAAAAGAAAAAAGTGGTCATAGATGACCAGATCAGTAGGCCATACTGAACTGGCAGCCCTCCCCTTCCGTTCCCTTCCAAAAGAGAATATCTCTTTTGAAAGGTACTAACGGCCTGCACCACGAGAAGGCGGGGTCGGACATTAGGTGCTGGACCTGGCCAGTTCTGTGCATCATCACTAGGGATTGATGCACAGCTCTCCTTCCAGTTTACGCCTAGCTACCATTTACAGGCCAAGTACAAACAGATATCGTTATATGGACCATGCATTTGTCAGAAAAGGCAAAAAATGTCACTGTTGATGACAGTATGACTGATCACATGCCAATAGCAGGTAAAGTTAATTTGAATATATTATATGTTCAATAAACAGTATTTCACCCAAACGTAAAAATAGCACATGCATCAATTGCTGTAATTTTGAACATTATGTTAAGCAACAGAATTTTTCAAATTTATGCATATCTAAGAATGCCACTGATAATAGATTGCTATATAAAATTCTTTTGAAGGTTTATTGATAATAAAAATTTATTTACTAGTAATAAGCAGAAGGATGCATATATCTCTAGAGCATATGAGAATCGCGTTTTCAAAAAAGATTTTTTTTCCATTACCAACTGTTTCATTCCTTAAAAGTTTTAATTTGAGCTATGGGATGATAGTAAAAATGCAAATAATATTTCTTTAGTAATTATACAACGTAAAAATATTGGTCATTTAATTCTTAAATCTAAAATGGTGCATTTCCCACACCTCTCTCAGAAAAGTGGGTAGTTTATTACTGTCAGTAGAATATCTGATAAAATATTCACTAATTTTTCAAATTTCTATTCCATACATGTTATTTGTAAAACTCGATAACAGTTCTGTTGTTTCATCGTTTCATTGATGATAAGAATCTTTGGCTTGATGTCTTGGCTGACAAAGCTGAGGAAGCACTTAGGCAGCATAACAGCAGAGAGCTGTACCAGATAGTTAATGTTTTATGTGGTAGAAAACGGACTAGCATACAGGGATTGAAGGATAAACAAGGTAAGGTTATAGAAGGTGAGGATTATGTCATGGCTAGGTGGTCTGAGCATTTCAGTGATGTTCTAAACAATGTGGTTAGTTCTACTCCCATTGTTTGTAATGATGATAGATGCATTGGTGGCTTTAATGTTGGCCCTATAACACAATCTGAAGTTATTTTGGCTGTTTCTAAACTTAAACTACATAAATTCCCAGGGGTAGATGAAATTACTACAGAAATGCTCAGAGCTGGGAATGTTTCGGTTACCACTTGGATGACTGAAATTTTGAATAACTTTTATGATAAAGGCATGGTTCCTAAAGATTTTACCAGAGCTATTATTATCCCTATTTTCAAAAAAGGTGATCGCAGTTCTTGTGATAACTATAGGGGTATCAGCCTTCTCTCTGTTCCAGGTAAAGTTCTTTCCATGATTGTGCTTAATAGAATTAAGAATCTGGTTGACAGTCAATTGCGTGATGAGCAATGTGGATTCAGAAGTGGTAGGGGATGTGTGGATCAGATATTTTCACTTAGGCAGATTCTTGAGAAATGTTTAGAGTTTCAGAAAATATGGTTGCTAACTTTGTTGATTTAAAAAAGGCTTTCGACTCTGTTGATCGTCATAATTTGTGGTTGATTGTGAGATCATTTGGTATACCAGACAAGTTAGTTAACATAATGAAAACTCTCTATAATAACACTGAGTCGTGTGTGAGAGTTGGTAAGTCATGTAGCAATTGGTTCAGCATTACTTCTGGTGTTCGATAAAGGTGCATTTTGTCTCCTTTTCTCTTTAGTTTGGTTATTACGAATTTCATTGCAAGGGAAAGATTTTGGTCTTAAAAGGGCTGGAGATACGAAAATTTCTGATTTAGATTATGCTGATGATTTTAGCACTTTTGGCAAATGATGTTGATGAGATGAACTCTTTCATTCGAGCTGTTGATGAGACTGGTAGTAGAGTAGGTTTGGTTATAAACAGAGAGAAAACTAGTGATGAAGTTTGATCAGGTAGGCTGTGATTCAGTTCATCTGAATGATTGCAGTCTTGAACAGGTGTCACAGTTTAATTACCTTGGAAGCTATGTAATAGATACTGGTGATGCACAGCATGAGATTAACAGACGAACAGGGATTGCTGCCGGGACTTTTAAGAATCTATGGAGATTGTGAAGAAATAGGCGTATACACCTAAAGACTAAATTAGACTGTATAATAGTTTGATTCTTTCTAGGGTTAGTTATGGTAGTGAAACTTGGACGCTGTATAAACAAGATAACAGGAAACTAGATGCTTTTGATTCTAGATGCTTACGTAGTATCTTGGGTATTAGGTGGTTTAACTTTGTAACTAATGATGAGGTTAGGCAAACGAGTCTGCAACCTCCTTTAAGCAGCATATTGTGCAGAAAGAGACTCCGCTGGTTTGGCCATGTTGCCCATATGGATAATTATATATTGGCGAATAGGGTTATGAAAAGTGTGCCTAGAGGGCTCAGAAGGAGGGGGAGACCTAGGATGCGGTGGGCAGACAATGTTAAACAGGACCTTATTAGAACTGGTGTGCAGTGGCCAGATGCAGGAAATGTAGCTCAGGGCAGACTTGCTTGGAGAACTATTGGTTGGACCTCCGTAGCCCATGGCTGCTTGAGGATGAGGATGATGAAGTCTTAACGCTGACCCAGCTGAAACTTGAACCTGGGAACTGCAGATTACCAGCTTGGCGCGCTACTGACTGAGCCATCCCCCCCCCCCCCCCATGGTAAGAAGAGGTTGAGTCAATCGCAAAAGACACATTAAGATACATTTTATATCAATGTTCCTTACGTTACATTTTACTTTTATATTAGTGAAGAATTAATTCTCATATTACTTTTCGTAATAAATACGTATGTGTAAAAACTGAATTTTTTAAATTTATATTTTATGTATTTAATTAAGGTAGATAAATTATTTTGCTTTTTGGAAAATATAGCTTACTCACCGCATTGTTCAGAGAGGAGCGGGGTTAAATTTTTTATATTTACGGTTCTGATCGGAGGCAATTTAAGATATTCTCATCCGGACCTATAAAAATAGGTCTGCTCATCCTTGTTCTAAACAAGGTGTCTAGATCTAAACCCACTGTTCGTAATGAGAATTAATGCTTTACTGGCCTTATATCACAATCCGTCATTCCTTTGTCTATCACTGCAATAAAACTGCATATCTCGAAGGAAACTACCCACCGGAAGATCCTCAAGGGGAGATGAAATTACTACTGAAATGCTTAGAGTTGGGAATGTTTCTGTTCGCACACAGATGATGGAAATTTCTTTTAGTGATAAAGGCGTTTGACTGATTCTCAAGGATTTTACTAGATCTGTTATCATCTCTGTTTTTCTGATCGTTATGAGGGAATGAGTCTATTTTCTATCCCGGGGTTGGGGGTTGGCTCAGTCGTTAGTGTTCCATGCACATAATCTACAGTTTCCACGTTGAGTCCCAGCTGAACCAGATTTGAGATTTATCTCTGCAAACTTCCTTCCCACTGCCAGCAGCGGACACCGATAGGCTTGGAAAGACCGCCGTCTGTTAGATGGGGCGTTAAGCTGTGTCCCCTTGTGTGTGAGAGCCATACCCTGTGCACGTTAAATAACACGCTGGATGGCCTTGACGCGAGGCTACCATCTGTCTCCTAACAGCTGTCCAGCGGGTCCCTTCACCTCAACCATCTCTGAGCACACGTGCACTTGCGATTTGGTCATTTAGCCTATTGTGTGCAAAAAAAGTGCCGGTCAGAGGTAAAACAACACACCGAACCCTTTCTAAAGAACTAAAGCTCATTTCATCATTGTGCTTAATAGAATTAAGATTGTAGTTGATGGACTACTTCGTGGTGAATAGTGCGGATTGCAGAGTGATAGGGAATGCATGGATCAAATTTTGTCACAGGCAGATTCTTTAAAAATATTAAGAGTTTTATAAATCTGTGATTAATAGTTTCGTAGATTTTAAAAAGGCATTTGATACTGTTGATCGTCATATTTTGTGGGGTTTGGTGTAATTTGTTCCACAACATTTGTTCGACGGAAACTTATTCGATGGAAATTTCTTCGAAACGAAATTTGTTCGAATGAAAGTTGTTTGAGCAAATGTAGTTTCGACAGTTTGAGAGGCCGTAGGGGGCGTTCTCCTCAATAAGGTCTTTACTGCTTTGTTAATGGAAGATTATCGGAAAGGGAATGGATCTGCGAAGAGCAGTGATAAAAGACAAGGTTTCGTTTTAGATTTGGTAGAGTAAAACACTTTTTCCAAGACAATCCAGGTACCGTTTAATTCCTTTCAATTTTCAATTTTCTTATTAGCTGGGCCGATTGGCTAGCACGCTTGGATGCTGATCAGAGGGACCTGGGTTCGAACCCCGAATAAGACATGGATGTTTGTGTTATTTTTCTTCTGAGGACCCGTCATCCTCACATACCATCTAGTGTGGTTTATAAACTGACAGACTCCTGTCAGACCTCTGTGGCAAGCAGCTGCTTGAGGGGATTTTTTTTATTTATCTTCCTATTGCTTTTCTTTCGTCATTTGTCGCTTTGTTGGTTTGTGGATTTCTCAAACAGTTGTTCCGCCATATCTTTTGAATGCGATGAGGATTTATGTATGAAACGAAAGCTTGTGACGCAGAGAGTGTCATAGGTATAAAAAACTGAAATAGGTGCTTTAAGTGACAAAGAAAATATAAATAATTTTTAAAATTTTAAAAAGTAATCTTCCCATAAGTTCCCTAAAAAGTAGAAAATAAAACTAAACTAAATCGATGGTGAATTCGTATTCATGGACTGAATTCGCATTCACTTCAGAGGAAGATATGGCGCGATTTACCTACTCAGCAAGATTGGCGGCGCCCTATTTTCCTTTGAAGTAAATACAAACTCAGAAACTGATTGCACCATCGACATGATTTAGGTTTATTTTGTACTTTTTAAGGCGTATGAAAAAAGATGGGTACTTTTTGAATTTTTAAATTTATTTACATTTTCTTTATTTGAAATACTAGTACAATCGCTCAAAAAAGTATCCAAACGCTATAGTTGTATGCAAAATTCAGAAAAAACAACTGGCAACGATTTTTTTAGAAAGTAGTGATCTGGCAACCTTCGTGTACTGTACACGAAGGTTGCCAGATCATTAATTTCTAAAAAAATCGTTACCAGATATTTTTTCTGAATTCTGTAATCAACCATAGCGTTCGGATACTTTTTTGAGCTACTGTACTAGTGTTATTAGAAAACAGCCTACAGAGTTTGAAAATATTGCAGTTCAAAATATCGAACAACCCTTTCCTGAAGAAGCTGATTGTAGCTTAATATAATAGCAAAAACTACGAAGAAATTAATGGCGGCAAGTTTGGCTCGAAAACAAGAAGGTTTAACACTTTACACTGAAAAAGAAAGGTCTAAACCACGATAATCCTTTTGAGCTGTTATTCTTCGGTTCCCACGTCCCGCCCCCCCACCCCCGGCTTTCGCTTTCAAAGGTCTTTTTTTCTTTCAGAGGTTATTCAATGGCAAAGCACAAGGCCTATAGCGCTAATGACCTACGGGAAGCCGTCCTCTAGCGGCCTCTCAGTCTTTCTAACAAAATTCCGTCGAACAAATTTCTGTCGAACAAAATTCCATCGATGAAATTCCCGGTGAATAAATGTTGTGGAACACATTTCCGGATACCATTTTGTGGCTGATCTCCCGATGATCGTTATTTCATGTTAGGAGATGGCGATCATTATGAGATCATTATGGCATGACTGACAAGTTAGTTAGCATCAGACCCGGATCTAGAAGAAAAAAAAAAAAGATGGGGAGAAAAGGGAAGTGCGTAACATAAGTGATGTAAACTTGTCATTCCGATTGTGCATTAGTTGTTTTGAATGGTTGTACCCTTTAATTAACATGAGTCTCAGTTTAATTAACTCGAGAGCTATGTAACGGATACTGATGATATGCGGTGTGCGATAAACAGAAGAATAGGAATTGCTGCTTGGGCCTTTAGGGATCCATAGGGAATTTGGAGAGGTAATACGCCTAAACACTAAAATTGGCATAAAGGTAATTATGACAGTGAAACTTTGACCATTTGTAAGCAGGGATTACTTGAGCTTTACTTGAGCATTATTCTCCGTTTCATCTAAGTTGAGATCTGATGTAAACATAACACCTGATGGAACTGTAGCTCTTTGCACATTGGCTAAAGACCAAGTCACTACATGTAAGTGTATTTATCCGCATAAAATAAATAATGTGCACATTTTTCAATATGGTGGTTTCAACAAAGCAGTGTTCAGGAAAAATAAATTTATCGTACTTTATTTGGTTACTAGATGATGCACTTAAACGTTAATAGTACTTAATGGTAACAGTCAGATTTATGAATTTGAACATGGAATACGAAATTAAAACCATCAATTCTAGAAAAAGACAAGATGGTATCAATGGTGTATTTGTGCACAGTGAATATTGATATACAACGGAAGCTGCTTACAATCACTTTCAATGTAAAATTTCAAAACAAATGATGAAATGTGTGGAAAGGCAAATTCAAGAGGAATTTTTGCAAATGCATATTTCTCTACAAGTGTATATAATTCAAAGTGAATATTCCTTACTCCAGTAAAGAAAGGGCAAGTAATTAACGGTTAAGAAAGTGTGATCAATTTACTTTGACAACTATTAGGAAAAGAAAACCTTCATCAGAAATAAACTGCAGAATTTAATCAAAATATTAATATCCATAATCCGATAAGGTTTTAGATATCCCATTCGGAAACACGGAGCTGCTTTAACTGAACAATACGATATTAACAACATGATGAAAAAATTATATGGAAGTAGAATTGTTATTGGTTGTTTTACCTCTGAGCGGCACTTTTTTGCACACCATGGGCTAAATGGCCAGGTCACATGGGTTGGGTTGTTTTACCCCTGAGCGGCACTTTTTTGCACACCATGGGCTAAATGGTCAGGTCCCATGAACCCCGAAGGCTCAGAGAAGGTTGGGGGAGGGGACCCACTGGAACAGCTGTTGGAAGACAGATGGTAGTCTCCCGTCAAGGCCATCTAGCGTGTTCTTTAACGGGCACAGGGTATGGCTCTCCCGCACACGGAGCCACGGCTTAACGTCCCATCCGAAGGACGGCGGCCTTTCCAAGCCCATCGGTGTCCCCTACTGACCATGGGCGGGGAATTTTGCGGAGATAAATCTCAACGCTGACCCAGCTGGGACTCGAACCTGGGAACTAAAGATTACGGGCCTGGTGCGCTATCGACTGAGCCACCCCCGCCCCTGGAAGTAGAAGAAAAATTACTATTTAGATGAAACTTGGGCAAATTCAGGACACACAGTTTCTAGAGTGCAGAAGTCGATGTAATAAGGGAACAGATTTTTGAACATATACTTGTTGACTTCCAAAGCAGCAGTAGTGGAGATACCGTAGGCAATACATTACAGGAGAGAGATTTCCAGACAATCTCAGACTGAAATAGCATTTTAATTTGAAATTCATTCAAATATTTCAACCGATAATATATTTATTATTTCATATGAATTTCATAAGCAATTACATAAATTGGCTACGATAGTTAGACTGGCGCTACAATGGCGTACATTTTTGGTACTCTGATTTATGTCCACATGTTATATGTTTGAAAACGAGACCTCAAAATGTAACCAACAGCAGTTACCTCTGTGCGCCTTGATATTAGAAAAGGCTACCTTGTGTCGTACGGCTTGTTAATGTTAGGCCTCAACTTAGACGGAATGGAGTACAGGTGTTTTGATTTTGCAAGGAATGAGGAGATAGAAGAAATTTTCAACCTCATTTGAGCATCATATTGTCGAGACAACCCCGGTAGTACTGGGCAGAAGTATTTGGAGAAATAAATCACACATTCTCCCTATGTACATCCGCAGCTCTATTGTACTTTAAGGTTGGGTTGTTTTACTTGTGAGCAGAACATTTTGCACACAATGGGCTAAATGGCGAGGTCAGAACAACCCGGAGAACTCAGAGAAGATGTGGGGAGGGGTCATGTCAAGACCTTCCAGGCGTGTTCTTTAACGTGCATAGGCTATAACTCTCACACGCGGCGCCATGGCTTAATCTCCCATTCGACGGACGGCGGTCCGTCCATCTCCTAGCCCATTGATGTCCGCTACTGACCGAGGCAGGGTGGGGAGTTTTGCTGAGATAAATCTCAACGCCGACCCAGTCGGGACTCGAACCTGGGAACTACAGATTATGAGCCTAGTGCGCTACCGACTGAACCACCCTCTCCCCAATTTCCCTTAAGGAGCTTGTATGTATCTATTTAGAGGAGGATATAGGGGTCAAAGGGGGTCACGCCACCCACCCCTTAAAAATACCAGTAAAGGTAAACGAGGCAAAAGTTTTAAACTTATTTTTATTTCATACATTTTTCAAGAAATTTTTAAGACCTCTAAAACGGAGGGAGAAATATTATACTGCATTGGAAATCCAGTCTTTCCTCTCTCCCCTTTGACCTTTTTCCTGCTCGATTGTTTTCCATGCCCCACACCCCCGATTTTTTTATCTAGGTCTGGGCATGTATGTATGTATGTGTGTATGAATGCATTATTATGTTAGTGTAGTGTTTATGTATTTGTGTGTGTGTATGTGTATTTATGTGCGTGCACATGTGTGTAGGTGTGTGTAGGTGACCCGGGGAGGGACACAATCCAGCCGTAAAAAGGTGAGGGGGGGAAGAGACTGGATTTCCAATGCAGTATAACATTTCCCTCTCCGTTTACAGGTCTTTTAAAAATTACATAAAATCAATGAAATATAAATTAGTTTAATAATTTTTTTAGATCTATTACCCTTACTAGCATTGTGAAAGACAGAGGCATGGTCCCACCCCCCACCGAAATTCGGCCCTACATGTGTGTATATCTGACAATCTATATATCACCAAGTTTCATTTATATGTACATGTTTGTATGTGTGTGTATGATATCGATGTATGTATGTGTAATGACATGGGTGTATGTGTGTGTGTATATATGTGTTATGTGTGTGCATATTTGTATGTGTGTATATGTGTGTGTACAAGGATGTATGCGTGAGCATATGTGTGTATGTGTCTGCATTAGTGTGCGTGCATGTGCATTGAAGTATGTAAGTTTTCTTTTACCAGAGCCTCATGTTAGCCATCCATTATCTGATGTTTTCCCTAAAGATAAAATGAACTCTTGGGGAAATCAACAGTACATGTAATGTACAGGTAATGAATGTTGTCCATCTCCCACGAACGGGGACGTCTGAGGATGGATTTATCGGGAGACATTTTTTTTTAATTTTTTTTCTTTTATTTTTTTTTCCTTTTTCCTTTAAAAGTTTCAAACTTTCTTTTTTGCTTGTTTTTTCTTCTCTTGTTTCATATTTTTGGAACAGTTTACATTTACTTTTTTCAACTTTTATGCTTACGATGTGACAGACATATGGATACATATAAAACTATTGCATGTTTTGTAGTGAGGATTACTGTTCAATACCTGTAGGTATATAAAAAGTATTCAAGATATCTTTTCAAGTCACATACAAAGATAATCAATGTCAGAATGTAAATAATCCATAGAAGATACAGTTTCTTTGTCACTTGTTCACATTTTACATCTTTCTCAGTGACTACACGATTATCCTTGACTGTTTTCTCAGTTGCATCTTCAAACAAAAGTGATTCTTCGGATGTTCTTAGTGAAGAATCATTTACATCACTAACATATGATGCAAGTTCATCGGTGCTTTCGGAAGCACTTACAGACAACTTAGGATTGGCATCCTCATACAGAGAAGTGGAAGGATCTTCGGATTCCCTTTCGTATCTTTCGTCCACTGCATATCGAACGGAGTCTTCGCAAGTTGGTGATTTGGACTCTCGTAGATCCAGGTCTTGAGCAGTGGGAATATTTTCTTCCATCATATCATCTTGATGAGGGGAATCCAACTGACGTTCATCTTCTATCTCAGGAGAGATGGAAGGGCGATAGAAAACCGTTTTGAATGACGAGGGTATGTAGACGGAGCTGTCCTCGTATCTCCTTTCACGACCACCTATTCTTTAGGATTGAGAGTGGCCCTGTTGGTTGCCTCCCATACATCAACTGAAATGGAGATATACCGGTAGTACTATTGGGTACCTCCCGGTACGCCCACAGTAAAAATGGCACGGCCTTGTGCCACTGCCTGGGTTCCTCTCTAATGACATGGTGTAACATATTTTTCAAAGTCTGATTAAATCTCTCTACTAAACCATTACTTTGAGGATATCCCGGAGTAGAAAATCGAGGTGAAGCTCCAATTCTCTTTTCCGTTTCTTGAGTTAATTCTGCCGTAAAATCTGTCCCTCTATCTGTTGCGATAACAGAAGGTATGCCTATCCGCTGAAATATTTCTAACAGGGCAAACACGCATCAAATGCTCCTGTGATCCGCACTTATGGCATCTCCTTATCAACCCTTGCGAACCCTTATTACTAGGATAATTGTCCGAGATATTGCGCCTGAATCGACTGTCTGTCCTAAGATCCTCCCTTCGCTGGAAATTATTACCACGGGTATCTCCTATTCGCTGTGGCCATCCACTCACTTTAGTAAAGCTTTTTGTCTGTTTTCTGTCCTCTCTCACACTGGCTGAGTGTATCTCTGCCCATGTGGCTATTTCGTCTGCTTTTGCCCATGACTCCGCCTCTTTCTGTACTACGTAAGTATGAGTGTCTTGAGGAAGGCTATCACGTAACTTAGCCGACACTATCAAGTCCATAAGCTCATCCAGAGCGTGGGAGGAAACTTCCCCCCCCCCCCCGCCATCTTATAACAGCTGGGAAACATCTGCACCGGAAACACCAGCACCGGAAACACCTGCTCTGGAAGGAAAGGGTAATGCACTACTCACAGGATCACTACTCACAGGAACATGAGCAGCACGAGGACAATCTCTTGTGTATTGTTCGAAGAATCCTGCGGACACATCTTCCAACACTTCGTAGTACATATCTTGACCTTGACGAGAATGTTTGACCTTCTTTGTCGAGTGCCAGAAGATAATCATGCAATATCTTTTCCCATTCCCCAAGGTTGACTTCACTAGTTTCCTGCTCATCACAGAAATAAGACAAAACAGAACAAAATGATTCGTTACTGTCTCGAAAGCCATTATCAAAACTTACTAGTGGGTAGATCCAAGGCTTCCTTGAAGAGTCAAACTTTGTGTTTGGGAGAGAATGCCGGCGTGTCATCAAATTATCTTCGTAAATTTGATTATCCTTGATCTTAAGCAAAAGACTGTCGGATGTACTTCTCGTTATCCTGTGAACTTCCGGTTTCTTCTCCAACAAAATCGTGCTCATTTTCCAATAATATTTATACTCTCTGGTCCTTGGAGAACCACTATCTCTTGCTAATCGGAACGTGCCACGAGTGGGTCTACTCTGTTTTGAGTGTTTTATGCTTTGCTCCGCCATTATGTATGTCTTCAAAGTTTATCGTTTAACAACTTCTTTATCATATATTTGAATCATATCTTCACAGCATATCTTCACATCTTAAATTCGAAAATCCGAATAAGTGCTGTTAGCTAATTCCCTTTTTTTAAAATAACTTCAATTGTTTCCTAATTTCAACAATGAGACTTTTTTTCATCCAACCTATTTCCTGTGATATCGTTAGTGTTAGCTAATATTGTTGAACATCTGTTAATTGTGTTTAAGAAACAAATCACCTCTAAACGATTTGTTTAAAAGCACTCTTAATAACAATGCATTTACAAAAGTATTTGAAATTAATGAAATTCGAAAACTTACAGATTACGATTACAGATTGCGATTCAGTGAAGAGACGTTGAAATATGGTTTGCACTATAATTATTGAGAAAAAAAATAAACTTTTACTTTTTATTAAATGCAGACAATGCACAAATATTCAATCTGAGTCGTTCCCCTCTCTATGAGCATGTCTGCAACTTCAAAAGGAGAAAACAGATGGACCATAGCTTTCTGAAAAGTGTTTCAAACATCCTTCATTTTGCAGATTGCCACTACTTTCTACTTCAGATAAAGTCTTCTGCTTAATAGATTTAAGGATTAGGTTGATTGAGAAATCCATAGGAACAGTGTAGGCTCAAAAGTGATAAGAGATGTATAGATGAGATATTTTCCAGTATGTAGATTCTTGAGAAATATTTAGAGTTTCAGAAACCTATAGTTACTAGCTTTATAAGTTTCCCAAGTGTTTTTGAATCTGACGATCGTGAGATCGTATGAAATACTTGAAAGGGTGAATATAATGATGGCTCTGTTTAACAGCACTAAGTCATGTGTAAGAGTTGGTAAGGCTTCTAGCGATTGGTTTAGTATTACTACCACAGTTTTTTTTTCCAGAGGTTTGCTATGGTAGCGAAACATGAACCCTCTGTATAACAGATAGCAAGAAATTTTATTGTACGTGATTATATAGAATCGTGGGGATTAGGTTATAATGAGTTATGTGAAGTAGTCAGCAACCATCGTTAAATAGTAGCGTGTTCAGAGAGAGAGTTTGTTAGTTTGGCCATGTTTACCATATGGACAATTGGAGATTATTGAATTGAATTATGAACAATGTGCCTAAAAGCCTCAGAAGAAAAGGAAGAGACTTAGGACGAGGTGCGTAAACAAAGTCAAACAGGATCAAGGTCTGAGAGGGTCTTGTTTGTCATCAGTATCTTAATCAACAGTATTCTAGGTCTCCCTACTTTTCCGAAGCCATAAAGGTACTCTCTTTAACTATTTTCGCTGATTTGTAGTTTTGTATGCTTGAAACGTGGCTAAATCAATGGACGTTATTCAGGAGTGAATGATGACTACTTCTTATTCGTATAACATATTTCTAATCGTAATGCTTAAAAAACCTAATAGCCAAAATATTGTATAAACATCTAAAACCAAAAGCATCAGGTTTTCTGTTATATTGCTTTCAAAGGTTCACTACCATAGCAAACTTTAGAAATTATCAAATTATCATACACCTAAAGACTAAAATTCAGCTATTGCAGTCTATTTTCCCTCAATTTCTACGGATTCTGGAAATGTCCCATCAGCAGCGCCTATTCTTCTGTTTATTTCAAGTCGGATATCAACAATTTCTGTCATATAAACTCTCGAGTTAATTAAACCGAGAAACTTGATCAAGAACACGGTGATTTAAGAGGGTGAATCACAACCAGTCTCAACAATTTTCGTCATTTCTATTTATCTCCAACGCTATCCTATTTCGAGTCTCGACAATAGCTTTTAATATCACTGCCCACCCAGGGCTGAACTTACGCAGAAGCTAACTAAGCTACAGACTAAGGCCTCACGAAATGAAGAGCTTAAAAAATTTTAAATTTTGCTCTGTAACAGTTGTGAATTTCTGTAAGTAGTTATAAAATAAATAACTGTTTCCACCACATCAGTTTCGTATTTTTTTATGTTATCTTCTGTCAGAACAATAAATACATTGCTGTTCTTAATTTAAGGAATTTAAACAAAAGTGCAAATAACTCAAAAAAATCGGTTTTTGAATTTAACGAAAGTTTTAGAGGGTATTTAATATTACACATATTTGAAATAATATATATTTTACACTTTAAATGAAGTCGGAACTTTTCTCCAAATGAAAAATTAAATTTCCAATCAAAGAATATATTGGAACCTTTTTACAGTGATATATATAAATACACATGGTTTCACCGAATGGGCTGCATAAGAATAAGATCGATTATATATTATTAAACAGTAAATTGGCTAGTTCTGTTAGGAATACCAGGTCATATAGGGGCTGAAATTGGATCTGACCATTACCTTTTTAAAAGTCTCTTGCAACTAATGGTTAAGAAATGTTGCGCTAGGTGTATAAGAATTACCTTTAACACATAATCTCTGAAAGACCAGATATAGCCAAAGCTTACCAGGATAGGTTACTTAGTCATTATGACAGTCATGGTTTGTTTACTACTGAAGTTGAAGAAGAATGCGGCCATTTTAAACGGGATTTTAATGAAAATAACAGTACTCTTTTAGGTAAAAGGAATCAGAGGAGGCAAAATTATTTCAGTGATAAGGCATTGGATCTTATTTTGGAAAGAAAGAACTGCAGGAATATCCTTAATCAACTCCTTACTAGTCCTAACAGAAAGAGTTACAAAAAGCTTAATAAACATGTAAAGGATCAGTTAGCAGCTGATAAGAAACTTCGGTTTGATGGCTTGGCTGAGAAAGCTGAGGAAGCAGCTAGAAAGCGTAACAGCAGAGAGATGTACCAGATATTCAATATTCTATGTGGGAAGAAACGAACAATATACAGGGATTGAAGGATAAACAAGTTAAGGTTGTTGAAGGTGGGATTCTGTCATAGTTCGGTAGATTGAGCATTTCAGAGATCTTCTAAACAATGTGGTTAGTCTACTCTCATTGCTTGTAATGTTGATAAATGCATTACTGGCTTTAATGTTGGCACTATATCACATTCTGAATTTATTTTGACTATTTCTAAACTTAAACTACATAAATCCCTAGAGCCAGATGAAATTATTTCTGACATACTTAGAGCTGGAAATTTTCTGTTATCACATGGTTCACTGGAATTTTGAATACGTTTCGTGATAAAGACATTGTTTCTAAGGATTCCACCAGAGCTATTAGTATCCTTATTTTTAAAAAAGGCGATTGAAGTTCTTGTGATAACTGTAATCAATCTACTTTCTGTTGTTCTAGGTAAAATGTTTTGCATGATTATGCTTAATAGAATTAAGAACCTTGTTGATGGGCAATTGCGTGATGAGCAATGTGGATTCAGAAGAGATAGGGGAGGTAATGATCAAATATTTTTCTTTTTCTTGAGAAATATTTAGAATTTCAGAAACCTTTGGTTACTAGCTTTGTTGATATAAAAAATGCTTTTGATTCTGTTGATCATCATTGTGAGATCGCTATGGCATACCAAATAAGTTAGCATAATGAAAGCTCTCTATAATAATATTAAATCGTGTTGAGAGTTGGTTTTCTCTTTAGTTTGGTTATTGATTCTGTTATGCGAAATTCACTGTAAGGAAAAGATTTTGGACTTAAATGGTCTAGAGATACGAAGATTTCTGATTTAGATTATGTTGATGATTTGGCCCTTTTGGCAAATGATGTTGATGAGATGAACTCTTTCATTCGAGCTGTGGATGAGATTGTTAGTAGAATAGGTTTGGTGATAAACAGAGAGAAAAGTAAATTGATCAAAACAGGTGACGCAGACTGTGATTCAGTTAATCTGAATGGTTTCACTCTTGAGCAGGTGTCTTAGTTTAATTATTTTGGGACTATGTAACAGATGCTGGTAATGTAAGGAATGAGGCAAACATAATAACTGGGACTTTTAGGAATCTACGGAGAGTGTGGAGAAATAGGCGTATACACCTAAAAACTAAAATTTAATTTGGCTGTATAATAGATTTCTTCTTCCTAGAGTTAGTATGATAATAAGACGTGACCTTTTGTAAACAAGATAACAGGAATCTTGATGCTTTTGATTCTAGATGCTTACACAGTATCTTGGGCATTAGATAGTTCAGCTTTGTAAGTAATGATGAGGTTAGGCATAGGAGTCGGCAACCTCCTTTGAGCAGTATATGTGCAGAGAGAGACTCCGTTGGTTTGGCCACGTTGCTCGTATTGATAATTATAGAAGCAGATAGGGTTATGAACACTATGCCTTAAAGGGCTCAGAAAGAGAGGGAGACCTAAGATGCAGTGGGCAGACAATGTCAAACAGGACCTTGTTAGAATTGGTCTACAGTGGCTAGATGCAGCAAATCTAGTTCAGGAGAGATCTGTTTGGTGAACTAAATTGCACAAACTGGTTGGAACTCCGTATCCCATGGCTGCTTGAGGTGATGAATGAACAAATAAATAAAATACCCCTCAAATAGCTGATTGCCACATATACCTTACAAGTGCCTCTCAAAATAATATCTATGTCTTTTAAGTAGGGCTTGAACCCAGGTTCCTAAGATCAATGGCAAAGCAAGCTAACCATTCGGCCAAAAGGGACGCTGATGAATAAATGATTTCTTAAAAATAAATTTCCTTATTAAGATGGAGATTGCACTCTCAGTTCCACTCCCCTCCTTTGTTACTATGAGATAACTCATAGTTATATAATATATATAAGGGTAGTGGACTGAAAAATGGAAACAGTTTCATGTTATATCAATAGAGAATCACATTCAGAGCTCAATAACTTCTTCAATATGATTTTCGGTGAAAAATGCATCTAAAGGTAAAATAAAGAACTCAATAAAATCTATCTAAAGCCCGATTTCAAACAATAGTTTTTCGGTTTTTAGAAAAGTTCTGAACCCTGGAATATTTAATCGGGTGCAAAAATATGGACCCCAAAATTCAATTAACACATTAAAACTGGTAAAGAGATCAGAAAGGGTGCAACGCACCCTTTACTCTACTAGAGCGATCTCTGATCTCTTAACCTGTTTTAATGTTTTAATTAAATTTGATGGCATTTTTTGTAACCTCTTAAATATATTCCAGCTTTCATAACTCTTAATACTGAAGTATTGTTTGAAATCGAGGTTTAGATAGATCGATTGCTCTTCTTTTTCATCCGTATGAGACTGAAATTTAATTATTATCTTTTATTTGAGAGTTTGCTAATAAAAGATTTTTAATGTACACTGGATGATATTTTTCTTTACCCCATTTTCGACTAGACTACAATTCCACAATATCCAACCAAAGGCAAAGAGCGAAATCGAGATATTCCTCAGATAGCATGACTCAAATTTAGAGTTTGTTATACACCTTTTATGAAGGGGATTTTGTTAATTGCTTTTGTAATATTAATTTGTATATTCGTTCTAATATCTTAGTAAATAAATGAAATTGAATTAAAGTATATGTTTAACTTTTTTCATGCACCTGGGCCATTTTCTGAAACCTCCCTCGATTTTCACAATAAAATTGTTGCAAGGCCCAATATCCACACATTTGTTTCCTAGAAACGATGCAATATAAAGTAATAATTTCCAATAATATTTGATTAAAAAGTATAGAACTATTTTCACTCATTGGAAACATGAAGTGCCGGATGGGCGAACCCGTTTAATGATTGGAAAACTTTGTTTAAATTTATCATCATCAAAATTTAATGAAATATGATTGAATCAAATACTGGAAATACTAGAACAATGTCCGCTATCTTACTATTCCGTTGTGACACTGGTGTAGCGAGCCCTTCTATGGAGGCTGATTTCACCATATTTACAACACCTTGAACCTTGAACCTTGTACAATGGCGCAGCAGAGTTCGCAACGCAGATAGGATTAGAAATGTCCAATGTGACGGCCGTCATTCATGAGAATGGCCGTCAGGCGTGGCACAGCACTCTGCACAGCATCGAAGAGAATTTCAGCTGTAATTCCTGTCACATGATGGCGAATAGCTTCTTTCAACATGTCCAATGATGTCGGCCGACCTCTGTACACCTGTGACTTCAAATAGCCCCATAACCAAAAGTCACAAGGTGTAAGGTCTGGAGACCTTGGTGGCCTTTCGTGCGGGAAAGAGCGAATCAGGACACGGTCATCGCCAAATGTCGATCGCAGCAGGTGCTGGACAGGACCTGTGATATGCGGAGGCGCTCCATCCTGCATGAATGTTACACTATGGAGCGCTTGCCTCTCTTGCAAGGAGGGAATGATGCTGTCTCTTAAAACCGCTGCATAACGCTCGCCTGTGACAGTAACAGTTCGAAATGTACCGCTGTGGACTTCCTTAAAAAAAAAAAGGGCCTATAATGAATGACGCAGTGAATCCACAACACACTGTCACCTTTGACTGATGCAAAGGGGTTTCCGCAATCGCGTGTGGGTTCTCTCTCCCAGATGCAACAGTTGTGTGCATTTACACTTCCATTAAGCGAAAAGTGCACCTCGTCAGTCCACAGGACGTTTGACAGCCAATCCGCATTGTTTTCCATCTGTTGAAAAGCCCAATTTGCAAATCCATGACGTCTCTCGAAATCTGTTGGTTTCAGTTCCTGTACGTGTTGGATTTTGTAAGGATACCTCTTGAGGATGATCCTGAGTGATCGCCACACAGTCCCGTACGAAATGCCAGTTCGTCTTGAAATTTCACGCGCACTACATTCCCCATGTGCGGACGCTGCCGATTGTGTGTCGGCCTCGTGTTCAACCTCGTGCATAACTGCAATAGTTTTTTTTTTGTCTCCCGCTTCTTGCACGGGTTTCCAAACTGCCAGTATCCTCACACCTTTTCATCATAGCTATCAGTCAGGGACAAGACATCGATCCCTCTCCACTTCTAATACCCCGCATCGAACGATAGGTGCGCAAAGCCGCACTTGCACATTCGGAGTTCTGATAATACAGCTTAACTAAAAGTGCTTTATCTCGTAACGATGACATGCCTCACCTTGGCAGAATATTTAACTTCGGTAATTAACGTTAAATGCTGAAAATTTAACTTCAGTATTCACTACATCCGAAATTTACGTACCTTACGGCAAAGTCAGATTGATCAATGTTCGCAGTCTTGCACCGTTTGAGGAGCGGCGGCCGCCGGATCTGTTTAAATAGCGACAGGCAGCAGCTCCGTGACCGCTACAGCACCACCTGTTGGTGACAAATGTAACTATTATGGAGAGAAAATATTTCGTTATTAAAAGAAATCCCATGTCTTTCTGTGCATTTCTGTGAAAACCGCATCGTGCTACTGTCTGTACTTTTCGAATTATTGCATTTTTACTTTTTCTGTTACTTTTGGATCACCTGGTATATAAGCTACAGCGACTGCCGCAGGGCAAGTTACTCATGCAAGAAAGCAGGATTCCCAATCCTACTTGCAAGGCTTTTTTAACCAAGGCTCCTCGTGTTCCCAACACCGTCACAAAGGAATATTGCTAACAGGGTGATGTCTTCACGACCGTCCCCTACACGAGTCCGAAAAACAACTTTTTCTCTGTTGAAACTCTCCCGCCAAGTCCGGTCACGTGATGTCTGACATCCGTCTTTCTCATTTGGACCACTTTGTAAGCAGGTGAGAAGTTCCTGCTATCATCTGGTCCACAAGCAAAATTACAATAGAGGATGCTGTATGGGACAGTGAGTAAGGGGTCAAACACAGCAGTGCCAGGAACCCTACAGTGGAGAAAGGGAGATGGCCGCAGGCCCCCTTGCTAAAAACGCAAAATGTGTAGGAATAGAGTCAATCAGTGCCTGGTGTGGAGAAATAGTTAAAAAGATGGAAATTAGAGGTTATTGGGTGTCAAAATGAAATTAAATCCAAGTTTTGTGTGCAGGAGTGGCCAATGTATGGGAGAAAAGGGAGCCTAAATTTAAAATGCTCCCCCGCTCAGGGAGGGATGGTACGAGGGAGTGAACAGTTACGAAAGGGGGATACTATGTATAAATCCTTTGAGGGGGGAACAGGAAAATAATATTTTTCTTCTTTTAAGCCCCCCACTCCAGAAAAATCATCGAAAGGGGGTAAGAGAGTGGGGTAGGATATAATCATATTGAAAAGCTAAGAGGTGAAACGAAAATTGTAGGAAGTTTAGTGTGGTTATGTAGGTTTACATGAAATTTAGTGTTGTGATGCAGTGAAGCATCAGATAGGGGTAAAATAGTCAGTTAGGCCTAGTGAAGTGCCATAAACCGAATATATAAAATATGAAAATGGGGGGAAATGATGAGTGGTGGTGAAGTATAAGTTTATGGATGAGGGATTCCCATATCCACGTAGGTGTTGTCATGTAATGTATCAGTAGTGGGTTAAGGGTCTCAAAGAGAGGTCAGGGTTTGTGAAAGTGAACATGTCATTATGTAGCTGTAGGGTGGATATGTGTGTGTGGTTTGGGTGGTAATGTGAGAACCAGGAATAATCATAGATGTAGAAGTATGCAGAAAGTATGTCCATGGAAGGAGTTGTGTAACATCCAGTGTGCTTAGAAATAATAGATTAAGAGATATGGAAGAAAATATGTGAAGGGTGGTATGGCTATGTGTGTATTATAGAAAATGTCAAATTTTGTGGAGTAGATAAAATGTACCTAGACATGGTACATATCAATAAATAGTGTCCAAAAAAGCTTCTGTTTCGCCCTATAATGGATCTTTTTAAATGTCCAAATGGATCTTTTAAAAGTGTGTGTGTCATGAAAATGGGGTATGGTCAGGAGAAACAGGAGGGCTATAAAAGTTTGCCAGTGGAGTGTAAAAAAGAAGCAAGGGCAGTGAAGTGGGTTTTCTTATGTTTGTGTGTGGGATTTAGTATGGTTTGTGGTGTGTAGGTGTGAACTCCTATTGCAGCAAGTTTGTGATCTGTACACGGCAGAAACTTCTCCACTGCGGCAGTCCTTAGGCACATTTTTCACTCCCTGCCCCCAACGGAACTGGCTCCGATGTTCTTGTCAGAAGAAAAAGTCTGCCACAATAGCGCTCATGGCTCCATCCCCCCCACCTTGGCCCTAGCTTAATCGAACCCTTACAGAGATAATTGGAAAACTCTTTTTAGTTGGTCCTAATGATATATCATAACGTGCAATTTTAAAGGTAGTTTTAGTTTATATCGTCAGAGATCACTAAAGAGGAAAATGACAAAACTTTCAACTGATGTTTCGATCAATCTGTTTATGGCAGAAATTTTAAATTTCGGTGGTGGAGTGTCAAGAGATTTTCCACTCACAGCAAGGATCTGCCTCGGTGGTGGAGTGTCAAGAGATTTTCCACTCACAGCAAGGATCTGCCTCGGTGGTGGAGTGTCAAGAGATTTCCACTCACAGCAAGGATCTGCCTCGGTGGTGGAGTGTCAAGAGATTTCCACTCACAGCAAGGATCTGCCTCGGTGGTGGAGTGTGAAGAGAATTTCCACTCGCAGCAAGGATCTGCCTCGGTGGTGGAGTGTGAAGAGATTTTCCACTCACAGCAAGGATCTGCCTCGGTGGTGGAGTGTCAAGAGATTTTCCACTCACAGCAAGGATCTGCCTCGGTGGTGGAGTGTCAAGAGATTTCCACTCACAGCAAGGATCTGCCTCGGTGGTGGAGTGTCAAGAGATTTCCACTCACAGCAAGGATCTGCCTCGGTGGTGGAGTGTGAAGAGATTTTCCACTCACAGCAAGGATCTGCCTCGGTGGTGGAGTGTCAAGAGATTTTCCACTCACAGCAAGGATCTGCCTCGGTGGTGGAGTGTCAAGAGATTTCCACTCACACCAAGGATCTGCCTCGGTGGTGGAGTGTCAAGAGATTTTCCACTCACAGCAAGGATCTGCCTCGGTGGTGGAGTGTCAAGAGATTTTCCACTCACAGCAAGGATCTGCCTCGGTGGTGGAGTGTCAAGAGATTTTCCACTCACAGCAAGGATCTGCCTCGGTGGTGGAGTGTCAAGAGATTTCCACTCACAGCAAGGATCTGCCTCGGTGGTGGAGTGTCAAGAGATTTCCACTCACAGCAAGGATCTGCCTCGGTGGTGGAGTGTCAAGAGATTTTCCACTCACAGCAAGGATCTGCCTCGGTGGTGGAGTGTGAAGAGATTTTCCACTCACAGCAAGGATCTGCGTCGATGGTGGAGTGTCAAGAGATTTTCCACTCACAGCAAGGATCTGCCTCGGTGGTGGAGTGTCAAGAGATTTCCACTCACAGCAAGGATCTGCCTCGGTGGTGGAGTGTCAAGATATTTTCCACTCACAGCAAGGATCTGCCTCGGTGGTGGAGTGTGAAGAGATTTTCCACTCACAGCAAGGATCTGCCTCGGTGGTGGAGTGTGAAGAGATTTTCCACTCACAGCAAGGATCTGCCTCGGTGGTGGAGTGTCAAGAGATTTTCCACTCACAGCAAGGATCTGCCTCGGTGGTGGAGTGTCAAGAGATTTCCACTCACAGCAAGGATCTGCCTCGGTGGTGGAGTGTGAAGAGATTTTCCACTCACAGCAAGGATCTGCCTCGGTGGTGGAGTGTGAAGAGATTTTCCACTCACAGCAAGGATCTGTCTCGGTGGTGGAGTGTCAAGAGATTTCCACTCACAGCAAGGATCTGCCTCGGTGGTGGAGTGTCAAGAGATTTCCACTCACAGCAAGGATCTGCCTCGGTGGTGGAGTGTCAAGAGATTTCCACTCACAGCAAGGATCTGCCTCGGTGGTGGAGTGTCAAGAGATTTTCCACTCACAGCAAGGATCTGCCTCGGTGGTGGAGTGTCAAGAGATTTCCACTCACAGCAAGGATCTGCCTCGGTGGTGGAGTGTCAAGAGATTTCCACTCACAGCAAGGATCTGCCTCGGTGGTGGAGTGTCAAGAGATTTTCCACTCACAGCAAGGATCTGCCTCGGTGGTGGAGTGTGAAGAGATTTTCCACTCACAGCAAGGATCTGCCTCGGTGGTGGAGTGTCAAGAGATTTTCCACTCACAGCAAGGATCTGCCTCGGTGGTGGAGTGTCAAGAGATTTCCACTCACAGCAAGGATCTGCCTCGGTGGTGGAGTGTCAAGAGATTTTCCACTCACAGCAAGGATCTGCCTCGGTGGTGGAGTGTGAAGAGATTTTCCACTCACAGCAAGGATCTGCCTCGGTGGTGGAGTGTGAAGAGATTTTCCACTCACAGCAAGGATCTGTCTCGGTGGTGGAGTGTCAAGAGATTTCCACTCACAGCAAGGATCTGCCTCGGTGGTGGAGTGTCAAGAGATTTCCACTCACAGCAAGGATCTGCCTCGGTGGTGGAGTGTCAAGAGATTTCCACTCACAGCAAGGATCTGCCTCGGTGGTGGAGTGTCAAGAGATTTTCCACTCACAGCAAGGATCTGCCTCGGTGGTGGAGTGTCAAGAGATTTCCACTCACAGCAAGGATCTGCCTCGGTGGTGGAGTGTCAAGAGATTTCCACTCACAGCAAGGATCTGCCTCGGTGGTGGAGTGTCAAGAGATTTTCCACTCACAGCAAGGATCTGCCTCGGTGGTGGAGTGTGAAGAGATTTTCCACTCACAGCAAGGATCTGCCTCGGTGGTGGAGTGTCAAGAGATTTTCCACTCACAGCAAGGATCTGCCTCGGTGGTGGAGTGTCAAGAGATTTCCACTCACAGCAAGGATCTGCCTCGGTGGTGGAGTGTCAAGAGATTTTCCACTCACAGCAAGGATCTGCCTCGGTGGTGGAGTGTGAAGAGATTTTCCACTCACAGCAAGGATCTGCCTCGGTGGTGGAGTGTCAAGAGATTTTCCACTCACAGCAAGGATCTGCCTCGGTGGTGGAGTGTGAAGAGATTTTCCACTCACAGCAAGGATCTGCCTCGGTGGTGGAGTGTGAAGAGATTTCCACTCACAGCAAGGATCTGCCTCGGTGGTGGAGTGTCAAGAGATTTTCCACTCACAGCAAGGATCTGCCTCGGTGGTGGAGTGTCAAGAGATTTTCCACTCACAGCAAGGATCTGCCTCGGTGGTGGAGTGTCAAGAGATTTTCCACTCACAGCAAGGATCTGCCTCGGTGGTGGAGTGTGAAGAGATTTTCCACTCACAGCAAGGATCTGCCTCGGTGGTGGAGTGTCAAGAGATTTTCCACTCACAGCAAGGATCTGCCTCGGTGGTGGAGTGTCAAGAGATTTTCCACTCACAGCAAGGATCTGCCTCGGTGGTGGAGTGTCAAGAGATTTTCCACTCACAGCAATAATCTGCCTCGGTGGTGGAGTGTCAAGAGATTTTCCACTCACAGCAAGGATCTGCCTCGGTGGTGGAGTGTTAAGAGATTTTCCACTCACAGCAAGGATCTGCCTCGGTGGTGGAGTGTCAAGAGATTTTCCACTCACAGCAAGGATCTGCCTCGGTGGTGGAGTGTCAAGAGATTTTCCACTCACAGCAAGGATCTGCCTCGGTGGTGGAGTGTCAAGAGATTTTCCACTCACAGCAAGGATCTGCCTCGGTGGTGGAGTGTTAAGAGATTTTCCACTCACAGCAAGGATCTGCCACTTTTTTTCAGAGGGGTGTGAGAAAAGCAACTTTTTTAAATTTAAGAACTAAAAGACAAATACTTTTTATGTTGTATGATTATTAATAAAATGCTACTAAGTGCATCCCCCCTCCCATCATCTATTAGTTCAAATTAAAACTTTTAAGGATTGAAAAGTAAGGTAAATGGAAAACTTCATTCTCTTTGAAAACGAGATTTCCATATGCGCCAGAGGTGATATGCGTTTTTCTAGTTATTTTATACAATACCCTCTAACAGTCGAAATTCGAACTGATGGATACTTGTGAAAATAAACTATTAATCTTTTAATATTACCTGTATAACACAAAAAATATTTTTCCTCTTAAAATAGAAATCAGTTTTACTGTAAACCACTTGACCATTACTACCTATCTCCAGAGTTTTAAATTTCTAGCATAATATTCGCTTATAATATTCGCAAATGTATTATTCGTTTATAATATTCGCATATTATTTATAATATAGCACATATTATAGTTTATAATATTCGTTTAAATATTTGGTATTTTCCATCCTTTTCCGCCGATTTTACGTTTTGATTTACCGCCGTTAGCACTCTCTAACAATGGAAATTCCAACTCATGGGTGATTCGAAAATTTTAAATATTAGTATTTTGTTAGTTTTACCTATCTATACAAGGGGTACGCCAGTTACATACACATTTCCAGGGGGTACGTGAAGCATAAAAGGTTGAGAATCGCTGGTCTAGACAATGCTAGTAAGGATAATTGAGGCCAAAAATGAATAAACGTGTGCATATTTCAAGAAAATTTTAAAACCTCTAAAACGAAGGGAAAATGTTACACTGCAATGGAAAAACCAGTCTCTCGCCTTTCTCCCTCCCTTTATTTTTTTTTCTACATCCGGGCCTGATCAAGGTTAATATAATATGCATTCTTGTTCCCAATGTTCCCGAGATGAGACTGAACAATAGTTTATTTTTCCATTACAATTCTATGAGGTCCTCTAAGAAGCTTTTTTTGTTCATTGACGCATCTAATTTGAATCATACTAATTGAATATCTTTGTAAATTTCAATGGCAAACATTAATAATTTGGTGTAATTTCACACTTTGAAACGTGGCAAAAAAGTTTATATGAACTGTTTTAAACTTTCCTGCCACTCCGATATTTCAGTCCTTTACTTCTCGATTTCTATTTCTAATTAGCATCACAGTTTAAACTAATTTCGAGTTCGAACTGTATTCTATTATAGGTAAATAATTTGAATTTTAAGACAATGCGATATTGCGTATACTGAGCGATCTATTCCTGGAAAACATCGATATCAGCAATTCTTGTTTGAATAGGAATTCGGACTCAATTGCAATTCGTGAATACTGAAATACTAAAAAAGTGGATGCACGATCAATTCTGCTTTATAAATTTGTTACCTTAGGAACGAAAGTTTCTTCACAAATTTAATATCTGGCAATCACTTCCAGTATCAACCAGAGGTGTGGCACATTTCATTTACAAGAACTATGCCGACCCAGCTTTTTTATTTTTTTAATAAAGAGCAAACCGGCCTTTTTGAAAATTTAGGGCGTTATCCACCCTCTATTCCCGCTGTCTCGGCCTAGTTCAAAGCAGCATATTTATATACAGACGATTGTGAGTGATTGGTGGCTGACTGACTACGTGGGAATCACTTTAATTCTAACTGTGATACAGAAATGGCAGAGCTCTGAAAATTTGCAATTAGGGTAAACTGGTCGTAGATCTCGGATAAAATCCGAAATTTCACCTCCATTGTGTCCCTAAAAGTCAAATGGAAGTGAAGTAGAAATCAAATCTTGATCTACCAATGCTAGAGACATGAAAACTGATGTCTGGGTGTGTTTCGGGTTGTAATCTCAGAAAGAGTAGGAAAATTTGGATCCGTCAGGTTCTTCGAGGTCAAAGGTCAAATTTAGATCTACCAGTATTAGAGAGCTAAAAAATTGTTTCCTGGGGTTATTTTGAGTTGTATATGTCAGAAATGTTGCGAAATTTGGGATACGCTAGGACCTTTGAGGTCAAAGGTCAAATTTCGATATACCGTGCTGGAGAGCTAAGAATTGGCAATAGAACTATTTCAGGCAGTAGAAATCAGAAATAAGAAGAATTTCCAGATCCGATTTTGCATTCAAGGTCAAACAGGGGTCGGACTGACTAGAAATCAAGAGGTACTGAAGGCACAATTGATTTCTAGTATTATGTATACACGAAAAAGAATATACTCTACACCAGACGTCGGCAACCTTTTTTGGCTGCGGGTCAAAATCAGTCAAAATGTGACTATTAAGAAGACAGTTCGGGTCAATGGGTATTTTCATTTTGAAACAGTCCGTTAGTGAATAATAAGATAAATTTTATTGAGAAAACTATTGCAATATGCTTTTAAACTAAAAACACAAAAAAATTCTAATTCTAATTATTATAAAGACAAATATAATTGTCAAGTTTAGTTCATTAATAATTTATGAACTTTATAAGCGTTTTCTTCGTTATTAATGGCTCCCCTGATGCTGAATTTGTGACGTCGATTTAGTCAAGTCTGGTTCATACTTAATCACCTTAAGACGAATACAAGCGTCTGAATTTTCGGTAGTTAATCTACTCCTGTTCTTACTTAAAATAAATTTCATGTGTGAAAATATTTGTTCACATTTATAAGTAGAACCGAACGCGGACAAAATGGCAAAGTCAATTTTTTTCAAAGATGAAAACTTCGTAGGAAGTGATGCCCAACACGATGATATCATGAGAAGTTGATTATCTTCCGTGTTTTCTAAATCTTTCCGCAATGTCTTGAATTTCTCCATCCACAACTTTGAACTTTTAAAATCAATAATTTCTAAATTTAAATTGTCAATTTTAAGATATTCAAAATACTGCAAATCTAAAACATTTTCCTCTATTTCGTCGGGCTTTATTATAAATGTAAACATTTCGCCGTGCTTCTTAAAACTTTGAAATCTACTTTCAAATTCACTTTTAATCTTCAAAATGCAACTTTCGAACATATTTAGATTGTTTTCATCGATATTTTCTTTCTCATGTTGGCTTTTTAGTAAGGGAAAGAAAAGGAATATTTTAGTTCTTATGTCAGTTTCAAATAATATTAATTTCGAACAAAACCTCTTCCATTCCTCGTCATCATCATCATCATCATCCTCAAGCAGCCATGGGCTACGGAGGTCCAACCAGACCGCGCAGTTTAATTCTTCAAGCATATCTGTCCTGAGCTACATCTGCTGCATCCGGCCACTGTACACCAATTCTAACAAGGTCCTGTTTGACATTGTCTGCCCACCGCATCCTAGGTCTCCCCCTCCTTCTGAGGCCTCTAGGCACACTGTTCATAACCCTATTCGCCAATCTATAATTATACATACGAGCAACATGGCCAAACCAGCGGAGTCTCTCTCTGCACAATATGCTGCTTAAAGGAAGTTGCAGACTCTTTTGCCTAACCTCATCATTAGTTACAAAGTTAAACCACCTAATACCCAAGATACTGCGTAAGCATCTAGAATCAAAAGCATCTAGTTTCCTGTTATCTTGCTTACACAGCGTCCAAGTTTCACTACCATAACTAACCCTAGAAAGAACCAAACTATTATACAGTCTAATTTTAGTCTTTAGGTGTATACGCCTATTTCTCCACAATCTCCATAGATTCTTAAAAGTCCCGGCAGCAATACCTATTCGTCTGTTAATCTCATGCCGCACATCACCAGTATCAGTTACGCAGCTCCCAAGGTAATTAAACTGTGACACCTGCTCAAGACTGCAACCATTCAGATTAACTGAATCACAACCTGCCTGACCAATTTTCATCACTTTAGTTTTCTCTCTGTTTATAACCAAACCTACTGTACTACCAGTCTCATCAACAGTTCGAATGAAAGAGTTCATCTCATCAACATCATTTGCCAAAAGGGCTAAATCATCAGCATAATCTAAATCAGAGATTTTCGTATCTCCAGCCCATTTAAGGCCAAAATCTTTCCCTTGAAGTGAATTTCGCATAACATAATCAACAACCAAACTAAAGAGAAAAGGAGACAAAATGCACCCTTGTCGAACACCAGAAGTAATGCTAAACCAATTGCTACAAGCCTTACCAACTCTCACACATGACTCAGTGTTATTATAGAGAGCTTTCATTATGTTAACTAACTTGTCTGGTATACCATATGATCTCACAATCAACCACAAATTATGACGATCAACAGAGTCGAAAGCCTTTTTGAAATCAACAAAGCTAGCAACCAAAGGTTTCTGAAACCCTAAACATTTCTCAAGAATCTGCCTAAGTGAAAATATCTGATCTACACATCCCCTACCATTTCTGAATCCACATTGCTCATCACGCAATTGCCTGTCAACCAGTTTCTTAATTCTATTAAGCACAATCATGGAAAGAACTTTACCTGGAACGGAGAGTAGGCTGATACCCCTATAGTTATCACAAGAACTGCGATCACCTTTTATGAAAATAGGGATAATAATAGCTCTGGTAAAATCTTTAGGAACCATGCCTTTATCATAAAAGTTATTCAAAATTTCAGTCATCCAAATGGTAACAGAAACATTCCCAGCTCTAAGCATTTCCGTAGTAATTTCATCCACTCCTGGGGATTTATGAAGTTTAAGTTTAGAAATAGCCAAACTAACTTCAGATTATGTTATAGGGCCAACATTAAAGCCAACAATGCATCTATCATCATTGCAAACAATGGAAGTAGAACTAACCACATTGTTTAGAACATCACTGAAATGCTCAGCCCACCTAGCCATGACAGAATCCTCACCTTCTATAACCTTACCTTGTTTTTCCTTCAATCCCTGTATACCTGTCCGTTTTCTACCACACAAAACATCTATCTGGTACAGCTCTCTGCTGTTGTGCTGTCTAACTGCTTCCTCAGCTTTGTCAGCAAGGCCATCAAGCCAAAGATTCTTATCAGTAGCTAACTGATTCTTTACACGTTTATTAAGTTCTTTGTAATGCTTTCTATTAGGACTAGTAGGGTACTGATTAAGGACATTCCTGCAGTTCCTTCTTTCTGAAATAAGCTCAAGTGACTTATCACTTAAATAATTCTGCCTCCTCTGCTCCTTTTTCCCTAAAAGAGTACTGTTAGTTTCCAAAAAAGCCTGTTTAAAATGGCCCCATTCTTCCTCAACTTCAGTATTAAGCAAACCATGACTGTCATAATGACTAAGTAACCTATCATGGTAAGCTCGTACATTTTCAAAATTGTGTGGTTATTTCCTTGGAGTAGTACGTTGAAATCATTGTATTGGTTCATTATGACTGTTAAGAACAAAAGAGCTCGAGATCATTTGAGAGCTTTGATCACTTCATTCATTGAGCTCGAGATCATTTTCACTGATTTCGTAAAGAAATATTTGTATATCATCAAAGTACTCTACAAATCTATTAAGAACTTTGCCTCGACTTAACCATCGTACTTCAGCATGTAACAGTAAATCTCCGTATTTCGATTCAATTTCCTTCAAAAAAGCTTTGAAGCGCCTGGGTGTTAATGCAGATCGTGCTACTATTATGTTTACGATCTTAACAACCTTTTCCATCACATCCTTAAGTTTGTTGCGTAGACGCCTTTGCAAATAAACTTTCTTCATGTATGATACAATGGAACGATAAAAGTGGGCGGCCAAGTTCGTTTTCCATTAGTTTAACAAATCCAACATTTTTTCCTCTCATAGCTGGAGCGCCATCAGTTGCTATGGAAAACAATTTACTTTTTAAATCCAATATTTTCCCATTTTTGAAATTTGTAAACTCTTGTACTTGACGGAAAATATCAATGCCTTTGGTCGTGTGAATTGAAGCAAGAACGCATAGTTCTTCATTGACGTTCGAACTATTTATTGATCCAAATCTAATAATAATTGTCAGCCTAGCCATACTATTTACATCGGTACTTTCATCGAGTGCAATGTTAATTACGTCACTAGATAACAAATCATTTTTGACCTGTGCGTCAATATTTTTTGCCATATCTTCAATGCGACGCTGAACTGCTCTGGCCGACAATGGCATTTCATTAATTCTCTCAATTATTTGTTTTTTATTTGCGAAGTCATTGAATAAATGTTCGGAACAATTTATGAATGCGTTTTTCAAAAATTCGCCGTCTGTAAACTGTTTCCGTTGGTACCAATACTAAGAGCTGCAATAAAGCTGGCAGATGTAGCGTAATTGTGGCTGGTAACAAATCTCTTCAAAAGTTTATTTTGTTTACCTTAATTTAATACACATTTAGCAATGTATTCATATTTTTCATCATTTGGCATTTCACTCACATCTTTATATTTTGAAGAAAAGTGTCGCTCAATATTGTAAGTCCTGGCGGTAATTATATCTCTATATAAAGTACATATCAATTTGTCACCATTTTCCATACATCTATACTTTTCAGTCCACACATTTTGAAATAATCTCTTTTTTGATTTTTGTTTGTCCATGGTAATAAAAATAATAATTATTTCGCTTAGGTAACTGTTCTCGCGCTTCTGAACTACTGTTTATTCACTTTAAAGACGAAGTAAACGTAGACAAGAGTAGATGCGTGATCAGCAGGTGGGCAGGGCTCCTATTGGTCGGTTGCAGGTGGCACGCAGCAGAGAGCCCAGCCGACTAATAGAAGGCCTGATCACATGCTGATCACACATTTACTCTTGTTTACCTTTACTTCGTCTTTAACGTGAATAAACGAACTCATCGAGTAATGATGAGATTCGTTCGGACAATGTCGCTGTATTCCGCCTATGTTCATTTCTGCAACTTTGCAATCAAACCAAAATGTTAATCTTATTATTTATACTTTCTCAAAGTGTTTGTTTCATGTTTATGTTTTATAATTTATTTTTATATATTATACTTTATTTGCGGAACTCAAGTGGGTCACTTGAAATTATCAAATGGGTCATTGATGACCCGCGGGTCATAGGTTGCCGACGCCTGCTCTACACCCTAATAATTATGATTATTATACACGATATTAAACACGATAATTCATATGTACATTATATTATACACATAATAAATTCCCTTGACGCGTTTCCTGTATTTCTACATTAAAATAAAAAATTACCTTTATACAGACCCGGTTGTTAATAAACTCGAATAAGAGCACTGCATTTAATTCGTTTTCAAATGTTTCACTCTTATTTGCATAACTTTCGAGCTTCAAATTTCCTGAATTTTCATATGCTGCTCTTACGCCTTTCAAAACTCTTCTATGCATCTAATTTCATGCATTTGAATGTAGCACAATAAATTTGATAGCAGTTTGAGATCATTTGTTTGTTCTTTAAAACCCGAAGTTAAGGGAAACGATATTAAACGTATCGAAAGATACATTTGTTATAATCTTGAAGTGATTAAACTGTATTTGTATCATAAGAGATATAGCCTTGACGAAATGTTGCATTAATAGGTAATTCTACTTTATACAAAACATAAAATCTGTTTCGTATGTTTTCCATTATGTCTATAATAGTAATATAATTATCTTTAGCTATTACGGTAATAATTACATAGTCAGAAATTATAAATCACTTCAACAAATGTGCATCGGGTCAGCTAGGAATAAAGATATCTGAACGTGAAGGGACATGATTACGTTCGCCAGAAGAACAATACCACCTAAAATATTCATGCATAATTTGGAATGTGAAAGCCAGACATAGGAAAGTAAAGGAAAAGGGAGGATTTCGCTTCATTTTCCAAAAATAGCTGGAATGATTACAGCTAATTTTGATGAACCACTGATGCCGCATGTATCTTAAGTGACACTATTGATAAACGGTAGAAACCAGTCGCAGAGCGAACAGTCTGCCTCTAGTGGCTAGTGAGAAAGGTGTGAAGATACACAATACTATGAAGCGGCCAACAAAGTAGCATCCGTAAGAGAAATATCTGCTGCTTGAACATGGACAATGGGACTTCCACTGTGAAATAAGGTGACCAATGCAGTAGCAATGATGCGAGGTTTTTCAAGCAATCCTAGCTTGGCAAAACTGATGCTTATATTTATTACTAAAAATCAATCGGTGCTTTCAGCACCTCTTTACTTCTATCCCGTCACTCCGATCCCTATTTAACCTTGAACAACACCGGATCTGAAAATTTCCCTTATTTCTGAGTTTTACTGCCTGAAATAGTTCTATTGCCAATTTTCAGCTCTCCAAAATTGATACATTGAAATTTGACCTTTGACCTCGAAGTACCCATCTCATCCAACATTTTCCATACTTTCGAGGATTTACGGTTCTAAATACCACATGGCACCAATTGTCAGCCTTCTAACACTGGTAGATCGATATTTGACCATTGACCTAAAATAGACCCAGCGCATCCCAAATTTCGAAACATTTCTCAGATGTACAACTCAATTTTTAGCTTTCTAGCACTGGATCTCAAAGTGCTCTCTGGCTCTCTAGCACAAGACCTCACTGGTCTTTGAACTTTGACCTCGAAGGGCCTACCAAATCCAAAATTTCGTAACCTTTCTGAGATCTACAATCAGAAACAACCAAAGCACCAATTTTCACGTTTCTAGCACTCATATATCAAAGTTTGACCTTTACGTGACCTCCATGTGAAATTTACGGACATGTCGGAGGTCAAATTTCGGATTTGTTCCGAGATCGACCACCCCGTTTATACATGAGCACAAATTGTCAGAGCTCCACCATTTCTGCATCATAGTTAGAATTAATCCCCTGCCAGTCACTCAGAGCCATCAATCACTCACAATAGTCTGTATATATACATACTGTATATGATACAGTATAATACAACAGGAATATTCGAAGAATATTATATAAGTTCAAATTTTGTGTTTGAATAGACCTATTAAACGTATGAAAATGCTTTTACTTTTATACCAAAACATTTTGATATTTAATTTATCTTTTATTTTAATGTTTATTAGAATTTTGAAGGAAGCATTGATTCCATGGACGCTTCGACACCGAAACGAACTCTTGTTTTCCCTTTATCATATGTCTGTCAATCTGCGACCTGTAAATGGTAGCTAGGCGTAAATTGGAAGGAGAGCTGTGTACCATACCCTAGTGATGATGCACAGAACCGGCCAGGTCTAGCACCTAACGTCAGACCCCGCCTTCTCGTGGTGCAGGCCGTTAGTACCTTTCAAAAGAGATATTTTCTTTTGGAAAGGAACGGAAGGGGAGGGCTGCCAGTTCAGTGTGGCCTACTGATCTGGTCATCTATGGCCACTTTTTTCTTTTTTTTCAATGCTGCTGAGGAGTGGTCAACTTCACAGGGTCCTGGTGCTGACCATTTATACCTACTAGACTGGACTTGTTTATGGATTTGAGCTTGATTATTGATCCTGGGCTTGCTGCACTGGTGGGCCTCTGTTTAGGGAGAGTCTGCCGCTGTGTTTTCTGTTTGCTTCTGGGTTGCCAGCCCTAAGTGAACAGAGGCATGGGATACCTTATATCAGCTGGTTGATAATCCTAATCAGAGGCCATCGCAGGTACCTGAACCTTACTTAGCTAGTTGGGCATCGTCAAGCCTAAATTGGAGTAATGTGTCTCAGACAGGCCATATGGCTCGTGAAAAGATCCACTTGAAAAGGTGGTGCCTGAAGTTCTTACCAGCAACGGTGACTTCAGCCTTTAGCGGAGGAGGTACAGGTCTTTGCCCTACGCCTGCGATCAGAGGGCTGTTTGATATTGTTGGCCCTACCAATCTCAATAAACCTAATTTCTTTAAAAATCCTACTAATCATTTTCTCTCTGCAGGAACGTGGAACGTGAGGACATTACATAGAGATTATTCTCTTGATGTCCTCATGCAGGAATTCCAGCGCTATAACCTAGATATTCTAGGCTTGTAAGAGACCAGATGGACAGGTAAAGGTGAGATACTTAAAAATAACTAAATTTCTCTTTACAGGGAGGGAGGATGAAAGCATCACCAAGGCGTGGGTCTGCTGCTCAGCAGACATGCTAGTGATGCTCTTCTAGGATATGAGTGCATTAATGAAAGATTTCTTACAGCAAAATTTCAGACAAGTATTACAGACTTGAATGTTATGTGCTGTTATACCCCCACTGAGGATGCTGATGAGGATGAGAAGGATAGGTTTTACGGACAACTTCAGGATATTTTGAATTCTGTCAAGAAAGGAGATTCTACCCTTGTTCTAGGTGACTTCAATGCCAAAGTTGGTACTGACTCTGACCTTTGGGGAGGAGTGATAGGCCCTTTTGGTATTGGTAGCTGCAATGGCAATGGGCAACGTCTCCTACAGGTAAGTAAACTCAATGGTTTCAGAATAACTAACACATATTACAAACACCGCGACACACATAAATACACATAGGTTTCACCTGATGGGCTGCATAGGAATATGATTGATTATATATTAATTAACAGCAAATGGGCTAGTTCTGTTAGGAATACCAGGGCATATAGGGGAGCTGAAATTGGATCTGACCATTACCTTGTTAAAAGTGTCTTGCAACTTAAACTTAAAAATTGTTGTGCTAAAGTTAAAAAATTTACCTTTAATACTGAAGCTCCGAAAGTCCCTGTTATAGCTAAAGCTTACCATGATAGGTTGCTTAGTCATTATGACAGTCATGGTTTGCTTAATACTGAAGTTGAGGAAGAATGGGGCCATCTTAAACAGGCTTTTTTGGACACTAACAGTACTCTTTCAGGGAAAAAGGATCAGAGGAGACAGAATTATTTGAGTGATAAGGCACTTGAGCTTATTTCAGAAAGAAAGAACTAGAGGAATGTCCTTAAACACTTCTCCATGTACTTGAGTCATTTCTGCGACAATCTGTGAACCATTTTAGTTTCGTTGTAAACAATAAGGTATCACATACAGATGATCAGATTGCAGATCAGTCATTGCGTGCAAAAAGATTGACTGTGCACTGTTCTGCTGTTGGTTACTATCTTACCTCAACGAGTTTCAACTTGCAGACACTGCTACGTATTCATGAAGAGTCTCTGTGTCTGCACAAATTTCGTATTAACTAGTAGGGAAAGCTGCTAATTTTTGATGACGGCAGTCTGGGAATTAAACGAACCACCTTCGTAGATTGAAAAAGTTCTGAGGCGATTTTACATTTGAAGTTTAGGTCGGATGAAAAACGCTTAGAGTTGTATGGCCACAGGTAGAGTTTTTGCGTACTGTCTTAATATCGATGCACTTCAGCAAAATAGTTGTGGCGTTCAAATTTGGTGTAACGATGTATCGCCACCAATGTTTTACAGGATGATGACCACGATAACACTTCTTTACAGGGGCGTCGAGGAGGGGGAGAAAGTGGGGTCACTGTCCCAGGACCCGGAGGCTCCCAAATGCTAGGATGCACATGTTTTACATTCCACAAACATTGAATTTTTTTGTTTTTTTGCATTTTAAACTTTTCTGTTCAATTAAAAAAGTATTCTAACAGGCAGAGAGCTAGAAAAAATAAAGAAGGGGGGTCGGATAGTATGTCACAATAGAACCAGAGAAAAGAAAAGGCAAGAGACTGGGTTTCCATTTCAGTGAAACAAATTCCTCTTCGTTTTAAAGGTTTAAAAATATTCTCGAAAAATGCCGGATCCATTACCCTTACTGGCATTCTCAAAGGGGTCCCTTTGCTCCCATCTTAGATATGTACACCACACTGTACACTAACATGAATTGTATGTTCTACAGTTCTCCAAACATCATTTCTGATATATCCTAGTTGTATATTATCGAATTATTTTCGTATCTAAGATGAGTACCCAAAATCTCAGTGATCACGTGACCATGAAGGCGCTGGGATGGTTGTGTCCCGCCAGGCTCGTAATTTGCAGTTATGTAGATTCGAGCCCCACCTGACCCAGTTTTAGAGATTTATCTCCGCAAACCTCCACGCCCTTTAGTACTCAGTAAAGGACACCGATGCTTTTGGAAAAGCTGCCGTCCGTTAAATGGGACTTTAAACGTGGCTTCTTGTGCGGAAGACGCATACCATGTGCACATTAAAGAGCACGCTGAATAGCTTGACGGGAGGTTACCATCTGTCTCCTAACAGCTTTCCAATGGATTATCTTTCCCTAACATTATCTGAACATTTTAGCTCCTTGTGACCTGGTCATTTAGCCCATTGTGTGCCAATAAAGTGGATTCAGAGGAAAAACAACTCAACCCAACTCGACCACGACATGCCACTTTCTATTTTGCATCGCAGTTATGATAAACAGCGCATGGATCCTATTTTTTTTAAATGACGCGTGCAATGTCAAGAAGGCATTTATTTTCAAGGTTTTGAATACTTTTGTGACTAACTGTATTCTTTGAGAATGAAAGATATTTAAATGCAGTCGCGCCAGTTTCTAAAACATTATAAAATCTCCGCACAAAAAGCGTATTTAATGTTTAAATACATTAAAACATCGATCTCTGCTCACTCAGCTGATTTTAAAAAATAATTTCCATAGAGTCAATTACATAACAATTTAAAATGCCAGTACTAAAGTGTTGACGTACTGAAACTAAATTTAAATAATTTTCCTATTAACTGCTCTCCTTTTTCGTTCCTTTTCCATGGATATATGCGTATAACGTGAAATGAAATGAGACTTCAGTATTTTTAAGAGAAAAATCTCATCTACACACTGCAAGAAAAAACAAATGCTACACCTGGAAGGATTAATGCCATTTTATTGAAACGCAGGCAGCTGTTAGCAAACACTGAGATGTGCGATTGATTACATTATCAAAAACAAAAATGGAAAATCACCACTTTGCCTACCCGGTAAAGTGGTATAATTAGAATGATGTTGAACCTCCGCACGCAACAAAACATTCATGAACACGGCGGGAAAGCTATCGTAGAGCTCTATAATGTCCTCCTGAGGGATAGAACGTCAAATAGAGCGAAGTCGCTGTTCCATTTCAGACAGTGGTTGGAGCACCTCTTGGGTGTTGGAGCTGTCAGCCCATCATGTCCCAGACGTGTTCAATAGGTAAAAGGTCCGGCGAGCGTGCTGGCCATGGTAATACCTGAACGTTTTGGTCGTATAGATGCTGCAACTACTGCGGGCTGTGTGTAGACGGGTATTATTGTGCTGGTAAAAGGTTCCGTGCTGCTGAACAAATGAGACAGCCACCGGCTTCAAAATGTTGGTAACATATCTTTGGGCAGTTAGAGATCCCCTTATGATGACCAGTTTTGACCGAGATGTCCGACTAATGATACCCCATACCAAGACACCAGGTGCTGGAGCTGTGTGACGAGGTCGCACGCACTGGGTGGCATTCCTTTCCTCTGGATGACGGCGAACACGTTGTCTACCGTCGTGCTGACCAAGACAAAAACGAGATTTGTCACTAAACACCACGGTACTACACTCTTGTTCGATTGTTTTTTTTTTTGGATAATTAAGAGTCTAATATATATTAATATATTTATAAATTTACAGCATTCATAATAAGTATATTTATGAGCAAAGGTAGTAAATACCTAATAAAATTTATTTTATTCACAGTATAAAAAGAAATTTTACATTATACGTTTTCCCTAAAAAGAATGAGGCTGCAGGTGAATTATTTTGGGATGACGTCATAAGCATTGGTAAGTAATTTTCTGATGTAAATAGAAAAAAATTGAGAAATAAGTATAAAACGATAATTTACAAAGTGACCCACTACTTATCATTAGGTGTTCTCTAATTCATTCTCGGCACTAGAAAGACCGGAAACAAAATAAGTGAGTGGTCTTAAAAGTAAGAGAAGCTAGAGCTTTCATTAACCTCCGGAGAATAGAGAATGCTTTTTTTTGTTTTTTCAGAGCTAGAAAAGTTTTTTTTTCCAACTAAGTCACTTTTAAAGCTGTAAATTCAGTTGAATGAAAGATTTCGAAATTATGAAAATAATATTTTATTAGCACCTTTCCAACCCAAAGGGAATGTTTATTCTTTCCTCTTAAAACAGAGAATTTGAATATCTACATATGGAGAGAACGACAGACGACAAAGTTAAAACAATAATTGGTTTTCGAAACGAACTAAAAAAAGAACAGTTGATGATTGCAGGAAAGTATATTTGGAAGGATAAGAATTCATGGCCCAAACGTGAGGGGATAGTAGTACACACCGAACCCACCAATATTCGTCATAGAATATGCGGCCGCAAACGCAGTGAGGAGTCGAAAATAAAGGACAGACACAGAGGTTTCGTAAACACCGGGTTTGTCACGCACATCGAAGGCTGCGATGGACAGTCGGGCCACCAGATCCTGCACGGTCGTCTTTGAAAAATTTATTGCGATCTCTATAAAAGTAATAAATCTGTTAAGTTGATGATATTGTGCGTACAAATCTTCCAAACATGTGAGAGAGGAGTTTGAGTTGAAGTTTCCTCATTCTGCAGTTCCCAACAAGTCGACAATATCTCGTTTGATTGATATTTTTCATATCACTGGGTCTGTACAGGATCGAAAGAGCCCAGACTGGCCATCACTCTTAACTGCTGAAATTCTTGATGATGTGTCTCAGCATTTAACTCGCTCACCCAGAAATCTCTTAGAAAGTTCTTCACAGGTTAGACTGTCACCAGCTATTGTTTTCAGTGCTAAAAAGAAGTTAAAATTTCATGCCTACCGCATTGGTGTCGTTCATGAAATGAAAGAACCAGACTATGAAAACGTTTATGGTACTGTCGTTTGTGTCGTTCTTTTGTTCATGAAAATGGAATTGAGGTGTTGGACTGCGTTTAGTTCAGTGACGAGGCTTGGTTTTACTTGGATGGGTATGTAAACAGTCAAAAACTGTTGATATGGAGCAGGGAAAATCCTCACACTTTTCGCGAACGACCATTACACGAACGGAAAATTGGTGTTTGGTGTGCAATTTCCCGTCGTCGTGCGATAGGGTCTTTATTTTACACTCAACTATAATTGTTGAAGTTTATCGTGACCTCTTCCAACAGTTTATTCCACTGTTGGATGTGAATGAACGAGAGTGTTGGTTTCAACAAGAAGACGCGACCGCCCATACTGCAAATGAGACAATGGCCATGTTGCAGAAATTTTTTGGTGATCATTTGATTTAAAAAAAACTTGTGTCCCCCAAGATCCCCAGATCTTACTCCTCCAGATTTTTTCCTTTGGGGATATCTCAAATGTGTAGTGTTTCAAAACAATCCTCATACACTTGAAGACTTGAAGGCTAACATTTAAAGAGAGATTTTAAACATAAAAAAACAACATTACGAAAGGTGGTTGCAAATATCATGAAACGGGTACGAACCTGCATCCAGGTTTCAGGAAATCACTTTCAACGTCTTTTGTAAAGGTAGATATATGTCTAATTTGCATCTTTTGAAATCTGTGTCTTTTGTTAAGTTTAAATAGAAAAATATAATAGAAGGTTGCCCCCTTTCTGAAACCCCCATGAGACATACATTCATCACAAACATGTATCGTCAAATACTGCCTTTCAATTCTCTCAATGCCAATCCCTGAACAAGGACTTCGGACAGGTTCCTTCCAATAAATCATCATATATGAGACCAAAGCAACAACTGGCCATGTGTCTTAAAATGCAAAAGATTTTAATGCAATCAAACACTTGAGAATATTTTTGCAAAATATTTTAGAAATTCTGGAAGAAGAATCCAGGGAAATATTTCCGACCTCTGAGTGAGGCTTAGAATAAATATACATAGCAAGGATCAGAAAGAGCACTGAATGCTCAGATGCTGCATGACGAACATAATTCTGAGTTATAAATGATGTCTAGGATTTTTATTCAAGCTCATACCATTCTTCATTTGTCACCCCATCAAACATGTATTCATTTGATGCTCAAATTTTATTGATTAGTACTTCTTGCATTTATCCTGGTGGACAAAAATCATTCGAGGAACTTCCTACGAATTCCATTCTTTTATTCAAATTAGGGTGGAAATTTTATTTTGCTTTTGCTCTCGTTTTGCCAAATAATAACTGGTTTTCGCAGGCTGAACTCATAAAGGCGCAACTTAACGTTCCATCCGACGGGAATATATATATATATACTGTATATACATGTATGGTATATATATATTGACCCACAGAGATCTACTAGTTATATGAAGATAAAACAAACAGGAGCCTGTCAGTTTACCTTCATATAAAGCATGAAAATTAAAACGTTATTCTGAATCGGAATATTTACTTCGTGACACGTTTTCTAAGGAGATAAATGAGTTTGAAGAATACCCAGATCTCAGCACCTCCTTCTCATATTCATCATAAGCACGACATTTGTTCCAACAATGAGAGGAACCCAACATTTCGTCAGAATTTGAAGGACGTCTCATTAGTCTCTTTGTTAGCAAAGTCGAGAGTTCAGCCTGCGAACACCAGTTACTATTTGGGAAAACGAGAGCAAAAGGAAAACAAAATTTCCACCCTAATTTGAATGAAAGAAAGGAATTCGAAGGAAGTTCCTCTCATGACTTTTGTCCACCAGGAAAAATGCAAGATGTACTAATCAATAAAATTTGGGCATCAAATGAATACATGTTTGATGAGGTGACCAAATGAATAATGGTATGAGCTTGAATAAAAATCCGACATCATTTATAACTAAGAATTATTCTCCTCGTGCAACATCTGAGCATTCAGTGCTATTTCTGATCCTTGCTATGGTATATTTATTCTAAGCCTCACTCGGAGGTCGGACGACTTTCCCTGGATTCTTTTTTTTTCAAAATTTCAGTTTTGGAGAATAAGTTAAGGTACCAAGAAAATAGTGAAACAAATGGGTGTGATCTCTTGACTGAACTAGATATAGCCAAAGAATTATTTCCTGAAGATGTAAAGCTTCCAATAGAAGCCGCTAGGTTCATAAACACTAATAAGTTACAGGATGTCGTGCCAAATCTGTGGGTTGCATTAAGAATAATGCTTACAATACCTATTACTGTGGCCGCTGGCGAGAGAAGGTTTAGTAAACTAAAAGCTTATAAAAACATACTTACGGTCATCCATGCCTCAAGACAGAATGAATTCTGTGGCAATTTTGTCTATAGAAAATGATATTGCAAAGAATATAAATATAGAAAGTGCTATGAAAAGATTTGCTGATCTAAAGGCTAGAAAAAAAAATGTTTTAGGTACGCTAATTGTTCATACTGTCCAAATACTGGTTCAGAAACAAAAACAATATTATTGTTCATTGTTTGTTAAAAAAAAAAACAACCCAGGTAATAAACTCATTTCTATATTTTTAGTGTTTTCCTTGTGAAAATTTTTATAATTATACTTAAAAAGGGTGCCGAATTTCAGCTTGTCCAGGGTACACACAGCTGATTTTAAGGTTTCACCTTCCAACATCCTCAGAGATTGTTGAGTCTCAGGGTCAGTAACAGAATCAATAAATTGCAATTGAGCTAAGTGATCTTGAATTTCTGGTGGAAAGTTACTATAAGCTAATCTAGGTAGACGCTCAGTATCACTAGCAAATTCTTGCAAAGTTTCACCATTCTTCTGTATACAATGTTTCAATTGTGTCATATAGTATTGTTTTAAATACACGCTGCGTATATTTGCATGTTGTCGTCCTCAGTGACGTCATTATTTCATCCAATGACTTTCAATCTTGGATCACGGTTTCTGCTGCCCTTAACTGTTAACATATGACGTTCCTAAAGGAATTACTTCTGTGTGTTCTTTTTTCAATTTCCGCCAGTGTATTTAGCCACCATTACGCTGTTGATGTGTGTTCAACCCCAGTCTTAGCAAATGCGGGGTTCATTAGTTCAAAAACAAATAACAATGAAACAAAAGCTAAACTGCTAAAACATTTAGACTGCACACAAATATCAATTTTCTAGCCGAAATAAATCATTAGAAATATTCGTTTGAAGTTTTCAAATTTTCCCCCCTTTCAAAGGGCGCATTTTAAACTTTCGAGAGATTCGAAAAGAATGAATCTATATCAATTCCTATGGAACCCAAAATAATTTTTTATTCATCCCTAAGAACTACATAATTGCGTTTCTCCCCTCCCCCAGGAGGTATTGATGAAAATCATTTCTTCAATTCAAACATCATGACCTTCACATTTCACCAACAAATTTTTTAAATTGTAATATAATCACATCATTTGAAATATTTATTTAAATTTTGCCAATTTGGAATTTTCTCTTTCTTTGGAAATTTCTCCACCGTCAGACAATGCAATTGTGACTTTTACGATATTATGAAAGTGCAGATCGTAATATTTCGTCAACACCTATCCAACACAAAAAACATTTTTGATATATCACTAAAAACAAAGAAGATGATGTCTACAAACGGACAGCCATATATGCAGAAGACAAAATGAAAACATTAACTCGTCTTTTTTTTCTTGAGAAAGAAAAACAGCTAAAAATAACAATTTTTAAATAATACAGGGTGAATCTGAAAAAGTGGGCAAAACTTTACGGGGTGGTAGAACGCAGCTATACGAGCAATATTCGTCATAGAATGTATGGTCGGAACGCAAGCGGTGAGAAGTTAAAAGGTAGTTTTCCACTGTCACATTTAAAGAATGAACACAAGAAGGAGAGGAGATACTTCAGAAAACATTTTATTAACAGGAATGTAATTGAGGTACATGCTCAAAGAAATTGTTCAAAAGAGCTGCCGCCAAGCTGTAATGCAGGCTTCACACCTGCGGGATAGGGACCGACGCACACTTGCGAAGACACCAGGCAT
Source organism: Ryuthela nishihirai (assembly GCA_038380435.1). Classification (NCBI taxonomy): domain Eukaryota; kingdom Metazoa; phylum Arthropoda; class Arachnida; order Araneae; family Heptathelidae; genus Ryuthela; species Ryuthela nishihirai. The sequence continues at coordinate 10,908,720 of JAWZYU010000021.1, read as the reverse complement.
TTCCCGAATATCGCCGGCAACAACGGCGATCCTGGCGACTAGATCCATATCGGTTTCAATGGGGCACTCGTAGATTAGGCTTTTCATATGGCCCCACCGTACACAAAGTGTGCATATCCGCCATTTCGTGGTTAGTATAACCAGCCATCCTCTCGGCAATCCACGGTAGAAATGCCGTTGGGTGCGAGGACCGACTCTTCTATACCATTTCCAACGCCACCTAGCGGCTCGCCGTTTGCGTTCCGACCATACATTCTATGACGAATATTGCTCGTATAGCTGCGTTCTACCATCCCGTAAAGTTTTGCCCACTTTTTCAGATTCACCCTGTATATTCGTAACGATATGATGTTCTTAATTTTTTTTTGTTTGTAAGGTTCGTTGTTTATTAATTCTGAATTTGTTTCAAGTTTAAGCCTAGTCGATAGTGAGACGAAAGTTGGGTGTTTTTAATAAGTCAACAGTGAAATGCCTACTTCATGCTCCGTGTACGGATGCAAAAATAGATGCTGTAAAGACAGCAATTTGACGTTTCATAGGTTAGTACTTTACGAAAATTACGAGATGTGTTCTTTGTGATAAATTAAAAATTGAAATTGTTAAACTAAGGGATTTAAAAATAAAGGGTTGTTAACTTTTCAATATACCTTTCTGTCGAAGTCGAATGTAGTTCACGAATTTTTTAATATACGAAACTAATAATATTTGCATATGTAAAGTAAGTGATTTAAAGCCTGAATTAACATGAAATTAAAAGAATGTTTTCGTACATTTTATTGCAATAAGAAATATTAAGCATATGGCATTAAATTTATGAGACGTCTGCTTTGCATTTTTTTATTTTGTCAAAGTGTAATATTATTTAGGTAGCATATTATATATTGTGCAAGCTTATAATATTTGGTTTTTTTTATAGCATGAAATTAAATTCTGTCATTTATTGGGAGGAGATTTGATTTCCTGCCTGAACTGAATTAAAAAAAAAGTTTACACTCTCTGATTATTTCTTTCAATTTTTAATAAAAATTAATATTTTTTAACGAAAGAAGAAAATAAATGTGACTTTTCATGTTTTTTTAAATGAGGCACGGATTTGCACTAGTAAGGTCTATAAATTTTGAGGGTTTTCGTTTAAGCTGAATGATTTGATCATGTATTAGATTTTAAAATATGTTTACCATTGTTCCTGTTTTAAAAGGGCTCAAATTAAAGTCTGCTAAGTTTACAGTCAATTTAGTTCAACTTTAATCACATATTTAAGAACATATCGATTTTTGTTTTAATTTTCATATAAAACCTCGATTTGAAAAAGAAGCAGTTTCCAGCATCTTCGCTTTTCATCCGATATAAATCAATAAGTGTCTATTAATTAAATCTATTGTGCTTTAATTATTACACTGCAATAACCTCATTGAAATAAAAAACAAAAAACGGCAAAGTTCTGTCTCATTTAAATCATTTGTTAAGCATTTTTAAATAGCCTTCATCGTTGTTCGCAGCCAATTCGCAAGGCATCATGGGTATTCCTTGCGAATTTCAAACTTCCAGGAGGGGGGGGGGGGCAAAAACAAATCAATGCTTCAAGAGTGAAATAAAGGGGGGAAAAAGAGGGATAAAAGATACTACAAAGTCGCATTAAAGTGTCAATCAGCATTTTCTGTTACATAGAAATATGTCTGCCAGATGGTTTAGTGAAAAGCTCTGACGCCACGTCAAGGCACCATCCATGTCAGAGTGTTTTGCTCTAACCAGGAGAAAACCCCTCCACACATAGGCAGCTAGTGTGGTAGGAAAAAGAGGGATCAAGAACCACAAAGTTGCATTAAATCGTCAAACAGCATTCCCTGTTGAGCGCATTTAATGGAATATTTTGCAGCATCTTGTGCAAGATCTAATTAAAAAAAAGGAAAAAATTAGACCTTGCCCCCATCCCTTCCAGTGGCAGAATCCTTCTATGATGCACCTTCCCTGATCTGCAGGCGACTGTCCACTAGGGCTTTCACCACTAGTGGCCGGTGATCAGAAAGTACTGCTAAGTCACCGGAATGAATGGTTCCTGTGACCATTTAGTCACTTTGGAATTTTTAAAAATAAATAAATAAAATATACTTACCTATACTTACCCAGAAGAGCTTGCTGATGAAGAGTGACTTTACTTGCCTATTCCCTCCCCATGCTGAGAAAAGAGCGACTGATAGTCTTAAAAAAATTCACTTTTCGTTGGTTGAATACTTAAAGTTGTGACCCTGTATGCAGGAAAGCCACATATTCTGTACACGTTTGAAAACATTTTGAATGGCATTAATGGGCGGCAAATATATTCCCATAACAACTCTGCATAAAGTTATTAGAGGAACATATTTGCTTCCTATTATTCCACTCCCAAACCTTTTCTGAGACTTATGAGGGTCCTTGTGACCTAAACATTTAGCTCGTTACGGAGCAAAGAAATGATGCTCAGATTAAAAAAAAGACCCAACCCAACAGCTTCAAAGGCTAAAGCTATCTGATCAACAAAGACCGAAAAATATTAATCCATTCTAACAATCCTGTTATTGTTTACAACTAAAAGTGACTTCATATAATTGACAAGAATCTCCTAGTGTTGCGTTGGTAATTGTTTAATTGCTTGTACTTTGTTTCGTTTGGTCTACTTCAGCGGTTAATAAAACATAGATATACACACATTAAATTTTGTATTAGTAAATTACATATATCGATAAACACAAAAACATTTTCATAAACAATTTAACAAATCTTATAAAATTATAAACATTTTACTGGGTAATCAGTGAAATGGACTTGTTACTAGCTCTAGCGACTTTTGAGCTCTCTCGGAGTACCCCAAAAACTTTTACCACGTACCCCACGTTGAGAACCCCTAATATAGACAAATGGGAATGGTGCATGCTTCGAATATCGAAATGCCCATGTGCAACATGTATGAACTTGGTACGTTAAAGGTTGCTTAATACTTCAATGGGACATTTTTCCTCACAGTGGTCTAATTTTCCGAGTGACATGGACTCCAGAGCTCAGGAAAAGGTTAAAGAAGCATATCTACTGTACAATCGTTAAGTTATAGTGGGAGTCTTCCTTAAAGCCATAAACTGTGTTCTTTAATGTGCACAGGTTGTGGCATTTCTGCACATAGCTACAGTCTGCATACTATTCGATAAATGTCTGCTTTTACAAGCTCGGTTATATATTTTTCACATCCAAGTCTGAGTGATGGAAGTGAACTCTCATAGTTGTCATCCGAACCTGCAAACTTCAGTTTAACAAGTTGGAAAGCTATTAAACGATATAGTTGGACACATCTGCAATTGTCCAAGGCAGATTCTCAGATCCCTATTCTGGATTCTCTCAAGCTTTTTGACAAGGGCTGGACTCGAACTTTCCAATAAGAATCCACCATATTCTAAATGGGATCTCAACATAGTTTTATAGAGATGCAACATCCGATCTGTTGAGGCTCTTCCTTTACTTGAGCCAACGCACTTGAGGATATTGAGGAATGATTCAGAAGAGGAAACAAGCTGTTGAACATAAGGGTTCCATCTCAACTCCGAATCTAGTAAGACTCCCAGATAGCGATGTTCTTTTACGACTTGCAAAAGACTTTTCAAATAGTTAAAATGAGCAAAAAATGCGTAAAATATTCGGGTGGGAAATTATCAAAGGAAAAAATAATTTTCCCTTTTTCAGTCAAATTGTAAAAAAAAAGGACTCCATTTCAGTAATAGGGTTAAATAAAAGAAAACATGCATTTTTCTTTGCTCTATTTGTTTAATTTTCATTCTGATTTAATTCAGATTAAACGTTTCCAGTGAGCCATGTGAGGCAAACATATCACGTAAAAGAACGACGGAAGCTTAAGTGAAGAATTCACGAGAATTCAACCCTTTACAGGGAATTTTGGTGTTACACACGCGTACTTAGATTTTTTTATCTGTAATTCAAATTTCTAAAACAGACTGAAACGCAAATAATTGTACTTACTTTATCTATAGTCGTCATCATCCTCATCCTCAAGCAGCCATGGGCTACGGAGGTTCAACCAGACCGTGCAATTTAGTTCTCCAAGCAAGTCTATCCTGAGCTACATCTACTGCATCTGGCCACTGCACATCAATTCTAACAAGGTCCTGTTTGACATTGTCTGCCCACCGTATCCTAGGTCTCCCCTTCTTTCTGAGGCATTTAGGCACACTGTTCATAACACTATTCGCCAATCTATAATTATTCATACGGGCAACATGGCCAAACCAATGTAGTCTCTCTCTGCACAATATACTGCTCAAAGGAGATTACAAACTCCTTTGCCTAACCTCATCATTAGTTACAAAGTTGAACCCCTAATGCCCAAGATACTGCGTAAGCATCTGGAATCAAAAGCATCTAGTTTCCTGTTATCTTGTTTACAAAGATTCCAAGTTTCACTACCATAACTAACCCTAGAAAGAACCAAATTATTATAGTATAATTTTTGTCTTTTGCTGTATACGCCTATCTCTCCATAGATTCTTAAAAGTCCCGGCAGCAATCCCTATTCGTCTCTTAATCTCATGCCGCACATCACCAGAATCTGTTACATAGCTCCCAAGGTAATTAAACTATGACACCTGCTCAAGACTGCAACCATTCAGATTAACTGAATAATAGATTGCCTGACCAATTTTCATCACTTTAGTTTTTTCTCTGTTTATAACCAAACCTACTCTACTACCAGTTTCATCCAACAGCTCGAATAAACGAATTCATCTTATCAACATCATTTGCCAAAAGGGCTAAATCATCAGCATAATCTAAATCAGAAATGTTCGTATCTCCAGTCCATTTAAGTCCAAAATCTTTCCTTTGAAGTGAATTTTGCATAACATAATCAATAAACAAGCTAAAGAGAAAAGGAGACAAAATGCACCCTTGTCGAATATCAGAAGTAATGCTAAACCTATTGCTACAAGCCTTACCAACTCTCACACACGACTCAGTGTTATTATACAGAGCTTTCATTATGTTAACTAACTTGTCTGGTATACCATATGATCTCACAATCAACCACAAATTATGACAATCAACAGAGTCGAAAGCCATTTTGAAATCAACAAAGCTAGCAACCAAAGGTTTCTAAAACTCTAAACATTTCTCAAGAATCTGCCTAAGTGAAAATATTTGATCCACACATCCCCTACCACTTCTGAATCCACATTGCTCATCACGCAATTGACAGTCAACCAGATTCTTAATTCTGTTAAGCACAATCATGGAAAGAACTTTACCTGGAACAGAGAGTAGGCTGATACCCCTATAGTTACTTCGATCACCTTTTTTGAAAATAGGGATAATAATAACTCTTTTAAAATCTTTAGGAACCATGCCTTTATCATAAAAGATATTCAGAATTTCAGTCATCCAAGTGGTAACCGAAACATTCCCAGCTTCCGCAGTAATTTCCGTAGTAACTTCATCTACCCCAGGGTATTTATGTAGTTTAAGTTTAGAAACAGCCAAAATAACTTCAGATTGTGTTATAGGGTCGACATTAAAGCCACCAATGCATCTATCATCACTGCAAACAATGGGAGTAGAACTAACCACATCGTTTAGACCATCACTGAAATGCTCAACCCACCTAGCCATGACAGAATCCTCCCCTTCTATAACCTTACCTTGTTTATTCTTCAGTCCCTGTATACCTGTGCGTTTTCTACCACACAGAACATTAACTATCTGGTACAGCGCTCTGCTGTTGTGCTGTCTAACTGCTCTCGGCTTTGTCAGCCAAGTCATCAAGCCAAAGATTCTTATCAGCAGCTAACTGATCTTTTACAAGTTTATTAAATTCTCTGTAATGCTTTCTATTAGGACTAGTAGGGTATTGATTAAGAACATTCCTGCAGTTCCTTCTTTCTGAAATAAGCTCAAGTGCCTTATCACTCAGATAATTCTGTCTCTTCTGCTCCTTTTTTCCTCAAAGAGTACTGTTAATGTCCAAAAAAGCCTGTTTAAAATGATCCCATTCTTCCTCAACTTCAGTAGTAAGCATGACTGTCATAATGACTAAGTAACCTATCATGGTAAGCTTTAGCTATAACTGGATCTTTCAGAGCTTCAGTATTAAAAGTAAGTTTTTTTAACCCTAGCACAACACTTTTTAAGTTTAAGTTGCAACACACTTTTAACAAGGTAATGGTCAGATCCAATTTCAGCTCCCCTATATGACCTGGTATTCCTAACGGAACTAATCCATTTGTTGTTAATATATAATCAATCATATTTTTATGCAGCCCATCAGATGAAACCCATGTGTACTTATGTATGTCGCGTGTTTGTAATATGTGTTAGTTATTCTGAATCCATTGACTTTAGTTATCTGTAGGAGACGTTGCCCATTGCCATTGCAGCTACCAATACCAAAAGGGCCTATTACTCCTCCCCAAAGGTCAGAGTCGGTACCAACTTTGGCATTGAAGTCACAAAGAACAAGGGTAATATCTCCTTTCTTGACAGAATTCAAAATATCCTGAAGTTGTTCATAAAACCTATCCTTCTCATCCTCATCGGCATCCTCAGTGGGGGCATAACAGCAGATAACATTCAAGTCTTTAACGCTTGTCTGAAATTTTGCTGTAAGAAACCTTTCATTAATGCACTCGTATCCTAGAAGAGCATCACTAGCGTGTCTGCTGAGAAGCAGACCCACGCCTTGGTGATGCTTATTGTCGTCCCTCCCTGAAAAGAGATATTTAAGATTAATTTTAAGAATCTGACCTTTATCTGTCCATCTGATCGCTTGCAAGCCGAGAATATCTAAATTATAACGGTGGAATTCTTGTGTGAGGACATCAAGAGAAAAAGCTCTCTGCAGAGTCCTCACATTCCAATTACCTATGGAGAGAAAATGGTTAGTGGGATGTTTACAGAAACTATGTTTATTGAGAGAGGGAATGCCGACAATATCAAACAGCCAACCTAATCGCAGACATGGGGCAAAGACCCGTTCCCCCACCACTAAAGGCTAAAGCCATCTACACTGGAAGACGTCCACCAATGTAGAATTTTACGATGCCAATAGAAGCAAAGAGTTCAGGTGCCTGCGATGACCTCTGCTCAGGATTATCCACCAGCTGATAAACATATCCTGTGAATCTATTCACTTGGGGCTGTCAACCCACAAACAAACAGAAAACACAGCGGAAGATTTTCCCTCCACAGAAGCCCACCAGTGCAGCAAAATCAGGATCCATAATCAAGCTCAGAGCCATATTACCTGTCTAGTCCAGTGGGTTCATATGGTCAGCACCAGGACCCTGTGTTGTTGACCACTCCTCAGCAGGGTAGAAAAAAAAAAGAAAAGTAGCCATAGCTGTCCAGATCAGTAGACCACACTAATCTGGCAGCCCTCCCTTTCCGTTCATTTCCACAAGAGAGTATCTCTTTTGAAAGGTACTAACGGTCTGCACCACGAGAAGGCGGGGTCTGACATTAGGTGCTAGCCCTAGCCGGTTCTATGCATCATCACAGGGGATTGGTGCATAGCCCTCCTTACAGTGACTACCTAGCTACCATTTACCTACCTATCTGGAGTACAATATTCAAATTTCGCTCTGAAATTTTTCAATTTTTACATTTAATTTCTCTTATTGAGATTGGACTTAATGGAAATAGCTATTTTCAGATTTTTTTCAACTTCTAGACGATGTTTTACCCTGAAAAAAAAATGAACTATATTATTTCAAAAAAAAGATCAAACTCAGTGCACGAATCCTAGTTTTAGGGAAGAGAGGATATAAAATGGTGACGGAAATGAAAAATATCGGAGCAATTTTTTTATTTAACTCTAATAAGTATCCCATCAGACCTCTGTAGACAAGCAGCTTCTTGAGGGGGTACTTATTTAATTATTTATTTATTATTTTGAAGTTCAAAAGTACACGTAATAGAATAACAAACAAGACAAAAATAAATCATTATACACCAAATTTCACAAAATCTTAATCTTAGTTTTTCGCCATCCTACAATTTCGAAGATGGGAGACTTGCACCATCCCCCAAAAAGACTAAGACGAACTCAAAAACGAAGACAAAATAACGAACTGACAAAGAAGAATTTTGATCTCGTATATTTCTAAATTTATGTCCAATGAACGTTTTTGGCTATTCTGAATTTTCTGCCTATGTAGTGCAATAAACGTCTTTATAAAAAAATGTATATATTTATAAAAATGTATGTCTTTATAAAAAAATGTACATATATTTCCAACTTTGATTTGCGAAAGACTGCAAGAGGAAATTCAGGACAGTATAAAATCATTTGGTGTTTTTCAAAAATCTCGTGAAATCTCAGTAAATAATCTAACATAAAAATGTAGTCTCCAAAGGTTGTAATTCTTCATATTGAATTTTTCGCTTGGACAGTGTCATAAAAAATGCAGTGAGAACCACAAATAAAGAGGGGAAAATATTTCATATAATAGAACAGATTCTGATCATAGTTTTGCAAAACATTCTTCCTATTTTTGCAAAAAGAGCACAAAAATAAATCTACTGAAAGAAATCAGAAAAGTCTTAGTATTTACCTATGTGCTGCTTTGTAGTTCTAGTTGTCTGGCTCCATATGAGTTATCCTCTATAAAGTTGACTGACTGTCACTTCACGATAAGGGATAAAAATCAGCTATCTGAAATGAAAGTTTTTTATCCCATTTCACATGTGTCTTAAGGGTAAATGACCCACACGCACCATTCCCAACTCACCTCATAGTCTCTCATGCTCCATAAATAATAATTTCTGAGAGGAAAACGTACCCTATCAAGGAAAGCATTTCTGGAAATTTGAAGTCTACCAATTACAACTATCATCTTGCCATTTAAGATTAAAGGGAACCGCTATCGACAACGAAATGGAAAGTCTGCTGTGGACATCTTGTGGCAACGATCAGAGTTCTTCAGACGACATCGTGGTTGCATCCTGTCATAAAACTATCTGCTAAATCACTTTGCCATGTAGCAAATATTTCTCCTCAAGTTTAAATGATTACAGAGGAGTAATTGTTACATATCTGGAATTTTTAATCCTGAAAGTCGACCACTCTCTTTTCCCACTTCTTAATTTATTAAGACTGCCGTATTTGTTCTTCTGAAGTGTTAATCGCGTCCATCCGACTTCCTTTTTTTTCCTCCTTCGTAGATGCTTTATGGCTCAATATCTCTGTAGTTCCCAGGTTCGAGTCCCAGCTGGGTCAGCGTTGAGATTTATCTCCGCAAAATTCCCCGCCCTGACCACGGTCAGTAGGGGACACCGATGGGCTTGGAAAGGACGCCGTCCGTCGGATGGGACGTTAAGCCGTGGCCCCGTGTGCGGGAGAGCCATACCCTGTGCACGCTAAAGAACACGCTGGATGGTCTTGACGGGAGGCTACCATTTGTCTCCCAACAGCTGTTCCAGTGGGTCCCCTCCCCCAACCTTCTCTGAGCCTTCGGGGTCCATGTGACCTGGCCATTTAGCCCATGGTGTGCAAAAAAGTGCCGCTCAGAGGTAAAACAACCCAACCCAAGCTCCATATCTCAGAACTTTCGCTGGAATATTGTCTGGTGTTCCGGTGGCCCAATCCGCCCTGTTCAGGGATAAAACAATTTAAATTCAATTCTCAGGTATGAGATTTTTTTAAAAATTAATGCTAATAATATATGTTGAGGCTTTGTCAACTGTAGAGAAACATGAAGTAGCATTCGTAAAACACATCGCTAGTCAGATGACCTGAGAAATGGCAGTCAGGATTTAAAAAATTGCAAAAAGAGGAAAAGGAGGACTAAAGTGATGTAAAACTTTTAATTAAATTGATAAATGGGAGAATAGGAACGAGCGACTAGACAGCTGCTGCCCAATTGTGTCGGTGATTAATGTGGTGAAGGGTCAGAATATCAGAAGAGAGATAGAATGTGTTAAAGTGTTGTGATCAGGGAAGTACCCCGATTTCTGCCCACTGAAGCCGCAATGAATTGTCCCTGTTTCTGGCTTTGCAAATGTGGTCACCACATGCCAGGAGCCTCGGAGATATCACGTGACGAAGGGAACAATGATGTTGCTGCATTCTATTACCGATCCGTTGTTATGGCATTTGATTAGCGAACTGACCCAAATATTTTAATCTGCTTTCAATGGAGCATGATCTGCAATGAAAGGAAATAGCTCAATGCGAAAAATGTTTCTTGCATGCTGAAACCAAGTTGCTGCTCTTTCTGGTCAAAATGTTTCGAAAGGTTTTATGCTTTTAACCATAGCATGAGGATTAAGTTGTAATCTGATTAGTGTTTCCTTTTACAAATCATAATAATTTTAAAGAAGGAATTTTGAGAAATACATTTTATTTCAACAGTTAAAACTTAAATTTTCTCTAATTTTTTGAAGAAAATAATCAGACAGAAAGAGAAAAACTGGTGAACCAACGAATCTTACTCGTCGTGGCCGATTGGTTAGCGTGCTTCGCTACTGATGAAAGGAACCTGGATTCCAGTCCAACGACATATACACCAGTGCCAACACCAGTGCCAGGGTAAGGCACTGGTGTATATGTCGTTTTTCTGCCGAGGTCTTGCCATCCTCACAGACCTTCTACTATGGCATATAAACTGACAGGCTCCTGTCAGACCTCTGTGGCAAGCAGCTGCTTGAGGCGGGTATTTATTTATTTTTTTTTTTATAATGTTACGGTTTTACACTCCTTTCTTCAAAAAGCGATTCCAGTGCCAATGAAGAACTTTATTGACATCAGGTTTCTTGAAAGATTTGACAGTTGCCTGACATTTCATTAACTCCTACGAACTTTAAACCTATTCACATACTTAGGGAAAATGTTTAATGAAGGACGTTTTACGAAAGAGGAATCTCATTCGTGTATGCTGTCTTTCTACACCTTCGAACCATAAGACGAAAGGGAATTTTAGGCAGGAGTTTCTAAGAGGAAAAGTGACTCTTATGGCCCTGAAAATACGATTTTTCATCAGCTCGTTTTGAAAAAAAAAAGCTACTATTGTTTTCTCTTTGTCGTCTGTCTCTCCAATTCAATATTTTCATTTCAGGAGCAAAATGGAAAATTCTTGTTTAGTTGGACATGTATTAAAAAACATTACAGCTATTTTTATTTTCTGAAGCCGCCATTAATTTTGAATTTCCATCGTTAAATGTCACTAAAACTGAAAATGACAAAACTTTAACTCTTTGGATTCCAATTTCATTCCCCTGTCTACCTCTGCCGGTCCAATTTATTTGAACCGTTTGCGGTCCTGCGTCGGGAAATCTGACATTGCTGTCGAGTGCCAGACTTATCGCGACACTGGACCCGAACCAGGGCATTGCCATGGGGGGATGGGTGGGAGGCTCCTCCCAGTGACTCGGAGTTGGTAAAATTCGAAGCGACTTCGTAAAATCTAGGTGAGTTGTGAAAATTTGTAATTTTTTTTGGAAAATTAAGCGGAGTTTTCAAAATTGAGGCAAGTTGTGAAATCTAATACAATTTGGAAAACGGAGAGACGGCAAAATTTAGAGCAGTTGGCAAAATTCGAAGCCACTTTGTAAAATACAGGTGAGTTGGCAAAATCGGGACAACTTGGCAAAATCTTAGGGAGTTGGCAAAATTCGGAGTGACTTGGTAAAATATTGGGGAGTTAGCAAAATTCGGAGTGACTTAACAAAATTTTGGGGAGTTGACAAAATTCGGAGTGATTAGGCCAAATCGTAGGGAGTTGGTAAAATTCAGATGAGATATAAAAATTAGGATTTTTTCTGTAAAATTATGACGAGTTGGCAAAACGTAGGGAGTTGGAAAAATCTAGGGACAGTTGGAATGACTTGGCAAAATTCAGGTGAGATGTGAAAATTTGTATTTTTTTCTGTAATATTATGGCGAGTTGGCAAAATCTAGGACAGTTCGCAAAACTTAGGGCGTTGGCAAAATATAGGGGCAGTTGGAAAAACTAGGGGCAGTTGTCAAAATCTAGGGGTAGTTGGAAAATCTAGGGGTAGTTGGAAAAACTAGGGGCAGTTGGCAAAATTCGGAGTGACTTGGCAAAATCATGGAGAGTTCACAAAATTCAGGTGAGATGTAAAAATTCCAATCTTTTTTCTGTAAAATTATGGCGTGTTGGCAAAATCGATGCAACTTCACAATATCTAGGAGAGTTGGCAAATCTTGGGAGAGTTGGGAAAATTCAGAGTGGCTTTGCAAAAATCAGGTGTGATGTAAAATTGGGATTTGTTCTCTGTAAAATTGTGACGAGATGGCAAAATTGAGGAAACTTGGCAAAATCTAGGGCAGTTGGCAAAATTCGAATCCACTTGGTAAAATACGGGCTATTTATGAACATTGGGATTGTTTTTGTGAAATTAAGGAGAGTTGACAAAATCGAGAAAACTTGGCAAAATCTAGGGAAGTTGGCAAAACTGGAAAACACTTGGTAAAGTACAGGTGAGTTGTAAAATTTGGGATTGGTTTTTTGACATTAAGGAGAGTTGGAAAAACCAAGAACTCTTGGCAAAATCTAGGGGAGTTGGCAAAATTCGAAGCCACTTGGTAAAATACAGGGGAATTGTGAAAATTGTGCCTTTCTTGTGCAATTAAGGAGAGTTGATAAAATTCGAAGTGACTTGGCAAATTCAGGGAAGATGTAAAAATTGCGATTTTTTTCTGTAAAATTACAGCGAGTTGGCAAAATTTAGAGTAGTAGGCAAAACTCGAATCCACTTGGTAAAATATAGGCGAGTTGTGAAAAATGAGATTTGTTTTGTGAAATTAAGGAGTGTTGGACAAATTAAGGAAACTTAACAAAATGTAGGGCAGTTTGCTTGACAAAATTCTAATCCACTTGGAAAAATCCGGGCGAGTTGTGATAATTGGGATTGGGAATTTGAAACGTTTGAAGTCATTTGGCAAATTTAGGAGAGAAGGAAGGATTGGGATTAGTTTCGTGAAATTAAGGAGAGTTGGTCAAATGAAGGGAAAATTCACACTGACTTGCTGAAATTCAAACGAGATGTAAATATTGGAATTATGAATTATGACTGTGAAATAATGGCTAGTTGGCAAAATTGGAAGTTAAATATCAAATTACTGGGTTAGTTGGCAAAATTGGAAGTCAAATGGTAAAATGCACAAGAGATTTGTGAAAATTGTGTAATCCCCTCCCCCACGGAACGAAAACTAGTAAGTTTTGCTCAGTTGGCAAAATTGAATTTCGAGATGGAAAATGTTTTGATTCCCCCCCCCCCCAACCGTAGTCCTTCGCTACGCCCTTGACCCGAATAGAGAATAGAAAGGTTAGATTGAGTCTAGCAATGGACCTCAAAGGATCAATCTTTTAAGTCGTCTACTTATTGAAGAAGATTGATATTTCGGTTGCAGCAAAAACTGTTTCCTCCTCTCAAAGGTGATGAGGGGAGACAGGTTTTTGCTTTATGAAAATGATAATTGCATTATTCGCCGCAGGCGATTCAACTTTCGAATTAGAAAACGAAATTAGTTCAACGTATTGTGGTTGGGCATCGATTTTCAAATGAAACCTTTAACTGAATAGGCTATTGTTGCAACACGAGGCAATATATCAGAAAGGAGGATACATACAGATGCAAACGGATGTGGATGACCGGAAAGGAGGGCACAGGAGTTTTAGTGAGAAAGGATTTCTGTAGGAATGACAACGAGTTCTGCTCTGTACGATGATGACTAATATGACGGTGTTGATTATTGTATTTTTTTATAATTCAATGTATACTGCATTTGAAACACAGTGTATCATATTTAGAGTAGGTTCAATACTGTTACAGTGTTTCGGACATTTCCACCAAATAAGAATCAGTGCCGAAACTAAATCTCGTTCAGGGTTGATTAGGAACGAAATAATAAAGATGCTCCAGAAGAAATATTCTTCAAAAGGAAACAATAACAAATCTAACATATTTATCTAAGTATGCAATTCTAGTACATTTTACTGGCTATATAACGAACTCGTCCCGTTTCCGAGTGGTTAGCGCGCTTGGCTTCTGATCTAAGAGACCTGGGTTCGACCCCCGGGTAAGGCATGAATGTTTGTGTTGTTTTTCTTCTGAGGTCCTGCCATCCTCTCAGATCTTCTGCTATAGCATATAAACTGACAGGCTCCTGTCAGACCTCTGTGGCAAGCAGCTGCTTGAGGGGGTATTTATTTATTATTACATTGTTTTAGAATTTAAAGAGAATCTGTAGGATAAAGGTTACAAAGCAAATATCGATCGACCAATTTGTAACAACGTTGGTGAAGAAGTGCCAGTAGACATGTTGAATTAATACGGAAAATGTAACAGAAGTTCCATCATCTTATCCTTTAAAATGGTCACAATGGTGTCAAACGCGATATCCCAGTTAGGACACAAATTGAGAGTTAATAAGGTAGTCTCTGACATCACTATAATAAGCCTGACAACAGTGTATCATGCTGTGTGTATGAAGTTATCGAAAACGGTATTAGGTATTTGTTTCCATTCACATTCAAGGGCCACTTGTAGATCGCGATGAATCCAAGGAGGGAAGTCGAGGGATGCAACAAGAATTCGTAGAGCACCAAAGAATGCTTTATGGGATTGAAGTCAGAACACACGGCTGGTGGCGCTGACCACAAGGTATTGGTTGACCAATATAGCTTTGGGGGGGAAGCCATTATCGTCTTGCATTGCAAAATGAAATCGTTCTCTTGCATAAGGGTGTAAAAGATGTCTTTAACCCTTTTACATAAAATAACTCTTGTTGGTAGGTGTGTTTGATGTATACGTAAGTAGGAAGTGCTTGACCTATGTGTAGAAATCACGTAGAGATCTGTGCAACTATTCAATGAAATGTCTGCTTAGTCCTTGACACTGCCACCTTCATTGGTGTCTCTTTTGACAATTTTAATCGATGATGTCATGTCCCTTGTTCCTTCCAGATCAGTATCTGTTTTGAGAGTCTCTTCTGGGCAAATCTGAATTCATTGGCAAAGATCACTAAGCGCCATTGATGCTCGGTGCAATCACGTTGCTCTCTGACTCAATTCATTGACTCCCTATTATGAGGCGAGACACAACGTACTAGTCAGGGAGCATAAAGACCGACTTCGTCTGACCTTCTCCTCAATATTGGGGGTTGAAACAAGGGTTCTAATAACCCCACGGAGGGGAGAACGCAATTGAGCCGATGTTTGTGTGATCATGTCTTCAAACTCTTAGTTCGAGATTCCTGTCCTCATATTTTCTTGTTACCCTTCAGTAGATACTTTGATGATCTTCTGGAAACATGATTTGCCTCTTGAAGACATTGCCATAGCCTGCTATATATAACTGCATAATCAGGAATATACGACTGATGGTGCTCACTACCAAGTATTAGCTGATCAGTATAGCTCGGAGAGGATAGAGTTGGCTGGGGTATATAGCTCTGAGAGGAGCCATCTCGCAATCTGTACTCGTTCACCTTCAAACTTACCGGTAAATGTGTACGTTCCATTATGTAAGAGTAAATCACATTTCAGTGAATAGACACTCAACAGAATGTTAGTCATGTGACGAATGATGCTGCGATGGCTTATCAAGCGTAACATTCATTTTCCTGTGGTCATCGTATTCGACCACTTTACATATCTATTGCAGCATATTTCAGTTATCGTATTTGATCGGCGAGGTTCTGAAGTATTTCGAAATATTAGACGATCTACTTTAAATTGCAAGTCCGTGTATAAAACGAAGTTGTTTAAAAGGTTTGTTTTCGGAGTTATGAGTTGTAACTGAGTCCTACCTGACCGTACGAAACTAGGAAACGAATTTGCTGCTGTTAACTTCTTTTTAGAGGAATTTCCACACTCACCACAGGA
Source organism: Ryuthela nishihirai (assembly GCA_038380435.1). Classification (NCBI taxonomy): domain Eukaryota; kingdom Metazoa; phylum Arthropoda; class Arachnida; order Araneae; family Heptathelidae; genus Ryuthela; species Ryuthela nishihirai. Next base: position 10,892,842 of record JAWZYU010000021.1, on the reverse strand, counting down.
ATCGCCAATTGCAAATTGAGAGTGATGTTTACAGCTCCTGTAAACATCACCTGTCGCTTTAATGTAATTAGTTACGAAATTTTGATTTTTCCTTAGCACTGTAAAAGACAGTTTAGAATCAATAATAGAATAGACATTTAAAGTCTATTTTTTTTTAAATTGCAAGGGCTAGTGTACAATAATTCATCTTTCTGAGGCCGGGATTAAGGGGGAAAGGTACACATATGATCAAAAGTATCCTAACACTCGCTCATCCACAATCTCCTGATAATAGGAAGGGAATCTCGTTGTTCCACCCTTTACTGCTATCATAGCCTCCACTCTGCGGCGAAGGCTTTTCACTACTATTCTAAAATAATCTACTCTCTACGGGGTAGGATTTTGGTGCATTACTGCGGGAATTGCCTGCCATTCTGCCACAATAGCAATAGTGAGGCCGGGCACTGATGTCGGGCGGTTCGATCTGGCTCTCAGTTGGCGTTTCAGTTCATCCCAAAGGTGTTCCATGGGGTTGAAATCAGGGAGGGCTCTGTGCAGGACAGTCAAGTTCTTCCACATCCATCTCATCAAACCATTTCTTCACGGTCCTCAGTTTGTGAACGGGGCATTGTCATGTTGGTAGAGGAAAGGGTCTTCGCCGAACTGTTGTAATAAAGTTGGGAGCACAGAATTATCGAGAATGGCATTTTAGTTCGCGGCGTTCGAAGTCCCGTTCACTGAAATTAGGAGGCCCAGAATATGATGCCTCCTCCATGGAAATTCACAGTTGGGACAACACTGTCAGACAGTAGCGTTCACCTGGTATTCTCCAGACTCGTCCGTCGGACTGCCAAATGGTGTAGCATGATTCATCAATCACTCCAGAGAATGCTGTTCCACTGCTTAAGAGTCCTCTGGCACCACTTTACACCACTCCAATTGAGGCTTGGCTTCTAATGCACACAAGTCTAACATCAGACTTGTGTGTGTCTGCACAGCCATGGAAACCCATTTCCTGCAGCCCTTGGTGAACTATTGTGGTGCTGACGTTGCTTCCCGGGGCGTTTTGAAACTCGGTGGTTGAGTGTTGCAACCGAGGATAGGCGATTTTGTCTCCACCACCCGCTTCAGCTCTGTCATTTTAGTGGCCTACCGGGTCGCGATTGCTCTATTGTTGCTCCTAGGCATTTCTACTTCACAACAACATCACTTACAATTGATCCGGGATCTGCAAAAGAGCGAAATGTCCCCAACTGACTTATTGCTAAGATGGCCTACTATGACAATGCCACATTGAAAGTCACTGAACTCTGCCTTACGGCTCATTCTCCCGTTCATGCACGTCTATGAGGTTTGCCAGGCCACGTGCGTCTTTTTATATCTGTTTGCGTCATGGTTGTGGCGTATATGGGCGAATCCATTAATCAGAAGGGTGTCCGGATATTTTTGATCAGATAGTGAATTATTGATTGTGAGATCAATTATCTACACCAGTTTTGATCTCAGTGTATTCACACATAGTCTATAATCTTATTGAAGGTGAAGGGAAAGTTCACATAGATTTTGATGCCTCTATCTCTTTAAAACAATAATCGATCTGATTGTCTGTTTAGTCTAGAAGAAGAAAAATTCCCCTGGCTCCTAAAGTTGGAAGAATTTTTCTAAATTGCATCATTTCGCATATCTTTGGAATGGTAATTGGAAGCCTTGGTCCAAGCTGAAAATGTGTGGTCCTTTCTTTTTAATAAAGATTATTTTTAATTTCATTATAAATAAATTTGTTCAGATACACTCAAAATTGAAAGAAGCGAACCAAAATATATCAGGATCCGATGCTATAATCATTACTTATAAAGGTACTGGAATAACCTATTTATACCGTTTATTGAAAGAGGCAGGACTGCGTCTCTCAATAAACCAAGTTTCTTTCAAATCATACTAATCATTTTCTCTCCCTGGTACGTGGAACATGAGGACGTTACATAGAGATTATTCTCTTGATGTCCTCACGCAGGAATTCCAGCGTTATAACTAGGTAAGGTACGTACCAAAGGTTTAGTTTCGGCCTTGAGAGGGCAAATTAATAGCAATAGGGTTTCCCAATTACTAAAATATTCCACAAGACAGAAAAGATTAAAATGACATTGTTACGATAGATGAACATGCTACAATGAAGTTGTGATTTCATTTATCATTTTGATGCTCGCATGTGCTTCAGCATGCGAATTACATCACCAACCATTTCGAGGGAACTTAAAAAAAATGCAAGGAATGAGAAAGTTGTATTAACAGGAATTAGAGTTTGAAGGGAAACGTAGTTTGTCTCTCTCCGTGCACTAGAGTATAAAAAAAGAAATGATTTTATTTGGTGTGTGCGCGGGAGGTTAAATAAATTTATTAGTGTTGATCCTATTAGCGAACTGGTAAGAAAAAGAAGGATGCTTAGTACGCTTAAAGATGTGGCTGAGGAGGTTATATGTTAGTCGAACAAGCAAATCTGATCTCAACTTTTCTGTAGGAAGAAATTATCAGTTATATTTAGTTTGTTTAGGAATTGGTAAGGTTATTTTTATAGATTTCAGGTTTGTTCACAGATATGATTGTTCCACTTATCGACTGTTGTAAAAGCCTTATATCATGCTTTGAGTACAGATAGCCAAAATTTATAGAGAAACAACTCTTTGTAAGAATAGTTATACAGTGCTAAGTTCTTCTGAAGATTTATTTTCATACTGATGAAGATTTGTGTTGGTTGAATTTAGCTTATATAAATGTTTTCATTCATAATTTTGTAATAAATTACATTGTTTTAGAATTATTGTTAAATAAATAAATAAATACCCGCTCAAGCAGCTGCTTGACACAGAGGTCTGACAGGAGCCTGTCAGTTTATATGCCACAGTAGGTCTGAGAGGATGGCAGGACCTCAGCAGAAAAACGACACAAACAGCCATGCCTTACCCGGGGCTCGAACCCCGGTCCCGTAGATTAGTAGCAAAGCGCGCTAACCACATTATTTTTGAACTCACGGTCAATTTCCATCCGTAAAATTTAAAACAATATTTTGTATGGAATAACATTTTAGAGTTGGTTTTTTTTCAGTGTCGGACATAAAATATTGGACTAACTTAAGATTACACAAAGACGATAGTTTTGGTTTTCAAAGCAGGTAGACAAGACTGAGATTTCGTAACAAGACGACCTGATTTTCGGGCGTTGACAACCGGACTTTCGGTGCGGACGTCCCTGACCCGTCGTTGGATACATCCCTGACCTAGAAACTCTATGCTTGAAAGAAACCAGATAGGCAAGTAAAGGTCAGATATTTAAAAAAACTTTAAATTTCTCTTTTCAGGCAGGGAGAATGGAAAGCATCTCTAAGGTGTCCGTTTGCTTCTCAACAGACCAGCCAGTGATGCCCTTCTAGGATATGACTGCATTAATAAAAGATTTCTTACAGCAAAATTTAAAACAAAAATTAAAGACTTGAATGTCATTTCTTGTTACATCTCCTTGAATGTCATCTCTTGTTGCATCTTCTCGAGAAAGATAGGTTTTAGAGACAACTTCAGGATATTTTGAATTCTGTCAAGAAATCAGATATTTCTCTTGTGCTACGTGATTTCGATGTTAAGATGTACTGACTCTCATCTTTGGGCTGGGATATTAGATACCTTTGGCATTTGCAGTTTCAATGGCAATGGGAATGTCTCCTATAGGCAAGTAAACTTAATTGTTTGTGAATAACTAACATATACTACATACAACAGGACATTTATAAATATACATGGGTTTCACCTCATGGGTTGCTCAGGAATATGATAGACTATATTTTAATTAACAGCAAATGGGCTAGTTCAGTTAGGAATACCAGATCATACAGGGAAACCGAAATTAGGTTTGACCATTACATGGTCAAAAGTGTCTTGCAGCTGAAGCTAAAGAAATATTGTGCTAAGGTTAAGAAAATTAGTTTTACACTGAAGGTCTGAAAGATCTAGATATAGCCAAAGCATACCATGATAGGCTACTAAGTCATTATGACAATCGTGGTTTGCTTACTGCTGAAGTTGAGAAAGAATGGGAACAGTTTATACAGTCTTTTCTGGAAACCAACAGTACTCTTATGGGTAAAAGGGAACAGAGGAAACAAAATTATTTGAGTGATAAGGCTATGGAACATCTTTCTGAAAGAAGGTAGTGCAGGATTAATATGAATCAACACTCTACTAGTCCTAACAGAAGGCACTACAATGAGCTTAATAAACATCTAAAGGATCAGTTAACAGCTGATAAATATCATTGGCTTGATAGCTTGGCTGACAAAGCTGAGGAAGCAGTTAGACAGCACAACAGCAGGGATTGTACCAGATTGTAAATGCTTTATGTGGGAAGAAACAGACAAGTACGCAGAGATTGAGGGATAAACACGGCAAGGTGGTTGAAGGTGAGGATTCTGTGATGGCTAGGTGGGTTCAGAATTTCAGAGATGTACTAAATGATGCGATTATTTCTACTCCCATTGTTTGTAATAAGGGCAGATGCATTACTATCTTTAATGATGGCCCTATATCACATTCTGAAGTTGCTTTGGATATCTCTAAATTAAAACTGCATAAATCTCCAATTAAATGTTAGAGCTGGGAACACTTGTGTTGTTACATGGCTGACTGAAAATTTGAATATTTTTATGATAAAGGTGTTGTTCCTAAGGATGTATTAAAACTAATATTATTCCCATTTTTTAAAAGGTGATAAAAATTCTTGTGATAATTATAGGGGGTTTAGTTTATTTTCTATCGCAGGTAAAGTTCTTTGCACATGTTTGTACTCAAAAGAATTAAGATATTTGGTTTGTGGACAACTGCATGATGAACAGTGTGAATTCAGAAGTAATAAGGATGTATTGATCAAATATTATCAGTTAGGCAGATTCTTGTGAAATGTTTAGAGTTGCAGAAACCTGTGGTTACTAGCTTTATAGATTTGAAAACGTCTTTCGACTCTGTTGATCGTCATTATATGTGGTTGATCGTGAGATTCATGGCATACCCGTTAGTTAACATATTAAAGCTCTCTATAATAACACTGAGTCGTGTATGAGAGTTAGTAAGGCCTGTAGCAATTGTTTTAGCATTACTTCCGGTGTTCGACAAGGGTGCATTTTGTCTCCTTTTCTCTTTAGTTTGGTTATTGAATTCACTCCAAGGGAAAAATTTTGGCCTTAAATGGTCTGGAGATACGAAAATTTCTGATTTAGATTATGCTGATGATTTAGCCCTTTTGGCAAATAATGTTGATGAGATGAATTCTTTCATTCGAGCTGTTGATGAAACTTGTACTAGAGTAGGTTTGGTTATAAACAGAGAGAAAACTAAACTGATGAAAATTGGTCAGGCAGGCTGTGATTCAGTTAATCCGAATGGTTGCAATCTTGAACAAGTATCACAGTTTGATTATCTTGGAAGCTATGTAACAGATACTGGTGATGTGCGGTATGAGATAAATAGAAGAATATGGATTGCTGCCAGGACTTTTAAGAATCTATGGAGAGTGTGGAAAAGATGGCATTGATCTATGGAGAGTGCGGCCCTTTTTTGCACACCATGGGCTAAATGGTCAGGTCACAAGGATCCCGAAGGCTCAGAGAAGGTTACCCTTTGGAACAGCTGTTGGAAGACAGACGGTAGCTTCCCGTCAAGGCCATCCAGCGTGTTCTTCAAAGAGCATAGGGTATGGCTCTCTCGTCTTAGCGATAACACAGCAGGCCACAGCGTAACGTCCCATCCGACGGACAGCGGCCTTTCCAAGCCCATCGGTATCCCCTACTGACCGTAGGCAGGGCGGGAAATTTTGCGGAGATAAATCTTAACGCTGACCCAGCTGGGACTCGAACCTGGGAACTATAGATTACGAGCTTGGCGGGCTACTAACTGAGCCACCCCCGCCCCGGAGATATAGTCATTTGTGCGATAATAGTTTCTAGATTATTTCTGGAAGGAAGAATTGCATGAACAATCTTAATGAACATCATACTAGTCATCGGAGACAACATTACAAAGAGTTTAATAAATGTGTTAACAGTTGATAGAAAATCTTTGGCAACGCAAAGGAAGCAGTTATTTGTATCAGATCTTTTTTGTGAGAAGAAACAGACTGACACACAGGGATTGATGGATAAACATGATAACGTTTTTCAAGGGGAGGAATCTGTCGGTGCTATTTCGTGTGAGCATTTGGGAGAGTTCTGAACAATGTGGTTAATTCTACTCCCATTCTTTGCAGTGAGGATAGATGCAGTACTGACTTCAATGTTGGGTCTATAATCACTTTCTAGCTCAGTTACTTTGGCTTTCTCTAAATCAAAACTGCATGAACCCTCAGGGGTAGATGAAATTACTGTTTAGATGCTTAGAGCTTGGAATCCTTCTGTTGTCACCTTACTGACTAAAAGTAGCGTGTTGCTAAGGATTTCACTATAACTATCCTATTGTAACGAAAAGTGATTGCAATTCTGGTGATAATGAAAAAGGGAACAGCCTACTTTCTGTGACAGGTCAAGGTTCCTTGCATTATTGTTTTTAATAGAATTAAGGATTCGACAGATGGGCAACTGTGTAATGAACGGCATGGATTCAGAAGGGAAAGGGGATGTATAAATCAAATTTCTCTCTTAGGGACATTTTTTGATAAATGTTTAGAGTTTCAGAAATCTATGGTTACTGGCTTCCAAGATTTGAAAAAGATTTTTGTTTCTGTTAATCGTCATAATTTAATAATCGTGTGCAATACTTAAAAATTCAGTTATCGTAATGATGGCTATAATATATACAGATATGTGTGTGTACCTATGTATGTATTGTACCAGAGCCTCATGTTAGCCATCCATTATCTGAGGTTTTCCCTAAAGATGAAATGAACTTTTGGGGAAATCAACAGATATTGGATGTTGCCAGTCTCCCACGACCTGGGACGTCTGAGGATGGCTTTTAGGGGAGACATTTTTTTTATTTTTTTTTATTTTAATCTTTTCAACTTATTTACTTTTTATTTCATTTTTTCCATTTCTTTCACTTTTTTGATAGTTTTCAATCCTTTTTTTACCATCTGATTATTTCTGTTGTGTTATCCAGTTTTTGATTTCAGGTTATTTACAGTCATACATGGAGTTTCATACAAGCAAATGTCTATTTCTGTGGTGCGGATTGTACTTAAGGAAAAGAGAAGAACGAGACAACAGATCTGTAGATATCGGTAGCAATATAATCGAGCATCAGGAACAACATGGCCATCCATATTAGAATTAACGACATCAGAGACTCCTCTTCAGGGATGTTGATTGAGGTATCTGATGAGCACTGAGGACTGCTCATTCTGGCAGAGCGAACCGTTGCTTCCATTTCGTTGAAGCTCTGTTCATCCAATGAACTCCCTTCCTCATCCGTTGAGTTGTATGGAGACCAGCTGAGCTGGGAGGAGATGGAGTCTTCCTCAGGAGTTATTACTCTGCCTTCTGGTGGAATATCTCTGCTGTCCACTGATGGAGAGGTATCGAGGGATCCGACATCACTGGGGTGAGTATCGAGGGATCCGACATCACTGGGGTGAGTATCGACATCACTGGGGTGAGGATCACTGGTGGATCCGACATCACTGGTGGATCCGACATCACTGGTGGATCCGACATCACTGGTGGATCCGACATCACTGGTGGATCCGACATCACTGGTGGATCCGACATCACTGGTGGTGGGGAGGTAGAAGATGCCGCGTGCGTGTGATGTCGTCGACATGTACACTTCACTCTCCTCTCCACTGCAGTTGGCACAGCATACGGAAGCCTTTCTCAGGCGCTTCCAGAACTTACGGAGGCCTTCTCGGCGCCTCCTTCCAAATCGCAGAGTGCGCTCGCGTACAGACAACGCTTGGCACTCAGAATGTGCAGCGTTTAGCATCCTGCGATAATCCAATCAATATACAATAAAATCAATCGATAACTAACAATAATAACTCAGCGCTACTCAAATACAAATATCAGCGCTAATACAAAATATGCGCAAACTATCATATAATCTCACACTAATTATAAATACAATTCGTACCAAATATCAACTTTATGCGCTAGCGTAATCTTGACTCTCTTTCTTACCAAACGAAATTCGATTGAATGATTCTTAGGAAACATATTCTTTCAACTCTTCAATTGTTCTCCATTTACATTGTTAAGAATTTTGAATATTTAAGATCTTCACTTGTTGCGTTTGCGAAACGTTTCTGATGCCAGATGCAGGAAATAATGAGAATCATTCCCAATTATTAATATATTCAAAATGTTCGAATAATATCCCGGATCCTATTTTCAATTTCTTGCTTCTATCCGGTTACTGTTCAAGCATAAACTATTATTTAAGCCCAGCTTTTAATATGTCATATACAGTATATACTCTGGTTTCCAAAGATTAAGGAACAACAAACACTATGTTATGTCAATGGGAAGTTAACGTCGAAGCTCTATAAGTTCTAAAATAATTTATCTTCTTTCAATTATATGATAGCAGATAAAGATCTCAATGAAATGCATCAATATCTCGATTTCAAATAGTGTTCGTTCCAGAACCGTATCTGAGCTATGGCCCGACCATAGGCGCCGTGTCAGATAGGAGCAAAATAACATTTCATATTTTGTGTATATGCACCGTTGTAAGCAGGATAACAAGAAAAAGAAAAGATTTGACTGTGTAAGTAATGATTAGGATAGCAGAAGGAATCATCAACCTCTAGCATTTTGTGCAGAGACAGATTGTGTTGGTTTGGTCATGTTGCTCGTATGCATGGATGCAGATTGGCAAACAGGATTATGAAGAGTGTGGCTAAAGGCTTCAGAAAAGAGGTATACCTAGGATGCGATGGACAGACAATGGCAAATCGGACCTTGCTAGAATTGGCCTAGAGTGGCCAAAGGCAGCAGATCCAGCTCAGAACAGATTTATCTGGAGAAGAAAATTAAACAGGCTGATTGAGTTTCCGTAGCCATGACTGTATGAGGATTTTGTATGGATGTACGAAGTGGAGAGCTTCTCTGTACAGCGAAAAAGTGCAGTGCTTAATGTTTTGAAGACGAAATGAGCATAGTTATAATAAAGAAGAGATTTTTGTTTGTTTTTACCCGTCCTCTTATGCATTCAGTCTCCTAAAGAGATAGAGGCATGAAAATTTTCATGAACTGTCCTTTCAGCCAGAGCAAGAGGTTATGTGCGAACCCGCTGGAACAGACCAAAACGGTGTGTCCTGGGGTGAATTCCTCGAAATTCCCATAGACATAATAAAGCGATTGCTTCAGGAATGGATAAATATTTGAAGTCAGAAGTGGAAAGGGAGAAACAGAAGCAAGAACGGAACCCGAGCCTTTCTTTGGAAGTGAAAGGTTGATCAAGAACTGCTAAAAGTACATAACAGCCAGGACTCCCAAATTCTGTATCAGAGAAGGCTCGTCCGTTAGGCCACCTGGGACACTGCCTCACCAAAAATAAACAGAAGAAATAAAATAAGCAAATTTAAAATTTTGTTTTTATCATTTGTCTCATCTAAAGAAAACAACTTAATATTATTTTTACATTCATTTTGTAACCCCTATTTGTCGTGGCATGTGGACACAACATTCACTCTAGGAATCAGTGTTACATCGTCTGCTTTAGTTCATACAGTGGCGCCAATTAGACATTTGCCGCCCTAGCCATGGCCTGTGGCGGCAAAGTCTGGAAGGCGGAATATTTGTGGGAAAATAATGAAGAAAAGAAAAAGAGAATACTGCAATATCAAGTGAGGAATATGAAGGAAGTTGGACGTCCGACATCTGGTAAAGAGGTCGTGGAAGAGTAAAATTGCATCTAATTATTATCGGCGGTCGCAGTAACTTCTCGGAGTTGATTTCGATTAATCGAAATTCCCATATCGTATTTGCGCCATTGAGCTGGCCACGCACTCGAGCACTGCGTTTAGTGAAAATATCTGGGACCATCTCGCAAAGCTTCCGGGACATTCTATGGGTCATAAAATGCATTTGGTATAAAATGCATATAAATCTCATTTGACGGAGACAATCGTTCTTAGTTTCCGCCGCAAGTTACCTCTAGAGTTCCGCGCCAGAAATAGTGACGTGTTTAACTTGTCGAGTGTTAATGAAGGGACGATTGCTAACATTTGCGGTGTACTTATGCGTATACGTAGCTGCGTTGGAGCTTTTTTTTTTTTCATTGTTTCATGATTGTTTCTTCATACTTCAAGACTTTTTCATGTGTATGCATATGTATGAGTTGATTTATTTCCATATTAGGTAATTGACTGCTTAAGCTAAACACAGATGTTTTATATTTTCACTACGCTAGAAAAATGAGTGTTTCTATGGTAGGACAACGTTACAGAAAGTAATACAAGTAATACAAGAAAGTATACATAATAAAATATCAGCTAACCTGTCAATCGAATCTAACTAAGCATAACCTGACCTGAATCCAATGTAGAGCAAATTGGAGATTCTATTAAACATATTTCATAAATTAGTTTAACCTGGCTTTGTCTATCCCTTTTGGGAACACAAGGTTAGATTACGCTAAATTCATAAAGAGATTACATTTTTTCAGTTTTTTAGTGCAAATGTGTTATTAAAAGGTCTAAATATATTACGAGTTTAAATGCACAACCTTGAGGAAATACAAAATGTTAGGCTGGGTAAGATTATGCAAAGTAACTTAATTAGCGCTAATATCTTAATGAATTGATTATTCATGCGTAAACGTTTCATTTGAAGGGAAAAGTACGTTTTAATATCAAAATAGCGGATTATTTACTATATCTGCAGTAATGTTTGTATAGAGGAAAAATCTCCCTCTTCCTCCTGGAGGTTTGGTGCATTTTTGTTCTTTGAAAAGGGCTTATTTGAAGAGAATAGAACTTTTTAAGGAAAAAAAAGGAATAGATCTACCTGGTCTGTCTGATTCAGTCTTATTAAACAATACCCAATGGTAATTTTTTAAGTACGGCATTAGCTTTCGAAATATCAATACTAAAATACCCTGCACAAAACATAATAATTCGAGAGAATACAAAAATTCACTTGCCACAAGGCATAATATGAAACTGTAAGAAACAAAACCATTTTATACAGGCAAAATGCTTTTATACGTCTGTACCAAGGGATATTAAATATATAACAAATCAAAACAGATTTGGAATCAGATTGAGAAGTGTTCTAATAAAAAACAGTTTCTATGATATAATAAATAATAAATAAAAATAAACGTGTAAGCTTAATAATAATTGTTTAAACAGACTATTTGTTTAAGCAAAATAATTTCACAGCTTTCACTTAATATTTAGACAAATTTAGCAACAATGCATTATTAAAGATGTAGGTCCAAATGTGATTTACAAAGAATAAAAAATTAATTCTCAAATGTGATTTACAAGGAATAATAAAATATAATTTATTCATAGGTTATAAAAAATAATGATCGGTTCTTCACTGTGATCATTTACCTTTAAGCATTGCCTTGGCGTGATGAATAAACGCGCTGATGATAAGTGTGAGGTTGTGGGATCGAGGCCCCCCCCCCCTAAAGATGTGACAACAAGCATCTGCATGTTTGAAGCATTATAGGTTTGTTTCTGCATCGATTCTAAATTTTAGAGGTTTCATAATAATAGGTAGTAAATTTTATATTTTATAATTATAATTATGATGTAATATTTTTTTGGTTGAAAGGGGTTCACGGAACAAAAAAATTTGGAAACCATGTATGCATGTGTATATATATATATATGTTAAATGCATGATACGTATGTTATGACATGTATAATATATGTGTTATGATATGCATGATATATGTGTTATGATATGCATAATATAGGTGTTATATGCATGATATGTAGGATATTTATATTATGATATGTATATTATATGTATGGTATGTATATTATTATATGCATGATATGCATGTTATGATATGTGTGTATGTAGGTTGTGTTGTACCAGAGCCTCATGTTAGCCATCCATTATCTGATGTTTTCCCTAAAGATAAAATGAACTCTTGGGGAAATCAACAGATAATAAATGTTGCCCGCCTCCCACGAACGGGGACGAATTATGGGAGCAAGCCAACGCTGCTTGATGTGCAATTCCTCAGGAACATATCCTGGCTAACACACAGTCATACAGATGGCTAGCATGTTGCACCAGAGCATCATGTTAGCCATCCATTATCTGACTCCATGTATGTACTCCATGCCACGCCGTATTGCTGCCTGTATTGTCATTCACGGCGGTGCAACCACCTACTGATGCAGTCACATTGTGCTGCATTATCTCATCTTTTAACCGCTCTAAGTGGCTGCAAATTAAGTCATATTATGCCAATATGTATTGCTATGTGTGTGCTACATTTCACTCTCTATCCCCTCACTCCTTCTGGGTGGGGCAATTTCAATGTCATGCAATGTAGATGCACAATTTCTGATGGTGTTCGATAACTCAGATACGCAGCATTCCTCTTTACACCTTTTATTATTATTTACATCTATTACATCTATTTGAATAATACAGTGCATACTTTGCACACTCAGGGTCAAAATACTCCCCTAGTTCAGCAGCTACATACTGCTCGAAACGATACTGGTTGACCTAATCTCAGGGGCCCAGCTAGGACGCATTTGCAATTCATCGAGCTCTCTCCTGAACAGACAAGTCTCCTCCTCAAGACCTCATAAAAGGACTCCCTTTTCTCGATCTTTTCTTTAATCGGGGGAAAAACATCACAGGGTGGGTTCAGCTCTCACCCCTTGTCGCAGTGTGTGGTCCAATAGCTCACACTGACATTAACGACCTCCTTTAGGAATGTAGCATGCGGGAACACAGAAGCTGATCACCGTCCACACCATCGGACCTTTACAAAACTGTCAAGCTCTCCCACTTGTGAACAGAGCTGCGCGTGCATGCTGGGATGGAGATTCGTATCCCTCTCCCGTGGCCGAGTGGTTAGCACGCTTGGCTACTGATCTAAGGGACCTGGGTTCGAGCCCCGATTAAGGCACGGATGTTTCTGATGTCTTTCTGCTGAGGTCCCGCCATCCTCACAGACCTTCTACTATGGCGTATAAATTGACAAGCTCCTGTAAGACCTCTGTGGCAAGCAGCTGCTTGAAGGGGTATTTATTTTTTTCTCCATCTCCAGTTCTTGGAGATGGAGATGTATCAGCTGAGGGGGGGGGGGGAGACTCACACCGAAGCGTTGATCATGACAAGGTGGTCATAATTCAGTGAGCACTGAGTATATAGAGTATTGTGAATGACTGACTACTGATTGGTAGTGCCTCGCGCTAATCCTGTGACTATGATGCAGAAATCGTAGAGCTATGACAATTTGCACCTAGGGGTAATCCGGGTCGTAGATCTCGAGAAAAATCCGAAATTTGACCTCCGACGTGTGTTTCAAGGTCAAAGAGATCACCTAGAGATCAAACGTTGATATGCGCGAGGGCTGGAGATGTAAAAAATTGCGTTTGGGGCTAATGTTACGAAATTTCGAATATGGAGGGTGTTTCGAGTTTAATGATCAAATTCAGATCTATCGGTGCTAGAGACTGAAAAGTGGTTCCTGGGGGTATTTTGAGTCGCAGATATCGGAAATGTTATGATTTTTTTGTTGTGATGGGTCCTTTGAGGTCAGAGGTCAAATATAGATCTAGCGGTGCTAGAGAGTTGAAAATTGGGGCCTTTGGGAATTTTGAGTCGTAAATATAGTAATTTTGTGAGTTTTAGATGCAATGGGTCCTTTGAGGTCAAAGCTCAAATTCTGATATATATGTACTGTAGAGCTGAAAGTTGGAGATGGGCTATTTCAGGCAGTAAGAATAAGAAATGAGAGGAATTTTCAGATCTGGTGTCGCACTCAAGGTCAAATAGGGGTCGGAGTGACGGGCAAGAAATCAATCAGTGCCAAAAGCACTGATTGATTTCTACTATAAGATATACGTGGGTAGTCAAAAAATACGTTTCCCTCTTCTGGAGAGGTGACGAATGAAGAATGCACCACTAAAATGGGAAGGTAGTTTAATGAGAACATGTGGAAGCTATTTTGTGAAAAAAATTAGTTTCAGTTGTCGCCACTAGGGAGAAAATGGGCGCTACAAATACAGGAAAGAAAGGCAGAGGTGAGAAAATGATGTTTGCTGGTTTCACACACAAGTCTGTTACAGAAACTGCTCATTATGCTCTCCATCGCTGCAGAAGGTGTGCTGGGAATGAAAGACTGCATGGGACACAATGGCTTGGAGCATGTCGCTGTGGATGTTGGCCACTTCCTGCATAATTCTGGCCTTCAGATCAGCAAACGACTGCATGCTACCACTATAAGCCAATCCTTGAGATAGCCCCTGAGCCAGACTTCACAAGGATGCAGATCCGGTGAGTGTGTTGGGCAGGCCTGAGGAAAGATTCCAGAAACTCCACTAACATGTGGGGGTGTACCATCTTGCATGAATATTGTGGTGTCCAGACACTGGCGCTACTGGAGGGCAGGAATCACGTGATACTGGAGAAGAGCACAGTAACGGGCACCTGTTACAGTACACTGCACTGGACCATTAGGTGTAGCCTCTTCGAAGAAGAACTGCCCAATGATGAAGTCTGCACTGAAGCCACACCGCACTGTCACCTGCGAGGGTTGGATTGGCCGTTCATGCACAACAGACGGAGGTGACCCCCTCCCACAGAATAGAGTTCTGAATGTTTAAGGCACTAGTGTGAATGGCATCTGCCTCGTCAGTGCACAGGACTGCACAATGCGATGTGGCTCCATCTGTGCCAGATATTGGAGAGTGAAGTCAGTGCGAAATTGCGGTTCACACAGTCGCATTTCCTCCACCGTATGGATCCTGTATGGGTACCTTTGCTCAACATACTACAGCATTTTATGGACCATTGCTCCCACGGAAGGTCCAATTCTTATGACATTGCTGACTGACCGCATATCACTTCCAATACGGTCTGTCATGGCCACTGTCACCTTATCCATCACACCTTCTGTAATGGATAGCCATCCTCTTCCTGGTGCCACTCCCAACTCACCGGTTGCTTCAAATGTCGTTCATCTTCCTTTAAAGCCACAGATATCAGGAGTCCTCTCTGCAGACTTTATAGATGTTGATACTCTTGCAGTGTGGCATTTGCATTGCTTTGATTCGGTTAGAATAACTTGATTAACAGTGTGCATGAGGTGGCTCAGTTGGTAGCCCTCGAGGCTCATGATCTGGAGTTCTCAAATGCGAGTCCTACCTGAGCTAGTGTTGATTTATCTCCCAATACCTCCGCCCTGCCCTGAGTTCCTAGGGGACATCAATGGGGTTGGAAAGGCCGCCGTCAGTTGGATGGAATGTAAAGCCTTGGTCATATGTGTGGGAGAGCTATACCCTGTGCATGTCAAAGAACACACTGGATTGCCCTTAAAGGAGGCTTTCATCTATCTCCTAACAGCTGTCCAGTGAACTATGATGAGAACGAGGAGGCTACGTTTTTCAGCCAACTTCAGGATATCGTGAATTCTGTGAAGAAAGGAGATATTTCTCTTGTGCTATTTCTCAATGCTAAAGTTGGTACTGTTGTACCTTTGGACAGCAGTTTTAAATGGTAGTTCCAATGGCAATGGAGAACGTCTTCTATGTGTAAGTAAGCTTAATGGTTTGCTAATAATTAACACATACTACAAACAACGGGACATTTATAAATATACATGGGTTTCACCTTATGGATTGCACAAGAATATGAGAGATTATATTTTAATTAACAGCAAATGGGATAGTTCAGTTAAGAATACCAGATCATACAGGGAAACCGAAATTTGGTCTGACCATTACCTTGTCAACACTGTCTTGCAGCTGAAGCTAAAGAAATATTGTTCTAAGGTTAAGAAAATAAGTTTTACACTGAAGGTCTGAAAGATCCAGATATAGCCAAAGCATACCATGATAGGCTACTAAGTCATTATGACAATCGTGGTTTGCTTACTGCTGAAGTTGAGAAAGATTGGGATCTGTTTAAACAGACTTTTCTTGAAATAAACATACTCTTTTGGGTAAAAGGGAACAGAGAAAACAAAATTATTTGAGTGATAAGGCTATGGAACTTATTTCCGAGAGAAGGAATTGCAGGAATAATATGAACCAACATCCTACTAGTCCAAAAGACGGCATTAAAATAAGCTTAATAAACGTGTAAAGGTTCATTTGACAGCTGATAAGAATTTTTGGCTTGATGGCTTGGCTGATAAAACAGAGGAAGCAGTTAGACAGCACAACAGCAGGGATTGTACCAGATTGTAAATGCTTTATGTGGGAAGAAACAGACAAGTACGCAGGGATTGAGGGATAAACATGGCAAGGTGGTTAAGGGGAGGATTCTGTGATGGCTAGGTGGGTTCAGAATTTCAGAGATGTACTAAATGATGCGATTATTTATACTCCCATTGTTTGTAATAAGGGCAGATGCATTACTGGCTTTAATGATGGCCCTATATCACATTCTGAAGTTGCTTTGGATATCTCTAAATTAAAACTGCATAAATCTCCAACTAAATGTTAGAGCTGGGAACACTTGTGTTGTTACATGGCTGACTGAAAATTTGAATATTTTTATGATAAAGGTGTTGTTCCTAAGGATGTATTAAAACTAATATTATTCCCATTTTTTAAAAAGGTGAAAAAAAATTCTTGTGATAATTATAGGGGAGTTAGTTTATTTTCTATCGCAGGTAAAGTTCTCTGCACATGGTTGTACTCAAAAGAATTAAGATATTTGGTTAGTGGACAACTCCGTGATGAACAGTGTGAATTCAGAAGTAATAAGGATGTATTGATCAAATATTATCAGTTAGGCAGATTCTTGTGAAATGTTTAGAGTTTCAGAAACCTGTGGTTACTAGCTTTATAGATTTCAAAACGTCTTTCGACTCTGTTGATCGTCATTATATGTGGTTGATCGTGAGATTCATGGCATACCCATTAGTTAACATATTAAAGCTCTCTATAATAACACTGAGTCGTGTGTGAGAGTTAGTAAGGGCTGTAGCAATTGTTTTAGCATTACTTCCGGTTTTCGACAAGGGTGCATTTTGTCTCCTTTTCTCTTTAGTTTGGTTATTGAATTTACTCCAAGGGAAAAATTTTGGCCTTAAATGGTCTGGAGATACGAAAATTTCTGATTTAGATTATGCTGATGATTTAGCCCTTTTGGCGAATGATAATGATGAGATGAATTCTTTCATTCGAGCTGTTGATGAAACTGGTACTAGAGTAGGTTTGGTTATAAACAGAGAGAAAACTAAAGTGATGAAAATTGGTCAGGCAGGCTGTGATTCAGTTAATCTGAATGGTTGCAGTCTTGAGCAGGTGTCATAGTTTAATTATCTTGGGAGCTATGTAACAGATACTGGTGATGTGCGGCATGAGATTAACAGACGAATAGGGATTGCTGCCGGGACTTTTAAGAATCTATGGAGTGTGTGGAGAAATAGGCGTACACACCTAAAGACTAAAGTTAGGATGTATAATAGTTTAGTTCTTTCTAAAGTTAGTTATGTTAGCGAAATATGGACCCTTTGTAAGCAGGATAACAAGAAACGTGATGCCTTTGATTCTAGATGCTTACACAGTATCTTGGGCATTAGGTGGTTTGGCTCTGTAAGTGATGATGAGGTTAGAAGAAGGAGTCATCAATCTCTTTTGAGCAAAATATTGTGCAGAGAGTGACTGCGTTGGTTTGGCCATATTGCCCGTATAAATAGCTGCAGATCAGCAAACAGGGTTATGTACATTATGATTAAGTGTTTCAGAAAAAGGAGGAGACCTAGGATGCGATGGACAGACAATGAGTGAACCTAGAGTGGCCAAAAGCAGCAGCTGTAGCTCAGAAGAGACACATCTAGAGAGGAAAATTACACAGTTTGGTTGGACCTCCATAGCCCAGGGCTGCATGAGAAATTTGTATGTATGTTTGTATGTAGATTCGGAAATCAGTACCTATCGAATGAAAAATAATTTTTAATTTATCTGAAAAAACATAGAATTACCTCTTATAAAAAAGGTTCCTTTTCCCGCACACCCTAGGGGTAAGGGGCAAAACGTCACTGGCAGGGTAAACCTCTGAACCCTCATACTGCACCTACGAAATTTCGAGCATAAATCCATCGATTGCAATATCCAATTAATTTTGCAGTTTTCCGCGTTTGGCGTAATTTATAGTTTTGGCGATTCGGTAAGTGCAAATCGTAATATTTGAGCAATATATATCCGACCAAAATAGGATTTTTATCTCTTAAAATATTTTACCAAATACACAAACCAAGCGGAAAGCAATAGGCATGATTGGTAGCCGTAGTTATTTGGAAATGAACTACTAAAGTTTTAGTTCATGGCGTTTTGTACAATCAGCCTTTTACATAGGAGGCGGCATTTTGTTCCACGACATTTTGATGATGATGATGGCGTTTTTGGAGGCGGTATTTTTGGTCACGGCGTTTTGAAAAGGAGGCATTTTGTTCTACAACATTTTATCGGCGGTGTTATGAGGGGTCGGCGTTTTGTTTATGGCCAATTGCACAAGTGTTCACTCTGCGATTTGGAAGGAGGCACCGAGAAGGCCTCCGCAAATTCTGGAAGCACCTGAGAAACACTTCCGTATGCTGTGCCAACTGCAGTGGAGAGGAGAGTGAAGTGTACATGCCGACGTCATCACACACACGCAGCATCTTCTATCTTCCCACCAGTGATGTCGGATCCCTCGATACCTCTCCATCCGTGAACAGCACAGATATTCCACCCGAAGGCAGAGAAATAACTCCTGAGGAAGACTCCATCTCCTCCCAGCTCAGCTGGCCTCCATACAACTCAACGGATGAGGAGGGGAGTTCATTGGATGAAGAGAGCTTCAGCGAAATGGAAGCAACGGGTCCTCAGTGCTCATCTAATATCTCTGAAGATGACACCTCAATCGACATCACTGAAGAGGAGTCTCTACAGAATTTAATTTTAATTTGGATGACAATTTTATTCTTGATCGTCGATTATATTGTTACTGACATCTACAGATCTGTTGTCTCTTTTCCTTCAGTATAATCCGCATCACAGAAATAGATATTTGCTTGTATAAAACTCCATGCATGACTCTAAATAACCTGAAATCAGAATCTGGATAACACAACATAAATAATCAGATGGTAAAAAAAAGGATTAAAAATTATCAAAAAAGTGAAAGAAATGGAAAAAATTAATAAAAAGTCAAATGATAAGTTGAAAAGATTAAAAGAAAAAAAAATTAAAAAAAAATGTCTCCCCTAAAAGCCATCTTCAGACGTCCCAGATCGTGGGAGACGGGCAACATCCAATAACTGTTGATTTCCCCAAGAGTTAATTTTATCTTTAGGGAAAACCTCAGATAATGGATGGCCTCAGATAATGGATGGCTAACTATGTCTGGTACAATACATACATAAGTACACACACATATCTGTATATATTATAGCCATCATTGATATAACTAAATTTTTAAGTATTGCATACGATTATTAAATTATGACGATTAACAGAAACAAAAATCTTTTTCAAATCTTGGAAGCCAGTAACCACAGATTTCTGAAACTCTAAACATTTATCAAAAAATGTCCCTAAAAGAGTAATTTGATTTATACATCCCCTTTCCCTTCTGAATCCACGCTGTTCATTACACAGTTGCCCATCTGTCGAATCCTTAATTCTATTAAACACAATAATGCAAGGAACCTTGACCTGTCACAGAAAGTAGGCTGTTCCCTCTTTCATTATCACCAGAATTGCAATCACTTTTCGTTACAATAGGATAGTTAGAGTGAAATCCTTAGCAACAACCAGCTGCAAAATCAAGCTGCAAAAGCTGAACCGGTCTCTGTTATAACATATCCGTCTGTATATATTTCTAAGTGTTCCTGGAATTCATCATTTTTATAGTTATAAAAAAGTTGTAAAATAGCATCATTGGAAAAATATTTTTTTTTCGAATTTAGTAAGGGAATTTCTGTCTTAATATTTGGTAGTTGAAAACACCAGTCTGCAAAAAGACCTGGTATATCTCCTCTAAGTTCTTTTGTGAATTTATTGAAGTATTTATTTAAAAAAGAATTATTTTTAATAATTTTGTAAAAAGGAGTTCTTTTGAATTTTAAATAAAAGGGATGATTAGGGAGTTTTAAATGTAATTTTAAATAATATTTGATTATTAAAATTTTTTGCCTAATATCGAAGGGTGGGAAAGCACTTTCTGCAGTTAATGCAAATGTCGGACAGAAGTTTGGGGCCTAAAGCAATTTCTAAGCATTTATTTTGCATTACATTTAATTTTTTTAATTTTGTGATACATCGTTTATCAATAAATTCCAACCCATATTCCATTTTTGCCCTAATTAAATTCTGATAAAGTGTTATTAAATACTTTTGAGGAATTCCTTCTTTTTTGAAGGCAAAGAATTTAAATGCATTTGAAAGTTTTGAACCTGCTGCATATGCATGATCAAGATGAGCGTTCCAGGTTCATTTAGAGTCTAAATAAATACCAAGTAGTTTACATTGAGAAAATTGAGACATATCTACTGGGTTAATTTTTAAAACGAATTTAGGGGTATAATTTTTAGTTTTATAGAAAGGTATACAAAAAGTTTTTTTAATATTTATTTGCAAGTTACATTTATCACAATATTTTGTAAGTTTGTTTAATTGGTTTTGTAGTTTGTGTTGTAAATCATATTCTTTTTGTCAGATGTCCAAAAAGTTAGATCATCTGCATAACCAGTAAAAATAATATGTTTATTAAATATAGCTTTAATATCTTGTAAATAAAAATTAAATAATATGGGTGATAATGTAGAACTTTGGGCAATGCATTGTGTAAGGACAAATTTTAATCTGCATTTATAAAAGTGATGTATTCGTAGGTAAGACGTAATTTAATATTTCATTGCAAACATTTCCTTTCTATATAATGACCATTTACTTTGTTTACAAAAGTGTATTCAGATTTTCGTCATTTATCACGGAACGTAAAGGAACATCATGATCAACATACAAGTGTTTTTAATTAACAGTAGCCGATAATAATGTGAAATAAATACGAGAGGAAAATGTTGAGACTAGACATGCAAATGTTTATAATTTATACTGCGAAAATAAAAACACGTTGCTCAAATTTTCAGCTGAAATGCCGATAACAGCTTTATCATTGAAAGAAAAACTGTAATGGTTTTCTTTTACGCAAAAAATTAAACAGAATAACACATAAAACAAAAAAGCGTGAGATAAACATTCAATGGAATATGTGAAATAAAATTGTGTTATGGGTAAAACCTGCAAAAATCCGATATGTTGCAGAGCAAGCTAAAATGCTCCCCCTAACGTGATGTCACGAATTTAACGCCCTAGTCAAGGTCGGATCCTCAGGGGTTGGGGGGGGGGGGGCTGTCCTCCATCTCCCTTGCCTATGGACCATTCCGAGAGCATTCCATCACTGTCGCTAACCTTTTCCTACCTCCCTCAGTTCATCAAAACTTTCTAGTGCTGCACCGTCTACTATTATTCTGCACAATGTGTTATTGTCGGAAGCATTCTCTTGTGAGAATGTTTTTCCAGAATTAGAGTTATTTTCATCAATGATAAAGGAATCTGTGGTTCCTTCAATGGGAAGGTTGTGCCTGATCAATTCATTTAATACTTAAAGAAGGTTGAAAAGAATTCAATAAATGGTAAGGGTTAGAGGAAATTCCATCAATGATAAGAGGGTTAAAGGGAAAGTCCATCAATGATAAGAGGAAGGAGCGGAAAGTCCATAAAAGATAAGAGGGGATGGCAAAGCTTGAGAACCACTGATATGGATAACAGGAAGTTTGATGTTTTTGATTTCCCTTGCTTACATATAGCATCATGTGTTAAAATAAATGATATTACATAAGGTAAGGTATTGTGTTATAATTATTTTTTAGTGGGCACCAGAGCTTCGTATTTGCCATCCATTATCTGACAATTTCTGTAAGGAAAAAGTGAATCAGAAACTGAAAGACAATGGATGTTGCCCACCTCTCACGTCGTGGACGTTCGAAGTTGGATTTTAGAGAGGCGCCCTCCCTCCCACCAGTTGATTTGTAGCACAGTCTATCTTAGTCTCCTTCTACGTTCAAGATCCATTCAACCATGATTAATAATCTGTAAATCAAAGGAGCAAATACAACTAAAAACAAAAAGAAGGAGAGGTTTTCGTCGCAGAAGACAACGGGTGGATCAGACGTTTCACTTTCGTCCTCTGAGCTTCTGACGTGCTTTTCTACGTTGGCCACCAAGTCTTCGTTGACTTCACTCGACGATGACGATAGGTTAACAGAATTCCGTCGATGAGATTCGACAGCTTTCGATGACATCTTTAAGAACATTTGCTCGTAAATATCCTCTGAGCTTGTGACGTGCTTATCTGCGTTGACCACCAAGTCTTCGGTCACTTCACTTGTCGATGATGATAGGTTAACAGAATGCCATCGATGAGATTCGACAGCTTTCGACGACATCTTTAAGAACAGTTGCTCGTAAATGTTCTCGTAGCTTCCGTAATTGGTGGTGGATGGGAAGAAGTATTCTTCTTTTTCTTCTTCAACAGTCTTAATGCAGCAAATGCGTTTGCACCACCTCCATGTCTTCACGTAGAGACTTTCCTCGTTCACTTTCCTTATTTCTTCTATTCTCTGATGCGTAATCCAACATCTCTCGCAGGAAATCCTCCTTTTATGCATCGTGAAGTTTCGTCTTTGTTTCTCTATACGCCAACCTCCCCAAATATACAACTATCACCTACAAGATACACAATCAGTAACTAAGTCACAACCAATAGCATAAGTATCGACGCTCAAGTTTACATAAAGCAATTCTCAAAATGGCAATTTCCTCTTTAATGCATTTGCGCCTTTAATTGTTTTTTTCTCCTTGCATTGTTCTGCATTTCAACAATTGGGTTATTCTTTTGTTACGTTCTTAAATGCATGTGATGCCAGCTGAAGGAAATATTGCGAATTCTTCCCAAATATTCATATTTTATTTTACGATTACAATTAATAATCATTTAATGAATCCAGTTTCAGAAGCATCTAAGTGATTAAATTCAAATGAATTTAATCACTTAGATGCTTCTGAAACTTTAAAAGCACACTGCCTTAAAAAAAAAACTTTAAAAAAACTTTAAAAAAAAAACTTTCTGAAACTTTAAAAGCACACTGCCTAAGAGTATTATGTCTGCTCCCCACAAATGCTCAGAATAGCACAGAAATTAAAAAAGTGGAAAATTATACCACCTTGCCAAATTATTACGAACCTAAGACTTCGTCATGCCTCAGCCGACAGAGATAACATTTCGGACTCCACGTGGAATGCTTTTCAGATACTTTCGAAATATAGCAGGGAGCGGTTTCATCTATTCTTCCTGCAAAATGGTTTCAACATTTTGTAGTGAAGATGGAAGAAGTCTGAGCATTCGCATAGTGACTTTCGAATTATCCCATATGCTTTTGGTTGAATTAAGATCAGGCAATACGACAGGTCAGGGAATGATATATAAGTCCGTGGTATATATATGCTCCTCTATAATTCGATAGCGATGAATCGGTGCATTATCCTGTAATGTGCCATCTGCATGTATATATACGTGTGTGCATATTCTGAAATATAGCATTTCCACTGGAGTGAAAACGATGCATCATCGGCTGATAGTCCAAGGTGCTTCTGTACTTCCGGGAGGTAATGCGACCCTGCATCGAAACCAGAGGACCCAATCGGTATCCAGATTATGCTCCCCACATCATAACACTGTCTCTAGCACCTTTAACACTAGAAGCTACAAGTGATGCTGCATAGGGTTGTCGCCACCAGGGCTAGTAACGTTTCGTAGAGTGTACCGCAAGATGCTGATATACAATGTGACCTTCGTTTATCCGATTATTGGTTTAACCGGTTAAAGTCAATTGACCGTCAAATTTTGTACAGGTACCACTCAATGATATAGCTAAACCACTTAGCATCCCGCCCTCAGTGATATAGCTACACCTTCTAGCATCCCGCCCTCAGTGATATAGCTACAGCTCCTAGCATCCCGCCCTCAGTGATATAGCTACACATCCTAGCATCCTGCCCTAGTGATATAGCCACACCTCCTAGCATCCCGCCCTCAGTGATATAGCTACACCTCCTAGCATTGTAAATAAATAGCATTGTAAATAATGAAGAGGCTAGGCAAAAGAACAGGCAACCTCCTTTGAGCAGCTTATTATGCAAAGGGAGCCTGCGTTGGTTTTGGCTACGTTGCCCGTATGAATAACTAATAACTATAATAATATAATAAAAATAAATACCCCCCCCCCCCAAGTAATATAGCTACACCTCCTAGCATCCCGCTCTCAAGTTGTGTTGAAACTTATTAGACGAGAAAACGTAGATTATGGTTACTACATTTTCCAATTTTAGCGTTAACTTTTTTCAGTGAAATCTTAAATAACATGTTTGCTTGAAAAATGGATGATTAATGTACCTTAAAAATGTTTTAAGAGCTTTCGTAATGGAGTAAATATTATTCAGAATATTTACAGCGGAATTCGCTGATTTATAAAATGAGAACATTTGATTAAAAGAAGTGTCTTATATTAAGCTTCCTTTTAGGAGTCTCTTTACAGTGCTAAGATGATATCAACTCTCTTTGTCAATTGAGAGCCCTGTGGTCCGAAAAATTCACTGTGTGCAGTAATTCTCTCTATATAACATATTTATCATTTTACCTTATTAACATGGTCTTTTTTTTTGTTTCCATTCCCTTTATCGTTCATAATTAAGCTACATTTAACAAGTTACAGCGCCAAACGTTTCGCGTGGATATTACTTGTAGTTAATATTTTGCGAGAGGAGAAACAGACTGGCACCACACCGCAATTGGAGGTGAGGATTCTGGCATGGTTAAGTGGGCTGAGCATTTCTGTGATGTGGTTAATTCTACTCCCATTGTTTGTAATGAGAATAGATGCATCAATGGCTTTAATATCGGCGCTACATCACATTCTGAAGTCTCTTTGGCTATCTCTAAATTAAAACTACATAAATTCCCAGGGGTAGACGCAATTACCACTGAAATGCATAGAGCTGGAATGTTGTCATATGACTGAATGAAATATTGAATATTTTTATGATAAAGATGTTGTTCCGAAGGATTCTACCCAAGCAATTATCATCCCTATATTTACGAAAGGCAACTTCAGTTCTTCTGATAATCATAGGGTAATTTCCTGTCCCAGATAAAGTTCTTTGTATCACTGGGCTTAACAAAATGAAGAATTTGGTTGATGAACGACTGCATGATAAGCAGTATGGATTCAGAGGTGATAAGGGATGTATAGATAAAATATTTCCATTTAGGCAGATGCTTGAGAAGGTTTAGAGTTTAAGAAACTTGTCCTTAATAATTGTATAGATTTCAAGAAAGCTTTTGGCTCTGCTGATCGACATAATTTGTGGTTGATTGTGAAATCGTATTGCAATACCTGAGAAATTAGTTAATATTACGATGGCTCACTGCAATAACACTGAGTCATATGTGACATTTGTTATGATTGGGGCAGTTGGTTTAGCATTGCTACTGGTGTTCAGCAA
The DNA here is from genome assembly GCA_038380435.1 of Ryuthela nishihirai. Classification (NCBI taxonomy): domain Eukaryota; kingdom Metazoa; phylum Arthropoda; class Arachnida; order Araneae; family Heptathelidae; genus Ryuthela; species Ryuthela nishihirai. The sequence goes on along the minus strand of JAWZYU010000021.1, from coordinate 10,867,123 downwards.
CGGTGCATTTTGTGGCCTTTTTTTGTTTAGTTTGCTTATTGATTCTGTTATGAGGAATTCCCTTCAACGGGAAGATTTTGGTCTCAAATGGTCTAGACATTTCAAAATTACTATTATGAAATTATGAGATATATTACTATTATGAGATTATGGGATTGATTTGGCGATTTTTGCTAGTGATGTTCATGAGATGAACTTTTTCGTTAGGGCTGTTCATGAGACTGGTGATATAATGGTATTGGTGATAAATAGAGAGAAATCTAAAGTGATGAAAATTACTCAGTATGATGGTACTTCAGTTGCATTGAATGGCTGCACTCTTGAGCAAGTGTCTCAGTTTAATTATCTCCGGAGTTGTTTAACAGATCTTGGCGATATTCGTCATGACACAAACAGAAGAATAGGGATTGCTGCTGGGGATTTTTAAGAATGCATGGAGAATGTGCAAAAATGAGGCATATACACCTAAAGGCTGAAATTAGGCTCAATAATAGTTTGGTTCTTCCTAGGGTTAGTAATGGTAGTGAAACATGGAACCTTTGAAAATGGGAAACGTGATGACTAGTTCTAGATGCCTACGAAGTATCTTGGTTATTAGGTGGTTTCACATTGTAAATAATGAAGAGGCTAGGCAAAAGAACAAGCAACCTCCTTTGAGCAGCTTATTATGCAAAGGGAGCCTGCGTTGGTTTTGGCTACGTTGCCCGTATGAATAACTATAATAATATAATAAAAATAAATACCCCCTCAAGCAGCTGCTTGCCACAGAGGCCTGACAGTAGCCTGTCAGTTTATACGGCGTAGTAGGTCTGTGAGGATGGCTGGATCTGAGCAGAAAAACAACACATACATCCATGCGTTATCTGAGGCTCGAACCCAGGTCCCTTAGATCAGCAGCCAAGTGCGCTAGATCACTATAGATTTGTCAAATAGGGTTGTGAACAGTGTGCTTAAAGGCCTCAGAAAGAGTGGGAGATCTAGGATGAGGTGGGCAGACAATGTCAAGCAGGACCTCAACCGTGACCTTCGAGACTCAAGGCCTTTGAAATCTAAAGTGACGTCACATCCTGTGGATCTACAGTACTTCCTGCGTACGCAGTACTACCGTCGCAAATCGAGCATTTACTTTTTTTTATAAGATCGGGAGGGCATTTTTGTTTGATAATGTGCTCAAAACTGATTGACATAGTATGATTATATTGTATATATGTACATTAGTGTAATATTTCTATGAAAAACCTTCAAATAAGGAAGACGTTGAAATAGATCTTGATTTGTAATTGTGCTAAATTGATGACCCAAATTGTAATCGTCGTTTAACGTTCTCTGAACGTGTAGAACGACATATAAATTACCAGGAGCGTCATAATCGGTTGCACGTATAATTACAATGACACAACATGTTTAAAAATAAAGTTAAATGCAAATAATTACTCGGTTATATATTAACAAAAATAAAATCATTTCCTTCACATATTTTTCGCGATAAATGCTGTCAATAACTGATCCAGTTGTTTGTACCATTAATAATATAATCGTGACATATAAATTGTTATGGAAAATTAGTGTGTTTTATTAAAAAGAGAAAAAAAACACACAAAAATTATTCAGAACAATTTTATTGGCAAATGTGAACTAAAAATTAATTATATACTGTAATAGCTTTAGCTGTAACAATTTCAGTTAGTTATGATTTAATTTCAATACTTTTTCTTAGTGATTAGACTGAATTAATAGGAATATTGAGCTGTATTTTTTTCTGAACTCTCATTAAATTTGAATAATATTTGGACGTGGATACAACCTTCCGATGGGATACATATTCAAAAACTAACAGGAAAAGTGCATCTAAACTTTAGAAACTACAATTTACTGAAAGCACACACACAAAATTAATTAATAAATATTTTGGTTTACAAAGCTACCTTTAAATCTGTGACTAAAGATTTGACAATAAATCGCTCAACTAATCTCCCAAATGTAAGGAAAATAGTCTCTAATCAATCTTCGATTGTTAAAAAAACAATTCTATGCACCCTGGTAAAGAAAGATTAAATCATTTAGGCATACATCTTTCCAGATATAAGCCAGTGGTGTAAGACCACTAAACTAACAGATTCTGCCTTTTTTCCACTAATATAACTTATTAGTTTAGTGGTCTTAGAACACTGTGGCATGTACCTGGAGAGATATGATTCAAATCCCACATGCCAGAAAAACTGTTTGTCACAAAACTATTAATATCAAATCCAACAGTTAATTCTGTGGATACTATTTATTTAGGGTAGACAACTTTCTCTTTTTGGCACTAAGACATTTTTTCTTATTTCCTAAATTCCCTAACAAACAATCATTTTTTATCTTGCAAAAATTGTTTAAAAATACATTTGTTGAACACCAGATAATAATCCCGCCAACAAACACACAAGCAGCTACGGGGTGTCAAGATGCTAGATCGACGAATGCTGACGTCAGAACGTGTGACGTCACCAGTGAAAAGGCATTGAGTCTCGATGGTTACGCCTCAACTCAGTGGCGAAATGCGGCAATTCTAACTCAGGACAAACATGCAGATTGGTAGATAGGTAAGTAAGTATGTATGTGTCTGTGTATGTATGTTTGTAATATATTGTACGTACTGGTAGTGAACAGAAAAGCGGATATAATGGCATGTTACCTCATTAGAAAATCTCATTCAGAGTTCAATAATTTCTTCAATATCATTTTTTAAAGAAAGAGATTTATGAAGATCGTGAAGAAGAGAAGAGATAAAAGATGTAGATGTTCGTTGAATATTCCAGTCTGTTGAATATTCTGTCCTGTCCTCTATGTAATGTATGTTTGTCTGTATTAAGTATGTGTATAACATATGTTTGTATATAGGTAGCTATGTCTGTAGCTAGGCTGTTTTTTTTTTCACCTCTGAGCGTCACTTTTCTGCACATAATGAGATTAGGATGCAATAATGACCAGGTCACAAGGACCCCGAGGGCTCAGAGAAGTTTTGGGGGAGGAGACCCACACGACAGCTGTTGGGAGACAGATGGTAGCCTCTCGTCAAGGCCATCCAGCGTGTTCTTAAACGTGCAAGTGGTATGGCTCTCCCCACAAGGTGCCATGGCTTAATGTCCCATGCAACGGACGGCATACTTTCCAAGTCCGTCGGTGTCCCCTACCAAAACCCTCTCAACGGAGAAGGCCAGATGTCATGTGATTGTGACTTTCGAAGAAGAGGTTCAGCAGTCCCGTGAGTCTTTCGTCTCACTTTATTAGAGTTTTGACATTCGCTGATATTTTAGTGGTAAAATGATTTGACTTACATTTGACATTCGCTGATATTTTAGTGGTAAAATGATTTGACTTACATTTGACATTCACCGATTATTTCATCGCTAATATGATTCGATTTGTAGATGAAATTAAGCTGATATTTAAATGGTAAAACGGCTCGGTTTATAGTTTATATTTCGCTAATATTTTAGTGGTAAAATAATTTGGTTTGTAGTTCACATTTCGCTATGTTTAAGTGATAAATGATTTGATTTTTCAGTTTATATTACCCTGATATCTTAGTGATAAAATTATTTGGTTTACAGTTCATATTTCGGTGATATTTAATTGATAAAATGATTTGGTTTGTAGTTCATGACATTCGCTGATATTTTAGTGCTAAATTGATTTACATTAGAATTCACATACCACTGATATTTCAGTGGTAAAAAATTAGACTTTATAGTCGTTGCGTTTGAACTGAAATGTCATTGCAAATTTGAATGTAAAATGATTTCGATCAAGCTGGCATTTCATTAATAAATAGAGTGAGAATGTATATGCCATTAAATGTGATTGAAATATTGTAAATAGTTGTTTTTTTTAGCTTCATTTGATGTCAGTAAAAACTTAAATTTATGTAAGGGATATGCAGTCACGTGGCCGAGTGGTTAGCGTACTTGGCTACTGATCTAAAGGGACCTGGTTTCGAACCCCGGGTAAGGCATGGATGCATGTGTCCCGGGTAAGGCATGGATGCATGTGCTCTGCTGAGGTCCTGCCATTCTCTCAGACCTTATACTATGGCACATAAACTGACAGGATCCTGTCAGATCTCTGTGGCAAACAGCTGCTTGAGGGGGTATTTATTTTATTATTTATTTATATGAGGGATAAGCAGTCAAAATATGATAAGGCAGAGATGTCAATTACTGACATCGTTTGTGTCACAGTGACACAAAACGTTTCAGGTTGTGTGGGGTTTCCCATTCAGATTAAATAGAAGGATCTCATGCATGTATTATACACATTATTGAAATAATTCAACTTTTAATAAAACCTTTAAGGCTATTTTAGATCATTTGCATAATTAAAATTTAAATGCTGTAGAAAAGGATTCTCCATTTATGCTGAGCATGATAATCAATCAATACATGAAAATGGTTTGTTATGTATGATAATGGTTGTTAACTTTTACTTCAGAAATTCCATTTAATTGCTAAATCAATTTTGAATTTTATAGCTCATCATGTGTATCATCACGCCTTGTTACTCTGTGAATAAAAATACAATTTTACCAGAATATAAAATCCTAATCTATTTTAAATTAATTACACTCTCCTATTGTAATATATGCATAATGTGATAGGTAAATACAGCAGCTGAACTGAATCTCAAAGTTAAGGATTAATTAACATTGCAGTAGAGATCTAAGGCAATAGTTCCCAAATTTCTTTAGGGCAAGCAATGATAAATATGCTAAGAAAACACATTCGCCTTATAAGACGACTATTGCACTCTAAAAAAATATTACTGATGTAGTTAAAATTTTATCAAATTTTGTATTGTACAAAAAGTTGCTTAATCTGTGTATATGACAGTCCAACATGCTTAACACAATCTAAGATTGTAAATTTCTTCCAAGCATCCATAAGAGTAAGATATCCATCATTTTCCATTTGTTCTAAAATATACCTGAAGGTTTGCTTGATATACAGTGTCTTGAAAGTCGAAATTATCCCTTGATCTAACGGCTGTAATAAGGAAGTTGTATTCTTTGGTAAAAAAACAATTTGTACATTTTCGTGTTGTAAATCTTGAGGATGACCTGGTGCATTATCAATTATTAGAAGGGCCTTAAAAGGCAATCCCCTTTTACTTAAATAACTTTTGACAACTGGGACAAACAAGTTATGAAACCATTCATTGAAAACCATGGCAGTGACCCGTGCTTTCTTATTAGCCATCCAATAAACGGAAAGGTTTTTGATGTTTATTCCTTTAAATGAGCGTGGTGTTTTCGATTTGTTAATAACCAATGGTTTCATTATATGATCGCCTGAAGCGTTGCTACAGAAAAGAACTGTTATACGACTTTTCGCTGCCTTATGACCACTAGCTGATTTGCGAGCTTTAGCCAAATAGGTTCTTTCTGGCATTTTTTTTCCAGAATAACCCGGACTCGTCAGCATTGAAGACCTGGTCAGGAGTGTAGGAGTTGGCGGCAATGATTTCAGCAAATTTTGCTGGATATTGTTGTGCTGCATCCGAATCAGCAGATGCTCTTTCACCTTTCAGTCTTAGATTATGTAAAGAATGTCTTTGTTTAAATCTCTCGAACCAACCATGGCTTGCGGAAAAAGATACCTTCTTTTCATCTGGCGAAGTCGACGGTAACTGATTCTTAAGTGTTTCATAAATCTTTAAAGCCTTATTTGTAATGGCACTGGTATCAATTGGAACCCGCTTTTGAGTTTGGTCTTCTAGCCATATCACTAATGCCTTTTCCATATTTTCCATTGTAACATCTCTTACATATGAAATTGTGCTCATACTCGTGAAAGATCCAGCTGCTACACTTTTTCTAATGGAGTCTTCATTTTTTCTTATTGTCCTTATTGTGGCTTCATTCATGGAGTAAAATTTAGCAGCATCTGTTACTCTTTCTCTATTACGTAAACGATCTAATATTTTAATTTTTGTTTCTAAAGAAATAACTTTTCTTTTCATTTGATTTTTTTTAAAAATCTTTTGGCATTATAAAACCTTAAAAAATTTACGTAAATTATAAAAATGCCATAAAAACTATAAATGTTGGAAACTTACCAGTAGATATTTAAATAATAAAATAAAAAAAAACGCACAATGATGTAAAGCTTTGCTGCTAAAGTGATACTGCACTACTTCACATGAACCAGATAGCTTTACTATTGCGAAATACTACGGGGATTCCCCGTGTTGTAAAATATAGGGGAATCCCCGTCCCCGTTGTTGCCAGTGTTACCAAAGGAATGAGATTAAAAAATGACTTGAAATATATATGCAGCTGAATATACATTTTTACCAGTTTTTTGAAATCCGTTATTTTATCAACCGTGTAAAACAAGTACCGCCTAAATCGGGGGATAAGTGTACTTTACATTGGAATGTTTCCGTGACAAAAAAAGTGTGATGATTTAATTAAAAACAGTGTTTTTTCCTAAATCCATTGAAAATTAAGGGGATTTTACCATATAATTTAAGTGATTTAAATAAAAAAAAGTAAATTCCCTAAAAAATAAGATTTTTTTAATTACAGAGATGAAAATAACGTTTTCCTTCATTAAAAGTATTTAAACGAAAATTAGACGATTTCTCTACATATTTCAACTGTTAGTAAAAGATACGTTTAATTCCCTAAAAAAAAAGAGTTTTTTTAATTACAGAGGTGAAAATAATGTTTTTTGCTAAATAAAGTAAAATTAAGCGACTTTACCACTTATTTCAACTGTTAAGTAAAAATACAGATAATTCCCTAAAAAATCCAATTTTTAATGAAAACAACAATATATTTCCTATCAATGAACTATATAAATATAAATTAATGCTTAGATATTACTTTTAAAATAATTATAAATTCAAGATTTATCATAATAAAAAATACTAGATATAAATCTAAAGTTATATACAAATTACCACATTTTAGAAACAATTATGGGAAAAATTATAGAAATTACGAAATTCCCCCTGTGTTTTATAGCATCCCTGAGGAGTTACTAAGTTTAAAAACAATTAGAGGCGTTAAAAAGTGTTCAAGACATGGCGTATGGAAATTTTCTAAATGCTGTTTATTCTGTGATATCTTTTAAATGTAATATTGAGTTTATTGTATACTGTATTTGGATTCCTGCGGAAAAGTATTTTAGCATCGTGGGACTTAATTTTCTACTAAAAATGTTATGAAAGAAAAGGCAATTATGAAAATAAAAAAGTACTTTTCTCAATGATGCTATGGGGCTGTTTCCCCCCCACCCTTCTCTCCGCATCAGTCATCAGTACTGTCCCGCTCTAAGATTATAGAGAAAATCTCGACTCGTCCATGAACAGAACGTGATTCCAGTGTTCTAGAGTTCAGATAATTATGACATGATCATGACACCGTTTTAAGACAGCCTGTCGGTGTCTCGAGGTTAGAGGGTCGCATACAACGGGTCAACTGGTGTAAACCGGTGTTCTGGTCATCGTTGAATCAGATGCTTTCCTTCTTTCCTATGCTTGTAATAAGTTCTGAAATTATAGAGAATATTGTTTCACCCCGTTTCGTCAGGACTGTAGTCCGGCAATCGTCTTGAGGAGTTTTAATAAGAACATTGTTGAGAGAAGTGCATAACTTTAGAAGCGAAGTTGGGGGAGCTGGATCAATGACTACTGAGACAATATGTAGTTCTTAGATTCAAGTCTCAACTGTGCCATCTTTGAGATTTATCTCTTCTAATCTCCCATTCCATCGTCGGTAAGAAAGTGGACAAAATGAGCTTGGAAAGGCCACTGATCGTGAAAAGGGCGGGGATGGCTCAGTTGGTAATGTGCTAAGATGGTAATCTGCAGTTTTCAGATTCGAGTCCCAGCTGGGCCAGCATTGAGATTTATCTCCGCAAAACTCCCTTTCCTCTGTCAGCAGGAAACACCGATGGATTTGGAAAGCCGTCGGATGGGACGTTAAGCCATAGCTCCATGTTGGGAGAGTCATACTCTCTGCATATTAAAGAACACGCTGGATGGCCTTGACTGATGGTTTTCATCTATCTATCAACAGCTGCCAATGGGTCCCTTCCCCAACCTTCTCTGAGTCCTCAGGGTCCTTGAGCTGGCCCTTTAGCCTATTATGTGTAAAAAAAAGTGCAGCTGAGAGGTAAAACAACCCAATCCAACTGACCGTCGGATGGAAGGCTGACGGGGTTGACATGTCATGTTGACATTCAACGTTGATCTCAGGACGTCAGTAGGATTTTGGATCATAAGGAGACTTCCTCCTTTTTGGGCAAATCTAATCGTTAAAAGGTGTGTTATGCAAGATTTTTTTAGATATGTGCAGGAGAGTCGTACCTTGTGCATGCTAAAGAACACGCTGGATGGTCTAGACTGAACACAGATTTGTGGAGGCTTCCCTCTGTCTCCTAACAGCTGTTCATAGTCTTGGTGGCCTGACAGTTTATCAAAACTGTCTGCAGAAAAGTGCGACTCAAAGGTAAAACCCAATGATATTTGTTCTTTATTTCTTGTTTAATGAATTTCACAATTACTTTTACCTTAGTTTAAATTCAAATCTCATTAAAATTAATGTGTAAAAACTCAACAGTTAATGGGCATATAATTTTCCTTTTAATCTTCACATGTAGTTGACTTTAAATTTGTCTCTTTCAGATCACCAATGACGGAGACGAGTAAAGTTTTGAAAGATTTAGATCAAGCATGGGCCAAGGTGCCCCAGGAGCTGAAAAACATCTATGGCTCCGCTTATATTGACATATTCAAAGAATCAACTGTAAAGTTCAACGAATTCTCATCAACTCCTAGACCAAACGAAGTAATCGACTGTTTGAAAGAAGCAATTACCGCAGTCAGTGCTCATTATACTTACACTCCCGGAGATATGAAATCGTAGGTAGGATTTTGGATCATAAGGAGACTTCCTCCTTTTTGGGCAAATCTAATCGTTAAAAGGTGTGTTATGCAAGATATTGATGTAGATCGCTACATAAGAGGAAATAGATCTAAAACAAGGAATGAAAAAGTACTTAGATGTCTTTAATTCTGTTGTAGCTATGATCTACAAGACAACCTATGTTCAGCAGACACAGAGGGAGTTCTTTAGAGCGTATGTCATATTGTACAGTACCTATATTTCAACTTTAACTGTCCCATAATACTTAAATAGAAAAACCAGATGTACGTAAACAGTATCAATAAGATTCAGAGTAGATTTTATATACTCATTTAAAATGGGGGTGCGTCATGCTTATCAGGAGGAGGGGAATCTGTCATATTTACCAAGTGAAAATGGGGGTATATCATATCTACCAAACTGATTTGTATAGGGTAGATCGTATTTATCAGTTGAAAATTGGGGTCCCTTAATATTTACCAGTTAAAGGAGAGGTTAATATTTACCAGCTTGAAGTGGGGTCTCTTTTCTAAATCTTACACTAGTTAGAAAGAGAATGTATTTACATAATTAAGGAATTTTTGTAGTTCATTGTTACTGGAAGAAAGAATTTCACTTAAGTAACATTTGTTTTACTTATGAACAATTCGTTCTACTTGTTGCGATCTTATGCAACTACGGCAATTCCCGATTCCGCCTCACGGTACTACCAGTTATGAAAAGCCGCGCTATCTAGAGCCGGGGGCAAGGAATATGCCCTACAGGCGCACCTCAACCCCGGCCTCACATGGCAGCAGCCCTATAGAAGGAAAGACGACCACCGGAAGAAACCTTACTTTAATCTATTCCCCAGTTAGCCATGAACAAGGATATATAGATCCAAGTTAGCTCGGCTCCAGGGGTGGAGACTCTTAGTAAGGCTCAGACTTTGGTCAGGGCTCGACCTACTGGGGCGCAACTCTTTTCAGAAGAGCCCTCGAAGTGCTCACCCAGAGCACCTGAGGTTGAGGTCTCGGACGCCGTCACCGTCCAACCGGTCACACAGAATCGGTCAGCTGCATCTTCGACCTCAGTTGGTTTTGGCAATGCTCCAGCCGGGGACCCAATCCGGCCGGCAAAGCCTTCAACCGGGTTGCTGGACCCTAGCCCCCCCCCCCCCCCCCCCACCACCACCACCACCACCACGTCAAGGTGGTCCCCTATTGGGGGGGGGGGGGGTTACTTATGAACAATGGATCTCAATTTGCAGTTTTAATATAACATTTCGCATAAAACTATATGAATTCTGCATGTAAATGAAGTAATTTAATATTATCGCTGGATATTAAAAGCTGTTTTTTCCCCTTTAATCTCATGAAAGATGTGGCTCAGTGGAGAGCGCGCCTGGTTCGTAATCTGCAATACCACTTTCGATTCCCAGTTGGGCCAGCTTTGACATAGGCCATCTTTCGTCATATGGGATGTTACGATGGATGGCTTTGACGAGAGACTACCTTCTGTCTCCTAACAGCTCTCCAGTGGGTAACCTCCCCAAACCTTCTCTGAGCCCTCGGGATTCCTGCAATCTGGCCATTTCGCCCATTGTGTAAAAAAAAGTATTGGTCATATATAAAACAATACAACGTGTTTTCTCTCTGGGATATATTATTCCCCAAATTGACATTTTAGGACGTTGATTCAAACGCACTATATTTTCTGCATCCTAGGTACATTTAGTTCTAATTTTTAACTTAATTTAATCAAAAGATATGTAAAAGTATTGTAAAATTCTATTCTATTTTCTGTGCGTTTCAAATGCTCAAATGGATTAACAGGTAAAAAAAAGATAACATGACGTAGCATTTCACAATTCAAATATTCTTCTTATTTAAAGTGTAACATTTATTTTTAAAGCATTATGAAAAACAGATATAACGCTTCTGTAAAATTACTGTAAAACGATCAAAGCTCATATGTTTTCAGAAACTCGGGAACCGAATTAACAATTTTCAGATTTATATGTACAAGGGATAATAAGTCTTCAACAAACGACACAAGTCAAACCATTTTAACATTGCCATTTGCTAAATGATGAGCATTGCGTGGTTTTAAACACGTGTGTGTATATTGTAAGTTGACCAGAATCGGGACGGCTGAAGCCAGTAAGCACTGCATCGGGATGCGTTCTCCAAGAGGGTGCTTCTGCAATACAACACCTGTAAAATGTCTGAAACGAGAATTCGAATCGGTGAGCAAATCTACCTTGAACCACTACTGGCCAGAAAATTGACCATATTACTTCTGTAAAGGCCCGGAAAAATAGAACTGTCTAGTATTTGAAAGAAAAAATGATTCTTTTTAAATTTATATGTCTAACTTATTTTGCTTGATACTAATCTATTGAAATGATATTGTCTTTTATGCTTAAATATATTACGATCTGTTTTCTTAAATGTATAAGAAGTGTATTAGTATGTCTCCTAGAGTGTTAAAATCTTCCATCTTAATGAAAATTCTGGAACACGACATGTACTTTCGTTCTTTAGATTTATCTTTATAATTGGATACAGGGCCGTGCCGTGCTATGATACAGAGAGGCGGCCGCATCAGGCGGCACCGTAAGGGGGCGGCATAAGCAGCGAAATCAAAATACAATTTGAACCATTCAATAATTAAAAATCTTTACGCAACGCTTTTCTATATTGGTCTATGTTATTCCGATATTGATGTATACGATTTATGATTTATCGTACGCCTCTGCCTAAGCGCTTTCGGTATCCTTTGATCTCGGTTTCTGGTGCAGGTGCATCGTTGGCGAGCGCTCGCCGAAAGACTTTTGATCTGACAGCGGCCGCTCCTAAATGCTGAGGCGGCAATTATCACAAAAGACAATTGCTGAGGCGGCAATTATCACAAAAGACAACAAGTGTTACGCGTTGATAGTTCTGCTTTGAACTTACAATTATTGACAATATTTGATTTTAATGTTAGTTTGTCATGAGACGTGGCAAGCGGCTGTGCTGTATTTAAATCAGTAAATCAGATATGTAATATATCTGTATCAGTATAATATTTGTGCATTTATACTAATTCAGTTTTTGTGTTTAAAAAGTAGATCAGGTAAGAGAATTATTGTTTTTTACAGCAATTGTAGTTACTTATTATCATTGAAAATGATTATGTTATGACAATTGGGACTCGAATTAAAAAGTAGTATTTGCATGGACTGGGTATATCTCAGGTGCGGAACGTCTGCCTCTGTGTGATAGATAGAGAGTTATTTAGGTAATATTGGGCTACTTTTGCTTTCTGTGTGTGATAGAGAGTGAGTTGCTTAGGAAATATTTGCATTTGCCTACTTTTGCGTTCGTTATTTATTGCTCTATTTTTACCAAATTCATATACGTTGAAGTGGAGACAATACAATAGCAAGTTAAAGAAATGCATATGTCAAAACAGCTGCTAGCTGTCAATTTGACAGATATTCATTATCTATTTATTATGTTCTGTTACCTACAAATCTTACTAGCATTTTTTTTGACAGAACTTATTCTGACACATTTGGAAAAGTTAGGTTTTGAGTTAAAGTGGCTTAGACAACGGAGCTAATACAACGGCAGCAAAATACAAGGCTATGACAACGGAACTAATATGAAAGAAGTAAGAAAGGGTGTACAAAATAGAATTCTTGAAAAATATCCAAGGGCGTTTTATGTGCCCTGCGCATGTCATTCTTTAAACCTAGTTGTGAATGATGCAACGTCTACTTCTACAGAAACAACTTTTTTTTCTATTGTTCAAGAACTTTACACTTTTTTTTCTGGTTCTACAAAGCGTTGGGAAGTGCTAAAAAAATATGTTTCACAATTAACTCTAAAACCATTGAGTGCTACTAGGTGGTCAAGCACAGTAGATGCGTTAAAGCCTTTACGATTTCAACTTTGCGAAATCTATGATGCATTATTCCAAATAATAGAAGACATCAACAGAGATCAGAAACTAAAGTTAAAGCAAGAGGGTTAGCAAAAAATATTAAAAATTACAAGTTTATATGCGGTGTAATTCTTTGGTATGATATTTTATTTGAAATAAATTCAGTCTCGAAGCTATTGTAATCTGTAACTATAAATTTGTCAGATTGTGTAAGGATGTTATCAGAAACCATACAAAAAGTGAAAAGTTATAGACAATCTGGATATGATCAGATGAAAATTGCTGCTAATGAGATTGCAGAGAATCTTGAATGCAGTGCAGAATTTCCTGCCGAAACTGAAGTTAGAGCCAGAAGGAACAAGCATCAATTTGACTATGAAGAAGCTGTCGATCTACCCTTAACCCTTTCAGGACCATAAGGTTTTTAAGAGTAAATATTAATATGTAACTGTTTATTTTAGTTTGTTTAGACGTAAAATAAATAAAAATCATAAGAAAAATACATAACAATGTGTAGTTTTTTTGGAATTTTATGGGAAATATTTTTCCCAATGGACTATAAAGGTAACACAAATTATAGATAGGCTTATTATGCAATGTCTTTTATTTATTGGTTTATTAGAACAAAATGTTAACTAAAATAATACAAAATTATGAAGTAAAATTACTATACAAAATGATGTGATAATTATGATATTCTGCGAAGCAATTTCTTTTGGTAGTGAGGCAAAGATGGACATTGCACATAGTACATATATTATGCGTCCTGACAGTTCTGTTTTTGTTTTCTAAACGTTCCCGTTTACGTAATTGCGTTCGGCATACGTTCTATTTTGACATTCTGTATAAAAAATGCAGATAAGGTTATAATTAAATAAGACAATCACCAATTTTAAAATGGGAAAAATGTTTCCCTTAGTCGTGAAAGGGTTAACAGAGGAGAATAAATTTGTAATAAACTTTTTCAATTATATTCTGGACATTAGCCTTAATTCTCTGAATGAACGATTCACGCTTCTGGAAACCCATAGCAAAAATTTTCAGTTTTTATATGACATTTTAAAACTCAATGATATAGATGACAAAATGCTAGAAAATTATTGTACCAGTCTCCAGTCAATACTTTCGGTCGAAAATGAATCAGATATAAATGCAAATGATCTTCAAGAAGAATTACGTGATGTATCCCGAATGCTACCATATTCTATGAAACCTTTGGATGTTTTAAATTATTTGTGCCAAAATAACTTAATTACTTTGTATCCGAATACTGTTGTAGCTCTGAGAATTTTATTAACACTCCCTGTCTCTGTAGCTAGTGGGGAAAGAAGTTATTCCAAATTAAAATTAATAAAACACTACTTAAAAAGTTCAATAAGCCAAACAAAACTTAGAAATCTGTCATTAATTTCTATTGAATCTACATTGGCTGCCACTCTAGACTAGACTTCCCTAATTAATGAATTTGCTAAAGTTAGAAGGGTAAAACTCCAGTAGATTGTTGTAGTTGATATCATTTTTTAAATTAGTTTATATTTTCAAATTAAAAATAGTATTCGTACATTTTGTGCAGTTTTTTTTTAAATCACAATCGAAGGTTATTTTAAAGAAAAAACCTTTAAGGGGCGGCATTTCGAAGGCTTGCATCATAATGAGAAAATCTACCGCACGGCCCTGATTCCTTTATCTGCTGAACACCGTAGAACTCGTAGAAGGTGGGCTGATGAGCATCGTCATTAGACCCGTGATGAGTGGTCAACGATCTTCTTCTCTGATATGTCATGGTTCAGTCTGCAGCCTGACAATCATCGTGTCCTGATCTGGTGTGAACGAGGAACACGGGAGGATCCACTTTTCATGCGAGAAAGGGACTCCTTCGGTGGTGGTGGAATCATGGTATGGGCTGGCATCAGCATTGGTGGTCGTACCGACCGCCACGTCATCAGAAACGGATCTCTGACTGCTGTCAGATATCGAGATGAGGTCCTGCACCCTATAGTGGTACCCTATGCTGGAGCAGTTGGAAACAACTTTCTTTTCATGGACGATAATTCAAGGCCCCACCGTGCGCATCTCGTCAACAACATGCTTCAGGAGGTAGGAATCGTACGCATGGACGTTCTCCAGACCTGAATGTTTAATAAATAATAATAATAATAATAATGTTTATTGACTATATAAACATATAATACACTTAATAATAAATAAATAATGCTTATACAACATAACAACATAATGAGTTAAAATAAAATCACAATTCGGTATGAACAATTGAACTGATATAAATAAATCCATGTAATGTAAAATGTTTATTGTGAAAAGAAATGCAATAAAATAGAAGCCATATAAGAACAACCAATGAGCTTTATGCTCTTACAGGTTGTCAAATTAAATTATTAGTTATTAACGATATGCATTTATAATACAGAATTAAAGGTTTAAGAGTGGAAAAGTTAATAATTTTTGATTTATTCATTAATGACATGAAATGTGGTAAGTAACTTAACAATGAAATAAAGACTCAATATTGTGTATATGCAATAATCTTCGCTTAATTTTTATTTTAAATATATTTTTATTTCTTTCTTCCCTTATATTTTTCGGTAATTTTTTTAAATTTTGTGAAGCTAGAATCATGAAATGTTTATGGATAATTTCTTTTCTTGAAAAAGGTACATAATAAAGTTCTTTATTTCTAAGATTTATTTTTATATGTTGTAATTTTAAGAAATCTGGGTTTTTAAACACAAACATAATAATTTTATAAATATATAATTGTCCTAAATTCAAAATTTCATTTTCAATAATCATATTTTTTAAAATCGTAATTTTGTTATTCATAATAACCTTCAGAATTCTGTTTTGTAATGTTATTAATTTATTTAAAGAATTAAGATATGTTCTTCCCCAACTAATTAAACAGTATTGTAAAGTAGATTGAATCCATGAATAATAAAGAGTTATTAGAAAGTAAGTACCTACAATTTTCTTTAGATGATATATTTTAATTAGGAAATATTTTAAACGTTTTGCAATTATATTTGTATGACTATTCCACTTCAAATTATTATCAATAGTAATCCCCAAATATTTGTATGTTTTAATTTGTTTAATTTCTGCACATGTACATACAATATTATTATCACAAGTAAATCTATGATATATGATTTTATCTTTGAGATAACTCTTGTTAGTGAGACTGAAATACATTGAATACGATTTTCCGATATTTAATGTAAGATGATTTTGATGAAACCATAACTGATTTTTTTTTTAAATCATGAGATGTAGTCGATTTCAATTCTTCAGAATTATTACTTCTATATACTATAGCAGTATCATCAGCATAGGATATAGGATATCCTTTTAAGTTATTAAAAAAGAAATCATTGAAATAAATCAGGAATAAAATAGGTCCTAAAACTGAGCCTCGAGGCACTCCTTTAGTAGGCAATAAGGGTGAACTTTTTATACTTTTTATGTCTACAATTTGTTTTCTATCTGTAATATATGACTTAAACCATTTTAGCGTATTTCCTCTAACACCAATGTAATTAAGTTTCTGCAATAAGGTATCATGATTTACAGTATCAAATGCTTTTGAATGTCAAAAAAATTACCATAGTTTTTTGAGAATTATTTATACCATGTAAAACAGTATTGGTCGTTTCCAGTACTGCATTATCTGTACTCTTATGTTCTCTAAACCCAAATTGCGATTTATAAAAAAAACGATGAATTTTTCAAAAATTTTATAAGTCTATTTTTCATTATTGTTTCGATAACTTTTGAAAAAATAGGTAATACATAGATTGGTCTATAATTAATTAAAATATTTTATCTCCTTTTTTGTATGTAGGCTTTACAATAGCAGTTTTCAATTGGTTTATAAAAATGCCAAAATTAAACGATATATTTATGATTTGTGTTAAAAATGTTGCATGGTATTTATTAATGATTTTAATATTTTTGGACTTATATTATCAAATCCATAAGCCTTATTTTCATCTAAATTGTTTACAATATTATTCAATTCAGCTTAATTTGTGATTTTTAAAAACATGGAATTTTCGTTATTTAAGACAGAGGGATAATTATGAAAGTTAATAGTTGTGTTATTACTATAATTATTAATATGAATGAAATGATAATTAAAGTCATTAATTAATTTTACTACATCAGTAAATTAAATCATTGAACATGCTTGGGATGCACTGGGAAGACGTCTGGCAAACCGTGCAATGTCTCCCACAACACTTCTTGAGCTGGAAGTTGCCCTGGAGCAAGAGTGGCAGAGGATCCCACAAGAACTGCTGGACATTCTGATCCTGTCCATGCCCCATCGCTGTCAATGTGTTTTGGCAGTCTTGGGTGACCACACACCCTACTGAACAGTCAATGAGTGGCACTCTCGTCCAGTTTGACATGCTTCTATTCACACCCACCAATATGTCACTTGCTACTCAATCACGACAATTGACTTTGCATCTCATTTGCATAATCGAACAACTTTCTTTGACTTGTCGTTTGCTTTTCTGATGGTCTTGTTTAATAAAAAAAAATTCAAATGCTTCTTTTTTTATCGCTTCATATTCATTTTGAAATATCCCCTAATTTTTGTGAGCAATATATATAAATAAATAAAAGAACAAAACAATATTGTAAAACATACAGTTCAATTTATCTAATTTCGCTCAAAATTATTGACTTGTAGTAGCGAAAAATAATCAGTCAAAAATTTAATCTGATGTATACTATTCATTTTAATATTAATTTATCATAAATTAAAGAAACTTTAGGTATACTACTATGATGCAGTAATCAAATAATCGTGGCACTTCGCATAAACCGAAAAAAACCAACAAAAAAAAAAAAACAATTCGAAATACTAGTTATAGTGAGATAAGAATCAGGGACGTACCCAGGGGACCAGGGGAACACCCTTTCCCCTCCAAAAAAAAAGAAATCTGGTCGTCTTATACGAAATCTTAAACTTGTTCACCTGCTTCTAAATCCAAAACAGGTTCTTTATAAAATTTTATTTTAGCCCCCTATTATATTCAGATATATGGGCTCGCTGTCTGCAGTTCCAGGGTTCGAATCTCACTTGTTCCAGAGTTCAGATTTATCACCGCTGCCTCGGTCAGAAAAGGGACATTGATGAGCTTCGAAAAACCGCTGTCTAGGATGGGACGTAAATCCGTGGTTCCTTATGCAGGAGATCCATATATTTTGCACATTAAAGAAAACGGTGGATGACTTCGAAAGGAGGCTCCCAACTGTCTCCTAAGAATAGTGGATCCCCTTCCCCTAATCTTCTCTGAACACTTGTAGTCCTTTTGCGGCCTGCCCATTTAGCCCATTGAGTGCAAAAAATGTGCCTCTCAGAGGTAAAACAACTCAACCCAAGCAAGAAATTGTAAATTGCAGCCCGTGGTATTATTAGAACATTTACGGTATTTTCAATACTGAACGGATAATGTTGAAATTTAAGATTTAGATATATTTCATTCAAATATGCAATTTGCCATCAGTATAATTCCCAGAAAAATTTTATTCTTGAGGATATTCAGTTTGTATTTTTACTTTCTATTGGTTTGCTATTTGTTAACGATTTTGAGGCTTTATATAATAAAATGCAGTGTGTGAAACAAAACGTCTGAAAATTCAAAGAATAGCAGGTGGTCACGGGAGTAAAAAAAATAAATTTTTTCTGTAGGAAAGTAAGTCACAGAATTATACGAAATGGACCAGAAAGGCGTCTCAATAATTTTAATTTTGTTTTCGAAAATTATTTACGTCAAATATTACAATTTGCATTTTAGATCTTCCATTCCTAGCGGATTTTTTTAAATATTCTAGTAATATTACGGGTAATATACAGGTTTATTATTTGTTTACTCCTCCTACAATTGAAATTTTCCATGAGTCTTCTTCCCTGTATCCTGCTCTTGTAAGGAAGGAGAATAGGTGATAGCTTCTAACGCTGTTTGAAATTATTGCAACAAAGATGAACCTCATAACGTATGAACGTTTAGAAAGAAATTGTATGAAGAAATGATTCTATAAAGTAAGCAGTTTAAAGTGCTGACGGGAGAGCTACAAGTTTAAAGTGCTACAAGTGCTGACGGGAGAGTAAAAATTGGGAAGAATCTAAATTAACTAATGAAAGATAAATTTTATTTACTTACCGATTCGTTCACTTTTTGTTTTCTATTTAAATGATGATTACATAGAAAACAAAATGCAAAATTCAAGTCACCAAGAAATTTGCATTATGTCCTGTTAAATCCAGAAAGATCGGCAGAAAGAAAATCTACATAACCTGCCTTTCGGTCATTAAAAAAAAAGATATTTACCTTTGTCGGAATTTTTTTAGTGTAAGGTGAACGCTTTTTAACTAATGAAATTCAAAATTATATACTAATGCCTGAATTTTCTAGAAATATGTCGTTTCAGAATTGTTGGATGCTTTTCAGAATTGTTGAATTGTTGAATTGTTGGCAGTGTCTTCTTCAGGAACTGAAACTAAGAAAGATACTCTAGTTTAAGAATTTTTCTTTTCACTTTATAAACAAATAAAATGCTGAGTGAAAAAAGATTGTACTATATTGTTTTATCTCTGTGCGTCACTTTTCTGCACTCAGTGGGCTAAAAGGTCCAGGTTGCAAGAACCTTTTTATATTGCTCATGTATGGTTGAGATTCTAATGGAGAGCTGTTAGATGAAGATGGAAGAACATCATCTAGATTATTCTTTGTCGTGCATAAGACATTACTCTCCTCTGCACGGAACCACGTCTTAACGCACTATCCGAGTCCATCAATGTCCCCTTTCTCGTGAGGGTAGGGTGCGGATTAGTGGAATATCAACTCTTCCAGAGGTAGAACTCTAACTTGGGACGACTGATAACATTTCATATGTAACTGTTTATTGCATACGTACATGTCACACATCAACAATTGAATATTCCTTCAAGGAGAACTCTCGTTTCCGCGAAGACTCATTCAAGAACTTTTGATAGTTTTTATTTTTATTTTTATATTAATATTTATATTAATTTTTTTAAATTTTTATAAGGAATTTAAACAGTCTATGTTCTTTAGAAAAATAATTAGTAGATTATAGTATATGGGTTTAAGTGCTTTTTCTTTGGTTCAAGGATTGATTGAAAGTTAAATTGATTAGTTTTATGTTTTCTGAGTTTTTGGAAGTATTTATTTCTTTCGTCTGTAAATTCTTTACATTGAAAAATTATGTGTTCTATTGTTTGTGGTTCATTACATTTTAGACAATTTGGTGAATTTATTTTATTCATTTCAAAGAGCATGGTTTTTGTCATTGCTAGACTGGGCTTTGATTCTTAATATTATGCTAATTTTTTTGTAATCCATAATTGTTGAATTTATTAATTTTATGTGAAATTAAGTATCTGTGTGTGTGACTTACATATGTGGAATACCAATTTTGAAGTGTACTGTTCATGTGTTTTTTATTTAAGTTTTTATGTAGGAGAAAATGATATGGGGAATTCATAGAATGGTTCAGGTTTTTTGCACTTTTTGCTAAAGTGCCTGCAATGTCATTGTATTTTAGATTAATGTGTGAGGGTATCCATTGTATATGCAATATGTTGTGTTGTTATATATGGTTGTACATTAATGTGTAAGTGTCATTTATGAAAATATTATAATTACTTTTAAATGGATTATCTTTTAAAATACCTAAAGAGATCTTGCTATCAGTCAAGATTACACTATTTTTGTTGGAGAATTGGAGAGCCCAGTTTATTGCTAGTATGATAGCTGTCAATTCAGCAGCAATGAGGACGGGAGTAGGAAAATCAAATTTAAATTGAATTCAAAGTTGTTTCTTGGACAGTAAAATTCCCCAGATGTTATTGTTTTTTCAAAATTCTGAGATCAATCAGTATAAAATTATATGTAGTTTTTGTAGTTATGTTCTATGTGGGTTTCTGATAGAAGTTTAAGCGTTGATTTATCTGAGGGATTTTTTGAATGAATTCCAGGAATATTCTTAGATAATACTGGAAGGGTTGATATCCATATTGGAAAGTTGGTTAAAAAGTCTCCACTGGTATTTTTGTTCATTATTTCTGTTACTTTTTGTTTCTCGTGGAAGTTATTTAATGCGATGTCTGGCAAGTAGTTTATTATGACTAATTATTTGGCTAAACCACATAGTGTAGAATGATCTTCATTTCCCAATACGAATGGTAATCAATTGTTAATTATCCCCAATACGAATGGTAATCAAATAGTTGCGAAAAATTTGAATTTCTCTTAGCTTATAGTTGAGACGATTTGGTGCACATTGATAACGTTGATATCTTCGTGTTCCTGACGCTCAACGTGTCACTTCTGAAGGAAGCAGCTGCTTAACTTCGGAGAGCACTTGGGATCGCATGCAGTCTACTTTTACGGAGACTTCTGAACACTTTTTGTTCGCACCATGTGGTAAATGTTGCGGGAATTTTTTCTTTTCGAAGTCTTAATGCCTCGTGATACGCTCGGCCAATTGCCGTGAGCTATAATTTTAACAAAAAAAGAAAGAAACACTTTAATCAAAAAATCGTGTTTCGAGATAACGAAATTAATTTTCAGTGCCTAGAATAACTCCCTAAACTGGAGGTAATTAAGAAAAATATTTCTAGCATCTTTATTATATAAATTAATGATTCAGTTATTTCCCCAATTGAAAGCAAAAACAGAATTTTTACATGCAATATAGCTTGTTCTTTGCATAAATTCGAAAATTAAACTAGGAAACAGGTCGTTCACGTTATAGGCGAACGAATATTAACATCACGGCTAGCAAGATAATGCTAATAATTAAATTTAAACAAAAGAAACTGACATAACAACTTTATTAGGTTCCAAGGCAAATGCAAAATGCTGGTTGGAATGTTATGTTGAATAAAAGAACACAAAACTTTAGATATTGAGAGATATCAATATAAAAAGTTTTCGACATAAAAGTGCATAAATATAAATGTTCAACAATATGAAGGGCGTCGATACTAAATTTTAATCAATGCAAAATTAAGTCTATAATACATATTTATATATCAATGCAAATACTGTCGATACTAAGCTTTAGCCAATATAAAATGACGTCGATATTAACTCTTTAGCACTGTGAAATGGCTACGATATCAAAACTTTATCAATATAAAATGCAGTTGATATTAAACTTTAATCAGTATAAAATGACGTAGATATTAAAATCTTTATCAATATAAATTACTATAGATATTAAATACTATAGATATTAAACTATAACCAATATAAAATGCATCGATAATAAATCCTTATCAGTATAAAATGCCGTCGATGCTAAACTTTAATCAATATAAAAGGGCTTTGATATCGAAACCTTATCCTGTCTGCTATATTCAACAATACAAAATGTCGTTGATATCAACTTTAATCAATATTATATGATGTATATATTAAATCTTTATCAATATAAAATGCCGTCGATATTAAATCTTTATGACTATAAAATGATGTCGATATTAAACTTTAATCAATATAAGAGGATGCCGATATTAAACTTTACCAATGTAAAATGCCGTCGATATTAAACTTTAATCAATATAAAGTTACTTTAATAATAAACCTTTATCAATATAAAATGCCGTCGATAATAAACCTTTATCAATATAAAATGTCGTCGATATCAAACCATTATCAATGTAAAATGACGTCGATATAAGTTTATACCGATTTAAGCATGTCGTTATCACAGATTAAATAGTTAGCACAAATAGACGACCTCCATATATGTCCATTGAGGTACAAAAAGATGCCATCACTCCTGCCCGGCAGCCCCCAAACTAGTCCTGTTCCAATAATACACTGCACGACATTAAAATTGCCCCATCCAGAAGTAGTGAGGGGATAGGGGTGAAATGTAGCATACACATAGCAATACATATTGGCATACCATGATTTAGTTTGCGGTCATCTACAGCGGTTAGAAGATGAGATAATGCAGCGCAATATGACTGCCTCAGTAGGTGGTTGCATCGCCGTGAACGGCAATACAGGCAGTAATAAGGCGTGGCATGGAGTCATACAGTCAACGGATATGGTCCTGAGAAATTGCACACCAAACAGTTGACTTGCTCCCATAATTCATCGAGATTCCGCACTGGCGGGTGAGAGGATTGCACACGTCGTCCAATGTGGTCCCACAGATTTTCTATTGGGGATAAATCTGGAGATCCTGCTGCTCATGGCAATACTTGAACATGTTACAAACATTGTCTGAAAACCCTAGTAGTGTGTACACGGGCATTGTCATGCTGGAAAATGGGCTGCTGCATGCCTCCCAGGAACGGTAACAAAACGGACTGCAGAGCCGCGTTAACATATCGTGCAACTGTCAGTGTTCCCGTGATGCGAACAAGAGGTAACTTGCTGTCATATCCAATAGCACCCCATACATTATGCCTAGCTGATGGGCGGTGTGCCGTTTGTGAACAAAAGTTCGATCTGTCCTCTCACCAGGTTGTCACCATAAACAGACCAGTCGATTGTCAGCACCCAGACAGAAACGGGATTCATCACTAAACACAACAGTGTTCTATTCGTGACCCCAGTTCGCACGACTTCGGCACCAATCCAGACGAGCGCTGCGATGGTTTGCAGTCAATGACAGTCAATGTAACGGTTGCCTAGAGCCCATGTGAGACTCATGCAACCTTCGGTTTACGGTTCGGGTCGTTATGGGGATGTCCATGTCTGCTGACACAGCCGTCGAATATCGCCTGCAATATTAATACACTTAATAAGTCTCACTCGATCGATATACTGATAACAACTCTCAACTTACCTGAGCTAATCCATCGAAATTTTATTTGCAGCTGGAGTGATCGTCAAAATTTAGCAAATACTTCAGCGATTATATCAGTATATCTATGAAACAAGCTACATGAGAACGCTTCTTCGATTCGGTAACATAAAATCCGCCTAACTAAAAATTTGCAGGAATAATTTAAAAGTACAAACCTCAGCAATAAGTTTTGGATATTTACAGTTCAGTGACACCGGTGAAAACGAATTTTTCCCTTATGAAGAAAAGCAACACTGATATTTGATTTTTTTTTTATATTTGATATTTTGATATTTGATTTTCATGCAAAAAGTCCTAGGTTTCAAACAAGATCATTTAGTTCATTTGCTGAATCAGATGAGACTCATCTAACTTTTTAGGGGTGTATGTAGGATCGGAATCTGTATGTGCCTCAAAGTCTTCCTCTGATGAATGGGAATCCATCTCCTCCCAGTTAGTTGGAGGTGTTGGTATAGGAATATCTTCTACATGAGGAACTGGCCTTATGACTGAAAGCACATTTTGATATTGTATTTTGCTTTTGTTCTTTTTTGAAAAGCACGACACTTTAGTTAAACAAAAATAGAAATCATGCAAATGACTAGTTGGCTAATTCCAAATCATTGGAACTGCAAAGAGCATGGATTTTATCTTACCTTTCTCAACTATTCACTCAAAGCAACAATGCACGAAATGCAGCACACATGTGGAGCCCATGTTTTGTCCTGATCTCCAACATGACATCCAAAATACAAGTTATAGGCAATATTTGTCAGAGAACGACCCTGGGATTTTAAAATATAATTTCCACACACATAACAAAATTTATCTGGCACAATAACACATTTACGATGCTGACTTTGTGCCATTTAAATGCCAAAATTCACTCTTCAAGGTACAGCACATGTTCCTCCTATAATGAAAACAACAAATGGCGGTCTGAGGTTAGATTACTGTTACATGTTTTCTCCCACTTCGCAATCAGTGTTTCTAGCCACAAAAAGTAAAATATCCAGTATCCTCCCAGTTGCCTGGAAGTGTTAAGTATAGGAAGATTCTAACACGAGTCAAAATTACCAATAACATAAAAACGTGGCGTGCTAGCCATTTTTTAAGGCCAGATCTGACATCAGCACTTGAAAAATAGTTAAAGGCAGTTATAAAATCCTTGTAAACCAGTGTTATTAAGGATTACTTTAGGAACTTTACTTAAGAAACCATTTTAGGAAAAATACCAAAAATCCTCAATCTAAGAAATGTTGAAATGAAGTTTATTTTTATTCGTTTTCGCTACTTAAGGTTCTTTAAAGTACTTTTCAGAAATGTTTCCTATTCCTTCCAGTCCAAAGTGCGGGAATTGGGGAAGAAATGCGAATTAGAAAGTGTTCTCCATGAAGAACTGAGTTTGGAAATCCAAGCATTGCAGCGATTGCAAACTAGTTACCTGGAACACTTCGTGGTCTCAGACTTCAGAGGCGAGTGCTAATATTTGTCTATTCTCTATGTTGACTTTATTTTATCAGGGCATTCTATGTCATGTAAGTGTTTGTATAAAAGAAGCAACGGTTAAGATTTATTTTTCTTTTATAAACAGGCGATTCTTCTTAAATAATGCTTTTATAATTGTTTAGTCCCCTAAAATTCTCTGTGGTAGGAAATTTTACACCATGTAAATAAGCCAACCGGAGGACTATTGGTTTGAAACATGGATCACCCAAGACCAGGTGTGACCAGCATTTTCCTACAGTGTAATGGATATTGATCCTTATACTACGATGGAAATGTGCTATATATATATATTATGTTCAGTCAAGTGATAATTAATATTGAGTCCAGTGTTAATCCAGTGATAATTAAATCGGAACACTTGCTCAAGGGTGAAACGAATTAAAGTGCCACCTGCCTGACCAATTTTCATCACTTTAGTTTCTCTCTGTCACCAACACCTTACCAGTCTCATCAACAGCTCCAATGAAAGTAATTTTTAGTGGTGTATTAAAACTTTTTAACTCGTTTTTCATCCTGCTCTTTTCATTGTTCAGAAGTCATCACGTGAATGGCCACAAAATAAGTTTTCAAGATCCATAAACAAAGAAGTCACTGAATTCCTTTATTCTCTATCTTCCTACTACGCTTCTACCTATATCCGAAGTTAATATAAACAATTGGTAATAATAAATTAAAAAATTACATTTTAATGAAATAGAGAATTAATTATCATTTTTTTCCTTACTAGATTTCCAGCGAGATATTTTTTTCACGTCACCAAAAGTGAAGTAGATCCCCTTGCATCCAGTTCTCTTCCAAGTGGCTCTTCCAGCATCCCAACTTCTGTTCCTTCTGTTCCAGTCTCCCCCTCCTCCTCCTCCACCACCACCATCCTTCGAGATCAGACTCCTCCAAAGGCAACAGCTTCCTCTCCTTGTGCTTTCCATTCAAGTTCTTACCTCGCAGAAGGTGACTGGTTTTGTAGCTTGCTTACTTTGTTTCCGCTTTTCTAATAACATGCAACAAAATGGGCCAAGTGATGCAAACGAGCCCGTAAAAAATAAAGGGGGGGGGGGGGCAAGAGACTGTATTTCGATTGTAGTCTAACCTTTTCCCTCCTTTTTAGAGCTCTTTAAAACATTTCTTGAAAAATGCATGAAATATGCATAAGTTTAATGATTTCTCCCACTACCACTATCAGATTTGACCTTGCTATACAGCCGTATCAAATCATTATAAAGCTCAAGAGTAAAGAGATACAGATTACTTCTAAGTATAGAATTAAAGAAATATTTTTACTCAAAACATGGGTTGAGTTGTTTGGGTTGTTTTATCTCTGAGTTGCACTTTTGTGCACACAATAGGCTAAATGGCCAGGTTACGATGTTCACTAGGGCTCAGAGAAGGTTGGGCCCACAGGACAGCTGTTAGGAGACAGATGGTAATCTCTCATAACGGCCATCCAGCATGTTCTTTAACGTGCACAGGGTATGGCTCTCCCACACATGGGCCCACGGCTTAACATCTCATCTGATGGAAGCGACCTTTCCAAGCCCATCGCTATCCCCTAATCTGGGAACTGAAGATTACAAGCCTGGCATGTTGCCAACTGAGCCACTCCCACCCCAATCTCAAAACATAAGTTTCCCCCTGAGCGATATTCAAACCCACATCTCCTGAATACATTCCAGGTGTTCTAACCACTATACCATCAACAGCTAGTTTTTTTCCGGACAACTATGACTATAGATTATCCCATTTTGTCGCTGTTCGTAGCGCCATCTGTGATTTGGAACGTGAAACATTTGAACATTGCAACAAATTTTTCCCTTGGGGCAAATATAGAAATGTTTATCGTTCTCGATCATAGATGGCGTCAAGAGCGCGAAAAATTGTAATGATTTATAGGCACCATTGTGAGAGAAATGAAGAAGCTGCTGATAACTGAGTGGTTAGAACACCTGGCATTCAACGTTCTCTCTCATTTTTGGAGATAGTGCCCGCAGAAGAAATTCTTCGTGCGCCGGGCTGTTGGGTTCATCTTTTGCGAACTTTCGTACACGGAGAATGATGGATCTGCGCGAGGCCCATCTTGGCAGTGTCTTCGCATCGTAGAGGGAACGTTGTTGGCATGTAAATATACAGAAGACGTGGGTTCGAGTTTCACTCAGGGCAAAACATGTTTTTTCAGAAAAAATATATAATTCTTTAGAGAGCTTTCAAAGCGAAATACTGAATGTCCTTCATTTGTAAAATATTTTTTTTCGAAAAATGACACCAAAGATAATTTGAATGTCCAAAATTCATATATCATGTATTTCAATGCATGCTATTTGAAGAATTTGAATAGTCAAGAGAAAAATCAATCATCCTGGAACTTTATGCAATATTACAAATTATTGCTTCTAATCTATAAAAATTCAATTATTTTAGCCAAAACCAGAATTAATACAAAACGTGTCCAGAACACGTACGTATTTATTTCCTAAAACAAAAAAAAGTTGTGCTTTCCAACTTCCCCGGAGTTAAAAGGCGACAACTCCCACATTGTATATCCCTTTGCCCATCATAATCTACCATTAATCCTTTGGATACCAAGCTGTCTGAATACTCCTATCGCCACGATCCAGCTTACCGGCCGAGAGTTTTCAATATTGCTTTCCCTCTCTGAACGATTAGCAATGAGAATGCAAATGAGGGATTAACGAGGTAGGCAAAAGGGGCGTCGTCAACCATTCCCTCGGGGGTGCTGTAAAGTGTCACTGACAATATTCGCTTGCATCCCGTTGTACAGTATGAGTTCGGTAGTAATTTCCACCAGAGGCAAAGCTGGGTAGGAGAGTAAGAGCGAAGCTTGTAGGAAAGTTGGGTCTAACACTGCGAAATATTTCTGCTAGTGGATTGTTGATCTTTACGATTTCCAGATTATTGTTTTAACGCTTACTATATCTTTATCAGAAGAGAAATGGCATTCATATTTTCGTAACATTATTTTTTTTCTCTTAAAATATTTTTAACATTTTTGTTTAATTTAAAAATGTGATAATTTTAAGAATTATATGTTTTAACTTCATGGCGATAGAGAACTTCACAAATTTTCCAAATGAGTGTGGTAGTGGGAAAAGGAAATAGGGAAGTAAAATATTTAGTAACGCTCCTATTAACATAAAGTAATGGGCAAATTATATCTTTAGAAATTAATATTTTAAAAGCTTTTTAAACGTTACTTGTCGTACACTATTTTCGATTAGTATAATATATAATATAAAAAAAGACATTTTTCCCTTTTTGCTCCCCATAAAATTTCAATCTAGTAAGTTATTAGTTTTTTAGACAGCTTAATTTTTGGTCAACATTTAAACAAAATATTTAATCCACTTGCAAATTGCTCTGACATTTGGGAAAAATCATAATACCATGGAATAGATAAGTAGTTATCAACTTTTTCTAATCCAAAGACAAACGCAAAAGAGAAAAATATTGGGCAAAAGTTTAAAATCGAGTGCTATATTTTTTTGAAAACAATATGAGCCTCATTTTTTTTCCTAAAGCTGGATTATTGAAACATTAAGGTTTTTAAGAGTAAAAGTCTTTGCAAGATTAATTTCATACATTTATATCAAATGTATGAAATTAATCTTGCAGAGACTTTATGTGAAATTATTTTATGAATATTTCAAATTTCTTTCTTTCCGCTGTTTACAATGGAGTAAAATAAAATAAAACTTTTGTGGGCAGGATTTGTTTTCTGCATCTTTTTGTGGTATAATAAAAATGAAAAATAAATTTAAAAAACTGGCCTACC
Source organism: Ryuthela nishihirai (assembly GCA_038380435.1). Taxonomy (NCBI): domain Eukaryota; kingdom Metazoa; phylum Arthropoda; class Arachnida; order Araneae; family Heptathelidae; genus Ryuthela; species Ryuthela nishihirai. The sequence continues at coordinate 10,838,144 of JAWZYU010000021.1, read as the reverse complement.
TATAAACACCCTAAAACTTAGACAATAAACCTGAAATACATGGATTGTGCAATCAGTCACTGAGTTCGTATTCCCTTCAAAAGAAGATAGTTAGCCCGCAAGGCCGGATTTAGCTTCAGGACGATCCAAGAATTTCGTTTCAGTGGGAGGGAGATTGTTTTCGGGAGGTCCGAGATTTTTGTTTTGAGAGGAGTCCGAAAATTCAGTTTTGGGAAATCTCACTTGTGTATGATTTCTCATTTGCCAAACTAAATAGTATGAGATTTTATATTTTTTTAAATTTAATATTTTGGTGCCGGACATGAAATTAAAGACTGAAATAAAATTATGTAAAGACAAGTGTTTTGGATTTCAAAGCGGTAATGAAGTTTGAGATTTAGTATGACAGCTGGAAGTTCGAAAGGAGGGGGGACGAACTTTTCAGGAGCGTGGGTTTCTAGGTACTTCTTTGGAATTACTGTTGTTGAGTAGGTAAATTGGCGCTTTATCTCACATTGTAGTAAATGCGAATTCAATGACTGATTACATCAATATTCTTTAGGTTTATTTTGTATGTTTTGAGCGTATGTAGGAAGTAGGTACTTTAACGAAAGCCATCTCAAACAATAAAATCAAATATAAAAATTTTAACTCAACTCTAATATTATATCAAAGAATTTTTAACTGCTGCAGAAGCTCCAATCTCCAAAATACGTTCCTGTTATCTATTCTTCATTTCCTTTTCGTTTAGCGCAAACATCTGAGTCATACCAGATGAAGTTAGAACTGAAAGGTCCAGGATCAAAGCTACCTCACCGTGCTGCAAATTTGCCAATAAGTTAATAGTTGTATTCGCAGGATAATACCCCCCACAGACAGTGCTTTGCCCCTATGACGTCACACATCCGCTTACGTCATAGGTACATTATAAGCAATTAATTTTTTTAATTCCTTATAGGCAAAATATTTGCATCATGACATTTGCTTCTTACACGTGCATGTTTTTGTTTTTATTAATTCGTTTAATTATATGACTTTGTAACAATATCAAAGGCTTTATGTTATTTCGATATGCTCCTCCTATCCCAAGAGAGTACCGTATTTCTTCGATTCTAAGACGCACTTTTTTCCCACATAAACGTCTCTAAAAACGGGGTGCGTCTTAGAATCGATGGCGTCTTAGAATCGCAGAAAAGACGGCTCAGAAGAATCAGACTCTGATATTGATTCAGAAGGATGTGATGAATAGAATACTTACTGATAAATAAGTACTATTGTTGTTAGTAAATTGAATTCTATTATAATAAAAATATTTGTTAGATATATTTTAGCAATTTATTTATTTTTTATTTCTTAGAATCAAAACATTTTGTCTGTTGGTGGTGCTGAAATTAAAGTGCGTCTTAGAATCGATGGCGTCTTAGAATCGAAGAAATACGGTAATACACAGTTAAGGTAGAATTTAACCATAAACTTTAATCTAAACATTTCTGTTCCACTGAAGTTAAATTCCCGGAGTCTCCCCCAAACTGAATTCTCGGACCCCCCTACCGAAACTTAATCTTGCGCATCTGCCTGGTTGGACTATACATCTCTCCCCTCCCTCCTCCGCCGTCCCATAGATCCGGCCTGGGGCCCGGTATACTTAATATAAAATAATAATAATGTAAAATGGTTTAGAACATATTTTTACCACAAATTTCAAAAAATAGCAAAGACCTTCATTTTCCATTAATATTTTCCAATCCATATCAATAGTATGTTGAATATTGTTCTCAAAAATGCAACATTCCACAAATGGCTTATCATTCAATTTTTCCATTCAAATTCAATATATTAATTATAATTTCCAGGTCAGAATATCGTATCTTTGTGATGAGAAGTTTGCGTCGGCACATGCTACTTATGAATAAACAGCAAAAATCACTCTTTGAGCAGTTGACCAAAATTAGTTAGATGATTCTTCATCTGAATTTCGAGAGAGTCTCAGCTATTTAAAGAGTGGGGTTGCACAGATAAGTGGAGTTTGAACTGTCCCTAAGGCTCATTTCTCATATTAGATCTAATGCACGTCATGTGATCGACAGTATTCTCGGATCAGTCAATGCGGTGTCCCATATGGCTTTGGTACGACAAGCAGGATAAATATTGATGATGCGGGACAGTTGGCAACACTAGGCGTACCCAAGTGTGCTTATGTTGGGGGGTGTTAAGGTTGTGGATCTGAGTATCATACGTTTTTTAATGGAGTCTCCAGAAATGAAACACTCAAGCATACAATAAAAGAAATTACAAATAGACCAAAACATGTTAACTCTCATTGAAAGTTTCTGAGTATACCTTTGGCAACGCAGATAAGACTTTGTAAATAACTAAGACATCAATTGCGTTGACTTCACTATTGTTATACGTAACAAACCAAGTCGTAGAATAGTGTTGTACGCAACAGAATAATTCATTACGAAACAATGAAAAATACGTTAACGTTGGAGAAGAGGCCATGTCTCTCTGTTAGAATTGCCTACAACTCCTCGTCGTCGAGGTCGTTCTCCTTCGCATCCTCATCTAATCAAAGTAGGTCTGAACTTCAATATACCATTTATCTAGTTAGGGAACTTATGTGTTTATGCAGTAGTGAATTTATGTTAGTGCATACTTGTTGTATTTCTTTTAGCCAATATCCTTGCTGTTTGTCGAGCGTTGGACGCTCAGAAGATTGGTTGCACCGCATTAAGTGCGGACGTCTGTAAAATCGCGGTGGTAAGAAATGGTAATATATTGGGAGTTAAATGGGGAATAAGATTTCTGTTATTGTTTAAGTATACTTTAGCTCAGGAGTTATTTGTTATGTGTTCAGTTACATGTTATATCTATGTGTTAACCGAGTAGACGGAGACGTGCAAGGCTTACACCCTTGGTAATCCAACCTTCGTTTAGCCGGTTAACAAGACGTTCAATATACTAAATAGTAAGTAAATATATTCGGGTCGATTTGTAGTAACCCAGGTGGATCTGATTTATACCCTCCATTCACAGAAATCGATATTTCATTACATCTGGTCTGGAAATCGGGTTTCAATTATTTTAAACATCTTTCTGTTCTTTATCATTTAACAACAGATAAAAATGCCCAATTATTTTTTACCAAATGTTTCGAAATATATTCAATTATGGCAAATTACATTAATAACAATTGCATTAATTATATTAGTATTAATAATATTTACATTAATATTAATAAAATTGCATTAACCTGTAAATAATGCTTTTCCTTTTCATTGTATATTACATTATTAAATATAATAAATAATAAATACCCCCTCAAGCAGCTGCTTGCCACAGCGGTCGAGTACGTACAAATTTTCTGCACAACTTAAACCCACCATAACACAATTTGCCCATATTTAATTTTATTTCGTTATAGAATTTTCTATGACTGACAAATTGTATCCAAGTGCTGGAACTTGAATTGAAATACGAAATTATTTGAAAAATTCCATTTTGTGAATGAGACAATATTGTTTTTTCGGGTTTAGAAACTTCTGACGTGGAGACTATGTTCGGAATCCCAAAATACATCCACTTCTTCCCTCCCCAAAAAGAGGGGAGGCAAAATTTTATTAGTAGAGGAGAATCAATCGTAAGCGTTTTATGCGAAATGAAAGCTTGCGACGTGGAGAGTGAAATCCCATATACTTTAGAGCAGTGGTTCTCAAAGGATGTGCCGAGAAATTTGGGATGGAATTGTAGATAAAAGGAAATTTAGAAACCATTTTGTTGCTCCTTTCTGAAACTGATTCTTCATTTAACTTTTTTCCATTTAATAAAAAACTTATCCATATGAAAATGGGATAACATGCAGGGCACAAAGCGGGGACGGATCTAGGGGGTGCAAAGGGACCAACCCCCCCCCCTTCCTTTTAGAATACAATAAGGGTAAAAGAGGGAAAACTTATTAAATTTATTTATATTTTATGCATTTTTGAAGATTTTTTTTAAAAACCTTCAAGTAGAGGATGAAATGTTAGAGTGCATTGGAAATGAAGTCTCTTGGCCTCCCCTTTGACATTTCTTTTTTTGACTCGATTTTGTTTCTTGGGGCCTGCCTCGATTTTTTTCTAGATACGGGCCTTACACAAAGCATACCGTTAATACACACAGCGGAGTACTAACCTTAATACACGTCAGAACTTAAAAAAAAGTTCTCTGCGTTTACAAACGACTCCACAAAAATGGCTATTATTGAAGACGAATTGCGCATGTGCGAATTTCCCGTAGTATTACCACCAAATTTTTAGTGCCATCAGTATTCACGGCGAAATATACGATGTGCCGTGAGCAAAAAAAAAGTTTGAGTATCACTGCTTTAAAGAAAGAGAAAAACCCGAGCAACAGAAGATAAATTTGCTTGTTAACCATAATGCACGAAAATGTGAAGTTCTACAATAAACAAAAGGTTATATATAAATAAGTCAGAGGACCTAAAGATATCCTAGCTTTGGGTCTCAAGTAAGAGTCATCTGGCCCAGACTGAAAGGTTATAGTAGCGTCCAAAGGATAATTTTCTTTTGACAGAGTCATAAGCGAAAGGCTTCCTCTGGGAGACTTTTTTTGTTCCTTTTCAGAAACAAAAGAGCGAATGCTTCACTTTGTCGTCAGTCTGTCAAATTCTTTGTTTTTAGAAACGGATCAAAAATTCTTTTGTGTTGGTTAGGTATTGTGAAATAGTACGATTCGTACTTGCGAAATCTCCATGCAACTAATTGCGTCATCAAACAGTGAAAAAAGTTGAAAATGGCAAACATTTCAATATTGTAATCGATGTAATTATATTAGAAATTTTTAATATTAATGGTAACATTTCACCATCAGCACAAGCACAATTTTTCTTGTTTTTAGTGATAATATTTATTTCCAAAAGCAAAGAATTATTTTTTCGTTGAATAGTTGTTTGATAAACTATTATGATTCATAGTTTTTGAATCTCCCAAAAGTTTTAATTGCAATCTCTGACGGTGGAATAATTCCAAAATTTCAAACATTTAACATATATTGCTAAAGATATGATGTTTTACTGATAAAATATCACAATCAAGGACTTAACACGAGCAGCAACGATTTGTCCCTTCACTTCGGGAGGGGGGGGGGGTGCAGGGAGTGACGAAACGTTTTGTTTTAAGAGATTAATGAAAGTTCTTTTTGAGTTGAACAGGTACTAACGAAATATGATGATTCATATTTTTCAAACCCTTCAAAAGGCTTTAATTTACATCGTTTCATTTTCACTGAAATGATCTTATTAGTGACGGTAATCGATATGTGCTGGAGTCATTCGGTCTAATGTTCAACTGCTATTAGGGACAAGACTACAGTATTAATTTTTTTCCCGTCAATTAGGTGAAAAAAATGAATAGCCTTAAAGTCCAGCCAGAGTTTTACCTCGCTGACAGAGAAACTGAAAGAATTAACTGAAGCTGAATTTTGTTGTGGTTTGGGTTGTTTACCTCTAAGTGACACTTTTGTGCATTCAATGGGCTAAACCGCCAGGTCATAAGGACCACAAAGGTTCAGAGGAGGTTGGGGAAGGGGACCCACTGGATTACACTTGGCAGACAGATGAGAGCTTTCTGTCTGGGCCTTCCAGCATGTTCTGTAACGTGCACAGGGTATGGCTCTCCTTCATACATGGTCAGGGCTCAACAACCCATCAGAATGACCGCGACCTTTGTAATCTCATCGGTGTTCCCTTTCACACCGAGAGTAGGGTGGAGCTTATGGGAGATAAATCTCAACGCTGATACAGTGGGAACTCGAAATTGGGAATATCGCATTACTACTCTGGTGCTGGTGATTATGATTCAAGCAATACATGGTGGCTACCTCAGGTACCAAAGTTTCAGTTTATGCTTCCGTAACTTCAATCGGGTTAGCTAGATAATCAGCGTCATCTGCTCTCTGATTGGCCCATTCAACACACCGAAATTGTCTTTCATTTTGAGAGTTTAAACTCTCTAGATCGCTCCTTGAGCTGAGTTTGGTTAAATTGACATCGAATGTCAGCGAATACACTGATGATCTTTAAGCTGATCGCAGTGCTATGACTTTATTCTTTTTACCTACAGGGTACCGAGATTTATGAAAATTACATGATAAAATTCAAAGCAGTATTTATATAGCTTAGTAGTTATAAGAGACAAAGAAAGTAACATCAAGTACCAGGTTACCAATTAAAAACTCATTAACACCTGATAAATAATGAATAATGACGTAACTCAGATAAAACATGGCGATATGTTTTGGCAGTTCCCGAAGATGGCCATTCTCAAGTGTAAAAGATATATTTCGAAAGACACGGAGCTGGCCATTTCGTTGCAATACGAGAACACGGTGCAATTCCAAGTTATCATGCAAACTGACTTTGTGGTTCACATAAAGGATACGTTATTTTTATTTACTTTTTATTGCGTGCAAACTTTAACAGCTTTAGTACAATACAGTGTTAAGATGATTTTCAACTATGATTTAATATACAAATTCCATGTGATTAATTTTTAGAGAATGCGTTTAATAACAAGTTAGTTTACCTCACGATATACGCTGCAGTGCGTACTCAACATCTTCTCATGTAAGGAAAGTTGAGGGATTTTGATACTTTGGCGACTAGGAGCTACCATATTCCATAAATACTTCTCTTAATATACATTAAGTATATATTTAAGTGTGTAATAGAGATTACAACTTGTATCTTAATCCTTGCGTACTCTACCAACACGTTACTATATGGAGACATTAAAATCTTAGAATTTATATCTTCGGATGAGTTACCTGTTTTCGTTTTACAATTATCACTTACAGATCCACAAGGGTTGATAGGAATGGCATTCTGTGTAGGTTAAATTTCTTCAGAACAATCTGAAATATATTCCATAAGACTGGAATCAAGGATTGAAACTGCCAAGATAGATACAGCAGATCACTGGGATGCTCCCGAAATCACTCATGACCAGTTGAAATATGGACGTGATCATGACTACCATTTGAAAGGGAACCACGTCGATCTCAGTCCTTAATAACTGCCATTTTGTCCACAGATACAATGGATTCCAATAGAAACTTCCCATGCTATAATATCCCTACCATCAGCCAGAGGTTTGGGATTGAAACAATCCGAGCGATGCTTCACTTCATCTGCAACACACTTTGGACGTTCTTTATGAGATTTTTTTTTCCATTATGAGAATTTGAAATGAGAAGTGATAATGGCTGAATTAACAACGCTGCATGCAATCAATTGGTCACTTGAAGGGATTTAAAGAAATTTGCTAAAGAAATTCGCAGCCCACTGCAAACGGTTGCCTAGTTCCTTATCTAAGTGAGCTCTTTACGGTAAATCCACGGCGAGAACTTCATTCACTTTGGAGATGGCGAAATCATTTCTTCTCTTACAATATTTAAATGTGGGCTCAGATAGGAAAGATTTTGTGCAATAATATTAGAATGATATCATTGGTGGTCATTGCATCTCTTTCGTCCTCATAATCTATCTGCAGAATCATCACATTGCTTTCAAAATCACATTAATTATCTTTACCTATTGTAAGAGATATGCAAACGATTCAACCCTTCGCTTGAAAAAGCGTGATCACAGAGCCAGGATGGGTCTTTCTCCTGATGCTTTAATGGGATATTAATTATTTGAATAAATGTTTTCGTACTAGGGGTTGTGTGCATGACTAGGCAAGTGTCATTTGAATACACATTGTGTATTCAAATGACACTTATAAGTCAGATTGGTTTACACTTGCTTCATCGATTCGACTTTTTAAAAAATATTTTTAACAGATCGGGGATGTTTTGCAAGGGATAGACGAGATTAGATATTTGTTACAAATCATCGACATCTATCGAAACTACAATGATTATTCCCTAAAATAATGATGATGCTTATGGGCCTAGAAAGACTGTCATCCATCAGATAGGACGTTAATGCAAGGCCCCGTATGCAGGAGAACAATATTCTGTGCACGTTGAAGAACAGGGAGACTTCCATCTATTTCTTAAGAGCTGTCCAAAGGATCTCTTTCACCAACCTTCTCTGAATCCTTTAGGTCTTTTGTGTCCTTTAGGTCTCTGTTCATTTAACACATTGTAGGAGAAAAAGTGTCTTTAGGAGGTAAAAAAAATCGAACATTTCTATGTTTACATTTTAGGAAAAATAATTATTTCAAAAATAACCCTGGTGTTCGTTTGAGGAAATACTTGAGATTTCTTCTCGTGTATCATGTCTTCTTTTAAAGTTTATATCACATGATGAATGATTTTTCTTTAATTAGTAACATACGGCAAGCAATTATAATCTTATTAGTTCTGTTTGCGATTTATATTCAGTTGTCGCCGAATGTGAGACTCATTATTATTTACTATTAAATTCTGACAGATTGAGCAACATTTCATTCTCTTTCTCTGTTTTATGTAGGTATGATGTGAAGAAGCAGCACGAATACCCCGAGCAGTCAGGGGCGAAAAGGACTTGCCCACCACGTTAACGTGAGGACGTTATGATGGAGCAAGAATCGACAACTTACCAGGCGCTCCTGAAGGGGTAGGAACAACGGATTTCTTTCCAAATATAGAAGGGTCTATCAGATCTCGGAGACTGCGCTGTCGCGGAAGGCAGTAAGTTGACATACTTCATTCGTTTGCTGATATTCAATTAGTTATTAATCGTCTGAGTTTCTATTAGAGGCAAAACACAGTTAAATGGAGATAATGAACTCTGAACAATATTAGAAATAGGATTATCTGAAGTTTTAGTTTTTTAACACGAATTCTTTAAAGGAAACATAATCTGAAATAGCTCATACTCTAAAATTAGCGAAGATGACAAATGCTTAAGAAATAATTGTTTGACAAAGCATTCTCTTTTGGTCGATTGAAAGAAATCTCATTTTGCAGTGAGAATGACATAGGAGTTGATTAAACTAAATATCTTTAAAAGAAACATAATCTGAAATAGCTCATACTCTAAAATTAGCGAAGATGACAAATGCTTAAGAAATAATTGTTTGACAAAGCATTCTCTTTTGGTCGATTGAAAGAAATCTCATTTTGCAGTGAGAATGACATAGGAGTTGATTAAACTAAATATCTTTAAAAGAAACATAATCTGAAATAGCTCATACTCTAAAATTAGCGAAGATGACAAATGCTTAAGAAATAATTGTTTGACAAAGCATTCTCTTTTGGTCGATTGAAAGAAATCTCATTTTGCAGTGAGAATGACATAGGAGTTGATTAAACTAAATATCTTTAAAAGAAAAAATCTGAAATCGCTTTCGATCAGTAATTGTCGGCAGTGATAAGCAACTTTCGTTTTATAAAATAAAATATATATATATTAATTTATTAGTATAATAAAAACAAAAACTAATTCTGGAAATTATTAATTATTTAAATATACGATTGCTTTGAATTTTACTTAAAATGAAATTAAAACAAAAGTCTAATACTTGCTTGAACTTGAGACTTAACAAAATGCTTCTACCTTACGGATGCACAGCCAATGGGAGCAATGAACCCTTAGAAGACGTCCATGGAGAGTACCTTTTTGGACCTCCACAGAAAAAAATGATCCCCACTTCCTACACCGATGACGATGTGAAAAGGATATTGGGTAGGTTTATCCCACCTGAAATTAAGTTCTATTATCCTGAACTAACTAGGCGTTACATTCCTAACGATGAGAGGAAAGAGCAGGGCGACAGATTGCAAAAGCGAAAAGCCATGTTGAGTATACAGAAAGATCGAGTGAAGGAAGAAGTGCAGATACAAGCTCCTGGCCCAGAAAGCAGGGAAAGCAGTGCCAAAGATAAGAACGGGAAGAGATGTAGAGCAGAAGGCTTTAGCAAAAGCTACACTGGAGGAGAGCAATGAGCGTGCCTCCGGACGAACGCCAGCCATACGAGCACTTGACGAGGAAACCCCTGCTAGGAACACAGAGTCGAACCCTCTGCCCCAGCTACAGGATCTGTTGGCAGCCTTTCCGCTGTGCCAGATCCAGGCAGATCTAGTACGTTTGGGGGAGCGCCTCCACCAGATTGAGGGACAGCGAGAGAGGAGCCATACCAGTCAGCCCCAGCAACAGCGGCACCCCTTGGCGGATCACCAGGGTGTCTCGTGCTTTGCGTGCGGTGGAGTGGGCCATTACGCCCGTCAGTATGCGTCGCCCCCGACCCTACGCTTACGTGACCCGCGATACCAAACAGGACGAAACCGGCAGCAAAATCGAGACCGAGCAACTCCACGGAGGACCCGCTGGACGAGAGAGAATGGATTCCCCTTTACACTCCCTCAGCGAAACTCGAGATCAGGCTAGTAGTAGTAGAACACATAACATAAATTGAATATTCTTGCTTTATAAAAGCAAACTCATTCAGAGGCTTTTTGAATCTGAATTAAGTTAAATAGATGGTATAGTATTAATGATGGTATAGTACCCTGCTGAGGTGTGGTCAACTTCACAGGGTCCTGGTGCTGACCATTTATACCTACCAGACTGGACTTGTTTATGGATTTGAGTTTGATTATGGATCCTGGGCTTGCTGCACTGGTGGGCCTCTGTTGAGGGAGAATCTGCCGCTGTGTTTTCTGTTTGCATTTCAGTGATGTTCTAAACAATGTGGTTAGTTCTACTCCCATTGTTTGTAATGATGATAGATGCATTGGCAGCTTTAATGTTGGCCCTATAACACAATCTGAAGTTAGTTTGGCTATCTCTAAACTTAAACTTCATAAATCCCCAGGGGTAGATGAAATTACTACAGAAATGCTCAGAGCTGGGAATGTTTCGGTTACCACTTGGATGACTGAAATTTTGAATAACTTTTATGATAAAGGCATGGTTCCTAAAGATTTTACCAGAGTTATTATTATCCCTATTTTCAAAAAAGGTGATCGCAGTTCTTGTGATAACTATAAGGGTATCAGCTTACTCTCTGTTCCAGGTAAAGTTCTTTCCATGATTGTGCTTAATAGAATTAAGAATCTGGTTGACAGGCAATTGCGTGATGAGCAATGTGGATTCAGAAGTGGTAGGGGATGTGTAGATCAGATATTTTCACTTAGGCAGATTCTTGAGAAATGTTTAGAGTTTCAGAAACCTTTGGTTGCTAGCTTTGTTGATTTCAAAAAGGCTTTCGACTCTGTTGATCGTCATAATTCGTGGTTGATTGTGAGATCATATGGTATACCAGACAAGTTAGTTAACATAATGAAAGCTCTCTATAATAACAATGAGTCATGTGTGAGAGTTGGTAAGTCTTGTAGCAATTGGTTTAGCATTACGTCTGGTGTTCGACAAGGGTGCATTTTGTCTCCTTTTCTCTTTAGTTTGGTTATTGATTATGTTATGCGAAATTCGCTTCGAAGAAAAGATTTTGGCCTTAAATGGGCTGGAGATACGAAAATTTCTGATTTAGATTATGCTGATGATTTAGCCCTTTTGGCAAATGATGTTGATGAGATGAACTCTTTCATTCGAGCTGTTGATGAGACTGGTAGTAGAGTAGGTTTGGTTATAAACAGAGAAAAATCTAAAGTGATGAAAATTGGTCAGGCAGGTTGTGATTCAGTTAATCTGAATGGTTGCAGTCTTGAGCAGGTGTCACAGTTTAATTACCTTGGGAGCTATGTAACTGATACTGGTGATGTGCGGCATGAGATTAACAGACGAATAGGTATTGCTGCCGGGACTTTTAAGAATCTATGGAGATTGTGGAGAAATAGGCGTATACACCTAAAGACTAAAATTAGACTGTATAATAGTTTGGTTCTTTCTAGGGTTAGTTATGGTAGTGAAACTTGGACGCTGTGTAAACAAGATAACAGGAAACTAGATGCTTTTGATTCCAGATGCTTACGCAGTATCTTGGGTATTAGGTGGTTTAACTTTGTAAATAATGATGAGGTTAGGCAAAGGAGTCTGCAACCTCCTTTAAGCAGCATATTGTGCAGAGAGAGACTCCGCTGGTTTGGCCATGTTGCCCGTATGGATAATTATAGATTGGCGAATAGGGTTACGAACAGTGTGCCTAGAGGCCTCAGAAGGAGGGGGAGACCTAGGATGCGGTGGGCAGACAATGTCAAACAGGACCTTGTTAGAATTGGTGTGCAGTGGCCGGATGCAGCAGATGTAGCTCAGGACAGATATGCTTAGAGAATTAAACTGCGTGGTCTGGTTGGACCTCCGTAGCCCATGGCTGCTTGAGGATGATGATGATAGTATTTGTAATTTTTTTTTTTATAAAATATCAAGAATTTTTGAGTTCTTCAGAAATTGAATGAGATAGTTATACAGAATAGGTATTAGCTTTGAGTTTGAAGAAAATAAGATACTTTGAAAGTCATAAGATAAAATATTAAGTTTTGAAAGTTTTGAGAAATATTGTCTTCTTTCATTATCATAACTTTTGCAATTGAAAATAATATGTTCTAATGTGTGAAAAGTATTGCAGTTTGGACAATTAGGAGAATCAATAATTTTATATTGAAAGAGTCTATAGTTAGTTAGTGCTGTATTGGTTTTAATTCGAAGAATGGCATTTATTTCGTTTTTTTTCAAATTAAAGTCATGGAATTTTTGAATTTTGGGATTAATTTTATAGCGGTGGGATTGAGATCTATTATTATTATACCAAGATTGCAATTCTTCTATTAGTAATTTGTTATTTGTTAATTTGATTTGATAAATAAATGATGGGGTTGGAATATGTGAGTTGTGATTTAAAGCTTCTTTAGCCAGCCTATCTACAGTTTCATTATCAGGAATGCCCACATGGGCAGGTATCCTTTGAATTATTAAGATATTGTTATGTGATAAATGTTTAAAAGTATGAAATAAAAGATCATTTGTGAATACATTAAAGTTAGTTTTAAGGGGATTTTGGAAAAGGCTAAAAAGTGCAGATTTGCAATCTGTAAAAATAACTATTTTAGAATTGTAAAATTTTGTGGCCCATTTTGTGGCTTCTATAATGGAGTAAAGTTCAGTAGCTATGTTCAAAAAGGAAGTATTAAATTTAAATTTTGAAGAGAAATTAAATTCTGGGGAAAAAATAGCACCAGAATAACTTTTAGTGTTTGGGTTGGAAGACCCCATCTGTATAAATTTTGATATAATTATTAAATTGATAATTAATGTGTAGTAAGGAAATTTCTTTTATAATTGTGGAGTCATGTGATTTTTTATTAGAGAAACCTGGGATTTTATCAAACATTGGCGGAAAAGATGTTGTCCAGTAAGGAATGGATCAGGGTAGAGAAGAGTTACGACAAGCCAACCACCATACGGCTCCTTTAAACTAGAACGGGAGGGAAGCCCCGGATGCACTTCCCAGAGTCCCCTCGAAGCGTCAGCCGTCCGCATTGCCCCGTGTGCCATACTATGCAGTCATGAAAATTCACCTATTGTGTCTGGCCGCATGGAGGACACGGAGGTGTCGGCCCTTGTCGATACCGGCGCCATTGTGTCCGTCATGAATAGCCAGTGTTTTCAGCGCTTGAGAGGCCGAATCTTGCACAAAACGGTCCCCCTCCAACATAATTTGAAAACTGTAGATGGCCACCCCCTTCTAGTGATAGGCAGATACATGGTGACCCTCACATTTGACGGGATTAGATTTGAACACCCCATAGTAGCCCTTGACATAGACACTCCACGATGCGACATGATAATGGGACACGATATCCTCAAAAAGCACCGATTCATCATAGATTGTCATTCAGGCACACTGCACAGGAAAAAGGACGAGGCAGCGGGCATACAGGGTGCCGTTCGCGCTGCAGGGCGAATTGGACCGACAAGTGGATGAGTTGTTAGAGCAAGGAATAATAAGAGAAAGCGCCTCTCCTTTTGCGTCACCCATCGTCTTAGTGAAGAAAAAAGACTCCACCTACAGATTCTGCGTCGACTACAGGGCCCTAAATGTGAAAACAGTCCCAGATTCGTACCCCCTCCCCCTCATAAACGAAATTATCAACCAACTAGCTCACGCCAAATATTTTAGCTCACTGGATATGGTATCCGGTTATTGGCAGGTTCCCGTTCACCCACGTGACGTGGAGAAAACTGCGTTCATCAGCAGGAAAGGGTTATTTGAATTTAACTACTTACCATTTGGACTGAAGAACAGTCCCGCTACGTTCCAGCATTTATTGGACCACGTATTAATGGGAATGCGACAAGAGCAAGTTCTCGTCTACCTCGACGACATAATGGTGGCCTCCCAGACATTTGAACAACACACAGAACGGTTACAGAGGGTATTTGACCGCCTAAGGGCCTACAATTTAAAGTTGAAGCCAGCAAAGTGCCAATTCACGAAGGAATCCCTCACTTACTTGGGAAATTTTATTTCCGCAGAAGGGGTCCAGCCGGACCCGTGGAACGTCCAGGCCATTGAAGAATTTCCTCGCCCCCGTAGTGTCCGGAACGTTCGAGCCTTCCTAGGCCTAACCGGCTACTACCGGCGTTTTATCGATCGCTACGCCGATCTTACAGCCCCCTTGGTCCATTTAGTGAAGAAGGACACCCCTTTTAGATGGTCTCCAGAAGCGGAGGAAGCGTTCGAAGTACTGAAGAGGAAATTAATGACCGAGCCCCTTCTCCTGTACCCCGACTTTGGACGGAAATTTTTCCTGTCAACCGATGCGTCGGATATTGCGGTAGCCGGCGTACTCGAGCAGGAGACGGACGACGGTTTCCGTCATCCGTAGCTTACGCCAGTCGGAAATTGAAGCCCCCGGAAACACGCTGTCTCAGTCACGTCTCAAGAAGAAAAACTTAAAAGGTCAAATTCTGAAAATATTCGTTGTCCGACGCGTGGTGCAAATGGTTAGCACGCTCTGGCATGAATCTGGAGAGATGCGGGTTCGATTCCCGCCGTGGCGGCGATGAATTTTTGTCAGAATCTATTAATTATTGTTTCTTAACAGGGAATACTGTGCATTCACTTTGGATTTCAATTATATATTTAACGCGGTAGCGTTAGCGCGTCAAATGTGAGGGTCACCATGTATCTGCCTATCACTGGAAGGGGGTGGCCATCTACAGTTTTGTTGGAGGGGGACCGTTTTGTGCAGGATTCGGCCTCTCAAGCGCTGAAAACACTGGCTATTCATGACGGACAGAGTGGCGCCGGTATTGACAAGGGCCGACACCTCCGTGTCCTCCATGCGGCCAGACACAATAGGTGAATTTTCATCACTGCATAGTATGGCACACGGGGCAATGCGGACGGCTGACGCTTCGAGGGGACTCTGGGAAGTGCATCCGGGGCTTCCCTCCCGTTCTAGTTTAAAGGAGCCGTATGGTGGTTGGCTTGTCGTAACTCTTCTCTACCCTGATCTCGAGTTCGCTGAGGGGGGGTAAAGGGTAATCCATTCTCTCTCGTCCAGCGGGTACTCCGTGGAGTTGCTCTTCTTCTTTCACATCCCTCTAAATGCTGGTCCTATTTGTAAAGCAAGCCTCGGCCTGCTTATCATCAGGACCACGAGCCAATGTCTTCTGTGGGTGATAGAGTGAGGGAGAAGATGTTAAAAATTGGAATTTTAATTTTTAGAGGCAAGGGTGGAAGGAAAGGCCGAAAGTTTGCATAGATCTTATTTTGCTCCAAAGTTGGTAAGTGTCGCGAAAATCGTGGAATGAGAGAGAAAAATGGGGGAGAAGGGTATAATTTAGTGATAATTTAGTGTTAAGTAGGCTAAATATTAAAATTGTGGACGGGGGAGCAATAATTTGAAGGGGGGGGGGGAGAAATAAAGCCAAAAGTAGCGTCAGAGCAGCGAGATGATGGAAATCGATCGCTGACGTCACAGCCAATGGGATTGAAGGAATTTTGGCATTGGCTGAGAGCGGGAGCTGGAAGTTGGTTAGGTTTGACGCTAACGGAGACAGTGGGCAAGAGGGGTCTCAGCCAATGAGGATAAAGGAATTTTGGGATTGGCTGAGAGTGAGGAATGGAGAGGAGGCAGAATTTTGATCCACTCACACACCTCACTGCCCCTTTGCCTTTCCACCCCACTTTCTTTTTATTTCCCATTTTGCTGAACACCCATCTCCCACTCACCTCCATTTTACTGACGCAATACCCACCTTTACCCCATTTCCTCACTTTCTTATTCATTTTGCTACTTTTCCTAATGATTTTAGTAAGGTCCTTGGTCTGGCCTTTCTTCACCCTACCCCTATGCTTAGTTTTCTCTGCACTACGGTGCACGTGGTTTTGCTTTGTTCCCAAATGTTAATTTCCCCTTCTCCTATTTTTTCCTGATTATTCCCTCATTACTTTGGGACTGCCACCTCCCCCCCTTCCCCCTACCCACCAAGATTCACCCCTTCGGCAAGCCCTGCCTGAGGAGGTTGAAACGTGGTTTATTTTGATTTTTATTATTTTTATGGAAAACAAAAATTTTTTTTACAATTAAAAAAAAATATATTTTTTTTTATTAACTTTGTCCCCCATTGCTGAACCTTTTGGTTCTCTCCTGGTTGCCCTCTCCTTACTCCACCTGCCCCCTCCTCCCCCCTCCTCCCCCTCCCTTTTGCAACCCCAAATTATTTCTCTGGAAATTTTTTTTGAAAATTTGGAAATTTTTTTTTTTTTTTGTTGTTGCTAATTTTTTAATTTTTTTTTGTTTTTTCTTTCTCCCTCCCCTGAAAGCCCACACTGAACACACGCTCTTTTGACCTGTTTCTGGGAGATTGTGAACACTCTTTCCTCTCCACCTCTTTTCATTGGACCTGAGTCACTACTGCCCATCATTGTTGCCTTTCCCTCTCTCATCAAAAGGCGGCCTGTGGCCATACGCCTTCGCCAAAATGTAAGTACACTGTGCTACGCTACGCTAGCTTCTGTCTTTCATTTCATTCAGCCTCCTCTGACGACCCTTGCATATGGACCAGATGATCCTAATTCCACTGGAATGTGGTACAAAGTGGTCCAGATATGATGGAATAGGTTTATGTTTAAGCAGAATTTTGATCGCTAAATGAGTAAAAAAGATGGAAAAGGGCTAATTTTGAACGGAAAATAATTTAAAAACGGAAGAATAGTGAATTATTTATAAAGAGGGAGGAGATTCTTTACTAATTGGAGGAAGTCCCAAATAGAAAAGCACTCTCTCTGCGGGCATTTGCCTAAAGCAGAGAGGTAAAGGTCTCGATACTTCGGCAAAATGCAACCGTCCTTGGATAGCGTTTTTTAAAGAGCTTTAAGGTGGGGGGGGGGGGGATTTCCCATTCGGAGGAGGCTAATTTAGGGTTAATAAGAAATTTTAGAAAATCAAGGAGGTCCTCAAAGGTTTCAAGAAAATCAGGGGGGTCAGAATTTAGAGTAATAGAGAGGGAGGTGGATCGATCTATGATGAAATTTTGAATATTACCTATTAATGAGGAAGGCGAGTCAGGAGCTGGCTGTTTTTTCTTCTGATGGGCAGTAGACTCAGAGGCAGAAGGTGAATCCGATGGAGAGGGAAGGTGCTTTCTTTTTTGTTGAAGGGGAGTAGAAGGAGCTGACTCTTCAGGAGCGGGAATTTCTTTTGGAGCATCCTGAACTTCTTCTCTTTGAATGGAGGTTGGTGCCAGCAGTTGCGAAGAGTTGGTGGTCGAGATAGAGTCCGAAATTATGACCGATTTTGATGCGGGAGGTGGCAGGTTCTTCTTGGCGAAGGCTTCGCAGTCCTTTATGATGTGGCCTGGGAGCCTGCACCACTTGCAAAGCCGGATCATGCCAGAGTAATTAATTGTAGCCGAAAAGGTAGAGATGTGGAGGAAATTGGGTACCATTTTCTTCATCTCCATGTGGACTACCCTCGTACCCGTCCGGATGGATTTCAATCCCGGGAGGTTCAGGAACTCTTCTGCAATGCTTTTTACAATGCCATATGGCTTGAGGGCGTCCACGATGTCACAGTTAGGGATGAAGAATGGTAGTTTAGAGATGAAAACTTTTTTCTGGGGATATCCTAGGCGCTTGAATGCGATGGGCTGGTCCGTGGGAAACACCAGGTTCGGATCAGCGGCAAAATCATCCGCAGCGTCTTCAGAGGCAAAAGTAATAATGGTGATATCTTTGGAAATACTTTGTGCGACTTCAATAGCAGCTGGGTCCTTATTGTTGGCCAATATAGTCACGAAAGTCTCATAGCTGAGATCACGATGTAAAAACTTGAAACAACGATTTAATCTGGAGTCCTTATTGATATCTATTGTTAGCTGAATTCACAAACACGTGGAAAACAGAGAGCACTAGCGAACACGTCTTACTATCTTGAAGTCCGAGGTTGGAATCCGTGGAGTTGCTCAGTCTCGATTTTGCTGCCGGTTTCGTCCTGTTTGGTATTGCGGGTCACGTGGGCGTAGGGTCGGGGGCGACGCACACTGACAGGCGTAATGGCCCACTCCACCGCATGCAAAGCACGTGGCACCCTGGCGATCCGCCAAGGGGTGCCGCTGTTGCTGGGGCTGACTGGTATGGCTCCTCTCTCGCTGTCCCTCAATCTGGTGGAGGGGCTCCCCCAAACGTACTAGATCTGCCTGGATCTGGCACAGCGGAAAGGCTGCCAACAGATCCTGTAGCTGGGGCAGAGGGTTCGACTCTGTGTTCCTAGCAGGGGTTTCCTCGTCAAGTGCTCGTATGGCTGGCGTTCGTCCGGAGGCACGCTCATTGCTCTCCTCTAGTGTAGCTTTTGCTAAAGCCTCCTCAAATGTGCGGGGGTTATGAGACAGTACGAACCGCTTGAGCCGCGGGGCCAGGCCCGCCAAAAACTGGGCAAGGCGCATCTGATCGCCGATTCCCTGATCCTCGCTGTCCATGTTTCTTCCTGCTGTTCCCAAAAACTGATAGGCCCAGGTCCGAATGCGGGCAGCATACTCCCGGACACTCTCATTCGCCGTTTGCTGACAGCTTGAGAATTTGTGTAGGCGGGTGGCTAATGGCGCCTCACTATCGAACCTTTCCAACACCGCCCTTTTGAAAACTCAAACAAGAAGAAGAATATAATGAACACTTGGAGATTACAGCAATTGTCGCCAGATCCTTCTACCAAGACATTTCTTAAAGCACCACATTGGGAAATAGGACATCTTGGTAGGATTCAAAGTCCTGCAACATAGAACAGTGTAAACAGTGAAAAAGATAAGATTATGAAGAGTTGGAAAAGTGAGATATTGTCAACAGAACCTTCTACTAAGAGAGTTCTTAAACAGCCTCCTCCAAAGCTTGGAAAAGTGTATCCTGGTACGATAAAAGTTCCTGCCTGTGATAACAAAGGAATGAGTGCCAAGGAGAAGATCTTAAAGAGCTGGAGCGGAGAAACATTGCCAAGAAATCCCTTCTGCGAAGAGACCTATTAAATCGCCTCCACAACAGTTCCCAAAGGTACGTTCTGGTATGATAGAAGTTCCTACCCCAGAATACAGCAGAATGAGTGCCAAGGAGAAAATTATGAATATGTGGGGAAAAGGACAGGAAAGTTCAGACAATTATACTAGAGGACAGGTCAAACGGCCAAGTAAGATGAGTGAAATGGACTATAATGCACTCTATAAATCGATATTCGTCCCAGTGCCCTTGAAAGGAAAGTCCCAGCAGGTTCCTAGATTAAAAAAGAAGGAAACTCTCTTTGCTCCAGTTAAGGCGGTTGACTCCATGATGAAGACATCGAATAAATGGGATGGAGAAAGGAAAGAAAACTGTTAAGGAAGCTTATTTATGATCCCTCTTTTTCCTTCCACATTAGCTGCCTATGTGTGGAGGTGTTTTCTCCTGGGTTAGAGCAAAACACTCTGACATATCAGTAATGACATTTAATGGAGCCGGATCCCTCTTTTTCCTTCCACATTAGCTGCCTATGTGTGGAGGGGTTTTCTCCTGGGTTAGAGCAAAACACTCTGACATATCAGTAATGACATTTAATGGAGCCGGATCCCTCTTTTTCCTTCCACATTAGCTGCCTATGTGTGGAGGAGTTTTCTCCTGGGTTAGAGCAAAACACTCTGACATATCAGTAATGACATTTAATGGAGCCGGATCCCTCTTTTTCCTTCCACATTAGCTGCCTATGTGTGGAGGGGTTTTCTCCTGGGTTAGAGCAAAACACTCTGACGTATCAGTAATGACATTTAATGGAGCCGGATCCCTCTTTTTCCTTCCACATTAGCTGCCTATGTGTGGAGGGGTTTTCTCCTGGGTTAGAGCAAAACACTCTGACATATCAGTAATGACATTTAATGGAGCCGGCACCCTCTTTTTCCTTCCACATTAGCTGCCTGTGTGTGGAGGGGTTTTCTCCTGGGTTAGAGCAAAACACTCTGACATATCAGTAATGACATTTAATGGAGCCGGCACCCTCTTTTTCCTTCCACATTAGCTGCCTGTGTGTGGAGGGGTTTTCTCCTGGGTTAGAGCAAAACACTCTGACATGGATGGTGCCTTGACGTGGCGTCAGAGCTTTTCACTAAACCATCCGGCAGATAAATGTTGCAATGAGAGCTGTAATCATAAAAAATTCTACTATGAGTGAGCATATAGTCGAAGGGGGACACCAACCGGCAATTCTTCCCTAAATTATAGTATGGGAGAAAAAAGGGGACCGGAACTAAGAGGCTTTCGCCAAATTGAACAGTTCATTCCGAAAGAATCATTAGCTCGCCTTGGAGCGGTAGAAAACTTGGATAGACGACAGCGATCAGCAGGGCCGTGCCGTGCTATGATACAGAGAGGCGGCCGCATCAGGCGGCACCGTAAGGGGGCGGCATAAGCAGCGAAATCAAAATACAATTTGAACCATTAAATAATTAAAAATCTTTACGCAACGCTTTTCTATATTGGTCTATGTTATTCCGATATTGATGTATACGATTTATGATTTATCGTACGCCTCTGCCTAAGCGCTTTCGGTATCCTTTGATCTCGGTTTCTGGTGCAGGTGCATCGTTGGCGAGCGCTCGCCGAAAGACTTTTGATCTGACAGCGGCCGCTCCTAAAAGCTGAGGCGGCAATTATCACAAAAGACAATTGCTGAGGCGGCAATTATCACAAAAGACAACAAGTGTTACGCGTTGATAGTTCTGCTTTGAACTTACAATTATTGACAATATTTGATTTTAATGTTAGTTTGTCATGAGACGTGGCAAGCGGCTGTGCTGTATTTAAATCAGTAAATCAGATATGTAATATATCTGTATCAGTATAATATTTGTGCATTTATATTAATTCAGTTTTTGTGTTTAAAAAGTAGATCAGGTAAGAGAATTATTGTTTTTTACAGCAATTGTAGTTACTTATTATCATTGAAAATGATTATGTTATGACAATTGGGACTCGAATTAAAAAGTAGTATTTGCATGGACTGGGTATATCTCAGGTGCGGAACGTCTGCCTCTGTGTGATAGATAGAGAGTTATTTAGGTAATATTGGGCTACTTTTGCTTTCTGTGTGTGATAGAGAGTGAGTTGCTTAGGAAATATTTGCATTTGCCTACTTTTGCGTTCGTTATTTATTGCTCTATTTTTACCAAATTCATATACGTTGAAGTGGAGACAATACAATAACAAGTTAAAGAAATGCATATGTCAAAACAGCTGCTAGCTGTCAATTTGACAGATATTCATTATCTATTTATTATGTTCTGTTACCTACAAATCTTACTAGCATTTTTTTTGACAGAACTTATTCTGACACATTTGGAAAAGTTAGGTTTTGAGTTAAAGTGGCTTAGACAACGGAGCTAATACAACGGCAGCAAAATACAAGGCTATGACAATGGAACTAATATGAAAGAAGTAAGAAAGGGTGTACAAAATAGAATTCTTGAAAAATATCCAAGGGCGTTTTATGTGCCCTGCGCATGTCATTCTTTAAACCTAGTTGTGAATGATGCAACGTCTACTTCTACAGAAACAACTTTTTTTTCTATTGTTCAAGAACTTTACACTTTTTTTCTGGTTCTACAAAGCGTTGGGAAGTGCTAAAAAAATATGTTTCACAATTAACTCTAAAACCATTGAGTGCTACTAGGTGGTCAAACACAGTAGATGCGTTAAAGCCTTTACGATTTCAACTTTGCGAAATCTATGATGCATTATTCCAAATAATAGAAGACATCAACAGAGATCAGAAACTAAAGTTAAAGCAAGAGGGTTAGCAAAAAATATTAAAAATTACAAGTTTATATGCGGTGTAATTCTTTGGTATGATATTTTATTTGAAATAAATTAGTCTCGAAGCTATTGTAATCTGTAACTATAAATTTGTCAGATTGTGTAAGGATGTTATCAGAAACCATACAAAAAGTGAAAAGTTATAGACAATCTGGATATGATCAGATGAAAATTGCTGCTATTGAGATTGCAGTGAATCTTGAATGCAGTGCAGAATTTCCTGCCAAAACTGAAGTTAGAGCCAGAAGGAACAAGCATCAATTTGACTATGAAGAAGCTGTCGATCTACCCTTAACCCTTTCAGGACCATAAGGTTTTTAAGAGTAAATATTAATATGTAACTGTTTATTTTAGTTTGTTTAGACGTAAAATAAATAAAAATCATAAGAAAAATACATAACAATGTGTAGTTTTTTTGGAATTTTATGGGAAATATTTTTCTTAATGGACTATAAAGGTAACACAAATTATAGATAGGCTTATTATGCAATGTCTTTTATTTATTGGTTTATTAGAACAAAATGTTAACTAAAATAATACAAAATTATGAAATAAAATTACTATACAAAATGATGTGATAATTATGATATTCTGCGAAGCAATTTCTTTTGGTAGTGAGGCAAAGATGGACATTGCACATAGTACATATATTATGCGTCCTGACAGTTCTGTTTTTGTTTTCTAAACGTTCCCGTTTACGTAATTGCGTTCGGCATACGTTCTATTTTGACATTCTGTATAAAAAATGCAGATAAGGTTATAATTAAATACGACAATCACCAATTTTAAAATGGGAAAAATGTTTCCCTTAGTCGTGAAAGGGTTAACAGAGGAGAATAAATTTGTAATAAACTTTTTCAATTATATTCTGGACATTAGCCTTAATTCTCTGAATGAACGATTCACGCTTCTGGAAACCCATAGCAAAAATTTTCAGTTTTTATATGACATTTTAAAACTCAATGATATAGATGACAAAATGCTAGAAAATTATTGTACCAGTCTCCAGTCAATACTTTCGGTCGAAAATGAATCAGATATAAATGCAAATGATCTTCAAGAAGAATTACGTGATGTATCCCGAATGCTACCATATTCTATGAAACCTTTGGATGTTTTAAATTATTTGTGCCAAAATAACTTAATTACTTTGTATCCGAATACTGTTGTAGCTCTGAGAATTTTATTAACACTCCCTGTCTCTGTAGCTAGTGGGGAAAGAAGTTATTCCAAATTAAAATTAATAAAACACTACTTAAAAAGTTCAATAAGCCAAACAAAACTTAGAAATCTGTCATTAATTTCTATTGAATCTACATTGGCTGCCACTCTAGACTAGACATCCCTAATTAACGAATTTGCTAAAGTTAGAAGGGTAAAACTCTAGTAGATTGTTGTAGTTGATATCATTTTTTAAAGTAGTTTATATTTTCAAATTAAAAATAGTATTCGTACATTTTGTGCAGTTTTTTTTAAATCACAATCGAAGGTTATTTTAAAGAAAAAACCTTTAAGGGGCGGCATTTCGAAGACTTGCATCATAATGAGAAAATCTACCGCACGGCCCTGATTGGATATTATATAAATCTTCGCTTTCTACTACATTCACTGAGTACTTCAAGGCTTATAATATAGGAAGAATTTAAAGTATTAGTCGAAGAAGTATTTCTACAAATTTATTGGAAATGTGATTAACATAAGCAACTGCCTGAATGTGCAAGTTGATGCATAAACAGTTCTGAAAACTGGCGATATTATTAAAAAGTCCGTTATCAATGAATCTCCTCCTAGGATAATATAAATGAGTCATTTTACTTCCTATTCCCCCTGGAAATTTAGCCAAAGATTATGCTTATTAATACTATATGATCTAGTTATTATTAGAGTCCTGTGCGGATAATAAAAGTCCTATCCGAATTTTGCGGAAACCAAGGTATCCGCAAAACTGTATCAACCTCCGTAGTAAATATACTGCCTATTGTGTAAATTTAGACCATTGTGTAAAAAAAAATAGTGTTCATTGTGTAAAAAAAAAAAACTATCGGTCATATATAAAACAACCCAGCGTTTTATCTGTGGGATATATTATTTCCCAAATTGACATTTTAGGACTTTGATTCAAACGCACTATATTGTATGTAGTGTATAGGTACATCAAAGCCGTCGAGATATTGCAAACGCTTGAAATCCGATGCATGTTTTCGAGTTAAAGAATCAGTCTGATGGTTTATTAGTGACTCACCTTTTTATAACCCAGAAGTCTTCTCTGAAACTTCATGATTTGCCAGACCGAAATTTTCATTCTACTGATATGTAATTCCCCTTTTCTTAATGACACCGCAGAATGTTTTCAATTTAATTCTGCTTTGCCAGAAAAGAGATCGCATTATTCATATACAATAAATTTTTTTAACTTGTGGCTTTAATACAATGGACTTTTTTTTTTCGTTTTTAGAATGAATATCATCATTCAATTTAGAATTCAGGTTTTTTTAATATTACCTCAATTAGTTTTTTTCACTAATGTCGGCCATCAATGCAGTAATGTTTGCCTATGTTTCTGCATATTTAATCAAATACGAGATTATCAAACATCCGTTTTAACATAAATTTTTATCCGCTATCCGCGTTAGGGTAAATCCGCCGAGAGCTTTTAAATCGAAAAAAAACCGCGGATATCCGCATACGCGCAGGGCTCTAGTTATTGTTACCTCTGTCCAGAATCTTCTATGGTTATCTCCTTATTGCAATTGCATATATAATTAACGAAAAGTTCTGTACCTTGGTCTAAGCTTTAAATACAAAAATTTGCATTCCTGATCCAAACTTTGAACATAAAAATTGTGTATCTTTAGTTATTTTTATTCAGTATAAATATTATGCATGTTTTCCATGTGGTTTTGAAGATTAAAAAACAAATATTTGAACTGTACCAAAGTATTCGGATATCGCCTTCTAGATATTTAGTATAAGCTTTGTAAAAATACTCCAAAGAATGCTTAAAAATAATACTGAAAAACATCATTTTCGTATTTTTGATGCTGATCCTTTTTTTCTTCTGAAATATGTTTTCACCACAAACATTATTTTGAAAGTTGTCAAGGCTTAAAAATCTACGTTAAGAAAAATAGAAATGAATGATTTTTCAAACTGGAATTTTGGCTGTTTCATAAATATTTTATGTAATGAATAAAATCTCAAGATTTTTACTCTAGCCGGTGAAGATAAAATAATAAATCCCCCTCAAGCAGCTGCTTGCCACAGAGGTCTGACAGGAGCCTGTCAGTTTATGTGCCATAGTAGAAGGTCTGAGAGGATGGCAGGACCGGAAATTGCAAACTTAGGCTTGTGTACATTTAGAGTGTCCCCGTATGGATGTATGTATGTATGTATGTATGTATATGTGATGAACTATAGCATTTTTTACAAGTTTATACTGCAGCATTGCTACTTGTACACTGTATAGGTACATCATCTAGGAACATAATCCAGTTTTCTGCATAAATTTTCTCATACTCTTCTCTGTGATCGGGCGTTATCTGACTGACTGAGCCGATTAGGACTGTTTTGAAGATTGGCGTGTTTTTTTAGACATCTGCTTATCATGAGATTAACTGTGCTCCAATAGACATAATCATCCATGCAGTTTTTTGCAGTCGCTTGTGGACGTTTCCAAAATTTTGCTTCTCACATAACAAGAAGTCAATAACAGAAGATTTCTTCTTAGAGATGTCCATGGTTTCTGATCGAGGCTAATATAAGCCTTCTAAATTTCTTTCGGAATGATACTTTATCTGAAGTTGAACTTTATGACAAAATATACTTTGCTACAAATAGTGGAATCGTAAATTTTTATAAAATTTTAACTTTGAATATCCATGGATTATAACCTTTCCCTTTGATTCTTTACGATTCATTTAAAATTGACAATTTATCGAAGCACAAGATGAATTGACATAATAGATAAAAAAATTTCCAGAACGCTAAAATAATCTTTTATTATGAAACAGTTTTAATTGCTACACAAATATACACAGTCGTATCAGAATAATATGACCGCCTACCTAATAATACGAATGGTAGGTGGTCATATTATTCTGATACGACTGTGTATATATATATTGTGCGATGAACCTTAACACTCCTTTGACAGATTCTTTATTTTCTCTTTGAAAAAGAAATATTACTTACAGGAGAGAACTGGCAAGGAGCGTAGGGTGATCTAACGTCCGAGGCCTTCAGCTTGCCTGGTCCCTGAGCTTCATAAGAGAAATAGAAAGACTTTTTTTCGAATAAAAATAATTCTTATTTTACACTGGTTCCATAACATCGAGGAAAAAATGAGAATCTATTAATTAAATGGACGGGGGCTCAGTCGGTAGCACGCCAGGCTCGTATTCTGTAGTTCCCGGGTTCGAATCTCAGCTGGGTCAGCGTTGAGATTTATCTCCACAAAATTCCCCGCCCTGCCCGCGGTCAGTAGGGGACACCGATGGGCTTGGAAAGGACGCCGTTCGTCGGATGGGACGTTAAGCCGTGGCCCGTGTGCGGGAGAGCCATACCCTGTGCACGTTAAAGAACACGCTGGATGGCCTTGACGGGAGGCTACCATCTGTCTCCCAACAGCTGTTCCAGTGGGTCCCCTCCCCCAACCTTCTCTGAGCCTTCGGGGTCCATGTGACCTGGCCATTTAGCCCATGGTGTGCAAAAAAGTGCCGCTCAGAGGTAAAACAACCCAACCCTATTAATTAAATTATCTATTTAAGAGATTTCGAACTATCATAAGTATCAATCTGAAATTTATGCTAATATAATACTTATTCTGCTGATAAGAATATATAAGAAGATATCAGCAAAATAAGTATTCAATTCTTGTAAAAAATAGAAATCGAATTTTTTGTCGCAGGCCCACCCCCAAATACACACCCACCCCTACTAATCTGCATCCCTTAAAAAATAATATGCCAGTCCACCCCTGATTGCGTATCATTTGAGAAGAACGGAGACAAAGAAACGAGAACTGAGGTGGCACCACTTAAGTGGAAGAGATCCGCAGACAATTTGGAAAAAGTGTCAATGGCATTTCGCCTAGCCTTCGACAGACACGGGCATCAGAAGACCAACAGTTGAACCCTGAAGAAGATAACAAAGAAAAGCATTAATCTCTGCGGACTGAGCAATAACTTAAGTCAAAACAACCATAAATTTATAATTATGGTACGACTTTTTCGAGTTAAAAAACGCTTCTTTCGAAGAGTAATTATAGAGCAATATTTTTTCTTTTTCGATTTCGAGTGGGAAAAAAATAATTAGTATTTTCATATTCCGGTTGAAATAAATATCATCAAAATTTCGAGGTGTTATATAATAATTTTATTATTCACATACCATAACATATGCATTGCCAGCTGCCTGTTAGCATACTATGTAATGTAAAAGCAATCATAATTATTTGAGGATATCTCACTCTAGAGTCAATCCTAAAATCAATCCGAAATTTAAGAACATTCAAATCTTGGTGTCTTTTGGTGGACACTCTAATTAATAAACAACGAATTCTGAAATAATAATGTCATTTCCACAATGTCATTTCCACGTATATTGTAGATACACATTCAGCAGCCACTTGATTAGGTATATTTCCGTCTTATGTCTGTAGTAACTGAGTTTCAGAACAACGGAGCAATATAAATAACCATGATTTGAAAAAGTGTAACTGAAGACAATTTAAAGATCGGAAATTTATTTCAACTTAAAACTAATAATGAACCTAAATAAAACTAATAAATAAAAAATTAACCTAAATAAAACAACCCTAAATAGAGAACGAATTTTAACAATATTCGTTCTCTATTCAGACTTCAGGAAATAGGACAATTTAAGAGCAATAATTTCAATTTAAGCAATTGCTCTGAAAAGTTAATAATAGATATAAATAATAAACAATAATAAATATAAATGAAAATTAACAAAGAAATTATATGGTAATTTATTTCGAATTACTTTAGAAAAGGTATTAGATGATCTGCCGCAAAATTTTCCGCCCTGCCCATGGGCAGTAGGGGACATTGATGGGCTTGTAGAGGTCGCCGCCCGTCGGATGGAACGTAAAGCCGTGATTTCGTGATTTTGAACGTAAATTCTTTTTTAAGGGATGCATAATAATGCACCAAATGCACTCATCCCTGTGTGCGGGAGAGCCATACCCTGTGCACGTTAAAAACACATTGGATGGCCTTGACGGAAAGCTACCTCTTTCTCCCAACAGCTGTTCCAGTGGGTCCCCTCCCCCAACTTTCTCTGAACCTTCGAGGTCCTTGTAACTTGGTCGTTTATCCCATTGTGTGCAGAAAAGCGCCGCTCAGAGGTAAAACAACCCAAACCAATCTATTACATAATCTCACAAATTATTATGATCTTGCTATTAAAATTAAATTCGATCGAATTAAAACACCAAATCTTTATTTCAATTTGTCTTTTTTTACCAATTACGTTAATAATCACAATGAAAATAATAAAAATATAATTTTTGTCGCCGTTAGCAGTGGCTCAAATTTTATCCCTTCCAAATAATATTTAATGTGACCTGACGTAAATAGAGTTTTCGTTTCACTAAGAAAAGTTTTCTTGCAGTTATTCAATGAAAACTCTGATTTTTTTCTCTTGTTTTGATTAATTCTGAAAATTTTATTTTACTGTATCAATTTTTATTCGTCTGTTTATCTCGTACCGCACATGATCAGTATATGTTACATAACTCCCAAGATAATTAAACTGAAACACCTGCTCATGACTGCAACCATTCAGATTAACTGAATTAAAGCCTGCCTGACCTATTTTCAACACTTTGGTTTCTCACTGTTTATAACCAAACCTACTCTACCACCAGTCTAATGAACAGCTCTAATGAAAGAATTCATCACATCAACATTATTTTCCAAAAGAGCTCAATCATCAGCATAATCTGAATCAGAAATTTTCACATCTCCAGATCATTTAAACCCTAAATCTTTCCCTTGCAGTGAATTTCCTATAACATAATCAATAACAAAATTAAAGGGGTAAGCAAACAAAATGCCCCTTTCTCGAATACCGAAACAATGCTAAACCATTTGCCACTAGCTTTATTAATCTCGCATAAGACTAGGGGCTATTTTAGAGATCTTTCGTATGTTAACTAACTTCTCAGGTATTTCATACTATCTCACGATCTACAAGAGTCGAAAGCCTTTTCGAAATCTACAAAGCTAGTAGTACCAAAGGTTTTTGAAAATCTAAACATTTCTCAAGAATCTGATCTACACATCCCCTACCACTTCTGAATCCACACTACTCATCACGGAATTTTCCGCCAACCAGATTCTTAATTCTATTAAGTACAATCATGCAAAGAACTTTACCTGGAACCGAAAGTAGGCAGATACCCTAGAGTTATCACAAGAACTGCGATCACCTCTTTAAAAAATCGGGATAATAATAGTTCTGGTAAAATCCTTAGGAACCATGTAATATCATACCGACAATACCATAACAGATATTCTAAATTTCAGTTATCCATGAAATAACCGAAGAATTCCCAGCTCTAAGCATTTCACTTCATAAATCCCCAGGGGAAGATTTAATTACTTTAAGTTTAGAAATAGCCAAAATAACTTCAGACTATGATATAGGGTCAACATTAAAGCCCCTAATACATCTATCATCATACCAAAAATGGGAGTAGAACTAACAACATTGTTTAGAACATCACTGAAATGCTCAGCTCACCTAGCAATGAGAGAATCCTCACCTATAACCTAACTTGTTCATCCTTCAATCCCTGTATACCTGTCCGTTTTCTATCACACAAAACATTAACTCTCTGCTGTTGTGCTGCTAAAGTGCTTCCTCGGTTTTGTCAGAGAAGCCATCAAGCCAAAGGTTCTTATCAGCTGCTAAGTGATCCTTCACACGTTCATTAAGCTCTTTGTAATGCTTTCTATTAGGATTCAAGTACATTATCACTGAAATAATTTTGTCTACTCTGCACCTTTTTTCCTAAAAGAGTACTGTTACTTTTAAGAAATATATGTTTGAAACGGTCCTGTTTTTTTCTTTTAAATATTAGAGAGTCTTATTATTCTGGGCCTTTCCAGAAGTAATATGATCAATTATCTGAACAGTAATAAGTACAAAGTTGTTCAAAAAACTGGTAATGCACTAGGTTTGGTTATAAACAGAGAGAAAACTAAAGTGATGAAAATTGGTCAGGCAGGCTGTGATTCAGTTAATCTGAATGGTTGCAGTCTTGAGCAGGTGTCACAGTTTAATTATCTTGGGAGCTATGTAACAAATACTGGTGATGTGCGGCATGAGATTAACAGACGAATAGGGATTGCTGCCGGGACTTTTAAGAATCTATGGAGATTGTGGAGAAATAGGCGTATACACCTAAAGACTAAAATTAGACTGTATAATAGTTTGGTTCTTTCTAGGGTTAGTTATGGTAGTGAAACTTGGACACTTTGTAAACAAGATAACAGGAAACTAGATGCTTTTGATTCTCGATTCTTACGCAATATCTTTCGCAGTAGGTTGTTCAAATTTGTAACAGATGATGAGGTTAGGCAAAGGAGTTGGCAATCTCCTGTAAGCAGCATATTTTGCAGAGAGAGACTCCGTTGGTTTGGCCATGTTACCCGTATGGATAATTATAGATTGGCGAATAGGGTAATGAACAGTATGCCCAAACGCCTCAGAAAGAGCTGGAGACCTAGGATGCGATGGGCTGACAATGTCATACAGGACAATATTAGAAATTGGTGTGCAGTGGCCAGATGCAGTAAATGTAGTTCAAGACAGACTTGCTTGGAGAACTAAATTGCATGGTCTGGTTGGACCTCCATAGCCCATGGCTGCTTGAGGATGATGATGATGGTGAATAGCTCAAGGTAGACATGCGCACCTATTCGGATTCTTTTTTCAGACATTTTACAGGTGCTGTGTTGCAGAAGCACCCTCTTCCAGAAGGTGCCCCAATGCAGTGCTTACTGGCTTCAGCCGTCCCCGATTCTGGTCAAATTACGATAAATTACCAAAAGTATCACTTTAGAAGAGAGAGTGAAACTGAAAGAAAATTTCGAGTTACATTAATTTCAAATAATTTTGTAAATACACATTGTTAATCCCAGTACTTATAAACAAATCGTTTAGAGATAATTTGCTTTTTAAGCCCAATTAACAGATGTTAAACAATATTTTAAGTGAAAAGTAAACAATTTTTTAATAGAGTACAGTCGCTCAAAAAAGCATCCAAACACTATGGTTGATCACAGAATTCAGAAAAAAATATCTGGCAACAATTTTTTTTAGAGATTAGTGATCTGGCAACTTTGTGTCACGTGACACGAAGTTGCCAGATCACTAATTTCTAAAAAAATTGTTGCCAGATATTTTTTCCTGAATTCTGTGATCAACCATAGTGTTCGGATACTTTTTTGAGCGACTGTACCTTACCTAACAATAACGACGTCACAAGAAACAGGTTTTATGTAATAAAAAAAGACTCATTGTTGAATTAGCAAACAATTGAAGTTGCTGATTTTAAATGAAGGAAATTGTCCAGCAACATTTAGTGGGATTTTCGAATCACACTGTGAAGAGAGAAATACGTGAATAGTGAGATATACGTATACGTGAATGTGAGAGAGAAATACGCACATATTAAAAATATTCATAATGTTCTGCCGAAGCAATACAGTCCCACTGGAAAGTGGATCGACAAGCGATGACTTCTTAGTAGCAGCCGATAGTGGCTCTACCATCACAAGATCATTTAAATATTATCGTAAAATGAGCAAAGTTACATTTGAGGAGGTACCATGTGATCACATGGTAACACGAAGCACATCAGATGGTGTTTTGCTAAACACCAGTGCTAATGAAATTTTCAAAGATAACTTGATGTGGAATAATCGACCACATTCTCTTCCAAGGGTACAGTTTGGCCATTCAAAGAAACAGTGGATGGACCCTTTTCCAGGTTTTGACATATTTCGAAATCGTGATGAAGCATTTCATTTAGCTCTGCATTCTTACAGTGAGGGAGAGGAAAACAATGCATTGGACCCTTTTCAATGCAAAGATACAATTGATGATTGCTTGCTGTTGCTGAAGAAGGAAGAATGTCCATCATCCTCATCAACACCTGTATTAGGTTCTTCCACCAAATTCGTAGAAAACGTAATGGAAGTCCAAAACCCTGAATCCCTGTCAGTTTTACCAGTTCAGCAACATGTACCTGTGAAATGCTTGCCAGTGAAACAGAGAAGAAACTGGAAGAGAAGGGTTGGAGGATGTCTCGACAGAATACTTCGATCATTTTGCAGAACCTTCTGTTGCTGCTTCCGTCCATGTGTTAGCAGCATTTTGGAATTGTAATCATTAGCTTGAAAACGGCCCTTTTCAGGGCCACAAATGCCAAGAATGTGCATTGGAGTTTGGGTTAGAACAACATTTCTTTTACGACATCAAAGAAAGCCACACAATAATAAGCGAAAACGTTCTTAAAGACGAAAGGATTCCCCAGAAGAAACAAAAACCAGAGACCTGCCAGTTTACAAAAGGAATGAAACGGACCCTGTCAACAGATAAGCTGATGGCAAAGGAAGAAACATCTGTTGACCTCACCTTTTTCCTTGAATCCTCGCGGGAGTCGCTCCTAACTCATCTGAAAAAAAGAATTGACCTCGAAAGATTACATTAACTGGTACCTTGCTGTACAAGTGCGCTTCAGGCGAAAGGTTTCCCCTTCTATCTTCGAACACTGCACTCCATTTTTCTGAAGTAACTGTATCACAAATCTTCC
The DNA here is from genome assembly GCA_038380435.1 of Ryuthela nishihirai. Classification (NCBI taxonomy): domain Eukaryota; kingdom Metazoa; phylum Arthropoda; class Arachnida; order Araneae; family Heptathelidae; genus Ryuthela; species Ryuthela nishihirai. The sequence goes on along the minus strand of JAWZYU010000021.1, from coordinate 10,805,099 downwards.
TACATCATCCCTAAACAGAGAACTGGATTCAGCGTGTAAGAATATAAAGACCTCATTCGAAGAATTTGAAGGAGCGCATAGCGGATGGATACTGGATGCTGTGCTCCACGCTGAAATGAACAGTGGAAAATATATCCCTCTTGCAGGGTCTAGTTATATCCCTACTCCAAGAGAATTACTGTTAAAACACGCTATTGTCAATGTATGCAATTCTGACCAAAAATGTTTTGTCTGGTCTGTTTTAGCCTCTTTATACGATATATATCTTCATAGATACTAGAAAGAGATGTTTGCACTCTACATCACACCATTCAGATTAAACGTTTCTTCAATTACTCGACTTCTTTTCTTAGTTATCAATGTCGACTGCATTGGCACAGAAAACTTTACATGTTCCAGAATTCGCTTTTTGTCCTGGAAAATTGTGTTCACGGTAGAGCAACAAGCCTAAAACACACAGCGCTACATCAGCCTGCTTCTCACCCTTTTCCACTCCTTTTGTAATATGTAGTTTCATTTCCATTTTAATAGAGTGCCATTTACCGGCACTCTATACTTACTATAATTCTCTTACTTCTTTTTCGCATTGGCACAATGCTAGGGAAAGAACAATATGTTTTGTAACAGGAAACAAGTAGAGTTCAGAGTAGGAACAATCCTACTCTGAACAAGAGCAGCAAAAAACAGGGATCAAGAATAGACAAGCAGCGACAGGGTCGCATGGGTAGCTGACTCAGTGTTACCTTATATTTCGTCGATATATTTTCCATATATAGTATTTTTATTAATTTTGAGAAATGGTGATTTGCACATATCTACGAGGTGTACGTAAGTAGAGAAGTGCCTGCATATATTTTGGTTAACAAAATATTCTACAGATTTTTCCTGTTATGACTCCTGACCTAATAAAGATTTTTATTTGCCGCTCTCAAAATTATTAGTTTGCCTATTTTGTTATTTTGAGTCGACTTAATGAAGGATTCCGATTCTTGATTTAGGTATCAGCATCGAGGTCTGTGAAGTTGACCACCAGTCAGTATTAGTAAAAAAACAAACAAATATGAGCACAAAAGTTCAAATCAGTAAGCCAAACGATTTGATAGCCTTTTTTCTTCCATATTCCTCTAGGGAAGCTAATATCTACCTTAAAGATATGGTATGCGGGGGAGCAGCCAACAACACCCTCAACCAAAAAAATTCAAATTAAAACGAAAAAAAAAAAGATTGCGTTTCATGGCATATAACAGTGTTTCTCAAAGCGATGGTCTGCGAACCAGTAGTTGCCCGTCTGCAACAAGCTTCCAAGAAAAAAAATTAATATGCTTTCAGACGCATAACATTGATATAGCTTTTTTGCCTGTTTTTCTTAACTGAATGTAATGTTTTAACATTTCAGTAAAAAACAATATTTTTTTTTCAATTAATTTTTTTAATTCCCACCTAGCTGGTAACACTAGTCCCTGGCACACTAGTAAAAATTATCGGTGTGCCACAACAGATAGTTTGAGAACACTCGCATGTGAGATATGCAGGCATACGAGACTCACCACTATTTAAGAAGGAAACATTTAGGGAAATCTTTTTTAATGCATTTGAGCATTTAATGTTTAGCTTTGTGTGGCATGATTTCGGAAAACTCGGGTCTCCTGCCAACCAAAAATCCTGGTGCTTCGCTTGACAACCTGCATCAACAGCGAGCATGGACTTTAGGTACTGGGCGGTGTGGTTCAGTTGGTAGCGTGCCAGGCTAGTAATCTGTTCGAGCTCCAGCTGCGTCAGCGTTGAGATTTGTCACCGCAAAACTCCCTGTCCTGCCCACAGTTAGTAGGGGACACCGATGGGCTTGGAAAATTTAATATGCGTCTGAAAGCGTATTAATTTCTTGGCAGCCTGTCTGTTGGATGGGACGTTAAGCCGTGGCCTCGTGTAGGGAGAGCCATACCCTGTGCATGTTAAAGAATACACTGGATGGCTTTAGTGGGAAGTTACCATCTGTCTTCCAACAGCTTTTCAAGTAGGCCCCTCTCCCAACCTTCTCTGACCATTCAAGGTTCTTCTAAACTGATCATTTAGCCCATTGTGTGAAAAAAGTGCCTCTCAGAGATAAAACAATACAACCTTTAGGTGCTATGCCTGGTTTGTTCTGTGCATAATCACAGAGAGAGAAGAAATCATTCATCAGAACTGCTGAAAGAATGATCATAATCCATTTCCATATGTCTGTCCAAACAATATTCCATGTGCCTGTCCAAGAAAACCTTGATACAGGCACATGGAAACTGGTTATTCATAGGATTCTTAGCATACGTGATAATTTAACAAAATAATGGTTCTGTAAAAGTATTTATCATGATCAACCAGGTCAGTTGGGATAATATGCCTCGTCCCATCCACTTTTATTTCTGCACCTACAGGACTAGGGAAGGTAAAATCCTCTTTCTCTCTTTCAGCTAACCTAGGCATTATATCTGTCCTTTGATGGGAAACACTGCTAACAAATCCAGATGAAAACCCTACCTGCATTCCATGTAGGTTTAGCCCTGCTGTCCTGATTGTCCACACAGAATGGACATAGCCACGCAAAAGGCAGATAGGACAAGGAAAGGGGGTAAGAACAATGAAAAAGTGACCTGCTTTATTCGTCTGCTAGGTTAGCGCTGGCGTCCTTTGTTAGGAGGCCAGGTATCATCGCGTATGTGAAGTTGAGAGCTTGCAGCTGTTAAAGTTTGTAATAGCAAGATAGATGTGCGAAGATTAATCTCCGAAGGGTAATTTATGGTGTATCCTCATAAAAGAAACACCAACGGATATATCGCTTTTACAATTTGTCGTTAAGCAGTTTGAATCTGATTTTGCCAAGGTACCGGAGTTCGTCATCATCATCATCCTCAAGCAGCCATGGGCTACGGAAGTCCAACCAGACCGTGCAATTTGGTTCTCCAAGCAAGTCTGTCCTGAGCGACATCTGCTGCATTTGGCCACTGCACACCAATTCCAATAGGGTCCTGTTTGACATTGTCTGCCACCGCATCTTTCTGAGCATTATTAAAAAAAAACTGTAGTTCAAGTTTCCTTTCGGCTTCAGTTGGCGAAAAATTATTTAGAAGTTTTCTATTGGCTATCAAAGAAGGAGCCAATAGCAAATATGAAAAGAAACAACGAATTTGACGTAATATGGACAAGTAAATGCATTTCAAAGCTGGAACCGATTCGGAATATTTTTTATTACTAATTCGGAACGATTCGGAACGAAAGAGGAGTATGCGTGTTACGCGGGTTAGATTGTTTTACCTCAGCGACATTTTTTACACAATGTGGTAAATGGTGAGGTCAAGAGAACTCCAGTGCTCAGAACTTGTTAGGTGCACGAGAAGTAGTGGGCAGCTAAGACAGAAATTGTAGACTCGAGTCAAAGCCATCCAACGAATTTTTTAATATATACATAGCATGAGTCAGTGCATATGGGACCATGGCATAACGTCCCATTCGACATACGACAGCCTTTACAAGCCCAACGCTATCCCATTTAACACATAATATAGGGACTATAGCAGATAAATCTCAACGTTGGAGCATTGGGACTCGAACCTTGGAACACCAGTTTGCAATCTTCGCATGGTACCGAAAAGCCAAATTCCGTCCCTGAACTCGCATGAAACGAAACTGATTTTCATAAATTAAGGAAAACCTCTGCTATGTTATTGGGATGCTAAAGACGAAGTTCTATAACTTCTAATATATATATTAAATACGATAATGATAAAGATCTTAATCAAATATCAATGTTTTTATTTTCAATAATATTCGTTCAGTACTGAGTTATGAAAGTTTGAATATTGAGCAACAGCAATGCCAGTCTTAAGAAACTATTACAAAACTTGAATAGTTAAAGAATCTTTGCACAGACTTCTAAAATACACATTTATTTTTATTAAATACTTTGATATAATACTTATTACTAAGTTTTAATTAACTTCTGAAATCAATTTTTGTGACCTGCATTGTTATTGTTAAATATTCAAATTTCCATGACTCATTAAATACTGAACTAATATTGTAGAAAATCTAGATATTGATATACACCGAAGAGCCAAAACATTATGACCAGCGCGTCTTTATGCAAATCGAAGCAACTGCAGGTAAACGACGGCGCGTGTGAAGGTGATAAAACGGAATAAATAACACCTTATACTGAGCTCTGTTAATCAGTGTTATTCTTGTTCTTCAGATGAAAAAGGCAGTGGACTTAAGTGAGTTTGACAAAGGCCAAATTGTATTGGCCAGACGAGTGGGTCAGAGAATTTCCGAGACAGCAAGGCTTGTAGGGTGCTCATGGTCAACCATGGTTAGTATCTTCAAAAACTGGTCCAAGGTGGAAAAAAACACATGTGTAGTGTGGCCAACCATGGCTCATCGATGCTAGAAATGAGCAAAGGTTATCCCGTAAGGTACGAGCCAACAGAAGAGATATTATGGTGCAACTCGCCAGTAATTTGGATGCTGGTGACAGGAGTAATGTGTCACAACACACAATACATCGAACCCTGCTGAAAATGGAGCTGTGGAGCAGCAGGTCGCTCCGAGTGCACATACTGACCTTGTCGAAAGTGCCTACAATGGGCACGCGAGCATCAAAACTGAACATTGAGTGATTAGAAAAAGGTCATCTGGTCCGATGAATCTCGTTTCTGCTGCACCATGTGGACGGCCGGCTACGTGTGCGTCATTTACCTGGGGAAGTATTGGCACCAGGATGCAAGTAAGACGAAAACAAGCCGGTGGAGGAAGTGTAATGCTTTGGGCAATGTTCTGCTGGGAATCCCTGGGTCCAATCACTCATGTGCAGGAAACTATGACATCTACCACCTACCTAAGCATCATTGCAGACCAGGTGCATCTTTTCATGGCAACGGTATTTCCTTCTAGTAGTGCCTTATTTCAAAGGATAATGCGCCATGCCACACTTTCACATTTAAATAGATATTTATTTAATATATATTAAATTTAAATTTATTTAATTAAATTTAAAAATTAAAGGATTGTTTGAGAATGGTTCGCAAAACATGTGGAAGACTTCCAGGTATTGCTCTGGCCTTCAAATTCCCCAGACATCAATCCAATCGAGCATCTATGGTTTGTATTTGAACAGCATATCCGATCTGCGGCGGCTCAACCACGTAACTTACAAGAGTTAAAGGATTGGGTAGTTAAAAGATTGGCTTTTTTGCACACCATGGGCTAAATGGCCAGGCCACAAAGACTCCGAAGGCTCAGAGAAGGATTGGCGGAGGGGATACACTGGAACAACTGTTGGGAGAGAGATGGTAGACTCCAGTCAAGGTCATCAAGAGTATTCTCTAAAGTACGCAGGGTATGACTGTCCTTCACACGGAACCACGGCGTCCCATCCGACGGATGGCGGCCTTTCCAAGCCCATCGGTGTCCCCTACTGATTGTGGTCAGGGCGGAAAATTTTGCGGAGAAAAATCTCAATGTTGACCCAGTTGGGACTCGAACCTGGGACTGCAGATTAGGAGCCTGGCGCACTACCAACTGAGCCACCCCCGCCCCACAAGAATTAAAGGATCTGCTGGTAACGTGTTAGTACCAGATACCACAAGACACCTTTAAAAATCTTGTAGCGTGCATGCCTCGCCGGGTAGGAGCTGTTTTGATGGCACGTGGAGGACCAACATCATATTAGGCAGGTGGTCAGAATAGTTTGGCTCTTCAGTGTATTTGTTTAAGATCTGTATCTGCTACCACATTTTCCAAATAAAAATGATTTTAGAAGTTTTAAGCTTTGGCTTTAGCTCCGTAATATAATATCACACGAAAATGTCCCGTAGATGAGAAACACTTTGTTTTGCCCTGAGTGAGATTTGAACCCATATCTGAGAAACAAGCCAGGTACGATAACTAATACACTATCAGAGATTAGCCATTTTCTTTAGCAATATGACATATAAACATTCCGGCACATTTTTGTTGATTCACTTTAGCTTCCAATTTACATAACATACGGTTGTTCCATATTATTTGTAACCACTGCAGTTGAAATCACTAGTGGGCATATTGATATTCCAGCTTTAAGTGAAATACATAATCTCGAAATTTATGTATATTTCGAAAGCAACGTTTACGCATTGGCGCCGACAGAAATTTTCACAGGGTGGGGCAAATTGGTTTCAGGGAGGGGCCAGATATTTTCAGCGGAGGTAAAAAAAATTCGGTGTTTCAAGAGTCGAGCTGTTCATTAATGAATTACCCCCCTCCTCCCCCGAAGTGGGACCATCTTGTAGTAGGAGGGGGGCCTACGGTGCCTCTGAGAAGTTGGGTTCGGATCGCTGGCCTCTGGAGTTCACGATATCTTGTGGCCCCCGGTGGAGGTGGCCTGTTGAGGGTCTGCGGACTGGTTTTGGAGAGGGCCCGGTCCAGTGGGCTTATTGACTTGTCCCCTGAAAAGCTGGGGTTGCAACCCCGCTTAAGGGGCCATACTTGAGGGTCTGCGGAATGGGCTTGGAGAACCCGGCCCAGTGGGCTCATCGATGCAGTCTCAGTGATATAGTGGGTCGGAAGACTGTTCACTGGGGGGGCTTCGGCCCGCTCACAATGGAGAGGACGAAGTTGAAGGCTCGCAACCCGGAGTAGCTAACCTGGTCGACGGGCTTATCGATGGAAAGTTAAATTAAGAGTCTCCACATGAAATGTTTTGGCAGAACAGATAGATTTCGTAGTGGAGAGGCTTAGGTGCCTATGCGAAGTGGGGTGGAATGGTGGTCCTTATGCGTGCAGCCGGGTCGGCAACCCCCTGGAGATGCCTAGAAAGGGAGGGTCTGTTGAAAGGACGTGGTGAACCCGAGTAGGCAGACTCCTCCTGCTTTTGAGAAAGGCCCGTTGCAAGCCCCGAAGTGGGTGACAGCCTGTGCGCAGGGGGCCGCGAGTCGGCTTCGTGGACGAAGTTGAGGGTCATGCTGAAAGGCTGGGCAGAACCGATTAGGCGTGGCTCATCGACGGGGCCGCCTGAGAGTCTCTGCTGCGGAAGACTCAAAAAGTTAGGACTCCTTCAAATTTTGGCTTCTAAATTCAAAAGATACCATCTGAGATATTTTGGCAAAGTATTTGGACAAAAAATAGTTAGTTATTTGGCTTTTTCCTAGGCAAGTTTCTAAATTAAAAAAAAAACCCACTTACTGCACCTCAGTGATTATTTCATCAGACAGACTTGTTTCTAAAAGTAAGGTCTATCTCTTCCACAGGTCTTCCCCCGCAAGAAGGCATGATCTAAGAATGTTCTCTGGCTAGTGGATTGTGGTTTCGTGGCAACTCCCTCAAGGTGTAGTGCTGTCCCAGTATAGCGGAACACCGGGATTGCCACACATTATTACGTTGTTTGAGTGTAGTTCCGAATAAAGAATCATGTATACATCGTACAATAATAAAATTAAGGGTGCCCGAAAACAAAACTAAAAAGGAATATACTTATTAAAAATACAAGAACTAAATATATTTTCATAATGAGAAAAAGAAATAAATGTAATACTCCCGAAACTAAAGAAAATTTTTTATGAGGCACTAGTTATTTACACTGCTCACAAAAATTAGGGGATATTTCCTCGCTTCGTATTCATTTTGAAATATTCCCTAATTTTTGTGAGCAGTATATTTAATATATATCAGTATTCAGATAAACTTTTTCAGAGGGGTCCTCCTTGTCGGCGCTCATGCGCGTACGCTTCTTTCGTTCCAAAACTGCATAGTGAAATGAGAAGTGACCTTAGCGAGCCCTGTGAAGAACGGATATTTCGGTTATTTGATAAATAAAGAATCCGTGATAGACATTGCTTTAATGGAAGATAGATGATTTTATTCCTGATAAAAGTGTTTTCTTCACAGAAAAGAAAAACATTACATCTCTCTCATCAAACTTTGTTGTTTAAGCACGTATCATTACTTAACGAATCATAATGAATCAGTCTTAAAAGGCATAATTTTTATCAGTTACACAGCTTATTATACGTAAGTTTATTCTTGCTCTTGCATGAATTCTTTTAAACAAATAAAGAATGCTTCAGATATAAATTTGAGCTGCTCTGCTCTGTCGCTCTGATCGTCTACTTGGTGGAACTCCCTATTTTCAAATGCTTGCAATTTCTTTTCCCTTTTGACATTTTCAGGGTCCGCTACTTTTGACAAGCAAACTGTTTACACGTTGTAACCTGAGTCTCTACACGGTACATCCATGCTGAACTTCTATGAAGAAGGAGGACATTCTTTTTATTATTTAAGGAGTAGGCATTGCTTTTCTTTAAAACAGCTTTCAGGTTTCTTTTTTCCTCTGATAGCAGAACATGTCGTTGCTTTCTTTTCTTTGTGTTTTATTTTTTGCTCCAAAATCTTCTCACAACTATCTCCTGGCAGCATCTACTAAGAGCGAGATCCTTGATGCTGTAGCATCATTTAATGATTTTTCATCATCATCATCATCATCATCCTCAAGCAGCCATGGGCTACGGAGGTCCAACCAGACCGTGCAATTTAGTTCTCCAAGCAAGTCTATCCTGAGCTACATCTACTGCATCTGGCCACTGCACACCAATTCTAACAAGGTCCTGTTTGACATTGTCTGCCCACCGCATCCTAGGTCTCCCCTTCTTTCTGAGGCCTTTAGGCACACTGTTCATAACCCTATTCGCCAATCTATAATTATTCATACGGGCAACATGGCCAAACCAACGGAGTCTCTCTCTGCACAATATGCTGCTTAAAGGAGGTTGCAAACTCCTTTTCCTAATCTCATCATTAGTTACAAAGTTGAACCACCTAATGCCCAAGATACTGCGTAAGCATCTGGAATCAAAAGCATCTAGTTTCCTGTTATCTTGTTTACAAAGTGTCCAAGTTTCACTACCATAACTAACCCTAGAAAGAACCAAACTATTATACAGTCTAATTTTAGTCTTTAGGTGTATTTTTACTTTATCCCTTTATCTTCTGACGGTATTTCTTTTAAGATGGAGTTTGTTAAAACTGCTGTCTCTTTAAATTCTGTAATTCATGTTCATTCTTATTCTTCAGAACTGTTCTAAGTTCCAGATCGTTGGCTAATTGAATCTCACGCAGAAGCACAACGAGGGCTCCAGTCACATTAACTCGTGAAGTCACTGCAGCGCGTTCATCAGTCGCAACAATATGAATGGAATTCGTATTTGTCTGTCCCCGTATTAATACCAAAATTTCCCTAAACCATAATTTGCACTTTTTTTTTAATATTGTGTTTTTGGTTAAGGAAATAATGGTTTAAAAAGAGAATAATTTAACACCCCAATACCTATAACGAAAACGAGCAAAAGCACTAGAAGAAAAATTGATGCATATTCTCAACAATTAAAAAATTCAAACCACGTGATGTATTGCAACGTCTGCAGATGGTAATGAATTATCACAGCCCATAACTTCAATCTTTGAGTCACCACAATATGCATCTCAGGTAGAAGAAAACCGACGAAAAAATGATACTTTTTTTTAACTCTAAAAAACTACGCTATTGTGAATGCTGTCGGTATTGTTAAGATGCTCAGAGATTTCGAAAAATATAATTTTGTTAAGAATACCTGGATTCCCGATAAAGACTATGCGTTATTATATTTCGAATGTTCAGAATAAGGAAGAACAATGAAACGCTATTTCGGCCATCAGCATCTAGCTAAAAATGTCTGGATTGCGTATTCAGATTTAGAAAAGAGAGTTTACTTCAAATATTGCGTTCTCTTTGGGACTCACTGGAGGAAGAAATAAGGCATCAATCTTGCAAAGGAGTGGCTAAAAAAGTTACAACATTTCCTAAATTAGTAGCTAAAGATGGAATTTTAAATATTCGCAATTTATATGCATATCATCAGGAAGCAGTTTTGGATGCTGAAAATTTTATGAAGTGTTACGAGGATTCTAGTAAAGATGTAAGACAAGCTCACCGGACAAAAAATTAGTCACCCCTGGTGAATGTCACCTAATAGCGCGTAACGCTTCCGTGCGACTGAAGAACAGACAAAATCCTGTCTGGCATGGATGCCACCAGTGTGAGGATGTAGTGCATATCAATATTCATCCACTCTGCCAGCAGCAAAGGCCGCAGTTCAACCAGATTGGCCGGATGACTGGGACGACGCTTCACTCGTTGGCCCAAATTAGTCCCACATGATTTCTATGGGATTCAAATTCGAGATTTGGCGGGCCAGTCGGGATGTTCGAAGGATTCAGAATGCTCGTCGTGTCAATCCCATACACTTCGATCCCTGTGCACGCGACAATTGTCGTGTTGGAAGACTGAGGTACCCTTCTGGTGTTCACTGTGGAGATGCTGCACAAAAGGCAACATGTAGTCGTCCAGTAGCTCCATATAGCCCTTCTGGTTCAAGTGTGACGTAACTGCAACCAAAGGACCCATTTCCTCGTACGTAAAACACCCCAGAACATCACAGAGCCTCCTCCAGATTGAACAGAACCTTAAACACAGTCCGCATGGAATGCTTCATGCGGCTTACGATGTACCCATCGCCTCGCATCATTCGGGTACAAGAAAAAACGTGACTCATCCGACCAGATCACACGCTTTCAAGAGTCGACTGTCCAGTCTTTGTGGCGCCGCGCCCACCGTATCCGTGCAGCCTTGTGCAGAGCTGTTAACATGGATCTCTTCCGCGGTACTCTGCTCCAGATATCCAAGGCATACAGTTCCTTTTGGAGTGTTAGTTTAAACTGCACCCCGTATCGGTGGAAAAGGTTGAAAATTGCAAACAATGTACTTATAGAAATTCGATTTTTTTGCAGTGGAATGTAAATATTGCAAAGTTTACAAAGGCAACAAGAATTGATAATTTACGCCTGAGGGATGAGAGTGCAACTTTTTTGTTTAGAGAAAAATTGTTTGTATTTAGAAATGAATCAAAAAAAAATTTTTTTTTGAATTAGATAGGTGTTGAAGAAATATTACGATTCGCACTTTATAAGAATCGCAAAATATTTATAATTCGCCTTAATAGTGAAAGAAGTTGAATATCCAACTATTGAAACAGATATTTCACGCTATGTACTGATGCTGGAAATTTTAATGATAAAATGTGAAGATCACGTAGTTTTGCATTTGCAATAATAAGTCGTCCCCTTACAGCCAGGGGGGGGGGGAACGCAAGCGTTTTGTTTTAAGAGATATTAGTTGGGTTGTTTTACCTCTGAGCGGCACTTTTTTGCACACCATGGGCGAAATGGCCAGGTCACATGGACCCCGAAGGCTCAGGGAAGGTTGGGGGAGGGGACCCACTGGAACAGCTGTTGGGAGACAGATGGAAGATTCCCGTCAAGGCCATCCAGCGTGTTCTTTAACGTGCACAGGGTATAGCTCTCCCGCACAAGAGACCACGGCTCAACGTCCCATCCGACGGCCGGTGGCCTTTCCAAGCCCATTGGTGTCCCCCTACTGACCGTGAACAGGGCGGGGAGTTTTGCGGAGATAAATCTCAAACGCTGACCCAACTCTGACTCGAACCTGGCAACTACAGATTACGAGCCTGGCGCGCTACCGACTGAGTCACCCCCGCCTCAGAGATATTAATAAATTATTTTTTAGTTGGATTGGTACTAATGAAGTTTTAATTTACATCGTTAGAGGGCACTAAATACGAAAAAGGCGAAACTTTTAACGAATGTTGCAAGTGTGGATGTTAATTGTTTATGTAGAAGTTTGAAATATCGGTGATAAGCCAAGAGTAAAGAGCGGGGAGGGATTTAAGGGGGGAGGGAGGCAACAAGACGCGAGTTTCATAATGCGAGTAACTGTGAAAGAGGCAAAAAATTATTAAACTTTATATTTCATGCATATCTTAATAATTATTTCAAAAACTCGTGAAAATAAAGTGTCTTGTCCCCCTTCACATTTGCTTCGGCTCGAATGTGATTCTTGTTCCTCCCCCCATGTATTTATTTCTAGATCCGGACTTGGTCAAGAGAGAGTCTACTTACATAAACAATTGGCTCTTTTATCAGAGGAGTTGGAGAAGAGCAACTTTTTAAATTTGAGGAATAAAAGACAAATCCTTTTTTTAGTTTATAAGCTGTAAAAATACTACTATTTTTAATTTCCAAGAAATCCAATAGTTCGAGTTACAACTTTTAAAGAGTTCAAAAGAAAAACTTCAGTCTTTGAAAACGAGATCTTCCTATTCGCCAAAGGCCATATACGTTCTTCTAGTTTAAACTTTGAATTTTGCAACTCTAAAAGGACACGCCTGAACCAGACCCGTCCAACTCGTAGCTCATAAGACAAATAATGAATATATCGAATCTGGCTAGCTTTTTTTAGAAGACATTCTTTTTGCCAATTCAAATACTCGATTAAAAAACAAAACTATACATTTTTAATAAGATATTTTCTTTATTCCGTAAAAGCAGTTTTCTACTGTAATTCATTATTAATTTTAAAATGCATGTTTTCACTTTTAAGAAGATCACTTTTGCTGTCTCTTTAAGAATATAGTTATTTTCCGCAGTAGCTCTTCACCTAGCTAGATTTGGATGGAACTGATCTAAATTATACTTAAAGTAGAAGGGAGGTTGAACAAATAAGATTTCGTATTTTGAAATCTTCGAGGAGAAATTAAACCACCTAAACTGAATTATACAAAAGATTGCGAAAAACATTTACTGCTTTGGTCCTGTTTCAGTCCCAATAAATTATTGGGCGAAGAAAGGAAAGAATAAAAACCTGTTAGTCAATATAAAGCGTCGACACTAAAAAATACCTGAAAGTACTGTGGCTCATCACAAATGATAGAGAACATTTCGAGCTTCGTAAGGTTTTTTTTTAATGGTCTTATTAGTACCCATTGTTAAAAAGTTACGGACATGGGCGAAATGTTTTGTCGTAAAAATTATATATTTCTCTTTGTTCATTTCAATAAGGCTAAGATTGGATTGTTTTATTTCTGAGCGACACTTTTTTTGCACACAATAAGTTAAATGGCCAGGTCATAAGGACCCCGAGGGCTCAGAGAAGGATGGGTTAAAGGAATCATTCTACAGCTGCTAGGAGAGAGATCCAAGCTTCCTGTCAAGGCCATCCAGCGTGATCTTTAACGTACCCAGGGTGCGACTCTCCCATACAGACGGCCACGGTTTAACGTCCCATACAATGGGCAGCGGCGTTTCCAAATCCATCGCTGCCCCCTATTGACCGAGGGCAGTGGGGGGGGGGGGGAGGAAAGATAAATCTCAACGCTGACTCAAGTGGGACTCGAACCTGTGAGCTGGAATCCGTAAGAAACCGGAATTAAATTGCGGCCATTAAAAAATATATCATCAATGATATATGTGTAACTAGCGCAAAAAAAATCTAAAGTAAAACATAAGCAATATAATTATACTAATTATTTTAATGAAAATTTGCGTTGCTGAAGTTGGGCTTTTTGTCCTCTATACGTTCTTTTTCTCTCTCACAAATTTAATTTAAAATTTATGCGCTGGTTCGCACAAAGCGAAAAGGCGGGCGACAGTTTGCCCAGGCCTGGGCTAGAGTGTCGTCCATATAGTGCGAAACACCTGGAGAACACATCGCGTACATGAAGGAGAAGAGTGTTGAGTTGGTATCAGGCAATGATTAAATGTTTTTCTGCAGGTAGTAATTTATTTTCATTGTGCAATGAAAAAATTTGATAATGTGGTGTATCATTGATTGTAATTTAACTACTACTACTACTGTAGCACTCATTTGATATGCCGATTACCTTTTCAAAACTGAAGACTTACGAAAACGAAAATGTTACGTAACACTGAATGGGGGAAAAGGGTTTGATCAAGGTCAATGTGTAAATGGGTACAAACCGTATAAAGAAACAAACGGAAAAGAGAGAAAATATATTTACTACTATCTATTCTTAACTTTTATAATATATTTGCATAGGTGAACGTAAAACACAAAAAATGCGTTACTGTGTTAAATAGATACATATAATTAAAATTGAAATAAAATGCAAAGCACAAACTTAAAAAATTAAAGCAGTCCTTTTTCTCCATTTCTGACTAATAAACACATAAATTTAATGATCTAAATTTAAAATTTAAATAATATTTTTTTATTTTTTTACAGTTAAATTATATTTTACAGGAGAGTATTAGTTTCTCACCTGAGTAAATCAGCATCTAGTTCAAGTGCTTATTAATGCATTTATTAGGCAGAATCTGAGATTTTGTATTTTATCGAATTATTAGTTTAAATAGCCTGTAAATGGTAGTTAGGCATAAACTGGAAGGAGAGCTGTGTACCAATCCCTAGTGATGATGCACAGAACCGGCCAGGTCTAGCACCTAATGTCCGACCCCGCCTTCTCGTGGTGCAGGCCGTTAGTACCTTTCAAAAGAGATATTCTCTTTTGGAAGGGAACGGAAGGGAAGGGCTGCCAGTTCAGTATGGCCTACTTATCTGGTCATCTATGGCCACTTTTTTTCTTTTTTTTCAAACCTGCTGAGGAGTGGTCAACTTCACAGGATCCTGGTGCTGACCATTTATACCTACTAGACTGGACTTGTTTATGGATTTGAGTTTGATTATGGATCCTGGACTTGCTGCACTGGTGGGCCTCTGTTGAGGGAGAATCTACTGCTGTGTTTTCTGTTTGCTTCTGGGTTGCCAGCTCTAAGTGAACAGAGGCATGGATACCTTATATCAGCTGGTGGAAAATCCTAATCAGAGGCCATCGTAGGTACCTGAGCCTTACTTAGCTAGTTGGGCATCGTCAAGCCTAAACTGGAGTAATGTGTCTCAGGCAGGCCATATGGCTCTTGAAAAAGTCCACTTGAAAAGGTGGTGCTTGAGGTTCCTACCAGCATCGGTGATTTCAGCCTTTAGCGGAGGAGGAACAGGTCTTTGCCCCATGCCTGCGATCAGGGGGCTGTTTGATATTGTTGGCCCTACCAATCTCAATAAACCTAGTTTCTTTAAAAATCCTACTAATCATTTTCTTTCTGCAGGAAAGTGGAACGTGAGGACATTACATAGAGATTATTCTCTTGATGTCCTCACGCAGGAATTCCAGCTCTATAACCTAGGCATTCTAGGCTTGCAAGAGACCAGATGGACAGAAAAAGGTCAGATTCTTAAAAATAACTTTAAATTTCTCTTTACAGGGAGGGAGGATGGAAAGCATCACCAAGGCGTGGGTGTGCTGCTCATCAGACATGCTAGTGATGCTCTTCTAGGATATGAGTGCATTAATGAAAGGTTTCTTACAGCAAAATTTCAGACAAACATTAAAGTCTTGAATGTTATCTGCTGTTATGCCCCCACTGAGGATGCCGATGAGGATGAGAAGGATAGGTTTTACGGACAACTTCAGGATATTTTGAATTCTGTCAAGAAAGGAGATATTACCCTTGTTCTTGGTGACTTCAATGCCAAAGTTGGTACTGACTCTGACCTTTGGGGAGGAGTAATAGGCCCTTTTGGCATTGGCAGCTGCAATGGCAATGGGCAACGTCTTCTACAGGTAAGTAAACTCAATGTTTTCAGAATAACTAACACATATTACGAACACCGCGACATACATAAATACACATAGAAATATGTGTATCATAGAAATATGTTTGATTATATATTGATTAACAGCAAATGGGCTAGTTCTGTTAGAAATACCAGGGCATATAGGGGAGCTGAAATTGGATCTGACCATTACCTTGTTAAAAGTGTCGTGCAACTTAAACTTAAAAAGTGTTGTGCTAGGGTTAAAAAATTTATCTTTAATACTGAAGCTCTGAAAGACCCAGTTATAGCTAAAGCTTACCATGATAGGTTACTTAGTCATTATGACAGTCATGGTTTGCTTAATACTGGAGTTGAGGAAGAATGGGGCCATTTTAAACAGGCTTTTTTGGAAACTAACAGTATTCTTTTAGGAAAAAGGAGCGGAGGAGACAGAATTATTTAAGTGATAAGGAACTTGAGCTTATTTCAGAAAGAAGGAACTGCAGGAATGTCTTTAATCAGTACCTTACTAATCCTAATAGAAAGAATTACAGAGACCTTAATAAATGTGTAAAGCATCAGCTAGCTACTGATAAGAATCTTTGGCTTGATGAAGCCAAAGATTTAATCACATTTTTGATCTAGCTACTGATAAGAATCTTTGGCTGACAAAGCTGAAGAAGCAGTTAGGCAGCACAACAGCAGAGAGCTGTACCAGATAGTTAATGTTTTGTGTGGTAGAAAACGGACAGGCATACATGGATTGCAGGGTAAACAAGGTAAGGTTATAGAAGGGGAGGATTTTGTCATGGCTAGGTGGGCTGAGCATTTCAGTGAGTTCTAAACAATGTGGTTAGTTCTACTCCCATTGTTTGTAATGATGATAGATGCATTGGTGGCTTTAATGTTGGCCCTATAACACAATCTGAAGTTAGTTTGGCTATTTCTAAACTTAAACTTCATAAATCCCCAGGTGTAGATGAAATTACTACAGAAATGCTCAGAGCTGGGAATGTTTCGGTTACCACTTGGATGACTGAAATTTTGAATATCTATTATGATAAGGTTCCTAAAGATATTACCAGAGATATTATTATCCCTATTTTCAAAAAAAGGTGATCGCAGTTCTTGTGATAACTATAGGGGTATCAGCCTACTCTCTGTTCCAGGTAAAGTTCTTTCCATAATTGTGCTTAATAGAATTAAGAATCTGGTTGACAGGCAATTGCGTGATGAGCAATGTGGATTCAGAAGTGGTAGGGGATGTGTAGATCAGATATTTTCACTTAGGCAGATTCTTGAGAAATGTTTAGAGTTTCAGAAACCTTTGGTTGCTAGCTTTGTTGATTTCAAAAAGACTTTCGACTCTGTTGATCGTCATAATTTGTGGTTGATTGTGAGATCATATGGTATACTAGACAAGTTAGTTAACATAATGAAAGCTCTGTATAATAACACTGAGTCGTGTGTGAGAGTTGGTAAATCTTGTAGCAATTGGTTTAGCATTACTTCTGGTGTTCGACAAGGGTGCATTTTGTCTCCTTTTCTCTTTAGTTTGGTTATTGATTATTTTATGCGAAATTCCCTTCAAGGGAAGAATTTTGACCTGAAATGGACTGGAGATACGAAAATTTCTGATTTAGCCCTTTTGGGCTAATCATTGCTGATGATTTAGCCCTTTTGGCAAACGATGTTGATGAGATGAACTCTTTCATTCGAGCTGTTGATGAAACTGGTAGTAGAGTAGGTTTGGTTATAAACAGAGAGAAAACTAAAGTGATGAAAATTGGTCAGGCAGGCTGTGATTCAGTTTATCTGAATGGTTGCAGTCTTGAGCAGGTGCTACAGTTTAATTACCTTGGGAGCTATGTAACAGATACTGGTGATGTGCGGCATGAGATTAACAGAGGAATAGGGATTGCTGTCGGGACTTTTAATAATCTAGGGAGATTGTGGAGAAATAGGCGTATACACCTAAAGACTAAAATTAGACTGTATAATAGTTTGGTTGTTTCTAGGGTTAGTTATGGTAGTGAAACCTGGACACTTTGTAAACAAGATAACAGGAAACTAGATGCTTTTGATTCTAGATGCTTACGCAGTATCTTGGGTATTAGGTGGTTTCACTTTGTAACTAATGATGAGGTTAGGCAAAGGAGTCTGCAACCTCCTTTAAGCAGCGTATGTTGCAGAGAGAGACTCCGCTGGTTTGGTCATGTTGCCCGTAGGGATAATTATAGATTGGCGAATAGGGTTATGAACAATGTGCCTAGAGGCCTCAGAAGGAGGGGGAGACCTAGATGCGATGGGCTGACAATGTTAAACAGGACCTTGTTAGAATTGGTGTGCAGTAGCCGGATGCAGCAGATGTAGCTCAGGACAGATATGCTTGGAGAATTAAACTGCACAGTCTGGTTGGACCTCCGTAACCCATGGCTGCTTGAGGATGAGGATGATGATCATGATGATTAGTTTAAATGGATCGTTTGTAATATTCGTTAAGAGTTTTGGCATTTTTCTAGGTTTCCACCGCTAGACGGCACTATTAATATTATTGGGAAATTTATAAAACGCGAATCATAATATTTCATCAATACCTATCTTACTCTGAAGACATTTTCAATTTATTTCTAAAAATCCGAAAAGTTAATTTTCTATAACAGAGAGACAAACAGATGACAAAATGAAAATAATAGCTCGCTTTTTATTGTTTTTATTTTGGTAAACGAATTAAAACTGAATAGCAGACGATCCCTAAGGTTGATTCTCGGGGATAATCCCAGAGTACTTCTGGCCTGGTGCGAAATTTGGTTTCGGATCGATGAATTTTGGTTCTTCGCCCTATTGAGCCGATTTTCATATATTTCCCCTGCCCGTTTTTTACTCCCAATCCGCCTCTGTCTACGAGGTTTGAGGAAATATGCATACATGATGTTCGTTACATCCACGAAAATGCTGTTAACTTTACTGAGTATCCTGTTCGATGCCGAATATGGCTCGATATTCACGAACCTTGGGAATGATGAAATATTTCGACTGCATTCTAGACGTTAGCTAGATCTCACATTGGTTGTACGAAGTCAGGTAGTTAGCTTGTTAAATACCGAATGAAACGAGGAGGGAGAGTGGACGAACTAATTTCTATAAATAGCTGAGACCTATCTGAATCAGCATAGAAGTTTTCTGATCAGTTAATTTCATCTTAACCTCTTACTCTGAAGTGGGTAAGGGAAGGTGAAGCATTGGTAACTTGTGTTCATCTAAAATATCTTCAGTAAAAGAATGAGTTAAATCCTATTTGGATGAAATGGGAATTATTAGATAACCAATCAAGTAAACCATTACTTATCTCAACCAATCAAGCATGAATATGGTTTTTAAGGCATTTAATATTTTTGTACTTATGATTCTATAACGTCGATCTACTTGTTTTCAATCGTAAAATAACATAACACTGGTCGCATTTTATTGACCTGTGCTTATCTCGAAATATATTAGAAAACATTGAGTGCAACTACAGAGAAAAGTACAAAGATAATGCTGGGATAAAAAATCATAAAAAATTTGGGCCAATATAATTTACATATATCCGAATAAAAAAGAATAACAGAAAGTACATGAGAAAAGTGGGGAGAAGGGGCAATAAGGAATGTGACCCCCTGTAGAAATAAAAATCTTCTTGAGGTTTTGGATGTTTTGGGAGGAGATTAAAAGGCGGCAATACCTCTCCACAGTTGATCCCACAGATGTCATATCGCGTTGAGATCCGGAGATAATGAAGGCTACTCAACCAAATACCTTCTTCCCAAATATACTGGCTGGCCAGTCTTGCTCTCTTTGGACGGTCATTATCGTTCATCAGAAGCAAACTGTCACCTACTGCAGTAACCTAGGACTTGCCATATTCTATTAACGTAGCTCATCCCAATAGCTCAGATCATTCACAGAACCTCCATAAAACAGATGAAGGACCTTACTGCCAACCGATAAAAACCCAACTCATACAGTCAGATCTCAGCCACCAAATGCTCTTCTCTCAACGATGTAATGGGGGCTGTTTGCGGATTATAACCTTTGTCCAGATCAATTCACGTCAGCTCTCCAGTCGAGTAGAAAATCTTGACTCCTCCGTGAACAGAACCTAACTCCATTTCCGCTGGTCCAGGCATGAGATCATTCATCATGACACTATTTCAAGTGGGCCTGTCTGTGTCAGGTTGGGTTGGGTTGTTTTACCTCTGAGCGGCACTTTTTTGCACACCATGGGCTAAATGGCCAGGTCACATGGACCCCGAAGTCTCAGAGAAAGTTGGGGGAGGGGACCGACTGGAACAGCTGTTGGGAGACAGATGGTAGCCTCCCGTCAAGGCCATCCAGCGTGTTCTTTAACGTGCACAGGGTATGGCTCTCCCGCACACGGGGCCACGGGTTAACGTCCCATCCGACGGACGGCGGCCTTTCCGAGCCCATCGGTGTCCCCTACTGACCGTGGGCAGGGAGGGGAATTTTGCAGAGATGAATCTCAACGCTGACCCAACTGGGGCTCGAACCTGGGAACTCCAGATTACGAGCCTGGCGCGCTACCGACTGAGCCACCCCCGCCCCGTCTGTGTCAGGAGGTTAAAGGGACACATACAGTGTGTGGAAAGCATGATGTCCACAGTCGAGACAGACATCTGTCTTCCTATGATTGAAAAAACATTTGAAGGCAGAGACTATGCTGTTGCTCTCCTTTTCCTTCGCTACAGTAATCGAATACAGCAATCATCTTCAGGAATTGTAACTTTAAGATGCCCTTGAATAGACCTTCTAATAACTAGTTGGATTGTTTGCAATGCCTCCAAAGCCTTGACGTAGCAGAATGGTAAGCATCACAAAATATCGCCACCTCTGTTATTGTTTGATCAGCATGCAATCTTTCAAAGGCTCTCCATCTTTTGAGTCATCCAGAGTATTTTTTTGCTATTAAAAATTTGGCACCATGAAGTAATTCACTATTCGATTTCATATATTCAGAGATGTTATACGGGAATTGGGTGTTGAATTTTTCAAACTGAACATCTGAAATTTTTTCTGTCATTTCCCACTATCAGATTTATTTTTTTAATCTGAAATTGTAATTGAGGCTTTATGGTTAGAGTGGTTAGCGCGATTCGCTATTGATAGTTCCGGGTAAGGCAAAGGGATGTTTATGTTGTCTTTCTGCTGAGGTCTCGCCTTCCTCACATATCTTCTCTCGTCATCATCACCCTAAAGCAGCCATGGGCTACGGAGGTCCAACCACGCATCTCTCCTGAGATACATCTGCTGCATCTTGACACTGCAGTCCAATTCTAGCACGGTCCTGTTTGGCAATGTCTTCCCACCGCATCTTAGGTTTCCCCCCCCCCCTTGTGAGGCCTTTAGACTTACTGTTCGTATCCCTATTCACTAATTTTATCTATAGTTATGCATACGGGCAACATATCCAAACCAACCGAGTCTTCTCTTTTTCTGCACATATCTCTCTCTGCACAATATGCTGCTCAAAGAAAGTTGCCGACTCCTTTGCCTAACCTCATCATTACTTATAAAGTTGAACCACCTAATGCCCATCGGACTGCATAAGCATCTAGAATCAAAAGCATCAAGTTTCCTGTTATCTTGTTTACAAAGCGTCCAGCGTTTAACTATCATAACTAACCCTGAAAAAAAAACTATTATACAGTCTAATTTTAGTCCTTAGGTGTATTACACGTACTATTTCTCCACACTCGCCATAGATGCTTAAAAGTCCCAGCAACAATCCCTATTCGCCTGTCAATCTCATGTCGCATGTCACCAGTATCTATTACATAGTTCCCAAGATAATTAAACTGAGACACCTGCTCAATTGTTAATCTTTTATTTGGCGTATTAAACTGACAGGCTCCTGTTTGACCTCTGAGGCAAGCAGCTACTTGAGAGATCATTTTTTTTTACTTAATATAGTGTTATGACTATTTAAGTTTCAAGTGCATTCATTACCCATCTGATGATTACGGAGTTCTGCCACCGGATGTTAGGGGGGGGAGGAATGGTTAATGTTCTTCTCCCTCTAAATAAGTTTACAATATTATTTTATTGTATATTGCATTATCTTTCTAAGAATGTATTGACCGTGGATATTTACTTTCTATCTGAATAAATAGATCACATTGACTGGCGAAACAAAACCGGCTCTTTCTCATATCATAAACGAAACAATTTAATGATGTAATATTGTTACGCTACGGAGGAGATGTATTAAGACCATAGATATATCTATTTAGAGCTCATGCTTGCTCTTACAATTAAATGAATTACTCTTTTATAAAAGTTAATTAAAGTCGTCCAAAGCCTCTCTAGCCCACGTCAATTAAGTCAGTGACCAACAGTTACTGCCGCTATCTTTTCTAAGTGCAGATCTGATTTAAAACTGATGCACAAACTTTCTGATGTATAAAAGAAAACGTGATCGTTTCATACCTCTTATTATCTTCGGCGACTTTCAGCATCACGGGATTGGATTGTTTTACCTCTGAGCGGCACTTTTTTGCACACCATGGGCTAAATGGCCAGACCACAAAGACCTCGAAGGCGCAGAGAAGGTTGGGGGAAGGGACCCTCTGGAACAGCTGTTGGGAGACAGATGGTAGCCTCCCGTCAAGGCCATCCAGCATGTTCTTTAACGTGCACAGGGTATAGCTCTCCAGCACACGGGGCCACGGCTTAACGTCCCATCCGACGGACGGCGGCCTTTTCAAGCCCATCGGTGTCCCCTACTGACCGTGGGCAGGGCGGGAAAATTTTGCGGAGATAAATCTCAACGCTGACCCAGCTGGGACTCGAACCTGGGAACTACAGATTACGAGCCTGGCGCGCTACCGACTGAGCCACCCCCGCCCCCAGCATCACGGGAGCAGGAAGCATAGGGCATGACACAATTGTCTCTGTCAGGAACTTTGTTCATGTTGATAGAAACATCGTGGTCCCATGCGACGAAAAACGAAGGGATAACGTGAAACATCCACGTTAGCAGGAATGAAGGATCACTATGATTTCGGCAGTGAAATGGGCATTTCCTTTTTAATCAGCAGAGAGAGTTTTAAACTAAAATGTCAATCATTTAGTATTCGACATCTTTAGCAGCTATAATTTCGAAGAGAGTTCGGACGCACTTCACCAAAAAAAAATATCTCTCTTCTTTGCACTCGCTTCACATATGAACGTTTTCAACTCACTCTCCCAAGATGAAACATCGACCTTATTCGCGCTCGCTCCGAATCTGATTGTCCTCGAGCACGCTCTCCTTCTATCTGCATCTTTCTACTGGGGCTAATAGAAGAAACAATCCCTTTTCGATGTCGGATACTTTGTTGGTCCTCCCTCTTTCTCATTGGTCGCCCCCGGGTCCCGTTGTCTTGCGATTCGCGGCTTCTCCCCATGAATTTTTTTTTTCTCTCTTTTGCTTATTGTTCCCAGAAACAGTGTAGGAAGCCGTCAAGGGACTACCTGGACACCAGGAGGCGGTCGGTGTCTTGCTTATCCCGTGCGCTAATGGGGGGATGTTTTGGCGGGCATCGTTGAAGTACGGATGCGTCTACAGTTTTATGGCCTGTTCACATTGTTTCTTTGGGAGAACGCTGCACTTAACGGCATACTGGTGGGGGGTGTGGAGCACATCTATGGCTGTTTCAAGCCCCCTCTTGGGACAAGAAATTCGTTGTGCTCTCGCGGCCCCCTTACCTTGAAAACAGAAGCGGACCCGCCAAGGGAAATTCATAGTTTTTGGATAAATATGTCTCTCAAGTTATGAACAGATTGTGATCTGTTCATAACAGTACCAATGAAGAGATCTCTTATGAATTTTGAACTCTTTCATGAGTGAATGCAACAGCAGAACTTTTGTCAGAAATGAACTTGATGCGCCACTCGGTACAACACTTTCCTAGGGCTTCAAGATCATCCTTGTAGCCTCCATATTCAGAGTTGAAAGATAATGAAAATAACGATATGCGATATTCATATAGAATAAACCGAATATATTCTCAATTAGACGTGTCACCAATGGCGTATCTTGTTATGTGGCAAGACATACAAACAAAGCTTAATTTGTAATTGGCACTGCATTCCAGTGTTGTCTCTTTTCTTACATAGATTGAAAACCAATTCGATTACACAGATTTATTAACAGAAAATCGACTGCCAAGGTGAAATCTTTTGGCCAGGAATACATGCGAAGGGATAATTTAAAAAGAAATCATGTTGGTATTATTGAAATTTGAATCATTATAAGTTAGTGATAATTCAACATCTGAAGCACACAATAAAGACTATGGAAAAATAAAGTGCTGGTGGCTGTATTATCATATTTGTTTTCTAGAATCAAAAGCGTATCATATACATAGAGTGAATGATAATGTAATCTGATAAGCTAAAATTATCATTCTTAATAAATGGGGAACTCTCCCCCCTCAGGAAAATAAAAAAAAAATAATCGTAATTGGAAGGTAGCGCGGAAGTGCGTCATTTAAAAGAGCACCGAGGTTGGAGTAAATGCACCAGGTTTCAAGAAAGTAAAAAGGGTAATTTAACAGTTGAGTCTTATGAACAGTAAGTGAGTGTTAGTAGTATTTAAGCCAGAAAAGTACGATGTCAGTGGAAGACAATTTATCGAGCGACGAAACTGTTCAATTTGTTCGATGCGTGCATATGTAAGGTAAAGTGGAATGTAAAGATCCTCATTCTAAAGTTGGTCAACACTCTCTAGGGAGATCGACTATTACTTCTGAATCACTGAAGTAGAAAATCCATCCGTGAGACGTAGTAGGTCAGAGAGTGAACTTGTGGGTAGCAAAGGCATTAAAACTAGCGATGAGGGCGCTGTAAATGGCAGGGTACGTTACAATGCCTACCCTAGGTCAAATTTCGATTGCATCCTTCTTCAAATGAAAGAACATGTATCGATATCAGTGTTATAGCGTTAGCTCAGTAGCATACATCAAGAGAGATGAACGTTGTAAATTGTGCAAAATAGGTCGATGAATGCTTCAGTTTTTTGAAAGATAAAGAATACGACGCATCCTCATCAACAGATAAATAGGACCAGTCATCGTCTGATAATTTGAGCCACGCTTCGATTGAGGCGATGAATATCTCAGAAAGGGAAGATATCGCCCAGTGGGAAGATTGGCACGTGGCTATGAAAAAGAGAAGCATCCAAATGAGGAGGAAGAGTGGATGATCGAAGTACTATTATTGGACTTTTATGCAGAATCATCAGATCCATACGAAAATGCATCTCTATCTGCTGTTCATCATCTTGTGTGCAAAGGGATATAGACAATTAAGACTGTGAGAACTGCAGAATCCTAGGATCCTCATTTATCGGAAAAACGTGTGAAAATCAGATGCTACTGCAACCATCGTCTACAAGGACCAAACTGTCCTTTTCGCGGCAGTTAAATTTGATAAAGGGTTATCATTTCGTAGATAAATGTTTGCACGTCCTTATCTGAATAATTTCATTTTAACATTACATCTAATATACATAGATGATTATGTGTGATTGATGAGTGATTGACAAGTGATAAGCGCTAATTCTAACTCTAAAGCAGAAATGATAGAGTTCTGCAGAATTTGCATCTAGGACTAATTCGGGTCGTAGATCTCGGGAAGAATCTATATGCATTATTATATAAATTAATATCTATAAAATCTCTTTCTTCAAGGGCAAATAGGAGTCACATAGAGGTCAAATGATCTACGAAGGATAGAAACTTGAAGATTAGTTGGGGTTTGGGATTGTAAATGTCGGAAGTGTTTTGAAATTTCGGATTCGGAGAGTCCCTCGAAGCCAAAGGTCAAATTTAGATCTACCAGCGTTAGAGAACAGAAAATCGGTTCCTGAGGGAATTTTGAGTCGGGAGAACTCAGAAATGTTTGAAATTTTAGATGTGACGGATCCTTTGAGGTCATAGGTCAAATAGAGATGTACCAGTGCTGGAGAGCTAAAGATTGGTGAATAGGGCAATTTCTGTCAATAGAACTCAAAAATAAGGGGGATATCCAGATCAGCTAATACGTTCAGAGTGACAGGCTAGAAATGAAAAGGTGCTGAAGGGTTGGGTTGTTTTACTTCTGAGCGGCACTTTTTTGCACACCACGGGTTAGATGGCCAGGTCACATGGACCCAGAAGGCTCAGAGAAGGTTGGGGGAGGGGACCCACTGGAACAGCTGTTGGGAGACAGATGCTAGCCTCCCGTCAAGGCCATCCAGTGTGTTCTTTAACGCACACAGGGTATGGCTCTCCCCCCACACGGGACGGTAGCTAGGTAGTCACTGGAAGGAGAGCTTTGCACCAATCCCCTGTGATGATGCATAGAACCGGCCAGGCCTAGCACCTAATGTCCGACCCCGCCTTCTCGTGGTGCGGACCGTTAGTACCTTTCAAAAGAAATACTCTCTTGTGGAAGTGAACGGAAGGGGAGGGCTGCCAGATTAGTGTGGCCTACTTATCTGGAGAATTATGGCTGCTTTTCTTTTTTTTTCTACCCTGCTGAGGAGTCACAACCACACAGGGTCCTGGTGCTGACCACATAAACCCACTGGACTGGACAGATATATGGCTCTGAGCTTGATTATGGATCCTGATTTTGCTGCACTGGTGGGCTACTGTTTAGGGAAAATCTTCCGCTGTGTTTTCTGCTTGTTTGTGGGTTGACAGCCCCAAGTGAATAGATTCACAGGATATGTTTATCAGCTGGTGGATAATCCTGAGCAGAGGTCATCGCAGGCACCTGAACTCTTTGCTTCTATTGGCATCGTCAAATTCTACATTGGAGGAAGTCTTCCAGTGTAGATGGCTTCAGCCTTTAGTAGTGGGGGAATGGGTCTTTGCCCCATGTCTGCAATTAGGGGGGTAAAATTAGATTATGATTAAAAGATTAGATTATGATAAAATTAATTAGATTATGCTGATGATTTAGCCCTTTTGGCAAATGATGCTGATGAGATGAACTCTTTCATTCGAGCTGTTGATGAAACTGGTAGTAGAGTAGGTTTGGTTATAAACAGAGAGAAAACTAAAGTGATGAAAATTGGTCAGGCAGGCTGTGATTCAGTTCATCTGAATGGTTGCTGTCTTGAGCAGGTGTCACAGTTTAATTATCTTGGGACGTAACAGATACTGGTGATGTGCGGCATAAGATTAGCAGACGAATAGGGATTGCTGCCGGGACTTTTAAGAATATATGGAGAGTGTGGAGAAATAGGCTTATACACCTAAAGACTAAAAGTAGACTGTATAATAGTTTGGTTCTTTCTAGGGTTAGTTATGGTAGTGAAACTTGGACACTTTGTAAACAAGATAACAGGAAACTAGATGCTTTTGATTCCAGATGCTTACGCAGTATCTTGGGCATTAGGTGGTTCAACTTCGTAACTAATGATGAAGTTAGGCAAAGGAGTTTGCAACCTCCTTTAAGCAGCATAATATGCAGAGAGAGACTCAGTTGGTTTGGCCATGTTGCCCGTATGAATAATTATAGATTGGCGAATAGGGTTATGAACAGTGTGCCTAAAAGTATCAGAAGGAAGGGGAGACCTAGGATGCGGTGGGCAGACAATGTCAAACAGGACCTTGTTAGAATTGGTGTGCAGTGGCCAGATGCAGTAGATGTAGCTCAGGATAGACTTGCTTGGAGAACTAAATTGCACGGTCTGGTTGAACCTCCTTAGCCCATGGCTGCTTGAGAATGTTGATTATGATCGTTGGGAGAATCAATAAACTATGAGATGGGTACGGAACGATTGTAAGGGAAAAAGCAAACTTTTTCCGTCTATCCTTTTGTATATATCTGAGTAGCCCTTAATTTCAAGCAAATGGCGCTGTATATGCGATTCCTAAATACCACCGACACAAAATGTGAATTGATTTTGTGACGGTTTGATCTACAATAATTGAAAGCCAGTTGTATTTAGATACTGTTTTAGAATCAGAATTGATCCATTTGTTCCTCAAAATTAGCCTTATTCTACTTTCCTACAATAACTGCACAAAACACTCCATAAACAAAGCGTCTCTTAAACGAGGGAAAAAAAACCCGTTGCTTTATATCTGAAACATCTAATCTGGCAACACTTTTGTAACGCAGTCTTGTTACTTTCCTGATATTTCGGGTTACTTTTAAACAATTGCACTTAACTGCGTTTTCTTTTTAACTTAACTACGTAAAAAAAATTACATGTATTTTTATTAACAGATCCTTGGGGCCGGGATCAAGCCCAAGCCTACGCACTTGCTGAGCTCAATGACTGTTAACGTCTTTATTTTAATGAATGGAAGGTGGCAATCACACATGAAATGTACTTCCATTGTTGAGCTATACAAAAATACCCTTCAAAGTAATCTCCGACCCACGTGATGCATTTGCACCAACGCCAAACCCAAGACTGGAATCTTGCTTCGTAAAATTTCGGCCATTGTCGGCTGTCATCAGCCTCCAAACTTCGAGGTTTGTGGTCGATGGTTGTTCCTCCTTCTGCAAACTTCTTCAGTCCCCTTCGCACATTCCTGACGAAGATTTCCTGCTCACCATACATCTTAGTTAACCTGGCATGAATGTCAGAAGCATTGCAGCCTTCTTTCGTCAGAAACTCACACAGCTTTTGCTTTATCTTCGTATCCACGGTCACTCATCTGTTGAACAGATGATACGAAAAAGACGTAAGAAGGTGTAATTTACATATCATTTAACGTATATTAAACATGCAGCTATTGTTACGTTGGTATAGCGCTACAGGTATTACTTTCTGTACGACCCTCGTAATCATTATCCAAATTAAGTTTTAAAGCATTTGCCCTTTGCGGTGACTTCGTTTTCCTCAAGCCTTGTTTGCAATTACTCTTTAAACAACAGCTTTGCCACGTGTCTCACAGGAGCCTGTCAGTTTATACTCCAAACAAGAGGCCCACGAGACCTCAGCAGAAAGACAACACAATTGCTAGAATCTGGTCCTTTGTGATCAGAAACCAAGATCGCTAACCACCAGGCTATCAAATTGCAATGGTAATCGCCAAAGAGACGCAAACAACCACCCAATAATTCAAAAAACTATTTCTGCGGCGTTATTCTTTTCCGCATGCCATATATTTCGTTCGTCCACTGAATATTACCAGTTGACTGCTTGTTTAGGTTGTTTTACCTCTGAGAGGCACTCTTTTTGAATACAGTGGTTTAATGGGCCAGGTCACAAACACCTAGAAGGCTCCGAAAAGGTTAGGGAAGGGGATCCACCGATGAGCTTGGAAAGAAAACCTTTCGTGATATGGGACATTAAGCTGTGGTTCTGTGTGCGGAGCAATAACCTCTGCCCCTTAAATAAACACCTTGGATGGCCTTGACGGGAGGTTTCCATTTATCTCCTAACAGCTGTGTAGTAGATCTCCTATTCTAACCTTTTCGGAGCCTTTTTGGGTACTTGGGAGAGAACGGAGTTTAGCGGAGAAAAATTTCAGCTCTGATACAGTTGGAATTAAGACCTGGGAATTGCAGATTAAAAGGCTGGCGTGCTATAGATTGAGCCACTGAGTAACTTGGCGACACTACTAAGATATTCACATTAAGAAATCCTGTTAACAACTGAATTGATGGCTGCTTAGAACGCATATTTATTTACATTTCACTTTCACTTAAACGGGAAATCCCAATTACGAGACTCTTCGTCTTAAATCTATTATACAAAGAAATGTAAATGAATCAAAACAGGCCTGGAGGTCAATTTGACACTAAACGACGATTCTTTGATAATAATGAAAATTAATAAAAGTGATCAAACTATTTTTGACGCCTTTCGAGTCTTTAACTCAACTTATGCCTTTTATCAGCCTCATTATCAAAAATCGTGGCCGACCTCAGTGAATGCAGAACGAAATATTTTCTAGCCACAATAGAAAATAAAACAAACAAATTATATTAACCTATTTCCAAGGCATTACTACAATTCGCAGTACAACGCCGCCATTTTTTTTTCTTGTAAGCAACGTAATGATACGTTGCGTTTTGACTTCATTCGTTCAACCTCACGTTTCGTAACGACGGGCGACAGGGAAAAATGATTTTTTTTCACTCTAAATGCATGAAAATGGTCTCTCCAAATTTCTTTTGTTAGTGAAATTAACGCTAAATAAATTAACATATTAATGAGAAACTCGTAGAAATAGTTGAATATTCTTCGTAATGTTGTAAGCTGCACCAATAATGCCCTACAACTCATATTACGAGCCCGCGAAGATAATATAAAACTTTAATAGTCCAAAAAGACTAATTCCAAACACTTATTTCTAAGTGCAGAATATTACATAAATTTCAACCATCAATAATAAATAATGGTAGGTTAAGGAAATATTTCGCAACAACGCGTATCACTAAACAATAAAGGTAGGTTCCACACCGAAAAAAAATTCCTCCTCCAAAAGAGAATTTATATCGTCGGAGACAGCCATTTTGACCAAAGCATATCGCTTATGTTTTGGATCCGCATTTGAAAAAAGCTCCCAAAATAAAAATTATCTCATCGGGTGTTTTTGCACACAATGGGTTAAATCAGGAATAATGAACCATTTGCAGCTCGCGTGCCAACGTTACGAAAATATTTTCAAATGTTGTCAAGAAAGGATAACTCTTAGTTCAAGTCGATATTAATTTCAGAGGGAAAACTGTCTTGAACCGGGTGGGATAAGAACCCACGACCTCTTGATAACATTTGAATTTATCAAATTATTCAGTATTTTATCAAATTAACAGTAATTTATCAAACAGTAATTTATCAAATTATTCAGAAGAGGACTCGGAGGTCAGGTTACAGAAGAGGACTCGGAGGTCATACTTGCCATATGCTTCTTGAGGCTATTGGGACGTTAAGCCGTGGCCCCGTGTGCGACGTTAAGCGGTGGCCCCCTGTACACGTTAAAGAACACGCTGAATGGCCTTGACGGGAGGTTACCATCTGTCTCCCAAGAGCCGTTCCAGTGGGTCCCTTCCCCACAACCTTCTCTGAGCCTTCGGGGTCCTTGTGACCTGGCCATTTAGCCCATAGACAATTTTTCTTCTAAAACTCATATCGACGTTAAACAACGAGCGATACCTTTCTTGAGAGTTGAACAGAAACGTCGATAAAGTTCAATTTTCTTTAAAACGTTATTTATTCCAGCTAAAATGACATATCCGTTTATCATACAAATTATATGATACAAAATACTAAGGAGTTCAATATAAGGATGCGAAAGACTAAGTTTCAGATTTCTCCATTACACAAGGGAGAAAAAATAAAGCAGTTACTTGCAATAGTCAAAATAATTCAATCAAACGCAAAAACTAACACGCGACTTTCCGCTTAATATGCTCAACGCATCATTGACGCTCACCACCGTTATCAGAATGAAGATTCTATCAGAATGAAGTGAATCTTCATCGGCTGAGAGTAAAATAACTCCCTCAAACACAGCAGTAAACGAAAACCATAACTAAATTTTAAGATATAGCGAAGTGCTCTTTAAGGAAATCAACTAATAGATAATATATAATAGTGCGTATGCTTCTTTTTTTTACGATGGAGTATATTTGCAATGAACAAGAAGTTATTTGATAAGCTCTTTGTAACATACGGGTGCACAATTGACGCCCTAATATAGCAACATAGTCGCAATCTCGCCACCAGCAATTCATTAATAAATATGCATTGAATTGCTAAGGCCATTATTTCCAAGTCTCTACACTAGCCAGGGATTTCTTTTCACTTCTTAGTGGAGTACCATCGAAAATAGTCTCGAGTGGCTGGTAATGCGTGCTACAGGTTCGTCATCAATGGTCTAAATGACCAGGTTGCAGAAGAGGACTCAGAGGTCAGGGAAGGAGATCCACGAGACAGCTGCTAGGAGACAGAATCCTCCAGTCAAGGACATCTAGCGTGTTAACTCGCACAGAAGGTCACGGCTTAACGTCTCATCCAACGGACGGCGGCCTTGCCAAGCCCAACGTGTTCCCTTTCTAACCGAGGGTTGGGTGGGGATTAACGGAGATAAATCTCGGACTCAGTCGGTGCGCGCCAGGCTCGTAATCTGCAGTTCCCAGGTTCGAGTCCTCGCTAGGTCAGCGTTGAGATTTATCTCCGAAAAATTTGCCGCCCTGCCCACGGTCAGTAGAGGACACCGATGGAGTTAGAAAAGCTGCCGTCCGTCGGATGGGACGGTAAGCCGTGGCCCCGTGTGCGGGAGAGCCATATTTTGTGCACGTTAAAGAACACGCTGGATGGCCTTGACGGGAGGCTACCATCTGTCTCCCAACAGCTGTTCCAGTGGGTCCCCTCCCCCAACCTTCGGGGTCCATGCGACCTGGCCATTTAGCCCATGGTGTGCAAAAAACTGCCACTCAGAGGTTAAACAACCCAACAACCCAATCTCTCAATAACGACAAGTAAAAAAACTACCCTGCCTATAAATGCCTAAACATCCAAGAAATCGAGTTGGTAGGGGTCTGGATATGTAGGTAGATTGAGTTATTATATTAGTTTTAATTTACGGGCTTCATAAATTTAATACTTATTTCCACCGAATAAATCGCCCCCTCCATTAATAAAAAAACATTTGTTTAAAAAACCCACATTCTCTTGAGATATTATCAAACTTTTTCTAAACCTAAAAGAAAATATCAAAAAACCTTCAGAGGCCATGGCCGAATTCCACAGACGATATATCAAATCATTCAACTCTGTAAACATCTCGAACCGCTGCTGCGTCACGTTACGTTCTCCCATTTGTTGTACCATGGCTGACCTTAATCTCTTTACAGAAGTAATCCAGTTAAAATATTTTTACTTTTATTGAGGAAAATGTTTTTCCCCTTATTCTACTAGTCCCAGTTGTCGAAACGCAACGTATCATTACATTGCGTTAAAAATATAGCGTAACAATACTGTTAAAATTTCTCAAAATTCCAGAATCGGAGGCTAGCATAAACCTCACAAGTAAGTGCTATGTTAACTGACCAGTTTCGTCATTCTTCCCATCCTTATCTTTTGTGCCCCACAAAACTTACGTTACATGAAAACCATAACGCCATGTTGTAACCGTGAATTGTAGGCGAACAGAGTCCAGTTTACATTACCCAATGCTTATCGATTTAAAAATAGTTCTTAAGGAAAACCCATCTCGTTTTGATATTGATGACGAGCACCGTGCAAACTGCAAAGAAAGTGGCACTTTGTAACACCAGACTGCCCACCTGTTGTTCTCATAAGGATTGGAAAGTTAAAATATCTTTAGGCAAGTTACGAATTATTTTCCTTTGCAACACCATGCAAATTTAATGTCATATGGTTATTAAATATATATTGGCAATTTTTAAATTGGTTTATTTTTAAAAGAATGAAACATTATGTCTATTCGCATCGATTCATGAAGGCATGCACTACTGATACATAAATATTAAAAATGATGAGTAATATTCGTTCACAAAGTAAGAAAATATATTAAAAAAATAGCGCTCATTAGTTCTTATAAATACCAGATGCGATGGAAATGCAGAACTCAGCATCCTTTGACTGAACTGGTTTTGTCATTGAAATAACTCAGCCAGAAATTAGTGCACCCGCCTTGAGCCTGGAGTCTCGAGGTATGTCCGCCACAATGGATGTGCTCGTAGAGAATGACGCACTGATGATCACACACGGTGACGACAGAGGCCTTGTCTGCCATCCATCCAGGGAGGTTGTTGCACACCCCACCGTCCACGTAACCGGTCAGAGAAGCACCATGGGGGTTCTTGTTGTCGTCGTAATTCTCCCACAGGACGTAGCGGTGCTGGCCACTCTCCAAACTGCTGATCTTCCTTCCGTTGATGTAGACGCCGTCGTTGCGCACGATGTACTGATACACCTTATCCCTGACGTTAATGTAAGGAGCGAAATCGTTGTAGACATCCCACCTGGCCCAGAAGTGCTTCAGGTCCAGAGTGCACCAGAAGACCGTCCCTGGTCCGACGATCCAGGGTCGAAAAGAGAAAGTCATCGACCGACCTGGGTAGAGGTGATGCTCGCCAATGTCGTCGTCTTTCGAAGCGCACCAGATGCGGAACCATCCGTCGGCTTCGTTGGTGATGGCGACCGCTTTCTTCGAGCCTTGGTGACCCAGCTGGGCGATTTCGTAAGCCAGTCCTCCTGCGTCGATGCCGGTCCTTATGCCATCGAATACACCGCGTTTCGGTCGACTCAAAGAAACGGTGCCGTTGATTTCGATGGCGGAATGCGGAGGCAGCAGGAACGAGGCCGATAACAACGTCTGAAGAAGCGTCACTTTCCACATGGCGAGCAAATCAACCCACTAACAAAAACTGTTGGACAAGCAACTACGGAAAGAAATCACTCTCTATATATATCCGAAGAGGCAACAGGCATTGCGCAGTGTCCGGCCAGTTCCTACCCGATTCACTGGCATTTGCGCAATGATATTGGGAAAGGACACGTGTGGCAATCTTGAGGGCAAAGTCTTTATCTGATCCCCCACATGGCCATTCCTTCCCCACCGCTTCCAGTTGAGCAAGAGGGGAGGGGGACATCTCTTCCTCAGCTACGAAACAACAGAGATGGGAAAACCCAGAGGATGTTCCCTGCAGTCCACTTCCTTACCCACTACGACAAAGATCGTTCGTTAAGAGATTTCAAAATAACTTCTCTCACATGTATGACGACATTAGAGTTGAAAGGTTTGCGAATTTGGAGGTTTTATTGACAAAAATTCATAATTATAAAAATCAATCTTCCTACTCGACCATATATATTACGAATGAATAAATTTATAAATATATCTCTGATTAAAAAATTATTTTTTTAGATAAAGTGATTATATCAGGAATATATATTTTTAATCTAAGATTACTTTTGTAACTTTTAACGTTAATAGAAAAGGAAGGATAGAAAGTTTAATGAATATGCACCAATAATTTAAATTGCTGATGAGAATTATTCTGATTTTATTTTATTATCCATGAATTTATTTAAAATGTTGTGCTGTCTCATCAAATCAATGCAATTTGATTTCAAATCATTTAAGAAATATTCCCTGCCAGAATGAATAAGTTCTAAGAAAATTCTTGGATTCGTTTGTGAAAAATAAAATGTTTTACTTCCTTTTAAAAAATTTATGTAGGTTGTATTTTAATTCTGAGAGAGGTTATGTAAACTGAAATGCCAAATATTATCACAGCTGTTAAACGATATTTGATCACACTCACAGCACAAAAGTGTTTTATTCAAAAAAACTACTGCTCCTATATCTGTAAGCCAACATTTTTTAAAAACTTGTACGAAATTTAGTAAAGAAGTTAAAAAAAAGAGTTAAATATGCAAAGTTTACAGAACCGTAATGTATAGAACCACTGAATGCCATATTCAGTTACATAGGGGAGTGCAGGTGGGGTTTGATTGAATCGGTCGTGCACCAGTCTCACAATCTGATATTGCACGGTTTGAGTTCCAACTGTGTCTGCTTTGAGGATTTTCTCCCATTCCCATTCGGTGAAAAAGGCAACACCAATGGTCTTGGAAAGCCCTTCATCCATCGGATGCCATACTCTTTATATAGAATATAGAACGCATTGGATGGATTTGACAGGAGGTTTCAGTTTATCGCTTAACAACTTTCAAGTGGCTTCACTTCTCTCTCTTCTGGATTCCTTTTCTATTTCCAAACGTAAATGTATCTCTTTCCCTTTGATCTCTTGGAATCGCAGTGGCCAAGTCATTTTAGTCCATTGCGTGAACAAAAAAGTACCATTCAAATGTAAAACAAAGAAATCTTAACACTGATAAATGTCTCAAAGAATTTTTCTTGGCTATCAAAATTTTAAATTAATTGCTAAATAAAATTAACCGCTAACCCAGGGTCACCCAACATGTGGGCGAGCCACATGTGACTCGCACAACAATTTAAAGTTCCTCGCAAAGATTATTGAAATAAATGTGATAATTTTTGTAATGAGAACATTGTGTTAATATATTATTTATGAGGAACTTAATAAATAATTTTTTATTAAAAAATAATTATTTTAATGAAAAAATTCAATATAGATATTAAACTAGGTGGTTGGAGAAAAATCTTCAAAGTTGTTCCCTATAAGTCAATCACATGTTGGGCCAAACTAACGTTTAGTCTGTGAGACTGAGATTTTCACTCCACCAGAACCTCAAATGCCGATAGCAAATTTTCGCGATTGGCTACTACTAATCGAAGGGATCTGTTTTTGAACCCGGAGTAAAAAGGTGGGTGTTTGTTGACTTTCTGCTGAGGTCTCGCCTTCCTCACAGATCATCTCTGTTGCGTACAAACTGGCAGGCTCCTGGCAGACCTCTGTGGCAAGCAGCTGCATGAGAGATAATTTGCTTTCTAATTTCAAATAATAATTTGTGATATCAGTCAGTTTTTATGTCCCTAATTTAATTTCATTCAGAATATTTTAAATTGGTAATGCATTTATTAGGTTCGTCAGCTGATAAAAAAGATTGATGAGCAGAATTCTCGCACTTTGCATCATGAAAATGTGTGAGAAGTATTTGTGATGGAGAAAAGGACCTCAATTATTAAGGATTGAAACTTATTTCATAATCAGGAATAAAAGAAAAAAATCAAAGGAGAAATAATTCTCTGCAGACTAAGGAGAGAAATAATTCTCTGCAGACTAAGAAGGAGAGAAATAATTCTCTGCAGACTAAGAAGGAGAGAAATAATTCTCTGCAGACTAAGAAGGAGAGAAATAATTCTCTGCAGACTAAGAAGGAGAGAAATAATTCTCTGCAGACTAAGAAGGAGAGAAATGGATGAAATGCACAAAATGTCAGCAGTGGTGTCATGAAAAGGAGCAGAATGTTGGAAGCAGTTCACTTATGCATTTACCTAGACCAGGTGTCTTTTTTCAAACTTTTTTTGATCTGCGGGCCACATAGGCGATTGTTTAAAGGCTGGCGGTTTAAATTCAGCAATAAGAAATCGTTTATAAAGAAGTAGACCACACATTGCCGGTGTATTTTTATCAAAAACCTGGAGTTTAACGTTTT
The DNA here is from genome assembly GCA_038380435.1 of Ryuthela nishihirai. NCBI lineage: Eukaryota > Metazoa > Arthropoda > Arachnida > Araneae > Heptathelidae > Ryuthela > Ryuthela nishihirai. Next base: position 10,768,479 of record JAWZYU010000021.1, on the reverse strand, counting down.
ATTTTTGCGTTTCTCAAACCTCACTTTAATAATTAAAATATTAATCAATTTAAACCATGCTTCAATTTTGCAGAATAGGGAGATTTCCCCTGTCCGAAACTGGAATATAGTTTTCAGTGCACAACAAAAGTTGCGATCTAAAGAAAATGTTTCTTAAACAATAAAAAATCCAGCATTTTTTTCATGCCAAAATTCTTTTTTTAGAGCTTGGTCTAATTTCCTTTCTTACGCGTGAATCAGCAACACTGCACCTTGCAAATACTTTCTGTTTTCCCTCCCTGAAGAGAGAAGTTTACGATTATTTTTAGGTATCTGACTATTACCTTTCACTCAAATGTCTTGCAAGCCCTGAATATCTAGATTGTAACGCTACAAATCCTGGGTGAGGAATTCAAGAGAATAATTTCTGTGCAGAGTTCACACATTCCAAGAACCTGCGGAAAAAATGATTACTAGGTTTTTAGAGGAACTAGGTTAACTGAGAGTGGTAGAGCTAACATCATGAAATGGCTCCCCTCCCAATCGCAGTTATGGGACGTCCCCCCCAACCAAGACAGGATTTATTAAGAGCATTAAAAGGGGGGGGGGGGACTCACAAGACATAATTTACTTATTGATTGCATTTAATGGCAAACATAAATTTAAATTAGAATAATTGATACACGATAATAAGCAAAACCTGCTATTCTTAATACAAATGTTAGTTTTGTTGCTAAATGATGCAGCTGTGATAGATCGCATTCAGTCCAAAAGCTTTTATCGCTACATCCCATCTCGTTGCTTTCCGTAAACATAGATCAAGCTAAGAGCAATCGCTACCGAAGCATTTCTCTGGAGGCAACGCAAGCTCTTCTCAAAATCAGCTCTCAGGGAGATGTAGCTGTGATAGTCATAGAATGGTGTTAGATGACATATGAACTGGATTTTGGCGCCATTCATGCAGAAGGAAAACCATGACAATTACAATAGGGCGAAGATTCGACATGTATTGCAATTCCCTGTGATCGCTTAAACACTAAGAGAAGGGACTCTATAATTGCCAAAGATAGGAAAATAACTGATTACATGATATATATTTTTACTGAAAGAATATTTCTTGTGTTTACAGGTAACTCTCTGCCTTTACTACAATATTACACTGTAGGAATTAAAAAATGCAATACTTGCAAGAAGTTATGTAAATGTGACGAAATTTAGGGAGGCTGTAGTATATGAACATGCACAGAAATGATTAGGTTTGCAGAACGATCGAAACGATTGGACAGGCGCGAGCTGACGTCACAGGTGCGGAGCAGTCAAACACAGATAAAGGAAACCAAAGCTTACTTTCATCGATATTTTAATTACAATTTTAATTCCTCAATAATAAAAATATTCCTTTAGGCCACCTGGGATACTGCCCCACAAAAAGTAATCCCAAGAAATAATAATCGATTTGAAATTTAACATTCATTTTTATTCTTCCATAGAAAAAACATAATACTATTTTTATATTCTCTTGTGATCATTATTTGCGGTGTTATATGAAAAAATCACAGCATTCACTTCATAAGTAAGTGCTATCTCGTCTGCTTTAGTTTACGCCATATTAATCTATCCATTAGGGACACTGCCGGAATCTTAAGATTATCTATTTTGACAATTGCGCATGCGCTGAACTACAATGTTTAAGCCAAGAATTCAGAGTAGCCTGTTACATTTGATTGGCTGATTCATCCAAAGCAACGAATAGTCGAAGATCTTGGTGCTTAGCCAAATATCTTCATCTTACTCTACCAGTAGGGATTCCAATTTCTTTATTTTCCCAATGGTGACATTTTGGGAAGGAACGGTTTAGAGATGCGAAAAGGAACATATGCATTAGGGAACGTCGTTTCAGTACGATACGATTCACTTCAATATCAAATATCTCTCCAAAATATTTCCCTACATTCGGGTCCTGCATGCGCTAGTTAAAGTGACCCACCAAAAAATGTCACTGAAATTTCTATTCTTGATTTGAATGCTATCATGTGATCACCGGGTGAGTTTCCATTAAGAGGGATTTTGTCTTAAGTAAATTAAGAGTTTGCCTGATCACTTGTGTGGAGTAAGGAAACAGATAAATATTTAATCGGTGTACTTCCAAGGAATGATCATTTGATGTTCCACAAACTGATTTTAATATATTGAAAATGGCCACCATGAAAAGTAAATAGGTAGATATTAATATGTGAATATGATTCTCATTGTTATATGCATCTGGCATTAGAAACATTTAGCAAACGCAACAAGTGAAGTTCTTAATTATTGAAAATTCTGAACAATGTAAGTGAAAAACAATTCAACCGTTCAGATGATATTTTTCGTTAGAAGCGTTAAGTGGGAATACGTGCTTGGTGTATTAGTGAGTATATTATCATTTGTGAATTGATTGTACGCGAATATTGAATAAGTTAGTAGAGAGTGTTTATTTGTATTGCCTTTTATATTATTGATTATATTGGCAGTATGTCAACTGCCAATTGTATGCGCAGAGCGCGTAATGTACGCCAAAGCGCTTCACAATTTGTTAGGAGGCGCCGAGAATGCCTCCGTACTGGATGGCGGCGCTTTAAAAAGACTGTCATCTGTTGTTTCGGATCATGTTGCAAAGGGAGAAAGAGTGAAGGGAGAAATGATGAAGGGAGTAGCATGGAAGGGAGAAATGATGAAGGGAGTAGCATGGAAGGGAGAAATATCAATATCCGCCCTTCACCACGATCTATATTTACTCTCGCCACCACTCACAATGTCTGTAATGCCTCGAGCATTGATTCATTAGACATTCCAGAGGAAGGCTTTTCCTCAGACTCTTCTTCTGTTGATTCAGACTTCCTTCGTGAACTTGAACGATTTCGTTCATTCGTCATGGTAAATAGATCTCCTGAAGAGTCTTCTGTCACTTCTGAATCAGCAACTTCCGATAAAGATTATAGTTCCACCTCTGCTGGCGGAAGTGAAGAAATGAACGATGAGTTTTTCGAAAGAGATGAAAGTTTTTCTGCTGAAGACAGTGAAGTTGATCAGATCACCAATGACAGGGAATCAACTCCATCAGTAGATGAGGAAGATGATGAAGACACACCTGCAACTTCATATGAACCATCTCCACTGTAGGCAAAGGAAGATTTACACTCGAAAGAAGCTAACGATGTTTGTCTTTGTGATACACAAGATCTCCGTGAGGTCACATGTGACGATATTGGATATGAAGATGATTTCCTCCTGTTGCTTATCATTGTATTTATCTTGAAACTGTTCTTGCCTTGGATTATCTTGTTTGATGTCTTCAGAGATTAACGAACTTCTAATTAACAACATGTAAAATCAGGTGGAAAATGTGAAATAAATGACATTTAGAAAAAAAGATGAAACATGAAATTAAGGAGAACAAAATAAAAACAGAAATATTTGAAAAAAAAGATAAAAAAAAAGATAAAAAAAAATGTCTCCTACAAAATCCATCCTCAGACGTCCCCGATCGTGGGAGACGGGCAACATCCATCATCTCTTGATTTCCCCATAAGTTCATTTCACCTTTAGGGGAAACCTCAGATAATGGATGGCTAACATGAGGTTCTGGTACAATAGAAACGTTCACTCACTACATACACACCTACTGCATACGCTCACTCCATCTAGTCACTCACTCACTAGATGCAGTCACTATAGGCAGTCACTTCATGCAGTCACTATAGGCAGTCACTTTATGCAGTCACTATATGCATGCTATGTATGTACACACTCACTCAATCTTTACACACTCGCTCACTCATTATATAACTTTATAACTATTAAGTCACTCACTCACTGTACACTGTCACTTCCTCACAACATACAGTCACTCACTCGCAACACACAGTCACTCACTCGCAACACACAGTCACTCCCTCACTCACTACTCACTATATGCATACACTCACCCACTGCATACATACATAGATACATGTTACACATGGGGCGGCTCAGTTAGTAAACCGCCAGGCACGTACTATGCAGTTCCCGGTTCGAGTCCCAGCTGGGCCAGCACTGAGATTTATCTCCACAAAACTCTCCCTCCTGCCCATGGTCAGTAGGCGACATCGATGGGCTTGGTAAAGGCCGCCGTCCACCAGATGGGACATCAAACCGTTGTCCCATGCACCAGAGAGAATGGTACCTTGTGTACATTAAAGAATATGCTGGATGGATGATCTTGACGGGAGCTTATCATGTCTCCCAACAGCTGCCCAGTTGGTCCCCTCCCCCAATCTTCTCTGACCCTTTGGGTTCCTTGTGACCTGGCCATTTAGCTCATTGTGTGCAAAAAAGTGCCGCTCAGAAGAAAACAACTGAACCTACATACAGTCATTAAGTCGCTATATTCATTCACTATACACAGTCACTACAAAGACTTCCTTTTGTGACTTCCTTCATGCACATTTCTCCAATAACCAGATGTCCAATGTATACCTTTTAAAATGTATTAGAATCTAGATGGGTAACATATCGCCCCTAGTGAATATCGAATGCTCCGTTTTCAGAGAAATGAAATAAAATTTTAGAAAGTTCTTCATTTTCCTAAATTTGCACCCTTTAACAGTAGTAATTCGTACTAATGGGTGATTGGAAATGTAAATATAGGACTAATAATGCATTGGTCTGTAAATGTATTATTATTAGTCCTGTACAACTCAAAAAGAATTTCTTCTATATCCCTTAAAATTTAGAATTAAAATTGAGAAATTAAAATTGATAATCTAGAATTAAAGGGCAAATCAGACGGTGTTAATCGATTAAATTAATCAGTTTATGTTTACTACATATATTCAAATATTAAAGAAATTTTGGAAATTAAGTTCATATTTTTAAAAAAAATATGGAGCCACGGTTTAAATGGTGGCATTGGGTCTCATATACCCATGATAATGCTTCTTAACGTTAAACACATATACTATGTCTCTGTTTTGACAACACATTGACACACGTGTTTTGAAACACACGTATGTCTCTGAAGACAATTAGTGAAACTTTTATTTTACTAATTTGAAACATATTCTTATCATTGATACACATATTAATCTATTATAGGCAATAAATAATAGCCCTATTCTTTTTTCTTTCAACAACCAATATTTCACAGTTTTATATCTGTGAGTGGCATCAAAGCATTTCTAAATGCCAGACAAGAAAGTACTCTGCTCTATATCTAAGCCTGCCTCTTTCTTATTTTTTTCTGTTTCTCTGTTTTCAGGACTCCCAAAAAAAGATCCCATTTTAAAAAGGGGTTCGAACTGCTTTTAAATGGTAAGTGCTAGAGCCGACAAACTCAGTACTTAAACAGCGCAAGCGTTTGCATCCACACCCTTCCAATTTAATTCTCTGGCCAAAGAGATCACCTCCCTCTTTAAATAGTGGTAGGCACCTCCAATAGCTCCAAATGTACTACACATTTTTAATCTCAGTCAGTAGCGCGGCAGTTCCCAGGCTCGATTCCCAGCTGTGCTATCATTGTGAGTTAACTCCACAAAACTCCCTGCCTATGGTCAGTAGAGGACACTGATGGGCTTCGTAAAGGCCGCCATCCTTCGGATGGGGCGCTACCTGTGCACGTTAAAAAACGCTTTCGATGGCCTTGATGGGAGGTTACCATCTGTCTCCCAACAGCTGTCCACTGGAATCCCTCCCCCAACCTTCTATGAACTTTCGGGGTCCTTGTGACCTGGCCATTTAGCCTATTATGTGAAAAAACAAGTCGCTCAGAGGTAAAACAACCCAACTCAGTTTTCTAATCGTAACATAGATCAACGTTATGGTTAGGATAAAACAATTACCTCCCCCTCACTCACCTGTTAAAAAAATTGGTAGTAACTTTTTCTAAATGGAAACAGATCCCCCAAATTCAGTGTAAAGCTTCCTCTAAATCATCATTTAGAGAAATAAACGTGTTAGAATAATTCAATTTTTTTTCTTCCCCTCTCCCTCAAAAAAAAAAAAAAAATCTTCCCCGGATAAACGTGGCACGAACTACTTCTAAATGGTAAAGACTTAGACCACCGAATCCAAAATACAGTTTCCTCAAAAAGCAACAAAAATAGGGAAAGAGTTTGGACTTCAGTATTTCTTCCTCCCACCCTCAAAAAATGGTTCCATGAAATTCTTTTACCTTTTCTATAGCAAAAACGGGGAGACATTTCTCTTAAATGGTAAGAGTTATGATTATTGAAATCGGTATATATATGTAAATATAGTACATATATATATATGTAAATATAGTACATAATGGAATAAAGAAACGAGGGATTTGTCCTTCAATCCTTCTTTCCTCTCTCCCCTAAAAATGCCCACATATATGCAAATACCGGAGAAATTCTCCTAAATGATAAAAGATAGGATCGCCAAAATTCCTATAGAGCATTCTCTCATCCTCGCTTTAAGTAATATTTGTCTTCTCACTACCCAATCTATAACTTTCGCAAAAGAAAACGTTCCTGTACATAAAACAGGGAAAGGAATTTTTTCCTAAAGGATAAGAACTAAGATCACGGAATTTGACATTTAGTTTTCTGTCATCATGGCTCTAATGAACGTAATTGTTGCCTTTCTGTCTACACGAAAAATAGAGGATTTGCTTAAACTCTTATATAACAAATAATGAGCTCTCAAGCAGCTGCTTGCCACAGACGTCTAACAGAAGTCTGTCAGTTTATAAGCCACAGTAGAAGGATTATGAGGATGGCGGGACCTCAGCAAAGAGACAACACAATCATCCATGTCTTACCTGGGGCTCGACCCCAGATAGAGACATCAGTAGCCAAGCGCGCTAACCACACGACCACGGGATGGTTATCGAGCCTAACAAATCTCTTAAAACAAGAGGTTTCGTTTTGCTCATCCCTCCTTGTGGTAAGGGGGAAAATCATTGCTGTTGGCATGAATTTCTTGACTATCAAATCCTACCACCAAAATTTCCAATTTCTAATGTTGATCGTTTCCATAACTACATACATAACAAATCCTCATATAGAATTCGACAACTGAGATCCCATCAAACTGTGTAATTCTGGTTTTCCCGATATGTTTGTCCTGAGCTACACCTGCTGAATTTAGCCAGTGTAGACTAATTATAGCAAGGTACTGTTTGACACGGTCTGTCCATCGCATCCTGCATCTCCCCCTTTTTCTGAATCTTTTAGGCACATTGTTCATAATCCTTTCGCTAATCTCTAGTTATGCACACAGACAACATGATCAAACCAACGAAGTCTCTTTCAGCACAATATGTTGCTCAAACGAGGTTAATGACTCCTTCTTTTAACCTCATCATTACTTACAAAGTCAAACCACCTTACAAGTCTAATGCCCAAGATATTGCACAAGCATCTAGAATCAAAAGCGTACAGATTCTTGTTATCGAGCTTACAAAGCTCGGACATCCATCTTTCGTTATCATCTTCCATCTTTCGGAAGGATAACTAACTTTCGAAAGAACCATCTTTCGAAAAGAAGGATCCATCTTTCGTTATCATAACTAACTTTCGAAAGAACGAAACTATTATACAGCCTAATTTTACTTTTTAGGTCTTTCTTAAAAATAGATATGAAAAGAGCTCTAGAAGATTCCTTAGAAACAACACCTTTATCATAAAAAATATTCAAAATTTCAGTCAGCCATGTGACAACACAAATGTTCCCAGTTCTAAGCATTTCAGTGGTGATTTCGTCCACCCCTGGCGATTTATGCAGTTTTAATTTAGAGATAGCCACAATGATTTCAGAATATGACATAGGGCAAACATTAAAGCCACTAATGCATCTGTCCTTTTTACAAACAGTGTGAATAATCACAGTATTTAGAACTTCTCTGAAATGCTCAGTCCACTTAGCCATCACAGAATCCTCACCTTCAACCACCTTGCTCTGTTTATCCCTCAATCCCTGTGTACCTGTCTGTTTCTTCTCACACAAAATATTAACAATATGGTACAACCCCCTCCAATCAGAAATTTTTCTCCCCTGTATGATCTGGTATTAATGTTCGAACTAGCTCATTTGCTGTTAATTAAAATATAATCTATCATATTCCTGTGCAACCCATCAGGTGAAACCCCATGTGCATTTATAAATACCCTGTTGTATGTAGTATATGTTAGTTATTTTTTTTCCTTTTTTGCTGTCTTATTCCTTACTCTTATTTATCAGCCAAGCCATCAAACCAAAGATTCTTTTCAGCTGTCAAATGGACCTTTACACGTTTAATAAGCTTATTTTAATGCTGTCTGTTAGGACTAGTAGGATGTTGGATCATGTTATTCCAGCAATTCCTTCTTTCAGAAATAAGTTCCATAGCCTTATCACTCAAATAATTTTGTTTCCTCTGTTCTCTTTTACCCAAAAGAGTGCTATTGATTTCAAGAAAAGCCTCTTTAAACTGATCCCATTCTTTCTCAACTTCAGCAGTAAGCAAACCACGATTGTCATAATGACTTAGTAGTTTCTCATGGTATGCTTATTGGTTAAATCTAGATCTTTGAGATCTTCAGTGTTAAAGTTAATATTTTTAATCTTAAAACAACATTTCTTAAGCTTCAGTTGCAAGACAGTTTTGACCAGATAATGGTCAGACCCAATTTCGGCTACCCTCTATGATCTGGTATTCTTAATCAAACTATCTCATTTGCTGTTAATAATTAAAATATAATTTATCATATTCCTGTGCAACCCATCAGGTGAAACCCCATGTGCATTTATAAATGCCCTGTTGTATGTAGTATATGTTAGTTATTTTTCTTTCTTTTATTTTCGATCACTATGTCAATTTTATCACATTTACTATACAGCAATGCTATGAAATAAACATTAGAATATTTGCTTACAAATTACTTCCCTCTAATCTTGGTATCTTACTAACTGAAGATTCCAAATCTCTTTCGTTGATAAAAAGGATCTTTCTGCCATTTTAACCGAAATCCTAATTATTTTATTGCAAATGTTACTTATACAGTTTTCATTCGTTAGGAAAATAGTATATTACATTATACAGCCTAATTTTATTTACATAATACAGCATAATGTCATTCGTCATAACATGCTCTTTCCATCGGGAACTTTTCCTTTTTTATACTGCGAAACTTCTCTTAAAATTCGATTTTTTTTTCAATGATGCGTAATTTTTCTACTTCCTTACAACGGTGTATTTTATTATTTTCCTGCTAATATCGCTAATTTTGCAGCTATACTCACTTTCACTATTCTACACTGAGACGGATGAAATGAAAATTTGTAACGTCTATTTGTATTTGGACATTATGAGAAAATTTTTTTTATCTCTCCCTCTCCAAGAGAAACACGAAGGTCTGTGAGAACAAGGTTTATGTCAAATGGAAGCTTATGACGGAGATAATATTATATGCTGAAATGAACATTTCCTATCTCCGTTCTTTCTTCCAGAAAAGAGTTAGAGTGTAAACTGTTGTTCTTTTCTATCTCACTTAACAAGAGCCGACCGTAACGAAGTATATGTCAGATGAAAGCTTTTTACGTAGGTTTTAATTTCACCTCGCTCCACACCATTCTTTAGCAAACAGAAAATTCCGCCGTTGTCAGTGGAAAGCAAAAATATAATGGGTAAATTTTAAACGACATATTCTCATATATGAGGCCTAGATAGGAATAGGGGCGCAGCGAAGCGATTTGGTTGAGGGAGGGCGTGAGAGAATGAAAATTTTCCAACCCGGAAATCAGAAGTTACCAACTGAGAAAATAAGTTACTTTACATAAGTTTAATTACCGTATATTTCCGCAGATAAGACGATAGTTGAATCATAAAAAAAGGCCCCCAAAATCCGGGTCGTCATATAGGACAGATACAAAAAAATTAGATTGAAATTTATTTAAAATGAAACCATTATTACTACAACTATTCGAAAAATCTATCATATTATTTAAATACGCCATATGATAATACATTACATTGTAATAGTAAATAATACATTACATTGTAATAGTAAAACAATACTAAAACAAAATAAATATTAAAAGTTATGTTTATTGAGCTACTGAGGAAAAAACGGACAAACCTTAATTATTTACTAGTACAGAGTAGGGTATGTCCACAAAATAGAATAGCCCATACGACGCTTTTGTGAATAGTCAAGGTCATTACCCGAATGCCCGAATCAGTGCGAATGTTTGCGAATAGGACATAATTCCGTATACGCTATACAGTATTATTATCCAGATGATGATCGCTGATCCAAACTAAATTCATAGGCCGTTGATAGTTTGGGGTCGTCTTATAGGACAGATATATGCTAAAACTATAAAACTTTGACGAAAATTTATACCTCGTCTTATCTGCGGAAATATACGGTATGTCTCTGTCAGGGACGTTCTCAATATTTAGTTCCGGGTGTTGGGAAGGTCAACTCTCCAAGATTTTGCCAATTTCCCTTAATTTTATAAAACAAAAATCCCAATTTTCACAACTCACTTGTATTTTACCGTCACTTCGAATTTTGCCAACTTCGTAGACTTTACCAACTCCGATTTACTTAGGAGGGGGAGGGATAAGGGACGAATAGCTACGCCCCTGGATGGGATAAAATAAAACACATTGCCAAATCATTTCGCTCAATTCATATTGATTCAAAGAAAAAAATAGAACATCAAAAAATGCATTTTTTAACCATGAAAATAACAAAACAGCTGTCATTTATTTCTCTGAAGTTAATATGAATTGAACAAGAGACTTCATCAATCTTAATATCCAGTGATGGAGACTTAGGGAAAAAAAGTTAGATTAGTACCCCATACAGGTTCAAACAAGGGTAATTCAGATATTCCTGAGGAAAGAAACGAGGTTCCAGTTATTTTCCCTTTCTGTGATTTGCGCATAGGAGCGGAACAGTGAACCATGATTTGAAATAACTGGTGAAAAGATTTAAAAAAAAAGCATCCATTTTTCACTGTGAAATCGAAACGAGCTAACATCACCATCTGCCAGTACATACAAGAGCAGGCTATAGTTCGATGCCCAGCCTATTATTCGAATATTTTGGGTATATTAATACGTGGAAATGGATTTCATTGTTTCCTGCATCTGGCATCAGAAACGTTTAGCATTGTTAGCAAACGCAAGAAGAGAAGATTTAAAATATTAAAAATTCTGAATAATGCAATTGAAAAATTCTTTCTTAAGAATGTGCTTGGTAAGAATCTTTCAGTCGATTTACATCGTCTTTGGCAAAAGGTAACATTTACTGCTTGCGAGTGAATTGTATGTTGTAGATACGTTCGTTATAAGACGCTAAAGATATGTTTTAAGGAGAATTAGTTGTGAAAGTTAGAGAAGTTTTAAGAGGAATTAGTTGTAAGAAGAATTAGTTGTTGTTGAAGAGATACGCTTAAGGATTGTCTTCTAAAGCAGAGAAATATTATTCCTGCTACTTTTTATTGAGTGAAGTATTGTTATTGTATATACTAAACGTTTTGGTCTTGTATGTGATCGATCAGCATGCAAAGTGCAATGAACTGTAATCGCACATTAGTTGTACGCGATAGAGTGACGCGTTTTTTCAGAAGACGTGTAGAGAGCCTCCGTAGAGGTTTCAGGAATGTCAAAATGACCTGCACGTGCTGCAGTGGTGGTGCTTCGGAAAGGAGAAACGAGGAGGGTTCCATTTACATCCCCTCGTCATCCCACACTCTTTTCTACCTTCCTTCCACCTCTACAAAGAGAGAAGATGAATGTGAAGTGGATTCTCCTCATATTGAAGATGTCATCGAAGAAATCATCCCCACTGCTCAAGATCTGAATCTACGAGAGTCCAAACCTTCCACTTCTAAAGACTCTGTTCGAAATGCAGTGGATGAGACATCCGAATGGGAATCCGAAGATCCTTCCACTTCTTCTCTGTATGAGGATGCTAATCCTCAGTTGGCTGTAAGTGCTTCCGAAAGCACCAATGAACTTGTATCATGTGTTAGTGATGCAAATGATTCTTCATTAACAACATCCGAAGAATCAATTTCCTTTGAAGGTACCACTGAGATTATAGTGAAGGATAAAAGTGTAGTCACTAAAAAAGAAGAAAAATGTGAACAAGTGACCAAGAAACTGTATCCGCTATGGATAATTTACATTTTGACATCCGTTTTCTTTTTATGAGACATGAAAAGATATCTTGATTACTTTTTACAGACTTACAGAAATTGAACAGAAAAAACCTCACTAGAAAATAAGAAATAGTTTTATATGTATCCATATGTCTGTCACATTGTAAACCTAAAATTTTAAAAAAGAAAATGTAAACTGATGCAAAATATGAATGTAAAAAAATGAAACAAGAGAGGAAAAAACAAGCAAAAAAGAAATTGTTTGAAACCTTTAAAGTAAAAAGGAAAAAAAATTGAAAAGAAAAAAAATATAAGAAAAAATGTCTCCCGATAAATCCATTCTCAGACGTCCCCGTTCGTGGGAGACGGGCAACATTCATTATCAGCTGATTTCACCAAGAATTCATTTTATCTATAGGGAAAACATCAGATAATGGATGGCTAACATGAGGCTCTGGTAAAAAAAACCATGCATACATACATGAATGCATATGCATACTCATGCAGACACATATTTATATACTTGTACATATACATATACACACATACACACATACTAACATGTTCACACACGTACGAACATGAACACACATACACCCATGTCGTACATCACATACAACTATATCATACATGCACACATATGTATGCACACACATACACCTATATGTATGCACATACATGCACACACACATGTACACACACACATATAAATATAAATAAATACCTCCCTCAAGCAACTACTTGCATACAGAGGTCTGACAGGAGACTGTCAGTTTATATGCCAAAATAAGTCTGACACACATACAAACATGTACCCATAGATTCTCAGATATACACACATACACATATACAGACATGTACACGCATGCACACATGTAGGGTCGAATCTACGGGGGATAGGACCCATGCCTCCCTCTTTCACAATGCTAACAAAGGTAATGGAGCTAAAAAATATTAAACTGATTTGTATTTCAAATATTTTTTAAAATTTTTAAAGTCATAAATTTGAAATATCTTTGATTTAGTTTCAACGTTTTAATCAGTCTTTAGTAATTTAAAATAAGCACCATCCCAATTTTATATCTTTGGGTATTCTCTTATTTTTAGTAAATTAATGGCTTTCTTTGCATTTGTAATGATACTACCCACAACATTTAAGTTTCTGTTAGTATTTCTAGTATTTTTTGTTCCAAGTAGCATTAGCAATCAATTTTGTCATAAAACGATTTTAATTAATATTATAAGAATAAAATAACTGATTAGTGGCATTCATTTCAGTATTTGAGCCTTTCAGAAGCCACACTGATCATCTCCGTGAAATAAAGAGTGGAGAAAATTGATGAATCTCTAAGATTTAATTTTAAAACTCTGCTTGGAATACACGATACAAAGAAATATTATGTAGAGTTATATAATAGATATAGGCTCTATATTACAAGACGTAAAAATGCATAAAAATAACGTGCTTCGGTACTAAAATTGCGAAATTTACAAAAAGTGGAGTTGATCAGTTTGGCTTCTGAGAAGCTCACATATGATTTGTGATGTTTCTGAACCTCTTTTTTCCCAAAGCCGATGCGGATTCGAAAAACTGAGCCCTAAAATCATTTCCATTGCTCACTAAACGATCTCCTTTGATGCTTCGCATATATTTCTCTGACTTCCCAATGAAAAGTCATCAGAATAGCCTTTGCGTTTAGGCATATAGTTCGGGATGATTTAATTTGTAGTTCGCGAGACTAAATTTCTGACGTTCCCAGGCTCGAGTCCCAATTGTTATTTATTTCCGTTAACCCACACCTAGCTCCCAGCGAAGAAAGGGAACCGATAGGCTCACAAAAACTGTCGTCCGTCGGATGAGAGCCGACACTCCGTGTGCAAGTCACAAGGACCTCGAAGGTTGGGGGAATGGAGCCACTGGACAGCTGTTAGGAAAGAAATGGTAGCCTCCCGTCAAGACCATCCAGCGTGTTCTTTAACTTGCACAGGCTATGGCTCTCCAGCACACAGAGCTTTGGCTAACGGTCCATCCAACAGATGGATGGTCCCCTACTGATCTGGGAGGGAAGCTTTGTGGAGATAAATCTCAACGCTGGCCCAGTGGGAATCGATCCTGGGAACTGCAAATTACAAGTCTGGCGCGCTACTGACTGAGTCATCCTGGCCCCGTGTTTAGGAGAGCCGTACTGTGATGTTTACATTGATGGAGACGCTAGATGATTTTAAAGAGATGTTCCTCCCTAGCCATGAGATCGGGAGTCCTTGTGACCTGATCCCCCATGTTACTGTGTTAACACATTAAAGAGATTAAGAGATCAGTAACACGGTTCAATGCACCAGTTAGCCCATTATGCATACAAAAGCGCCTCTTAGATATAAAGCTTTTGAAAACGGCTTAGCAATGATGGGCATACCTGTATTTCGAATGGCGACAAAATTCCGCATCCTCCACACATGTCGGTTTATAGAATTCAATATTGGAAGGAGAAATTATAGAGAAAATAATAATGCTTTTGCTCAAGTGCAAACACAACATTAATTAAATGAAGAAAAAAGAACGAAAATTAGGAATTATACATAATTCTTTTATATACAATCAGTAGTATAGCTAAGATTAATTAAAATATTTCTAATTATTAGGTTTTTCAAAAATTTAGTTATTTCTTATTAATGCAAGAGAGTGAACAAATAAATAAAACACCCCTCAAGCAGACGCTTCCCACATATATCTCACAAGTGCCTCAGCATAATATCCATGTATTTTATGCAGGGTTTGTTCCTAAGATCAATAGCCAAGCAAGCTAACCCATTCGGCAACAGGGACGCTGATTGATGAACAATTACTGAAAAATAAATTTCCTGAATGAGGGGGTGATTGCACTCTCTGTCCCCCCCCCCTCCTCCTTTGTTACTATGAGATAATTCCTATTTATATATATATATATACAGGTACTGGACTGAAAAATGGAAATAGTTCCATGTTATATCAATGGATGATCACATTCAATAACTTCTTCAATACGATTTTTAGCGATAAATATATCTAAAGATAAATTAAAGATCTCAATCAAATCTGTCTAAATCCATATTTTAAACAAAATTTTCTCGGTATTCAAATGAACGCTTAAATAGTTAACGTCGAATAGTAGTTAATAATAATAACTACAAAAAAAAGATTGACCTCAAATTTTAGTTAACCCGTTAAAAGAGATTAAGAGATCCGTAGCAAGGTGCAATGAACCCTGCGCTCTACTAGAGTCAGCCATGATCTCTTAGCCTGTTTTAATTAAATTTTGGGGTCAGTTTTTTTTTATTGTAGCCTGTTAAATATATTCCAGAGTTCACAACTCTTTGAATACTGAACAAATATTTTTTAAAATCGAGCCCCCATATTCTTTTCTAGAAAAGACGCTATGTATAATACTAATTTCTAGTAATATTTGAGATAAAGAGTACAGAACTGTTTTCACTCAGACTAGGAAACATCAAGTACCGAATCCTAGATTCTGTTCAATGATTCGGAAACATCGAGTGCCGGAATGGCGTTCCGGTTTAGTGATTCTCAAACATCGAGTACCGGAACGGTGTTCCGATTTATTTGTAACACTGCTTCTGTTAAGTGCTTCCCTTACTCAAAAAGTCACGCTTCGCCATTTGCAGTAAGCAAAACCACGATTGTCATAATGATTAAGTAGCCTATAATGGTGTGCTTTGACTATATCTGAACCTTTCAGACCTTCAGTGTTAAAGCTAATTCTCTTAACCTTAGCCCAACATTTCTTAAGCTTCAATTGCAACGTAGTTGGACCACGTAATGGTCAGACCCAATTTCGGCTCCCCTGTATGATCTGGTATTCCTAACTGAACTAGCCCATTTGCTGTTAATTAAAATATAATCTATCACATTCCTGTGCAGCCCATCAGGTGAAACCCATGTGTATTTATAAATGCCCCGGTGTTTGTAGTACGTGTTAGTTATTCGCAAACGGTTAAGTTTACTTACCTGTAGGAGACTTTGCCCATTGCCATTGAACTACCAATATCAAAATAGTTTTACCTAGGTATATTCCTGAGAAATCTTTAGAGTCCATTGGTGGTTCATTTTACAAAGTTGTGTTTACACTGATGCCAACCAGGCACATATTTAGATGGAAGAGGTTATGGGTACCTATGTACCTGGTACTCTATGAAATCAATGACCGATCTACGATCTACGAGTTCCAGAAACTTGTGGTTACCAGTTTGATAGATTTCGAAAGGGCTTTTCACTCTTTTGATCGACATAATTTGTGGTTGATCGTTATATGATATGGAATTTAGTTTTAACAAGTTAGTATAATGAAATCTGTCTACAATAAAAAAATAAGTCATTTATGAGAGTTGGTAAGGCTTATAGCTATTGGTTTATAAAAAATAAGTCATTTATGAGAGTTGGTAAGACTTATAGCTATTGGTTTAGCATTGCTAGTGGAGTTAGACAAGGGTGCATTTTGTTTCTTTTTCTCTTTGGTTATTTATTATGTTACGCGAACTTTGCAAGGGAAAGATTTTGAACTTAAATAGTCTAGATATTTCAAAATGTCTGACTTAGATTATTTAGATGATTTGGCCCTGTTGACTAATGATGTTGATAAAATGAATTCTTTCATTAGGGCTGTTGATGAGACTGATAATAAAGTAGTTTGTGTGATAAACAGATATAAAATTAAAGTGATGAAAATTGGTCAGGCAGATGATGCTTCAGTTCCTTTCAATGGCTGTACTATTGAGCAAGTGTCTCAATTTAATTATCTTGGGAGCTATGTAACAGATACTGGTGATGTGTAGCATGAGATAAATAGAAGAATAGGGATTGCGCTGGGACTTTTAAAAATCTATGGAGAGTGTGGAAAAGTAGGCGTATACATCTAAAGACTAAAATTAGGTTGCATAATAGCTTTGTTCTTTCAAAGGTTGGTTATGGAAGCGAAACTTGGATCCTTTGAGAGCAGAATAGCAAGAAAGCGTTTGATTTTAGATGCTTGCGCAATATCTTGGTCATTAGATGGTTTGATTTTTTTAAGTAATGATGAGGCTAGAAGAATGCATCATCAACCTCCTTTGAGCAGCATTTTGTGCAGAGAGAGACTGCATTGGTTTGGCCATGTTGCCCATATGCGTAGCTGCAGATTGGCAAATAGGATTATGAACAGTGTGCCTAAAAGCTTTGAGAAAAGGGAGAGACCTAGGATACGATGGACAGACAATTTCAAACAGGACCTTGCTAGAATTGGCCAACAGTGGCCAAATGCAGGAGCTATAGCTCAGGGCAGCCATGTCTGGAAAGGAAAATTACAGTCTGGTGGGACCTCCATAGCCCATGGCTGTATGAGGATTTTTGCATGTATATAATTTTCACCCATACTTGTAGATTTAAACATCGAATGCGAAACTACGGTAGATTAATGTCAAAATATTTCTCTTTCGTCCAACGAATTCTTTGCAGCTCATACGGAGCGCCTAGATATATATTTCTTGCAGAAAAACAAATGAATTATTTTTCAAATTCAAATAAAATGTTTTAATTTCAGTTTTTTCTAAAAATACTTCAATTGCATTTACAAGTTTTCCCATATTTAGGTAGAAAGAAATCATGGGGATAAAAAGTCACGCGCTTTTGTTTGATAGATAACTCTTTACTCTGAGCCTTCACGTTCGGAAGATAGAGTGGAACAATCGTTGACACATTTTCCCTATTCAAAAGAACAAAACTCTGGAGGTTATTTTTCTTATAGTCTATTACACTCCCCATTCAAAAGCAATCATATAATGTATACATTATATGATTCGTTACGTTCTGCCTTCACGTTTATACATATGAAGTAAAATGAGGTACAAACAGAAACAGGCAAATCGGTTACCAAGAAATGACGGAGAGGAGGGAAAACCATTACGAAGAGAGATGAAAAGAGTCTGGGCACTTTAAAACACATTTCTCAATGCACCTTAAAACATTGAAATACTCCTCTTCCTTTGGGGGGAGGAGATCTCCCCTTTACAGTTATGTCTGTAATAAGCTATCCTGATGTAACATTGTTCATTTCTTTCATGTTCAGGGTTATATTTAAAAGAACATGATTTACATACCTAAATTAAAAATAATTTTTTTCGAAAAGCAGACTAGAAAGAGTTACATATTTTCAGGTTGCCCATTGGTTCCAAATATCGGTTCATAGTCCTATTCTTTCTAATATTAAAAACTAGCCAAAGGCTTTCCTGTGGCAGAGTGGTTAGCGCGTTTGGCTACTGATGTAAAGGGCCTGGATTCGAACCTCGGGTAAGGCTTTGATATACGAGTCGTTTTTCTGATGAGGACCCGCCATACTCACAGACCTCCTACTATGACGTATAAA
Organism: Ryuthela nishihirai; assembly: GCA_038380435.1. Taxonomy (NCBI): domain Eukaryota; kingdom Metazoa; phylum Arthropoda; class Arachnida; order Araneae; family Heptathelidae; genus Ryuthela; species Ryuthela nishihirai. The sequence continues at coordinate 10,749,970 of JAWZYU010000021.1, read as the reverse complement.
CTGGCAGGCTCCTGTCAAACCTCTATGGCAAGCAGCTGCTTGGGGGGGGGGATTTATTTTTAAAGTACGTGGCGTAGGACCGGAAAATAGTGCATATTTAACACAATGGAGAATTAAAAAAATCGTGTGCCGGACAATATTTTGGATTTAAGAATCATGCTTTAAAAGAGAATTTTTTGCATAAAATGGAAGTATGAACCAAAGTGTATTTAAAAATATAGATTCCTTCGTTTCGATTTCGTAATAGATGAGATCTCTCGTGAATAAACAAACATCAGAAATTATCTTTATTTCTATTTGTTTAAAGTAATACAGCATAATCTCGTGGAGCCAGTTTGTTTTATTTATTCTTATGGCATAGTTGTCTTTTTTTTATTTGGTAACGGATTTTAAGAAATGCCGAAAAAAGGTATCACAAAACCTGTTAAGACGGAAAATGTTCTGGAATTTATTTAAAACTTTAACAGCCTGAAACTACATTATATATTTGATTTAAATCACTTATGTGTTTCTCAAGTTAAAGTTAACGTGCATGTATACGCACAGTTCCTTTTGTACGTTCAGATCATCCTTATTGATTTTTTAAAGATTATTATTATTAGTCTCTAATAGGTGTTGCAAGTAATATTAACACAAGTGCTGCATCGACATGCAATGGTGGGAGGAATCTGGTCAGCTGAAATGCGGATATTCGGGAAATATAGAATTTTAGGGAATATAATGCTTCCTCACTGCCTATTCATTAATTTACTCCTTAGCCTCTGCCAAAAAAAAACAACTTCCTAGACTTTTTTGATGAAGAGTTATGGTACCCACGGATACACACCAAATTATTTCTTTTTTATTGTTATAGATCAAAAATTTCTAATCATATTATTTAGAAAAATTATTCCAACTTCTAAAGCCAGGGGAATTTCTGTCCTTGTACACAAGGCTACTTACCACCTTACCTTTTAATCAGGGCCTCGGGGCATTTGCACCATAATTCAGTTTTGGGAAGAAAAAAAACTGTTGTCAGCAACCAATATCCAAACAAGATCGACCGTCAAGTGGTGTAATGAATACAATATCACTTTCGTATTACTATATTTCGATGGCTGGATGTTTTAAAGCTGTTGCTATTACATTTAGTACTGTGTTATACCTTTAACACTGATCTCCTGCAAAACATGTGTTTCTTAAAATCAAAATAAACAATGGTAATTTGGTTTCTATCTTCCTCAAAAATTTCATATTTTTGATGTCATGGCACAAAAAAAATTTCCGATTAAATTCCTAACACGTTTTTTTCTTTAAATGCTATGATAAGGGAGTAATCAATCAATACTGAATACACAGAATTACCTGTTGACACATATATACGTACATAAAATATCGTCATGCAGCCGTGAGCTATGGAGGTCCTACCAGACTGCAATTTTCCTCTCCAGACATTTCTGTCCTGAGCTACAGCTGCTGCATTTGGCCACTGTAAGTCATTTCTAAGCAAGGTCCTGTTTGACACTGTCTGCCCACCTCATCCTAGGTCTCCCCCCATTCCTGAAGCCTTTAGGCACATGTTCCTAATCCTGTTTGTCAATCTGCAGTTATGCATACGAGCAACACGCCAAACCAACGTTATATCTCTGCACAAAATGCTGCTTACACGAGATCGATGACTCCTGCTTCTAACCTCGTCATTACTTACAAAGTCCTGCTACGTAATGCCTAAGATACCGCTGAAGCATCCAGAAGCAAAAGCATCAAGTTTCTTGTTATCCTGCTTACAAAGGATCCATGTTCCGCTACCATATATTAGAAAGAACAAAACTATTAAATAGCCTAATTTTGGTCTTTAGGTGTATACACTAATTTTTAGGTACTCTGCATAAACTCTTAAAAGTCCCAGCATAAATTCCAATTTCTATTTATCTCGTGCCGCACATCACCAGTATCTATTACATAACTCCCAAGATCATTAAAATAAGACACTTCCTCAAGAGTTAAATGGAAAAAATGTTCTTTTTTCCATTTGAATAATTTTTAATTTAAATTTTTATTTTTAAGTTCGTTTAGGAACTTTACTCCTAATGTAGGGTTACCATACGTCCTCCAAAAGGAGTACAGGTCCTCCTTTTCTATCTCGTGTCCTCCCAGAATTTTGAAAAGACATGAAATGTTCACCTTTTTGTATAAACTCATAACATGTTTTAAATTAAAATTAAGGCACTAATTTTTTTGTACTCCCTTTTTTTTAATTTTTTGAACCCATGATTACAATATAACCATGAAATAATATACTGTAAATGCAAATCATGAATGCTAAATTAATTCTCTTATTGTAAAACATACTATTTTCTGTAATCTCAATATGTGCAATTTATATGCTAGATTGAGAAAAGTACGCGCTTTTCAAAATTGCATAAAATTTTGCTTCTCTCCACTGATAGTTGGAGCTATGAAAGTTGACAGCAGTTTCATTTTTTATTTGTAACATAAAAGGAAGCGAAGGAATTAAGGAACTACTCCTAGTTTGTACAAGAGCATATCCTAGCAAGACTGAAGTCGCTGCTGATCACTATTTCAATCAGAGTTATAGAAACATACAAAATTTGCCACCTCCAATAGCAGATAGCTTGACTGCTTATCAAATAGGAATAAAAATCGGCACGTCATAGATTTTGAAGTGCACTGAATAATTAGAATTAAGCCTTTTTCTGACTGACTGTTAGTCAGTACTTGAAATAAAACTTAGTAGGAAAAATCTTATTTTATTTCACAAAATGAAAGCATGTCCTAATTTTGTCCTCCATTATTACTCCATTTCTACCCTTTCTGTCCCCCTCTTATAACACTGGCATATGGTAATCCTATTCTAAAGTGACAAATGTATCACACAGAACTGTGCATCGTTTCGTTTTTTTCAATATTCACGAATTACTATTGAGTGAACATATTGCACGTCGCGATAGTGATTTAATTAGCAATTTCTTTAAACATATAGATGCAATATGGGGACTAGAATTACCCACTTTTCCTGTTCAAACAATGTTTGCTTATACCAGTATTTTACAGGAATACATCACTCAGCCTAATAAGCTGTATCGTATTGTCTTAAAGATCAATTCGTTACCTATCATAGAATCCAGGTCAAACTTGAAACTAGTTTAAAATATTTTTTAAATTCCAAATGAAAATCGAGAAATAAAAGGTCGAAACATCGAAGTGGCAGGAAAATTCTGGCACATTTCAAAAGTGATTGTTTAAGACGTGAGTTTGCGTTCAGGTCTAACGGAAATTTTCAGGACTGAACAGTGCGAGCTGGAACCAATTACCCCACACACGGCTCAGTTAGCCTGAAGGCATTTGTTCGGTTCGCTTGTGTCTGCGGTGTGAACGGTTCTAGGTAGTGCGAACCTTGACGAATTGTTGTGTTACGCTGCCACAGTTTGTGCTATCGACGAAAATAAGAAATCGAAACGCAATTGGGGCAAGGAATGGCTATTGAAAAGGAATCACTTTACTCGCATTAATTTATTAACGGAATTAAATCTTCATCCAAAAGACTGGCAGAATTATCTCAGAATGGATGAAATAACTAGCCTAAATTTGTTATCCATGGTTTCTCCATTAATTCAGAAAAGGTTGTTGGGTTGTTTTACCTCTGAGAGGCACTTTTTTTGCACACCATGGGCTAAATGGCCAGGTCACATGGATCCCGAAGGCTCAGAGAAGGTTGGGGGAGGAGACCCACTGGAACAGCTGTTGGTAGACAGATCGTAGCCTCCCGTCAAGGCCATCCAGCGTGTTCTTTAACGCGCACAGGGTATGACTCTCCGGCACACGGAGCCACGGATTAAAAAAGTCCCATCCGACGGACGGCGACCTTTCCAAGCCAATCGGTGTCCCCTACTGACCGTAGGCAGGGCGGGTAGTTTTACGGAGATAAATCTGAACGCTCTCCAGTTGTCGACCCAGCTGGGGCTCGAACCTGGGAACTACAGATTTACGAGCCTGGCGCGCTACCGACTGAGCCTCCCCCCCGCCCCCTCCGAGGAGAGTAGTCATTAAAGAAAAGGAGGATGTATAGAGTATTTGTATGTATGTAGTGTGTGTTCATGTGTGTGTGTGTTGTACCAGAGCCTCATGTTAGCCATCCATTATCCGAAGTTTTCTCTAAAGATAAAATTACCTCTTTGCGAAATCAAGAGATAATGAATGTCGCCCGTCTCCCACGAACGGGGACGTCTGAGGATGGATTTATCGGGAGACATTTTTTTTTATCTTTTTTTCTTTTCAACTTTTTTATTTTTCATTTCAAGTTTTCAAATTCTTTCTTTTTTGATTGTTTTTATTTTCTCCGTTGCTTCTACTATTTTTTTACGTTCAGTAATATTTTTGCAACTGTTTACAATTTCTTTTTTCCTTTTATGCTTACAATAAATACACAGACATAGGAATATAACATAATATCAAAAATATTGCATGTAGTAAATAAATACAGATACAGACAGACATAGGTATACATATCAAAAGAATTGCACATTTTCTAGTGAGGATTACTGTTTAATTTCTATAAGTATATAATAAGTTAATATAAAGTCTTCTCAAGTCAAAGAGGAGTAAAATGCATGTCAGCACATAAATAATCCATAGAGGATACAATTTCTTTTTTTCGTATTGTCCCTCATCTTCAGCTACTTCACATTCATCAAACACTGTAATCTCAGTGTCATCTTCAAAATAAAGGGATTCTTCGGACGTTCTTGGAGAAGAATCATTTACATCATCAGTGATGCATGATACAGTTTCACGTGTGCTTTCGGAAGCACTTATAAGCAATGGAGGATTGGCATCCTCATACGTAGAAGTGCCAGAATCTGCAGATTCGTTTTCGGATGTTTTGTCGTCCACTGCATTTCGAACAGAGTCTTTGGAAGCTGAACCTTTCGACTCTTGCGCATCAAGGTCTTGAGTAGTGAGAACCTTTTCATCCTTCACTCCATCATGGTGAAGTGAATCCATTGCACGGTTACCTTCTGTCTCAAGAGAGGTGGAAGGCAGGTAGAAAACAGTGCCGGATGACGAGGGGATCCAGATGGAGTCCCCCTCGTTTCTCTTCCCACCACCACAACCACCACCAGAACAGCACGTGCAGGTCTTTTTCACATTCCTGAAACCAGCACGGAGGCTGTGAATACGTCTCCTAAAGAAAGTAACAAGTCGATCGCGTGCTATGAACAGTTCGCGATGACAATTCTCAGCACCTTTCATGCTGGCCGATCAGATGCACAACAGAGATGTTTACTGAATATACAATAACAATAACTTAATACAAAGTAGCGGGAATAATATTTCTCCGCTTTATAACACAATCTCCTTTTCCTTATAATTCTACAACGCAACTCCTTCAATCGTACTTTTTCGCCTTCGTAACATAAAATTCGCTAAGGACGCATTACCTTTGCTAAAGCCGGCCGAAATCGACTGAACGATTCTTAGCAAACATATTATTAAAAAAAGGAGTTTTTCATTTACATTGTTCAAAATTTTGAATATTTCAAATTTTCACTTCTTGCGTTTTCACTTCTCACATGCTAAACGTTTCTGATGCCAGATGTGGAAACAATGAAAATAAAATTTTTTGTTTAGAATTTCTCTTATTATGTAAAGTGAACTGTTTCATTCATTATCTGTTTCGTAATATGGCTTAGAAATTGAGTTGCATTTTTAGAGAAAAAATCCTTGCCACTGTAACGAATAAACAGTCTAATACAAACACTTTTGCTACCAATTATATTAAAACTAGCTGAGACCCTCACAATTATTGTTTGGAGTTTTTTCAGTTTGTTTATGAACACATGATTACATTGCAAAAAAATACACAAAACTAGTGAACACGAGACAAATTGTTTTTTTTTCTTGATAGTCCCACAGATTCCGTGATGTCTGTATTCTTGTGTGCGAGGCCGGATTTCCAATAAGACACGTTAGGCACTAACCTGGGGCAACAATATTCAAGTGTTTCATTTTGTTTACTAAGTATCAATTGGATTATGCCCTTTTGAGTTCTTAAGAGGAATAAATACAAGTTACCAATATTCACAGTTCAAGGGCGGTTCAAAGAAGTCCTCTGCCAATCGGTTGGTTGGGTTGTTTTACCTCTGAGCGGCACTTTTTTGCACACCATGGGCTAAATGGCCAGGTCACATGGACCCCGAGGGCTCAAAGTAGGTTGGGGGAGGCGACCCACTGGAACAGCTGTTGGGAGACAGATGATAGCCTCCTGTCAAGGCCATCCAGCGTGTTTTTTAACGTGCACAGGGTGTGACTCTCCAGTCCACAGAGCCACAGCTTAACGTCCCATCCGACGGACGACGGCCTTTCCAAGCCCATCGGTGTCCCCTACTGACCGTGGGCAGGGCGGGGAATTTTGCGGAGATAAATCTCAACGCTGACCCAGCTGGGACTCGAACCTGGGAACTACAGATTACGAGCCTGGCGCGCTACCGACTGAGCCACCCCCGCCCCTCTCTGCCAATCGAAAAGGAACTTTTCAAGGATATCGATTGTGGGGATTGAGAGCATATTATCAAACGGATTGATGCACTTCAATGTAAGGTGAATGAAAATCCTCATTTAAAACTCTGTAAGTTTAAAACTTAGCGTTTTAGAGAAAAACTAGGGAAAAATTACAGTTCTTTATCAAATATATCAAACTTTCTACTTTAAGCAATATTTTTCAATATTTAAAAGCGTTTTTGAAGTTGTACTACACTGCTCGACATAGAAAATATCCACATCAGGAAGTATTTGTCGGAGAGCCATGCAAATAAGTGGGTAGTGTCGACAGTTGGGTCAGGTAAATGAGTGGAGTTGCGAACCAATCACGTGATAGGTGAGGGAGCTAAACAGGGCAAAATGGCTTGCATAGCTACGTTTGGTCGTCCTCACCTGAACCAATGCTTCGGAGTGATCTCGGTGACGAAAGTATGTGTAAGCAGTGAATATGCCTGGGCGACGTCATCGCGAAACCTACCTTCACACGGACACCTTTATCAGAGGCTTCATCATAGGACTATGTACAGCTGGTTGGTCCCTGCCTCGCATCGTGCCACAAACGCATCGGGATGCAACAACTGTCCGCTGAATTGGGCAATAGTGATTGGAGGATGGAAACATGCGTCTCCGTATTGGGGTTGGCTAGGTGGATGCCCGAATACTTCGATCACCGCATTCGATATCAAGCCGTAGCACCCCCAAAATCCACAGCAAACGACATTTGACGAGGTGTACAGGCAGCTATGGACAGGAACGGACCTGGGCAAATGAATGAAAATTGGCCCATACCGCAAATAATCCTTCCTAAAACAAATTATTCCCCAGGCGAGAAGTACACTGGAATTGTCCCTGAGCCCCCCCCCCCCCCCGATCTCGGGACCGCCTGCCATTCAATTTTAATCTCGTTTACCAAAAGAAAAAGCGACAAAAAAGAGCGCTAATATTTTTATTTTCTCGTCTGTTTTCTGTCCATCAGTAGAAAAATCAATATTTTGGTTTTCATAAGGAAATTGAAAATTTCTTTAAAGTGGGATAGGCAGGAGCGGCGCTACCGCGCGTGCAACAGTATCGGGCGGCATTTATTTTGCTTTTTACTAAAAACAATGTTAATTTAAATTTCGAACGTTAAATTGATGCGTTTGATCGTCAGAAATTGAGAAAAAAACAGCTTGAATTTTGTAAGTGTATGTTTTGTATATTGTTTAAATTCTAGGCAATTTTTTGCATTTTATGATCACTTATATAATATCAATAATGAAAGTTAAGAATGCATAGTAGTAAATATATCGTCTCTAGTGCATTTTCTTTATATGCGGAAATATATGTTAATAATTAAATGAATGAACACTGAGCGTGAGTTCAAGTAAATATATGACAATGATAATTACAAAACAATGCAATTTATTACAAAGACAGGGATGAAATTATTTATACAAACTAAGTCAACCGGCACGAAGTTCTATATCAATATAAAGATAAGATTTCAGAAGAATCCATTATCTTATTTCTATTCACACCCGAATCACAAGGCAAGGCTAATATCCTTCGATGAACAGTAAAATCATTTTTGTAAACAAATATGCAAACTATTGAGAATAACCTTACCAATTCTTATAAACAAACTAAATACTGTTACGACAGATGAACGTGCTGCAATGAGTTTGTGATGGGGGTGTCATGAACGTTCGTGTGTGCTTCTGCGTGAGAATTAATTAACCAACGAATTAGAACATAGAACCGATCTGAAATATAAGAAAGATAGAAGTGTGTTGTTGAAGTTGTGAGATCCAAAAGGAGGCATAATTAAGAGTCTGTGCGCGATAGTTTAACGAATAAATGTTTTTATTTAGCGTTTGCGCTGGAGGTTGACTACTATATCGGTGTGGATTATATTGGTAAGCTGGTGTATAAGAAGGAAAATATTGTCATCTTGTGCATGGTGATTAACGTACGAAAATAATTAGTACTGAAAAAGCAGTACACTTAGTCGCAGTTTTGTGTATAGTTATTTAGTTATTTAGGAATTTAATAGATTCTTCTGAAAGCTTTTCTTTGTATTATTATAGAGTTTCGTGCAGGTTGACTTAGTTTGTTTATAAATGATTTAATCCAAACTTTTCTAATAAATTGCATCGTATTGTAATTTTCAATGACCAATTTTTACTTGAATCACGCTCATTACTCATGTAGCTGCCATCTGTCTCCCAACAAATGTCCCAGAGATACCCCACCCCCAACCTTCTATGAACCTTCGGAGTCTAAGTGACCTGGCCATTTGCCCATTATGTGCACAAACTAGTCACTCAGAGGTAAAACCAACCCAACGCAATCCTCTAATAGTAACTTATATTAGACGTTAGAGTTAGGATATCACAATTAATTCCTCCCCCCAAAACAATTATCTCTCCCCCCATTCACTTGTTGAAAAAATAGTAGAAACTTTTTCTAAATTGAAACAGATGCGCCAAATTCAGTGTAAAGCTTTCTCTAAATCATCATTTAAAGAAATAAGCGTGTTAGAATAATTCAAAATTTTTTTCTTCCCTCCTCCCTCAAAAAAAAATCTTCCCCGGATAAACGTGGTACGAACTACTTCTAAACTGTAAGAACTTAGACCACCGAATCCAATATACAGTTTCCTCAAAAAGCAACCCAAAATAGGGAAAGAGTTTGGACTTCAGTATTTCTTCCTCCCACCCTCAAAAAATGGTTCCATGAAATTCTTTTACTTTTTCTATAGCAAAAACGGGGAGACATTTCTCTTAAATGGTAAGAGTTATGATTATAGAAATCGGTATATAACTTCCCAACATAATGGATTAAAGAAACGAGGGATTTGTCCTTCAATCCTTCTTTCCTCTCTCCCCTAAAAATACCCACATATATGCAAATACCGGAGAAATTCTCCTAAATGATAAAAGATAGGATCGCCAAAATTCCTATAGAGCATTCTCTCACCCTCGCTTTAAGTAATATTTGTCTTCTCACTACCCAACCTAACACTCGCGAAAGAAACAGTTCCTGTACATAAAACAGGGAAAGGAATTTTTTTCCTAAAGGGTAAGAACTAAGATCACGGAATTTGACATTTAGCTTTCTGTCATCATGGCTCTAATGAACGTAAACGTTGCCTTTGTCTCTACACGAAAAATAGAGGATTTGCGTAAACTATTATATAACAAATAATGACCTCTCAAGCAGCTGCTTGTCACAGACGTCTGACAGTTTATACGCCACAGTAGAAGGATTGTGAGGATGGGGACCTCAGCAGAGAGACAACACAATCATCCATGTCTTGCCTGGGGCTCGACCCCAGATAGAGACATCAGTAGTCAAGCGTGCTAACCAGACGACCAAGAAACGGCTATCGAGCCTAACAAATCCCTTAAAACAAGAGGTTTCATTTTGCTCATCCCTCCTTGTGGTAAGGGGAGGAAATCATTGCTGCTGGCATGAATCTCTTGACTATCAAATCCTACCACCAAAATTTCCAATTTCTAATGTTGATCGTTTCCATAACTACATACATAAAAAATCCTCATGCAGACATTGGCTTTTGCGATCATACCAAACAGTGTAATTTTGGCTTTCCCGATATGTTTGTCCTGAACTACAGCTGCTGATATTTATCTCCGGAAAATTCCCCGCCCTGCCCACGGTCAGTAGGGGACACCGATGGGCTTGGAAAGGCCGCCGTCCGTCGGATGGGACGTTAAGCCGTGGCCCCGTGTGCGGGAGAGCCATACCCTGTGCACGTTAAAGAACACGCTGGATGGCCTTGACGGGAGGCTACCATCTGTCTCCCAACAGCTGTTCCAGTGGGTCCCCTCCCCCCAACCTTCTCTGAGCCTTCGGGGTCCATGTGACCTGGCCATTTAGCCCATGGTGTGCAAAAAAAGTGCCGCTCAGAGGTAAAACAACCCAACCCAACAGCTGCTGATAATAATAAATCAAGGTACTGTTTGACACGGTCTGTCCATCGCATCCTGCATCTCCCCCTTTTTCTGAAGCTTTTAGGCACACTGTTCATAACCGTTTCCCTAATCTGTAGTTATGCATACAGACAACATGATTAAACCAATGAAGTCTCTCTCATCACAATATGCTGCCCAAAGGAAATTGATGACTACTTCTTCTAACCTCATCATTACGATCCAATGATATACTGTAAGAGCTTTAACTGTAACAATTGCAGTTATGATTTAATTGAAATACTTTTTCTCAGTGATTAGACTGAATTTATAAGACATGGATACAACCTTTCGATGGAATACATATTCAAAAACTAGCAGGAAAAATGCATCTAAACTTCACAAACTACAATTTACTGCAAGCACATACACATTTTGGTTTACAAAGCTACCTGTAAATCTATGACTTAAGACTTGATAATATATCGCTCAACTAACCTCCTAAATGTAAAGAAAATAGTCTCTAATCAATCTTTGATTGTTAAAAATATAATTCTATGCAGCCTGGTAAAGAAAGATTAAATCATTTAGGCATATAAGCCAGTGTTGTAAGACCACTAAACTGAGACTCTGCTTTTTTTTCCACTAATAGAACTTATTAGTTAGTGAACACTGTGGCATATACCTGGAGAGATGTGGTTCAAATTCCACATGCCAACAAAACTATTAATTTCAAAGCCAAAAGTGGTTTTCTATTTAACATATACAGTGGTATTCTATTAATTTCAAAGCCAACAGTAAAGTCCAACTCTGTGGATACTATTTATTGAGGGTAGACAACTTTTTTTTTTGGCACTAAGACAATTTTTCTTATTTCCCAAATTCTCTAACAATCATTTTTTAAAAATATATTGTTGAACACCAGATAATCATTTCTAGAGTTTTTCCAATACAGTGGCCAAATTCACAACTTGTATGATAATCAAGTAATTCTGCATCACATAAAAGACTGGTTGTGATTAAAGTAACATTTCTTTGATTTGCCATTTCCATAAATTCTTGTTCAAATTCAGTTGACAATTTTTTCATAGTAATATAATTTAATAATACAACATTAATTACTATCTCGTTTGAGCAAAAAAAAGACTGCCTCTATCAAATTTTTGTAAATACTTAAATTTTACATTCAATTCTACTTTTTTATCACGTAATAGTAAATGTTTACAATGATCACATTTCAAACTTTTCAAAACTGAAAATACACAATAAACTGCTATATATGCAATTACAGGAAGAGAGTTATCACAATCAGACAAATCTGAAGGATGAAATCTGAAATCTGAAGGCACTGTAATGTTAAATTTTAAGCTAATAGACATAAAATTTATTTCCTTAAAATCATCTTTAAAATCCAAATCGGTTATTTTAATTTTACCACTTGACTTAGTGGGAAGTTTCAACAGTGACTGCACTCTTAATTTTGTTTCACATTCAAATAATTGACGTACTTATATTGGCTTCTAGCTAACTGCCTGTAAAGGCCGAAACGACTTTCTAAATTATCAGTTTGAACAGTTTGATATACCAAGTAAAATATATTTGAGTTCAGAGGTACAATATGAAGCAATTTCAAGCAATGAATATGTACTATCTTTACAGAGAATGGGTTTCTTTCGTTAGCGTACCAGTTGTGCAACATATCTGCTCCCATTTATCTAGCCAACAATAAAGTAAAATAAATATCCTCTCAAGCAACTGTTTGCCACAGAGGGCTGACATGAGCCTGTTAGTTTATATGCCATAGTAGAAGGTCTGTGAGGATGGCAGGACATCAGCAGAAAAATGACGTATACATTTATTCAGGAAAGAATTCGGAAATGAGACATTTTCATCTGACTCTGAACACGTTAATGGCATTTGGTGTTTGTTATTCAAGCGTTCACCTTTAAAAGGTGATTTTACATTTACAATATGCCACCATCTTAAAATGAACTTAATGAAATCTGATGTATCTTCGTAATGTAACAATTTGTGCTTTTCTCCTTTCTTGGCAGAATTCAAAATATCCTGAAGTTGTCCGTAAAACCTATCCTTCTCATCCTCATCGGCATCCTCAGTGGGGCATAACAGCAGATAACATTCAAGTCTTTAACGCTTGTCTGAAATCTTGCTGTAAGAAACCTTTCATTAATGCACTCGTATCCTAGAAGAGCATCACTAGCATGTCTGCTTAGAAGTAGACCCACGCTTTGGTGATGCTTATTGTCTTCCTTCCCTGAAAAGAGAAATTTAAGATTATTTTTAAGAATCTGACCTTTATCTGTCCGTCTGGTCTCTTGCAGGCCGAGAATATCTAAATTATAACGGTGGAATTCTTGTGTGAGGACATCAAGAGAAAAAGCTCTGTGCAGAGTCCTCACATTCCAACTACCTATGGAGAGAAAATGGTTAGTGGGATGGTTAAAGAAACTATGTTTGTTGAGAGGGGGAATGCCAACAATATCAAACAGCCCCCTAATCGCAGACATGGGGCAAAGACCCGTTCCCCCACTACTAAAAGCTGAAGCCATCTACACTGGAAGACTTCCTCCAATGTAGAATTTGACGATGCCAATAGAAGCAAAGAGTTCAGGTGCCTGCGATGACCTCTGCTCAGGATTATCCACCAGCTGATAAACATATCCTGTGAATCTATTCACTTGGGTCTGTCAACCCACAAACAAATAGAAAACACAGCGGAAGATTTTCCCTCCACAGAAGCCCACCAGTGCAGTAGAATCAGGATCCATAATCAATCTCAGAGCCATATATCTGTCCAGTCCAGTGGGTTTATATGGTCAGCACCAGGACCCTGTGTGGTTGACCATTCCTCAGCAGGTTAGAAAAAAAAGAAAAGTAGCCATAGTTGTCCAGATCAGTAGGCCACACTAATCTGGCAGCCCTCCCCTTCCGTTCACTTCCACAAGAGAGTATCTCTTTTGAAAGGTACTAACGGTCTGCACCACGAGAAGGCGGGGTCGGACATTAGGTGCTAGGCCTGGCCGGTTCTATGCATCATCACAGGTGATTGGTGCATAGCTCTTCTTCCAGTGACTACCTAGCTACCATTTACAGATTACTATTTAGAAGTAATCATAATGCCCATATTGTGCTGCCATCTACATTTCATTTTCTCAACTATGCTGGAGAATAAACAAATATACAAAGCATTAGCTTTACTATTTTAACTATTAGCACACACTGAATCTTTAAATATTTTCGACGTTCAACATTTGTTTATTTTCTTACATATATCTTTTATAACCATATGTTCAAAATATCTAATTAGAATTCACACCACCTGAAGTTTAACTAGGGACTAACTAGCAAAAAATAAATAACTGTGAGACTTCAGCGATCAAATAATAAATACTAGTTTTTTTTGCTTTTCGTTTCCCAGACTTCAAAACAATAAATTTAATATTAATGAAATTCTTATTAAAATGACAAAAAGAAAATGCATACAAATTTCCATGAATATACACCCAATTCTGTTTTTACACGATTTTGATTTAACACGGTTTAGGAAAAAATTCCTATTATCTTTTTACACGATTTTGATTTAACACGGTTTACGAAAAAATTCCAATTATCTTTTTACACGATTTATTTTGATCTAACATGGTTCAAACGGCGCCTTTTTAAAAAACTCCATTTGAATTTAATTCTGAAGGATTCGATGATTTATCGTTTGCAGATATTGATGAATTTCTGGTGACACCTGTATCACATGATTTTCACCTTCCACAAGTCGGCTTCATCCAAGATCGGATCTAGGGGGGGAGGAAGCCAGTAAGGGTAAGCCTTGAGAATGCTAGTAAGGGTAATGGGGCCGAAAATTATTGTGTGGGCAATTTTAAAACTTCTAAATCGAAGCGAAGATGAAATAATAGGAAAAAATTCCAATAAGTATCTGGTAAACTCTTAGCGAAGATGAAATAATAGAAGTTGTCATTGAAACTCCTGATGAAAACGAAAAAAATGATGGTGATGAAGAGGTTCCACTCACTGCAGGTTTAATTAAAGAAGGGCTTCAAATAACTAGTAAATTGGAAAGCCATTTTCTTACACATGATCCCATTGTCGAACGAACTGAGCAGTTTAAACATGGACTGAAGACATGTATGACGCGTTATCAAGAATTATACAAAGATCTAGTCAAAGCAGGATCTCAACGATTGATTACAGAGTTCGTTGTCAAACTAATCAAACTTCAGAATCACTGGAAAACAAGTGATCATTTGGTTCATAAAAATAAAATGAAGATTTATTTAAAAAAATTTATATCATTTGTTTGAAAACAGCTTATTATTTGTTCTGGGTTTTCACGTCTGGAACCAATCTTCTATTTTTTCATATGCACTGTATTTTGTTTTGCACGGTTTTTTCGGGAGCCTATCTACCGTGTAAAACCAGAATTGGAAGTGTAGTTATATAATGAATTATATGAAATTCTAAGGGGTGAGGAGGCGACAAAAGATCACGGAATAGCAGTGATTGCGAGAAATGCAGAAGCAATGCAAAAAGTAACTACTCTTTCAATACATATCTGAAATATTTATTATATGATTTTACTTTCTCTTTATGTCAATAATCACGCTTTAACAGATAATAATTTTTAAAAAACTATACCTTTTAAATTGATAACTCTGCCTGGTATAAAGGTTGTTTTTAATATAAACTATAAAAATGAATACTCCAGCAGTTGCTTCCCACAGAGGTCTGACAGGAGTCTGTCAGTTTAATAAGCTAAAGTATGTCTGAGAGGAATTAAGTTAAAAAATACATATATTTCTTTTATTATTTATTTCTTCTGTACGCATAAAAGGAAATGTAAAACTGGATTTTATTATAAAAAGGAAAATCATTCGAACACGATGCAACCTCGAAGTTTTATTACCAATTAGCCTCTCCCGTTGCACAGAACATACACTTGGTCGATCCAGTAAGATTTCCGACGCCATGTAGAGCGATAATTCATTTCATACGCATTGACTCATCGAGCAGTTCACTTGGTACTTACCTGAAATAAAAATACATTCCCTAAAGGATTGATTAGGAAAAAAGAAACCTTAATAGAAGGACAACATAAATCAGAAGAAATGCATTCATTCCTAGCGAGAGATTCTAACCTAGGCACCTTTGATCTGGTTAAAAACAGATGGAATAACGACAAATATCCATTTCGTATTCGTCTGATTACGAAACAGAGGGGCCTGGGTTCGAATCTTGAAGAAATAATTGAATAGGAGATGGACGCTCCCAGAAGTCCATCTTTTAGCAGGTGCAACCAAAAGAAATTCCCATTCCTTTTCAAAACTGCGAAATTATAACCCTTATTACGCTTTCTCTTTGCACAAATTTAAACTAACATGACAAATATCAACCTGAGCAGATGGCTTTTTAATTAGCAAATCGGAGTTCATTTTCTTTTTTTTGTCGTATATTTTTTATTATCTATTGTTTTCAGTTGTCATATTTACCGATTTCAGATCATCTGTGCACGTAAGCTAGCAAAAATAAAATGAAAAAAAAAAAATCGAAAACGTTGACTATTTTATTATAAACAAAAACTCTCCTACAAAGTCAAACGATACATTGCTTTCGACTTTTCGAAAATATTTTTTAAAGTAGTTTTAATTTTAAAATCCGGAAAATGATTTGTGAGGCCATTTTCCATCAAGAAAGAAAATTGTCTTTTGGTTCGTGTGGTGTTCAGTCGTGCTCTACTCTTCTCCAATACCGAAAAAGTTCTTGCACCTTTTCATCGATCGCCAGAGATCAATTTCCATCGTCATTGCTTTGCAAGAGCTTCAATTGCCATTCCTACCTCATTATCTCTTAATTCAATTTCAAAACGAAAAACTACCAATCAGTTTCGATTTTCGGACATAAACACAATCGATAGCGCCTCGGCTAATCGAAACGTTGATTAAAGGTCAACTGCGAAATGGTTTCATCGATTAAAGTGCTCAATAGTATTTTGATCTGTGCATTCATTATGTCACTTTTAGCACTTTTTCGTCCCAAATTACTTATTTTTTTATTAAAATTTGCTAGAATGTAAAATCAGATTGTCTACAGAAAGGACAATAAGGAAACGATGGTAATGAAGGTCGGATAAAAGTTTTAATATTTCTTTTTCAGTTAAATTTAAAACAAAGTTTTCATTAAGATTGATAAAATTAATGAATTTAATAAAATAACGCAACCTTTAATTAAAGTTGCAAGGAAAAAATTTAGTAAGTGCAGTTTTAATGATTTTTCTGCTATTTTTACACTTTAGTTCCGATCATGAGAATCTGTTTCACTACTTCTCTCTTATTTTTCTACGAAAAAAAAAATTTTTTTTCGATATTCTGAAAAGCAGACTATAAATAAATTGCAAAAATGTTGCCATCCCTAGATTACAAACTTTAAAAAAATTTTTTTTCTTTAAGTCTCCATTTCTGAAGGAGGAAATCTTAACACGCGATCCTACCAAGTACAAAATCTCTTTAAGGGAAATGGGATGAGTGGTCTGGAATGAAGGCCTCAGAACAAGCCCAATACAAATGACCTCATACTGTTGGTCAAGCAGGCACGTACCGAGGATTTAGTTTCTGGGGGTGGAGGTCTGACAATAAAAATTTAATACGGTTTCTCAATTACTAAAATATTCCACCTGACAGGAAATGTTAAAATGATATTCTATATGGATTAGAATGTTATAGCTGTTCTGTCTATTTTAACGAAGACAATAGTTTTTGTTTTCAGAGCAATTCATATATTTCAATCTTGGGATCGTATTTAGAGTGGGTTTATTCTTGCTACAAAACTAAAAATAATTTTCAATAGAAAAGGAGAATAGCGGTCCCAACATTTTGAGCTTGCACCTGAGACCCCAAAACATCGTTGTAAAGCCTTATAAGATTATAATTGTAGTCATTCATTATACTTATGTAAATTTAGATCAACTATTTCTTTTTTTTTCGTGAGATTTAGTCTCCTTTGATTCTAGATAACAGGTACTACGTGCTGCCACCTGGGTCGGATTAAGGGGCTTACGGATTATTTTTTCTCGGTTCGCTATCAAGAGTATTTAAGTGACATACGCTTTCTCCGAAGCTCTTCTGGGAAAGGGAAATATTCCAAAGGCACCTACGAGCAATTGCACCTAATATTTACACTGGAAAGGATGCGATTCAGTTGATATGCGTTCATGTTCATCCTCCCAACAAGACTTTTTATAATTGGAATTCAGAATGAAGAGAAGTTCCACTTTATTATCATTATAGGAAATGCATATTTTAACCTTTTGAATCCACATTATTCATTCACTAAAACAATTAAACCCTTCGAGCGCCAGAAACGAAGGGAAAAAAAAAAACCCTCCGCAGTCGACAGGATTCGAACCTGTGCGGGGAGACCCCAACGGATTTCTAGTCCGTCGCCTTAACCACTCGGCCACGACTGCTCGGAGATACGTTTGCTTAACTTTATTTACATATATTAGTAAAGGAACATTGTTTTTTTTTTACATGGATCGCATTTAATTCTTTTAAAAGTAAATCTGATTTATTCAATTAACCAACACACTTTCCACTTCATTTTCCACGCTTCAAACGCAATTGGTTTTTAAGGATCACTAAAGCGCAAGATTAATTTCTTATGGAATTTCTTTCATTCTTAATTTCTTTCTAATTCATTATTAATTTCAAATGGAATTTCTTTCATTCCGTTTGGAGTACGGCTGTTAAAAAATTTATTTGCATCGAAAATGGAAGGTTTCTTTTAAGCGAATTTTTCTGGCATAAACGACTAAAAAAAATTAGTTTGATCATATGCACGTCAATGGACTAGTTGTTTTGTGTCACCAGTTTACTAGAAAGCCGATTGAGACTGTTCGGCGTTTAAGGTGTAATTAAAAAGAAGCATTATTTAATTTTGCATTCGATTTTGTTAATGACAAATGATATAGACGAATTTTGAATGCGTTTATTTCGGATTTACCTCACTCTCTAAATATAAACCTCATGGAAGCAAAATAAACGCGTTTCTGATGGCAGAAGATAAATTCACTAGGGAAAATAAAATTGGAAACTGTCTAGGTTCAGGAAAAATAAAACCACTTTCTACTGCAGAAACAAAATCTGTTGTAGCTGCAGAGGAAATTCACTTGCGGAAACAAATTGCAATCTCTTTGGGGGAGGGGGAGGGAAAAAAATTAAAATCTCTGACTTCAGCAATATAAAATTGCTTGGGGAAGTGAAATCACCTGCAACCAAATATATATTTTTACTTAGCATATTATGTTTAATTGTTTTTAAATGTGTTATACGGATCAAAGGAAACGTAACGTGGGAATTAGAAAAAATGTATTTGATAAGAAAGCCATCAGATAGTGAAAAAAAAATAAAGAAAATCTGCTATTTATACAATGGGGAATTTCTTTCATTCCGTTTGGGTATGGCTGTTAAAAAAAAATATTTCCTACCCTCGGCATTTAGTGGTTAAGTCATTATTAGCAAGTTCACTGAACTCTAAGACTACGAGATGGTTTTAACTCTGAGAATACGAGATGGTTTTAAATCATTGGAAGCAAGATATTAAAGTTGAACCAATTCTATGATAAATAATATTATGAAGTATTTTATTGAGCAAGTATCTACTTTTACTTGAAAGATGAGAAATGGCATTTTTCATTTCTCTGCTTTTATGAATGTGAAACTAAATTACTTGTTACAACAAAATATACTTTTATTACAACCAAAACGTTTCTTTTGACTAGTGAAAAGTAATTTTTATATAATATAAAATATATAAAATATTATATTAAACACAACTTACCAGTTAATCACACTACATTTTAATAAAATTTAATTTTTGTGTATAAATATGTATATAAAACGTTATTGCCAGTTTCAAATGCATAAAAGTTTTTTAACTACAAACTTTATATTAAGAAAGTATCTGTTGTTGCTTTTCGTTGTATGTGGCCTAATTGTCACAAATGTGATTTATAACTCATAATCTTGTACAAATAATATCCATGTTGAAGGAATATTATATTTAGGATGACAGAGGAGGAGAGGGTTCTACTTGCGACGTTACGATACATCCAATCAAAAGATATTCACTCAGTATGGAAATTGTTATGAAAAGATTATAAATTATAAAACACAGTTGTGAAAATAAGACTATATGCCACAGATAATTACGAAAATAAACAGTTTGCAAACAATTAGCAGTTGGTAACGAATTTCAGTGTGCACTTCAAAATGGCAGTGATATTTTCAAAGCTGTTGAAACTAGTTATGTTTTGTATATCTTCTTTATTAGCTAGACAGTAATTAACCGATGCGTTACGTTTTATGCCAACTAATTTAAACACTCTTGATCCACTTTGTACAATTGAATTGAATTATTTTGTGATATCATTTATTAATCCCTTAGTAAACGTTTTACGCCTACCGACTCTTTGAGAATAAGAAGCTTTTTCTAAGGATTAAGGGCTTCTCGTAACAAATTGGTTTAATGCAGCCTTGTCAACTTGTTTAACTCACATTTGCGC
The DNA here is from genome assembly GCA_038380435.1 of Ryuthela nishihirai. Taxonomy (NCBI): domain Eukaryota; kingdom Metazoa; phylum Arthropoda; class Arachnida; order Araneae; family Heptathelidae; genus Ryuthela; species Ryuthela nishihirai. The sequence continues at coordinate 10,729,927 of JAWZYU010000021.1, read as the reverse complement.
CTCTTCTAAAGTGAAATCACCCATCTACAAATCCGATTTCCCTTCCAAGTAAATATTTGAAACCCACTTCCTAAATTCATTTCTTGGAACCAGTTTACAAAAATTTTTAATGCAGCAACCCTCCAAAATAATATGTTAATTTACACAACCAACGATTACCCCAAGATTTCATAGCACATATTTAAATTTGTACATTAGATTAAATTTACTTAATAAATTAACACTAGAAATATAATTGCATTCATAATGGTCCAATGGATTAAAATGCTCACAAGATATAAACTGCTTAATTATAGAAAAATGAATATAATCGAATTTAAAACTTAGCTTTCAATGATAAAGATGGGTTTTCTTGTCACTGAATACTTTTTATTACCTAGGGCTTCAGTTCTCACATTGCCAGTGTCATTTGGCATTCTGCATTAACTGTTGGTCGGTAGATATTTGTGTTTACGCGGCATCTACTGCAAAGGCGGAGGGCATCCAGGATTGTGCGCAGACAATCTACCGTCCTGAAGGTATAGTAGCGTATTTTGAAAATATGTTTGGGGAGGGTAATTTGAATTTTTCAAACTAAATATTTCGAAAAAAGGGCAGCAAATAAAAACCAGTGATACATTTTGCATCAATGCTTAATAGTTGATAAATATTTCAAAATCATAAAAATGCAAATTCGCCACTGTACAGCTGTCATGATTTTAATAACAACAGGGATGTTTACTATTCCCCTCCTCCAGAGGTTACGACGCAGAATTTAAAAATGCTGCTTAGGCCAAATCCTGAACAATTTTATTCCCAATGTAATCTGATCCTCCATCCAATTCCTAAAATTAATGATTCCTGTCAGCCAATGAAATTCATAAAGTTATATTCCTTCTAGACTTTTGTTCTTCCTTAAAAAAAACTTTCTTCTCAGACAAATCAAAATACATTAAACGAAAAAAAAAATACCCGCAGTCGGCAGGATTCGAACCTGCGCGGGAAGATCCCAATGGATTTCAAGTCCATCGCCTTAACCACTCGGCCACGACTGCTCGGTAGAAGAGATCATTAGGAAAACACAAAAACAAAACTTCGTATCTCTGTCATTTTGTCTAAGTGTTTCGAATTGTCGAATCGGACAAATAATCCTACATTAACATAAAGGGCATTTCTCTCCATATTAAGATTTCTTATTTTCTGCCATTAACACATAATTTCTCTTCGCTTTGCTATGTAGAACTGGAAGCCACTATACATGCAGCGCCATCTAACGGATAGTTTTGAAATTACTCATTTAACATTTTCCGTTGTTCTCTTCGATTTTTGCCGATTTCTAACCAACTGGTGTAGAAGTACTTGCACTAAATTTACTAAAGTGTGTCAGATGTTAAATAAATAAATAAATAAAGACTTCCAAGCCTAGCTATTAAATCACCGATTTCCCATGATAGGCAGATCTTTAAATCAGCCACTAATCCTTGGAAACCACCTCTTAGGAGGTATTTAATAAGTTTTATTCCACTGTTACAGAAGCATTAAAATTCAAAAAATTGCTTCTAATTAAAAAAAATTATTCTTCTAATTTTTCTGAATTTTGTATTATTAAAATGTTTTATTAATAGGAGTGAAGAAATTATTGAAATGCAGAGTTTTGAATAGTTTCTGATGATTTAGTTCTTGAAAGGGAAATTTTTTCTCGCCTATGCTCTTTTTTGAAAATTGAATCAGGAATCAGTGGAAAAACCGGTGAAATCTAAATACTCATCAATCAATCAAATATCATGTACAATTTTTCGCGAGATAAAATACAGAATGATAGCTTCATTGAATTCCAAATATATTTTAAATGCTTATGCCAAAATATTAGGTTAATCAGGGTCGGATTAAAGTAATGGCCAACTCGGCCATGGTGGGAGGCCAGAACTTTGAGAAGGGCCTCGTTTTTAAGGAAAGAAATATTAAAAATGTTTGAGAAAATTTCCAATAAAAGAGACAGAGAGACGAAGACAAATACAAAGGGGTGATGAACCCCCCTCCCCCCCTCCTCGTGCATCTCTCTTTATTGTATAGCGTGAATAGGAGTTGTTACATTCGCGAGATCGCTTATAGGACCAGCTTCGAAACATCTGCAACTCCTTGTTTTTTTCCTTTTACCGTGTAAAATATTGATTTCCATTTTGCAATTCTTGAGTGAAATTGCAGTTGTAATGTAAAAGAAATAAAGATAATAAGAATAAGAATATTACACATATTAAATCGTTCATATCTTTTCCTCCCTCTCATAACAAAAAAATATTATTTTTCAATTTTTATTATTGTTACGGGTAATTGCTCATGCACGAAATTTGTTCTTGTTTATTAGATAACTTGACACTGATCGCGAGAGGGGGGGGGGGGGCGCATTTTTAGATTTGGCCGGGTGCCAAAAAATTATTAATCTGTCCCTGAGGTTAATATGAGAGTGTTATTTAGGATGAAGATTAGATGATCATTAGAAACCTGCAAGTGTTTCTTTATTTTCCGTACAGGAAGCCATTTTTCCATTGCTGAAGGGATTAGCCACTTGGAGTTTATTTTCTTTATTTTCTTTTTATTAGGTTCTCGATTAGTAAATAATTCATTAGTAAAGAGTATTCAAATTTTGACCACAATGTTGTTCATTCTTCTCTCAATGGCCCCCTGCAGACTTGAGACATATGAATGCTCTCTGGATGAAGAAAATAAATTAGAATTTCAAATTCATAAAAACTGCGAGGATTTTTTTGTGGGTAGGATCAAGTCTGGAGAGGAAGAAGTGAAAAATATAGCTTCAGAATATAGCCGAGGCTGAGAAAATTTTAAAAATTCTTCTTAATTTAGGATCAGCCATTATTCAAAAATTGCATTCAATAATTAGAGAGAAAGAATTCTCATTATCCAGGTGCTGAGATCCCTGAGCACAGCACCTGCTGCCTATTAGTCATCCTCTGTTGGTGGCTTTAAGCTTTATACCATGGAGTTGGTCATTGGAAATCTATATGAAGGCAACTGAAGACTCTGGTCTAGAAGGAATCCCCCACCGCGCTGGGTTAGAGCACACGGTCAAGGGGCATGGTATTTTTTAAGCCAGCCCTCCTTTTATTAAGTGTAAGGGTGCTGTGTTGAATAAATAGACAATCACAGATAAGTACTTGTAGGAGATATGCATCAAATAATTACACAGGAAAAATTGTCATTAGCCAATACCTCCTGATAATATGTCAGGTGCTCTGACCGCTGAGCTACCGGCTAATAGTAATTTTTCCTCTATAATTATTTGATGCATATCTCCTACAAGAGTTTACCTGTGATTCTGTATTATTCATTCAAGAATTAGGCTCGTTTTTATCATGTTAATTAAGATTGGCATCTCTTTTAGTTTCAGTTCTTATCTTAATATAGTCTGAAAATTACCGTTTCTTTTTTTTGCTTAGGAATTATTTATAATTTTATTCACTTTAAATGGAACTGCTGTAACATTAAACTAGAAGAACGCATATCGCCTCTGGCGCATATGAAAATTTCGTTTTCAAACACAATGAAAATTTTCCTTTACTTACTCTTTCACTCTTTAAAAGTTTAAATTGAGCTGACAGATGATGCGGAAAGTGCAAATAGTATTTTATTAGTAATTTTACAACATAAAAGGTATTCGTCTTTTAATTCTTAAATTTAAAATGTTGCATTTCCCACACCTCTCCCAGAAAAGTGGGTACATTATTGCTGTCAGTGGAATATTTTTAAAAAGCTACTACGTAGATTTCAAATTTCTATAATATTCATAACATTTGCAAGAGGCTTTAACAACTCTGCAATTTCCATATTTATTGATCTGTAACAGTATATATTAAAACTACTAAGTGTATGAAAAAATGCGAATTATAATATTTCATTAGCACCAATAAAACTCAAAAAGTTTTCTAATTATCACTTTCATTGTTTCCAATGAAATCTTCATGACGTTCATATTCCCACCACCAAAATTTCAAATTTCTATCACATGTAAATACATCGTTTGCGATATTATTTTGAGATTTTGAAATTTTTAAAATTTTCCAGCGTTAGAAGGCTCAATTATAGCGTTCGAAAGATTCCGAAGAGGCGAATCATAATATTTTATCAATTCTACCTAACTCTAAAAAGAATTTTTAATTTTTTTTAAATAAAATCAGTTATCTGCTAAAACAAAAAAATTATCTCCCTCCCCCCCCCCCCCCTACACTGTGTATAAGGTTCCAACTCATTGTTGCTAAAGAAAATTGCGCGACCCTCACATTCCAGTACCAGAGTCTCAAATTTCTAGTATAAATACGTCGTTTGCGACATTCGTTTGAAATTGTGGAATTTTTCTTATCTTAGAGGGCGCAATTATAACTTTCGGAAGAAAGCTGTAATTGCGCCCTCTAAGATACATTTCTAATACAAAAAAGAAAGTTTTCATTTATTTCTAAAAACAAACAATTACCTTCTAAAGAAAAAAAAAGTTGTGTTAAACTCCCCCTCCTCTAAACTTGCGTCTAAAGCTCCAACTCATTGCTGGCAGTGTAAATTTCATGACCTTCACATTCCACCACCAAATTTTAAAATTTCTAGTATGAATACATTGTTTGCAATATTAATTTGAAATTTTGGAATTTTTAACTTTTTCCACTATTAGAGGGCGTAATTATAGCTTTAGAGAGATTCGGAAAGTGCTGATCGTAATATTTCATTAATACCTGATCAACACAAAGAGGATTTTTAATTTATCTCTATAAAAAAAAGTTTGATGTCTACAGACGGACAGACAAACGACGAAGAGAAAATATTATCTCGTTTTTTTTTTTGAAAACGATATAAAAAGAAAAACCAGGTTCCACTTGGAAATGTTCAGCGAAGGACGAAAATGCCTAGTATATGCCGTCAGCAGATTCACCGCCATTTGGATGATTTTGAGAGAGGAAGAATTATACGCCTATGTGAAGCTGGATGGACTATACGTCGTGTCGCTCCCCATGTTCATCGGGATGCACGAACTGCTGGACGCTGTTGGCAACAGTGGCGAAATGAAGGTTCTAGCGTGCACCGCAGAGGGAGTGGTCTGCGTCACAGGACTTCAGCACCACTTGATATGATTGACGAGCATGTTGAATAATGCGCGGTGCAACAGACATCAGCACCACGCATTGTCTGACATGCTCATCGTCACCACAGATCACTGCAGGTGATATTCTATGGTCTGTGTCAGCAGCCATGGACATCCCCATAACGACCTGAATGGTAAACCAAAGGTTGCATGAGGCACACCTGTAGTCTAGGCAACCATTGACTGCAAACCATCGCAGCACTCGTCTGGCTTGGTGCCGAAGTCGTGCGAACTGGGGTCACGAATGGAACACTGCTGTGTTTAGTGATGAATTACATTTCTGACTGGGTGCTGACAATCGAAAAGTGCGTGTATGAAGACAACCTGGTGAGAGAACGGATCCAGCTTTTGTTTGTGACTGGCACACTGCCCATCAGCCAGGCATAATGGTATGGGGCGCTATTGGATATGACAGCAGGTCACCTCTTGTCCACATCACGGGAACAGTGACAGCTGCACGAGCGTTGTTCTGCAGCTATTTTTTTACAGTTCCTGGGAGGCATGCAGCATCCATTTTCCAGCATGACAATGTTCGTGTACACACTATTAGGACAATGTTTGCAATATGTTCAAGTATTGCCATACCCAGCACGATCTCCAGATTTATTCCCAATAGAAAATCTGTGGGACCACATTGGATGACGTGTGCAATCCTCTCACCAGTCGGTGTGGAATCTCCATGAACTATGAAAGCAATTGAAACTGCTTGGTGTGCAATTCCTCAGGACCATACCCGTCGACTGTATGACTCCATGCCACGCCGTATTGCTGCCTGTATTGCCTTTCACGGCGGTGCAACCACCTACTAAGGCAGTCACACTATGCTGCATTATCTCATCTTCTAACCGCTGTAAGTTGCTGTAAATTAAATCATGGTATGCCAATATGTATTTTATATATTACTTTTCACCCCTATCCTCTGACTCCTGCTGGAGCTCGAGCAGTGTATATATATATTAATTTATTAAGTTTCAAATTTTAATTGAAATGAAATAATATTTAATTAAATGAAATTCCAGTTTCCTGAATGGCTGATGTCAGCCCAACGGAGCCTAGTGCTGCTCACCTCTATTAATATCTATCGAAATTAATAAGGACATATGGTTATTAATAAGGAGAGAAGAGGACATGCAGAATCGGAACTAAGTGATTTTAAATGTTTCTGTTTCCTTTTTTCTGTCATTTTGTTCGAAGACTTTTATGTTAATAATGCTTGTCAGAGCGAATTGGCGTTTAAAAGAGATACAAATCACCTATTTATTAATCCCTTTAAAAAGACCGCATCCAAAACTGTTCCTAAATTAATCACTTAATGCTTTTCCTAAATTCTATTTTATGATGCTTTTTAATCAAAATTGAATGTGCCATACTTCCTGATTCCGTTAAATGATCTCTTTGATGAGATTTGGTTTCATTTATGTAGCAGATGTGACATTACCTCAACTTGTTAATCGAGTTCTCCGAAAATTTTCTGTTGTAACCTACAGCAAGTGTTGTGAAAGAAAATGCGAACTAATGGGATGATTTTAGAACTGCTTGATTGTCATTTTCATTTTATAACAAGCATATTGAGGAATTAAAAATAGAACTTGAATTCATTTAAATCTTGGATTGAATCAATAAATGTGATTTGCAAAAACGGAAACTACATGCTTCTACTGTTGCAGGCCGGATCTGGAAAAAAAAAAAACGAAGGAACTGGTGATGGGCGTGGCTGGACTCACGCATAAACGAAGCTACAGCTTAGGACCTAATGATTATGAGGGGCCTCGAAAATTAAATATTTGACATTTATTGTCACGAAATTTTTTTTCATGTTGAAATGAATCTCTGATACAAACACTGTTCATCTCAGCTTTAACCAGTCGTTACTGTATACGAATGCTACTATAATGTTTTCACCACATCATTACTTTTAAATATTTCCTTCAATCAGAATAATAAATATATAACTTATTTCGAGTTTCGAAATTTCGGGGCCTCTTAACCCTTTCACGACTAAGGGAAACATTTTTCCCATTTTAAAATTGGTGATTGTCGTATTTAATTATAACCTTATCTGCATTTTTTATACAGAATGTCAAAATAGAACGTATGCCGAACGCAATTACGTAAACGGGAACGTTTAGAAAACAAAAACAGAACTGTCAGGACGCATAATATATGTACTATGTGCAATGTCCATCTTTGCCTCACTACCAAAAGAAATTGCTTCGCAGAATATCATAATTAGCACATCATTTTGTATAGTAATTTTATTTCATAATTTTGTAATTTTAGTTAACATTTTGTTCTAATAAACCAATAAATAAAAGACTGCATAATAAGTCTAACTATAATTTGTGTTACCTTTATAGTCCATTGGGAAAAATATTTCCCATAAAATTCCAAAAAAACTACACATTGTTATGTAGTTTTCTTATGATTTTTATTTATTTTACGTCTAAACAAACTAAAATAAACAGTTACATACTAATATTTACTCTTAGAAACCTTATGGTCCTGAAAGGGTTAAACTTATTGTAGTTTAGGGCCTCTTAAACTTGTCAGGGCTTCAGAAGGTCAAAGTTCAGCCCTGGTCATGGTGGGAGTTCATTGATCCGAGTGAAAGGTGGGGGGGACAATGAGGCCAAACGCATTCATGTGTTGCATGTTTTCCTCCATTTTAGTAGTCTTTAAAGAATTTCTTGAAAAATGCATGCAATAATTTTTTCACCTACCTCGTTTCCGGTTACTATCATTCTCAATGAGAGAGAAAGAGGAGGGGGGGGGGGGAGAAGTGCCTGCCTAGATCAGACCATGAAACTATTGTATACGTAAATATTTTATGTTCAAAATATTTAATGAACATTTATTAATCCTTCGAGAAATGTTGGACCCACGTGGCAAAAATAATCTCTCTCGCTTGACTCCCACCTCATCCAGAGCCACCTAGAGAGTTCGTGTCTAGTTAGTTGCTTGTGGCATACCTCATCTTCATGACAAACAGCTGCTTAAGGACAAGATTTTTAGTTCCTTTAAAAAAAAAAACGAGTTAATATTTTCATTTCGGCGTTCGTCATTTGTCCGTTCATCCGTTTGTAGACATTCAACTTTTTAGTTTTTGAAGATAAAATAATTTAATTTATAAATATTTTTTTATAATAAATTTTATAAATTAAATTTATAAATATTTTGACATATAGGACAGAGAAGAATCCTAGAAGCTACTCCTAGCTTTTACAGGCCTTCTCATACAAGGACTGAGGCAGTGGTCAGCAGTGACCAAAGTCACTGCTGACCACTGCCTCAGTTAGAGCTAACACAACACACAAAGTTTGCCTTGCTGGAACATAAAAAGTCACTTTTTGGGTTGGATAAGTGTTAATGAAATTAGGATTCACGCGACATGGTCAACAAACAATAGAAGTTAACACGGAACAGGAATCCAGCCGATAGCTCAGTTAACTATCTTCTTTTATGGCGAAACCTGTTACTGCGGGATAGAACACCAGGAGAAACAACATTGCAGATAGTGGCTTTAATTACCGAATAAGTTCCGCATTTCAAGAAACTCTCACTAGTTTCAACTAAATTATCGCTAGAAGAGTGCTAAATTTGGACAATGGCAAAACTTAGAGTATTTTAAACGACTAATTCGGATTAGAAATTTGAGATTTTTGATTTATCTCCTTAGCCCAAGGGAATGGGTAGGAAAACTAATTTTTTATTAAGATATCAACGAAAAATTCACTTTAGTTTGGACAGGTACTTATGCAACATTACCATTTGCATTTTCTAAATCATTATTTAATTGAAATTTCCGCTTTTAGAGAGTCAGAAAAGGATAGACTTTATTTTCTTTGAAAATGAACATTATATATTCGCCAAATGCGATATGATATTCTTGAAATACAGTTAGCTTAATATTTTTTAGCATTGCGTAACACGCCAGTTTCGAATCTCACTCACTGCAAAACTAATTTTTCCAGCTAATTCTTTCATGAGTACCATGTCTGCAGGTGTGATTCTTTACTGTGATATTTTATTTCTGCGATTTGATACTATCTAGTTTCATTTGTTAGTTACAATGCGCATAGGCATAGAATATATAAACGATTCGTGTAATTGAAAGCTAGTATTGGTTGCCCTCATTACCAGATTCTTACATTAAATGATTAAAAAAAAAAAAATACCTCAAGCAGCTGCTTGCCACAGAGGTCTGATAGGAGCCTGTCAGTTTAATACGCCATAGTAGAAGGTCTGTGAGGATGCCGGGACCTCAGCAGAAGAGCGACACGAACATCCATGCCTTACCCGGGACTCGAACCCAGATCCCTTAGATCAGTAACCAAGCGCGCTAATCACTTGGCCACGGGACGGCTAAATGTTTAATCCTCTCAAAATTACATTTCGCAATTGGAATATCGGCACAATACCAATTTAAAAAGAGTTAAACCACAATTACATGTATAACACATGCGAACAGTTTGTAACTCTTTTACGCATCTGTTGTTATTAACAAAATGTCTTATGGGTGTCGCAATAAATTCTGTCTCCATCTAATATATACACCGATCAGCCAAACATTAAAACCACCTACCTAATATAATATAGGTCCTCCTCTCGCCATCAAACGAGCTCTCACCCGATGAGGCATAGATTCAACGAGATGTTGGTAGGTGTCGATTGATATTTTGTACCATGACTGCAACAGCAGATCCCGCAATTCCTGTAAATTACGTTTTTGGTGTGATGCTGCTGGTACCCGTTTCTCCAAATCAAACCACGAATGCTCGATAGGATTCATGTCCGGCGATTTTGGGGGCCATGGCAATAAATGGAATTCCTCATCATGTTCTCTCAATAATTGGGGTGGGGGGCAGTTTCTGAATGGACATGCCGCCCCCTATGGGGAAAAGCTCGTATTCTGTCTTTCGACACTACACGAGGTGGCATGAGAAGCCGGGAAGTAGAAGACAAAGTTTGTCTCAGAGGAGACCAGTAGGGACGTGGAGTATGGGTGGCGTTAAAGGGAGTGTGGAGCGCAGCCCGGGAGAAAAATGGAAAATAAGTAAAAGAGCGAAAACATCTCCTGTCTCAAAGAAGTGAGTACCGGAGCCGACAGACGAGCCAGCCCATGTCCCTCAGGTGCATCCTAACTCAGGCACTTCTGATGGGCACCGTGACCGCCCCACCTTCTACCTCGCTGATTGCCTGGGAGCTCCTGAGATCGTTAGCGAACCTTTCTCCTGAGATCGTTAGCGAACACCAGAGGATATAGTGCCCGACGTCTGCATCTGGAGCCCCGCAGTCGCAGTAACTGTGTGTAGCGATCTCAAAACGCTCCAGATATGCTTGGAAACTACCATGTCCTGTCAGTACCTGAGTGAGATAGTGGTCTGAGGACATCAGTGATAGACCGACCCGTTTCAAGAATGTCTTTGTTTGAAGACCATTCTCGGTCGTATCCCAAAGCCTCTGACATTCGTCCATAACTCTTTGACTTAAAGTCGACTTCAGGGTATTTTTAGAATCTTTACCGTTATATCAGGTTGGATGTTAGTACCTTTTGAGTGAGCCAGTTGATCTGCTCGCTCGTTCCCCTCATGACCTACGTGTGCCTTGATCCAGGAGAAGGAAACTCTGGGCATCTTCTGATTGCCCAGGAGGCGCTTGACCTCGTTTACTATCTGATGTCTGCTGTTTGCATCTTCAAGTGCTTGCAGAGCTGCCCGGCTGTCCGTGTACAGCCGGATGTCGTTATTCTGACTGCCGTCATTGAGGGCCCAAATTAGGGCCTCTCTGATGGCAAACAGCTCTGCTTGGAAGGCTGAGCCATTGTTTGATACCTTGCTCTTATAATCGTACACTTTAGCTCCTTGATTGAAGACAGTGTAGGCTAAGCCCACACAATCCTTGTTCTTGGAACCGTCCGTGTATATTTCAATTCCCCGACCATATGATAATTCCATAGACCATGACACACTCAGTCTTCTGGTGGGATGGAGGTCCCACTTAGCGGTTTCACTGTCATAGACCTCGTGGTCATATTGGACTCCAAGGAAAGTTGCTTTTTTCCTAGTTCTAGGAACCATTCCTGAACCTTCTTCGCAGTGTGACATGGGGCATTGTCTTGTTGAAAGACGCCATCTCCGCCGGGGGACACAGTCGCCATAAAGGGGTGTACTTGGTCAGCCACGATGTTCAGGTCGGTGACAACTGTCAGAGATTGATCTACAGGGATAATAGGTCCAAGTGTTTTCCAAGAAAATATTGCCCAGATTATCACACTCCCTCCAGCCGCTTGGATCTGTCCCACAGTGTATCCAGGTGAGAAGGCTTCTGTGAGTAAACGTCGCACATGAGCTCGTCCGTCCACATGTTTAAATTGGCTCAAGACCAGATCGAATCGTCGAAAATCATGCACACCAATGGATCTTCAGCTGCGGAGACCCATATCCAAGAGCTTACGATGAACTGTGTGTTCAGACACATTGGGCCCTTTACCACAATTGAAATTATGGGTAAAGTCAGCAACAGTAGCCCTACTGTCGCTGCGGACTTGATGAGATAGCCTGCACTGACCTCTGGCATGAATGAGACATGGCTGGCCCACGTCTTGTCGCCGGCTCGAAGTGTCACTTGTTTCGGATCATCTTTGATAGGCACTAACTAGCAACCTACCAGCATCGCTGTTTTGGAAATGCTCCTATCACGGCGTCTTGCCATAATGATCTGGTCTTTGTCGAAATCAGATAAATTCTTTGCTTTTCCCATGTTGAGACGAAACGAATAGTACCTGAGAGATCTCCGACCCAGGTATTACACTGAAGTATCATTGAATTAAGGATAGGAGACGTTATCCAAATTTAGTACCGCAAGTCCCGCATTTGCGCGCATGCGTGGCTGAAACTCTGGTCACATATAGCTGTCAGCTTTGACTTCCCCAAGCATTCGTCGTGAGAGGTGTAATGGGAAAAGCGCGGGATTTAGATGAATTTGACAGAGGCAGATCGTAGGTACTCGACGGACGGGACACTCGATGTCCGAAATTGTCAACGAACTTGGATTTACTCATACGACAGTTTCAAGAGTGTTCCACGAATATGAAAATTTCGGCAAAAAAACAAGCACCCGACAAACTGCAAAGGAGAACCAGCCTTGAATAACAGTAGGCTTCGCCATCCGACCTTCATCATACGGACCGATATGTGCCAGACATTATCTGAAATCACCTCCCACCTGAACGTGGATTTCAGCCGGGAAGTCAGTGCACAGACCATGCAAAGCTCACTTCATCGTCTTGGCTTCGGGAGCCGCCAACCTACGAGAGTGCCACTTCTAACAGACACGACACTGGACTCAATGCCTTGCTTGGGCTAAAGAACATCAAAACTGGGACCATGGAAAATTGGCAATGGATAGCCTGGAGTGATGAATCCCAATTTAAACTTCACATGCTGATAGGAGACTGAGGGTATGGCGCCAACCCCATGAATCCTGCATGTCAGGGCATAACAGTACAAGCTGGTGGTGGCAGAACAGTACAAGCTGGTGGATGTCTTCAGTTGGACGTCTGTGGGACCTTTGGTACGTGTATCGACAACTCAACGCATCCTGGTTTGTAGAACTCATGGCTGACCATTTACACCCATTTATGGCCATCATGCATCCCAATTGAGATGGCGTCTTGGCTACTATTTAGAACAGTCCTCTCTTTAGAGAATTTAATTGATCCATTAGTATTCCATGATATCTATCGATTAAGTTAGGCTTAAAGATAACGAATTTCAGAATTACTTTAAGATGACTATTTTCATTGCAATTAGAACTTTAGCGAATGATATATTTGATTTTTTTGGGAGAGGCGATTTTTTTCACCCTGTCAAGGAATGGTTTCAACATTGTTCTATTTTGCGCATGCCAAGTTTCAATTCCATCTTAATTCGTGCGAACTAAGGTAAAAAATAGATGACAATCCATTAATCAGTCGAATGACTTCAGTTGTTTAACATCTAATGCCTTATAGGGATGAAATGTCCTGGGAGCATATTCGTAAGATGAACTCAAAGCAAATTCTTTTTGATCTTCTCAAACGCAGGTAAGGAGATTCGAATGGAATCTCTTACAGCGATTCGGAACTCTTTAGGTTTTGAAGATGTTGTGCATTTCGATGAAGGGGACTGGGAATTCCTCAGAGCACGCTTCACGTTCTCGAATTTGGAGAGGGGGGAGCGGGCACAGTTTTGTCCGGTTTCATTTGAAGCAGACTTTAATGTGTTCAAAAGGAACAGCATCCCCAGCTCAAATATCTTGAGAGTTGGGAAGAAGGTCAAGAAGAGGTGTCAAAGTCGTTGCTAAAGGTGGCTGCATTTGTGTACAATTCGGTCAAATGCTGTTATGTCTCGCAGTGTTCATAAAGTACCGTGGGCTTCTCGCGGATGCAAGGGTGTTCTCGTGCACCTAAATAAAAAAAATCACTAAACCCAAATTTCATCAAGATGCACACCATGGCTGGAATTTTTTAAACAGTCAAGTTTTCTTTACCGAATAGCAAACTTCGTGCTCATATATTGTAAGTTAAAAGTGACAAAGAGGTTCAATTGATGTTTCATCAATTAATGTTCCATTCACTGCGATTTCGTTTAGTAATAAATAAAATAAATAAATACCCCCTCAAGCAGCTGCTTGCCACAGAGGTCTGACAGGAGCCTGTCAGTTTATATGCCATAGTAGAAGGTCTGAGAGGATGGCACGACCTCAGCAGAAAAACAACACACATCCATTGTAAAGCAAATAAAAGATGATCATTCTCGAAAAACATAAAATGGTTTGAATTCCTCTTCACTTGATGACAAAATGGGCGAAACATTTTCTAGAGAGGTAATTTCAGAAAATTATGCTTAATTCGCCAATACGAAGATCAGGTTCATTGGAAATGAACTAATGGACAGATGTTGAATAGATGAAAACAAGAAATCCTTACTCCCTCCTGCCCCCACACACTATCCAGAAAATAGTTTTAGAGGGTGAAAAGCGAAATTCAGAGGAGGGGAGGAATATAGTAAAAATATAATAACAGAAAATGAAATATGATGGAAGAAAAAAATTCGATGTAGCTGCAAAATGTTTTACTTACAATCGGTAAAGGAAGTGAACTGGGATTACATGCACAAGTAACACCACCCAATGCTGCTCCGTTATAACATGAGGCAAAACTATTCAGATTTCGCCCATTAAATCGTTAAAAAAAATTGATACAAAAATTTCATGCGCATAGTGTAAACGATACTGAAGTGGTGAAGCAATCTATTTGTAACGCATTATTTTTTTGAGCATGAGTCTCATGAAAGTGTTAATTGATGAAGTCATTGAAGAGATTCTTTCTTTCCGTGATCAATACTTGGCTTTGTCGGAAGGACACAACTATGGCTTCACAGCAGACAGCGCCAGAGAGAAACGTAGTGGCAAAATGCTGCCTGAGGATTATAATCAAATATTACGTATCAAGAGAAAAAAAAAATTCGATCCCGGACTCCTTAATTGGTTAAGCAGCGAACTCCAAGAGGCTTTATGATGTAATTAATTTATGTTTAAATTTATTTATGAATAAAAATATTATTAATCTTTATATTTCTACAGTACATGTTCGCATTTTTTTAATTATAAATGGTGCCTTGGGACTTGTACCTATCTCCTTGAAATACACGTTACAATGCATCCGAAGAACGCGAAATTTACTTCACTTGGAGTTGCCAGGGATGCTACCTGCGTTTAGCGGGTTACTTGATGACTTTTGCACCTTTCCTAAACGTTTAGCAGGTTACCTAAAATATATATATATATATGCAGTATAGTAATAAGATTCCCTCTCCCCCCTGGCTATATACTTATCACCTACTGATCTCTCTTACGGATTTTTACTATATCATTCTATTTGTAGCCGTTTTCTCTATGGAATTTACACTGCCTGGACAAAAATTAGAAAACGTGCGATATTTGCAAAGCAAATGCATGTAAAGGAGAAGAAGGTCATAGGTCACTCTTTCGTGACTTATGACCTTTTCCTGTGCTGTCTTAAATAAAAGCAACATAGAGATCGACACTCAGTGAATGGCGATATGCATTCTTTTCCTACAGTTGGCAGAGCGAGACGGAAAAAACGTGGGATATAATCAACTTCAAAAAAAGATGTTATTGGTAATGCTCAATGGGCTGGTGGAACCATTGCCTAATCTATAGAATTCCCAGGGCTGTCCAAGGTTACTTTCACTAAAGTATACAAGATGCTTAGCAGACGCAATTTCAACGTCTGACAGGAGTAAACATGGCAGACGTCTTATACTTACAGGATAGAGACCATGAAGTGTTACAGAGGCAAGTGAAATCAAATCGACGTTCTACCAATGTGCACCAAATTATATTCATCAACTTGAATAACATGTGGGGAACTTTAAGTATTTGAAGTTTGGCAATTGACTCTGTTTATAAATAGTATCGACAAAAAATAGGAAAGGAAGATTTCACCAGCGTCGGAAATGATGTTTTGTGGTCGTATAATTGGCGATGTATCCTCTTTTTGTACTCATCGACTGAAGAGTAATGATTAAGTCGCTAATTTAACAAGTAGGTTTGGAGCCAACTTCCTGAGGCAATGGACTTCTGATGGGTCACGTCCAATGTACAAACTTCTGGAGCGAGAGTTGTGCTGTGAAGAATGTTCGCGTGGCTCCGACTGGGTTCATAATATGTCTGAATGGCCAACGAAACAGCCAAAACATTCAAACAACCGCTAAAGATGCGATATTTTCTCATGTACATCCTGCTATGCTTCATTTCATCTTTGATGAAGACTAATAATTATGGATGAAAATTCAATTTCTTTCTGTGAATAGTTTGAGTAATATGATGTAGAATTTAATCTTCTTCATCATGTTCCTCAATCACCTGATAATATGTAAATGCCTCATTGAAAATATGTGGGAAACAGAGGACATGGCATATATATAGGCACACAATGGAATGCCGTTGCCTCTGACTATGAAGAAACTACGTTGCATTGCAACGGGAACAGATTTACACCGATTGTCTTGGAAAGGCCATTGTCAGTTGAGGACTTTAAGCGTGATCCAGTGTATGGATCGTATTACTTACCTGTGTCCGTTAAATAACATGCTAGATGGCCTTGACAGGAGGCTACCATCTATCTCCTAACCGCCGAAACTTTTAAACAATATATCATATATGGACATAGTGTATGGCGAAAGAGCTATACACTGTGTCTATTAAATAGCATACTGGATGATCTTGGTAGGAGGATACCATCTGTCTCCTAACAGCTGTCCAGTGGGTCTCCTTTTCCCCCCAGCCTTCTCTGAACCTTCGGCGTCCTTGTGACCTAGCCATTTAGCCCAATGTGTGAAGAAAAGTTCAGCTTAGAGGTAAAACAACCCAAACCAACGGCTTTAAGTCATCTAGACATCTTTAAAACATGCGGTTCCTACACATAGTGAAGTAAGGTTTCTAATCTCGCTAGACACACACAGAGATCATTTACTCCAATTTTTTTCCCTAGTATTGCGTTTCCAGTAATCCGTTACTGAGCAATAAGAGCAGGTCCTGGAGGATTCAAGGAGGGCACTGAAGAGCGGTAATACGTCTCGGCAGGCATCCCATAGACAGTCTATTGAGTTGAGATACGGACAGAATGCACGCCATTCCATTCGTTGGATACGTTTTTGCTCAAGATATTGGTTTTGATCTGTATGGACGGGCATTATCGTACATTAAGGGAAAGTGGTCACCTATTGCACAAGCATAGCGCTTACTTAGGGATCAAAGATCTTATCTTGATATTTCAGAGCATTCACAGAACCTCCATTAACGCACATGGAGGTCGGTGCGATCAACTAAAGAAAACCTGGTCCTGTTAGATTTCCCCTACCAAATGCACAGAGAACGGACTGGTTGCGGTTTCCCATCTCTCCCCGGATCAGTATACATTTGCAGTCAGATTGCAGAGAACATATCGACTGGTCAGTAGTTGCAATGCACTTCGCGTAATCGATATAATAATCGTAATCGTTTAAGAGAAAGTCCCTCCGATATCGCGCATTTGACCACGCCCCCTATTCAAAAATTACTCCGATTTGCCGTTCGCCCGCCATTTTAAAATATAACGTCACACGCCCCCTCTAACCACCCCGGTTATGTCATCCCCTCTAAGATCCCCTGGTTGACCCACCCAAACCCCTCTTGAAGTAAACAACTCTAAAGGTCCCGAGTCCATCATATTGGATTTTGACGTCATCACCCATAGGGAAACACCACCAATATTCGAGGCTAAATTTTCACAGCGCCATCTGTTGTTTAAATTGCGTACTATATTAAAAAAAACTCTGTTCCCGATCCCCGCATATTTATCAGCAAGTTTATCAGCAAGTTTATCCATTACGCCAGAGACAGTCCTATTTTTGAAGAGAAAGTCCTATTTTTAATCACATATAAATATCTACATAGCTAAATGCTTAAAGGTAGATAATCACAGTGCAGAAGAGATAACCGATTTTTATTTTTCATAAATTATTCCACGAATATATTTATTTCTTGTAAATTAACTTAGGAATAAATGAATTTTTTATTCCTTGTAAATCCCATTTAACGTGGGAATTAATTTTTATTCTTTGTAAATCGCACTTAGAAATAAATTACTTTTATAATCTCCTAATCATATTTCATTCTCGTACTCCAACTTTGTTATCTCACCCTTCCTGTGGGACCACATTTTACTGACGGACACAGAAATAAACGAACACAGTAATAAACGTTTGAAAAAGAAATGACTGTTTTTAAAAGTCCTTATTATGGAGCCCAGATTCTGACAGTGTCCGATTTTTTATTGACGCATATTTTTTATCCAGCATTTGCACAGAACCACGTTTTATTGACGGAGGGTGATTTTTTTTATTTCGTTCCTGCTGTGTTTACAAAATGTATGTAAAAGGGACTGTACGTACATTTGAAAAACTTCTCTTTTTATCCCCTCCCGTGTTTACTAGGAACCACGTTTTAATGACGGACGCTACTACGAAAGATATCTAAAAATGCTTTGAAACATTATTTTTTCAAAAATGGGATTTACACTATTAGCTCTGTATAATAATTATCATCGAAATTTATTTAGGGAAAACTATTTCTCAGGAATAAACATTTCCATACTATGAACCAGAAAACCCTGTCATCTGATTAATACCCTGGGAGATTCAAAAATATTAATAAAAAGGGACTGAGTTGGGTTGTTTTACCTCTGAGCAGCACTTTTTTGCACACCATGGGCTAAATGGCCAGGTCACAAGGACCCCGAAGGCTCAGAGAAGGTTTGGGGAGGGGACCCACTGGAACAGCTGTTGGGAGACAGATGATAACCTCCCGTCAAGCCCCTCCAGTGTGCTCTTTAACGTGCACAGGGTATGGCTCTCCCGCACAAGAGCCACGGCTTAACGTCCCATCCGACGGACGGTGGTCTTTCTAAGCCCATCGGTGTCCCTACTGACCGTGGGCAGGGCGGAGAATTTTGCAATGAACCTCAATGCTGACCCAGCTGGGACTCGAACCTGGGAACTACAGATTACGTGCCTGGCGCGCGACCGACTGAGCCACCCCCACCCCTAAAAGGGGGCTGGAATCGTGTCCGAAATATATATGATTTGTAAAAAGTACCGGTTTCATACTGATCCATGAAAAACTTATGACACGTATGTTTTAAAGACAATTCCTATTTTTAATGCACATATAAATATGTACTAAAAAACCTTCGAAATTTTACGTAGTATTTCAGATCAATTAGTTAACCTTTCGGAATTCTGAGTTTTTGGTGACGACGTTCGTGATCCGTTCTTATCAGTATGTTGTCATGGGGGCACTGTGTGACACGAGGGTTCACAGATTGAACTCTAGTACCTCTATTTGTCTCTTTGCATTATATGGCAAGACTATGCTTTCAGAAATTTTTTACCTCGTTAGTTACGGGAAGTAAGGAGTTTATCGCTCGTCGGTCCAATACAACATCTTGTTCTGATCACTAGGTTGGCGTGTTGGGCTATTCTAGTGCAGTCCACTGAATTGTTTGCTGGAGTTCTACGCAAATCACCATAAAACCTTTTACCGAGAGCTGTTTGTTATTTGCACATGTTTAATTTCACAACGAAATCCACAGTATAGGCATGTGATATTTCGTAAAGGGGTAACACATCCGAAAGCTCCTGAATGCATGACTGTATCAGATGAAGGAGAACTCCGAGTTCAGTTGACAAAAACTAAGATAGGTTAAGATTACATCTTTTCTAAAAGACTTATGACCGTAGAACTGAACACTTCCCCCACTGAGAAGGACCACGTGATGAAATTCGAACATAATTTAAGTCAGACAGGCTTTTAAATGCTGTGAAAGAATTTGACTCTTGTTGCCTTCTGAAAGTTGACTGGGAAGAAAGATATTTGGAAAAATTCATTCGTACGTATTTATTAAGATCAGAAAACTGTTCGGTGGAAAAGGTTTCAAACAAGTAAACATGTACATACCAGATTTCACTTGAAAAAATAAGGACAGAATTTTTGCGAGATAGTGACTTGAAACGTTCCTACGGAAAATACATTCAGTTGCACTCATTAAGAACACAAACTGATTTCATGTTAAAACTGAAAACGTCATCTTTCACACAAGATTTCAGCTTGCTTTGAAAACTAAGGTTAAAAATTAATCGACAGATTGAATCACTCGTTTTCCATAAGAATATACAATTATGGCATAGAAGAAGAGTCGGGAAGAAATATGTTTCAAAGAAAAGTTCATTCAATTGCATATATTCATCATCATCATCATCCTCAAGCAGCCATGGGATACGGAGGTCCAACCAGACAACGCAATTTTGTTCTCTAAACATATCTGTCCTGAGCTTACACCTGCTGCTTCTCTCCACTGCATACCAATTGTAACAAGGTCTTGTTTGACATTATCTGCCAACGGCATCCTAGGTCTCCCCTCTTTCTGAGACCATTAGGGCACATTGTTCATAACCCTATTCGCCAATCTATAATTATCTATATGGGCAAATGGCCAAACCAACAAAGTCCCACTCTGCACAATATACTGCTTAATGGAGTTTGCCAACTTTTTTACCTAACCTCATCATTAGTTACAAAGCTGAACCACCTAATGCCCAAGATACTGCGTAAGCATTTAGAATCAAAAGCATCTATTTTCCTGTTATCTTGTTTATAAAGCGTCCAAGTTTCATTACCATAACAAACCCTAGAAAGAATCAAACTATTATGCAGTCTAATTTTAGTCTTAGGTGTATACGCCTATTTCTCCACACTCTCCATAGATTCTTAAAAGTCCCAGCAGCAATCCTTATTCGTCTGTTAATCTCATGTCACATATTACCAGTATCTGTTACATAGCTCCCAAGATAACTAAATTGTGACACGTACTAGAGACTACAACCATTTAGATTAACTGAATCACAGTCTGCCTGACAAATTTTCATCACTTTAGTTTTCTCTCTGTTTATAACCAAACCTACTCTACTATCAATTTCATCAACAATTCGATTGAAAGAGTTCATATCATCAACATCATTTGCCAAAATGGCTAAATCATCAGCATAATCTAAATCAGAAATTTTCGTATCTCCAGACCATTTAAGGCCAAAATCTTTCCCTTGCAATAAATTTCGCATAACGTAATCAATACCCAAACTAAAGAGAAAAGGAGACAAAATGCACCCTTGTCGAACACCAGAAGTGATGCTAAATCAATTGCTACAAGCCTTACCAACTCTCACACACGACTCAAGGTTATTACAGAAAGCTTTCATTATGTTTACTAACTTGTATGGTATACCATATGATCTCACAATCAACCACAAATTATGACGATCAACAGAGTCGAAAGCCTTTTTGAAATCAACAAAGCTAGCAACCAAAGGTTTCTGAAACTCTAAACATTTTTCAAGAATCTGCCTAAATGAAAATATCTGATCCACACATCCCCTTACCACTTCTGAATCCACATTGCTCATCACGCAATTGCCTGTCAACCAGATTCTTAATTCTATTAAGCACAATCATGGAAAGAACTTTACCTGGAACATAAAGTAGGCTGATACACCTATAGTTATCACAAGAACTGTGTTCACCTTTTTAAAAAAATAGGAATAATGATAAGTGTGGTAAAATACTTTCTTAGAAAAAATATCTTTATCCTAAAAGATATTCAAAATTTCAGTAAGCCATTTGGTAACCAAAACATTTCCTGCTCTAAGGATTTCAGTAGTAATTTCATCTACCCCTGGGGATTTATGAAGTTTAAGTTTAGAAATAGCCAAACTAACTTCAGATTGTGTTATAGGGCCAACATTAAAGCCACCAATGCATCTATTATCATTGCAAACAATGGGAATAGAACTAACCACATTGTTTAGAACATCTCTGAAATGCTCAGCCTACCTAGCCATGACAGAATCCTCCCCTTCTATAACTTTACCTTGTTTATCCTTCAATCCTTGTATGCCTGTCCATTTTCTACCACACAAAACATTAACTATCTGGTACAGCTCTCTGCTGTTGTGCTGTCTAACTGCGTCCTCGGCTTTATCAGCAAAGCCATCAAGCCAAAGATTCTTATCAGCAGCTAACTGATCTTTTACACGTTTATTAAGCTCTTTTAACGCTTTCTGTTAGGATTAGTAGGGTATTGATTAAGGATATTCCTACAGTTCTTTCTTTCCGAAATAAGCTCAAGTGCCTTATCACTCAAATAATTCTGCCGCCTATGCTCCTTTTTTCCTAAAAGACCACTGTTAGTTTCAAGAAAAGCCCATTTGAAATTATCCAATTTTTCCTCAACTTCAGTAGTAAGCAAACCATGACTGTCATTATGACTAAGTAACCCATCATGGTAACCTTCATCATAGCTTTCGCTATAACTGTGTCTTTCAGAGCTTCCGAATTAAAGGTAAAATATTTACCTTATCATAACACTTCTTAAGTTTAAGTTGCAAGACACTTTTAACAAGGTAATGGTCAGATCCAATTTCAGCTCCCCTTTATGATCTAGTATTCCTAACAGAACTTGACTATTTGCTGTTAATTAATATATAATCAATCATATTCTTATGCAGCCCATTTGGTGAGACCCATCTGCACTTATGTATGTCGTGGTGTTTGTAATAAGTATTAGTTTTACTCAAACCATCAAGTTTACTTACTTGTGGGAGACGTTGCCCATTGCCATTGTAGTTACCAATACCAAAAGGGCCTATCACCTCTCGCCGTAGGTCACAGTCAGTACCAACTTTGGCATTGAAGTCACCTGAAACAAGGGTAATATCTCTTTTCCTGACAGAATTTCAAATATCCTGAAGTTGTTTGTGAAACTTATCCTTCTCATCCTCATCAGCATCCTCAGTGGGAGCATAACATCGGATAACATTCAAGTCTTAATGCTTGTCTGAAATTTAGCTGCGAGAAACCTTTCATTAAGGCACTCATATCCTAGAAGAGCATCACTAGCATGTCTGCTGAGAAGCAGACCCACGCCTTCGAGGTGCATTTTATCTTTCCTCCCTGAAATGAGAAATTTAAGATTATTTTTAAGAATATGACCTTCATCTGTCCTTCTGGTCTCTTGCAAGCCGATTATATCAAGGTTATAACGGTGGAATTCTTGTATTAGGACATCAAGAGAATAATCTCTGTGCAGAGTCCTCACATTTCAACTCCCTGTAGAGAGAAAATGGTTAGTGGGATGTTTAAAGAAACTATGTTTATTGAAAGAGGGAATGCCGCATATATGAAACAACTCCCTAATCGTAGGCATGAGGCAGAGACTTATTTTCCCCATTACTAAAGGCTGAAGCCATTTACATTGAAGATTTCGTCCAATGTAGAATTTGACGATGCCAGTAGAAGCAAGAGTTCAGGTGCCTGCAACGACCTCTGCTCTGGATAATTCACCAGGTGATAAAGCATATCCTATGAATCTATTCACTTGGGGCTGTTAATCCACAGGTAAACGGAAAACACAACACTAGATTTTACCTCCACAGAAGCCCACCAGTGCAGCAAATTCAGGATCCATAATCAAGCTCAGAACCATTATTCCGTTTAGGTTGGTATGCATGTCAGCACCAGGACTCTGTATGGTTGATCATTCCTCAGCAGGGTAGAAAAACAGTAGCCATAGTAGTCCAGATCAGTAGGCCACACTGATCTGGCAGCCTTCTCGTTCCATTCCCTTCCACAAGAGAGTATCTCTTTTCAAATACTAACGGTCTGCACCACTAGAAAGCGGGATCGGGCTTTAGGTGCTAGGCCTGGCTGGACCTGTGATTCATCATAGGGGATTGGTGCATAGCTTTGCTTCCAGTGACTGTGTAGTTACCGTTTAATAAGCATGAAAATTTTCTTCATTATAAAATAATTATCGACTAACATTTAAAAGGGTAAAACTTGTGTAAATATATATTGCTTGAAAAAATGATTTAAAAAAAAAAACTGGTTGTCCTGACTGGGATTCGAATCCAGGTCTCCTGCGAAAATTAATGGCTGAATACATTACTTGTCATTCCAGTTATACATTTTTGCTAAAAAAATTATTTTACGTCTTGATTTCAAGCCTTTGTTGCATTTTGTAATGTGCAAAATAATCCTGTAATCGATAGCTCAGATTCATAAAACCTCAGGAACTTTGATGATTGAGAAGAATTTTGATGCTATATTCTAGTGTTATATAAATCTGAATTAATTCCAAATACTGTGCAATAAACGTTTTATATATGGATTGTTTTCTGAATGTTAAATTTGTTTTAGATTACTCTTGTAATCCGATTGCTGATAATGGTTGGTGTTTTAATTTGAAAACAAGAGAGATTGACCCTTCCTATAGAACTGGGGTCAAGGAAGAATAAAAGTGATGGTCATTTGAGACCGAAAGTAAGATTCATGCTCGCTAGGTATAATTTTTGTGCAGCATATTATTACTTTCTTTTTGGAAAACCTGAAGATTTGTTTCACCTATAGTTGTTATAGCACTGCGACAAGTAAATCCAATTGCCACCAATATGTGGCGCCAATGTAGCTGGTTCCCAGAAATAAACGAAAAATCTACAGCAACTGAAATGAGTTTTTAGTTACGATTTTTGCTTTGTCCTCGAAAGATTAACAACTCCCTATGTGGCCCACCAGGTAAAAACCTTTGCGCACCTCCGTCCTTGGGCATCCTCCCCCAAGAAATATATTTCGTTTGGGTTCTGTCTGCCTCTAACAGGTGTGATTCGATCCCTTTCCTCAGCCCAGTTCATCTCAACTCTAAATATCTGTGTTCTTGACACACAACCTACTGTGGGTGGAAACAGAAATTCAAGGTTAAAACATTCGAACTTAATCGTGAAAGCTAATTTTTAACTGATGTTAAAGGTTGAAGAAGTTTATTTTACTGATGCTGAAATTAAAATTAATCAGCTGAGGAGAAAAAACAAAGCGAAAAATTCAGGCTGGAGAATGACTAGTAGAAAAGAATTGTCTGATATTAAGAAAACATTTTTATTAGTTTTTCCCATTTTTTTAAACTCTAAAAGAATATTTTCTGAATAAATTTGAAGAATATTTTATAAGGGTTGGGATTCAAGTTGTTTCGCTACTCTTGTGCACACGATGATTAAATGAATATTGTGACAAGTCACAAGGACCCAAGATCTCAGGGTTGAGTAGATGAAGGGAATATTTTGAATGGCTGTAAGTGTCAGACTTTCCAAACCTTTTAGTGTCCCCTTCCTATAGAACTGGGGTTAGTGAAGAAAATCTCAATACAGACACATTTGAGATTCCAGAGTGGCAACATTTGATTACGAGTCTGGTACACTATGGACTTTCACCCTCCACCCTAGGGTCGGGAGGATATTGCGAATGAAACGCAAATGTGGAGGATGGTATTAAATACGAAGTTTAAATCAATATTGATTAGAAAGGTAAAATTGAAACTGATGTCATTAAGATGTAAGATGAAGTCTGAATATTCAGTGTGAGCTGATCTGGAATAACCGCGATATGCGATTTTGGGCTGTATTCAAATATTAACAGAATGTTCTACAGAATTCAATCTTCAGCATTAATTAGGCCTAATTGGAATATCTTTGAACTGATATCTTCACACGCATAGGTGCTCTTTCATTCCATTCAATCGTTTCATGATGAAGAAACTGCTAATCAGATTGCAAGAGTACAGTCACTCAAAAAAGTATCCGAACACTATAGTTGATTACAGAATACAGAAAAAATATCTGGCAGCGATTTTTTTGCCAATTAGTGATCTGGCAACCTTCGTGTCACGTGACACGAAGGTTGCCAGATCACTAATTTCTAAAAAAATCGCTGCCAGATATTTTTTCTGAATTCTGTAATCAACCATAGCGTTCGGATACTTTTTTGAGCGACTGTACAGCAGGGAAATGAATCCTCAATTAAAACGGATAACACTTAACCTATGATTTAAAAATATCCAAATTCATTCTTATATACGCTGCACATTTTGTCTCTTTAAATCAAATATTCATTTTATACTGAAATATTCCTTGTGTGAAAATTACAGAGAATTTTAAAATTTACCAAAGAACTAAAATCCAAACTTATCTTCCTCTAAATGTTGTAACAAAATTTCTATTGTGAAAGTCCTTTTCAAAATATGTGATATTGGTGGAAAATGACTGATGATGAAATCTGAGGTAAATTTGAGTTTAAATTTTTTTAATTGGAAGCATTATTTTTATATCTAGATTCAGGCTTCCTGCATTTTTGATAACGAATAATTGACATTTGGAAAATACAGAGTTCTCTAATAATAATTAGTAGCATAAATGTTCCAATTGAAAACAAATATTCATAAATTAGAAAAAAAATAGTTTCTACATTGATACTCTGATAATAATAAATCATTATGTTTTTTTGGCTCTTCGTAGATTAAATATTTCACCATAAAAAGAATCTAGTTTTATTTTGTGATATCTAGTATTTCAGGTTCTTTAAATACATTTAATTGCTAAAGAAATACATTTTTGAAAACATATTTAGAGTCATCACTGTATTGAAACATATGTCACAATTTTGCTTCCATCAGATCATTCAAACATCTGTTAATATTCATAACCAATTTCATTACATCACATACAATTGCTACAGTTTGTGACTTTAAGTCAGTCTCATTCCTTCGGCGTCACTAAAGAGTAGAAGGGTTAAGAAGTCTCTTCACAATCACTCGTGCTGCCATCAGGTCTACTACGAAAAAATCCGTTACTTGTGTCACACTCGCGCACGGTTATGGTTACGAGATTCGTCGTGACATCTGTTACAAGAACATGGTCTACTAAGGAGCACTGTTTTTTCCAGAAATCTTCTGACATAGGAGACAACTTTGGATCCAAGTTAATATCGGATGCTATATTTTCATCATTTGGTTGTGATGGAGAAGTTTCAGCAGCTTGTAAAGGAGGAGATTCCACAGATACTATTTTCTGAGTGTCTTTATCACAGCTTGTAGAATCTTGGTTGGAAAGTTTAGATTCCTGAGCAGGTTCATTGGATATAATCTGCTCTTCAATCGGCGATACCTGTTCGCTAGAGGTCACTTGTGCTTCATGTTCATCAGTTTCTTTATCACATTCTGCCGAGACATTAAAATTTTCTATGGGTAATGCAGAAGTCTCTTCGCTTTGAGTTGCATCTTTCACGTTATTAGCACTAGTAGTTCTACAGGAACTGACATTAGTAGTCTCTGCAACTGTAGGGTTTTCGGGGGACTCGTTTTCCTGAGCATTTGACTCTGTCTCTATCTGTGAATCCTCCTCTCGTGCTGCCTCTGAAGAAGACGAAGGTTCGGACGCGGGAATCGACCACCCAGTACTGCCTTGTGAAGTCGGACTCAGTTCGGATGCACTGTCAGCAGTTGATTCAGCTTCCGAGATTCTTGCTATCTTTGAGGGTGGTTCGCCGCTGTTCCCATGACTGACAATGGGCAGAGGAATACTGACCATAAGGCCACCAGAGAGACCAGCAGGACGATCGGGATTCTGCGGCCATGGCAGCTCGACTGAAGGGGAATCCTGTATATCTGCTGCACCTGGACTCCGCCTTGCTTCCTTTGTTGTGGATATAATGAGGGAGCCATTTTGGGTTGTCTTGATTTCTCTGTGGTCATCACTCTCGGCTGGATATTGATGAGAATTTTCAGCAGCGTTCTGCAAGAAAAGGTTTGTTAGAAAATAAACCAAAAGAATACCTTAGAATATGCAGAATAACTGTGATAAACAATTACAATACTAGTTGTCTTCATGTAAATTTTAAAATTACATATATAATTAAAATTCAAAGATACCGTTTTTTAGACTCAGTAGCCATCTTCAGGAAATATTGCGCAATTGGGCTGAATACTGTTGTTCAATTTTTATGATTACCATATCCCTTTCCATGAAATATGCAAAGCTAAGCTGGAATGGTCATTTATGGTTGTTGGTAAGAAATGTTACTTTGATTCAGAGCCCTTAACGTATTTTTACTAAGGAATCATCTTCTCTTCATTTCGAATTTTTTGCTGCTGATAAGTCTCTGTGAAGTTTTTGTAATTTCAATGTGCCAGAGAAAATGATGAAATCTACAAAACTATATAATGAAATAAGCTTCCATATACAAAGGAAACGGGAAGACTTGGTAAAATGAATTTAAACAATATGATGTTGGAATAAAAATTTCCTGATGGGATGGTCTTTTTTTACCTCTAAGTGGCATTTTTTTGCACCCAATGGGCTAAAGGGCAGGTCACAAAGACTATGAGGGCTCAGAGAAAGTTGTTGGAAGGGGACCTACTGGACAGCTGTTAGAATACAGATGATTGCCTCCCATCAAGGTCATCTAGTGTGTTCTTTAATGGGCACAGGACATGGCTCTCCATCATATGTAACAATTGGTTAACTTTCCATCCGATGGACAGCGGCCTTTCCAAGCTCATTAGCGTTCCCTTAACTCTGTTTTGCAAGAGTAGGGTGGGGGTTTTGCACAGATAAATCTCAAAGCTGGTCCAGGTGGTATCCGAACTGGGGAATAGCAGATTATGAGCCTGACATGCTACCGATTCAACTACTCCACCCCTTTAAATGATTAGACAAAATCATCACAAAAATTATCTATAATGAATTGTAAATATTAATAGAAAGCTTAGAAATGGAGTAAAATCCCTTTAGTAAGTGCTTTAGTCTTATTGAATTTTTAACTTTAGTTTCATTGGAGGCGGGGGTGGCTCAGTCGGTAGCGCGCCACGCTATTAATCTGCAGTTCCCAGGTTCGAGTCCCAGCTGGGTCAGAATTGAGACTTATCTCTGCAAAACTTCCTGCCCACGGTCAGTAGGGGACACCGATGGGTTTGGAAAGGCCACTCTCTGTCGGATGGGACGTTAAGCCGTGGTCCCATGTGCGGGAGAGCCATACCCTGTGCACGCTAAAGAACATGCTGGATGGCCTTGACGGGAGGCTACCATCTATCTCCCAACAGCTGTTCCAGTGAGTTCCCTCCCCCAACTTTCTCTGAGCCTGTGGGGTCCTTGTGACCTGGCCATTTAGCCCATGGTGTGCAAAAAAGTGCCGCTCAGAGGTGACTCAGAGGTGGGTTTTTCAACCAACCAAACTTTAGTTTGGTTGGTTGACAAAACAACCCAACCCAACTTTAGCTTCATCGAATTTTTTAAACTGTTGCTACTTTACAAAGATTAATTTATATTAGAATTCCAACGTAAAATTTTGGGATAGTTCACAGGTCTGGTTTGCAATAGCTCGAGCTCGAGTTCTTATTTTTAAAATTATAATTGCTTATTTATTAAAGAAAAAACCCGTCTCCCTCTACTGATATAATCTAGTTACAGACCTGTTGTTGGGAGAGGGAACTTGCACTACAGAAAATAAATACGCAGCTCAGATAAGAAATAAATTATTGATTATTAATACATTCTTAACTTTAAGTGGAAATATTCTGAAAACTTTCTAATTATTAATTGCAACTATAATTCAAAATGAAACTAAATAATAAAAATAAAGTGACTTTAAAAGCATCGTCCTCTATCCTATTTTTTACTGTTAATTTGATTTCTGTTCCCCTGGAAAACATTTCGAAATGCAGTCTGTGTGATGTGGTAAGCCAGCCTGAAGAACAAGACTTATATGAGTGGGTGTGTTCCTTTTCATTCGCACGTGCATTGTCGAGTTCCTGACGTATCACTCGATTTCGACCGTTTGACCTCGATTCAGTGAGTGCACAGATCCAATCTCTTTCAACTGTTTCAAGGCACTTGCTGCGAACCACTTCTTTCTCTCTTCTTCACTTCTGTTAGAGCAGGGCGCTCATTTGAAAGGAATGAGTTTCTTTATTCTTCATTCGCAATTCATGAAAACCAGTTTAGCAACACAGACGAGTCAGAATTTCATCTTGTAGCTACGATTTCATTTTGAGCGATGAATAGAATTTGAATTGTACATGACAAAATAAACAAAAACGTTTCAACTGAATATTAACCAAAATTGAACTCCAGAAAACGGAATTGTAATGAGGCAGGGCCGAATCTAGGGGGCTGTCAGGGATTCCATTTCCGCCCTTCCCTTCTAGAATGCTAATAAGGGTAATGGATGCAAGAGATTATTAAACACCTTTAAAAGAGGCGGAAAAATCTTATACTGCGATAACATATTGTTATTTTTTACCAGTTACCATTTTACTTTTTTCCAATTCCATTGCGTCATCCCCTCCGCTTATTTTTTTTCTATATGCGGGGTTGTAATCAGGTGACACAGAATTGATAAAATTTTAAACCAACAAGAGATTATTACGGAATCATAAATTTGTCGGATTTGGCGAAATTGAGCGCTCATCTGCCAAAGAGCTAAATGTCTTAAAACCTTTTTCCATTATCAATCTGGTGAAAAGAGTACGTTTATATAGAGAAAAGTGAACTTTACAGTTCGATATGTTGATATGAGTATTCATTTTGCATCGAACCTCTATTTTTCCTTGCAGCGATACATTTAATATCTCTTTCATAACTGTTTCACTTGAAATACTTAGGACAAAGAAGAATTTCAGAAGCTCTTCTAACTTTTACAACTTTTCAAATAAAAATAAAGGTTCTTTTATTTAAAAAGTTCTTTTTAAATAAAAAAAGCGATCTTTTATTTCAAAGTTCTTTTTTAAATAAAAATAAAGCAAACGTAATTCACTTTGAAATGACATTAATTGACCTCATGCACAAAGGGGGAAAGCAATTCGGCAATGAATCGTTTTATACTCACGTGCAAGCGATCCCTTTTCAAGCGCTGTCCTCTTTTGTAGGGTCCGTGTTCTCGGCTGTGGCTAAAAAGAAAAAACGAACAACGATTAAACAAACACATTAAACAAGAATATTGGAGGGCGAGGGAGTTAAAATAGCTTTCCATTGAGTAAACGAAACGACATCTAGCGCAGAAGTGACAAATGTAATGTGGAAAGAAAAGAGAATTCCTCCTGAGTCAGCTGCTGTTTGGAGGTGTGATGGAAAGGTGTCATCGTGTGTTGCTGAAGGATTATCTTTGACGGAGCAGAGATATCTCAGCAGAAAGACAGAGCAAACACAGATGCATATTCCAGGATTCGAACCTGAACCTGGAATACTGGAATCTAGTTTCCTGTTATCTTGTTTACACAGCGTCCAAGTTTCACTACCATAACTAACCCTAGAAAAAACCAAACAATTATACAGTCTAATTTTAGTCTTTAGGTGTATACGCCTATTTCTCCACACTCTCCATAGATTCTTAAAAGTCCCGGCAGAAATCCTTATTCGTTTGTTAATCTCATGCCGCATATCACCAGAATCTGTCACACAGCTCCCAAGGTAATTAAACTTTGACACCTGCTCAAGACTGCAATCATTCAGATTAACTGAATCACAGCCTGCCTGACCAATTTTCATCACTTTAGTTTTCTCTCTGTTTATAACGAAGCCTACTCTACTACTAGTCTCATCAACAGCTCGAATGAAAGAGTTCATCTCATCAACATCATTTGCCAAAAGGACTAAATCATCAGCATAATCTAAATCAGAAATTTTCGTATCTCCAGACCATTTAAGGCCAAAATCTTTCCCTTGCAATAAATTTCGCATAACGTAATCAATAACCAAGCTAAAGAGGAAAGGAGACAAAATGCACCCTTGTCGAACACCAGAAGTAATGCTAAACCAATTGCTACAAGCCTTACCAACTCTCACCCACGACTCAGTGTTATTATAGAGAGCTTTCATTATGTTAACTAACTTGTCAGGTATACCATATGATTTCACAATCAACCACAAATTATGGCGATCAACAGAGTCGAAAGCCTTTTTGAAATCAACAAAGCTAGCAACCAAAGGTTTCTGAAACTCTAAACATTCCTCAAGAATCTGCCTAAGTGAAAATATCTGATCTACACATCCCCTACCACTTCTGAATCCACATTGCTCATCACGCAATTGCCTGTCAACCAGATTCTTAATTCTATTAAGCACAATCATGGAAGAACTTTACCTGGAACAGAGAGTAGGTTGATACTCCTATAGTTATCACAAGAACTGCGATCACCTTTTTTGAAAATAGGGATAATAATAACTCTGGTAAAATCCTTAGGAACTATGCCTTTATCATAAAAGATATTCAAAATTTCAGTCATCCAAGCGGTAACCGAAACATTCCCGGCTCTAAGCATTTCGGTAGTAATTTCATCTACCCCTGGGGATTTATGAAGTTTAAGTTTAGAAATAGTGAAAATAACTTCAGATTGTGTTATAGGGCCAACATTAAAGCCACCAATGCATCTATCATCATTACGAACAATGGGAGTAGAACTAACCACATTGTTTAGATCATCTGTGAAATGCTCAGCCCACCTAGCCATGACAGAATCCTCCCCTTCTATAACCTTACCTTGTTTATCCTTCAATCCCTGTATACCTGTTTACCCTGTATACCGTTTTCGTTCACAGAAATTTTTTTGTGTATACCCTGTATACCGTTTTCTGTCACAGAAAACATTAACTATCTGGTACAGCTCTCTGCTGTTGTGCTGCCTAACTGCTTCCTCAGCTTTGGCAGCCAATCCATGAAGCCAAAGATTCTTATCAGCATCTAACTGATCCTTTACACGTTTATTAAGCTCTCTGTAATGCTTTCTATTAGGACTAGTAGGATACTGATTAAGGACATTTCTGCAGTTCCTTCTTTCAGAAATAAGCTCAAGTGCCTTATCACTCAAATAATTCTGCTTCCTCTGCTCCTTTTTTCCTAAAAGAGTATTGTTAGTTTCCAAAAAAGCCTGTTTAAAACGGCCCCATTCTTCCACAACTTCAGTAGTAAGACTGTCATAATGACTAAGTAACCTATCATGGTAAGCTTTAGCTATAACTGGGTCTTTCAGAGCTTCAGTATTAAAAGTAAATTTTTTAACCCTAGCACAACACTTTTTAAGTTTAAGTTGCAAGACACTTTTAACAAGGTAATGGTCAGTAGTTGGGAGACAGGTGGTAGCCTTCCGTCAAGGCCATCCAGCGTGTTCTTTAACGTGCACAAGGTATGGCACTTCCGTACACGGGGACATGGCTTAAAGTTCCATCCGACGGACGGTGGTCTTTCTAAACGTGTCCCCTACTCATCGTAGGCAGGGAGGGCAGCTTTAAGAGATAAATCTTAAGGCTGGCCCAGCTGGGACTCCAACCTGGGAACTGTAACTTACGAGTCTGGCTGGCTACCGAGTCCCTTATTTTAAATGGAGAACATATTTTAAATTTGCTGCTCTTCCCACGACATAAGTGTGCTTTTGACACATTTCTGACGACTTAAAGATCTGAAAATTCAATTTATCGAAGAAAATTGATCCGTTTGATTTATGATAATGCCCACACTATGAAATACTTGGAGGGTTGTTTCTCCAGAAAAGAGAAAACTGTAATATCACACAATAGTCATAAATTGATGGTATAAATCGAGCTGCAACACAACAACCTGAGTTATCGAATTTTTAATTTATGGATATTAGTTTCACTACTCTCTAGTAGTCGAGTTAGAAGAACGACTTTATATCTTACTAATTGAGAAAATGAAGAGTACAAACAGTGGCGGAACTAGGTCGAGGCTGTGTCCATATTCTTTCCTTTATACATTTAAATAGCGAAAACATCAATATCGCGTTGCTTATGTGCGTATGTTTTTGATTACATGGAAGTTTTTCTGATTTTTAAAGCCATACAAAGGCAAAAAAATAACACGACTGTGACTTCGGGCATTTGACATTCAGTTAATCCTATAAAAAGTAAAATATTTTCCACCGTTAATTCCTTAAAAATTACCATTTGAATTTCACTGAATTAGGTACCATGAAAGAAAGAACTTTTTGTGTGAATTAAGAAAATTATCATGAAAGTAAATTTATCATGAAAGTAAATTATCATGAAAGTAAATCATGAACGTAAACATAAAAGTATGCTTTCATGGTACTTGATTCACGTTATATTCTCAGTTTTCAATGTACTGTTCGGTCTTCAAAAACTGAATCTACACACAAGATTTTACCACGTAATAATTATATGCTTAAAACAACAACAATGAAATTAAAAGTAAAAACAAAAATGGTTTAAATAAGGGGCATAATGTAATTAACAATTTAGTAGTATAGAAAATTACTACTATTGAAAATTTGGGGGCCTGTAGCGTACTTGTTCCGCCCTAGAGTACGAGTATAGAAAATGTTGAACTGCTCAAATGTGAAACTGCTCAGTAATTATAATTATTAATTAGGAACAGATCACATGAACTTTTGCAATCTTTGATTAAACCACCTAGCTTTTGTTTTATAAAAAATACGTTAAAGTTTGCCAACTGCCAACCAGTCTTAAACGAGTGCAAAAGCCATCATGTTCTTAATACTGAAAAATTCAAAACTAACGAAACTTTTTTTTTTCGAAAAAAAAAAAACCCCTAGTTGCTTCTTGTGCAGATTTTTTAAATCCATCATTCTTTAATGACAACGCTTTTATTTTTGTGACGTACTGGTGCAGAGTGGTACTGCGTCGATACCGCAGTAGTCCGATCACCTATGGCATTTTGTATTGCACTACTCTGAGCGGCACTTTTTTTAATACAATGAGCTAAATCAGCCCCATGCAAAGGTATCGGGTGGCCTGGAGAAAGCTCCATTTGGGACCTCAATCAAATTTTTTTGTTTAAAACTGTTATGAAATTTAAATAAAATTATCTGTATTTCTAATTTCTTATTTTGATACATTGCAATAAAACACAAAGTTGAAAATAAAAATGCGAGTACAATTTGACTATTGTAGGGTAAGCTTGCACAATAATATTCCTGTCGATTTATTTACAGTAGTAGAATCTACCTAGTTCTGAATTTCATCTTGAAGTGAACATGTTTGAAGCGTTTCTCTCTCAAGTGATAGTATGGCACATGCAAAGATATACCCGAGGGAGGAGGATTCCGTGTAAGACGACTCGAAAATCCCATCGTATTATAGGGAATCTCGCCTGCTTTGAAATCCAAAAACCGGTGTCTTTGCATAATTTTATTTTAGCCTCATACTCTATGGCCCGACACTAAAAATAGATAAATAAAAATAAACAATTATAAAGTTTTATTCCATATAGGATATAATTGAACCTTTCCCATCTCCCCCCTGAAAACTAAATTCTCGAACCCCTCCGAAACTAAATCCTGGGTACGTGTTTGGTCACAGGCACTTAATCTTTCCTCTAACGTTTTATTTGATAAATTAAAATTAATCAGTCTTGATTAATTTTAATTTGCTGAACGATCGCTCAGCTTCTTTCACTGTTACAGGAAGGGATAAAAATATTTAAATTGCTATTACCATATTTGTCCATCTTCTTTAAATTTCTACCCTGTACTTCAGATATTAGTATGAAGAGTACAAAGGGGCCCATTCACTTGTGGGGTCCCTGACAAATGTACCCGATTCATCCTTCCTTTTGCACGGCCCTGGGCTAAAAGAGCCAGGTAACAGGTACATCAAGGGCTCAGAGAAAGGTGTGGAAGGGCATCCACGGAATCTTAGTTCTTAGGAGACCGAGAGAAGCACCGCAAATGCCATTTGTACTGCCAAGACCCTCCAGAGTGCCTTTAAGGTGCACAGGGTATGATTCTCCTGTACAAGGAGCCTTGACGTAACGTCAAGCTGGACGACAGTCTTCCCAAGTCCAACATTATATCCGTTCTCACCTAAAGAAGAATGGAGGTTGGCGAAGAAAATTCTCCACGCTGGCTCATTGGGACTCCAACCTGGTTCAAGACCCCAAATGCAGATTACGTGCCTGGGGCGATACAGAATGAGACAAACCCTGGGAGGGGTAATGACATTCTCGAAAAACAAATAAGGAAGTCTATCTTATTGAAGATTGAAAATGGAAGAGAGAGTGGGGATGTATCTTGGTCTTGCCAGTTAGGGGGGGGGGGGAGAAGGGGCGATGGATTTGGGTTCTGAGATTAATGGGCGTGCAGTAATGGCGGACATTAATAGTCGTGTAAAATTTAAAAATTAATGATCAATATTTAGCATTAAACCCGTAGAAAAATATGGAGGGGGAGGAGGGCAAGAAACAGAATCGAACCAAAAAAATTGCAATGGTGAGGGGAAAGCAAGAGACTTGATCATTCTCTCCTCCGTTTTAGAGACCTTCTTGAAAAATGAATTGAAATTTCTTGAAAAATGCATGAAATATAAATAAGTTTAATATTTTTTGCCTCCATTATCCTTACTAGTATTCTGAAACGGGATGGCCCCTTGTCTCCCCCCTAAAATTTGACTCTGTTTAGGTAACGTTTCTAAAGATTAAAGCATTTGTGGCAAATTTAAATTTTTAGTTTCTTCCGCAGAAAAAAGGGAGCTGACAAATACTGGACAGAAAAATGTTGAGGGAGATGGGGTCAATGTTATCAAGAGGGTGGCATGTTAAGTGAAGGAAGAATCAATTCTAAGATCCGTAATTTCTACAATAAGCTTTTTATAGGATAATAAATAATAAAATAAATACCCCCTCAAGCAACTGCTTGCCACAGAGGTCTGACAGGAGCCTGTCAGTTTATATGCCACAGTAGAAGATCTGAGAGGATAGCAGGACCTCAGCAGAAAACAATACGAACATCCATGCCGTAATCAGGGGCTCGAACCCAGGTCCCTTAGATCAGTAGCCAAGCGCGCTAACCACTCGGCCACGGGACAGCTATAGGATAATAGGACTAAATAAATTTAATTCTCATTCAGATCTATTTAAATATCGATTTTCAACATTATTTGTTGAGCGTTTAATGAAGTATGGAAGATCAAATACTTAACATTAGCAAAGTGAAACCTAAAGAAACTTGTGTAATACTGACAATTATTGAAAGAACTATTCACTAAATTAAAAAACATATACTAATTTTATTAAATATTTTGAAAAAATACGTTTCTATTTAATTAATTCTGAGGTGAATTCTTATGATTGACATCTCTGTTACTCAATATTCAAACTTCTGTAAGTACTAAACTGATATTATTCAAAATGGAAAATTTCGACAGTTTAATTGACATTTTATATTTATCTTCAGGCATATGTTTTCATAAAAAATTTTAACCAGTTACGGAACATCGAATTTGATTTTCCATTGACACATAGGATGAGGATGTTTCCGTTTTGATGTCCATTGCCTCTATGTACTTTAAAAAAATATTTCAATCAGAAATAAAAATGAAAATAAATATGCCCTCAAGCAGCTGCTTGCCACAGAGGTCTGACAAGATCCTGTCAGTTTATACGCCATAGTAGAAAGTCTGTGAAGATGGCTGGACCTCAGCAGAAAAACAACACAAACATCCGTGCCTTATCCGGGGCTCGAATCCGGGTCCCTTTGATCAGTAGCCAAGCGTAGATTTAGGCAATGTATATACCGAATAACGCTGCATTTGATTCTAAACTAGGGGTTCTCAATGTGGGGTACGCGATAAAATATTTTAGGGTACGCCGTGAGAGCTCAAATGTCGCTAGATATATGTTATATATATATGTGTTTTTTTTTATTCCCATTTCTATACTATAACTATAGTTTTATCTATCTATACAAGGGGTGCGCCAGTTACATACACATTTCGAGGGAGTACGTGAAGCATAAAAGGTTGAGAACCACTGTTCTAAACTACGAAATATGAAAATGAAACAGAGACATAGGCATAATTAAAAAAACTTTAAAGTTTAACAAGACATTTCATTCTTCCAACCACCCTTTTGGGCCTCCAGATGTAATTGGAGCTTAATTTCAATACAACTGAGTGGTGCCATGAGGCGACGATCGCTTCTATCAATGTTTGCAATTTCTTTTGAGTATAAATGTGGACATTCCTCTCCCCAGTAGGATTTATTTTCTGGGATTGTACTATTCAGTCCGTGTGGCTCGTATTATTGCCACAAAGTCTCTGTATCATAAGAAAGTCGTGAAACAATTCTTATTTATTGCCAGACTGAAGGAAGCCATCCAGACTGAAGGAATACAGTAGATGGCCTTGATAGAATGCTTCCAAATCTCTCCTAATAATTATCCAGTGTATCCCCTTTATAACTTTCTCTGAGCCTTTGTGTCCTTGTGTATGACCATTTAGCCCATTATATGCAATAAAGTGCCACTCAAAGTTAAAGCAATTGAACAAACAACTAAAGGATGGTTTTATCATAGTTTCTGATTTAATTCATTTTTAATGCGAAAAATAACTCCTGGAAACTGCTTAAATATTTAATTGTATACGCTCTCCTGCAGTGTAACACTTCCAGTTTTATAAGGGCACACGTATTGAACAATATTTGATATATTAAACTATGTGAGAGTCATCCTAACTGATATTGCGAGGGGGAGTTAACTTTAAAGCTTTCGTTATTCGTCTGCTTCGCTATCCTTTATTAAGGTCAACCCCTCTTTTTCTTTGCAATTCCGCAGATTTAGAACATCAAACGAAATCTTTCTGTAAAGGAGAATTTAGGTGAAAATCGCAACAGATAATAGGGATCATATTTCTTACTTTTATTTTTTTACAAAAAGTAAAGAATTATTTAGAGAATGAACCACATGCAAAACTCTCCGAAATAATTTCGTGTGAAGAAAAATAAATTTACTTTCCTCGATTGAAGAGCAGCAAACCTGTTGCAAAGCCCACGAATTACAAGCGCAGTTGTCAACGGCCTTGGGTACTTGCTTTAAACAGATTTACATGTGTTGTGTGTGAACAAATAACAAAGTCTTATTAAAGCTTGGAACTGGAACCGGAGGGGGGAGTGAGGGTCTATTTAACCTTGGCTGTGTGGGGGGTTCGGGAGGGGGGGGGGGGTTCTGCGTGCTACTGATAACAAATAGGGTAAAGAATAAAAAATTCACTTTCAATCGTTAATCCCTTGGAATATTGGGCAAAGATTATACACCAAATAAATACTTGTGCGTTGCTGCCATATCTGAACCCTAGAGAGAGCATTTCCTAAAGCTGACCAAATTGGTTTCTGACCAAAGCAGTAAATCCGAATTCCAATCAATTTCAATGTCAATATCTATAAATTCTAATCTTTGATTCTAATTTTATTCTACGTTCTTGTTTTCTTTGCTTTCATCTCTTTTCTTCCTCAAAACTGTTTTTAAACTTTTGTTAAATTTTACGTATTTTAAATTTCTATCTTCACTTGCTGATTAAATCAATGAGTTTATTGCAATATTGGGTTTTTCAATTTTCCTCTAAAAGATTTAATTTACAGGTAAAATAACCTTAGAAATATTGTATTAGTAGGAAATTTAATATTTTGCGTGACAAAAAAAAAAACGTTTTGCAATTTTTTATTATTTTTCCATGAAATTATTATGAATTATATAAATCGATATTATTTCAGTACTATTCTCGGTAAACTATTTTCCACCACACGATAGTACTTCAACTACTGTTAAACAGCGCTCAAGTCTGACCAGCTTTGAAAATGATGGAAATTCTTCGGCGATTTTCTCTCTGCATTGGTATAGATTGCTAGAATTCTAGCCCCTCTTATTCTTAGCTGGAATTTCTGTCATATATCTTCATGAAGTTAAAAAAAGATACATACAGGGTAAGGAAGACGGAAAAAGTTATAACGTTCTAATTATGAGTAAAGATCGGATGTTTTTTAACCGAAATTCGATGAAAACACTGTTGAACATCAAACTTAAAATTAGAGGAAAACCTGATTTGAGCTGGGTGGGAGGCCTCCTGATAACATGTTGGTGCTTTGATTACCGACCGCCGATCAAGATCTCTTCTGTTAATGATATGAACTATTCTGTCTGCAGTACATAAATCTCTAATTTCCCGATTTTTCTTTTGCCGGAGGTCATAATTTTCCTTTTTAGCATTCCCACCCATGCAGGTTCAAGCCTCGCGTAACAGAGAAGAGTACGAGCTGAATGTCGAGACCGCCCCAGACCGAACCATTTTGACAACTGTTGTAACATACATGCAAAATTCTCATGTAATCATGGCTACAGAGTTCCAACCAGATTGTGCAATTTCGTTCTCCAAGCACGTCTGTCCTGAGCTGCAGCTGCTGCATCTGGCCACTAGGTCAGCTCTATCAAGGTCCTGTTTCACATTGACTGTTCACTACAACCCAGCCCTCCCCCTTTTCCTGAGGCCTTTAGGAACAGTGTTCATAACCTTATTCGCCAATCTGCAGCTATGCACACGGGCAACATGGCCAAACTAACACAATCTCTCTTTGCACAATATGCTGTTCAAATGAAGTTGCCGACCCCTTCTTTTAACCTTATGATTACTTACAGGGTTATCTTTCTCTCTTAACCCTTTAAGTGTTGGAGATTAATCAGTTTCAAAAATCACTACAAATGAACTTGCAAATATTTTTATTCTTACCTCCCATGTTTTCCTTTTATTTTTTATATTTCTTTTTCAAAATTAAATTCTTTTACATTTAGAATGTAATCTATTTTATTCATTAATTGTTTCATAACGGGGCTCAGAAGTTTAGTCACATTTTTAAACAACCCGACCCTGTAAGGGTTAATAAATCCAATAATGATCCCACCTATATCTTCGTTTTGCTGTTAAAATACCCAATTCTTAATTCAGTCTCACACTCCGGCTTAGTATCTTTATCAATATAAAAGAGATCGCTCTTCAGTTAAAATGCCTTACACAATGGAGGAGACCCACGAATTTCCCCATTCCATGAGATACCAATGCATTCTAATCTGAGTGAAATATCAACATACCATGAACTCATAATGACGACATCGGAGTCCAAAGATAAAAAAGCTGCGGTGAAGCCAAATTAGTGAAATTTCTTTTAAAAAAAATACATCGCTATTAGAGAGAGAAAGAGCCCTTGTGCTTTATCGACTACATAATCAACCCCTTTTTTAGAATAATTGTTAAATATAGAAATGTCAAACTCTTAACTTCAGGTTTCTGGTAGCCTGAATGGTTAGCACACTTGGTTACTGATTAAAGAGATCTGGGTTCGAGCCCCTGATGGAATATGGATATTTCTTTTCATATGCTGTCTTTCTGCTGAGGCCTCACCTTCCTACAGATCTCATCAATGGAGTATTATACTAACAGATTCCAGTCAGATCTCTGTGGAAAACGTCTGCTTGAGAGGTAATTTTTTTAAACATTTTATATCTTAAAGGAGACATTTATTACTACATCTTTTTTTGAGCTTTAACAAGCAATAAATCAGTAACCATGAGCAAAATGTACAATTGGAGCCAAAAAGTAAATAAATGTGTATATATACATATATATACACATTTCTGCACCTAGAAAGGTATGTTTGCTATTCCCTATATGCATACAGGAAGTAAAATCGTTAACAATTACAATGTTCAGGGCCAGACGAGGCAGACATTTTCCTACGGGCTCCAGCATTTGAATTTTGCAATTTGTTTATAGAGTATTAACAAACTTATGTCCTTTTCAGCAGGAATAAAAAACAAGTTGTAAATAACCATTATTTAAGAGCGTTTCAAAGAACTACCCAATCGAAAGAAAACTTTTTCTCCTGCCAATCGAAAGTGAACTTTGTGAGGTATGTCAACGTGTCTAAAAATTAATTTTTTTTACCGAAAATGACACAAGAGATATTTCTATTTTAAACAATATTCATTTAATATTTAAAAAGAAATTGAAGCTGAAATATTTGACAGCAGACTCTCCTCTTAGACTGTCAACTAAAAGAACGCGTATCATCTCTGACGCATATGAGAATCGTATTTTCAGAGAGAATGAGGTTTTTTGTTTGCCTACTTTTTCACTCCTTAAAAGTTTTAATTTGAGTTAATAGATGATGGGGGGGGGGGAAATGCAAATAATAGTATTTTATTAGCAATTAAACAACATAAAATGTATTTGTCTTTTAGCTTTCAATTTCAAAAGTTACTTTTCTCGCACCCTTCTGAGAAAAGGGGGCAGATTGTTGTTGTCAGTGAAATATCTCTTAACAGATGAATAACAAAATATCTCTTAACCACTGAAATTTCAAATTTTTATCATAAACAGATTAATTGTAACATTTGTTAAAAGTTTTGGCATTCCATATTTAGTGACCTGTAGCAATGTAAATTAAAACTACTTAATGATTTTAAAAAATGCAAATTATAATATTTCATTAGTACCAATCCAATTGGAAAAACAGTTTTCCATTTATTTCTCTAAACAAAACAATTGAAATTCCCACCCACTCTGGGTGTAAGGAGTCAACTCATTGTTTCCAATGGAACCTTTGTGATCTTCCCATTCCACCACCAAAATTTAAAATTTATAGCTAACCTATTATAATATAGAATATTGCACACCTATTAATTAAATAAATTAATAGGTGTGCAATATTCGTTTTAAATTTTTTGTGTTTTTTCCACTGTTAGACGGCGTGATAATTTTTGGGAGATTCCGAAAGTTCAAATCGTAATGTTTCATCAATACCTGTCCAAGCTAAAGATGATTTTTAATTTACTTCTAAAAAAATTACCTCTTAAAATATGAAGTTGCACCGCGCCACCCCCCCCCCCTCCCCAATGTCTAAGGAGTCAACTCATTGTTGCCAATGGAAATTTCGTGACCTTCACATTCCACCACCAAAATATAAAAATTTATAGTACAGTCGCTCAAAAAAGTATCCGAACACCATGGTTGATTACAGAATTCAGAAAAAATATCAGGCAACGATTTTTTTAGAAATTAGTGATCTGACAACCTTCGTGTCACGTGACACGAAGGATCAGTAATTCACTAATGATCACTAATTTCCAAAAAAATCACTAATTTCACTAATTTCTGAAAAAATCATTGCCAGATATTTTTTCTGAATTCTGTAATCAATCATGGTGTTCGGATACTTTTTTGAGCGATTGTACAACAACATCGTTTGCAATATTCGTTTGAAATTTTGGAATTTTCGATTTTTTCCACTTTTAGAGGGAGTAATTATAGCTTTGGAGATTTCAGAAAATGCGAATCGTAATATTTTATCAATA
Source organism: Ryuthela nishihirai (assembly GCA_038380435.1). Lineage (NCBI taxonomy): Eukaryota > Metazoa > Arthropoda > Arachnida > Araneae > Heptathelidae > Ryuthela > Ryuthela nishihirai. Next base: position 10,687,157 of record JAWZYU010000021.1, on the reverse strand, counting down.
GCTATCCAATACAAAAATGATTTTTAATTTGACCCTGTAAGCAAAAAAAATTAGATGTCAATTTTAGACGGGCAAACAACAAAGTGAAACTATTCTTTCTTTTTTCATTCTGAAAACGATATAAAAATTGATTGAACTAAAAAATAGTTGCACAAACTATTAAAATTACATTTATTTTATGAGATGATTTCTTATAAAGTTTTGAGGTAAATACTTATCAGTAGCAATACTGCTGTTAAATGTTTTAGCTTCCAAAACTCTTCAAATATTATACAAATATTGCTCTAAAAAAAGATTTTAATAAATTTAAGATTTTCAATTTCCCGAAACACTTTGCTATAAAAGGATTCCCATTCACACAACATATAAGTGTTTGAATGCTTTGGTATTTCAGAATAATTTCTTCATTTCCAGAGCAAACGAAAAAGGGTGGTAGAAAATGTTTAAATTCGAAAATGAATAATTTGAATTTTAAATATTTGCTGAATACTGAATATAAGAAACTATACAATAATTATAATATTGTTTAATTGCATTTTTTTATTGTGTTTGGTAATACAATACAGCTATATTAATTATCATTAAAATTGGATTGTTTGTATTGTTTTACTGCTGAAGTCTCACAGACATTTGCTCTGGCCTATAAACCGACAGGATACTGTCAGACCTCTGTGGCAAGCAACTGCTTGAGGTGATATTTTTCTTTATTATGAAAGTAAAAAACAAATTGAAATTTTAAGAAATAGAAAAGAAAGAAGAAATAGAAATAGAAAATTCTAGAAAAAAAATTCTAGAAAGAGAGAATTTCCATTTCTAGAAAAGAAATAGAAAAGTGAACAAACAGACCATACATTGAGTGCGCACTGCCGTTTCTTGTCCCTAGGAGGGGCAGGGTCGCTCAGTCGGTAGCGCGCCAGGCCCGTAATTTGTAGTTCCCAGGTTCGAGTCCCAGCTGGGTCAGTGTTGAGATTTCCGCAAAATTCTCAGCCCTGCCCACGATCAGTAGGGGACACCGATGGGCTTGGAAAGGCTGTCGTCCGTCGGATGGGACGTTAAGCCGCGGTCCCGTGTGCGAGAGAGCCATACCCTGTGCACGTTAAAGAACACGCTGGATGGCCTTGACGGGAGGCTACCATCTGTCTCCCAACAGCTGTTCCAGTGGGTCCCTTCCCCCAACCTTCTCTGAGCCTTCGGGGTCCATGTGACCTGGCCATTTAGCCAATGGTCTCCTAACTCTTGTGCCTAGGAGAGTGTGAGGTTCAAATTTGGCCCTTGCAGTGTTGTAGTTATGTAGATGCAACGGGTGTGCAGACACAGGGCCACAAAATATGATCCTCATTTCTGCTATTAAACTAATTTCAGATACGAAGGTTTTGAGGGGGGAACTAAAAAATAAAACTTTGCACAAGGTTCAATGATGGCAAAGCAGGAATTGGGATACGGTTGGGGTACGGAATATATTGGAGATCAAGATTTACTGTATCTTTTCTCATTCATTGCACCACACGCGAAATAAATGGAGAAATCTTAAAGTATTACCATTTGTTTCTGGCTGATTCTAATTAATAATAGGTTAAGAACTTAGACAAATGAAATTAAGTTTCGTCAATTATTCTAAGTTGCTGTGACGATTTATGAACTAGCAACTCTCGAAGTAGGAAATTTGGAATTTCAGACACAATTCTCTTCTCTTTCTAGATACACAAAAATATTCTAATAATTTCCTTCTTTTATTACATTTTTAAATTCTTTAAAAGAAAAATTCTCTCAATTAAAAAACAGTCAATGGCGCTAACATCAAATAGGGAGAGCAGGGAGGATAAAGTTCCCCCCCCCTACTTTCCAACTTTTTTTTTTTAAATCTTTGATATACCATAAAGAAAGTAAAAATTCAGCTTCTAAAATCAACCATTTTTCTATCTATCAATAATGAATTAATTAAAAATTATTTTGTTCATAGAAAGAAATAATATTTTAAACATGTGATCGTTATTTTGTAACTGGAGAAGAAATTCGGTAAGATTAAGGGTTGGGGGACTGTGGCTTTCGAATGGCGTCTTTTGCAAAGTGATTGACACTTTTATTCGAAGACATTACGTCTGCTCTTCTTATTTGATGCAATGTTCCATTTCTCCACCCCCTGAAAAACTTTATGATGTCAACTGCACACTGACAAAACTGTTTGTCGATCTATGTGAAACTCTTAAACTATCGTAAACATTTGCTTGTACTAAGAGTTGCAAACAATGCTGGAATTAGGATCATTTGATAACGACTGATGCAACACTTAGGAACAATTTTAATGATTTGAAAGACTTCTAAAGACACATTTCAGTTCTACAAATATGTTTACCGCCATTTTTTTAACCGTTGTAATTATACTAAGAAAATATTGATGTCCTCAATTATTATTACCAAAAGAGAAGGAAGGTTCTCTAAATTCAAATTGACCAATTGATCGAGACGTATTATTACTCGCACAGAGTTATTAAATTCTCATTTCATCACATATATATATACATAAATACATAGTAATATTTCACAACACAACTATACTTTCATAACCTTACTAAAGCATCTGATAATCGTCGCAGCCTTAGATCAAGTTAGAGCAACTGGGGCATAACAACAGATCGGAGAAAGAGGAATCATTCTCCTTCTTATCCTTTCTTTTTCGAACCTCTTCTTCACAAAATCGAGGACGATAAGAACCTTTCTGTTCCCCCTCTTCCAATTAGAAAGTACGACAGTAGCCCATGCTGTGAACCTCACGGTTATCTGCACTAAGGTAAAAGCGATAAGGAAATTCGCACTTCTTATTGACTGTTCGAATTTGCCTCTGGGCTTAATATAAAAATAAATAAGACAGTAGCCATGAACCTAGGCTCTTGAAGGCACAAAGAATTTGTCATCTCTGTTACATTAAATTTTAAAATTCGGTTCAAGTTTTAGGATTCCCCTAGGGGATATGGGACAAAACTCAATCATGGACTACAGTGAACACATGCAGAATACTTTGATTAAATGGGCCTGGTGGGATCTCAGAATACATCGTAAAGCAATCATATACAATGCACTCGTATGTAGTAAGATTCGGTACATTTCTGACTTCACTTTCAGTTGGATGTCGGATTTTCTGGAGCAACAAGCCAAACAAACTCAAGCAGGAAATCATATTATCATAGGTTTTTTTGGGAAGGAGACATTTACCACATCCATTTTCGTGTGGATACACTGATTTTCTACTACCTTAAACAGAATTTGATTTCCCATTCTGCGATATTGGTGGAGAATCTATTCCAAACATCAAAACCCTCAGATGGACAATAACAACAAGTAATGAACTTTGGTACTCTTTATAGGTATCTCCTGGAAATTTATGAAATTTTAAATGACAAACTTCCAACATTTACTTAACAGAGGCTCCTGTTGAAGAATTTATAAGACGATTATCCAAGACAGCAAGCCCGGATCTGTAAAAAAAATCTAAGAGGAGGGTGCAAAGAACACAATCGAGCCGGAAAAATGTAAGGTCTCACCCCTTACATTTTTTCGGCTCGATTGTGTGTTTTTGCCCCCTGTTCCTCGATTCGGAAAGTGATTGGATTTCCACTGTAATGTAACATTTTCTTTTCTTTCTTGAAAAGCTGCATGAATTATAAATAAGTAATAATTTTTGCCTCTGTTACCCTTACTAGCATTCTGAAGGGGGAGGGGCATAAGCCCTTGTCCCCCTCCCTAGATGCGGCCCTGCTTGACACTTTCATGTGATCTATGCAATCACAAGAAATCCAAACATCATATTTAATTAAAGATGGGACCTCATTCCCAAATTCGCTGTAGATCTTAGAAATATAAATATCCACTGGCCAAAATTTGTTTCCTATAAGGACTAACTTTGCTTTCGACCCGTGACACATATGAGGAAGAATCGAGCAAAGAAATTGTAAACATTAGGAATACTGTGGAAACTGTTGAACTCCTTTGTTATGAATGTGGGAACACTGTCGATGGTTGGATATTTCTCAGGAGCATCCTCAGCAGATACAGATGCAATGCTCTGATTAATAATTAAAAAAAGCATCTTTCAGCCATGATAACATCTCCTGCTCTAAGTGTAACCTAATTTGTGCAGAAGCCAGATATGCCATCTGCTCTGCAGTAATGACACAAAAGTCGAAGGGAGCAAATTTACGTTGAAACTGTCCTAGCAAACTTTAAATATCGGTTCAGGATTATTCTTGCTGTTTATCTTCTACAGATGGTAGAATGCTAAATTGAAGACGAATGAAACAAATACCAGCTAACAATTGAAATGGATGATCAATTTTTATGATATAATGTGAGGTGAAATAATTTGCCTCTTTCACTTTGTAAACCACTGATAAGGTGGTTTGCTTTGGTTGGGGCGGGAGTGGCTCAGTCGGTAGCGCGCTAGACTCGTAATCTGTTGTTCCCAGGTTCGAGTCCCATCTGGGTCAGTGTTGAGATTTATCTCCGCAAAATTCCCCGCCCTACCCACGGTCAACAGGGGACACCGATGGGCTGGGAAAGGCAGCCGTCCGTCGGATGGGACGTTAAGCTGTGGCTCTGTGGACTGGAGAGTCACACCCTGTGCACGTTAAAAAACACGCTGGATGGCCTTGACAGGAGGCTATCATCTGTCTCCCAACAGCTGTTCCAGTGGGTCGCCTCCCCCAACCTTCTCTGAGCCCTCGGGATCTATGTGACCTGGCCATTTAGTCCATGGTGTACAAAAAAGTGCTGCTCAGAGGTAAAACAATCCAACCCAACTTGCTTTTGGTTCTAGGTTTCAGGCCTGCGAACTGTATTCATTTATACTGTTGTTAATTAATAAATTTGGAAAGATCATATTCAAATCCCGAAAGAGAAGTGGTGATTTCTTTACTAATTTGAAATTGATCAGGTTTGACTTAAAATCCTTGAGTCAGAAAGCATTGTCTGTCGTTAGTACCTTGACATCTGTTGGAAATTGCGATAATCTATTTTTCCCAGTGCCCGATCTGGAGAAGGAAGGGAATTTTCAATGACCGAAACGTAGGCTTCAAAAGAAAGGATAACGCCTTTTATTACACGCATTTTTGCATGAATATTTTATAAAAACTTCCACTGGAACCAATGCGAAGAAACATTGCATTATTTGGCAAAAATATTTCTAAAAAATATAAATAAATTAAAAAAATAAAAAACTATCTTCCTATATTTGCCGTGAAAAGTAGAAAATAAACCTAAAGCATATCGATGCAGCAATCAGTCACTGAGTTCATGGTATTCACTTCAAAGGAAGATAGGGCGCCGGCAATCTTGTTATGTTGCACGAAAATCGGCGCCCTATCTTCCTTTAAAGTGAATACGAACTCAGTAGCTGATTGCAGCATCGATATGCTTTAAGTTTGTTTTCTACTTTTTATGGCCCTATAGGAAGGTAGAGTGAATACGAACTCAGTAGCTGATTGCAGCATCGATATGCTTTAAGTTTGTTTTCTACTTTTTATGGCCCTATAGGAAGGTAGAGTGAATACGAACTCAGTAGCTGATTGCAGCATCGATATGCTTTAAGTTTGTTTTCTACTTTTTATGGCCCTATAGGAAGGTAGAGTGAATACGAACTCAGTAGCTGATTGCAGCATCGATATGCTTTAAGTTTGTTTTCTACTTTTTATGGCCCTATAGGAAGGTAGAGTGAATACGAACTCAGTAGCTGATTGCAGCATCGATATGCTTTAAGTTTGTTTTCTACTTTTTATGGCCCTATAGGAAGGTAGAGTGAATACGAACTCAGTAGCTGATTGCAGCATCGATATGCTTTAAGTTTGTTTTCTACTTTTTATGGCCCTATAGGAAGGTAGAGTTGTTTTTTCTTTGTCACTAAAAACACCTGCATTCAGAGACTCTCCTTTGATACACGTTTACATTTTGTTTGACACGTGGTCTACACCTCTAAATTTCTGTCCCTTTTTGGGAGAAGGGGAGAATGGCGGGGGGGGGGGGAGCATAATTCGAAGTAGTCTACGACGGTCCTCATTTGAGTTTTCGTTTAATACCTAACTCGTAACTGTAGGCCCTCTCATTCGGAAGATATCGTAGAACAACGACTTTCACATTTCCTTTTTTTTCAGGGGGGAAGAAATCAAATTACTGAGTTCGTATTCACTTCAAAGGAAGATAGGGCGCCGATTTTCCTACATAACAAGATTGCCGCCCCTATCTTTCTTCGAAGTGAATACCATGTACTCAGTGACTGATTGCACCATCGATATGTTTCAGGTTTATTTTCTACTTTTCACGGCAAATATAGGAATATATATTTTTTTATTTATTAGAAAATATTTTTGCCAAATAATGCAATATGTTTTTATTATACACAACATTCTCCACGTTACAAGCTTCCATGCTTGCAAAGATGACTTCGGGCTGAGTCTTTGTCGAGTTGAACACGAGCTCACCTCGAGGAGACGACAGAGGCTAACGAGGAGCCTCTGTAGTCCGTGGGCTGAAAATAGCACAGACCCCATTGCACTCAAGCTCACTCAAAGTTTAAATTTTTTACTTTTTTAAACTTTAAATTTTTGTCTTGGTGTGAAAACAATTAATAGGAACACGATATAAATAATTTCTAGCTTTTAATTAGAATTTAACAATTGAAAATAACCACCATTCAGCCTTTGATTTTGTTAAGATATTTTCTTTTGTTAATGAATCGCTAAGCGTTTGCAGAGACGTTCCACAAAAATTTTAGACTTATGCTAATTATTTTAATTTGTTTTGTCCTAAATAATATTAAGTGCCCAATTTTGTCATCAAATATTATAACTATATAAAATTTATAATTATTCATAATAGGAAGAAATAAAATTTTATATTTATATTTTACATATGTCATAAAAAAGTTTGTTTTATTTCCTAATTGGTCGCTGGCGAGCTCGAACTCAAAATTTTCAGCCAGAAATCATGTTTAGTCAGTTTCTTTTTATACTTTGAAATGAACTGAACGAAATCCTTCACTCATTCGCGAAGTAATTTTCTGCAATTATTTCTTACACGTCCTCAAAAAAACCTATGCAAATCAAAGTTGAAATGGATAGGTTTAAAATTTCTCATTGTAAAAGGAAAACATAAAGAATGGAGAACAATAGCAAGATGGATTTGAAACTATAAGAAAGCGTTTTCCCTGTCTGATTAAGTCGAATTATATTTGTTGCACTTCTTTTCAATGAATAACAAATCTCTTTTATCATCCATGAAATCTTTTAATGAAATGTCGGATTATTTTTGCCTAAAATTCCAAAATTATGAGAAAATTTTTTGAAATGAATATTTTACGTTAAGGATAAATGCAAATGTTTAAATAATGAAGTTCTTGCAAATAATATCAAATTATGATAATAGAAATCTATATATAGATTTATATTACAATAATTACAACAGTTTACATTTAGATTCTGAAGACATACTGTTGCAATTAGCAATCACGATTGGTAATATATTCACGTTCCATGTCTGCCTTGGTAGTACTTTAGAATTTTAATTTAACAATCTTTAATGAAAAGGAAAATGCAGCGTTTGTAAAAGTGAAATCCAAGCAGTGAACCTGAAGTTGAGAAGAACAATTTCTCTAAGGAAATTCATGGAACATTAAGATTATGGTGATTGCATTTCAGATGACACTCGCTGAAATATGTGACAGCTTCATTTAGTTTTATCAATACTTAAACTGTGCAACAGAAAACAAATAATATTTTTTTTGGTGAAAGGATTAAAGATATTTCCTTATTTGTATCAAGACTAATTTTATAACTTCCTTAACAGCAGTATAATGGAAAAATGGAAACAAGAGAAACATTTTAATTTATGATATTCTGTCATGTGAGAGATCGATTTGATTGCTAGTGAAAATTTTGCTGGTTATAATAATTATATATATGTATTTATATAAAACGCTAAGAGAAAAATATACCACATTAAATATTTGTTTTTGTGATAGAGTTTAAATATGAAATCTTATTCTAATATAAAATGTAATTATATATTTTGATCTTTTAACCATATTACATTATTTAAAAAAATTCTTGATTAGATTTAAGTTTAAAGGTAGGCTGGATACTTTTGCAAACCCAAATGCAAATATTAATTTTTGTGTTCTTCCTTTGACCTTTATTCAACATATTTGCTGCAAGGGTTTTCTTTGAGTTCCTAAATAGTGAGGCTTGGTGCACAGCACTAATACAGTTGACTCGGTTTACGATTTTTATATTAATAATTGAATATAGGGATAATATAGAGTTAGCCTATATCTGTAGTAAAATGGGCATGATATTGTTTCGCCACAGACTTCTGTGGTAATTTTCTGTTTGAATTGTTTTTATTATCCCTGTATTCATTAACGAATAGTCAACTTACTAACAAACAGCTTTCTAATTCGGATTTTGATCTCCCCCGATTCCATCAATCCCCAATATATGCATTTGGATCCATTTCTTTAGATACCATTGAATGTAATAACAACAGGTGTGGCCATTCCCCATGGCAACGGAATCAGCAGCTCTGTAAACAAACCTTTGATATACTTCCCAGACAAATAAATCTTGAATGGATGATACGTTTTTAAGAAAACTATAATTCATTGAGTATCATGTTCATCGCAAATCATGTTTCCCGCACTGTTTCAAGAAAATAATTCAATAAAGTAATTTCCGCTGAACATGAACTTCTTTAGAGAAGTGTTCTTATGAATAAAGAATATTCCAGACTATCAAGCGAGCATCGAAAAATTATATTTCGAAATGGAAAAAAACAAATGTTTAAATAATAAAATATATTTGAAATAATAAAATTTAAGAAATCTTAGAATCGAATTAAATATTGATTTTGAACATCTTTACGTCAATCAAAAGAAGAAAACGAAAGAAATCTTTAGCTCTTAAAAGAAACGATTGTATTCCTTAACCAGTCTACCTTTGCAGTAATTTTCGAGAACCTTCCGAGTTTCTAAAATTTCCTTTGCTGCTTTTGTCATCGAGTGAATTTAAAATTCTTAATGTCTCTATTGGAGTTTCTGTTGTCATTCTGCTGAGGTCTAAGTCAGCTCTAACTAGACCTGCTTCATATGATTTTTTTTTTATATTTTGGCACATGAATCATTAAGTCACGTGACCACATTCTACGATTAACTCGGTATAATTTTTTTTGTCAGATTTTTGTATCGTTCAGAAAAAGAGTGTTTGCACTTTTCACTATGTTTAATGACATTAATTTTTTTTATCAAAAAAGCTCTTAACTGAAGAGAGAGATAAAGAACCATCTGCAAGATACATTTCCAATTCATTGAGTTCTCCATTTTAACTTTATAATTCTTTATGATAATGATGATGATACTTTATTTCGCTCCGTTTTTTTTCAAAGAGTTCTTATCTATCAATGAAATAAAAAACTCAAAAAATGTCTGAAAGGTAGGAAGGCAAACATTTTCTTAAGGACTAATTCTTTGAAGATACATCTGTTTTTATTTTGCTTGATGATCTTCATCATCATTGCTTGATGATCTTTATCATTTTGCTTGATTGCTTTTTATTTTTCTCATTCTCTTCTTCAGTGAAATATTAACTGAATTTTCTTACTCCATATCCACAAGGATTCACATGATTTGATCCACTTTCATCTCTCTATAGATTTTTTTTCTCATCGTTCTTGAAGAGATTTGCTAAAATTGGTTTGTTTATATTAAAATTGAAGGTCTACTCTTGCAAAATATTCTTGAGCATTCTTTGGACTAATTTATTTTCTACAATAACAAAATGAAAACAAAAATAATAAAATTACAGCAAAATTCGGGACTAATGTTTTTACCTCTTTCCCAAATTCTGATAATTAATTCTTCCATTTTTCCATACCTCAGCAGTCTTCAAAACTTATCTTCCTCTTCCTTATCAATGTGAAGCAATGTCATGCATGTGCACATGCTGTGTCACTTCCTTCACTAATAAACTAATTGGCCATCATAATGACATTACTCGAAGAATGCTGATATATTTGTCAACTCGATCTGAACTCGTCACTGCATCAAAACTTGTCATGAAACGATCTGGCATTCATACATGTTATTAATATTCAAGGTCAAAGCAGTAGTTTCTTGCATAAGTGTTGCAGTTTCGTGTGAAATACAAGTGGCTAATAACTTTTAGCCTGTAGAAAATGTTGTTTAATGAGCTATTGTGCAACTGATTTTAAACAATTTTTAAACTTCCTTCTCTTTGCACAGTTATTAATCTATAATTTTAAAGTTTATAACCCTGCTAAATGTAATACAAATTTATCTTAAATATATTTATTTAACAAATGTGTATATTTAAACAACGTTTACGTCAAATGCAACCTAAACATTCTACTATTCAATTTTATTCTTTTAAAGAAAACTTTCTTTCCAACAAAAATTTAATTCTACATTTCTAAGTCCCTTTCTTATTGATTTCTCATTTAAGTAAAAGTTCGATACTCGCTAATTCAGGTTTCCACGTACATTTTTCTGTTAGTTTCTATTAAGTCTTTCTTAAGTGCTGCTAAAGGTTCTGATGCAGCACTAGTGATTATCTTTTAATTTTTTTTTGCAATAGTTAATACTACTTTAAAGCAAGAAGTTAAACTTTATAATGCCACAGTATTTCTTAGCTTTCCCATGGTGCCACATGCAGGAGAGATGTACCCTGCACATGTGTTAGACACCATCTGCCTCCTAATAGCTGTTCAGTAGGGATTCTTTCCCAATTCTGAACTCTTGAGGTACTTGTGTGCAGAGGTGAAACAACCAGCCTAAGCTATCAAGAGTTTATGATTCAGGAACTGTTGATGGAAAAATTCATTGGTAATACAGATCAATCTAAAATAAACGATATTCATTTTTGTTTGCATTTTCTTGTTACATCAAACAATGACACATTAGACAGATCATTACATTGTACAAAGTGTAACAATGTATTATTTTAAAGAAATCTGATACCTCAGAGGTACGCAAAGGATATATAAAAGATGCAGTGAATAAAAATAATTTTGAAAAACGATCTCTTACTCCCCCCACCTTTTTCCCTGCGATCAATCCGACAGTCAGTTTCATTCAGCATCCCTACCTATTTAAGAATGGAATCCAACTGCTTAAAACTCGTTGACCTCATTCTGATTTAAAATCCTGGAGAAAACACTTGTTCGAGATTTGTGAGGTTTCAGTCTCTTCTTTAACATTTTCTTGTTTACATTTTCTTGCGCCACGAAATAGGTAAGCATAGCCTTCGGATTATGACTAAGCGCTTGCTGCGTCACTTCCTTCAGCAATAAACAAATTGGCCACCGTAATGACATTACTCGAAGAATGCTGGCATATATGTCAACTCAAATGTCTGTTACATGTAGTAAACAGATTCGTAAAAAGAACAATTTTTTTCGTTTCTAAGTGAATAATTATATCTGAGTATGGCATTTTCTTCCCTCGTGTGATGCATTCGGAAGCCTTTTAAATTTAAAATATCAAATGGCAATTTCTTCTTTTGTTTTAATTGCAGTTCCTCGATATTCGGCATCAATTTTAGCCTTTTCTGCTGTTCATTTTCATTTTCAATCAGAATAAATGTCAAGGAAGAACGAAAAATCGGCATTTGTTTTAAGAAGAGGTAATGGTAACTTAAATAAACAGTCCGTAGCATTATGTAGTTATAGCAGGCGAAATGCTTCAATGTCATTAAGGTAATATCCCAAAAGATACACTGATAATGAAATCGATCTCCACAAAACATGTCATCTGTTATGACTAAGTTGCGAACGAACAAGAAATGTAATGACAGAATGAGACTATCTGTGCTACGGCCTCAGCGGCCATATTGCCAAAGTGATCCCCTCACTCACCTTGCTTCGAAGGCCTCCAAGAGTCTGACGTCGAGGATGTTCTCCTCTGGTTCCCATGTGTTGTACCTGCCGGAGAAGAAGAGGATGTAGCAAGCAAGCAAGAAGTGGGCAGTGTCTTCAGCAGCGAATGCTACAACGCCGCAACTGACGACCAAAGCCAAAACGAACTAAGCCTACTTACCTGGTACTCCATCCTTTCCATTTCACGAGATATTCCACTCTGCCCTAAATAAATAGGAAAAGGAAAGGAAATTTACCTTTCTGGCCTTCAAGTGGACGACAGAAAACAATTTTTGAAATCAAAACTAAGACACCACTCACTTTCCTGATGCGTTTCTTCTGGATGCCTTCGGCAGCAAAAACCCTCTCCCCTACGGACGACAGCTCCATAGCTGTCCTCGGTTGCTCTTTCGGCTCTTCTCTCTCCTGCGGTAGTTGCCAGCTCCACTGTCCCGGCATGCATCACGGCACCCTCATGACGACGCCTGGTTCCGCTCCGCAACAACCAGCCACGAGGCGGGGAGGCGACGCGGCGCGAGGCCAATCGAACCGGCGCTGGGCACACAACCGCAGGCAATATACTACCTCCTCCTATGACGATGGCCCTTCCGTGTCCTGGACCCCAGAGGCGATTGACCTCGCCTCGCTCCGCCACTGGACAGAGTGCTTCTGTTGGCGAGTCGATTCCGTGAGGAAGGGAAGGCGAAGTGACGAGTTGTTTAACTAGATCGCAACTCTCCATTCCTTCCGGGGTAGAAAGAATGATTTCGCTTCCTCATACCAGAGACTGTGGCTAGAAAGCTTTTTGTTCCTGAGGGGACTCTCACGGCAGGGTTGTCATGGTTTGTGCTGTCGTTTAATACAGAATTTCAGTTTTGCATAATGTGCCTGAAATATAGAAACGATTGTTCACAATGTTGTTTTTGCTTTTGGGAACAAATGGTTCATTTTGTTATAGTCATGAATCAATTGCGTTGCTTCTATCTCACGCCGCTACAGGGCACAGAAACGGAATTCACAAAACTCTCCAGAAAAAAAAACATGACAAGAACCGGAATTGCAAGACTCGATAAAATATGCTCATCGCGAAAAAATCATCAGTTATAACTGAGCAGCGAACATTGCAACAACTGTAACGATATCACAAGAAAATTTCGCATCAGCCCCTAGGGTAATAATTAACAATATTAAGAGTAACGATAATCTGTCATCGCCATCTCAGTGTGAGGGAACAGAAGTGCAATCCAAGGATGAAAGGCTGAAACTCTACAAAGGAGTTAAGTACGAAAAACGATGAAAAGACTACACCCTTGCCTAGTAATAAAATTTTCAAAATTAAATGAATATTCAAAAAATCATTAAACTCTATACTCTACATCAATACTGATAGCATCCAAAATCGAACTTTGTCTCCTGAATCAAACAAATATAAACAATCAACGTTTACTTTTAAATCTACATACTTTTTCTTCACCTGAAGACTTTGCAGACACAATTTAAAAAAATCCGTAACTTCGAAATCTTTTAGGTCTTTTAACATTTTTTGAGATCTATACGAAATATTTTAATGATATCCTAAGTTTTTTCTATTTTGAATACCTTAATCTTATTTTCTCAAAATTTAAACAAATTAATGCGAAAAATATCTCAATTGACTGAAAAATCGAAAAATATAAAATAATGAAAGAAAATTATAGATAGAGAACAAACAAGTTCACAACATCATGTAGTACATTTCTGACTTTGAATCTTTTCTTCTAACTGGATTTTTTTCCTTCAGTCATTTTCATTCCTCATATATTTCACACTTTCTCTTCATTCATCAAGTTTCTAGATGAATCGATTTTTAAAAAGTCGAGTGAAACCTATAAGAACAGAAAATATTGTATTAAGAATAGAACAATTAATGGTAAATTAAGGGCTCTGTCCTTGCAACTATCCCTCTTCTCATGGCCCGAGTTTTATCATTCGACACTTCAAAGAAATGATAAATGGTTACTTTGAACAGACGTGAAACGTACTCTCCTATTGTGTATTAGTTCCGGTCCAAATATTTACAAGCAGGAGTCGCCAAGCATTCCAACACTGAGATATATGATACAGGATTCTTGATACAACAGAGACTCACAAAACAAATGAAACTGACTGCAGCTGTCCATCCAAGTCTCAGAATGATTTGCTTGCAATAATTATTTATATTTGCACTTCTAGATTTTTTGTATTATCATTTTACAGTGCTTTCGTAAAAAAATTCCGTTTTCATTGCATCGAATACAATAAGACACTGTTTTAAAAGAAATATTCATTTTGGAACAAAAAAGAAACAAAAAGTTATATATACACTGCACGACATTGAAATTGCCCCACCCAGCAGGAATGAGGGGATAGGGGTCAAATGTAGCACACGCATAGCAATACATATTGGCATATTGTGATTTAATTTGCAGTCACTTAAGCGGTTAAAAGATCAGATAATGCAGCACAGTGTGACTGCCTCAGTAGATGGTTGCACCGCCGTGAACGGCAATACAGGCAGCAATGCAGTGTGGCATGGAGTTATACAGTCGACGGATATGGTCCTGAGGAATTGCACACCAGCAAGTGTTGACTTGCTCCCATAAATCATCGAGATTCCGCGCCGGCTGGTGAGAGAATTGCACACGTTGTCCAATATGCTCCCACAGATTTTCTATTGGGAATAAATCTGGAGATCGTGCTGGGTATGGCAATACTTGAACATGTTGCAAACATTGTCTGGAGACCCTAGAAGTGTATACACGGGCCTTGTCATGCTGGAAAATGGGCTGCTGCATGCCTCCCAAGAACTGAAATAAAACGGGCTGCAGAACCATGCTAATGTATCGTGAAGCTGTCAGTGTTTCTGTGATGTGAACAAGAGGTGACATGCTGTCATATCCAATAGCACCCCATACCATTATGCCTAGCTGATGGGCAGTGTCCCGGTTGCAAACCAAAGCTGGATCCGTCCTCTCACCAGGTTGTCTCCATACAGAGACCTGTCGATCGTCAAAACCCAGACAGAAACGAGATTCACCACTAAACACAACAGTGTTCCATTTGTGGCCCCAGTTCGCACGACTTCAGCACTAAGCCAGACGAGCGCTGTGATGGTGTGCAGTCAATGGCAGTCAATGTAATGGTTGGCTACAGTGCAGGTGTGTCTCATGCAACCTTTGGTTTACCGTTCGGGTCGTTATGGGGACGTCCATGGCTGATGACACAATCTATAGAATAATGCCTGCAGTGCTCTGTGGTGACGAACGAGCATATCGAACAATGTATCTATTAAGCTGTGCTGACATCTGTCGGACGGCACCACTTCCTCTGCAAGGCACGCTATAACCTTCATTTCGCCACTGGTCAACAGCAGCCAACATTTCGTGTATCCTGATGAACATCGGCAGCGACACGACATGTAATACATCCAGCTTTATATAGACCTATAATTCTTTCTCTTTCAAAAGCATCCAAATGGCGATTAACGTGCCAAAGCATGTACCAGGCATTTTTGGCCTTCACTGAACAATTTCCAAGCGGAACCACCTAATCTCAACCGTTTGCACGACTTCCACCTGCATAAACACAATACCATCCTTTTTCCTTAATGCACCTTTTATCGGTTGAGCCACAACACGTCATTGGCTTATGATTATCGTCATTTGCATATCTCAACTGCGCGCACTCACCCTTCTATTTGCGTTTTTGTACATGTCCTTCTGGGCGGGACACTTTCAATGTCGAGCAGTGTATATATAACAGCACAAAATGTATAAATAAATTAACGTAATAATATAAAATGTAAATAAAATTAGATCAAAATAAAAACTCAGTTTGCAATGATCAAGATTAAGAAGTGAAAATATGTTTTTCAAAAATATGATTTTCTCTTCCAAACAAATATCTTCTGCGAGCCGAAAACAAACTTCCTAGGAGTCGAATGCGACTAAAGTCATGATTGACCACCTCTGTATATAACAAGTTATAATCAGTAATGAATTTAGCTACTTTATAGCCAAATTTTGCAACTTTGAGGCCAGCACAAATTTATTTATTATTTTTATTATTATTAGCAACATATAGGACTGATAGGCTCTTAACAGACCTCTGTGGCAAGCAGCTGCTTGAAGGGTGTTTATTTTTATTTTTATATTAGGGCAAATAAGGATCCTTGAAACCAGTCCTCCAATCCTTCTCGTACACAGATGATACAAACCAAAGTCCCTATTCACCGTGCGACCACCGAGGCTGTAAGGGTTGCTGCTAAGCCTAAAAATTTGAGCAATTCAAAAGCACTGCTATTATCTCCTACTGAAATAGCTCAAAATATTAATAATGATAACATCGCTATTACCTTAGTGATAGATTTAATTTTAAAACTCTTAAGATATATTTGTAGTTCAGATGAAGACCTCTCACTTTTAACTAGTATTCTACTCAGATCCAAAAATTAATTGTTTTTCCATTCTTCAATGGAATTCAGAGGTCTGCCATCCAAAAAGCAGGATCTGATTCTTTTAAGTAAATATCATGGTATTGACATCTTTGCACTACAAGAAATTCAAAGTAAAAAAAAAATTAACATAACTAACTACCTCCCTTACTTTTACTTCTCTCAACACAGTTAAAATGGAGTTGGCTTCCTTATTAAAAAAAGTATTAAAAACAAAATTCTTCCTATCTCCTAAAACTATCATAACTTAGAAATTCTTGTAGTGCAAGCGATGGTCAAAAAACTCACTTTTTCCATAGTCAATATTTATAATCCTGGTCTTGCTTTAAAGAAACTATTTATCATGATATAATTAAACAAATCCCCCTACCCCACATATTAGTAGGTGACATATTAGTAGTAACAGTCACCACCCATCCTGGCGCTCATACACAAAAAATTATCCTGGTATTTACCTAAGTAATTTTATCAGCAACACAAATTTAATCAACCTAAACACTAAAACAACTCATAAAAACACAAACAATAATAGATCTGTAATTGACCTCATATTTATTTCCCATGAAATTTCTGAAACATTCTCCTGGTCTATCCTACCTGACACTAGAGGAAGTGACCACCACCCTATCATTATACAAGCAAATTTTAAAAATCATTATATAGAAAACTCATACACTTAAACAACTGAAGATTATTTAACAAAATACTTACCCACTCCCCACCTTCAACAAACTTAAATAATTACAACATTTTCTTAAACCACATTTTTGACATTACCAAACCTACTTTCAAAACCATTCTAAACAAATTACCAAAAATAGAAAAAAATTTTTGGTACATGAATAGATTATCTGCCATTAGGAAAAAAACTGAGAACAAAGCAAAAAAACTCCAGATCTTTCTCAGACATCAACAACTACAATCAATGCATTAGTCAGAAAAAAATTAAAAACACTACATAAAGAAAATTGGCAAACATTTACCAACAAACTCACAACCCTTACTTCTGAACACAGCCTCTGGAAAACATACAAAAATATCAACACACAGAAAACACAAACCACAGCAATGGCAGAAATTGCAATTCACAATAACATTACTTTAGAAGACACCTCTAATCTCTTTGCATCTAATCTCAAAATCACACAACAACTAAACCTTAACAGGAAACCTTCTTCACTAACAATATCAACAACCATTTAAACAACATCAAACCTGCCTCTTACATTTTAGACAAACCTTTTTCAATCCAAGAACTTAACCATGCAATTAATAAACTAAATCTAAACTCTGCTCCAGGAGATGACAAAATTCCTAATAAACTATTTAAAAACCTCCCCCCCCACCCCTGGAGAGACAAACTATTATGGATTTTCAACAAAATCTGGTCTGAACACTAACTACCTCCTATAAGGACACACATATTAATCATTTTCCTCCTAAAACCTGGAAAGCCACCCATTAATCTTAACTCTTACAGACCCATTTCCCTACTTTCCAATTCATTCAAACTTTTTGAACGCCTCATTCTCAAAAGACTAAATTGGTTCCTTGAAACTGGAAATTTCTTCACTGACAATTTTCTTGGGATCAGGAAAAATAGATCATCACTTGACTGCATAGCACACCTAATATCAGAGATACACAGAGCCACCAAGAAAAAAAAATCTTCTTGCTATATCGATTGATCTCACACAGGCATTTGATTCTGTCTGGATCCCTGGCCTACATAAACTACACAATGCTAATCTCAGTGGTAATATCTTACATTTCTTACACACATACTTCTCCTCCAGGACATTCCAGGTCAAACTTGATAACCACACATCTAACACTTATAATTTCACACAAGGATTATCACAAGGATCCATACTCTCCCCTACCTTATTTAATTTTTACATCATCATCATCATCATCATCATCATCATCATCATCATCATCATCATCATCATCATCATCATCATCAAGCAGCCATGGGCTACGGAGGTCCAATCAGACCGCGCAGTTTAATTCTCCAAGCATATCTGTCCTGAGCTACATCTGCTGCATCCGGCCACTGTACACCAATTCTAACAAGGTCCTGTTTGACATTGTCTGCCCATCGCATCCTAGGTCTCCCCCTCCTTCTGAGGCCTCTAGGCACACTGTTCATAACCCTATTCGCCAATCTATAATTATCCATACGGTCAACATGGCCAAACCAGCGGAGTCTCTCTCTGCACAATATGCTGCTTAAAGGAGGTTGCAGACTCCTTTGCCTAACCTCATCATTAGTTACAAAGTTAAACCACCTAATACCCAAGATACTGCGTAAGCATCTAGAATCAAAAGCATCTAGTTTCCTGTTATCTTGTTTACACAGCGTCCAAGTTTCACTACCATAACTAACCCTAGAAAGAACCAAACTATTATACAGTCTAATTTTAGTCTTTAGGGTATACGCCTATTTCTCCACAATCTCCATAGATTCTTAAAAGTCCCGGCAGCAATACCTATTCGTCTGTTAATCTCATGCCGCACATCACCAGTATCAGTTACGCAGCTCCCAAGGTAATTAAACTGTGACACCTGCTCAAGACTGCAACCATTCAGATTAACTGAATCACAACCTGCCTGACCAATTTTCATCACTTTAGTTTTCTCTCTGTTTATAACCAAACCTACTGTACTACCAGTCTCATCAACAGTTCGAATGAAAGAGTTCATCTCATCAACATCATTTGCCAAAAGGGCTAAATCATCAGCATAATCTAAATCAGAAATTTTCGTATCTCCAGCCCATTTAAGGCCAAAAGCTTTCCCTTGAAGTGAATTTCGCATAACATAATCAACAACCAAACTAAAGAGAAAAGGAGACAAAATGCACCCTTGTCGAACACCAGAAGTAATGCTAAACCAATTGCTAAAAGACTTACCAACTCTCACACATGACTCAGTGTTATTATAGAGTGCTTTCATTATGTTAACTAACTTGTCTGGTATACCATATGATCTCACAATCAACCACAAATTATGACGATTAACAGAGTCGAAAGCCTTTTTGAAATCAACAAAGCTAGCAACCAAAGGTTTCTGAAACTCTAAACATTTCTCAAGAATCAGCCTGAGTGAAAATATCTGATCCACACATCCCCTACCACTTCTGAATCCACATTGCTCATCACGCAATTGCCTGTCAACCAGAGTCTTAATTCTATTAAGCACAATCATGGAAAGAACTTTACCTGGAACGGAGAGTAGGCTGATACCCCTATAGTTATCACAAGAACTGCGATCACCTTTTTTCAAAATAGGGATAATAATAGCTCTGGTAAAATCTTTAGGAACCATGCCTTTATCATAAAAGTTATTCAAAATTTCAGTCATCCAAATGGTAACTGAAACATTCCCAGCTCTAAGCATTTCCGTAGTAATTTCATCCACCCCTGGGGATTTATGAAGTTTAAGTTTAGAAATAGCCAAACTAACTTCAGATTATGTTATAGGGCCAACATTAAAGCCAACAATGCATCTATCATCATTGCAAACAATGGGAGTAGAACTAACCACATTGTTTAGAACATCACTGAAATGCTCAGCCCACCTAGCCATGACAGAATCCTCACCTTCTATAACCTTGCCTTGTTTATCCTTCAATCCCTGTATACCTGTTCGTTTTCTACCACACAAAACATTAACTATCTGGTACAGCTCTCTGCTGTTGTGCTGTCTAACTGCTTCCTCAGCTTTGTCAGCAAGGCCATCAAGCCAAAGATTCTTATCAGTAGCTAACTGATCCTTTACACGTTTATTAAGTTCTTTGTAATGCTTTCTATTAGGACTAGTAGGGTACTGATTAAGGACATTCCTGCAGTTCCTTCTTTCTGAAATAAGCTCAAGTGCCTTATCACTTAAATAATTCTGCCTCCTCTGCTCCTTTTTCCCTAAAAGAGTACTGTTAGTTTCCAAAAAAGCCTGTTTAAAATGGCCCCATTCTTCCTCAACTTCAGTATTAAGCAAACCATGACTGTCATAATGACTAAGTAACCTATCATGGTAAGCTTTAGCTATAACTGGGTCTTTCAGAGCTTCAGTATTAAAGGTAAATTTTTTAACCCTAGCACAACACTTTTTAAGTTTAAGTTGCAAGACACTTTTAACAAGGTAATGGTCAGATCCCATTTCAGCTCCCCTATATGCCCTGGTATTTCTAACAGAACTAGCCCATTTGCTGTTAATTAATATATAATCAATCATATTCTTATGCAGCCCATCAGGTGAAATCCATGTGTATTTATGTATGTCGCGGTGTTTGTAATATGTGTTAGTTATTCTGAAACCATTGAGTTTACTTACCTGTAGGAGACGTTGCCCATTGTCATTGCAGCTACCAATACCAAAAGGGCCTATTACTCCTCCCCAAAGGTCAGAGTCGGTACCAACTTTGGCAATGAAGTCACCAAGAACAAGGGTAATATCTCCTTTCTTGACAGAATTCAAAATATCCTGAAGTTGTCTGTAAAACCTATCCTTCTCATCCTCATCAGAATCCTCAGTGGGGGCATAACAGCAGATAACATTCAAGTCTTTAAAGCTTGTCTGAAATTTTGCTGTAAGAAACCTTTCATTAATGCACTCATATCCTAGAAGAGCATCACTAGCATGTCTGCTGAGCAGCAGACCCACGCCTTGGTGATGCTTTCCATCCTCCCTCCCTGTAAAGAGAAATTTAAAGTTATTTTTAAGTATCTCACCTTTACCTGTCCATCTGGTCTCTTGCAAGCCTAGAATATCTAGGTTATAGCGCTGGAATTCCTGCATGAGGACATCAAGAGAATAATCTCTATGTAATGTCCTCACGTTCCACGTTCCTGCAGAGAGAAAATGATTAGTAGGATTTTTAAAGAAATTAGGTTTATTGAGATTGGTAGGGCCAACAATATCAAACAGTCCCCTGATCGCAGGCATGGGGCAAAGACCTGTTCCTCCTCCGCTAAAGGCTGAAGTCACCGATGCTGGTAGGAACTTCAGGCACCACCTTTTCAAGTGGACTTTTTCAAGAACCATATGGCCTGCCTGAGACACATTACTCCAGTTTAGGCTTGACGATGCCCAACTAGCTAAGTAAGGTTCAGGTACCTGCGATGGCCTCTGATTAGGATTATCCACCAGCTGATATAAGGTATCCCATGCCTCTGTTCACTTAGAGCTGGCAACCCAGAAGCAAACAGAAAACACAGCGGCAGACTCTCCCTCAACAGAGGCCCACCAGTGCAGCAAGTCCAGGATCCATAATCAAGCTCAAATCCATAAACAAATCCAGTCTAGTAGGTATAAATGGTCAGCACCAGGACCCTGTGAAGTTGACCACTCCTCAGCAGGGTTTAAAAAAAAAGAAAAAAGTGGCCATAGATGACCAGATCAGTAGGCCATACTGAACTGGCAGCCCTCCCCTTCCGTTCCCTTCCAAAAGAGAATATCTCTTTTGAAAGGTACTAACGGCCTGCACCACGAGAAGGCGGGGTCGGACATTAGGTGCTAGACCTGGCCGGTTCTGTGCATCATCACTGGGGATTGGTACACAGCTCTCCTTCCAGTTTACGCCTAGCTACCATTCTGGACAACTGCCAAAACCATTCCCACTCTACATGAAAAAATTCAAAAACAATTAAATAGACTTACTACATACTGTAAAAAATGGCAACTAGACATAAATCCAAACAAAACCACTTGTATTCCCTTGTACAATTTCAAACACACTACCCCTATATTTAATTTTAAAATTAATAATCACACCATACCACAATCCTCCACCTGCAAACTGCTTGGCATGCACTTTGATTCAAAATTAAATTGGAACCATCACCTACAATACCTACACACAAAAGGCCTCAACTAAACACCTTCAAATTTTCCACCTCCAGAAACAATGGCACCCCACCATACCACATGATCACACTTTACAAAAACCTCATCAGAGCAAAATTAGAATATGGCCTTGAATTTTTATCTAACTTACCTGAATCCAAATAAAAAAAAATAAACATCATACAAAACAAATGCATAAAAATTGCCCTAGATCTCCCTATTTTCACATCCACCATTTCTATTATTGCTGAAACATCTATCCCACTCTTCCATATCAGACAAAAAATGTTATTACTCAAATATTACCTCAGATTACATTACAAACTACCTACACACCCTTTCTACTTACATTTCATAAGGAGCCCATATTGCAAAATACTTAAAACACATTCTGATCTTTTTAAATTCTTTAAACACCATATTAATCATTCTACGAGAGGGGATATCCCCATAATTGCTGATTGGAGCTTCCAAAGCCCCAAACACTTTCACCAACATACCCTCCCTACTCTCCAAACATGACCTTCCACAGGATGCCATCAAAAAACTTACTGACTCTTACCTACATGAGCAATTCTCTAACCACACAAAAATTTATACTGGTGGCTCTGTCTTACCTGACTCTGGCTCTGCAGGGGCTGCCATTCACATCCACCAATATAACACATCCCTATCTTTTAAACTACGCCCCCCCCCCACACACACACATCCATATTACATGCTGAAATTTTTGCCATCATTGAGGCTCTCAAATGTTCACTCCAAAATCTAACCAACCAAAATATTATTATACTTGTTGACTCTAAAGGAGCAATCCAAACCTTAGCCCATGAATTCTTATACTCCACTACACTTATTACATTCATAATACCTTAACACTGACCACCTACAACCAACAAATCAACAACAACACCATTACCTTACAATGGATTCCTAGCCATGATGTGGGTATCTCTGAAAACAACAATGTTGATTTGCTCACCAAAATGGCACACACCTCGCAACAGACACACAACACCTTTAATTTTTACATAAACACCAAACATGACTTCAACAAACTTGCACTGCAGCTTACCAATAAATACTTTCTCTTACATGCCTCTATAAGAAATAACTTTAGATTCATGCTTGCACAACACACTTCCCACATAGAAAACTATCCCTTCCCCAGAAAACACTTAAAAAACCTTTACCGCCTCAGAACAAACCCTACTCTACTAAACTCTTTCCTGTATAAATTAAAATTAACACCTACCCCCAACTGCTGCAAATGCAACACACCTGAAACTGTCAATCACATACTCCTAAATTTTGATAGATTTACACCACAAAGAGAAATCTTATTAAATTCCCTCTCAGAACTGAATATTCAGGAGCTACACATAAAATTACTTTTAGACCCCCCAGAAAACTTCCCTAAAATTAAAATCTATGATCTCCTGTTTAGCTTTCTCATCTCCAGCCCTATTTGGAACAGATTCCAGGTTTTTCCTGTTCTTTTTCTGTTACACAATCCTTTCTCCCCCTTAACCGACTTTTCTCCACACAACACATTAACTCTTCTCTTCCATGGAATCCTGCCAATAATTACAGGGGGGGGGGGGGAAGAGAAAAAAAAATCAGAAAATCCAACTTTGGTCTTGGTCCAAACATTACAACTACACTCATTCCCCTCACTGTTCCAAAACCTTAATAATCACACGAGGTCCATTACAATAAAATAGAAAGAAAAAAAAAATAAATAAACAGTAAAAAAATTAAATTAAAAATAAAAAGATATATATAAATGAAAAAATATGAAAAGATATTAATAAAAATACTTTAATAAAAAATAATAATAATGAAAATACTGTAAAAAATTAATAAATATTTATAAAAATATGAAAAAAATATAAAAAAATAAATAAACAAAAATACTTTAAAAAATAAATAACTATATATATAAAAATAAATATAAAAATAAAATAAAATATAACAACACTTTCTAGTCAGAGAGGAAAACTATTATATAAAAAAAAATAAAAAAATATCTATTTTAAAAAAACATTTCCCGGTTTTTTTTCAACACTAATATCTGTGTTATTAAACTCACAACTCAAACATAAAACATGTAACATGTAAACTCAAACTTAAATTCAGAGATTCACGAAAAAAATATATGTATAACAAAATAGGAATAACCATCTCACCTAATTTTTTTAGGCCGCAAAAACCTTATCCCACTTCACTTCAGACAGCCTCCACAAAATAATTACTAACATCCCAACACTATTAAACACACTCAAGACACACATGGGCGAACATTAATTTAAAACAATTCTAAAACAAAGAAAAATAAATTAATTAAAAAAAACTTAATCTGGATGAATTCATCCAACCTTTTCGAAAAATATAATTTTTACATCAAAATTTTGTATTGAGAAAGCCTGAAAAAAGAAATCTCATTAGAACGTAACGTGTAACAACCCCGGGAGGGGGTGGGGGGGGGGGTAGAGAGATAGAGACTAACCAACTTACTCTTGACCACTGTCTCTGTTAGAAGAACCAACAGAACACAAAGTTTGTCTACTAAAACAATTCCCTGGTGCTATTATTTAATGACTATTAGTGGTTAGCGTGCTTGGCTTCTGACCTAAGGGATCTGGGTTCGAGCCCCGGGTAAGGTAATGGATGTCGTGTTGTTTTTCTGCTGAGGTCCTGCCATCCTCTCAGACTTTCTACTATTGCATATAAACTGACAGGCTCCTGTCAGACCTCTGTGGCAAGCAGCTGCTTGAGGGAATATTTATTTTTTTTATGCTTTATTTTGGCAATAACCATTTTTTCCAATCTTCGGGATTCTGAAAATTTATTTATTAATTGATTGTTATTCTCAGAGATCTTTTCTTCGGTGCATTATGATTAGGGTGTTTATGTCAAGCAGCTGCTGAGGAATAATTAAATCTATATGTAACTCTCTCGGTAGCCGAGTGATTATCACCCTTGGCTACTGATGAAAGGGACCTGGGTTCCGAGCCCTGGGTAAGGCATGGATGTTTGTATTGTTTTTCTGCTGAGGTCCTGCCATTCTCACAGACCTTCTACTATGGCATATAAACGGACAGGTTCCTGTCAGAGTTCTGTGACAAGTAGCTGCTTTGAGAGGAATTTATGAACATACGTTTATGATATTTTCTGAAAAGAGCAAAATCAAGTAGAATATGATTTTTATTTTGCAACTCCGCCTCTTTGCTTCGCGCGAATTTCAAACAATAATTTTTGCAAAATATTAATTTTATTTATCCCACTTTCTGTCGATTTTAAAAAAATATTGGAACACACGATATCTACCCTCTAACGTTATATTAACTGGAAAAATTCGTGCTTTACCATGAAATAAAAGCAGTCTTTCAGCATTTGATTGGCAAACTAAAAACGTTTCACCGTATTAATTTATAAGGGATTAAGTAAAAGGTTAAAACTATTTAAAGAATGTCTGTTAATCTGTAATCCTGAGAAAACCTGTATCTATATGACTTTGGTGTTCTCTTTACTATATTCACTTATGTGAATATAGTAAAAAAGAACTGCCAATGAAAAAAGAGCCACCGTGTTTTACCTCCACTAATGCTCATCAATATTTCCTGCGTTGGGTTGTTTTACCTCTGAGCGGCACTTTTTTGCACACCTGGGCTAAATGGCCAGGTCACATGGACCCCGAAGGCTCAGAGAAGGTTGGGGGAGGGGACCCACTGGAACAGCTGTTGGGAGACAGATGATAGCCTCCCGTCAAGGCCATCCAGCGTGTTCTTTAACGTGCACAGGGTATGGCTCTCCCGCACACGGGACCCATCCGACGGACGGCGGCCTTTCCAAGCCCATCGGTGTCCCCTACTGACCGTGGGCAGGCCGGGGAATTTTGCGGAGATAAATCTCAACGCTGACCCAGCTGGGACTCGAACCTGGGAACTACAATTACGAGCCTGGCGCGCTACCGACTGAGCCACCCCCGCCCCCAATATTTCCTGCAGATCAGCTATTAACTTTGCTGGTGAAATGTATAAAATCTCTCTACATCTGTGTTTTGTGAGATGACGGTGATGATGAATAAATATATATTATTATTAAAAAAATTACACACAAAAAATGGGAGATTCCATAAAAAACATAGACCAAATGTTGGTAGGTATTGCTTCATTCGGTGCCATTAGGAGGGGGCACATTAGGAGCGAAGAGCACTAAGTGAATGAACCAGGCTGTGTGCTGAAGAGCAGATGATCAATCCGTGTGACTTGTGGGATACAGTAAGTCATGATCTATAAGATTCCGAACAGAATTAACGTGCAATTGATACAGCTCTTGTCGAATCACTGGCGTAATTACTTCCCGGGATGCCCGGGTACGTCCCGAAAGCCCCAGCTCAGAGGAGGGCCCAGAAGGATCATTCCGAGCTGGGACACTCGAGTTTATATAATGCATATTTTTATACATTTACTGAATATTAAATTTTTAATTTGAATATTCAATTTAGGTAATTAAATTTTTGTATCTTTACTTTTCGAGTAATTAACAAATATATTTAGGCTATTTTGTAACCTTTTTTAGCAATCGGTTAAAATTACTTGTGATATTATGTTATTAATAAGAGTATTGCAAAATTGACAACAGTGAAAGAACATCCCAAATCTTTTGATCATTGAAAATGTTTTTCTTTCCGCCAGGTTCTCAGAATTGTGCAGAGTTATGACACTTTTTCTAACCCTGCTCGTAATAGCTGATACTGCTGAAAGGTCATTCTCTAAACTGAAACTGCTAAAAAAATTGTCTAAGAAGCGTCAATGAGTTAGGAACATCTGAGCGATTTAAATGTCTATCAATTGAATACGTGGACGCTCAGTGCTTAAGAAAAAGCTTCCAGTGTGCTATCAAAGTGTTTGCCGAAACAAAAGGTCGCTGAACATTAACAGTTAAATACTCCGTTGGATCTTTCAATTACAATTAAAGTGACAATGATAATACTCATACAGAAATTCAAATTTTAAAATAAAGTAAAATATTTAATTAAAATTTTACTCAATAATTAATTTTTTTAATTTAGTAGAATGATGTAGGGGAATTCCGTTTTGTGTCCGGGGATTATTTACGGTCTTACGTTGGTCATTAGGTCACCAGCAGAGATTCATCACAGGATTCAATCGGTATTGGCCTTACATGTTTTTCCAGAATAAATACAACCACTAAGAATTAGTTTCCAGGATAGTTTATTACACGTTACCATCCCTTTTCATGATGATGCATGTTCAAGTATTATCCAACACTCTTCTCTACTTTCCAGCTCTTTGCCCTTGAGATTTCCATATCTCCGAATCTCTGAAGAAGATGTTCAAGGGATTCACACTTCCATCGAATTCTGAAATGCCACAGATTGCGCTCGATTGCTTTCATCTGGAGTCGTAACTGACATAGCGGTTAGGGTGCTAGCCACTGTTCCGGCAGGCTGTGTTAGCTTTTACTGAGGCAGTGGTCAGCAGTGACTTCGGCCTTGGGGTGAGCTGAGGGGTCCGCTCGCCCGGCTCGGGCAAACGAAGTAGCGTTCGGTCCGCCCTAGCACTACTTCGTTCGCCTTGTGTTCATAGTGTCCGTGATTCCCGACAGCTATAGAGTATTCCCACCTTATGTGACCGGTAATTCATAAGTAGTAGAAATAGAAGACACAACATAAATATAAAAATGAATTTAAATTAGCAAACGATCTTTTGAATATTTTCTAGTGTTTTTTTTTTTCTTTCGCGGGGGGGGGGGGTGCCAGGTCCCCTTGACCCTCCTCTGGGTGCGCCATTGTGTCCTTGTATAAGAAGGCCTGTAAAAGCTACTTCGGTCTTAGTAGGGCATGTCCTTGTGTAAGAGGACCTGTAAAAGCTACTTCGGTCTTAGTAGGGCATGTCCTTGTGTAAGAAGGCCTGTAAAAGCTACTTCGGTCTTAGTAGGGCATGTCCTTGTGTAAGATGGCATGTAAAAGCTACTTCGGCCTTAGTAGGGCATGTCCTTGTTTAAGAAGGCCTGTAAAAGCTACTTCGGTCTTAGTAGGGCATGTTCTTGTGTAAAAAGCCTGTAAAAGCTACTTCGGTCTTAGTAGGGCATGTCCTTGTGTAAAAAGGCCTGTAAAAGCTACTTCGGTCTTAGTAGGGCTTGTCCTTGTGTAAGAAGGCCTGTAAAAGCTACTTCGGTCTTAGTAGGGCATGTTCTTCTGTAAGAAGGCCTGCAAAAGCTACTTCTGTGTTAGTAGGGCATGTCCTGGTGTCAGAAGACCTGCAAAAGCTACTTCGGTCTTAGTAGGACATGTCCTGGTGTAAGAAGGCCTGCAAAAGCTACTTCGGTCTTAGTAGGGCATGTCCTGGTGTAAGAAGGCCTGTAAAAGCTACTTCGGTCTTAGTAGGACATGTCCTTGTACAAGAAGGCCTGCAAGAGTTACTTCGGTCTTAGTAGGGAATGTCGTTGTATAAGAAGACCTGCAAAAACTAGGAATAGCTTCTACAGGAAATACTTCTACAAAACTAAAATAAATATGTAATATAATTAAATTAAACGTAAAATGCATTTTAATGTGACTTTTTGCAATTGAACATTTTTTGCAAGAACATCAATATTTGACAAAATGTTCATCATAGCAAAATGACGTCAGAATAGCATTTACGAAATGGCGCATGCGCATAATCGTTTATCTCCCGAATTAGATTCTCAGTCTGAATGAAATGCTTAAAACTATGAAATGAAAATGAAATAAATAGTATTAATAACACTAAATAAAGAAATAATAATAATGCTAATAATAATTAATGACGTTAATCAAATAAGTAAATAATTTAATCGCAAACATTTTGCTTGACAATCACCTTCACACACTAGAACTCGCCAGATTGCTTGATCATATGATATTCTTTCTAGTGTGTCTCCCCTTCTCCTACTTAACCTGTTCATTCCGTTTATTCTGTGCAGAAAACTGCCACTCAGAAATAGAGAAGAATTTATGTTTTTTTATCTTATAGTATTTTTAAGATAGTTCTTGACCAGTTTTAGCTTTTAAAAAGGTTCCTCCTCTTGCAATTGTAGTTACCTTTTGGAATAACACTCTTAGATCCAACCATCATGCCTATATGTTGCACCAATCAAAGATCACCAATATCTTCAATTGCGCAAACCGAAATTTTAAGGAAGCCATTCTCAACAATAAAAGAAGTTGTAATGGGGATGCTTGAAGATAAATCGTCCTAAATACTTGACAACTAATAATTCAGCTGATAGAAATTGAATTCCATCACTTTGTCATTACACTGTTAAAGCACATGGCTATATTATTTGGGTAAATAAATCTAAACTATCAGTTTAGTGTTCGAAATTTCCATGTTTTTGATAAAGTAAGCTTTAAAGTCTTTTTGGGATTGGATAACAATTGATTATTTTCAACAATTCATCGTTTTTTTTAACAATTCATCATTTTCATATCTCGTCGCTTTCCCTTCAATATTTGCTCAATATCCAAAGAACTTGCGACTGCCTCAGATTTTTTTTAATTTCTTAATATTTTAAAAAATGATCCTCAAGGCTATTAGAATTCTATTTTTTTCCTTCATAAACTGAAATCCTGCAATGATCAAAATCTGTATTTCAGTCGTTTCTGAGCAACGATGTAGCCAATGGGGGCAGTTGGAGGTCTAAACACTCCAGCGTAATATGATGCAAAGTACATTAGAATGTTTATTTCAATGACCATCAAACTAGGGGACAGTAGAAAAATTATTACGCAGATCTTTTTTAAACAGCTTGACAGTAACATAATGTAGCAAAACTTTTTATTATGTGATGCAATTAAATGAAAATTTTCTTAGAAATGTATTTTTGCATAACGAGGAAGTGTGTACAAAAAGAGAATACTCAGACCGGAAATGAACGTATTGCAATGATGTCATTAAAATCAGAAAATATTATGCATCGCAGAAGTTGACTTCAGATGCCAAAACATTCACATATGACGTCAGGGTGTAGTATGATCCCTCTGACGGCTAAACAGGCCTCAAAGCGTCAACCAATCAGGCTTCAAAGCGTCAACCAATCAGGCTGCTCAGAAGAGCCTGAGGCAACAAATCCCATTCTTCCACAAGAGCTAACTTTACTTCGAAGATTGACCGAGGAAGTTGCTGACTGTTTACAATGCATCTCCTTAAGGCATCCCATATACAATTTAGGTCTGACGACCTTGTCTAATCTAAATTGGATATTTTCTTTTCAAAGTACTTCTGTACCAGGAGGCTAAAGAGCACTGTCGTCTATACACAGAAAATGGGCACCAACCAGTCCTAAAAAGTCGCCCCACAGAATTCATACTCTCTTCGTTGTACCTCTGAGCAGTTACGGAGCCTCCAACGGACACATGAAAAGGACTACGACTCTTGATGGTTATGCCACTCCAGATCAGCATTCCACTTCCACCATAAGTATCAATTTCTCTGATATTGGAGGGATGGTTTCACATTTCTCCTTCTCTCCAGATTAAGCAGCTTTTTAATTTGTGTTAGACTAATCGAGACTCGTCAGAAAACAGAACATTAAACCATTGTTTAGGGCTCCAAGTGACAAGTGGGCGACATCTGTTAAGATAGCTTTTGGTTCGATGAGAGTTAGCGGATACAAACCATTGGCCTCCTGGCATAGAGCCCACTTGCATTAACCCTTCGTGACACTGTTCTGCTGAAAATTCTTTCTTCTCCGTGAGCAGAAACCTCGAGAGACATTTGTTGTGAAGTCATAATATTGTTCCATGTTCTTATTAGAGTCAGGTAACAGTCAATTCAGCTGCATAGCCACAGCCACGCTCTGAGCTCAAGGTTAGTTCCATACTAACCTCAGTTCATTGTCGAAATCGCATACAATGGATATGCGAGCATCAAAACTGGACCTTGAATGATTGGAAGAAGATCGCCTGGTACGATCAATTTCGTTTCCTGTTGCACCATGTGGACGGACAGGTTTACCTGGGGAAGTGTTGGCACCAGGATTCACCGTGGAATGAAAAAAAGCCGGTGGAGGAAGTATAACGCTTTGGGCAATATTCTGCTAGAAAACCCTGGGTCCAATCATTCATATGCAGGAAACTATGATGTCTACCACTTACCTAAACATTATTGCAGACCAGGTACATCCTTTCATCATCATCATCATCATCATCATCATCATCATCATCATCATCATCATCATCATCATCATCATCATCATCATCATCATCATCATCATCATCTTTATTCATATTCATGTTAGTTATACAAAAGTTTAAACAACTCGCCCGCAAAGCATCTGCTTATCATGGCAACGATATTCCCCTCTAATAGTGCCTTCTTTCAGTAAATAATGCGCCATTCCACACTGCCCGAATTGTTCCAGAATGGTTCAGGGATCATAAGGAAGACTTCCAGGTATTGCCCTGGCCTCCAAATTCCCCAGACATCAATCTAATCGAGCATCTGTGATTTGTGTTGGAACAGCATATCCGATCTGCGGCGTCTCAACCGCATAACTTACAAGATTTAAGGGATCTGCTGGTAATATGTTGGTACCAGATAACCACAAGACATCTTTAGAAATCTTGTAGCGCCCATGCCTCGCCAGGTAAGAGCTGTTTTGGCGGCACGTGGAGGACGAACATCATATTTGGCAGGTGGTCATAATGTTTTGTCTCTTCGGTGTATATGGTGACATTAGGTATTATAAGGTTAGTTCCATGTTTGGAATTATAAGCATGGTCTAGCAGAGTTGAAGTAAGATGTAAATGTATGAGTAAAATGCAATAAATGCAACATTTTTGATACAGAAAAATGAAAGAATGTTATTTTCCCAATGGTTTGCTACACCTATATTTAATATACATAACAAAGTCATAAGGACATTCTTCACTTAAAAACTACAGAAATCCAGTAATAGCGCATTCGCTATAACGCTCTAGTTGTATGATAAGAATACCTAACTAGAGCGCTATCTCCAAGCGACATATAGTAAAATAACGGCTAGATCTCGCAACAGAAATGAAGTCTTCTAATTTCCTAAAAACGGATCTAGCAGGTATTGATTCGCATGTAACGTGAGTTTTAGTGCTTTTTATCGACTATAATTAATTAACGTCTAGTACATTTTTTAAGTTGTGACAATTGGTGATAAGATTTCAAGAGAATCACCTTCTAGTGTCGGTAAAATGTATAGGAAAAATCTGAGTTTAGGAAATAAATTAGACGTTTTGAAAAGAATAAATCGATGCATACAATAATTTAGGACTATCAAGTTAAAACATGGAGGTAGGCCGTTCCGGCTCCAGGCCTTTCGCGCCCTGTGCAAAGTTTTTCGGCGCATATTTTATGGGGTGCATAAATGCGCCCCATAAATTTGGCGCCCTGTGCGGTCGCACCGCTCGATCGTGCGTTAAGCTGCCCTGGAGGTAGGAATAGGTAAAGGCGCCATTACTATCAGTTAGCATAGTTGGCTAGTATAGACGAAACTGCCATGTTTAATCTGACCCTGAGAGTCGCGCTGAAAGGTCAATTGTCATTGTATGTGGGGATCTTTTTTAAGAATACTGGCACAATTGAATCGTAATATTTCCAAATAACAGTAGAATTATTATTAGGTACATGAGAATTTTACTCTTTTTTTATTCCTTTTCGTTTCTTTTCTGTGTTTGAACGAGTTTGCAAAAACTGTAGTTGATCATCACAATCAAATTTGTTTGTGTGGTTTTAAAAACGGTTTGTTGAGGTCCATATTGAACGTCGCAGGTTAATTTCTGCAACAATGTGCTATACAGGTGCCAAAGTTTCTGCACAATCTCTCGTTCGTTAACATAGACGACGCACGCTTACGAGTAAGAGTCATATGGCGACATCAGTTACAGTTTTCAAGCGATAGGGCATTTCCCTCTCTTCCTACCCCCATGAGTTAAACAGCAAGAACAATTTTAAAAAACAATTTATAAGGGAAAAGTTAGTTATTCCACTGTAGGCAATAAAATTAACAACCGTCAGGTCAGCTATTATGATGCAACTGTGGAGTCATTTAAATGCTTCTATCCTGCTGACAAGCCATAAGGCTTAGCGGGATAATTTATGCATATAACCATACTGAAGTATAAATAAGGCTATTATTGCTCTAACTGATAACAATACAATGT
The DNA here is from genome assembly GCA_038380435.1 of Ryuthela nishihirai. Taxonomy (NCBI): domain Eukaryota; kingdom Metazoa; phylum Arthropoda; class Arachnida; order Araneae; family Heptathelidae; genus Ryuthela; species Ryuthela nishihirai. The sequence goes on along the minus strand of JAWZYU010000021.1, from coordinate 10,653,741 downwards.
GAAATTTTTTGTTATGTTCAACTATTATTCAAGAAAAGGCCTATATGAAGAATTAACTTATATGAAGATCCGAAAAAGCTCAGCGTGAAAAATCTGTGGAACCAGAAATAACATGTATTTTTATGGAAATAAGCGCTCGCTTTAGAGATGATTCACTTAGCGCTCTGTTTATTATTATTTATTTTGCTGAAACTAATTAATAGAGCGTTACGCAAGGGATTCCTGTTACACTTTGTTTGCAGTAGATTTTTCTAGGCTGTCCTACTCTCCTAAAGTTTTTCGAAATAATACATAGAGACATCTAAGGGTTTCAGAAATCAAATTCCTGTAAGACACTTTATTTAAGAACAAATATAAATTATTTGCAGCGTAACGTAATAACTGGTTTCGCACAGGACTTCGCACTGGTTTCGCACAGGACCGTTCAGAACAGTGATGCAACGCACCTAGGGCCCTGTAACTGAGATAAGTAGTTTTTGCTATATAAAAAACGAGGTTCACGTATAGCAAAAAGATCTGAACCAGGATCTAAAAATAGAAAAATAAAAGGGGGGAGAGGGGCAAGAGAGTGTATTCCTCTTTCAGTGTAACATTTTCCCCTTCGTTTTAGAGAGCTTTATACAACGTCTTAAAAAATGCGTGGAATATGCACAAGTTCGATAAAATTTGTCCTCCATTACACTTATTTCTTATTAGCAGTCTCAAAGGGGAGGGGGGGGGGGCATGGCCTAGATTCTGCCCTGTTCTGAACCATATCTGTATTCAGTCGCATTTTTGTCATAAAAAGTGAGAAAACTCTGAAACTGACTCCCCGTTGTCGTAACATGTGTGTTCTTCTAATAAAGTGGCCCCCTGCTGTGCTCGTATTAGAACACATAATAGGATCCATACGCAGAAGTGGGGTGCTGAGAAATTCCAAGTGACGGGTTTTGATATGTTTGATTCTAATTTGATGTACAGTGGCTCAAATAAATATCCGAACTTTATGGTTGATTATAGAATTCAGAAAAAATATCTGGCAAAGATTTTTTTAGAAATTCTGGCTTTTAGAATATCTGGCAACCTTCGTTTCACGTGACACGAAGGTTGCCAGATCACTAATTTCTAAAAAAAAATCGTTGCCAGATATTTTTTCTGAATTCTGTAATCAACCATAGTGTTCGGAAACTTTTTTGAGCGACTGTACATATGTATCAAACTTTTACACTTACTTTACTCATAAATGAGACCATTTTTAACATCAGCTCTATTGCTGTTGTCGCTACTGAGTCATTTTTATAACTGAAACACCTTTTGTGGCAGCAGCTAAGAAATAAGTGATAGGGAGATATAGAAGTCATTTACTACAAAACCATTTCTGAAATGGCAACGGAGAGTCGGTTATCTGAAATAATTGCGGAGCAGAAGGATCTGATAACCGAACAGTAAATTTTAAAACGTCTCAATAAAGTTATAACATGCAATTTGTATTTTTAAAACAGGAAAACGTCTATAATTAAGTAAGCTACTTTACAAGCAACAGTTTCCTATAGAGGTTCGAGAGTGTAATCCGCCAGGAGGGAAAATCTATGAGGAAGGACAACACGAAAAATCAACAGAAAGGCAACAGAACGAAAGAAATAATCACGCCATATCCAGGCTCGACCCCAGATTCCTTTGATCCGTAGCCAAGCACGCTAACCGCTCTGTCACAGGGTTGAGTGGCGCTAATTCACGTGCAGCAATTGAAGCGTGATTATTGCATTACGAGATACGATACGTACTGTGGAAATTCGTCTCGTTCAGAATAGAGCAGATAGTTAAGTGTGAAGAGCTTTGTAGAAGAAATGAAGTTTCAGTGACTTGAGATGTGTAGAGAGTGCAGGCATCCGCTGGGATTGGCGTTGATTAGTTTCTTTTTGTTAATAATCAGAATTATTTCGGTTGCTTAAAAGAATGTTGTCCTTATAAAATGTGATAAGGCCAATTTTCGGTAACAGTTGGTTCTACGATTTGTTAGGGAGAAAACTTTGCAATTCAGGTTTCGAGTGTTATACTCTTTAGCATTTGGTATTTAATAATTTGTAAAAACGTATTGGTCGTGGAGGGTTCTTGCAAGCAGTTGACGATCTCCAAAATTGTCTCTCCAGCGCATCCCACCATTCTCTAAAGCGTTCAGATACGGAGAATAAGCTGGCCACTCAATTTGCTGAATATCCTCACTTTCGCGGAATTCATCAACTACCTCAGCCCTAGGAAGGTGGCAATATTCTCCAAGAAAATAAATTGGGAAGCAACAGAGCACCTGAAAAACCTTGCACTGGTCTTAAATAAATCTCTCTATGTTCTGGCAAAAACATTTCACATACTGCTAACCCAGACCCTCAAATCCCCACCACCACAATGATATCGTTCTCTTATGTTAGAAGGTTGGTAACAAGATCCTTGTGCTCTCCAGGTCAAAGCACATCGCCAATCGGTGTGGAGATTGAATCACAATTCTTCGGTCATGAAGATAGTCGAATCGCAATGACGCCAGTCGGGAAGACATGCGCCCATTGGTTTGGGATCCAGTCTAGATGTTGTCTATTACATATTAATCGGGAGGGATTGAGGGGAACAAAGCCATCCGTCGTTTAGCATAGAGTCCTATCTGACGAAGCCTTCTGTAAACAGTGTGCATTGAAACTGCCCTCCTATAACAGCTGATGAAAACTGCAGAGAAAGATGCGTGGGTGACATCATCTTATGACATTGGGCTGCAAGAGAAAGATCCTGCGCTGTCCTCCTCTTGGTCGTCTAAGTTCGTCTACGGCTAACGTCACCTCTCTTTTGGTACCATCTCCAAAATCTCCTCGAAAACTCTGACTGGTAGAGATTTACGGTCTTAGCCATATCGGTTTGGACTCGGCCAGACTCTAACATGCCACGTGTAAAAGCGTCCATGTGATTTCTCTGTGTCATAATGTTATTATGAAATACTCTACCAACATGAACACAACACTTGTTCAACAGAAAATGAGTGTTACAGAATCAGATCCAAAGTTTATAGTATCCTGAATTAGCTTTTTGAGTCACGTGTGCAAATTTTGTTCAGTGTCAGGTGATTTTTGGAAGGCATACGACATATATTGTGTTTGATTGAGAAAAATAATCCATTATTATTTAGTTTAGTCATTTGTGAGATATTTAAAGTTAGTTAATTATGCTTAACGTTTGGTGTAATCTGAATTTTCATTATTTGGTTATTCAGAATTAAATGCTTTTTCATTTGGTTAGCCCCCTGGGCTGCTGATCTAAGGGACCTGGGTTCGAGCCCCGGGTAAGGCATGGATGTATGTGTCGTTTTTCTGCTGAGATCCTGCCATCCTCTCAGACCTTCTACTATGGCATATCAACTGACAGGCTCCTGTCAGACCTCTGTGGCAAGCAGCTGCTTGAGAGGGTATTTATTTTTGTTATTTTTAATTCATTTGGTATCTAGCATGACATACCTATTATGAGTGAGTCACTGAACAACATATTTCTAAAGATCGGAATTGAAGTTTTTCTGTTGAAAAAAAAGATTAAGCCTTATCTTGTCCCCAATTGTGACCAGGTTTAAAGAAATGCATATCGCCACCGTTCTCTCTCAACTGGCAAATCAATTGCCCTTGAAGTGATCAGGAGAGTCTTCATCTCGAAGTAAATAGATGGCTGAACGAATTTTTCCTCCTTGCCCTGCTCAATTCAAATGTCATCCTTTTCAAATTATTCTCTCTAATGTAAGAATTATTCTCAACTTCATCTCAGAAAGTTCTTCGTCGATTTTCAACTTTGTGTCCCGCAAGTTTTCTTGTCTGCTAAATTACTCACGTAATTGGCGTTTTATCCACAAGAATGAATGTTTCATTCTTACGATTACAGATTTTAAGGAGGCAAAAGGCTTAATTTGATTTTTTAAAACAAGCAGACATCAAAGAAAAGTTTCTACTGATCCGTGCAATACAAAAAGCGATGGGAAAGAAAAAAGAAAAAATTAAAATGGCACTATGAGAGGAAAGATCGCCGACTACTGATTTAATCCATTGATGAGACAACGCTTTAAAATTCCATTCCGAAAATCCAATGTCGTTGCCAGCCAAGTCATCCGTGATGTCGCTTCGAATAATGATGAGCCGCTGATGGAGTCAACGCTTCAGATTTCAGCAATGAAAGGAACAGGTCAAATGCAATTATATTAATATGCAATTATATTTTATGAAATGAACAATTTCAATCGAATAAAAAGACATTTAAAATCAGTTAACATTTTATTTACCGCTGAACGTACAGACTTATTTTACAGGGAAATGAAATATTATTTTATTAATAAAATTGAAATCGGCTGACCACAAGTTAAGAATTTTAGAACTCTCAAACATGACTAAATTTAATACTAATTATACCTTTGTTATTTTCTGTGAGGTATATGCTGACTATCGGTATTGACACTATCAATGTGAATTGAGGCTTGTCATATGTTGAATATATTTCGATAGCTTTGGCGATGCGTATTGTTTCTCAAGTCACTTTGTCGTTGCTTCGCCTTTTCCAAATTACAAATCAATTTCGCAGAGCTTCGGATATCCTTGAACTGAAATTTCCTTTCACAAAAAGAAATCCATCCTACAGACATCTGATTACTGATCTCTGTTTTGAGAGCGTCTCTCATCATCCAAAGAAATGCTTAAAGAGTGCAAACATCTGTTGATGCTTAAAAGAGTAGCAGAAGAATCATCCCAAAGCTTGGCGTATGCATCTTTGTAAATTATAAAGATGAAAATCCTCCTGTTCAGGATTTTGATATGTGGCAATCGAAAGTTTCCACTCAAAATTCGTTTGATTCTTAGATGAAGAGAATGAAACCATTCGCAACAGAAAAGTAAAGTCCTGTGAAATGAGTTCATCAAAATTTCGTTCAAAGGAAAAAGAAATTAATCGTAAATACTTTCTGCAAGATTTCGCAATCGGTTGGGGAGAATGTCATAATTTAATAACGATGTTCAGAATCCATCTACACATGACTGGATCTGTAAATAGTCTCTTATGAGGATCATAACACTTATCAGAGTACTTATCTAAGTGTTATTTATGACAGTTTGAGTATTTTATATATTTCAACGAAACATTCAGGGGCTTAGCGAAGGACTATGGTTGGGGCGAGGAGATTTCGAAAATTTTCCAACTCGAAAATCAAATTTTGCCAACTGAGAAAATAATGTCTCTGTCAGGTTGGTACCTAGATTTTCGCTCCGTGGGGTGGGGGGAGGGTTGAGGCAATTTTCACAACTCTCCTGCATTTTGCATTTTGCCATTTGACTTCCAATTGTGCCAACTACCCATAATTTAACAGAAATAACCCAACATTAACATCTCGCCTGAATTGTAGCAAGTCAGTGTGAATTTTTCAAACTCCCCAAGATTTTGTCACGTTTTCTCGATTTTGTCAACTCTCCTTAATTTCACAAACCCAATCCCAATTATCACAATTCTCCCGTATTTTCCAAGTGGATTCGAATTTTGCCAACAGCCCTAGATTTTGTTAAGTTTTCTCGATTTGTCAGAACTCTCCTTAGTTTCACAAAACAAATCCCAAATTTCACAACTCGCCTATATTGTACCAAATGGATTAGAATTTTGCTAACTACCCTAGATTTTTTTAAGTTTTCTCGATTTGTCAAACTCTCCTTAATTTCACAAAACAAATCCCAAATTTCACAACTCGCCTATATTGTACCAAATGGATTAGAATTTTGCTAACTACCCTAGATTTCGCCAATTCGCAGTAATTTCACAGAAAAAATCGCAAAGTTTACGTTTTCTCTGAATTTGCCAGGTCACTTCGAATTTTATCAACTCTCCTTATTGCACAAGAAAAGCACAATTTTCACAACTCCCCTGTATTTTACCAAATGGCTTCGAATTTTGTCAACTCTCCTAGATTTTGCCAAGAGTTCTCGATTTTTCCAACTGTCCTTAATTTCACAAAACCAATCCCAATTTTCACAACTCACCTGTGGTTTTGAGTTTTGCCAACTACCCTAGATTTTGCCAAGTTGCCTCGATTTTACCATCTCTCCATGATTTCGCAGAAGCAATCCCATTTTTTACATCTCTCCTGAATTTGCTAAGTCATTTCAAATTTTTAAAACTCCCCAAAATTTTGCCAAATTTTCTCTATTTTGTCAACTCTCCTTGATTTCACAAAAACAATCCCAATTTTTACAATCTCTCCTGAATTTCCCAAGTCATTTCAAATTTTTAAAACTCCCCAAAATTTTGCCAAGTTTTCTCGATTTTGTCAATTCTTCTTAATTTCGCAAAAACAATCCTAATTTTCACAACTATCCCGTATTTTGCCAAGTGGATTCGAATTTTGTCAACTCGTCACAGTTTTACAGAGAAAAAAAAAGCCCGATTTTTACATCTCACCTGATTTTTGCAAAGTCACTCTGAATTTTGCCAACTCTCCTAGATATTGCGAAGTTGCCTCGATTTTGCAAACAAGCCATAATTTTACAGAAAAAGATTGTAATCTTTACATCTCACCTGAATTTTGTCAACTCCCCACAATTTTCCGAAATCACTCCGAATTTTGCCAACTCGCCACGATTTTGCCAAGTCAATCCGAATTTTGCCAACTCCCCAAGTTTTTGCCAAGTTGTCCCGATTTTGCCAACTCACCTGTATTTTACTAAGTGGCTTCGAATTTTCCCAACTGCTCTAAATTTCGCCCTCTCCATTTTCCAAACTGCCCTAGATTTCCCAAGTTGCCTCCATTCTGACAACTTCTTTAATTTTACAAAAAAACACGATTACAAATTTTCACAACTCACCTAGATTTTACGAAGTCGCTTCAAATTTTGCGAACTCTGAGTTACTTTTGGAGGGGACCACATCCCCACCCCCATAGCTACGCCCCTGGAGACATTTATAATTGTCATTGATAAGAAACCTTTGCTGCGTGACTATCTCTTTTTTTCGCCTCTCTCCTTTACTGCATGAATATTTTTTTTAAGTTGTCTTCATTTAATGTTGATGATGTCATCAACAAAGAGCTACGATTAAACAATAACATTATGCAAAATTTAAGATCGTTAGATGACAAAAGAAATGATGGTATGATCTTCGCAGCTATCTTTTTTATTTTGATAATGATTCAGATTGCTTAATCGTAATATTAAATTTGCTTTCCAACGATTCCTGTGGCTTCGAAATGCTAGGCGAATTCCAAAGATAAATCTTGAGTGGGTGAGGTCCCGAGGTATTTTTACCACTATTTTTATCAGACCTACGTTTCGCAATTAGTGAATCGAAAGGATTAAAATTTTACGAACGGGAACTTCCTATCCAGCTTCAAAACACTTACGTACATAATCTGCAGACGTAGGTTATAGAAGGGAGGCTTTGAAAGCTGACGTCAATCGTAGTTCAGTGCTCCCTAAGGTAACCAAGGCAATGGATTCCCGGATGTTTTCAAAACTCGGGCAACTTTTACGTCGAAAATGCTTCAAAGGTTTCTCACAACTTGATGAAAGCAAGACTCTGATGTTCTCAATATTTCTGGACAAAGATCATTTTCGAAGAAAGGTGAATTAAATTGTAGCGAAACGAGTGGATATTAGAAATCGTTCAATTAGTAGAGTAAGTAGTAGCATAAATGAGAGTTCTGGGCCAGTAAATGGGTCCAAAGAATTCTATGAAAATCCGTGGGAAAAGTTATGGGGGCTGAGGTAAACCCAGAACTCTCATTTATGCTACTACTAGAGTAATAACAAAAATGGAACTATTAGTTCAATTACATAGAACTTAAACTTTAAAAATTATATCGGAAACTTATATACAGACGCGATTCTCTGAGTTTAGAAATCTCTTGGTGTCACTAGATTCTACTCCAGCATATCTCAACTCATCACCTATTCCGACTGGTCGCATTTCAGTAAAAATATTTTATTCGCACAATAAATAAAAGGCTTGCATCCTAGATAGTTTTATTAACGAAGACGGTGTGAAGTGTTTTAATTGAAACATGAGAGATTTAAATGTGTACAGTATTTTAAATTCTTTTTCGTTTCCAAGGGGTAAAAGAGAATATTTATGAGAAATGAATCATGCAAATGCGTAATTTGATGCTAGCTTTGAACTTATATGATCAGTGGAGCAGTAACAGGTTGTGCCATGCACTCCTGCCCTATGCTTAGCGGAGAGGAGGGGACAAAGGGAAAATAAATTCCTACAGGCGTAGGCATGGCCTGGAAATGGCACCACTAGTTATGAAAATGGCAGAACATTTGACGACATGGCTCTAATTCAGAGTTTCGCTCAAGGCTTCTCTTGAACATTTAATTTTTAAGACATTTTCTTCTGAAATGACGTTATAGTCGTCATTTGTGGTTCACCGATCTGATCCTCGGAAGTGCAGCGAATTTTTACCTAGAATTACTCAATAATTTTTCCTCTTATGTACGGTAAAACAGATAACGGGGATCTCCTGGACACAAAAAAAAAAAAATCTAAATCCATATACCGTATAAAATCGAGTCTATTATCGAGAAGAACGAAATTTATATGAAAAAAAAGCAAAAAAAACATCCATTGACACCATAATACCCTTCATATACAAGTCCATCTTGAGTCTTATCTGGTCCCCCATTTTTACTGAAATGAGACCGCAGCATTTGCCTATGCCAAAGGATGAACCTGTTCATCCATATTTTATAAGCAAGTAGTGCATTCATCGAAATTGAACAAACTGGCATCCTGTGTCAATTCACTCAGCATTTTGATCTGATATATACAGTATGCGGCTTATGATATGCAAGGCTTATGACTTCTATGTTATCACTGAAAGCGTATTGTATGATGATTATTGTCATAAAACAAGATCATTATTGTTATAAAACAATAATTAATATCTATCAAGCAGACAGGAAAATTACAGTGTCATGTTCCCCTGGATTTCAGGAGACTGAATCGATTCCACACGTCACATTTGATGATTTTAAACAAATTATCCTAATATGAAATCCAGGAAAACGAGAAACCGTTTACTAAGCTCTAGTCCTTTTAGACAGAATGCCACGACCTAGAAAAACGACGGCAGTGGCAAAACTTCCTTTATAAGAGAGCAGTACAGTCCCTTCCTCACAGCTTGATGCTGATGAAAAGTTTGTCTACTTGTTTTTACACGGTTTTAACTTGCAGTTAAGGAGGACAAATATAATTATTATTCTGCGTCATTATTAATATTAATCGGGTCGAAATACATTTTTTGGGATAATATACAGTACAGGAAGGAATTATTTTGTTTCATTTTAACGACTCGATCAAAATGTGGAAATATATTTAAATTAGGTACAAGCGTGGTCGCCGGGTAATCTATTGATAGCGGCATATAGGACTGAAAGATTGGCTTTCATCACTCTTCCCTTCCTTAGGGGATCGATTGTCGTGAAAAACTTCTGCAACTAATAAGCAAGTATTTGTGAAAAGTAGGTTTATTAAGGTTGGAACATAATCACAATGAAAAATAATGGAAGGTGAATTGAATATTTGCGTTCTTTTTAACTTTGGAAGAATAATTCAAATTGATAAATTAACTGTAATAAGCATATTTTTCAAATTATATTCTGGATTGAATCTGTAAGTAGCGGAAGAGCCAGGTTTGTTGTGCTGGTGGGGGGCGCAGGGAAGAAGATTGAGCAGTCGAATTCCCGTAGGTCTGTGAGGTGGTATTAATCAGTGTTGCCAAATTTCTTAAAGAAATAACGGGATTTATTCTTCTGCCTGCACTTGAAATTCATAAGTGTTCTATATACTAATTTCAGTTTTTGCTACATAAATCACAGTTTCTGATAAAGCAGATTGAGGTTGCAATCAATAATGTGTAACAGTGTTTTGAGGTAACGCTGTCTAGTTGATTAATGGGCGAATTAGCGAGGATAGTATTGTCATAGAGAAGCAGTTAGGAAAACAAGAGGAAAAAGGTAGCTTAGTTTCTATTTGGATGGTATTTCAGCAGGCTAGAATCTAGAAAAAAATAACGGTTGATAAGAGAGAGGGAGGGGGGATGACAAGTGACTGGATCGAGCTAGAACTAACCGGAATGCCGATGTGGTTTGATGGTTGATTTAATTATGTGTAATGATCCCGTGGCCGAGTGGTTAGCGCGCTTGGCTACTGATCTACGGGACCTGGGTTCGAGCCCCGGGTAAGGCATGGATGTTCGTGTTGTTTTCTGCTGAGGTCCTGCCATCCTCTCAGATCTTCTACTTTGGCATATAAACTGACAGGCTCCTGTCAGACCTCTGTGGCAAGCAGCTGCTTGAGGAGGTATTTATTTTTTATTTTTTAATGAATAGGAATATTTTGATTTTTTTATCCTATTAGATGAAATAATGAAAATATCCATATTATGTCTTTAGAAATTCAATTTTGAAATTTCCTATGTTCTTAAAACCGTTTTTGAATGTTGAGTGGTTTCTGTATTTGGTCGTGGAGCAAAGTGATCTGAGTTCGGGAATGTGTCCGAACTAGATATTCTCGCGCCCGAGGCAAAGGTTCTTAATTAGGCTCCTGCTGTAAGGACAGTCAATGATTAAACTGTGTACAGAAATATATATTTACCACAAAACTAGCGTAAATGCAACACAAATAATATGCAAAAGAAAACAAAAATCTATATGTAGAAATCGCAAATAATAATTATCAATCCTGCCAAAGTTTTCCGGCTTTCCTCGACTCCTTAATATTAAATACCTCTTCCGTTCTTCGGAAAATCAAATGTGATGCTCAATTTAAATTATTGTTTTATATATGCGTAGAATTTCGTTGGCCACAGAATATTCTGGATTGAGAATTAATATTCTGGCTTGAAAAATAGACTATGCAACTCCGCTATTTATTGCTCTTTTTGGTGGCATCAGAAATGAGATCTTTCGCAGATAACTAAATAAAATTTAAAGAAGTAATGAAATGTAAATAAATTTTTTTTAAATAAAATGTACTCTCCTGTACAAAGGACGGAGAACCATTATACCAAGTACGGATTATATTAATCCTAATTAAATTAATTAAATAATCATTGCAAAAATTAGTATCCTAAAAATATTGTGGCATCTAAACTCGGTTTAGAAATGATTAACTTGTACTGATTTATAATAAAATATAGCTAATCAAAGTACTCTGCGTTTCTGGATAATATATACTGTATATAAAAATATTCTAGTATATGAACAGATTTTCTTCTGCCAGACAATATTTTCCATTTAGGAATCTTTCCTTGAAAGAGCTTTTCTGCATAAAAACCATAACGATATTCTAATAAAATAATAGGCTGTGTGCTCGAACTTAAAAAGTGTTCTGGACTCAGTTGTTAAGATGATAAACTATATTAAGTTACTGGATCTTAAGAAAATATTTCTGAAACAAATTTGCCAGGAAATGGGATTTCGCATCACACTTCAGCTCTTCATACTGATATCTGCTAGTTGTCAGGGGGGGGGGGGAAGTAAGGACCTTGAAAAATTTTATGAACTAAGAAATGAGCTGTTCGTTATTTTTTATCTTGAAAAAAGCCGCACTTTGCTACTCAGTTAAATAATGAGGATTGGTGTGGAAAGCTTGCCTACTTGGCGGATATTTTCAACCACTTAAACAGCCAAAATGCGAGTATGCAAGGGAAAGAAAAAATCTGCTGACTTCAAGTGGTTTCCTAAAACGGTTTCCTAACTCCTCAATGGTTTCCTAAAAAAACTTAAAATATGGACACAAGTGAAAAGAACCAATCCGTAGTAAATACAAAGATTACCAGTGGAAATAGACTTCAGCAATAGTTAAAACTTCTGATTCTACAGGTTTGAATGTTCTGATTCTGCATTCTATTTCTACAGGTAATCTGTGTATTTTTGCTATGGATTGTTTTTTAATAATAAACGCTTGAGCGTGATTAACCACCTCAGTAACATCTAAATCAGTGCTGTCCAACTTCTCTAAGACCGCGGGCCTTTTTTCCATTCGCCAATATTTCGCGGGCCATTTTTTTCTTTCACTAATGTTTCGCGGGTCAAAAGAAAAAGAACAGGACAGAATAGATAATTGAAAAGTCAGTTCATGTCACCTCAAAAAATTATTTTATTTATACGAAAAATAATCAGTAATAATAAACCAATATAAATTTTCTAAACCATATTAAATATTCAATAAATTTAATGGGAGCATTGTGGCCGTAGTTGTTGGGCAATAAGAATAGAATGAGTAAGTTAAAATAATGCCATAATAATTGCAATAATGAGTAAGTTGAAGATTGCATATCAAGTAAAGTAATATAAGTTGAAAAAAATTATAAAGTGGATTGTACTATTTGTTTCCAGATGTTCAGCAACCATGGCTATCCCCGGTTCCGTCTTACAAAACTACCAAGTTAACGGAAAGCCGTGACTATCTAGAGTCAGGGGCAAGAATACACCATATAGATGCATCTCATCCCCAACCTCATATGGCAGCAGTCCTGTAAAAGGAAAGCTAACCACCGGTAAAAACCAAATTTAATCTGTTCCCCAGTTAGCCATGAACAAGGATATGTAAATCCAAGTTCGCTCGGCACCCAGGGTGGAGACTCTTAGTGAGGCCCAGACTTTGAAAGGGCTCGTGCCTACTAGGGGACCAAATCCGTTCGGCCGTGCCCTTGAACTTGCTCCACGGAGCACCTGATTGAGGTCTTGACACCGTCCACCCGGGCTGCGAATCCGGTAGGCGATATCTTCGACCTCGGTTGGTCTTGGCTCTATCCAACCGGGGAACAAATCCGGTCAGCAAAGCCTTCGACCGGTTGCTGGGCCCGAAGCCCCCCACCATGTCAAGGTGGTCCCCTATCGGGAGGGGGGGGGGGGGGTATAAAGTGGATTATAGATATTTATTTAAAATTTCAAGTAAAAACTTGGTTTTGTTTGCCGGCCACAAAAATCCTTGAGCGGGCCGCAAGTTGGACAGCGCTGATCTAAATCATTAGCAACAATTGGAAAAGTTGCCTCTCCTGAAGTATAGATGGCGCAAGGTTCGCCACATCTCAGTGAGAGATTTATAGGTCTTATTCTGGAAGCTTTTAGCGTCTGATGCGTGGTGTAATGGTAGCGCGCTCTGGCATGAATCTAGAGAGTTGCGGGTTCGATTCCCATGGGCAGTAATTTTTTTTCAGAAGTTTTAGCTATTAGAAAAGAACCAGTTTCTAATTATTCCTCTTACTTCTAATCAGATTCATAAGGGGAAAATGACATCTGGATTGATTTTAAATCACCTCTTAACACTTAAAGATAGAATGAAGCAGTACTTTTCATCTCTCGCTATCAACGAATATGACTGGGTACGTAATCCTTATGTGTGTTTCCCGATGCCACGATCCACCTACCGCTGGCGAAAGCAGAACAACTCGCTGTACTTCAGGCAGATCGCATTGTCCCAATCGTTACCGTTTCTCTGCGAGCTGTATTTTTTTGGCACTAATTAACATTATAACAAGAAACAAGAGAGGCTCCTCTCCGTTGAACAGCAACTGTGGGTGGTCTGCTCACAAAGACGACGAAGTAGGTTTTTCACCTCCCTCCTAACTCGATATTTCTAATTTCTTTAAAATCTAAATCGGTTAGTCAGCTGGACAATCTAAGGTATCGTGTAATAAGCAAAACAAAAATGAAACTGGGTTGCCTCAGAGTGGTATTTTTTGCACACAAAGGACTAAATGGCTAGATAATGTATATGGAGCTCATAGGTAATGTGTGGATCTAGGTAGTGCATATGGAGCACAGAATATGGTTTTCCTGCACATTCTGCCACGGCTTAATATCTCATCCGATTTACGGCGGTCTTTCCATCTGTGTGCCCTACTGACAGAAAACAGTTCGGCAAAATTTACGGACATACACTGTTCAAAGTGGAAATCGCAACACCGCGAAGGAAGTGATGTATAAGCCCGAAACTGAGAGGATGTAAGCTATGAGAGTAGATGTGCAAATGATCAAAAAACGGAACGCGAGAATGCAAGGTATGTGCGTTTATTTCAGATTCATCAGTACATAGTAGGCCCACCTCAGGCGGTTATACAAGCCTTAGACGTCTCGGCATTCCATCAGTCAGATGGTTAATGATGTCCTGAGTTGGGTCTACTATGTGTTCCAAACAGCTTCCAATTGGACACGTAACTGTACCAGGTTCGCCGCCGGAGGGAGCTGGTTAAGGCGGCAACCCAAAAGGTCCCGTACATGTGCAGTGGGCGACTAGTCCGGAGAGTATGGCCGACATGAGAAAATGTCCACACCTTGGAGACTGTATAGCTTTGCACGTGCAGTGTGTAGGGTAGTGCCCTGCTTCAGAATCAGTCCAGACATGGTGGTAAGGAAGGGTCATGCAACAGGATTAACGATGCCATCGATGTAACATCTCACGTATCGTCAGTGAGACCACCATTCGTGATATCACCCCATACCATTGTACCATGGTGGGGAGCCGTATGGCAGCTAATGGAATAGACTTCCTCATGTCGTTGACGCCACCACCGGCACAAATGGCCGTCTGGCATGTTAAAACAGAATCGGGACTCGTCTGTGAACATCACTCTACTCCATTCTGCAGTCCAATGATGGATACCAGTGGATAACGCTTGATACCAGTGGATAAGGAGTAACCGGTGATGTTGCTGCAATGGCAGATGTCAGTCTAGAGATCTCATCCTCATTCCTGTGTTGTGCAAATGTTATCTAATGGTTTGCGTGGAGACCACGACTCGTAGCTGTCCACAAATCACTTTGCAGCATGACAGCTGTGGTGGTGGTGAAAGGACTCTTCACATCCTGCAGCATGATGGTCTTATACTTGTCCGTGTCATTTGCTGCTCCATGATGTTGCGTGAGATGCACCATTGCACTATGCTCACATTGTGCCCCATTCGTACGGCGATCGCTCAAAGGCTCAATCCTAGCTCTTGCATATCGATGATTCACTCTCTCTCAGAAGGCGTCAATTGCACATAAGGGTCCACCGACGTCTCCAAGGCACGTTCTGAATATTTTCGCAGCATGCATTCCAACCTCACTCTCGGCATGCTATGGGAACCCGGTATTTATCCACGGCCCGGCTGGATGTCACGTGTCCATTCGCTGCGGAAATTTGATCATTTGCATATCTCCGATGGCTGACTGCCTCCTGCGATTTACAAATCTCTACTTCCATTCCTTCTCGGTGCTACGATTTTCACTTTGAGCAGTGTTAAAACCAAGGTTAATAAAAATGTTTTAAAAACTTGAAAGAATAATAATGACACTTTCTGAAACTAGCGTAACAAGCCATGTCATTTAAGACTTGAGACCTCTGAGCGGCACTTTTTTCACGCAATGGGCTAAACGGCCAGGTCACAAGGAACGAAGGAGGGGACCTATTGAACCGAAGGAGAGACTCTCCCCACACTGGCAACTGCTTAACGTCCCCATCCTGAGGAAGGCGACCTATCCACGCCCACTGGTGTCCCCTACTGACCATGGGTAAGGCGTTTTGTGAAGATAAATCCCAACGCTGGCCCAGGCGAAATTCGAACTTGGGAACTGCAGATTACAAGGCCTGCTGCGCTACCTACTGAGCCACTCCGGCCCCGTCAGTCATCGACCAAAAGAAATTAACCTAATTGTATTTATCATGCCTAATGTTTATTTTCGAGATCACATTCTACTATGTTTGCCACAGCGATGCTACTAATCGAAGAGTTGTGATTTCAGCGGATTATTAATTTGCTTCAAAAAATATTAATTTGACTTTAATTTTAATAAAAAAGGGAAAAAATCAGTTTCGTTAGGGTAGGTTTAATGACCAAAGCAAGCAGTCGGTCTCCATGGTAAAAATAAAAATTTTGGTGGGGATAAAAAAACCTAGTAAAACAAGAAGTCAGACTTCATGTCCTATTCGCAATCTCGGTCAGGAGAAAGACCTGTTTTTTTAAAGCGTAATGGACACCAAATAAATGTAACATTTTTACTCAAAGCTGTTTAAAATCGAGACAGCACGCTAATGGCAAATGTTTGGATGTTGGGTTGCTTTGCCTCTGAGCGCTACTGTTTTGCGCACACTGGCTAAAGAGCCAGATCACAGGAGCTTAGGGAAGGTTGCGGGGAAGGGGACCTGCTGAATATTTGCTAAATATATGGGAAGCTTCCAGTCAAAGCCATTCAGCGTGTTTTTATGTTCATAGGGTTATGGCTCTCCTGCACATGGGGACTCCACTTAATGTCTCTCATACAAGGGACGGCGGCCTTTCCGAGCCCAACGGTGTACCCTTTCTCCCGAGGGAAGGACAAGGATTAGCTGAGATAAATCTCAACGTTGGGAATCGAACCTGGGAATTGGAGTTTGAGAAAAAAAAAAGAAATGTTCATAATGTCGAGCAAGGAATTCGGTATAATATCAGCTTTATTCTGAAGCATATTTCAATGTGTTTTATTTTTCTAATAGCAAAAAACTTTTTTAAATCATTGCACAATCTTTTATTACTAATGGTTATTCTTTTTGAAAATATTTCCATTGAATGGATGTCTCTCGTATACTTATTAAAATTCCTTTGGATTACAATACTTGCAACCTAACTTTTAGTCCATTGCACAGCAATAAATCTTTCGATGCAGAAAATCACTCGTGTAAATTAGGAAGGCTTTTTCTGTTCAGGCTGTTTTTATTTCCATTTCCCTCCTGCACTGACCCATAAAAGTTCAAAATCTTTCCTTAATGGAAGAAACAATGGTGGCAATTATTTCATCCTCGGTGGATATTTTGATTCTTTCTGAACGTGATTGGAATAATTTTTGTTTACTGCATTTAGTTTATTGATAATTCTCCGGAAAAGGCATCACCAGCCATTTTGTTTTCGGAAAATAGCACATATATTCTTCCGATTCATTAGCAGAATCATCATCTCCATCGCTACTGGATATAAACCTAACAGACATTTAA
This sequence comes from Ryuthela nishihirai, assembly GCA_038380435.1. NCBI lineage: Eukaryota > Metazoa > Arthropoda > Arachnida > Araneae > Heptathelidae > Ryuthela > Ryuthela nishihirai. Next base: position 10,636,755 of record JAWZYU010000021.1, on the reverse strand, counting down.
TTAACAATCGATATATCATTAGATTACTAAATTTAGTGTAAATTTTCTAGCAACCTGAGCACGATAAACTATCGTATATAAGTATATAACTGCTTAAAAATAATCTTGTACTTTTTAAGCAGACCATCACTTTGAAGGAGAGGATTCTCGGGTTTCGTCTTCCCTCCATCCCCAGAAGCGCAAATCAAAGCTAAAAAAACTAATTACTCTATTTTAGGGCATAAAAAATGCGTGGGCATACACCGAAGAGTTAAATCATTATAACAAGCGCGTCTTTATGTAAAACGAAGCAACTGCAGGTAAACGACGGCGCGTATGTTGGTCATGAAACAGTATAAATAACATCTGATACTGAGCTCTGTCAATCAGTGTTATTCTTATTTTTCAGATGGGAAAGGTAACGGACTTAAGTGAGCTTCACAAATTGAGATGGCCAGACGACTGGGTCAGAGCATTTCCGAGATAGCAAGGCTTGTGGAGTGTTCACCGTCAGCCGTGGTTAGTACCTTCAAAAAGTGGTCCGAGAAGGGGAAAACCACGAACTGCCAGCAAGGTGTGGGCCAGCCACGACTCATCGATGCTAGAGGTGAGTGAAGGCTATCCCGTATGGTGCTATCCCGTATGGTACGAGCCAACAGAACAGTTGTGGCGCAACTCACCCGTAATTTGAATGCTGGTGACGGTAATAATGTGTCACAACACACAGTACATCGAACCCTGCTGAAAATGGGGCTGCAGTCACAGATCACTCGGAGTGCCCATGCTAACCTCAGTTCACCTTAGAGAGCATCTACAATGAGCACGCATCAAAACTGGACCTTGAATGATTGGAAGAAGGTCTTCTGGTCCGATGAATCTCGTTTCATGTTGCATCATGTGGACGGTCGAGTATGTGTGCGTCGTTTACCTGGAGAAATTTGGCACCAGGTTGCAACGTGGGATGAAAACAAGCCGGTGGAGGAAGTGTAATGCTTTGGGTAATGTTTTTCTGGGAAACCCCAGTCATTCATATGCAAAAAACTATGACGTCTACCACCTACCTAAAAGTCATTGCAGACCAGGTAGATCCTTTCATGGCAACGGTATATCCCTCTAGTAGTGCCTTCTTTTACAGGATAATGCGCCATGCCACACTGCCCGGATTGTTTAAAAATGATTCGTGGAACATGAGGAAGACTTCCAGGTATTGCCCTGGTCTCTAAAATTCCCAGACATCAATCCAATCGAGCATCTGTGGTTTCTGTTGAAACAGCATATCCGATCTGCGACGTCTCAACCCGTAACTAAGAAGAGTTAAAGGAACTTTTAGTAACGTGTTGGTACCAGATACTATAAGACACTTTTAGAAATCTTGTAGAGTCCATTTGTCGCCGGGTAAGAGCTGTTATGGCGTCAAACATCATATTAGGCAGGTGGTCATAATGTTTTGGCTCCTCGGTGTATAAGAGCTCATTTCAGCAGATAATATTCAGGAAAAAAGCATTTTATTATATTTAAGCATTTAATGTTTAATTTTAGATTATATAATTTTGCGAAACTCTGGAGCTATCCCCTCAACCAAACCAACTTCATTGCCCGCCTGCTCTGCCCTTTTGAGATTTTCCTGTGATTGTTCACCTTAACGAGATTTTATTTTCTTCCAAATCTGAAACCGTTGGTCGTAATTGACGATCAAATCACAAGCATGAATTTATAATATCCAGTATGATATCGATATATCGTTCTCTTTTTGATATTTATATATAGTTCTTTTTTTTTTCTATTCAAAAGTAATCGGTCTGCTGCCTTTTGCTTCCGTTGTTTAGCCACTTTTGGACGAATTCTTTTGAATCTGCATTCAAAACTGGGACTTTTCAGCAAATGATCAAATTAATATCTTTTTTGGAATCTGCTACTTTTCATAAGCTTTCTAATGCATTTAAATCTTCCACTTAATCACCGTAACTTTATGCAGGGGCGTAGCGAAGGACTGTGGTTGAGGGGTGAGAAATCGAAAATTCTCCAACTCAAAATTCAAATTTTGCCAACTGAGCAGATTTATTTAGATTTCGCTCCGTGAGGGGAGGGGGTAATTTTCACACCGCTAAGTTTCGCTCCGTTAAGGTAATTTTCACAACTCTCCTACATTTTGCCATTTGGCTTCCAATTTTGCCAACTAGCCATGATTTCACAGAAAAAATTCCCATATGAACCTCTCGTCTGCATTGTAGCAAAGTCAGAGTGATTTTACCATTGTTTTGGCCAACTCTCTTTCATTTCACGAAACTAATCCCCAATCTTTACATCTCTCCTAAATTTGCGTAATCACTTAAAGCTATTCAAACTCCCCAACATTTTGCCAAGTTTATTCGATTTTAGCCAACTATCCCGAATTTCACAAACCCAATCCCAATTATCACAACTCGCCAGTATTTTCCAAGTGGATTCGAAATTTGCCAACTGCCCTTCATTTTGTTAAGTTTCCTCAATTTGACCAACACTCCTTAATTTCACAAAACAAATCTCAATTTTAATAACTCGCCTATATTTTACCAAGTGGATTCGAATTTTATGAACTCTCCTTAATTGCACAAGAGAGCCACAATTTTCACAACTCCCCTATATTTTACCAAGTGGCTTCGAATTTTGCCAACTCCCCTAGATTTTGCCAAGAGTTCTTGGTTTTGCCAACTCTCCTTAATTTCACAAAACCAATCCCAATTTTTACAACTCACCTGTACGTTACCAAGTGGTTTCCAGTTTTGCCAACTTCCCTATATTTCTGCCAAGCTGGCTCGATTTTGTCAACTCTCCTTAATTTCACAAAAACAATCCCAATTTTCACAACTCGCCCGTATTTCAACCAAGTGAATTCGAATTTTGCGAACTGCCCTAGTTTTGCCAAGTTTCCTCAATTTTGCCATCTCGCCAAAATTTTGCATAAAAAATCCCAATTTTTAAATCTCACCTGATTTTTGCAAAGTCACTTTGAATTTCCCCCAAGATTTGCCAACTCTCCTAGATATTGCGAAGTTGCCTCGATTTTGCCAACACGCCATAATTTTACATCTCACCTCAATTTTGACAACTCTTTACGATTTTGCCGAGTCACTCCGAATTTTGCCGACTGCCCCTAGATTTTGCCAACTCCCTAAGTTTTGCCAACTCGCCAAAATTTTACAGAAAAAAAAATCCTAATTTTTATATTTCACCTGAATTTTGCCAACTCCGCACGATTTTGCCATGTCACTCCGAATTTTGCCAACTCCCCAAGATTTTGCCAACTCACCTGTATATTTTACTAAGTGGCTTGGAATTTTGCCAACTGCTCTAAATTTTGCCGTCTCTCCATTTTCCAAACTGTATTATATTTGCCAAGTTGCCTCGATTTTGACAACTCCCCTTAATTTTACAAAAAAAAATTACAAATTTTCACAACTCACCTAGATTTTACGAAGTCGCTTCGAATTTTGCCAACTCCGAATTACTTTGGGGGGAGCCTCCCCCCTTTCTCCCCCCCCCCATGGCTACTCCCCTGAATTTATGATTCGTCTGCTATTTAGTCTAAAATATAAAAGCATATGTAATATTTAGGTGCAGTTGATAAACTCTTTTAATCTCTATCTCGAAAAAGCTAATGTTTTTACTTTGACCTCAGTCTGTAGATATACAACTTTTTTGTTTTTAGAGGTAATTTAAAAATTCATTTCCGGTTATGTAGGTATTGATAAATCATTACGTTTCGTATTTTCTGAATAATCCAACAGCTTTAATAGCGCCCTCTAACGGTGGAAAATACCTCTTTAGAGTGTCCTTGATTGCTTACCACTAGGAGGCTTGGGAAACGAACCTTTTTTGTTTGAAGAGATAAAAAGAAAATTCTCTTTCTGTTATTTAGGTACTAATAAAATATCACTATAAGCATTTTCCCAATCATCCATTAGTTCGAATTTCCTGTGTTAGAAGACATCAGAAGCGAAAAATAGGAAACTTTGTTCTCTTCGATAAAGACCTCCTCATGTTCGCCAGAAGCGATATGTTGCTGTTCTAGTTAAATCTAGGGATGGAGGTTTTCTCAGTATATAACGCCCTCGGCTCGTAATCAGAATCCCAACTGTATCTGCGTTGAGATTTAATTCCTCCAACTCTTGTCCTGCTTCGGTGAGAAAGGCGAACCGTTGTGCATGGAAAAGCCGTCGTCCATCGCATGAGATGTTAAGCCATGGCTCCGTGTTCAGGAGAATGCCATATCCCACGCACGTTAAAGAACACACTTGATAATCTTGACAGGTGGCTTCCATCTGTCTCCTAACAGCTGTCCAGTGGGTTTCCTTCTCCCAACCTCCTCTGAGTCTTTGGGGCCTTATAACCTGATCACTTAGCTCAGTATATGCAAAAAAGGGCCGCTCATAGGTAAAACACCCAAGTCTAGTTAATATACTAAATTATTTGTATATTCTATATTGTGCTTTTAAATTTCGACTGATATATATTGTTTGACATATGCTTTTCCTTTTCAGAACTTTTCCTTAGAGTCTCACAAGAACAAGATTATCATTTGACGTCACGAAAAGAGAATGAAACGGTCGAAGATTCAGAAGAGGAAGATCTTCGACATGAAAAGCTTCAAGAAAGATTATGATGATGTGTTATAGATTATGATGATGTGTTATAGTCCATACAGAAAAGGACAAATGGAATATCGCCTCAAAATAAGACCTCCAAAGCAAAGAATCCAAAAGCAACGATTCTGACTGCACCAAAAATTGTGTTTTGTCACCAAGCCTAAATCTTTAAATAAATCAGAAACAAATCGTAGCAGTACTATAATCGCAACCGAAACTGCCTTAATTGACATAGATAGTAAGATAGTTCTCCATGATGAGAACAAATCAATAAATATCACTGATAAACCTATTCTCGAATTTGCATCAGGGATTAGGGAATATTTGAAACTGAAAGAACTGTCAACTCTCCGCAGTGTTAGAATGAGTGCTCGATCTTGGAATGAAGCCACTTCTACTACAACTGCATTTGATATCTTTAAAATCAAAGCTCTCAGTTGGACTGAAGACACAGTTGCAGAGGTCATCACTGATCGAAGGATTTAAAGACAAGATCATCACTGATGCAGCATCAGCTAGAGGAAAAGATGGCATCTCAAAGAGATCAATTCATTCCAAAAGAGGAATTGTTAGGTTCAGGACTGCAAAAGATTATGCAGCGAACCAGACGACAACCACTAAGAAGATGACAAATGGCACTGAGGTACCATTAACACTTCCGATTGCACACATATTGCCAGTAACATATTACGATATTGCCAGTTCATTTGATATAACTACAGCAAAAGCGAGAGCTGCATCTCACCCTGTTGCTATTACAAGTCACCCTACTGCTGCCATGGACCACCACCAGTTCCAACCCAAGCACCACAATCACTGAACCGCCTCATGCACAGCAATCACTGAACCGCCTCATGGCACATGAAAGTGATTGCCTCATGGCACAGCAATCACTGAACCGCCTCACGCACCCGATGGACCGCATGGAGCAGCAGCCACTAAACCAGCTCACCCAACTCATGCACCGCCTGGTGGAGCAGTAGCTTCCCCACCTCACGGTGGAGAAGCAACCACTGAGAGTGGAGAACCTCGCCTTAAACTATACTGTGCAGATGGCGTTCCAGAAGGTGACGAACACTGCGACTGTGGCACAAGTTTCACCTGTGATTTTGTTGATCATTGTAATGTGCCCAAAGGTGGTACGGGAGACCACATACAATGCACGATTAACAAATGTTAGTACTTAATAAATATTTCTGTTCTCTTTTCACTTATTGAAGACAGCAGCAGGGTTTGCTCGTCATTAGGGTCCAGGCTCCACTAACAATTCTATAATATTCACTAATATATTTAAACCCGATTAAAATGAATAATAAAGTCGTACATAATTCACTGAATATTGAATTACGAATTTCAGTTATTGACTAAAAAAGGGAAAAAATTCTTTTTTTTTGTATTTGCTGTGTAGTGATCTCGACGGACCATATCTGAATGTGCTGGAATTTCTATATCATTTACTATGCTGAAGGAATTAGTATCAATCATTAGCGTAACGCTGAGAGTTTGGGCTAAGTGTGAAGGCCCTTAGGCAGTCAACGATTTAGAATACATTCATATTTATCATTGATTTCGGCACTACCACTAGGTGATTAGTAAACACTTGGGTCCAGTGACATTACAAGAAATAACGAAAGGTAATGTGATGGTAAATAATTCTCTTGTTAAATAATAAAGCTTGACTGCACTAGCATCATTGCTGTTTTTAGGCCTAACTATGGACCAGCTGACTGTTACAAACTGTGCTATTATATTAATTATCATTGATATTTATTGTGCACGTGTAAAAAAGTGGAAGTCATGTAAAGGTGTTTTTTAGGTTATAAAGCGAATTTTCGTCTAACGTTCTGTAAAGGTTTCTGCCTGTCCCGAATTTTATTCTTTTGTCCTGCTTCGAGACACAGACCAATATTCGCGACGTAAAATATCAGAATTTTATATTTTTTCGATGTTTTTAATCAGTAACACGCCAATACAATAATATAATAAAATAACAATGATCTGTTGAATTTTTTTTGTTTAACAATGATTCCATGTTAGGTCCTTTTCTTACCAAAAGTGTTGTCTACCGAAAGGTTGTAAAGTAAAAAAATTATGTGTTTTGTTGAAAAATTAACGGCATGCAAAATTCAAAGATTAGGAACATTGAGTTGTTTTACATTTGAAACGGCACTTTTTTTACATATCATGAGCTAAATGGGCAGGTCACAAGGGCTCAAAGAAGAGTGAGCGAAGAAGAGCCACGGGACAGCTTTTAAGGGACAGAGAGTGGCTTTCTTTTTTATCTTTTAATAAGCTGCTCGCATTTGCGATTGTCCCCAGCCAAATGGCGGCTCATTGCAATGGAACTTGAAGTTCATAAAGCAATTCAATGCTTTGAATCTGGTTCATTTCTTCCAACATTTGACCAAACATTTTTAGATGCTTACCTAAACAATTTTGCTGATTCATAGTTCTCATTAAAAATGTATATTTCTTGTTTTTAATCATGTTATTTTCTTGATTTCTTAAAGATATATATATATTTAGAAATTAAGTTTTAATCTTTAATTAGAGAATTTAACTGCTGCTCTTTCAAAATATAGTTTTTTTTTTTTTTGCTAATAGCACTTTATTAAGTTTGGGTTGAACAGGCCTGTTGTAGAGGATGATTCAAAGCCTGAGTCATCTTCCCAGCAATAATACATGACCATGGCAAAATTTTCTTTCTCCCGAGCGATTATCTCGTTGGCTGCTGATCAAAGGAACCTGAGATTAAAATCCCGATTGTTCTGATGGAGTCTCGCTTCCTTCTCAGATCTCCCCTAAACTGACATGCTCCTGTCAGACATCTCTGACAAGCGGCTGCTTGAGAGGGAAATTATTTTAGATTTTTAACAGAGATTCAAAGAAATGACATTGTAATATAAGTGTTTCAGAAAGTCTAGAGAATTTAGACACAACTTGTATGGTGTCTTGGAAGATTTAATTAGTTTTTCTGAATGATCGAGTTCGAACTCGATCATTCAGAAAAAAAAAATTAAAAAAATAGCCGACATTTTAATTTTTTTAAAAATATTTTTTAAATATTCCAAATTTCTTAACCGCTAGAGACCGTTATTAAAACTATTGAGAGATTCGGTTAGTGTGAATCTTAATATTACGTCCATACCTATCCAACTTTAAAAATAAAGGTTTATTTATCTCTAGAAACAAAAAAAGGTGAGTGTCTACAAACGTAGAGGCAGATAACAAAGTGAAAATAATGCTCTTTGTTTGAAAACGAGCTAAAACAGTGATTAGTTATTACAGGTCTTCTAATTTCTTTGTGACAATATTTGATTCGTGTTGCGAAATCCCTAATCTATTTAAACTACTTTGAAAAGTCAATAATTTAGTCCTCATAATATTTTGAATTAATATTAACTTTTCTTATAATAATGAACTAATAATATTAAGATAAGAAATTAATTGGTTATTATAATTAATTATAATCGGAACAATTATTATTTATTTAAAAATTCTATGTATTTTTGGATAACATATCCGAGCTTATTGTAAAAAAAAGTATGTGTTCCACAACTGCGGCCATAAGCTTGGGACGCTCCAGGACAACTGTTCGTAAAACGCCGAGAATTGCAATGGTGGGTTTCGGGCTCGAATACATCGCTCCACTTCGTCCCACAGATGTTCAATAGGGTTCAAATCCCAAGAGTGAGAGGGCCATTCGAGGATTGTGAGGAACTAGAATGTTCTTCCAACCCGTTCTTCACCAAACGGGAATGATGAGAGGGGGCTTTGTCTTGTTGAAAGAAGAAATCCTGCTGTGGGAAGTGAATCCAAACATAGCCTTGTGTGGTGATGGCGGTTTAAATAGGTACAACGTGTCCCAAGATGACCCATGTAAACTTGCCCCAAACATGTTTACACCACCTCCACTGACCTATAACACTCTGACTTCACAGTTGGGGTCCATGGCCTCATGTGGTCTACGCACACACACAACCTTCCATCTGCATGCTGTAGGATTGGAATCTTGATTCGTCGGACTCTGCACCCGTTTCCAGTCTTCCATAGTCCATTGGTGATGTTCCTTCTCCCATTGCAGCTTCATTGTCCAGTGACGTGCTGCTAACAAGAGTACTCAATGTGTGCATCAGCTACTATAGCCCAGTCGTACCATCATGCAACGAATGGTCTTTGCACAAACCTTATCCCATCGTTGAATGACGATGTTAATAATCTGCACTGTGGCTCTCTATTCTGACGTTACGATATGGGAGAGGTGGCGCTCACCTTGAACATCAGCGGCCCAGTTATGGCCACATTTTTCCGGCGGGCGCAGGTTTTTTGCCGCTTTTTAAGTAGCCGTTGTATACACTGCAACTGTCACACATGCGGAAATCCCAGACATTCTGCAGTCGCATTCATTACCACATGAGGTCAAGGTGCCCATCACAGCAGTCACAGTTATGGTATATAGCAGGTAGGTATCTGACCTATTTATAGCACACAAGTGGTTTTGGCTGGCTGCTTTATTGTGACAGAGAAGTCACAGCAGGTTTGTAGATGGATGCAGTGTGTATAATAATTGTATATATCATTTTTAACTTCTTTTTCAGCACTATGCCCTCTCGAGCACAAGTGTAGTAATGGCGTCATAGATCCTGGAGAAGGATATGACTGCTGTTCCTTAATAACCTGTGAAGGTCACTAGTCAACCGTGCTGCACTAAATTCAGTGCATTAGCTGATCCCTTCGAACGAGTGCCTTGCGTTAGTGCGGACGACCAGTGCAGGGTGGCCTTCTGCAATGGAACCACGGCCCTGTTCTTCCTCCAGTAGAAAACAAGAAGGACGATGCAGCTTGTGACGAGACGTCTTAAAATTGCAAGAATGGAGTGTGCAACAGTGGTTTAGAAATTAGGACAATGGTTTAGAACAATGCATATGCGGAGTAGCTTCATGCGAAGTCTGTTGTATGTACCAAGGAGACTTGCAGGTAAGTCTTCGATCTGGGATATTTCACGACGGAGAGGAAACCTCCTTTGCTGATGAGTAGAGCACCGTGCAGTGGATCTCCTGGCCAAGTCTGTATTAGGTGAGGGAAATTCAGTTCATTCAATAAAGTCACTTTAGTAAGTTACAGTATTTCCTCCCTTCACTGTGTATTTTAGACAAAATAAAGCGTAAGCTACTTTTTTCCCCTGAATAATAGAAAATAAATGGGATCTTAAGCTATGGTTCCGTAGGCAAGATAGCTCTACTCTCTACACTTAGGGTTTGGGTTGTTTCACCTCTGAGCTTCACTTTTTTTTTGGCACACAAAGGGCTAAATAGCCAGGTCACAAGAACCCCGAGGGCTCAGAGATGATTAGAGGAAAAGGATCCACTAAACAATCGTTAGGAAACAGATGAAAGCCTCCCGTCAAGGCCATCCAACATGTTCTTTAACGTGCACAGGAATGACTCTCCTGCACGTGGGGCAACGGCTTAACGTCCCATCCGAAGAACGGCACTTTAATGCCAGATTGACCTGACCCAAGTTGGAGTCGAACCTGGGAATCGGTTTAGAAGACATATGGTAACCTCCTGAGGCGTAGCGATAGGACTATGGTTGGGCCCCGAAAGCGAGAACGAAAGTTTTACAACTCGGAAATCAAATTTTGCCAACTGAAGAAATAAGTACAGAAATTTAATTATGTCTCTTCAGTCTGTGAGGAAGATGCTCAGGATTTGGTTCCAGGGGGACAACTCTTCTAGATTTTGCTAAGTTGCCTCGATTTTCCTAACTTCCCTAAATTTTGCCAATTCGCCATAATTTTACAAAAAAAATCCCAAATTTTATATCTCACCTGAATTTTATAAGTCATTCGAATTTTTCCAACTTCCCAAGATTTCGCTAAGTTGCCTCGATATTGCCAACTTCCCTTAATTTCACAAAAGTAATCGCAATTTGCACAACTCACCTCTATTTTACCAAGTGGCGTCGAATTTTGCCAACTTCCCTAGATTTTGTCAAGTTGCCTGAATTTTTCCAACTCTCTTAATTTTACAAAAACAATCCCAATTTTCACAACTCACCTGTATTTTACCAAATTGTTTCGAATTCTGCTAATTTCCCTAGATTTTGTCCAGTTGTCTCGATTTTGTCAACTCGCCATAATTTTGCAAAACAATCCCAATTTTTATATCACGTTAATTTTACCAACTTCCCTTAACTTTACAAAAAAAAATCCAATTTCACAACTCACCTGTATTTTACAAAATGGCTTCGAATTTTCCCAACTTCTCTAGATTTTGTCCAGTTGTCTCGATTTTGCCAACTCTGCGAGCTTTTGTCAAGTTCTCCCGATTTTGCCAACTCGCCATAATTTTATAAAACAATTCCAATTTTTATATTTGACGTGAATTTTACCAACTTCCCAAGATTTTACCAAGTTGTTTCGCTTTTACTCACTTCCCTTAATTTTGCAAAAAAATTCCGATTTTCGCAACTCACTTGGATTTTATCAAGTCGCTTCGAATTTTGCCAACTCGGATTTATATGCTTTGGGAGATTTGGGGCAACTTTATTTTGGGTTCCCCCTACCATCCTCCCATATTTACGCCCCTGGTAGCTCCCATTAAGGCAATCCGTGTACAGCGTGGCGCATTAAGGCCATTTAACGTGCACAGGGTATACAGCCTAACGTCCCATATCATTTTCCCTTATGGCAAGAAGGCAGGTTGGGGAATTTTGCAGAGATAAATCTCAACGCTTGTCCAGGTGGGACTCGAACCTGGAAACTAGATTACGAGCCTGGCGCACTATCGACTGACACCCCCCCCCCATTTATGATAACTGGAGTAGTTACATGTAATTTTAATATTTGCTGTTGCAAATCCTTTTTAAAAGCATATTTTATAAGCTTAATAATATTTATATTAAAAAGCATATTTTTATAAGTCTTTTCAGGCATATAACTTTAAGAAATGTTAGTTCTGTTTTTGACTGGATGTTTTCAGTAAATGAGTATCAAAATTGGAATGAAAATTTGTAACAGCTATAGAAAACAATTAAGTCTGGGAAAAAACAAAACAATGGAAGTTGAATAAAATGAAAGTACGAGTAACATCAAGGTTTCAGTGATGATGAAGACTTTTATTACCAAAAAATGCAATTGGCCGCACCAAAAATTTGTCTAAAGAGTAGATGAAAGTAAAACGAATTCTTTAAAGAAACGTGTACAGCGAAAAATGAAAGTCTGTTTTCACTGTATTTTTCTTAGTCATCATTCTAGAATACTTTTAGTATTAGTATGCCTTCTAAGTTTTAATTCTTCTTCTATTTTAAAAAAATTCTTTAATGTCAGATTTAATATATAAATATTCGTTATAATAATAAACCTATTTTTTGGAGAGGCATTTCAAACACCAATGCAATTAAAAATCTGTTGAAATATGATCCTATCTGTTAATCTGTTAAAATATGATCCCATCTACATCCCTAGTTTAAAATTCGTATACATATTCTTGAAATATGAAAGAATGAACGTGAATTTTTTTCAAAATTTTAACATGTTTTTTGAAAAATTCAAGGTCAAATATTTGAAACAGTGACTTGAGATTGGAACTTGTCAAAAAGTAGTCATGTGACATATCAGTTTAAAGCCCATTACAAAGGAAGAACACAGTATTTTATTTATTTTGCTTTGCCAGCTCTGACTGAAGTTATTAGCAATAATATGATTATTGACAGGATCAAAATTATGAAATTCTCTCAATTTCAAGTCTCAAGTAAAATTTTAAAACTCAGGATTTGTAACTACCGTATATTTCCGCAGATAAGACGACCTTCAGATAAGACGAGGTAAAAATTTTCTTCAAAGTTTTATAGTTTTAGCATATATCTGTCCGTCTTATAGGAACCCCAAACTATCAACGGCCTATGAATTTAGTTTAGATCGGCGATCATCATCTGGATAATAATACTGTATACGGAATTATCGGATAATAATACTGTATACGGAATTATGTCCTATTCGCAAACATTCGCACTGATTCGGGCATTCGGGTAATGACCTTGACTATTCACAAAAGCGTCGTATGGGCTATTCTATTTTGTGGACATACCCTACTCTGTACTAGTAAATAATTAAGGTTTGTCCGTTTTTTCCTCAGTAGCTCAATAAACATAACTTTTAATATTTATTTTGTTTTAGTATTGTTTTACTATTACAATGTAATGTATTATTTACTATTACAATGTAATGTATTATTTACTATTACAATGTAATGTATTATTTACTATTACAATGTAATGTATTATCCTATAGCGTATTTAAATAATATGATAGATTTTTCGATAAGTTGTAGTAATAATGGTTTCAATTTATATAAATTTCAATCTAACATTTTTTGTATCTGTCTTATAAGACGACCCGGATTTTGGGGGCCTTTTTTTATGATTCAACTATCGTCTTATCTGCGGAAATATACGGTATCTTTTATTACTTCCAATATACATCTATATATTGGAAGTAAGTATACAAAATTTCGTGAAAATCAGAAACACTAAAATTTTTCTCTTGGCATGGAATAACCCGTGAAATTGAATGAGAAAAAAAAAATACTTTGTTAATTAATTACTCTTTCTCCATATAGTATGTTTGCATTTAATATTGCTTTCGATTGTTATTGCAGCGTTGTCGGAGTGTGTACCTTAGTTAGCAGACTAGTAGTGGATGTTAAATCGTCCACAGAATCGCCAATTCCCACCACCTTAGGACCGAGTCCGCTTATAGCTACGCAGATATCTCGCCTTAAGCGAAGAATTCGACTCTTATTTCATATCATGGCATTTTCCTTTGTTACATTTGTGTCACTTTTGTTTCTAAGATTACGACTGAACAATTGGCGAACAATTTAAAGAATAAGCTGATAAATATAACCTTCGAAAAGCAAATTACTTAGTCTGTGTTAAACATTACTGTGGAGATGAATATTTTCAACGCGCGCTACTAATTCTTGTATCAAACTTATTGTAAAGATAAGCATTTGAATGTCAACTATCCTTTCCTTAGGGAATAAATTGTTTATATGACGAAAACAGAATAAAAGTGCTTATAAAGTATTTCATGTTTAAATATTTATTTGTAGGGTTTTCTTATAGACTCCAGAAGAAAATGTTTGTCAATGTTTCGGTTACCACTTGGATGACTGAAATTTTGAATAACTTTTATGATAAAGGCATGGTTCCTAAAGATTTTACCAGAGCTATTATTATCCCTATTTTCCAAAAAGGTGATCGCAGTTCTTGTGATAACTATAGGGGTATCAGCCTACTCTCTGTTCCAGGAAAAGTTCTTTGCATGATCGTGCTTAATAGAATTAAGAATCTGGTTGACAGTCAATTGTGTGATGAGCAATGTGGATTCAGAAGGTAGGGGATGTGTGGATCAGATATTTTCATTTAGGCAGATTCTTGAGAAATGTTTAGAGTTTCAGAAACCTTTGGTTGCTAGCTTTGTTAATTTCAAAAAGGCTTTCGACTCTCTTGATCGTCATAATTTGTGGTTGATTGTGAAATCATATGGTATACCAGACAAGTTAGTTAACATAATGAAAGCTCTCTATAATAACACTGAGTCGTGTGTGAGTGTTGGTAAGGCTTGTAGCAATTGGTTTAGCATTACTTCTGGTGTTCGACAAGGGTGCATTTTGTCTCCTTTTCTCTTTAGTTTGGTTATTGATTATGTTATGCGAAATTCACTTCAAGGGAAATATTTTGGCCTTAAATGGACTGGAGATACGAAAATTTCTGATTTAGATTATGCTGATGATTTAGCCCTCTTGGCAAATGATGTTGATGAGATGAACTCTTTCATTCGAGCTGTTGATGGAACTGGTAGTAGGGTAGGTTTGGTTATAAGCAGAGAGAAAACTAAAGTGATGAAAATTGGTCAGGCAGACTGTGACTCAGTTAATCTGAATGGTTGCAGTCTTGAGCAGGTGTCACAGTTTAATTATCTTGGGAGCTATGTAACAGATAATGGTGATGTGCGGCATGAGATTAACAGAAGAAAAGGGATTGCTGCCAGGTCTTTTAAGAATATATAGAGATTGTGGAGAAATAGGTGTATACACCTAAAGACTAAAATTAGACTGTATAATAGTTTGGTTCTTTCTAGGGTTAGTTATGGTAGTGAAACTTGGACGCTGTGTAAACAAAATAACAGGAAATTAGATGCTTTTGATTCTAGATGCTTACGTAGAATCTTGTGTATTAGGTGGCTTAACTTTATAACTAATGATGAGGTTAGGCAAAAGAGTCTGCAACTTCCTTTAAGCAGCATATTGTGCAGAGAGAGACTCCGCTGGTTTGGCCATGTTGACCGTATGGTTAATTATAGATTGGCAAATAGGGTTGTGAACAGTGTGCCTAGAGGCCTCAGAAGGAGGGGGAGATCTAGGATGCGGTGGGCAGACAATGTCACACAGGACCTTGTTAGTATTGGTGTGCAGTGGCCGGATGCAGCAGATGTAGCTCAGGACAGATATGCTTGGGAAATTAAACTGCACGGTCTGGTTGGATCTCCGTAGCCCATGGCTGCTTGAGGATGATGATGATGATTAGAAAATAAATTATTTTTAAAAAATATTGTATCTTACAGTAATGAAATGTTAGTAAAGGAAAAGTAGCGCCATCTAATGTCGGTAAGGGGACATATTTCATGGTTAAATCTGCAAGTGAAAAAAACGTATATCTAAAAATATTTTCTCTTTTTTATATTTTTGACTGAGCTATAATATTATGTTTAAGTTTCTGTAATCCACTACACTTTCTCTAGATCGAGCAATCTTTCATTTCTGTGTAGTTGTGACCCAAAATATTCACCATTGCAAGTATATGTCTTTCACTTCCCCTTAAATCGCCCATAAAGTACAGTATGCATGGTTTTATGATCTTATGTATATGGCCCTGTACAGTGATATGTATAAATGTATAATGCATAGCAAATAATAAATAATACATAAGGAAAGTATAATTTCTCAGTATTTCTAATTGCATGAGAGAGAGGCGGAAGAATGAAAGAATTAATAAAGAAGTTTTTGAGGTTAAAGCATTTCCTAAAACTGTTAAGCCAACCAATGTTGGATTTGAATTCCTTTCCATCAGAATGCAGAATCTCTCTTCAGCAGGAGGTCTGAACCATGAAAATGGATTTGAACAGAACTTAAAGTGTAAGAGCCTTTTTTTTCTCAAAGTATTGTCATCGATAGGCACACGTTTATGGTTCATACTTTTAATGCATTTTTCAGTCTTCACTGAAATCTTTTCAGGCATTTGCCTCGTCACCTTAGCAGTTATTGGAGCACTTGAGGCCACAGCATGACGAATTTCTCTCTCTCGAATCTTGGTGGAATGGATGCTAGATTCATCGAGGCCATATTTACGCGCCACGTTGAAGACCGACTTACCGTCTCTCAATAAGTCCAACAGAGCCAGTTTTCCTCCAGCATTGGGACAGATCGCTGTGCCTTCAGTTGAGCACCAAATGAAGCAGTTGGCTTCAGTTGAGGGGCCTTGTTTTAGGAAAAATAAGTATCTTTAAACAGTATGCGTGGCGAGATGCTCACACTATGAGATGCACTAGGGAACTGAGAACGGTTGAAGGAGCAGCAGATTCACGTCTCTCATCTCACGCTCACTCTGGGACCGCTTATTGAGTGGAACGGAGGGTGGAATCGTTCCGCATTATTTCAATTTTTATTTTCCTCTTTTTTTTGCCCAGCGCTTATAGTTTTATTCGCGCTTATTCAAGTTAAATGGCTTTATGATGCGACCAATGTGGTAGTTAATGATGCGACCTCAGCGTATCGTGCCAGGCTCTTAGTCTAATGTTCACAGGGTAAAATTGCAACTGTGATGAGCGGGTTTTGGATTTGTCGATAGCGTGCCAGGTTCGTAATCTGCAGTCTCAGATTCAAGTCCCAACTATATCACAATTGAGATTTTTCTCTGCTAATCCCAACCCTGCCATCGGTGTACAGATGGAATTGGAAATGCACCGTCCTTTGAATGGGATGTTAAACCAAGGTTCCTTTCCTGTGCAAGTTGAAGAACACGAGCTGAATGATCTTGACAACCATCTGTCTCTTAACAGTTCTCCAGTGGATCGCCTTCTCCAAACTTCTCTGAATCCTTGGGGTCCTTGTGACCTGGCCATGTAACCCATTCTATGAACCCATTGTAAAGAAATCCAACTGTGTTTTATGTAGAGATTTTCTCCGCTAAGACATCCTCGCTGAGATACCCTCGAGGAAAAAAGGAACATCGATGAGATTGGAAATGACGCCGTTCGTCGAAGCGAACGTGCGTTCAATCAATAAAACAACCATTAGAGTAGCCATTAGAGCAACATGCATACATGTTGGAATAGCAGCGTTTAATTACTATTAGGCTCTTTAAGTATCTTGATGACAATGGGTGTAGAGGAAAAATTATCTTAGACCGGGTGGGATCCGAACCCACGACCATGTTAAGTGCTCTGACCACTGGTTTCTTATTCGCTGTATCACACGGATCTTAACCGATACCAAATGAAAAAAAGAACAAGAGATCGAAAATAAAGTTACCTCGATGATATTTAACAGCCTCCCTCCCGACTCTGAAGCGAGAAACAATAAATACGCTTTTTTAGAAACTGTAATAGAACTCAAAAAATCTTTTGTCGTCTTCTTCATCCCTTCTTTTCTGCAGTTCGTAACAGTGCATCCCTTATACCAGAAGAGGCAATATGAATTTTTCTCGTGTGCGATCATTTGAAGAGAAAATGTGTTCACGTGAGAATCATCTCAGCGTCCTGCAATCCTTGTCCAGAAATGCCGTCGAACTTTCCAACCATACTCCAGTCCACCCGAATCACCCTTGGTCGACGTCATCGTCCACGTACAGCATCCCTCTGCAGAGCAAGGGATACTTTTGGCCCAGATTAGCGCCCCCCACCCCCCGCCTCACCCGATCTGCATCCCCGTTGAACCTGTTCCCTCGCCGCAGTTCCTGCATCGGAGCACGTTCCTGCTCACGGGGAGAGAATTGGCGGTGTCGGTCATTGACCTCAGGTGGAATCGCCTCCGCAGACTAATGGCCACAAAATTTGCAGCTACATCGGAGGCAGAGTTGATCGCTTCGAAATGATGGCGTATAGCTGCAAGTGTAGGTGGCAGTAACAAAGAGCGCCAACTGCTTCCCACCAGCGAAATGGGGAAGAGAAATCTCCGGGTTTTCCCGGTGAGTCTAGATGCTGTTGCCATGGCAGCAACCAATCTATATCGTCCGCAGACGTCGAGGGCAATAGCTTCATTCCAAACAACACTGAGCACGAAATGGATACAATGTTGTTATTCTAGTCCACATTATCCCATCTTCGTTTTCAAAAACGTACAGACTTTGAAAGTTTTTTTTTCCTTTAAACGTCGGATCTGCTCTTCTGGCAAAAACTTCTTTTTCAGGCTCGCATTTATGATCGTAGAGCGCGGAAATTCTAAATAGACTTTACAAATAAGATGAAATTTAAAAAAAATATGTCATTTTTAGATGACTGAATGACCTATTAATAAAAGAAAACTACAATATTAAAGCACTGATAACCAGGTCACATCTGTAGCAGATGCTCTCGACTAATAACAGCTTAGAAGCTATTAGATTAAAATATTCAATGACCAACAAAATATTTAATAATATTTTCTAGCGAAATTTTTAACTTGAGAAAAGTTAGAGACATTAAAAGAGCATTAGGAAATTGAGCACTTTCCCAACTCCATAAGGATAAATTGTTTAAAGCTTAGTTGTTTCTCAGTCTCAACTTCTGTATTAATTTTATTGCCATTTTAAGCGTTTTCAGTTTCTAAGCAATTGATTTTATTACTTGTTTCCAATGTTTCAGAAATGAGAAAGAGAAGGATGAGGTTTTGAAAAATTTCCCCATTCCTTTGGCAAGCATATAGAGAAATAAAAGAAAAATATATTTTTCGGAATTCATCAGATATTTCCAGTATCCGCCGATCCAGGAAGATTTGACAGGGCGTTTCATAATAAAGCCATCGCTGTTAAACTAAGTGATTGGGCATTGTGAGTGAATGGAATGAATGATGATAGGTAATTTAATAAAGTTTCATACTAGAGGGGACGTCTTTGAATGCCCCCTGTGTAATAGTGTCCTAAAATATAAGACACAAAGTCGTTTTCGAGTGTTTCTACAATTCTGCTTGCCAATTATCTGTTGCTAATGCTTCCAAATTATGCATGTCTTTTGAATCCGGAGAAGTTGCAAAACTCTTTTGCTGAAAATAGTTCTGACCAAAATTCTGTTTTCATTACTTTATCATTTGTTTTGTATTTTGTAATGTACACTATATTAAAATATTGTTTTGTATATATGATTATTATTGTTATTCATTTGAGTTTAAACAGTAACGGAAGATGAAACATAAACTAAATTTAGCTTGTTCTGAAACTTTTGTTCAAAAATGAAAAAAAAGAGCCCAAGTATTGATTTTTCCAAACTTCTGAAAATGCGGTTATTCTAGTGTACACTGACGTGGGATGAACATCATAGGGGGCGTGATCAGTGACGTCATAGGGGGGAAGCATTAGTGGGGGTACCGCCGGTTGTGAACAAACTACTTATAACTCCACCGAGAAACCTGTAAAATAAATGGCGTGTATAGATTTATTATTAAAGATTTGATGATCAATTTATTAAAAACGCAAATTTTATTTGCTAGCTCCGTAACTACAACTTAAAAAAAGTTTGTTTTTACTCATGCAGATGTTGAAAATTATGATTCCTTCCAGATCATCTTCTCCCAACTTAGTCCCTCTTAAGAAGAGCACGACTATTTAATTACACCTAGATTGTACCTTTTCAGAAATGTAGTTTTCCGCAATGTCCTAAACTAAATGTAGTATACCATTATGTGCGTTTTTCATAAGTTAAAAAAAACTGATACTTTTTATACACTATAGCGAGATAATTTTACATGTGTACTGAGAGTAAAAAAATTGCACTAAACTATTTACATCTAATGTATCCACAAATTAATATTAAAATCTTTGAAGTATTTTTTTATAAAATAATTTGTAACTAGAATGCTTTGCTGTGTCAAACAGGTTAAAAACTAGACTAGGAAAAGTCTGGAGGGATTCCATTCCACTCAAAAAAGACTCTAGGCATAAATTCGGGGATCTTTTGCTAAAGTAACATTAAAACCAAGGCCGTGGAGCGAAGTAAGGTGGCGCAATTTTTAGGTCGCTTCAAAAAATTCACTAAGTGTTTTTATCTGGTATCAAAATTTGTTTTTGTTCAAAATATTGTTATATGTCCAATTGATAATTATGCCAGAAAATTTAACATTATAATCTCCTAATAAAAATAATTTAATAAATTTCTGTACTAGGACTGTACAAATTATTAGTTATCCATCCATCCATGTGTACTACTGCACTTATGAGAATGGAAAACTTCATTCAAAACTCCTTAACGTTAAAATTTTAGGAAAAAATGTTGCTCGACATAAATTGAACATGTAATTCAAATCTCTCTTAATCTTGATTTTCCGCAATATTTTTTCAGTATTTAAAGAGTTATGTAAACAGGAATATTAAGAGCATCAACATTACCAGTTAGAAGAAATTATATCACAAAGTAATTAAAGCAAATTATACTTATTATATCCAAATGTTTGTTGAAATACATATATTTTTGGGAGATTGTGTAATGATTCTATTAATTTTTGTCAAAACTGAAATAAGAGCTTCTAAGTTCAGAGTAATATCAGTGCTCCTGCTGAAGTTCAACTTTCAGAAACTATTAAATTAAGTTCTGAAACTATTAATATTTCGTTAACTATTTAAATGTTAAACAAATGTTATTGAAAGTGGAGATTTCGGGAGATTTGGGTGAGGTCTTCATTTCCAGTAATCCTAAGAAAGATATTTTCAGTTTGGAGATCTTAATGAGGCTTTTCATTCACGTAAATCTCCCATTGTACTTTAAGTACATAATTGCTCTTTTGTGTATGCTTCCTGAAATTAAAATTACTTAGATTTGAAGTGTTTTGTTCGTAGCACGGAGAGAAACGAAATATCTTAATTAGGCAGTTTATAGGTTTATTAACATTAATAATAATAGATGGTCGAAGGAAAGAAACATTCCATTTGGCCTCTGAGGAAAGAAATTATTAATGGGGAGGGGAGAGAATTTTTTTTTTCCTTTTGCAGCTTTGAACAGTTGAAATTGAAATACTGAAAATTGTATTAAGGGTGAAAAGAGAGAAAACACCTATTTTTATGATACAGATTATGCTTATAAATAACAGGAAACGAAAAACGCGCCTCAAAGTCGCAGGGATGTCTTACAGGAGCCTGTCAGTATAATACCAACATCGAGAGGACTGTGAGAAAGTAGAGACAAGATTAGCAGATACGAGATAATCCATGATTTATCTGAGGCTCGAACCCAGATTACTGTTGATGCTTCTTGGTGCATTATTTTTCCTCGGCCACAGAGACAATCATCCAGAGCATTTATCGTACATATATAGACGATTATGAGGCATTCAGTGACTGACTGAGACATAGGAGATCACGCTAATCCTAAAATTATGCACATAGGCCAGGATCTAGAAAAGAATCGAGGTGGGGGGAGGCAACAAAAAAAACGTAAAGAGGGGATGGCAAGAGACTAGATTTCCAATGCAGTATAACATTTCTCCTTCCGTTTTACAGGACTTTAAAAAATTTCTTGAAAAATGCATGAAATATAAATAAGAAATAAGTTTCATAATTTTTGCCGCTTTTACCATTATTAGCAATCTGAAGGGGGGGGGGGGCATGGCATAGAGATATGGTAGAGCTTTGAAAATTTGCACATAGGTGCAATCAGGGCCGTAGATAGCGACAAAAATTCGGAATTGATCATCATGCTCTTCTTGGTCGAATAGAGGTCATATAGATATGAAATCTTGATCTACGAGTATTTTTTGACTAGCAAATTGAAAATTGTTACCTAGAGGTGATTCGAATCGTAGATCTCGTAGATATCTATATATTATAATAAAATAAGATATCGTAGATAATAATATCTTACGATATTTTGGAGCCGTAAAGGGATCCTTTGAGGAATCAAAAGTCAAATTTCGATCTATTGATGCTAGATGACAAAAATTGGAGCTTCGAAATATTTCGTTCCTGGATCTCAGAACTGTTGAAATTTCGGATACGATGGGTCGAGGGTCAAATCAAGATAAAAGGTCAAATATCGATCCTTTGCTGCTAGAAAGCTAACAATTTGTGCCTAGAGGTATTTTGGGACGTAGATCTGAGAAATGTTAAGATATTTCAGATCAGATAAATGCTAAGATATTTGAGATACGATAAATGCTAAGATATTTGAGATCCGAGAAACATTAAGATATTTCAGATCCGATACATTTCAAGATATTTCAGATCCGACACAAGTTAAGATATTTCAGATCCCATACATTTTAAGATATTTCAGATCCGAGAAATGTTAAGATATTTCAGATCCGAGAATTGTTAAGATATTTCAGATCCGAGAAACGTTCAGATATTTCAGATCCGAGAAATGTTAAGATATTTCAGATCCCGTTAAGATATTTCAGATCCGAGAAATGTTAAGATATTTCAGATCCGAGAATTGTTAAGATATTTCAGATCCGAGAAACGTTAAGATATTTCAGATCCGAGAAATGTTAAGATATTTCAGATCCGGTGTGGGGCTAAAGACCAAATTAGGATTCGGAGTGACAGTTTAGAAATTAAGACGGGTGTAAGACGTCGATCGCCTAAAACCCGCAATCGTTTAAAGACTGAAAAACAAAAAGTTAAAATTTAAAAACTTACTGATTTGTACAAATCCGATCTCTTGGCTGCTGTTTTTACCTAACGCAATCCCATTTAGGGCTCATTAAGAGAAATTCGCGTTTCTTTTTCCGTATTCTTCTTATTTACTTTTCATAACAAATGCTAAGAAACTGAAATGAAACCAATCCCAAATGCAATAATACAGACTTGCAGCAAACAATTCCGCTTTTCAATGATCCGTTCTGAAAGAATTTGTCTAAAAGCATTTCCGGGGATAGGGAGGGAGAGCGGGTCTCCCCCGAAAATCTGATCATCGTCTACGAAATCCCAAACTTGTCTACCTGCTTTGAAATCCAAAACAGTTGTTTTTATATAATGTTATTTTAGCCTCATATTTTATATCCGACATTAAAAATAGATCACAAGAACAACTAAAAAATTGTATCCGACATAGAATATCATTTTAACCTTTCTCTTTCCGGTGGAATATTTTAGTAATTAGGAAACAACCCTCCTCAAGCCTTATTCTCAGATATCCGGCCCCCCGCTCTCCGTCGTAACAAAATCCTGGGCATGTGATTGTCTCTCAGAACTTATCAACACAAATCACTGATAATCATACCTGAAGAAAATTGTGATGACATGAGCAGAAAAATTATAAGAAAACCAATACTAAATAGTTTTTTAATCTCTTGGCCTGGAAGCAAAAATCTCACGGTAACTGCAATATTCTCTCCCTGATTATTTCGCACGGTGAGAAAGGGCTGAGCTAATGGATTTTTGGCATGCGTTATTAAGCACGGATGATGTCCAAAGATATTAAAATTTCCTCTGTCCTATTATTTAGCAGTTACCATTGATTTTGATTGATCTGCCAGTTTTGCTAATTAAAGAGACGTTTTAAATTTGGGAAAGTTGGTTCTTTGATGGGGAAACGTTTTTTCTGTAACCAGGAAAACAAAGATAATTTATTTAGTAAATCGGTTAAAAAAAGGAATGTAATATATGGACGGCCTTTTTTTCCTGAAAACGGTTGTGGATTCTCTCCTGACTGAAATGGAATGGTTTGCTACCTGAGATGAAAATGTCTTCAGGAAGTTATTCTTGACTCCAGAGTCGCTCCTGACTGACCAAGAGGGGAACCAAAGATGACAAGGCAACCAAAGCCAGAAATCGTTGCCCAGCGTTGAATTCCAAAAAAACACTGAGCTCTAAGGTGTCCTGTGCATTCCCTGTTGCAGCTTTTTCAGTTGTTCGTTCTTCTCAGCTGCCGATGTTAGAGATTTTTCAGTTGTTCATTTCATTGTTATATTTCATTTAGGAAAAAAAATGTTAATGCACTTGCCATTATTCAGCATCAATTGATTTTTCGATTAGTTTTTCCAGGGAGGGGGAACTGTTCCTCTTCACCTCAACTCAATCCTTAATCTTAACAGAACATTATCACCAGTTTTACATTTAGAAATTGTTACTCTTGATTGCCAGTTTGTGTGTTAGATGATGCTTGTGAAGATACAAGTCTGCAACATTCACTCTTCTGTGTAAGCATGCGAATATTACATTTCAGCTGTATGTGAACCAAACATTCAGTTGAAAAGAATATTTAAAAACATCAGTGTGAACTCATGGATACATAAAACGTGTCTCCTTCCTGTGTATCTTCATATCTATGTACTATTCTTACGAACACAAAAGATAGAACTTTCGAAGGAAGATGATCAGTGCAACAGTTAAAAAAAGTGATTTTCTGAGTTTTGGGCATTTCACCAACGCCATCTAGTGGTAAATATGTTGACTGTCTGATTTGAGTGAAAAGGAGATTATTACTTTCAAGCAGTCTGTTTATGAATATGTAGGAGAATGTTTCTCTGATCTTATGCAAAGTGTGTTTTTTGCGTGTGTGTTTTTTGCTAATATAGAAGAGAACATACAACCGAGAATATTTCAAACTTAGAATAACACAACATCCTGATGCGTTAAGAACGAAGCGGAGGGATACTAACAGCTGAACCATGACCTGAAACGGTCGAAATCCTTGTTGTTTCGTGCAAGGGAGTGAAGGATGTAAAACATGTAATAATCTGAAAAGGGAAATCCAGTTGTTTCAAAAAAGAGGACCTTTTATGGTACAAGGATTTTTTCAGGAGTATTACGTTTTATCACCCTTCACTCCCTTGCATGAAACAACAGGATTTCCATCGTTTCAGGTCATGGTTCAGCTGTTAGTATCCCTCCGCTTCGTTCTTAACGCATCAGAATGTTGTGTTATTCTAAGTTTGAAATATTCTCGGTTGTATGTCCTCTACGCGGAACTTGTTCAAGGATTGCATCAACCATTCAGCTAGGAGTTTTTAGCGGGACAAAATGAACGCTGACACTGAGGTAGCGAGTTCAAATCACTGTGTCAGGGAGGGATTTTTTTTTTTCCGATTAAACGCGTCTCTATAGAGAACCGTTTTACTACGTTTTATTTCGAGCGTACGATGAGGAACAGATTTTTTGATAAGTGTTCAATTACTAGGGAATTGCTTAACGGACTTGTGAAATGAACGTGGATAACAAGAGAGTTTTAATAGAGGTAACTTTTAATAAAAGGGAATTTTGATAAGTGTTTAATAACTAAGGAATAATGTGTTTAGTGGATTTGGAAAATTTCAGAGGAATACCAAAGGAGCTTGGTGAAGTTTTAATAAGAGGGGATTTTAATTACTAGGGAATTGATTAATGGACTTGGTAAAATGAACGCGGACACCGAGGTACCAAGTTCAAACCACTGTGTCAGGGTAGGATTTTTTTTTCCGATTAAACGCGTCTAGAGAAAACTGATTTACCACGTTTTATTTCGACCGTACGATGAGGAACAGAGTTTTTGATAAGTGTTTAATTACTAGGGAGCTGGTTAGTGGACTTGGAAAATTTCAGATGAATACCAAAGGAGTTTGGTGAACTTTTAATAAAAGGGTTTTAATTACTATGGAATTGATTAGCAGACTTGTCAAACTGAATGTGGATACCAAAGTAGCTTAGTGCGCTTTTAATAAAGGGGAGGGTGGGGTTTTAACGAGTGTTTAATTAATAAGGAGTAAAAATGAGTAATACAACTTTGGGAGTTGATTTTCTGTGAGCGACTGTTAACAAAAGTGTTACAATTATTTAGAGACCTACATTAGACATTCGGAGTGTCACCATTCAAAAAGAGTTTAGTGGACTTGTAAAAGGATAGAAACCGAGGGAGTTTTTAAATACAGGAGTTGTACTAAAATGCGCATTGGATGCCAGCGATTAAATTTTTAATGAGAGGAGGAGACAGTTTTGATAAGTGTTTAATTAATAAGGAATAAATACATAGAACATACAGCTTTGGGAGTTGATTTTATGTGAGGAGCTGCTTTTACAATTATTTAGAGACTTGTATCATCCCTTTCTGTGTGAGATGCAATGCAAGAGCCGATCGTTGGCATTCCGAGGGACTTATTCGGGAAGGGGGGCTTAAAATATAGGTGGGTCTGAAAAATCGAGAAGGATGATTTAAAATATAGTTGAGTCAACCAGGGGGTCTGAAAAATCGAGAACGAAGGGCTTAAAATAAAGGTAGGTCAACGAGGGGAAATAAAGAAAAATCGGGAAATTAGAGGTAAAATAGGGGTTTTTCCGAAAATAGTGCTCTTCATAGCCACCAGATGGCGCCAGGGGTTTTTGTAATAAGGGGGAGGAATTTTTAATAAGGGGGAGTGAAAAGAGCAAGAAATTAGAGGTAAAATAGGGTTTTTTTCCAAAAATAATACTCCTCATTGTCACCAGATGGCGCCACATGTTAAAGAGGGGGTGTAAGAAGGGGTTTTTTAATTATGAATTATTGATTATGAATATTAATGAAGGGGGAGTGGCCAGTGACGTAATAGGTTACGTCATAAGGGGGTGGCCAGTGACGTCATAGGGGGAAAGCACAGTGCGTGGGATAACGGTGGGTTGTGATGAAACTACTTGGGTGTAAGGCAACATCACATTCCAGTGAAAGGTTACACTGGAGGAAGTGAAACGTTACACCAGAAATGGGTGTAAGGCAACACCACATTCCAGTGAAAAGTTACACTAGAGGAAGTGAAAGGTTACACCAGAAATGGTGCAAAGCAAAACCACATTCCAGTGAAACGTTACAATCGAGGAAGTGAAACGTTACACCAGAAATGGATGTAAGGCAACACCATATTCCAGTGAAAGGTTACACTGGAGGAAGAGAAACATTATGATAGAAATGGGTGTAAGGCAACATCGCATTCCAGTGAAAGGTTACACTGGAGGAAGTGAAACGTTACACCACATTCCAGTGAAGGGTTACACTGGAGGAAGTGAAATGTTACATCAGAATCGGTCGGACGAAGCTATCATTTATTATAATTATGTAACCATTTTTTCTTTGAGTGTTATTCCATCTGTCTAATTAGCTCTCTAATTGCCTCAAGAATTCTCTAATAGCCTCACAGTGGTAGAATGCTCGTGACATAGTGATATATGACCATCACTAGAGCTAGTTCCATTGTTTCATTTCAATTTGGATAAATCCCATCTTTATGGCATCTTTGCTGCCATCTCCCTGTGATGCTCCCATCTCTTCCCCGCGTCTTTAAGCGCGGTATTTCGATTTGCTAACCGATGCATGCACAAGAATTCGCTCTGCATGCACAAGAATTCGAGAGTATGTTTCGTTCACTCCATTACCATATTCTTATGAGTTTTGAAAATGTCTCTAACAATTTTAAATACAAACGACGAAAATTAAAAGGAACTCGGTGATTGTTCTAAGAAGGCAAACACTTTGTCAGTTCCTGCTCTTACGCAATCATTATGTGTTATCAGATAGAACTGCAGTGGACATTTGAGGCAGTCAAGGTTGATCCCAGGAGAACGATACACCTAATGTGAAGGGAAGTGGGTGGGGGGGAGTCAGTCAAGGAAGTGTTCAAGGACAGGTGAACATTTACGTAAGCTTTTTACTATCGCTGTCTTTTCAGCTTTTCTTGTTTTCTTGAGTGCTATAAATCAGTTGTTAGCTGAATAGGAAGGAAGAGGATATAATTGTTCTCCACGTCGAAGATTGTACCTTGGGAGGAATGAGTCGTTTGCAAAGTCATCAGGCGATGAATTTTTTTCATGAAATCTGTTCGGTTGATAACTTGGAGAGCAAACTTTTCTGTGTTTGTGGAATGGGAGGCGGAACATTTAATTAGGAATCCTATGATGCATATATCCTAGTGAAGCCAAGGAGGTGGAGAGTATGAATTTGAACTCCCTTTGGGGAGGTTTTTCCGATATTTTTTTTCATAAGTTTACATTAAGGAAAAAAAGTTAATAAATTATTTTAACACTCCCCTTCCAGAAATCTTCTGGGGCGGGGGTGACTCAGTCGGTAGCGCGCCAGGCTCGTAATCTGTAGTTCTCAGGTTAGAGTCCCAGCTGGGTCAGCGTTGAGGTTTATCTCCGCAAAATACCCTGCCCTGCCCACGGTCGGTAGGTCTGCCGTCTGTCGGATGGGACGTTAAGGCGTGGCCATGTGTGCGGGAGAGTCACACCCTATGCACGTTAAAGAACACGCTGGTATCCTTGATGGGAGGCTACCATCTGTCTACCAACAGCTGTTCCAATGGGTCCCCTCCCCTAACCTTCTCTGAGCCTTCGGGGTCCATGTGACCTGGCCATTTAGCCCATTGTGTGCAAAAAGTGCCGCTCAGAGGTAAAACAACCCAAAAATCCTGGCTACAGAGTATTTATACAGAAGCTTCACAGCTTCAAATATATATATGACAATGAGATGAAGAGAACTACATCAAGTTCGTTTTTTATCAACTTGCTTGTTAAAGGTTTATGGGCGTTTCGTTATTTTAGCGAAATATCAGTTACCGATAGGGTTCTTGAGATCTTTTCATTATTATAAAATCAATGAAGACGACCAGGAAAGAAGATGGCACATTTCTCCATCACCTGATTGAATAGTATGCCACATCATTAGTTTGAAAATACAGCGCTAGTAAAAAGCAGAGAACATCAAGCGAAGATTGTCTAAATTTTTAATTCTCAGGCTGCTAAATCTGGCGCAACAGCCAGTATTGGATTAGGGCACAAGGCCATCTATATTGCGGCCTAGGCCACGGAAGAAATTCGATAGTTCAAATATATAATTATGATTTAGTGATTCTGCATAGCACGAAGAGCCCCAAACATGATCCTAACCTATGGCCCAACTACACTTTAATCCCGTTCTGATTGTCCTAAATGGCATCCTTAAGTGATCTCATTTACCAAACCTAATCCCCACTCGATTTCTATTTCAGATTTCATTAAAGATGAGGTTTATTATCTGCCATTCCCATAATCCATCAAGAATGCCCGATATCCTCTACATCGAGTGTCGGGGATGAAACCGAATTTCTTTGAGTAGTATGCCACATCAACTTTAGCGCCCTTATTCAGCAGTTGTAGATGCATTTCTTTACATTAGCATCGCATTTGTTTATGCTTTGCGTAGAACAGTTAAAAATGTTGAAATTTTTTTAACAATTAAAAATGTTAAAAAAGTCTAATCACCCTGTATATATAAAAATTCCATCTCATCACTAATATCGTAAGAATAAGGTCATCAATAGAGGGTTAAATCTGAAATATGATAAAATCAGCAATATTATTTCTGATTTAGATTATGATGATGATTTAGCCCTTTTGTCAAACGATATTAATGAGATGAACTCTTTCATTCGAGCTGTTGATGAGACTGGTAGTAGAGTAGGTTTGGTTATAAACAGAGAGAAAACTAAAGTGATGAAAATTGGTCAGGCAGGCTGTGATTCAGTTAATCTGAATGGTTGCATTCTTGAGCAGGTATCACAGTTTAATTTTCTTGGGAGCTATGTAACAGATGCTAGTGATGTGTGGTATGAGATTAACAGACGAATAGGGATTGCTGCCGGGACTTTTAAGAATATATGGAGAGTGTGGAGAAATAGGCGTATACACCTAAAGACTAAAATTAGACTGTATAATAGTTTGGTTCTTTCTAGTGTTAGTCATGGTAGTGAAACTTGGACACTTTGTAAACAAGTAAACAGGAAGCTAGATGCTTTTGATTCTAGATGCTTACGCAGTATCTTGGATGTTAGATGATTAACTTTGTAACTAATGATGAGGTTAGGCAAAAGAGTCTGCAACCTCCTTTAAGCAGCATATTGTGCAGAGAGAGACTCGGCTGGTTTGGCCATGTTGCTCGTATGGATAATTATAGATTGGCGAATAGGGTTATGAACAGTGTGCTTAAAGGCCTCAGAAGGAAGGGGAGACCTAGGATGCGGTGGGCAGACAATGTCAAACAGGACCTTGTTAGAATTGCTGTGCAGTGGCCGGAGCAGCAGATGTAGCTCAGGACAGATATGCTTGGGGAATTAAACTGCATGGTCCGGTTGGACCTCCGTTGCCCATGGCTGCTTGAGGATGACGATGTTCGTTTTTTGCTATATATTTCGTTTACAGTTGAGCGTTGAGCGTCTACAATCTTCTTTCATTCACTAAAACCACTTGGTCATTGTTTTTCCTTTTTTAATGGACCTGCTTCGCTTCAAGAATCTTTTTGACTTTTCCTTTGTTTCATCTGCATTTCTGACTTCGCAATATTTTGATTTCTTTAAAAAAGGTATTATTCTTTTATATCCAAAGTTCCTTCCTTTATATCCTTCTCATATGCATTTATTGCTGATTGGTTTTGTTATTTAATTGGTAGTATTAGTTAATTTACTAAGTAGCCAGGACACCAAGACCCTACCATGAATCTATTTTAGGATAATAGCCTGAAAGAGAGGCTTCCATATGTCTCTTAACATCTGAGTCAGCATCGCACAGGGCTTTACTGGCATAATTGAGAGTTCTGCTCTCAGTTATGCCATAGACAAGATTTTCTCTGATCATTCGCAATCTGGCCTCGGTGAAATAAAAGTGGGCGCCTTTGAGGGTTTAGAAATGGGCGCCTCCGACAAATTTTTGAAATAACAACGAAAATAATTTTTTTGAAATATAAATAGTATAATAACGACCGACAAATCTTAATCGTTACTACCTATGTAGCATGTGGATTGTTTTTCTCTCAGTTGGCTACTAATACTATTAAGAGCAATATGGAGCCTTAAAAATTACATTACACTCAAAGAATGATGGCACTCATAAAAGACAAAGTTGCAGTAAGATGAATCAGTAATAACAAGGCAAGTGTGAATCCTGGGTTGGGTTGTTTTACCTCTGAGCGGCACTTTTTTGCACACCATGGGCTAAATGGCCAGGTCACATGGACCCCGAAGGCTCAGAGAAGGTTGGGGGAGGGGACCCACTGGAACAGCTGTTGGGAGACAGATGGTACCCTCCCGTCAAGGCCATCCAGCGTGTTCTTTAACGTGCACAGGGTATGGCTCTCCCGCACACGGTCTCCCGCACACGGACCACGGCTTAACGTCCCATCCGACGGACGGCGTCCTTTCCAAACCCATCGGTGTCCCCTACTGACCGTGGGCAGAGCGGGGAATTTTGCGGAGATAAATCTCAACGCTGACCCAGCTGGGACTCGAACCTGGGAACTACAGATTTCGAGCCTGGCGCGCTACCGACTGAGCCACCCCCGCCACAGTGTGAATCCACCCATCCCTCTCTCGTTCTCGGGATCTCCTATTTATGTTCTAGTTACTCTACCATTTGAGCTAAGATGGAAGCGAAGCTAGGCTTGTAGGTTAAACAGCACAACCTAATTCATATAGACTAAGGCTAGCTCAAATGGTAGAGCAACTGGCACGTAATCAAGAGATCTCGAGTCCGGGTGGCAAAAGGATGGATTTTTTTTTACACTTTCTTTATTGCTACAAACGGCTATCACTGTAGTGAAATTAAATCCTTCCTAAATCAATATGTTAACGTTATTTATTTACTAATTTTTTTATGATTCAATTCTGGAACCAGAAGGGCTCCAAAATTCTGAAGTCACAGAATAGCGAAATTGCCCTTAAGGCCCCAGAATTTTTCGATCCGACTGAAAACAGCCAAACCCTGTACATATTAAAGAATAATAGCTTGAAAGAGAGGCTTCCATCTGTCTGGTGGATCACTTCTACCCATCCCTAAGCCTTTAGAGTCCTGGTGACCTGGCTACTTAGCCAATTATGTGTAGAAAAAATAAGCTCAAAGCAACACAACTAATTCACATTCTATTTGCACACTTTGTATTTGCTCACTTTGTCATTCAATGTCAGTACGTCTGGTAGTCGGTATCAGAAATCCTTTGGCGAAGGTATATGTATTATATACTCATGGGACAGATCATTATGACCTCCCTGTCTACACGAGTGGACGCGCCCCACAACACATGTAGCAGTAACTTCACCAACCAGGGCTGAATATATATATATATGTATATGGACAGAGCAGGCAATTTACATTTCCCAAAAATATGACAAAATGCATATACCCGACTGATTCCTAAGCCTGGAAAGGACAATATATTTGCTTAGAATTACCTGTTCATTAGCTTTCTCTCCTTCGTGGGAAAGCTTTTCGAGGTGGTTATTCTGACCAAATTAATGCCATTTGGACCATGAAAGCGTCCTGCCGAAGCACAGTTTGGATTTAAGAAAAACTGATCCACTGATCATGACGTCTTAAAGGTTGTTGAAAAAATTGCAGAAGCACTAAATAAGAGAGAGACAATCGTATCCATATTCTTCGACTTGGCTAAAGTCTTTAACAGTGTGGATTGACGGTTTCCTTTATAAATTTATCAAAACTGGAGTTCAGAGTAGACTTATACAAATTCTGCAGTCATATTTAACTGGAAAGATATTCATATCAATGTCAAAAACATCCAGCCCTCTAAGAAACCAATGGCAGCTGGGGTTTCGATTTGAGAATTGCGTTATTCAGTCTTTATTTATATGATATTCGAGTAATCCAAAAATCATCACAGCTCTCTAGTCGGATGAAAGGGAAGGCGATGATGATGCTCTCGCCTTTCCTTGGCACGACGATTGCCATAAATCGACTGCAACTGGGGATCGACGAGCTGCAGAAATGATATTCGCAACAGAGAATTAAAATAAATACACAAAAAATTAATTCCATCTTATTCAGTACAGATGACAAAAAAAACTTCCTGCTATTACCATCTTCAATAAACCAATCCATGGCAAAAAACAGCGAAATAATAGGGAAACCTAATAGGGAAAAATCAACGCTATCTATAGAGAACAAGATGCACTCTACAAATTCATTATAAGACCATGCATCTTCTATTCGGTCAGATACAACAAAATCAACATAATAAGAAAATTCAGATCTCCCAAAGTCAAGTAGATAGATCTGTGGTCAGTACTACTCCTTAGTTCACAGGAAATGCCTTATAGACATGGAACACGTGAAATAATAATCTGAAAAAAATTGATTTTGCTGTGAGTGGGATTTCCCCACTCATGGCAAAACCAATTTTTTTCAGCTTATTATTTTTTGTACCCCTTGGATTGTTACAACAAGAACATACATAACGACCTGGACAGTAACCACATCAAAACACATATCAGTAAACTTGCTCAAACGTTCTTTGAAGCTGTTGAATAAAATCGATATGAAATCATCTCTTCACTAATATAGATACGACCACACAGTCATGAACAAAATGAAGAAGTCAAAAACTATTGCCCAAATCTTGCTTGACTACCAGCCACTTCTGTGTGTAGTGCTTAATCTACTCCTTATTTTGCCCTGTCCTCTATGAGCCCATGAATTGGGATTTATATTTAATTAGCTCTATAGCTCTCATGCCAAAAGGCAATATTTTTGATGAAGAAGTTTAAGGGTGTTTTATGCACCTGGTGTTTCAGAAACCAACACGACTTATGAAGGTGTGTCAGTTGTTCGTCAGTACGAAGACTGTGCAATGGGGAAATGGAAAGGTTTCTTGGAGTTTGAAAGGGAAATGATGGAATGATTATCGGCTCGAGGAAGGCAGGCACCAGGATCTCAACAATTGCAGGCATTGTTGACTGTTCGAGGGCCGCCATATTGAAGGTGTGGCAAGAATGGTTCGAAGAGGAAGTCACATCCACCCAACGTGCCAGGAAGGGGAGACCGTCACTTGTTGACAGTCAAGGTGAACGCTGGTTGGCTCATGTTGTATGAACTGCGGTGGAGAGCTATTGGTCGGCTCGAAACAGGCCAAAGTCAGTCAGACGTGGCACAATGGATGAATGTGAGTCCTTCTGTGGTTCAAAGACTGTGGAATCAAAATCTTAGCATGAATTCCGCGTCTCGAAGGCTTAGCTGAGGAAGGGTTAGAGTTACGACCTCTGTAAAAGACCGATATCTGAGATTAATAGCACGAAGGAGCAGGACTACTCCTTCTCAGCTATGATCCTCTCTCGCAGCAGCCACTGGGAGGGTTGTATCAGCTTCTACTATGCGTAGAAGGCTTCATGAGGGAGGTCTGTACGCTAGAAGGCCAGTAATTTGTATACCCCTCACGTCACGTCACAGGAGAGAGTGGTTGAACTGGGCACGCACGCATGTTAATTGGACAGAAGAGCAATGGAGGTCCGTACTCTTCACAGATTAGTCCAGATATTGCTTGCAGAGTGATTCCGGACATTGTTTTATATGGAGAGAATGAGGTGACCGCTATCATCCCAGTAACATTCGTCAAAGAGACAGTTAAGAGGAGGTATCGTGTGTGTTTGGGTGGCATGTCCTTAGGTGGACGCACAGACCTCTGTGTTGACGAGTTGGAACTTCAATGCTCAAAATTATAGAGATGACATCCTGGACCTTTATGTACGTCCTTACACTGGTGCACTAGGTGGAACATTCATCTTACAAGATGATAACGCTTGTCCACACAGAGCTCGACTAGTGGAACAAAACCTTGAAGAGGAGTCCATTATGCGCATGGAGTGGCCAGCTCGATCTCCCGTTCTAAATCCGGTTGAGCATGTGTGCGATGCTCTAGGGAGATGTATTGCTGCCCTCAACCCTCCACCTGCAACAAAGGGGAGCCTATTAGTTCTTTAAAGGAAGAATGGTGTTATTCCCTACTGAGCTGATTCACAACATCATAAACAACATGGAACATCGCTGTCGTGCCTGCATTACTGTAAGGGGTGACCACACTCCTTATTAAAGAACTGTGCCCATTGCATTCTGACACCTCATTTTTGGACAAGTTCCTGTAAGTGTTATTTTTTGACGAAAAAATGTTTTTATTCTAAACTATTTTATGCCATTCTGAAACTAGCATTCTAATTCATATTTTCATCAAATTTCATTAAAATCATTCATATAGCTTTTTATCATAGTTTTTCTTAATTTACGGAAACCAGTGTAGTAGAAACATTACAGCACAGATTCGAAATTGAACGATAAGTGAAAAGGGCAAACATAAGAAGCCCAATTTTCTAAAACAATAGAAAAAATGTTTCCCGAATTATATATTTTCAATATATATAAATGACAAGGTGTCATACCTCAAAATAAAACAAAAAAACATGGCCTAGTAGAGATTCTTTTGTATTACTGTAAGAATAAATAATCACCAATATTATGGAAACATTGCAATTAACACATTGCTCTATTTTCTGCATTGATAATAGGCAAATTTTTATAAGAATATTTAAACTTATAGTAATTATCAATAGAAGATATTTTATCTGGAATTCCGTCAGTCCAAAATTTGAAACCTACTAACTTATTTATGGTTGACAAATAGTTTTCCTTTGAAAGGACAGTGAAATTTTATATTGTCTGATGTCATATTAATGTATCCGATTTTTATTGAAAAAAAGCATACATTTCGAGTTAATCCACTACATTATATTTTATAGTATAAATAATTTAAATTTATATTTATTAAAGACAATGCAGAATTTGTAAATATTGAAGATATTTACATAAAAAGCCATTAAATGTTTGTACTGGATATCGATAATTTCACTTTAAAAGATATCTCAATATTCCCTTCTGAAGACAAAAGTATGGCATTTCAGCTATGCGCACTGGTGTCTCCACACACAGCCATATAATAATATACATATGGATATACTAATCATCATCATCATTAAGATGCAGCCATGGGATATGGAGGCCCAACCAGACAGCAAAATTTAGTTCTCCAGGCATATCTGTCTTGAGCTACATCTGCAGCATCTGTCCACTGCACACCAAACTTCAGAACATCACTGAAATGCTCAGCCCACTGACCATGACAGAATCCTCATCTTCTATATCCGTACCTTGTTTATCTTTCAATCGCTGTGTACCTGTCCGTTTTCTACCACAGAAAAAATTAACTATCTGGTACAGCTCTCGGCTGTCGTGTTGTCTATTTGCTTTCTCTGCTTTGTCAGTCAAGCCACAAAGCCAAAGATTCTTATCAGCAACCAACTGATCCTTTACACGTTTATTAAACTGTAATGCTTTCTATTAGGATTAGTAGGGTATTGATTAAGGACATTCCTGCAGTTCTTTCTTTCTGAAATAAGTCAACTGCCTTATAGCTCAAATAATTCTGCCTTCTTGTGCTCCATTTTTCCGAAAAGAATACTGTAAGTTTCAAGAAAAGCCTGTTTAAAATGGTCCCATTCCTTTTCAACTTCAGTATTAAGCAAACCATGACTGTCATAATGACTAAGTAACCTATCATGGTAAGCTTTAGCTATAACTGGATCTTTCAAAGCTTCAGAATTAAAGGTAAAATTTTTAACCTTAGTACAAAACTTTTTAACTTTAAGTTGTAAGACATTTTTAACAAGGTAATGGTCATATCCAATTTCAGCACCCCTATATTACTTGGTATTCCTATATCGCTAATTCCTATCCGCATTTGCTGTTAATTAATATATAATCAATCAAATTTTTATGCAGCATATCTGGTGAAAACCATCATGTGTACTTATGTATGTCGCAGTGTTTGTAATAAGTGTTAGTTATTCTTAAACCATTTAGTTTACCTACCTAAAGGAGACGTTGCCAATTACCATTGCAATTACCAATACCAAAGGGACCTATCACCCCTCCTCAAATTCCAGAATTAGTAGCGACCTTTGCATTGAAGTCACCTAGAACAAGTGTAATATCTCCTTTCTTCACAAAATTCAAAATATCTGAAGTTGTTCGAAAAAACCTATCATTCTCATCCTCATCGGCATCCTCAGTGGGGGCATAATAGCAGATAACATTCACGTTTTTAATGCTTGTCTGAAATTTTCCTGTAAGAAACGTTTCATTAATGCACTCATATTCTAGAAGAGCATCACTAGCTTGATTGCTGAAGCAAACCTACGCCTTGCAGATGTTTTTAACTTCCCACCCTGAAAAGAGAAATTTAAGATTATATTTAAGAATCTGACCATGTGGTCTTTTGCAAGCCATAATATCAAGGTTATAAAGATGGAATTCTGTTGTGAAGACATCAAGAGAATAATCTCAGTGCATAGTCCTCACATTCCAACTTCCTATGGAGAGAAAATGGTTAGTAGGATGTTTAAAGAAACTATGTTTATTGAGAGAGGGAATGCCGACAATATTAAACAATTCCCTAATTACAGGGATGGGGCAAAGACCCGTTCCCCCACCACTAAACAAAAGAATTATTAAGTTCCGTAAATAAAATATTAACACAATATTTGCATTACAAAAATTAGCACATTTATTTCAATAATCTTTGCGAGGAACTTTAAATTGCTGTGCGAGTCACATGTAGCTCGCCCACATGTCGGGTGACCCTGGGTTAGCGGTTAATTTTATTTAGCAATTAATTAAAAATTTTGAT
The DNA here is from genome assembly GCA_038380435.1 of Ryuthela nishihirai. Taxonomy (NCBI): domain Eukaryota; kingdom Metazoa; phylum Arthropoda; class Arachnida; order Araneae; family Heptathelidae; genus Ryuthela; species Ryuthela nishihirai. Next base: position 10,599,471 of record JAWZYU010000021.1, on the reverse strand, counting down.
AGCCAAGAAAAATTCTTTGAGACATTTTTCAGTGTTAAGATTTCTTTGTTTTACATTTGAATGGTACTTTTTTTTCACACAATGGATAAAATGACTTGGCCACTGCGATTCCAAGAGATCAAAGGGAAAGAGATACATTTACGTTTGGAAATAGAAAAGGAATCCAGAAGAGAGAGAAGTGAAGCCACTTGAAAGTTGTTAAGCGATAAACTGAAACCTCCTGTCAAATCCATCCAATGCGTTCTATATTCTATATAAAGAGTATGGCATCCGATGGATGATGATCTTTCCAAGACCATTGGTGTTGCCTTTTTCACCGAATGGGAATGGGAGAAAATCCTCAAAGCAGACACAGTTGGAACTCAAACCGTGCAATATCAGATTGTGAGACTGGTGCACGACCGATTCAATCAAACCCCACCTGCACTCCCCTATGTAACTGAATATGGCATTCAGTGGTTCTATACATTACGGTTCTGTAAACTTTGCATATTTAACTCTTTTTTTTAACTTCTTTACTAAATTTCGTACAATTATTTAAAAATTGTTGGCTTACAGATATAGGAGCAGTAGTTTTTTTAAATAAAACATTTCTGTGTTGCGAGTGTGATCAAATATCTTTTAACAGCTGTGATAATACGGTGATTCCAATGGATTTAACTGAGATCTTTATAACAAGTCACGTTTTCCTATTAAAAGAACTAGATTAAGAAGTTACGGATGCCAAAATCTGACCCCATTTTGAAATAATATTCGTCTCTTTTAAATAAAAACTGTCATTGAGTGTATGTTTTAATGTGATATTAAATTAATATAATATCATATTAATTCTGCAATGAATTGTTCTTCAATGAATGTAAGGCTGAGTTTTTCTTTCGAGCATTGCCACATGATTTATGAAAACTGTCAACAGGTCAACTTAATATTCTCTTAGTCTCGAAATTGTCTCTCAGTAATAAATGAACTGTTTGAAAGATTATGCACCAAACATATTTATATATTCGACGGTCATTTTACGAAGAACCATGTAATAATACCAAATAGACTTGGGTTATTTTACCTCTGAACGGAACTTTTTGTTTTTGCACACAATTGGCTAAACGGTCAGGGCAAAAGAACTCCAAGTTCTCAGAGATGAATGAGAAAGGGGATCCAATGGACAACTCTTAGGAGACAGATGGTAAGAGGTTTGAAAAAGAGGATCCATTGGAAAGCTTTAGGAGATATGGCAAAAAGTTTGGGGAAGGAGATCCATTGGACAGCTCTTAGGAGACAGATGATGAAAAGGTTGGGGAAAGGAATCCATTGCGCAGGTGTTAGGATACAGGTAGTAAAAAGATGAGAGAAAGGAATCCTTTGCTCAGGTTTAGGATACAGATGGTAAAAAGATGGGGGAAGGGAATCCATTGCGCAGGTGTTAGGATACAGATGGTAAAAAGATGAGAGAAGGGAATCCATTGCGCAGGTGTTAGGATACAGATGGTAAAAAGTTTGCTGACGGTGATCCATTGCGCAGCTGTCAGAAGACAGAGGAAGCATCTCGTAAGGCTATCCAGCGTGTTCTATAATGTCCACAGGATTTGGCTCTCCTGTATATGTGGCCACGTTTTAATGTCCACTCTAAATCATCGGTGATCTTTCCTAGCCATCGGTGGTCTTTCCTAGCCTTACCTCATGATTTACTTTGTGTTCGAGAGTAAGCTGGGAATTAGTGGAGAAAATCTCAAAGAGGGGAAAAATATAAAAGGTAGACTTTCTTCTGCTCCAAATGGAGGAAAGAACCAAAATGGGCGGTGGGGGGTGAAGGAGATTAGTCCTGTTGCAATACAGATAATTATATTGCTGGCTTTAAGTGTTAAACCTATATCATTATCTGAAGTTTCTTTGGCAATATTGAAAATGTGAAACATCACAAGTCAACAGAAACAGATGAAATGCTATCGAAATTATGAGAGTTGTACACGATTCTGAAAAGTTGAAGATGTTGTTCCTATGAAATTTGCACGAGCCATAAACAGTGTTATAATTCATATAATAAGTAATGTTATAATTCCTATAATAATATATTTTATAATTGCCGTAATTATATATATTATAACTGGATATAATACAGTATGTTAGATGGCTATAGTTAACTGCTGGGTTTGTTTACCAGAGCCTCATGTTAGCCATCCATTTTCTGAATTTTTCCGAAAGATAAAATTAACTCTTGGGGAAATCAACAGATAATGGATGTTGCCCGTCTCCCACGATCGGGGACGTCTGAGGGTGGATTTTGAGGGAGACATTTTTTTTTAATTTTTTTTTTTTACTTTTTTTTTCTATCTTTCTTTTCTATCTTTTCTGGTCTTTCATTCTCTAAATTTCCTTCACTTTATCATTCACTTTTTTCCCTTTTTTCTACTTTACTCTCTCGTCCAACTTCTAATAACGCCATACAAAAAGGAACATGCTTATTGTTCCCAATACGAACTCAATCACTCCTGAAGCAAAAATTACGACCAATACGAAAACAAGGATGTAATTACTACTGGTGCTATGGATGGAATTAGCATCTATCCCATTACGTGAGATGCCATCTTTGGTGACATTTGAGGCATCTCCTTTTTTATCTTCACCTTCTTCGGTACTATCTTCATCTTTTTTATCAGGAGGTTCACTTTCCGCCATCGGAGCTTCACCATATTCATCTCTATCTGTCTTCATTTCAGATTCATTTGTCTCCATAGTTGCACCATATACATCGTCCACTTTATCTGGAGATCCGACATCCTCTTCTTTAGCTGGAGATCTTACATCTGCCACTTTAGCTGGAGATTCATTTATCTCCACCATTACACTAGATATAGCTTCCAACAAGTCGCCGCCTGAAGCGGAGATGCATTTTCCTTTGAAACTTGACCTCGAATGTGTCCGTTTATGGGCGATTGTGTTTTGCCCTTCCTGAATCCTTTCTGTTTTCGTAGGGCTTTCGTCTGAGCTAACTTCTCCAACTTTTCCTTCCTTCGAGGTCCACGGGCAAATATTATCTTCTTCTGATTCCTCAGGTATATGGCAACAACATAATAAAAAGGACCTGACGCATCCCAATGTCACCCTCACGATTCCTCTACGCCTACGAAGCCACCAGCGTTGCACGGCGCTTAACTGCTTTCCACGAAGAATTCTCCTCTTTCCCTCGTGATCACACATTTCAGTAATTACTTCTGAAGCACGTTTCTCAAACTCGAATCTATATTTTATCTTCTAAAAAACTATTTCTCACATATTATCACGATATCAAGCGCATATATCAAAAGCCATATTATGACTGAATGATTATTTAAAAAACTTAAAGTTTAAAGCTTTGTTTCTTTCTATACATTATTATGAATTTCAACAATTAAGATATGCACTTGTTACGTTTACTAAACGTTTGTGAGCCCAGATGCACGAAACAATCATAATTATTTACTTACATCCATATTTGTATAATTTTTCTGACGGCTATTTTGATTATTTTTATTAAAGTATATTTTTAAAAAACAGCAAATCGATTACTTAAAAGTACAGTATTCCTTTTCTTTTCACGTCACACAATTACTCGCAAGATCACTTAAATTATTAAAAAAAATACTGTGCGTGTTGCATGCTTAATCGTCACATGATCAGATTTAAAATGAAAATTAAAATAAAAATTCAATTTGTTCCGTTAAATTACTTTTCAGAATGGCTAACTGAACATTACTGAACAGAATTTAAAGGCGGACATACTAATATAAGGACACATTTATTAAAATTTTTGCGATCTCACAGTCCTCTCAATATCGTTATATTTTGTACTCTCCTTCTATTGGTATTTTAAAAACCTATTCGTGAAAAATGTCTAATAAGTTTACTACATTTTTGACTCCATTCCGATTATAAATTGATATTATTATTTTAAACTAAATTACTCATCTTAAATTAGCAATTGAACAGTTGCCTTTTTTTGGTCATATTTATTTTATATTAATTTATTATATATACATTATTACATAAATTAATTTCTTATACAATTAAATTTAAAAACGTGATATGGTAATAAAAGGAATTATTAAAAAAAAAGTCAAATTTCGAGAGCAACTGGTATCGTACCAGAGATCTTTCCGTTGCAAGTCAGAAGACAGTTACACGGACCTAAGCACTGCTGAAAAAAAATGTTAAAATGTATTATTAGAATTCCATTATAAAGCAAACTATTCAATGCATTGTCAATTAATGTTAAGATTCCAGATGGAACAGCATCTGGAATCCTAACATTAACTTACATTCCTAAATGGATAATTTAGTAACGTATAAACTAAAGCAACGATGTAGCACTGATTCATCAAAGTGAATGCTGTGCTTGCTTAGATAACACGGCAAATAACTATTACAAAACGAACATAAAAATGGCATGCTGATTTAGATATGGCAAATAATGAATACTAAATTGGAAATTCGTTTATTATATCTAGTGATTTTTTTGTGGGGCAGTAACCAGCTGACTTAAAGGATAACAACAAAAAATAATATAATATAATCTCTCGAGCCTTCTCTGAGAACCTTGGTGTCCTCATCACCTGGCCATTTATCCTCATTGTGTGAAAAAAAAAAACTGCTGCTCAGAGGTAAAACAACCCAACTCTGATATTAATGCTGAAAAGGGACCTCATCGCACTCCCGGTTTGCTATTTGCTGACTGATTTTAAAGCAAGTAAGGTGTACCGAAAGTCAGGGGCGTAGTCAGAACAGTTTCTTTGGATGGGCACAACTTGTTGACAAACAGTGTGATCTCGATTAACCGACATTAGATAATCCGATCATCATTTTAACCGATCAATCTGTTGAGCGTCGAATGTTGTACTGGTACCATTTAGAGATAAAGATTCGTTTCTTAGCACTCCTCCCCCCCCCCCAAAAAAAAAAAAAAACACACACACATACACTCCTTCAAGAATGTGTTAAAAATATCCTACCGGAAAAACAGCAGATTACAGTCACTAAATGTTCACATTTTATGATTGTTTTTCAGTAAAATGATAAATAATTTATCTATTTTCGTAACGGTGCCCTCCTCCTTTTTTTCTGATTAATACACGCAAAAATGTTTTAAAAAGCTTTCATCAGGACGGAAAATTTTGTTTTTCAGAATATTTACAGCGGAACTCGCCGTTTTATAATAGTAGAACACTTGAACTTTGACGTAACGCGTATTATATTGCGCTTCCTTGTAACAGCCTCTTTACAGTATTAACATGGTGTTAACTATCTTTAACAGATATACACTCTGTGGATTAATCTCTCAATAAAATTTTATATTTATCATTATGCCTTATTAAGATGGTTTTTTTGGTTTCCATTTCCCTTATTGTCATAACTAAACTGTATTTTCATTTTCCCCAGCCCCTGGGTTCGAGCCCCGGGTAAGGCACGGATGTTCGTGTTGTTTTCTGCTGAGGTCCTGCCATCCTCTCAGATCTTCTACTGTGGCATATAAACTGACAGGCTCCTGTCAGACCTCTGTGGCAAGCAGCTGCTTGAGGGGGTATTTATTTTTATTTTATTTTTCTTAATTATATACATTTCCCCTCAAATACCCTCTATTTCGACGTATCTGAACGATATACAAGTATATTAATCGAAGTTCTACTTCACTCTCGGATACCATATTATCAATAATCACCTGAGGGATATTGTTTCTCTGGCAATAACACCAAGTAATAACCCTTTTTGCTTTAGAGGGGAAAAAGTTTAATCTCCCCTATACAAAGAATGGAGATAACCTAAAACCTCTGTTGGGCTTGTCCTGGTTTCTCATACAACATACAAACAAACACATACACAGGGATGTGCCCGCTGGTTTAATAGTCAGGTACGCTAACCATTACCCATGAATGGGCTAAATGGGTATTCAGTGAAGAAATTTTTTCCTTTAGGTATAAGAACATCTGAAAAATAGCTTTAACATTTTCACACCTTGGGCATATTGTATAACATCGGTTTCTCCTAAATATTTACTTGGGAAGAACACACAATTTCATGATACAATGGCGCATCCAGAGGGGGGCCATGGCACCCCCCAAAGGAAAAAAAAAAAAACACTAGAAAATTTTCCAAAAATCTTTTCCTAATTAAAATTCATTTTATATTTATGTTGTGCCGTGTTTCCATACTACTTATGAATTTGCGGTCACATAAGGTGGGAATACCTTATAGCTCTCGGGAATCACGGCCGCTGTGAACACAAGGCGAACGAATCGGGCGAACTGAGCGCTATTTCGCTTGCCCGAGCCGGCCCAGCGGGTCCCCTCGCCCCCCCCCAAGATTAAATCCTGAGTGCGCCACTGATACTTAGTAACAAATATCATTTACAATGGCTCTCATCAATTGCTGATAATATTTGTTCTTCACTTTCGGGTCATTTACCAGTCTCATACATTTGCACTTATGTATACCAAATATTTTTATGTATTTGCACTAAAGGATTCTTTAGGAGACCTGGCCCATTGGGTCAGTATTTTGATAAGGCCCGGCTGCTTAAATAAGAAATATAAATACTCCCTCAAGCAGCTGCTTGTCATAGAGGTCTGACAAGAATCTGTCAGTTTATACACCATAATAAAAGGTGTATGACGATGGTGAAACCTCGCCATAAAAACAACACAAACATCCGTACCTTACCCGGTGCCCGAATCCAGGTCCCTTGATTAGCATAATGAAAGAGAAACCAGAGACCTCAGCCTTTTACATATCCAATTCTTAAAGAGATGCACCACTAAAAAATCCACTTGATAGAGAAGACACTAATACCTCAAGACCTACAAGAGCCACCTGTCATTTCCTATTAGTGTTTTATCCCCAAATCTTTCCAAATTCACATCGTGCTCCTCAAAAAAAATTTCACTGGTTTGAATGTTTTCTACTGTTATGCCTCCACTGAGGATGCCAATGAGAATGAGAAGGTTTTACGGATAACTTCACGATATTTTCAATTCTGTCAAGAAAGAAGATATTACCCTTGTTCTAGGTGATTTCAATGCCGAAGTTGGTACTGACTCTGACCTATGGAAAGGGGTGATAGGCCCTTTTGGTATTGGTAGCTGCAATGGCAATGGGCAACGTCTCCTACAGGTAAGTAAACCTAATGTTTTCAGAATAACTAACACTTATTATAAACACAGCGACATACATAAATACACATGGGTTTCACCTGATGGGCTGCATAAGAATATGATTGATTATATATTTATTAACAGTAAATGGGCTTGTTCTGTTAGAAATATCAGGTCATATAGGGGAGTTAAAATTGTATCTGACCTTTACCTTGTTAAACGTATCTTGCAACTTAAACTTAAGAAGTGTTGTGCTAAGGTTAAAAAATTTATCTTTAATACTGAAGCTCTGAAAGATCCAGTTATAGCTGAAGCTTACCAGCTTACCACGATAATTTACTTAGTCATTATGACAGTCATGGTTTGTTTACTACTGAAGATGAGGAAGAATGGAACCATTTTAATCAGCCTTTTTTGAAAACTAAGAGTACTCTTTTGAGAAATAAGGCACTTGAGCTCATTTCAGAAAGAAAAAACTGTAGGAATGTCCTTAATCAATACCCTACTAGTCCTAATAGAAAGCATTACAGAGAGCTTAATAAACGTCTAAAGGATCAGTTAACTACTGATAGGAATCTTTGGCTTGATGGCTTGGCTGACAAAGCTGAGGAAGCAGTTACACAGCACAATAGCGGGGAGCTGTACCAAATAATTAATGTTTGGTGTGGTAAAAGACGGGCAGGTATACAGGGATTAAAGGATAAACAAAATAAGATTATAGAAGGTGAGGATTCTGTGATGGCTAGGTGGGATGAGCATTTCAGTGATGTTCTAAACAATGTGGTTAGTTGTGCTCTCATTGTTTGTAATGATGATAGATGCATTACTGGATTTACTGTTGGCCCTATAACACAGTCGAAGTTATTTTGGCTATTTCTAAATTTAAACTACATAAATCCCCAGGGGTAGATGAAATTATTACGTAAATGTTTAGAGCTAGGAATGTTTCGGTTATACCACATGGATGACTGAAATTTTGAATATCATTTATGGTAAAGGCATGGTTCCTAAGCATTTTACCAGAGCTATTATTATCATCCCTATTTTTTAAGAAAAGGTGATCGCAGTTCTTGTCAAAACTATAAAGGTATCAGCCTACGTTCTGTTCCAGATACAGTTCTTTCCATGATTGTGCTTAATAGAATTTAGAATCTGGTCGACAGGCAATTGCGTGATCATCAATGTGGATTCAGAAGTTTTAGGGCATGTGTAGATTAGATATTTTCACTCAGAGAGATTCTTGAGAAATGTTTAGAGTTTCAGAAACCTTTGGTTACTAGCTTTCTTGATTTCAAAAAGACTTTTGACTCTGTTCATCGTCATAATTTTTGATTGACTGTGAGATCGTTATGACATACCAGACAAGCTAGTCAACATAATGAAAACTTTCTGTAATAACACCGAATCCTGTTCCAGAGTTGGTAAAGTTTATAGCAATTAGTTTAGCATTGCTTCTGGTGTTAGACAATAGTGCATTTTGTCTCCTTTTTCTCTTTAGTTTGGTTGGTTTTTATGTTGCGCGAAATTCACTGCAGGGGAATGATTTTAGCCTTAAATGGTATGAAGATCTGTAAAGTTCTGGTTCAGATTATGCTGATGATTGAGCTCCTTTGGCAAATGATGTTGATGAGATGAATTCTTTCATTAGAGTTGCTGATGAGACTGGTAGTAGAGTAGGTTTGGTGATAAACAGAGAAAAAACTAGAAATTAGGTGAGGCAGGCTGTGTTTCATTAATTTGAATGGCTGTAGTCTTGAGCAGGTGTTTCAGTTTAATTATCTTAGGAGTTATGTAACATACTGGTTATGTGCGGCATGAGATAAACAGACGAATAGGGATTGCTGCCGGTACTTTTAAAAATTATAGAGAGCGTGGAGAAATAAGCGTATCACCTTAAGACTAAAATTAGACTGTGTAATAGTTTGCTGTGTAACAGTTTGGTTCTTCGTAGATTTAGTTATGGTAACATGAAACGTGATGCTTTTCATTCTAATTGCTTACGGTGGTTCAACTATATAAATATGATGAGGTTAGACAACCTCCTTTGAGCAGCATATTGTGCAGAGAGAGACTCCGTTGGTTTGGCCATGTTGCCCGTATGAATAATTATAGATTGGCGAATAGGGTTATGAACAGTGTGCCTAAAGGCCTCAGAAAGAAGGGGAGACCTAGGATGCGGTGGACAGATAATGTCAAACAGGACCTTGTTAGAATTGGTGTGCAGTGGCCAGATGCAGTAGATGTAACTCAGGATTGACTTGCTTGGAGAACTAAATTGCACGGTCTGGTCGGACCTCCGTAGCCCATGGCTGCTTGAGGATGATGATCATGTCTACAGAACATCACCTGTGATACTTAAAACTACTGAATAGGTTCAATTATTGGATTCATCAGAAATTTATATAAATCAAGGGTCAGATTTACTGAAATAGAAAATAGTTACATATCATGTCTTATCCTTTTAGAAGCTCAACAACCATTTTAATTGGATTCATGTGCTTGGCTTGCGATCTAAGGCACCTTGGTTCAATCCCCGGGTAAGGTCCATGCCATACCCGGGGATTTTTTCTTTTTTCTTACCCGGGAGATTTTTCTTACCCGAAGATGTTTGTGTTGCTTTTCTGCTGAGGTCTCGTCATCCTCACAGATCTTCTATTATGGCGAATAAACTGATAGACTTCTCTCAGACCTTTGTGGCAAACAACTCTTTGTTGGAATATTTATTATAATTATTTCATTGTGTACATCAATTATCAGCAACCTATAAATCGAAGGTCAGTTGGTGACACGCTATTAAGATTCTATTATTATATTAAATGGAAAATAATAATAATAAGCTACCTATTTAATGACGCTTTTTTATCATACACTTTCGGATATAATATTATTTTTATTTAAATTTATAACGTTTTAAAATTAGTTGCTGAAAATGTTTGTTGCAGTAGTTAATCACTAACAAAACTTATCTCAAGGTCCAGATGAGAAATAAATCTAATCACCTTAGTAAGAGTTCTTCCTTTTTAAATATCACTTCTACCAAAATTTTCTTTGCATTATGAAAATAAGATTTGCTCTTTCTCTTCTCTCAGAATTCTCTTTGTTGGGAACAAATTTAGGTAACATTAATTATTTTAAATAGTTTCATGATAAGTTCAAAAATAAGTTTCATGACAATTTAATTCTTTTTTTAAAGAAAAAAGTGCTATGTAATAAATAACAAGCTCTCTTTCTTTTGCTTCACCTCTATGGCCACTCCATTTTGTAAGTATCCTTAGCCATATTACTTTATTTTTAATGGTTGTCTTCTACTCTTTAGATTTTTTTGTAGTGGATGAACAAAGAGCTGCAGAAAAAACAGTATCTCAGGTGATACTGATGGGAGGGTTCTGAAAGGGGGGAGGTGATTTTCCCCTTCTAGATCCGGCCTTGATTAGGGTTGGGTTGTGTTGGGTTCTTTTACCTCTGAGCGGCACTTTTTTGCACACCATGGGCTAAACGGCCAAGTCATATGGACCCCGAAGGCTCAGAGAAGGTTGGGGGAGGGGACCCACTGGAACAGCTGTTGGGAGACAGATGGTAGCCTCCCGTCAAGGCCATCCGGCATGTTCTTTAACGTGCACGGGGTGTGGTTCTCCTGAACACGGGGGCGACGGACGGTGGACTTTAAAGCCCATCATTACCTCTGAGCGTCACTTTTTTGCACACCATGGGCTAAATGGCCAGGTCATATGGACGCCGAAGGTTCAGAAAAGGTTGGGGGAGGGGACCCACTGGAACAGCTGTTGGGAGACAGATGGTAGCCTCCCGTCAAGGCCATCCGGCATGTTCTTTAACGTGCACGGGGTGTGGCTCTCCTGAACACGGGGGCGACGGACGGTGGACTTTAAAGCCCATCGGTGTCCCCTACTGACCGTGGGCAGGGCGGGGAAATTTGCGGAGATAAATCTCAACGCTGACCCAGCTGGGACTGATGATGAATGGGCTGATGGGAAAGGAACTTTCACCAAGAGCACGAGTGGCCAGGTGGGCGACTAAAAACATTTAACTGAGGAATTAACTGAGGAATTAGCTTTAATTTAGGGGTTGATTATGGACCAACTGTGGGTATGTCGTGTTTAGACACGATTAGAACAAGAAAGTGGACAATGGTTACTTTTTTGGGCAAGTGTTATTAACGTAGATATTCGGTGGTTCACCAGAAACCAGCTCCCTGGAAGACCATATAAATCCGATAAGGAAATATCATCGCTGTTACATAACTCGCTTCATCTGTAAAAAGGTAAAACAATCTCCATCCTTTCTCCTCCCTTGAGATCGTCAATGGGAAAAGTCACAGTTCATGCGACACGACGTTGCCTTCCGTCCATTCGCAGGCAAGCTCAAACGTCTGAGAAAATAGCCGAACGTCATTATGTGTGTGTGTATATATACCGAACAAGCTAAAACGTTACGACCAGCACATCTTCTTGCAAATCGAAGCAACTGCAGGTAAACGATGGCACGTGTGAAGGTCATGAAAGGGTCAGATGGGAAAGGCAGCGTATTTAAGTGAGTTTGATGAAGGCCAAATTTTAATGGCCAGACGACTGGGTCAGGGCATTTTCGAGACGGTAAGGCTTATAGGGTGCTCACGGTCAGCCATGGTTAGTGCCTTCAAAAATGGTCCGAGGAGGGAAGAAACCACGAATCACCAGCAAGGTGTTGGCTAACCACAGCTCATAGATGCTAAAAGTAAGCGAGGACTATACCGTATGGTACGAGCCAACAGAAAGGATACTGTGGCCAACTCGCCCGTAATTTGAATGTTAGTGACGGGAGTAATGTGTCACAACACACAGTACATCGAACCCTGCTGAAAATGGAGGTGCATAGCCACAGGCCACTCCGAGTGCCCATTATAACCTCGGTTTACCGTCGAAAGCGTCTACAGTAGGCATGCGAGCATAAAACCTGGACCTTGAATAATTGGAAGAAGTTCGTCTGGTGAATGAATCTCATTTCCTGTTACACCATGTGGACAGCAAGTTATGTGTGCGTTGTTTACCTGGGGAAGTGTTGACACCAGGATGCACCATGGGACGAAAACAAGCAGGTGGAGGAAGTGTAATTCTTTGAGCAATGTTCTGCTGGGAAACTCTGGGCCCACTCATTCATGTGCAAGAAACTATGACATCTACCACCTACCCATACATCATTGCAGACCAGGTATATCCTTTCATGGCATCGGTATATCCCTCTAGTAGTGCCTTCTTTCAGCAGGATAATGCGCCATGACACACTGTCCGGATTGTTCGAGAATGGTTCACGGAACATGAAGAAGACTTCTAGGTATTACCCTGACCTCCAAATACCCCAGACATCAGTCCAATTGAGCATCTGTGGTTTGTGCTGGAACTACATATCCAATCTGCAGCGGTTCAACCATGAAACTTACGAAAGTTAAAGGATCTGCTGGTAACATATTGGTACCAGATACCGCAAGACACCTTTATAAATCTTGTAGCGTCCATGTCTCTCCGGGAAAGAACTGGTTTGGCTGCACGTGGAGAGTCAATATCATATTAGGCAGGTGGTCATATTCTTTTGGCTGTTTGGTGTATACACACAAAATATGAAAATATTATTTAGCGTCTAACTGACATGTTAGCCATAGCTAAGATATGGTTCTGGAACGAACACTATTTTAAATCGAGATACTAATACATTTGATTGAGATCTTTATCTGCTATCATATAATTAAAAGAAAATAAATTATTTTAGAACTTATAGAGCTTCGACGTTAACTTCCCATTGACATAACATAGTGTTTGTTGTTCCTTAATCTTTGGAAACCAGAGTATATACTGTATATGACATATTAAAAGCTGGGCTTAAATAATAGTTTGTGCTTGAACAGTAACCGGATAGAAGCAAGAAATTGAAAATAGGATCCCGGGCTATTATTCGGACATTTCGGATATATTAATATGTGGAAATGATTCTCATTATTTCCTGCATCTGGCATCAGAAATGTTTCGCAAACGCAACAAGTGAAGATCTTAAATATTCAAAATTCTTAACAATGTAAATGGAGAACAATTGAAGAGTTGAAAGAATATGTTTCCTAAGAATCATTCAATCGAATTTCGTTTGGTAAGAAAGAGAGTCAAGATTACGCTAGCGCATAAAGTTGATATTTGGTACGAATTGTAGTTGTACTTATTGGTGAGATTATATGATAGTTTGCGCTTATTTTGTATTAGCGGTGATATTTGCATTTGAGTAGCGCTAATTTATTGTTAGTTATCGATTGGTTTTATTGTATATTGATTGGATTATCGCAGGGATGCTAAACGCTGCACATTCTGAGTGCCAAGCGTTGTCTGTACGCGAGCGCACTCTGCGATTTGGAAGGAGGCGCCGAGAAGGCCTCCGCAAATTCTGGAAGCGCCTGAGAAAGGCTTCCGTATGCTGTGCCAACTGCAGTGGAGAGGAGAGTGAAGTGTATATGCCGGCGTCATCACACACACGCGGCATCTTCTACCTCCCCACCACCAGTGACGTCGGATCCACCAGTGACGTCAGAGCCACCGGTGATGTCGGATCCACCAGTGATGTCGGATCCCTCGATACCTCTCCATCCGTGGATAGCACAGATATTCCACCCGAAGGCAGAGTAATAACTCCTGAGGAAGATTCCATCTCCTCCCAGCTCAGCTGGTCTCCATACAACTCAACGGATGAGGAGGGGAGTTCATTGTATGAAGAGAGCTTCAGCGAAATAGAAGATGACACCTCAATCAACATCCTTGAAGAGGAGTCTCTAATGGGAAAATTTGTAATTTGGATGACCATTTTATTCCTGATGCTCGATTATATTGCTACCGATATCTACAGATCTGTTGTCTCTTTCTTCTCTCTTTCTTAAGTATAATCCGCACCACAGAAATAGACATTTACTTGTATGAATCTCTGTGTACGATTGTAAATAACCAGAAATCAAATTGTGGAAACAACAGAAATAATCAAATGGTAAAAAAAGGATGAAAAGCTATCCAAAAAGTGAAAGAAATGGAAAAAATAAAATAAAAAGTTAAATAATATGTTGAAAAGATTAAAAGAAAAAAATTAAAAAAAAAATGTCTCCCCTAAAAGCCATCCTCAGACGTCCCAGATCGTGGGAGACGGGCAACATCCAATATCTGTTGATTTCCCCAAGAGTTCATTTCATCTTTAGGGAAAACCTCAGATAATGGATGGCTAACATGAGGCTCTGGTACAATACATACATAGGTACACACACATATCTGTATATATTATAGCCATCATTACGATAACTGAATTTTTAAGTATTGCACACGATTATTAAAATATGACGATTAACAGAAACAAAAATCTTTTTCAAACCTTGGAAGCCAGTAACCACAGATTTCTGAAACTCTAAACATTTATCAAAAAATGTCCCTAAAAGAGAAATTTGATTTATACATCCCCTTTCCCTTCTGAATCCACGCTGTTCATTACACAGTTGCCCATCTGTCGAATCCTTAATTCTATTGAACACAATAATGCAAGGAACCTTGACCTGTCACAGAAAGTAGGCTGTTCCCTTTTTCATTATCACCAGAATTGCAATCACTTTTCGTTACAATAGGATAGTTATAGTGAAATGCTTAGCAACAACACTACTTTTAGTCAGTAAAGTGACAACAGAAGGATTCCAAGCTCTAAGCATCTAAACAGTAATTCCATCTACCCCTGGGGGTTCATGCAGTTTTAATTTAGAGAAAGCCAAAGTAACATTAGAATGTGAGTATAGACCCAACATTGAAGTCAGTACTGCATCTATCCTCACTGCGAAGAATGGGAGTAGAATTAATCACATTGTTTAGAACTCTCCCAAATGCTCACACGAAATAGCACCGACAGATTCCTACCCTTGAAAAACATTCTCATGTTTATCCAACAATCCCTGTGTGTCAGTCTGTTTCTTCTCACAAAAAAGATCTGATACAACTAACTGCTTCCTTTACGTTGCCAAAGATTTCCTATCAACTGTTAACTGATCCTTTACACATTTATTAAACTCTTTGTAATGTTGTCTCTGATGACTAGTATGGTGGTCATTCAGATTATTCATGCAATTCTTCCTTCCAGAAATAATCTGGAAAGCATTATCATACAAATGACTGTATCTCCGGGAGGGAGGACTCAGTCGGTAGCGCGCCAGGTTCGTAATCTGTAGTTCCCAGATTCAAGTCCCTGCTGGGTCAGCGTTGAGAATTATCAAAATTTAGCAAAATTAGCAAAATTCCCCCCCCCCTTCCCACGGTCAGTAGGAGACACCGATGGGCTTGGAAAGGCCGCCGTCCCTCGGATGGGACGTTAAGCCGTGGTTCCATGTGCAGGAGAGCCATACCGTGTGCACGTTAAAGAACACGCTGGATGGCCTTGACGGGAAGCTACTATCTCTCTTCCAACAGCTGTTCCCTGGGTCCACTCCCCCAATCTTCTCTGAGCCTTCGGCGTCCATGTGACCTGGCCATTTAGCCCATGGTGTGCAAAAAAGTGCCGCTCAGAGGTAAAACAACTCAACTGTGTCTCCTGTTTACGTTTTTACCCAAAAACGTACTGTTAATTTCAAGAAAAGTTGTTTAAAATGATCCACATTTTCTTCAACTTGAATAATAGGCAAAACACGATTTGGAAAGCTACGATTACAATGATAGACTGATAATGATTAATCAATCTGTAATTGTAAGCTCTGGGTATTCCAAAGCTTTGGTGTTAAAGGTTATTCTTTCAATATTAGCATGCCATTTTTACCTATCTTCATATTGTTTTCGAGTTTGTCTGTTTGTGGATTTGACAAAATTCACCTCCTGGTGCTTTCTTTCCCCCTAAAAAGAGGGAAATTTGAAACTATTCTTCTGCTCTATCTCCAGAACGCTGATGCCGAAAGTAACAAGCTATGAGTGAAATGAAAGTTTGTGCAGTGGGGAATGTCTTTAGGCAATAAAAAATTGACCCCTTACTTTCTTCCCCCCTACAAAAAATGAAATATGAAAACTATTGCTTCGCTATATCTTTAGAATGCGAATGCCAAAAGTGCCAAGCTATTCATTAAATGAAAGCTTCTGACGTGGGAATGTCATAGGTTATTAAAAAAAAATGGCCCTTCGTGCTTTGCTCCTACCTTAAAAAAAGGGAAATTTGAAAAAGATTGTTCCCCTATATCACCTGAATGCGAGTGCGGAAAGGAGCACGATATGTGTCAAATGAAAGCTCGTGACTCGGGGAGTGTCATAGGATACAAAGAATTAACCCCCCATGCTTTCTTCCCCTAATAACGGAAATTAATAACGCCGAACGAGAGGGCCTACAGTTACGAATTAGGTGTCGAATTAAAGCACATTTAATGACAGTCTTAATCTGTTTCGAAATTTTCCCCCACTATTCCCCCCTGAAAAAAGAGTGGGCGAATTTTCGCGGAGTTCGAATTTAATGAGTCATACCTCAAATTGAAGCCAGTGACATCTCCAATGTCATGGACTACCTCCTCAAACATAGCTCCCAAAGGGAGGGAAAATGTGGGCGATGTTTATGAGTCATATATCAAATAAAAGTTTTTGAAGGTAGGTGATTTAGAGACCAAAATATAATATAAATAAATTGACAATTTAAAAAAAAATCTCTCTTCCTATACGGCCCTAAAAAGTAGAATATGAACCTAAAGCATATCAATATCAGTCACTGAGTTCGCATTCTCTTCAAAGGTAGATAGGACGCCGATTTACTTACACAATAAGTTTGAAGCGCCCCCTATCTTCCTTTGGAGTGAATGCGAACTCAGTGACTGTTTAAAGTTTTCAATATATTTATATTTTTTAAGCTTCAGTTGCCAGACACTTTCAAACAAGGTAATGGTCAGATGTAGTTTTGGCTCCCCTATGAAGTGAAACTAATGTGTACTTATAAATGTCCCAGCGTTTGTAGCAAGTGTTAGTTATTTTCATACCATCAAGTTTGTTTGTGAACATTAACTTGTTAAGTTAAATTAAGTATACTGTTAATTATACCCATTACGGGAATAGAAGACTTCCAAATTTAGAAGTACCATTGCCAAACAGGCAATCAAACAAACGGTTTGGAAACGGCTTCAGAAATCGGTGTAATTGATATTAAAGTTTCAAATGAATGGTTAAATATGCTCTGCGAACGTCACAATATTTCTTTCAAAGAAATTTATGGAGAGTCACTTGGATGCTGAATGGAAAAAGAAGTTATGATCAATCATCATTACCATCCTCAAGCAGCTATGGGCTACGGAGGTTCAAACAGATTTTGTAGTTTGTTGTCCAAACGCATCTGTCCTAAGCTACATCTGCTGCACTTGGCCACTGTAGCCCAATTCTAACAAGGTTCTGTTTGACATTGTCTGCCACCGCATTTTAGGTCTCGCCCTCTTTCTGAGCCTTTAGACACACTGTTCATAACACTATTCGCTAATCTATAATAAACCATACGGGTAACATGGCCAAACCAACGGAGTCTCTCTCTGCACAACATGCTGCTCAAAGGAGGTTGCCAACTCCTTTCACTAACATCATCATCGCTTACAAAGTCAAACCACCTAACGCCCAAGATACTGCCTAAGCACCTAGAACATTTCTGAAGTTCTTTCTTTCCAAAATAAACTTTAGTACCTTAACACTAAAATTATTTTTCCTCCTCTTCTACTTTTTACCCAAAAAAGTATATTCGTTTCAAGAAAAGTCTTTTAAATAGTGTTTATCGACAAATCTGCTCTACTACCATTCTTATTAACAGCTCAAATGAAAGAGTTCATCTCATCAACATCATTTGCCAAAAGGGTTAAATCATCAGCATAATCTAAATCAGAAATTTTCTGATCTCTAGACTAGGGGTTATCAACATGATGGGGTACGTAGTAAATTTTTTTGGGGTACGCCGTGAAAAATGCGCCGCTCAAAAGTCGCTAGATATATGTTATATATATATATATGTTTTATTTTATTCCCATTGTTATGCTATAACTATAGTTTTATCTATCTATACAAGGGGAACGCCAATTACATGCACATTTCCAGGGGATACCTGAAGCATAAAAGGTTGAGGAGCACTGCTCTTGACCATTTAAGTCCAAAATATTTCCCTACTAGATAATTTCGCATAACATGATCAATAACCAAACTAAAGAGAAAAGGAGACATAATGCACCTTTGTCGGGCACTGGAAGCAATCTAAACTTGAATAGTAAACAAACCATGAATGTCATAATGACAAAGTAACCTATCATGGTAAACTTTAGCTATAACTGGGTCCTTCAGAGCTTCATTATTAAAGGTAACTTTTTTAACCTTAGCACAACAGTTCTTAAGTTTAACCTACAAGACACTTTTAACAAAATAATGGTCAGTTTCAATTACAGTTCCCCTATATTATCTGGAATTACTAACGGAACTAGCCAATTTCCTGTTAATCAATATACGTATAATCAATCATATTCTTACGCAGCCCATCTGGTGAAACCCACGTATGTAAATTTATTGTATGTCGCGGTGTTTGTAATGAGTTTCAGTTATTCACAAACAATTAAGTTTTCTTACCTATAAAATGTTTTACCTATAAAAATTGATATTTTCAATGGAAATGGGCAACGTCTATAAAAGACGTTGCCCGTTTCCATTGAAAATATCAATACCAAAGGATCTATCACCCCTCTCTAAAGGTCAGAGTCAGTACCAACTTTAGCATTGAAGTCGTCTAGAAAAAGGGTAATATCTCCCTTTTTGGCAGAATTCTAAATGTCATGAAGTTACTCGTAAGACCTATCTTTCTCATCCTAATCGGCATCTTCAGTGGGGGCATACAACAGATAACATTCAAGTCTTTAATGCTTGTCCGAAATTTAGCTGTAAGAAACCTTTCATAATGCACTCATATCCTATAAGAGCATCACTGCCGTGTCTGCTGAGAAGCAAACCTGTGCCTTGGAAATGCTTCTTATCTTCCCTCCCTGAAAAGAGAAATTTTAGATTATTGTAAAGAATCTGACCTTTATCTGACCATCTGGTCTCTTTCAATTCGAAAATGTCTCAGTTATAATGGTGGATTATGTGAGGACATCAAGAGAATAATCTCTGTGCAGAGTCCTCACATTTTAATTACCTATGGAGAGAAAATGGTTAGTGGGATGTTTAAAAAAACTATGTTTATTTAGGAAAGGAATGCTGAAAATCTCAAACAGCCCTCTAATTGCAGACATGGGGTAAAGATCCATTCCCCCGCTACTAAAAGCTGAAGCTATCAGTTTAAGCTGCAAGGTAATGGCCAGATCCAATTTCAGCTCCCCTATATGACCTGGTATTCCTAACAGAACTAGTCCATTTGCTGTTAATTAATATATAATTAATCATATTCTTATGCAGCCCATCAGGTGAAACCCATGTGTACTTATGTATGTCGCGGTGTTTATAATAAGTGTTAGTTATTCTGAAACCATTGAGTTTACTTACCTGTAGGAGACGTTTCCCATTGCCATTGCATCTACCAATGCCAAAAGGGCGTATCACTCCTCCCCAAAGGTCAGAGTCAGTACCAACTTTGGCATTGAAGTCACGTAGAACAAGGGTAATATCTCCTTTCTTGACAGAATTCAAAATAAAACCTGAAGTTGTCCGTAAAACCTATCCTTCTCATCCTCATCGGCATCTTCAGTGGGGGCATAACAGCAGATATCATTCAAGTCTTTAACGCTTGCCTGAAATTTTGCTGTAAGAAACCTTTCATTAATGCACTCATATCCTAGAAGAGCATCACTAGCGTGTCTGCTGAGAAGCAGACCCACGCCTTGGTGATGCTTATTGTCGTCCCTTCCTGAAAAGAGAAATTTAGGATTATTTTTAAGAATCTGACCTTTATCTGCCGAGAATATCTAAATTATAATGGTGGAATTCTTGAGTGAGGACATCAAGAGAAAAAGCTCTGTGCACAGTCCTCACATTCCAACTACCTATGGAGAGAAAATGGCTAGTGGGATGTTCGAAGAAACTACGTTTATTGAGAGAAGAATACTGAAAATCTCAAACAGCCCTCTAATTGCAGGCATGGGGCAAAGATCCATTCCCCCACTACTGAAGGCTGAAGCCATTTACACGGGAAAAATTCCTGCAATGTAGAATTTGATGATACCCGTAGAAGCAAGGAGTTCAGGTGCCTGCGATGATCTCTGCTCAGTATTATCCACCAACTCATAAAACATATCCTATGAATCTGTTCATCTAGGTCTGTCAACCAATAAACAAGCGGAAAACACAGCAGGAAATTTTCCTTCCACAGAAGCCCACCAGTGCAGCAAATTCAGGATCCATAATCAAGCTCAGAGCCTTATTTCAGTCCAGTCCAGTAGGTTTATATGGTCAGCAACAGTACCCAGTGTGGTTGACCACTCCTCAGCAGGGTAGTAAAAAAGAAAAGTAGCCATAGTTGTCCAGATTTGTAGGCCACAATAACCTGGCAGCCCTCCAATTCCGATCACTTCCACAAGACAGTAACCCTTTTGAAAGCTACTAACGGCCTGCACCACGAGAAGGCTGGGTCAGAATGCTAGGCCTGGCCTCTTCTATGCACAGGAATATGATCACAGGGAAATAGTGAGTAGCTCTCCTTCCAGTGACTACCTAGCTACCATTTATAGGTGGTCTGGAGATCTAAAAGTTTCTGATTTAGATTATGCAGATGATTTAGCCCTTTTGGCAAATGATGTTGATGAGATGAACTTTTTCATTCGAATGGTTGATGAGACTGGTACTAGAGTAGTTTGGTTATAAACAGAGAGAAAACCAAAGTGATGGAAATTGATCAGGTCAGATAGATCAGTTCAGTTGTTCTGAATGATTGCACCCTTGAGCTGGTGTCTCAGTTTAATAATTTTGGGAGCTATATAACAGATACTGGTGATGTGAGGTATGAGTTTAACAGACGGATAGGGATTGCTACCAGGACTTTAAGATTGTATTAAATATTAATATTCATCATCATCATCATCATCCTCAAGCAGTCATGGGCTACGGAGGTCCAACCAGACCGTGCAATTTAGTTCTCCAAGCAAGTCTATCCTGAGCTACATCTACTGCATCTGGCCACTACACACCAATTCTAACAAGGTCCTGTTGACATTGTCTGCCCACCGCATCCTAGGTCTCCCCTTCTTTCTGAGGCCTTTAGACACACTGTTCATAACCCTATTCGCCAATCTATAATTATTCATAAGGGCAACATGGCCAAACCAACGGAGTCTCTCTCTGCACAATATGCTGCTTAAAGGAGGTTGCAAACTCCTTTGCCTAACCTCATCATTAGTTACAAAGTTGAACCACCTGATGCCCAAGATACTGCATAAGAATCTGGAATCAAAAGCATCTAGTTTCCTGTTATCTTGTTTACAAAGTGTCCACGTTTCACTACCATAACTAACCCTAGAAAGAACCAAACTATTATACAGTCTAATTTTAGTCTTTAGGTGTATACGCCTATTTCTCCACAATCTCCATAGATTCTTAAAAGTCCCGGCAGCAATCCCTATTCGTCTGTTAATCTCATGCCGCACATCACCATTATCTGTTACATAGCTCCCAAGATAATTAAACTGTGACACCTGCTCAAGACTGCAACCATTCAGATTTACTGAATCACAGCCTGCCTGACCAATTTTCATCACTTTAGTTTTCTCTCTGTTTATAACCAAACCTACTCTACTACCACTCTCATCAACGGCTCGAATGAAAGAGTTCATCTCATCAACATCATTTGCCAAAAGGGCTAAATCATCAGCATAATCTAAATCAGAACTTTTCGTATCTCCAGCCCATTTAAGGCCAAAATCTTTCCCTTGAAGTGAATTTCGCATAACATAATCAATAACCAAGCGAAAGAGAAAAGGAGACAAAATGCACCCTTGTCGAACACCAGAAGTAATGCTAAACCAATTGCTACAAACATTACCAACTCTCACACACGACTCAATGTTATTACAGAGAGCTTTCATTATGTTAACTAACTTGTCTGGTATAACATATGATTTCACAATCAACCACAAATTATGACGATCAACAGAGTCGAAAGCCTTTTTGAAATCAACAAAGCTAGCAACCAAAGGTTTCTGAAACTCTAAACATTTCTCAAGAATCTGCCTAAGTGAAAATATCTGATCCAGACATCCCCTACCACTTCTGAATCCACATTGCTCATCACGCAATTGACTGTCAACCAGATTCTTAATTCTATTAAGCACAATCATGGAAAGAACTTTACCTGGAACAGAGAGTAGGCTGATACCTAACTTAAAACTTAGTTATCACAAGAACTGCGATCACCTTTTTTGAAAATAGGGATAAAAATAGCTCTGGTAAAATCCTTAGGAACCATGCCTTTATCATAAAAGATATTCAGAATTTCAGTCATCCAAGTGGTAACCGAAACATTCCCAGCTCTAAGCATTTCGGTAGTAATTTCATCTACCCCTGGGGATTTATGTAGTTTAAGTTTAGAAACAGCCAAAATAACTTCAGATTGTGTTAAAGGGCCAACATTAAAGCCACCAATGCATCCATCATCACTGCAAACAATGGGAGCAGAACCAACTACATTGTTTAGAACATCACTGAAATGCTCAGCCCACCTAGCCATGACAGAATCCACCCCTTCTATAACCTTACCTTGTTTATCCTTCAATCCTTGTATGCCTGTCCGTTTTCTACCACATAAAACATTAACTATCTGGTACAGCTCTCTGCTGTTGTGCTGTCTAACTGCTTCCTCGGCTTTATCAGCCAAACCATCAAGCCAAAGATTCTTATCAGCAACTAACTGATCTTTTACACGTTTATTAAGTTCGCTGTAATGCTTTCTATTAGGACTAGTAGGGTATTGATTGAAGATATTCCTGCAGTTCTTTCTTTCTGAAATAAGCTCAAGTGCCTTATCACTCAGATAATTCTGTCTCTTCTGCTCCTTTTTTCCTAAAAGAGTACTGTTAGTGTCCAAAAAAGCCTGTTTAAAATGATCCCATTCTTCCTCAACTTCAGTAGTAAGCAAACCATGACTGTCATAATGACTAAGTAACCTATCATGGTAAGCTTTGGCTATAACTGGATCTTTCAGAGCTTCAGTATTAAAAGTAAATTTTTTAACCGTAGCACAACACTTTTTAAGTTTAAGTTGCAACACACTTTTAACAAGGTAATGGTCAGATCCAATTTCAACTCCCCTATATGCCCTGGTATTCCTAACAGAACTAGCCCATTTGCTGTTAATTAATATGTAATCAATCATATTCTTATGCAGACCATCAGGTGAAACCCATGTGTACTTATGTATGTCGCGGTGTTTGTAATAAGTGTTAGTTATTCTGAATCCATTGAGTTTACTTACCTGTAGGAGACGTTGCCCATTGCCATTGCAGCTACCAATACCAATAGGGCCTATCACCCCTCCCCAAAGGTCAGAGACAGTACCAACTTTGGCATTGAAGTCACCAAGAACAAGGGTAATATCTTCTTTCTTGACAGAATTCAAAATATCCTGAAGTTGTTCATAAAACCTATCCCTCTCATCCTCATCGGCATCCTCAGTGGGGGCATAACAGCAGATAACAATCAAGTCTTTAACGCTTGTCTGAAATTTTGCTGTAAGAAACCTTTCATTAATGCACTCATATCCTAGAAGAGCATCGCTAACGTGTCTGCTGAGAAGCAGACCCACGCCTTAGTGATGCTTATTGTCGTCCCTCCCTGAAAAGAGAAATTTAAGATTATTTTTAAGAATCTGACCTTTATCTGTCGATCTGGTTGCAAGCCAAGAATATCTAAATTATAATGGTGGAATTCTTGTGTGAGGACATCAAGAGAAAAAGCTCTGTGCAGAGTCCTCACATTCCAACCAGCTATGGAGAGAAAATGGTTAGTGGGATGTTTAAAGAAACTATGTTTATTGAGAGAGGGAATGCCGACAATATCAAACAGCCCCCTAATCGCAGACATGGGGCAAAGACCCGTTCCCCCACCACTAAAGGCTGAAGCCATCTACACTGGAAGACTTCCTCCAATGTAGAATTTGACGATGCCAATAGAAGCAAAGAGTTCAGGTGCCTGCGATGACTTCTGCTCAGGATTATCCACCAGCTGATAAACATATCCTGTGAATCTATTCACTTGGGGCTGTCAACCCACAAACAAACAGAAAACACAGCGGAAGATTTTCCCTCCACAGAAGCCCACCAGTGCAGCAAAATCAGGATCCATAATCAAGCTCAGAGCCATATATCTGTCCAGTCCAGTAGATTTATATGGTCAGCACCAGGACCCTGTGTGGTTGACCACTCCTCAGCAGGGTAGAAAAAAAAAGAAAAGTAGCCATAGTTGTCCAGATCAGTAGGCCACACTAATCTGGCAGCCCTCCCCTTCCACTCCCTTCCACAAGAGAGTATCTCTTTTGAAAGTTACTAACGGTCCGCACCACGAGAAGGCGGGGTCGGACATTAGGTGCTAGGCCTGGCCGGTTCTATGCATCATCACAGGGGATTGGTGCATAGCTCTCCTTCCAGTGACTACCTAGCTACCATTTACAGACCACTATTAATATTATTAAAGGAAAGTTAAAAAAGGATATTAATATTATTAAAGAAACTATGTTTATTGAAAGAGGGAATGTCAATAATATTAAAGAACTCCCTAGTCGCAGACATGAGGCAAAGACCTTTTACTTCACTACTAAAGCTGAAGCCATCTACACTGGAAGAATTCCTCCAATGCAAGTTTGATGCTGCCTGTAGAAGCAAAAGTTCAGATCCCTGCGATGACCTCAGATTGGGATTATCCACCAGCTAATAAAACATATCCTGTGAATCTATGCACTTGGAGCTGTCAACCCACAAACAAACAGAAAACACAGCGATTTTTCTCTCCACAGAAGCCCA
The DNA here is from genome assembly GCA_038380435.1 of Ryuthela nishihirai. Classification (NCBI taxonomy): domain Eukaryota; kingdom Metazoa; phylum Arthropoda; class Arachnida; order Araneae; family Heptathelidae; genus Ryuthela; species Ryuthela nishihirai. The sequence goes on along the minus strand of JAWZYU010000021.1, from coordinate 10,574,379 downwards.
CCAGTACGGCAAATTCAGAATCCATAATCAAGCTCAGAATTATTATTCAATTCCGGTTGGTGTATATGGTCAACACCAGGATCCTGTGTGGTTGACCATTCCTTAGCAGGTTAGAGAAAAAAGTAGTCATAACAGTCCAGACCAGAATGCTACACTGATCTGACGGTCCTCCTACTCTTCCGTTCCCTTCCACAAGAGAGTATCTCTTTTGAAAGGTACTAACAATCTGCACCAGGAGAAGGCCGCCGCACATTAGGTGCTAGACCTGGCCTGTTCTGCGCATCATCACAGGGGATTGGTGCATAGCTCTCCTTCCAATCATTACCCAGCTATCATCAACACTTGAATCATATTCGCCACAAAAATTATTTAATGCAGATGAAGCAGATTTGTTTGGCATGCGATTCTGGAAGAAACGATGTGCCTTAGAGAAGAAACATCTGCTGGGAATAAAGTAACAAAGGTGCTTCTCACTCTACTTTTTTGTATAAAAATGACGACTCTCGTTTGGGTTCGATTGCTTTACCTGGGAGAAGCACTTTTTCTTTGTACACAATAGGCTAAATGGCAAAGTTATAAGGATCCCAAGGCTAAGAGAAGGTTGAGGAAGGGGACTCACTGGACAGCTATTAGGATAATAGCTTCCCGTCAAGGCAATCTAGCGTGGTATGTAACGTGCACAGAGTATGACTTTCTGCTGCACGCGAAGCCACGGGTTAGCATTCCATCCGACGGACGGCCGCCTTTCTAACCCCATCGATGTCCCCTTTATGACCCAGGGCAGAATGGGGGTTAGCCGAGATAGACGGACCCTTGTTATTTGTAAATCAATGAAACCAAGGTGTTTTAACGTTATATCCAATACATTAATTGTTACTTGGAGAAGAAACAGTCAGACGCAGATGACTATAGACATAATGACGGGATTGTTGACCGAGTGAGATAAAAAATAGTGATTGTGTCAGAACAGAAAAAAAAGCATTTCATTTCTTGATAATGCGACATCTCATTCAAAGACATATTAGACCATATTGAAACTGTATTTCTGCCTCCCAATGTCCCATCCACTTCTCATCCTCTAGATTAGTGATCTCCAAAGTGGGGTGTGCAAGAAAGTTTAATGATTCTGATTAATAATTTTGTTTAATAAAAATTTAAAATTTCCAGGAAAAACTAAGAACGAAGTTTTAAAAATATTACTAATATATTTAAATTTCGGGGTCATTTTATGTTCTCGAGATTCTGTTTCGTTTCATAAAGATGTTTAGGCAGACAGAACTGGCAATATTTAGAACTCGACTTTGAATCGCTGTATTCCAAGTTGTAAAAACCAAGATTTTCAGAAATTATGAAACACAGTTAGTCACACTGTTCCCATTCAATTTTATTTTTATGTTTATTTTCAACTTATCTTATTTCAGCTGCATATTTATAAATAGGTATGTAAAAAAATACCTGTATATAGATATCTTCATACATATTGGGGTGGGTGCCTTATTTTTCCTGATATAAGAGTGCGTGATCAAAGAAATTTGAAAACCACTCCTCTAGATCAAAGAAATGATTGTACATAATTTCAAAGCAAAATATCGACAAATGGTCCTTAAATGTCCGGTTTCAAAAATGGATGATAAAATACTAGGGCAAAACTTGGCAAAAGTGTCAATGCATTTCGTTCTTTAATCTGTATTAATAAGCATGGAGTGCAGTAAGCCCCTCTATAATTAAAACTGTTTCCGAAAAGCGATATTTAACTCTAATTTAGAAGAATATGATGATGGCGATATTGAAGATGCATCTGATGTGTTACATTTAATTACTTGCTACATACCTTAGGAAATGCAACAGTAACTAGTGAGAAATGATTCTATAGACCAGGAATGAACAATCTTTTCTCAGCAGTTGGCCAGATGACGATTTTTGGCAGTTCTCATAGATAGGGAATCTAAGCGGGCATGGCCCCTAGATCCACCATGCAGTGGAGAATAGTTTCAGGGATGGAAGGAAGCATGAACTTAAGAGGGAAGGGAGGAAAAATGTCAAATTGCGCCCTCTCTCCATGAAAAAATTGATTGAAAAAAATTATGTTGAATGATATGAACTATACCAAAAATGAATATCGTTTTTCAATTAACGATATATAATCTTAATTTTCTTTTGAACGTTTTCTTTTGTTTTCAGAAGCATATTATTTGCTTTTAATCACTAATAAGAAAAAATTTGTTTACATTTATTTTCAGTAATGTTTTTATTTTGTCGTTTTGGGCATCTTTAGTTGTATTATGGCTGATGTATGCAGGATCGCTGTATTCAGAACATTAATGAATGGCAAAACCTAAATATTTCTATCTTGAAACATTGATTTTTTTTTTTGCCCTTAACCCGGTGGATATTTTTGCCTCTTCTCCCCTCTTAAAAAGATCCCTGCCGATTCCCGTGGTAGTGAGTGCGGTGTGTGCAGCTTGTAATTCTCCTCCCCCCTTAGAAAGATCCCTGCCGACTCTCATGGTAGTGAGTACGATGTGTGCATCTTGTAATTCCCCCTCCCCCTTAAAAAAACCTGTCGACTCACGTGGTAGTGAGTGTGGTGTGTGTAGCTTGTAATTTCCCCTTAAAAATTTCCCTGTCGACTCCCATGGTAGTGGGTTGGTTTGGTTGTTTCACCTCTGAGCGGCACTTTTTTGCACACCATGGGCTAAATGGTCAGGTCACAAGGACCCCGAAGGCTCAGAGAAGGTTGGGGGAGGGGACCCACTGTAACAGCTGTTGGGAGACAGATGGTAACCTCCCGTCAAGGCCATCCAGCGTGTTCTTTAACGTGCACAGGGTATGGATGGACTTAACGTCCATCCGACGGACGACGACCTTTCCAAGTCCATCGGTGTCCCCTACTGACAGTGGGCAGGGCGGGAAATTTTGCCCCATGGTAGTGAGTGCGGTGTGTGCAGATTGTAATTCCCCCTTAAAAAGATCCCTGTCGACTCCCGTGGTAGTGAGTGTGGTGTGTGCAGCTTGTAATTCTCCCCCCCCCCCTTTAAAAAAATCCCTGTCGACTCCCGTGGTAGTGAGTGCGGTGTGTGCAGCTTGTAATTCCAAGTTAATCCTCTTTTGTCTTTGGCTTTAATCTTTATTGTTCTCCCTCCCCATTTTATGTAACAATTGTCTTTTAAAACAATCAACATAGAAAGTTAGTATCACTTATATATTTAATGTGATAATCTATTAAATTAGCAATTTTTATGTCAAAAGAGAGTTTGAAAAAAATACTAATTGAAGCAATAAGTACATCTTTGTAGCCTTACTTAACACCACCCCCGAATTAGCTCTCTTCCCCGTGTAATTGGCATAACAAAATCATCTGACAAAAATATGTGTATAATATCACATCATGTTATGTATTATGATAAAACAGCTGAAGGGCTGTAGCATGGAGGGATGTATCCTTCATCTGTCTTAAGAATGTAGGATGTATCCTTAAGCATGAAGGGATGTATCCTTCAGCTGGCTTAAGCATGAAGGAGTATCTCCTTTGCTCTCTTAAGCATAGAGGAATGTTAAGCACGGAGGGATGTATCCTTAAGCTGGCTTAAAGCATGGAAGTTAAATGTGTGTAGCAAGCATTTCTTTTGATGAAGCTGAAATCCGAAAATAATCTTTGAACCATCAATGTTTATTTGTGTGTTTCATTAGGATCGGATAATCCTTTAGATAAAGGTATTTAGAAAGAGAACTACGCATTCTCTTTCATGTTGCTCGATGACAAAGCTTCTCTGAGCCGCGGCCTTTCCGCTTCATGACTGCGTATCATCATCGTCATTGCTTTATCACGAAGGAGATTACATCGAACCTGTTGACATGCAGATAAGGAGTGGAGAGGAAGGCGCACACCCGAGTTATATTTAGCTGTTTATCTCTTCCATCTCAGGAAATGCGTAAGTGTGACGTCACCTCTTTCAAAGAGCTACCCTTCTTCGCTTATTGATTTGTCAAGTTGAAGCTCAAAGTTAACGTCGCAGAGAAGCACGATGTTTGCGTTGCTCTGCGTTTATTAATAGATCAAGTGCAGCAATACAACAGGAGTTAGAGGCGGGGGGGGGGTAAGGAAAATAACCGGCGAACCAATCAGTGCAACGGACCTCATCGTCACAGGTTACAGTAAAAGAAAAAAGCTTCGTTCTGCTTTGTGAAGTTGTAAACGTTGTAAACGTGCGCGTTAACAGGGATAGCCCTGTTATGGTTAATCTCCGCAAATCCATCTCCAAAGAAAGATATCATTTGCACAACCATTATTTTTAAATCGTTCCCTCTTTCACTCGTAACTGGATTTTTTTAAATTTTAATAAATATCAGCAAAAATTATTTCATCTGAAATATTGATCTGTGAGACAAACTAAAATTTGGTATCATAAAAGCATTTATAACCCTAATCCTCGATTCGAGGATAGGATAATCCTCGAACATCTATCCCTCGATTCACACGGCACTCAGTTTCGGTTTCAGTTTCGGTTTTGTAAGGTCAAAAACCTGCAACAGGTTTCAATTTGCACGGTGATGGAATTGGTTTTACACAGGACATCTACGAGGAGAGATCATTTAATTCGTGGACTGATGCCATAAGTTCTCGTATGTAGCGCTTTTACCAATGTAACACTCCCAGCTGGTTCGTTGAGATTTATCTCCGCAAAATTCCCCGCCCTGCCCACGGTCAGTAGGGGACACCGATGGGCTTGGAATGACCGCTGTCCATCGGATGGAACGTTAAGCCGTGGATCAGTGTGCGAGAGAGCCATACCCTGTGCATGTTAAAGAACACAGTGGGTGGCCTTGACGGGAGGCTACCATTTGTCACCCAACAGCCGTTCCAGTGGGTCAGCTCCCCCAACCTTCTCTGAGTCTTCGGGGTCCTTGTGACTTGGTCATTTAGCCCATTGTGTGCAAAAAAGTGCCGCTCAGAGGTAAACCAACCAACCAAAGTAACACTAAATGGCGCTATGCGTGAGCATTACGAAGGAAGCTTCACGTGCTAAGGTCATTTAGCGTCGATTGTTGTGTTAAGACTGTGATTCGAGTTGCGTGTCATAGACGTTCGTTCAGAATGTCGAAAATTCAGACGGAACAGCGGTATGTCATTCGTTATTGTGTTAGACGAGGCCTAAGTGCTGCTGCGACGGTTGAAGAGATGAGTGAAGCCTATATGGTAATGACTGTCTTCGTAGGTCTGCCATTTTTAAGTGGCATAAGCGATTCAAAGAAGGACCCGAATCTGTTGCAGATGAGCCAAGACTCGGCCAGCCTTCTTCCTCAATAACTCCTGAGCAAATCGAAAGAGCCCTGGCAATCCTGAATGAAGACAGACGAATAACATTTCGTGAAGTGGCTGTAAAAATGTCAGTTTCATACGGAAGCGCTCACGTGATTGTGAAAACCCATCTAAAAAAGTCACGAATCTGTGCTCAATGGATTCCACACAGTTTGAAACGAAAGCAAAAAAAAGTGGGTACAGTTGTGTAAGGAGACGTTTAATCGTTTTGAAAGCCAGGATCCAACCATCATGAGTCGAATTGTGACTTGTGATGAAACTTAAATCTTTCGCTACGATCCTGAAACGAAACAACAGTCGAGTCAGTGGAAGCATCCCTATTCACCGAGACCGTAGAAAATTCGGGTTTCTCGTTAAGTTGGGAAACAAATGGAGATTGTGTTTTTTGACATCAAAAATGTTCTCGTTACTCACTTTGTGCCTCGTGGAACAACCATGAATAAGGAAGTCTACTCGAAGGTTCTCAGAACCAAACTTCGGAGTGCCATTTGTGAAAAACGTCCGGAACTTTCTGGTGTGTCACAACGCCAGGCCTCATACGTCTAATATTGTGCAGCCAGTGATCACTGCCATAGGTGCTGAGGTTCTGACACACCTTCCATATTTCCCGGACTTAGCACCCTGAAATTTTTTCCTCTTTCCGAGACTGAAGAAAGCTTCGAAAGGGAAACATTTCGCATCCGAAGACGAAGCTTGCAGAGCCACAACGACAACACTTCACACGCTTTGGAAAAATGGCTTCAAAGACGCTTTTAATGCATGGGTACGACGATGGCAAAAATGTGTGAAGTTCAAGGGAGAGTATTATGTATATAATAAAAGAAGATGTCTGTGTGTCTGTGTGTGTCTGTCTGCCTTTGGCAGCCATAACTCTTCGGGAATTTAATGTACACTCTTCAAAATTTCAGAGAATGTTTCTAGTTGTGGTCCGAATTGCATTGCCAAATTTCAGGTCTAAAGTCCAAAGCGGGGGGGGGGGGGGGGGGGCTTGCTGGAATCAAACATATTTACCATGCTATTCCAACGGGGAACGAGAATCGCTGTCAAATTTATTGTTGCCATTTACTGCTCCCTAGCTGCTTGAGGGGGTATTTTTTTTAACTCTGAAAGTAAAGAGTTAAAATAGTATTCAAATCTGCTGCCTTTGCCAGATTTCCCACATTTCCAAAGGCATTATTGAAACGTTCCCTTGCAGCTAGGGACCTGATTTTCTAACCCAAGATGGGGTCAGGCAGGGGAACCCGCCTACGGAATTTGGGACCTTTCGGTGAAGTACATCGGGAATTACAGTACGCAAAATCTGATGAAATAAATAGTTGATCGTTTGCCACGTGCTTAGAGAGCGCACGTCGAGTCAGCAATGACCTTTGCAAATATCGGGAAATTCTTCGTGTTCAAATTGTGATAAAATGTTCGAGGGGGGATACTCACAAAACTAACCTTTCGTTTGACAATTCGTTTCGGTAACAGTAGACAAATTAGGATTTTTGACCCCCCCCCCCACTAGAGCACATATTAATAGGGAAGTTGGTCAAGAATTGTCAATTTACAACAAGCAGGTCCACGCTGGTGGCGCGTGGGTCTGCCTGTTGCCACTTTTTTTTTCAGCTTTCTACCCATCTGTAAGGGTATAAGAATCCTCCACCATTAGGTATAGAGCATTGCAGAAACCAGAGCAAAGCCAAAGAAGAAAAACAAAAAGTCCAACAGGCGAAAAGGAAACACCTAGAACCGCAAGAAGGGAGAGGAGGGAGAGCCATGGACTTCCAGTACAGCCAGGTGTTGCAGAAACGTGATTCGCCCATGCAGCTATGGTCCATCCATAGACGGTCCCACATGCCACATTTGGTTTTCCACAGTAGAGTCTCAGGACTCTTGAGGTTGTCGTTGTAAAGGAAGTCATTCCTGGCTCTCCACAATTGGTACTTTACTTCGGACAAGAAGTTCCGAATGTAGTTCTTCCTGACTGGGGTGAGGGGCGGGGTGTGGTACAGAATGGTAACAGTGTTGAAAGGCGGGGTCACAATCCAGTCTGCAGTGAGCTGCCAAAGGCGGTTGGTGTAGTCGTAAGTGCTCGATGGTCTCAGGTAGACCACACTTTTTGCAGCGTCACTGCGCGAGAAGCACAGCGAGAAGCGTTGGGAAGCAAGTCGGGCGAAAGAAGGTAGTATCCTGTGTGCTGCTCGCCAGTTAAGCTGGCGGTAAATGAAGGGGAGGTCCGTCGATGTCATGGCTATCCAGACCACCTCCCACTGTATACCAGGCAGAGCTGTAATGTCATCTGCATGGTCCACAGTGAGTGGCGTCTGATAGATACGTGTTCTCACGTGCAGAGAATTCATGTCAACGTTTGACAAGTGGTGAACATTGTTGCTGACGACCCCATCAGACGGCACTCACTGTGGACCAGGCCGATGCCGTTACAGCTCTGCTTGCTTTGTAATGCTCTGCAATGCTTTGTAGAACCGTTTAATTTCAAGGTAGTGTCTTGCTGTGTATTTCGCGACTGTATCTTGTTGTATGCCGTTTGGTCCAACTCATGGCTGAAGGGACCAAGAAAGAAAATAAGTCTGTTTTCATAATACACATATAAAAATAAATAAACAAATACCCCCTCAAGCAGCTGCTTGCCACAGAGGTCTGACAGAGGTCTGAGATATAAACCTGTCAGTTTATATGCCAGAGTAGCAGGTCTGAGAGGATGGCAAGACCTCAGCAGAAAAATAACACGCACAACCATGCCTTACCCGGGTCTCGAACCCAGGTCCCTTAGATCAGTAGCCAAGCATGCTAACCACTCGGCCGTGGGACGGCTAATACACATATAGGTGTCTACAAACCATAAGGTTCGGAACCAAGTGTCTGGTTCTTTGACTTGAAAGTTCGGTAAATGTAATTCGGTAAATGTAGTTCGGTTTTGTAAATGACAGACCTCCTAATCGGGTCATTCTTCTTTTGCCAGATGTAATTGGCAAGTATGACCGATGTCTGTCGAATAACAGTCCAGGGCGGGGCAAAAACCTGTACAGTGTGTGTCATGATGGGAAGAAGAAAGATATTTGCAATTATCACTCTCCTGCAGATCGTTAGATCACGTGCTTTCCATTTGTCACGTTCCTGGCGTATCTGTGTAGGAGTACCTCCCATGTGGTGGAATGACATCCCTCACGTGTAAAATAGACGCCAAAGTGTCTAATGGGGTCGTCAGTAACAATGTTCGTCAGGTGTGGTCGAAGGTTCCAGTCACCCCACATAACAATTTTGGACTTTTCAATATTAACTTTGGCACCTGTGGCATTGGAATATTGGTTAAACAGGTCACCAAAGGTTGTCACAGAAGCTTCATTAGCGAAAAAGAAGCATGTGTCGTCAGCGTATGCTGCTGAAGTAACCTGCATTGGTTCCAAGCCAAGTGTTGAAATGTCTCTTATATTGTGGTGTATATGGATTTTGCGAAGAAGAGTCTCAATACATAAGATGAAAAGTGTGGGCCTTAGTGGACCTCCCTGTCTGACGCCAGGAGACACTGGGAAAAACTCTGTGTGATTTCTATTCACAGTAATACAACTGTTGATATTAATGTACAGTAATTGGATCAATGACTGAAAGATAGGGCCAAAGTTGTGGGCCTTGAGAAAATACCTCAAAAATACGTGTGAAACCCTATCGAAGGCTTTGCTCTGGTCAAGGGCAATGAAGCAACACTTGAGTTTCCGGAGCTTGATGTACCTAAAGGCGTCACTGAGGAACCGAATATTTTGCGAAATGTTTCGCACTCCTACTGCACAGGTCTGAACTGGCCGGACAAGATCCGGTATGGCCGCAGACATTCTGTTCTTCACGACTTTGCCCAGTATCTTGTAGTCCACATTCAGAAGGGAGACCGGTCTCCAATCATCAACAGCATAACTAGGAACATTTGGTTCTTTTTTTAACAATATATTGTTGGTTGCGCGCACAGCAGGTCTCATTTTGCAGGAAACAACAGAATATGAAGATTAAAAGTGAGATACGAGCTGTCACAATTTGTGTAGAAAGGAAGCCACGGGCCAAGTGGGATCCTGATTTTTAAACTAATCATTGGGGCACACGGGGGACGCTGTGCGGGAAATTTGGACTGTGCGGATGAATATCACTGAGAGACATAAGGCAGCAAAATCTGTGGTAACGGAAATAAAAATTTCGATAGCTTACGCAGAAACTAAGCCACGGGCTATTAGAAAGCTCGCTGACTTCAACAACGATCAGAGCAAACACCGGGTAAATTTCTTCCTCTTGAAAATCTGTTCCAAAATGTCGGGTGGGGGAGGGAGGGGTTACATACAAAATTTCCTTTAGTGTAGTGAAAATAAAAATAGATGGATTAAAAGTGACTCCCGGGCAGCGTTGGGTACCTTCAACTTGTCTTTAGTAAAATGAAGCCTGTTTTGAATCGGCCGAAATATCTGATTTTTCTATACTAAATTTTTTAGACTAGTAAAAACCGTGTTTTATCACATTTTCAGTAAACAGTTTTACTTTGTAGACTATTGTATAGGTTAAATACAGTATTTCATAAAATATATAAACGACTAATTTTACAAAATAAATCACTAAGTGTTAGTACAAATGCTTAATTTCTAATTTATATTCAGTTCATAAATATCCTTCGTAAATTTCGTCTTCAAATTCAATAGTGGACGCTTACCTTCATCATCATCATCATCATCATCATCATCATCAAGCAGCCATGGGCTACGGAGGTCCAACCAGACCGTGCAATTTAGTTCTCCAAGCAAGTCTATCCCGAGCATCTAGAATCAAAAGCATCTAGTTTCCTGTTATCTTGTTTACAAAGTGTCCAAGTTTCACTACCATAACTAACCCTAGAAAAAACCAACTATTATACAGTCTAATTTTAGTCTTTAGGTGTATACGCCAATTTCTCCACAAATTCCATAGGTTCTTAAAAGTCCCGGCAGCAATCCCTATTCGTCTGTTAATCTCATGCCGCACATCACCATTATCTGTTACATAGCTCCCAAGATAATTAAACTGTGACACCTGCTCAAGACTGCAACCATTCAGATTAACTGAATCACAGCCTGCCTGACCAATTTTCATCACTCTAGTTTTCTCTCTGTTTATAACCAAACCTACTCTACTACCAGTCTCATCAACAGCTCGAATGAAAGAGTTCATCTCATCAACATCATTTGCCAAAAGGGCTAAATCATCAGCATAATCTAAATCATAAATTTTTGTATCTCCAGTCCATTTAAGGCCAAAATCTTTCCCTTGAAGTGAATTTCGCATAACATAATCAATAACCAAGCGAAAGAGAAAAGGAGAAAATATTCACCCTTGTCGAACACCAGAAGTAATGCTAAACCAATTGCTACAAGCCTTTACCAATTCTCACACACGACTCAGTGTTATTATAGAGAGCTTTCATTATGTTAACTAACTTGTCAGGTGTACCATATGATCTCCAATCAACCACAAATTATGACGATCAACAGAGTCGAAAGTCTTTTTGAATTCAACAAAGCTAGCAACCAAAGGTTTCTGAAACTCTAAACATTTCTCAAGAATCTGCCTAACTGAAAATATCTGATCCACACATCCCCTACCACTTCTGAATCCACATTGCTCATCACGCAATTGACTGTCAACCAGATTCTTAATTCTATTAAGCACAATCATGGAAAGAACTTTACCTGGAACAGAGAGTAGGCTGATACCCCTATAGTTATCACAAGAACTGCGATCACCTTTTTTGAAAATAGGGATAACAATAGCTCTGGTAAAATCCTTAATAACCATGCCTTTATCATAAAAGATATTCAGAATTTCAGTCATCCAAGTGGTAACCGAAACATTCCCAGCTCTAAACATTTCCGTAGTAATTTCATTTTCCCTGGGGATTTATGAAGTTTAATTTTAGAAACAGCCAAAATAATTTCAGATTGTGTTATAGGGCCAACATTAAAGCCACCAATGCATCTATCATCATTGCAAACAATGGGAGTAGAACTAACTACATTGTTTAGAACATCACTGAAATGCTCAGCCCACCTAGCCATGACAGAATCCTCACCTTCTATAACCTTACCTTGTTTATCCTTCAATCCTTGTATGCCTGTCCGTTTTCTACCACACAAAACATTAACTATCTGGTACAGCTCTCTGCTGTTGTGCTGTCTAACTGCTTCCTCGGCTTTGTCAGCCAAACCATCAAGCCAAAGATTATTATCAGCAGCTAACTGATCTTTTACACGTTTATTAAGTTCTCTGTAATGCTTTCTATTAGGACTAGTAGGGTATTCATTAAAGACATTCCTACAGTTCTTTCTTTTCGAAATAAGCTCAAGTGCCTTATTACTCAGATAATTCTGTCTCTTCTGCTCCATTTTTCCTAAAAAAGTACTGTTAGTGTCCAAAACAGCCTGTTGAAAATGATCCCATTCTTCCTCAACTTCAGTAGTAAGCAAACCATGACTGTCATAATGACTAAGTAAGCTATCATGGTAAGCTTTGGCTATAACTGGATCTTTCAGAGCTTCAGTATTAAAAGTAAATTTTTTAACCGAAGCACAACACTTTTTAAGTTTAAGTTGCAACACACTTTTAACAAGGTAATGTTCAGATCCAATTTCAGCTCCCCTATATGCCCTGGTATTCCTAACAGAACTAGCCCATTTGCTGTTAATTAATATGTAATCAATCATATTCTTATGCAGCCCATCAGGTGAAACCCATGTGCACTTATGTATGTCGCGGTGTTTGTAATAAGTGTTAGTTATTCTGAATGAATTGAGTTTACTTACCTGTAGGAGACGTTGCCCATTGCCATTGCAGCTACCAATACCAAAAGGGCCTATTACTCCTCCCCAAAGGTCAGAGTCAGTACCAACTTTGGCATTGAAGTCACCAAGGACAAGGGTAATATCTCCTTTCTTGACAGAATTCAAAATATCCTGAAGTTGTTCATAAAACCTATCCTTCTCTCCTCATCGGCATCCTCAGTGGGGGCATAACAGCAGATAACATTCAAGTCTTTAACGCTTTAACGCTTTTTGCTATAAGAAACCTTTCATTAAAGCATTCATATTCTAGAAGAGCATCACTAGCGTGTCTGCTGAGAAGCAGACCCATGCCTTGGTGATGCTTATTGTCGTCCCTCCCTCAAAAGAGAAATTTAAGATTATTTTTAAGAATCTGACCTTTATCTGTCCATCTGGTCTCTTGCAAGCCGAGAATATCTAAATTATAATGGTGGAATTCTTGTGTGAGGACGTCAAGAGAAAAAGCTCTGTGCAGAGTCCTCACATTCCAACTACCTATGGAAAAAAAATGGTTAGTGGGATGTTTAAAGAAACTATGTTTATTGAGAGAGGGAATGCCGATAATATCAAACAGCCCCCTAATTGCAGACCGTTCCCCCACCACTAAAGGCTGAAGCCATCTACACTGGAAGACTTCCTCCAATGTAGAATTTGACGATGCCAATAGAAGCAAAGAGTCAAGGTGCCTGCGATGACTTCTGCTCAGGATTATCCACCAGCTGATAAACATATCCTGTGAATCTATTCACTTGGAGCTGTCAACCCACAAACAAACAGAAAACACAGCGGAAGATTTTCACTCTGTAGAAGCCCACCAGTGCAGCAAAATCAGGATCCATAATCAAGCTCAGAGCCATATATCTGTCCAGTCCAGTAGGTTTATATGGTCAGCACCAGGACCCTGTGTGGTTGACCACTCCTTATCAGGGTAGGAAAAAAAGAAAAGTAGTCATAGTTGTCCAGATCAATAGGCCACACTAATCTGGCAGCCCTCCCCTTCCGTTCACTTCCACAAGAGAGTTTCTCTTTCGAAAGTTACTAACGGTCCGCACCACGAGGAGGCGGGGTCGGACATTAGGTGCTAGGCCTGGCCGGTTCTATGCATCATCACAGGGGATTGGTGCATAGCTCTCCTTCCAGTGACTACCTAGCTACCATTTACAGACCCGCCTACTTTAACGATGAGTATTTTTCGTGTCCAAAACTGAAATGTATGAGATATTAATCTAAGCCTATCTCAATTAGTGCAAATGAAGTACAAAATAGTGTACTAAAGAACTAAAATTTTTACTAAAGAAAGAAATTTTCTTACTTTTAAGAATTTTCAGAAATTTTTTTTTTACTTTTTAAACTAAAATATGTACTAAAGAACTGAAATTTTTCTTTTTTTCCATAAATTGTTATTTTCGAATTTTACGATGATTTCCCGGAACCTATCTACCGTGTGAATCGAGGGATGCTGCACTGCAGAAAAACTGAAAGTAAACTTTTCACACAAGCTATTCAATGAAGGCAAAACCTTGCATTGGGAACCATGGTGACAAGTGAAACCAAATTTGATATATAACTGTGTTTCTTTACTCACTGCATTATCTACTCCTTATGTGTCGTTTTTCTGCTGAGGTCTTGCCATCCTCTCAGATCTCCTACTGCGGCATATAAACTGACAGGCTCCTGTCAGACCTCTGTGGCAAGCAGCTGCTTGAGGGGGTATTTATTATTTTTTTATTATTCTTATTCTGTTCTTCGATTCAATTTTGAGCATTTTTTGCAATCTAGATCACCCATGTGAAAATCGTTAATTTTTCAGGATAATAAAGTCAAAGCGTCCAGCACTGTTGAATAAGATTGCTATTTTGTTGCATGAGACGACGTCCGCTCCCGTAATGTGCAAGTAACAATAACAAGTCGAACTACCCACACAACCACAATATCCAAAAAAAATCCATAATATATCTAAGATGACCGGTGGATATCCACTTACCCTCTTAGATATCTTATGGCTATTTTCTGGATATTGTGGTGGTGTGGGTAGTGTGATTATAAATGCCGTTTACTCCTGGCCTCTCTCCTATTGAATTTTAACTTTTCCAGAGCTCTAACATACGCCATAAAAAGAAGGAAGACGAAGTCTAAGGAAGGGGTGCAGTGCATGTCACAGATTTTCTCATGCAAGAGCCAAATCGATCTAGGAAAGAGTATATCAAGTTGTTAATTTCGTGAGACGAATGTCTTAATAGGCATAGAGAATTTGAACAGCCGATGCTTCATTTCCGACATGACCACTTTTCATTTGAACGACCCTTTTACGTACAAAAGTGCCGCTCACAGGCCAACCAATTCATCCCTTAATAATGCCATCCTTTTAGTTTCAGGAGTGACAGTAATATGAAGTCACAAAATAAATCTCTTACAACAAAATAAGAAAGCTTTTCAAAGTCTATCTTTATCTCCTGGGAGTTAATTTTACGTTAGTTTAAGCATGAAGATCTCAATTTCAGATTGCCTGTGGAATAACTTTTCTTTACAGCATGTAGTAGTAGAGATGGTCATCTCGATGAAGATTTCTATACTCTTCGGCAACAACACACAAAAGAAGAATATTTCCTGTGTTTGGGATTAAAAAACAATTGACACAGGATTATCTCGCATTCTCCTGTGACCATATTGAATGCTGCAATATAATGTTGCAATAGGTTATTCTGCGAATGAATTTAAACCAGCATTTTCCAAATTTGGTCATCTCGTGCTCGGCAAGTTAGCTGAAAATATTTTTGCAGCCGAGCAAGAACTGTGTCCTTCCTTTTCCTATGCCCTTTCTCTTATCATAAATAAAACATAGTAAAGGACTCTGAATAGTAAAAATCCACCAAGAATATTTCTTTATGGAATTTTAATTTTTAGGATGAAATACAACATTGTTTTTCATTCCTTAGATCCAACTCCTTTATCATTTCAGTAAAAATAGCAACAATATAAAAATGTTTGTTCTAATGTTAAAACACTGGTTAAATACACGCTTTTAAGTCTAAAATTAGCCTATTCCAACCAATATAACGATGATTTTTTTCAACCTTAGTATGGCATGTATAACGGGTCGATTTCGTGGGATCAGAAATCTATGCAATGGCCGTGGGTTTCGGGCATTTGATTCCAAAAAAAAAGTACCTAATACGTTCTACTAAAGCTTGTCAGGATATTTGGCGAGCTGGGTGGTTGCATAAATCGTCAACAGACTGTACAGATATATACAACACATTTATCAACACACAATACACCAAACCTTTATTTACAATAATACAAGATCAGCCTTTCACTAAAGCCTCGCACTTGACAGTAAACCGCGGCTGGCTATCTTGCCTAGCCGAACACAAAAACCTGGGCCGAAAAACAGTGGCTCTGGCTGGGATATCACCCCAAGCCGAATTTTTATCCTGGTCGGAGGTCAGGCTTCGTCCTGCAGCACACTCTCGAGCAGAAAGACATACCGGAAGAAAGTTTTATCTTTGCTCCTTGTCTCAGGGTGGTCACGTGAATCTTTTCCACGTGACACTCTTTTCTACATCCAATAGTGGACCGTATGCCGATCCCAGGCGTCTGTCAGTGGACGATTGACCCCTCACATCCGGTCCGAGAACACTTCGATCTTCGTTTCGGGTGAGGGAAACGGACTCGCTCATTTAACCGTTACACGCCCCCACCAAGACCAGAAATTAGAACAGACATCACCTGCCCAAATTCTGCGTATGACATAAATAAAATAAATACCCCCTCAAGCAGCTGCTTGCCACAGAGGTCTGACAGGAGCCTGTCAGTTTATATGTCATAGTAGAAGGTCTGAGAGGGCGGTAGGACCTCAGCAGAAAACGACACATTCCTCCATGCCTTACCCGGGGCTCGAACCCAGGCCCTTCGATCAGTAGCCAAGCGCACTAACCACTTGGCCATGGGACGGCTATGACATAAACAACTGAGATAATATACTCATTATTTGTAGAAACCGAAGCACCACAACACATGTCACAATTCGGCTACCAACGTCCTTATGATGAACTGTCAACACGCACAATCCAACGTCCTTATGGTGAACTGTCAACACGCACAATCCAACGTCCTTATGATGAACTGTCAACACGCACAATCCAACGTCCTTATGATGAACTGTCAACACGTACAATCCAACGTCCTAATGGTGAACTGTCAACACGCACAATCCAACGTCCTTATGGTGAACTGTCAACACGCACAATCCAACGTCCTTATGATGAACTGTCAACACGCACAATCCAACGTCCTTATAGTGAACTGTCAACACGCACAATCCAACGTCCTTATGGTGAACTGTCAACACGCACAATCCAACGTCCTTATGATGAACTGTCAACACGCACAATCCAACGTCCTTATGATGAACTGTCAACACGCACAATCCAACGTCCTTATGATGAACTGTCAACACGCACAATCCAACGTCCTTATGATGAACTGTCAACACGCACAATCCAACGTCCTTATGATGAACTGTCAACACGCACAATCCAACGTCCTTATGATGAACTGTCAACACGCACAATCCAACGTCCTTATGGTGAACTGTCAACACGCACAATCCAACGTCCTTATGATGAACTGTCAACACGCACAATCCAACGTCCTTATGATGAACTGTCAACACGCACAATCCAACGTCCTTATGATGAACTGTCAACACGTACAATCCAACGTCCTAATGGTGAACTGTCAACACGCACAATCCAACGTGTTTCCCACCGCGCACTTACCAATCATCGCGAAAGTTTGCGATATTTATTTGGCTGGGCACTCATTGGTTTGTTACAGCTCGGGGGGGGGGGCTTCTCAACCAAGCCAAGCCTACCTCCCGTGGCTGGGAATCTGACTGGGGTCCGTAAATGCCCTTGGCCCCTTCCCCAAGTGTCATCCCGAAATCGCCTGCGGTGATCCTCGAACCCACTTCCAAGAAATCGCGCAGCAACTTTTCCGCGTGCGCGCGCAACAACTGCCAAAGTTGTCTGCCGCCGCGTCTTCCATAGACGGTTCTTGCTTGCTCACCGCGCATGCGCGAATGCAGCAACGCATTTCCCACGCAAAAAAATACCCATTTATAAAAAAAAAAGATCGCTTATTTTTTATTTTGCACTTTTCTTTGCCGAAGCTGGCACGGGCATTTTTGCTACCTGAATTTTTTTTTTATTTCGGAAAAAAAATTGCTTAAATTTTCACCTTTTACCACTTCTTGAAATTCTTCTGTTATGGCTTTCACCAAACTCCACAGAAGTCTTTCCTATAGGCAACACTCTTGCCTTATACTTATCAAAACTACTGCTCAGAATTTCACTCTTAGCAATATTTGCAAAATCATTAGTATTATTAATTTCTAACTTTTTACAAGGAACATTCAAAATACTACCAAAATCTGAATTTACACATTGAATAGTAAATTTTTCTCTAACGCTTTTTGAGCTTTCGGTAAACTTATCTTTACCTTCAGTTGGATTACCTGCTATCATTTTATCAACATTATGCTCCACAAATATTTCACTCTTAAAACTATCAGTCAGTTTAAATTTTGCATTCTACAACAGGTAAATGAACAACAATACTATTAGTATCAGCCTTAACCTCTAGACATTTATCAGAATATTCTAGATTATTCATCTGCTGAATACTTACAGTTTTCTCATATTTTTCACTCATATTTAAATTACCATCTTGTTTTTTATTTTACCTGACACATCATATAACTTATGACTTACGCTTTTAGCTAATTCTTGCTTGCACTCTTCTATTTCTGTGTCCCTGACTCTATCAATTTCACCAATCAATCTTTGGTACACTTCAATTTGACTCATATAGCAGCTTCCCCTCGTGTTCTCAAATGCATCGCATTCAGCAACCGATTTCTTTAGAGTTTCCTCTCTCTTTGAAATGATTGGCGCAATTTGTCTGCTTCGGCAACGCACCCTCTCTTTTCACCCATTAAGAAATCGCGCACACGTACCAAGGAAGTTAATTCTTCGTTCACCATCGCATGCGCCCAGGATTCGAGCATGCTCTCGCGCTCTGCCATGCTACTACGCTGCCGAGAGTTATTTACATTCCCTAACTGATCTAAGGGACCTGGGTTCGAGCCCCGGATTAGGCATGGATGTTTGTGTCGTTTTTCTGCTGAGGTCCTGCCATCCTCTCAGACCTTCTACTGTGGCATATAAACTGATAGGCTCCTGTCAGACCTCTGTGGCAAGCAGCTGCTTGAGGGGGTATTTATTTTTTTTATTTTATCTGCATTTTCCTTCTTGCTCAATGTACTGTTTGTGTTCGGTAATGGATGCGATGTCATGAACCGTCTCGTGATTTTCTGTGTAATGTACATTCCCTAATAACTCCAAACCACAAGAAATCAGACTTAAACCTAGTCTTACCGAACAGAAGTTCGTCACTGATGCTCAGCTCTGCAGAGTGGAGATGACTCATTGAAAACAACGTGAGCATTCGCCGCACACACTGAACACAATACACCAAACCTTTACTGTACGTAGCTCAGGGACCCCACTCTACTGATATCAACTATAACGGGTCATTTTCGTGGGATCAGAAATCTATTGCAATGGCCGTGGGTCCTGAGTATTTGATTCAAAAAGGTACCTAATACGTTCTACTAAAGGTTGTCAGGATATTTGGCGAGCTGAATGGTCGCATAAATCGTCAACAGACTCTACAGATATGTACAACACATTTATTAATACTAATATTTTAAAATAATACAAGATCGGCCTTTCACTAAGGCCGATCTTACAATCGAGAAAATACCACGGCTGGCTACTTTGACTAGCCGAACACAAAAACCTTGGCCGAAAAAACACTCGCTCCGGCTGGGATATCACCCCAAGCCGAATTCTTATCTTGGTCGGAGGTCAGACTTCCACCTGCAGCACACTCTCGAGCAGAAGGACACACCGGAAGAAAGTTTGTTCTTGCTCCTGGTCTCAGGGTGACCACGTGAGTCTTTTCTGCGTCCAATAGTGGGCCGTATGCCGATTCCGGTGTCTGTCAGCGGACGTTTGACGCCCTTGAACACCCCTCACATTCGGTCTGAGGCCCTTCGCCCATTGCTTCGGGTTTGAGGCTCTTCGACCATTGCTTCGGGTTAGAGGCCCTATATAGGTAGAGGTTGGCCATCTGAAAATTGGACGCCATGTTTTGTCGTCCGCTCGGATTGTTTAGTTTGCTTAGCTAAATGGTATTGAACGGTACTTATGGATTCCGGAAAAGGGTACGGTAATATTTGATACGGATTTCAGTGTTAATGATTGGAAGCACTTTAGAAAACGACTAGAAAAGGAAAAGTGAATTTCAGGGCTTTTTTTTAAAAAAAGATAAAATTTCGCTTTGTTGTCTGTCCGTCTGTAGACATCGAACTTTTTTGTTTATACAGATAAATAAAAAAATCATTTTGTGTAGATAGGAATTAATGATATATTACAATTTGTATTTTTCGAATCTCCCAAAAGTTATAACTGCGTCCTCTAACGGTGGAAAAAACTGAAAATTCCAAAATGTCAAACGAATATTCCAAGCGATATAGTTATGTTAGAAGTTTAAAATTTTAGTGTTGAAATATGAAGGTTACGAAGTTTGCTTATTGATTCTGTTATGAGGAATTCCCTTCAACGGAAAGATTTTGGTCTTAAATGGTCTAGACATTTCAAAATTACTATTATGAAATTATGAGATATATTACTATTATGAAATTATGAGATATATTACTATTATGAGATTATGGGATTGATTTGGCCATTTTTGCTAGTGATGTTGATGAGATGAACTCTTTCATTAGGGCTGTTCATGAGACTGGTGATAGAATGGTATTGGTGATAAATAGAGAGAAATCTAAAGTGACGAAATTACTCAGTATGATGGTACTTCAGTTGCATTGAATGGCTGCACTCTTGAGCAGGTGTCTCAGTTTAATTATCTCCGGAGTTGTTTAACAGATCCTGGCGATATTCGTCATGACACAAACAGAAGAATAGGGATTGCTGCTGGGATTTTTAAGAATGCATGGAGAATGTGCAAAAATGAGGCATATATACCTAAAGGCTGAAATTGTTCTTCCTAGGGTTAGTAATGGTAGTGAAACATGGAACCTTTGAAAATGGGAAACGTGATGACTAGTTCTAGATGCCTACGAAGTATCTTGGTTATTAGGTTTCACATTGTTTATAATTCACATTGTTTATAATTCACATTGTAAATAATGAAGAGGCTAGGCAAAAGAACTGGCAACCTCCTTTGAGCAGCTTATTAGGCAAAGGGAGACTGCGTTGGTTTTGGCTACGTTGTCCGTATGAATAACTATAATAATATAATAAAAATAAATACCCACTCAAGCAGCTGCTTGCCACAGAGGTCTGACAGTAGCATGTCAGTTTATACGCCGTACTAGAAGGTCTGTGAGGATGGCGGGATCTCAGCAGAAAAACAACACATACATCCATGCCTTATCTGAGTCTCGAACCAGGTCCCTTAGATCAGTAGCCAAGTGCGCTAGATCACTATAGATTTGTCAAATAGGGTTATGAACAGTGTGCTTAAAGGCCTCAGAAAGAGTGGGAGATCTAGGAGGAGATGGGCAGACAATGTCAAGCAGGACCTCAACTCAGTGGCGAAATGCGGCAGTTGAAACTCAGGACAAACATACAAGTTGATAGATAGGTACGTAGGTATGTATGTGTGGTGTGTGTATGATATATGTTTGTGTGTATGTGTGTATGCATGTATGTTTGTAATATACTGTATGTAGTGGACAGAAAAACGGAAATAATGCCATGTTATCTCATTAGAAAATCTCATTCAGAGTTCAATAATTTCTTCAATATGAATTTTTAAAGAAAGAAATATATAAAGATCGTAAAGAAGAGAAGAGATAAAAGATGTAGATGGTCGTTGAATATTCCAGAGTTTATAATCCTTGGAATACTGAAAAAACGTTATTTAAAATCTTGATTTACACAGATTTGATTGAGATCTTTAATTTATCTTTCAGACACGTTTTTCATTAAAAAACGTATTGAAGAAATTATTGATCTCTGAATGTGACTTTCTATTGAAGAAACATGGAACTGTTCCCATTTTTCTGTCCTGTACCTCTGTGTAATGTATGTTTGTTTGTATGCATTAAGTATATATGTAATATATGTTTGTATATAGCTAGAGATGCCTATAGTAGGTTGGTTTGTTTTACCTCTGAGCGGCACTTTTCTGCACACAATGGGCTAAATGACTAAGTCACAAGGACCCCGAAAGCTCAGAGAAGGTTTAGGGGAGGGGACCCACAGGACAGCTGTTGGAAAACAGATGTAGCCTCTCATCAAGGCCATCCAGCGTGTTCTTAAACGTACAAGGTAATCTCCCACACAGAGAATCATGGCTTAACATTCCATCCAAGGGACGGCAATCGATCCCTTGGATGGACTATCATCCAAGGGAAGCCCATCGATGTCCTCTACTGATCAAGGGTCAGAGAGGGGAGTTTTACGGAGTTAAATCTCAGTGTTGGCCTAGATGCGACTCAGACCAGGGAACTCCAGATTAAGAGCCTGGACCGCTACCGAATCTTCGTTCATTAGATGCATGATTTGTTGAAAATAAATTTTTTTATTTTCTATGTTTAAGTAGTCTTATTACTTTTATATTTTAATCTTATTATTTGAGCTTAAATTCATAGCATATTTACTTTTCTAGATAACTTTTCTCTCAATAAATTTCTTATAACGAATTTATGGGGGAAAAGCGAAATTTTTACGCTGTTCCTTCAAATTCATCATAAGCGGGTTCCACTGCAATTAGATATTGTCCCACGATTGAAATAACCATCTACCAGGTGATTGGTTCTTCCTTGTCTGTCTTGGATCTCTCTAAAATCCATATGAACGTATGAACTACTAGGAGAGTATGAACATAGGAGCCTTATGAACTACTAAAAGAGCATGTTACCACCATCGCTAATCTTCTCGTCCTTTGCTTAGTTTACCAGAACTCTTTGATGTGTATCTCTGACCGCCCCATTTTTACCACATAATGGGCTAAATAACCAGATCGCAAGCTACTCTATTGTCGCCTGGTAATGGAGGGCTCAGAGAAAGTGACCCCTGCACAGCTGTCAGAAGACAGATGGGAGCCTCTCATCAATGCAGTCTAGTAAATTCTTTAATATGCACAGGGTATGGTCTGCACACGGAGACACGGCTTTACATTTGATCCGAGGGACGGCTGTTTAAACAGGCCAATCAGTTCACTTTCTGACTAAAACAGGGTAGAGGTTTAGCAAAGATAAATCACAAAGCTGGCACAAGTGTGACTCGAATCTGGGAACTGCAGACTTAGAGCGCGCTATCGAATGGCCCTCCTCCTCCACTAGCCCCACTTTCTGATCGTATGTCGCACACTATTGTCTAGACCTTTCGTTTTTATTTTTAAAGTTGCTTTCTTCTCTTATAATGTGTGAGACAAATTCGACAATTGTAAAGCTGTGTGTGACAAATTCATTCTATAAACAAAAGGTGGGGACGAAAAACCCATCAACGATAGACTGGGAGAGAAGAATGGTAAAGTTTGAGAATCACTGATATGGATAAGAGGAAGTTTGATGTTTTTGATTTTCCTTGCTTACATATAACATCATGTGTTAAAATAAATGATATTACATAAGGTAAGGTATTGTGTTAGAATTAGTTTTTAGTGGGCACCAGAGCTTCTTATTTGCCATCCATTATCTGACAATTTCTGTAAGGAAAAAGTGAATCAGAAACCGAAAGACAATGGATGCGGTTGGAGAAAATATTTAAATAGCCTACTAGGTTTACCTTTAGGAGTTCACGTATAAAATGATAAATTTGCGAATGCAAGTACGATCGGTAATCCTTTAGACACTATTTAGTAGCCCTGAAAAGGGCTTTTTGGTAGAAGAGTCTAGTGAAAGTTTGTGACGTGCTCATCTGCGTTGGCTTATCTGCGTCTTCGGTAACTTCAGTGGTAGGTTACCAGCATTACGTCGATGAGATTTGACGGCTTTCGACGACATCTTTAAGAACACATGCTCGTAAATGTCCTCTGAGCTTCTGACGTGCTTATCTACGTTGACCACTAAGTCTTTGCTCACTTCACTGGTCGATGACGATAGGTTAACAGAATGCCGTCGATGAGATTTGACAGCCTTTGACTTCATCTTTGGGAACAGTTGGTCGTAAATGTCCTTTGATCTTGTGACGTGCTTATCTGTGTTGACCACTAAGACTTCGGTCAGTTCACTGGTCGATGATGATAAGTTACCAGAGTTCCGTCGATGAGATTCGACTGCTTTCGACGACATTTTTAAGAACATTTGCTGGTAAATGTCCTCTGAGCTTGTGACGTGCATATCTACGTTGACCACTAAGTCTCCGTTGACTTCACTGGTCGATGATGATAGGTTAACAGAATGCCGTCGATGCGATTCGACAGCTTTCGATGACATCTGCAAAAACAGTTTTTCGTAAATGTTCTCATATGCTTCGGTAATTGGTGGTTCTTCATTTTCTTCTTCGACAGTCTTAATGCAGCAAATGAGTTTGAACCATCTCCATGTCTTCACGTAGAGACTTTCTTCGTTCACTTTCCTTATTTCTTTTCTTCTCTGATGCGTAATCCAACATCTCTCGCAGGAAATCCTCCTTTTATGCATCGTGCAGTTTCGTCTTTGTTTCTCTATACGCCAACCTCCCCAAATATACAACTATCACCTACAAGATACACAATCAGTAACTAACTCACAACTAATAGCATAAGTTTCGACGCTCAAGTTTGCATAAAGCAATTCTCAAAATGGCAATTTCCTCTTTAATGCATTTACCCCTTTAATTGTTTTTTTTCTCCTTGTATTGTTCGGTAGTTTAACAATTGGGTTATTCTTTTGTTACGTTCTTAAATGCATGTGATGCCAGTGAAGGAAATATTGCGAATTCTTCCCAAATATTGAAATTTAATTCTACGATTATAATTAATAATCATTTAATGAATCCAGTTTCAGAAGCATCTAAGTGATTAAATTCATTCTTTAAAAGCACACTGCCTAAGAGTATTATGACTGCTCCCCACAAATGCTCACAATAGCACAGAAATTAAAAAGTGGAAAATTATACCACCTGGCCAAATTATTATGAACCTAAGACTTCGTCAGGCCTCAGCCGACAGAGATAACATTTCGGACTCGACGTGGCATGCTTTTCAGATACTTTCGAAATACAATAGGAAGGAGTTTGATCTATTCTTCCTGCAAAATGGTTTGAACATTTTGTAGTGAAGATGGAAGAAGTCTGAGCATTCGCATAGTGACTTTCAAATTATCCCATATGCTTTTGGTTGAATTAAGATCAGGCAATAGGACAGGTCAGGGAATGATATATAAGTCCGTTTCATGCTCCTCTATAATTCGATAGCGATGAATCGGTGCATTATCCTGTAATGTGCCATCTGCATGTATATATATATGTGTGTGTGCATATCCTGAATTATAGCATTTCCACTAGAGTGAAAACGATGCATCATCGGCTGATACTCCAAGGTGCTTCTGTACTTCCGGGAGTACAGAAAATGACGGTCGTAAACTGTTTCGAATTTCGTCCCCACTATTTCTCTTGATATATTTCAATGATATATTGACAAATTGACAATCATCATCATACTCGAGCAGCCATGTGCTACGGAGGTCCAACCAGACCGCGCAATTTAATTCTCCAAGCATATCTGCCCTGAACTATATCTGCTGTATCTAGCCACTGCACACCAATTCCTTTCCGGGAGGTAATGCGACCCTGCATAGAAACCAGAGGACCCAATCGGTATCAAGAATATGCTCCCCACATCACAACACTGTCTCTAGCGCCTCTAACAGTAGAAGTTACAAGTGATGCTGCATAGGTTTGTCGCCATCAGGGGAGTGTCCGAAACGAATGTTAAGGGTATAAAAAAGGCATAAATTGAAAAAAATTAAAAATACCTCTTTTCCTATAGGACCCTAAAAAGCAGAAAATAAACCCAAAGCATATCAATGGTGCAATCATTCACTGAGTTCATATTCGCTTCAAAGGAAGATAGGTCTTGTCGAGAGCCCTATCTTCCTTCGAAGCGAATACGAACTCAGTGACCGATTGAACCATCGATATATTTTAGGTTTATTTTCTACTTTTTAGGCCCTATAGAAAGCTAGTATTCTTTAGTTTTTTTAATTTATTTATTTTTGGTCAATGAAAATGGTACATGACTCATTAACATCGAGCACATTCACCCCCCTTTTGGTGCCAGGTTTAAGGTACCCATGACGCTGGAGACGTTACAAGCTTCAATTTGAGATAAGACACGTTAAAGTCGAACAGCGCGAAAATCCGCCCCCCCCCCCCCACACACACACATTTTATGAGGTGGTGATGTGCGGCATGAGATTAACAGACGAATAGGGATTGCTGCCGGGACTTTTAAGAACCAATTTAGAGTGTAGAGAAATAGGCGTTTATACCTAAAGACTAAAATTAGACTGTATAATAGTTTGATTCTTTCTAGGGTTAGTTATGGTAGTGAAACGTGGACACTTTGTAAACAAGATAACAGGAAACTAGATGCTTTTGATTCTAGATGCTTACGCAGTATCTTGGGCATTAGGTGGTTCAAATTTGAAACTAATGATGAGGTTAGGCAAAGGAGTCAGCAACCTCCTTTAAGCAGCATATTGTGCAGAAAGAGACTCCGTTGGTTTTGCCATGTTGCCAGTATGGATAATTATGGATTGGCGAATAGGGTTATGAACAGTGTGCCTAAAGGCCTCAGAAAGAAGGGGAGACCTAGGATGCGGTGGGCAGACATTGTTAGAATTGGTGTGCATTGGCCAGATGCAGTAGATGAATAGGGTTATGAACAGTGTGCCTAAAGGCCTCAGAAAGAAGGGGAGACCTAGGATGATGTGGGCAGGACCTTGTTAGAATTGGTGTGCAGTGGCCAGATGCAGTAGATGTAGCTCAGGATAGACTTGCTTGGACTACTAAATTGCACGGTCTGGTTAGACCTCCGTAGCCCATGGCTGCTTAAGGATGATGATGATGATGATGTGCAAAAAAAGTGCCCCTCGGAGAAAAACCAACCCAACCAGAAATGAAGTGCTCTTTAAATTATTTCAGTTACAACAGTCTAGCATTTACCTTGCAAAGTCATCCATGATGTCTTTGTAAATTAAAATAATGCACTTTCGTTTTCAATTGCTAATAATGTCAGACCAACCACTTTTTCTGACGTAGAGAAGATCGTAAATATTTTTTCAATAATTTTAGCTTTCAAAAACTGTTCTTTGCTACTAGCGGTAACTAGCAAAATAAATAATATTTTTATCAGGACTACAATGTTTTAAAAAAGTGTATTAAGCTCGTTTTCATATATATAATTTAAGACCTCGTTATGAGTTATTTGAATTGAGAAAATGACTCCCAAGTGTTTCAGTTCATCTCGCAAATAAAATGGTTCTACGTCAGAGTCATTCATATCGCTCAGCAGAAGATGGAAATTTTTACTTCGACACTGTATTCGAATCGACAGTCCTTATATGTCATATGAGAAGTAAATGGTAGGTAGGTAGTATGGTTTATGGGCGCCATGTTTTGTCGTACCATGAGACAAAAGCCTATGAGTTAGTGTGTGTACCTAGTTAAAACTTCTCAGTTTTTACAATTTTATACATTTCTACCGCTTTTTTTTTTTTGCCTATAAAAGCTTCCATATTTTATCAATGCCTTACTGAGTTGGAAATGGGTGAAAAAATTCCACTCATTGAAATAAATTAATGAATATTTTTTCCAAGAAGCTCTGCCAGAACACAGCAATCGTCTGCAAAAGTGAAATGAGCTAATTGAAAACCAAAAAAAAAATAATTTCTTTTAAGGTTCGTTTGGAAAACGAGCTAATGTTTCCGCTTTGTCGTCTGCTTATGCCAATGTTTGTTTGTCTGTATGTCCGTCTCTCTGTTAACTGTTATCAGTCCGTCTGTCTGTTCGTCTCTCTGTTAACTCTTATCTGTCTGCCTGACTTTCCACCTGTCTGTCTACTTTTGTACTTTTAGAGATAAATGAAAAATTCTTTTTGGTTTGGATAGATTTCAAAGAAATATTGCGATTTGCAATTTTAAAATCTTCCCATAGCTTTAACAGCGCTCTCTAGCGGTGGAAAATGGTGGAAAATGCTACAATTTCAAAATAATATTGCAAACTATTTACACTAGTAATCCGAAATTTTGGAAGTACATTTTTATGGTTAGAAGGTTTACAACGGCAACAAGGCTTTACCATTTTTGCCAAAACAAGGTACGAAAATGAAACTTTTTTTATTTTAAGAAATAAACGAAACAATCTTTTTTTGGATGGGTGGGGGGAGTTTAGAGGTGCTAACTAAATATTAATATTTACATTTTTCGAATCCCCATCAGTTGGAATTTCCATTGTTAGAAAATACTAAAGGTGGTAAATAAAAACTCGAAAGGCGGCCTCTAGAGGTTGAAAAAAGCTGGAAATGCCAGATCTTTAAATGAATATTGCAAACGATCTGTTTACAATAGAAATTTAAATTTTTGGTCATAGAGTGTAATGTTCAAGTGGTTTGCACTAACAGTAATAATTTGTCCCGTTCCGATAAAATGCAGCTTTTCTGCCTTAAGAGATAAATGAAAATCATTTTTTGTGTTTATAAATACTAATAAAATATTAATAGTTTATCTTACCAGTTATGCAGTAGTTCGAATTTCCACTGCCAGAGGGTACTGAATGTGTAAAACAACTAGAAGAACGCATATCGCCTCTGGCGTATATAGGAATCTCGTTTTCAAAGAGAATGAAGTTCTTCCTTTGCCTACATTTTTTTTCCTTAAAAGTTTTAATTATGTTATTTTTCTGATGGGGTCCTGCCATCCTCATGGACCTTCTACTATGGTGTATAAACTGAAAGGTTTGTGTCAGACCTCTGTGGCAAGTAGTTGCTTGCTGCATGAGGAATTATTTACTTTTATTTTTTTATTAATGTATGATGGGGGAAAATGCGCATAATAATATAATAATTATACATGCGCATAATAATATAATAATTATACATGCGCATAATATATAATAATTATATAATAATTATACATCATAAAAAGCATTTGTCTTTTAGTTCTCAAATTAGAAAAGTTGCTTTTCTCCCATTCCTCTGAAAACAATGGGCAGATCATTGTTGTCACTGGAATTTTTGTTAAAACAGAACCCTACCGCCGAAATTTCTACCACAGAGAGATCGCTTAGAACATTCGTTAAAAATGTTGCCATTTGGATATTTAAGGATCTTTAATGATATACATTAAAACTACCTTTGAAAATGCAAAATATATTTCGTTAGTACCAACTAAAAAAGATATTTCCAATTATTTCTTAAAACAAAACCGTTCTGTTTCTTACCTACCTTGTGCGTAGGGGTCAACTCATTGTTGTCAATTGAATCGTCAAGATTCTCACATTCCACGACCAAAATTTCTAGCACAACTACATCGTTTGCAATATTCATTTTAAATTTTGGAATTTCTTGATTTTTTTTCCCACCGTTAGAGGGCGCAATTTTAGCTTTTGGGAGATTCAGATAATGTAAATTGTAATATTTCACCAATGCCTGTCCAAACCAAAGAGAATTTTTAACTGATCTCTAAAAACACACAATTTTCTGTTAAAAAAGTTGCATGCCCCAATGGGTCTAAAGGGTCAAGTGACTGTAGCCAATGGTAACTTCGTAACCTTCACATTTCAACAGCAAAATTTCAAACTTTTAACATAAGTACATCGTTTGGAATATTCGTTTGATATTTTGAAATTTTTAAAATTTTCCACCGTTAGAGGGCGTAGTTATTAACTTTTGGGAGATTCGAAAAATGCAAATTGTAATATTTGATTAATATCTATCCAACACAAAGATAATTTTTTATTTATCTGCATAAACAAAAAGTTCGATGTCTACAGACGGATAAATAACAAAGCGAAATTATCTCTTTTTTTAAAAAAAAAAAGCCCTAAAATTTGCTTTTCCCTTTTGGCCATCTTCTAAAGTGCTTCTAATCGTGAGCACTGAAATCTGTATCAAATATTAGACTCCCTTTTCCCGGAATCCATAAGTGCTGTGCAATCCCATTCAGCTTTGCACGCCAAACAATCCTAGTGACCACAAAACATGGCTCCAATTTTGAAATGGCCAACCTCTACCTATATAGGGCCTCTAGCCCCCAAAATTAAAGGGTACAGTGGAAATCATTATTAGTGGAAAAAAGACTGAGACGTCATTAGTTCAACAGGTTAGAATACTCTGGCATGTTTCTGGAGAGATGCGGGTTCGAATCCCGTATGTCGGCGAATTTTTTTCCTTAAAAATATTTATTGATTTATAGACGTTTAAACGTCTACAGGTAACGCTGAGATTATCAAATATTGTTTAAATCATTAATATTTTGTTAGTGCCTGTAAAACAAATATATATATATTGTTTCTTTTATCTCTTAAATAAAGTTTCCTTTTCACACCCCCTTTTGGCTAAGATGGCAAAACCTTGTTGCCATTGTAAGTAAACCTTCTGACCATAACACTCTACTACCAAAATTTCAGATTTCCAGTGTAAATAGTTTGTTTGCAATATTCGTTTGAAATTTTATCATTTTCCACCTTTTCCCATCGCTAGAGGGCGCTATTAAAGCTATTGAATTTTTTCAAAATTGCTAATCGCAGTACAGTGGACCCCCGATATAACGCGCATGTCGGGCGGGAAACAACACCCGCGTTATAAGGTGACCGCGTTATACCGAGCGGCGCGGTGGCGACACAATAAATTTCACACTGTAAGCTTTTCTTTTACTCATCATAAATAAATAAAAATAAATATCCCCTCAAGCAGCTGCTTGCCACAGAGGTCTGACAGGAGCCTGTCAGTTTATATGCCACAGTAGGAGATCTGAGAGGATGGCAAGACCTCAGCAGAAAAACGACACACACATCCATGCCTAATCCGGGGCTCGAACCCAGGTCCCTTAGATCAGTAGCCAAGCGTGCTAGGAACTCAATACATACACAATTACTCAATACGCAGTGACAATAAAATGCGATACTCACTAACGCCGCACGGACCTGTATAAACATGTTTGAACTTATCGCGAACATCGCCTGCGCTATAACCGAGTGCGCGGTATAGCGAGCAGCGCTATAACGAAAATCCACTGTATTTGTTTGACACCTATCCAATGGGGCAGGGGTGGCTCAGTCGGTAGCGCGCCAGGCTCGTAATCTGCAGTTCCCAGGTTCGAGTCCCAACTGGATCAGCGTTGAGATTTATCTCCGCAAAACGCTCCTCCTTCCCACGGTTAGTAGGGGACACCGATAGGCTGGGAAAGGCAGTCGTCCGTCGGATGGGACGTTAAGCCGTGGATCTGTGGACTGGAGAGCCATACCCTGTGCACGTTAAAGAACACGCTGGATGGCCTTGACGGGAGGCTACCATCTGTCTCCCAACAGGTGTTCCAGTGGGTTCCCTCCCCCAATCTTCTCTGAGCCTTCGGGGTCCATGTGACCTGGCCATTTAGCCCATGGTGTGCAAAAAAGTGCAGCTCAGAGGTAAAACAACCCAACAACTATCCAACCCAAAAAGAATTTTTCATTTAGGTCTAAAAGTAAAAAAGTTATTTGTTTGTAGACGGACAGACAGGTAGAAAGACAAATGGATAGACAATAGTTAACAGAGAGACGGACAGACAGACGAACAAATATTGGCATAGGCAGACGACAAAGTGGAAACATTAGCTCGTTTTTCAAACGAACCTTAAAAGAAACTATTTGTTGATTTTCAGTTAGCTCATTTCACTTTTGCAGCCGATTGCCGTCTTCTGATAGTTTCTCGGGAAAAAACATTAAATTATTTCTTTGAGTGAAATTTTTACCCCCAAATGCAGCGCAGTGAGGTATTCATAAAAATGACTGCTTTTATAGACAAACAAAGTGGTAGAAATATATAAAATTTGATACATACACTAACTCATAGGCTTTCGTGTCACGGTAGGACAAAACATGGCGTCCATAAACCATGTGACTCAATCAACCAATGGCAGTGAATCACCGAGATGGCCAGCCTCTAACTATACTAACTTCAACCACCTCCTTCATTATTAGGCGGCCTGCGGCCAAAAGCCTATTGCCAACATGTAGGGTCGCTAGCACTTCACTGTACTGGTCCCTACTTTTTGACGCACACAAAAAAACTTTTTCTCGTGGACCAGACGATAAAGGGGCCAAGGTCCCTTTTACAAAATGGTCCAGTTTTTAAAGAAGGATGTTAGACTCTAACTATACAGGACCTCTACTTCGGCTGGGGGGGAAACGACTCGCATCGTCTAACCGTTACATCATGTTACAAAATCCGTAAAGTAACTTAGTTAACTATCTCTGGATGCTTTCAAAGTTTTCGATGTCAGATATTGGATGCAGTTGAATTGCTACAACTACTTTTTCTAAGTCTCTGCATTAGTTTTAGAAAAGTCTTTGCAGCTTATCTGCAGAAAAAAAAATTTTATCTTTTCGCTTCTCAGTGACGTGCCAATAAAAAACGCCTCGCGTGCCACCTTTCACACTCGTGCCATATGTTCGCCATCCCTGGTCCAGAGCAGAGTTTTTAAAATGCGAGTTAGGTAATCGCGACCAACCCTTCTTTTGAATGGAATAGATAGAAAATATAGTGATCTGGCAACCTTCGCGTACACGAAGGTTGCCAGATCACTGATTTCTAAAAAATCTTTGCCAGATATTTTTTCCGAATTCTGTAATCAATCATGGTGTTCGGATATTTTTTGAGCGACTGTACATTCTTCTTGATTGTTGAATGAACAAAAGAAATTGATGTCATCTTCGCAAACCGTGTATTGACTACAACAAAGAAAGTGAAGCAATGCTCTTTACACAAATCCTTCTGCTACTCTTTTTCTTTGATGATCCTAACCGACAACAAACTCTTTTCAGTTTAAACTTTTTTTTGTGTTAGGTGAGTAAACAGATTGGAAAGAAATTTCGCCATAGATTCTGAATATCAAGATTCAGAAACTTTTTTAGGTTCAAAAGATCGTTTTAATTTACAAAAAGCCTTTTTTTTTTAAGTCTAGTATTGTTTTATTGTATAGTTGACAGAGATATTATCTGAAAAAAAAAAGAGCTCCATGAATGGTATAATTAAGTAGTAATTGAATAGTTTGAGACAGGAACGTACCCAGAGGGTTTCTGGGAGGTCCGTACGTAATTTTTGGATATGTCCCTGTCTACGACTATTATGTCCACTCCCCGAAAAATCCTGTCGTCTTATACTAAATCTCAAACTTCTCTACCTGCTTTGAAATCCAATAAAAGTTATCTTCGTATAATTTAATTTCAGCCCCTTATTTTATGTCTGACACTAAAAATAGATTAAATAAAAACAACTATAAAATCTCATTCCATATAGAATATCATTTTAACTTTTCCTGTTAGGTGCAATATTTTAGTAATTGAGAAATCCTACTCAGGTCTTATTCTCAGTTCCTATTCCTTTCATTTCTGAGTCTTATACTTCAGCTTGACCCCTTCCCTCCCCGCGAAACTAAATCTTGGGAAATGTCTGGTCGTAGAACTGTTATATAGGAAGCCAAATTGTTCATTAGGTATAGCATGATTGAGAATGTAAAATCTTTTGCGATAAGTATCATTTCTAAGTTAGATAATATATTAGAGAGTCAAATGGGGGCCAGAATTGCAAGGATCTGACGTTTCACCATTTTGCTTAAAGAATGGAATGGAATGTATAACTATTCCATGACAGTGGGATGTTGCCACTGCTAAAATAAATGTTGCAGAATACTGATAATTAATCTCTGATAAAACTAATGAACTCCTTAAAAAATATTTCTTACAATCCATCTGGCCGAAATTGAAGTAGTAGGAGTCTGATCAATCCTTTTAAGTATGAATTAAGAACAGATTCTTCAACTAGGTATACAGAGAGTTACCAGAAGGTCTAATCAGACTTTGGGAATATGTTCTACTTCGCAAAGTGAAAAAGAAAAGGTTCCTATAAACATTGGGCCAGAAATGCTTTTCTTCTGAGTTAAGAGTACATTTTGAGAGTTCAGGTAAGAAAGCCTGTTAGGTTACTTAGTGTTATTACAGCACCATTTAAGTGATCGATAAGAACAATTGTGTAAGTCTGCATCAGAGCAAGTGTTCGAAATGTTCCGGAATGTTCTAAAATTCTTTGACAACCATCTACGATCCGTTCGCGGAGAACTTGTGTATTAAGAACCGAGGTAGTGTAAATATCAGTCTTAGCAGGCCATGCAGTTGGTCCACCTCTAGCAATCCAACAGGCAGGATACGTACGATTGAGATCGCCCAGGATCGGTGGAATTTTGCGCAACATTTGCATACATCTACTATGCCGTCAGACATGCAAATCTACCTAGCATCGTATCTTTTGACAGGCTTGTGTACTTGCACTCTGAAAATGTGCTATAACCCGAAAGGACGAGTTTCTGGTCCAACGTTAAAAGGAACTTTTTTCATCACTATGCGCAGTAGAAGACGTTCAGAAAGGATGACTAGACCTTTTTCGAAACACCCTGTATACCTCACTGGGCAGTCATGAAGATAAACTAAATCGAAAATGTCAGCTAAAGGAGATACTTTGTCAATATCCGTGGTTACCATGGTATCGTTATGTCTCAACAATGACTGAATGATATACGAACTTTTCATGCAGCTTCAAATAACGCCGAAGGAAGCATTTCGATTATTAGCTTCACATTACAGTAAACCCTCTTTAATCCGGATAAATTGGGGAAAGGTGGTGTGTGGATTAGCAAAGAAAAAGATGCAGTGCTAAAATAGGAAAAGTTTTGAACACAAATAAATGGGAAATTTATAGTACTGAGCTTATTAAATATTTATGAAAATGTAAAGTCATTTTCTCTGTTTATAATATTGAGTTTCTATCTCAAAGAAACACTAAAATTTGATCTTTGTCTAAAAAATCAAAATCAAACAGATATTGCATTTTTCAGTCTTTATTTAAAACATAAAAAAAGGACAGCTCATTTATTCATCAACAGATGACTCAAATATATTCGAAGGCAGTTGATAAACAATGTCACTGAAATTCGAAATCTATAGCAAATTCTTCAGTAATTTTTCCTTCAGAAACACTTTGCTCAAGTTGTTCTATCACTTTCAACTTGTTAACGATAGTTAAAGTAACATGTTTTCCTTTTATACCATTTTTCAACTGCTTTGAACCCATAATTAAACCAAATATTTAACTTAATTAAATGGCAGAACACAAATTATGCTTTATAAGCAATAAGGCCCGTCCGTCATAGAGCCAATAACACCATCGAACACGCCAAACGAAACGCATTTTGAGCCCATTGAATAATAACAATCGTCAATACGGATTAGATGTATCCGGGATAACGAGGATTTATTGCATTTCAATTTTTTTAGTCTCCTTAGCTTCCATAGATTTTGGTATTTTCTGTTAGTCTCGGTGATATCATTGTTTTTCTTTTTCATTTAAGATGTACAGTCGCTCAAAAAATATCCGAACACTATGATTGATTACAGAATTCAGAAAAATCATCTGGCAACGGTTTTTTTAAAAATCAGTGATCTGGCAACCTTCGTGTCACGTGAGACATGCAAATTGTCACGTGACACGAAGATTGCCAGATCACTGATTTCTAAAAAAATCGTTGCCAGATGATTTTTCTGAATTCTGTAATCAATCATAGTGTTCGGATATTTTTTTAAGCGACTGTACTTTGCAATATTCTTTAACCTGGTGATTTTATTAGTTATCCTTGCTGTAATATATATCATGGTTAAGGATTTTGCTACTAAAAGGGAAAATACTGAACGATGTTATCAAAATTTCTAGCAATCTAATTGTTACAAGCATCCTAATGTGAAAACATATCGGTAATTAGCCAACACATCATATCAGCCAGTGGTCATAGTTGATCTTAAGATAATCATGATGCGTTTGTTCGCAAGATTGATTAATGTTGAAATTCGGATTAAATGAGATTGAAATATGCATAGATGAGTCGTTGTGTGGGAAGAGATTAAAAGCTTTTGCATAATAAATAAAAGTATGATTAGGGCAAAATGCCAAAACGGTAAAATACGAAACAACTCAGTCTATTCGCCAGTAGAAGGAGTGACGTGAATGCACAACTGTGGCAATGTTAGTTGCGAAAAATGCCTCCAAAATATTCAGAGGGATTGAGCAATCAGTCTGCTGAGAACACTTCTGCTCTGTGGTTCGGTTGCAGATGAATCGTCGCAGAATCATTTAAAAAGCATTTAGAACGACACCAATGCGAAAATGAGATTCAGTTTGTCTATTATGCTGCATCCAGGTGAATTTCATAGGGTGGGGGGGAGTCCAATTGAAAGAATGTTAATTTTTGAGCCCTTGGCGTTATCTTAGTAAATTTATAATATCTTATTAAAAGAGATATGGTGGAAGGAATTGGCTCAGTCGGTACTGCACTAGGTTCGCAATCGATTGGAATTGATAAAATATTTGCGATTCACACTTTCCTAATGTCCAAAAAAATTTAATTGCGCTTCCTAAAAGGTCATTATAAACCAATATAAACTAATTATGTCTATTAAACCAATATAGGAACCTTAAATATTTGGTTTAATTATTGCAAATATATTGGTTTACAATGTCTATTATGTCTATTAATTATGCAGACATAATAGACAAACCTAAAAGTGGAAAAAGTGGAAAATTGCAAAATTTCAAGTGAATATTTTAAACTTCTGGTTATTAGGTACTCAAGCATCCGGAATTCTCATGCAACAGGCATAAATTTTAAGTTGAAAATCTGAATTTGTTATGGCCAATTTCAGTGCTCACGTAGTTCTCCCGGATGCCACTGGGGTTGTCTTTCAAGCATTGTTACACTCACGCTGTGGCACGATACTTCCATTAATGTATCAGGAAGTTGAATTTGTGATCGTGTTGCTCTGTTTATCGGAAATCTTTCACTCCTCAATTTGTAAATGCTGTCAAAGAAGAATACCATGCAAGGACTGAAGCGAAAACGTGTTATTTTGAATCTGAAACAAAAAAGGGAAATATATAAAAAAACGGCAAATGCAATGTGCTGATGCAGGATTTCAGTGTTGGTTCGTTAACGATCTAAGACATTAAAGCGCAAAGTGGAAAGCTTGAGGAATTCTTCGCGAAATCCAAGAGCGATAAAAAGCGTAGAATAGGTGTAAAAAACATTATAGTTTAGATATTTACATTTGCATTCAGGGCATTGTGCTCATTTTTATTATCATTGTTTTAACTGCATTTTGATTTCAACTAAGCCTTCAATATAAGATTGTACCTATGGTGTTTGGTTTCTACAAAAAAATTTCATCATGCAACCGACAGATTCATCTAACCAGCAATCCCCATTTCTCATAAATGCCGGATAACAGGGAGTTTACTGTATATGTACTAGAAGTTTAAAATTTTGATGCTAAAATGTGAATGTCACGAGGTTTGGATTTGCAACATTAAGTTTCCCCTTTACACTCAGAGGGATGGGAAACTAAATTTTTGTTTCAAGAGATAATTAGAAAAGTCTTCTTTAGTTTGATTTATCCTAATACAATATTATCATTCTTGCTTTTCAAATCCTTAGCTAGTTTTAATTTAAACTGTTAGGAGGCATTCAATGTGAAAAAGATGAAAATTTTAACGAATGTTGCAAGTGGTTTATTTGTGGTAGAAATCTGTCATTTCGATGGTAGAGTGCCAAGAGATATTCTATTAACATGAAAAATCTGTCTCTTTTTCTCAGGTGTGTGAAAAGAGTAACTTTTTAAATTCTTAAATATGTAAAAAAATGAAAGATAAGTTTTTTATGCTGCATAAATAATACCGCTGCTCTAATAAAATACTGATATCTCAATTTTTTTCCAATCATCCATTATGGATGATTGGAATATTCAAATATCCCGATTTCAAAAATTCCCTAATTAAAACTTTTATAGAGTGCAAAAGATTTCATTCTCTTTAAAAACGAGATTCCCACATTCGTCAGAGGCGATTATGTTGGTCCCGTTTTTAGCTCCTTTTAAAAAACGAGCTAATATTTCTGCTTTATCGTCTCTTTGTTCATCTGTAGGCATCCCACTTTTTTTGTTTTCAGAGATATATTTTTGGGGGGAGGAAGCACGAATTTGAATAGGTATTGATGAAACATTGAGATTTGCAATTTTTCAAATCCTCCAAAAGCTATAATTGTCTTTTCTAACGGTAAAAAAATATTGCAAATTGCAAACGATCTATATGGAGTAGAAACTTCCCATTTTGGTGGTGCAGTGTGGTTATCTAAGAGATTTATTCTGACAGCAACGGTTATACTCTTAACCGCAAGGGGATGGCTAAACATAACTATATGTTTTGAGATAAAGGAAAAATTAATTTTTAATTAAATAATTAATAACGAAATATCATGATTTATAATTTTAAAAGCCTCCAAAAGGCTTAAAAGTTACATCCTTAGAGGACGCTAAATGTATAAAATGTGCAAATTGAAATAAGATTGCAAACCATATAATTATTTATGCCAGAAATTTGAATTTCTGATGGTGCAATGTGATGATCAAGAATTAATATAAGGTTAGCTGCTAAGAGAAATGAAATTTTTCTTCATATATGTGTTTATTAAATTTCTGTTAGACAAAAAAATTACCGGTGACTCTTTATTTTCAAAATATTCAAAAAATATTTTAATGTAGGAGTAATAAATAAATTATTTTTTTCCATTTAAAACTAAAAATCTTGTTAATTAAAAAATTAAAGTGTTCAAAATATTTAAATAATTTTTTCTTCGCCATCCCCTCCTTTTTTCTCTGCCACATAAATAAGAACGGACAGAAGGGTTTGCACCCACTGATTTGCCTCTTAACCCTAAGCGGTGAGAAAACGCAACATTTTATTTCATTACATAAATGAGAAATTCTTTCTGTGTTGATCAATAGATGTTTCCCAATCATCTGGTAGTATGAATTACTACTATTAAAGGGTGCAAAATTCGCAAAATGAGAAACTTTGGCATCGTTGAAAACGACCATCCTATGTTAGCCGCAGGCAATATGTTACGCTTCTAGTTCTGATGTCTTTAGGTGCACTCTTCATAACTCGATTTCCTATTCTGTAGTTCTGCATGTGGATGAAATTATCAAATCATATCGCATCTCTCTCTCAGAATGAGATGCTGCTCAAATTTCGTTGATGACTCCTTCGCCTAACCTCATCATTACTTATGTCATATCCATACTTCTCTTTGGACTATGGGCTTGATATTTGTGCCTGGATACACTCCTTTCCGCGCTGTCTTGGCTTTCCCCCTACTTTGCGGATTTGCCTTCTGTTTCCTCTACCTTGTGCACGGAGAAAAGAAGATCCCCCGGGGCATAAGTTTCTCAAGAAAACCTTTTCTAGAAAGATCGTGGGCTGAGAAAACTCCA
This sequence comes from Ryuthela nishihirai, assembly GCA_038380435.1. Lineage (NCBI taxonomy): Eukaryota > Metazoa > Arthropoda > Arachnida > Araneae > Heptathelidae > Ryuthela > Ryuthela nishihirai. The sequence continues at coordinate 10,535,584 of JAWZYU010000021.1, read as the reverse complement.
TGAAGGAGCACAACACTTCCGCTGACGTTCCACATCACGCCATCATCGATCCATCGAAAGGACCAATCGACCAAAAGAACTTTTATGATTTCCGTTCTCTCTCTCTCGGGACTAATATGCCCTGTCCATGCTTCAGCATGATCTCTATTCTGACTTCTCGCTGCTGACATTGGGAGTCACGTGCCGCATCCCCTGCCAGGCATCCGGAGGGAAGGCATAAGGTCCACCTGTAGCTCCACTAATAAGATGTAAAGAGTTAACGGATTGGAATGATCCCCACATGCTGAAGAGCTGCTACCATGCAACACGAAACTGTGTGTCCGCTACTTTGGGACTGAATAGTGCTGAGGAGCTGAAGACCTGAGCTCTCTCTCTCTCTAATAGCATTGGAATGCAAGGTAATGCAGCTTGTGTCATGGTCTTCCACCCTGCTTTAGTCGACGCAAGTGAATTAGAAAGTTTCAGCCTTTGAGGCTGCAGCTGCAGTGAAATTGTACTACTTGCCTTGTCCATGCCCTTTTCTTGCAGAAATCTGAAATGTTCAACAAATGCTGTTTTATTATGTTGTTACCAGTGTGGTTATCATTGCTGAGGTCACAGTAATTGTACGGTCAGTGTGGAGAGAGAAGAAGGCCCACCGCGTCCCCTAAAATTGCAGCTAAAGGAGTTGCTCTCAGGGTTCTACCATTTGGCAATCGGTAAAAACATAATGCCTTTCTGTTCTTTACTCTCCTTTTTAATTTGCCCTCATTGCCTGCCCTTTCCACGACAGCGCTGGGATAGGGTGAACACTTATATAGTGAAACTCCCTAATGCCCGATATACTGCATCTAGAATCAAATCTAGAAGAATCTAGAATCAAAAGCATAAAATTTCCTGTTATTTTACTTACAAAGGGTCCAAGTTTCACTACCATAACTAACCCTAGAAAGAACCTCGGTTACTTCGCTAACTATTACGCAAACCATAACAATTAGGTTACTATTAAAATTATTATGCAAACATAAACAAGCGCATGTGATCATTTTTTGACAATCGCCAGAGCTTCTTAATAGTTCTGAGAGAAATGTCTATTCTTCTATTTGTCTCGTGTCAGAGATCTCCAGTATCTGTTACACAACTTTCGATATTATCAACTGAGAAACCTGCTCAAGACCAGAGCCATTCAAAAAACCTAAATAAAATGCCACCCACTTGACCAGTTTTCATCATTTCAGTTTAGTTGCAATTAAAACCAAGAGTAGCAACTGACTGCATGATAGCCACGATGTCATTTTGCCTTGTCGAAAACTGACCCTTGTTTCTAGATTTGAATTAATAATAAAAAAAAGCCCGGCATATACATTGATTGGGATGTGGGTGGCTCTGATGGTAGTGCGCCAGGCTCGTAAGTTCAGATCCCAGGTTCGAGTTCCACCTGGGCCAGAATTAAGATTTATCTCTGCAAAACTCCCTGCTCTCAGGCAGTAGGGAACACCGATGGGCTTGAAAAGGCCACCGTCCGGCGAGTGGGATATAAAGCCGTGGCCCATTATGTGGGAGAGCATACCCTGTGCACGTTAAAGAATACACTATGTGACCTTGACGGGAGGCTACCATCTGTCTTCTAACAACTGTCAAGTGGGTCTCCTTCCTATCTTCCTTCTCTGAGTCCTCAGAGTCCTTGTGGTGTGGCCGTTTAGCCCATTGCATGCAAAAAAAAAATGCCGTTCTGAGGTAAATCAATCCAACAAAGCCTTCACTGATTTTTGGTGCTTTTACACTGGTTTCCATAAATTAAGGAAAAACGAGATAAATCGCGATAATTGGCCAAAACATTGTGCGATCCTCACCAAACTTGTTCATGCAACCAGTAATGCCTAGTGAGTATATCGTATGCAAATTAGTCTAGGTTGCGTCAATTTGCATAATCGGATAGCGGCATATGAACGGGTGTTTTGGAGTGGATCGTTATATTGCGTTGTAAATATGAGTAAAGAAATTCGAAATAGCCATTTTGTAGGAAAGACCTCGAGACATCATTTGCCAAATAAACTGCGGTGGAGAGCTATTGGCCGGTTCGAAGCAGGCCAAAGTCAGTCAGACGTGGCACGATGGCTGAATGCGAGTCCTTCTGTGGTCCATAAAATTCTGGAATTCATTTCTTAGCACGGATTCCGCGTCTCGGAGGAGTAGCAAAGGAAGGACTAGAGTTAAGACCGCTGTACAAGACCGATATCTGAGATTAAGAGCACGAAAGAGCACGACTTCTGCTCCCTCTCAGATATGATCCTCTCTTGCAGCAGCCACTGGGAGGGTTGTATCAGCTTCTACTGTGCGTAGAAGGCTTCATGAGGGAGGTCTGTACGCTAGAAGGCCAGTAATTTGTATTCCCCTCACCTCACGTCACAGGAGAGAGTGGTTGAATTGGGCACGCATGTTAATTGGACAGAAGAGCAATGGAGGTCCGTACTCTTCACTGATGAGTCCAGATATTGCATGCAGAGTGATTGCGGGAATTGTTTTATATGGAGAGAATGAGGTGCCCGCTATCATCCCAGTAACATCCGTCAAAGAGACAGTTACAGTGGAGGAAGCGTGTGTGTTTGTGGTGACATTTCCTTAGGTGGACGGACAGATCTCTATTTGTTGACGAGTGGGAACCTCAATGCTCAAAGGTTAGAGATGACATCCTGGACCCTTATGTAAGTCCTACCATTATGGAGTGGCCAGCTCGATCTCCCGACCTAAATCCGATTGAGCATGTGTGGGATGCTCTAGGGAGACGTGTTGCTGCCCTCAACCGTGACCTTCGAGACTGAAGGCCTTTGAAGTCTAAATTGACGTCACATCCTGTGGATCTACAGTGCTTCCTGCGTACGTAGAACTACCGTCGCAAATCGAGCATTTACTTTTTTTTTATAAGTTCGGTGAACATTTTTGTTTGATAATGTGCTCAAAAACTGATTGACATTGTATATATGTACATTAGTGTAATATTTCTGAGAAACCTTCAAATAAGGAAGACGTTGAAACTAAAATAGATCTCGATTTCTAATTGTGCTAAATTGATGACTCAAAGTGCAGAGTAATCGTTGTTTAACGTTCTCTGAACATGTATAAAGGTATATAAATTAGCAGGAGTGTCATATTCAGGTTCTACATATAATAACATTGACACAATTTGTTTAAAAATAAGGTAAAATGCAAATAATTACTCGGTTATATATTTACAAAAATAAAATCATTTCCTTCACATATTTTTCCTGATAAATGCTGTCAATAACTAATCCAGTTTTTTGAACCATTGATAATATAATCGTGACATAAACTGCTATGGAAAATTAGTCTGTTATATTAAAAGAAAAAAAAACACACACACACAAAATTTCTTCAGAGCAAATTTATTGACAAATGTGAACTACAAATTAATGATATACTGTAATAGGTTTAACTGTAACAATTGCAGCTATGTTTTAATTGAAATACTTTTTCTTAGTGATTAGACTGAATTTATAGGACATGGATACCTTTTGATGGAATACATATTCAAAAACTAGCAGGGAAAGTGCATCTAAACTTTACAAACTACAATTTACATACACATTTTGGTTTACAAAGCTACCTGTAAATCCATCGACCTAACATTTGATAATATATCGCTCAACTAACCTCCCAAATGTAAAGAAAATAGTCTCTAATCAATCTTCGATTGTTAAAAATATAATTCTATGCAGCCTGGTAAAGAAAGATTAAATCATTTAGGCATACATCTTTCCAGATATAAGCCAGTGGTGTAAGACCACTAAACTAACACTGTTCTTCCTTTTTTTCCACTAATATAATTTATTAGTATAATAGTCTTAGAATACTGTGGCATATACCTGGAGAGATATGGTTCAAATCCCACATGCCAGAAAAACTGTCACAAAACTATTAACTTCAAACAGTTAACTCTGTGGATACTATTTATTGAGGGTGGACAACTTTCTTTTTTTGGCACTAAGACATTTTTTCTTATTTCCCAAATTCTCTAACAGACAATCATTTTTAATCTTGCAAAAATTGTTTAAAAATATATTGGTTGAACACCAGATAATCATTTCTAGAGTTTTTCCAATACAGTGGCCAAATTCACAACTTGTGTGATAATCAAGTAATTCTGCATCATGTAAAAGACTGGTAGTGATTAAAGTAGCAACATTTCTTTGATTTGCCATTTCCATAAATTCTTGTTCGAATTCAGTACACAATTTTTTCATAGTAATATAATTTAACAATACAACATTAATTACTGTCTCATTTGGGCAAAAAAGACTGCCTCTATCAAGTTTTTGTAAATACTTAAATTTTGCATCCAATTCTACTTTTTTATCAAGTAATAATAAATGTTTACAATGGTCACATTTCAAACTTTTCAAAACTGAAAATACACAATAAACTGCTATATATGCAATTACAGGAAGAGAGTTATCACAATCAGACAAATCTGAAGGAAGCACTGTAATATTAAACTTTAAGCTAATAGACGTAAAATTCATTTCCTTAAAATCATCTTTAAAATCCAAATCAGTTATTTTAATTTTGCCACTTGACTTAGTGGGAAGTTTCAACAGTGACTGCACTCTTAATTTTGTTTCACATTCAAATAATTGACGTACACTTATATTATATTGGCATCCAGCTAACTGCCTGTAGAGGGCGAAACGACTCTCTAAATTATCAGTTTGAAACTTACCTGGTAAAATATATTTTAGTTTAAGTTCAGAAGTACAATATGAAGCAATTTCAAGCAATGAATATGTACTAAGTCTTAATGCAGAATGGGTTTCTTTCGTTAGCATACCAGTTGTGCAACTCATCTGCTCCCATTTATCAAGCCAATTCAGGAAAGAATTCAGAAATGAGACATTTTCATCTGACTCTGAACACGTTAGTGGCATTTGGTGTTTGTTATTCAAACGTTCACCTTTAAAAGGTGATTTTACATTTACAATATGCCACCATGTTAAAATAATCTTAATGAAATCTGATGTATCTTGGTAATGTAACAATTTGTGCTTTTCTCCTATTTCTAAAAGTCCATTAACTACAAAATCATTAAAAATATTTAAGACTAATTTAACATTTTGTCTCTCAAGGTTACTTGGGTTCAAAGCTTTATACGACAGATTAAATCCATATTTTAACAATGAGTTTGCTTCAATTTTATGCAGTTCTTTAAGGGTTGATAATGATGCAGTTTTGAATGATGAAATACTATTTCCATTATTTACAAAGTGTGGATAGTACATGCATTTTTCAACATTTTTTTGATTTAGCCAGTTATTTCTGATACACTTCAACAAATGAACTTTGTCAGTAAGAAAAAATAAAGGTCTTGATTTATCTGATGGATGAGGATATACAATTTGAACTTTAGGAGGAGAAAGACATAATGACATACACTTACGATTGATAGAATTATTGTCAGCTACGACACATATCACAAAAAAGCCAATTTCTTCCAAACCAATGATAATTTTTTAATAATACTGTAGAGAATATAATTATTGTTTTGGCTGGTAATATATGAACTACATCTTTATAGTTGGAAAGCAAACTAGTTATCATAAATACATGGGCACTGGTTGCCATGTTTTGTGTGTCAAATGACAGACCAACAAGGTTACCACATTTGTAATCCAAATACTGTTTAAGATGAATTTCATCAAGCATTTAAATCACCTTTTTATCTGTATCATTCAAAAAAAAATATTTTTGCCTGACATATGATAAAAAATTTGAATCTACTTTCTCTATAGCAGGGTTGACATTAAACCGAAGACAAATGCGTCGAATTGTACTAGGATGTGGTAATCTAATGTTTCCACTTTCTCTAACAAAATTATAAGCATAAGGAGCCATGCTAAAAAAGAGTGATGCAAAAATCATCATATCTGATGAATACCTTGAACCATACTTATTTAACCCAAATAGTATTAACTGTTCCTCAATGAATTTTAAATGATTAGTGTTATTTTCATCAGATATACAAAGTGCTTTCAAAATATTACACATTAAATCAATACTATATCTAATATTACTTTCAGGAGTTTTAACCCTTATTAAACAATTTAAAAGGTCATTTAAAACATCAATATGACTGATTTTTAGAGGAAAAGTATATTTTTCAACTTTGGATTGCTCGTTATCTTTATTATATGCTCTCAACATAAGCTCAGAATTAACAACAACAGAAAATTTTACTATAGGAGCTGGATCACTTACAATATTTAATATCAAAAGCAAATCATTTTTACATAATACAGTCCATGTGTGAACGTCTATGAAGTGCACTTTGGAAAATAAATCACGAATGGATAAAAATGTTCTTTGAGTGTCATATTCAGCTTTTTCCCTTGCACTACATTCTAGTGCTTTTTTGAGTGAAGATTCTTCACGTTGTTTCCTTTTGCTTTCAGGACTTTCTCTGCTGGATGTAGGAGTAGCAGAGAGATATGCTGGTAAATTTGGTAGTTTTGAGGGAATGCTGCCAGGAATTAGTCTGGAGACTTTCAATTGCACAGTAACCGTCTTACCAGTTTTCTCATTGAATGCACTTGAACATCTTTGAATATCACTCTCTTTGAAGTGTAATTCACAAACCTAGAGAGAAAGATGAATACCATTTAGTGTGTTGTGCTTTATATGTTAAATTTTTTTTTGTCTGATTGTTACTGATCAATTAAGCTTAATCTGCAACACTGTTGGGTTACTCAAGTTATAGAAAAATTTAAAACAAAAGTTAAAGACTTCAATGCCATCCCCCCCCCCAGAGGACTCTGATGAGAATGAGAAGGATGTTTTACAACAAGCTTCAGGATATTTTGAATTCTGTGAAGAAAGGAGATATTTCTATTTCCAGATATAAGCAAAGCATACCATGATAGGCTACTTAGTCATTACGACAATCGTAGTTTGCTTACTGCTGAAGTCGAGAAGGAATGGGATCAGTTTAAACAGGCTTTTCTTGAAACCAACAGTACTCTTTTGGGTAATAGGGAACAGAGGAAACAAAATTATTTGAGTGATAAGGCTACAGAACTTATTTCTAAATGAAGGAAGTGCAGGATTAATATGAATCAGCACCCTACTAGTCCTAACAGAAGGCATTACAACTAGCTTAATAAACATGTAAAAGATCAGTTAACAGCTGATAAGGATCTTTGGCTTGATAGCTTGGCTAACAAAGCAGAGGAAGCAGTTAGACAGCACAACAGCAGAGGGTTGTACCAGATTGTTAATGTTTAATGTGGGAAGAAACAGACAGGACCTTTTCTCTTTAGTTATTGATTATGTAATGCGAAATTCATTGCAAGGTAAAGATTTTGGCCTTAAATGGTCTAGAGATTTCAAAATTTCTGATTTAGGTTATGCAGATGATTTGGCCCTGTTGGCTACTGATGTTGATGAGATGAATTTGTTCATTAGGGATGTTGATCAGACTGTAATAGAGTAGGTTTGGTGATAAACAGAGAAAAAACTAAAGTGATGAAAATGGTCAGGCAGATGGTGCTTTAGAGGCTTTGAATGGCTGTACTATTGAGCAAGTGTCACAGTTTAGTTATCTTAGGAGCTATGTAACATGTAGTGGTGTGCAGTATGAGATAAATAGAAGAATAGGGATTGCTGCTGGGACTTTTAAGAATCTATGGAGAGTATGGAAAAATAGGCGTATACACCTTTAAGACTAAAATTAGGCTGTATAATAGTTTGGTTCTTTCTAAGGTTAGTTATGGTGGCGAAACATGACCCTTTGTTAGCAGGATAACAAGAAACTTGATGCCTTTGATTCTAGATGCTTACACAGTATCTTGGGCATTACGTGGTTTGACTTTGAAAGCAATGATGAGGTTAGATGAAGGGAGTCTTTTGAGCAGCATATTGTGCAGAGAGAGAGAGACTGTGTTAGTTTGGCCATGTTGCCCGTATACATAGCTGCAGATTGGCAAAGAGCATTATGAACAGTGTACCTAAGGTATCAAAAAAGGGGAAGACCTAGGATGCAATGAGCAATGTCAAACAGGACCTTGCTAGAATTGGCCTATAGTTGCCAAAAATGCAGCAGATGTAGCTCAAAAAAGACAAGTCTTGTTTGGAAAATTACACAGTCTAGTTGGACCGCCATAGCCCATGGCTGCATGAGGATTTTGTATGTATGTATATATTTTATAAAAATAGTAAGAAAAGTAAAAATTATTGTAAATGGTCAAAAGTCCAAATATATCAACAAATAAAGTTTCTCTGTGTTTCAAGAGATGCAAACTTGAATTGTATTGTTCAAGTGATTTGAATAATTGGAAAAAGTATTGGATGCATTCAAATATATCTTGAATTATAAATATAACACATGTTCTACAATGAATGAATTCTACAATGATGAATTTGTATTATGCATTAGTTTATTACTACAGCATTTATGGTATCTGTTTAAGAAACACTAATACTAGAAACTTTCTATTTTTGCAGAAACCTAATTTGAGACATATTTATTTTACAGTTGACTTATAACGATCCAGTAAAAAATTTCCTTTTTCACCTCTATGATTTCTGTATATAAATTTTTGTTATTTTCTGTTATGTATATTTTTTGGGGAAATGATCACTCGCTACATAATTTACGTTACACAGGCATTCGTAATTTATTCATAATGCACAAATTTTACCTTACGACTATGGCATTCAAACATTAACTAATGAATGGTATATAACCTGTTCTCTTGAAAAATGATTGAAACTAAAACATTAAATCTCTGAGGAAACTGTGAAAATCAGATTCTAATATTTCCCAAGGGTATTATGAAAATAAACTTTAAATTTACATGTCATCCAAATTATTAATGAGTGACAAATGCTCTCTTCTCTATAACATATGTTGGCTTGTGATCACTATTTCTTAAACCTATATTTCACATAACTAAATAAAAAACTCATATTCAATACCCTCCCTCAGCAAAAAACAACCACGTTGCAAACAGGAAGGATAAATAAACTAATTGTGATTAAACATATAGCTACGGTGACCATACGTTCTTTATTTCACTATTATATTTATTTTTTTCTAAAATGACCATTTTGTCCTTTTTTTTTCTGAATTAATATAGTAAACTGAATATTGAAACGCAGTAGATGGGTTGAAATTTTAAAATATTTTACAGATAAGCACATATTTTTGAAAAACATTTAAAGAAACGTTGAATTTTGCTTGTGTCCCTGGATCTAATGCCCCCACTGAATGAGTATTTTGATTAGCGAACAATATGTGGACCAGTGAAAACACCAAATTAAAAATCGAAACATTGAAAGCATGCATTTATACCAAATGCAACTTTGACATGAATTGTATAGTTTTAAGAATTTTTAAAGCACAAACCCGATTTATTAAAAATGTTTTCTTGTGAAAAGTATCAAAATTAAATTTTTAAGTAATAATATGATTGTTTAAAATGCTATGCATATGCTTATATTTTATAATAAATGTTATAAAGCTTTTTAGTTTTAGTGAAACAAATAAACGCAACCTGCTTTTTTTTATTATGAAAATTTCAGATTGTCCTTTATTTTCTCCAAACAAATATGGTCACCGTACGTATAGCAGTTGTTATATAAATGTATGGCACAATATATTCTTCACAATTATCATTCAAACCATTTTATATACTCTTGCCAAATATTGCAATTTTGCTAGGATTTCAACAATCTAAATTTTTTATCACAAGTATACTTGCTATTATAAAAAGGCAAAAAAAAATTGACATACCTTGCTAAATTTTGTTACTGTGAAGTTTTCTCTTCTTATTGCTAGCAGCCATTTTCTACACAATTCTTCATCCTGGGGAAAACTGTAAACGCGCACTTTCGATGAATTTTTGTAGTTGCCTCTACAGCCGGGCACACTACATGGGTGAGGCATTTCTTCGCAAACTTATCGCCACTTCAAAGATTTAGAATTTCGCACAAAAACTACTCAAACAAACAACTTTCGTACAAAAACTACAAAAGCACTAAAACAGTTCTTAACCAACAACTACGGGGAATCAACAAGCTAGATCGACGAAGGATGACGTCAGAACGTATGACGTCACCAGTGGAAAGGCCTTGATTCTCGATGGTTACGCCTCAACCCGCAACCAGAAAAAAAAGGAGAGCTTACTACTGCTTTAAAGGAACAATGGTCGTTACTCCCTGCTGAGCTGATTCACAACATCGTAACCAGCACGAAACATCGCTATCGTGCCTGCATTGCTGTAAGGGGTGACCACACTTCTTATTAAAGAACTTTGTCCATTGCATTCTGACACCTCATTTTTGGATAAGTTTCTGTGTTATTTTTTGACGAAAAATGTGTCCTGTGTAAAATATTTTATGCCATTCTGAAACTAGCAATGTAATTCGTGTTTTCATCAAATTTCACTAAAATCATTCATTTTTTATCATAATTTTTCTGAGTTTTCCTTAATTTATGGAAACCAGTGTATTTGTTTTGTGGTCAGCAGTGGCTTCGGCTTTAGTAGGGAATGTCCTTGTATGAGAAAGGCTGGAAAAGCTAGGAGCAGCTTTTACTATTCTGAGCATAAATTCTGCAAAAGCATATGAGCATAAATTCTGAGCATAAATAGATCGGACAAGGGAATTTCTTCCGATCACTTTATGCTCCAAAAAGGGGAATCATGCAGGAATAAGTAAAGCAAAGAAAATGTAGATATTTGCGGTCGCCTGAAAGAACAAACAGTTACAGAAGTGGCAGGAAAAACGTTAAATATTGGAGCAAGGGGCGTTAGAATCCCAAGTTTCATCTATCCCTGGATGTTTGTGTACTGTTAATTTTGAGATAGACAAAGTAACTTCAGGTCGTTACAAAATAAAACCATCTTCATGATCTTTTATATCAGGGGTTCTCAACGTGGGGTACGCGGTAAAATTTTTTGGGTACGCTGTGAGAGCTCAAAAGTCGCTAGATATATGTTATATATATATATATGTTTTATTTTATTCCCATTGTTATACTATATCTATAGTTTTATCTATCTATACAAGGGGTACTCCAGTTACATACACATTTCCAGGGGGTACGTGAAGCATAAGAGGTTACGAACCACTGTTTTATGCGTTTATTATATTACGTGAAATGTTTTCTATGAACTCTAGTAGGGTGATAAATCAGTTTATCGCAGCAATTCCTTCTTTCAGAAATAAGCTCCGTTTCTTTATCATCCGTATGATTTTGTCTCCTCTTTTTTATTCAGAAGAGTCCATATATTTCGGTATTCTCAGCAATCCATTGGTTTATATGTAAGCCACTCTCTTGGCTATAGTTCTTCTATGAGCAGTAGAATAGAGCGAAGATGGCGATTTAAATATAAATCAATAGATCGCTATAGTAACTAACAGTAGATCGAAATTGGTAACTAACATATACCAGCATGCAACATGTGAAATGATTGAAAAAAAAAAACATTGCAGATAGCCCTAGTGTTGTGCACAAGCCTAGAAGAGCTCCGATCACTAGAGAATTCATCGGACACATCTACTTGAGACTAAAGTATGAGACTTAACAACAACAACAAAAGGGGTAATCTTGATCAGCGGTCTGCAGCTCAGCGGTCAGAGCATCTGAAATGTTATCAGGAGGCCGTGGGTTCAAATGCCACCCACCTCAAGACAATTTTTTCCCTATAACCAGTATTAGCAAACTACGGCGAATATTAGCAGCTTAAATATAAATAGAAGAGTGCAGTTGATTTAAAAATAGTCCCATTTTTCCTCAACGTCAGTAATAAACAAACCACGATTGTCATAATGACCAAGCAATTTATCATGGTAAGCTTTGGCTATCACTGTGTCCTCAGAGCTTCATTGTTAAATAGGGTCACCAAATTTAGAGAGATAGATCCGGAGACGTTTGAAAATTCAATTTGAAGCATAGTGCTTACAAGGAAGGATTAACCGGATGTTTTTGGAAAACGGGAACTTACGTTCACAATAGTTTATCAGCTCACACTTGACGTCATTCATTATGAAATTCTTGCCTAAGTTTTTCAGTCTCTTCCATTACCAACAAAATTGTGTATAATAGTATTGCCACTCATGTGTTAAGAACATGTTAGAGGAAAAACAGTAGATCATAATCAATAAATTTTCAATTATAGCATTAATTTTTTCAGTAAAATTTAATGTAAGGTATTTACTTTCGCAATGGTGCCCTCCTTTTTCCTGATTAATTGCACCCTAAAAAGTTTCTTAATAGTTTTCATCATGGACGGAAAAATTATTCCGATTATTTACAGCTGAAATCACTGTTATACAAAAGGAGAACATTTGATTGAATTATATTAGGCTTCAATGTAGCAGCTGCTTTGCAGTGTTAAGATGATGTTAATTCTCTTTGACAACTATTCACTATGAGGAATAACTCTCTCGTTATAATTTTATCATTATGCCTTATTAACATGGTCTTTTGTTAACATTTCCTTTAATTACTCAGGATTAAATTACATTTTCATTTTTTCCGCAGACTTTCTTAATTATCTATATTTTCTGTCAAATATCCGATATTTCGATGTTCCCGAGCCACATGCAGGTAGATTAATCGTAGTTCTACTGCACTCGGATACCCATATTATTGCCCATTAGGAGATGGAGAGTGGCGAACACGAAGAGAGGAGTGGTGAGGGAAAGTACACTGACAAGGGGCAGCACAAGATGCCTGGGACAAGTAGAAAGAAGGGAATTAATAGAAAACCGTTGCAATTGCTTTCTTCAATTTCCTGTTATATTTATTCCAATGTATTTCATATTTTTTAACACCTTGATACAAATCATTAAGAAAATCAATAAAAATATGAAGCAAAAACGATATACAGTTGTTGTTGTTTTTTTAACCGTATCCCATCCTCATCCTCAAGCAGCCATGGTCTACAGAGGTTCAACCAGACCGCACAGTTTAATTCTCCAAGCATATCTGTCCTGAGCTACATCTGCTGCATCCGGCAACTGCACAACAATTCTGACAAGGTCCTGTTTGACATTGTCTGACCACCGCATCTTAGGTCTCTCCCTCCTTCTGAGGCCTCTAGGCACACTGTTCATAACCCTATTCGTCAATCTATAATTATCCATACGGGCAACATGGCCAAACCAGCGGAGTCTCTATCTGCACAATATGCTGCTTAAAGGAGGTTGCAGACTCCTTTGCCTAACCTCATCATTAGTTACAAAGTTAAACCACCTAATACCCAAGATACTGCGTAAGCATCTAGAATCAAAAGCATCTAGTTTCCTGTTATCTTGTTTACCCAGCGTCCAGGTTTCACTACCATAACTCACCCTAGAACGAACCAAACTATTATACAGTCTAATTTTAGTCTTTAGGTATATACACCTATTTCTCCACAATCTCCATAGATTCTTAAAAGTCCCGGCAACAATGCCTATTCGTCTGTTAATCTCATGCCGCACATCACCAGTATCAGTTACATAGCTCCCAAGGTAATTAAACTGTGTCACCTGTTCAAGACTGCAACCATTCAAATTAACTGAATCACAACCTGCCTGACCAATTTTCATCACTTTAGTTTTCTCTCTGTTTATAACCAAACCTACTCTACTACCAGTCTCATCCACAGCTCGAATGAAAAAGTTCATCTCATCAAAATCATTTGCCAAAAGGGCTGAATCATCAGCATAATCTAAATCAGAAATTTTCGTATCTCCAGCCCATTTAAGGCCAAAATCTTTCCCTTGAATGAATTTCGCATAACATAATCAACAACCAAACTAAAGAGAAAAGTAGACAAAATGCACCCTTCTCGAACACCAGAGGTAATGCTAAACCAATTGCTACAAGACTTACCAACTCTCACACATGACTCAGTGTTATTATAGAGAGCTTTCATTATGTTAACTAACTTGTCTGGTATACCATATGATTTCACAATCAACCACAAATTATGACGATCAACAGAGTCGAAAGCCTTTTTGAAATCAACAAAGCTAGCAACCAAAGGTTTCTGAAACTCTAAACATTTCTCAAGAATCTGCCTAAGTGAAAATATCTGATCTGCACATCCCCTACCACTTCTGAATTCACATTGCTCATCATGCAATTGCCTGTCAACCAGATTCTTAATTCTATTAAGCACAATAATGGAAAGAACTTTACCTGGAACAGAGAGTAGGCTGATACCCCTATAGTTATCACAAGAACTGCGATCGCCTGTTTTGAAAATAGGGATAATAATAGCTCTGGTAAAATCTTTAGGAACCATGCCTTTATCATAAACGTTATTCAAAATTTCAGTCATCCAAGTGGTAACCGAAACATTTCCAGCTCTGTGCATTTCTGTAGTAATTTCCTCTACCCCTGGGGATTTATGAAGTTTAAGTTTAGAAACAGCCAAAATAACTTCAGATTGTGTTATAGGGCCAACATTAAAGCCACCAATGCATCTATCATCATTACAAACAATGGGAGTAGAACTAACCACATTGTTTAGAACATCACTGAAATGCTCAGCCCACATAGCCATGACAGAATCCTCACCTTCTATAAGAAGGTGAGGTTACCTTGTTTATCCTTCAATCCCTGTATGCCAGTCCGTTTTCTACCACATAAAACATTAACTATCTGGTACAGCTCTCTGCTGTTGTGCTGCCTAACTGCTTCCTCAGCTTTCTCAGCCAAGCTATCAAGCCAAAGATTCTTATCAGTAGCTAACTGATCCTTTACACGTTTATTAAGGTCTCTGTAATCTTTTCTATTAGGACTAGTAGGGTACTGATTAAGGACATTCCTGCAGTTCCTTCTTTCTGAAATAAGCTCAATTGCCTTATCACTTAAATAATTCTGTCTCCTCTGCTCCTTTTTTCCTAAAAGAGTACTGTTAGTGTCCAAAAAAGCCTGTTGAAAATGGCCACATTCATCCTCAACTTCACTATTAAGCAAACCATGACTCATCATCATAATGACTAAGTAACCTATCATGGGAAGCTTTAGCTATAACTGGGTCTTTCAGAGCTTCAGTATTAAAGGTAAAATTTTTAACCCTAGCACAACACTTTTTAAGTTTAAGTTGCAAGACACTTTTAATAAGGTAATGGTCAGATCCAATTTCTGCTCCACTATATGCCCTGGTATTTCTAACAGAACTAGCCCATTTGCTGTTAATTAATATATAATCAATCATATTCCTATGCAGCCCATCAGGTGAAACCCATGTGTATTTATGTATGTCGCGGTGTTTGTAATATGTGTTAGTTATTATGAAACCATTGAGTTTACTTACCTGTAAGAGACGTTGCCCATTGCCATTGCAGCTACCAATACCAAAAGGGCCTATCACCCCTCCCCAAAGATCAGAGTCAGTACCAACTTTGGCATTGAAGTCACCTAGAACAAGGGTAATATCTCCTTTCTTGACAGAATTCAAAATCTCCTGAAGTTGTCCGTAAAACCTATCCTTCTCATCCTCATCAGCATCCTCAGTGGGGGCATAACTTCAACTTAAAAAGTGTTGTGCTAGGGTTAAAAAATTTGCTTTTAATACTGAAGGTCTGAAAGACCCAGTTGTAGCTAAAGCTTACCATGATAGGTTACTTAGTCATTACGACAGTCATGGTATGCTTACTACTGAAGTTGAGGAAGAATGGGATCATTTTAAACAGGCTTTTTTGGACACTAACAGTACTCTTTTTGGAAAAAAGGAGCAGAGGAGACAGAATTATTTTAGTGACAAGGAACTTGAACTTATTTCAGAAAGAAGGAACTGCAGGAATGTCCTTAATCAGTACCCTACTAGTCCTAATAGAAAGGATTACAGAGAGCTTAATAAACGTGTAGAGGATCAGTTAGTTACTGATAAGAATCTTTGGCTTGATGGTTTGGCTGACAAAGCTGAGGAAGCAGTTAGGCAGCACAACAGCAGAGAGCTGTACCAGATAGTTAATGTTTTATGTGGTAGAAAACGGACAGGCATTCAAGCATTGCAGGATAAACAAGGTAAAGTTATAGAAGGTGAGGATTCTGTCATGGCTATGTGGGCTGAGCATTTCAGTGATGTTCTAAACAATGTGGTTAGTTCTACTCCCATTGTTTGTAATGATGATAGATGCATTGGTGGCTTTAATGTTGGCCCTATAACACAATCTGAAGTTATTTTGGCTGTTTCTAAACTTAAACTTTATAAATCCCCAGGGGTAGATGAAATTACTGCAGAAATGCTTAGAGCTGGAAATGTTTCGGTACCACTTGGATGACTGAAATTCTGAATATCTTTTATGATAAAGGCATGGTTCCTAAGGATTTTACCAGAGCTATTGTTATCCCTATTTTCAAAAAAGGTGATAGCAGTTCTTGTGATAACTATAGGGGTATTAGTCTACTCTCTGTTCCAGGTAAAGTTCTTTCCATTATTGTGCTTAATAGAATTAAGAATCTGGTTGACAGTCAATTGCGTGATGAGCAATGTGGATTCAGAAGTGGTAGGGGATGTGTGGATCAGATATTTTCACTTAGGCAGATTCTTGAGAAATGTTTAGAGTTTCAGAAACCTTTGGTTGCTAGCTTTGTTGATTTCAAAAAGGCTTTCGACTCTGTTGATCGTCATAATTTGTGGTTGATTGTGAAATCATATGGTTACCAGACAAGTTAGTTAACATAATGAAAGCTCTCTATAATAACACTGAGTCGTGTGTGAGAGTTGGTAAGGCTTGTAGTAATTGGTTTAGCATTACTTCTGGTGTTCGACAAGGGTGCATTTTCTCTCCTTTTCTCTTTAGCTTGGTTATTGATTATGTTATGCGAAATTCACTTCAAGGGAAAGATTTTGGCCTTAAATGGGCTGGAGATACGAAAATTTCTGATTTAGATTATGCTGATGATTTAGCCCTTTTGGCAAATGATGTTGATGAGATGAACTCTTTCATTCGAGCTGTTGATGAGACTGGTAGTAGAGTAGTTTTGGTTATAAACAGAGAGAAAAGTAAAGTGATGAAAATTGGTCAGGCAGGCTGTGATTCAGTTAATCTGAATGGTTGCAGTCTTGAGCAGGTGTCACAGTTTAATTATCTTGGGAGCTATGTAACAGATAATGGTGATGTGCGGCATTAGATTAACAGACGAATAGGGATTGCTGCCGGGACTTTTAAGAATCTATGGAGAGTGTGCAGAAATAGGCGTATACACTTAAAGACTAAAATTAGACTGTTTAATAGTTTGGTTCTTTATAGGGTTAGTTATGGTAGTGAAACGTGGACACTTTGTAAACAAGATAACAGGAAACTAGATGCTTTTGATTCCAGATGCTTACGCAGTCTTGGGTCTGCAGTATCTTGGGCATTAGGTGGTTCAACTTTGTAACTAATGATGAGATTAGGCAAAGGAGTTTGCAACCTCCTTTAAGCAGCATATTGTGCAGAGAGAGACTCCGTTGGTTTGGCCATGTTGCCCGTATGAATAATTATAGATTGGCGAATAGGGTTATGAACAGTGTGCCTAAAGGCCTCAGAAAGAAGGGGAGACCTAGGATGCGGTGGGCAGACAATGTGAAACAGGACCTTGTTAGAATTGGTGTGCAGTGGCCAGATGCAGTAGATGTAGCTCAGGATAGACTTGCTTGGAGAACTAAATTGCACGGTCTGGTTGGACCTCCGTAGCCCATGGCTGCTTGAGGATGATGATGATGATGATGAATGCTTGTCTGAAATTTTGCTGTAAGAAACCTTTCATTAGTGCACTCATATCCTAGAAGAGCATCACTAGCATGTCTGCTGAGCAGCAGACCCACGCCTTGGTGATGCTTATTGTCGTCCCTCCCTGTAAAGAGAAAATTACCATTTATAATTAATATTTGTCGTTTATTTAGTGATGGTCACTGGTGACCCAGGAAGATATTACGGAAAAAAATTTATATTTTTAATTGAGTACTGTTAGTTTAAGGATAAGAAATTGGCGAAAAAGCATACACTCATTAAATTACATAAATGATATTAAATTACGCTTATTAAATATATATATGCTAAATTGGCTTTTTGTTTCTTAAATATTTTTGATGGAAAAAATGAAATTGATAGAAACAATCCAGTTTCTTCTTTTTCAAAATCTTAAACCCGAAGTGATAGTTGTTCTTAGTTTCGTTTTCCTGACTGAAAAAAGATTGAATCATCGGAGAGTCAGTGATCTCACTTGACAAGGAATAACTTTGAAATCGTTAAACTTTTATTGTAATTGTATTGTATTTATGGTGTGAAATAGACAGAATAGATCCAGATTATGTTTTTCCCATTGGAAAATTATTATTTTCAAATATCTTTTTATTATTCTAGGGTGGTTCAAGCTTTTACAAGCTACTACTTCACAGCACAAAATTGCATAAATTTAACATGTTGGTGCTGTAGTAAAGTTGACGGAAAATTTGTGTTGGGTTATTTTACTTCTTAGCAGCACTGTTTTGCACACAATGGGTTAAATAACCAGGTCACAAGGGTGCCAAGAACTCAGAGAAAGCTCTGAGGAGGGGACCCACTGAACAGCTGTTAGGAGATGGTCAAGAGAGCCTCCTATCAAGGCCATCCAGCGTTTCATTTAATGTGCACAGGGTATGGCTTACAGTTTAACGTCCTGTCTGAGAGATAGCGGGCCTTTCCAAGCCCATCGGTGTCCCCTACTAACCGAGAGAAAGGCAGGGAATTTTGTGGAGATAAATCTCAATGCTGGCCCAACTGGGATTCGAATCTGGAACTGCATATTACGAATCTGGCATGCTATAGACTGTGCCACCCCCACATCCTCCCAGCTAGGTATTGAAGAGTAAAGTCCAGAGAATACCGAGGGCCATTTGAAATAGGTATTGTACTATGTGAAGGGAAACAATGCACCACCCTTTGTGGGATCTTGCAGAAAGTCGACAACACAAGATTCGTGTGAGGCAACAGCTCTACAACACTAATGGACAAATGCCAATTATCTGCTAGCACTGTTAGTATTGCCACAGTGATCTCATCAACGTTCTCAGAAACTGACATACCAGAAAACAACCCATCTCCTTAAGTTTCTAAATAATATAACAAACCCCATTTTGCGATAGAACCTCTTGATCTTTTCAGTCTGCAACGTTCAAAAATAGCACCCATGGCATTACTTTTGTTCTGGTATACAGGGTCGTAGCGAAAGACTATGGTTGGATGGTGGGGGAGGGGTGATAATATAGCCGTTGAGAAGAAGAAGAATTAATGTTGAGAAGTTATATCTTAAAGCCAAAGGACTCGGAGAGGCTAGTCAATCAATGTTGATAGCAGAGTAACAAAAGGAAACAAATACATGTAGAAACATAAGAGGTAGTATCTAAAGTTTAATATTTGTTTACTTAGTGAAAGTAGACTTAATTTCCCACTTTTTAAAGTTAAATTTGCTTTTTGTTCACAAACCGGGGATGCTTGCAACTGTGGAAGTGTTAATTCTCATGCCATTTAGATTTTGGAAGAAATTTTCCCTTTCTTTCTCTTACTTTAAGCAATGAAGCAGAAAGTGATCGATGTCCTCGACAAATCTGCGTTTGTTGAACAGTGAATAATCTGCTTATTTCTTAATTTGATGTGTTTCATATTTGCTGTTGCAGTCCTCAATCTTCTGAACTTGTTCTCTCCTGGAAAGCGTTTTTAAAGAAGGCGTGTGATGCTTGGGATCAATTTAAAAACGGTAGGGATTTTTATCTTGAGATATGTCTTTTCCAGCTCTTTTCCCTTTCTTGATTGAAATAGTGAAGGATTTTCTTTTTGATATCATTGAAATTCTGAATATTATATTCATTTGTAGATGAGTATACAGTACACTTTTGGCTAGGTGATCAGTTTTGTCATTTCCGAAACTATCTGTATGGCTAGGAATCCACACCTAGTGATAACTTTCCATTTGTTACGTTTTCATGACATTTTTTTAGCAATTTCGAAATTTATTTGAAAGTTTAGCCATTTTTGTAGTGCTTGTTAAGTAATCTTAGGCTGTTGAGAGAATTAGCAAATATGATATAATTTGCTAGATTTTGATTCGTGATCCAGTTAATAGAGAGAGAGAGTTCTTTCTCTCTGATAACAATCCAGAGAATAGCTGAGAGTTCAAAATAAATGTTGAATTAGCAGAATAAAGAGGGAAAAAATTTCAATTTGCATAGAAGGGATGAAGAAGGCATCAGCAACATAATGGGTGGATGGATCATAGAAACTATGTGTGTAGATGGTAATAGCATTTTCACTAAGTTCATTAAGATAACTGTTTATTACTTTATTAAGGTCTCCTTTATTAAAACGATGTTTGCTAAAATTGAGAAGATGGAAATCAAAATAAAGTGACTTGTATGTCCAGTAAGAAAAGGTGTTCTGGCCTCGAACTTTATATCTTTCCACATATCATAATTCTCATCGCTTCCGATCATGCTAAGAAAGAAGAGAGGTTGTTAAAATCTTCACTTTCTTCATAATACCACAGTAAGAATATTGTGGCATAGCATGTAATATTTATCTGTCATGTAACTAAGCCATTGCCTCAGTAAGAATTTGATTTTCTGGTAATTTTTACAGATAGTCGCCTTGATATCAAATTGTTTTGTCCTGCTTCAGCAAGAATAGCCGTAGTGGATGTTCCAAGTAATACACCTAATACATTTCAAACGAATTATTATAGGGGCGGCTCAGTCGGCAGCGCGCCAGGTTCGAATCCCAGCTGGGTCAGCGTTGAGATCTATCTCCCCAAAACTCCCCGCCCTGCCCACAGTCAGTAGGGGACACCGATGGGCTTGGAAAGGTCACCGTCCGTCGGATGGAACGTAAAGCCGTGGCCATACCCTGTGCACGTTAAAGAACACGCTGGATAGCCTTGAAGGGAGACTACCATCTATCTCACCAACAGCTGTTCCAGTGGGTCCCCTCCCCCAACCTTCTCTGAGCCTTCGGAATCCTTGTGATCTTGCCATTTAGCCCATTGTGTGCAAAAAAGTGACGCTCAGAGGTAAACCAACCCAACGAATTATCATAAATTGCATCTAGTGCAGACCAATTGGATTTAGACATTCTGGTTAGAACAAAGTCTCCATAATCAATTTTAGATTTCATTAGAGCATGCTGAGAGCATGCTGGCGATGCAAGAGTGAGGTTTCGTTTGCTCTTCGATTTTTATTTGCAAGATATCGTAAGATGTTGATATTGTTCTTAGTAGAGGCTTTAATTTTCTTTAGTTGATGCGTCCATATTAGGAAATTATGAGATATTATTCCAAGAAACTTGTATTGAGTGATAACTGGGCAAATGATGTTATTTAATTTGGATTTAATGTCTTCAAAATTAATGACTTTCCTAGTTACTGGTAAAACATGATTTTCTCAGTGGAGAGTGTAAGACCCAACTTTTCATAGTGATATTGAATTTCATTCAGTGAGGATTGGAGACTATACAAGATTATTTGGATTCTGTCGTGAAGCCCAGAGAGCAATCTCGTTGCAAATATTGATACCTTGACTCTTTTAGCGATATGCTTGTTCAAGTCTCTTAAATAAATATTAAATAAGACAGAGCTGATTGAGCTTCCTTGGGGAAGGCCTACCTTAGGATTGAATTTTGAAGATAAAGTATTTCATAACATAACTTAAACGTCTCTGGTAGACAAAAAAAATTCTTGATGAAATTCCATATATTTCCAATAAGTCCAATATAGTTTAGTTTATATAGCAGAACGTTATAGTTGATGGTATTGAAGGAATTTTCAATAAATCTACAGAGGGTTATGACCTTTTATTGATTGCATCTTCTTCATAACGGATGAGGTCAATGTTGTTTTCATTAAATGACTTATTTCTTTGGAAAGCGGTTTGTTGCTTTCAGAGCATTTTTTTTTATCTGTCATGTAACTAAGCCTATGGCACACACAAGCTTTTCAAAGATTTTTATAATGCATTTCCGTAACGCTATAGGTCTGATAGTATTAAGTTGGATTTATTTGAATTTTTGATAAGCATCATTTAATTAATTTTCCAAATGTTAGGGTGAAGTCATCATTCTAACACTGATTATAAATATAAAGCGGTTTCAATTTAACGTTTTCATTTAAGTTAATGACTGCATTGTAATTTATGTGATCAAGTAATGGAGAAGAAATGTTCACACACCATGAAGAACTTCCTTTAGTTCTGTTAAAGTGAATTCAACATTCAGAATATGATCATCAATGATGCTATTCTTATCAAGGTTGTTAGTAGAAAGAATACTTAAGATAGTCCCCAAAAATTTTCATATATTTTCAATTTTTTTTCTTTTGGGTGAAAAATCTTAAAAAATGTTGTGCGGTTACATTTTCATTCCAGTAATCGATCTGTCTTAAACCAAACCATTGAGCAATAGGAAGTTGTGTTTTGTTGGTGTTTTAGATTTTTCTCCATGTATCATTCCCGTTAACAAGTGAGGTTGATATTAGAGCAAAATGTAATCCATTCTTTCTATCCCGTGCTTTTTGATTTCTTTCCTTAGCTCTGCAGCTACATAAAGCAATAAAATCAAAAAGGGTTCAGATAGCATCTTTTCAAAATGTGCAAAACTTGGACTGGCCAAGGTATGCTTGGAGTGTACAATAAGTATGAAGCTAAGAAAGATTAAATATGAATACCAATATTCATATGAAATCCTTAACAGAGAGGGTTTCTCTCAAAGAGATAGATAGAGATCAGCTGTATAGATTGAAGGTTGCTATCTGCATTTCAGATCAAGAGTTCACTTAAAGGCAGGAGCTACAGATCCGATCCGATTCAGAGATGATAAAGCAAGTTCCATCTCAATATTTTTTATCAGACTAACGGAGAGGTCACAATGGTCGTTGTAAGGGCTCGATCAAGCTAGGGCGAAGGGTGTGTGTGTGTGTGGGGCGGGGGTTATTGTGGCCGACCTCTTCGTCTAGCAAGGGCATCGGAGTCAGTTCCGTTGGGGGCAGGGGGGAGAAATTTAGCTAAGAACTGCCGCGGTCGAGAGTTTCGACCGCGCGCAGAAGATGTGGATATACCCCATTGGCTGACGGACTCTTGCATGCCCAGCGGACATCACGTGACCGCACTTGGCAGGAGAATTTCGACGCAGCAAGAGTTTCGTTTTGGACTCGAGTACGGGACGGTCGTGAAGACGTAACCATGTTAGCAATACTTCATTGTATCGGTGTTGGGAACACCGGAAGGCTTCGTTAAAGTCTTGTAAGTAGGATTGGGAATCCTGCTGTCTTGTTTGAGTGACTTGCCTGGCGGCAGTCGCTGTAGCTTATATACATATACTGCTCACAAAAATTAGGGGATATTTCAAAATGAATATGAAGCGATAATATATCCCCTAATTTTTGTGAGCAGTATATTTGCCTGTGCACTGTATTGCAGATGAAGTGGAAATAAACATTTATATGTAAATAATATACATGAGAGTCCAATTATTGAAACGAACGAGTACTGCCATTCTGACGACATAATTATGAGCGAACGTACCGAGAAGAAACAACTCACACAGACGGGGAGAAGGAAGAAACAACCCTTAGAGTCGGGATTACGTCTGTCGATCCTCTATCAATTTCGTGTTATCAGGGAAAAATCGAACAGAATTTTTTTCGTCTGACCATGAAAAATTTTCTCGTTAAGGAATTTTTTTGTACTCTCCATTTAGCGTTAAATAACATGAATGCATGCAAAACTATTATAGCCATAAGGGGCCAAACTTTAGTTTCGCTGTAATTAATATTTCACCTTATCCGTTTTGATATTTTCGAGTGTAACAGTATTTGAAACGTATTGACCAATTTTTACATAAATTTAATATACAGTTTTGTTTCCATCGAAGGAAATAGAATATGAAATATTATGTTAACCAATATATTTTCATTATTATCATTGAAAGTGTCTCTGTCAAGGTCACAGTAAACCTTAACTTTATATGTTGCATTGCATTACGGGTTTTTCTTGTCCAGTGAATATACATGCAATGAACAGAAAAATAGAAGCATCCTCATCTTATGTGAATGGAGAATGAAATTCAAGGTTCCGTCACTGGTTAACTATTTTTTATGGAACCAGGTGATTGAAGACAAATAAACTGCCTAAATTTCGATTCTGAATAATATCCGTCCAAAACTTAAGGAGTTATAAAAGTTTGAGTATTGAATAACAGAGATGTTAATCATAAGAATTCACCTCAAAAGTTAATTATATCTTAAGAATTAAGAATTATCTCAAACCATTTAATAAGATAAGCGTATAGTTTAGAATTTTGTGGAAATAGGTCTTTCAATAATTGTCAGTTTTACACAAGTTTCTTAGGCCTGACTTGTGTGCTCTGAAGTATTCGAGCTTCTACAGCTTTTTAAATATTCAAGAAATATTGTTGAAAATCGAGATTTAAATAGATGCGAATATGATTTAAATTCATCTAGCTCTATTTTCTTATGAAACGTTTATTGTAGAAATTACGGATCTTCGAACTGGACTCTCTATTAACATGGAAATGTTTCTTATTCATCTGTCCAGTTTCGGTAGATCTTTTCAGAAATGGGAGCTGGTCATCACCTCTACACAGGAGGAAATTTTATGATTGAGATATAGATACTAACGAAAATATTACGTTGCGATAGTTTTTTGCTAATATATATCATTTTGTTGGATGCTTCATGCAGATTTTTAATATCGAAGCAGTATTAAAAAACCTTTATCGAGTCGAAAGACAAGGAACAAATACTAGGAAGCTGGAAAATGTTTCAAAACTCTTACGCAAAATAGGAAATGATGACAAACTGCTAGTAATTAGAATTTATTTTACAGAGATGCAATAGAGCAAAGTGTTGTACTAAGGTGAGAGGAATTTACTTTAACAGTGAAGGTCTTTTAGGGATGTTATAGGGGTTATTGGAACAAATCTTATAGGGGAGTTTGAATTTGGGTCTGACCATTACCTTGTCAAAAGTGTCTTGCAACTGAAGCTAAAAAAATGTTTTTCTAAGGTTACAAAGGTTTACCTTTAACACTGAAGCTAAAAAAATGTTTTTCTAAGGTTACAAAGGTTTACCTTTAACACTGAAGCTCTGACGATCCATACAAAGCCAAGCGTACAATGATTGGTTCTTAGTCATAATGATAATCATCGTTAACTTACTTCTAAAGTTTTTCTTGAAACTAACAGTATTGTTTTGGGTAAAATGTGGCAGAGGAGACGAGATTATTTTATTGATAAGGCATTGGAGATTAATTTTGAAGAAAAAAAAAGAACTATCGAATTAACACTAACCTAGTTGGTGCTAACTTGTTTACAAAGAGTCCACGTTATACTATCATAACTAACCTTAGAAGAAACCAAACTATTTCAGGCCATTTACGGCTAAAATCTTTCTCTTCCAGGGAATTCCAAACGACATAATCAATGGCCAAATTAAAGAGAAAAAGAGATAAAATTCACCCTTGTATAACTCCACTAGCAATGCTCAACCAATCGCTAAAAGCCTTAACAACTCTCTCACACGATTCAATGTTATTATAGAGAGCTTTCATTGTGCTAACTTGTCTGGTAAACTATATGATCTCTCCACAAATTATGACGATCGACAGAGTCAAAAGCCTCTTTGAAATCCACTAAGCTACTGCTATAGGTTTCTAAAACTCGAAACATTTCGCAAGAATCTACCTAAATGAAAACATCTGATCCTTACATCTCGTACCACGTCTTAATCCACGTGCTGCTTATCACGCAGTTGTTCAAAAAAAAAATTCTTAATTCTATGAAACACAATAATGCAAAGTACTTTACATGGGACAGAAAGTAGACTGATTCCCGTATAATTATCACAAGAACAGCGATTGCCTTTCTTAAAAATATGTATAGTAATTGGTCTGGTCAAATCCATAGCAAGACACCTTTACCATAAAAAATATTCAATATTTCGGTCAGAGTGGGGTTGTTTTACCTCTGAGCGACACTTTATTTTGCACACAATGGACTAAATGGTCAGGCAACAATGGATCCCGAAGGCTCTGCGAAAGTTGGGGGAGGGGACCTACTGGAACAGCTGTTGGGAGACAGATGGTAGCCTCCTGTCAAGTTCATCCAAAATTTTCTTAACGTGCACAGGGTATGGCTCTCCCATACACGGGCCACAGCTCAATGTCCCATCTGACAGACGGCGACCTTTCCAAGCCCATCGATATCCCCTTACTGACCGTGGGCATGGCGGGGAGTTTTGCGGAGATAAATCTCAATGCTCACCCAGGTGGGACTCGCACCTGAAAACTGCAGAATACGAGCGTGACGCCCGACCGACTGAGAAATCTATTTCGGTGAGATATGTGACAGCAGAAACATTCCCAGCTCCACACATTTCAGTAGTACATAGTTTGATCTATCCCTGGGAATTCAGGTAGTTTTAATTTAGAGATAGCCGAGTTAGCTTCCAATTGTGATATAGGGACAATATCGAATTCACTGATGCATCTATCATTATTACGAACAATGGTAGACAATAAACTACATTGTTTAGAACAAAACTGAAACGCTCAGTCCACCTACCCATGAGAGAATCCTCACCTTCAGTAACCTAACCACGTTTACCACTCAATGCATACAAAACATTAGAATCTGATGCAGATCTGTGCTGTTACGCTGTCTAGATGTTTCCTCTGCTTTGTCACCCAAGCTACGAATCCAAAGATTCTTACCAGCCTTCAACTGATTATCTACACATATATTTAAATTCTTTGTGATTCCTTCTATTAGGTATAGTAGGGTGTTGATGATGGTTATTCTTGAAGGTCTTTCTTTCAAAAATAAGTTCCAATGCCTTATCTTTCAAATAACTTTGCCTCTTCTGCCCCTTTTTACCCAAAAGAGCATTTTTCTTTTAAAAAAGCCTATTTAAAACTATCCCATTCTTCCTGAACGTCTGTAGCAAACAACCCACGAATCCCATAATGACTCAGCAATTTATCATGGTAAGCTTTAGCTATATCTGATTTTTTCAGAGCTTCATTGTTAAAGGCGAACTTTTTATCCTTAGCACAACATTTCTTAAGCTTCAATTGCAAGACACTTTTGACAATGTAATGGTCAGACCCAATTTCAACTTTCCTGTAAAACCTGGTATTGCTAACCGACCTAGCCTATTTGCTGTTAATTAATATGTAATCTATCATATTCCTATGCCACCCATCAGGAGAAATACACATTTATAAATGTCCCGGTGTTTGTACAATGTGTCAGTTATTATCAAACCATTAACTCTACATCACAATCTAAAGTTACTTTGACTGTCTCTAAATAAAAACTATACAAATCCCCAGTGGGAGATGAAATTGCTAATGAAATGGTTACAGCTGGGAGTGCTTCTGTTTTTCACATGGCTGATTCAAATTTCAATTTTTTTTTTGTATGAAGGCGCTCTTAAGAATTTCACCAGAAATATTATTATCTGTATTTTCAAAAAAAGTGATAGCAGTTCTTATTATAATTATGGGGGAAGCAGTCTATATTCTGTTACATTAAAAATCTTTGCATTATTTTGCATAATAGAATGAAGAATTTGGATGATGGTCAACTGAATGTGGATTCAGAAGTGTTAGGGAAGATATTGATAATTTTTTTGTTTAAACAGATTCTTGAGAAATGTTTAGTTTCAGAAACTTGTTATTCATAGATTCTTAGATTTCAAAATGGCTTTTGATCTAATTGATGGTGGTAATTTGTGGTTAATCGTGAGATATACGGCATACCAGACAAGTTAAAGTAATGAATACTGTCTCTAATAACAGTCTTGTGTTACAGTTGGTAAGACTTGTAGCAAGTAGTTTGTTACTGCTAATATAGTTAGAAAAGGATGCATTTTGTTTCCTCTTCTTTTCTGTTTGGTTATTGTTTATACACAGTCGTATCAAAATATATGACCACCTACCATGCATATACTATGGTAGGTGGTCATATTATTCCGATACGAATGTGTATGCTGAACTCACTTCAAGGGGAAGATTTCGGCCTTAAATAATATCGAGCAGCGGTGTTCAGTACGTACACAATAAATCATTGACTTGTGGTGAAAACTTGAATAAGTTATATCTAATTATATATATAATGTGGCGAATATGGTTAGCAATATTTTCACCGGTGGTTGCACTTCCGCTCTTATGAGACATGGTTCCAATTTTATATTTTTATTTTAATAAATATATAAAATAAATAACTCCTTAAGCAATAGTTTGCCCCAGAGATCTGATAGGAGCCTATCAGTTTATGTATATGCTATAGTAGATGATCTGTGAGGATGACAGGTCCTCAGCAGAAAAACAACACGACCATCCATGCCTCACCCCGGGGCTTGAACTAAGGTCCCTTAGATCAGTAGCCATGAGCAAATTTATTAAAAATTCTAAGGCGCAGTGTTAAAGTACAGAATAAACCTCGATAATTATAAGCACAGTACAGTATTCAAGTCACAAAATGAGTTTTAAAATAAACTTACCATTAAGTAAAGAGCCACTACCAAACAAAACATAGTACCTGACTTTAATCTGAGACGCAATGCTCGGTTCGCCAGTGTTTATACCGCGGCCTTTTGTTGAGGTTCTAAACTCTAGAACCTTCGAGGCGAGTCTACTACACCAGCCTCAGTAGTGCTATGCAGTGTTTTTTTTTTTGGGGGGGGGGTTCGTTTTTTCAACTCTCATGTAAAACCTGGTATTTCTAACCGAACTAGCCTATTTGATACACAGTACACAATATTCGTCACATATATTTGGTGTTAATTGATATACAGGGTGTCCCTGAATTCATGGCCCAAACGTGAGGGGATGGTAGTACACAAGGAACCCACCAATATTCGTCATAGAATATGCAGCTGCAAATGCAGTGAGCAGTCGGAAATGAAGGACAGACACAGAGGTTTCCAGAGTGACATTTATTGGAGATCATTAGAACAAATGCTCAAACGTCCGCCCACCAACGTTGATACAGCCGGCACAACGGCGGAGTAGTGATCAGCGTACCTGCTCGTAAACACCGGGCTTGTCACGCACATCGGCGGCTGCGACGGACAGTCGGGCTACCAGATTCTCCGTGTTTACTCGTCTGCGCCCCCTACCAGCACCGGGCTGTGTTTGCGGCTACTATTGGTGGGTTCGGTGTGTACTACCATCCCCTCAACTTTTGGGCAATGAATTCAGGGACACCCTGTATAATCTATCATATCGCAACATCGCGGATACAATTTTCCAGAATTTTTGAGGGAAACTAAAGAAATTAGTAGAAAATTATCAAACCGACGGATATTATTATCGGCGTAAATCAAACAGTCCTAAATCTAGGGCCTATTATATTGTTAAACGCATATTTCCCATATTACATGCGTATTTCGTGTATTTTTCAAGACCTCTAAAACGAAAGGGAAAATGATCGATTACAATTTTTTTTAAAAAGCGGATAATATTTGACATCGTCGCCTCTCCGTCTCTAAACATCCAACTCTTTTATTCTTAGATAACTTGAAAATTCCTTTTCGGTTGGCGAGGTTTTGATAAAATTGTAATTCTCGCATTTTGAATCTCCAAAAAGTTTCAATTGCGCCCTCTAACGGTGGAAACATTTGAAAATGGCAAAATTTAAAAGAATATTGCAAGCGATATATATATATACTGAAAGTTTGTAATTGAGATTCTAGAATGTGAAGATCACGAGGCAACAACAAGTTGCTCCCTTACATCCAAGTGGGGGGAAAAACAACTGTTTTGTATTAAGAGATAATTGGAAATTTTTCGTTTAATTGATTGTTACTAAAAATATTATAATTCTCATTTTTCGAAATTTTTGGTAGTTTTAATTTACATCATTAGAAGCCACTAAATATGAAAAAGGCGAAATTTTAAGGAATATTGCAAGTGAATAATTTATGGTAGACATTTGAAATTTCGGTGGTAGAATGTGAAGACAGTAACAATTTGTCCCTTTTCTGGGAAGAGTATGAGAAAGGCAACTTTTTTAATTTTAAGGAATAAAAGAGAAATACTTTTTAATGTTGTATTAACTGAATGACACCCGGTACTCACTTTTAATAACTATATTCTTATTTTCACTGCACTAAAGGTTAGTTTTATGAGATCCCCCTGACCTTTTAGCACTGATTTAACACAATGAATTGTACGGCTTTGCTGACGTAAGTTCTTCCTCTCATAGACTTTGGCTCCGTTTCTACCCAAACTACACAGAATTTTTTTTTTTTTTCTGTTTCGACATATTTTGGCCGAATGGTCCAAATTCCCTAAACTGCTTCCCCGTGTGACCTGGAGGTTTATTAAGAAGTCAGGTTTCTACTTGGAACCCTTCTTTCCTATACAAATTATCGCTGCTCGGGTCACACTCTTAATCAGTACATTCTGATTTTCATGGGAGCTCTGCCCCCCCCCCCCCCTACACACATTTTAGCACAGTATCAACGCGAAGAATTGCCCGGCGTTGCTCAGGTGGTTGTTGACGTCAGAGGCGCTCTCTCATAGCCCGTGGCTTCTTCGCAAACTATCGAGAATTTTGCTTCGACAGAAATTTTGTGGTTCCCGATGCTCTTGACCGAACGGTTACAAATTCGTAGGGGGGTTCCCTCTGCCTGACCCCGTGTTGGGTTTAAAGATTCCAGATTTAAAGAAGAGGATCCAGGGACATTTGAAAGTTCAATCTGAAGGGTCGACTTTTTATTAGGATCATCATATTTGAAGAAAACTATCCGGGACTTTTCAGAATTTAATCTGAAAGATAGATTTTTTTCGTGAAATGACTATATTAAAAAGTGAAAATAGTTTTTAATTTAGAACATATTTTATACATTCTTGCACATAATACTATCCTTAATATCGAGTAGCACAAAATAAAACTTAAATAACACAGATTAAATAACAGAAATCACTGTCATTATGTCCATAAGGAGGAACTTAGTCTCTTCAAGATTTTCCCTTCGAATAACTTAACCCATTGCGGGGAAGCCAACTCAATTCTCTACAGGCCATTGCCACTCATTACCTCCATTCATTATCTCTATTCTCTACATGCAATTGCCTCTCACATCGAAGGTGCTCTAGAGATTCACATTCCAGAATAACGTGCATGATTGTCTCAACGGCACTAGGACATAAAGTACACTTTTCCCAACAATTTAGAAATTTGATGTCTTTTATTCGTTTCCAATGAGCAGCTCCAGCTTTACAGAAAAGTGAAGCCAATGCGATTTTCCATCTAAGTTTCTTTGGTAGACAGTCTTCCTACCATAAACTTGCCTTAGTCTAGAAATCTTAGTTACTTCTCCATAATTCATGTGAAAATCCGTTTGCATCTTTAAAGCTACTTTTCCATCCCATGGCAATTTTAGAATTCCAAGGACCAGATTTAGGATCAAGTTTCCTATCTACTGCTAGAGCTCTTCTAGTAGAATTACGTTCTCGAGGAATGAGTAATCTACAGCATTCTTATACATCCCTCTTTTTTCTTGGTCCAATTTGTAAAGTGGGCCTCA
The DNA here is from genome assembly GCA_038380435.1 of Ryuthela nishihirai. Lineage (NCBI taxonomy): Eukaryota > Metazoa > Arthropoda > Arachnida > Araneae > Heptathelidae > Ryuthela > Ryuthela nishihirai. The sequence goes on along the minus strand of JAWZYU010000021.1, from coordinate 10,504,029 downwards.
GCCCTCTTATCATCTGGACCACAATCTTACAGCATTCGAAAACGTTTCTGACTATCGTGTTTTCATTCGTATTATGAAGACGCCCGAAAAGAAAAAAGTTTGCTTTTTTTTCTTATTTGCTTTGAAAAAGTGCTCCAACCCATTTCACCTTTCATCGCCGCATTTAGAGTTCACTCTAAATGCGGTTTACTTACCATGGTTTACTTACCAGGTGGATCTGGATGTCCCAAGATTTTCAAAGTATGCTAAAATTTCTTTTGCCTTTCAAGCAAACTCAACTTGGAACTCTCTACCGAGCGATATCACATCTTTAAATTCTAAAACAAAATTCAAAAACTATATTACTCCACTCCTATTAGAATACTGAAACGTTTGACCAACAACATCTCCTCACCCTTTTCCCACTCCCCACTTTGCCCTTTGAATTATCCGCAATCTTTTTTCTTCTCCTCTGTTGTTTTAAACCTTCCTTTTCTTCCCCCTATGTTTTCTATGGTGTTTTTTTTATCATATTTCATATTATATGTTTGCCTTCGTCTGTGCAACTTGTCTTTTTGTGTATATGTATCAAATATTTATGCAATTCCTGTAAATATGTTTGTATTTTTGTACTATCATCAATATTTCTTTTTTTAATTTCTCAAATGTTCTAGGGCATCAAGCCACTTGAACGTTTAAATTAATATCCAAAATTATCTATACCTTGACTTTACTGTAACCCCCTGCATAAAATAAATTATTATTACTGTATTATTATTCTAAGGTTTGACGAGAAAGCGAGGAAACTAAAGCCATAGGTGATTGCTGGTACTGCAACAGATTTCGACGATATTCTGGCGACTTCATTCCTATTGAAAGAAAATATTGCGTGGTTTTTTTATAATTCCATTGTATCGACACATTTTTTTTCCTGACGATATCTTCATGAATATTCAAATTGTTTGTTCCTTAACTGAAGGTAATAAATAGCCAGATACAAAACTGAATCCGCCCTACAAATTTGATGATTTCCAAACTTGGCACCAGGTATATATATTCCTTGGAATTCCAAGACATCAGCATACATTTTTAGAGCTAAAATTAATTTTAGACTTCCCGCCAAAATGATTCAAAATATTTAATAAATTCTGCATTCCTGTTTTATCTGCTGCAAAAATCATAATATCATCATCTGCAAAGAACAAATCTTGAATTTTGTATTTTTGAGTCCTTTTTTATAAAATTAGGAATATTAAATACGTCATTGCATTCTTTTAGTCTGTCTACAAGTGGATTAATAAAAGTAAGGAAAAGAGTAGAGAGGGCATCCTTGTTTTAATCCTAAATTTGAAATCATTTCTTGTCTTCTAATTCATAAGCATATTTGCATTTATCTATGGCATACAACCTTTTCAGAACAGAAGTCATCTGTCATTCCCAATATTCTGCGTCTATCCCAAAGGATCTCTCTCTATCCCAAAGGATCTCTCTCTATCCATTGCATCATAAGCCTTTTCTATGTCCAAAAACGATACTAGTAGTGGTCGGATTTCGCAACTTAAAATTTCAATTAACTCTGAAAGAATAAATAAATTATCTTCACCACGTCGGTCATTTCGAAATTCTGCTGCATCACTTCTAGTTTATTGTTTTCTTCAAGCCATACTAGCATTCTGTGCATTAGCCCCCATCATGTACAATTTATATAAACAGCTTCTGATAGCAATAGGGCGATAGTTATCAAGATTTCTCTTATCCTTGTCCTTAGATATTGTTTAATTCTGGTGACCTACCAATCTGAAGGATATTCATTTTTAAAGAAGTCAGTGAATTGACTTCCGTAAGAATTCTCTTCCTTTAACACCTAGGGACATGATCAATTCTGTAGGCATTCCATCCATACCAACTACTTTACCTGATTGAAGGATTTTGATTGCACGATTCAGTTCTTCCTCTGTAATCTCTTTTCTCAAAGAACAATTGTAGCGATGCACGAGATCCGCAGGGTTGCCAGATATCCTACAACCACAAAACCATTAGATTTTCTAAACCCCGTCCCATTACATATTGGGGCTCAATATTTTATTATGCCACAGCGGGAACCTGTGTTCCAAATTGGGATCTGTCAGTGAAGCATCCGGGGAACTACAGGACGCCGAAATCTGTTAAAACAGAGAGAGAATTTGTACAGTAATTAAGCCATGGGCAATTATACGGCACGCGATGGTGTTAGCAAATGGAAGAAAGATATGCATTCTCTACTGGTGTCACCATGGATACTATTATGATGATGATGTCTAGACTGAATGTTTCAATCACCTGCATTGTGAGAGAAATTCTTTATAGCAATGTTGGCACTACTATTATTCTGTTGAAATTGCACAATTTATATTTTTAAAAAATCTAAAACCAAATTCCGGGTACACTTTCGGGGACATTTATCCGTCGAAGCCAGAGCCTTTAATCCAAGGATTGTCCCTGGAAAACGGTGATACGTGGTCACCCTACTAACTGCAACGGGACTCCTTAAATCAATAATGTCTTTGGAAATTAGGGGAATCTGGCAACGACAGCAACTTAAAAAGGTATTATTACTCCTACTTTCACAGTTAGTAAATGGCAACAATAAATTTCACAACGATTTCCGTTTCTAATAAGAATAGTATTATTTTTATTTCTAGCGAGTCCTCCTTTTGGAATTACGACTTGAAATTTGGCACAGCAACCCGGACAACAACCAGAAACACTTTGCGAAAATATAAAGCGTCTACGACGATTTTCCGATGAGTTATGGCTGCCGCAGGCATACAGACACCTTCTTTTATTATTAAAGATAAGTACTAATAAAATACTGCTATTTACATTTTACCAATTATTCATTAATTCGAATTTTAAATTTTTAAAGCTTCCAAAAGCACGTAAACGAAAGACGCCATTCTCTTCGAAAGAGAGATTCCATAGTCGCCAGAGTCGATATATGCATTTCTAGTTTGTTTCTCGATCTGGGTATGTTTGGGACCACGACTTAGCCACTCATTTGAAGGACGGTTACCGTTCCAATCCCATCGGTATCTCCCTTAGGAATAAGCTCAACTCCCTTGGAAGGATGTCGCATATCTTAGAAGATCTATGCTCACAATGCAGCCAAGCCCGTTTATAACGAAATCCATAATAACGAAATCACGGATATAACGAAGACCACGACTTAGCCACTCATTTGAAGGACGGTAACCGTTCCAATCCCATCGGTATCTCCCTTAGGAATAAGCTCAACTCCCTTGGAAGGATGTCGCATATCTTAGAAGATCTATGCTCACAATGCAGCCAAGCCCGTTTATAACGAAATCCATAATAACGAAATCACGGATATAACGAAGACCACGACTTAGCCACTCATTTGAAGGACGGTAACCGTTCCAATCTCATCGGTATCTCCCTTAGGAATAAGCTCAACTCTTTTGGAAGGAGGTCGCCTATCTTAGAAGATGTATGCTCACAATGCAGCCAAGCCCGTTTATAACGAAACCCGTAATAACGAAATCACGGATATAACGAAGCAGAGACCTTTCAGTATGAATTTACTTTCATTGTTTACTGATATAACGAACCTTTTCCATTCGGATCTTCAGAAAAAGCAGACGAATTAGTCAAAATCTAAGTAAGTTCATTTCTGTAGTCACTTGTTTAATTTTTTTTTTTGTTAAACGATTGAATGTGTTCTATTGCCTTTACTAGGTAGGAAAACGTATTTACCGATTTATGATATGTCATTCAGATTTCGAACGGCAATTTACCCCCAGGCTCTGAATTAACACAAACATTTCAAAAAGAAGGAAATAAATAAGAGTCGACCAGGATAAATTAAAGAATGAGATCTGTGAGCATTGTCACAATTCCTAGATTATCAGTGGAAGGTAAGAGGACAAATTCTCTGAGGAATTTCATTCATGGAGGTGGCAGGACAACAAAACGGCGAATCACATTTCTTCTCAATTTTATCTTATGTGGATTCTGGAACTCGTACTAAACAAAGCATTCTGTTTTTGATTCTTCGCCAAGTGAACTGTCTGACAGTCTTATAGCTACGAAGTTTTCTATTTGGTAAAGAAAGAAGAAATCGTAAGAAAATAGGAGAAATACCAAAAGAAAGATGATGTGATCTGGGAGTATGGAATTCCGCAGAGTTCTTTATCTGCAGTTTCAAGAAATAAAGGACAAAATTCACGGAGTCTGCAAAATCAACAGCTGCTGCTTCAAGAAAAGAGATTTAATTCTGAAATTTAAATAAGCTCTTTTCCAGTGATTCGGAGAAGCCAGCGCTCCGTATATGCTTCTAAGTGGTTCGCTGCTTCAAGTGAAAGAAAAAATCTTCGTTCATTAGATGCATGATTTGTTGAAAATAAATATTCTTTATTCTCTGTGTTTAAGTAGTCTTATTACTTTTATATTATAATCTTATAATTTGAGCTTAAATTCATAGCATATTTACTTTTCTAGATAACTTTTCTCTCAATAAATTTCTTATAACGAATTTATGGGGGGAAAGCGAATTTTTTACGCTGTTCCTTCAAATTCATCATAAGCGGGTTCCACTGCAATTAGATATTGTCCCACGATTGAAATAACCATCTACCAGGTGATTGGTTCTTCCTTGTCTGCCTTGGATCTCCCTAAAATCCATATGAACGTATGAACTACTACGAGAGTATGAACATAGGAGCCTTATGAACTACTAAAAGAGCATGTCACCACCATCGCTAATCTTCTCGTCCTTTGCTTAGTTTACCAGAACTCTTTGATGTGTATCTCTGACCGCCCCATTTTTACCACATAATGGGCTAAATAACCAGATCGCAAGCTACTCTATTGTCGCCTGGTAATGGAGGGCTCAGAGAAAGTGACCCCTGCACAGCTGTCAGCAGACAGATGGGAGCCTCTCATCAATGCAGTCGAGTAAGTTCTTTAATATGCACAGGGTATGGTCTGCACACGGAGACACGGCTTTACATTTGATCCGAGGGATGGCTGTTTAAACAGGCCAATCAGTTCACTTTCTGACTAAAACAGGGTAGAGGTTAGCAAAGATAAATCACAAAGCTGGCACAAGTGTGACTCGAATCTGGGAACTGCAGACTTAGAGTGCGCTACCGAATGGCCCTCCTCCTCCACTAGCCCCACTTTCTGATAGTATGTCGCACACTACTGTCTCGATGTTTCGTTTTTATTTTTAAAGTTGCTTTCTTCTCTTATAATGTGTGAGACAAATTCGACAATTGTAAAGCTGTGTGTGACAAATTCATTCTATAAACAAAAGGTGGGGACGAAAAACCCATCAACGATAGACTGGGAGAGAAGAATGGTAAAGTTTGAGAATCACTGATATGGATAAGAGGAAGTTTGATGTTTTTGATTTTCCTTGCTTACATATAACATCATGTGTTAAAATAAATGATATTACATAAGGTAAGGTATTGTGTTAGAATTAGTTTTTAGTGGGCACCAGAGCTTCTTATTTGCCATCCATTATCTGACAATTTCTGTAAGGAAAAAGTGAATCAGAAACCGAAAGACAATGGATGCGGTTGGAGAAAATATTTAAATAGCCTACTAGGTTTACCTTTAGGAGTTCACGTATAAAATGATAAATTTGCGAATGCAAGTACGATCGGTAATCCTTTAGACACCATTTAGTAGCCCTGAAAAGGGCTTTTTGGTAGAAGAGTCTAGTGAAAGCTTGTAACGTGCTCATCTGCGTTGGCTTATCTGCGTCTTCGGTAACTTCAGTGGTAGGTTACCAGCATTACGTCGATGAGATTTGACGGCTTTCGACGACATCTTTAAGAACACATGCTCGTAAATGTCCTCTGAGCTTCTGACGTGCTTATCTACGTTGACCACTAAGTCTTTGCTCACTTCACTGGTCGATGATGATAGGTTAACAGAATGCCGTCGATGAGATTTGACAGCCTTCGACTTCATCTTTGAGCACAGTTGGTCGTAAATGTCCTTTGATCTTGTGACGTGCCTATCTGCTTTGACTATTAAGTCTTTGCTCACTTCACTGGTCGATGATGATATGTTACCAGAGTTCCGTCGATGAGATTCGACTGCTTTCGATGACATCTTCAAGAACATTTTCTCGTAAATGTCCTCTGAGCTTGTGACGTGCATATCTACGTTGACCACTAAGTCTCCGTTGACTTCACTGGTCGATGATGATAGGTTAACAGAATGCCGTCGATGCGATTCGACAGCTTTCGATGACATCTTCAAAAACAGTTTTTCGTAAATGTTCTCATATGCTTCGGAAATTGGTGGTTCTTCTTTTTCTTCTTCAACAGTCTTAATGCAGCAAATGAGTTTGAACCACCTCCATGTCTTCACGTAGAGACTTACCTCGTTCGCTTTCCTTATTTCTTCTCTTCTCTGATGCGTAATCCAATATCTCTCCCACGAAATCCTCCTTTTAAGCATCCTGAAGTTTCGTCTTTGTTTCTCTATACGCCAAAGTTCCCAAATATACAACTATCAACTACAACATACCCAATCAGTAACTAACTCACAACCAATAGCATACGTTTCGACGCTCAAGTTTGCATAAAGCAATTCTCAAAATAGCAATTTCCTCTTTAATGCATTTGCGCCTTTAATTGTTTTTTTTCTCCTTGTATTGTTCGGTATTTCAACAATTGGGTTATTCCTTTGTTACGTTCCTAAATGCATGTGATGCCAGGTGAAGGAAATATTGCGAATTCTTACCAAATATTCAAATTTAATTTTACGATTCCAATTAATAATCATTAAATGAATCCAGTTTCAGAAGCATCTAAGTGATTAAATTCATTCTTTAAAATCACTCTGCCTAAGAGTATTATGACTGTTCCCCACAAATGCTCAGAATAGCACAGAAATTAAAAAGTGGAAAATTATACCACCTGGCCAAATTATTACGAACCTAAGACTTCGTCAGGCCTCAGCCGACAGAGATAACATTTCGGACTCGACGTGGCATGCTTTTCAGATACTTTCGAAATACAACAGGAAGGAGTTAATTCTTCCTGCAAAATGGTTTGAACATTTTGTAGTGAAACTGGAAGAGGTCTGAACATTCGAATAACGCCTTCTAAATTGTCCCAGATGTTATTATTAATAAATGTATTATATTTATTATATATAATTATCCTCTTATATTATTATATAATTTGATTCATCTGATAATATGTTTCCGTATTTTTTTTCCGCCATTTTCACACACCATCGGAAACTTGTAATCCTGTTGTTTTTTCCAATGAAAGGCTTTCATATTGCCACAGTTCCCAAATTTCAGTGTTTTCAGTCTCCAAGCATAGTTTCGTTGAAATGGGTTTTCAAGTGCCGCTATCTGTCATCTGTCTCATGTGATGAATTGTGCCAGTTCTGTTTTGCTGCGCACTTCGTGCCAACAAACGACCATCCCTTTCTGTTAGAACCTTTTCCTCCGACATTTACCATGTTAGACGGATGTTCTTTCAGATCGTTCCATTCCCCATACACTTCAGATATTTTGCCCTTGATTTTCCAGTGATCACCTACATTATGGATGCTCCAGCCCACTGCACTCCAACGATGAGTCCCCTTTCAAAGTCAGTCAGATCAGCAGTTTTACCAATCTCATACTTTGCGTTCCACTATGCCTTTAGGTCTTTTATAGGACTTCGTAATGAAATAGAATATTTACGTCCAGATCAGAGGTGTGGAAATTAGCCATCTGAGGTGAAACTATTCAATGCTGCCCTAGAGCAGCGGAGAAATTTCAGGGGAGGGGGAGATTCGATTTTCCTGAAAAGAAAAGGTTGAAATATAAATCGTTGCTTTTTTTTCGCACACTGAAAGCGCAATTTATTATACACAAACTAACCACAAACCTGCCCTACTCCAACACAACAATGCTGCCAGACAAAACATTTTGCGGGATATAATGAGTCCGATACCTACCTGCTGTATAGCATACCTTCAATGGTTATGAAGGATAAAAATCACCGACATAAGTGAGTTCGATTATGGGCAGATATCCGGTAAAAGGAAGATAGGATCCATAGTCGCAACTGTAGAATCGATGGGATTTCAACGTGCGACCATCGCGCTTGTGTACCAGGAGCCGCCTCTCTTGTATCATAAGGTCAGAGCAGAGGGCCACAGTGCTGATGATTCAACGATGGAGCATTCAACGATGAAACATCTAAGAAAGTTTGTGAAAAGACCATTCAACATACAATTCCATTACTGGGCTTTGGCAGTCGACGCCAAGTGACTGCGGCGAAGACTGCGGTGAGTGAAGGAACATCGCCAATAGACCATGCAATACTGAAAATGACTAGTTTGGTCTGACAAATCGAGGTTCCGACTCCAACATGCCAACAAGAGGTTGCATGTGTGCGTAGACCACATGAGGCCATGGACTCTAAATATCAAGTCTGGGTGTTACAGGCTGGTGGAGTTGGTGTAATGTTCATCGGTGTGCTATGTGAGCAAGAACAGGGCACAAGGCTGTGTTATCGTAACTGACAACCACCTACACCCATTCATCGTTATCCATTTCCCTCACCAGGATGCCTTCTTTCAAAAACACACTCTCGTTCATGCGTTCAGTGTTTGTTCTTCACCCCTGTTCATGCGTAGCTGAAAGGGGGAATAATGGGGGAAGGACGGTTAACTAGGGGAATGCAATGCGTTATGTTTCAAATTCATTATCTTATTCGTATAGTAAAATCTATTTGTAAATCTTTTTCTAGAGACTCTTCACTTCGCTCTGTCCACTTAACTCTCTGCTAAGGTGATAAGAAAGAAAACCACAGAAGTACTGCATAAAATAATCGGCACCTGATTCAACTTTTCTCGTGCAAAAAAACTAGTTTTTAATATTCTTTTCTTGTGTACAACCTTAGCTATCATGGCTTACTTTCGCCTGATTCCAAAGTACTGACATTCATAAACACTTCAACTAACATCAACAAACTTCGTGTAGAAGGAGGAGACGGGGAAAGGACAAAAAGAAAGTAGGAGTTTTTCTGACGTATTCTCCATCCTGGGTAGCTGATTTCTTCTCGATCAATGCAACAATCCAGTCGAGACAAAACGGCGCAACACTGTAACATCTTGTGGATCAACCTCTCTTTCTTCCACAGTGACCGGTGCAGTCGTCCTTGTCACTTACTACTTCTGTACTCGACGTCTTTCTTACTCTCTCCACATCGTACTTCACTTCGCCTACTCGTCACTATCTGCACTTCCACTTTCTCTTACTCGCTTCCCGGCTCCTTCGTTCTAAGCCCTCCAATTGGATCGGCAGCATTGCTGTGTACGCAAAAGCAATAGCGACGTATGCAGATGAGTCTGAAGCAAAGGCACGCATGCCGTGAAGCTTCCTGAGAAATCTCCGCTTGGAGGCGCAGGTCGGCAAAGAACCCAACAGGAGGGGAAGGGTTGACGTATGGCTGACTATTTCCAAAAATAGCACCAAATTTTGGAGGCTGTAGGTAAATGGCGGACTCGTAGCGGAAACCACGAGTACGACACTTCTTATCACTCTCTTTTGGTAAAGAATGGGTTGGAGAAACATTCCAGTTAGTTCACAACCATAGAGCAGCCCCCTCACTCTGTGGATTTGAACCCTATTAACTAAAAGAAAATTTGCCTGCCGCGTCATGCGCATACAAGATCATGACCACTGTAGTTGGTCATCTGCTTTCATACAGGCTAAGCGAGAAATCAACTCTCTCCACCTTCATCAATCAACTACCATTAACTCTACTCATCCTCCATTACATAAAGTGCCTCTTCTGCAGCGACCTAATGCTACTACAAGACGCAACGATCAACTCCCATCGACCAATGTCAATAACTTGCCTCACAACAATCCACAATATAACTCTATTAACTCTAATAACTTTCCCATAGTGACTACTACGACTACATGTGATAATGTCTACCACCAACCAAGTACAAGCAATAATGCCAAGACATATTAAGTGTTGCTGCTAAACCTAAAAACTTGAGCAATTCGATAGCACCGCCATTATCTACTACTGAATTAGCAAAAAATATTAATAATGATAACATCTCTATTACCTTAGTGATATATTTAATTTTACAACTCTTAAGATATATATGTAGATCTGATGAAGACCTCTCACTTTTATCTAGTATTATACTCAGATTCAAAAATTAATTGTTTTTCCATTCTTCAATGGAATTGTAGAGGTCTCCCTTCCAAAAAACAGGATCTGATTCTTCTAAGTAAATATTATGGTATTGACATCTTTGCACTACAAGAGATTCAAACCCAAAAAAATTTAACATAACTAACTACCTCCCTTACTTTTACTTCTCACAACACAGTAAAAATGGAGTTGGATTCCTTATTAAAAAAAGTATAAAACACAAAATTCTTCCTATCTCCTATAACTATCATAACCTTGAAATTCTTGTAGTGCAAGTGATGGTCAAAAAACTCATTTTCTCCTTAGTCAATATTTATAATCCTGGTCTTGCTATTAAAGAATCTATTTATCATGATATATTTAAACAAATACCCTCACCCCACATATTAGTAGGTGACTTTAACAGCCACCACCCTTCCTGGCACTCATACACAACCAACTATCCTGGTATTTACCTAAGTAACTTTATCACCAACACAAATTTTATCAACCTAAACACCAAAACTACGACACATGAAAACACAAACAACAATAGATCTGTAATTGACCTTACCTTCATTTCCCCTGAAATTTCTGAAACATTTTCCTGGTCTATATTACCTGACACCAGAGGAAGTGACCACCACCCTATCATTATACAAGCAAATCTTAAAAATCATTATAAAAAACTCATACACCTAAATAACTGGCCATTATTTAAGAAAATACTTACCCACTCCCCACCTTCAACAAACTTAAATGATTACAACACATTCTTAAACCACATTTTTGACATTACCAAAACCTGCTTTCAAAACCCTTTTAAATAAACTACCAAAAATACAAAAAAAATTTTGGTACATGAACAGATTATCTGCCATTAGAAAAAAAGCTGAGAACAAAGCAAAAAACTCCAGAGCTTTCTCTGACATCAACAACTATAAAAGAATTAGTCAGGAAAAAATTAAAATTACTATATAAAGAAAATTGGCTAACATTTACCAACCAACTTACAACCCTTTTCTCTAAACACAGCCTCTGGAAAACATACAAAAACATCAACACACAGAAAACTCAAACCATACCTATGGCAGAAATCGCAATCCAGAATAACATTACTTTACAAGACACCTCTAATCTCTTTGCATCTAACCTCAAAATTACACGTAAACTAAATCTTAACAAACAGGAAACCTCCTCAACTAACAATATCAACAACCTTTTAAACAACATTAAACCTGCCTCTTATATTCTTGACAAACCCTTTTCAATCCAGGAACTTAACCATGCTATTAATAAACTGAATCTAAACTCTGCTCCAGGTGACGACAAAATTCCTAATAAACTATTTAAAAATCTACCAACCCCCTGGAGAGACAAACTATTACTAATTTTCAACAAAATCTGGTCTGAACACCAACTACCCCCCACATGGACACACATTTTAATCATTTTCCTCCTAAAACCTGGAAAGCCACCCATTAATCTTAACTCTTACAGACCCATTTCCCTACTTTCCAATACACTCAAACTGTTTGAACGCCTCATTCACAAAAGATTAAATTGGTTCCTTGAAACTGGAAATTTCTTCACTGACAACTTTCTTGGGTTCAGGAAAAATAGATCATCACTTGACTGCATAGCACACCTAATATCAGAGATACACAGAGCCAACAAGAAAAAAAAATTCTCTTGGCTATATCCATTGATCTCACACAGGCATTTGATTCTGTCTGGATCCCTGGCCTTCTACATAAACTACACAATGCTAATCTCAGTGGTAATCTTACATTTCTTACACACATACTTCTCCTCCAGGACATTCCAGGTCAAACATGATAACCACACATCTAACACTTATAATTTCACACAAGGATTATCACAAGGATCCATACTCTCCCCTACATTATTTAATTTTTACATACATGACATTAAAAAATTTTTTTACAAGGACATTAGTTACACATGCTATGCAGATGACATCACCTTCTGGACAACTGCCAAAACCATTCCCATTTTACATGAAAAAATTCAAAAACAATTAAACAGACTCTCTCCCTACTGCAAGAAATGGCACCTAGACATAAATCGAAAGAGAACCACTTGTATTCCCTTCTACAGCTTCAAACACACTACACCTATATTTAACTTTAAAATTAATAATCACACCATACCACAATCCGCCACCTGCAAACTGCTTGGCATGCACCTTATTCAAAATTAAATTGGAATCATCACCTACAATACCTACACACAAAAGGCCTCAAATTACTAAATACATTCAAATTCTTCACCTCCAGAAACAATGGCACCCCACCATACCACATGATCACACTTTACAAAAATCTCATCAGAGCAAAATTAGAATATGGACTTGAATTCTTATCTAACTTACCTGAATCCAAGTTAAAAAAAATTAACATCATACAAAACAAATGCATAAAAATTGCCCTAGGTCTCCCTATCTTCACACCCACCATTTCTATTATTGCTGAAACATCTATCCCACCCTTCCATATCAGACAAAAAATATTATTAGTCAAATATCACCTCAGATTACATTACAAACTACCTACACACCCTTTCTACCTACATTTCCTAAGTAGCCCTTATTTCAAAATACTTATGATACATCCTGATCTTTTTAAACTCTTTAAACATCATATTAATCATTCTACGAGAGGCGACATCCCACCCATAATTGCTGATTGGAGCTTCCAAAGCCCCAACACTTTTACCAACATACCCTCTCTACTCTCCAAACATGACCTTCCACATGATGACGTCAAAAAACTTACAGAGTCCTACCTACATGAGCAATTCTCCAAGTACACAAAGCTTTATACTGATGGCTCTGTTTTACCTGACTCAGGATCTGCAGGGGCTGCCATACACATCCCTCAATATAACACATCCCTTTCTTTTAAACTACCCCCCCCCACACACACACATCCATATTACATGCTGAAATTTTTGCATCATTGAGGCTCTCAAATGGTCACTCCAAAACCTAAACAATCAAAATATTATTATACTGTTGACTCTAAAGGAGCCATCCAAACCCTAACCCATGAATTCTTATACTCCACCTACAACTATTACATTCATAATACCTTAACACTGACCACCTACGACCAACAAATCAACAACAACACCATTACTTTACAATGGATTCCTAGTCATGTGGATATCTCTGAAAATGACAATGTTGACTTGCTCGCCAAAATGGCACACACCTCACATATGACTCACAACACTTTTAATTTTTACATAAACACCAAACATGACATCAACAAACTTGAACTGCAGTATACCAATAAATACTTTCTCTTACATGCCTCTATAAGAAATAACTTTAGATTCATGCTTGCACAACACACTTCCCACATAGAAAACTATCCTTTCCCCAGAAAACACTTAAAAAATCTTTACCGCCTCAGAACAAACTCTACTCTACTAAACTCTTCCCTGTACAAATTAAAATTGACTCCTACCCCCAACTGGTGCAAATGCAATACACCTGAAACTGTTAATCACATACTTCTAAATTGTGACAGATTTACACCACAAAGAGAAATCTTATTAAATTCCCTCTCAGAGCTGAACATTCAAGAGCTACACATCAAAATACTTTTAGACCTTCCAGAGAACTTTCCTAAAATTAAAATCTATGGTCTCCTGTTTAACTTTCTCATCTCCACACTTATTTGGAACCGCCTGTAGCTCCTTCCTGTTCTTCGTCTGTTACACTTTCCTTTCTTCCCCTTAACCAACTCTTCTCCACAGAACACATTAACACTTCTCTTCCATGGAATCCTGCCATTAATCACAGGCACTCCCATAAACTCATTTGAACCCAGTCCCTCTTGGCCCAAACATTAAAATCACACTCTTCACCCTCACTGTGCATATGTCTTTTTTTTAAGGGGGAAAAAAGAAAAGTTAAATAAACAAAAAAAATTATTTATGACAATAAACAAAATCAAACCAAAAATAAAATGATATATACAAAAAAAAGGTATAACTTAAAAAATTTTTATTAAAACAAAAAAAATATGAAAAGATATTAATGAAAATACCTTAAAAAATAATAATTAAAATACTCCAAAAAATCAATAAAACACTTATAACAACATGAGAAAAATATGAAAAGACATAATTGAAAATACTTCAAACAAATATAAATAAAAAACACAAATATAAAATACTTTACAAAAAATATAAATAACTATAATAAAAATTAATAAAAATTAAAACAACACTCTCTAGTCCGAGAGCAAAAATATATATATATATATAAAAAATTAAAAAAAACCTATATTTATAAAAATAGAAAAACTTTCAATAGTAAAATCTGTGTTATTAAACTAGCAAATCAAACATTTAAACTCAAACTTAAATGCAGAGACTCATGGAAAAATATGTATAACAAAACAAGAATAACCATCTTCTTATTTTTTCTCTCAATCCTCAAAATACTTATACCACTTATAACACCTCACTCTAGACAGCCACCACACTCTCAGTCTTCAAAATACTTATACCACTTATAACACCTCACTCTAGACAGCCACCACACTCTCAATCCTCAAAATACTTATACCACTTATAACACCTCACTCTAGACAGCCACCACATAATAATCAATAACTCCCCAACACGAACATATACACTCAAAACACGCATGGGCGAACATTAATCCAAAATAATTAAAAAAAAAACAATCTGGATAAACTTATTCAACCTTTTCGAACTAATATAATGTTCACATCAAAATTTTGTATTGAGAAAGCCTGAAGAAGGAAATCTCATTGGAATGTAACGTGTAACAAACAAACAATATAAGAGGGACCAAGTGTAGCAACGCATTAGAGCCTCAAACCCACCACCGGCAACTCTTGCCCCTTTACGGATTGGTGTCCTGTAACCACCCAAACGTTTCCCACCCTTGGTAGAGTCAATGCTACGACGTGTTGCTGCTGTTGTGAGGGCAAAAGGTGCACCCACATATTTTTTCCTGGGTGTGTATAATAAATTGTCCTTTCAGTGTACATTATTAATTAAAATATATTCATTTTGAAAGAAAATGTTGAATTATTTCATTTTCCGAACGAAATACGTTACCTAATAGCACAGGACTGCTCAATTAAACTATTTTAAGAGAATGGGTTTTTTTTGGCCGAAGCAGGAAACCATACAGTTAGGTTTTCAAAATTTAAATTTTCATGCTTTTGACTCTTTGTTAATTTTTAATATTTGTTTTGAAAACAAATTCGTGTGCAGTTCTGTTTTTGTATTCTTCACATATTCTCTGCGAAACAAAATTTCTCTGAAGTGCAAGATATGACATGCCAGCCATCTTCATAGCTTGGGGTAGTATACAGGGTGATTCAAAACTTATCGTTCAAATTTCGTGGGGAGGTAGGGAATACGTCAGGAAACCGATTTCACATAGGAAAGTATGTCCGCAAATGTACGTATGCGTATGTAGAGGGCGCTGTGTGTACCCAACCAGTGTACAGCTCGCCCGACCACTCCCGACCTGATTTATCGCCCATGAATTTCTTTTTGTGGGGGGCCATGAAATACCATGTGTACGAGACCCCCGTCGACAGTGAAATGGACCTGTTGCACGAATAGTAGCCGCCGCAGGCATTTTCCGTGATATGCCAGGCGTTTTTGAAAATGTTCGGCGGTCAATGCAACGGCGCTGTGAATCCTGTGTCCGAGCAATTTACAGCTCTACATTTGAGTAGCTACTGTGCTACTCAAACAGTAGCACAGTAGCACAGTGCTACTGTGCTACTGTTTGAGCACAGTAGGTGCTCAAAATTGCACAGTAGGTGCAATTTTGAGCACCTACTGTGAACCTGTACTTTACCTTGTTGGAATAAAAGTCACATTCGTTACCACTTAACTGTACTGTTTCCTTGTGTTCACTTTACTTGTCCATTTTGTTCATGTAGATGACGTTTGCGGACATACTTTCCTATGTGAAATCGGTTTCCTGACGTATTCCCTACCTCCCCACGAAATTTGAACGATAAGTTTTGAATCACCCTGTATAACAGTAAGTTCTCTTATTAAAAAAATTCTGTTAGTGAAAAGAACACAGAGTTCTATATATACTAGAGGTAGAAGTTATGAATGCGCCATTGTTGACGCCATGGATCAATAAGGAGGCAATGTCATGGTTGAATACTTGGGCAAAACACCACAATTACAGTTAAGGTACATACATCAGTTTAGGTCTATATACATGTTATGAAGGCATTATATGACTATATTTTTTTCGTAAATAAAATTCAAAGTATCAAGCTAATTACTGTTAGAGTACTTATTATACAGAAATACATTTTACAGTTGAAAAACTTTCTTTAAGAAAAAGGAAACGTGTTCCTAGCGCTTTTGCATGACTTTTGTCAAAACAGATGTTTTGATCAGCTCTCTAACCTAGGAATCGATTATAACATGTTTTGAATCAAATGAAAGTTTATGAGGTAAGAAGTAATAGGTCATATAAAAGGTTTCCTATTCTCTCCTGCATTACCTAACAAAAATATTTGAAAATATTATCGTTTTTATGCTTTCCATAAGTGGTTGCTGATTGTAAATACACTGGTATCCAAAGATTAAGCATAGTTGAATAAATGAACTATATTGAACATACAATATCCGAAAACAGCAACGAAAGGTACGTGCAGATACTGACGGGCGCATGCAAATGTGGAAATAATGATGCAATAGCACATGACCACATATAATTTGCATAAGAGACAAAAATTGCAAACCTGTAACGGTATAAATAATGGGAGAGGTGGAAAATCTTTGTTGTCGCCATCTCATTCTGTTTGTGCTCGAACCGATTTGTTGCTGTAACATGTCACACACACAGCATATGGATGACTTCACACGTTGTCAGGTTATCGGGATGTTGGAATCAGGCCGAACCGAACACAAAGTGATGATGATCATTAATCCGTAGTTTTCAGGCTGTGGAGAAGGTACCAAGAGACAGGAAACGTTGGTCGTCCACGTGGGCAAGATCGACCACGACTTACAATGGCTCAGGATGTCTGCTATGTGTCACTAACAGCGAGACATAACAGACACATGTCAGTGAGAGAGCTTTCTCTGTAAAGCTGTATGCTATGTGTCACTAACAGCGAGACATAACAGACACATGTCAGGGAGAGAGCTTTCTCTGTAAAGCTGTATGCTATGTGTCACTAACAGCGAGACATAACAGACACATGTCAGTGAGAGAGCTTTCTCTGTAAAGCTGTATGCTATGTGTCACTAACAGCGAGACATAACAGACACATGTCAGTGAGAGAGCTTTCTCTGTAAAGCTGTATGCTATGTGTCACTAATAGCGAGACATAACAGACACATGTCAGTGAGAGAGCTTTCTCTGTAAAGCTGTCAGCTATGTGGCACTAACAGCGAGACATAACAGACACATGTCAGTGAGAGAGCTTTCTCTGTAAAGCTGTCTGCTATGTGGCACTAACAAGCGAGACATAACAGACACATGTCAGTGAGAGAGCTTTCTCTGTAAAGCTGTCTGCTATGTGGCACTAACAGCGAGACATAACAGACACATGTCAGTGAGAGAGCTTTCTCTGTAAAGCTGTCTGCTATGTGGCACTAACAGCGAGACATAACAGACACATGTCAGTGAGAGAGTTTTCTCTGTAAAGCTATCTAAGGTCGTAGACGGACAGTTTCGAGGCAAACGATATGCGTAAGGCTTCATGAACAAGGACTTTATGTGAGGCGATCTAGTTTTTCAGGGAGAAGGTTGTTTGGATGTTGGCATTTTGTCGTGATGCAGAAAACGAGAACAGACTGCAAACCAATGGTCCAATGTTCTCTTTTGTGAGAATTCAGATTCAGTTTATTGTCATTCAATTTTATTGTCATATTCAATCGTTGTCATCTGGAGAGAATCCAGAACCTGCTAATCACCCCTCAAACATAAGAGAAATGAATAGTTACAGAGGAATTGGTTTACAGGTCTGGTGTGGCATTATGTCATATGGATGCACACTTTTCCATGTCTTTTCTGGAGGAATTTTGACAAGTCTTAGATATAGCAAATAAATCCTCGAAACCTACCTGAGACTTTTTTGGGTTGCTGTTGGCCCACAATTCCTGTTTATGGGTTAGGTTGGATTGCTTTTCCTTTGAGTGGCACTTTTTGCACACAATGGACTAAATGGTCAGGTTACAAAAACCCCGAAGACTCAGGAGGTTGAAGGAAGGGACTCACTGCAACAGCTTTTGGGAGACAGATGATAGGCTTCCATCAAGTCCATCCAGTGTGTTCTTTAAGATGCACAGGGTATGGCTCTCCTACATACGGAACCATGACCTTACCAAACCCATTGGTATCTCCTAGTGACCGTGGGCAGGGAGCGGAGTTTTGAAGAGGAGAATCTCAATGCTGACCCAGTTGTGACTCGAATCTGGGAGCTGCATATTACAAGCCTGGCGCGTTACCGACTGAGCCCCCACCCCCGTTTATGGACAGTAACGTACTTCCACATAGGACTGTTTAACGGATGATTTCCTTGAAAATGAAGATATCCAGTGTATAACATGGCCAGCATATTTGACGGACCTTAATCTTATAGAACATATGTGAGACGCATTGGGGAGATGGATTTCAACTCGTGAGCCTCCTCCCAGAACTCTCCGGGATTTCCGATCTTCTCTTGTACAGGAGTGGGATTTAATGGTGCAGATCTTCTTACTGCCCTCGTCAGCAGCATGCAACGTCGATGTGTGACACTTGTCTCGCTGTCAGGGGTCATCAGACACCTTACTCAACTATCATGCACGACAAATGGCGCCTTCATGTAACTTCTCCAATTGCCATCCTATTGAACTCATCATCATCATCATCCTCAAGCAGCCATGGGCTACGGAGGTCCAACCAGACCGTGCAATTTAGTTCTCCAAGCAAGTCTATCCTGAGCTACATCTACTGCATCTGGCAACTGCACACCAATTCTAACAAGGTCCTGTTTGACATTGTCTGCTCACCGCATCCTAGGTCTCCCCTTCTTTCTGAGGCCTACTTTTCCAGTTTATCATGTATTTTATATCAGTTATTTCGCACACTTGTTTCTTCCTTCTATATTCGATCTGCACTATAACGTCTTTGTCATTCTATCGTCTTGTATTTTCCATTTAATCCAATATGTCAACTATACTTAACTCTTGGACATGCAGTAATGTGCCAAAAAAAGTATGTGGGTATTGCCATAGGATATAAAACATTATCATCTCCCCAAGTCTACAAAGGGTAGAGGTAAATCCACCTCTGTTTCCATCAGGTGCCCACACATCATGACAATTTATTCCAAAACAAGTGAAAGATACATTGTACATTGCGGTTCAGAAAATATGCATGGGTAGAAATGCCTCCATTAGAATAACTACAAGGTATTGAATATAAAATCAATAATGTCATCACCTAGTGGAGCCCCAGCTCTTTTCCCCCCCACTAGTCAGAACTGAAGGCGGGTAGCATACCAGGTTTATAATCTGAAGTTCCCAGGGTCAAATCCCAGCTGGGCACGCATTGAGATTGATATCTGCAAAACTCTCCGACTTCACCTCAGTTACTAGGGGACACTGATGGGCTTGGAAAGATCGCCGCCTGTCGAATGGGATGTTAAGCCGTGGTCCTATGTGTGGAAGAGCCATAATCTGTGCATGTTAAAGAACATGGTGGATCGCCTTAATACGAGTCTACCATCTGTCTCCTAACAGTTGTCCTGTGGGTTTCCCTCCCATCGGATTGGGATGTTAAGCCGTGGTCCTATGTGTGGAAGAGCCATAATCTGTGCATGTTAAACAACATGGTGGATCGCCTTAATACGAGTCTACCATCTGTCTCCTAACAGTTGTTCTGTGGGTTTCCCTTCCGTCGGATGGGATGTTAATCCGTTGTCCTATGTGTGGAAGAGCCATAATCTGTGCATGTTAAAGAACATGGCGGATCGCCTTAATACGAGTTTACCATCTGTCTCCTAACAGTTGTCCTGTGGGTTTCCCTCCCGTCGGATGGGATGTTAAGCCGTGGTCCTATGTGTGGAAGAACCATAATCTGTGCATGTTAGAGAACATGGTGGATCGCCTTAATACGAGTCTACCATCTGTCTCCTAACAGTTGTCCTGTGGGTTTCCCTCCCATCGGATGGGATGTTAAGCCGTGGTCCTATGTGTCGAAGAGCTATAATCTGTGTATGTTAAAGAACATGGTGGATTGCCTTAATAGGAGTCTACCATCTGTCTGCTAACAGTTGTCCTGTGGGTTTCCCTCACGTCGGATGGGATGTTAAGCCGTGGTCCTATGTGTGGAAGAGCCATAATCTGTGCATGTTAAAGAACATGGTGGATCGCCTTAATACGAGTCTACCATCTGTCTCCTAACAGTTGTTCTGTGGGTTTCCCTCCCGTCGGATGGGATGTTAAGCCGTGGTCCTATGTGTGGAAGAGCCATAATCTGTGCATGTTAAAGAACATGGCGGATCGCCTTAATACAAGTTTACCATCTATCTCCTAACAGTTGTCCTGTGGGTTTCCCTCCCGTCGGATGGGATGTTAAGCCGTGGTCCTATGTGTGGAAGAGCCATAATCTGTGCATGTTAAAGAACATGGCGGATCGCCTTAATACAAGTTTACCATCTATCTCCTAACAGTTGTCCTGTGGGTTTCCCTCCCGTCGGATGGGATGTTAAGCCGTGGTCCTATGTGTGGAAGAGCCATAATCTGTGCATGTTAAAAAACATGGTGGATCGTCTTAATACGAGTCTACCATCTGTCTCCTAACAGTTGTCCTGTGGGTTTCCCTCCCGTCGGATGGGATGTTAAGCCGTGGTCCTATGTGTGGAAGAGCCATAATCTGTGCATGTTAAACAACATGGTGGATCGCTTTAATACGAGTCTACCATCTGTCTCCTAACAGTTGTCCTGTGGGTTTCTTTCCCGTCGGATGGGATGTTAAGCCGTGGTCCTATGTGTGGAAGAACCATAATCTGGGCATGTTAGAGAACATGGTGGATCGCCTTAATACGAGTCTACCATCTGTCTCCTAACAGTTGTCCTGTGGGTTTCCTTCCCGTCGGATGGGATGTTAAGCCGTGGTCCTATGTGTGGAAGAGCCATAATCTGTGCATGTTAAAGAACATGGTGGATCGCCTTAATACGAGTCTACCATCTGTCTCCTAACAGTTGTTCTGTGGGTTTCCCTCCCGTCGGATGGGATGGTCTATGATGTGGAAGAGCCATAATCTGTGCATGTTAAAGAACATGGTGGATCGCCTTAATACGAGTCTACCATCTGTCTCCTAACAGTTGTTCTGTGGGTTTCCCTCCCGTCGGATGGGATGTTAAGCCGTGGTCCTATGTGTGGAAGAGCCATAATCTGTGCATGTTAAAGAACATGGCGGATCGCCTTAATACAAGTTTACCATCTATCTCCTAACAGTTGTCCTGTGGGTTTCCCTCCCGTCGGATGGGATGTTAAGCCGTGGTCCTATGTGTGGAAGAGCCATAATCTGTGCATGTTAAAGAACATGGCGGATCGCCTTAATACAAGTTTACCATCTATCTCCTAACAGTTGTCCTGTGGGTTTCCCTCCCGTCGGATGGGATGTTAAGCCGTGGTCCTATGTGTGGAAGAGCCATAATCTGTGCATGTTAAAAAACATGGTGGATCGTCTTAATACGAGTCTACCATCTGTCTCCTAACAGTTGTCCTGTGGGTTTCCCTCCCGTCGGATGGGATGTTAAGCCGTGGTCCTATGTGTGGAAGAGCCATAATCTGTGCATGTTAAACAACATGGTGGATCGCTTTAATACGAGTCTACCATCTGTCTCCTAACAGTTGTCCTGTGGGTTTCTTTCCCGTCGGATGGGATGTTAAGCCGTGGTCCTATGTGTGGAAGAGCCATTATCTGTGCATGTTAAAGAACATGGTGGATCGCCTTAATACGAGTTTACCATCTGTCTCCTAACAGTTGTCCTGTGGGTTTCCCTCCCGTCGGATGAGATGTTAAGCCGTGGTCCTATGTGTGGAAGAACCATAATCTGTGCATGTTAGAGAACATGGTGGATCGCCTTAATACGAGTCTACCATCTGTCTCCTAACAGTTGTCCTATGGGTTTCCTTCCCGTCGGATGGGATGTTAAGCCGTGGTCCTATGTGTGGAAGAGCCATAATCTGTGCATGTTAAAGAACATGGTGGATCGCCTTAATACGAGTCTACCATCTGTCTCCTAACAGTTGTTCTGTGGGTTTCCCTCCCGTCGGATGGGATGTTAAGCCGTGGTCCTATGTGTGGAAGAGCCATAATCTGTGCATGTTAAAGAACATGGCGGATCGCCTTAATACGAGTTTACCATCTGTCTCCTAACAGTTGTCCTGTGGGTTTCCCTCCCGTCGGATGGGATGTTAAGCCGTGGTCCTATGTGTGGAAGAGCCATAATCTGTGCATGTTAGAGAACATGGTGGATCGCATTAATACGAGTCTACCATCTGTCTCCTAACAGCTGTCCTGTAGATTTCCCTACCCCAAATCTTTTCTGAGTCCTCGGGGTCCTTGTGACCTGATCATTTAGCCCTCTGTACCAAAAGGTGCCGCTCAGAGGTAAAACAATGCAACCCAACTCCCTAGTCTGAACTGCTCTTTTTACATTAAACGAAACAGACTCCAAAAAATGAGGTGTCCCTTTTTTTCGCTCTAAGTCCCTGCCCCTTACATGCTCTCTGCTCGGCACTGGTCATTATATAGTAAACCTCCCTAGGAATTGATTTAGAAAATTTGAACCTCATGTGAACAGGAATTTTGTTTGCTATTTCAATGTTATATTGATGGAACCATTTAGAAATTCTAAAATGCGATTTGTATCGAAACTTGTTGTTAAGATAAACTAAAGATCTTTGTCAAATCTATCTAAATCCCAATTTTTCAACAACGTCATCATCATCATCATCCTCAAGCAGCCATGGGCTACGGAGGTCCAACCAAACCGGGCAATTTAGTTCTCCAAGCAAGTCTATCCTGAACTACATCTACTGCATCTGGCCACTGCACACCAATTCTAACAAGTTCCTGTTTGACATTGTGTGCCCACCGCATCCTAGGTCTCCCCTTCTTTCTGACGTCTTTAGGCACACTGTTCATAACCCTATTCACCAATCTATAATTATTCATACGGGCAACATGGCCAAACCAACGGAGTCTCTCTCTGCACAATATGCTGCTTAAAGGAGGTTGCAAACTCCTTTGCCTAACCTCATCATTAGTTACAAAGTTGAACCACCTAATTCCCAAGATACTGCGTAAGCATCTGGAATCAAAAGCATCTAGTTTCCTGTTATCTTGTTTACAAACTGTCCACGTTTCACTACCACAACTAACCCTAGAAAGAACCAAACTATTATACAGTCTAATTTTAGTCTTTAGGTGTATACGCCTATTTCTCCACACTCTCCATAGATTCTTAAAAGTCCCGTCAGCAATCCCTATTCGTCTGTTAATCTCATGCCGCACATCACCATTATCTGTTACATAGCTCCCAAGAAAATTAAACTGTGACACCTGCTCAAGACTGCAGCCATTCAGATTAACTGAATCACAGCCTGCCTGACCAATTTTCATCACTTAAGTTTTCTCTCTGTTCATAACCAAACCTACTCTACTACCAGTCTCATCAACAGCCCAAATGAAAGAGTTCATCTCATCAACATCATTTGCCAAAAGGGCTAAATCATCAGCATAATCTAAATCAGAAATTTTCGTATCTCCAGCCCATTTAAGGCCAAAATCTGTCCCTTGAAGTGAATTTCGCATAACATAATCAATAACCAAGCTAAAGAGAAAAGGAGACAAAATGCACCCTTGTCGAGCACCAGAAGTAATGCTAAACCAATTGCTACAAGCCTTTCCAACTCTCACACACGACTCAGTGTTATTATAGAGAGCTTTCATAATGTTAACTAACTTGTCTGGTATACCATATGATCTCACAATCAACCAGAAATTATGACGATCAACAGAGTCGAAAGCCTTTTTGAAATCAACAAAGCTAGCATCCAAAGGTTTCTGAAACTCTAAACATTTCTCAAGAATCTGCCTAAGTGAAAATATCTGATCCACACATCCCCTACCACTTCTAAATCCACATTGCTCATCACGCAATTGACTGTCAACCAGATTCTTAATTCTATTAAGCACAATCATGGAAAGAACTTTACCTGGAACAGAGAGTAGGCTGAAACCCCTATAGTTATCACAAGAACTGCGATCACCTTTTTTGAAAATAGGGATAACAATAACTCTGGTAAAATCCTTAGGAACCATTCCTTTATCATAAAAGATATTCAGAATTTCATTCGTGCAAGTGGTAATCGGAACATTCCCAGCTCTAAGCATTTCCGTAGTAATTTCATCTACCCCTGGGATTTATGAAATTTAAGTTTAGAAACAGCCAAAATAACTTCAGATTGTGTTATAGGGTCAACATTAAAGCCACCAATGCATCTATCATCATTGCAAACAATAGGAGTAGAACTGACTATATTGTTTAGAACATCACTGAAATGCTCAGCCCACCTAGCCATGGCAGAATCCTCACCTTCTATAACCTTACCTTGTTTATCCTTCAATCCTTGTATGCCTGTCCGTTTTCTACCACACAAAACATTAACTATCTGGTACAGCTCTCTGCTGTTGTGCTGTCTAACTGCTTCCTCGGCTTTGTCAGCCAAACCATCAAGCCAAAGATTCTTATCAGCAGCTAACTGATCTTTTACACGTTTATTAAGTTCTCTGTAATGCTTTCTAGTAGGACTAGTAGGGTATTGATTAAGGGCATTCCTGCAGTTCTTTCTTTCCGAAATAAGCTCAAGTGCCTTATCACTCAGATAATTCTGTCTCTTCTGCTCCCTTTTTCCTAAAAGAGTACTGTTAGTGTCCAAAAAAGCCTGTTTAAAATGATCCCATTCTTCCTCAACTTCAGTAGTAAGCAAACCATGACTGTCATAATGACTAAGTAACCTATCATGATAAGCTTTGGCTGTAACTGGATCTTTCAGAGCTTCAGTATTAAAACTAAATTTTTTAACCCTGGCACAACACTTTTTAAGTTTAAGTTGCAACACACTTTTAACAAGGTAATGGTCAGATCCAATTTCAGCTCCCCTATATGCCCTGGTATTTCTAACAGAACTAGGCCATTTGCTGCTAATTAATATGTAATAAATTATATTCCTATGCAGCCCATCAGGTGAAACCCATGTGTGTTATGTATGTCGCGGTGTTTGTAATAATTGTTAGTTATTCTGAATCCATTGAGTTTACTTACCTGTAGGAGACGTAGACCATTGCTATTGCAACTACCAATACCAAAAGGGCCTATTACTCCTCCCCAAAGGTCAGAGTCAGTACCAACTTTGGCATTGAAGTCACCAAGAACAAGGGTAATATCTCCTTTCTTGTCAGAATTTAAAATATCCTGAAGTTGTTCATAAAACCTATCCTTCTCATCCTCATCGGCATCCTCAGTGGGGGCATAACAGCATATAACATTCAAGTCTTTAACGCTTGTCTGAAATTTTGCTCTAAGAAACCTTTCATTAATGCACTCATATCCCAGAAGAGCATCGCTAGCGTGTCTGCTGAGAAGCAGACCCACGCCTTGGTGATGCTTATTGTCGTCCCTCCCTGAAAAGAGAAATTTAAGATTATTTTTAAGAATCTGACTTTTATCTGTTCTTCTGGTCTCTTGCAAGCCGAGAATATCTAAATTATAATGGTGGAATTCTTGTGTGAGGACATCAAGAGAAAAAGCTCTGTGCAGAGTCCTCACATTCCAACTACCTATGGAGAGAAAATGGTTAGTGGGATGTTTAAAGAAACTATGTTTATTGAGAGAGGGAATGTCGACAATATCAAACAGCCCCCTAATCGCAGACATGGGGCAAAGACCCGTTCCCCCACTACTAAAGGCTGAAGCCATCTACACTGGAAGACTTCCTCCAATGTAGAATTTGACGATGCCAATAGACCCAAAGAGTTCAGGTGCCTGCGATGACTTCTGCTCAGGATTATCCACCAGCTGATAAACATATCCTGTGAATCTATTCACTTGGGACTGTCAACCCACAAACAAACAGAAAACACAGCGGAAGATTTTCCCTCCACAGAAGCCCACCAGTGCAGCAAAATCAGGATCCATAATCAAGCTCAGAGCCATATATCTGTCCAGTCCAGTAGGTTTGTATGGTCAGCACTAGGACCCTGTGTGGTTGACCACTGATCAGCAGGGTAGAAAAGAAAGAAAAGTAGCCATAGTTGTCGAGATCAGTAGGCCACACTAATCTGGCAGCCCTCCCCTTCCGTTCACTTCCACAAGAGAGTATCTCTTTTGAAATTTACTAACGGTCCGCACCACGAGAAGGCGGGGTCGGACATTAGGTGCTAGGCCTGGCCGGTTCTATGCATCATCACAGGGGATTGGTGCATAGCTCTCCTTCCAGTGACTACCTGGCTTTCAACAACATTCGTTCAAAATTTAAAGAATTATGGCAGCTGAAATTCTGTGGTTAATCTGAGTGCCTCTACTGCGGTTAAGTCCATTATCTCTTGAAATATTAAACGAATATTTATGGAAGTAGAGATTTTTGGTTGATTTGATTGAGAGCTGTAATTCGTCTTCAACAGTATTTTTCATAAAATGCGTATTTTAAAAGTTATATATCTACGAAATTGATTTTATCTTTGGCTTAACACGGATCTAAAATATTGTTGTGGATCTCTAGAAGCAGGAGCTGAAAAAGATGTCTGCGATAATGTATTTCGTAAAATGTCAACTTCGGAAAGCACCACTATAATGTGCATTTACAAGAAAAGGTATTGTCATGGTCGAACGTTCCCGACGTGAGTCCCCCCCCCGCGCCCTCTCAGCTGATAGACCACCGATTATTGGAGGTGGAGAGATGGATGGAAGTCTTCATCCCAGCTGCAACAGAATGCACGTGCAACCTCGTTCATAAGTGAGAGAGCTGAAGTTTTATGAAGGTCAGATGGTGTGGACGGTGGTCAGCGTCTCGTGTTCCCGGATGAGGCACTCCTAAGATAGGTCATTAGTGTCAGCGTGAGCTATTGGGCCACACCTAGCATCGTTGCGACAATGAAACCTCGATGTGATGTTTCGCCCTACGATATGGAAAGAGCCGGAAGGAGAGAATCTCTCTGTGAACGTCTTGAGGAGGGGACGTGATGGCGAGGCTCAGGAGAGAGAGAGAGCCGGAAGGAGAGAATCTCTCTGTAAACGTCTTGAGGAGGGGACGTGATGGCGAGGCTCAGGAGAGAGAGAGAGCCGGAAGGAGAGAATCTCTCTGTGAACGTCTTGAGGAGGGGACGTGATGGCGAGGCTCAGGAGAGAGAGAGAGCCGGAAGGAGAGAATCTCTCTGTGAACGTCTTGAGGAGGGGACGTGATGGCGAGGCTCAGGAGAGAGAGAGAGCCGGAAGGAGAGAACCTCTCTGTGAACGTCTTGAGGAGGGGACGTGATGGCGAGGCTCAGGAGAGAGAGAGAGCCGGAAGGAGAGAATCTCTCTGTGAACGTCTTGAGGAGGGGACGTGATGGCGAGGCTCAGGAGAGAGAGAGAGCCGGAAGGAGAGAACCTCTCTGTGAACGTCTTGAGGAGGGGACGTGATGGCGAGGCTCAGGAGAGAGAGAGAGAGAGAGAGAGAGCCGGAAGGAGAGAATCTCTCTGTGAACGTCTTGAGGAGGGGACGTGATGGCGAGGCTCAGGAGAGAGAGAGAGAGAGCCGGAAGGAGAGAATCTCTCTGTGAACGTCTTGAGGAGGGGACGTGATGGCGAGGCTCAAGAGAGAGAGAGAGCCGGAAGGAGAGAATCTCTCTGTGAACGTCTTGAGGAGGGGACGTGATGGCGAGGCTCAGGAGAGAGAGAGAGAGAGAGAGCCGGAAGGAGAGAATCTCTCTGTGAACGTCTTGAGGAGGGGACGTGATGGCGAGGCTCAGGAGAGAGAGAGAGAGCCGGAAGGAGAGAATCTCTCTGTGAACGTCTTGAGGAGGGGACGTGATGGCGAGGCTCAGGAGAGAGAGAGAGAGAGAGACAGAGAGAGAGAGCCGGAAGGAGAGAATCTCTCTGTGAACGTCTTGAGGAGGGGACGTGATGGCGAGGCTCAGGAGAGAGAGAGAGAGCCGGAAGGAGAGAATCTCTCTGTGAACGTCTTGAGGAGGGGATGTGATGGCGAGGCTCAGGAGAGAGAGAGAGCCGGAAGGAGAGAATCTCTCTGTGAACGTCTTGAGGAGGGGACGTGATGGCGAGGCTCAGGAGAGAGAGGGAGCCGGAAGGAGTGAATCTCTCTGTGAACGTCTTGAGGAGGGGATGTGATGGCGAGGCTCAGGAGAGAGAGAGCCGGAAGGAGAGAATCTCTCTGTGAACGTCTTGAGGAGGGGACGTGATGGCGAGGCTCAGGAGAGAGAGAGAGAGCCGGAAGGAGAGAATCTCTCTGTGAACGTCTTGAGGAGGGGACGTGATGGCGAGGCTCAGGAGAGAGAGAGAGAGCCGGAAGGAGAGAATCTCTATGTGAACGTCTTGAGGAGGGGACGTGATGGCGAGGCTCAGGAGAGAGAGAGCCGGAAGGAGAGAATCTCTCTGTGAACGTCTTGAGGAGGGGACGTGATGGCGAGGCTCAGGAGAGTGAGAGAGAGAGAGCTGGAAGGAGAGAATCTCTCTGTGAACGTCTTGAGGAGGGGACGTGATGGCGAGGCTCAGGAGAGAGAGAGAGCCGGAAGGAGAGAATCTCACTGTGAACGTCTTGAGGTGGGGACGTGATGGCGAAGCTCAGGAGAGAGAGAGAGCCGGAAGGAGAGAATCTCACTGTGAACGTCTTGAGGAGGGGACGTGATGGCGAGGCTCAGGAGAGAGAGAGAGCCGGAAGGAGAGAATCTCTCTGTGAACGTCTTGAGGAGGGGACGTGATGGCGATGCTCAGGAGAGAGAGAGAGCCGGAAGGAGAGAATCTCACTGTGAACGTCTTGAGGAGGGGACGTGATGGCGAGGCTCAGGAGAGAGAGAGAGCCGGAAGGATAGAATCTCTCTGTAAACGTCTTGAGGAGGGGACGTGATGGCGAGGCTCAGGAGAGAGAGAGCGCCGGAAGGAGAGAATCTCTCTGTGAACGTCTTGAGGAGGGGACGTGATGGCGAGGCTCAGGAGAGAGAGAGCCGGAAGGAGAGAATCTCTCTGTGAACGTCTTGAGGAGGGGACGTGATGGCGAGGCTCAGGAGAGAGAGAGAGCCGGAAGGAGAGAATCTCACTGTGAACGTCTTGAGGTGGGGACGTGATGGCGAAGCTCAGGAGAGAGAGAGAGCCGGAAGGAGAGAATCTCTCTGTGAACGTCTTGAGGAGGGGACGTGATGGCGAGGCTCAGGAGAGAGAGAGAGCCGGAAGGAGAGAATCTCTCTGTGAACGTCTTGAGGAGGGAACGTGATGGCGATGCTCAGGAGAGAGAGAGAGCCGGAAGGAGAGAATCTCACTGTGAATGTCTTGAGGTGGGGACGTGATGGCGAAGCTCAGGAGAGAGAGAGAGCCGGAAGGAGAGAATCTCTCTGTGAACGTCTTGAGGAGGGGACGTGATGGCGAGGCTCAGGAGAGAGAGAGAGCCGGAAGGAGAGAATCTCTCTGTGAACGTCTTGAGGAGGGGACGTGATGGCGAGGCTCAGGAGAGAGAGAGAGAGCTGGAAGGAGAGAATCTCTCTGTGAACGTCTTGAGGAGGGGACGTGATGGCGAGGCTCAGGAGAGAGAGAGAGCCGGAAGGAGAGAATCTCTCTGTGAACGTCTTGAGGAGGGGACGTGATGGCGAGGCTCAGGAGAGAGAGAGAGCCAGAAGGAGAGAATCTCTCTGTAAACGTCTTGAGGAGGGGACGTGATGGCGAGGCTCAGGAGAAAGAGAGAGAGCCGGAAGGAGAGAATCTCTATGTGAACGTCTTGAGGAGGGGACGTGATGGCGAGGCTCAGGAGAGAGAGAGAGCCGGAAGGAGAGAATCTCTCTGTGAACGTCTTGAGGAGGGGACGTGATGGCGAGGCTCAGGAGAGAGAGAGCCGGAAGGAGAGAATCTCTCTGTGAACGTGTTGAGGAGGGGACGTGATGGCAAGGCTCAGGAGAGAGAGAGAGAGAGCCGGAAGGAGAGAATCTCTCTGTGAACGTCTTGAGGAGGGGACGTGATGGCGAGGCTCAGGAGAGAGAGAGAGAGAGCCGGAAGGAGAGAATCTCTCTGTGAACGTCTTGAGGAGGGGACGTGACGGCGAGGCTCAGGAGAGAGAGAGAGCCGGAAGGAGAGAATCTCTCTGTGAACGTCTTGAGGAGGGGACGTGATGGCGAGGCTCAGGAGAGAGAGAGAGCCAGAAGGAGAGAATCTCACTGTGAACGTCTTGAGGAGGGGACGTGATGGCGAGGCTCAGGAGAGAGAAAGAGCCAGAAGGAGAGAATCTCTCTGTAAACGTCTTGAGGAGGGGACGTGATGGCGAGGCTCAGGAGAGAGAGAGAGCCGGAAGGAGAGAATCTCTCTGTGAACGTCTTGAGGAGGGGACGTGATGGCGAGGCTCAGGAGAGAGAGAGAGCCGGAAGGAGAGAATCTCACTGTGAACGTCTTGAGGTGGGGACGTGATGGCGAAGCTCAGGAGAGAGAGAGAGCCGGAAGGAGAGAATCTCTCTGTGAACGTCTTGAGGAGGGGACGTGATAGCGAGGCTCAGGAGAGAGAGAGAGCCGGAAGGAGAGAATCTCACTGTGAACGTCTTGAGGAGGGGACGTGATGGCGAGGCTCAGGAGAGAGAGAGAGCCGGAAGGAGAGAATCTCTCTGTGAACGTCTTGAGGAGGGGACGTGATGGCGATGCTCAGGAGAGAGAGAGAGCCGGAAGGAGAGAATCTCACTGTGAACGTCTTGAGGAGGGGACGTGATGGCGAGGCTCAGGAGAGAGAGAGAGCCGGAAGGATAGAATCTCTCTGTAAACGTCTTGAGGAGGGGACGTGATGGCGAGGCTCAGGAGAGAGAGAGCGCCGGAAGGAGAGAATCTCTCTGTGAACGTCTTGAGGAGGGGACGTGATGGCGAGGCTCAGGAGAGAGAGAACCGGAAGGAGAGAATCTCTCTGTGAACGTCTTGAGGAGGGGACGTGATGGCGAGGCTCAGGAGAGAGAGAGAGCCGGAAGGAGAGAATCTCACTGTGAACGTCTTGAGGTGGGGACGTGATGGCGAAGCTCAGGAGAGAGAGAGAGCCGGAAGGAGAGAATCTCTCTGTGAACGTCTTGAGGAGGGGACGTGATGGCGAGGCTCAGGAGAGAGAGAGAGCCGGAAGGAGAGAATCTCTCTGTGAACGTCTTGAGGAGGGAACGTGATGGCGAGGCTCAGGAGAGAGAGAGAGCCGGAAGGAGAGAATCTCACTGTGAATGTCTTGAGGTGGGGACGTGATGGCGAAGCTCAGGAGAGAGAGAGAGCCGGAAGGAGAGAATCTCTCTGTGAACGTCTTGAGGAGGGGACGTGATGGCGAGGCTCAGGAGAGAGAGAGAGCCGGAAGGAGAGAATCTCTCTGTGAACGTCTTGAGGAGGGGACGTGATGGCGAGGCTCAGGAGAGAGAGAGAGAGCCGGAAGGAGAGAATCTCTCTGTGAACGTGTTGAGGAGGGGACGTGATGGCGAGGCTCAGGAGAGAGAGAGAGCCGGAAGGAGAGAATCTCTCTGTGAACGTCTTGAGGAGGGGACGTGATGGCGAGGCTCAGGAGAGAGAGAGAGCCAGAAGGAGAGAATCTCTCTGTAAACGTCTTGAGGAGGGGACGTGATGGCGAGGCTCAGGAGAAAGAGAGAGAGCCGGAAGGAGAGAATCTCTATGTGAACGTCTTGAGGAGGGGACGTGATGGCGAGGCTCAGGAGAGATAGAGAGCCGGAAGGAGAGAATCTCTCTGTGAACGTCTTGAGGAGGGGACGTGATGGCGAGGCTCAGGAGAGAGAGGGAGCCGGAAGGAGAGAATCTCTCTGTGAACGTCTTGAGGAGGGGACGTGATGGCGAGGCTCAGGAGAGAGAGGGAGCCGGAAGGAGAGAATCTCTCTGTGAACGTCTTGAGGAGGGGACGTGATGGCGAGGCTCAGGAGAGAGAGAGCCGGAAGGAGAGAATCTCTCTGTGAACGTCTTGAGGAGGGGACGTGATGGCGAGGCTCAGAAGAGAGAGAGCCGGAAGGAGAGAATCTCTCTGTGAACGTCTTGAGGAGGGGACGTGATGGCGAGGCTCAGGAGAGAGAGAGAGGGAGCCGGAAGGAGAGATTCTCTCTGTGAACGTCTTGAGGAGGGGACGTGATGGCGAGGCTCAGGAGAGAGAGAGCCGGAAGGAGAGAATCTCTCTGTGAACGTCTTGAGGAGGGGACGTGATGGCGAGGCTCAGGAGAGAGAGAGAGAGCCAGAAGGAGAGAATCTCTCTGTGAACGTCTTGAGGAGGGGACGAGATGGCGAGGCTCAGGAGAGAGAGAGAGCCGGAAGGAGAGAATCTCTCTGTGAACGTCTTGAGGAGGGGACGTGATGGCGATGCTCAGGAGAGAGAGAGAGCCGGAAGGAGAGAATCTCTCTGTGAACGTCTTGAGGAGGGGACGTGATGGCGAGGCTCAGGAGAGAGAGAGCTGGCTGAACGAGAACTGCGTTCTAGCTGTGGCCATGAGATTATTTTTTTTGTTGATTATTGGCCAGATTTCATTTTTTACATATATACGTTACATTATTAGTAACTTTACAAGGGCAAATATAAAATGCAAAATCCGAGAAAGGCTAAAGAGAAGTGATATGAAAGTAAAAGCAGAAAAAAAAATACATGAAGAGCGAAAATGAAACTAGTCTCAGTATGTGTAACCAAGGGCCAATAGCCATACTGGTTACTAAAAGAAATTTACAATACCTCACATAAAATAAAGTTTAAAACTACAGTATTCAAACATTATGCATATACAATTATGAATGGCAACATATAATTAATTAAAATTATATAAATAATAATACAGTTAGTGTTACTCTACCATACTATCATTTTTATATAAGGCCAGGTTTATGTCACCTAGCAATATAATATTTTTATAGTTCTAGAAATTTAAATAATTTCTAGTTCTACCAAAAATAATTCTATCGTAATATTGTTCGGGGCGGTTTGTAACTGCTGAGCTAAGGGAGGACTGTGTCCCTGAGAGTGAATTATTCATTTCGAGTAAATATACATAGATGCAGATAGAATTAAAGAGTGTAAATAGGAATGCAGCGTATCTGAGTTATTCAGCAAAGGTTGTGCATATGTCTCACCTACGCAAAGGACCACTCGCGCCGATGAATGTCTTGACATACTGGTGTCAGAGCGTGTGCTGAAAGTTCGGCAGAGGCAAGCCGAAATGAGAGGAACAAGGAACTTTTACTGACCCTATTGGATTACAATTGTGAGTGTGCCAGTGAAGGAAGTTAGGCAGTGCCCTACTTCAGGAGGAGCTGTTTGCCGGAGATGAGATCGACGCCGTGATCCAGTGAAGTGTACAGCCCAGTCAACATCGAGATCCAGTCGGAGTCTATAGTTCGGATGATGCAGTGATCCGGTGCAGGCTACAGCTAGATCAACGGTGGTGAGCTTTAGTGAAGCATCCTGTTGTGTATTTCCTTGTGCTGTTTGTTGTCTTAGCATGAGGTGGACAGAGGTGGTTATTAAGAGGGGGACAGAGGGGGGACATAACAACATTAGATGCATCACCCCCAAGTGAAAAGATTCCTGAAAGTCCTGATTGCAACCAACTCAGGTTCGAATCCCTCCTTGGCCATCAATGAGAATTCTCTCAGCAAACCCACCATCCCAAGGAGACTGATGGGCTTGGAAAGGTCGCGGTCTGTCGGATGAGACGTTAAGCTGTGGCCCCATGTGCGGGACAGCCATATCATTACATGTGAAAGAACACGCTGGATGGCCTTGACGATAGGCTACATCTGTTCTCGAACCTATGGAATTAGCCGATTGCATTAATCATCATCGGAGTTGCCGCAATGCAAATGAGACCTGACAAATAGGGTGGGAGTCGAATAAATATGTTCCCCCACCTAAACGCAATGAACAAGGAGAGTGAGAAATGTAGGAAGTGCGATGAGAGAAATCCAGCCACCAGCAAATACATACCAGCGTCGGTGTTTTGAATGCAGTACCGACTCCCATATTCGGAAAAATTGTCCTCAGCTCGGGGCAGACAGGGACAATAAGTCCGCGCAGGCTCGCCATGTAGAGGCTAAAGAATCCGAGAGTGAAGGACTTCAGCTACTTCTGTTCGGAGAAACAGCAATCTTATGCGCCACAGTAACCGCCGATAATTTTAAAGCTCAAGGTAGGGGATGCAACATGAAACCTGCTAAGATAACAAAAAATCCTATATTATGTGGACCTAAAACTTTGGACGGTATCCTGGATAGCGGAACAGAAACTAATTTAATTAGGTCTGAAATCAAAAATAAGACTAAAATTTTTCTTCTAGGCAATAAATTTAAATAAAAAAATTTGAACCACCACAACGGAGCTTCCACTGAAATTCACATAATTCGATGACATTATTTTAAACTATATCTTACATAATTTCATGTAACGTTATTATTCTTCTCTCCTGCAGATAAGCAGATCATTTGTTTAAACTTTTGTATAACTAACATGAATATGAATAAAGATTATTATTATTATTAAGATTAAGATTAGACTTCATGCACCGCGAATGAAAAAGCTGTTGCGGAAAGAAAAAGCTCCAATCTGCTTTCGGTGATAATCATTTTGTCACGTTAATTAAAATCCCTACGAAGATGCAATTGGAAGGGAAAGGAAGGTGGCCTTATTTACCTTGAGGTTATGGTCACGTGCGGAATGACGAAGAAATTAGTGGCGGAAGCCATGACGGACGAAGAAATTTAGGCGGCCCCTATGGCTGGGGCCATATTGGCCGTAGCTTAGATACGGTTCTGGAATGAACACTATTTTAAATTGAGATGTTAATGCATTTGATTGAGATCTTTATCTGCTATCATATAATTAAAAGAAAATAAATTATTTTAGAACTTATAGAGCTTCGACGTTAACTTCCCATTGACATAACATAGTGTTTGTTGTTCCTTAATCTTTGGAAACCAGAGTATATACTGTATATGACATATTAAAAGCTGGGCTTAAATAATAGTTTGTGCTTGAACAGTAACCGGATAGAAGCAAGAAATTGAAAATAGGATCCCGGGCTATTATTCGAATACTTCAAATATATTAATATGTGGAAATGATTCTCATTGTTTCGTGCATCTGGCATCAGAAATGTTTCGCAAACGCAACAAGTGAAGATCTTAAATATTCAAAATTCTTAACAATGTAAATGGAGAACAATTGAAGAGTTGAAAGAATATGTTTCCTAAGAATCATTCAATCGAATTTCGTTTCGTAAGAGAGTCGAGCGTATTTTAGCGGATAAAGTTGATATTTGGTACGAATTGTAGTTGTACTTATTGGTGAGATTATATGATAGTTTGCGCTTATTTTGTATTAGCGGTGATATTTGCATTTGAGTAGCGCTAATTTATTGTTAGTTATCGATTGGTTTTATTGTATATTGATTGGATTATCGCAGGGATGCTAAACGCTGCACATTCTGAGTGCCAAGCGTTGTCTGTACGCGAGCGCACTCTGCGATTTGGAAGGAGGCGCCGAGAAGGCCTCCGCAAATTCTGGAAGCGCCTGAGAAAGGCTTCCGTATGCTGTGCCAACTGCAGTGGAGAGGAGAGTGAAGTGTATATGCCGACGTCATCACACACACGCGGCATCTTCTACCTCCCCACCACCAGTGATGTCGGATCCACCAGTGACGTCAGAGCCACCGGTGATGTCGGATCCACCAGTGATGTCGGATCCCTCGATACCTCTCCATCCGTGGATAGCACAGATATTCCACCCGAAGGCAGAGTAATAACTCCTGAGGAAGATTCCATCTCCTCCCAGCTCAGCTGGTCTCCATATAACTCAACGGATGAGGAGGGGAGTTCATTGTATGAAGAGAGCTTCAGCGAAATAGAAGATGACACCTCAATCAACATCCTTGAAGGGGAGTCTCTAATGGGAAAATTTGTAATTTGGATGACCATTTTATTTCTGATGCTCGATTATATTGCTACCGATATCTACAGATCTGTTGTCTCTTTCTTCTCTCTTTCTTAAGTATAATCCGCACCACAGAAATAGACATTTACTTGTATGAATCTCTGTGTACGATTGTAAATAACCAGAAATCAAATTGTGGAAACAACAGAAATAATCAAATGGTAAAAAAAGGATTAAAAGCTATCCAAAAAGTGAAAGAAATGGAAAAAATAAAATAAAAAGTTAAATAATATGTTGAAAAGATTAAAAGAAAAAAATTAAAAAAAAAATGTCTCCCCTAAAAGCCATCCTCAGACGTCCCAGATCGTGGGAGACGGGCAACATCCAATATCTGTTGATTTCCCCAAGAGTTCATTTCATCTTTAGGGAAAACCTCAGATAATGAATGGCTAACATGAGGCTCTGGTACAATACATACATAGGTACACACACATATCTGTATATATTATAGCCATCATTACGATAACTGAATTTTTAAGTATTGCACACGATTATTAAATTATGACGATTAACAGAAACAAAAATCTTTTTCAAATATTGGAAGCCAATAACCACAGATTTCTGAAACTCTAAACATTTATCAAAAAATGTCCCTAAGAGAGAAATTTGATTTATACATCCCCTTTCCCTTCTGAATCCACGCTGTTCATTACACAGTTGCCCATCTGTCGAATCCTTAATTCTATTAAACACAATAATGCAAGGAACCTTGACCTGTCACAGAAAGTAGGCTGTTCCCTTTTTCATTATCACCAGAATTGCAATCACTTTTCGTTACAATAGGATAGTTATAGTGAAATCCTTAGCAACAACGCTACTTTTAGTCAGTAAAGTGACAACAGAAGGATTCCAAGCTCTAAGCATCTAAACAGTAATTTCATCTACCCCTGGGGGTTCATGCAGTTTTAATTTAGAGAAAGCCAAAGTAACTTTAGAATGTGATTATAGACCCAACATTGAAGTCAGTACTGCATCTATCCTCACTGCAAAGAATGGGAGTAGAATTAACCACATTGTTTAGAACTCTCCCAAATGCTCACACGAAATAGCACCGACAGATTCCTCCCCTTGAAAAACGTTATCATGTTTATCCATCAATCCCTGTGTGTCAGTCTGTTTCTTCTCACAAAAAAGATCTGATACAACTAACTGCTTCCTTTGCATTGCCAAAGATTTTCCATCAAGTGTTAACACATTTATTAAACTCTTTGTAATGTCTCTGATGACTAGTATGGTGGTCATTCAGATTGCTCATGCAATTCTCCCAGAAATAATCTAGAAAGCATTATCACACAAATGACTGTGTCTCCTCTTTTCCTTTTTATCCAAAAGAGTACTGTAAATTTCAAGAAAAGTCTGTTTTTAATGATCCCATTTTTCTTCAACTTGATAGTAGGCAAAGCACGATTTGTAAAACCACGATTACAATGATATATTGATCTCTAATTGTCAGCTTTGCTACATCTGGGTTTTCCAAGGCTTCAGTGTTAAAGATTATTCTTTTCACCTTAGCACACCATTTTTACCTATCTTCCTATCGCTTTCGCTGTTTGTCAATTTGTCGGTTTGTGGACTTGACAAATCATTGTACCACCACATCTTTCGAACGCGATGGAGAAACTTAATGATTCTTATGCTAAATGACAGTTTGTGAGGCGGGGAGTTCCATTGGCTATAACAATTTATCCCCCCATGCTTTCTTCTCCCATATAAAAAGGGGAAATATGAAAAATATTCTCTTATATCTCTAGAACGCGAATGCCGAAAATAACCAGCTATCCGTCAAATAAAAGTCTGTGAAATGACAGTGGATGGCTAACATGAGGCTCTGGTACTATACATATATAGATATTCATACACACACATATCTATAATTATTACTATTAGTTATTTTTATAAAGTAATAAGCTATGCGTCAAATGAAACCTTCAGACGAGGAAAGGTTCATAAGCTTTAAATAAAAAAAATGCCTATGTTCCTATACGGGCCCTAAAAAGTAGAAAATAATCATAAAGTATCTCGATGGTACAATCAGTTACTGAGTTGCTACAGTTATGAGTTGGATGTCAAATGAAAGCTCGTATAATGACCGTCGTAAACTATTTCGAATTTTGCCCCCACACTTCCCCCCTGATAAAAAGGGGAGGATTTCCGCTGGGTTTGACTTTAACGAATCATATCTCAAATCACAATGCCAGGGGCTACCTCAAATATGACTCCAAAAGGGAAGCGGGAATGTGGGCGATGTTTATGAGTTTATATATCAAATGAAAGTTTTTGAAGGTAGGTGTTTTCAGCGACAAAAGGATTAATTAATTGAAAAACTAAAAAAAACAATCTTCCTATATGGCCCTAAAAAGTAAAAAAAAAATCCTAAAGCATATCGATGGTGCAATCAGTCACTGAGTTCATATTACTTCAAAGAAAGATAGGGCGCCGGCAATGTTGGCGAGTAGGTAAATCGGTGCTCTATCTTCCTTTGAAGTGAATGCGAACTCAGTGACTGATTGCACCATCGACATGCTTTAGGTTTATTTTCTCCTTTTTAGGGCCCTATAGGAAGATATGTAATTTTAATTTTATATAATTTAGTTATTTCCTTTTTGCACACTGACTGGCTAATAGGAAATCTACAAAAAATAATCATTAATACAATTTAAGATTATTTCTGACACATAAATTAAAACTTTAAACAAAACAACAGGTAATATGTGCATTTACTATTGATTAACACTAATCATGAACTATAAATTGGTTTGAGTTAAAAGATGAGATTAACTAAAGTTATTTGAAAATATTAGATTAATCCTCGTTGTAATGATTTGTGCATCCCACAACTAAATAAGTTGTAATCATGTGTTATAATCGCTCTACAAAATAAGATTGAACTGCGTTAAAAATACATTACAAAGGTCCTTATTGCGCAATTAACTCTGTTCCGTTGTTGTACAAGGTATGGCTGCCAGATTTACTTCGAGTATATATATAGAACTCTGTGAAAAACAACAAC
The DNA here is from genome assembly GCA_038380435.1 of Ryuthela nishihirai. Classification (NCBI taxonomy): domain Eukaryota; kingdom Metazoa; phylum Arthropoda; class Arachnida; order Araneae; family Heptathelidae; genus Ryuthela; species Ryuthela nishihirai. The sequence goes on along the minus strand of JAWZYU010000021.1, from coordinate 10,464,623 downwards.
GTATACATCACAAACATTGTTTAGACAAAATTTAGTATTGCAGAATAAGGGGTGGCTCAGTCAGTAGCGCGCCAGGCACGTAATCTGCAGTTCCCTGGTTTGAGTCCCAGCTGGGTCAGCTTTGAGATTTATCTTCGCAAATTTCCTCGCCCTGCCCACGGTCAGTACGGGACACCAATGGGCTTGGAAAGACCGCCGTCAGTCATATGGGAGCCGTGGCCCCGTGTGCAGAAGAGCCATACCCTGTGCACGTTAAAGAACACGCTGGATGGCCTTGACGGGAGACTACCATCTGTCTCCCAACAGCTGTTCCAGTGGGTCCCCTTCCCCAACCCTCTCTGAACCTTCGGGGTCCATGTGACCTGGCCATTTAGCCTATGGTGTGCAAAAGGCCTTGGGAGCTATGTAACAGATACTGGTGATGTGAGGCATGAGATTAACAGACGAATACGGATTGCTGCCGGGACTTTTAAGAATCTATGGAGAGTGTGGAGAAATAGGCGTATACACCTAAAGACTAAAATTAGACTGTATAATAGTTTGGTTCCTTCTCGGGTTAGTTATGGTAGTGAAACTTGGACACTTTGTAAACAAGATAACAGGAAACTAGATGCTTTTGATTCCAGATGCTCTCGCAGTATCTTGGACATTAGGTGGTTCAACTTTGTAACTAATGATGAGGTTAGGCAAAGGAGTTTGCAACCTCCTTTAAGCAGCATATTGTGCAGAGAGAGACTCCGTTGGTTTGGCCATGTTGCCCGTATGAATAATTATAAATTGGTGAATAGGGTTATGAACAGTGTGCCTAAAGGCCTCAGAAAGAAGGTGAGACCTAGGATGCGGTGGGCAGACAATGTCAAACTGGACCTTGTTAGAATTGGTGTGCAGTGGCCAGATGCAGTAGATGTAGCTCAGGATAGACTTGCTTGGAGAACTAAATTGCATGGTCTGGTTGGACCTCTGTAGCCCATGGCTGCTTGAGGATGATGATGATGATGATGATGTGCAAAAAAAGTGCCCCTCGAGATAAAACAACCCAATCAGAAATAAAGTGCTCTTTAAATTATTTCAGTTACAACAGTCTAGCATTTACCTTGCAAAGTCATCCATGATGTCTTTGTAAATTAAAATAATGCACTTTCGTTTTCAATTGCTAATAATGTCAGACCAACCACTTTTTCTGACATAGAGAAGATCGTAAATATTTTTTCAATAATTTTAGCTTTCAAAAACTGTTCTTTGCTACTAGCAGTAACTAGCAAAATAAATAATATTTTTATCAGGACTACAATGTTTTAAAAAAGTGTATTAAGCTCGTTTTCATATATATAATTTAAGACCTCGTTACGAGTTATTTGAATTGAGAAAATTACTCCCAAGTGTTTCAGTTAATCTCGCAAATAAAATGGTTCTACGTCAGAGCCATTCATATCGCTCAGCAGAAGATGGAAATTTTTACTTCGACACTGTATTCGAATCGACAGTCCTTATATGTCATATGAGAAGTAAATGGTAGGTAGGTAGTCACTGGAAGAAGAGCTATGAACCCAGGGCCGGCGCGGGGCGGGTTCAGCGCGTTTCCCGGAACCCGGCCCCGCGGTCCACGTAAAAAACGAAAAACTCGGTCCACGCAAAAAAAACGTCCGCGGCTCATCGTAAAAAACTAAATTTTTGTCAAAATCGACAGAAATAGCGAAAATGGTCAATTTTGATGGCGTGATTAAAGATTTTGCGGCAAAAAAGGCGAGAAAAATTATGTAATATTTATAATATACTCGGTGTTCCTATAAGTTTATGTAGATATGTACCGCACTTTGTATTTATAATAAATAATTTATTTTTATAAAATTTAGAAGTTCATATAAATGCGTTTTTTTTTTTGGCCCCGCAAAAGTTGACGCCGGCCATGTATGCACCGATCGCCTGTGATGATGCATAGAACCGGCCAGGCCTAACACCTGATGTCCGACCCCACCTTCTCGTGGTTCAGGCCGTTAGTACCTTTCAAATATGTCCACACTTGTGAGTTTTACGTGCGCTCGATGCATGCGTCTAGCACACATGACGCAAGCGCAAAACATGTCTCAAATCAATTGAACGGCGCCGTTTTCAGTGACGCATGCAATAGCGTACGTGCTTCCACCAGTAGTGAATTTTTGTTCAACATTCCGTGCAACTTCGTAGTTTGTCTGGAAGGTTTCGTTCTGTTTTTGTAATTATTGAGCTTGTGTTTTTTGTTCACCATGTCGTCAGAACAAACATTGGCCTTTATTGAAGATTATAGAATTCATCGGAGATATAAATTATTAAATTATTTTAAATAAATAAAAAAAAATTAAATAATTCATCAGAATATAGGTTTAAATATTCATCAGAGACATGAATGAATCACCAAATATCAAAGTGTGATCACTAATTTCACTTCAGCTGGTATTGCTTCTCTGAAACGAGTATTTTTTTTTTCAATCTTCGGCTCCACCATTCCCAAAAGCACGTAGAAATTTGTTCTAGACCTTCGTGTAAAGTTCTTAAAAAGAATGTTTTCATTTAATTCCAATTCCTCATTATTCCAAAATTCCGCGTTTTAAAATAATCTTTCACCTCATCCATATCGATCGCCAGTAACTATCGCGTCTTTTTCTCACTTTTTTCAGCACTAAAATTGCAGCACTTATACCCCCTAACATAGCAGCATCAGTTGCGTCCATTGCAACTTCACATCTACACTGGTGAAAAATTGAAAACTCTTTGACGCACAGGGTGTAGACAGTTGAAGGCATGCGTCCAACGCAATCCATCTAAGGCATGCGCTAGAGTACTCGGTGTTGAAAAGCGGAATTGAAAGTTGAAAGTGAAGTTGAAGATGAAAGGGAACAAGTGTGGACATAACCATATTCTCTTGTGGAAGTGAACGGATGTTGAGGGCTGCCAGCTTAGTGTGGCCTACTGATCTAGGGTTGGGTTGGGTTGTTTTACCTCTGAGCGGCACTTTTTTGCACACAATGGGCTAAATGCCAGGTCACATGGACCCCGAAGGCTCAGAGAAGGTTGGGGGAGGGGACCCACCGGAACAACTGTTGGGAGACAGATGGTAGCCTCTCGTCAAGGTCATCCAGCGTGTTTTTTAACGTGCACAGGGTATGGCTCTCCCGCACACGGGGCCACGGCTTAACGTCCCATCCGACGGACGGCGGCCTTTTCAAGCCCATCAGTGTCCCCTACTGACCGTGGGCAAGGCGGGGAATTTTGCGGAGATAAATCTCAACGCTGACCCAGCTGGGACTCGAACCTGGGAACTACAGATTACCAGCCTGGCGCACTACCGACTGAGCCACTCCCGCCCCCCTACTGATCTAGAAAACTATGGCTACATTTCTTTCTTTTTCTACCCTGCTGAGGAGTGGTCAACCACACAGGGTCCTGGTGTTGACCTTATAAATTTACTGGACTGGATGAAGGCTCTGAGCTTCATTATGGATCCTGAATGTCTGTGTTTTGTGTTTGTGGGTTGACAGCCCCAAGTGAATAGGTTCACAGGATACGTTTTATCAGCTGGTGGATAATCCTCAGCAGAGGTCATCGCAGGCACTTGAATTCTTGCTTCTACTGGCATCGCCAAATTCTACATTGGAAAAAGTCTTTCAGTATAGATGACATCAGCCTTTAATGGTGGAGAAATGGGTCTTTGCCCCATGATTGCGATTAGGAGGCTGTTTGATATTGTCGGCATTCCCTCTCTCAATAAACATAGATTTTTTAAACATCCATCTAACCATTTTCTCTCCATAGGTACTTGGAATGTGAGGACTTATTCTCTTGATGTCCTCACACAAGAATTCCACCGTTATAATGTAGACATTCTCGGCTTGAAAGAAACCAGATGGAAAGATAAAGGTCAGATTTTTAAAAGTAATCTTAAATTTCTCTTTTCCGAAAGAGAAGATAAACAGCATCTCCAAAGCGTAGGTTTGCTTCTCAGCAGATACTCTAGTGATGCTCCTCTAGGATATGAGTGCATTAATGAAAGGTTTCTTACAGCAAATTTTCAGAGAAGAGTTAAAGACTTGAATGTTATCTGCTGTCATCGGCATCCTCAGTAGGGACTGAGGATGGATGAGGATGAGAAGGATAGGTTTTACGGACAATTTCAGGATATTTTGAATTCTGTCAAGAAAGGAGATATTACTCTTGTTCTTGGTGACTTTATTGCCAAAATTGGTACTGACTCTGAACTTTGAGGAGGGGTAATAGGCCCTTTTGGTATTGGCAGCTGCAATGTCAATAGGCAACGTCTCCTACAGGTAAGTAAATTTAATGGTTTGAGAATAACTTATACTTATTAAAACACCACGACCTAAGTACACATGGGTTTCACCAGATGGTCTGCATAAGAATTTGATAATGTAACATATGATGTTTATGATTATACGTATTAATTAACAGCAATAACAAACAATAAATTAACAGCAATTTATATATTATTATAATACCTAACAGCAAATGGGCTACTGTTAAGAATTCCAGGTCATATAGGGTAGCTGAAATTAGATCTGACCATTACCTTGTTAAAAGTGGCTTGCAACTTAAACTTAAGAAGTGTTGTGCTAAGGTTTAAAATTTTACCCTTAATTCTGAAGTTCTGAAAGACCTATTTATTGCTAAAGCTTACCATGATAGGTTACTTAATCGTTATGACAGTCATGGCTTGCTTACTTCTGAAGTTAAGGACGAATGGGACCGTTTTAAACAGGCTATTTTTTTTTGGAAACTAATAGTACTCTTTTAGGAAAAAAGGAGCAGCGGAGGCAGATTTATATGAGTGATAAGGCATTTGAGCTTATTTTAGAAAGACAGAACTGTAGGAATGTCCTTAATCAATACCTTTCTAGTCCTAATATAAAGCATTACAGAGAGCGTAATAAACGTGTAAAGGATCAGTTAGCTGCTGATAAGAATCTCTGGCTTGATGGCTTGGCTGACAAAGCCGAGGAAGCAGTTAGACAGCACAACAGCCGAGAGCTGTACCAGATAGTTATTGTTTTGTGTGGTAGAAAACGGACTATTATACAGGAATTGAAGGATAAACAAGGTAAGGTTATAGAAGGTGAGGATTCTGTCATGGCTAGGTGGGCTGAGCATTTCAGTGATATTCTGAACAATGCAGTTAGTTCTATTCCCATTGTTTGCAATGATGATAGATGCATTGGTGGCTTTAATGTTGGCCCTATAACACAATCTGAAGTTATTTTGGCTGTTTCTAAACTTAAACTTCATAAATCCCCAGGGGTAGATGAAATTACTACGGAAATGCTTAGAGCTGGGAATGTTTCGGTTACCACTTGGATGACCGAAATTCTGAATATCTTTTATGATAAAGGCATGGTTCCTAAGGATTTTACCAGAGCTATTGTTATCCCTATTTTCAAAAAAGGTGATCGCAGTTCTTGTGATAACTATAGGGGTATTAGCCTACTCTCTGTTCCAGGTAAAGTTCTTTCCATGATTGTGCTTAATAGAATTAAGAATCTGGTTGACAGTCAATTGCGTGATGAGCAATGTGGATTCAGAAGTGGTAGGGGAGGTGTGGATCAGATATTTTCACTTAGGCAGATACTTGAGAAATGTTTAGAGTTTCAGAAACCTTTGGTTGCTAGCTTTGTTGATTTCAAAAAGGCTTTCGACTCTGTTGATCGTCATAATTTGTGGTTGATTGTGATATCATATGGTATACCAGACAAGTTAGTTAACATAATGAAAGCTCTCTATAATAAAACTGAGTCGTGTGTGAGAGTTGGTAAGGCTTGTAGCAATTGGTTTAGCATTACTTCTGGTGTTCGACAAGGGTGCATTTTGTCTCCTTTTCTCTTTAGTTTGGTTATTGATTATGTTATGCGAAATTCACTTCAAAGGAAAGATTTTGGCCTTAAATGGACTGGAGATACGAAAATTTTTGATTTAGATTATGCTGATGATTTAGCCCTTTTGGCAAATGATGTTGATGAGATGAACTCGTTCATTCGAGCTGTTGATGAAACTGGTAGTAGAGTAGGTTTGGTTATAAACAGAGAGAAAACTAAAGTGATGAAAATTGGTCAGGCAGGCTGTGATTCAGTTAATCTGAATGTTTGCAGTCTTGAGCAGGTGTCACAGTTTAATTATCTTGAGAGCTATGTAACAGATGCTGGTGATGTGCGGTATGAGATTAACAGACGAACAGGGATTGCTGCCGGGACTTTTAAGAATTTATGGAGAGTGTGGAGAAATAGGCGTATATACCTAAAGATTAAAATTAGACTGTATACTAGTTGTGTTCTTTCTAGGGTTAGTTATGGTAGTGAAACCTGGAGACTTTGCAAACAAGATAACAGGAACCTTGATACTTTTGATTCTATATGCTTACGCAGTATCTTGGGCATTAGGTGGTTGAACTTTGTAAGATTAGATTAGACTTTGTACAATATGCTGCTTAAAGGAGTCGGCAACCTCCTTTAAGCAGCACATTGTACAAAGAGAGACTCCGTTGGTTTGGCCATGTTGCCCATATGGATAATTATAGATTGGTAAATAGGGTTATGAACAGTGTGCCTAAATGTCTCAGAAATAGGGGGAGGAGACCTAGGACGCGGTGGGCAGAAAATGTCACACAGGACCTTGTTAGAATTGGTGTGCAGTGGCCAGATGCAGCAGATATAGCTCAGGACAGATATGCTTGGAGAACCAAATTGCAATGTTTGGTTAGACTTCCGTAGCCAATGGTTGCTTGAGGATGATGATGATGAATTAAAATTGTTCGTCATATATTTCTGATTTTCTAAATCATTCTTTTAAAGAATTTACAGCCATATCTGATAAGAAATGGAAGAAACTAATTTAAAACATTTTTGTGTAGCTAAAAGATCTTGTTTCTCCAGCCCAAAATTTCTATTCTTCATCACCTGATGGAAAGTCCTGATTGCAACCAACTCAGGTTCGAATCCTTCCTTGGCCATCATTGAAAATTCTCTCAGCAAACCCACCATCCCAAGGAGACTGATGGGCTTGGAAAGGTCGCGGTCTGTCGGATGAGACGTAAGCTGTAGCCCCATGTGAGGGACAGCCATATCTTTACACGTGAAAGAACACGCTGGATGGCCTTGACGATAGGTTACCGTCTGTTTTGTAACAGTTGTCTAGTGGGTCACCTCCCCCAAATTCTCTCAGCCCTCGGGATCCTTGTAACCTGACCATTTAGCTCATTGTGTGCAGAAAAAGTCCTCTCAGAGGTAAAACAATCCAATCCATAAATAATTAGCACCCTTTGAAAATCATTACCAAAATTAATAATAGGAGATAACGTTCGGAAATATAATTCTTTTCGGATATAAACAAAGTAGCATAAAAAAAAAATTATTTATCTGAGCGTATTTAGTACGCAGTTCTCCTTTCTCCCCAAGTTCAATGCCAGTGTTCTAACTTCTCACGTGAAATGTGGAAAATAACTCAACATAAGGTCGCGACCAATCCTGTAACGTAAGCTGCTGAAAACGGCTCTTTATCCAGAATGGCCGAAAATGAAAGGTTTTGATAGATTGAATGGTCTGCTGGAGTTCGTGACAGAAGCACCTTCACTCTGTCGAACTTGTGCCATTCGTCTCTTCTTATTCGGTCCAGGATCTTAACCCTCATGTAGGTGGAAAATATACCAATGGCCAAATATCTGTGGTTCTCAGAAATGTGTTTCGTTTTCTTATAGTTTTCAGTCAGCATTCTACTTTTAGGGCGTTCTCTTTCTGAACCACGTAAAATGTCTTTTGAGCGAAAATATTTATGAAGTGAATAGATACATCAATTGTTGTTTAATGAAAATGGTGAAACAGATTCTGAAAATAGAGAAAGAAGAATAAGAAGAGCAAAAAAGAATAGAAGAGTGGTTATTTGGATGCTAATTACTGTGGGAGTTCAAAATGTACTTGACACGTGTCTATAGATTTGCACTCGTTCCTCCGAAGTTAACGAGCTACGACTTGTTTGAAAGTTTGTCTAAACTTATCGTTACGTGCTAAAAGCAAAGGCTTTATCATCGTTTTTCCCTTCGCTGGGGGCGTAAATTTCGGTGTGCGAAATCTGTATGCATCGTACTAAAAACGGGGAAAGGTTTTGCATTTTCACAAGGATGCAGCTTGGGGACGACGCAAAAAAAGATCCATGCTGATTTTTCACAAGTATACGGGGATCATGCCTGTTCATATGGCACTGTTACGGGATGGATGCGTAAATTCAGGGAATGACAGAAGAGCTTCGAAGATCTTCTTCGTGCTGGAAGAACGAAGGAGGCAGTGAACAACAGAACCATCGCTGCTGTTCGTTAACTCATTAAGGAAAACCCAAACATCACTGTTCAGCTAAAATGCTTAAATTCAGGGTATTGATTAGTAGTGTGGAAACCATTATTCATCAGCATTTAAAGTTCCGAAAGATCTATGCCAAATGGGTACTCCATAAACTGACAGAAGAGCAAAAAAGGGCTAGAGTCGACTCGTGCAAGGAGATGCTGCCAGTGTTTGAACCTAGAGACCCCAAACGGTTAACAGACATTGTCACAGGTGATGAGACGTAGTTTTATTACAATGCAACTCCCAAAAAGATCGACAACTATGTTTGGGTTGCGGAAGATGAACCGTTGCCCCAAATCCTCCGACAAGACAAGGAAGAGGATATTCACAATTTTTTCTATTCCCAAGGAGTGGTAGGAAAGGACACCTTACTTGAAAATATGTCTATAAATTACCAATGCTACACCAACATTGTTTTTCACAAGATGGTTAAGGAGATGAAGGAACAGCGTCCAACAACAAATGTGTCAAGGGTTCTCCTTCTCCATGTCAATGCCAGTGCTCACAAAACCCGACAAATCACGACCTATCTGCAGCAAGAAAAAATCAAACAATTGCCTCATCTTGCAAATTCACCCGGTCTTAAACTATGCGATTTTCGGTTGTTTCCAAAATTTAAAAAGGAACTTGCTGGGAAGCCTTTTTCAAGGGTACAAGACCTTGCAAAATGCGTTCATTCAGAGTTGCGGAGTATTCCCCAACAGGAGTACAATCAAGCGTTCCAGAATTGGTGTAGACGTCTGCAACTTTGCATAGATGCTGGAGGGGAGAACTTTGAAGGATTAAAGTTTTGTTGAGGTAAGTGTAATGGTTTTGTTCTGCAGATGCATGTCAAGAACTTTTGAATGCCCTTCGTACCAAAAGGGTACTTTGCATTTTAAAAGAAGCTGAAAATAGAGAGTATTCTTGCTAAAAGTAAACTATAAATTGTGCATCTGCCGAAGTTAGGGCAGTTTTGATTTCAGTTTCTAAAGAAAATAAAAATAAATTAATGTAATATATAAACAAAACTTATTTTCAAGTTGGAGAATGAGCCGCCCAAACGGCCAGGAAAGCTTTCGCCATCGTGCCGCTTCTGAAAATGCCTAATTGCGAATCTGTATGTCCCTGCAATGGTTATGTTTATTGATTTATGTATGACAATGGGAGGACGCATGTGAAACTTCAGTACCTGTATATTTTTTATTTTTTCCTTTAAACCGTATTTTGCAATCAACTACAAATTTTCAAATTTTATGAAATTTTGGTGCCCTCAGATTGAGCAGCCCTGAAGCGGTTGGCTTACTGTAGACCATGCTCTGCTGACGTCAATAAGATATTTTCCATATATTGTCATGTTTCGTGTCATGTTTCATCATTGCATATGGTGCAGTAGCCATAGTAATTTGGCCAGGCAGTGTATCTCTCCGAATCATTGCTTGATGATAATAAATCCATTAACTTAATTTTCGCTAAGATCAGAACACTCTAATTCTGAACGATCTCTTCTCCTTAATAAATGTACTTTAGTTAGCTATGTATTTTCTTCATTTGCGTTATACATTTATTTTTATATTTCTTTTATAATGGCTATTTTTAATATTATTATGCAAGGTTATACTGCCTCGAATTCCTCGTTAATTAGCTAGATATTATCTCTTTTTAATTGTCATCGTATGTCAAAATATACTTGTACCATGATCTGCGAATTTTTGCTTTTTATTACTCGTTTAAATATAATTTCTTCTTACGTTAGCGGTTATGTAGTCATATAAATTTTTATTGGGGATAAATCTTTTATTGCAGCCACTTACAGTACATTTGGTACAAGTGCTTTAACACGACGTCTATGCTAAGGTCAACGTAAGAGGAATTGCATATATAGAGTAAACAGGTAATTTTGAAAGTTCCTAAGGCCGTCCCGTGGCCGAGTGGTTAGCGCGTTTGGCTACTGATCTAAAGGACCTGGGTTCGAGCCCCGGGTAAGGCATGGACGTATGTGTCGTTTTTCTGCTGAGGTCCTGTAATCCTCTCAGATCTTCTACTCTGGCACATAAACTGACAGGCTCCTGTCAGACCTCTGTGGCAAGCAGCTGCTTGAGATGGTGTTTATTTTTCTATTATTTATAGAAAACTATAAATGGTTCGATGTTCTCATGTATTAGAAAACATTATACTCATAAAGAAATCATGATACACAAGTATAGTTGCTTGATTCCTAAACCAAATTCCTGAGAATATACCTAAAAGAAGACAAATATGTAAATAAGGTTGTTTAGAACACATAAAAGATTTAGATTGAAGTGTACTTAGCATAAAAATGCAAGGAGAATAAATGTTAAGATAGGAACAGCAGAGAATTGCTTTAGATGACTAGAAATGGGTATTACTGAGGTTGATTACGTTACATGGTGCTGTTTTCGGAGGCTGTATAATATCAGATATCTTTATTGTTCTATCAATCCCACTCGATCTAGTGTCTCTAATGTGCGACAATTGCCCTGTAGAGTACCTTCCACTGTACTAGGCTTGTGCTCAACTCTATCATATCAAATCGGTCCCATTTCTCTTTACAAACTTTCCATAACACATCAAGAGTCCATGGTCGACGCTTATCCAGAACTCGTTTCAAAAGCCTAAATGCGAAAGATCCATGGGATCCATCAGCGACTTCATAGGAATGTCCTCGAATGATACAGAGTGTATTCCGATTCCCTCTGCTCTTCATTCATGATATATTCATGTAGACGCTGAGATGACTTAAAGCCTTGTATTGATGCAGCCATACAGTGCTGAAGTCAATGCCATACAATGCAGGAAATTCGTCCCGGTATATTAGCTCCGGGACATTTGTCTGAGAGCAAAGGAAATTCACTTTGGCGTTCTTCCCCCCCCCCCCCAGGATTTGCAACTTCCCTTTATATCTGTGCCCAACAATTACCATGAAAGCTTTGGGTACATTTTCGATCCATTGGAATCCATTGCATAATGTATTATTTAATACACTGCTCGACATTGAAAGTATCCCAACCAGAAGGACATGTCGTACAAACAGGCAAATAGAAGGCTGGGTGTGCGCAGTTGAGATATGCAAATGATGATAATCCGGAGCCAATGAGGTGTGTGGCTCAAGAGATAAAAGGTGCAAGAAGGAACAGGGATGGTATTGTGTTTATGCAGGTTGAAGTTATGCAAACGGTTGAAATTAAGTGGTTCCGTTTGTGAATTGTTCAGCGAAGGACAAAAATGCCTGGTACACGCCATCGGCAGGTTTATCCCATTTGGATGCTTTTGAGAGAGGAAGAATTATAGGCGTATGTGAAGCTGGATGGACTACATGCCGTGTCGCAGCCCATGTTCATCGGTATGCACCAACTGTTGGACACTGTTGGCAACAGTGGTGAAATGAAGGTTCTAGCGTGCGTCACAGAGGAAACAGTACCGTCTGACAGACATCAGCACGGATTGATAGGCACATTGTTTGACATGCTCGTTCGTCACCACAGAGCACTGCAGGCGATATTCGATGGCCTGTGTCAGCAGCCATGGACGTCCCCATAATGACCTGAATGGTAAACCGAAGGTTGATTGAGGCACACCTGCGCTCTAGGCAACCGTTAAGTCGACTGCCATTGAGTGCAAACCATCGCAGCACTCGTCTCGCTTGGTGTCGAAGTCGTGCGAACAGGGGTGACGAATGGAACACTGTTGTAGTGGGGTCACGAATTGAAACTTCTTTTTTAATGATGAATCCCATTTCTGTCTGGGTGCTGATGATCAACGGGTCCATGTATGGTGACAACCTGGTGAAAGGACGGATCCAGCATTTGTTCGTGACTGGTGTACTGACCATCAGCCAGGCATAATGGTATGGGGTGCTATTGGATATGACAGCAGGTCACCTCTTGTCCGCATCAGCCGCACGATATGTGAGCATGGTTTTGCAACCCGTTTTGTTACCGTTCCTGGGAGGCATGCAGCAGCCCATTTTCCAGCATGACAATGCCCATGTACACACTGCTAGGGTCTCCAGACAATGTTTCCAACATGGTCAAGTATTACCATGGCCAGCATGATCTCCAGATTTATCCCCAATAAAAAATATGTGGGACCACATTGGACAACGTGTGCAATCCCCTCACCGGCCATCATGGAATCTCGATGAATTATGGGAGCAAGTCAACACTGCTTGGTGTGCAATTCCTCAGGACCATATCCGTCGACTGTATAACTCCATGGCACGCCATATTGCTGCCTGTATTGCCGTTCACGGCCGTGCAACCACCTACTGAGGCAATCACATTGTGCTGCATTATATCATCTTCTAACTACTGTAAGTGGCTGCAAATTAAATCATGGTATGGCAATATGTATTACTATGCGTATGCTAAATTTCACCCCTATCCCCTCATTTTTTCTGGGTAGGGCAATTTCAATGACGTGCAGTGTATATTTACAGAGAACTGTTGCAGTTCTCTAAGTAACGTATCCCGTCCAGTGTGGCTACATCTTTTGTCGTCATGTAAACCCTCTTACAGCTTGTGACAATTGGTACGCTATTCCGTTGCGTAGCGAGGCAGCAATTTGTGGGTACGAAACTTATACATGCGCTGTAAGCGAAAATTGTCTCGGATGGTATTATAGACAGTCTGTTTGGACACCTTCGTGACTTTAACGACAATTCTCTGGGTTGCAGGGTTTTGTCCACTGACCATTGTGTGGAACTTTTTGATGACATCTAATGTGTGTCTGAGTGCTCCAACTACTTTTGGCGGTGTGTCTTATCCATTGCTTCGCCACATAGATGCCCATTCGAGAAATGATAGTTCATCTGGCTTTGCACAACTTTTATAATTTGTGACTCGGAATATTGGATGTCGGAAAGGGCCACGGCGTACCCCTTCTCAGAACCTGTCAATCCTTGGTGGCATATCGTAAGATACGTGCTCACAAAACTGTACGCGTATAGCTATAGAGACACATACACACCGTTGCCACAACTTATTCTTCGTGGATTATAAAATACGTCAGTGAGGTACAGTCGCTCAAAAAAGTATCCGAACACTATGGTTAATTACAGAATTCAGAAAAAATATCTGGCAGCGATTTTTTTAGAAGTTAGTGATCTGGCAACCTTCGTGTCACGTGACACGAAAAAAAAAAAAAAAAAATCGCTGCCAGATATTTTTGCTGAATTTTGTAATCAACCATAGTGTTCGGATACTTTTTGAGCGCCTGTACATTTGCATACGAAATCAGCGCCATGTAACGTAATCAACCTTAGTAATGTTATAAATTTGCCTTCGTTTAATATTTATTATAACGATATTTTGTCTTCGTTTATAATTTTTTTGCCATTTTGTTTATGCATTAAGTATAACCTTATCTCTGTTATCTTGATCTACAATTTTTCCCAATATGGCAAGACTATAAGAGAGAATTGTAAATAAAGCAGCAAGGGAGCAAAGATGAAATGAAAAAATGGAATTTATAATTTCTTTATAATTTGCCCTTGATTTCACCAAATTAATTTCGTCCAATAGGTAATTCTAAATTGCAGCCGCGAGGTCATACAAACGAAATATGATAACAGTTATTTCTAATTAATCCTTCGTCTTTCATTTTCGGCCTCACAGAGCCATACGATTTCGTATCTTGAATATTTTGAAAAGATCATAGCTGGGACCTTTCCTTCTTAGTAGCTTTCAGCCCACTCCTCTACTCTGTCCTCAGGCAATTTCGCTTAGATCCGGCCATTAGTTATTTGACAGGACACCAGGGGCGTAGCTATGAGGGTGGGGGTAGGGGGGAGGCTCCCACCAAAGTAACTCGGAGTTGGCAAAATTCGATGCGAATTCGTTAAATCTAGGTGAGTTGTGAAAATTTGTAATCTTTTTTTTTTGTAAAATTAAGGGGAGTTAGCAAAATCTAGACAACTTGGCAAAATTTAGGGTAGTTATCAAAATCGAGGCGACTTGGTAAATTTAAGGCAGTTTGGAAAATGAAGAAACGGCAAAATCTAGAGCAGTTGGCAAAATTCGAAGCCACTTAGTAAAATACAGGTGAGTTGGCAAAATCGGGACAACTTGGCAAAATCTTGGGAAGTTAGCAAAATTCGGAGTGACTTGGCAAATTCTTGGGGGAGTTGGCAAAATTCGGAATGACTTGACAAAATCTTGGAGAGTTGGCAAAATTCGGAGTGACTTTACAAAATCTTGGGGGAGTTGACAAAATTCGGACTGACTTGGCAATAACGTGGGCGAGTTGACAAAATTCAGGTGAGATGTAAAAAACGGGATTTTTTTTTCTGTAAAATTATGGCGAGTTGGCAAAATTTAAGAGTTGGCAAATCTTGGGGAGTTGGAAAAATTCTGAGTGACTTTCCAAAAATCAGATGAGATGGAAAAATTGCTTTTTTTTTCTTTGAAATTATGGCGAGTTGGCAAAATTGTGGAAACTTGGCAAAATCTAGTGGCAGTTGGCAAAATTCGGAATAACTTGGCAAAATCTTGGGAAGTTGGCAAAATTCAGAGTGACTTGCGAAAATCGTAGAGAGTTGGGAAAATTCAAGTGAGATGTAAAAATTGTAATCTTTTTTCTGTAAAATTATGGCGTGTCGGGAAAATCGGGGTAACTTTGCAAAGTCTAGGAGAGTTGGCAAAATTCGAATCCACTTAGTAAAATACGGGCCAGTTGTGAAAATTGGGATTATTTTTATGAAATTAAGGAGAGTTGAGAAAATCTAAAAAAGTAGGCAAAATTTTGGGGAGTTTGAAAAATTTGAAGTGACTTGGCCAATTTAGGGGAAATTGGGATTGGTTTTGTGTAATTAAGGGAAGTTGGCCAAACCAAGGGGAGTTGGAAAAATTCGCACCGACTTGCTACAATTCAGGCGAGATGTAAATTTTGGGATTATTTCTGTGAAAATATGGTTAGTTGGCAAAATTGGAAGTTACATTGCAAAATGCAGGAGATTTATGAAAATTGCCTACCTCCCCCCCCCCCCAAACACACACACGGAGCGAAAATATAGGTTCGAACCTGATAGAAACATCACTTTGTCAAATGGCACATTTTGATTTTCGAGTTGGAAAATTTCGATTTCTCCCCCCCCCCATATCATAGTCGTTAGCTACGCCCCTGTCCGCATGTTTATCATGTGTTTGAAAACGAGGCCTCAAAATGTAACCATAGGAATTACTTCTGTGCGCATTGGTACTAGGAAACGTTTCCTTGTGTATTGTTTCCTTGTGTGAAACGTTTCCTTGTGTATGTACGATTCGTTTATGTTAGATAAAGACGGAATGAAGTATAGGTGTTTTGATTTTGAAAGGAATGAGGAGATTAGGCGAAGGAATTTTCAATCTCATTTGAGCAGCATATTCTACAGAGACAAACTGCCATGACTAGGCCATGTTGATGGTAATGCACAACTACAAATTATCAAATATGGTTATGAACAGTGTGCGTAAAAGCCTCAGTAAAACGGAGAGACCTAGGATGTGGTGGACATACAATGTTAAACAGGACCTCCATTGCTTAATTGTACTTGAAGTTTGGGTTGCTTTACCTCTGAGCGGCACTTTTTTTTGCACACAATGGGCTAAATGGTCAGGTTAGAACAACCCCTAGGGCTCAGAGAAGGTGTGGGGAGGGATCATGTCAGTATATACATATATGTGTGTGTATAATCGATATCAGTTGGGTGACAGTTGGTATAGCCTTATATCAAGACGTGTTCTTTAAGGTGCACATGGTATAACTTTCGAACACACGGCGACATAGCTTAACCTCCCATCTGACGAATGGCGGCCTTTCCAAGCTCATCGATGTTCGCTAATGACCTGCGGCAGGTCGGGGAGTTTTGCGCCTACTTAGTTAGGACTCGAACCTGGGAACTACATATCATGATCCGAGCGCGCTACCGACTGAACCACCCTCGCCCCAATTGCACTTGAGGATTTTGTATGTATGCATGTATGCATATATGTAATGTATGTATGTATGAATGGATGTATGGATGGGTCTAGGGGTCCAAGAGGGCCATGTCCCCCTCTCCTTTAAAAATACCATTTCTTCAGAAAAAGAGGCAAAATTTTTAAACTTATTTTTATTTCATACATTTTTCAAGAAATTTTTAACACCTCTAAATTGGAGGGAGAAATATTATACTACATTGGAAATCCAGTCTTCCCCTCCCTCTCCTTTTACGTTTTTCCTGCTCGATTGTGTTCCATGCCCTACTCCATATCCCAAATTTTTTTATCTAGATCTGGGTATGCATGTATGCATGAATGTATGTATGTATGTATGTATGCATGCATATATGTATGTATGTATGTATGTATGTATGTATGTATATGAATGCATTATTTTGTTAGTATAGTATTCATATACACTACAGGAAATAAATGCAGCACTTGCAAGAAGTTATGGAAATGTGATGAAATTTAGGGAGGCGGTCATATGGAAATGCATGGCAATGATTTGGTTTGCAGGACGATCAAAACGATTGGACAGGCGCGAGCTGATGTCACAGGTGCGGAGCAGTAAAATACAGATAAAGGCAACCAAAGCTCTCTGGCTGACAAAGCGTTATGGAAATTGTTCTAAACTGCTAAAGATACCCTTACGCAGGCGTCGACAGCCATTACAATTGTTAACAGACTTTGAGCATGGAAGAATCGACCTTAGAGAAGCTGGTTTGTCGCACAGAGATATGGCCAACCTTGTTGACCGCAGTCTCAGCATCATCATATACATATGGAGCCAGTGGGTTCAAGAAGGATCCAGCACACGCCGACAAGGATCAGGAAGCTGACGTATGACCACAGAGCAACTATCATCATTTGCGACGCATGGCATTGCATGACAGATTCGCGACTACACTGCAACTGCAAAGGGACTGGGAACAGGTAACACATCGAATACCTACCAGAAGGACGGTAAACCACAGGCTCTTACAGTTTTCATTGCCTATCGTCCGGCACTGCGTTTGCCCCTCACATCTGTCCACGTGCAAGCACGTCTTCAGTGGTGTGGCCTCAGACAGAGAGAACTGAAACGAACAACCGTGGTGTTTAGTGACGAATCTGGTTTTTGTCTTGGTCAGCATGACGGTAGACAACGTGTTCGCCGTCATCCAGGGGAAAGGAATGCCAACCAGTGCTTGCGACATCATCATACAGCTCCAGCACTTGGTGTCTTGGTACGGGGTGCCGTTAGTCGCACATCTCGGTTAAAACTGGTCATCATAAGGATATCTCTAACTGCCCAACTATACGTTACCAATATTTTGCAGCCAGTGGCTGTCCCATTTGTTCAGCAGCACGGAAACTTTTACTAGCACGATATCGCCCGTCCCCACACAGCTTACTTAGTCTGCAGTATCTACACGAGCAAAACGTTCAGGTACTACCATGGCCATGCACGCCGGCTGGACCTTTCACGTATTGAATAATTCTGGTACATGATGGGCCGACAGCTCCAACAATACCCAAGAGGTGCGCCAACCACTATTGCTGAAATGGAACAGCGACTTCGCCTTCTTTGATGTTCTATCCCTCAGGAGGACATTATAGTGCTGTACGATAGCCTTCCAGGCCGTATTCATGAATGCATTGCTGTGGGGCTAATAAGGCAAGAGACTGGAATTCCAATGCAGTATAACATTTCCCCCCCCCCCCAATCCGTTTAAAGGTCTTTTAAAATTACTTTAAAAATCAAAGAAATATAAATCAGTTTAATATTTTTTATCTCTATTACCCTTGTTAGCATTGTGAAAGAGGGATGCATGGGTCCCATCTCCCTCTAGATTTGGCCCTATATATGTGTACATGTCTGTATGTGTAAATATCAGAATCTATGTGTACATGTTTGTATGTGTGTATATGTGCGTGTACAAGTATGTGTCTATATGAGTATGCATAAGCGTGTGTATACATGTGTTTTTTTTTTTACCAGAGCCTCATGTTAGCCATCCATTATCTGATGTTTTCCCTAAAGATAAAATGAACTCTTGGGGAAATCAGCTGATAATGAATGTTGCCACTCTTCCACGAACGAGGACGTCTGAGGATGGCTTTTCAGGGGGAAACATTTTTTTTTCTATTTCCTTTAAAGGTTTCAAATTATTTTTTTTCGCTTGTTTTTTCCTCTATTGTTTCATTTTTTTACATTCATATTTTGCATCAGTTTACATTTTCTTTTTGCAAATTTTATGTTCACAATGTGACAGACATATGGATACATATAAAACTATTGCATATTTTCTAGTGAGGATTACTGTTCAATTTCTGTAAGTATATAAAAAGTACTCAATATATCTTTTCGAGTCACATACAAAGATAATGAATGTCAAAATGCAAATAGACCATAGCGGATACAGTTTCTTTTTAACAGTGCATTGTTCCTCTTTTTCAGTAATGACACATTTATCAAAGGTTGTAATCTCAGTGGTATCTTCAAAGAAAACTGATTCTTCGGATGTTCTTAGTGAAGAATCATTTACATCACTAACACGTGATGCAAGTTCGATGTTGCTTTCGAAAGCACTTACAAACAACTGAGGATTGGCATCCTCATGCAGAGAAGAAGTGGAAGAATCTCGAGTGTTTTCGAATCATTGAACCGGAACGACGTTCCGGTATTTGATGTTTCTAAATCGTTGAGTGAAAGTAGTTCTATGCTTTTTAAATCAAATGTTAGTGATGTATGTACAGTCCAGGAGCGAAGTGGGAATGGAGGTTGAGAGAGCAATCTCCCCGTCATTGGGGAAAGTTATTTTTAACAAATTGTTCATCGGTGTTCCGACAGCAGGGTGGTTAGCGTGGTGGTTAATCATAGGAACCTGGGTTCGGGCCCTGGATATAATGCATGAAGTTTCTCTTTCTGCTGAGGTCTCGCCTTTCTCATAAACCTTCTCTATGTCGTATTGTACCGACAGGCTCCTGTCAGATTTCTGGGGGCAAGCAACTGTTTGAGGGGTGATTTGTTTATTCATTAACTGGTATTAATAAAAATGTTAACAAATTTTTTGAAGATCCCCATACTTCCAAAAAGTAGAACTGACAAAGAATTAATTCGATTCTCATTTAATTTAGCGTAAATTAAATCTCAAAAATGCAATACATTGAACTACTGTACAAAAGCACTATTATGTCGATAATGTTGAATGAACTTGTATTACGTAAATAGTAACAAAGCCAAAGGAATTATTTTGTGATTGAGAAACCAGCATTATTCATAAAATTATATGCATTTAATGTTTTACAATTTTCATCTATTTGCTACCTTGCCCCCTAGTCCAGTGGTTAGCGTATTTGGGTATTATTGAAATGGACTTTTTTTTTTAGACAGGGCCGAATTTCCACTTCGTGCATCTCTAGGCACACGAAGTGGTAGTCCGTTGTTATCAACAATACTTCTTTCAGTTTCATATAAAAACATCTTTCCTTCACAGCCACGAAGAATGGAAATAATCTATCGAAATAAACGAATGGGGAAATTGTAATAATAATTTTTTAATAAATCGTGAAATTAATGTAATAAATTAATATTATGGATAATAACTTGTTGTATTCAATATGGAGCAATGTTACAGAATTAAATTATCAATTTAAATTTCAAAAATATTTCCTCGCTTTAGCGCTCTGAGAGTGATTAAGTTACAATTAATTATCAAAAATATTAAGACTTTCATATTGTGCGAAAATGTATTCGAATCTTCCTAACTCTGAATTAAGCTTTTGAAGCAAAATGTTCCAAGAAATAGAAAATCTAAAAGTAAATCTAAAAGAAAATCTACTTATAAGATTTTACCTTAAAATTATAAGAAAATCGTTTACTGAAATAAATGTAATCTTAAAAGTTTGGGTAAAGTTTTTCACTTTGCACCAGTTTTGAAACAGTGCTTAGGACGAATATAACAGCAGTATTGGCTGTAAAATATGTCAGCTTCAACAACTCTTTTAATTAATATTTTCTGAAATCTAAATTTTGATAAATTTGATTGATATTTACAATATGTTTTCTGCAACATTTTTCTGTAAAAAAAGCTTAGTTTCAAAGTTAGGGAGCTTTAAATATAGTTTTCTTTTAACGTAACATAGAAGTATCGCAATAATTTTGTAAACAGAGTGTATAGCCTCAGAATCCGAATTCTTTTACAAAAATTCCATTATCATGAGAGAAAGAGTACTTTAAAAAGAGAGTACTTGCTCTCCGTGGATACCTGCAGGTAGTTAAAATTGAAAAGACACAATTTTATTGTTACTTAAATAAACAAATTGTAGCATTTAAAAGATGGTACCCCGGTTGTGTTGGCGCCCCTATGCAAGTGTCTAACATGCCAATGAGAAAGCCGGGCTTTGCTGCAGTCAACTACTTTAGTAGCCTTGACATAAACCAGTTTGAAGATTAATATATTATGCATTCTTGTTCTCTCTTTCTGTCCCGTGGCCGAGTGATTAGCGCGCTTGGTTGCTGATCAACGAAACCTGGGTTCGAGCCTCGGGTAAGGCATGGTTGTCTTTCTACTGCGTTCCCGCCATCCTCACAGGCATTCTACTGTGGGGTATTAAACTAACAGGCTCCTGTTAGACCTCTGTGGGAAGCAGCTGCTTGAGGGGATATTTTTTTTGTTCACGAGATGAGAGTGCACAATACTTCATTTTTTATTGCAATGGCCAATGAGAGCCTTTATCCCCCACTAAGCTTTTCGTTCATTATTTTTTTTCAAATTTGAATCATATTAGTTGAATGGCTGTTGAAAATTCTGACAAACATTAGTAAAATTATATAATTTAGAGTAAAATTATATAATATAGTTTAGAGTAAAATTATATAATTTTACTCTAAACTGTCATTGAGGAACATATCAGAACTTTTCGTACGAAATTTTTTCAAAATTTTTCTCTTTTTCAACCTTTCAGTTCTTTATTTCTCAGTTTGTATTTTGAATTTGCATCATAGTTTAAATTAATTTCGAGTTCGAACCTGCATCCTATTATAGGTAAAGAGTTAAATTTTTAAGACAATACGATGTGTCTTACGTAGAAGGACATGTTACTGGAAAACACCGGTATAAGTAAACTTTGTTTGAATGGGAAATGTGGGATAATCCAAATTCCCCATTTCTGGTACATGTTTTAAAAATATTGTGAAATTCCTATCGCAACCTGCAATATGTGGCAATATGTTCACTCAACATATAAATTCGTGAATGCTGAAGAAAGCTAAACGACACACAATTCTGCTTTATAGATGTGTTAAGGGTAAAGTGACCAGATTTTAACATTGGTAAAGCGGGACACCATGAGCGGTCACCATTGGTAAGCGGGACACCATATTTTATTCTTAGTTTATAAATTAAATTAATTTGATTGTTATAAAGTAACTATATTTTAAAAATTATTTTAATTTTAATCCTATGTTTCTTTCTAAATAATAACAATACTAACTTGTATTATTTTTCCTCTGAATTTGCCGTAACGTAAGTCGTAAGTGTAACTTACAAGGCCGGCGCTAGACTTTTTGCCGCCACTATAAAATATAAATAATACGAGTACTGTCTGCTAAATTCAAGAAAATTTATGTATTTATGAAATAAATAAGTAAATTACTTACCTAAGTTATCTGAATAGCTGATTTGTTGACATCACTTGTTTAACTAGCACTAGCACGCAGTACGGTCATTGTTCATTAAGTCTAAACAATGGTGGTCGAATTCTAACAACTGATCAACAATGCGAACTTTGATAAGCAGTTCTCGATAATCAGTTCTCAACAATTATTTCTTATTATTAAAGTTTAACATTATAAAATTAACAAAAATAATATAAAACTCATATCCTGGCGAAATAGCCACATGGCCGCCGAAAACCGTATATTCCCTTCCCGTTCTCCCGCCGTTCCCTAGCTTGTCGTGCATTCTTTCCAAAAATCGGGACTTTTTTAAAACGCCGCGGGACGCGGGACAAATTGTTAAAAATCGGGACTGTCCCGCCAAAAGCGGGACGTCTGGTCACCTTAGTTAAGGGCCATACCCGAGTCAGTTTTGCCTTCAGGTCTAACGGAAAGTTTCAGGACTGAACAGTTCGGCATGCAAGTCAGCTTGTGTCTTCTAGGTGAACGGTTCTAGGTTTGACAAACTTTGATGAATTGTTGTGTTTCACTCCCAATTAGGGAGAGTAAAATTATATAGCATGAGATGTAAATTCGGCCCAGTCTATAAAAATTAAACATTTTCTTCCCCACCCCGCCCCTCAAGCAGCTGCTTACCACAGAGGTCAGACAAGGAGAATGGCGAGACCTCAGCAGAAAAATAACACAAACATCCTTGCTTTACCCTCTGGTAAAATCCTTAGAAACAACACCTTTATCATACAAAATATTCAAAATTTCAGTCAGTCATGTGACAATACAAGTATTCCCAACTCTAAGCATTTCAGTGGTGATTTCGTCCACCCCTGAGGATTTATGCAGTTTTAATTTAGAGATAGCCAATGCGACTTCGGAATGTGATATAGGGCTATCATAAAAGCCAGTAATGCATCTATCCTCACAATGGGAGTAGAAATAAGCACATTATTTAGAACATATCTGAAATGCTCAGCCTACCTAGCCATCACAGAATTCTCATCTTCAACCACCTTGCTGTGTTTATCCCTCAATCCCTGTGTACCCGTCTGTTTCTTCCCACACAAAATATTAACAATCTGGTACAATCCCTGATGTTGTGCTGTCTAACTGCTTCCTCTGTTTTATCAGCCAAGCTATCAAACCAAAGATTCTTATCAACTGCTAACTGATCTTTTACAGGTTTATTAAGCTCAATGATAATGCCTTCTGTTAGGACTAGTAGGGTGTTGATTCATATTAATCCTGCACTTCCTTCTTTCAGAAATAAGTTCCATAGCCTTATCACTCAAATAATTTTGTTTCCTCTGTTCCCTTTTCCCCAAAAGAGTACTGTTGGTTTCAAGAAAAGCCTGTTTAAACTGATTGCATTCTTTCTCAACTTCTGTAACCAAACTACGATTATCATAAAGACTAAGTAGCCTATCATGGTATGCTTTGACTCTATCTGGATCTTTCAGACCTTCAGTGTTGAAGGTAATTTTCTTAACCTTAGCACCACATCTCTTAAGCTTCAGCTGCAAGACACTTTTGACCAAGCAATGGTCAGACCCAATTTCGGCTCCCCTGTATGATCTGGTATTCCTAACTGAATTCTGGTATTCCGGTATTCCGACTGATGTGTCCAATCAATAATTAATGGACGGATCTAAGCAAAATTGCCTCGAGACAGAGTAAAGGAGTGGGCTGAAAGGTACTACGAAGGAATGGGTCCCAGCTATCATCTTTTATAAAATATTCAAAATACAAAATACATTCCAAGTTTGAATAAGTTGATTAAGAAAAGTCATACTCGATATAGTGGTGAGTATGGCACATTATCTTTTTTTCAAAAAAAAAAATATTCTTCTCAATAGGTTTATTTTATACACTTGAATAGAGTTATTTTAAAATTATACGTTCTTGTTCTATTTTTGTTCATAAAATAAACTGATCTGTGTTTTGTTTCCTGGTATGAGTATTGACCCAATTAAAATTGTAATTTGCAGCTCTCAAAATATATTGGTTTTCGTTCTGTATTTCCTGTTTTAGCTGTTAACCCAAAAATTGTTTCCGACCCTGAATTAGAGCCATCATAAGAGGAAGCTGTATGTCCAATTCGGTGATCATAGCTCTTAAAATAAAAAATAAATACCCTCTCAAGCAACGGCTTGCCACAGAGGTCTGATAGGAGCCTGTCAGTTTATAAGCCATAGTAAGAAGGCTGTGGGTTGGGTTGTTTTACCTCTGAACTGCACTTTTTTGCACACCATGGGCTAAATGGCCAGGTCACATGGACCCCGAAGGCTCAGAAATGGTTGGGGGTGGGGACCCACTGGAACAGCTGTTGGGAGACAGATGGTAGCCTCCCATCAAGGCCATTCAGCGTGTTCTTTAACATGCACAGGGTATGGCTCTCCCGCACACGGGGCCACAGCTTAACGTCCCATCCGACTGACGGCGGCCTTTCCAAGCCTATCGGTGTCCCCTACTGACCGTGGGCAGAGTGGGGAATTTTGCGGAGATAAATATCAACGCTGACCCAGCTGGGAATCGAACCTGGGAACTACAGATTACGAGCCTGGCGCGCTACCGACTGAGCCACCCCCGCCCCAAGAAGGCTGTGAGGATGGCGGGACTTCAGCAGAGAAATAACCATGCCTTATCCGATGCTCGAACCCAGGTCCCTTAGATCAGTAGCCAAGCGCGCTCACCACTCGGCCACACCATTCGGGAAAATTTATTTTCCTTCTTGTTTGCAGAGGCACATTTTTTGCAGGGAGTAGGTTGGGAGTCAAAACCTAATATTGCTTAAAGCGAAGATGAGAGGAAGCTGTGCACCAAATTTGGCAATTCTAACTTTTATCGTTTAGGAAAAATTCCCCAGTATTTGCATGTGTGCGTATATTGGGATGGAGGGAAAGATATTGTAAGATGAGGTGAGAAGAATGGAAGGAGAAATTCCGGCATTTATTAAATCCTCTGTATGAAGAGTGTGGAGAAATAGGCGTATACACTTAAAAACTAAAATTAGACTGTATAATAGTTTGGTTCTTTCTAGGGTTAGTTGCGGTAGTGAAATTTGGACGCTTTATAAACAAGATAGCAGGAAACTTGATGCTTTTGATTCTAATGCTTAGGCAGTATCTTGGGCATTAGGTGGTTCAACTTTGTAAGGGGTGATCAGTAGTCGTGAATACTGTTTAGGATGAACGTGTCCGAAATGACATCATTGCTGTGTGTTCGCTGGATGCTTTCTGTTGTTAGGTTTCCTACTTTTTTAGGAGGGGCGTGTTCGAAATGACGTCATCTCTGTGTGTTCGCTGGATGCTTTCTGTTGCTAGGTTGCCCATTTCTTTCCCCCCAGTGGTGTCCTAACTTGTTTTTTCACTCTCGGTGAAGAGTTCGACATCCTAGGAAGGGCTACGAATTTTATTGGTAGACCCCCTTCACTACCGCTGGAGAGATGGGGTACCCACAAACGGTATACACAGGTGTTCTCTAAACGCGATAGCATCAGTGAAAATGTGTATCTCATGTCAGTATTGAAAGGTAGGCTAAAAGGTCCAGATTCTATCGCTCTTATTTTTTCTTGAGTGTCATTCCTATTCTGAGAGGGCCCCCTCTTTCAAGGGGTACTTTGAGAAGTAAGTACTTTGAGATACCAACTTCTCAAAGTACCTACTTGAGATTCAAGTAGGTATTTTGAGAAGCGTTGGGAAGTAGCATTGTACTTAGGAAAACGTAACAGCTCCCTATGACAATGCTCTTGAAGAAGGTGTGACTCTGAATAGTCACTGTGGACGAATTGCTTCGAGGGCGGTTCTGTAGGGAAAATAATTATAGTCGACGCGTTGCCTGCTACTTAGACAGGTAAGTCGAAGACTAATAATATGGAGGGCGACAATGCCCTTCGGGGTCCTGCTACCTGCAGTAAGGGTTGCGTGTTCAAGTCGTAAACGTGACAATAAGTGCGATAGAAGCCACATAACAGCCAAGGAGGAGGCGTGTCTCTGAATAGCCTGGTCACTCACGTTTAGAAAATGTTCACTTCACCAACGCTAAAGGGGTGTGACAGAAAGCTTGTTCTAAGAGGGATGAAACATTATCCACTATGGTCCAGTTGCTTTGAGGGAGGTCCTGTCAGGATAATAGGCCGAGCGTGTTGACTGTTACTTAGCTAGGAGAGTGTGCCAATACCTTTAAGGGTTTCACTGCTTAGCAGGGAGAATGCGTCCCTTCACCCACCGTACACTTGCAAACAAGCGGGTGCAATGAGAAAGATGAGGTGGAAATACAGCAGTTATTCGGAAAGCGGGAAACAGGGTTGTAACGAAGCATTAGCAATAGGTAAGACCCCGAGAAGGGAACTGCCTTCACTTAACGCGGGCCAAGTCTGACAGAAACATCAACCAACTTCAAAATAGATTTAAAACATCAGACAAGGAGATATTGTATAACTCAAGACGAAGAAAGTTTTTATTACATTTGAAACAAACCTATAGAATAAAAGTGGAATATACTTACGCGTTTTACGAAAAATTAATTTGTAATCAGGCTTTTAAAGCGATTAACAGGTTTGCATAATGCTTCAAAAGAGATGCAAAAGTCTAGTTAAAATACAAGTGGAAACATTTAACCAATAAAATGCAAATGAAGTATTGGGTTTATAAAAATGAAGGAAATCAAACGTCAAAATATCCACTTTGAAAACAGTCATTGGAAAACATATCCTCCTGGAAGATACGCAAAATAAAAACTTTCAAGATTAAAAGCAGAACGCTGAAGTAAAATAAGTTTAATGGTGTCATACTTAGGACCCCGACGTAATAAACGAATGACCGGAAACAACTCCCTCCTAGCGAAAACATGAAGGTTTCAAATTTATTTCACACTTACAGACAAGTAATTTAAAACTTATAATAGCAAAAGGAATAAATGTTTTTCCAAAGCAAATAGACAATTTTTAAAGTGTAAAACTCCTCAGGAGTCAAAGCGCATTTGTAGAGATATTAGATTAAGAAAACGTAAAGTATTTTAAACAACAATGCCCGCTTATTTAACACTGACATATAATAAACCCGTTAACCAATATGACTCAAAAAGTATATGTAGACACTATAATCATTCAAGGCATAATCACTATAACAAATTTTCTACATTTTGCTCGAGTATCCATTTCATAATTAATTTTTTTAAAAAGATTTCTTTCATTCTTAGGTTATGAAGTTTGACAATGATCTCAAAACGTATTGATTATGGTGTTAATAAAACTGATTTTTTTCCCACTATCACGTACATTGGACAACAGAGGACTCTACATTTTGAAAGACTAATTGATTTTTCCACCATAATCATTCCTCACGAAACCAGTGCATAGGGGTAAATTTTGATTCATATTTCGCAGAGGAGACAAATAGGTATTTCCCTGTAACACACCATCCCAGGGGCTAAAAAATCTTTCTCAAACAGTATAATTTTGATGTAGGTTCCTGTATCGAAGACGGAGTGCTTTCTCTGCAACGCACCACCCCATGGGCTAAAGAATCTTTCTCAAGCAGCAGGGCCGCCGACAGGGGGGGGGGCAAGGGGGACTAGTGCATAGGGGCCCGTCAGATTAAGTGACTCTTTACTTTTTCTTACAAAAATTATTCTTAGTTAGGCTATATATCGATCCTATAAAATTCCATAAGAATATTACTTGTTATAATATGCTTTTAAAAAGAAACACTAGTTGGATTATGACATTATCTCATTAATAGTAGTTGAACGAACCATTTCTTAACATCTTCTTTTGTCCGCGTTAACTTACAGCATTTGCTTGTATTTTCCCTGATAACCACCTCACCTCTGCAGCAGTAGCAACAGTTGGACTCTCCCAAACCCAACCCATGCGATATTGTTCATGTTTCGAGTTCCAGTAACATCGTCTGTGGTCTGTGTGTCAGTGTTGCAAATTATAACAGTTTAAAAGTCTCTTGGCACATTTAGTGTTGAATCTGCTATTATGCTAATGTGAAGTTTAACAAATATTGTTGCCTCTTTTTCAGTACTGACAATTAAAAATGTAGACTCGCAGAATTGCATAGTTTTTCTCCATGATATGTTATGTAGCCTATATTAAATTTACTCAAAAATCCTAAATCTTGCTGTGAGCTTTGCAAAATATGTTCCCTAAAATAAATGCTAAAAAGTTTTATGTGACACACACTGTGTAGGCCTATGTTTTTGCATGCCTGACTGCGCAACAGGCTTTTTTTCCTCTGAATGTCATCATTGTGTCCAGAATAATTACTATTAATGATTTGTAAAGATAAAAAGTTTTGAAGGGGGGGCCCCGAGCAAAATATTACATAGGGGCCCATAAATTCTCTCGGCGGCCCTGTCAAGCAGTATAACTTTCCCACAACGCTCCAAGCCATGGGCTAAAGAATCTTTCTCAAACCCATTCACAGCGTGTTTTTTCACGTATCGCTATCTCGATAGATTTAAATGCGACAATAGGATGCACACGCCTTTGTACGAAATCGTTTATAATATTACCTCTAAAGTTGAACTGAAAAAAGCGAATGCTCTCTGGTTAAATATTTAGAAGATAATACACTCTCTGATCGTTAAAATCGAACGTTACCAAGGAAATTAATATACTGTCAGGTGTTTAGGCTCTACTAACACTGTGTAAAATACGCTTACCCCAAAGGTACCTCAAACCCATCCACAGCGTGTTTTTCTAAGGTGCGTCATGTTTCGGTATGAGGACAAACAACTGTTCACCCACGAAACCAAGTAACCTTCCATATTCTTAGGTGGTAGTGGAAACGCTGTCACTATTGGGATATACAACCTCTACTGATTTAAATAAAAAGAAGCATACATACACAAACGCTATATTCACTCTCTGGTGATCAAAGGAATATTAATATATATTCTCTGATGAGTAATATGTCTTGCACAATTTTAGATGACTATGAAATGTATTGACAGCCTAAGTACACTCTAAGGTATTATGGCTGAGGTCTTGGTCGCTGTCTGTGCTTTCAGCGGTTAACAGTAAAGTCATTTTAAAACAACGGTATAATTGTCTGTGTGTTTGACTTCTGATTTTACCAAACGTATTAAAGCTAAAAAATTGGAGGCGTACTCGGTCACGTGTCCGGACGGTGGCCTTGAAAGTCGCTGCTATTGTGGCGACCTGCTCTGCGTGGGCCCCACTCACAGAGGAGAATTTGAAAACCCAAGTCCTGAATGTTTTACACAGAATTATGGGGTATGCGGCTTTTCACTCTAGATAGCCCACGACGGTTATTTCTAAGTAGTAATAGCAAATATTCTGATAAAAAATCAGCAAACCTTGTTATAAGCTAAGTTTAAGCAAATTCTATCGAGGGATAACACTTCTTTACATTCAGAAACTATATTGAAACGTTTGATCAAAAATATCTTCTATTCCCCATCTTTATCTGGATTATCCTTTTTTTCCCTGTTCGTTTATTTACTATTACTCTCTGTCGTCTTAAACCTTCTTCCCCCTAAGTTTACTATGTTTTTTATCATATTATATGTTTGACCGTGTAACTTGTTTATATGTATTATGCAATTCCTGTAAATATATTTGTACTATCCTCAAATGTACTGGGACATCAAACCACTTGAACGTTTAATAACCAGAATTACCTTACACCTGCATGGAGTTATGCTTATTTTGACAATCTTTGTTTTGGTCCACGGATAAAACCGTCTACAAATAATTCATGGTGAGATATACGCTCTAAATCTTAACTGGTTATTCTATCACAAATCATTTTAGGTAATGCAGGATTACCGGGATCTAAAGTTTATGTGGACGAATAAAAGTATTGACAGATTAGAAAATGCACCGCCATACTTCAAAAATATTTTGTTTTCGCACTGGGATGCAAAATGATGATCATTTCTCGTCAAAGGACTTATTACTGAAAGCATGCACTCTGCAATTGGTCAAGATACGAGTCAAGGTGGAAAATATCGCCTTCTAGTCTCGAATTTTGGAACATTTCGAAAATGACGAGCAACATTTTAAAATTGTGAGGATTCACTTTTTGAAAGAATGCTAATTAGACGAAACTGGATAATAATTTAACCACTTTTTTTCTCTGTCTTGAATATAACTGAATCTTTGCTATTGACCCCAAATTAACTAATATAGTATTTGAAAACCGTAGGGATTGCGCTATGAGTAAAATTGTGTTATAAGATTTTACTGCGAACACTAAACTTTTTCATATCGTGAGTGAAATATTGTATGGAAAATTACAACCGCAAACGAGTCACTCTCTAGTGGGTTATTATTTATAACACACTTCACTTGTAAGAAATATTTTGTGTATTGCATTTATTTTTGTTAATGTTGGGAGAAAATTTAAGATTCTTATTTCCTGTGAACCAATGAAATTTTATTTCTCTTGCAGGAACGTACAAAGGTAACAGTGTTTTGGAATCGAAGTTTACCCCATAATTACTATTCTAAGTAACATTTGTAGCTAATTTGTTCTAAAAAAGATCCATGACATGTCGTGGAAAAAACTTTTGCAGTACTGTTGCACATTTTTGTGTTCTTTTAAAACTTCTCTGGCTATTTACACTCATATTTCTGGGTAATTGCAGTGTCGGGAAAATTAGTTGACACTGGCCTCACTTTCTTCCTGCGGTTATTTTTCAATATAGAATGTGTGGTCGAGAATGTCAGTCGTATTCTGCTTTGTTTCACTAGTTTGCAAATGGTTTAGGCTTCAGGTCGTTGTAAACCTTTCAACTTAATATTAACTGCGCTAAGAAATCACAATGACGAAAAATCAGATATAGAACACTATTTATTTAGTAACACTATTAGCATTTATTTAGTACATATCCAGAGGTGCGTACCAGTTCGTCGTACACTTCGTTTAGTAACATAGGAAAATTCCATTCAAACAGGTAGGAATAATTATCTTCAACTCCTGACTCTTCCACAAAAAGTTTAGCGATATCGCTTAAATGAATGTTTCTCACGGCTTCTGCGAAATGGCGATCAACTGATTCAACGGATATGGCAAGACACGAATGGAGAAGAAGTAACTCTTCACCGACGGTGGAAAAACAAGTTAGGACGCCACTGGGGGAGAAGAAATAAGGAAAACCTAGCACCAGAAACTTAGAGGTTTGCGGAACTTCTCTCCAACGGTAGTGAAGGGAGGTCAACCAATAAATTTCGTAGCCCCATCCTAGGATGTCGAACTCTTCCCCGACAGTGGAAGGCCACGTTAGGACACCACTGGGGGGAAAGAAATGGAACAACCTAGCAGCAGAAAGCATCCAGCGAACACACAGCGATGACGTCATTTCGGACACGCCCCTCCTAAACAGTATTCACGACTACTGCGATCATTTAATTCGTGAGTAATATGTCTCGCACAATTATAGATGCCTATGAAACTGACGCCATAAATACTCGTACGTAGCGCTTTTTCAAAAGTAACACTAGATGGCGCTATGCGTGATCATTACGAAGGAGGCTTCACTTGCTAAGGTCATTTGCGTCGACTGTTGTGTTAAGACTGTGATTCGAGTTGCGTGTCGTTCAGAATGTCGGAAATTCAGACGGAACAGCGGTATGTCATTCGTTATTGTGTTAGACGAGGCCTAAGTGCTGCTGCGACGGTTGAAGAGATGAGTGAAGCCTATGGTAATGACTGTCTTCGTAGGTCTGCCATTTTTAAGTGGCATAAGCGATTCAAAGAAGGACCCGAATCTGTTGCAGATGACCCAAGACTCTGCCAGCCTTCTTCCTCAATAACTCCTGAGCAAATCGAAATCCCTGGCAATCCTTAATGAAGACAGACGAATAACACTTCGTCAAGTGACTGTGAAAATGTCAGTTTCATACGGAAGTGCTCACGCGATTGTGAAAACCCATCTGCAAAAGTCACGAATCTGTGTTCAATGGATTCCACACAGTTTGAAACGAGAGCAAAAAAAAAGGGGGGTACAGCTGTGTAAGGAGACGTTTAATCGTTTTGAAAGCCAGGATCCAACCATCATGAGTGGAATTGTGACTTGCGATGAAACTTAAATATTTCACTACGATCCCGAAACAAAACAACAGTCGAGTCAATGGAAGCATCCGTATTCACCGAGACCCTAGAAAATTTGGGTTTCTCGTTCAGTTGGGAAAAAAATGGTGATTGTGTTTTTTGACATCAAAAGTGTTCTCGTTACTCACTTTGTGCCTCGTGGAACAACCATGAATAAGGTAGCCTACTCGAAGGTTCTCAGAACCAAACTTCGGCGTGCCATTCGTGAAAAACGTCCGGAACTTTCTGGTGTGACTTGGTTTCTCCATCACAACGCCAGGCCTCATACGGCTAATATTGTGCAGCCAGTGATCACTGCCATAGGTGCTGAGCCACACCTTCCATATTTCCCGGACTTAGCACCCTGAAATTTTTTCCTCTTTCCGAGACTGAAGAAAGCTTCGAAAGGGAAACATTTCGCATCCGACGAAGAAGCTTGCAGAGCCACAACGACAACACTTCACACGCTTTCGAAAAATGGCCTCAAAGACGCTTTTAATGCATGAGTACGACGATGGCAAACATGTGTGAAGTTATTTTGAGAAAGACAAATGCCAGGAAAATTCAGATCACTATATGTAATGTAACTCTTTGCTTCTGTCAACGAATTAAATGATCACGCTATGTAAGTAATGATGAGGTTAGGCAAAGGAGTCGGCAACCTCTTTAAGGCAGCATGTTCTGCAGAGAGACTCCGTTGATTTGGCCATGTTAACCGTATGGATAATTAGATAATAGGTTATGAAAAGTGTGCCTAAAGGCCTCAGAAAGAAGGGGAGGTCTAGGATGCAGTGGGCAGACAATGTCAAACAGGACCTTGTTAGAACTGGTTTGCAGTGGCCTGATACAGCAGATGTAGCTCAAGACAGATGTGTCTGAAGAACTAAATTGCAGAAACTGGTTGGACCTTCGTAGCCCATGGCTGCTTAAAGATGATGATGATGAGGAGGAGAAGTTGTATACCGAATTCTATAATCATAGCTATTACCGTTTAAGAGAAATTCCTCCCAGTTTTTTCTAGAGAATAAATGAAAAGAACAGCCATATAGCCATTTTTGTAGGAGCAGAAGACATATCGATTGTCATACTCTTTCACTACTTGTAGTTGTTATTTGAGGAAGCTGCATACCGAAATTACTGATCCAAGTTCTTACAATTTAGAAGCAGTTCGTACCATTTTTATAAGAAGGGGAAGCATTTTGAGGAGCAGGAAAGAATCTAAGGGTCCTAATAGTTACTTTGCTCCTAAGTTGCGATTACAGGAAGCTGTACACTGAATTTGGCGGTTCTAGCTTTTTACCATTTAGGAACATTTCCTATCACTTTTTCAGGAAGGTAATATTTGCGGAGAGAAATTTTTGGAAATACCAACTATAACGTTGATCTAAATTACGATCAGTGGAAACTGTACACTAAATTTGGAAATTCTATCGAGATTTTATCATTTAGAAGCTGTTCCTTCCCTATTTATAGAGGGTATTATTTTTTGGAGAAAGTGAAAATTTTGGAAATCCGAACACTAGTCCATTAGTCTAAGTTACGATTAGAGGAAGCAGTATACGGAATTTGGTGGTTCTAGCGCTTCACATTTTGAAGCAATTTTTACCACTGTTTAAAGGTAATTTTGCGGGAAGGAAAACATTTGGGGGTCTAAACCATTAAAATGGTCTACGTTATGACAACAGGAAGCAGTATACTGAATTTGTCTCTCTAGGGCTTACTATTTAGAAGCAATTCTTACAGCCTTTTAAACGGGAGCCATTTTTTGAGAGGAGTGAATATTTTGAGGTTCCTCAAGGCAGAGAAACAGAAAAAAAAACAGAAACAGACTGGCAGATCCTCTCATATATGTAGAAGATTCTCTTCTTGTCTGCTATTTAGAAATGCTTTGATGCCATTCACAACTGTGAAATATTGGTTATTGGAAGAAAAATAAATTAGGACTATTATTTATTGCCTAAAATATGATTAATATGTACATAAATGGTAAGAATACGAGAGTGGAGATATCTAGAGAATGGATTGATCAGCGAGGTCCCCAGGCCTAAATCCCATTGAACATGCATGGGATGCTTTGGGAAGCAGTCGTCAATCCCCTACAAGAACCCTTTTAACTGTGGAATGCTCCTCGTACAGAGGAGTGGGATTTGCTATCCTATGCATTATTCGATAATCTTGTTTGAAGCATGAGAGCTTGTTGTATAAGCTGTTTTGGTGTTAGGGATAATCATACTCCTTTCTATATAACGTATACAATATCTATGGTGATCTATAATTTTTCATAAGTAGAAAAATTTTCCGATATATTCTGTGATTGGCAATTTAATTTTATAATTAAATAAGTGTTCCAATATATTCTTTATTTTAAATGTAACTATTAATAAATGTGTTATTAATATCCTCTGGAACTTTAGTTAAATTCTAAAACTAATTTCTTGAGATATTTCATTTTTATTCAACTTCTTTAAATTTTAAACAGCAGAGTATTTGGTTAACTACAAGAGACCGAACTTTAACTACTATCAGACATTTATGGAAACAAATTAAAACTTTGTTTGCTGCCAATAGCAGTTGTAGAGCTGCCAAGAGTGACGTCAGAAAACCGTGGAAGAAAGGCATCCACCTATAACTGGTGCAAAGGATCCCCTCCGCCTGGACATGACTATTATTTGTATTAGATAAATAATTGCTTTTCGCATGAAATGATACAAAACGCATTCAGTATGGAATCGGGTTGCTTTGACTCTGAATGGTCGGGTTTTGTTTGGCACACAATAGGCTAAATGGTGCTCAAAGGCCCTCGTGTATTTAAGATACATAGTAAAGTATTCCCTCAAGCAGCTGCTTCCACAGAGGTCTGACAGGAGCAGTTCAGTTTATGTGCCATAGTACAAAGTCTCTGAGAATGGCGGGACCTCAAGCAGAAACACAACACAAGCATCCATGACTTACCCGGGTCTCGAAATCAGGTCTCTAACCAAGAACGCAATGTCTCTTAACAAGTTGAAACTCAAACTGATGCTTAAAATGGAAATAGAAATGACGGTAATATAAGCATTTAAATAATATTATTAGGTTGTTGCAAATGAAATGGCCGATTTTAAGGACGATTGGAAAAAAAGAGAATAAAAAGAATACTTGTTTAATCAAAGTAATGTCCAGCAGCATCAATGCATTGTTGCCAACGTGTGGCAAGGTCATTTACACCACGTTTGTAAAAATCAGTGTCTCTGGAAGCGATGAAGTCCTCCACTGCCCGATAAATTGATGCGTCGTTGGCAAAGCATTTCTTGGACAAAAAGTGGCTCAAGTGCCAGAAAAAATGGTAATCTGTTGGGGAAATGTCAGGAGAGTATGGAGGATGAGGCACAATTTCGTGTCCCAAATTGTTGATTTGCTGTATGGTTGACACTGCTGTATGTGGTCGGGCGTTATCCTGAAGCAATAGGACTCCATGTCTATTCACAAGTGCTGGTTGCTTAAGGTACAATTTGTCATGAATTTGCCGCATATCTGTACAATATCGAGCTGCATTTATCGTTTCACCTTGTGGAAGGAATGAGTAGTGAATAACACCAGCAGAAGACCACCATACAGTAAACAACATCTTCTTTGGATGGAAAGGTGCCTTTGGAGTCCTTCCTGGAGCGTCTTTCACTCCCAACCACTGCGACGAACGTGTACGATTGTCATTGTCGTAGAACTTCCACTTCTCATCCACAGTCACAATTCGTTACAGGAACGTTTCTTCTTTACTTCTTCTTAAGAGAGGAGAGCACACTTCCAAACGCCGTGCTTTGTTTTCATCAGTGAGTTCGTGAGGCACCCACTTTTCGAGCTTCCTTACTTTTTCTATTATTGCCAAGTGCCGTGAAACAGTTGAAAAGTGTACATTTAGTGTCTGGGCGATCTCTCGTACAGTTTGTCGCTGATCTGATTCGATTAATTCCTTTAATTCATTCGAATCAATGGAGGAAGGACGATGGCCACGGGGTTCGTTTTGTAGCCTCGAATCTCCTGAGCGAAATTTTGCAAACCAACGGCGAGTGGATCTCTCATTAGTTGTTCCTCCACCGAATACTTTATTGATGTTTTTTACTGCAGCCGCTGCAGAATTTCCCAATTTGAACTCGTAAAGGTATAGCAACCTTAATTGACTGGGTTCCATGATTGACTTGATGTCTGTAGTATTCCATGTTTAATGCTCGTTGAACGAAACAAATACTACGATTGCATTACCCACGTGTGACGTTGCCACATGACATAAAAAAACGCATAAACCTCAGCGCTTGCTTTCTTCCGCAACCAATAGAAACCTGACGTCATTCAACGGCCATTTCATTTGCAACAACCCAATACTTTTTTATTTGACACAAGATACAGTTCATGATACATATTCAATAATGAAGCAATATTTGCTGAGCGCCCAACTCATTTTCTTGTCACTTTGTAAGCAGCATTCAATTTCTGAAGTGACATCGTGTCAGCAGCAAAAAGGACATAGTTGAGCCACTATAAGAGTGGACTGCATGTCCTAAAACGAATCTGCCCACCGTAGGGTCCGCTTTTCCTTTCTGTTCTTTGTGTATCCCCTTTGTGTATCTTAATCCTGGCCTAACTAAGAGCTGTGTCGCAGAAGGAGATCCACGAGACAGTTATTAGGCGACAGAACGGAGTATCTGCTTAAGACTATCTAGTGTGTTCTCTAATTATGCCCAGGATATATCACTATTACTTTGTTTTGGTATTTTAACACTCAGTTCGGGGCCGGCTCTGTGTTCAAGGCCGGATTTCCTATAAGCCATGTTCGACACTTGCCTAGGAGCAGTATCATTCAAGTGTTACATTTTATTTATTTAATTATCAATAAAATTATGTCCTTTTCAATTCTTAGAAGTAATAAAAAATTAGTTGCAAATATCCATGGCTCAAGAGTGGTTCAAAGAATTTCCTCTCCTGCCAGTTTAAAGTGAACTTTTAAAAAATACAAGATTTTAAGGATACCCATTATGCTATCCAACGTATTGGGACATTTCCATGTTTTGCGGATGGAAAAATACATTTAAAACTTCATAATTTTAAAATAAATATTTTACACAAAAATTTAGAAAAAAAATAAAAGATTATTAAAGCTGAAATATTTGAGAGCAAATCCTGTTGTTGCGCTCCTTTTCAATCTTCCAAAAATGATGTATAATAGAAAACCATTACACAAATTTCTAAAGTTGCTTTAGTTTTGGTAAACGACTTGTAACTTTTGAGTGACTTAATAAACTGCGGTTAAATATTTTTGTTTTCTTACTTTTTACATATTAAATAAATATTGTGTAAAAAACATGAGTTGGGATTTCTTTAAGTTTTCCCTTTTTTTTTCATTGTGTGCTCTGATTGTAGTCTGCCATTAGTTGAGGGATCGTTAGCCGTCTGTTGTCTCAGACACACGTGCCAACCGGCGTTCACCTCGATTGTCAATAAGTGATGGTCTCCTCTTTCCGGCACGTCACATTGGGTGATGTGTGTCCTTCTTCTGACCATTTTCACCTCCCCTTCAGTGGACGACCCTCAAACAACCAACAATACCCGTGGTTGCTAAGACACTGGCCCGCCATCCTCGCTCCGATAACATTCCCTGTTCAACCTCTGACCAGTCATTCCCTTTCCCTATTACAAGGGCTTCGTACTGATGAACTGACATGCCCTGCCCGTGCTCTACAGAGGTAACCCCCGTTCATCGCGACCCCGGCGAGTGCGGATTCGTTATATCGCGATCTTTTTTTTATCTCGGCACTTGCGTGACTTTGAAACATGCCAGGAAAAGTCAAAACCAATGTTGCACGTGCGTGCTAACTTTCTTTCTCGCTCAATCACATCATACACATGTACAGTCGCTCAAAAAAGTATCCGAACACTATGGTTGATTAAAAAAATTCAGAAAAAATATCTAGCAACGTTTTTTAGAAATTAGTGATCTGCCAACCTTCGTGTCACGTGACACGAAGGTTGGCAGATCACTAATTTATAAAAAAAATCGTTGCCAGATATTTTTTCTGAATTCTGTAATCAACCATAGCGTTCGGATATTTTTTAAGAGAATTAATAATATTTATTTTATTAACAAAGTTTTTTTTCGAATTTTAAAATATTTTTTTTAAATCCCCCGTTGATCGCGAAATTTCGCTTATCGCGACCATGTCCAGAATGTATCCTTCGCGATGAACGGGGGGTTACCTGTATATATATTCCGCGCCGGTCACTAACGTCACTACTACGTGTTCATAATAATCTCGCATGAGTGTATATTGGGAGATGAAATTGGCTCTATCCGGAAGCTTAAGGATTGTTTGCTAAGGTTTAAAAAATACCCTATATCGCTGAAGCTCTGAAAGATCCAAGTATAGATTTCCTTACCATGAATCTTAAGTCTATCTCATAGTGTATTATAAATAGCCGTAATTCCAGGCGGGCGAACGCCTGGAATTTACGGCTATTATGCGACGTCATCGGTGGCAGAAACGACAGTTTCCTCGTGGTTCCGCGGCTGCTTGAGCCATCGGTCCCGAATCTGGTGGGATGGTCCCGCATAGTTATGACCCTCTTCGTGGGACGGATGGGTTTCGTAGCTGTCGTGTATCGGGAGTGATCCCTCGAAAAGCATCCACGATTTTTGGGCGCTGCAGTCGCCTGCCTTGTGATGAAAGTTTTCGATCAACGTATGATTGTGAGTGGAAGCCTGTGAATGAACTGGAGTTTCTGTTTACCGCCAAGGCGTGGGTATTACTTAGTATTATATAATAGTCGTAATTCCGGGCGGGTGGATACGCTTGACATCATTGGTGGCAGAAATTTGCAGTTTAATCGTTTTTCCGCTGCTATTTGAGCGATCGATCCCTGATTTCGTAGGGTGGTCCATTTTAATTGTGACCCTCTTGATGTGACAGATGGGATTTGTAGCTGCCGTGGGTCGTGTTGGATATGATGGGTTGGGTATGAATAATATGATCAGGTACAACCCTAAGCTGCCCGTTTGTTGTCCAGCTGCTTTCTTTGCTTTGTCAGCTACTCTGGCAAGCCAAAGATTTCTGTCAGCTGTTAACAAATTCTTTATTAAGCTTTTGAGAATGTTGTTGGTTGGGTTGGGTTACCTCTGAACGGGAGTTTTTTTTTTGCGCCATTTTATTTCCATTGTTTGTAATGAGGATAGATGCATTACTGCCGCTATATCACATTCCGAAGTCGCTTTGGCTATCTCTAAATTAAAATTATATAAATCCTCAGGGGTAGATGAAATTACCACTTAAATGCATGGGCACTAAATGGCCAGGTCACAAGGACAGCGAGGTCCCTCTTCGAGGATTACGGCTGTTATATAATACTAGTAATACCCACGCCTTGGCGCGAATCAGAAACTCTAGTTCATTCACAGGTTTCCATCAGAGGTCAGGAAGGGAACTCATCATATTCATCGGTGTCCCTACTTAGCGTGGGCAGGGTGGGCAGTTTTGCGGAGATAAATCTCGACGCTCACCTTGCCCGGGACTCGAATCTGAGAACTACAGATTACCCTTGGGTAGGGAGTGATCTCTCGAAAAGCGTTCGAGATTTCTGGTGTGCTGCAGTAGCCTTTCTGTGAATGCAGTTATCGATCGACGTACGTTTGGTGTGAATGAACTTATCGAATAGTTTCGCGCCAAACTTTCGGCGTGAGTTTTACTAGTAGTTAATATTTTTTGAGAGAAAAAGAAAGACTGACACACAGGAACTGAAAGTGAAGATTGTCAATACTAATTGGACCGAGAATTTCTGTGATATTCTAAACAATGTGGTTAATTCTACTCCCATTATTTGTAA
The DNA here is from genome assembly GCA_038380435.1 of Ryuthela nishihirai. Classification (NCBI taxonomy): domain Eukaryota; kingdom Metazoa; phylum Arthropoda; class Arachnida; order Araneae; family Heptathelidae; genus Ryuthela; species Ryuthela nishihirai. The sequence continues at coordinate 10,424,719 of JAWZYU010000021.1, read as the reverse complement.
TGAGAATAGATGCATCAATGGCTTTAATATCGGCGCTATATCACATTCTGAAGTCTCTTTGGCTATCTCTAAATTAAAACTACATAAATTCCCAGGGGTAGAGTCAATTACCACTGAAATGCATAGAGCTGGAATGTTGTCATATGACTGAATGAAATATTGAATATTTTTATGATAAAGATGTTGTTCCGAAGGATTCTACCCAAGCAATTATTGTCCCTATATTTACGAAAGGCAACTTCAGTTCTTCTGATAATCATAGGGTAATTTCCTGTCCCAGATAAAGTTCTTTGTATCACTGGGCTTAACAAAATGAAGAATTTGGTTGATGAACGACTGCATGATAAGCAGTATGGATTCAGAGGTGATAAGGGATGTATAGATAAAATATTTCCATTTAGGCAGATGTTTGAGAATGTTTAGAGTTTAAGAAACTTGTCGTTACTAACTGTACAGATTTTTAGGAAGCTTAGAGCTTGGCTCTGCTGATCGACATAATTTGTGGTTGATTGTGAAATCGTATTGCAATACCTGAGAAATTAGTTAATATTATGATGGCTCACTGCAATAACACTGAGTCATATGTGACATTTGTTATGATTGGGGCAGTTGGTTTAGCATTGCTACTGGTGTTCAGCAACGGTGCATTTTGTGGCCTTTTTTGTTTAGTTTGCTTATTGATTTTGTTATGAGGAATTCCCTTCAACGGGAAGATTTTGGTCTTAAATGGTCTAGACATTTCAAAATTACTATTATGAAATTATGAGATATATTACTATTATGAGATATGGGATTGATTTGGCCATTTTTGCTAGTGATGTTGATGAGATGAACTCTTTCATTAGGGCTGTTCATGAGACTGGTGATAGAATGGTATTGGTGATAAATAGAGAGAAATCTAAAGTGATGAAAATTACTCAGTATGATGGTACTTCAGTTGCATTGAATGGCTGCACTCTTGAGCAGGTGTCTCAGTTTAATTATCTCCGGAGTTGTTTAACAGATCCTGGCGATATTCGTCATGACACAAACAGAAGAATAGGGATTGCTGCTGGGATTTTTAAGAATGCATGGAGAATGTGCAAAAATGAGGCATATACACCTAAAGGCTGAAATTAAGCTCTATAATAGTTTCGTTCTTCAAAGGGTTAGTAATGGTAGTGAAACATGGAACCTTTGAAAATGGGAAACGTGATGCATACGAAGTGTCTTGGTTATTAAGTGGTTTCACATTGTAAATAATGAAGAGGCTAGGCAAAAGAATAGGCAACCTCCTTTGAGCAGCTTATTATGCAAAGGGAGACTGCGTTGGTTTTGGCTATGTTGCCCGTATGAATAACTATAATAATATAATAAAAATAAATACCCCCTCAAGCAGCTGCTTGCCACAGAGGTCTGACAGTAGCCTGTCAGTTTATACGGCGTAGTAGGTTTGTGAGGATGGCGGGATCTCAGCAGAAAAACAACACATACATCCATGCCTTATCTGAGGCTGGAACCCAGGTCCCTTAGATCAGTAGCCAAGTGCGCTAGATCACTATAGATTTGTCAAATAGGGTTATGAACAGTGTGCTTAAAGGCCACAGAAAGAGTGGGAGATCTAGGATGAGGTGGGCAGACAATGTCAAGCAGGACCTCAACTCAGTGGCGAAATGCCGCAATTGTAACTCAGGACAAACATACAAGTTTATAGATAGGTAAGTAGGTATGTATGTGTGGTGTGTGTATGATATATGTTTGTGTATTTGTGTGTATGCATGTATGTTTGTAATATACTGTATGTACTGGACAGAAAAACGGAAATAATGCCATGTTATCTCATTAGAAAATCTCATTCAGAGTTCAATAATTTCTTCAATAGGAATTTTTAAAGAAAGAAATGTATGAAGATCGTGAAGAAGAGAAGAGATAAAAGATGTAGATGAGCGTTGAATATTCCAGAGTTTATAATCCTTGGAATACTGAAGAAACGTTATTTAAAATCTTCATTTACACAGATTTGATTGAGATCTTTAATTTATCTTTCAGACATATTTTTCATTAAAAAATGTATTGAAGAAGTTATTGATCTCTGAATGTAACTTTCTATTGAAGAAACATGGAACTGTTCACATTTTTCTGTCCTGTACCTGTATGTAATGTATGTTTGTTTGTATGTATTAAGTATATATGTAATATATGTTTAATAGGTAGAGATGTCTGTAGTAGGTTGATTTGTTTCACCTCTGAGCGGCACTTTTCTGCACGCAATGGATTAAATGACCAGGTCACAAGGACCCCGAGGGCTCAGAGAAGGTTTGGGGGAGGGGACCCACAGGACAGCTGTTGGGAGACAGATGGTAGCCTCTCGTCAACGCCATCCAACGTGTTCTTAAATGTGCAAGGTAATCTCCCACACGCAGAATCATGGCTTAACATTCCATCCCAGGGACGGCCATCGATCCCTTGGATGGACTATAATCCAAGGGAAGTCCATCGATGTGCCCTACCGATCGAGGGCAGAGCGGGGAATTGTACGGAGATAAATCTCAATGCTGGCCAAGCTACGACTCGGACATGGAAACTGCAGATTATGAGCCTGGACCGCTACCGATTGAGCCACCACCGCCCCTAATGAATGCATGTATGTATGTAGGTAGGTAGGTATGCATTGTACCAGAGCCTCATGTTAGCCATCCATTATCTAAGTTTTCCCTAAAGATAAAATGAACTCTTAAGGAAATCAACAGATAGTGTATGTTGACCGTTTCCCACGAATCGGGGACGTCTGAGGATGGATTTTGGGGGAGACATTTCTTTTAATCTTTTTTTTTTCTTTTTTTTTCTGTTTGTGTTTTAATTTTTAATTTCTTATTTCTTAATGATTATTGTTTCTTCTATTTAGAACATTGTGTTTCTATTTCTGTAGAGGTGCATAGGAATATGGATATGCCAGTTTTATAAATTGGAATATATTTCACTTTAGAGAAACAAGAAGTCTATGACAGTTTTTGCGTAATGAACAAGGAACATGAATATAACAATTATCAGTTCGAAGAGAGGAATTAACATTACGTTAGTAATGTCAAAGTTGTCATTTTCCATTTCAGATGGCAGACACGTGACAAAACTCTCAGCTGCATCATTTCCCTTGTTTTCCTGAGCACTGACATCATCCTCAGTTGATCTTAATCGAGGGCATTCATATGAATTAGGAGGAGAGTTTCGAGTATCGTCCTCTGTTCCTGATGGAGCTGATTCTCTGTGAATTCCTTTTTGTTCAATTTCACTGGGTTCAAAAGGAGATCCGCCCTTTCTCTCAACAGCCATATCATCACTTGTAGTGGTAGAAGTTGAAGAACTCTCCTCTTCAGAAGAATACACTAAAGTGCCTTCAATGACGCGCAAGATGTTTTCATCCAACGAACTCCCACCCTCCTCTCTAGGGTTAATTGGTGGAATATCCATTCGACTGTCAGGAGGGGAGTCTTCTGAATATGACGAAGTTGATGATGAGTCCCGCATTAATCCTTCGGGAGGAATATCTCTCCTATCGATGATTTCATTTTCTTCATCATCACTGAATCCAAGAGATGAGGAGGGGACATAGAACACTGATCTTGACGTGGAGATATACCTATTGCTCCCCTCTCGACATCCTATGCAAATGCATGAACCAAGAAGCCTTTTTAAGGCATCTCCAAGCATTATGGAGGCACTCTCGGTGCCTCCTTGCAAAATTAAAAGCGCTTTGGCGTATACGCAACGCTCTGCGCGTACAATTGGCAGATGACATTCTGCCAATATATGACTTACAAAACTAGAGTCAATACCTCAATATATCGAATAATAAACTATATTGCTAATAGCTTATTCGAGCACACTTTCAACTTTTCAATATCAATTCGCCCACAAAATCAACTTCTCAAATTTCACATAACCTTCGCAAGACGTAATTCGTATACTCACATAAACCTGGCAAGGCGTAATTCGATTGAATTCTTCCGACGAAAGATATATTTTTTAATCTTGAATTGTTTTCGTTTGCATTGTTCAGAATTTATAAGATTTAAATTCCTCACTTGTTGCGTTTCCTAAACATTTCTGATGCCAGATGCAGGCAATAATGAGAATCATTTCCGTGTATTAATATTTATCTATCGATATTTATATCTGATGGTGGCCATTTTGAATCTCTTTATTAATATCCGTTTTGTTAAACATCAAATGATCATTCCTTAAAAGCACACCGATTAAGCATTTATCTGTTTCTTTACTCCACACAAGGGATCAGAAAAGCGCTTAAATGATTAAAGATAAAAACTCTCTGAGTAGAAACTTACCTGGTGATCACCTGATCGCATTCAAAGCTAATAATAGGAGTTACAGTCACGGCTCGTGAGTAGAATATTTGGTGAGCATTTTTGATTAGCTCAGGAAATGCACGGATATAGGAAAAGTTTTGAGAGCTATACCGAGGACCGGATTTCCCATGACACATTAGGCACTTCTGTCTCACGTGTCTTGTGGAAATTATGGGAATTATGCAATATGACAAAATGCAACATTTCAATCATATATTGTTCCATTATTCAATCAATAAATCAGTCAATCCATTATTCAAATTATGGAATATGTTATTCATAATATTGTTATATGAATTGTATTATTAATAATTATAAAATTATGGAAGCCATCACTTAAGTATTGCATTTTGTTTATTTATGTATGAATAAAATTATGTCCTTTGTAGTTCTTAGAAGGAACAGAAAATTAGTTGTAAATCCTCATGGTTCAAGAGCGGTTCGAAGAATTTTTTTTCTGCTAATCGAAAGAGAACTTTTAAAAAACTTCCACTTTGTCCCACAGATGTTCAATAGGGTTCAAATCCGGAGAGTGAGGGAGGCATTCGAGGGTTGTGAACTCACTGGAATGTTCTTGCAACCATTCCTTCACCAAACGGGAGCGATGAGACCTTGGACGAAGGAAAGAAGGCATCCTGCTGTGGCAAATGGACCATTGAATTGGTGTAGGTGGTCGGCGAGTACGTCAATGTAGACTTGTGCTGTAATTCTAGTCTCAATAGGTACAAAGGCCACAAGGTGGCCCCACAAAAACAAGCGCCCCAGAATATTGCAAGGGCTCCAGCAGCCTGTAACACTCCTTCTTGACAGTTGGTGTCCAGCCTCGTGTGTTTTATGCATTAGACGCAACCTACTGTCGGCATGGTAGAGTTGGAACCTCGATTCGTCAGACCAAACTACCCACTTCCAGTCTTCCACGGTCCGTTGGCGATGTTCTTTTGCCCACTGCTTCCTAGTAGCCTATTGATGTGCTGTTAACAAGAGGACACGATGCAGGCATTGTCTGCCAAAGCCCAATCGTGTCATCGTACATCGAATGGTGTTTGCACACACATTCGTCGCTGCCTCGTTATCGAATACCGACATTATCATCTGCACTGTGGCTCTCCCTTCTGACATCAATATATGGGAAAGGACGCTCTCACCTTTAACATCAATCAAAGTGTCATGGCTACATTTTTCCCTGCAGTTGCAGGTTTTGCCGGTTTTGCCACACTCGTGGTATACGCATGCGATGGTCGCACGCGCAAAACCCATAGATTCTGTGGTCACGGATATAGAGATCTCATCTTCCTCGCACCGACTATCTGCCAACGATCGACCTCGCTCAGGTCGCAGTGTTTACCCATCATAACATTGACAGGTGCGCTATACAGCAGATAGGTATCTCACATATTTATAGCCTGCAAGGGGTTTTGACTGGCAGCATTATCGTGGCAGATACGCTACACAGCAGATACACTACACACTACACAGCAGATAGGTATCTCACATATTTATAGCCTGCAAGGGGTTTTGACTGGCAGCATTATCGTGGCAGATACGTTACACAGCAGATACACTACACACTACACAGCAGATAGGTATCTCACATATTTATAGACTGCAAGGGGTTTTGACTGGCAGCATTATCGTGGCAGATACGCTACACAGCAGATACACTACACGCTACACAGCAGATAGGTATCTCACATATTTATAGCCTGCAAGGGGTTTTAACTGGCAGCATTATCGTGGCAGATACGCTACACAGCAGATACACTACACGCTACACAGCAGATAGGTATCTCACATATTTATAGCCTGCAAGGGGTTTTTACTGGCAGCATTATCGTGGCAGATACGCTACACAGCAGATACACTACACGCTACACAGCAGATAGGTATCTCACATATTTATAGCCTGCAAGGGGTTTTGACTGGCTGCATTATCGTGGCAGATACGCTACACAGCAGATACACTACACGCTACACAGCAGATAGGTATCTCACATATTTATAGCCTGCAAGGGGTTTTGACTGGCAGCATTATCGTGGCAGATACGCTACACAGCAGATAGGTATCTCACATATTTATAGCCTGCAAGGGGTTTTGACTGGTAGCATTATCGTGGCAGATACGTTACACAGTAGATACGCCACACGCTACACAGCAGATAGGTATCTCACATATTTATAGCTTGAAAGGGGTTTTGACTGGCAACATTATCGTGGCAGATACGTTACACAGCAGATACGCTACACGCAAAACAGCAGATAGGTATCTCATATATTTATAGCCTGCAAGGTGTTTTAAAAGCCGGTTTTAATCGTTCTGTTTTTAAAAAAACGGTTTTATACAAAACATCATATATATGCATATGAAAAAAAATGAGAACTTTGACAATTGACATATTTTATTTTAGGCAAAATAATACATCATTCAGATATTTTAGAATTGAAAATAATTAATTACAAATCTATACTTGGAAAACAAAAATTAAACTTCTTGTAAAAATTATAAACAATAAAATTAAAAATTTTCTCTATTATGAAAAAGAACATTGAATAAAATTTAACTTAAACTTCTAAACTTAAACTACATAAATCCCCAGGGGTAGATGAAATTACTACGAAAATACTTAGAGATGGGAATGTTTCTATTACCGCTTGGATGACTGAAATTTTGAATATCTTTTATGATAAAGACATGGTTCCTAGGATTTTACCAGAGCAATTATTATCCCTATTTTCCAAAAAGGTGATCGCAGTTCTTGTGTTAACTATAGGGGTATCAGCCTACTCTATGTTCCAGGGAAAGTTCTTTGCATGATTGTGCTTAATAGAATTAAGAATCTGGTTGACATGCAATTGCATGATGAGCAATGAGGATTCAGAAGTGGTAGGGGATGTGTGGATCAGATATTTTCACTTAGGCAGATTCTTGAGAAATGTTTGAGTTTCAGAAACTTTGGTTGCCAGCTTTGTTGATTTCAAAAAGGCTTTCGACTCTGTTGATCGTCATAATTTGTGGTTGATTGAGAGATCATATGGTATACCAGACAAGTTAACATAATGAAAGCTCTCTATAATAACACTGAGTCATGTGTGAGAGTTGGTAAGGCTTGTAGCAATTGGTTTAGCATTACTTCTGGTGTTCGACAAGGGTGCATTTTGTCTCCTTTTCTCTTTAGTTTGGTTGTTGATTATGTTATGCGAAATTTACTTCAAGGGTAAGATTTTGGCCTTAAATGGGCTGGAGATGCGAAAATGTCTGACAGATTATGCTGATGATTCAGCCCTTTTGGCAAATGATGTTGATGAGATGAACTTTTTCATTCGAGCTGTTGATGAGACTGGTAGTAGAGTAGGTTTGGTTATAAACAGAGAGAAAGCTAAAGTGATGAAAATTGGTCAGGCAGGCTGCGATTCGGTTAATCTAAATGGTTGCAGTCTTGAGCAGGTGTCACAGTTTAATTATCTTGGGAGCTATGTAACAGATAATGGTGATGTGCGGCATGAGATTAACAGACGAATAGGTATTGCTGCCGGGACTTTTAAGAATCTATGGAGAGTGTGGAGAAATAAGCGTGTACACCTAAAGTCAAAATTTAGACTGTATAATAGTTTGGTTCTTTCTATGGTTAGTTATGGTAGTGAAACTTGGATACTTTATAAACATGATAACAGGAAACTAGATGCTTTTGATTCTAGATGCTTACGCAGTATCTTGGGCATTAGGTGGTTCAACTTTGTAACTAATGATGAGGTTAGGCAAAGGAGTCGGCAACCTCCTTTAAGTAGCATATTGTGCAGAGAGAGACTCCGTTGGTTTGGCCATGTTGCCCGTATGGATAACTATAGATTGGCGAATAGGGTTATGAACAGTGTGCCTAAAAGCCTCAGAAAGAGGGGAGACCTGGGATGCGGTGGGAGGATAATGCCAAACAGGACCTTGTTAGAATTGGTGTGCAGTGGCCGGATGCAGCACATGTAGCTGCACCGGCCACTGCACACCAAATCCTCAGGACAGATATGCTTGAAGAACTATATTGCACTCTCTGGTTGGACCTCCGTAGCATGGCTGTTTGAGGATGATGATGATGATTTAAAATATAAAACTATTACCATTGCAAACTATTTCATAAATTGATGACTTCTTCACGTAGGCCTTTATTTTATCACTCTCTCTCACTCTCTTTCTCTCTCTATATATACGGTATATAAAATTTTAACGGAAAAAAAATTTCATGTATGCGTTCGTTCATTATTTGAATGACCTTGAAATGTGTTCATTTTTCATTTTTTTCCTTTCTCCTTCTCTCTCTTTCTATAAAAAACATTTAAAAAAAAATCAACATTACTGTAGTCAAAAAAAATCAATGAAAAAAAAAACCGTTTTTTTTCTTTTTGATTTTCGATTTTTGGGGAAATTTCAAAAACCGGTTGAAACCGGGTTTTTAAAAACCCGGTTTCAACACTAGTCCCAACACTAAGAGAAATTTGTTCATTCCAAGAAAAAAAAGGCGAGGAAGAAAATTGCCTAAACTTCAGAATGAATAATTTGAATTTTAAAAATTACTGTATACTGAGTATTATAAATCATATGCCACGTACAGTGCTAATTTATTACACTAATTATAGATGTACCACAACATGTGCTATTTTCTATAAAAAAATATAAAAGCGATAGCACATGAAAAACTGTGCACTGCCACTTCTGTGTCCTAATTGTTGATATTCTAGGAACATTCATATATTATATTTCGGCATAGACAAGGATGAGTTGGATTGCTCTAACTCTGAGATGCACTATTTTGTACACATTAGGCTAAATGACCAGGTCACAAGGACCCCCAGCATTTGCATCTAAAGCATTGTCTCTAAGCATTTGCTTAGAGAAGATTGGGGAAGGGGACCCACTGCAAAGAACGTTAGAAAACAGACTGAAGCTTCTCATATAAGCATCCATCATATTCTCTGGCATTTACTGGGGTATGGATCCCCTATACAGTGGGCCAAGGCAGCTTGGTCTAGATGGGATAAGGCCTAGGCATTGTGACGTCAATCGTATGGATGAGAGCGACTAAACCAAGAGTGAACTCGCGTGGGCGAAGTGACCGCCTTTCGTTCTTGTTGAAAGTAGTGGGTCACACAGTAACGAGCAGGAGCTCTATTTGTAGCCTTTGTGGAAGCAGTTGTATCTGCTGGATTTAATATGTACGTTAACTGTATAGTGCTGATTACTCTTTGAAACATAACGAGAAAGTGTTCTGCTCCAAACTGTCGGTCGAATTATGATAAGACTTACGTTGTCGTGTTTCAATTTTTTAAAAGATGAGAAAGAAAAACAACTTTGGATAAGTAAAATTCTGAGAGAATGTATATAACTAATAAAACTTTTGCTTCTGGGGAAAATTTTGCATCAGATGATATTTTAACGTTTTGGAAAATATCGTCAAATGAGTGCCTTCAAAAATTCGGAAATTGAAAAACTGTATATATTTATTATTCTGACTGAAGAGAACATTCAAAATGAACACGAAACTAGAGTAGTGAAAACATTTCTTACATTGTGTAACTACTCATTTTATTTCAAACTACTAATACAAATTCATAACTGCTGCCCAGTATAACTTGAAATGCTTTTTCATTTTATCTTAGCAGTAGCTTGGTTAGCTTATTATTGGTAATCTTTAAGTACAGCCTTGCCCGAACTACATTGTTACTGCATAAAAGTGCTTCGGTCGGAGTAAAAGACACGAATCGCAAATTTACTCAAAATCAGGAATAATAAATTTTGTAAGATATCAAAGATTTCTTTCTCAGTTTCCTTCTGAAGGAATTGACAACATAACAAGATTTCTGAGGGGGGGGGGGAGAGAATTGTGATCAAAGAACATGAAATAAAGGAAATGATTTTAACTCACAACGAGAAGAAATTGCTCGTCTTAATCGCAGGCTATGCTGCATACAAGGCAAAGGCCTGCTTGATTGTAACGCATGCAGATGCAAATATCCGAGACGCAATAAGAGTTAGAATTGGATGAAGAGCTTTTTTTCAATACATGAAATTGATTGATCTCACTTATCCGACAAATGAGTTATTTATGACAACTGTTGTAAGTTTCATAAAAAATGGTGTCGCAGGTAAATGAGGAGCAGTTTTTAGAAACCATAAATCAAAGGCAACTTTTGATATCATCTATCATAGATTCGCTTGAATCTGAAAAGAAAATCTGCTTCTGTTGGCTATTAAAGATTTGTCAAAAGTGCATTTAGCAATATATCGTTGAACAATTGTTTTTTTTTAAAAAATCAGGGATCAATTAGAAAGAAAAAATAAATAAATTAAAATACCAAATTCCTTAAAAATAAAATGCGATATTTGAAAAGAATGTTAATTGTAATTAAATATTTGACAATTTGATATAACCTAAACGTAAAAAAAATGAAAAATGATTTCAGAAATTCATAAATATTGCTTCAGCTTTTTTAACCTTCATTGTACCTCTTATTAGTCTTTTTTATATTTCCCTTGCAATCATGTTACATAATTATGATCGAAGTTTAATATCGAAAGCATGTCAGGTTTATGTTGATATAAGTAAGAAAAAACAAAAAAAAAATCGATACTTTTCAAATCTATTAGTTTTAGTTTTATTGCGAATCTAATAGTAACCCAGACAAAAAGAAAATTTTTAACAAATGAATATATAACATCACAACTATAAAAGTGATGAAATAATATGATCTCTCAGATATTAATAGGTGATGAAATAATATGATCTCTCAGATATTAATAGGTTAGATAAATATAGAGAAAAAAATTGTCACTAGCCGAGTTGGATCTGAACCCACGACCTCCTGGTAACATGTCAGGTGCTCTGATCACTGAGCTACCATCCGCCGAACAAGCATCCTCTATTAGTGGCCATAGAATCAGTCATTGGAAATGTATCTGACTGTAATTGAAGACTCTGGTCCAGAAGGCACTTCCCAATTCAGTGCATGCGGCCAGCCCACATCAAGAGTGAAGCGGCCGGTAGCTCAGCGGTCAGAGCACCTGACATGTTATCAGGAGGTCGTGAGTTCAGATCCCACCCAGCTAATGACTGTATGTATGCATGTATGTATGTATTACGTTACAGAAAAAAATTTGGGAGGTCCTTTTGCAGGCTTTCCCATAACAGAAGTTTATTTTCTTTATTAATTTTTTAAAAATATTAGAAGTTATATGATTTATTAATAATTTTTTCATAGAATCTGTTTTATTATTTTATTTTATTATTTTTTATTTTTTTTTTATTTTTTTTTATTTTTTTATATAAGTTATCATCATTTTAAATTTTTTCCCTATTATTTTTTTTTATTATTATTTTTATCTCTCTTTATTTTTTTAATCCTTTTATATATATATATTTATTATTATTATTATTTTTATAATTGATTCCATATATTCGTTTCCTGGAGGAAGTCAAGAATGTTTTGATAAATTTTTAATCTAGTTTTATAATTGGGATGGTTTAAAAGTAAGTGTCTGTAAATGGTAGCTAGGTAGTCACTGGAAGGAGAGCTATGCACCAATCCCCTGTGATGATGCATAGAACCGGCCAGGCCTAGCACCTAATGTCCGACCCCGCCTTCTCGTGGTGCGGACCGTTAGTACCTTTCAAAAGAGATACTATCTTGTGGAAGTGAACGGAAGGGGAGGGCAGCCAGATTAGTGTGGCCTACTGATCTGGACAACTATGGCTACTTTTCTTTTTTTCTACCCTGCTGAGGAGTGGTCAACCACATAGGGTCCTGGTGCTGACCATATAAACCCACTGGACTGGACAGATATATGGCTCTGAGCTTGATTATGGATCCTGATTTTGCTGCACTGGTGGGCTTCTGTGGAGGGAAAATCTTCCGCTGTGTTTTCTGTTTGTTTGTGGGTTGACAGCCCCAAGTGAATAGATTCACAGGATATGTTTATCAGCTGGTAGATAATCCTGAACAGAAGTCATCGCAGGCACCTGAACTCTTTGCTTCTATTGGCATCGTCAAATTCTACATTGGAGGAAGTCTTCCAGTGTAGATGGCTTCAGCCTTTAGTGGTGGGGGAACGGGTCTTTGCCCCATGTCTGCGATTAAGGGGCTGTTTTATATTGTCGGCATTCCCTCTCTCAATAAACATAGTTTCTTTAAACATCCCACTAACCATTTTCTCTCCATACGTAGTTGGAATGTGAGGACTCTGCACAGAGCTTTTTCTCTTGATGTCCTCACACAAGAATTCCACCATTATAATTTAGATATTCTCGGCTTGCAAGAGACCAGATGGACAGATAAAGGTCAGATTCTTAAAAATAATCTTAAATTTCTCTTTTCAGGGAGGGACGACAACAAGCATCACCAAGGCGTGGGTCTGCTTCTCAGCAGACACGCTAGTGATGTTCTTCTAGGATATGAGTGCATTAATGAAAGGTTTCTTACAGCAAAATTTCAGACAAGCGTTAAAGACTTGAATGTTATCTGCTGTTATGCCCCCACTGAGGATGCCGATGAGGATGAGAAGGATAGGTTTTATGAACAACTTCAGGATATTTTGAATTCTGTCAAGAAAGGAGATATTACCCTTGTTCTTGGTGACTTCAATGCCAAAGTTGGTACTGACGCTGACCTTTGGGGAGGAGTAATAGGCCCTTTTGGTATTGGTAGCTGCAATGGCAATGGGCAACGTCTCCTACAGGTAAGTAAACTCAATGGTTTCAGAATAACTAACACTTATTGCAAACACCAAGACATACATAAGTACACATGGGTTTCACCTGATGGCCTGCATAAGAATATGATTGATTACATATTAATTGACAGCAAATGGGCTAGTTCTGTTAGGAATACCAGGGCATATAGGGGAGCTGAAATTGGATCTGACCATTACCTTGTTAAAAGTGTGTTGCAACTTAAACTTAAAAAGTATTGTGCTAGGGTTAAAAAATTTACTTTTAATACTGAAGCTCTGAAAGATCCAGTTATAGCCAAAGCTTACCATGATAGGTTACTTAGTCATTATGACAGTCATGGTTTGCTTACTACTGAAGTTGAGGAAGAATGGGATCATTTTAAACAGGCTTTTTTGGACACTAACAGTACTCTTTTAGGAAAAAAGGAGCAGAAGAGACAGAATTATCTGAGTGATAAGGCACTTGAGCTTATTTCAGAAAGAAAGAACTGCAGGAATGTCTTTAATCAATACCCTACTAGTCCTAATAGAAAGCATTACAGAGAACTTAATAAACGTGTAAAAGATCAGTTAGCTGCTGATAAGAATCTTTGGCTTGATGGTTTGGCTGACAAATTTAAGCAGCATATTGTGCAGATAGAGACTCCGTTGGTTTGACCATGTTGCCCGTATGAATAATTATAGATTGGCGAATAGGGTTATGAACAGTGTACCTAAAGGCCTCAGAAAGAGGGGGAGACCTAGGATGCGGTGGGCAGACAATGTCAAACAGGACCTTGTTAGAATTGGTGTGCAGTGGCCAGATGCAGTAGATGTAGCTCAGGATAGACTTGCTTGGAGAACTAAATTGCACGGTCTGGTTGGACCTCCGTAGCCCATGGCTGCTTGAGGATGATGATGATAATGTATCGTGAATTCTTGTAAACCTATATTTTCCAATTTTTAAAAAAATTATTCTCTTTGAATTTTAAATTTTTGACAGTTTAATAACAAATGATTTGTATTTTTAGGTAAAAATCATGTAGTACAATTTGGAGAATTAATGAGATTCGATTGATATTTTGATTTATTTAACACTATTGTATCCGTTCTTAATCTGAAAAGAATTTTGTTTTCAAATCTATAGAATGGAAGATTTAAAAAATTATTAATATTTTTTGATAGATGAGATCTGAAATTGGGTTTCATAAAAGCCTGATATTGAAAATTATTTTCAGTAAGAGTAAATTCTAATTGTTTAATATCTTATTTGATCAAGGTGAAAAAATTATATGTTGGAGAGGTTTCTGTTAATGAGTGCGCTTTTTTAGCAATGTTGTCCACATGATCATTTTCTTTAATTCCAGTATGTCCCGGAATCCACTGTATAGTAATAATATTATTTTTAATCTTAAAATTTTTAGTATTTAATTCAAGAATAGTTTTAATATAATAATTATAAGATGAGTATAGTGGTTCTTGAGTCAAAGTTTGAATAGCTCCCTTGGAGTCCGTAAAAACTACGATGTACCTGTCTTTAACATTTTCTAAGATCCATTTGATTGTTGCAATAATTGCATAAATTTCTGCATGTAAAATAGTAGTAAATAAAGATAATTTAAAGGCAAGAGAAAAATTCATATTTTGGGATATATAAAGCTGCAGAAGCTGAACCGGTCTCTGTTATAACATATCCGTCTGTATATAATTCTAAGTGTTCCTGGAATTCATCATTTCTATAGTTATAAAAAAGTTGTAAAATAGCATCATTGTAAAAAATTTTTTTCCAATTTAGTAAGGGAATTTCTGTCTTAATATTTGGTAGTTGAAAACACCAGTCTGCAAAAAGACCTGGTACATCTCCTCTAAGTTCTTTTGCGAATTTATTGAAGTATTTATTTAAAGAAGAATTATTTTTAATAATTTTGTAAAAAGGAGTTCTTTTGAATTTTAAATAAAAGGGATAATTGGAGAGTTTTAAATGTAATTTTAAATAATATTTGAATATTAAAATTTTTTGCCTAATATCGAAGGGTAGAAAAGCAGTCTCTGCAGTTAATGCAAATGTCGGACAGAAGTTTGGGGCCTAAAGCAATTTCTAAGCATTTATTTTGTATTACATTTAATTTTTTTAATTTTGTGATACATGGTTTATCAATAAATTCCAACCCATATTCCATTTTTGTCTTAATTAAATTCTGATAAAGTGTTATTAAATACTTTTGAGGAATTCCTTCTTTTTTGAAGACAAAGAATTTAAAGGTATTTAAAAGTTTTGAATCTGCTGCATATGCATGATCAAGATGAGCGTTCCAGGTTCATTTAGAGTCTAAATAAAGAGAACTTGAGATATATCTACTGAGTTAATTTTTAAAACGAATTTATGGGTATAATTTTTAATTTTATAGAAAGGTATACAAAAAGTTTTTTTAATATTTATTTGCAAGTTCCATTTATCACAATATTTTGTAAGTTTGTTTAATTGGTTTTGTAGTTTGTGTTGTAATTCATATTCTTTTTGTCAGATGTCCAAAAAAGTTAGATCATCTGCATAACCAGTAAAAATAATATCTTTATTAAATATAATTTTAATATCTTGTAAATAAAAATTAAATAATATGGGTAATAATGTAGAACTTTGGGCAATGCCCTGTGTAATGACAATTTTTCCTCTGCATTTATAAAAGTGATGTATTCATAGGTGGTTAAGACATAATTTAATATTTCATTGCAAACATTTTCTTTCTATATAATGACCGTTACTTTGTTTACAAAAGTGTATTCAGATTTTAATCATTTATCACGGAACGTAAAGGAACATCATGATCAAGATACAAGCGTTTTTAATTAACCGTAGCCGATAATAAAGTGAAATAAATATGAGAGGAAAATGTTGAGACTTGGCATGCAAATGTTTTTAATTTATACTGCGAAAATAAAAACACGTTGCTCAAATTTTCAGCTGAAATGCCGATAACAGCTTTATCATTGAAAGGAAAACTGTGATGGTTTTCTTTTGCACAAAAAATTAAACAGAATAACACATAAAACAAAAAAGCGTGAGATAAACATTCAATGGAATATGTGAAATAAAATTGTGTTATGGGTAAAACCTGCAAAAGTCCGATATGTTGCAGAGCAAGCTAAAATGTCTCCCCCTAACGTGATGTCACGCATTTAACGCCCTGGTCAAGGTCGGATCTTCAGGGGTTGGTGGGGGGGGGGGTTGGTGGGGGGGGGCGGGTTGCTGTCCTCCATCGTCCTTGCCTATGGACCATTAAGAATAATAATAATAATAATACCGTTATTAAGCCTGAGTATAGTTATATACATAGATTACTCCACTAAGCCTTATGGCTTCCGAGAGGATTCCATCACTGTCGCTAACCTTTTCCTACTTCCCTCAGTTCATCAAAACTTTCTAGTGCTGCACCGTCTACTATTATTCTGCACAATGTGTTATTGTCGGAAGCATTCTCTTGTGAGAATGTTTTTCCAGAATTAGAGTTATTTTCATCAATGATAAAGGAATCTGTGGTTCCTTCAATGGGAAGGTTGTGCCTGATCAATTCATTTAATACTTAAAGAAGGCTGAAAAGAATTCAATAAATGGTAAGGGTTAGAGGAAATTCCATCAATGATAACAGGAAGGAGCGGAAAGTCCATAAAAGATAAGAGGAGATGGCAAAGTTTGAGAACCACTGATATGGATAACAGGAAGTTTGATGTTTTTGATTTCCCTTGCTTACATATAGCATCATGTGTTAAAATAAATGATATTACGTAAGGTAATGTATTGTGTTATAATTAGTTTTTAGTGGGCACCAGAGCTTCGTATTTGCCATCCATTATCTGACAATTTCTGTAAGGAAAAAGTGAATCAGAAACCGAAAGACAATGGATGCGGTTGGAGAAAATATTTAAATAGCCTACTAGGTTTACCTTTAGGAGTTCACGTATAAAATGATAAATTTGCGAATGCAAGTACGATCGGTAATCCTTTAGACACCATTTAGTAGCCCTGAAAAGGGCTTTTTGGTAGAAGAGTCTAGTGAAAGCTTGTGACGTGGCTGCATCTGCGTTGGCTTATCTGCGTCTTCGGTAACTTCAGTGGTAGGTTACCAGCATTCAGTCGATGAGATTTGACGGCTTTCGACGACATCTTTAAGAACACATGCTCGTAAATGTCCTCTGAGCTTCTGACGTGCTTATCTACGTTGCTCACTTCACTGGTCGATGATGATAGGTTAACAGAATGCCGTCGATGAGATTTGACAGCCTTCGACTTCATCTTTGAGCACAGTTGGTCGTAAATGTCCTTTAATCTTGTGACGTGCCTATCTGTTTTGACTATTAAGTCTTTGCTCACTTCACTGGTCGATGATGATAAGTTGCCAGAGTTCCGTCGATGAGATTCGACTGCTTTCGATGACATCTTCAAGAACATTTGCTGGTAAATGTCCTCTGAGCTTGTGACGTGCATATCTACGTTGGCCAACAAGTCTTCGTTGACTTCACTGGTCGATGATGATAGGTTAACAGAATGCCGTCGATGCGATGCGACAGCTTTCGATGACATCTTCAAAAACAGTTTTTCGTAAATGTTCTCATATGCTTCCGTAATTGGTGGTTCTTCTTTTTCTTCTTCAATAGTCTTAATGCAGCAAATGAGTTTGAACCACCTCCATGTCTTCACGTAGAGACTTACCTCGTTCACTTTCCTTATTTCTTTTCTTCTCTGATGCGTAATCCAACATCTCTCCCACGAAATCCTCCTTTTAAGCATCCTGAAGTTTCGTCTTTGTTTCTCTATACGCCAACCTCCCCAAATATACAACTATCACCTACAAGATACACAATCAGTAACTAACTCACAACTAATAGCATACGTTTCGACGCTCAAGTTTGCATAAAGCAATTCTCAAAATAGCAATTTTCTCTTTAATGCATTTGCGCCTTTAATTGTTTTTTTTTTGCTTGCATTGTTCTGCATTTCAACAATTGGGTTATTCTTTTGTTACGTTCCTAAATGCATGTGATGCCAGGTGAAGGAAATATTGCGAATTCTTCCCAAATATTCAAATTTAATTTTACGATTACAATTAATAATCATATAATGAATCCAGTTTCAGAAGCATCTAAGTGATTAAATTCATTCTTAAAAGCACACTGCCTAAGAGTATTATGACTGCTCCCCACAAATGCTCACAATAGCACAGAAATTAAAAAGTGGAAAATTATACCACCTGGCCAAATTATTACGAACCTAAGACTTCGTCAGGCCTCAGCCGACAGAGATAACATTTCGGACTCGACGTGGCATGTTTTTCAGATACTTTCGAAATACAACAGGAAGGAGTTTGATCTATTCTTCCTTCAAAATGGTTTGAACATTTTGTAGTGAAGATGGAAGAAGTCTGAGCATTCGCATAGTGACTTTCAAATTATCCCATATGCTTTTGGTTGAATTAAGATCAGGCAATAGGACAGGTCAGGGAATGATATATAAGTCCGTTTCATGCTCCTCTATAATTCGATAGCGATGAATCGGTGCATTATCCTGTAATGTGCCATCTGCATGTATATATATATATGTGTGTACATATCCTGAAATATAGCATTTCCACTAGAGTGAAAACGATGCATCATCGGCTGATACTCCAAGGTGCTTCTGTACTTCCGGGAGTACAGAAAATGACGGTCCTAAACTGTTTCGAATTTCGTCCCCACAATTTCTCTTGATATATTTCAATGATATATTGACAATCATCATCCTACTCGAGCAGCCATGTGCTACGGAGGTCCAACCAGACCGTGCAATTTAATTCTCCAAGCATATCTGCTCTGAACTACATCTGCTGCACACCAATAGCCACTGCACACCAATTCCTTTCCGGGAGGTAATGCGACCCTGCATAGAAACCAGAGGACCCAATCGGTATCAAGAATATGCTCCCCACATCACAACACTGTCTCTAGCGCCTCTAACAGTAGAAGTTACAAGTGATGCTGCATAGGGTTGTCGCCACCAGGGGAGTATCCCAAAACGAATGTTAAGGGCATAAAAAAGTTATAAATTGAAAAAAATTAAAAATACCTCATTTCCTATAGGACCCTAAAAAGCAGAAAATAAACCCAAAGCATATCAATGGTGCAATCCGTCACTGAGTTCATATTCGCTTCAAAGGAAGATAGGACGCCGGCAATCTTGTCGAGAGCTCTATCTTCCTTCGAAGCGAATACGAACTCAGTGACCGATTGCACCATCGATATATTTTAGGTTTATTTTCTACTTTTTAGGCCCTATAGAAAGCTAGTATTCTTTAATTTTTTTAATTTATTTATTTTTTTGGTCAATGAAAATGGTACATGACTCATTAACATCGAGCACATTCACCCCCCTTTTGGTGCCAGGTTTAAGGTACCCATGACGCTGGAGACGTTACAAGCTTCAATTTGAGATAAGACACGTT
Organism: Ryuthela nishihirai; assembly: GCA_038380435.1. Taxonomy (NCBI): domain Eukaryota; kingdom Metazoa; phylum Arthropoda; class Arachnida; order Araneae; family Heptathelidae; genus Ryuthela; species Ryuthela nishihirai. The sequence goes on along the minus strand of JAWZYU010000021.1, from coordinate 10,405,214 downwards.
AAAGTCGAACCGCGGGAAAATCCGCTCCCCCCCCCCCCCTACACACACACATTATATCAGGTGGTGATGTGCGGCATGAGATTAACAGACGAATAGGAATTGCTGCCGGGACTTTTAAGAATCTATTTAGAGTGTGGAGAAGTAGGCGTATACACCTAAAGACTAAAATTAAACTGTATAATAGTTTGATTCTTTCTAGGGTTAGTCATGGTAGTGAAACTTAGACGCTTTGTAAAGAAGATAACAGGAAACTAGATGCTTTTGATTCTAGATGCTTACGCAGTATCTTGGGCATTAGGTGGTTCAACTTTGAAACTAATGATGAGGTTAGGCAAAGTAGTCTGCAACCTCCTTTAAGCAGCATAATGTGCAGAGAGAGACTCCGTTGGTTTGGCCATGTTGACCGTATGGATAATTAGAGAATAGGGTTATGAACAGTGTACCTAAATGCCTCAGAGGGGGAGACCTTGAATGCAGTGGGCAGACAATGTCAAACAGGACCTTGTAGAATTGGTGTGCAGTGGCTAGATACAGCAGATGTAGTTCAGGGCAGATATGCTTGGAGAATTAAATTGCACGGTGTGGTTGGACCTCCGTAGCCCATGGCTGCTCGAGTAGGATGATGATTGCCAATATATCATTGAAATATATCAAGAGAAATAGTGGGGACGAAATTCGAAACAGTTTATGAACGTCATTTTATGAGCTTTCATTTGACAACGAACTCGTCCATCGCGTTCCCATGATGTAGTAGAACGACTTTCAGATTTTCCGTTTTCTAGGGGGGAAGAAAGCATAGGAGGGTCAATTTTTCATAGCCCACGACACTCCCCGCGTCAGAAGCTTTAATTTGACGCATAGCTCGTTACTTTCCGCACCCAGGTTTGGTAGATATAAGGAAACAGTCCTTTTCACATTGTCCCCCTTTTTTAGCGGGAAGAAAGACGTTGGGGGGGGGGGGGTCAATATTTCATAGCCTACGACATTCTCGACGTCAGAAGCTTTCATTCGACGTATATTCGACCTTGCTTTCGGCTTTCGCGTTCTGGAGATATAGATTAAGAATAGTTTTCATATTTCCCCTTTTTTAGGGAGGTAAAAAGCACCGAGTGGTCAATGTTTTAAAGCCTATGACACTCCCCGCTTCACAGGCTTTCATTTGGCGCATAATACATTGAGTTTCTCCGTCGCGTTCGAAAGATATGGTGGAACAAAATTTTGTCAAATCCACAAACGACCAACCGACAAATCTCAACTCCAAAAGCAATAGGAAGATGGTGAAAAGGTTTGTTCTCCCGCTCCTTGTTACGTTTCTGGTGAGGTCTTCATAACAGTTTCAACCGTGCTTCCAATTCCCTAGTACCACCGACCAAAATTTGGACTGGTTTTATCCAAAGAGAATTAATAGTACGTACTGGTTTAAAATCTCAACTACTCGATAGTTGTTAGCTAATTTTGGCACCGCCCTTAAATTCCACCAGGGTGAATAAAATGTGTAAAAACCTCTTCTCTGGGAACATTTTTGTAACAAGTCCTTTACTCTTCTGTGATTTTTAGGGTTACCTATTCCTCTATTATATTGTTGCGGATCACAAAAATGGATAGCCACTGAGCGTGAGTATTAAAAGCTATATTTCAAAACCAAATTCAATACAAGGTAAATTGTTACAAAGGAAATATGGATGAAGTATCTTATTAACAAATCAACTATTAACATGCACAAGTCATCAATCTTCCTGCGTAGAGCACACAATATCAGCTCTGTGTATTTTACTAAATACTACCTTTTACTTGATTTACCAGGTCACCCGAAGATCTTCACTCGTAAACCAATTCTCGTCCTGTGCTAATAACTTTTCACACACTAGCCGAACAAAAAGACAGTCCGTGTAGACATTCGAAGTTAGCCATAAAAGATCCCACTTTTATCCTTCCGCGTATACACAACACATCAAGTTACTTCTTGACACTTACGCGCACTGTCTCAGAACAGCTCACCGTCCATTTTCGAACTCTCCGACCGTTACAACACAACGACCGTTACAATACAAAACGCTCCACTCTTCTTCTCCAAATTCTCCCAAAGTTCAATTCGTTGGCTGAAACTTTGCTTTCGGTTGCCAGATTCTTCTGTCGTAACACTGCCCCCTTCCTAGGTATTGTTCGTCCCGAACAATTCTGGATTCCAAAGCTTCTTCAGTTCTTCGATGAAACGGGGCCAAACGATCCACGTGAACCACCTTGCACTTTGTAGCTGGACATCGACGAATGCGATATACCACGTCTGTGTCAAAATGAAAGCGAATCTCATTATGACGTAGATTTCTTTTCTGACTGAAGCCTCGTCCACAAACATAATACGTGTAAGGCCTATAGCCCTTGTGAACACGTTTATGTCTCTGCAGGGAGAAGAATCGACTAAGAGTTTTCGTGCAAAACCTGTAAAAAGTTTTCTTCTTTGGATTTTTACTTCTATCAACAGTAACAAGGAATGAAAGTCATTAGTGACATAAAATCTAGGGAGGAGTTTCATCCTCCAGTCTGACCCTTTTGTCAGTTGACTTTCACTTAATTCAGAACTGTCGTGATGAACCTTCAGCCATACTTCACCTGAATCAATTTGATCCCCAAGGTGCTTCACAATTATAATATCAGCTCCATAATTCTTTTTAGCGCCTCGGTCCATCTCCTCCTTCCATAATCTTGTTAGAACTGCAGCTTCTAATCCGACAACCTTACCTGTTTCTCCTGTATAAGTGAAATCAGTGATGTGTCGGGCTGCTAGCAATATTTTTTCTGTTTTTCCTTCACATAGCCAGCTTGCAACATCTTCAGATACTCCTTGTTCTATTAACATGTTACGAAACTTGTTCAAAGCATTGCCGTTATGCAGAACCTTGCAGACACGTGATGCTTCATCTACCCTATTATCCACAATGTTCACCAAACGCAGAAGTTCTCCTCCTAACTCTTCGACGAGCTCTTGCTGTTCCAAGGATCCGTTACCAAGGAAACACTGAACAGCTTCCATCACTTCCAGAGAGTTGTCAACAGAGTTTTCAAGAGGTGAATCCATGTTGCTGATAACAGCTGAACTCTTCATTCCACGAGTTTGTGATGCTGCAACCATTTTCTTAACTAAATCAACAGCAACATCTTCTGTACTGATGAGATCAATAGCTCCTTTTCCAAATTCATCATCATAAACCAAAGCGCACACTCCTTCAGCCAGCTTTTTGGACACAATTGAGCATCTCATTAGAGGAACGCTATCTACGGTAGCCGTCAGATCCTTGCAGCGGTAAATCTCCTTATCTGTTGGCACCAGCTCCTCTGTCTGTCCTACGATGCAGCATCCGACGTCTTCCATCATCTGCTCGATTTTATCTTTAGTGCAATCGACTGTGAAGCCAAGGATGGATTCCAATTTGTCCAGAGTATCTCCCGTCAATTGGAGAGCACGACCGGAGATCATAAGGACCTTGAGACCTAAAGCAGCAAGTGCAGGAGCCAAGACAAGACTCACTTTGTTGCCGACACCTCCTGTGCTGTTTTCATCTACCATCCGATGGCGCCACTCGGGTCTCCAGCAAAACACATGACCCGAGGAGGTCATAGTTGCTGTTTCTTCGGAATTCACTTTCTTGGAGCTCTCATTGTAATTAGCCAGGGAAACATCAGTCATGATTGCCAAATTGTTCATTCTGGAGATCAGCGACGAGTTTTGTAACATGATATTGTCCACTTTAGAGCTCTTGTAGTCGTGATAAAACTTTTCTATATCCTTATAATCTAAATGGTTATAATGTCCAAATCTGCACATTGACTGTTCAGAAAAGAAATTCAGCGTGGCTACGTTGAAATTATCTGAGGGATTCACTTCTCTCTGATCGTAACTCTGAGGCTTAGTTTCATCCAGAAAGTTAGTCTTTGAAGTACTGTCTCTGCCTGAAGCTCCTTTACTAGCATCACCTGTTACGCTTCTAAGCCATTCTTCGGAATTCTTCTTTCTTAAATCCCCACTTTCTATAAACGATTCGAGTGTGGCTATATGTTTCGGAAAAATCTCTCCGACTTCCCCAGTAACGTCGAATGGCACTTTGTATCTATGATGAATGGACGCCTCTTCTTTACTCGGACCACTCTGCGAAACGTAAACTCTGTTTCGTTCCCCCTCATTACCACTCGTTACTCTGCCTTTGCGATAATTGTCCATGACGCATTTTGCTGACGGCGAGGAATAGAATACCTTTCGTGTGGATCTCTCTTCAGATCGTGCCAGACTTGTATACCTAGGTATTTTGAAGTGCAAAGCGTACTGTTTAGTCTCACAGCTCTCTAATCTGTGTGATTGTTCTTCACAGTTCCTAGACATGTCACCAGCGACATAGACACTCTGCCATGCATTACCAGTAGTTGCGTGGTCAAAGGCATTATCTGTGCTATCTCTACAATTCTTGATTTCCAGTAGCAGATCCACATTTTTATATGCGTTGCCTTTCTCTTTTCCATGTTTACAATCTAACTTAACACTATCAAGATCATCTTTTTCACTGACAAATTCAACATTTAAACTATTGCATTGTCTATTGAGTTCGGTTTTATGATCCTTGAAGTGATCAATAATCTTACCAACTCGAGAAGCCACTTCAGCTCTCATCTCAGTATTTTGTGCGGCTATTTCGGCTTTCAAATCATCTTTTTGAGAAACTATCTCCGTTCTCAACTCATTATTTTGTGCGGCCATTTCGGCTTTCAAATCACCTATTTTATCGCTTTGGGCAGCTATATCACCTTTAATCTCAGTATTTTGTGCGGCCAGATCACCTCTTTTATTCCTCAACTCATTATTTCGTGCGGCCATTTCGGCTTTCAAGTCACCTATTTTATCGCTTTGGGCGGCTATATCACCTTTAATCTCAGTTTTTTGTGCGGCAAGGTCACCTATTTTGTTAGCCATATCGGCTTTCAAGTCATTATTTTGACTTTTAATGTCATTCATCTGTGTAGCCATATCGGCTTTCATATCAGTCATCAGCGTAGTCATATCGGCTTTGAAGCTATTTATCAACTTTACTAATTCATCCATACTTCTAGTTAACGGCATTCAATTAATTAATCCCACTTCTGACACCAAATGTTGCGGATCACAAAAATGGATAGCCACTGAGCGTGAGTATTAAAAGCTATATTTCAAAACCAAATTCAATACAAGGTAAATTGTTACAAAGGAAATATGGATGAAGTATCTTATTAACAAATCAACTATTAACATGCACAAGTCATCAATCTTCCTGCGTAGAGCACACAATATCAGCTCTGTGTATTTTACTAAATACTACCTTTTACTTGATTTACCAGGTCACCCGAAGATCTTCACTCGTAAACCAATTCTCGTCCTGTGCTAATAACTTTTCACACACTAGCCGAACAAAAAGACAGTCCGTGTAGACATTCGAAGTTAGCCATAAAAGTTCCCACTTTTATACTTCCGCGTATACACAACACATCAAGTTATTTCTTGATACTTAACGATAAAAGATCCCACTTTTATCCTTCCGCGTATACACAACACATCAAGTTACTTCTTGACACTTACGCGCACTGTCTCAGAACAGCTCACCGTCCATTTTCGAACTCTCCGACCGTTACAACACAACGACCGTTACAATACAAAACGCTCCACTCTTCTTCTCCAAATTCTCCCAAAGTTCAATTCGTTGGCTGAAACTTTGCTTTCGGTTGCCAGATTCTTCTGTCGTAACAATATATTTGCACTTATCTATATACGAAATTTATGTATTTGCACTTATCTATATACGAAATTTATGTATTTGCACTAAAGGGTTCTTAAAGAGTCCTCTGGTCCGATAGACCCGTACTTGAACATGTCCCTGCTGCTTAGCTCAACATTCAAAATCAAGTTTTAAGACCTACGAACAAAAATTGCCAACGACATCTGCTAAATAACAATAAGGGAAAACACCAGATGGCCTTAAACTTTTCCCTTTTTATTCCTGTAATTATGCATCACTGCAAAATTTTCCTAATAGAGAAGACATGCAAGAGTCGTCTGGTTTTCGTTTTTTTTTTTAAACTTCCTATTTTTTTTCGAAATCTTTGCAAATTCACTTCGTGGTCCCCAAAATATATTTTATTAGTTTTATTGACAGAACTTAACTATCAGATGTCCCGGAACGAGGGATTTGGGTTGTTTTACCTCTGAGTGGCACTTTTTCACACACAATGGGCTAAATGTCCAGGTTACAAGGACCCCGAGAAGGTTCGGGACCCACTGGAACAGTTATTGGGAGACAGATGGTCGCCTCCTGTCAAGGTCATCCAGCGTGTTCTTTAACGCAGAAGGTATGACACTCCCGCACGCGAGCCACGGCTTAACGTCCATCTGACGGACGGCTTCCTTTCCAAGACCATCGGTGTCCCCTATTGACAGTGGGCAGCGAGTTTTGCGGAGATAAATTTCAACTCTGGCCCTGCTAAGACTCGAATCTCGGAACTGCAGATTACCAGCGTAGCGCCCTACCGCCTCAGCCACCCCCGCCCCCAGAGTAAAGGAGAAAATGTTGTTCTATTCTTTTATGTATATCCGAGGAGACTTTATTCTCAAGCAATTTCAGCGTACTTCCGATTCCTAAATACCACCGAAGCGGGAGGATATCCAATTTTGTGATTTTGTTTCGGCTTTGATCTCATCTAATCGAACGGCAGTCGTAATTAGATGCATTTCAGAATTACAATTTAGTTTTTAGTCCAAAAGGGACAAAAAACAACTCAGCTTTATACATAAGCCGTTTTTTAGCAGAGTGGTTAGTATCTTGGCTAATGATTAATGGGACCTGGGTTCGAACCCCCAGGTAAGGCATGGCTATTTGTGCCGTTTTCCTGCTGAGGTCTCGCCTGCCTCACAGACACTACTATGGCGTATAAGCTGACAGGCTCCTGTCAGCTGCTGCCACAGCGGTCTGCCAGATTTATTTTTTACATCTAAAACCCCATTTTTTAACGCAGCCGTGTTACTCTTCTGTGTTACTTCGGGTAATTTTTGAGCAATTGTACTTATTTACATTCAAAAGAATTATATTAATTTTTCCTGACAGATTTTTTTTGGGGGAGGGCGTACCTGAATACGCCTCTGGGACTCACACGTTTCCATTTATTAGGGAAAGAACAAAACGGACACGATTTTTCTTTTGAAAATGAATCCATGTTTCCACCTCTCCGTCCCTTTGTCAGTAGGAGACACTGGTAAGCTTGGAAAGGCCAGCGTCCGTCGGATACGACGTTAAGCCTTAGCGGCGGTGCAAGAGAGCCGTACCCTTTGCACGTTAAAGAACACGATGGGTGATCTTGACGGGCTACCATCTGTCGCCTGACAGCTACCAAGTGCGTTCTCTCTCCCCAAACTTCTCTTATCCCTTGGAGGTCCTTGTGATGTGACCATTTAGCCCATTGTGTGCAAAAGAGTGGCACTCAGAGGTAAATCAACCCAACCCGAATCACCTGAAACATCAGTATTTGCAACGATTCAAGCCACCCGATCTCTCCGTACACTAGGAGCTGAAGAAAACTTAGCCCTACTGAACTGAGGGAAAGGAGGGGCTCGTGAAGAAGAGGGGGAGGAAGCGAATGGTCGTCTGAAAACCTTCGAGATTACTCCTGTATGACGGAACTGTAACAAATAAACTAAAATAATTCAATTTCTGCTGTTATATCCACTTCAATATGAAATGGATTATTACGGGATAAAAACAGCAATGTTTACTACTTCATTTACGTACTTAACAAGCATCAAAACAGTTTCTGTGGATTCAATCTGCTAAAAATCACTAAAAACTTTTAATTCCAGAATGCGTAGTGCATTTTATATATCTTCCCCCGAAGTTCCGTTCCCGCAAGAGTCGGAAGCTCGCGCTGTTAGTCTCCGCTTCGCCAACCAATGGCAGAGAAGCTCCTCTGTAGCAACATCGGCTCGGGAGGAAGTGCTCTTATTATCGGAAGCCCGACGTTCCGCTCACGTCATGCTGCGATGTGTTGATCGTGCTGGCGACAGAGTACGATTGCGATCCCAACATGAGCTTCGCGGATTTCTTCCGCTAAGAGAAGCAATTCGAATCGGCATCTCGACCCCGAATTGCGATGGCTTTGGACCGTAGGAGACCTTCAAGGAAGTCAGTGAAGAGGAGATTTCATCCCACCCCCGACAGTGAGAAGACCACCGTGGAGAGCAAGACACTATCAGAGGAAGGCGAAGAAGAGAGTGGACCTTCCCCGTCAACGTCGGCGAGCAACGGACCCGTCTATGCCCTGGAGAAGACCCCGCTGAAACCTCCCCGTTCGAATGCAAGTGCACTTCTGGCTCGCCAGTCCTTCCGCTCAACTGAAGTCTACGAGATGGCCTTCAAGGTAAGAAAAACATTCCCCTCTACTCTTTCGTGAGGGTCACGTGCCTTTCGCAACCCAATAAGCAACAATCTGGCAAAAGTAAACCGAAAAGAAGTGTGCTTGCCACAAAAGCTACACACAATGTTAACAAGTCGAGAGAAAGAAAGTTAACACAAATGAGATTCCTCTTCAGGAACCAAAACATTCATCCATTGTGTATATGGGACATTCATCCATTGTGTATATGGGACATTCATCCATTGTGTATATGGGACGCAGATGTTTTTTTTTAACTACATCCGGAGGAAATTTGCAACTCTTACACGGCTTTCCATTGGCCAGGATATTAAGAGACAATAATGAAAAGGAGAGGGAGGAGAGGCCGAGATATTAGAGAGAAAATTATATTATTATGTGCAAGAATATATTTAAATATATATTATATACTGGTTTCCAGCTAAATCCCATTTGATATCGGTATAAAGTTTTCAGAACCTTTTAACAACAGAAACAAAAGTTTGATTTCATGTCACATGATCCATTCCAATCTTTGGTGACATTATTCTTCCAATCTTTGGTGATATATTTCCATCAAAATCTCTGGAATTGCATCCCACGTGAGTTTAAATTTATCTAAAATTTACTTTAAACAATTATTGTATTGCTCAAGGAAACTTACTTCTTTTCGAGTGATTAATTAACTTCTATGAGTTATTTTAATCTATTTTTCATTTTTATATACTTATTTGTATTTTGAGCCCTATCTGGTTTATCCTATTTTACGCAGGAATAGAACTTTTAACGCAACAAATTTTCTTTTGAAATTCAACAGATCCTTTGACTTTCGACTTCATTCACGGACCTGAATGAAGTCGAAACATAAAAGGTTTTTTTAACTCCACCTCGAATTCCATCGTATGCAGAGAGAGTTGAATTTTTAATGCATCTCCGGGTGGAAAAGGAAAACTCATAGGAGAAATTTGGTGCCAGAATATAAATTTTTTTAAGTTATCGTAAAGTCAAAAAGAAAGTGTTAAATGGCAAAAGTCAATCATTTGACTTCTAAAAAATAAAAATTTAAAAAATATCTACCTCTTATAGGGCTGTAAAAACTAGAAAATAAACCTAAAGCATGTCGATGATGCAATCGGTCACTGAGTTCGCATTCACTTCAAAGGAAGATCTTGTTGAGCAGGTCAGTCGGTGCCCTATCTTCCTTCGAAGCGAATATGAACTCAATGACCAATTGCCCCATCGATATGCCTTAGGTTTATTTGGTGCTTTTTAGGGCGCTAAAGGAACATAAGTATTTTATAAATATTTAAATTTATATTTTTTTGTTGTTGTCACTAAAACCATCTAATTAAAAAACTTTCGTTTGAGATATGACTCATAAAGATCGAGCACATTTACCACCCTTTTTGATTTAGGTTTAAGATAGCCCACGATATTGGAGACGTCGCAAACTTTAATTAGAGATACGACTCTTTAAAATCGACCCCCGCGAAAATCCGCCTCCCCACATTTTATCAGGGAGAGTAGTGGGAGCAAAATTCGAAATAATTTACGACCGTCATTATACGAGCCTTCATTTGACATCCAACTCGCAACTAGGCCCTCGCGTTCCGATAATAAAATAGAACGACTATCATATTTCCCCGTTTTTTAGGGCGGAAGAAAGCATGATGGGAGGGGGACATTCTTTTATAGCCTACGACACTCCCCGCGTCACAAGCTTTCATTCGACGTATAGCTTGTTACTTTCCGCACTCGTGTTCAGGAGATAGGAGGACAATCATTTTTACATTGTCCCCCTTTTTTAGAGGGGAAGAAAGCACGGGGATCAAGTTTTCCTATCCTACGACATTCAGCGTGTCAGAAGCTTTCATTTGACGTAAGTTTGTTACTTTCAGCCTTCGCATTATGGAAATATAGCTTAAGAATAGTTTTCACATTTTTTAGGGGGGAAGAAAACATGGGGTCAATTTTTCATAGTCTACGATACTCCCCACGTCACAAACTTTCATTTGACACATAGCTCGTTACTTTTCGTACTCGCATTCAGGAGACATAAGGGAACAATCATTTTCATTTCCCCCCCGCCTCTTTTTTTAAGGAGGTAAAAGCACAGGAGTCGTGTTCGAAAGATATGGTGGAATAATGTTTTGCCAAATCGAGAAACCGACCAACCGAAAAATGTCAAAGCCAAAAAACCAATAGGAAGTTAGGTAAAAAAAGGTAAAATGTTATTCTAGGTCTTAAATCGCGTCCTATTTTTGGTAGGAGCTTGAATTTAACTCAACACCAGATGGCGTAGTAGAAACCCGTGTGCGAAATTTGGAACTGTTCAGTCAAATATTTGAGAATTAAAGAGTGAAATCTATTGAAAGATAGAAAAAGAAAAATTTCTTTCAACAACAGAGTGATAATTAAGTTTTGTATTAAAATATAAAATTATTTATAAATATAAAATTAATTATATATATTTTAATATATAAATAATATATAAAATTTTTGGTGGGGCACTTTGACTACTACAGGTAGGGTTCGGATGTAAGGGAAAAAATGGGAAAATTCCTGACATTGAATTTAACCTAATAGGGCTGAAGTGACGTTTCGTGATGCATATTTTTTCCCCATCTATTTCAGAACGCATTATTTAACAAAAAATTTCGGGGGGGGGGGGGTCGAAAAAAGTGTTCTTGTCCTTTCTACTTCAATTTAGTATTTTTTCCTTCTCGACTTGCGAGATACCAGATGGACAGATAGAGGCCAGATACTTAAAAATAATCTTAAATTTCTCTTTTCATGGAGGGAAGATAAAAAAGCATCTCTAAAACGTAGGTTTATTTCTCAGCAGACACGCTAGTGAAGTTCTTCTAGGATATGAGCGCAATAATAAAAGGTTAATTACAAATAAATTTGAGACAAGCATTAAAGACTTGAATGTTATTCTCCCACTGAGGATGAGAAAGATAGGTTTTACTGATAACTTCATGATATTTTGAATTCTGTCAAAAACGCAATTGATTCAAAAATCCGGTTCCAACTTGGCCTGTGGCTTCTTTTCTACATAGATCTTTTCTGCAACATCACAAATTGCATAAGGTTGGTTTTGTGAGCACTGCACCTGGGCCACAACCAGAAATATTGTCCGAAAATTTCAAGCGTCTGCTATGATATTCTGATGAGTTATGGCTGCCACAGACACACACATATACAGACACCTTCTTTTATTATTATAGATATAGACATTTTAGCACAGATTCAACACGATGCCCGATGTTACAAAGGTCATTACCGGTTCATCGCGCGCTCTCATAGCCCGTGGCTTCGTCGCAAACTATCGAGATTTTTATATTGACAGATTTTGGTGCTCTGTGGTTCCCGATGTACTTACTTATCGAACGGTAAAATTTCGCAGGCGCATTCCCCCTTCCTGATCTCTTGTTGCACTAAAAAATAAAGTCTCTCGCTGCAGTGGGAAGCCTTAAAATAATAATGCCTTTGGAAATGTGAGAAATCTGGCAACGGTAGCAAATTTATGTTATTATGACTTACGTTCAAAATTAGGGAGCAGTAAATGGCAACAATAAATTTGAGAACGATTGCCGTTTTTCGTGGGAATAGCATGGAAAACATCTTTACTTCTAGAAAGGCCATTTTTTTAAATTTTGACTTGAAAGTTCACACTGCAAACTGGGTCACAACCAGAAACAGTCTCTGAAAATTTCAAGCTTCTACTATGACTTCCTGATGAGTTATGGCTGCCACAGACACACAGACATACACACACATATACAGAGACATTCTTTTATTATTACATATATAGATATATTTTATTTCATACAGTGTATTAATTTATTTTACAACGAATTGTGAAAAAGTGACATGGTTATAAAGTGAATTATAAAAAATAATGACTCAAAAGAACAATTATAATGACAGTGGCTCGAACTGTGATCGAACCGCAGAGGTGAGTCTTTAGTTACAAGTCCAAAAAGCAATGCAATTAATCGACTGAGTTGAACATTGCTAAAAATATATTATATTAAAATATATTATTAGTATTCGATGATAAATCAAACGTTCAACACATTTTATATTTTCATTTCTATTATTGTTTTTAAACTGTTCATACATAAGCATTCTTCCTTGGTAAAATTAAAAGTTGGCAACCCAGTTCAACACATCTTGTCTCGAAAGTGTAAAGAAGACTTGCTACGGTCAAATGAATATATTCGCTAAGTAAAAAGAACTTTGACTATTGGTTGAACTGGGTTGTTTTACCTCTGAGCGGCACTTGTTTGCACACCATGGGCTATATGGCCAGGTCACATGGACCCCGAAGGCTCAGAGAAGGTTGGGAGAGGGGACCCACTGGAACAGCTGTTGGGAGACAGATGGTAGCCTCCCGTCAAGGCCATCCAGCGTGTTCTTTAACATGCACAGGGTATGGCTCTCCCGCACACGGGGCCACGGCTTAACGTCCCATCCGACGGACGGCGGCATTTCCAAGCCCATCGGTGTCCCCTACTGACCGTGGGCAGGGCGGGGAATTTTGCGGAGACAAATCTCAACGCTGTCCCAGCTGGGACTCGAACCTGGGAACTACAGATTACGAGCCTGGCGCGCTACCGACTGAGCCACCCCCGCCCCTGGTTGAACTGGTAGACTCAGCCAATCAAGAGTCACGTACCACTACAAAATGGTGACCTAGCTGATGCTTTCAGCGCATGTGCATTTGGGTCATCGTTATAGATAACGCTAAGATTCCGAGTTATGGCCGTAATGTTTAAATTCGTATTCACAAATAAAAAGGCAAACTACGTAGCCCTGATTCGAAAAGTAAATGATGTGATTATCTGCGTAACACGGCAAATAATGATTATAAAACGAATATCAAAATGATAATATTGTTAGACACATGAACGCGCTGCAGTGACTTCATGACCAAAAAGGAGGTTTAGATAGTCTCAGTCAGTGCACGATGAGTAAAAACAAGAAATATCTTTATTGGTGTGTAGCGGGTGATTGTTTTGTTTTGCTAGTATGATAAATCTAGTGATCTAACCAAAAACATGTATATATATTCATTTAAAATTTACAACAACATGTTGATTTAGATATGACAAATAATGGATACTAAATTTGAAAATTTGAAATTCTTTTGTTGGTGGTACCGTGCCTCAGGTGACCTAATGGACATGTGACAACAGCAACTTTTCGGCCACCAACAGTTGAAAAGATGCCAAAAGTTGGAATGCCACCAACAGTTGGAGAGATGCCATAAGTTGGAGAACCACTTTGTGCCATCATAAGTGCAAAGAGTTGTGTCAACATGCCATGGAAAATAGACATTCACCATCAATTGCTGCAAATATTGGCAGCCCTTCAGCCTGGACACAACTTTCATTTATGTTAGATGAATGATTCTTTTCGCATGAAACGATACGAAAGGGATTCAGTGTGGATTGGAGTTGTTTGCCTCTGAACCGAGTTTGGCACACAAATGGGTTAAATGTCCAGCACAAAGCAGGACTGCATCCAAAAGACCCACGGGCCCCGTGTATTTAAGATACGTGTAGGCCACACACTTAGTACGTTGAAACTCCAGCCATATGCTCCAAATGCAAATAGAAATGGCGGTAATATAATTATTTAAACAACATTACATTTTTATTTAATGCAACTCATGAAACATATTCAATAATGAAACAATATTTGGTGAGCGATCAACTCACTTACCTTACAACTTTGTAACCAAAATTTAGTTTGTAAAGTGACGCTGTTTAAAGAGCAAATGTAAAAACGTTTTGTGCATATGGGGGGGTGGGGAATCGTTTTCACAGAGAAAGAAGTTTTTCGCCTACCTGTTTTTTCCCTCCTTAAAAGTTTTGAGTTAATGGAAAATGGCGGAAAATGCAAAGGGTAGCATAAGCAGTTCTTCCATGAGGCCACCTGGGGCACTACCCGACCAAAAAATAAACAATTTCATTTATATTTCGAATTTCAGATTTAGTATTCAAAATTTGTCATATCTAAATCAAAATCATACCATTTTTATATTCCTTTTGCAATCATTATTTTCTGTTGTAAGAGATGGATTCTCCTCCCACTCCTCTTTCCCTATCGGTGGAACACAAAGTAAAGCTTCTTGGCACAGCAGCTCCCACGATGCCCGAGAAGGAAATGTCGGGCGGCCAAAATGGACAGTCGTGGCAGGTGATTAATGAGGTCAGCAGAGGTCACCTGATCTGTGGTCGCTGGCTGCCACCACGGAAGTTCGAAGCAGAGAGAGCGCTTTGGTACTCGGCTACAGCAGCCAAGTCAGGGACTGCTGTGAAGTATTCTTTGTGTGAATTAGCGAGGCTGTGTCCCGATTGGAGGCTGTGAAGGCCTGAGTTCGGTTTGCTGGGCAGGCAACCGGGTAGGATCGAGACCACAGTATTGGTCGTCCTTTTGCATGTATGTGTAAATATATTATCTATATAATTGAATATTTAATCCGCAGTCATTGTGTCGAGATTCAAACCACCAGTTAAGCATAATTTTCCTGACAGGAGCTTGAACTCGCAGGAAAGAACCCACATGAAAGCGCAATGACCGCAAATAGCATCAGATAATAGGTGCCGGCGGGACGGGGCTTTCACAGCTGTGTGACGTAGACAATATAAATAACATTTATTTTGCGAATCAGGGCTGCGTCAGCTGCTTTCGTATTGTTAATGGGAATTTTAACACTACAGCCACCATACGGAATCTTAGCATTATCTATTATATCAATGACACAAATGAGCATCCCCTGAAATACAACAGTCTGAACTTCACCAGTCCTCCATTTTGTGGGGCGGGAGTGGCTCAGCCGATAGCGCGCCAGGCTCATAATCTGCAGTTCCCAGGTTCGAGTCCCAGCTGGGTCAGCGTTGAGATTTATCTCTGCTAAAACTCCCCAGGTCTGTAAATGGTAGCTAGGTAGTCACTGGAAGGAGAGCTATGCACCAATCCCCTGTGATGATGCATAGAACCGGCCAGGCCTAGCACCTAATGTCCGACCCCGCCTTCTCGTGGTGCGGACCGTTAGTAACTTTCAAAAGAGATACTCTCTTGTGGAAGTGAACGGAAGGGGAGGGCTGCCAGATTAGTGTGGCCTACTGATCTGGACAACTATGGCTACTTTTCTTTTTTTTTCTACCCTGCTGAGGAGTGGTCAACCACACAGGGTCCTGGTGCTGACCATATAAACCCACTGGACTGGACAGATATATGGCTCTGAGCTTGATTATGGATCCTGATTTTGCTGCACTGGTGGGCTTCTGTGGAGGGAAAATCTTCCGCTGTGTTTTCTATTTGTTTGTGGGTTGACAGCCCCAAGTGAATAGATTCACAGGATATGTTTATCAGCTGGTGGATAATCCTGAGCAGAGGTCATCGCAGGCACCTGAACTCTTTGCTTCTATTGGCATCGTCAAATTCTACATTGGAGGAAGTCTTCCAGTGTAGATGGCTTCAGCCTTTAGTGGTGGGGGAACGGGTCTTTGCCCCATGTCTGCGATTAGGGGGCTGTTTGATGTTGTCGGCATTCCCTCTCTCAATAAACATAGTTTCTTTAAACATCCTACTAACCATTTTCTCTCCATAGGTAGTTGGAATGTGAGGACTCTGCACAGAGCTTTTTCTCTTGATGTCCTCACACAAGAATTCCACCATTATAATTTAGATATTCTCGGCTTGCAAGAGACCAGATGGACAGATAAAGGTCAGATTCTTAAAAATAATCTAAAATTTCTCTTTTCAGGGAGGGACGACAACAAGCATCACCAAGGCGTGGGTCTGCTTCTCAGCAGACATGCTAGCGATGCTCTTCTAGGATATGAGTGCATTAATGAAAGGTTTCTTACAGCAAAATTTCAGACAAGCGTTAAAGACCTGAATGTTATCTGCTGTTATGCCCCCACTGAGGATGCCGATAAGGATGAGAAGGATAGGTTTTATGAACAACTTCAGGATATTTTGAATTCTGTCAAGAAAGGAGATATTACCCTTGTTCTTGGTGACTTCAATGCCAAAGTTGGTACTGACTCTGACCTTTGGGGAGGGGTGATTGGCCCTTTTGGTATTGGTAGCTGCAATGGCAATGGGCAACGTCTCCTACAGGTGAGTAAACTCAATGGTTTCAGAATAACTAACACATATTACAAACATCGCGACATACATAAGTACACATGGGTTTCACCTGATGGGCTGCATAGGAATATGATTGATTATATATTAATTAACAGCAAATGGGCTAGTTCTGTTAGAAATACCAGGGCATATAGGGGAGCTGAAATTGGATCTGACCATTACCTAGTTAAAAGTGTCTTGCAACTTAAACTTAAAAAGTGTTGTGCTAGGGTTAAAAAATTTGCTTTTAATACTGAAGCTCTGAAAGACCCAGTTATAGCCAAAGCTTACCATGATAGGTTACTTAGTCATTATGACAGTCATGGTATGCTTACCACTGAAGTTGAGGAAGAATGGGATCATTTTAAACAGGCTTTTTTGGACACTAGCAGTACTCTTTTAGGAAAAAAGGAGCAGAAGAGGCAAAATTATTTGAGTGATAAGGCACTTGAGCTTATTTCGGAAAGAAAGAACTGCAGGAATGTCCTTAATCAATACCCTACTAGTCCTAATAGAAAGCATTACAGAGAACTTAATAAACGTGTAAAAGATCAGTTAGCTGCCGATAAGAATCTTTGGCTTGATGGTTTGGCTGACAAAGCCGAGGAAGCAATTAGACAGCACAACAGCAGAGAGCTATACCAGATAGTTAATGTTTTGTGTGGTAGAAAACGGACAGGTATACAGGGATTGAAGGATAAACAAGGTAAGGTTATAGAAGGTGAGGATTCTGTCATGGCTAGGTGGGCTGAGCATTTCAGTGATGTACTAAACAATGCGGTTAGTTCTATTCCCATTGTTTGCAATGATGATAGATGCATTGGTGGCTTTAATGTTGGCCCTATAACACAATCCGAAGTTATTTTGGCTGTTTCTAAACTTAAGCTTCATAAATCCCCAGGGGTAGATGAAATTACCACAGAAATGCTTAGAGCTGGAAATGTTTCGGTTACCATTTGGATGACTGAAATTCTGAATATCTTTTATGATAAAGGCATGGTTCCTAAGGATTTTACCAGAGCTATTGTTATCCCTATTTTCAAAAAAGGTGATCGCAGTTCTTGTGATAACTATAGGGGTATTAGCCTACTCTCTATTCCAGGTAAAGTTCTTTCCATGATTGTGCTTAATAGGATTAAGAATCTGGTTGACAGTCAATTGCGTGATGAGCAATGTGGATTCAGAAGTGGTAGGGGATGTGTAGATCAGATATTTTCACTTAGGCAGATTCTTGAGAAATGTTTAGAGTTTCAGAAACCTTTGGTTGCTAGCTTTGTTGATTTCAAAAAGGCTTTCGACTCTGTTGATCGTCATAATTTGTGGTTGATTGTGAAATCATATGGTATACCAGACAAGTTAGTTAACATAATGAAAGCTCTCTATAATAACACTGAGTCGTGTGTGAGAGTTGGTAAGGCTTGTAGCAATTGGTTTAGCATTACTTCTGGTGTTCGACAAGGGTGCATTTTGTCTCCTTTTCTCTTTAGTTTGGTTATTGATTATGTTATGCGAAATTCACTTCAAGGGAAAGATTTTGGCCTTAAATGGGCTGGAGATATGAAAATTTCTGATTTAGATTATGCTGATGATTTAGCCCTTTTGACAAATGATGTTGATGAGATGAACTCTTTCATTCGAGCTGTTGATGAGACTGGTAGTAGAGTAGGTTTGGTTATAAACAGAGAGAAAACTAAAGTGATGAAAATTGGTCAGGCAGGCTGTGATTCAGTTAATCTGAATGGTCGCCGTCTTGAGCAGGTGTCACAGTTTAATTATCTTGGGAGCTATGTAACAGATAGTGGTGATGTGCGGCATGAGATTAACAGACGAATAGGGATTGCTGCCGGGACTTTTAAGAATCTATGGAGAGTGTGGAGAAATAGGCGTATACACCTAAAGACTAAAATTAGACTGTATAATAGTTTGGTTCTTTCTAGGGTTAGTTATGGTAGTGAAACTTGGACACTTTGTAAACAAGATAACAGGAAACTAGATGCTTTTGATTCCAGATGCTTACGCAGTATCTTGGGCATTAGGTGGTTCAACTTTGTAACTAATGATGAGGTTAGGCAAAGGAGTTTGCAACCTCCTTTAAGCAGCATATTGTGCAGAGAGAGACTCCGTTGGTTTGGCCATGTTGCCCGTATGAATAATTATAGATTGGCGAATAGGGTTATGAACAGTGTGCCTAAAGGCCTCAGAAAGAAGGGGAGACCTAGGATGCGGTGGGCAGACAATGTCAAACAGGACCTTGTTAAAATTGGTGTGCAGTGGCCAGATGCAGTAGATGTAGCTCAGGATAGACTTGCTTGGAGAACTAAATTGCACAGTCTGGTTGGACCTCCGTAGCCCATGGCTGCTTGAGGTTGATGATGATGATGATGATGATAAAACTCCCCCGTCCTGCCCACGGTGTCAGTAAGGCATATCGATGGGCTTGGAAAGGCCGCCATCCGTCGGATTGGGCATTAAGCTATGACCCTGTGTGCGGAAGAGTCACACCCTGTGCACGTTAAAATACGCACTGGATGGCCATGACGGGAAGCTACCATCTGTCTCCCAACAGCTGTTCCCTGGGTACCCTCCCCCAATCTTCTTTGAGCCTTCGGGGTCCTTGTGACCTGGTCATTTAGCCTATTGTGTGCAAAAAAACTGCCGCTCAGAGGTAAAACAACCCAACCCACCATTTTGTACTGGCCCGTAATACATGATTGGCTAATGCTACCAAAGTAACCAATAGTCGTAGATATTGTTACTTAGGGATTTCATTTGACTGTGGCAGGCTCAACATGCCTAAACTATCCTAGGAAGATGTGTTTTGAACTGGGTTGCCACAACTTCTTATTACCAAGGAAGGATATTTATTTATGAAAATTTTAATAACAACGTTAAAACATGAAAATATGAAATGTGTCGAAAATATGGGGTACAAGACAATGCTAACATTAAACTTTAACATAATTTTCCTCAACAAATCGTAGCCCAGTTGACTAAATACATACAATTGGAAGGTTTTTCGATTCCAGATGAAGTCATTGTAGCTTTTTTTCGGTCATTTCGTTTTATAATTCATTTTATACAACGGAGAAGAAAAAATACATCTATATATATATGGTCAATTTTTACCATGCAGGGACAAAATGCTAATCTAAGAAAAGGAACACCTTTTAGAGCTTTTGTTTTTCCCTGAAACTTTTTGTCAAATAATGCCTTTTGAGATCAGCTGAGAAAAAGAAGAACATATGCATTAAGAAATGTCTTTTCAGTCCTATTCGGTTCAATCCAATAGCAGGCATCTCTCCAATTACTTTTTTTACATCCGGGTGCTGCCTGTAGTAATCAAAGTGCCCCAGCAAAAATTTTAGTCAGGAGCCGCCACTACATAGCAGTATTTTATTACTAATTACGTAACATAAAAAGTATTTGTTTTTTATTCCTTAAATTTAAAAAGTTGCTTTTCTCACATTCTTCTGTGAAAAGGGAAGAGTATGCCTAAGAGTGGAATATCTCTTGACACTCTACCACCGAAATTTCAATTTTCTACCATAAACTTGCAACATTTGTTAAAGTTTCGTCTTTTCCATATTTAGTGCCCTCTAACGATATAAATTAGAACTACCTAAGGATTTGAAAAATGCGAATGATAATATTTCATTAATACCAATCAAATTAAAAAAGAGAATTTTTCATTTATTTCTCAAAGCAGTTGTTTCCATCCACCCCTAAGAGTAAAGGATTAACTGAGTGATGTCAATGGAATCTTAGTGACCTTCACGTTGCATCACCAAAATTTCAAATTTCTAGCATATCATTTGCAATATTCGTTAAATTTTCGTGATTTGGTATTTTTTCCAGAGTTAGAAGGCGCAATTATATCTTTCTGGAGATCCGAAAGTGCAAATCGTAATTTTCCAACAATATCTATCCAACGCAAAAAGATTTTTTAATCTGTCTCTAAAAAGATACAATTATCTGTTAAAACAGAAAACTTTGCGTTTCCCCACACACTCCCTGGGGGTAAGAGGTCTAGTTTATTTTTGAAAAAGAAAAAACTTCTGAACTTTCACATTCCATTACCAAAATTTCAAATTTCTAGAATAAATACATCTTTCGAAATATGCGTTTATAATATTTGCACCGTTAGAGGGCGCAATTGTAGTTTTTAGGAGATTCAGAAAGTTCGAATCGAAATTTCATCAATACCTATCCAGACTAAAAAGAATTCTTACTTTTTCTCAAAAATCAAATTATTACATCAAAATAGTTTCTTTTTCTCTCCCACCTCCTGGGTCAAAGGGTTGTCATTGAAAACTTCATGACCTCACATTCCAGCACGACAATTTCAAATATCTTTTTGCAAACATTATGTATACCTGCTCCTAAAATATTCAATAGTTTACCTAACAACATAAAGAATGAAAGAAATCTTTATCTTTTTAAAACATTAATTATGAAATGGATACTCGAGCAAAAGGTAGAAAATTTGTTATAGGAATTATGCCTTGCATGATTATAGTGTCTAAATATACACATTTTGGGTCATAATGTTAACAGGTTTATTATATGTCAGTATTAAATAAGTTGGTAGTGTTGCTTTACAATATTTTATGTGTTCTTAATCTAATATCTCCACAAACGAGCTTTGGCTCATGTGGAGTTTTGAATTTTACACTTTCAAAATTGTTTATTTACTTTGGAAAAAAAAAACATTTATTCCTTTTGTTATTATAAG
The DNA here is from genome assembly GCA_038380435.1 of Ryuthela nishihirai. Classification (NCBI taxonomy): domain Eukaryota; kingdom Metazoa; phylum Arthropoda; class Arachnida; order Araneae; family Heptathelidae; genus Ryuthela; species Ryuthela nishihirai. The sequence goes on along the minus strand of JAWZYU010000021.1, from coordinate 10,383,913 downwards.
TTTTAAATTACATGTTTGTAATGCATCAAAAGTATGAAATAAATTTAAATTGAATTGAAAAAATATATCATTTGCAACAGTCGGTTAAAATTTTGCGATTTTCAACTTTTGCCATCTTAGAGGGCGCAATTATAGCTTTTGAGAGATTCCGAAAGTTCGAATCGTAATATTCATTAATACCTATTCAATACAATAAGATTTTTTTATTTATTTTTTAATTTATCTGGAAACAAAACAAAGTTCGATGTCTACAGACGGACAGAGAGACAAAAGACAAAGTGAACGCATCTGGCATGTTTTAAAAAAAGAAACGAGATAAAGGGGACATAGCTGCGTCATTTAAAAGTGAATTGAATGCCTAAAATAGTGCTCACCGTGGGGCCTCATTTCCTTTGTGTCAGAAGGTCCATTTGACTCCTTGTCATTCCTCATGTCCCGAGTTTCCATTTGATGCAAATCATTTTGTCCGTCTCGTTCGAAAGATATGATGGATCAACTGTTTTCACAAATCTACAAAATGACAAACCGACAAAGTAACAAACCTCAAAATAACGGGTGAAAATCAACAGGAAAAAAATAGGTAAAAAGTCTTTTGTGTTGGAGATACCAGTTTGCATATTGTTACACACAGAGACCTCTGCAGCGACAGAAGTGTAACACTTTCTCGTGAAAATTGAGAATTTCCCTGTCGATTGGTATGCTGCCTTTATTCGATAAATGTCACAAATTTTCAAAGTGTTCACGTGTTTCTGAAATATCCCAGTACCATAAATCCTTTCGCCTTCCGCTGATATATTCACCTGCTAATCACTGTTCGCATCACCTGCTAATCACTGTTCGCATCACCTGCACTGTGCTGCAATTAGCGACGGTTTCGTGTAGGACTGCAGCTACTCGAAGCTGATAACTGCGGTTGTAAAAACAGTGAACAAATCAACCGCGGATATTCGAAACTGCAGCTGGTGATGCATTGCAAATGATCTATTCGTTCTAGAAACTTTAACTTTCGATACTAGAATATAATGGTCAAGGTATTTGCTTCGACAGCAGGGACTTCATTGTTCTTTTAAACCACGGGAGATGTAATCTTTTTTTTTATCTTTCTGAGGATTTTGGAAAATATTTCTGAATTGGATCCGTACTAACAAAATATTATAGCTGCGTTTTAATAAGTTTGAAAATCTACCGGGGGAAGGCGCTAAATTTCGAAAATAAAATTCTCTCTGAAAAAAAAAAGGATCTTTTGTTATTTACAAGAGGACATTGGATTTTTAAGTTGAGTGCAATGTCTTATACATAATCAAATCGAGTTCGTACTTAAATTACACTCTATTGCAATTAATATATTTAACACTTGGTCAGTCACGCTCTGCTTCGTAATATGGAGTCGCAGTGGGTCTCACAGACCAAGGGTTTGTTTCTTAGCATTAAACATCTGTATGTCGATTTTTTTGATTCAAACTTTTTTTTACTAATTTTAAATATTTTCTTGTCATTGATGTATCATATTAATCTATTTTTAGGCAATGAACAGGAATTTTAATTTTCTTTTCTTTAAATAACCGATATTTCACAGTTTTATGCTTCTGAATAATAACAAAGCTTTTCTAATTACCATAATAGAAAAGAATCTGCTCTCTATATATAAGAGGATCGATCTGTCTGTTTCTCTGCTTTCAGAGCCCTGAAATCATTCCTCTCCCTCCCCACAAAAAAAGATTCCATTTCAAAAAACGGTAGGAATTGTTCCTAAATGATAAACGCTAGAACAGCCAGACTAATTGTACTGCTTCCTCTAATAGTAACTTAGACCTTCGTAAGAGTTTGAATAGCCAAAATCCCTCCCCTCTTTAAATAGTGGTAAGAACTGCTTCTAAATGGTAATCTCCAAACTTAGTATGCAGTTTCCTCTAATCGTAGATAATGTTAGAGTTAGAACATCAAATATTTTCTGTCCCGCAAAAAATTACAACCCCTTGAAAAGGTGGTAGTACTTGTAAATAGTAAGAGCTAGAAGCACTAAATTCAGTTTACAGCTTCCTCTAATCGTAGCTTAAAGCAATATAAGGATAAGGACCTTTAATTTTTTTTCCTCCCCCTAAAAAATATCGTTAGGAACTGCTTCTAAATGGAAGAACTTGGAATACCAAATTCAGTTTACAGTTTCCTCAAACAGCAACTTAAAGTGGTGAACGTGTTCCCTCAATAGTTATTCTCCCCTCAAAAAGTGATTCCCTGGAAGTTCTTTTGATTTTTTCTCTAGAAAAAATGAGAAGGGATTTCTCTTAAACTGTAATAGGTACGATTATAGAATTCGATGTACGATTTTTCCATCATAATAGAAATTAGATATAGATTAAAGAAACGTTTGAATTTGTCCTCTCATCTTTCTCCCCCCACCCTCCCCACGCAAGTACTGGGGAATTTCTCCTATGCAAAAAAAGGTAGTATCCCCGAATTTGTATAGAAGTAGTTAAGATTTTTTATTTAATTTTTATTTGTATCCTCGCTTTAAGCAATATGAGGTTCTAACTCTCAATCTTCCCCCTGAAAAAAAAAAAAGCCCCTCTGCATAAAACAGGGAAAATTATTTTTCCTAAATCGCCGAATCTGACATTAGGCTTCCTCTCATCATGGATCTAAGCAATGTAAGGGCTGTCCTACCCTTCCCCCCCCCCCTCCAGAAAAATTGGGGAATTTACGTAAACTATTTCCGAGCTTAACCAATCTCTAAAAATAAAAGGTTTATTACCCACACCGCTCCCCATGGAAGGGGGAAAATGATTGCTGCCACAGCATCCTTAATAGATCGTTTGCAATATTAAACGAATATTGCAAACGATCTATTAACGATAGAATTTTGAAAATTTTCAGGAGTTTTGGCATCTTACACTTTCCACCGTTAGAGGACGCTAGGCAGGTTTTTATTTTCGGCCTTTAGCATTCTCGTCCATTGAAAATTTGAGCAGTGCATGGTTGGAGAAATGCAAATAGTAATATTTTCCTAGTACCTCTGTAGCACACAATAAATTTTCCTTCATCTCTTAAGACGAAAATTTGGATTTTACCACCGCCACTTGGGGTAAGGGAGAAAAATTATTGTTGCCAATGTTAATCTCTTTCTTGACCACCACATTCTACCATTAAACCTTCAAATTTAAGTTACAAAGAGCTCGTTTGCAATATTTGTTTTGAAGTTTTTCCATTTTTCACCGTTAGAGGGTGCTATTAATCTATTGAGAGATTCAAAAAATGCGAAAGTTAATATGACATCAATACCTATCCAACTCTCTAAAAAAAGTTTTATTTATCTCTAAAAACAAAAATGGTTCGTCTGTTAAACGAGTGTCGGATAAATGAGGTTCTTATATAAGTCTATTATTTGCATTCCATTCGTAAGATCTGAACATTTTTTTATCTTTATTTACTCAAAAAATTTATTTTTCTTTGTAGTAATAAACTAAAATGCGACTATTGAAATATGTCGGCTATCCCCAAATAGTTACACGGATTGTTGCGATGGGTCTCTGAGATCAATTTATGTGTCCTGTTAAATAACTAGTGGCTGATAGAAGTGAAATTGTAGAGTAAAGGAGTTGGTTGAAAGGCACTAAGAAGGAATGAGGAATAGCTAGTGTCGTTCAAAAGAAATTCAAGATGGAAAATCGTCTGGGTCTATGAGGACCGACGCAGAGTTAAGTAAGTGAATTTTAATTAATTCCCCCCCCCCTCTGTGACAGTTTTGAACTTATATGAACGACTCTCGGTAATTCTATTTCCTGCTAGTAGTAATCCTGCTAGTTTAATGTTAGTTCTGATGTCTCAATGATAATTTTTTTTATGACAGATGATATTTCATTTGTATTTAAAGTACACCAAGATCCCGCTATAAGTCGATTTAATTGCATCGATAGCAAATTATGCCACTTTTTTAAATTCGTGTTACAAACTTCGTGGCTGAAGATCATTTTCTAGACGGCCAATGCAATGGCAAGTGAATAGAGGTGGCCACTCATTTGCTGAACCTCATCTTTGAACAATCTTGAAAAACGGAAAAATGTTAGGACAGAAGTCAAAATTAGCTTTTTTGCTAATCACACATATCATAAAACAAATATTTGATAATGTGACACATAATTTAAAAAAATCTGTTCTTCATGCATCACAACCAATCATTTTTATTTGGAATTTTTAGCTCGTTTTCTCAAAAATTTTAAATAATAATGATGATATTTTATAATATATTATTATATTGTAATATATTATTTTATTCAACTGTTTTTTAAGATATATGTGAAAAATTCTTTTGGGTTTGTTTTTACGATTCGCATTTTCAGATTCTAAAAAGGTTTGCATTTTCAACACTAGAAAGCTGTAAAATTTTACTTTTTTCCCCCTCATTTTAAGAAAAATGGATTTTTTTCATGACTGAGCCCCTAAACCGTTTTGTTATTTTGAGTCAAGCCGGGCCCAAACTCATATCCAAGACGAACTAATCAATTAATTAGTATTATTAGTCTCAGTTTCGAATCCCCCGATACTTTGAATCCTCATCTTTAGAAGTCGCTAAATTTGGAAAAATGTTAAAACATTTTGTGAACGAAAACGAGCATTCAATGCACACCAGAAGTGACTGATCTCTCCAGTTCCTTTTAAGCCCATCTTTCAAGTTTACGGTCTTCCTCTCTTCTTGCTATTATGTCCTTCCAATGCCGAGTCACTTTTCCTGTATCCCTTGCCACAGAACGAGGAAGACTGTTGCAAACTTTCTGGAACTGTACACAGTGAAAGGAACGCATTCGATTTCTTGTTAAGGAATTTCCGAATGTGAAGGTTAATTTCCTTTCTTAGAGATTCTTTTCCACTGAATTTCAACTGATGAACCTCTTTCGTTCATCGATAACTAGATCTAGCCAACTGTATTTGTCCGAAGAGTACTCAACGGAGAAAAATTAAAATTCTTTTGATTCCAGTTCCCGAATAAAAAGCTCTCATCCAAACGTTCCTTTGGAGATTAACTCCACACCACTACCTGATCTGAAATGGGAAAAAGTCGAGGAATGCATCGGAAGAACTTTCTCACACGCAAATGTTTTAACACAAAATACTAACCTTAAAGTTCAGTTTTTTACTCATATTTTATTATGGGTATCTTGTCATGACTAAACGTCTATCCATGCTAGAGAGATTTTGACACCTTAGAATGAATAGAGTTCTCACACCTCTGACTTTACTAGCACAGAGTAGACTAAATCAAGGTTAACCATTTTCTGCAGCGTGCCACATCTTATGTTGAAAATGTGTCGCGTGCCACTCAGGGGACAGATTCAGAAACTATTCAAAGCGAATATTTTAAGTTATGTTTCTCAAATCGGGAGGCATGCCACTCGGAAGAGCTGCGTGTGCAAAAATGCACGCCTGCCGCATGTGATCATTGGTTAAGTTACAAGGACCTCAAGTTGGGTTTGATTTGCCTCTGAGCAGCCATTTTCTTGCACACAATGGATAAATGGCGAGTCTCAAGGGTTCAGAGAAGGTTGGAGGAAGAAAACCCACTAAACAGCTGTTAGGAAGGGTTCAGAGAAGGTTGGAGGAAGAAAACCCACTAAACAGCTGTCCCAAAAACCCACTAACTGCTGTACAGATGGGACTCCTGCCAATGCCATCCAGCTTGATCTTCAACGCACACACGGTATGGCTCTTCTGCACACGGGACCACGGCTTAACGTCCCATCCTCCGGACAGGAGCCTTTCCACGTCCATCGATGTCCCTTTCTCACCGAGTACAGAGCGAGGATTAGAACAGAAACTTTCAACACTGGTAGAGTGGGGAGTCGAACCCGGGAACTTCATGTAACGAGCTACAGAATGAGTAAGAGGGGTAATTCCCTCTCCATTGTTCAAGATTGAATCTCGTACAAATACTCAAAGTTCAATAGAAATCCCAATTTTATAAAAGAAATTTCTTCATGAAATTGCCTTATGAATAATCCTTTAATTAATGTAATATAAGGTTCATATTCACAAGGCAGACAGAAACATACAAGATTTCAACTCAGATATTTGAGCTGTTGAAAGCTCTTGAAGTCCTCCCCAACAGCCAGAAATCATTGCTGAAAGCACTTTATCGAGTTCAAAGTCATCTAAAAGGTGCAACCACTAGAGAAATTTTCAATGGAATTTTTTTTTCGCAATCACAATACTTTCTCCATACTTCATTGATAAAGAGTGTTGCAAAGCGCATGATTAGATTCGAGTACATTGAGAAAACATGAAGAATCGTTTGAGTAATAGACACACACCAACGGGTATCTCCAGGGAAAATGGAAAGGGGGATTTTTTCCTGCAATCTAATTTCTAAAAAAATCGTTGCCAGATATTTTTTCTGAATTCTGTAATCAACCATAGCTTTCGGATACTTTTTTGAGCGACTGTATGTTAATTAATTTTCTTTTCACCCCAACTTAGCGATCTCTATGTAGATACATCCCTGACTCTAGATATAATTATACCCCTTTTCCAGAAAAGTAATCATAATTCTTGAGTTAACTTCAATGGCAACAGTTCAGTTACTGTTTTTTGTTATGATTATTTATATACTTTTTCCGGTGAGAATTAAGCATTTGTTTGAACCTCGAAAGTGGGTCACGGAGTGGCAGAATTTGTGAAATGCAATTTTTGTTTTTATTTAGCAGGTTACTTGAGTAATGCTTTGTCGATTTCGAAAAGATTTCTGACTCTGTTCATTGACAGAGTAAGTGGTTGATGGTGAAGTTTTAAGGAAAAAATCGTGCAAGCAGTTCATTTTGACAGATTATCAATACAGTAAAGCATAAATAGAAATTCTTGAGTGGAGAAATATATTTTCTTTTTTGGAAGGAAAATCTCTTTCCACAAGAACCTCTGAAGGTCTCCCCAAGCTTGGTTTCTTAGAAAAGAAAGCATCCAATGTTTTCTGTTGGCCTGCCTTTCTCTTTTCTATCAGCATCTTCCTGTAGTATGGCACAACCTTATTATCAAATTCACAGACTTGAGGCTCAGTTTGCTCAATGAAGGGACGATTTCTAACAAACTTCTTTACAGACTCCCACTGGCGTAAAAATCCAGTAGTTTGAAAAGTTTTAAATTCACTTGGAACATTATCTTCCTTCTCCCCACAGTCATGTTTCATGAGGGAATCAGGATCCTGAAGATCTTCACAATTGCCAGTTTCCTGGAATAAGTTGGAATAAGCTCCTCAACATTATTAGCATTCGAATCCCATGGATAGACCGATTTCCCTGGCACCTACTTCCTCGGGGTTTTCATTGGAGGCTTCGTCGAAGTCCTACTGGATACTTAACTTCTGAAAAAGCACGAAAAGAATCTCACCAGGTAGCTATAGTCACAAATACCCAGTTTTTCAGGCAAAACTGATTAATATTAATTCACAAATAAAGGACAGAATTCAGTTTAAAAATTTATAGATTAAAACTGAAACTAGATAAACTATTACAGTTTCCTTTTCAAACTTACTTTTAAAGTTCTTCTTTATTTCTGAATGCTTCTCCAGCATAACTGATATGTGAGAGCTACGTGATTAGGTGTTCATATCAATGAAAGCTCAGAGATGAGCTTCGTCTGCCTAAGCATCTAGAATCAAAGGCATCAAGTTTCTTGTTATCCTGCTTACAAAGGGTCCATGTTTCACTACCATAACTAACCTTAGAAAGAACCAAATTATTATACAGCCTAATTTTAGGACAGAATTAAGTTTTAAAATTTATAGACCTATTTTTCCAACATGTATACGCCTATTTCTCCACACTCTCCATAGATTCTTAAAAGTCCCAGCGGTCTTAAAAAATTCTTAAAAGTCCAGTCTTCTCTTTATCTCATACCGCACATCATCGGTATCTGTTACATAGCTCCCAAGATAATTAAATTGAGACACTTTGCTCAAAAGTACAGCCATTCAAAGCAACTGAAGCAGGTAATGGTTAGACCCAATTTCGGCTCCCCTGTATGATGGTATTCCTAACTGAATTAGCCCATTTGCTGTTAATTAAAATATCATCTATCATATTCCTGTGCAACCCATCAGGTGGAACCCATGTATATTTATAAATGTCCTGGTGTTTGTAGTATATGTTAGTTATTCGTAAACCATTAAGTTTACTTATCTGTAGGAGACGTTCCCACTTGCCATTGGAATTACCAATGCCAAAGGGACCTAAAACTCCTGCCCAAAGGTCAGTCGGTACCAACTTTAGTATTGAAGTCACCTAGCACAAGAGAAATATCTCCTTTCTTCACGGAATTCAAAATATCCTGAAGCTGGCTGTAAAATGTATCCTTCTCGTTCTCATCAGAGTCCTCTGTGGGGGCGTAACAACAGATGACATTCATATCTTTAATTTTTGTTTTAAATTTTGCTGTAAGAATTTTTTCATTAATGCAGTCATATCCTGGAAGAGCATCACTGGCGTGTCTGCTGAGAAGCAAACCTACGCCTTGGAGATGCGTTCCATCCTCCCTCCCTGAAAAGAGAAATTTAAAGTTATTTTTAAGTATCTCACCTTTACCTGTCCATCTGGTCTCTTGCAAGCCTAGAATATCTAAGTTATAACGCTGGAAATGACGAGTTTTATCAGTTTTTATTTTACTTATGAAACTCATGGCCTTTTGTCACTTTAATTATCATGACACCAGCTGGCAATGTCCTCACCCGAAGACTGTCCAGTTAATTTACTGGTGCACAAAATATCTCTGTCGCTCAGAAGTAATTAACTTGAGTTCACTTCTTTCAGTGTTCGCAGATCGGATGACCTTGACTGTGCGAACAGAACATCTCCCCCACAAGCGAATCGGGTGACTTCCGTTCCTTCGCATTTTTACACCCTTTTGAGTCGCCAGCCCACCCCTTTTCATTGCAACCCCTAGCCTAATTGCCAACCTCCCCTTAGAACTTCTTTAAAGACAGAGTGCTGTTGTTTAGGCCCAACTCTGATCGTTTAGAGTTTTTGCAGGTTCGCCGGCCCGTGACCTTCATTCAATGCCCTGCACCAGGGACGACGATGCATCCAAAATACTTCCCTTTTAGTTTTCTGGGCATCTGGAAATCTCTTCCCTCCTGCATGATTAAAGGCTATTGCTCGCGCTTTATCCTTCATTTTGCGTTCTTCCTCTTTATTTTGAATCCAAAAGCACTATTATTTTCAAGCTTCATTCGCGCTTGTTTCCCTAAGGAGTTGTTTCCTTTGCCTTCCGACATTTTCCTAATAAATCTTCTTTCTCTTCTATCATTACTTTTCATCGAATTTCCGCGTTTGAATGAGACATTATTCTTAACCGAGATTCCATTCAGAAAGAAGTCCTTTCTCCTCGTCCCTGTTAACACCGAACTTACGCCTACTATTAATGCACTTTTTATCAATAGTTACTGACCACCTATGTCTACTTCGATACTTTCTGCTATATTTATCCAATTGTTGTCCAATGACTGTACGAACATGAGATGCTTTTTCTGTTAGAACTGCCACTCTGCTAAATCTTCTTCTAACCTCAGCGTCACTACTTCTGTCATTCAGACAAAACTGCCTCTCTTTTCTTTCGATAACTTCGGTCGCAATTAACTGACCTTTCAACACTTCCTCTCTCTCATTGATTACAAAATCTACTTCCTTAAGATCATTGCTGTCTAAAAATCTCTCACCTATCTCCTTTAACATTTTATCTTTACCCTTATTATTCTCATAATACTCTATATTACCGTCGTCTTTATATTTAAACCTAATTCCTGGATATTTACATTTCCGATCTTATATAATTGCTCAGTCAGATTTTCACCCTTCAAAAATTCTCACTTCCTAAAAATAGATCTCACTTAGAAACCAGTTCAAGAGTTTCTGCTGGTATAATTCTGTATGATTTGCAAGAACAATCCTTTATTTCTCTGAGCATCTTGCATTTCGTCTCTGTGGTATGTAATCCCTTTCAGAATAAACTCTTTAGAAATCAGAGTGCATTTAGCAATCACTCCTGTATTCTGCAATTTAAAGGTTCTCTTTTCAGTTGCTTTTAAAAAGGGCTGAATACACTATACTTGTTTCCAATTACAGCATAATTTATAAAGAGTGTCATTTACTTGAAAATTTTTTTGCTTAAATTTAATCGTTATTGTTAGTGAGATTTTTTTTTTTGCTTTGAATATTCATACAATCACCATTTTGTTCTCAGCACTCTTTCCTCTGCAGTTAAATGCTCTCCGTCATCATTTACATCTCCCCTCCCGATAATATACAGAAGCCCACTCTATCGAAAGAACATTAGCAAGGTCATTTCCCGCCAGCTGCATCAGGAACAAACAAAAAACAAACTACGGAAATGATCCCTTCTAAAATGGCCGTCTTCTCCACGTGTACAGTTGAGCCCACCACCTGGCGGCGATGGAATAGGGACACGCTCCTCTTTATTATCTGCATTCACGTTCGGCTGCTACAGACAACGGTTGTCATGGTTACCGCACACGTTGACGCTTACACGCTGTACTCGTGTAACAGCACTCTCGAGTCTCGTCGTCACGAGCTTAACTTTCATCATATAATATATCGTTATAACTGACAACGAATGAAAAACGCCTTCAGCAGAAAAGACACTTTTGATCTTGTTGCTAGTTTTTCAGGCAATGAGTGTTCCTATCATGATTTATTTCCCATAAAGAAAGAAATCAAAGACGACCATAAGGAGTTGCAGGATGCTTAGCGTGCTTGACTTCGTAGCTAAGGGTCCTGGGTTCAAATCTCGCAGAAAGTGATGATATCTTCCTTCAACGTTGTGTTTTTGAATTCCTTTTCAGTTCTCTATTTCTCAGAGGTTTCTGCCAGACCTCTGTGGCATACTGAGAGGAATGAATCGTTTTTTATTGATAACAGGCTGAAGTAGCCGTGGAATAATTCTTGAAAGCTAAATTCTGTGATGTATTAGCTTATGTTTCAGAAGAAAAAGAGTTAAGGGGCCAGGTGACAAGAATCCCAAGAATCAGAACAGGTTTATGAATATCTCCTTGACAACTACTAAGAAGAGGAGGGAGATTCTTTATCCAGAGATCTTATGTACAATGCTCTCATGGCAGAAAGAAAAACTATCTCTTACCATCGTGCTTTTCCACTTTCAGATAAAGAATCTTCTATTAATACAATTATATACTAAAAGTGCATGTACCGACCCTTTAACTCTTTGCCTTTTTTAAAATAGGCTAATATGTTACAGAATTTAGCATTCAAGAATTATTCCACGGGAATGTCAGCCTGTTATCAATAAAAGAAAATCATTCCTCTCAGGACGCTCACTTGCCCCAGATGTCCAGCAAACTTTTACGACGTTTATATTTGCTAGCATTTCTAGAGAAGAAAAAAATTTTTTTTTTATTTGCAATATTATGTAAGGCTGTGTGTGTTTATGACAAATGTATCGTATTAAATGTAAAACGATAATTTTGCTCCATTTTATCTTATCTAAATATGATTTATCTTAATAAATATGATTATCTTATCTAAATAATAAATATGTATATTATAATATCTAAATTACATAAATATAATAAATATGATATATCTTATCTAAATATGATTATCTAAATATGATATATCTTATCTAAATATAATATATCTTATCTAAATATAATATATCTTATCTAAATATAATATATCTTATCTAATATAAATTTTATCTTATCTATAATATGAATAAATATGATCTTATCTAAATATGATCATATTAGATATCTATATCTAATATGAAATCATTAGATTTAACTACGTAGGTCCTACATTGTAATAAAGAGGGAAGGGGTCGCAAATTTTATTTGCAATTCTAGGGGGTCGCAAAATTTTATTTACGATTCTAGGAGGTCGAATAATTTTATTCACGATTCTAGGGGGTCGAATAATTTTATTTGCGATTCTAGGGGGTTCTATAATTTTATTCACCATTCTAGGGGGTTCTATAATTTTATTCACGATTCTAGGGGGTCGCATAATTTTATTCATGATTTTAAGAGATCGAATAATTTTATTTACGATTCTAGGGGTCGCATGATTTCTTACAATTCTAATGGTGTCTAACGTTTGCGAACCACTGCACTAAGGAAAATCAGTATTATTAACTTTATTTAGTTCCCAAATTTTTGTGATTCATTTCGTCAGGAGAAGGGCTTTAAAATTCCGAGTGCCTCCCCGGACCACAAAACTGCCTGATCTCACTTTGGATATTCTCATGCCTTCAGGTTATGTCACAGCCAGAATTCTGCTCCTGTGAGATTAGGAGACATAAGATAGGGAGGGATTGGGTTATTTTACCTCTGAGCGGCACTTTTTTTTGCACACATTGTGGGCTAAATGGCCAGGTCACAAGGATCCCAAAGGCTCAGTAAGGTTTGGGGGGGAAGTACCCACTAGACAGCTGTTAGAAGACAGGTTATAGTCTTCCATCGAGGTCATAGAATGTTCCTTAACGTTCTAGAGCAGTGGTTCTCAACTTTTTGTGCTTCACATACCCCCTGGAAATGTGCATGTAACTGATGTACCCCTTGTATAGATTATAAATAATAATAAATAAATACCCCCTCAAGCAGCTGCTTGCCACAGAGGTCTGACAGGAGCCTGTCAGTTTATATGCCATAGTAGGTCTGTGAGGATGGCAGGACCTCAGCAGAAAAACAGTTGCAGGATGCTTAGCGTGCTTGACACATCCATGCCTTATCCGGGGCAGGATGTATTGCATGATGCTTAGCGTGCACACACATCCATGCCTTATCCGGGGCTCGAAACAGGTCCCTTGAGCTCTCACGGCGTACCCCAAAAAATTTTACCGCGTACCCCACATTGAGAACTCCTATTCTAGGGTATGGCTGTCCCGCACACAGAACCACCGCTTTACGTCCCATCCGATGGACGGCGTCTTTTCCAAGTCTTTTCCATGCCCATCGGTGTCCCCTGTTGACCGAGGGCAGTGTGGGAGTTTAGCGGAGATAAATTTCAACTCTGGTCCAGGTGGGACTCGAACCTGGGGACTGCCGAATTCGAGCATGGGGTGCTAACGACTACACCAACCCACATCCCTTAAAATCAACTGCAATTTTAAGAATTTACCTCACAAGTTAATTAAAACTTAAAACTTTTAAAAAATCATTTAATAAGAAGTACATATTTCTGAATTTTATGTAAATAATTCGTTCACTAATCATCAAATTTATAAGCTTTTCCAGATGAAATGATCCCGGATAGGGCATGGGTGTTTATGTTGTCTGCCTGCTGAGATCTCGCCTTCCTCAGAGATCTTCTTTATGGGACATTAAACTGACAAGCTCCTATCAGACCTCTGTGGCAAATAGCTGCTTAAAGGGTTTTTGTCTGCTCTTTATTTTATTATAAAAGATTTGAAATTGAAAGATTTTTTATTTTATTATAAAAGCATCGTCAGAATTGATCGGCAAAAAAACGAAATATTTCCACCGTCGCTTCGCTTTACCATCGCTCTTTCAACAATGGAAATGACAACGAAGATTCTTTATTTGCTCTTTAACCAGATTTCCCTTCCTGAAGTGAGAGACTGGTTCATTTCCTGCGAAATTCGAAAATAAACCTGCTTTGATTTCTGTAAAATAACTGATCGAGCGAAACGCTCTTCGAGTTCATCGGATGTTCAATTGACCTTTGTGTCTCAATTGCCCTCGAACCAGTTTAAGGATTATTTAAGAAATTTATTGGATACGTTCTTTGCATAAATATATGTCACAATTTTTAAGAGGAATTCAATCCATCTCTTAGAAATAGCAACAGCAATCTCGTAAACGACATACGTCCTTAAAATTCTCGGTTCGCCAGTACCGTATTCTGTATTTTATCGTCTTTTTGAATGAGTAATTCAAATGAACTGGTTGGCGCAGCAATAACAGCACTGGGAGGCTTTAGTAAGCCAATGATAGTCCTTGAATTTCTTATTTTTGTTAATTAACCAAGATGCATCATACCTCACAGTCTGCTGCCGACTTAATACGCCTCGAGAAATTAACATGCGAGTATAATTAGTGTGTAACATAGAATCTGACGCAAGAAATCCTTGGTGGAAAGAGGCAAAGACGAAAAATCCCGCCACCTGGCCTCCCAGACATGGACTTCTGTTACGTAATCGGAAGGCGTTGGGTTCGAGTCCGAAGAGAAGAGTGGCGGGTTTTTCTCCCTTTCCAGTTCCCATGGGCTAGGTTTTGTCAGCAGTAAAAAAAAGTGATTTGTAGTAGTGTTTTATTAAAAAAGAAACTTTAATATTGTAGGAATCCTAATCGTCAATAATACTTCAGAAGTTTTAACTTTCAGCAATTTAACATAATTGATGAGAATCTGCAGAAAAGTTGTTTTGAAAGAAACGAGAAATGAAAATCGTTAGCATGAGGTGAATCCTATTGCTGAAGAACTATCTGACATGCGTACTTTAAAACATGGATGAAATGAAAAATATATTTCTCATCATTAAATTTTATTTTTTAAAGCATAAATTAAGAAACAAGTGAAACTATTACGAACTAACTTTAAGTCAATTTGCAATCTCTTACTCAACGAATCTCAATGCTTTTCACAGAAAGAGGGATTTTTTTTTCTAACTTATATTCCGAAATATTTTATTATGAAAATAATTCTTCTCCCTTTTACAATAACTTTAACAGATTTTAAAATTGAAAAACAGACTTTCTCTGTGTGATAATTCATTGATTTTACATACCTCAGTCTGGTAAGAATCTATCAGTAGCGTAAAGCAAATTCTGTAAATTGCAAATTTTTAAGAACCAGGTATGTGAGTTTTAGTAGTCAGGTGTTGTTGGAACAGTTGTGATATCACAAATCTCTTAACGTTTCAGTTGCCAACACAAAACGTTTAAACATTCCTAATACTGGGCCACGAAAGTGAAAAGATATTTAATAAACACTCAGCAGAATAATATGAATGCTTCCTTAATTAACTATTACTGCAATTTATTCTGCTAGTATTGGTAATGCAATCTACAACTCTGTCACTCTGAATGTTACTTTTCTCTCTGTTACAGTTCTCACACTCGAGTGTCAAGGAATTATCACTCCCAGCGAAGTCCTTGGTGCTCAGGTAGCTAAACTTCGGGCTGTTCGTCAAGATAATTCCGTTTCAGCCAAACAACCAAATGCACTGTATAGAACTACTCCAGTCTGACATTTCTAAAATTAAAATGGTTAACATTAATTGACACTAATTAAAATACATGTGTCGTCAGAGGACGGTTGTCATCTAGGGTTGGGTTGTTTTACCTCTGAGCGGCACTTTTTTGCACACAATGGACTAAATGGTTAGGTCACAAGGATCCCGGAGACTCAGAGAAATTTGGGGGAGGGGACCCACTGGAATAGCTGTTGGGAAACAGATGGTAGCCTCCCGTCAACGCCATCTAGCGTATTTTTTAATGTGCACAGGATATGACTCTCCCGCATACGGAGTCAAGGCTTAACGCCCCATCGGACGGACGACTGCCTTTCCAAGCCCTTCGCTGTCCCTATTGACCGTGGGCAGGGAGGGAAGTTTTGCGGAGATATAACTCTCAACGCTGGCCCAGTTGGATTCGAGCCGGTTATCATCTAGTACCTTGGTTCATCTAAGAACCATCAAACAGCAACCTAAAGGAAAACACTTAATACATATAAATCAACACTGAAGCTATTTGCAAATAAATTTATAAGACCACAGAGTCTTTAAACCGTAAGCTGGGTGGTCATCCACCCTGGGTCTCCCTAGACGGTTGTCGGGTTGAGTTTGAACATTTCCAAATGACGTAACCGATGAAGTGATGCAGAAGTCCTAGTGAATTTCAGTAGTATCCAAGGATTTTTCGTGAACTGCATAAAGTCCCGTATGATGTTTACTAAAGGTATTCTATCGATCATACGTGAGATTAACTGAGCACGAGAGTACTTTGTTTTCTTCAATCACTGATGCAGCTGGCCTTTCTAAATCTTCCTCTGATTTCTAAACTTTGCCGTTTCTGACTGCTACCCTTTGTTCACGTGTCTCACGTATTATAAATATTGGTATCATTTAGTTCACGACCCATTGCTTTACTCTCGTCTAATTCCATTTGCTATCCTCTCTTCATTCTAACTGATAAACGCACTTTTAATCAGGTGGTTTAGGGGCTGTTTTGTGTTTCTGCTGCAACACTCTGTTGTTGAGATGCACAATTTTGGTCCTCTCTTTCCAACTCTGCTCATCTTTCGCTGCTGTTTACTTATCAATAGGTTAAATCATCAAAGGCGCTATCAGGGGACTAAACGCATGCCGAGGCAGAAGTGTCACATGGTGGCTGTCCAGGAATTGTTGGGCGATGCATGCCACATGTCGTCGGGCATTGTCCTGTTGGTAAATGACACCAGGGACTCCCTGATAATTTGCGACCACAGGCTCCAACATCTCAGTGATGTAACGCTGGCTGCTCAAAGTACCGGTAATGCATACGAGGCACATGTGCGTGAGTGGTGTCCAATGGCACCCTATACCATAACACCAGGAGACTGACCTGTAAGGCGCTGCATGATGAATGTCTCACTGAGCCGTCGCCGCAGTACCGCCAGATACGGATTCGTCCATCATGGTGCTGCATACTGGAGCGGGATTCGTTTGAAAAGACGATGCGATGCCATTCTTACATCCATGCATGACGTTCTTGACACCATTGCAGTCGCATACGCTTGTGTTGTAGAGTCAGTGGTAGCCGAAGTAATGGCCACCTAGCAAAGATGCTGCAGACGACATCGAACTGTATGTGCGGACACTGGTTGATGCTCAACACACTCTAACTGTTGAGCTAAGGTGTTCAATGTGGCTGTACGATCATTCATGTCTGTCCTCTTGTTCGTTTGTGTGACAGGGCCATTGAGATCCCTCACGTCTGTGAGTTCGTTCCTCATCTACCCACTGACGTCATATTCTCATCACTGTAGCAGCATTCTATCCAACATGAACACCGATGTCTTGGTACGATAATCCTCCTACCCGTAATCCCACAATTCTCCCTCGATCAAAGTCGGAAGCCTGGTCGTATGGATGCCGTGTTCTATGTCGGGGCATACTTGATCCTTTAGTGCGCAAGAACTGCCAGCAAACACAATTCCAGTGCTTTACACCGGCTCTTTGTAATCTCCACTTATCTTACTTTTAGGGGACGTTACTGTCACACATGATGTGCGTATGTGCTGCGCTTTGAATCATTTACATGTTCTCCCATGGGCTACCCATCTTGCATATTTCGGGACAATCTGATGAGTTCTTCCTGGTGTTGTGGCTCTCAATATTGTGATCTTTCTGAACTTCTATTTTTATTGTAATGTTTACTGACTTGCCGTCCCGTGGCAAGTCCCGTGGCAAGACCAATGAGGTCGAGTGGTTGGCGCGCTTGGCTCCCTCTCTATGGGATCTGGGTTCGAGCTCCAGGTAAGGCATGGACGTTTGTGATGTTTTTCTGCTGAGGTCCTGCCATCCTCTCAGACCTTCTACTGTGGCATATAAACTGACAGGCTCCTATCAGACCTCTGTTACAAGCAGCTGCTTGAGGGGTATTTATTTATTTATTATTACTGACTTGCTTCATTCAGTTACTATTTTGGACATGGTTTGTGGGAAACAGGACAAAATTCGTGAAATCAGATCTACCACGGGGAATTTGGAATGGTTGCTTGTTCGTATATTCATCTCTAAATATTATTTATTTCGTACGTGATGAGGACGTTTTGTGTAATTGGAGATGATTGGAACATTTCACGGAGACATCAACATTCTTTCAGAAAAGTCTCAGAAGGACAACTTTTCTTATTTGCTGAACACACATTTTCCAAAGAAATTGAATGAACTGTGTCATCTCCACAAACATCTGCTTTCCCACAACCACAAGGCATATAAAATTATCTTTTTACCTATCTTCCTATTGCTTTTCGCTTTGACATTTGTCGGTTTGTGTATTTGTCAAAATAGTTGTTCCATCATATCTTTCGAACGCGATGGGGAAATTTAATGATTTATGTGTCAAATGAAAGCATGTGACGCGAGGAGTGTGATAGGCTATAAAACTTTATTCTCCCTAAAAAAGGGGAAATAAGAAAGCAAATTCCGAAAGTAACAAAGCTATACGTCAAGTGAAAGTTTCTGACGCGGCGAATGTCATAGGCTGTAAAATAACTGACCGCCATCTTTCTTCCTCCCTAAAACGTGGGAAATATGACAACGATTGTTCCGCTTCATCTCCGAAACTCAAGTACCGAAAATTACAAGTTGTATATAACAAATATATAGCACCCCCCCCCCCCTCCTAAGAAACGGAAAATGTGAAAGTCGTTATTTTACTATTTCTTCCGAACGCATGGCTTAGAGTTACAAGTTACGTGTCAAATGAAAGCTCATACGGTGACCATCGTAAACTATTTCGAATTTTGTTCCTCACCATTCCTCTCCGTGATAAAACGGGAGGCGAATTTTCGCGGGGGTCAACTTTAACGAGTTATGTCTCAAATTAAAGCTTGTGACGTCTTCAAAGTCATGGGCTACGTCAAGCACGACTGCAAAAAAAGGGGACAAAAAATGTGTTCGAAATTTATGATTCATGTATCAAAGTTTTTAAAAGTAGGTATTTTTAGTGACAAAAAAAAAATTAAAATTAAATTAAAAATTGAAAAAACATCTTCCTATATGTGCCTAAAAAGTATAAAATAGAACTAAAACATATCGATGGTGTAATTATCACTGAATTCGCATTCACTTCAAAGGAAGATACACCCCCTCAAGCAGCTGCTTGCCACAGAGGTCTGACAGGAGCCTGTCAGTTTATATGCCACAGTAGAAGATCTGAGCGGATGGCAGGACCTCAGCAGAAAAATGACACATACATCCATGCCTTACCCGGGGCTCGAACCCAGGTCCCTTAGGGCGCTCGATTTACCTACCCAACAAGACTGTCGGCGCCCTATCTTTCTTTGAAGTGAATACTAATTCAGGGGCTGATTGCACCATCAACATGTTTTAGTTTTATTTTACACTTTTTACAGCACATATAGGAAGATGTTGTTTTAATTTTTAATTTAATTTAATATTTTTCTTATTTCGTATTTTCTTGTTTTATTTGCAGGGAAATACTCGATAGTTTCATAAGGTTAGTTTTTATCGGCGTCAAGAATTATACGAGTTAAGTTAATAAATGAAATGATTTTAAGTACAGCATCGAAACAATTCATTCCAGAAACATGTAAATACCCTATTTTTCAAAATAATCATCTCCTCTCTAAATGCATTTAGTGCCACAGCTGACATGTTTTCTAATTCCATCAGAAAAAAAAGTTTTTGTTATAGTGCATAGCCAATTATACACAGCATTATGAACTTATGTATCATCCATTAATTTTCGCCTCTTAGTATTCTTCCAAAGTGATGTTTCAGTTCTCCTGAACAAGTTCATTAACTCTTTGCACTGCATCAGGTGTCGCTGCTTCGACTGGTCTACCAGGTCAAAATCCATTACACTTGCGCAAACATTTCAGAAAAGTTCGTAGCACATTTTTTACGATAAATAACTGTCCCCATATTGTGCACACAATTCTACGGTATATTTCACTTGCTTTGACTCCTTCGGAAGTAAAAAACGAAATGACATTTCGCTGTTCCACTGCGGTAAAAAGCGAATTAAACACTGCTGTGTGATCCGACGGAGAGACTGCCATTTTAACTATCTGATTAAGTATTACTAAATTTATAAGGAAAATACGATTAACTATGTGTTCATATACATGCAATAATGAGGTTAGGCGGTAAAGATTACCTAATGGGTATATACACCGATCAGCCAATACATTAAAACTGCGTTATGCAAAGAAGCGCGTATGCAGCCAATCAGTTCACGTGCCAAGGTCGCAAATGATATATATAATACCTGGGTCGGAGCTCTCGCAAGCAGTATTTCGTTTCGTCTCAACGTGGGAAAAGCAAAGGATTTACCTGATTTCGACAAAGACCAGATCGATATGGCAAGACGCCCTGGTAAGAACATCTCCGAAACAGCGACGCTGGTAGGCTGTTCTCGCTGTGCTGTAGTTAGTACAGTCGCTCAAAAAAGTATCCGAACACTATGGTTGATTACAGAATTCAGAAAAAATATCTGGCAACGATTTTTTAAGAAATTAGTGATCTGGCAACCTTCGTGTCACGTGACACAAAGGTTGCCAGATCACTAATTTCTAAAAAAATCTTTCCCAGATATTTTTTTTGAATTCTGTAATCAAGCATAGTGTTCGGATACTTTTTTGAGCGACTGTACCTATCAAAGTTTGTCCGAAACAGGTCTGCTTCGAGCCATCCACAAGGCTTGGGCTGGACATGCCTCATTGATGCCAAAGGTCAGCGCCGGCTATCTCGTCTTGTCCGCAGCAACCGGAGGGCCAATGTGGCTGACATTACCCATAATTACAATTATGGTAAGGGACCAACACAGTTCATTGTAAGTTCTTGGATATGGGTCTCCGCAGCCACAGACACATTCGTGTGCCTATGCTCACAGCCGTTCACCGTCATCAACGCTTGCAGTGGGCACGTAATCATCGACATTGGACCATAGAAGACTGGAAAAGGGTCGCATGGTCACACGAATCCCGTTTTCCGTTACACCATGTGGACGGACGAGCTCGTGCGACGTTTACCCACGGAAGCCTTCTCACCTGGATGCACTGTGGGATAGATCCATGCGGCTGGAGGGAGTGTGATGGTCTGGGCAATATTTTCTTGGGGAACAGTCGGACCAATTATCCCTGTAGAGCAAACTCTGACAGCTGTCACCTACCTGAACATCATGGCTGACCAAGTACATTACTTTATGGCGACTGTATTCCTTGGCGGAGATGGCGTCTTTCAACAAGACAATGCCCCATGTCACACTGCGAAGAAGGTTCAGGAATGGTTCCTAGAACATGATGAGGAATTCCATTTATTGCCATAGCCCCCAAATTCGCCGAACATGAATCCTATCGAGCATTTGTGGTTTGCGTTGTAGAAACGGGTACGAGCGGCATCACTCCAACTACGTAATTTACGGGAACTGCGGAATCCTCTTTTGCAGTCAATGGTATCAAATATCAAGCGACACCTATTAACATCTCGTCGTGGCCGAGTGGTTAGCGCGCTTGGCTACTGATCTACGGGACCTGGGTTCGAGCCCCGGGTAAGGCATGGCTGTTTGTGTCGTTTTTCTGCTGAGGTCCTGCCATCCTCTCAGACCTTCTACTGCGGCATATAAACTGACAGGCTCCTTGTCAGACCTCTGTGGCAAGCAGCTGCTTGAGGGGGTATTTATTTATTTATTTTATTATGAATCTATGCCTCATCGGGTGAGAGCTCTTTTGGCGGCGAGAAGAGGACCTACATCATATTAGGTAGGTGGTTTTAATGTTTTGGCTGATCGGTGTATATGTCTGTATAAAAGAGAAATTCACCTTATAATATTGACTTACTCTCATGTATATATTTAAAATGTGTTAAATATCAGATTTGTTTCTCTTATGCGAATATCAGGCAGTTCATTGTTATCGATTACATGATTACGAATAACGTTGAACTAGATGCAACGTATCAGATCAGTTGCTCAGAGATATAATCTATTTTGCTCGAGGAACAGAACACGGCGTTGCTGCACAATCTAAAACATCACCCACGCAAAAAACGTCGGTTTCAGAATCAGTATTTTCCTCACTGAAAGATCGCGATTTCAGTTTCCCGAAAGGCAACAAATCGGAGATTACTTAATTCGGCATAGGGAATACATTTTGGAAACTCGCCAAACAAATTCGTAAATATAAGGGCTTTTCAACTGAAAAGTGGGCAACTCTATATCTGGGAAATAGACTGAGTGACCTTTGTGCTCTTACAAAGAGAAACAGATAGACATGGAAGGAAGTAGTTAGCATCAGAATCAGGGGAAAACTTGAAGGTGATAGACGTTGTGTAGATTTCATGGAAGTGTCCAAAGTTGAACAGAGTGCAATATGGCGACGTTTCAAATTACCATCAGACTCTACTGTTGATCGAGTTCCTGGACAATGATGACATCATCAACTCGCAAAAATATTGCGAAACTTTGGGCCTTTAAAAGAAGGCAATAAAGTCAGGCTTCCAAGACTTTTGAGTAAAATGGTTGTTTAGTTGCATGACAACATCCGCTTCCATATTGCCCAAATGACAACAACAATGTTGAACTAGTATGATTTGGAACTGTCTAGAGCATCCTCCCTGACATCTCCCCTATTAAATTTTAACGTTTCTGGATCTTTAAAATACGTCTTAAAAATCGGATCAAGAGGTGCACTGCCAAAGACTTCCTCGTGCAACAGCCAAAGTTACTCTAGGAAAAATTATATCAATTTATTAGTTTCATGTTGAGACATTTGTCTTAATATGCATGGCGAATTTAAACAGATCAATGAATTATTTTCACTTTATTTCCGACACATCCACTTCTCCTCAGACATGAAAAAAAAGGTCGAATTTGAAGAAGTTTTCGTAAATTTAACTTTTAATTATAATTCCTCCTCTTTCGTTGTCTGTGAGGTTTTGAGTAACCACATTTTTTGTCCGTGTGTTTTTTTTTTCCTGGAGTAAATGGTCTGGAAGCAATAAAGTCCTCATTAGTGTACGTAATTGAAAATAAAAACTGAAGTCTTCGAATCAAAAGGAAAAGTTTGCGAAACATTAGAAGATATGCAAGGTTAATGTGGAAAGTTAATGTTCTGATAAAAAAATTTCATTTACATGTATAAGAATAAAACCAACTCATTAAAACTTTTCAAAAATGAATTGTGTTTAACATCTACCGCCAACTCTTTGCTGCTCACAATATCGGTGCATGGAAACAAATTTCGTTCATTACAAAAACATACAAAGTGATTTAAGACCAAATATTAACATTAAAACGAAACCTGAATGAAGTAATACAGAGAACGGTTAACATCAAAACAAAATGTAAATTATCTTAAGGAACAAAGAAAACGATTCCATGAACATTAAAACATTCAAAATATTAAAAGGTAACTTGAATGACCTTGGGAAACACAGAATATAATTAAAGAACAGACACAAATATCAAATAGAAAATTAAATGCTTTTCAGGAACACAGAAAAACCATTCAAGAATAGACATTGGCGTTAAAATAAAAATTTCAATGATCTCAAAGATCACAGGGAAACATTGATTCAGAACTGTACTAGATCATTAAAAAAAATTTTTGAGTGGACTTTTGAATGGACAGGAAAAATTCGGAATAGACACTAACACGGAAACCGAATCAGAATGATTCGAGAAAGAGAAAATTCGAGATGATGGTCGTTGAAATGAAACTTGAATGATACGGATGTCATACGGAATCATATGAATTAATGAACAAATAGGAATATTAAAGCATCGTAGAACATGGTTGCTTTGATGTGAGGTTATCATTAATAGAGATGTCTCTTCATTGAGTGAATTTTTCCTTTAATTTTAATCATAAAATTCTCATAATATGAAGGTGAATGTCAATTAACTTTTCTTTTCCTAGATCATGTTGGTGGGAGATTCTGGCGTTGGCAAAACCTGCTTTCTCATTCGTTACAAGGACAGAGCCTTCCTGACCGGGGCATTCATCTCTACTGTCGGCATTGATTTCAGGGTGAGCAGAGACAGATTTTTTTCTTTAGTCTCTATTTCCTGTATCACAAATACCATCAACAATAGTATAGCATACACAATATTTAAGTGACTGCTTCCATCTTTTTAATTTAACCATTTGTTCATTCCATACATGACAATGCATAAATATCCATTCAGGATTTGTCTGTTATTATTTTCCTTTATTTTGCCGGTAGTACTTCTAGATTGTAACCTGAAGATCCCAGATTCCAATCTTAACTGATGCTAGTTTGGAGATTCATTTTTGATCTGTCCTATCCCAACTACCAAAGAACTTTAATTGGATAGAGTGTTAAGCGATGATAATGTTTGCATCAGAGTCGAATTTCAAACAATGCTCATGTAGCCTTCAAAAAAAGGTCAGAACTTTATGCTGGAATGATTTTTTTGCAGTGATTTTTTTGTTTCGTACTTTTTCTCAGCTTTCTGTCTTTGTGTCTTGGTTATACAGCCCACTTTGCTTTAAAAATGCAGCTCAGTGTTAAAAGATCAAATGATTCCTACCAACTCTTAAATGTTCAATTTAAGGGCCAAACTATATCAGCTTGGGATGACCAATAAGCCCAATTGCTTTTAATATGGTAATCATATCATTGGCCTTATTCTTTACATACATTTCAGTGCAGTAGATACAATCATTGGATTCTTGCAATACATACATTTCAATGCTCCTGATTTCAGATCATCGATATTCCTAAAAAATATAAAAAACTTGAGACTTTTTCCTTTTTTTCTTTCCACACAGTAATCGGTTCAAAAATAAAGTTATCTGCAATTCCGTTGCTTCAGTTTTTCCAAGCCATTACATCTGCACAATGTCCCAACAAATTTAATAGCGTCATCTCTGTTATAACCAACATTTTTTGAACGAACTGAAGCAACATTCAACCATAATCTGCACCATTTTCCCTTTACGTTCGCAGTTTTATTTTTCAAGCTGTTCAGCACACTCTCGTTCCAGCCATTCCCAAGAATACATAAATATTCGTGTCATCCTTCATTCCACATTTATCTAACTCCCATTTTCAGTGTCTCATCCAACAAGAGCCATAATGCTTTTAGATTTGTAATTCAATTTAATTATGTACCCTCCACCGAATCATTTCTAAGTCATGAATTAACCTTCGAGTTTCCCCTTCGTTATCTTTATTCTCATATTATTATCCATTTCCAATTATTTCTTCTTTTTTTTCCTTTCCTCTGTCCACTGTTTTCTTCCTTTTCTAATCACCATGTTAACGTCTTTTATCTCATTCCTCCCCATTTCCTCGTGTCTCCTTTGTCTCCCAGTTTCCCTTCATTTCTATGCATATATTTAAATTCTCTGTTCTTGCCCTCTTTCTCTCATCTTAGAGATACCGATTCTCACTTCTCCATCCTTACATCTTTCCAATCAGTGATACTTCCTTGTTTTGATTACCGAAAATAAAATTTCGGATTTGAATACGTAAAAGCGGTGAAAGCTACAAATTTGGGGAAAGTTAAATCTAAGCATAGCAATAGATGAATCTAAGATTAGCAATAGATGGGGCTGATATGGCTCAATCGCTTGCGCGCCAGATTCGTAATCTGCAGTTCCCAGGTTCAAGCCCCACCTGGGCCAGCGTTGAAATTTATCTCCGCAAAACTCCCTGTCCTCCGTCAGCAAGGGGACACTGATGGGTTTGTAAAAGGCAGTCGTCCGTTGAATGAGGCGTTAAGCCATAGTTCCGTGTAAGAGAGAGTCATACCCTGTGCACGTTATAGAACACGCTGGATGGCCTTGATCGTAGGCTACCATCTGTTTCGTAACAACTATCCAGCGGGTTCCCTTCCCCCAACCCTCTCTGAGTCTTTGTGACCTGCCATTTAGAGCATTGTCTGCAAAAAAGTGCCGCTCAGAAGTAAAACAACCCTACCAATATACCCAATTTTTTTATTATCTAAATGCTTTCATCTTGAGGAGAGGTATTGTAGTCTCACTAACATGTGTACTCAATGAAATCGATGAATGAGATATTTCATAGGCACCAAAAAGCAATAACCATGATGATATAGTTATTTAATAAATCTCTTTTATTAGCCATTGACTGATTTCTTTGTATAACTACGTAGCTGAATGCGCAATTCATTTTTTTTTCTCTAAAAAGCAGATTAAGCTCATCTTTAGAACTGAGATGAACTTTTACAGAGGGACGAGCCAAAGAAAGCGAGCGATATTTATGATATTATGGAAATTACATACCACCATAGGAGAAACTGTGGGTATGTGAATACCATTGATTCATAACAAGAACTGCTGTGGGTGTTTGACTTTCTATAGTATATGAATAGAGATGTGCGTCAGTTAGACATCCAAGATACACTCTGTGATCAAAAGTATCCGGACCCTCGCTCATCCATAATCTCCCTGTAATAAGAAAGAAATTAATATCGCATTGGTCCACTCTTTGCTGCTATCACAACCTCCCCCTCTGCGGGGAAGGCTTTCCACTAGATTTCGGTACGTTGCTGCGGGAATTGCCTGCCATTCTGTCACAAGAGCATTAGTGAGGTCGGTCACAAGAGCATTAGTGAGGTCGGTCACGAATGTCGGACTGTTCGGCCTGGCTCGTAGTCAGCATTCCAGAAATCAGGGCTCTGTACAAATAAGTCGAGTTCTTCCACAGCCATCTCATCAAACCATTCCTGCACGGTCTCGCTTTGTGGACAGGAAAACCGAACTGTTGCCATAATGTTGTCTCCACCAAACTGTTGTCATAATGTTGGGAGCATAGAATAGGCCGTATCGTTCAGAGTCCCATTCAGTGTAACTAGGGGACCCAGCCCGAACCATGAAACACAGCCCCAGAGCATAATGCCTCCTCCACCAAACTTCACAATTGGCACAACACAGTCAGGCAGGTAGCATTCACCTGGCATCCTCCACACCCAGACCCTTCCGTCGGACTGCCAGTTGGTGAAACGGGATTCATCACTCCAGAGAACGCGGTTCCACTGCTCAAGAGTTCACTGGCCCCGTGCTTTGCACCTAGGGTTTCTGAAAACTCGGGTTTTTAGGACTCGGCGAGTACAAGTCCCAAATTTTGAAAACTCGTCGAGTCCGGATCTAAATCTAAACTCAAATCAAAAGCGAAAACGTTTAATATTTTGGAGTTCAATAACAATTCTCATAGCTGAAGTCTTTGTAACAAAATAAAATTACTAAAATTTGTTAAAATTAGAATTATTTATTATATTGCAAGATTTTCAACTGAGATTTGTGGTCGTGCCAAGAAATTATAAAGAAAATCTACTCAAATTTATTTATTAATCAATTCATTTATTTTCAAAAATTAAACTTTAAAACTAGATATAACTATTTGAACATTTATTTATTTCAATTTAATTGTTTTTTTGGTCTTCAGGTAGAAATATTTGAGAAATACTAAGGAATTAAGAGACTTGTCAGCAGGTCTCGATCTGATTGTAATACAGAAGCTGCCACTTATTGAAAATGTTCTTTCATTAGAAGTTGAAGTTGGTTTTATGGAGGAAATTGCGTTGTACAGGTCATCAAGATTACTTGTTCGTTTTCCAGTATTTCTGAAATCCAACTTCAGAATCAGCTTCCAGTTCACGTTTGTCCGAATTTGGATGAATATTATGAGTTTATAGCCGTCCCATGGCCGAGTGGTTAGCGCGCTTGGCTACTGATCCAAGGGACCTGGGTTCGAGCCCCGGTTAAGGCATGGATGTATGTGTCGTTTTTCTGCTGAGGTCCTGCCATCCTCACAGACCTACTATGGCATATAAACTGACAGGCTCCTGTCAGACCTCTGTGGCAAGCAGCTGCTTGAGGGGGTATTTATTTTATAAGGTGCTTGAATAACGATGTTGTGAATCAACAATAGCTATATTCGTTTTACATATATTACACTCAGCTTTTTTGTTCTTCAATTGAGTGAAATATTCCCAAACTTTTGATGATTTTTTTTGCGACATCGTTTCTGAGCTGAGCAGAAAAGAAAAATAAATAAAATTAATAATAAATTGATCACATTAATCACTAATTACTTTTTCATACATAAAACAGCTTCGTCAATTATAATAATTTTCTATTCAAATTTTGAGTAAATTAACATTTAACACAGTTCAACCAAGACCGCAACAATACTAAGTGCTTGTAGACAGCCGAGAGACCACATATATGGATAGATATATCAAGCATGGACCGACTGCGCAACTCTACCGGTCATGCAATAAAAGGAGATAGAATTTGCAGGTGTCGGATGTCTCTCTTGCTTGGTATACGGTAGTTTATATGTATATGGACGAGACTCGGCTGTTTTGTGAACTCGTGGACTCGTCGAGTATTAGAGTCGAGTCCCGAATCCGAGTAACTACCCAAATACTCGACGAGTACAGAAACCCTATTTACACCACTCCAACGGACGCTTGGCGTTGATCTTGTTGATGTTAGGCTTGTATGTTTCATGAGTGTCTCATGAGGTTTGTCAGGCCACGTGCGTCCTTTTATATCTGTTTGTGGCGTATATGGGCGAATCCACTACTCATAAGGGGTGTCCGGATAATTTTGATCAGATAGTGTATTTCTCTCTCTTGTATCTTCACTTCGTTAAATTTTCGTTATTAGATATGCAAAACAATTGCACTTTTCATATCTGAATCCATTCATGAGTTAAATTACTTTTATTAGTTTAATGTTGAAGATTAAGGGAATTTTAACGAGAAAATTTCCTTTTTTTATTGACAAATTCAGGTAGTAAAAATATTTCTTCTTAAGGATAAAAAACATTGCTTCCTGGCTTCGTTTTCCTGTAATGCAATGTCAAAACTTTAAACATGCAAATTTATGTATCCATTTGTGAGATGGTTTTTTAGAATTGCAAATTTCTATTTTGAGATATCACGCATTTTTAAGTTATTTTCATTTTTTTTTCCTCTTTCAGAATAAGATAGTCAATGTGGACAACACAAATATCAAGCTGCAGGTAAGTCCCTTCTCGTGATCTCTTTCAGGTACATTTCAGTTATTTAAAAAACAAATCCTCTGACATTCACTTGACAAATAAATTTGACATACGTCGCATACGAGAGTAAAGGCAAAAGAGCGATTTCTACTCTTTTGAAATTAAAACAAAAATACTTCATATAAACAATTGATTAAACAATATAAGCTATTAAATTCTCTAATTTTCCCCCATCCTTATTCAGATCCGTCTTATTCTTTTCATTTTCGCTTTGGTCGTAATCAGTTCTTTCATTTCAATTTTTCCTCCTCCGTCAGTCAGCCATTAACAGGAAACAGTCGAATTCCTCCTAAAGAAGAGAAGTGATGGTGGAGAGATTTCAAAAGAAAGGCAAACTTTAAATGGCATCAGATATGATTTCGAAAATCTGTATTCAGTACTAATTCATCCAATTGTCCAAACACCCCTACATGAAGCACATTTAAATCGATGTGCACAACTCTGGTGATATGCCTGACAATGGGGTACTTGAGTTCGGGGAATACAGAAGTATTCTGCGGGGTCGGATTAAAATAGCATAGGTGACACAAGCTCCAGGCCTCAAACAAGAAAGGGTTGGTTGAAAACCTTGGTCGCTAATACCTGGCAGTATTTTAAACAGAAATTAATATTTCTTAAAACTTACGCAACTTTTGAAATTACTACAAAGAGAAAAAGACTCAAAGAATGGTGGTATTCGTAAAAGATAAAGTTTCATTTTAAGTGAAAAAAAAATTTTTTTTTTCATTTGCAATATTATGTGAGACAGTATGGTTACATTTTGTGACAAATGTATTGTGTTCAATGTAAAACGATTAATTTGTTCCATTTTATCTAAATATAATGAAATCATTAGATTTAATTATATTGGTCCTACACTATTCAAAAGGGGTAGTATAATTTTAACACAATTCTAATGGGTCGCACTTTTGAGAACCACTGCATTAAGGTAAATCAGTATTATTGACTTTATTTATTTTCCAATTTTTGCGACTCATTTCTGGCAGGCCCCCGGCCCCATAAATGTTTGATCTGACTCTCTGTGTATTCGTGCCTTCAGGTTATGTCATAATCAGAATTCTTCTGCTCTCAGATGAGGAGAACTAAGGTCGGGAGGGAAGTGGCACGAAATGACCCCGTCATCAAAGTACGTCCTCAAGACATCCTTTACAAACCTCGTGACATGGGGTTTCGTTGACACTCCATGTTGACATGGTGTGCTGTCTTGCACGTTGACCCTCCACGTTGACATGGTGTGCTCTCGTTGACATGGTGTGCTGTATTGCACGAACACACTTCTACTGAGCATTCTCCTCTATCGTAATTTTGGATTGACAGCCTCCTGGAGAAGTGTGCAATGCAGTTATCCTATCACATCCTCCGCACAGACGGTGTTGTAATCTCGGAGGAAAATGGTCCCGGCACAAATTCAGCAACGAACCTATGCCAGACAATTGCTTTAACCTCGTGTACTGGTAACTGGGCAACTGTGTGGTTTGTCTCAGCTCAAATGGCACAATTGCGTGTACTGGCTCTACTGCTCAGAATGAAGCAGACCTCGTCTGGACAAAAGATGTTATCTAGATCTCCATCTCCACTGAAGGCTCTGATAATAGCAAGAAGAACGAGTTTTAGCTCCAAATTTGAGATATTTCGAATTATACATGAATTATAATTATAAATATATATGAGAGTTGTGCGAGTAATAGGCCATTGAGAGTAGTAAATTTATACTAGTAATTACTCCGAATCTTAAAATAAATCCGCTCTTCTTAAGCGTCACATAGTCTGTGCAATTCTCCACTAGATAATTGCATAGATCTATGCAATTTCAGTTCCTTCCATCCTGTGTAGCTTAGTCAAGATTACCTTCCAGCCAAAGACGTTCTTCTTGCCTTAAAAACCTTCCTTCGGCCAGTTAAAAAACACATCCACTGACATTCGCTTGGCACAGACGAAATATTTGCCTCTTGACGCTTTATCGCCATTTTTTCTCTTCCTCTTATTGTTTTTCTTCGTCTCTTGTAACAGCTTCTGAACAGCCTTGCATGTATGTTGTTATGTTGTAACAGCCTTGTATGAAGCGGCTCTTTGCTTACGGGCAATCAATCAGAATGTGTATGATTTGGTTTCGATCGTAGACACATATATTGCATTGAATTTCTACGATACATATTTCATTATACTATTTAGACTAAACAATTCGATTATTAGGGTAAAGGAGAGTAGTATAATGACAATAGACAATTTAGAAAAATTATATTAGGAAGATAAATTGAGGCGTACTATAATATACATCAAGCTTATAGCAATTATTCTTATTTTCAGGAAAATGAGCCTAAAGTTTCGTTTTTATCATAATCGTCTATATTGTTAAAAGATAATTTTGGAAAGAATGAAATGTAGCATTTTCTGTTCAGGATTAAGTCCTAATAATTAAGTTTTTGCTTACTCTGATAAAATTGATTTGGAAAATTACTTTATGACCTTTATTTACCTAGAACTCTCACTGCTATAAACATAAACAATTCAAATGAAAGTAGTAGTAGAAAATTGTTATATTTGAGAAACGTAGTAAGTACAAAATAAAAAGGATTTCCCGAATAAAGGCAATCCAAATAATATGAATTCACACAGAGCGAAAATTCTTCCCAAAATGCGATATCCCTTTAACGCGATTCTCGCGCTTTAACTGCATTTAGGATTAGCCGAAGAAAGGGAAGCCACTTATCATTTCAGTCTTTGTTTCGTCTTCTTCTAGGAGACGAAGTGCATCAGTCTTTGTTTCGTCTTCTTCTAGGAGACGAAGTGCATCAGTCTTTATTTCGTCTTCTTCTAGGAGACGAAGTGCATCAGTCTTTGTTTCATCTTCTGCTATGTGAGAAATGCATCGTCTTTGTCTCACCTTCTGCTAGGAGAGTAGTGCATCAGTCTTTGTTTCGTCTTCTTCTAGGAGACAAAGTGCATCAGTCTTTGTTTCGTCTTCTTCTAGGAGACGAAGTGCATCAGTCTTTGTTTCGTCTTCTGCTATGTGAGAAATGCATCGTCTTTGTCTCACCTTCTGCTAGGAGAGTAGTGCATCAGTCTTTGTTTCGTCTTCTTCTAGGAGACAAAGTGCATCAGTCTTTGTTTCGTCTTCTTCTAGGAGACGAAGTGCATCAGTCTTTGTTTCGTCTTCTGCTATGTGAGAAATGCATCGTCTTTGTCTCACCTTCTGCTAGGAGAGTAGTGCATCAGTCTTTGTTTCGTCTTCTTCTAGGAGACAAAGTGCATCAGTCTTTGTTTCGTCTTCTTCTAGGAGACGAAGTGCATCAGTCTTTGTTTCGTCTTCTGCTATGTGAGAAATGCATCGTCTTTGTCTCACCTTCTGCTAGGAGAGTAGTGCATCAGTCTTTGTTTCGTCTTCTTCTAGGAGACGAAGTGCATCAGTCTTTGTTTCGTCTTCTGCTATGTGAGAAATGCATAGTCTTTGTCTCAACTTCTGCTAGGAGAGTAGTGCATCAGTCTTTGTTTCGTCTTCTTCTAGGAGAAGAAGTGCATCAGTCTTTGTTTCGTCTTCTGCTATGTGAGAAATGCATCGTCTTTGTCTCACCTTCTGCTAGGAGAGTAGTGCATCAGTCTTTGTTTCGTCTTCTTCTAGGAGACGAAGTGCATCAGTCTTTGTTTCGTCTTCTGCTATGTGAGAAATGCATCGTCTTTGTCTCACCTTCTGCTAGGAGAGTAGTGCATCAGTCTTTGTTTCACCTTCTGCTAGGAAAGCAGATCGTTGGTATTTGTTTTGTTTTCTTCCAGAATAGTGCATTAGTCTTTGTTTAGATATGCTAGGAGAGGAAGTGCATCTGTCTTTGTTTTGCCTTTTACTGTGAAAGGACTTCCTCAGCATTTGTTTCATCTTCTTTTTGGAGAGTGGTGCATAAGTGTTTGTCTCACCTTCTACTAGGAGAGTAGTGCATCAGTCTTTGTTTCGCAATGTGCCTGGAAATGAAGCGACCCCTTTTGAATAATGTAGGACGTATAGAGTTAAATCTAATGATTTCATTATATTTAGATAAAATGGAACAAAATTATCGTTTCACATTGAACACAATACGCTTGTCGCAAAAGTAAACATACTGTCTCAAATAATATTGCAAATAGAAAAAAAAATTTTTCACTTAAAATGAAACTTTATCTTTTACGAGTACCACCATTCTTTTTCTCTTAATATTTTATAACTTCTACTAGGAGAGGAAGTTCATCAGTCTTTGTTTCATCTTCTGCTAGAAGAGTAGTGCATCAGTCTGTGTTTAATCTTCTCCTAGGAGATGAATTGCTTTGGTCTTTATTTCATCTTCCGCTATGAGACAAGTGCATCAGGCTTTGTTTTAACTTCTAGGAGAGGAAGTTTATCGGTCTTTGTTTCATCTTCTGGTAACACAAACTAACATCTCGAGCAGTTTCTTTTGTCTTTGCTTTATCTGCCATCAATCTTTTTTGTTTGTGAGTGTAAAAATTTAAACTTTTTTCTTTTTTTCATTACATTGTTCCAACGTTTTATTAATTTGCAGATAGCCTAATGATTGGCTTAAATAATAGAAAAAAATAATATAATTAATAAAACATCAGGCAGCTGCTTGCCACAGAAGTCTAACAGGAGCTTGTTAGTTCAATACGCCATAATAGAAGGTTTTTGAGGAAGGCGAGACTTCAGCAGAAAGACAACCAAACAACCATCCCTTACCCGGGTTCGAACCCAGGTCCGTTTGATCAGTTGCCAAGAGTTCTAATTATTCGTCGGCCACGAGAAGGCATATAATTATTATGCTTGGCTATAAATAAAAGAAACCTAGCTCAAGACTCAAGTTTCTTGTGTTTTCCTTCTGCTGTGGTCTCGGCCTTCCCCACAGGCGTTTTCTATGACGTATTATCTTGAGGCATAATTATTGGTGTATGTTGACTATCCATGTAAAAAGCAGGTAAATGAAATGAGCTCTCACTTTACAATTCTCTGCCTCGCTCTATCTCCAATTTTCTTTTACCACTCGCCGCATATTTTCTTTGATAACGAGTACAATTTGCTTTGATTTTGCTTCCTTTTTCTTTGTACGTAACTTGAACAAATAACATGCATTATAACCAATACATTATTCAAAGAAATGCTATATTAACCATGTAGCAATAAGAATGAAAAACGTTGATTGATGAGGCATGCATTGCAACTTAAACTTATTTCTTTCATTTTTTTATTTTAAAATTACGACCGAATAAATCGATTTCAGCTTCTGCGATCTTTTTCAAAATTGGAACTACCGCGTTATTCGGAGAATGCATTTATTATTGTCTATCGAATGGAAGAAAAAACAGAAATCCGTCACAGATGAAAAATTCTACTGCTTGTAGACGTGCAAGTCGTTGTTAAGACTATCTTAAACACTTTTTTTGCTTTAGGATGATTGAAATGCTTCAATTCAATCTTTAATGCTTTCTGCATCATTTGAATCATTTGTGCAACAAATTGAGGTAAGAGTTTCCTAAGCGTTATGTATGCTTTCCTATTCATCGACAGACGTTTAGAATATATTACAGCCGAAATGTTCTTGTGTTTCATACAGAAAATTAAAGCTCTTTCCCTTTCTAGCCACGATGGCGATTTAAAATTTTCTAGATTTCTTAAACAAAACAAAGAGAAGTCAAAAATGCCCTTTCTACATAAAACTTCTTAATTCGAAATTTAAACTCTAGTGAATATTTGCCAACAGCTTTTCAAACAATTTATCAAAAAGTTTATTGATTTGCGAAAACGACGTAGTTTGTTGCCAATGGCGAACAAAAATCAAGGTTTTCATTTTTTGTTGCTCAGAGTAGGGGTTCTCAACGTGGTATACGCAGTAAACGTTTTTGGGGTACGCCGCGAGAGCTCAAAAGTCGCTACATCTAGTAACAAAGTAAAAATAATCATTGTTATAATATAAGTATAGTTTTATCTATCGATACAAGGGGTACGCCAGTTACATGCACATTTCCAGGGGGTGCGTGAAGCATAAAAGTTTTAGAACCACTGGCTTAGAGTGAAAAGTTTGTGACATGAATCTGGCTGTAAAAATCTGACATTCTTGATCGCAAAGGATCAAGAACAATGAATGTAACATGTTCCGTTATGAATAGTGCTGCCAACTTTAGAATGTTTAGTAGTACGAATATTTGGTCCCAAATATCATTTAACGATCAGGAAACTCAATGAGATATTTGAGAAAAATGCACATGTTATTATTTCGAATCAAAGAAAAACAACTCTGAAAAAATAGACATATTTGGTTCATTCATATTTGGTTTTACTCATGGATTTTAAATTTCGGAGACAACATTTCCCAACCGAGGTCAGCAACACCATCACAACAAATCATTCTATGTTTAGCAAAGAAAGCGCTAAATTGTCTGTTACCTGCAGAAATGACTCCTGCTCAGCGATTTTGTAAGAACCAAGTATGTCTTGCAATCTTTCCGTCATCACCTGATTATATGCAGCGTTCTCAATTTAGTCAATTCATTCCTCAGTTCATCTCCTTAAGAAGTTGAACACGCTCCTTTAAATAGAGACCTCATTTCCTGTACCAAATTCCCAGGTACGCCAATACAGTGTTTCTGTTCCACTATCTTCAAATTTGTATTTGCGTAAAAAAAGGGTTTGCAGAAAAAACTAGCGCTGAAGTGGGTCACACCAAATACTTGCACAATTGAGTTAACACTTTTACATTGGCCAATTCTGTGGAGGAGCTCACGAATCGCAACTATTGTTTTGATAACCTGACTTAACAAAGCAGAGAAAACGATTACATAACACAATAGCGGAGAGTTGTAGTAAGCTTTAACTGGCATAGTGGTTAGGGAGCTAACGACTATTCCAGCAAACTTTGTGTGCTATGTTAGTTCTAACTGAGTCAGTGGTCAGCAGTGACTTCTGTGTTAGTAAGTCATATCCTTGTGTGAGAAAGCGTATAAAAGCTAGGAGTAGCATTATCCTCTTTCCCAAATTCTGGAGATCAAAAAAAAATAATAAAGAAACGAATTATTCTTAAAACAACTGCTTGCCATAGAGGTCTGAGAGGAGCCAATCAATTTAATACGCCTTAGAGAAGATCTGTAAGGAAGGCGAGACCTCGGCAGAAACATTTTTCCCAGGCCCCTTTGATACGTAGCCAAGTACTCTAATCAGTCTGTCACAGGGGCGGTACAAACCTGAACTAGATAGAAAGACCAGTGCAGGAAATTGCATCAGATAATACATATTTTTTAGAAAAACCAGAATGGTGTGCAGAGACTGAAAAAATTAAGTATGGAAGATTATTAAAAGTGAAGAGTCTGTCATTACAATCGGATTGAGCATTTTAAGGACAGTTTGAATAATGGGATTAGTTCTATTCCATTTTAGCAACGAAAGATTCCTATTCCCTTGATAGCATGAGGTTACTTTGGCAGGTTTATATTAAAACTCACACCTCACCAGGGTTAAAAGAAGTTACTGCGGAATTTACTTCGCGCTTTGCTATTAAACGTAAGCCATACCTCAAATGATCGATGATCAGGGCCTTGCTGTGCACGCCCTGATCATCGATCCTTATGACCTCGTCCTGCTTTTCCTGAAATTCTAGGAAGGTGCCGTGGCCGAGTGGTTAGCGTGCTTGGCTACTGATCAAAGGACCTGGGTTCGAGCCCTGTATAAGCCATGGATATTTCTTTCTTCCTGTTGTCTTTCTGCGGTATCGTCCTCCTCACAGATCATCTCTATGAATAGCCTCCTCTCCGACCTCTGTGGCAGGCACTGCTTAAGGGGGTATTTATTTTTAATAAATTTGTATAATATTAGGTTGTTTTTCACGCATTTATTATTGCATTTCTTGCAATTCTATACTTTATGAACAATGAACCAAAAGTTGCACCAGTATAGAATTTCTTTTCTTCTCTCTCCATTTTGTTCTTTCCACTGGAAAATATTTTTGCCCTCTGCCTGCCAGTGCCACAATCGATGAGATATGCCTCGAAACATATGGCACAAATGATCAAACCCGCGAAGCTCCAACCTGAGATAAATGAGAGGCAATTGTATTTTGCAATTTCTTTCAATTTTCCAGAGGGTAACACTATCAACGATAAAGATTTTTAAATCCCTAAACTTTTATTTGAATTTCGGTTTTAATCCGATAGATCACCTATTATGCGACTTTCAGGCATATAGAAGTTACCAAAGAAGACCAAATAATTTTCATACTGTTCATTTTGGGATATTTTTTCTGCATTAGTATTTTATGCATTTAAAATAAAAATAATATGCGCAAATAATCTCTGGCAAGAGTCTTTACACCTAAATATCCCAATTGCAACTTTTTGCAAAATATTAGCAATTTAAAATACTGCGATGACGTTATTTTGCCTGACAATTGGCAGCTGTTATGGAAAATGTTCATTAAACTTGCTATGTCGTATTGAAAGTCCAGAGAGAAATTCTATGTCAGAAGACAGCCTATCAGAGAAATGAAAACGAAGACTCTGAAACAGAAGAAAACTGACAGATTATCTACAGAATAACTAATTGCATGCTCGGCTAATGACGTACCTAAGGGTGGAAGAGGAGGGGTTATAAAGCTATACCCTCACACCAGCTCTGAGGTCTTGAATAGCATGTTTTCTAAGGCAGATCTCCGTAAATTAAGGTATCTGCCTATACAGATGATTTTAATAATTTTATGCAAGAAAACGCTTTCATAATTCTTTTACAACATCCATTCCGGATCATTATACCGTTAGGAATTAAATTTAGTTATATGGAAAAGAAATTTTATTACATTTTAACATTGTGCTTTGCTTAGTATTACATACGAAGAATTCGAAAACAGGATATTTTTTGCGTGGCCAAATTGTTATGCAATAAAACTGGGTTTCGGCCGAAAGCATTAAATTAGAAAATTATTCAACAAAAAGTAATAAACATAATTTGATTTCACCGGAATTCATGAGTAGAAATAACATCCGAGTTAATGGGTGTCGGCAGGAAATATTCTAGAGGAGTGCTTCCTGATCTCATATATTACCAATCTCACAATTTATGTGGTAGAATAGCCGAGTGGTTAGCACGCATGGCTACTGATCTAAGGGACCTGGGTTCGAGCCCCGGGTAAGGCATAGATGTGTGTGTTGTTTTTCTGCTGAGGTCCTGCCATCCTCACAGACCTTCTACTATGGCATATAAACTGACAGGCTCCTGTCAGACCTCTGTGGCAAGCAGCTGCTTGAGGGGGTATTTTTTTTAGGTTCTGGAAAATAATCGTGTAAATCGAAACCAACAACTTACGGAAAAAAGGGGGATACGTTCCGAAAATATCCTTGTTATGAATAAAACGTGCACTGAAAGTTTTATTTATACATATTAATCTCAAATTTCAGTTCAGCAGTATTAATAAGCATTATTATAACATTATTTGTACTTTATTTTCACTAATTCATATAAACTGAGATTAATTTCCCATACATATTTTTTTTGGCTACGAAAATACTCATTGTTAGTGTAGACCTACATTATGGAATT
The DNA here is from genome assembly GCA_038380435.1 of Ryuthela nishihirai. Classification (NCBI taxonomy): domain Eukaryota; kingdom Metazoa; phylum Arthropoda; class Arachnida; order Araneae; family Heptathelidae; genus Ryuthela; species Ryuthela nishihirai. The sequence goes on along the minus strand of JAWZYU010000021.1, from coordinate 10,345,614 downwards.
TGAAGACGAAATGTGAAAGAGAATATTATGAACTGAATATAAATTAAGCATTTGCACCAGTACTTAGTGCTTTATTTTGTAAAACTAATATTTATATGATATTTTATAAAACAATGTACTTACGAATCAGCTGTACTTAGCCTATATAATAGTCTACAAAGTTAAACTTGTTGCTATCACGGTTAGACTGAAAAATTCCGTCTAGAAAAGTTAAACCTCGCTGCCGATTCAAAATGAATTTCATTGAGATGTCGCGAGACAAATTGCATTATAATGGTAAGAATGTAATTTGAGAGAACTAATATAACTATAACTTGTTACACATGACGATTTCATTAATATAGAAATTTACTATTATATATTTGTTCTTAAAAACAAATGATATCAGTTTAAACCATTTAGTTGATTTTTACGCTCTACCACTGCTGTTTCGCAATATGACTTATACCTATGTGCATAAAAAAAGCAAACTCAATCTGTGGCGAGCAAAGCCGAGTCCATAATCGTGTAGAACGAAACTGATCGCATTTTCTTGACCGTGTAAAACCGAAACGTGTAAATTGAGTCCCGTGTAAATCGAGGGATAGGTTTTAACTATAATGTCACTGAGGGGCAAACCAGTTAATCGGATACAGACTTTAATGGCTAAATATAGATTTGAGGATTTTTCCTAAATCCAGGGAAGTAGTAAAGACTACACTTGCTGCTCCATTGGCGATGACCATGCCAGACCACACTTGCTGCTCCATTGGCGATGACCATGCCAGACCACACTTGCTGCTCCATTGGCGATGGCCATGCCAGACCACACTTGCTGCTCCATTGGCGATGGCCATGCCAGACCACACTTGCTGCTCCATTGGCGATGACCATGCCAGACCACACTTGCTGCTCCATTGGCGATGACCATGCCAGACCACACTTGCTGCTCCATTGGCGATGGCCATGCCAGACCACACTTGCTGCTCCATTGGCGATGGCCATGCCAGACCACACTTGCTGCTCCATTGGCGATGACCATGCCAGACCACACTTGCTGCTCCATTGGCGATGACCATGCCAGACCACACTTGCTGCTCCATTGGCGATGACCATGCCAGACCACACTTGCTGCTCCATTGGCGATGACCATGCCAGACCACACTTGCTGCTCCATTGGCGATGACCATGCCAGACCACACTTGCTGCTCCATTGGCGATGACCATGCCAGACTTCTACTTATAGAATTCGAATAATCATTCGAATAAAAAGAAAGAAAGAATAATCATTCGAATTAAAAGAAAAATATAAAAACCTAAAAGCAATGCCGTAATCATACGTTGGCATTATTGACGTATAGAGGGAGATGAGAAAGTTTAACATGGATAAGTGGTCAGTGCACAATGTGATCCATTCATTCTATTCCATCTAATCCATATGCATGAACCGACATATGCATTTGTATGTTTTGCACGTGCTAACTGATCTGTCTGTTTGTATTTCACCTGTTGTTATCTTATTTTAATGCCATGTCGTTTAAATTAGCATTCAGTTTTGTAACGGATATTATTTCCTCCACGCAGATCTGGGACACAGCCGGACAGGAAAGGTTCCGAAGTGTCACAAAAGCCTACTACAGAGACTCTCACGGTAAGTTAACTCCTGTGCAAAAGCAGATTTCAGTTTTATTTTGATTAATCACTGCAGCTCTGATGATGTTTTCCTGCGTCCTAGCGGTCATCGAATTCTGTTCCGTTTAGGCGAGTTTGACTCATTTCGAAATAAACTAACCTTTTTCGTTTATTTGTGTTGACGGAGAGTACTAATTCGATCCGCCAATTACCGTTAGAAGAGTGTTTCAATATGAGAAGCAGCACGAGACCTTAACCGGCAAAGCTTTTCAATAACATTTCGAAGTACTCAATGCCAAGAATAATCCATCAAATCAGAAGAAAGATGTTAAATTCGAACATGTTTATCTTTGTTGGACAAATATGATTTTCGATTATTAGTGCGCGATTTTTACAAACATCGGAATAGGAAAAAAACATATCCAGATATTTTTTCTGTTCAAAAAATGAGAAATGAAAACAAAGACTCTGAGACAGAAGAAAACTAAGAGATTATCTACAGAATAACTAATGCTCGGCTAATGACGTACCTAAGGGTGGAAGAGGAGGGGTTATAAAGCTATACCCTCACACCAGCTCTGAGGTCTTGAATAGCATGTTTTCTAAGGCAAATCCCCGTAAATTAGGCTCAGACATGCTACCTCAGTAGAATTAGATATATTGAGTCATATACTCAATAAATTTGATATTGACTGATTTCCATAACTTAAGGATGATTGATTGACTGGTTTCCATAAATTAAGGAACAACCCTATATTATGTCAATGGGAAGTTACGTCGAAGCTTTATAACTTGTGAATTTTGTTTTTCTTTTTTTTTTGAAAAATGTGATTAATGTGATAAAAAATCTTAATAAAAAGCATCAATATCTCGATTTTCAACAATGTCCGGTCAGTATTTAATGAGTTATGGAAGTTTATTTAACAATAACAATGCCAGTCACAAAAACTGACATCATAAATTAATTAAAACTTAATTATTAGTATTGCATCAAAGTGTTTAATAAAATAAATGTGCATTTTAGAAGTGTGTTTAAAGACTTCTTTCACTATTTTTCAGTTTTTATAGAAGTTTCTTAAGACTGGTATAGCTTAGTAAAATATTTAACTCCCATAACTCATTAAATATTGAACGAATATTTTTGCAAATCGAGATATTGATTTATTTAATTAAGATCCTTTATCTGCAATAACATTTTTCAAAACAAAAAAAAATTATTTTAGAAGTTATACAGCTTCGCCGTTAGCTTCCCACTGAGATAAAGTAGGGTTGTCCTTAATTTATGGAATCCAGTGTATATATATTGATATGGATTCAAACAGATGAAAACTTAGAGTAATTTCGAAAATAACAACTAGTAACAATAAATCTAAAATAATGTAATTTAATACAAAAGTATGGATAAAAACATTCATATAAATTAAAGTCAATCAACTCAAATCATTTATGTGAATAAACCTGCAATATCTCGAGAATAACTTTAACAATTCCTAAATAACTAAATAGTTATACATCAAATGACTTCTTCCTAAGGTTTTAGACTTCAAGTACTCTAAAGCTGCAGCTAAGTACATTTGTTTAATCTCCTGCGAACACACCAAATAAAATCATTTCTTCTCTAAACTTTAGTGCACAGACAAAGGCAAATTACGTGTTCCGTTTACACTATATTTCTTCTTAATTCCAACAACTTATTCCTTCTTCTTCAAGTCAAGTTCGTTCGATGTCGTTGGAAACGTAACTCTCATGCTGAAGCATACGCGAGCGTTCATGACGTGTTTTTCATAAATTCATTGTAGCACATTCAGCTGTCGTAACAATATATATAATAATTCCCCCGTTTAGATTCAAATATGAACTCCCACCCCCCACCCACACACACACATATACACACCAGGGCGCTTATCAAGTATTTTTTAGAGGGGTGCTGAACCTAAGATTTTTTTAGGGTGGTTCTGAATCTAAGGGATTTCTTTGAATAGCCTTGGAAAACTCTTGGTGCGCCCCATACAGTAGCGTGCTCAAGATAATTGTGTAATCGGGGGGGGGGGGGAGAATTCTTTTTGGCATATATGCATTCGACGCAGTTTATGTAGAAGAAACTTCTTCACGTGTTTTAACCCCAAAAGGTTTGCTTTGTTAAAAAACAACGCTATCTGTGTTGGTGGATCAAAACAGAAAAATTTCACGAGTTCACTGATAATTTTATCGCTTACTGATTAACACTTTACTTCGTGTTTCCTCTTTCGCAGTTGCAGGTTAAAAATAAGAGACAGGAAATTCCTAATTTCTATACCCTGACAAACTGCAACTGATTTAGTATCATTTTACTCTATTTCTGTTAACAATGCATTTTCCTGAAACCCTAGAACAGCGCATACACCTGAGGACCCTAAACACAATCTTCCCCCCCCAAAAAAACTCTTCAGGATAATTAATCAAGGTGCACCACTGTGTTGAGTAATTTTACACCTTTTGTCATTCGACCTCCTCCCCCCTAACGATCGTGATTATTCAGTTTTTTAAAACATGTAATGTCAAATTCACCTTTTAAAAACGAAACTTAGCCCACCGATTAACCAGGAGAGCGATCCAGAGGATTGCCGTTTCTAAAGGGAAGAGGGAAACTCAGAATGGGGTTTCTTTTTTTTATGTATGAGGCAGAGAGAATGAATTGATCTCTCAGTTCCTATTGTATTTCGAATTATAAGCGTTTTAAATGTTTTGTACAATATTGTAAACTAAGTTGTACACAATAATTTAAACAAAAATTTTGTATGATTATGTATCTATCGTACAAAACCTTATTCTGTCGAAGGCGGAATGCTAGGGGCTTCGCGATACCTCACTAACCGATATCGGTTTACAGATATCGGGTTAATGATTCTCTAATGCAGTGGTTCTCAACCTTTTATGCTTCACGTACCCCCTGGAAACGTGTATGTCCCTTGTACAGATAGATAAAACTATAGTTATAGCATAACAATGGTTATTTTTACTTTGCTACTAGATCTAGCCACTTTTGAGCTCTCACGGCGTACCCAAAAATATTTTACCGCGTATCCCACGTTGAGAACCCTTACTCTAATGTATATTCAAAATAAAACATGAGTGTATCAGGTGTAAAGAATGATTCTTTTTAGTATACATTATGTGTTACGTTAGTAACATTTCAGTTGTTACAACTCTATTTCAGTTTTTGCAAGTTTTTGCAGTTTGATCTGTGCAATTTAATCGAAATCAAACCGTTGATTTTTTTTTTCTTTTCAGCTCTCTTCTTGCTTTATGATGTTGGAAACAAGGATTCCTTCGATAACACAAGGGTAAGCAAATGATAACAGATCAATATCTCAGTTCATTGATTGAAGATAAGAAATCGATGGAATACGATGGTTTTTTCTCGAACGCTACAATTAAATCTCTAAAACAAGAAATTAACGGTTTAGGTTGCGGTTATCAAATTCGTTTCTTCCTCCCCCCCCCCCTTAATTCCCTCCTCTGATAATCGGCAATTTTGTCGTCAAAAGGAGAAACTGATGGAATTGCTTTTTCTTTTCATCTGTTTTATTTGTCGTGTTTTGCAGCTAAATTGAAATGTTCCACCTACTAAGCATTCTCGTCATCTGAACTCCTAATGCCGAGAGCATCAGAGTGATGGTCTCAGTTCACACGGTCAATAAATCTAAAAACTGAGTTCATCTTGAACAAGAACTAAAAATCATTTTTAAAGCTGAAACCTGGGCACTTACGTTGATTAGAAACCATTAGTTAAATTAAAACAACGCTGGAATTAATTTTATGAAATTTCTAGATATGTCTTCAGTATGCATTAGAATAATTTGTTTGTTTTATTACTTATTTGAAGCTACCATCATGGAAGAATGATCGGGGTACGAACTGGGGATCTGGGTTATAAATGAAATTGAACGCTATGCTAGCTGAAGATTCCATTTCAAGGTTTTGCTCAGTATAGCGTTCATCTTTATTCTTGAAGTGAATAGCAATAGGAGACTAAATCCTATCATCAATTCACAGAGAAAAATACCTGGAGGCATCTGGGAAATGTAAAACATTTAGCTCGTTTCAGAAAAGAAGAGCCAGAATTTTAAATGTAACTTTAGCACGTTTTAAAGAATTTTTTTTTGCTTTGAGTTCACTATTTGTTGTCAGAAGTTAATTTTAAAACTCGGTTTGTATCAGTGGTGACGGACCTTTTTTTTAACAAGGCGAACTTTTTTTATTGTAATCCTGCGATATATTAGCATTTTTTTTATCAAGTAAAAGTAAATGAGTGTTTTTTATCATGCTCTTTAACAAAAGCACAGGTTGTGACTAGGATACAATCATATACAAGCCACAAAATAAAATGAATCGTAAGTTGAAAAAATTATTGAACAATTATATATTACATAGATATATGTAATCCTTTAATTGCATTAAAAATCTAATGTGAAAAAAATTTCATTGAAGTGCATTGAAGGCACGATCAGACGAAAAGAACTTTGTTTGATCGTGGTCTATATCACATAACTAAAGAAATTAAAAAATTATACCTGAAAAGTATATTAAAATAAGAAAACTAAAAAGTTATTTTTCTTGAACATTTTTTAAACTCAGCCCCTGTTAGGAAAGAAATGATTTCTTATATGGCCAATTTTGAGTTTTAGTTTCATTTTCAACTATAAGTCATAATGGGCGAGGAAATCCGAATATGTGCTCACCCTAGTTAAAGGTTATAAAATCTAGCACAAGATGATTGAAAGTAACTCATAAGTTAAAGGGAATTTTTGCTTCGAAAACGCTTGCAAAGCAAATTTTACTCTTTCAAATGGTATATATTTGTATTGCAAAATACAAATTCAATAGCCATTAAATTTACAGTTAAATCAATGAGTTTTATTAATAAATATTGTCTCTTTTAGAAGGGACAGAAGCTATTGGTTTGTTTTATAGAAAGACTTATCATTCTTCTTGGATATGGAAATTTCGAATATCACATTCAAAAATCTCATCAAAGGGAATAAAAAACGTGATATTTTAACAAAAATATATATTTTTATTTAACTTAGTTTATTTAAAATATGATTTTTTTAAATTCTGCGCTTTGGATAACAACACTATACCACTGACAATTTGGTTTCGGACAACGATATTTCTGAAATGTCGTATTAATATTCTCATAGAGTTTATATTTACAGTTAAAGCTTATATAGTATAACCTAATACATAAACTAGCGATTAACTTAAGCAGTTGAAAACATGGCAGCTGACGGAGGGCCAAAATCTCAGGGAGCGTTAATATCAATGCATTTTTTAAAAACTGTTTTGATTGGGTTATTTTATCTCTGAGTGTCACTTTTATGCACACGATGGGCTAAATGGCCAGGTCACAGGGATCCCAAAGGCTCAGAGAAGATTGGAGAAAGGGGATCCACTATACAGCTATTAGGAGACAGATGGTAGCCTCCCGTCAACGCCATCTAGTGTGTTCTTTAACGTGCACAGGGCTACGTGCTCTCCTGCACGTAGGGTCATTTATTTACTTCCATCCAATGAACGGCGGCCTTCCCAAGCCCATCGGTGTTCCCTTTCTCATCGAGGTCAGAGTTGAGATAAATCTGACCACAGACACAGGTGGGAATGGAATCTGGCAATATCAACCCTGGCGAGCTGCCGACTAACACAAATCCTGCTTAATAGTTTTGGTAAACCTTTAAAATTATCGTCAGCATTCAGAATGCTTCCACGAGTGACTTGCTATGATTCAATCTAAGTGCATTGCAGAGGACATTTGCAATAAAAAATGAAATATATATCTTAGACATATACCTCCCCCTTATGTCATTATCAGATTTCTGAAACACAAGCCTGCAACTACAATTTACCCAATTAGTCTCAAATATATTCATTTATAGCATTGAAATATTACACACTAATTTAATATTTTTCATGTAGATATGGAAAAAAGAATCATCTATTACAAGGTATCTTTCGTATAGCTTTAAGTAGAATCAGCTATTACAGTCGTCTGCTAAAGCAGAGTTGTCAACTGGCGACCCCAAGGGATTAAGCTATGTCCTGCCAATGTTCTTCCATTGAATGTAAAAAAAAATGCCCCTCAAACGTCTGTTTGCCACAGAGGGTTGTAAGGAGCCTATCAGTTTATACACCACAGAGAAGATCTGTGAGGAAAGCAGAAAGAAAACACAAACATCCATGCCTTACCCAGGGCTCGAACCCAAGTCTCTTTAATCAGTAGCCAAGCACACTAACCACTCGGCCAAAGGCATGCGCGAGAATAATTCTCCCATTATTAGCAGAATTTGCCGACATATTTTCAAGATGTGGACAACAGAAAATATCAGAGACTTTATGTTAAAAAGTCACTACATAGTGGGAAGAGGGTTGGCTTAGTCACTGATGTACCAGGCTCGTGACCTACGAGTTCCAGGTTCGAGTCCCATCTGTGCCAGTGCTGAGATTTGTCTCTGCTAAACCCCCACCTTTCCCTCGGTCAGAAGGGGGACACAGATAGGCTTGAGAAGGACATCATCCATCGGATAGACCATATATACTGGATTCCATAAATTAAGGAAAACCCTACTTTATCTCAGTGGGAAGCTAACTTCAAAGCTCTATAACTTCTAAAATAAGTTTTTTTTGTTTTGAAAAATGTCATTGCAGAAAAAGATCTCAATTAAATAAATCAATATCTCGATTTGCAAAATATTCGGATAGGGCGTTTGTTTGTGGCCTCGTGTTCAGGAGAGTGCACGTTAAAAAACATGCTGGATGGCCTTGACGGAAGGCCATTCAGCATGTTCTTAACTTGACGTTAAAGAACATGCTGGATGACCTTGTGCACGTTAAAGAACATGCTGGATGACCTTGTGCACGTTAAAGAACATGCTGGATGACCTGGTGCACGTTAAAGAACATGCTGGATGGCGTTGACGGAAGGCTACCATCTGTCTTCCAACAGCTGTCCATTGAGTTCGCTTTCCCCAGCATTCTCTGAATCCTTGGGGTCCATGTGAACTGACCATTTAGCCTACTGTGAACAAAAAAAGTACCACTTAGAGGTAAAATAATCCAATAGCAACAATAAAACCCTTGTAACATCTGATTAGTTTTTATGTATGTGCATAAAAAATATTAAATTAATATGTAATGTTACAATGCTATAAATGAATGTTTTTGAGACTAATTGGGTAAATTGTAGTTGCAGGCTTGTGCTTCAGAAAACTGATAATATCCTAAGGGGAGGTACATGTCTAAGATATATATACATTTCATTTTTTATAACGCTGTGCTTGTTTCAGTTCCTGGGGTGCAGTGTAACCGCAGATAGGTACTTAAAGCACAATGTAATCCTCCAATGTGGTTAGAATTTGGACCAGCTGTGTTCTGAAAGTTAATAATCTTATTTTGTCCTGTTATTGAAGCAGAATCGTTTTATCTAATGATCTGCGTGCCTATTTCAAGGATGAAGTAAATGTCCAGACGTTTGGGTGAGAAGCGAAAAGATAATTTTCTTCCAAATAAAGTAAAAGAATAGAGCATTCGGAATTCAATAAACTATTTATTTCTTTGTGCTCAATTTATTATGGTAAACTCGTGGAGTTTCACATGAAAGGAGCTCCAATTCCCATAAGAAGAACTGATCTAAGAGGTGTGGCAAAAAAGACACCAGATTACGCCAATGAAACTTTTATTATTGCAAAATGAGAAAAATGGAAGGTTGTCCACGATCAAAGTAATTTTCCGTTGGGCTTAATGTACTTCTGCATTCTTCTCTGCCTTGTTTCAAGACTTCTTTGGGAATGCTTTTTAGGTTTGCGATCCAGATAGTTAAAATGGGTTTCATCGTTGTGATTTGGGTTTGGGTCAAAAATTACTTTACCGATAATGCTGCAGGAGCTTTGTCCTGATGAGCACATTTTGCATTCGACTACATTCCGTCGAGGAAGGACGATAACACACATCTTGCATGCGAGTGATTGTTAAAACCAAAAAAAAAATTCCTATCTTCTGCATTCTTCTGAATTTATATACGTTTCCACAATATATGCAATTTTCAGCTTTACATTTCATATTTAGTCAGATTATGAACACAACATCGTTCGAAAGGGAGCTCATCGTTGGAGCTCAATGGGCAGGAGCATCCGTAATGAAGATGATTTAACTTAATGGATATTAACGAGGGCACAATATCCCAAGTGTATGAAGAAGGGAAATGGTCTCAGAAAAACTTCCGCCAGTCGGGGCAAGTGAGAGAGAAAAAAAAGGCTCTGACAGAGAGGACTGAAATTTGCTGGCACGAACTGTAGAGCAAAATGGCAACTACAGTTCATCATCTGACAGCTAGAATACTTCAAAAAACCATTTCGAAAAGAACTGTGAGCAGACAATTGACAACTTTCAAATTTGTGGACTGTATCATGATACCTACAACGAAGTATTAGGTAGGTGTTCATAATAAATTGTCCAGGCAGTGTATATATTTAGAGCAGATTGTATAGCCACTGTTCAATTTACAATAGCGTTATATGCCCACTGTTTAAGAAGGCAATTTTGAGGTCCTCGAATTTGAATTGTAAAATATTGGTTTACAGCTGGCAAATCATGTAATTATATGGGATAGAATAATTGGAATAGTATCAACTCTATAATATATATATCTATAATATATATCAACTCTATAATTGGAATAGTATCAACTCTCCGTCATCTCTCAACAGAGGATACTACACTTTGCTCAAAAAATTTACCATCAGAATTTTTTTCATTTCACTTTCCCCTCCCTCCCAAATTTTACCTGATCTCTCCCCTCCAAGATTATTTTCCGTCTGTGTGTGGTGAGATTTGTAAAACTTCTTATTGGACGAAACATTCACTAAAGTCACTCACTCTTGCTTCAATAAAAAGAAAGAATAGACTTTGCACTCGGATATCTCTTCTGGGCGAACCTTATAGAGGAATCTTTTTATTGCTGTCATTAAATGACTGTCACAATAAAGGCAGGTCCATATAGAAAGCGGTTAGGGGTGTTTAACATTACCAAGTATACAGTTTTAAAAAATAACATTATCAATAACAGCTGCCATCAACTGCACGCCCTCTATTTTGTATGAGGTCATCTCCCTTGTTGGTAATGATTGTATTCCAAGATGCCAAGAAGTCGGTCATCTGGATGGAGCACTACTCCGTCAAAAATAATCGCAAGGAATAATAAATGAATTTCAAATTTAGTGGTCATAATTTGTCATATCTAAATGAACATATTATCATTTTTATATTCGTTTTGCAATCATTATTGCAATCGAAAGGGAGCTCATCGTTGGAGCGCGATGGGCAGGAGCATCCATAATGGAGGTGATGGAACTCAATTGTGAAGTGAGAAAAAAAAGACTCTGACAGAGAGGACTGAAGTTTGCTGGCACGAACTGTAGAGCAATCAGTTGCCGTGTGACGTAGACAATCACCATTTATTTGGCGAATCAGGGCTACATCGGCTGCTTTCGTATTGTGAATGGGAATTTTAACATTACGGCCAACACCCGTAATCATAGCATTATCTATTATAGCAATGACATAAATGCGCATGCGCTGAAATACAATAGCTGAACCTCAGCAGGTTCAGTTCCATTTTATAATGCTACCAAAGCAACCAATAGTCAAAGTCAATGTTACTCATGGGGAGGGGGGGGGGGCTCAGTCGGTAGCGCGCCAGGCTCGTAATCTGTAGTTCCCAGGTTCGAGTCCCAGCTGGGTCAGCGTTGAGATTTATCTCCGCAAAATTTCCCGCCCTGCCCACGGTCAGTAGGGGACACCGATGGGCTTGGAAAGGCCGCCGTCCGTCGGATGGGACGTTAAGCCGTGGCCCCGTGTGCGGGAGAGCCATACCCTGTGCACGTTAAAGAACACGCTGGATGGCCTTGACGGGAGGCTACCATCTGTCTCCCAACAGCTGTTCCAGTGGGTCCCCTCCCCCAACCTTCTCTGAGCCTTCGGGGTCCATGTGACCTGGCCATTTAGCCCATGGTGTGCAAAAAAGTGCCGCTCAGAGGTAAAACAACCCAACCCAACAACCCAATGTTACTCAACGAATATCTTCATTTGATATGGCAGGCTCAACAAGCCTAAACTTTCCTGACAAAATTGGTTTGAATTGGATTATCAACTTTTTATTTTGCCAAGGAAGGATAGTTATGTATGAAGCATTTAAGAATAGCATTAAGTATGAAAATTCGAAATGTGAACTTTGTTCTACAACGGAAGACTAATAATACATTTTAATAAAAAACTTCACCAATAATGTTTAGTTCAGTAAGCAAATGCATTTTTTTTTTACTTTCAACTCAAAATGTTTTTTAATTCGGTCATTTTATTTCCGTATCACTTTACTACAAATATTTATAAAATAAACTAATATATGTATAATACTATATATATGTATAATAGATTAATATTTTATATTAAATATAATCAAAGTAGATAACTGCTCAAGTGACAATTGTATATTATATGAGTAATTCAGTTTAAAATAATAAATTATAATCTGAAAGGAGTCGAAAAAAGAAACCTATATATTAGATATATTTAAAAAAAAATAATACTGTAACGGAGAGTAATAACACATATTTATAGGCAGTTATTACAGGGGAGGGACAAAACATTGACTTGAAGTAGAAATGACATGGATAAACTAACGCATCTCGAGGATAGCTGAACAATAAAGAATATATGCATTATGGAACCTTTCATCCGTCCGATTCGGTTCAATTCAATATCGGGTATATCTCCAAAAATGTCTCCTACATCCTGGCCCTGCCTGTGCTAGGCAAAGTGCCCCACCAAAAAGTTTAGTCATGAGCTGCCACTGGTAATATTGCTCAACCTTCTCTCTGTGCGGTCTTACATTTCTTTCATCACAAGAGATACTTTCAGCGGTTGAATAAAGAGACCCAAAAATGTCTCCATCTTTCTTTTCTTCCAGCTAAAGAAATTCGATCTGTGCCAATATTTGCAAAGTATAAGTTCATACATGTTTGGGCAAAAGTTCTCAGTCGGTAATGCACTGGTCTCGCAATCAGTCTTCACAGATTCGGGTCTCCATTGTTCCGGCATTACATTGGTTGGAACTTTAAGCCTTGACTTGTGAGCAGGAGAGCCAAAGACCCTGTGCGCATTAAATAAGATTTTGGATTTCCTTAAATAGGAAACTTCTACCTGTCTCCTAGCAGATGTCGAGGGAATCCCTCTCTCAGTTCTGATCTCTTAGGTGCCCTTCTGACCTACAAATTTACCACTCGTGAGTAAAAAATGTACTGTTCAGAAATAATTCGTAAATATTGCGTATAATTTTCTATTTCAAAAAAGAAATGTCAGCTTTTAATAAGAATTGTGATTAATTTTACAAAAATGATTTGATTTCAATGAAAAAAAAAGCTTTGATTTGAATAGAGTATATTTGAGTACATCAGGTCCAAGATAAACACAAAACAACTTCTACGAAATTCTTTATGAAGACTTTTTTAAGATTTTCCTTTATTCTATAAACTTTATTCGCTGGAGAATCAAATAAAAGTTCCACATGAGATAAATATTATTTTGGGGATTTTGAAAAATTTGATCTTCTGCTAAGCACAAAGACAAAGTTGTATCTAAAACTACCAAACCCTTAAAATCGGGATATCATCAAGGCAAGCATCTGCAACGCATTTGCTCAATGCCAAAGTGCAGTGCGAATAAAAAATTCTCACCTTCAAAGCGTAGAATTCATATTAAGAGTGTTGCAAAGTCCGAATTCTTCTCCAGCTTGTTGAGAGAAAGAGGTAATTGTCACCCCGAGCATGGCGCGTTTTATAGTCTTGTGATTATGTTAAGGTGTCTCAAGTGAGGTTTAGGAAGAGAGACGTCTTGTTAAGTTGTTGAAGGAAGTCGCTCAAGGGACGAGAGGGAAAGGACCAGCATAGATAGACTTGATACCGATTATGTCGGGAAAATACGGGGCTTGCTTGCTCCTGGAATTTGCATCCCAAAAATTCCGTATGATAGGTAGAATGTTAGGCCAGCACTTCCTTTGCAATGATGATGATACTTGTTTAGAATGTGTCTGAATACATACACATCGGGAAAATGGTAGGAATCGTATAGCTCTCGAGGAGATGTTCGAAGTGCTCGCCATTCACCTTGATCACTCGCGAGCACTGTCAAAAAGGCAAAAATCGTTTAATTTTATCGAGAATGATCTACTCGTCGTTGAAACGCTAAAGAATTTATTGTAATCAGTTCAAAACAACACAACATACATTTTAGATTTATTTATTATTACATTGATTACATTTCACATTTGTATGAAATGTTTTAAAATAATTATTGTTAATTAAAATATTGTGGTATCCCGTTGCTAACTATTGGAATAAACAGTTAAAATGCAAACGTTTTTAATCTCCATTCTACTACTTTTATTTGGATGAGAAAGTCGTCCAAAATATTTGGTGCTCGCCGAGTTGGTTCTTAATGCTCACCAAGTGCGTCTTTGGACAAATTGGTGTTCTTATCAAAAAGGTTCCGTACCTTTTTACTACTCCTGAGCCATTTTCGAAACTTTAGGAAACGCTTTTCATTGAAAAAAACGATTGGAGATAAGTTGACGATCTCAATCAAATCTCTCATTCTGTTTTTTTTTTAAACAATATTCATTCAACATTTTAAAAGTTTATGAAGGTTCGAACATATATCAAGAGCGTCACTTTTTCGAAACTTTTCTCTTAAAAATGGACATAAAAAAAAATCAATACACGGACTTAACGGAAAACAGGTATTTTAGCAAAAAGGTTTGTATAACAGTCATTATTTATGTTTTGATTTAGTTTTGAAATGAATTCTTAAGAAAGGCAATGCCGTTGTCAAATGTTTCAGAATCTCAAAACTCTTTAAATGCTGAACGAATATCGTTGGAAATCCAAGATTTAAAGAGTTCTGATGGGGATCGTTATCTTATTTCGTGATATTTCCCCAGAAAAAAAAAACATTGCTTTCAAAGTTGTAGAAATTTTAATGTAGTTTTCCAATCACGGAACATGAATGTTCCGCAACTTCTTATTTTTACATCCTTTTACAAATCCACAGTAATAATGATAATAAAATTTTAAAATAAATCGCACCTCGATCATTAGCTTTCCAGAGAAATCTTACAGGAATCTGTCAGGAAAATGTGCCGTAAAGGAGGTCAGGCGAGACATCAGCAGAAAGATACAGAAATATCCATACCTTATCTTAGGTTTGGACCCAAATTCCTTTGATCTGATTTCAAGCACGCTAACCACTTGGCCAATAAATGAAATATGTCATTAGAAAATTTACGATATTATAATTAACAAATGGTTTTGTTAGAGGGATTAATGAAAAAAAATGTAGATAAATAAATTCATTTAACATTTCTTAAATCTCATAATAAGCATTATTCCACATAATTGTAATATCTTAATAAAGTATTGAACTATTTACGGGAGTGAAAAACCTCATTTAAAGTTCTCTTTGAAAATAAGCTTTCTACAGAAAACGATCCCTCGAGCTCAATCGAAGATCTCAGTTTTCCATTATTCTATCGGATATGATGCAAAGTAGAACAGTTATTACACTTGAACAATTAAAAGTGCAGATATGTAATTTTGCTCTAATTTTTAAGCAGTTATAGAAACTGAAACCTTTAAGAATAACATTGCTAGTCGTATGAATTTTTCTGAAAATTTGACTTGCTACTACAATGAATTACTATGCATTCAATCACTATTAAGCAACAGGATGAAGGTGAGTTCTCAAGACACAAAATTTGTCTTGAGCCTGGTGGGATCTGAACCCAAGACCTCCTAATAACTCGTCACGTGCTCTGAACGCTGAGCTATCTCCCGTTGACCAGTCTCTCCTCCACTGCTGCTCACGTGCTCGACACCATCTGATCCATCACTGTCTTTTGAGTGCATTTGGGGACTCTGTTCCTTCAGAAACATCGCAGACATGTGCACACGACGAGGCCATCCTGACTGTTTGCTTTTAGCAAATCTGCTTCACTTCTGATATGATCACTTGTACTTAGAAAACTGAATCGAGAGCTCATCATTCGTTTGCTAAGTGTTCAATCACTATTAATCTGTTTAAGCAACAAGATGAATATGGGTGTAGAGGAAAACATTTCCATCAGGAGAATGTGTAGGTTCAGTTCACACCTGGCTCACGACAATTTTTCCTCTACACCCATTTTTATCCCATTAATGAAACAACTAAATAGTGATAAATAATTGTAAATCATTGATAAACTGTGGATTCATTTGTGTGAATTTAGAAATTTATATAATGATTCTGTTTCTCATTAGTTTTAAGGTATTTAGAATGAGCTTAACAGAAGCGTCTGCTATTAAGTATTCCGTTTTCAATAACTTTTCAAGTTTTAAACGAATATTGTCGAAAATCCAAAATTTAAAGATATTCGAATAAGATCTTCAGCGGCATTTTTATGTATAAAGTTTATTTCAAATTTTGAGCAATTTTAATGTCGTTTTCGATTCAAAACATGGAAGTGTCACATTAATTTTCGGGAGACGCGCAATTCTGGCACAGTCGGACTAATCTGCCGTTAGTTGCAACTGTGCCAGAATTGAGATTTCTCTGCGCTCAGCTCCTCTCCTGCCCTCTGCTAGAAAGAGGAAACCGATGAGCTTGAAAAGTCCGCCATCCATCTGATGGGACGTAAAGCCGTGTTGCCGTGTGCAGCAGTCATATCCTGACACATTAAAGAACGCGCTGGGTGGCCTTCACGCGAGACTTCCATCTGTCTCCTAATAGCTGTCCAATGATTCCCCTTCTCCAGCCTATTCTTGAGCCTTCGGGGTCTTTGCAACCTGGTAAATCTAGCCCATTATGTGTAATACAGTGTCACTCAGAAATAAAAAGAACAACCCAGCTTTCGGTAGCATAGTGTATGTATATTTAGAGTAATGGATGCTAACTTTTATCACTACTGGATTGGTCCACTGCAGCTGAGGAATGAACAAAAATGCATATCATACGAGTTTAGTAAAACTTTGATCAAATATTATAATATTTTTTCGATTTTCCTATAATATTCCTATATTTTTTCACAGTGCACAATTCAACTGTGGTACTATATTTAAACTATTAACATCTCACACTAATCTTCCATGCTGATTATTATTCCGTTAACATTAGCGTTCCAGGTTGGTATAGATTGGTATATGATGCGAAAGTAGGAACATTTGAACAATTAAAACTGCATATTTGAGATGAGTTCGATCCCTGTTAGGAGAAAAATTTCTCTGACTGATTTTAAAACATATATAGAAAGGCATGCCAGTAAACAATTTCTTAATTTTTTTTTATACTTTAGGCTATTACCCACTTTAAAATAAGATAACTATTTGCTGACAAAATTAAAATCTAAACTTTATTTGGAACGAATAATACTAGGAATAATTTACTAAAGCCGAAAATTCTTGAGCAAGCTGAGTATAAAATCTCAGAGTGATTCGTCAATGAAAGAGATAAAATAATTAAAAGAGTGTCAAAGAATGAATTGTGCTCATTTTAAATTATTAAAATCGATTAGAAAGCTAAAATTGTAACGAATAAAAATAATTTATTTTTATTCGTTATCCATATTTTTTCACAATCAGAAGAAATTTTCAGTGCCTTTTTTGAACCCAAGTCGAAACTCATCTGTAAAACTTAAACTTAAACTGGTTATCTGTTCTTATGAACAGATAACCAAGCAAAGATAATTTCATTTCACCTTGAAACAGAACAAACATAACACACTTGAAAATGAAATATGATTTCATAACGAAGGAAAAAATACCTTAGATTATAGTAACAGAAATCCAGGTGTGTATCTAAGGCGCTTATATGCTTAGTGCCGCAGCAAAGCAGTGGCGGATGAGACGGTCACCCAGGGCTGCCAAGGGCAGACGACAGGCGTAATCAAAAAATAAACAATGTGATGTTTTTTCGTTCACTAGACTTCAAAATAATAATTCAAAGTGGAAATCGTACTTAAAACTATATTAAAATATAAAATCATAATTTTCTTGATATGATTGAAAAAAGAGCTAAAAGATAACTTAGTCGTTTTCATTTTTAAATAACTAAATATTGTCTTCTAATTGTTTATAATTAAATATTTTTAATTAAAATACTTTATGATAATATTTATTTTGTCAACAATTAATATGATTTTGTTCATTAAATTCGAAGAAGCGGGGTAGACAAACAATTTTCTTGTCGAGGGCGCCAAAAGAACTAAAAACGACACTGCTTATATCGAAAAAAAACCTATACTGTTTTTTTACCAAAAGACATGTTTGAAGAACAGAGATATACATTTCGGTTGGATCTCTGTATGCTCTGCTTGAAAATTTTATGTGTGTGTATTTCCATCCATCCATAGTAAACAAATCAGGGTGTGTTTTTGTCTCAAATATAGTCTTTGCTATCGCCTCGAAAGCATTCACTAAGAAATATTTTCAAATATCCACACTGAAATTTTTCGATTAACTTCTAAATTTCAGTGAAAATATTATTCACACGTTCAACATTTTTCTCACGCCGTGAAATGAACATCAATAATCTTGTGAGATAAAATATTTTTAGATAAAAAAGATAATATGTGTCCAAATATACCAACAGGTGGCAGCACTAGTGAGTGGACGGATCATTACTCCCAAAAGATTATATAAGCATTTTCTTGTCTACAGAACCTCCTGGATTTTCGCGTTGTACCCATAGGCCCAGAGTTAGTGGGCAAATACACAGTCGTATCAGAATAATATGACAACCCCCCCCCCCATTCCCATTATTAGGTAGGTGGTCATACTATTCTGATACGATTGTGTATATGTAATATGCGTTCAATTTTATCGAAATTTTTTTCTTAAACTTACACCCATGAAATAGGTAATTCGAGATATTTCGTTACAGTTTTGTTACCAAATGCTGAAAAATTAAAGTAATATATATCACAGAAAGCATATAATTTGTTTATCAATGCATAGCATTCATTATGCAGTTGCATTTCGAAATCAAATGAATAATATTCAAACATTTTCTTTTTTTTTGCTTTGGGAATGAATAAATTTTTAAAAGTATTGTGGCACCTTCATGCCATGTGAATGGCAAGCGACATTGAATGTTCCCTAACCGTGAGATAAAATCTTTTTTTAACAAAACGTTAAAGGAAATTGAAAATATTCACCAAATCAGGATTTTGAACAATATTTATTATTTAAAGGGTCTGGCTGCTGGGACATTTAACAACAGGTTACAAATTGAAAGCATTTACTTTAAAAGCTGTAACAAATCGTTTGCTATAATAAATGTCCAGTCGAACCCGTTTCTGACGAATTTGAAGGGATTGACGAAAAACTTCTCTACAGCTGTAAATTCGTTTAAAAAATATTGATTGCAAAGTTGTCTTTAAAGAAAAAAGAAATATATCATGAATTTAAGTCCAAATAATAAAGACTAAACTGTAAATTATTTAAACACAGAAAACAAAGACTAGTTATTTATTTTTAATAAGCCATGCATCTTATGAATACGGCTTTTTTTTTCTCTCTCTCTTGAGGCAGTGGACTGATGGATTAGTGGTAGATTTTGAGCTGACTCATTTGATTTAATCTCTTCAATTCACAAGCTTCTCCACCATTTCCTCATTACTTATTTTGTTAAAATGTAGAAAAAGAGCTTGGTGGAATTCCATACACTTTGCTCACATCAGCTTTCTTTCGTCCTTCCTCCAAGTTTTGATGATTTCATCTTTCTGTGCCAAATTAAGAATATTTCTTCGGACTCTTAGTGCAAAACTGCGTAGTAGCTCCCACTCAGGCCGTACACTTGGTGAGGAATGAAAATCACTTGGTGAGAATTTTTGACGAATCATGAAGCAAAGAAGAAATGATTTGTGATTCATTGTCTTGTTGCCCTGCCAACTCCACGATGACTTTCCTAAGTGAATTTGTTCCCCCAATCCCTTGCTATTTACCGATCCCTGAGGAAAACGCCCTGGCTGTGTGGCAATCAGCAGACTGACATATTTCGTTGTTTGAAATGAAGAAGAAAGTCAGTGATGTGAGGTCAGATGGCACTTGAAGAATGACTTTCGACATGTTACTGATTTGTGGTTGAATGTCCATACAGAATTGCAAATCTTGGAAAATAAAGCCATAAAATACCAAAATAATATTGTCCCTGGTTGGCCTTAGTGTATTCCTTTTCTTCGAATGTTTGTGTTGTTCCACAGGCTGCGATGTTTCCTAGATCTTCAGTGATTCAGTGTGAAATCATAACGACCCCCTCTTAGATCGACAAACATGTCTCCCCAACTAAGAAAGGTGACAGAAACCCACACAGGTGAGACGGCCTCGGAAAGTGCGTTAGTGCAAAAGGGTTAACTTTCAGTGGGGGGCAAGAGGGGAAATTTGTCAATATTCAATAATCCGCATCCTCTGACTAAAGGATCCTTAAAGAAAAAAGTTCGTCATATCCCTAAAAATGGAAAAATATATTCGTGATAAAAAATAAGTACAACATATTTTTAAACCTTAAATTAAAGGGTAATGGACTTTGTTTCGTTGTTGCCGCAATTTTAACAGACTTCGTTATACACGGGTCTAACTGTATTTTAAAATCTTGTCAGAATTAGATTTTTTAGTTTCCATCAATTTTGAAAGTGTTTAGGGGAGGCAGCCATAGCTGTCAAATAATTCAGTTTCAATAGCTATTAAAGGAATATTGCTTCAAATTAAGATTTGGATAAATTTGAATGTCATCTATATTCATCTCCTGATGCAGTTCTCTGCCAAAAAAAGCTTATTTTCAAAGTTAGAGAGCTTTGAATGTTGTTTTCTGTTCACAAAAATATGGACGTGTCCCAATACGTTTGGAACATATTTCATATTCTCATAATCTGTATTCTTTTTAAGCTTCACTTTCGATTGTCAGGGCAGAGAGTGCTTTAAAGAGAGGGTTGGGTTGTTTTACCTCTGAGCGGTACTTTTTTGCACACCATGGACTAAATGGCCAGGTCACATGGATCCCGAAGGCTCAGAGAAGGTTGGGGGAGGAGACTCACTGGAACAGCTGTTGGAAGACAGATGGTAGCCTCCCGTCAAAGACATCCAGCGTGTTCTTTAACGTGCACAGGGTATGGCTCTCCCACACACGGGGCCAAGGCTTAACGTCCCATCCGACGGACGGCGGCCATTCCAAGCCCATCGGTGTCCCCTACTGACCGTGGCAGAGCGGGAATTATGCGGAGATAACTTTAAAGAGAGAGCAATCGCTCTTTATACCATGGATACTCGGAACGACTTCTTCTAAGAACTGAATCGACATAATTTTGTAGTTGCTAAACAAATCGTTAGACTTAAATGATGGTGCCCGTCGGTGAATACCTAATGTGTTTTATGGTAAATCCGATCCTGATTGTCTACTATAAATATATAGTTTAAAATACATATCTAATAAAAGACATGGTCGCCTTTGGCGCCCCTGTGCCGTAGCACCCAGGGCGACAGCACGGCCCTGTATATAATACAATAAGAAAGAAAGTTTCCAGGGAATTATCTCAGAAATAAAATGTTTAAATACAATACAGTAAATGTGCTTTTAAATTTTCTTTGCATTGTTTGGCCTTATCGATAATAGTATTGCCAAATTCGAAACTACCTTAAATGTCAGAGGAAATTTTGTAATAAATGTAATAAAGCGAAAGATAAGAACTTTTGCTTTAAAAGAAAGCAACTTTTTTTTTCAGGGTTAAGAAATGTGATTTTGAAGAATTCAAAAAAATTATTAAGTTAAAAATTTGAAAAGTTTTTTTGGTGAAATTACCAAATAAGGCGTTTGCAACTCTATTTGGCACTTTCCTTGTATTTATGTCTATTTCTTGCAATTTTTGATTTTTTTTTTCAGTTAGGACGCTCAGCAGTTTAAAAGGTATAGAAACTGATATAACACTTATACATTGTTAAGACGTCAGAAATTAATAAAACGGCAACGAAATTGTCACCGTTAGTGGGCTCGAGGAGAAACTTAAGACAATGCACAATTGCTGCACGCGCAAGCTAGCTTCTTCGATTCTTCGAGAACAGAATATCGAAAAATGACGACGAACAAACAGAAAGAAAGGCGGAAGTGACGTCGTGGTCCAAGTATATATTCGCGTTACAAAGTGATCGAGCCCCTGAATTTTGAAGTGAATTTCTCTGGGTAATATCGGCAAGTGATTAGGGCATATTGAGTAAAGCCCTGTAGACATGTTGTGATAAGTATATGTAATCAACTTATCTCTGTAATCAACTTATCGTTCTGATTTTTTTTACCCTTTTGTCACTGGCAGAAATTTAATGGTGACTAAAGCAACCCATGTCCTTCAGCGACTAAGGGTGGGGGTGGCTCAGTCGGTAGCGCGCCAGGCTCGTAATCTGTAGTTCCCAGGTTCGAGTCCAGCGTTGAGATTTATCTCCGCAAAATTCCCTGCCCTGCCCACGGTCAGTAGGGGACACCGATGGCCTTGTGAAAGGCCGCCGTCCGTCGGATGGGACGTTAAGCCGTGGCCCCGTGTGCGGGAGAGCCATACCCTGTGCACGTTAAAGAACACGCTGGATGGCCTTGACGGGAGGCTACCATCTGTCTCCCAACAGCTGTTCCAATGGGTCCCCTCCCCCCAACCTTCTCTGAGCCTTCGGGGTCCATGTGTCCATCTGACCCATAAATCCAATTTTTTTCTATGCCCACCTATTGATTTATTGTTACATGATTTTTTTTTACCTTCTCTATTGGGAAGCCGTCTGTTCTTTACGTTTTAACTTCAAGGTTCCATATTTTAGAATCATTAGTAGAGATATCCAGATAAAAAATTTGCTTTAGTAATGGCAATCGTAAAAATATTAAAACCAATGATTATACTTGTTTGGGGCTGAGGGTGAATCAGTCGGTAGCCCGACTGGTTCGAGTTCCACATTAGCCAGAGTTAAGATTTATATGTGCAAAAACTCCTCGCCCTGCACTCTGAAGACATCGGTAGGCTTGGAAAAGCCGCCTTTCCCTCAAATGGAATGTTAAGCCGTGGCTCCGTGTGTGGGAAAGCCATGCCCTGCGCATGTTAAAGAATACGCCGGATGGGTTTGACAGAAGGCTTCCGTCTGTCGCCTAACAGTAACCCTTCTCCCAACCTTCTCTGAACCCTCGGCGTCCTTGTGACCTGGCCGTTTAACCAATTGTGTGCAGAAAAAATGCCTCTCAGAGGTAAATAACTCAACTTATATACAGGATCTGATAAAGAAGAGATGTGGGCAAAGAGGTCCATTCCGACTCATCCAGTCACTTGTTCTCTTACTCCCATTTATTTTTATATTTTTCTAGATCTGTTATAAAACATAAAATTAATTACTAAATTCCTTGCTATTCATTTGGGATTGACCTGAAATAATTTCGAGATTTACCTTCTAAAATTCCAGAGATTGATTTGCCTTCGAAATAGTTTCATTCTCATTCGCATCCCTTGGAAATATGCAGATGAGCATATCACTGCTGGAAGACATAAATGGCCCTATACAACCCCTCTCATCCCAACCGTGGAAAAAAATAAAATCATCCGCTTGTTCTTCCAGCTGGAAAGCGTAAAATGATCCTATTGCGCCTCTCAATGGAAAGAGGATAAATGATCCTATTGCGCCTCTCAATGGAAAGAGGATAAATGAGAATATTGCGCCTCTCATTGGAGAGAGGATAAATGAGCATATTGCGCCTCTCAATGGAAAGAGGATAAATGAGCATATTGCGCCTCTCAATGGAAAGAGGATAAATGAGCATATTGCGCCTCTCAATGGAAAGAGGATAAATGAGCATATTGCGCCTCTCAATGGAAAGAGGATAAATGATCCTATTGCCCTCCGCCATGCCAAGCGTAAAATGAGTAAATTTCCGTCCACAGGTAGAAAACGTAAAACTAGCACACATCTGATCTCCTCTTCCCATGGGAAATATTTCTACAGAGATCATTGTTTCAAACATTCAGACATGATATAGAAATAATGATACTGATGGAAGAAATGAAGAATTCTGTTATCTTAATTCTGTTATCCATTAGCTTCATTGTGTTGCTGCGTTATTTTATTATAACTGCATTTCAATAAAATTTTCAGTCGTGGCTGAGTGAGGTGAGAGAGCATGCGCATGATGACGTCCTCGTGATGCTGATTGGCAACAAGGCAGACTCTTCGAATCGACGAGTGAGCCATGAAGAAGGGGAAAAGTTGGCAGAGGTAAGGACTCTTTTCATGTGGGGGAAGGTAAGGGGGAATTGGGAGAGGAGAGGATTTCTTTTATGTGGGAGAAGATAAGCTGGAAGGTGGCAGAGATAAGGACTCTTTTCATATGGGAGGAAGGTAAAAGAGAAGCTGTCGGTGGTAAGGACTCATTTCATATGGGTGAAGGTAAGGGAGAAGTTGGTGAGAACAGGTGATAGCTCCTTTCATGTGGGGGAAGATAAGGAAGAAGGTAAGGGAGAAGTTAGATAGAGATGATGACTCTTTATATAGAGGAAGGTGTGATATTGGCAGTGGTAAGGACTCCTTTGACATGGCAGAAAGTAAGGGGGAAGTTGGGCAGATGTTAAGGACTCTCTTCATATGGGAAGGTAAGGGAGAATTTAACAGTGGTATTATACGATAATAGCGCTTCTTGGTTATCTCTGTACTTTAAAAAAGCAAACGTTCTTCTTGGAACTTCTAGCCTGAAAAACAAAAAAAACTTCTCTAGAAATAACTTAAAAATCCAAATGCCATAAACTTAAATTGCTCTAGTTCTCACTTTCACTCCAGAGTAAGAGGAGCATCATTGCGTTAACATTAATTTCTTCCTCCTTCGAAAAATCATCATTTCATCTCTTTGTCTTCGCTCATCCTTTAAGAAAATTTTTGCTCCTGATCATCCAGCTCTAAAGCTCGATATTAGAATTAATAAAAAAATACAACATAATATTTTATCATTTCTTTAATTTGCATATTATATGATATGTAGTGTGATATTCCTTTACAAAGTAAAATTACCTTTTCAGCACATTTCCACTCCTTAAAATGAAACTACACCGACGTCCCAGGGTTCCTCGCCAGATAGCAATGCCCCGTTTCTCAGCAATATGAAGAACCAGATTAGGGGCCCTAGAGGCTCCGTTTCTTCTTCTCTCCATATTTAAATAGATTTTCTTATACGAAAGACTTTTTGCTATTACCAGCTTAGTTTTTTTCACTTTAATTTCCCCTTTGTTTTCTTAATTTCGAGAAAAATAAACTACATTGCTGTTCAAAATTAAAGAATAATCGTCAAAAACGTATATAGCTGCCGATATATGTAAAAGAATGCACTGAAAATGGGCGAATATAGAAAATACACTACACAAAAAACTATCCTGCATTTACAGTTGCCGCATGTGAGCCGGAATATGCAAATTAGGAATGCGTTAAAAAGACACGCGAGTCTACTCGCAGATTGTAACTGTTCTAGGCAACTCTTGCTTACACTTCAGTGGCACATCGAGCTGATTATGTCCCGAAGACATCGTATGGATGATTTTCAGTGGTGGAGAGCGATTGGAAGGATGGGAGCAAGTCACTCCTAGACGGAAGTTTCCAGAGCATTGAATGTTCTACAAAATGTCCTCTCAGGACTCTGGAAACAGTTTCAACAGACAGGAGATGTCGACCAGCACAAGACCGTTTCAGAGCCACAACTGCTGCAGACAATCGCTAAATGAGTCTTACTGTCAGACGGAACAGAGTGATGACCGCTAGGCAACTATATTTGGAGCTTGCAACTTGAAAAAGAGGGTTTCAAGGCATACTGCTTACAGGAGACTTCGAGAGCAATGCCTTTATGTTGGGAGACCTGTTATCTGTGTCCCTCTAACTCCCGCCGCATGGCGAGCTCGTTTAACGTGGAGTCACCAACATCACACTTGGAGTTCAGACCAATGGACTGATATTATGTTCACAGATGAGTCGCGATTCAGCTTAAGTACTTAAGTACTTCATCGAGCTCATGTGGTCAACGATTTTCTCGAAGAGGAAGATATTCGCCGAATGGAGTGGCCACCCAGATCTCCTGATCTCAGTCCCATTGAGCATGTATAGGATGCTCTAGGGAGATGCCTTGCAACTCGCCAGACCCCTCCCAGAACACCCCACGAACTCAGAACAGCACTTGTCGAGGAGTGGTCATTAATTCCTCAAGACCTCATCGATACCCTCATAAACAGTATGAGGAGTCGTTGCTTGAGTTGCATGGCTGTCATACTCCATATTAACATACCGCATGTCATACGTAACAGGCTTCAAGTTTGTTCCAAGGACTGCTCCTTCATGTCAATTGCACGATCATGATCTTAACGCATGCACATTATACGATTATGAATTTCTTCTACTTGATTTGCATTTGAAATGTAATAATAAACCTCTTTACCAAATTTCATGGCATTCCCTTAAAAATACTTCGAGTTATGTGCGAATCTATACATTATCCTTTCATTTTGAGCACAAGTGTATTACTTGCATATTAAGAAGTTTGCTTATGATCCTGGAGTGCACTTTTAACAGACTTTTAGTGGAATATTTAAAAAAAATTCACATGCACGAAACCACTGTATGGATTTAGGGTCGGTCGCTTGGCTACTGATCTAAGGGATGATTATAGACATGGCATGGACAGATAAGGCATGGACATTTGTGTTGTTTTTCTGCTGAGGTCCCGCCATCTTCACAGACCTTCTACTGTGGCATATAAACTGACAAGCTCCTATCAGACCTCTGTGGCAAGCAGCTGCTCGAGGGGGTTGTTTATTTTTTTTTTATGGAAACCGAAAATGGAATACTGAGATCTCTTTAATAAAAGGATGAGGAGAGGAGAAGTAGGCATTCGACTCAACCAGAAGTCTGTGCTTTATATGTAGGCAATTTTTTTTCATATATTATTTCTTCCAAACAGTGCAATGTACATTTTTCTTTTCTATTCTAGTTAAGCCGTCCCGTGGCCGAGTGGTTAGCACGCTTGGCTACTCCTCTTTAAAAAAACATTTTCGCATTTCTTTGCTTCGTTCATAAAATTGTGCAAGGGACCTTCTCCCCTCCCACTTTCAATGTGGTCCGATGAGACGCTTTCCCCCCCCCCTCTTCTCCCTTCAACGCGCCCATTTTAATGGATTTTCCTCTTTAAACAGCTTAGCTATTAAAATGGAAACGCCTCACCGTTAAAGAAATTCTGAGTGCCCGATACATAATGAATATAACTACTTAAATTTCTTTTTCCACACCAGTCTCATTTCTGTGTCTAACAATCGAATACGATTCTTCAAAAAATAAAAAATAAATGCCCCCCCCCCCCCCGCATTTCCTCAAGAAGCTGCTTGCCGCAGAAGTCTGACAGGACTCCTGTCACACGAGTCTGTCAGTTTATATACGCCATAGTAGAAGGTCTGTGAGGATGGCTGGATCTGAGCAGTAAGCAAAACAAGCATCCATGCCTTAGCGTAAGATTTTTTATTTCGTACTATTTTTGTCCCACCAGTCTTTTCTATGATACGACAGGCAATCGTCAGCGGAACTTTTAACTGGCATCAGACGCGTAAGATTGATAATCAGTGCTGCCATCTACCGGAATGAAAAGATATTTCCCAATTCATTTCAGTCTACAAAGAATCGATCCTAACTAAAGGCTGCAACCAGTGGCGGATTAAGATTATTTGGGGCCCCTAGGCACAGGCAAAAGAGGGAAGATGACTTTGTAAATTGTAAAAAAAATATGTTAATGAAACAAACACAATTTTATTTGTGATTAAAAAAATAGTTTTGCAAATATACACAATACATATATAAAACTATATTTTAACTGCGCACTTTTGAAGCAGAAAATTTGCGGATTATTTCTTTGAAATCTATGTCTTTAACAAATTCGTGCTCTATGCATAACAAACTCAAGGCATTTAGGCGATTTTCGGACATGGCGCTTCTCTTTTGATTTTTTATTGCGCTTCTCTTTTGATTTTTTATTAATGAAAATTTGGAAAATAATCGTTCTCCACAAACTCCACAAGCTAAAGTTAAATATAATCTAAATGCTATAGCAACATTTGGATAGCAGTTGGATTTTAAAACTTCTTTAATAGTTCTTAAAAGATCTCCTGTGCCGGTATTTGTGTTTTAGAGGATTACTTTTATATGCTCATGACAGTATATAATTTCGTTTTCTAATTCATTTTCCAGATCCACGGATATTTTTTCACAAGTCTTTGAGTTGCAGATCTTTTTCCATTTAAATCTGTCATTTCATAATCGAAAATAAATGAAAAATATAAATATAATTCTTTATAACAACGATATCTTCTTTCCATTTCAGCACTTAGGCTATCACAAATTACTAAAAAAAACTTCTGCTTTAATTTTTTGTTTTGAAGAAAAAATTTCCGTACAACCGGATTTACCGTCGAATAATTTTCTTTTAATTTGACGTGTTTTATCGCTTTTATAACATATGATTAACTCAAATTCGGATGAACATTTTTTTAAAACACTTTTTGCTTCTTCTTCATAATAGTCAAAATTTTGGCGAATTATTTTCAGATATTCTGTTAAAAGATTGTATTTGATCTACAACTAGTGTTAAAATAAGCCCTTCCGTTTAAATTGGCAAGTTTACTTTATTTATCCTTTCTTAAACCATATACCAAAATAAACTGAGAAGACATGTCTCTAGTTTACCTAGTTTACTCAAGATATTTGTCCCTTCATTTCGCGTGTCATAACTTCGGTCA
Source organism: Ryuthela nishihirai (assembly GCA_038380435.1). Classification (NCBI taxonomy): domain Eukaryota; kingdom Metazoa; phylum Arthropoda; class Arachnida; order Araneae; family Heptathelidae; genus Ryuthela; species Ryuthela nishihirai. The sequence continues at coordinate 10,317,119 of JAWZYU010000021.1, read as the reverse complement.
GAATCCTGAGATAAGATTTTTAAAGTTGACATAATTTCCACGTAGTTTATTTTTAATGATTTTAAAGCATCATATCTAGCTGACCATCTTGTGTCAGAGAGAGACTTCAACACAAATAGTCTCTTATTAACTTTTAAATTCGATGATTGTTTCTTGGATATCTCTTCTTTCATCAAATTCCACCTATATGTCGAACCAGTCAAAAAATTGTATAATTTTTGTACAATGCTATCGCCTCTATACATACACTGGTTGCTGTCTGTCCAACAAGATTCAGGGAATGAGCACTACATGGTACAAACTCTGCAAAATTATTAATTTCCTTGATTCTACTTTGGACACCCTGATATTTTCCAGACATGTTGGCCGCATTATCATAACTTTGAGAGCGGCAATTTTTGATGTTTAGATCGCACTCACTTAAATATTGCACAATTTCTTGAGTTAAATCTTTTCCTTTGTGGCTTTTTAAAGGCAAAAGTTTTTAAAATCGTTCTGACACTTCAAAAGTTTGCGAGTTTACATATCTAATTATAACTGTAAGTTGATCGACATGTGTCACATCAGGAGTAGAGTCAACAATAATTCCAAAATATTTTGATTTTTTTACTTGTTTTAAAATTAGATTAGTTACATGGTCTCCTATCAGTTGAATAAATTCATCGCAAATTGTTGAAGACAAATAAAATGTTTTGCCACGCCCGATATTTTTAAATTTCTCAATATGATTTGCTAGAAACGCGTCATATTTAGCCAAAAGCTCGAATACACCTAAATAATTCCCATTATGTACTGATCCAAAAATTTCATCTTTACCTCTTAATGGAAGCCCGCGTCGACACAAAAACCTATGAATCAATAATTCTTTGTAAAACTTTTTTCCAGTACTCACATTCATTTTCATACATTTTAGAGAAATCGGTTTCCAAACACTGTTTCTTTGATCTAGCAAACCAACTAAAACAGGACTTTGAATGTGAAGCACTATTTTCATGTGATAAGAGCCTGGATGCGGCATTTTTCCAGTCATTGAAGCCTATGATAAACTGATCTTGAAATCCTTCTAATAAAAATAACTTGCAGGGTCCGCAGTATAACGTACGTGTTTTCGGTGAAAATATTAGCCAAAAGCGATCTACTTCTTTCACCGTTTAATATTTTGCGTTTAAACATCGATTTTGAAATGAATCTTTGAGTTGCTCCGCTGATTTGTAATGTAGATTTTATCATTTCTTTATCTTCAAAATCAATATTCTGTACAAAACGTCTTTTTTCGATAAAATACTATCTTAGTTCTTCAGACTTACTCCATTCAGCTGGATCATTGCTAATTAGGTCACACTTGTTGCAAGATGCCGTTGGTTCTTGTTTATCATTATCCGAATTATTATATACTGGTGATGGTTCTAATGAATCACTTTCGATTTTGACAATTTCATGTTCGGTTGGTGATAACATGGAATCCTTTTGAACATTAAGTGAAGCTGACGAGGAATCTTTTTGTTTCTGTGACTCTAAAAATTCTAATGCAGATGTTTGTCCTTTAGCAGATTCTTTAACCTTTTTTGCGTGCAATTTTCTTTTTTCTGCTCCACTGGGATATTGCCTTTTCATTGCGGTATCTACAATCAAAACAAAAATTAAATCGAGTTATTTTAAATTAAAGAATTAAATCAATGAGCAAGCTTACTTTTTGGAAGATATTGGAAATGTTTATAAGTTTTAAATGTTATGCGAGTGTTGCGAACAGCGCGGTATAACGCCGGGAGTGCGAGCGATCAAGTGTTCTGCAATACGTTTTTGAAGTTTCTGTCCGCTCTCCGAAGGATTGCCAGTAAACCGTCGCCGCGTTGGGGGGAGGTGGTTTATTACTAGTTATACTATGCTATTAGTACACATAATTGTTGATTGAAATGCCTATTTCTGAAATCAGTAAAACATATAAAAATGATTTTGCATTTAAATAATTTATTTTATAAATTATAAGCTTAATAGGCTTCTTTTAAAATACCCAACCAAAGGTTCTTGAGATGGGGCCCTCCTGAGACTGGGGCCTCTAGGCACGTGCCTTATGGATAATCCGCCACTGGCTGCAACATTGTGAATCAATGCTTATGCAAATAAGGCTCTGAATTCTTTCTTTTGTGTGGTTCTTTCTTTCTATGTTCATGATCCTTTCTTTTCACCTTCATCCAGGAGGATTCACGGAGTATGATTTCGTCAGAACCGGTGCTTCCTTGAAGGTTCGAAAATGGTTCCTAAATCCCAATTACATGTCTAAGAGCAGTAAATTCGCAATCTTTTTCTCCTGATAATCGAAAGTGAGTTTTTAAACGATTGGTTGTTTGAGGATAACGTATGAGCAATAAAGGCAATTTAGTTCGCTAGCTTTTAAAAGACGTGGATTGTAAAGATATAATTAATTCAAAAAGGAAAAAAAGAAAAAAATATTTAAAATTAAAATTGAATAATTATAGCTATATGTTACTTTATGTAGAATATTATTACATGTATAAATTGTTATCTGTGCCGAGTGGTTAGCGCGCTTGGCTACTGATCTAAGGGACCTGGGTTCGAGCCCTGGGTAAGGCATGGCTGTTTGTGTCGTTTTTCTGCTGAGGGCCTGCCATCCTCACAGACCTTCTACTATGGCATATAAACCGACAGGCTCCTGTCAGACCTCTGTGGCAAGCAGCTGCTTGAGGGGGTATTTATTTTTTTACTTTTTATGTTATTTGGCAACAAAATTTTGTTACAAAAATATCAATTATGTTATTTCCTTTCTTTAAGGCTATGAGATCATTTAAAGCAAAAATTACAAATATTTAAACGCCCAAACCCGAAACAAAACACATATTTAAAAAAACTATTACACACAAGAGAGCACTAGTGCTGCGTGTGACTCTGGAAGGCCGAGTCCTAGTGACGCCTCGCTGACGTATTGCTCGAACCTTGGCCAAGTAGACCACAAGCCTGCGCAACTGGTCGAAAAAGGTACCTTTATGCGAGCCTCCTATGATAGAAAATCTCACTAGATAGCGCGCAAACACTTGAAAAACGATCACTAGTTTTTCATAGTGGTCCCTAGTTTGTTAAGTGTTTGCGTGCCATCTGGTGGATTTGTTTTGCATAAGAGTGTCTCGAGAAAACTGAATTGGGCAGGCCTGTACTCTATCATTGTTGGCCAAGCTCGAACTGCGATATTTTTGAGAATGAAGTCTTCTCTTACTTCAGTGTCCAGGCCTGTTGTATCGAGATGTCCTTCTTCCGGGGTTCAACTCCTGAATAACAGAGCAAGCCTACAAAGAAATTGTGCTTTGCGAGTCTGATCACAGTTTGAAAAAAAAAAGAACTGCCTATATTTTTCTTTGTGTATTGGTTGACAATAGATACACTTTATATTACGTAATGCTCTCTGTAACAGAAATTAACCAAATAATTGAGCATTGTAAAATGACCTAAGAACCAAAAATAATTTTTGCGAGAGAGGATAGAATTCTTAAATCCACAGCTGCTTACGATACTTATAACACAAACTAAAAATCTTTAGAAGAGATGGGTAAAAATCCCTGCAAAATATGATTTTTACCTATCTTCTATAATTGGGCTTCTGTCACCCAACAGCTATTCGAGTGCAACCAAAGATCTTTTTTAAAATATTAATTGTCAACAATATTAGCTCAGTATTTAAGAGCTCAGTGTTTAAATATTGAACATCAGCACTATATTTTATCATCAGCATTTTATTGAATTATAATCAGCATTTTATTGAATTCATCAGCACATTAAAATTTTTCAAAGGTTAATAAAAAGCATCTTGTATCAAACCATTTATATGAATAAAAATATTTTCAGAAAGAACAACTAAATAATTGGAATAATTATATTTTTGTAACGCTCAAGTATTATTGTCTTAAATAGTTTAAATAAAAAAATTAATACCCTCTCAAGCAGCTGCTTGCCACAGAGGTCTGACAGGAGCCTGTCAGTTTATATGCCATAGTACAGGGGTGGGCAAATAGCGGCCCGCTAAGAGTTTTTTGTGGCCCTCCAAGACAGTCAGAAAAATCAGCCTTGAACCGAGATTTCCTTCCCGTGCGCGACCGAAGATTCGTCTCGTGTTTTCCACTAGGACGGCCACATCAATACGCATGCGCAGTGCTTTTCCGGTTGATCTGGTTAATTTCCATTTTGTCTTTGCAACAGTAAATATATAAATTTCCAACTTTAGTGAAACCATGAACCCTCCGAAAAGAAGGAAAATCGGTGATGAATGCCGTGTGTTTAATGAAGAATGGACAAACAAATATTTCTTTAGTAATACAGGGAATATAGCAGTGTGTTTATTGTGTCATGAAACGATAGCCGTATTTAAGGAGTACAATCTGAAACGACATTACGAAACAAAACAGCGAATTTGGCTGCAAACTTTCGAAGGAAGAACGCAAAATAAAAGCTGCGGAGTGTGTGAAAAGGCTGAAGAAACAACAAACATTATTTACAAAGCAATCAACACTTCAAAATAGCGCTACAGAAACAAGTTTCATGGTAGCCTACAACCTTGCTAAACGCAACAAGCCTTTTTCGGATGGCGAGTTTATTAAGCAGTGTATGGTAGAGTGTACAAGCGTATTGTGTCCTGATGTTAGAAGCAAATTTGAAAGCATTTCATTGTCAAGAAGGACTATAGTGCAGCGCATTGACTCAATTAGTGACGAACTCACAGAACAGCTGAAGACTGCGAGCAAAGATTTTGTTTGGTTTTCTTTGGCACTGGATGAGAGCACAGATAACGAAGACACTGCACAATTACTCATCTTTATCCGTGGAATTGATGAAAATTTCGTCGTCAGAGAGGAATTACTTGGCCTAGAATCAATGAAAGAACCACTGGTCAGGACTTGCTTGAGTGTGCTGTGAATTGTGTGGAGAAAAGTGGCTTGTCCTGGAACAAAATGGCAAGCATTACAACAGATGGGGCCAGAGCTTTCAATGGGAAAAATGTAGGTATGGTTAAGCTTTTAAAAAACAAGTTACAAGCACAAGACACAGACAGTGATATCTTGTCTTTTCATTGCATTTTGTATCAGGAGAGCCTTTGTAAAGCTGCACTGGACTTAAAGCATGTGGTAGATCCTATTGTTAGTGTGGTGAACACAATCAGAGCAAGGGCACTCCACCATCGACAGTTCAAATCTTTTTCTTGAGGATGTGGAGGCAGAGTATGAAGACGTAATTTACCACAACAGTGTGAGGTGGTTGAGCTTGGGCAAAGTGATAAAAAGAATCTGGGCATTGCAGAATGAAATACTCTTATTTCTGGACACGAAGGAGATATCTCATGATTTTGTTACAAAAATAGGATGTGAGGAGTGGAGATATGAGATGATGTTTGCAGCTGATGTATTTGAGAAATTGAATGAACTGAATGTGACATTGCAGGGAAAGGGGTTGTTTGCACATGAAATGTGGAAGCATGTAAAATCATTCAAAGCAAACTAGGTCTATTTGCAAGGCAAGCAGGTGAAGGCAATTTTTGTCATTTCCCTTTATTAGGAAAACAGAAAGTGCCTGAAAGTGTTTCTGCTAAGATTAGGGATCATCTGCAGAGTTTGGAGGACGAGGTCACAAGATTTCAGGACTTTAAGAAAATTGAGCCTAAATTCAATTTGCTCTCTTATCCCATCACTGCTGATATTGACACAGCACCTGAGGAGCTGCAGCTTGAACTTACTGACATGCAATCAGATACACTGTGAAAGAAATGTTTAATGCTGTGACATTAGTTACTTTTGCAAATCTTTGTCTGCTGAAAAATTTCCATGTATGAAGAAATTTGCTAGGAAAATGTTCTCTATATTTGGGTCTACATATATTTGTGAGCAAAGTTTTTCTTGCTTGAAGATCAACAAGAGTAAATATAGATGCTCTTTGACAGACATTAACTTGCAGGCTGTGATGAGAATCTCAACAAGCAATCTCACTCCTGATTTCAAAACAATTGTAGAAAAGTGTGATAGAGTACATTTGTCTCATTAAACTGATTCTAAAATTAAATGTGCTTGCAGCTATAGATGATATGAAATTAGCACAATAAATAAATTGAATAAAACTGCCACTATTTTATTTAATTTCTATTTATTGATTTTTATGGTTCAATTTATACCTTTTCTGAAATGTTAACTAATGAATGCACAATCATTTTAAAAGGTGCGGCCCTCCGCTAACTTCCGCTTCCACAAAGTGGCCCCCAAACCAAAACAATTGCCCACCCCTGATTTAGATGATTGCATCAGCCATTCTGATCGTTGCCACCCAAAGTTTAGTTGGACTTGGAAAATTTCAGATGAACGTGGATACCAAAGGAGTTTGTGATCAGTGAAGTTTAAATAAAGGGAGGAGGGAACTTTTGATAAGGGGGTTTTTTAATGAGGGGGAATTTTAATAAAGGGGTTTTAATAAAGGGGAGGAATTTTTAATAAGGCGGTTTTTTAATGAGGGGGTTCAGAAATTGGAAAAATTAGGACTGAAATAGAGGGTTTTTCTAAAAAATAGTACTCAACATATACACTAGATGGCGCCAGGGGTTTCTCATAAAGGGGGAGGAATTTCGATAGGGGGTTTTTAATGAGGGGGAGTCAAAAATTGGAAAAATTACGACTAAAATAGAGGGCTTTTCTAAAAAATAGTAATCAGCATATACACTAGATGGCGCCACGGGCTTTTAATAAAAGGGGGTTTTAATAAGGGGTTTTCAGGGGGATTAATTATTATTTAATTATTAATTATTAATTATGAATATCAATAAGGGGGCGTGGCTTGTGAATTAATGTGGTCAATGGGAAGGAAATGGAGGACGAATTTTACTAATTTTTTTTTTATTTTTCATATTTTCCAACATTTGTTAGGTACCTAATAAATAAAATAAATACATGTTAATTTAATATCTTCAATTCCTGTCCCTTTGTTTTTATATCATACGCACCTGTTCTGGACCGACTCGTGTTCTTGACCACAATTCGAAACAAAGTAGAACCTCTATCATATACGTACAGAAAAGCAATGTTGCAAACAGCTCGATGAAAATAGCAAAAAGTAACGTATTTTATAAGTAATTGATTTTATTTACAGCAACTGTGAAGTATGTGTACGCTATTATAAAGAGTGAAATGTTATATTGTATCCTATATGCGACATATGTGGTTTATATCTAAAATGCAGAACAGCTCTGGATACCAAAGGGGGCGTGGCACCTCCGCAGTCGGCGTCAGCGTCTGGTTGGGGAAACGGTTCAAATGCTCCCTCCTTCCTACCTCCATAGTTTATTTACAAGCCTCGGTTTATAACAACTTTGTTTACAAGCACGTCGGTGACTGCAAATATTTACTTCGATACAATAATAAGAGGTTATTTACTTCTAACTACTTTAGCTAGATAAAAACAATTCAATGCGATATCTTATTTCTTGTCAGCACTTTAGATACACTTTACATTGCGAATGAGAAACATCCTTATTTGCAAATGTCTACTAAAACATATAATCGACATTGCAATGCTGTACCTTACTTACATTTACAATAAAACTCTTCACTATTTTGCATAATCTTTTTAATTTCGCATTTGTATCTCTTATAATCCAAAGTACCTCCCATGGTCCCAGATACCTCTGGCAGTCGAAGATACCTCCCATAGTCTAAAGTGCCTCTCATAGTCTAAAGTACCTCTCCAGTCCGTCACAGCCCATATACAAAGTTGCCATACTAAAGATATTCGAAGTATACACATAAAACATTTCTTATTTACTTTTGGTGAAGTTTATAAATACGTGAAATAGGACAATCAGCCTCTAAAGATCAAATCAAGACACAGAAACGCATTCAATCATAAACAGAATCATAACATCTAAATTTGTTTTAATATTTCATTTACATCTCCCCTTTGAAGCCGTAATTGATTATTCTTGTTGTTTCAGCAAATTAGATGAAAGAGTTCTTTGATCCGGAAATTATTTTAATAACTTTCGTTAGGAAGCAAAAAAATCTCTGAAGCAACTTGAAATTTTCACGGCATTTATATCTGTTGACTATTTAATTCTGTGCGTTAATCAGTTATTACTTTTTTATTACTTTTCCACACTATAGGACACAGTGTTGTTCTCTAACCCTTAGTGTGTAATTTTTTATATTTTTAATAATATTATATATAAGGGAAAAAGTTACTTTGGTAGCAGATATCAAATCTGAATGTTAATAACATTTTTAAAGCCAGTCCCATGTTTTCATTTCAGGAGTACGGAGTGCCCTTCATGGAGACAAGCGCCAAAACGGGAATGAACATAGATCTAGCCTTTGTAGCAATTGCCAGGTTGGTAAAATAATTAGTCTCAGTTCTAAAGATCTATGGAGACAGTGGCTTAACTTCATTCTTTATATGTATGTGTATATATATATATTGTTTTGCAGGGGTGGGGGAAGAAGTTGGGTGACTCCAATTAACTTATTGTATAGTGCTTAGCGGTCCCGTGGCCAACTGGTTAGCGCGCTTGACTATTGATCTTGACTGCTGGGTTCGAGCCCCGGTATGGACGTTTGTGTTATTTTCCAGCATACGTATATTTACAAAACCATATCGATAATTTTTTAAAGTGAGAGAGGGGCAATGAAGTCTTTGCTAATCTTTAGCTACTGGGTTCGAGCCCCGGTATGGACGTTTGTGTTGCTTTTCTGCTGAAGTCGTGCCATCTTCTCAGACCTTCTACTATGGGGTATAAACTGACAGGATCCTGTCAGACCTCTTATGGCAAGCAGCTGCTTGAAGAGATATTTATTTTATTTATCTACAGTGCTTCAGTGGTAAGGAAAATTCGCAGGATAGACCAGTTGTTTTTAAAGTGAGGCAATGAAGTCTTCGCTAAACTGAGGAAGAGGGGGGCACCATTATGTAAAATTTGGAACCTCTTGGGTATGGTGGGTTGCCTAGTGATAGGAATGAGATGAGAATGCTTACTCATCCTGAAGTTCTAGTTTGATAAAGCATAGTAACAATTCGAAATGCACCAGTGGGTGTAATTAAGCATTAAGATCTACATTACAATAGGAACTTTTCCCAGAAAATGCAAACCGAATTGTTCTTCACACTTCTATTACTTCAGAAATCAAAATTAAGAAGATATTTAATTTCCACTTCTGCTATGTTTAGACTGAATTTCTTTTTATATCAGAAATGCTTAATTTATACACCTAGAATTTTTAATAAGTGGTCTATTCTCCTGGGCGACACTTTGAGAGGCAAACAAAGCATGGTCGGTCTAAGTAATCAAGGGATACCGAAACTTGAAGTGCAGCTCCCTCATCTTCAGTTGCATCGATATGGTTTTGTAGGTAGGATGGAAGTACGAAAAAAAATTTTTTTTTTCTAAACTGGTATTGCATCGAAATGTTTACACCAAACAGTCCTTCCCATTTGTAATGTGATGAGAAGAATTTAAAATCGCTGCTCTAATAACAATTCTCAGGAAACATTTGTTTATTTTCGGCATTAAGTGGCCACAACACACTTTCAAAAACTGTTCTGATATTTGGACATTTTTATAACTAAAATTATTTTTGATTATCATTTTTGACGGCATTTTTTAAATTGTGCTCCAATTTATTTGGATCCTAATGAAATTATTATTGTAACTAAGGAAAGAACGCTGAAATCAACAGGTGAAATCAAATGCAATTTCACTTTTAATATATTAAGCACATCTTCCCACAGAAAGTCAATAATTACATTCAAAACGCAAAAAAGACATTTTAATAAGAACATTCTTATCAGACATCGAATTAAAACTTATTTATAAAAATTGAAAAGTTTGTTTTCAAAAATTATTTCATTATTTATCTGGATTTTTCTGAATCAATGTCGGTAAAACTGATCCAACACCATAAAACTATTCGTTGTATTACGGAATAATAAATGAAAATATGCTTAATGTAAAAAATTCTTGCACATTGTGATAAATAGAATTTTTCGATGTGAACACACCAAAAATGATTGGTGGCCGAACTTCAGAATCAATGGACAACTACATGACATTAACTTGGACTTAATCTGAATTTACTATAGCATGCAATTATAAGATACAATTATGCATACTACACTGTTTGAATCGGAACACATGATATTTCAACATAACGTTTTAACGTTCTTAACAATATTTTTACTAAATATTCTTCTTTCTCTTTGCAATACCAACACTTTCTATGTCAAATATTTCTCATATGCATAACACTTCGATTCGATGTAAGGTCTTCAGAAAGTACCGTATTTACTGACATATTTATCGCATTTAATTTTTCTAAATCAGGGCTTCCCAAACTGGGGAGCGTTCCAAGACAGTGCGAACAAGTGAAATTTTTTATGCTTATTTTAATTTTTAATTATGAATTGGAATTCTTTTTAAAAGTGGTGATTGTTGATGATAAATGAGGATTTTAAGACTTTCTGAAAAACAAACTGGGGAAGTAATGGCACAAAAATTTGGAAACCTTGCTTTAAAGTAGGCTGCGGATAATATTTGAATATTAGGGTTATAATTGGGACTTTAATACTGATGCGTTTAACAAAAAAGTCTCTTTAATGTTTATCGGAACTCGTGGAGAGCAAGAGGATTTTTGGAAGAGATGAAGGGACTGAAAGTAAATAAAAGGAAAAGTTTTGTCCGTAAGAGGAGAGTGTCAGGGGGATTTTGAAGTTCACATCTTAATGATTCTTGTTGACTGAAATATATTTAAAAAGTTGAAAGAAATCAGGAGGTAGGGAATGAAAATGCATCTTTTGATAAATGGCTATCTTCGGATTGCTGTGGAAGTTTTTTGCACCCTAACAAAATTATTATTACAAATAGTAGAAATCCCGCCAAAAAACAACCGGCAAAATGAAATGTAACATTCTTGAATTTAATAAATTAAGCCAGGCTGCCAATTTCTTTTACGGACTTTCAATGCATTAAACAGATTACAGGATATTGGAATACTACCAGAGATAATCAAGCCTCACTAAATTCAATTTGATATATAGGGAATAAATTTCTAGCACTATAAAATGCTTATATCTTCGACAATTCATAGCAAGTCTTTGTTCAGTTTCACATTATTCAAAATTGTGACCAAAGATACGTCACTTTTCATTTGTCATGAAACACTGACACTCATGGAGGCAAAGTTCAAGACAAACGTAATAATCCTTCAAAATATCAAAAGATTTTTGTTGAGATGAGGAAAAAAGCACGTGGATTCAGTGATCTAAGGGACCTGGGTTCGAACCCCGGGTAAGGCATAGACGTTTGTGATGTTTTTCTGCTCAGATCCGCCCATCCTCTCAGACCTTCTACCGTGGCGTATAAACTGACAGACTCCTGTCAGACCTCTGTGGCAAGCAGCTGCTTAAAGGGTTATTTATTTATTTTACAACGAAAATCAAAATTTCATCCTACACATAAGACCAAGATATCTTTTTTTTTTTCAGATACTACAGTTTATATATAACGTTAAATAAAGGTAACACGTGCTGTGTAACATTGTTATCATTAAACACAGATTTAGAAATTTCTTGAATAAAGAATGCATAAAAGTTTGCAAACGGCAGAGATTAGACATTAAAAGTATTTTTCCTCGTTAAAATTAAAAGCATTTGCAATCGCTTTTTGATAACGTACTCACACAAAATCCAATCTGAAAGTATTAACAGATCTGAATGGGCTGTGAGTTCTCAGACTTACAGGGAAAATTAAAAGAGATTTAAAAACGTAAAATATAGATAAATTAAAATTTAAAAAATACGTATCTTCTTATTGCACCCTAAAAAGTAGAAAATAAACCTAAAGCATATCGATGGTGCAGTCAGTCACTGAATTCGCACTCACTTTAAAGGAAGATAAGGTGCCCGATTTACCTACCCAACATGACTGCCGGCGCCCTCTTTCTTTGAAGTGAATACTAATTCAGTGACTTATTGCGCCGTCAATGTATTTTAGGTTTTCTTTTACTTTTTAGGGCGAATATAGGAAGATAGTTATTTTTTGAATTATTATTAATTTTTTCTTTGTCACTAAAAACATCTATCTTCAGAAACTTTCATTTGATATGACTCATAAGCATCGATCATTTTTCCACCCCCTTGTTTTGGATTCGTGTTTGAGTAGCTCATGACGTTGGAGACGTCACAAGCTTTAATTTGAGATATAATTCGTTAAAGTTTTTGTAATTTTAGTTGGCCAGGCTCGTAATCTGCAGTTCCCAGGTTCGAGTCCCAGCTGGGTCAACGTTGAGATTTATCTCCGCAAAATTCCCCGTCCTGCCCACGGTCAGTAGGGGACACCGATGGGCTCGAAAGGCCGCCGTCCGTCGGATGAGACGTTAAGCCGTGGCACGGTGTGCGGGAGAGCCATACCCTATGCACGTTAAAGAACATTCTGGATGGCCTTGACGGGAGGCTACTATCTGTCTCCCAACAGCTGTTCCAGTGGTTCCCCTCCCCCAACCTTCTCTGAGCCTTCGGAGTCCATGTGACCTGGCCATTTAGCCTATGGTGTGCAAAAAGTACCGCTCAGAGATAAAACAACCCAACCCAGGTTCCCTTGGGGTGGGGGGATAATTCGAAGTAATCTACGAAGGTCTTCACATGAGCTTTAATTTGTCAACTAACTCGTAACTGTAGACCCTTGCGTCGGAAGATATAATAGAAGAATGTTTTTCACATTCTCTCGGTTTTAAGGGGAAGAAAGCGAGGACTATATTCTTATTGCTCATAACAGTCCCCACGTCAAAAGCTTTCATTTCACAGGTAACTTGCTACGTTTGGCTTTCATGTTCGAAAGATATAGGGAATCAATCCTTCACATATTTTCCCTATTTCTTTAGGTGGGGGGGGGGGGGGGGAGAAAGCATGGTGGAGGAATTTTTATATCCTACCCTTTACTTTTGACTCTCACGTTCCGATGATATTATGGAAATGACGCGTTCATATTTCACCTTTTTTGGGGGAGAAGAAGGTATGGGGGAAATTTTTTATAACTTCTGACACTTCCCGCGTCACAACCTTTCATTTGACATATAACCAGGGCCTGACTAACGCATAAGCTATAACTTAGGGCCTCACGATATGAGGGGCCGCAAAAGAGTTCAAGTTTTATGTGAATTAATACTTAAAAATAGCGAGTGTCAGGCAGAGTCCCATAGCTACGCCCATACATTAGGGACGTAGTTATGAGAGGGTGATGGTGAGGCGTAAGTACACGAATAAGAACAAGAAAAGGAAATGTTAATGATGGTGATGCACCTTAACAGCCATGGGCTAGGGAGGTCCAACCAGACCGTGCAATATAGTTCTCCAAAAAAGTCTGTCCTGAGCTACAACTACTGCATCTTGCCACTGCACACCAATTCTAACAACGCCCTGTTTGACATTGTCTGCCCACCGCATCCTAGGTCTCCCCTCTTTCTGAGGCCTTTAGGCACACTGTTCATAACCCTATTCACCAATCTATAATTATCCATATGGGTAACATGGCCAAAACAACGGAGTCTTTCTCTGCACAATATGCTGCTTAAAGGAGGTTGCAAACTCCTTTGCCTAACCTCATCATTAGTTACAAAATTGAACCACCTAATGTCCAAGATACTGCGTAACCATCTAGTTTCCTGTTATCTTGTTTACGAAGTATCCAAGTTTCACTACCATAACTAACCCTAGAAAGAACCAAACTATTATACAGTCTAATTTTAGTCTTTAGGTGTAACGCCTATTTCTCCACACTCTCCATAGGTTCTTAAAAGTCCCGGCAGCAATCCCTATTCATCTGTTATTCTCATGCCGCACATCACCATTATCTGTTACATAGCTCCCAAGATAATTAAACTGAGACACCTGATCAAGACTGCAACCATTCAGATGAACTGAATCACAGCCTGCCTGACCAATTTTCATCACTTTAGTTTTCTCTCTGTTTATAACCAAACCTACTCCATCAACAGCTAGAGTGAAAGAGTTCATCTCATCAACATCATTTGCCAAAAGGGCTAAATCATCAGAATAATCTAAATCACAAAGTTTCGTGGCTCCAGTGCATTTAAGGCCAAAATCTTTCCCTTGAAGTGAATTTCGCAAAACATAATCAATAACCAAGCTAAAGAGAAAAGGAGACAAAATGCACCCTTGTAGAACACCAGAAGTAATGCTAAACCAATTGCTACAAGCCTTACCAACTCTCACACACGACTCAGTGTTATTATAGAGAGCTTTCATTACATTAACTAACTTGTTTGGTATACCATATGATTTCACAATCAATCACAAATTACGACGATCAACAGAGTCGAAAACCTTTTTGAAATCAACAAAGCTAGCAACCATAGGTTTCTGAAACTCTAAACATTTCTCAAGAATCTGCCTAAGTGAAAATATCTGATCCACACATCCCCTACCACTTCTGAATCCACATTGCTCATCACGCAATTGACTGTCAAGCAGATTATTAATTCCATTAAGCACAATCATGGAAAGAACTTTCCCTGGAACAGAGAGTAGGCTGATACCCCTATAGTTATCACAAGAACTGCGATCACCTTTTTTAAAAATAGGGATAATAATAGCTGTGGTAAAATCCTTTGGGACCATGCTTTTATCATAAAAGATATTCAAAATTTCAGTCATCCAAGTGGTAACCGAATCATTCCCAGCTCTAAGCATTTCAGTAGTAATTTCATCTTCCCCTGGGGATTTATTAAGTCTGAGTTTTGAAATAACCAAAATAACTTCAGATTGTATTATAGGGGCAACATTAAAGCCATCAATCATCATTGCAAACAATGGGAGTAGAACTAACCACATTATTTAGAACAACACTGAAATGCTCAGCTCACCTAGCCATGACAGAATCCTCACCTTCTATAACCTTACCTAGTTTATCATTCAATCCCTGTATACCTGTTCTTTTTTTACCACACAAAACATTAACTATCTGGTACAGCTCTCTGCAGTTGTGCTCTCTAACTGCTTCCTCGGCTTTATCAGCCAAGCCATCAAACCAAAGATTCTTATCAGTAGCTAACTGATCCTTTACACGTTTATTAAGCTCTCTGTAATGCTTTCTATTAGGACTAGTAGGGTATTGCTTAAGGACATTCCTGCAGTTCTTTCTTTCTGAAATAAGCTCAAGTACCTTATCACTCAAATAATTCTGTCTCCTCTGCTCCTTTTTTCCTAAAAGAGTACTGTTAGTTTCCAAAAAAATAAAGCCTGTTTAAATGGCCCCATTCTTCCTGAACTTCAGTAGTAAGCAAACCATGACTGTCATAATGACTAAGTAACCTATCATGGTAAGCTTTAGCCATAACTGGGTCTTTCAGTGCTTCAGAATTAAAGGTAAAATTATTAACCCTAGCACAACACTTTTTAAGTTTAAGTTGCAAGACACTTTTAACAAGGTAATGATCAGATCCAATTTCAGCTCCCCTATATGACCAGGTATTCCTAACAGAACTAGCCCATTTGCTGCTAATTAATATATAATCAATCACATTCTTATGCAGCCCATCACGTGAAACCCATGTGTACTTATGTATGTCGCGGTGTTTGTAATAAATATCAGTTATTCTGAAACCATTGAGTTTACTTACCTGTTGGAGACGTTTCCCATTGCCATTTGCATCTACCAATACCAAAAGGGACTATTACTCTTCTCCAAAGGTCAGAGTCAGTACCAACTTTAGCATTGAAGTCACTTAGAACAAGGATAATATCTCCTTTCTTGACAGAATTCAAAATATCCTGAAGTTGTCCGTAAAACCTATCCTTCTCATCCTCTTCACCATCCGCAGTGGGAGCATAACAGTAGATAAAGTTCAAGTCTTTAATGCCTGTCTGAAATTTAGCTGAGAGAAATCTTTCATTGATGCACTTATAACCTAGATTACCATCACTAGCGTGTCTACTGAAATGGAAACCGTTGCCTTCGAGATGTTTTTTATCTTTCCTCCCTGAAAAGAGAAATTTTAGATTATTTTTAAGAATCTGACCTTTATCTGCCCATTTAGTCTCTTGCAAGCCGAGAATATCTAAATAATAATGGTGGAATTCTTGTATGAGTACATCAAGAGAATAAGCTCTGTGCACAGTCCTCGCATTCCAGCTACCTATGGAGAGAAAATGGTTAGTGGGATGTTTAAAGAAACTATATTTATTGAGAGAGTGAATGCCGACAATATCAAACAGCCCCCTAATCGCAGACATGTGGCAAAGACCCATTCCCCCACCACTAAAGGCTGAAGCCATCTACACTGTAAGACTTCCTCCAATGTAGAATTTGACGATGCCAATAGAAGCAAAGAGTTCAGGTGCCTGCGATGACCTCTTCTCAGGATTATCCACCAGCTGATAAACATATCCTGTGAATCTATTCACTTGGGGCTGTCAACCCACAAAGAAAGAGAAAACACAGCGGAAGATTTTCCCTCCACAGAAGCCAACCAGTGCAGCAAAATCAGGATCCATGTTGATTATGGAATAATAATAATTCCATTCAGGTTGGTATACATGATCAGCACCAAGACTCTGTGTGGTTGACCACTCCTCAGCAGGGTAAAAATAAAAGAAAAGTAGCCAGAGTTGTCCAGATCAGTAGGCCACACTGATCTAGCAGCCCTCTGTTTCCGTTCATTTAAACAAGAGAGTATCTCTTTTGAAAGGTACTTGTGGCAAGCAGCTGCTTGAGGGGGTATTTATTATATTTATTTTTTAACGGTCTACACCACAAAAACGAAGGCGGGGATCCATATTGATTATGGAATAATAATAATTCCATTCAGGTTGGTATACATGATCAGCACCAAGACTCTGTGTGGTTGACCACTCCTCAGCAGGGTAAAAATAAAAGAAAAGTAGCCAGAGTTGTCCAGATCAGTAGGCCACACTGATCTAGCAGCCCTCCGTTTCCGTTCATTTCCACAAGAGAGTATCTCTTTTGAAAGGTACTTGTGGCAAGCAGCTGCTTGAGGGGGGTATTTATTATATTTATTTTTTAACGGTCTACACCACAAAAACGAAGGCGGGGTCGGACATTTAGGTGCTAGGCCTGGCCGGTTCTATGCATCATCACAGGGGATTGGTGCATAGCTCTCCTTCCAGTGACTACCTAGCTACAATTTATAGACTACTAAGCACCTAATGCTGACGAAACACTTTCTCCAAGAGACGAATTTCGAGTAAAATCCTTCATCCCTATTATGGATGTGCTAGAAACCAATTTGAAGAGAAGACAATCATATATATGAAAATGTTACAGATAATTTTTCATTTTTAGTTGATTTGGATGCCTCAGAAGAGTGGCTAAATGAGGGAATAAGACTCCTAATGAAATATTACCCTGAAGATGTTGATATTAACCTCCCTGGGGAGACAAAACACTTTCACGTTTATATCAAGGAAAACTACAGAGATGAAGCCAAAGGATATTTCAATCATCAGAACCTTTATCAAATCATAAGGAAAGATAAGATTCAGTTGGCATTCCCTAATGGAGAAATAATATTGCGGCTATTTTTGAGTCTAATGGCAACAAATTGCTCAGGAGAAAGATCTTTTTCGCGATTAAAACACCTTAAGAATGAGCTGCGGACAACAATGCTGCAAAAAAAACTGTCTGCCCTAATCATAATGGGCATCGAAAGTAAAAAACTTCGTAACTTATCATTTCAAGATATCATCAATGCTCTAGAAAAATCACGGGAAAAATGTTTTAATATTCAAATTAATCTATTTTATAAACACTTTATATTAGCTATAAACAGTTATCTTTGAATATCAATGCTAATATAATGTTTTCACCATATTAATTTCATGTTTTTTAATGTTCCTTTCAGCCGCAGAATAAGGGACGGATCTAAGAATCCTTCCCTTTCAGAATACTAATAAGGGTAAAAGAGGCAAAAAATTATGAAATTTATTTAAATTTCATGCATTTTTCAAGAAATTTTTTTAAAGACCAGTAAAACGGGGGAGGGAGGTAAATGATATTCTGCGTTGGAAATCCAGTCTCTTGTCCCCTTCTCCCCCCCCCCTTTTTTTTCAGCTCGGTTGTGTTTCTTGCCTTCCCCCCCCCTCCCCCCGTTTTTTTTTCTACATCCGGGTCTACACAAAATAATAAGCATACATTATGACTTTATAATTTTCTGGGCCTTTTAAGTTTGGCATAGCTTAGAGCTCACAAGGTCGAAGTCCGGCCCTGCATATAACTATCAACATTTTTCCGCCGCTATCATCGCTATCGAAAGATATGGTCAGGATCGGATCTCCTATAAGCAGTGGTGAAAGTAGCCCGGTATGCCGTACCGGTAAAGCATTTTTCAGTAGTGGCTCTGTTAATGATTTTCTTTACACATTAATGTTATTTCAAACGAGCATTTAATTTTTTAAAAATCGTTCCTTTTAAGAAAAATTCTTCGATTTTTATTTACACTAATATACTTTAACCCTTTAGATACCTGCTGACAGGGGGTGCCAAGGGGGAGTGGTAATCCAAATATTTCAAGTAGTGCTTTCTCTCTTTGAACGATTAGCAAAAGCAGACTGGGAAAAGAGAGCAGAACTAGACAGATAAAGGTGATTCCAAACAATCCCTCGGGGAGTCGTTAAGTATCCACGGACAATGCACATCCGCCGTAGCTGTCTGGGTTCGGTCCTTAATCACAACCAGAAGCAGAAATGGGAAAACGGGATGACAAATCAAAGAAAGGATATGAACTCACTTAGACTTTGTGGTTTTCTAATTTTCGTTTTTCTATGGGGACCGTATTTTCGTCTTTTTAATCTAAGGGACCTGAGTTGGGGGTGAGGCATGGATGTTAGTTTTGTTTTTCTGCGGAGGTCCCGCCATCCTCACAGACCTTCTACTATGGCATATAAACTGACAGGTTCCTGTTAGACCTCTGTGGCAAGCAGATGCTTCTGGTATAAATATATTTTTGTAAATAATTTATATTTTGCTGAATTGAAAATTCTAACATTTCTGAGCATAACTGAAGGAATTTAAAGGGGCGATGGGGAACATAATTCCCCAAATTTAACTAATGAGTTTGAAGTTTGGGAGAGGGGTTAAGATTTGTTGAATTTTTTTTATTATTAATATAAATTCATAGAAAAATAGATTTTTTAAAATTAATTTTGTTAATTAATCACCGTACATTACGCTTCCGGAGTAACATAATACAGAAACTAATACACGTTCCTTTAATTTTATTGTCCCATGAAAGTTGGCCATTATTTTTCTTAAATATAATTTTCGATTAGCAAAATAAATAGGGCTGCCACCTTTAGAGATTTAAATATCCAGAGATCATAAAGTTGGCTTTAAGTAAATTCCGCTCCCCCCCCCCCAAAATAAAAAGAAATAACGATATATTTATTTAAAAATAATCAACGCAATCATTATTTTTGTTTCAAAATTTTATTAATTAATAAAAAATATATATATTTTTTAAATTTAGGTAAATACATTCAATTATCTCTACAACCTTCTTAGAAACTTTTCGTTCCGCTTCTGAATTTATTCTAAAAATTTTGCACAATTCACATTATAATCAGTTGTCGTGCATAATTCTGCTTTCACTCGAATCTTGTTCGTTTTTTTTTTTAAATTGAAATATAGGTCCTTTTTTCGTTTCAGCCCAATCGCGGGGTCGAGCCCGGATAATGCATGCCTGTATTGTTTTTCTACTGAGTTCCTCTTCATATTCACAAGAAAAAAAAAAGAAATTGGACCTTTTTCCATTTTGGCTTTCATAACAGATTTAAAAAAAAATGTGTTTAGCACTTCCTTTAAAAACCAATGCTAATTTTAGGAGTTGATTTCTCTAGTCATTTTAGAGAATTGAGCTTGGTTGAACCTGGTAATCGTGTGTACAATCTACGGTTTGCACATTTCATAACCTGCGTAGGCCGTGGTAGTACAAATGGCGGCATCTCTTTGATCATTTCAAAACCGTAATTGCATAAAACAGAAATTTGTTTTCAAAAACCAGAGTCTAGATAGCTTTCAAAGCTTGGAGTTCCCGATGCCACCTTTCCGAATGAAATCCGGAAAGGTGGCATCCCTAACTGTAGGCGAAGTATTTACAACTTTTTTTTTCTTGATAAGTTACATAGAGAACAGAGAAGGGCAGTTGAAGATACTTCTAGATTATACAGGCCTTCTTGTACAAGAGTAGCACAAAACAAACAATCATGCCACTACCAGGATTCGAACTTGGATCCCAGCTGCTGCGGTGTCACCGCTAGGTCACGTGATACCACCACACACCGAGGCAGCTTGTAAATTGTTTTAACACTGCAAAAAAAATATTGGTACTATTGAATAGATCATGTGGTAGTGTTACGTGGGCAGTAAAAAGAACAAGTAAGATATCTTCATATTAAATTATAAAAAATAAATATATACCCCCTCAAATAGCTGCTTGCCACAGATGTCTGACAGGAGCCTGTCAGTTTATATACCATAGAGAATACCTGTGAGTATCGGGGGGGGGGGGGGACCTCATACTCACAGGTAAAACTCACAGGTCATACTCACAGGTACTGACAGTAGAAAAACAACACCAGCATCCATGCATTATCCGAGGCTCGAACCCAGGTCGTTTTCATCAGTACCCAAGTACACTAACCACTCGGTCACGTGACGACTTCATACTAAATTAGTTAACTATAAATTTCTCAAAAAAAAAATGGCTAAACTACATAACCAAAACAATTTGAAAAAAATGTGGCATTTCAAAATCGTATATCATCATTATCATCCTCAAGCAGCCATGGGCTACGGAGGTCCAACCAGATTATGGAATTTAGTTCTTCAAACACATCTGTCCTGAGCTACATCTGCTGCATCAGGCCACTATACACCAATTCTAACAAGTTCTGTTTGACATTGTCTTCCCACCGCATCCTAGGTCCCCCCCCCCGCCTCTTTCTGAGGCCTTTAGGCACACTGTTCATAACCCTATTCACCAATCTATAATTATTCATGCGGGCAACATGGCCAAACCAACGGAGTCTCTCTCTGCACAATATGCTGCTAAAAGGAGGTTGCCAATGCCTTTGCTTAACCTCATCATTAGTTACAAAGTTAAACCACCTAACACCCAAGATACTGCGTAAAATCAAGAATCAAAAGTATCTAGTTTCTTGTCATCTTGTTTACCAAGGGTCAAAGTTTCACTGCCATAACTAACCCTAGAAAGAACCAAACTATCATACATCTAATTTTAGTCTTTAGGTATATACGCCTATTTCTCCACACTCTCCATAGATTCTTAAAAGTCCCGGCAGCAATCCATATTCGTCTCTTAATCTCATGCTGCACATCACCAGTATCTGTTACATAGTTCTCAAGATAATTAAACTGTGACACCTGCTCAAGACTGCAACCATTCAAATTAACTGAATCACAGCCTGCCTGACCAATTTTCATCACTTTATAACCAAACCTACTCTACTACCAGTCTCATCAACAGCTCGATTGAGAGAGTTCATCTAATCAACATCATTTGTCAAAAGGGCTAAATCATCAGTATAATGTAAATCAGAGATATTCGTATATCCAGACAATTTAAGGCCAAAATCTTTCCCTTGTAGTGAATTTCGCATAACATAATCAATAACCCCACTAAAGAGAAAAGGAGACTTGTCTGGTATACCATATACGATCTCACAATCAACCATAAATTATGACGATCAACAGAGTGGAAAGCCTTTTTGAAATCAACAAAGCTAGCAACCAAAAGTTTCCGAAACTCTAAACATTTCTCAGCAGTCCCGTAACCGATCTAACGACCTGAGTTCAGACCTCTGTGGCAAGCAGCTGCTTGAGGCGGTATTTATTTTATTTTTTTATAAACATTTCTCAAGAATCTGCCTAAGTGAAAATATCTGATCTACACATCCCCTACCACTTCTGAATCCACATTGCTCATCACACAACTACCTGTTAATCAGCAGAATCTTAATTCTATTAACCACAATCATGCAAAGAACTTTATCTGGAACAGAGAGTAGGCTGATACTCCTACAGTTATCACAAGAACTGCAATCACCTTTTTTGAAAATAGGGATAAAAATAGCTCTGGTAAAATCCTAAGTAACCATGCCTTTGTCATAAAAGATATTCAAAATTTCAGTCATCCAAGTCCTAACCGAAACATTGCCAGCTCTAAGCATTTCAGTAGTAATTTCATCTACCCCTGTTGATTTGTGAAGTTTAAGTTGAGAAATAGACAAAAAAACTTCAGATTGTGTTATATGGCCAACATTAAAGCCACCAATGCATCTATCATCATTACAAACAATGGGAATAGAACTAATCACATTGTTTAGAACATCACTGAAATGCTCAGCCCACCAAGCCTTGACAGACCACACAAAACAATAACTATCTGGTACAGCCTCTGCTGTTGTGCTGTCTAACTGTCAGCCAAACCATCAAGCCAAAGATTCTTATCAGCAGCTAACTGATCCTTTACACGTTTATTAAGCTCTCTGTAATGCTTTGTATTAAGACTAGTAGGATATTGATTAAGGACATTGCTGCAGTTCTTTCTGAAATAAGCTCAAGTGCCTTATCACTCAAATAATTCCGTCTCCTCTGCTCTTTTTTCCTAAAAGAGTACTGTTAGTTTCCAAAAAAGCCTGTTTAAAATGACCCCATTTTTTCTCAACCTCAGTAGAAAGCAAACCACGACTGTCATAATGACTAAGTAGCCTATCATGGTAAGCTTTAGCTATAACTGGGTCTTTCAGAGCTCCAGTATTAAAACTAAATTTTTTAACCCTAGCACAACACTTTTTAAGTTTAAGTTGCAAGACACTTTTAACAAGGTAATGGTCAGATCCAATTTCAGCTCCCCTATATGACCTGGTATTCCTAACAGAACTAGCCCATTTGCTGTTAATTAATATATAATCAATCATGTTCTTATGCAGCCCATCAGATGAAACCGTGTGTACTTATGTATGTCGCGGTGTTTGTAATAAATGTTAGTTATTCTGAAACCATTGAGTTTACTTACCTGTAGGCGACGTTGCCCATTGCCATTGCAACTACTAATACTAAAAGGGCCTATCACTCCTCCCCAAAGGTCAGAGTCAGTACCAACTTTGGCATTGAAGTCACCTAGAACAAGGGTAATACCTCCTTTCTTGAAAGAATTCAAAATATCCGGTAGTTGTCCATAAAACCTATCCTTCTCATCCTCATTGTCATCCTCAGTGGGGGCATAACAGCAGATAACATTCAAGTCCTTAATTTTAGTTTTAAATTTTACTATAAGAAATCTTTCATTAATGCATTCATATCCTAGAAGAGCATCACTGGCGTGTCTGCTGAGAAGCAGACCCACGCCTTGGTGATGCTTTCCATCCTCCCTTCTTGTAAAGAGAAATTTAAAGTTATATTTAAGTATCTCACCTTTACCTGTCCATCTGGTCTCTTGCAAGCCTAGAATATCATGGTTATAGCGCTGGAATTCCTTTGTGAGGACATCAAGAGAATAATCTTTATGTAATGTCCTCACGTTCCCCGTTCTTGCAGAGAGGAAATGATTAGTAGGATTTTTAAAGTAACAGGTTTATTGAGATAGGTAGGGCCAACAATATCAATAGCCCCCTGAGTGCAGGCATGGGACAAAGACTTGTTCCCCCTCCGCTAAAAGCTGAAGTCACCGATGTTGGTAGGAACTTCAGGCACCACCTTTTCAAGTGGACTTTTTCAAGAGCCACATAGCTTGCCTGAGACACATTACTCCAGTTTAGGCTTGACGATGCACAAATAGATAAGTGAGGTTCAGATACCTGCGATGGCCTCTGATCAGGATTATCTACCAGCTGATATAAGGTATCCCATGCCTCTGTTCACTTAGGGCTGGCAACCCAGAAGCAAACAGAAAACAGAAAGGCAAATTCTCCCTCAACAGAGGCTCACCAGTGCAGCAAGTCTAGGATCCATAATCAAGCTCAAATACATAAACAAGTCCAGTCTAGTACGTATAAATGGTCAGCACCAGGACCTGTGAAGTTGACTACTCCTCAGCAAGGTTGAAAAAAAAAGAAAAAAGTGGCCATAGATGACCAGATCAGTAGGACATACTGAACTGGCAGCCCTCCCCTTCCGTTCCCTTCCAAAAGGGAATATCTCTTTTGAAAGGTACTAACGGCCTGCACCACGAGGAGGCGGGGTCGGACATTAGGTGCTAGACCTGGCCGGTTTTGTGCGTCATCACTGGGGATAGCATATGTAGATCTACTTTAAAATGGTGCATTTGGTCTAATGTCAATAAAATTATAATATTGCGCACCCAGGACAATACAAAAGTCTTTAGGGGTCAAAATGGAAATATTTCCTTTTCTTCCAGAGACACGGAATAAAGGTGGGACCTCCTGAGAAGTTTAAAAAAAAATTTTTGGCTCAGTCTTGTCGCCAAGATACTACAGAGGAAAACGATTTTTGTTTGAGGGCAGTTACTTTGTTTATAGAGTTTGAAGAGAAAACCAAATTGTTGTAATTTTCCCTTTGTGAGTAACAATATTCCAATGGGTTTTTTTTGTTTGTTTGATGTCAAATATGAATATAAAAGATTTCGAAAAATCTCTGACTCGTAATTCGTACCTGTAATCTGAGATTTTTGACATTCGAAAAAGTCCCATTAACAAAATAATTACAATGGCTCCTTATATTCCATCAGTAGATTTCAGTTTCGACTTTTATAACCACTATCATTTTCACGAAATTCAGTATAATAGTTAGTATTGACCTGCAGCATGTCAACAGTGTCTTCGGTAAAAAAGAAATTTATAATAAGGGATAGTTAATGATACCGAAGCTAGTTCATGAATAAGGCCCACAGAGGATTCAAAATGATTAACAAAAACTGTGTCGTTGTTAACCGGTACTTGTAAAATATATTGAGTTGTAATCATCGACCTGGTGATCAAGTGGTTTGCACGCTTCGCTTCAAATTCATGGGACCTGGGTTCAGGACCCTAATAAATAATAATAATAATAAATACCCCCTCAAGCAGCTGCTTGCCACAGAGGTCTGACAGGAGCCTGTCAGTTTATATGCCAGAGTAGAAGGTCTGAGAGGATGGCAGGACCTCAGCAGAAAAACGGACACATACATCCATGCCTTACCCGGGGCTCGAACCCAGGTCCCTTAGATCAGTAGCCAAGCGCGCTAACCACTCGGCCATGACTTATGAATTTTCTTTCTCGCATTGTCTTTCTGCTGAGATCTTATCTCCATAACCGATCTTCTGACATCTTAAATTGACATGCTGCTATCAGACCCTGTGAGAAAACAGCTATTTGAGGGGTGTAAAAAAATTAATCAACTAAGAATTTAATTCTCTAGTGTTTTTTCATTTTATACATCCCTTGGAATTTAACCTTCGGTGTCGCAAGTTATTTGGATCCCGAAATATCAGAATCATAATATATAAAAGAAATAAATGTCTCCTCAAGCAGCTGCTTGCCACAGAAGTCTGACAGGAGCCTGTCAGTTTAATACGCCATTGTAGAGGGATAATTAAGTAAAAAAAAGTTTATTGTCAACTTCAGATAAAGATTATTTTCAACTTTTTAATTGCACCAAACAATAATTTTGTATAAAAAGTAATGCTAAAACGTGATTTAAGTTTCACCTTGACGAACAATGGTTGTAGAATTGAACGAAAAATCTCAGCTGTTTTGCATTATATGCAAGCGAAGTTACTTTAAGTTGATGTTCCCTTTCTTGGAAGGTTTCATTTGTCGGAGAGGATTAAGACTAGGGGAGAACAGAAAGAATTCTTCCAAGTCCATCAAAAGACTGGCGTTGTGGCTGATTAATTAGAGCTTTCTTCTTAAGGGGGAAAGGAAGCAAGCATCAGATAAGGAGGCTTTGGGATGCAATGGTCTTTTGCATATCGGGGTGAAATGGTGTGGTTTTAGGGTTGCTCAATCGCGGAACATTTTTCATTAAGGTGGAAACAAGCGCATGCAAAGTTAAGCGTGCTAACAAATATATCTGTCATATGCAAAGGTAAAATGCAGAAAGGTAAAATGAATTTTACCTCTCTGCAGATATGGCCTGAAGAATTTATTTATTATACTGCAGATATGGCCAACCTATGGTGCTGGTGACCGGAGTGGAAAGTTAGATGATTTTGCTTGGCACTCAAGAGTGCCTAGCAAAATCGTCTCGCATCTTTTTTTGACAAAAGTCACGCTTTTCCCACCCCATTTTTTGATTCGCGAACCCTGCAGTTTTGCATATATTGTCGGGATATTAGAGAAGCGGAATTTCCCTACTTCTTATAATTCGCTATTTGTGGAAAACCTAGAGTGAAAGACAAAAAAGCCTATAAGGCACGTAAGTTATAAATTTTATCAAATTATACTCTTATTTTAAAAAAGGGTTGAATATTGTGATTCGCTCTCCTTTTCTATTTTGCGCCTGAGAACAGTTCCTTGGTCACTATTTACCCATCTCCCAACATTGGAAATAATATATAGAAGTTTTGTTTCTATTATTCTTTCATCATAAAGGTAATTAATTTGAGTAAACGTAAATAATTGAACGGAAACGTAATTGAACGTAATGCATGATCAATCACAAATAATTAGCAGAAAATACTGATTTTTGTGTGTGAAAAATATTATTTATTTTATAAATTGTAAAATTATTAAAATCATTTCCATTTGAGAAAATCTCGGATAACGACAATTAGCGTTATTCAATAAATGGCGCACATCAAATGTATCAAACAAATAATCTTCAGTGTCGTCAGTGGAGCTTTTTTTGGCGATATTATTTCTTTATCGAATAGAGCAAAAGTTCAAGAATCACTAAGCTTCCTCTGTTGAAAGAGTAGAATTGTCATTTGCGCAACGAAATCGGTCCAAATGTCACTGGCGCCAAACAGAACAGAAGGTAAACGTTTGCCAATTGTTGCAATGCACAGATTACGAACGAAAATAGTGAATGGCATACCAAGAGAGGAAGTGTGGGGACCTTCTCAGCGATGAAACACCTCCTGAAATTCGTAATAATATAAAAACCAAAATCTCTTTGTGAAATTTGAGGTAGTTCTTTTTCTCGTGCACACCTGCTGCATCATTCCTCTCCATTCGACCAAAATATTTCCTAACAAATATTCTCCCAACTTCAGATTTAATTTATCAACAGAAATCGAGCGATAATATGTGTATAGCCCCCTAATCCTCTCCCTACGAACATTGAAGGCCCAACTTCCCCCAACATTCTCAGAAATAGCGATAAACTGAAAGCAAAACAGGGGTACAAAGAATTCCGAGGATGGGTGAGGAACGGCCCTCTCCTCCATTGAAAGGATGGCTTAAGACCCTTAGTAAACAAATGACGTAGTTCGACCTTGAACTGTCAGGTCCATCTCCTCTTCCTTGACACTCGAGGGAACTTTCGCGTCACCATCCGTGTTCAAGGGGTAAAGGTCTTGTACTTGCTACCACCGATCATGAAAGAGATATACAGATTTCTGAACATTGTATCTTTATTCATTCCTTTTTATAAAATCAGCAGGAATAAATATGTTCCGTCAGATACATCGCCTGTATATACACTGCCTTAACAAAATAATAGAGAATGTCCATGTTTACATTCACGGGAATGTAATTTCGAAGCTCTATAACTTCTAAAATATGCGTTTAATGGAAAAATGAGACCGAAAATAAAATAAAGATCACAATCAAATCTATTTAAATTTATATTTTTGGCAATATTTGTTCAGTATTTAAAGAATTATGGAAGCTAGATTCTATAGGAATAATTTTCTTGATTAATTAAAATATCATTCATAATTGTCTAATATTGAAATAATCATTACGCAAACTTTTAAAAAATATATATATTATTTTATTAAATGGTTTGAAACATTACTTGTTATTTAAATTTTAATTAATTTCAAAGGTAAATTCTTTGAATTCCGATTGACATAATATGGAAATTTTGTAAATTTTTGTAGGGCAATATAATATATAAGTTAATTCTGCTTTACATAAATCCGAAATATTAATCTGTAGAGTTGTCGAGATGTGTTTTAAAGAAGGCAGCAAATGCAAATAAAACAAGTCATGCAAATATATTTTAATATCGCATATTAGTTTGAAATAAGAAACATTTATTCGATGACTTTCAAGTTCACAGTTCACAGCACAATAGTTGGGTGGAATGAAAGAAGCAATTGCCAAAAGCACAGAGGAAAATGAATCGGAATACTATTCCGATCATTGATGTTTACGAATCATTGGATTGGGATGCCATTTCGGTACCTAATATTTCCGAATCATTGGGTCGGAAAACGTTCTGGTGCTTGATTTTTTCGAATCTTTGAACGTGCCTATTCTAAAATTCTGAAGGAAATTTTCTTATGACATTAATAATATGTAAAGTGGAGTACAGAAGATGATTTAATTTATAAAATAATAATAAATACCCCCTCAAGCAGCTGCTTGCCACAGAGGTCTGACAGGAGCCTGTCAGTTTATATGCCACAGTAGAAGATCTGAGAGGATGACAGGACCTCAGCAGAAAAACATCACAAACGTTCATGCTTTACCTGGGTCTCAAAAACCCAGGTCCCTTAGATCAGTAGCCAAGTGCAGGCCATGGAATGGCAACCTTACACAAAAAAAATTACAAGGGGGAAGAATAAAAATTCAGAGCAAATTACAAGCACTTATGCATACTTCCAGTATTTGGTGCAGTTTATGTACTATATTGATTATTAATCAATGCATGATGAATACATAATAATTATTAAATACTAATTATTAGTGATTAAATTTCAATAATATCAAAAAGTATGCAATCAATGCATCAAAAGTATGCCAAGAGATGCCAATGACAATCCAAGCACTCTCAAAATACCATGGTCAATTAGCATTTGTTGCTATTCTTTATGTAGTGTAGTGTTAATTTAAGCAATATTAGAGTTAACCAATTATAAATCAATGAATGATGCCTACCAATTGATTGATTATTAGTGTTAAAGTCAAATTTCGTTAACATCAAAAAGTATGCATGCCATGAACCTCCTAAGAACTGCCATTGCTGAAGTCCCTTACCACCTTGCAAACCTCAATCCATTGTGGGTAAACGGTCTGGGATTTCTATTTCGTAAACTCCCCCCGTTGGTGGTTTATGATCTCTGTCATTTATAATTAAGTTTTTAATAGAGTGTGTAATAGTAGTGGGCAATGTGCAATTATATTTTCTTAAAGTATTTTCCAGTGTTTTTGTTATTGTTTTAATATAAGGAAAACTTTTAACATATTGTTTTTTATTTTCATTTTGCTGCGGGTTCGGTTGGGTGCCTCTTTTAACTATATATTTAGCTACGGTGTGCCATTTTTGTAATAGCTTTCGAGGGTATCCTACGTCTTGTGCTGTTTTTTGAATATATTGTAACTCTTCTTGTAGAGTTTTCTGTTGCGAACAACATCTGGTAGATTTTTGCTTGAAAAAATATTCAAAACATTATGCGCAAATCAGAATAATACATTTGGGACAAATATGCCATTTCCAACACATTAGATTTATTAGATTAATTCTATATATACATATATGTCTTATTTAAATACAATTTCTTAATGCCCGGATAAAATAATAAATAAATAAATACCCCCTAAAGCAGCTGCTTTGCCACAGAGGTCTGACAGGAGCCTGTAGTTTATATGCCATAGTAGAAGGTCTGAGAGGATGGCAGGACCTCAGCAGAAAGACGACACATACATCCATGCCTTACCCGGGGCTCGAACCCAGGTCCCTTAGATCAGTAGCCAAGCACGCTAACCACTCGGCCATGGGACGACTACGCTAGTAATAAAGAAATATAAAGTGCAAACATTTTATATATGTGGTATTAATATATTTAATATATATGTGTAGGTGAAATCTGTCTAAATCTCGATTTTTAACAATATTTGCTTTGTATTTAAAGAGTTACGGAGGTTTGAATATTAACAGCAACAACGCATGTCTTAAAAAATTGAAATTATTAAAAGAATTATTTACACAAACATTTTTCAATATACATCTATTGGATTAAATGGTTTGAAAAAACGTTTTTTTATTCAAATTATAATTAATTTTTGAGATAACTTCTAACGTTTCGCATTGCTGTTGCTAATATTAAAACTTCCATAACCCTTTAAGTACCGAACAAATACTTTTGAAAATCAAGATTCAGGTAGACTTGATTGAATTCTTTAATTTATCTTCAGTCGTATTTTCTTCTACAACACTTATTTAAGAAGTTATAGAGCTTCGAAGTTATTTTCTACTGATATAGTATGAATGGCGTGGTCTTTACAGATCTTTAGGTAAATTTATACAGTACAATGAACAACAACTGAATGCAATTATGATGCACTTGAACACTTTCCTTTTATTAAAACAGTCTACGTTATAGTGCATAAAAAATGAATGAAAGTGATGAACTTACTTTGGGTAAAAGAAAATATGTAGACTTACGGAAACAAGTTCCGTCTTGCATGAAACCTTGAGGCATGATTGAAAAATAGAGGAATGTATTATATATGATTCGAACTACTCAAATGAGAATGAAGTTAGAAACAATTATGTGTAAATCACTCTATTGAATTCGGAAATTATCGGGTATTTCTTACCCAGACAGTTCGTTCTAATTGGTTGTTTGCCATTAACATGCAGTACGAATTTCATCACACAGTATAATAATGGTTGTTAGCAATTGCATTCAAGCTTTCAAAAAGTCTTTCTTGAATTATATACGACAGCTCTGCAGAAGCAGGGGGTAGCGAAGGACTATGGTTGGGGGATAAAAATCAAAAATTTTGCCAACTGAACAAACTTACTTAGATTTTCGCTCCGTGGGGGTGGAGGGAGGGGTTGAGCCACCCTCCAATTTTAGCAACTCTCCTGCATTTTGCCATTTAACTTCCAATTTTGCCAACTAGACATAATTTTACGGAAATATTTCCAATATTTGCATCACGTCTGAATTGCAGCAAGTCAGTGTGAATTTTCCCTTGATTTAGCCAACTCTCCTTAATTTCACGGAACTAAACCCAATCTTTATATATCTCCGAAATTGGCCAAATTTCTTCAAACTTTTCAAACACCCAAAGATTTTCCCAAGTTTTCTTGATTTTAGTCAACTATCCTGAATTTCATAAACCCAATCCCAATTATAAGAACTCGCCCGTATTTTCTAAGTGGATTCGAATTTTGTCAACTGCCCTACATTTTGTTCAGTTTCCTCAATTTGTCCAACAATCCTTTATTTCACAAAACAAATCTCAATTTTCACAACTCGCTTATATTTTACCAAGTGGATTCGAATTTTGCCAACTACTCTAGATTTTGCCAACTCGCCGTAATTTTACATAAAAAATCGCAAAATTTTACATCTTCCATGAATTTGCCAAGTCACTTCTTTATCAACTCTTATGAACTGCACAAAAAATCCCAATTTTCACAAATCGCCCGTATTTTACCAAGTGGTTTCGAATTTTGCCAACTCCTCTAGATTTTGCCAAGAGTTCTTGGTTTTTCCAACTCTCCTTAATTTCACAAAATCAATCCCAATATTTACAACTCACCTGTACTTTACCAAGTGGTTTCCAGTTTTGCCAGCTTCCCTAGATTTTGCCAAGTTTTCTCGATTTTGCCAACTCTCCTTAATTTCACAAAAAATCCCAATTTTCACAAATCGCCCGTATTTTACCAAGTGGATTCGAATTTTGCCAACTGTCCTAGATTTTGCCAAGTTTCCACGATTTCGCCATCTCGCCAAAATTTCACATCACACCTGATTTTTGCAAAGCCACTCTGAATTTTCCCAACTCCCCCAAGATTTGCCAACTCTCCTAGATATTGCGAAGTTGCCTCAATTTTGCCAACACGCTATAATTTTACAGAAAAAAGATTGCAATTTTTACATATAACCTGAATTTTGTCAACTATCCACGATTTTGCCAAGTCATTCCGAATTTTGCCAACTGCCCCTAGATTTTGCCAACTCTCCTAGATTTTGTCAACTCACCATAATTTTACAGAAAAAAAATCCAAATTTTCACATCTCACCTGAATTTTGCGAACTCCCCACGATTTTGCCAAGTCACTCCGAATTTTGTCCAGTCACTCCGAATTTTGCCAAGTCACTCCGAATTTTGCCAACTCCCCAAGATTTTACCAAGTCACTCCGAATTTTGCCAAATCCCCAAGATTTTGCCAAGTCACTCCGAATTTTGCCAACTCCCCAAGATTTTACCAAGTCACTCCGAATTTTGCCAACTCCGAGTTACTTTGGGGAGGAGCTTCCCCCTCATCCCCCCATGGCTACGCCCCTGTGCAGAAGGAAACACTAAGTACTCCCAATCCAAGCAATTTTCTACATTTATAAACCTCTAATCCTCATGTAGTTCATTATCCATATGCATTAGCACATAATTCGCTATACTCATATTAACCTAGGAGTAGTTGCGCCACTTTTAGCTGTATTATTAGTCGGGGCTGGTCTTTTTTCCACCTCCCGATTTGCCGTTCCGATTAAACGCTTATTCCCTTAAATGCTTGGCCTTTTTTAATTTTATTTTACATATTTTAATATACACTATTTTAAAAAAATACATGACATTTACGCGAAAATATTTCATAAAATGCCGCAAGGAATTAACAAATTTTTCTTTGAAAATTTATATGCATTTTTAATATGGCTTTCGCATCCATAATTTACGAAAGTATAGGTTTTAACTGTTCCCATGCCGAAAGAAAAAATTGGAATCATACAAATCCAAATTCTTCTTTATTCGGGGAAAAAGAAAAATTGCCTTCAGAACCTTATGCTGAGTTTACTTAAAAAAACAACAGGTGTACTGTCGCTCAAAAAAGTATCCGAACGCTGTGGTTGATTACAAAATTTAGAAAAAATATCTGGCAACGAGTTTTTTAGAAATTAGTGATCTGGCAACCTTCGTGTCACGTGACACGAAGGTTGCCAGATCACTAATTTCCCCAATGGCGAAGCGCTTCATTCACAAGGCAACTCTTTCTGTGTAGCAGGAGCAACCGAGGCGATGCCGAAGAATTAATTCGTGGCAATCAAAAAGGCACTTATGAATGGTCTCAGATTAATAAAATTCAGGGTAGCAAAATTCAGACTGCTATATCAATTCAAATTTTAAGTACATCGCAATTCAGATATATTTTGATAACGCACTGGTTTCCATAAATTAAGGAAAATCCCTATGTTAAGTCAATGGGAAGTTAACGTCAAAGCTCTGTACCTTCTAAAATATGTTTTATTGTTTTGAAGAATGTCAATTGACTTGAAAAGTTAATTAGAACTTCGTTATAAGTATTGTATCAAAGTGTTTAATAAAATAAGTTTGTATTTTAGAACTTTGTGTAAAGAATTCTTTCACTATTCTTCAGTTTTGTATAAGTTTCTAAAAAAGACTGACATTTCTATTGTTAAATATTCAAACTTTAGTAACTCATTAAATACTGAACGAATATTGTTGAAAATCGAGATATTGATTTATTTGATTGAGATCTTTATCTGCAATCACATTCTTCAAAATAAAAAAACTTATTTTAGAAGTTATAGAGCTTTGACATTAACTTCCCATTGACTTAACAGAGGGATTTTCCTCAATTTATGGAAACCAGTGTAGAAATCAACGGCGCATAGAAATCGTTTTGCACTCGAATATCACCATTTGAACTTGAAGGACATTTCAGAGGTCAAATTTCGTATTTTTTCCCGAATTTCCCCCAGGTGCAAATTTTTCGATCTCTACCATTTCTGCATCATAGTTAGAATTATTGCGATCCGCTGTCAACCGTCAGTCAGTCACTCGCAAACGTCAAAATATATCAGTTTTTCAATATGCAAGAAATCTTCTACGTTTTAGAACAAAATGTAGCATTGATTTGATGTTTAAACCAGGGCCAGATTTAGGTGGGGGGGGGGGGGGTATTTCAGAATTCTAGTAATGGTAACAGCGCTAAAACTGATTAAGCTTATTTATATTTCATGCATTTTTCATGATATTGTTGCGGATCACAAAAATGGATAGCCACTGAGCGTGAGTATTAAAAGCTATATTTCAAAACCAAATTCAATACAAGGTAAATTGTTACAAAGGAAATATGGATGAAGTATCTTATTAACAAATCAACTATTAACATGCACCAGTCATCAATCTTCCTGCGTAGAGCACACAACATCAGCTCTGTATTTTACTAAATACTACCTTTTACTTGATTTACCAGGTCACCCGAAGATCTTCACTCGTAAACCAATTCTCGTCCTGTGCTAATAACTTTTCACACACTAGCCGAACAAAAAGACAGTCCGTGTAGACATTCGAAGTTAGCCATAAAAGTTCCCACTTTTATACTTCCGCGTATACACAACACATCAAGTTACTTCTTGATACTTAACGATAAAAGATCCCACTTTTATCCTTCCGCGTATACACAACACATCAAGTTACTTCTTGATACTTAGGCGCGCTGTCTCAGAACAGCTCACCGTCCATTTTCGAACTCTCCGACCGTTCCAACACAACGACCGTTACCGCTCCACTCTTCTCCAAATTCTCCCAAAGTTCCATTCGTTGGCTGAAACTTTGCTTTCGGTTGCCAGATTCTTCTGTCGTAACACTGCCCCCTTCCTAGGTATTGTTCGTCCCGAACAATTCTGGATTCCAAAGCTTCTTCAGTTCTTCGATGAAACGGGGCCAAACGATCCACGTGAACCACCTTGCACTTTGTAGCTGGACATCGACGAATGCGATATACCACGTCTGTGTCAAAAATGAAAGCGAATCTCATTATGACGTAGATTTCTTTTCTGACTGAAGCCTCGTCCACAAACATAATACGTGTAAGGCCTATAACCCTTGTGAACACGTTTATGTCTCTGCAGGGAGAAGAATCGACTAAGAGTTTTCGTGCAAAACCTGTAAAAAGTTTTCTTCTTTGGATTTTTACTTCTATCAACAGTAACAAGGAATGAAAGTCATTAGTGACATAAAATCTAGGGAGGAGTTTCATCCTCCAGTCTGACCCTTTTGTCAGTTGACTTTCCCTTAATTCAGAACTGTCGTGATGAACCTTCAGCCATATTTCACCTGATTCCATTTGATCCCCAAGGTGCTTCACAAATATAATATCAGCTCCATAATTCTTTTTAGCTCTTCGGTCCATCTCCTCCTTCCATACTCTTGCTAGAACTGCAGCTTCTAATCCGACAACCTTACCTGTTTCTCCTGTATAAGTGAAATCAGTGATGTGTCGAGCTGCTAGCAATATTTTTTCTGTTTTATCTTCACATAGCCAGCTTGCAACATCTTCAGATACTCCTTGTTCTATTAACATGTTACGAAACTTGTTCAAAGCATTGCCGTTATGCAGAACCTTGCAGACACGTGATGCTTCATCTACCCTATTATCCACAATGTTCACCAAACGCAGAAGTTCTCCTCCTAACTCTTCGACGAGCTCTTGCAGTTCCAAGGATCCGTTACCAAGGAAACACTGAACAGCTTCCATCACTTCCAGAGAGTTGTCAACAGAGTTTTTAAGAGGTGAATCCATGTTGCTGATAACAGCTGAACAACTCAAACTCTTCATTCCACGAGCTTGTGATGCTGCAACCACTTTCTTAACTAAATCAACAGCAACATCTTCTGTACTGATGAGATCAAGAGCTCCTTTTCCGAATTCAACATCATAAACCAAAGCGCACACTCCTTCAGCCAGCTTTTTGGACACAATTGAGCATCTCCTTAGAGGAACGCTATCTACGGTAGCCGTCAGATCCTTGCAGCGGTAAATCTCCTTATCTGTTGGCACCAGCTCCTCTGTCTGTCCTACGATGCAGCATCCGACGTCTTCCATCATCTGCTCGATTTTATCTTTAGTGCAGTCGACTGTGAAGCCAGGGATGGATTCCAATTTGTCCAGAGTATCTCCCGTCAATTGGAGAGCACGACCGGAGATCATAGGGACCTTGAGACCTAAAGCAGCAAGTGCAGGAGCCAAGACAAGACTCACTTTGTTGCCGACACCTCCTGTGCTGTTTTTATCTACCATCCGATGGCGCCACTCGGGTCTCCAGCAAAACACATGACCCGAGGAGGTCATATTTGCTGTTTCTTCCGAATTCACTTTCTTGGAGCTCTCATTGTAATTAGCCAGGGAAATATCAGTCATGATTGCCAAATTGTTCATTCTGGAGATCAGCGACGAGTTCTGTAACATGATATTGTCCACTTTAGAGCTCTTGTAGTCGTGATAAAACTTTTCTATATCCTTATAATCTAAATGGTTATAATGTCCAAATCTGTACATTGACTGTTCAGAAAAGAAATTCAGCATGGTTTCGTTGAGATTGTCTGAGGGCTTTACTTCTCTCTGATCGTAACTCTGAGGCTTAGTTTCATCCAGAAAGTTAGTCTTTGAAGTACCGTCTCTGCCTGAAGCTCTTTTATTAGCATCACCTGTTA
The DNA here is from genome assembly GCA_038380435.1 of Ryuthela nishihirai. Lineage (NCBI taxonomy): Eukaryota > Metazoa > Arthropoda > Arachnida > Araneae > Heptathelidae > Ryuthela > Ryuthela nishihirai. Next base: position 10,280,518 of record JAWZYU010000021.1, on the reverse strand, counting down.
TGCTTCTAAGCCATTCTTCGGAATTCCTCTTCCTTAAATCCCCACTTTCTATAAACGATTCGAGTGTGGCTAAATGCTTCGGAAAAATCTCTCCGACTTCCGCGGTAAAGTCGAATGGCACTTTGTATCTATGATGAATGGACGCCTCTTCTTTACTCGGACCACTCTGCGAAATGTAAACTCTGTTTCGTTCCCCTTCATTACCACTCGTTACTCTGCCTTTGCGATAATTGTCCATGACGCATTTTGCTGAGAGCGAGGAATAGAATACCTTTCGTGTGGATCTCTCTTCAGATCGTGCCAGACTTGTATACCTAGGTATTTTGAAGTGCAAAGCGTACTGTATAGTCTCGCAGCTCTCTGATCTGTGTGATTGTTCTTCACAGTTCCTAGACATGTCACCAGCGACATAGACACTCTGCCATGCATCACCAGTAGTTGCGTGGTCAAAGGCATTATCTGCGCTATCTCTACGATTCTTGATTTCCAGTAGCAGATCCACATTTTTATATGCGTTGCCTTTCTCTTTTTCTTTTCCATGTTTACAATCTAACTTAACACTATTGTTACGACAGAAGAATCTGGCAACCGAAAGCAAAGTTTCAGCCAACGAATAAGAACTTTGGGAGAATTTGGAGAAGAAGAGTGGAGCGTTAACGGTCATTTTATATTGTAACGGTTGTTGTGTTGTAACGGTCGGAGAGTTCGAAAATGGACGGTGAGCTGTTCTGAGACAGTGCGCGTAAGTATCAAGAAGTAACTTGATGTGTTGTGTATACACGGAAGGATAAAAGTGGGATCTTTTATCGTTAAGTATCAAGAAGTAACTTGATGTGTTGTGTATACGCGGAAGTATAAAAGTGGGAACTTTTATGGCTAACTTCGAATGTCTACACGGACTGTCTTTTTGTTCGGCTAGTGTGTGAAAAGTTATTAGCACAGGACGAGAATTGGTTTGCGAGTGAAGATCTTCGGGTGACCTGGTAAATCAAGTAAAAGGTAGTATTTAGTAAAATACACAGAGCTGATGTTGTGTGCTCTACGTGAAGATTGATGACTTGTGCATGTTAATAGTTGATTTGTTAATAAGATACTTCATCCATATTTCCTTTGTAACAATTTACCTTGTATTGAATTTGGTTTTGAAATATAGCTTTTAATACTCACGCTCAGCGGCTATCCATTTTTGTAATCCGCAACATTTGGTGTCAGAAGTGGGATAATTTATTGAATGCCGTTAACTAGAAGTATGGATGAATTAGTAAAGTTGATAAATAGCTTGAAAGCCGATATGAAAGATATGAAAGCCGATATGGCTGCGCTGACTGATATGAAAGCCGATATGGCTGCGCTGATGACTGATAGGAAAGCCATTATTGCTACGCTGATGACTGATAGGAAAGCCGTTATTGCTACGCTGATGACTGATAGGAAAGCCGTTATTGCTACGCTGGTGACTGATATGAAAGCCGATATGGTTACGCAGATGACTGATATTAAAAGTGATCTAGCTGCCCAAAGCGATAAAATAGGTGACTTGAAAGCCGAAATGGCCGCACAAAATACTGAGATGAGAGATGAAGTGGCTCCTCAAGTTGGTAAGATTATTGATCAGTTCAAGGATAGTAAAACCGAACTCAATAGACAATGCAATAGTTTAAATGTTGAATTTGTCAGTGAAAAAGATGATCTTGATAGTGTTAAGTTAGATTGTAAACATGGAAAAGAAAAAGAGAAAGGCAACGCATATAAAAATGTGGATCTGCTACTGGAAATCAAGAATCGTAGAGATAGCGCAGATAATGCCTTTGACCACGCAACTACTGGTGATGCATGGCAGAATGTCTATGTCGCTGGTGACATGTCTAGGAACTGTGAAGAACAATCACACAGATCAGAGAGCTGTGAGACTATACAGTACGCTTTGCACTTCAAAATACCTAGGTATACAAGTCTGGCACGATCTGAAGAGAGATCCACACGAAAGGTATTCTATTCCTTGCCGTCAGCAAAATGCGTCATGGACAATTATCGCAAAGGCAGAGTAACGAGTGGTAATGAGGGGGAACGAAACAGAGTTTACGTTTCGCAGAGTGGTCCGAGTAAAGAAGAGGCGTCCATTCATCATAGAAACAAAGTGCCATTCGACGTTACCCGGGAAGTCGGAGAGATTTTTCCGAAGCATATAGCCACACTTGAATCGTTTATAGAAAGTGGGGATTTAAGGAAGAGGAATTCCGAAGAATGGCTTAGAAGCGTAACAGGTGATGCTAGTAAAGGAGCTTCAGGCAGAGACAGTACTTCAAAGACTAACTTTCTGGATGAAACTAAGCCTCAGAGTTACGATCAGAGAGAAGTGAATCCCTCAGATAATTTCAACGTAGCCACGCTGAATTTCTTTTCTGAACAGTCAATGTGCAGATTTGGACATTATAACCATTTAGATTATAAGGATATAGAAAAGTTTTATCACGACTACAAGAGCTCTAAAGTGGACAATATCATGTTACAGAACTCGTCGCTGATCTCCAGAATGGACAATTTGGCAATCATGACTGATATTACTCTGGACAAACTGGAATACATCCCTGGCTTCACAGTCGACTGCACTAAAGATAAAATCGAGCAGATGATGGAAGACGTCGGATGCTGCATCGTAGGACAGACAGAGGAGCTGGTGCCAACAGATAAGGAGATTTACCGCTACAAGGATCTGATGGCTACCGTAGATAGCGTTCCTCTAATGAGATGCTCAATTGTGTCCAAAAAGCTGGCTGAAGGAGTGTGCGCTTTGGTTTATGATGATGAATTTGGAAAAGGAGCTATTGATCTCATCAGTACAGAAGATGTTGCTGTTGATTTAGTTAAGAAAGTGGTTGCAGCATCACAAGCTCGTGGAATGGAGAGTTTGAGTTGTTCAGCTGTTATCAGCAACATGGATTCACCTCTTGAAAACTCTGTTGACAACTCTCTGGAAGTGATGGAAGCTGTTCAGTGTTTCCTTGGTAACGGATCCTTAGAACTGCAAGAGCTCGTCGAAGAGTTAGGAGAACTTCTGCGTTTTGTGAACATTGTGGATAATAGGGTAGATGAAGCATCACGTGTCCGTAAGGTTCTGCATAACGGCAATGCTTTGAACAAGTTTCGTAACATGTTAATAGAACAAGGAGTATCTGAAGATGTTACAAGCTGGCTATGTGAAGGTAAAACAGAAAAAAATATTGCTAGCAGCTCGACACATCACTGATTTCACTTATACAGGAGAAACAGGTAAGGTTGTCGGATTAGAAGCTGCAATTCTAGCAAGAGTATGGAAGGAGGAGATGGACCGAAGAGCTAAAAAGAATTATGGAGCTGATATTATATTTGTGAAGCACCTTGGGGATCAAATGGAATCAGGTGAAATATGGCTGAAGGTTCATCACGACAGTTCTGAATTAAGGGAAAGTCAACTGACAAAAAGGTCAGACTGGAGGATGAAACTTCTCCCTAGATTTTATGTCACTAATGACTTTCATTCCTTGTTACTCTTGATAGAAGTAAAAATCCAAAGAAGAAAACTTTCGACAAAGAAGAAAACTTTTTACAGGTTTTGCACGAAAACTCTTAGTCGATTCTTCTCCCTGCAGAGACATAAACGTGTTCACAAGGGCTATAGGCCTTACACGTATTATGTTTGTGGACGAGGCTTCAGTCGGAAAAGAAATCTACGTCATAATGAGATTCGCTTTCATTTTGACACAGACGTGGTATATCGCATTCGTCGATGTCCAGCTACAAAGTGCAAGGTGGTTCACGTGGATCGTTTGGCCATGTTTCATCGAAGAACTGAAGAAGCTTTGGAATCCAGAATTGTTCGGGACGAACAAGACCTAGGAAGGGGGCAGTGTTACGACAGAAGAATCTGGCAACCGAAAGCAAAGTTTCAGCCAACGAATAAGAACTTTGGGAGAATTTGGAGAAGAAGAGTGGAGCGTTAACGGTCATTTTATATTGTAACGGTTGTTGTGTTGTAACGGTCGGAGAGTTCGAAAATGGACGGTGAGCTGTTCTGAGACAGTGCGCGTAAGTATCAAGAAGTAACTTGATGTGTTGTGTATACACGGAAGGATAAAAGTGGGATCTTTTATCGTTAAGTATCAAGAAGTAACTTGATGTGTTGTGTATACGCGGAAGTATAAAAGTGGGAACTTTTATGGCTAACTTCGAATGTCTACACGGACTGTCTTTTTGTTCGGCTAGTGTGTGAAAAGTTATTAGCACAGGACGAGAATTGGTTTGCGAGTGAAGATCTTCGGGTGACCTGGTAAATCAAGTAAAAGGTAGTATTTAGTAAAATACACAGAGCTGATGTTGTGTGCTCTACGTGAAGATTGATGACTTGTGCATGTTAATAGTTGATTTGTTAATAAGATACTTCATCCATATTTCCTTTGTAACAATTTACCTTGTATTGAATTTGGTTTTGAAATATAGCTTTTAATACTCACGCTCAGCGGCTATCCATTTTTGTAATCCGCAACACTATCAAGATCATCTTTTTCACTGACAAATTCAACATTTAAACTATTGCATTGTCTATTGAGTTCGGTTTTATTATCCTTGAACTGATCAATAATCTTACCAACTTGAGAAGCCACTTCAGCTCTCATCTCAGTATTTTGTGCGGCTATTTCGGCTTTCAAATCATCTTTTTGAGAAACTATCTCCGTTCTCAACTCATTATTTTGTGCGGCCATTTCGGCTTTCAAGTCATTACTTTGACTTTTAATGTCATTCATCTGTGTAGCCATATCGGCTTTCAAGTCATTATTTTGACTTTTAATGTCATTCATTTGTGTAGCCATATCGGCTTTCAAGTCATTATTTTGATTTTTAATGTCATTCATTTGTGTAGCCATATCGGCTTTCAAGCTATTTATCAACTTTACTAATTCATCCATACTTCTAGTTAACGGCATTCAATAAATTATCCCACTTCTGACACCAAATGTTGCGGATCACAAAAATGGATAGCCACTGAGCGTGAGTATTAAAAGCTATATTTCAAAACCAAATTCAATACAAGGTAAATTGTTACAAAGGAAATATGGATGAAGTATCTTATTAACAAATCAACTATTAACATGCACCAGTCATCAATCTTCCTGCGTAGAGCACACAACATCAGCTCTGTATTTTACTAAATACTACCTTTTACTTGATTTACCAGGTCACCCGAAGATCTTCACTCGTAAACCAATTCTCGTCCTGTGCTAATAACTTTTCACACACTAGCCGAACAAAAAGACAGTCCGTGTAGACATTCGAAGTTAGCCATAAAAGTTCCCACTTTTATACTTCCGCGTATACACAACACATCAAGTTACTTCTTGATACTTAACGATAAAAGATCCCACTTCTATCCTTCCGCGTATACACAACACATCAAGTTACTTCTTGATACTTACGCGCGCTGTCTCAGAACAGCTCACCGTCCATTTTCGAACTCTCCGACCGTTCCAACACAACGACCGTTACCGCTCCACTCTTCTCCAAATTCTCCCAAAGTTCCATTCGTTGGCTGAAACTTTGCTTTCGGTTGCCAGATTCTTCTGTCGTAACAATATTTTTAAGAGATATGTAAAACTGAAGGAGAAACGTTTTACTGCATTGGAAATCCAGTCTTTTGGCAACCAATTTTGCATTTTTTTGGGCTTGATCGTGTTTCTTCCTCCTCTCCCCTCCCCCACTCGATTTTTTGATAGATCCGGTCCTGGTTTAAACAAGTTATTTAAGACTCGTGAGGTTAAATATTTGGCTTATTAATTAAGCACGAATATAAAATAAAACGTTTTATATATTTGTTAAGAAAAATAAACACAGGGCAGAAACTATTATCTGAATGAAATCCTATTGGTCAAAACCAACACAGAAATTTCAGATCTGTAAAGCAGAATTTGGAAGAGAGACATTATAATCAAGAAATATTACGCAACCTTTGACTTCAGGAATTCAGAATCTACAGATGATAACAAACTGCCTCACAAAGAAATGGGCTGCATTAATTTTATACAGAACAGATATGCTTTTACTCTTAGGGTATAAAGCAATATTACAAAATATACCATAGTTATAATATTTGTAACATAATCCCATCCCATGTAATATAGCGATCAAGTAATACGTTTGTTAAAAAAAAAACACAAGGAAAAATATTAAAATTTACCAATATTTACTATAAAACGCAATATAATTTGCCAAATATAATTGTTAAAATTTAAAATTTCAAACACTTTTCAGTTTCTTAATGGAAAATAAATATATGTTTCGTCTATCAGTTTTCCAGAAGTTGCATTTTGCATTAACTTCTGACGGTAACTGGAACAACTTAATCGGTTACCCAAATGGGAATCAAATGTCGCACATCTCAGGGATGAAGCTGATCTGATGAAATAGATTCTCGTGCATCGTCTTCGGACCAAAGGTTGTGTTGCAGTGGGAGAATTGAGTCTTGAACAAACCCGCTCTTACTCTCGCAAATAATTTAATTTAATTAAAAATTTGCAAAATTTTAATTTAGGTATAGGAATCCCATTGATGTCGCAGCATTAAATGGATAAAAATAATAAATTATCCCTACGTTCTTTAAAAAAGCCATATCTGAAAATAAAATAAAAAATAATAAATAACTACCCCCCTCAATCAACTGCTTGCTAGGGAAGTGTGACATGAGTTTGAAGATTGGACCGCAGTAGAAGGACAACGAAGGCTGGATTAGGAATTATTTAGCCCCTCTGCTAAATTTGAAATTCTCCTAAACCTTCCTTGAGGGTGTGGTCCCCGGCCATTATATTAATCTGTCTCTGAGAACGACATAAAGAACGTAAAAGGGGGATACAAGAAAGCAGAATATAGCATATGAAAATATAAGCATCTATTTTTTTCGCAATGGAAGCTTGAGAGTAAATACCGATCCATATGTAAGGGATAAACACACCTTAACAAAATTCCAAAGCAAAATGCTTGCATTGTATAGTCAATTGTGCAGTAAAATGTTAATATTTGTAACTTGTTTTGTTATAAATATAATCCTCTAACTCAGGAGTTCGTAACCTTTTTTCAGGTTCCACGTCATTGTTTTTTAATCATAATTTATTTCTGAAAAATGGAAATTTTAGGATTGATATTTCTTTGAAGTGTTGGAAACTTTAACATTTTTATTATGAATTACATCTTATATACTTTTTTTTTAACTCAAGGCACAATCAAATTCTGAATGACTGATTTTGAAAAAAGAAAAATTCATTGATCTTAATCCAAATTTTCCCAGTAGATCCCCTTTTATGCACCCCAGGCACCCCTTCTTTAACTTATAAAAATCTCCCTCTAAATAACCCATTTCTTCGCCTTCCAGAGAACTGAAGTCGAGGTTCTCCAATAAGCCAAAGGAGCCCAAGTTCAACGTCACAGCGTACATCAAACAAGAAAGCGTAAAGCCAACAGCCACGTGTTGCGGGTGAAAAGACACTTCTGCTTGAGATTTATGTTCAAGTAAGTTCCTATTGGATTCCAATTTATTCCTTCTCTACCTCGCAAGACCCGATACTTTTCTCTTGAAAAATCATTGGTATCAGAAGCAAAAATTTCAGCGGAAGAAAGTCCAACTCCATTTTTCACATTACGAAGGTAGGACAATCGTGTTAAGGGACACTCTCATGTCAGTGGGAACGATTTAACATTTGAATAATGATTGTTCAAGTAGACAGAAATCGGAGACTTCCAACTACTGGAGGTGGAAGAGAACTTATTAGATCTAACATTCTACATTATAATATATCTTCGAATTCCTAAATATGACCCCTTGAAAGCAATGTTATTGCTTTCACTTTTCTGGTATCATTGCAGAAATTTCCCTGAGCCTTGAATTCGGTTGATGCCATATGCACTCAATGAATAGAAGGAATCCGCCCTGTAATCCGCCATTAAGGAAAATCTCATTCAATGTTTTCATCTCCACTTGTTCAGCATACTCGACTGAGTATGGATTTCAAGTTCTCAAAATATAAATTGAGTATTAATGCGAAAAGTTTTCCTGAACTTGTTTCTTTAGATTTGTTTCAAGTGGAATGATTAATGAAATAATAGCAAAAATGACAGGAGGTGGGGGAAAAGTGACGCAATCTGGCTGGGGGAAAAAAAGGAAAACGGGGTGGCCAAGAGACTGGATTTCCTTGCAGTAAAAAATTTTTCCTTCCCCTTTGGGAGGGTTTACAAAATTTATTGAAAAATGCGTGAAACATGCCCAAATTTGATCACATTTTGCCTCCATTACCCTTCCTATCATTCTGAAAGGGGGAAGGAAAGTATGATCCTTTGCCTCCTGCATCCAGCCCTGATTATGCATGAAATCCGTGCAAAGAAATATGATGGATAGCATTCTTTCCACATAATTATAATCGTATTGAATTATTTTTTGTCTATTTTCGATAGGATGTTTATTTTAATCTGACTTTTATTTTATTACTCTATTCTGCTTGAAAAGAATTATTTATCAAAATTGAAGCATAAATATTTTTGAATACAATACCGGTTGAACATTGATTCATTCGGGCGACTATTCTTAGTGAATTAATATTATTTTTTTAAAGTTCTATTGATTTAATTTTTATAACATTTATGTACTGATTTATTTTTTCTGAAATTTATGTACTGTTTCTTTAACATTTTATTTTTTTATTTATTGACATTTATGTACTGATTTGTTTTTTTTTTCTGAGATTTAAGTATTTTTAAAAATTTTATTTATTTATTTATTTTGTTGACATTTATGTACTGATTTATTTTTTCTGAAATTTATGTGCTGTTTTTCGACATTTTATTTATTTATACTGATTTTTATTACAGTACTGATTTATTTTTTCTGAATTTTTATACTGATTTTTGCAAGTAACTGATTTTTGTGAGAAATGCTTGTCTGGAGTTGTGAGAAACTGGGCTTCTGTTTATTATTATTTCGTGTTGATTAAATTGAAAAAAAAAATATCAGTATTGAACCGATATTGTATTCAAAAATATACATCATAAATATTGATAAAATAATTCTTCTCAAGCAGTGTAGAGCAATAAAATGAAAAACAGATTAAAAAAATTTCCTATCGAAAATAGATAAAAAAAAATTCAATATGATTATAACAATGTGGAAGGAATCCTATCCATCACATTTCTTTCCATTGATTTCATACAAAAGGATAATGATCCATTGTTAAAAGCACGTCCATTTACATCCCAAGTGCGCATACTTCACACAACATCTTTTTTCTTTCTGCGCCATCGTCCATAGGCAATAGTATCTAATTTAAATTCAATAATAGTCCAAATGAAAAGATACTCCCATTGAACATCACAATGTCGCAAAGATTAAAATTCTTCTGCTGGTATATCTTCTATTATCTATAGCAGTGGCGCTGAGATGACATTTTCTTGTCATTGCATTTACTGCATTAGTAAGCCCCCAGAATAGGCCGATTGGATTTTGACCCTATGATGTCACCGCCCACACCCCCTTATTAACGTTCATAATTAATAATTCATAATTAATAATTAAAAATTAATTAATCCCCTCTTTAATAAAAAAAACATTATTAAAAAATCCTTCCCCCTTCATTAAAAACCCGTGGTGCCATCTAATGTATATGACGAGTACTATATTTAGAAAAGCCCTCAATTTTAGTCGTAATTTTTCCATTTTTGACTCCCCCTCATTAAAAAAAACCCTTATCAAAAGTTCCACCCCCCTTTATTAAAACCTACCTGTATTTGTAAGACCCCCTGGTTGACTCATCTGTATTTTTAAGCCCCCCTGGTTAATCCACCTGTATTTTTTAAGCCCCCCTGAATTTCCCAACACCTGAAAAAGGTTGTTGGTGGAGCCATCTAGTGTATGTTATGAGTACTATATTAAGAAAAGCCCTCAATTTTAGTAGTAATTTTTCCAATTTTTTGACTCCCCCTCATTAAAAAACTCCCTTATCAAAAGCTCCGGCCCTTTATTAATACACACCCCCTCATTAAAAACCCTTATCAAAAGTTCCCTCCCCCTTTATTAAACTCCTCCGCACCGATCACAAACTCCAGTCCCTTGACTTCTACCCTCATCTGAAATTTTCCAAGTCCAACTAAATTTTTTTGGTGGCAACGCTCATCCCCGTCTCAGAATGGCTGATGCAATCCTCAAAAATAATTACAAGGTCCCATATTTTGCGAATTCGACCTTCACTAGAATAAAGACTATCCCCCAGTAACTGTTTTAAAAGACTGTCCCACAGAAAATGAAAAAATGCAATTGGGTAAAAATAAAAAAATTAATAAAAGGAAAACGGCGAAAGAAACTGATTTAGCAACAAATTATTCGCAATTATGAAGAATATTGAGTGGTCTGGTGACCTGTATGTGTGACATAAAAGACCCTCTTTAGAACACGCAACATGCGTTCGGAACCTCACCCCGGACCTTGTTTTACTAACGGATGGTTTTACAATCTGGAAAACTCCTGTGAAATTAAAAAATATTATTCCAAATGGGGAATCACAAGGGGACCACGTTTTATTGACGGATGAATCTTGGATCACCCCCTGCGCTGTCGACCCCCCCCCCCCCCCTATTGCTTTCCTACCAGGCACGATGTCTTACAACATGAAAACCCACTGGCACTTTGGATCGTAGTTTTCAGACTCGAAATTTTTACAAGTCCAGAGACGGATGACAGCACCTCTGACTAAACCCATATTGTCTACCTCATTTCAATCTCCTTTCATTTCAGGCCATCACAGGATATGGAAACAATGTTTTCCATCCTCTTATTGAAACATCCCATTTATGATAGGTCAGCTATTTGTTTACCCCTTCGGAAGAAAACAAAACATTTTGAAATTGCGTGCCCCTAAACCTCCTAGTGTTGAAGGATGATGCCATCAGAAATCTGTGTTTCAGCACTTTCTGTGTCAGGACTAGTTTTGTAAAGTGCTTTTACGTTAAATCTGCCATGTCTCAATTAATTACTCTCCGTAAGTATATCCGTTGCTCGACATGGTTTTATTCCTAATATTTATTGTTGCTATATCCTCAGTACATGATGCAAACTCTTTCCTAGGAAGTAACGCTATGCAGTAGGATAACAATATCTTCCTCCGAAGAAAAATCAGCTATGGGAGTAATCATTTTTTAAAATCTACAGTTCTGAACGCTCTCACAGTTTTTAAAAATCGTCTCTTCCTCCGTTTACCGGCGAACGTATGAAATTCGCGTTGCGACGCGATGAAATTCATCACACTGATGAAATTCGCGTTGCGACGCGATGAAATTCATCACACTGATGAAATTCGCGTTGCGACGCGATGAAATTCATCACACTGATGAAATTCGCGTTGCGACGTTATTACACGCTTTGTTTGCTTTACAAGGTCAGTTGTTTTCATCGGATAAATTCTGTAAAGAAACGCGGCAGAATGCTATAGAAAGTAAGAATGCTAAAAGTACTTTGCGGATACCCTTGCGTTTCTGCTTATGGTGCATAAAAAACTTCAGTTCCAACATGAGTTAATGGACTAGGGAACAATAGTTTTAACAAATACACTAACCTACTATAAAAAATAATACATAAGTCTCACTCGATTGTATCCTCTCAACTTACCTGAGTTAACCCACTGAAGTTTTATTTACAACTGAATTGATAGTCAAAATTTAGCAAATACTTCAGCGATTATATCAGTATATCTATGGAACAAGCTATATGAGAAAGCTTCTTCAGCTATATAGAAATCCGCCTAACTATGCTCTGACATATATGTCCTGATCGGGTCTCAGTAAAAGAATTCTGCACATGTCATGAAATTCGATTTTCTCACGTAGAATGTACTAAGTGGCAGATCAAAAAACAATACCTTTACAAACTAAGAGCGTGAAACATCCCAAGTCCAGCAATACCCTTCTCAAAATAGGAAAATTCCATACACACTCCTACTTCTCTGTTAAAAATTTCTGAAATCTTCTGCTATTCTTGTCACTTAAATTCGAAGAAATGCCGGGAGATAAGCACACAGCAACAGGCAACTGGTGAAACTCAAAGGTCACGGGTCAACTCACGCGCTGCCCTATGGAACAGATAAACCGAAGCATATCTAAATCCTTTACTTGTGAGAACTGCTCCGTGCTTTATCTTCCTCAACTCTATTGACAAAGTGAAATAATTATCCGTTTCCTGACGAAATGCAGCAATTCAAAATAAGGAATTCCTCTTCCTATAGATTTGCTTCTCAAGAGATCCACTTAAATATTGATAAGAATCTATGAAATTCAAAGTTCCGAGGGAGAATGCTGTGTATTTTTTCATATTATTGGGAATGCAATTAATCTTCTAATTTTTGATCATACCGATTCCTTGCAGATGGCTGTCCTTTAGGTTATGAAATATAACTGGAATCTTATTTGGGAGCTTAAAATTGAGATTACACGCATTGTGAGCAGGTCCTCGGAGAAGCGCTAGGGGAAGAAGACTATATCCATGTAACGAAACTCATTCGACATAAAAAAAACCTAGGCCAATATCACGACTTGTACACAAACGTGCTCCTCTTAGCTGATGTGTTTCAGAAAACTGTGGTTTGCTTCACTTCACTGTCTTACAATCTAAGAGATAAACACATTATATAGTTTAATCTTCAGATGCATGTTTCTCCATAGAATCGTAAACTCTCAATATCTATTATTTCGATTTCCTCATACATCTTGCAAGATAATTAAAGTAACTTGCTTGAAAGAACACAATCACTGATTCATCTTCCCTATGTGTATATTTACTTTCTAATAAACCAAACGACCAAAGTAGGTAAATCGCAAGCATCATCTGAGTCAGATTATTATTTTTTCCACATATCTGCTAATTCTTTACATATCTGCTTATTCTCACAATATCCTGAAATGTACAGTACTTTACCCACGATGCAGCTATAAGTTATGATACCCAGCAGATTAAAGGATTTATCTCATAGACAGTAGGTTAGCATGCTCAGCTTCTGATCTAAGAAACCTAGAGATCCATGTTAAGACATGAGTGTTGTTTTTCTACTGAGCACCTATGTCATATGAAAGGATTCTCTAACCGCTTATGACAAATAGTTGCATAAAGCCATATTTAAAGATACACTGATTTCGAACTCACTAAGATTCTTATATGCGATCAATAGAGATTTGCACTAAGGATGTCTATATTTTCGGATCCGCCCTCATGCTCTTTTCAGGGTTCTGTGTGTATTTCTACAGCTCCCTACTACGTTTCAATAAGCGCGTAAGTAAACTGCGTGTATAAGGGCGAAGGTGGTTATTTTTAGCTGCAAGCACACGTTTTTTTGACAATAATATGTATTCGTGTTTTTCATTACACGCGGAAATCTAACACACGCATTTTCATGTCTAAGAATCGGTTTAGGTATTTTTCCTGCATGAGAATATATATTTCTACACTAGTGTGGAATTCTCAGAACAAGTGGTACTATGTTCGTGTGAAAGTGGTTGTTTTTCCGGCAAGCATACGTATTTTGATAACGTTATGTATTTGTGTTTCACTTGTTTGGAAATCTGAAATAACACTACCTATAGAAAGTAGCATTACTCCAGTAAATTCCATTAGTGTGTACTAAATGCTTCTCTATTCTGATGGTTCCCAGAATGATCTGTTAGAATACTTTGCATTTGAAACGTTTTCCAGACCTAATGCGTAAAGCGCCAAGTCTTTCAATGGTTATTTCACACTTCAAACACTCATCAAGACAATCAATCGCCACATTACAGAAGTAAGATTGAAAAAGAGAAGCGATAGGAAAGTGAAAGAAAAGCACCCTACCCGCATTCTCACATTAAAAGAAAAAATATCAAAAACGTATCGTAAGCATTCATCGGTTCGCCTCGAAACAGCTAAGATACAAAACAGCCCAACAGAGGGCACACTATGCAGGTAACAAGTAACAATAGTTTAACCACAAGTATTCATTTTTTAAATATTAGGATGTTAATTTCTTACAGCAACGTTCATTTCTAGTGAAGATGCAAGTCAGCAACATTCACTTTTTGTGCAAGCATGTGACTATTACATGTAACTTTTCAGTTGTATGTGATTCAAATATTCACTTTTCTGAACATGGGTGAAATCGCTCCAATAGAGTGAACTACAGTGAAATCGATTACTCACACAGGACAAGGCACTCACGTTGGGAATAGGTAATAAATCCTCCATTTCGAGATCAATAGCTGAAGGTTGGCCTGGATCACAGAAGGTTGGGGGGAGGAGACTGAGGTAGAAGAGTTGGACAGGTATTGGTCTGCGATGCTATTTATTGGTGAATTACCAGTATCAGTGCTAGCAGAGTTGGAAGAGCTGGTACAAGGTGAAGGCAAACCAGTATTCTTTCAAACATATATCGTGTCTGCTTCTTCATATCTATATACTATTCTTTCGAGCACAAATGTTAAAAGATTTCAAAGGGAGATGATACATGCAACAGTTAAAAAACGGTAAATAAGCGATTTTCTGCGTTTTGGGCATTTAACCAGCGCCATCTAGTGGGTACAGGAATCCTGGAAACTAAGACACACTTTACTAGTAACAGGAAATCTATGAACAGTACTAGAAATATCACTACCATAACATTAATTTTTTATTATATTCTTGTATTTCAAACCATTTTCTTGTTACGAGGCATCTGACAGAAAACGTAACGTAAGACAAGCGTGCTAAAAAAAAATATTCAAACGTGTTGAAAAATACTTACTCCTACTGAAATATGAGTATTCAAGTTCAAATCAAGGGATGAATGGCATTATACATATTCAATGGATGTCTTTCTAAGTGTATGTCTCTATGCATACATGAATGCGATTGACTAAATTTTTCTTCATATCTATTTTGTCACAAACTTGTTTCATGTTTCGTCTCTGTACATGTGTTAATTGTATATTTGTGTGGGCGTGCGTTGCGTGTACGTACATGCGTGTGCGTGCATGTGCGTATGTTTGTGTGTATATGTTTTCATGTTTGTTTCTGTGAATCGGATGTGTGTGTGTTCATTTTGTTTCTATGACTCGTGTGTTCAAGAATAAACATGTTATCTGTCAGTTGCTCATACAAAAGAACCTAACACTTTACAAACCTCAACAGATTGGCATTATAGCTCTATTAGGAATTACCAAAACCCATCGAAAAGTCACTAAACAGATACTTGTGAAAATTTTATCATTATTTTACCTTTCTCGATTCAGTTAAGTAGAAGGAATAGTCAATAAAACAGCTTTGCAGGAAAAATCTTTTATTCGTACAGATTCAAGATCGTACCGACAGTCCTTCTACTTAACTGAATCGAGAAAGGTAAAATAATGAACAAATTTTCACAAGTATCTGTTTAGTGCCTTTTCGATGGGATTTGGTAATTCCTAATAGAGCTATAATGCCAATCTGTTGAGGTTTGTAAAGTGTTAGGTTTTTTTTCGTCAGGAAACGGATAATTATTTCACTTTGTCAATAGAGTTGAGGAAGATAAAGCACAGAGCAGTTCTCACAAGTAAAGGATTTAGATATGCTTCGGTTTATCTGTTCCATAGGGCAGCGTGTGAGTTGACCCGTGACCTTTGAGTTTCACCAGTTGCCTGTTGCTGTGTGCTTGTGCAGAAGATTTCAGAAATTTTTAACAGAGGCGATGTTGAGAAGTAGGAGTGTGTATGGAATTTTCCTATTTTTAGAAGGGTATTGCTGGACTTGGGATGTTTCACGCTCTTAGTTTGTAAAGGTATTGTTTTTTGATCTGCGTTTTAGGTTAGCGTATTTGTTAAAACTAATGTTCCCTACTCCATTAACTCATGTTGGAACTGAAGTATTTTATGCAAGCGGAAGTAGAAACGTACGAATTCTACTTTTAGCATGGCATACTTTCTATAGCATTCTGCTGCGTACAGAAATTCTTTACAGAATTTACCCAATGAAAACAATTGACTTTGTAAAGCGTGTAACTAACGTCGCAACGCGTAATAAAATTTAATCAGCGTGATGAATCACATGTTCGCCGGTAAACGGAGGAAGAGACGATTTTTAAAAACTGTAAGAGCATTTAGAACTGTGGGTTTTTTAAAAATTATTACTCTCATAGCTGATTTTTCTTCGGAGGAAGAAATTGTTATCTTACTGAGTATCGTTACTTCTTAGGAAAGAGTTTGCATCATGTAATGAAGATACAGCGGGAATAAATATTAGGAATAAAACCATGTCGCGTAACGGATATACTTATGGAGAGTAATTAATTGAGACATGGCAGATTTAACGTAAAACCACTTTCCAAAACTAGTCCTGACACGGAAAGTGCAGAAACACAGATATTGGATGGCAACATCCTTCAACCCTATGGAGACTAAATAAGAGAAGCTCAACACTACGAGGTTTAGGGCTCGAAGGGAAATTCTTCCTATGTGGTAAATTGAAACCAATAACTGACCTATCATAAATGGGATGTTTCGATAAGAGGATGGAAAACATTGTTTCCATATCCTGTGATGGCCTGAAATGAAAGGAGATTGAAATGAGGTAGACAATATGGGTTTAGTCAGAGAGGCTGTCATCCGTCTCTGGACTTGTAGAAATTTCGAGTCCGAAAACTATGATCCAAAGTGCCAGTGGGTTTTCATGTTGTAAGACATCGTGCCTGATAGGAAAGCAATAGGAGGGGGGGGGGTCGACAGCGCAGGGGGTGATCCAAGATTCATCCGTCAATAAAACGTGGTCCCCTTTTGATTCCCCGTTTGGAATAATATTTTTTAATTTCACAGGAGTTTTCCAGAACGCTTGTTACATTGGTCTGGTGACCCCATACAGGTCACCAGACCATATTACCCCCTCAATATTTTATAATTATGAGTAATTTGTTTTTAAATCAGATTTTTTCGCCGTTTTCCTTTTATTATTATTTTTTTTACCCAATAGCATTTTTTCATTTCATTTTCTGCGGGATAGTCCTTAAAAGGGGGGGGGGCGGAACTTTTGATAAGGGTTTTTTTCAATGAGGGGGATTAAAAAATTGGGACTTTGTAATTATTTTTGAGGATTGCATCAGACATTCTGTGAGGGGTTGCCACCGAAAGTTTATTTGGTCTATGCAATTATTTTGAGGATTGCATCAGCCATTCTGATCGTTGCCACCCAAAGTTTAGCTGGACTTGGAAAATTTCAGATGAGGATAGAAACCAGGGGACGGGAGTTTGTGATCGGTGAGGGGGAAGTTTTAATAAAGAGGGGGTGGAACTTTTGATAAGGGGTTTTTTAATGAGGGCAAGTCAAAAATTGGAAAAACTACGACTAAAATTGAGTCTTTTCTTAATATAGTACTCATAAGATACACTAGTTGGCTCAACCAACAATTTTTTTCAAAAAATAAATAAAATAAAATAAATACCCCCTCAAGCAGCTGCTTGCCACAGAGGTCTGACAGGAGCCTGTTAGTTAATATGCCACAGTAGGAGATCTGAGAGGATGGCAGTTCCTCAGCAGAAAAACGACACACACATCCATGCCTAAATCCGGGGCTCGAACCCAGGTCCCTTAGATCAGTAGCCAAGCGTGCTAACCACTCGGCCACGGGATGGCTTTTTCAGGTGTTAGGAAATTCAGGGGGGCTTTAAAAATCCAAGGGGTCTTAAAAATACAGGTAGTGTTTTTAATAAAGGGGGGTGGAACTTTGTTAAGGTGGTTTTTTAATGAGGGGGAGTCAAAAATTGGAAAAATTACGGGTAAAATATAGGGCTTTTCTAAATATAGTACTCATCATATACATTAGAGGACGCCACGGGTTTTTAATAAAGGGGGAAGGAATTTTTAATAAGGGTTTTTTTTTTAATAAAGGGGGAGTCAAAAATTGGAAAAATTATGGCCAAAATAGAGGGCTTTTCTAAAAATAGTACTCATCATATACACTAGAGGGCGTCACGGGTTTTTAATAAAGGGGGGACTTTTTAATAAAGGGGGATTAAAAAACTTGGAAAAATTACGACTAAAATTGAGGGATTTTCTAAAAATAGTACTCATCATATGCACTAGATGGCGCCACGTGTTTTTAATAAAGGTGAAGGAATTTTTAATAAAGGGTTTTTTTAATAAAGGGGGACAAGTACTAATATAAAAAATATTTCAATGTTGAAAATATTATTGTAATATAAAATTATTTACAGATGCAGCATAAAAATATAACATTCAGTTGTTAGTAGTACCGATTTAAACAATTTGTCGGGTACCATTTAAGTATTGTATAAAATTATTTAGTACTCTGTAATTTTACAACATATTGCGGCTGAAAAATTAAAGTTAGGCGGTTTTAAAAATTTGCATTGCAAGCTTGATGCAACAAATAAAATTTTTTACTTTTAGAATACGCTATTAACATATATTACATATGAAGATACAATTTTATAAAACTTAACCCTGTAATATGCTAGATTTACACAATATAATTAAATTTATGATACAAATAAAAACACATTTTAAAATACTTTTCCTAAAATTGTTATGCACAAGATTTACTAGTAGCGCTAATGAATAATATTAAAAACAACTCACAATAAATCTATCAGCATGTCCAGATCTGTATCAACATAATCAAATGGAACAGAACAGGTCTCCCCTGGTGGAAGGTATCTCTTGTCCATGACAACTCTGAATTTTTTCTCTATGGTTATTTTTGTGAGGGATCCTTTGGCCTTATCTCTCACAACATTGAAGGGAACTTCAAAAGTCTCTGAGCTCCTGGTTTTATCTAAAACCATTGCTTTTAAAAGTTCAAAACTGAATTTGTTTTTATTAACCCCTTTGAGAGTAAAACCTTTTGCTCCAAGTATTCGTTCGTTGTTACTCAGTCTCAAAGCATAAGATTTCGGTCTAGCTGATACATAGTCCAGAATATGAACATCCGATCCGTATTTTGCAGATATTTCAGACACCCAACACCCGAGGAAATCCCATGCTTCAGGGATAAAAGTGTCGTCAGGGGATGTATAAAAAATGCAGCTATCCGTATCACAATATAAAGCTCTACTTCCAAGTTTTGAGAGCAAGTCGTAGAGTTTCAAACGTGCAAGGCAGTCACCATGGCCCCAAAAATCACATTACCTTTTGAGTTTTCAGGGTAAGTTTCGGTAGTTGGTTTGTAAGTTACCAGAACAGATTCGTCATTCACAGGGCTACTGTCCTTCACTATAACTGTCGAGTCTGTCAACCGTCTCATGTACTCATTGAATTCTTCCTTCTCAGCAACTGTTTTCACATGAGGTGGAAACCCTGTGTAGCGTTGTTTAGCGGCCAAGAATGTGTTGATATATGACGTGTACAATCCTTCTGATTTGGTGTTAGTTAGTTATACCCCTCAAGCAGCTGCTTGCCACAGAGGTCTGACAGGAGCCTGTCAGTTTATATGCCATAGTAGAAGGTCTGAGAGGATGGCAGGACCTCAGCAGAAAAACAACACACACATCCATGCCTTACCGGGGGCTCGAACCCAGGTCCCTTAGATCAGTAGCCAAGCGTGCTGTTCTTGAATTAAAATGCCAAATATCGTGAAATTTGACGAGACGGTATCCAGCTCTAATTGCAGCATAAATCTCAAATGTTGGCCACGATGCTGTCAATGCTCTCTTGTAGTCACTATGAGTGCACACTGAAATTTCAC
This sequence comes from Ryuthela nishihirai, assembly GCA_038380435.1. Lineage (NCBI taxonomy): Eukaryota > Metazoa > Arthropoda > Arachnida > Araneae > Heptathelidae > Ryuthela > Ryuthela nishihirai. The sequence goes on along the minus strand of JAWZYU010000021.1, from coordinate 10,260,788 downwards.
ATTCAGCACAGATGTGACAGAGTGGAAAGAGCAGCTTCCCATGGGCCCTATACGGTAGAACAGGGATGAACAAGTCAGATGGGGGTATCAGAGTAACGTGAGCTATTCCGAAGTAAAAATCAAGATCGTAGTGGAATTCTTTTGTTATTCTCACAGGATGACCTTTCCCAAACTCTGCATATTTACACACAAATGGATAAAGCGAGTTGATGTTGCAGTAATCTAGTTGCACACCTTGATCCACTGAAGCATAAGATGAGAAAATTTCCGTGCGACTACCGTAAAGGAAATCGCGACTACCTATTCTTCTAATCGGTTCAATAGTTTTATACAAAGTTGCTAAAAGTGGTGTTGTTCGTAGCATCTTGTCGAATTCATGTTCCCAGAGAAGTTTAAACTTGTATTCAGGCATGAGAACTTTAAGTGCAATGAGACGATCCAGGGTTTTAGAGAAAGGGCTTCGTACGGTTTTCACGTGGTAGGCTATATGGCATCAGGCCTGAAGCATTTTTCACATCAGTGAAAATAACAACCGCAATGTTCCCAAAAAATCTTTTTTTCCTCACAAATCCCATCAATTTTTTAAATTCCAATTTTGGCCTCTCCATTAGCAGAGCGCACAGTTCGTATTTCGATCTTTTCTACATGTGCAAGGTATTCGAGTCACACTAGTGCTTTTAATGCCTGACGATCATTGCTTGCACTATAACCTTGATTTGGATATATGCCGAGTATGTTTTCTTTAAAAAAATTAGTTCTAAATACCCTTAGGCATGCACCTGCAATCGTTAAATCTTGGGCAAAGGGGTAGATTCCTGTAAAGTCTTTAAACTGAAGACGAAAACACCACCTCTGTGCAGAACATCAACATCCAAGCGACAGTAATGGATGAGTTCCATCTGAAAGTTTCATTTTTTTTAACTAACAGTACCATAGCATTCATCAAAAATTTCCTTTGTAGAAGAATCCATGGCCCCTACATCAAAATATGACCTATCAGGAAATATCGTTCGTTTATGTAAATCTTAACGTAATATCATCGTAATGGAGGTTCTCCACACTGGTAAACTTGTGGGGAAAAAAACCTTTGACTTCTTCCAAATTAAATGTTTTTGTGAAGCTACGAAGTGGCGCATGGATAAACGATAAGGTGTCTGCAAATCCGATTTTCAATACATTTAAAAAAATTCCTAGTAGTTTACTACCTTGAAATATACTATCTGGTTTCAAGAACCTGCTGTATTTATCTTTCAAAATTGGTAACCTCTCAAAACCTTTCAGGTTATGAGCCATGACTGTAACGTTTTTAAAACGTTTTACACCAGGGGAAAGTTCACTCAATAACCAGTTCATAAATTCTTTCACGTCGGGAAATGATACAAATTTCCATTGATTGTCCTCATGATACGTAGCCACGCACAAGATGGCTTGTAAAACCCCATCAGGAAGTTGCACAGTTTCAAGATCAAAATACATGTATCCCTTTTCGATTTCTTCCTTCTTGCATGGTTTAACGAACTTTTTCTTAGGGTTGTAAATGTCTAGGCATTTCACACAACAGTGTCTGGTCTGACAGGTTTGCGAAAGATGGGCCAGATAACAATCTGCACCTTTTAAATAAATATTGCATAATGGGCAAAGCAGAGGGTCGTTAAAATGAACCACATTAGGTGTGAGGCAATGATTGCAGATTCCTTTTTAGGTGTGACTGTGATCGTATGTTTTCAAACACTGATGGCAAAATTTTTTAACGCCAAAAAAACCTGCCGGTTTTGTTATGACATCGAAATGTCCATTACTGAGGAGAAGGTAAGTGTTGCTTAGTGCTTCCGGTCCAACAAAGATAGCGACAAATCCATCGATTGCCGAATACACAATGACACAAAATGTCAGCGCGAGGTGTTGTTGAAAGAGCCACACCTCCGGAATGCTGCAGGGGCCTATGGGTACGCCGGCATCATGGTGAAGTTGAAGTACTTCTGTCGCCTGCAGCTGGAGACGAGAATCCCTGATTTCCACATACTTGTTCGGCTAACCACGGTTTTTTAAGCTTAGCTCACGCGCCACAACAAGAGCTCTTGCCAGACAAATTGAATCCGAGTTCACAATTTTTGTGACAGCTTTCTTGTTGTTAATGAATGATTACACATGAGTAAGTGATCGCGTCTCGGGCTCCGTACGTCCATGGTCTTCGCGATCGATGTTGGCACAGACAAAATAGAATTCAAGGTCGCTGTGCCTACCAATACCTTCGTTGGATTGTATGACATGATCCAATGCTGTCATAAATCTTTCAGACTTCAGGTCATTACGCCGTATCAAACTTAGGTTCACAGAGTTTTTCAGGTCTGAAGAATGGAAACAGAGTCTTATGTGACTATAATATCCTTCCAGCACAATATCACTGAGCATTTTTTCGTGCATTCATCTGAACACAGGAAGAAAATTGTGGGCCTCCACATTCTCCATGCCACCAAGTTGAACACTCGTTGACACGAACTGAGTTTTAAATTTCACAGAGTTAAAGTTTCTCACATTAGTGATTGTGTAATGAGGCTAAACATCAGAAGGAGAACTCCCCACGGGAGCAATGAAGCAATGCGACGACGAGTCGACATCCTCTCCATTGGAGCACGATGAAGGTCCCACCACTGAACCATCCAATGGATGATCTGGGATGTAGGCGTGGCTCATCTGCCCTGTGGTAGAGGATACTCGCTTGGCATGGTGAAGAGCTTTTCTCCCACGTTGGAGGGGTGACAAGCACAGAGGTTTCGGCTCTGGACGTTCGATGGTTGAAGGGCGCTTAGCTGCCGCATCTAGCTGATTCACTGAGTCAGTTGACTATCAAAGGCATCGGCGACGTCCTTTCTTTCTGCATCCAACACAGCAGCGTATTCATACTCACTAATAAGAGACATTTTTCAGCGATGATGAAATAGCTTCAAAATTCTTACTATCAACACACTACGGAGAAACAGCAAGGAATGGTGTAGTGGGTCGTTGTCGAGTTTATATACTCTCAAATGTTATCTCATAAATGCCGCGGGGTCAAAATACATCTTTCGACATGAACAAAGTTGAGCAAAACAGTGACCTTACAACATCTAATAGGCACCAGCTCATGGGAAAGATATGTTCGAAGTAAACAAAGGTCGAAAGCGACACCAGAATTATTTACTTAGCTTCTATTTTTAATGAAGGAAATAGTTTATCAGCAACACATGCAAATATTGCTGTGCAGATAGTGTGTATCGAGAATTCAAATGGTGAACCCTCGTGTCACCCCCAAGACAATGTAGCAATAAGAACCGACACGTGTCACGCGTTCTGCACGCTGGTTGCAAAATGCACTTTGCAGGACTTGAATTATATGAAAGGTCGAATTCACAAAATATGGGACTTTGTAATTATTTTTGAGGATTGCATCAGCCATTCTGAGAGAGGATGCCACCGAAAGTTTAGTTGGTCTTTGCAATTGGTTTTGAGGATTGCATCAGCCATTGTGAGAGGTTAGTCGTCCTATGGGAATTGTTTTGATAAACGTTTAATAAAGGGTGTGCATATTAATAAGGGTTTTTTAATGAGGGGGTGCGTATTAATAAAGGGGACATCAGTTTTGATAAGTGTCTAATTAATAAGGAATAAAAATAAAAATTCGCAAGTTAATAAATAGTATATTCTTATGGAAACTGAGTGATTCCATCTGTCAGTGGTTCACATAAATTTTTAAACTTAGTTTTAATTTACGAGGAAATAAAAATTCGGAGTTTTTTAATAAAGGGGGATGGATTTTTGATAAAGGGGGTGGAACTTTTTATAACGGATTAATTAACGAGGGATTTTTAATAAAGAGGGGTGGATAACGGATTAATGAACGAGGATGTGTCAGTTTTGTTAGGGTTTTTAATAAAGGGGGTGGAACTTTTGATACGGGTTTTTTTTATGAGGGGGAGTTAAAAATTGGGACTTGGAAAAATTTCGGATGGCGACGGCAAAATAGCGGGAGTTTTTGAAAAGGGCACTTGGTCGAAAGTTATGTAACAATATAGTATGTGTTTTAAACACTAGATGGCGCCACCAAAAATAAATTACGAAAATCCGAGGAAAATCGCGGGCTTTTCAGTGGGTCAACCAGGGGGGTCTTCAAAGAAGGGGCTTAAAAATACAGGTGGGTCAACCAGGGGGTCTTCACGAATTATTAATTACGATTTATTAATTACGAATTATTAATTACGATTTATTAATTACGAATTATTAATTATGAATATTAATAAGGGTGTGCGGTTGGTGTCGCCATAATTATGAATATTAATAAGGGGCGTGGCTTGAAGTGACGTCATAGGGGCGTTGTCGGTGACGTCATAACGGAAGTAACCAATTACCATATAATGGGACCACTACTCAAGTCGATTCCATCCATATTTTAAAACATCATAACCTAAGGTATCATCGATTGGCTTCTCATATTTGCTTTTTCTTCAGAAGACTCCGCTATTGCATCGAAAAGAGTCCCATTCATTGTTTTTTTAAATATATTTATATAGGTACTGTTTTTCTGGCCTGTAAATAGTAGCTAGGTGTAACTGGAAGGAGAGTTGTGCACTATTATTCCTCTGCGATGATCTGCAGACCAGGATAGGCATTGCACCTAAAGTCCTACTCCGCCTTCTCGTTGTGCATGACACATTCCCTTCACATTCTCTCACCTGAAGGGGAACGGAAGGGGAGGGTTGACAGATCACTTTGGATTGTTGATTTGGAACTTCTGTTGCCTTTTTCCACCTCTACTGGAGTGGTCATCTTCTCAGGGTTTCTTAAAACAATCTAAATCAACCCAACCTGACTACTGGGTATGATTTTGATTTTGGACTGTGGACTTTACGCACTTATGGGCTTCTGTTGAAGGAAACTATACAGCTGTGCATTCTGTTTGCTTTTGGGTTGCCAGCCCAACTGAACACAAACTACCCAAGGTACTTTATATCAGCTGGCAGATGATTCTAAACAGGAGACATCGCAGGCGCCTGAATCCTTGAAATTGCTAAACCAAAACTTAAATAATGTGTATTAGACTCCGGATTTCTGGCACTCGAAAGGGTGGAATGGATTTGGTTAAAAAAACTTCATACTTTTCTAAGTTTCTAAAGACCAGACTTGTAGAATTAGGAGTTAAAATAAGTTATCTATACTCTGTTTCACATAAAAATGGAGTGACAATTACTCCTCAAAGAGTTTCTTGTCCAATTATTTTTTAGTCTTAACCACGAAAGCCAATGAAAAACTGAATATGAAGCCTGAAAATGTATCAATCTTTAACTCGTTATGAAACTCCTATGACGTGTTGTAAATAGCGAATATATCCATGTAAAAGAAAATGTGCTTCATCTTGCACTTCACAATAAATTAAAACATCTTTTTCCCTTCCTCACTTCCATCATCATCATCCTTATCCTCATCCTCATCATCATCCTCAAGCAGCCATGGGCTACGGAGGTCCAACCAGACCGTACAATTTAGTTCTCCAAGCAAGTCTATCCTGAGCTACATCTACTGCATCTGGCCACTGCACACCAATTCTAACAAGGTCCTGTTTGACATTGTCTGCCCACCGCATCCTAGGTCTCCCCTTCTTTCTGAGGCATTTAGGCACACTGTTCATAACCCTATTCGCCAATCTATAATTATTCATACGGGCAACATGGCCAAACCAACGGAGTCTCTCTCTGCACAATATGCTGCTTAAAGGAGGTTGCAAACTCCTTTGCTTAACCTCATCATTAGTTACAAAGTTGAACCACCTAATGCCCAAGATACTGCATAAGCATCTGGAATCAAAAGCATCTAGTTTCCTGTTATCTTGTTTACAAAGTGTCCAAGTTTCACTACCATAACTAACCCTAGAAAGAACCAAACTATTATACAGTCTAATTTTAGTCTTTAGGTGTATACTGCTATTTCTCTACACTCTCCATAGATTCTTAAATGTCCCGACAGCAATCCCTATTCGTCTGTTAATCTCATGCTGCACATCACCATTATCTGTTACATAGCTCTTAAGATAATCAAACTGAGACACCTGATCAAGACTGTAACCATTCAGATGAACTGAATCACAGCCTGCTTGACCAATTTTCATCACTTTAGTTTTCTCTCTGTTTATAACCAAACCTACTCTACTGCCAGTCTCATCAACAGCTCGAATGAAAGAGTTCATCTCATCAACATCATTTGCCAAAAGGGCTAAATCATCAGTATAATCTAAATCAGAAATTTTCGAATCTCTAGCCCATTTAAGGCCAAAATCTTTCCCTTGAAGTGAATTTCGCATAACATAATCAATAACCAAGCTGAAGAGAAAAGGAGACAAAATGCTCCCTTGTCGAACACCAGAAGTAATGCTAAACCAATTGCTACAAGCTTTACCAACTCTCACACACGACTCAGTGTTATTATAGAGAGCTTTCATTATGTTAACTAATTTGTCTGGTATACCATATGATTTCACAATCAACCAAAAATTATGGCGATCAACAGAGTCGAAAGCCTTTTTGAAATCAACAAAGCCAGCAACCAAAGGTTTCTGAAACTCTAAACATTTCTCAAGAATCTGCCTAAGTGAAAAAATCTGATCCACACATCCTCTACCACTTCTGAATCCACATTGCTCATCACGCAATTGACTGTCAACCAGATTCTTAATTCTATTAAGCACAATCATGCAAAGAACTTTACCTGGAACAGAGAGTAGGCTGATACCACTATAGTTATCACAAGAAGAACTTTTTTGAAAATAGGGATAACAATAGCTCTGGTAAAATCCTTAGGAACCATGCCTTTAACATAAAAGGAACCATGCCTTTATCATATTCAGAATTTCAGTCATCCAAGTGGTAAACAAAAGATTTCCAGCTCTAAGCATTTCGGTAGTAATTTCATCTACCCATGGGGATTTATGTAGTTTAAGTTTAGAAACAGCCAAAATAACTTCAGATTGTGTTATAGGGCCAACATTAAAGCCACCAATGCATCTATCATCATTGCAAACAATGGGAATAGAACTAACCGCATTGTTTAGAATATCACTGAAATGTTCAGCCCACCTAGCCATGACAGAATCCTCACCTTCTATAACCTTACCTTGTTTATCCTTCAATTCCTGTATACCTGTCCGTTTTCTACCACACAAAACATTAACTATCTGGTACAGCTCTCTGCTGTTGTGCTGTCTAACTGCTTCCTCGGCTTTGTCAGCCAAACCATCAAGCCAAAGATTCTTATCAGCAGCTAACTGATCTTTTACACGTTTATTAAGTTCTCTGTAATGCTTTCTATTATGACTAGTATGGTATTGATTAAGGACATTCCTGCAATTCTTTCTTTCCGAAATAAGCTCAAGTGACTTATCATTCAGATAATTCTGTCTCTTCTGCTCCTTTTTTCCTAAAAGAGTACTGTTAGTGTCCAAAAAAGCCTGTTTAAAATGATCCCATTCTTCCTCAACTTCAGCAGTAAGCATACCATGACTGTCATAATGACTAAGTAACCTATCATGGTAAGCTTTGGCTATAACTGGATCTTTCAGAGCTTCAGTATTAAAAGTAAATTTTTTAACCCTAGTACAACACTTTTTAAGTTTAAGTTGCAAGACACTTTTAACCAGGTAATGGTCAGATCCAATTTCAGCTCCCCTATATGGCCAGGTATTCCTAACAGAACTAGCCCATTTGCTGTTAATTAATATATAATCAATCATATTCCTATGCAGCCCATTAGGTGAAACCCATGTGTACTTATGTATGTCGCGGTGTTTGTAATATGTGTTAGTTATTTTGAAACCATTGAGTTTCTTACCTGTAGGAGACGTTGCCCATTGCCATTGCAGCTACCAATACCAAAAGGGCCTATTGCTCCTCCCCAAAGGTCAGAGTCGGTACCAACTTTGGCATTGAAGTCACCAAGAACAAGGGTAATATCTCCTTTCTTGACAGAATTCAAAATATCCTGAAGTTGTCCACAAAACCTATCCTTCTCATCCTCATCGGCATCCTCAGTGGAGGCATAACAACAGATAACATTCAAGTCTTTAACGCTTGTCTGAAATTTTGCTGTAAGAAACCTTTTATTAATGCACTCATATCCTAGAAGAGCATCACTAGCGTGTCTGCTGAGAAGCAGACCCCCGCCTTAGTGATGCTTATTGTCGTCCCTCCCTGAAAAGAGAAATTTAAGATTATTTTTAAGAATCTGACCTTTATCTGTCCATCTGGTCTCTTGCAAGCCGATAATATCTAAATTATAATGGTGGAATTCTTGTGTGAGGACATCAAGAGAAAAAGCTCTGTGCAGAGACCTCACATTCCAACTACCTATGGAGAGAAAATGGTTAGTGGGATGTTTAAAGAAACTATGTTTATTTAGAGAGGGAATGCCGACAATATCAAACAACCCCCTAATCGCAGACATGGGGCAAAGACCCGTTCCCCCACCACTAAAGGTTGAAGCCATCTACACTAGAAGACTTCCTCCAATGTAGAATTTGACGATGCCAATAGAAGCAAAGAGTTCAGGTGCCTGCGATGACCACTGCTCAGGATTATCCACCAGCTGATAAACATATCCTGTGAATCTATTCACTTGGGGTTGTCAACCCACAAACAAATAGAAAACACAGCGGAAGATTTTCCCTCCACTGAAGCCCACCAGTGCAGCAAAATCAGGATCCATAATCAAGGTCTGAGCTATATATCTGTCCAGTCCAGTGGGTTTATATGGTCAGCACCAGGACCCTGTGTGGTTGACCACTCCTCAGCAGGGTAGAAAAAAAAGAATAGTAGCAATAGTTGTCCAGATCAGTAGGCCACACTAATCTGGCAGCCCTCCCCTTCCGTTTACTTCCACAAGAGAGTATCTCTTTTGAAAGGTACTAACGGTCTGCACCACGAGAAGGCGGAGTCGGACATTAGGTGCTAGGCCTGGCCGGTTCTATGCATCATCACAGGGGATTGGTGCATAGCTCTCCTTCCAGTGATTACCTATCTACGATTTACAGACCTCACTTCCATAAACTATGCAAAACAATTTGCGTCTTGATTACCGTCTGCGAGTTGTTCTTGCTAGAACTCGTGTGGGTTGGCATCTCCTCTTTTGTTTTTACCTTCTTTGATCTTCAGATTTCGCTGTTCCATTCTTTATGTGAAATAGAGTATGGTTTAATATTATCTATCATTGAAAACACAGTCACTAATTCCATTAAACTGTAAAGTTCCTTATGTAAACTGCAGAATATTAGTCAGAAAGCTACAATAAAGTACAGTAGACTCTTGATCATCCGGTGTCAGATTAATCGAAATGTTTAAAAATATATATAAATGCCCGAAATTAATATGGAATACAAAAAAGCAGCATCTAAAATATAATATCCAGTGGAAGATTTCAAGCGGTTCAGTCGCTCAAAAAAATATCCGAACACTATGGTTGATTACAGAATTGAGCAAAAATACCTGGCAACGAATTTTTCAGAAATTAGTGATCTGGCAACCTCCCTGTACTATACACGAAGGTTGCAAAATCACTAATTTCAAAAAAAATTTGTTGACAGATATATTTTCTGAATTCTGTAATCAACCACAGTGTTCGGATATTTTTTTGAGCGACTGAACAATGTTTTCAGCACAATTCGTCGGAAGGTGAATGGAGGAGGAAAAAGCAAACACCCTTAAATCATATTTTAAATAAATGAAGTAAATCCATGCTGCAGTATTTTTTTTTAGGTTAAGTTTTCGTATGGATTGATGGATTAATCAGCAATTCGATTATCCGAGATTGTTTTTTGGTGTTTTTGCACACACAATCTGGATAATAGAAAGTCAATTGTATATAAATAAAATTTATGTTTAGTGTTAGTAAAAGTAGCATTTTATGTTTTAATCAATTGAGAGCTATTTTTAATTTATAAAATATGCAATGAAATAGCTACTTTTAGAAAGAAATTCAATTATATCCATTGTTAGTAATTTGACTACCTTGAATCTGCTGCGAAAGCTGGCAGCGGTTCCAATAAAATATATTTCTGATTTTTCATTCATTTCTTTATAGATGGGGAAGTTAGAAGAAATCCTTGCCATTTCGAATGAAGACGAACAAACAAAAATTTCCTCTCTGGAAAGAGAAAGAAATCTTTCTCTTTAAGATGTGGCATCATTTAGAATTTCTATTGCTCTGTTTCTAAACTGAATGTGTACAGGAAATTATTGACAAATACCAAGAACAAACAGGAGGATTATTTTAAACCTATTTTTTACACAAATTAAGCATCAATTATTTATCAACACGTAATGGCCATTTTGCTAAATGAACTATAAATCTGTTGATTCAACATTTGAAAGTGAGAGACCTGAATCGTACTGACACTTCTTTTTAGCTTTATCTTAATAAAAGACCCAAGATTAAATTTTTGAAAGGAAAAATAAAAATTATTGTTTTGATAATTATAACTGTGAATGTATCATTTTTTGTTTCTACATTGAACATGATGAATGAGAAGAAAATCATTGAGTCTGACTAATGAATGGAGAATGGGAGCATGATTAACTAATGAATGGAGAATGGGAGCATGATTAACTAATGAATGGAGAATGGGAGCATGATTAACTAATGAATGGAGAATGGGAGCATGATTAACTAATGAATGGAGAATGGGAGCATGATTAACTAATGTTGAGCACCATAATGAACAATTCAGAAAAAATCTCATTTTTTTCTAATAATGATAAATCAGGAGCGGGGCTACTGTACGTGTCACAGGTGAGACTTCACCCTGGGTCATTTTTTTAAGGGCGGCATTTTTTCAAACCAACTAGCAATCAACAAATGCTTTTGAGTTGCGTTTAGAAATAACATTAAATTTAGCTAAATTAATCATTAATATCTAAAACATATCAACTAGTAACGTATTCGCGAACCCTTTTCAAATTATCAATGACAGATACCCACATAAACCTCGCAAGACGTAATTCGATTGAATTCTTCCGACGAAAGATCTCTTTTAATCTTCAATTGTTTTTATTTGGATCGTTCAGAATTTAAAAGATTAAATTCTTCACTTGTTGCGTTTCCTAAATGTTGCTAATGCCAGATACAGGTAACATTGATAATCATTCCCATATATTAATATTTATCTATTTAATTTTGATGGCAGCCATTTTGAATATCTTTATTAAAATCGGTTTGGTAAGCAACCAATGATCATTTCTTAATGGAACACAAATTAGGTAAATTAAGTATTTTGAATTTTTTTTAATCCACACAAGTGCTCAGGACACTCGGAAGATACACATAAAAACACTTGAAACGAACACATCAGAACAACTGGAAGGAACACATTTGGAATGAAGACATATCACATTTGCAAGGAACACATCAGGACATTTGTAAGGAACACATAAGAACACGTCGAAATACTGCATAAGAACACCTGGAAGGAACACATCAGGCAATTGGAATGTTTTTATGTGTTCCTTCCAAGTATTGAAGGGAACACATAAGAACACTTGAATTATTAAAAACAAAACTCCGCAATTACCGCATATCACCAGTATTTGTTACATAGCTCCAAAGATAATTAAACTGAGACACTTGCTTGAAGAGGTATTTATTTATTTATTTTTATATGACCTGGTATTCCTAACAGAACTAACCCATTTGCTGTTAATTAATATATTGTTATAAATTTAATGCATGAAAACTGAGCGTGAATTCAAAAGAATGCTTAACAAATAGAATTATAAATAAACTAATTTAATTACTTAGGCAAACAGTACAAAAAAATAAGAATTCAAACCAATGACAAATGTATTTCATGAAATTAAACCTGAAAGAATGTCTAGCAATTTCTATCACACGTGAAACAGTCGTACTACAACTCTAACAGATTTTATCCAAAACATAAAACGAATCTTAAATAACATTCAAAGAGTGACACACAATCATCTCTGAAAATAAACCTATCTTTTAGATTTCCAATTCTGGTATTCTATCTTTAACACCTTATTGACACTAAGCCTCTTTGACTTTTCTACAAGAAAATTTCATGAACACATTAGTATCATTTGAATTGGGTTTCTTCATGGTAACTATGCTTGAATCTAGTAATCTAGTAGAAACTAATAACTCAACTTTTTCTAAACAATAAACTGTCAACTATTTCCAATAACTTTTCCGCGATTTTCTATATAACTTGCTAAACGATTTTCACAACTCCCGCACGCTCTGCAATAAAAACTCTTCTCTTAATCTTAACTCACGCTGTACCACACGCGAGAATCACAAACGACATATCACATCATGATCTTGTTGCTGTTCGTTCATCTGTCGTAACAATGTAATCAATAGTATTATTATTATGCAGCCCATTTGGTAAAACCCATATGTACAGTCGCTCAAAAAAGTATCCGAACGCCATGGTTGACTACAACATTCAAATAAAATATCTGGCAACGATTTTTTTCAGAAATTAGTGATCTGGCATCCTTCGTGTACAGTACACGAAGGATGCCAGATCACTAATTTCTGAAAAAATTGTTGCCAGATATTTTTTCTGAATTTTTTAATTAACTATGGCGTTCGGATACTTTTTTGAGTGACTGTACTTACCCATGTCGCGATGTTTGTAATAAGTGTTGTTTATTCTTAATCCATCAAGTTTACTTACCTGTAAAGGACGTTGCTCATTGCCGTTGCAGCTACCAATACCAAAACGACCTATCACCCCTCCCCAAAGGTCAGAGTCAGTACCAAGTTTAGCATTGAAGCCATCTAGAACAAGGGTAATATCTCCTTTGTTAAGACATTTCAAAATATCCTGAAATTTTCCTTAAAACCTATCTTTCTTATCCTCATCGGCATACTCAGTTGGGGCGTAACAACAGATAACATTCGAATCTTTAACCTTTGTCAGAAATTTAGTTGTAAGAAATCTTTCATTAATGCACTCATATCCTAGAAGAGCATCACTAGCGTGTCTGTTGAGAAGCAAACTTACGCCTTGGATATACTTTTCATCTTCCTTCCATGAAAAGAAATTTAATATTATTTTAAATATCTGACCTTTATCTGTCCATCTGATCTGATGCAAGCCAAAAATATCTAAATTATAACGGTGGAATCCTTGTCTGAGGGCATCAATAGAATAATCCCTGTGCAGTCATCGCATTCCAACTACAATGGAATGTGAACTACTATGGAGAGAGAATGGTTAGAGATGTTTAAAGAAACTATGTTTATTGAGAGGGGAAATGACAATATCAAACAACCACCTATTCGCAAGCATGAGGTAGAGACCTATTTCCCCCATTACTAAAGGCTGAAGCCATCTACACGGAAGACTTCTTCCAATGTAGGATTTGACGATGCCCATAGAAGCAAGAGTTCAGGTGCCTACGACGATCTCAGATTAGGATTATCCACCAGCTGATAAAACATATCCTGTGAATCACTTGGGGCTGTCAACCCACAAACAAACAGAAAACACATCGTAAGATTCTCCCTCCTCAGAAGCCCACCAGTGCAGCAAAACCAGGATCCATAATCAAGCTCAGAGACGTTATTCCATTCAGGTTGGTATATATGGTCAACACCAGGACCCTGTGTTTGACCACTCCTCAGAAGGGTAGAAAAAAACAAAAAATAGCCATGATAGTGGTCACAAGGAAACAAGGGCTCTGGTACAACACACTACATACACAATACACGTGCAATGTATACAATACACATGCTATGTACACAAACTATGTACACAATACACATGCTATGTACACAGACTATGTACACAATACACATACTATGTACACAGACTACGCACACAATACACATGCTACGTACACAGACTACATACACATTACACACAGACAACCTAAGCAAAATACGCAGTATGTTCACAGACAATGTGCACAATACACACAGTATGTTCGCAGACAATGTGCACAATACTCACAGTATGTTCACAGACAATGTGCACAATACACAAAGTATGTTTACAGACAATGTGTACAATACACACAGTATGTTCATAGACAATATGCATAATACACACAGTATGTTCACAGATAATGTGCACAATTCACACAGTATGTTCACAGACAAAATGCACAATTCACACAGTATGAACACATACTATACACACATTACACGAATTAGATACATACACGGTATATACACACTTCATACATACATACTAGCTAGATACTTATTTTCGAGTGAAATTCGTTGAGGAAATTTTGTATAGGAAATGTGCTGTGCAATAATTTTTCTGTAAAGCAATTTCTTTCTTTTGTGTAGCATGTTCGCTGTATTTTTTTATTCCACGTGTACATTATTACAGGTCATGATGAAAAAATTTATTCAGAAATAAAACCACTAAAATATCATTAGCCTAAGGTCCTTGTTGATGAAAGAATATTCGTAATGGCACCAACAGATATTAGTTTTCGGTTATATTTTCTACCATCCAGCCCAAATGTTTTTAAAAGTGAAGCTGGTACTCCCCTACACATAATATGGAGATAATCTAGAAGCTATATTGGGCTTTTCCTGTCTTCTCGCACATCACATAAACATATATACATTCTTCGTTAATAAATAGTACACTACATTGCTAATCCTCTTCGGAACGTATCATCGGAAATCGGAAAGACGAGATGCGTGCTCACTTTTATTGGTAGTAAAGAAGAACTGATATTAAATAAGGAATGGATAACATACTATGTTTGAGCAAATATTTAGTCACTCGTTTTGATCAACCCTAAACCTTGCATAATGAGATGCCAGTTAAATTACACACTGATACATAAGTTACATTTAAAACAACTGTTTACCACAGTGGTCTGAGAAGAGTCTATGTATTGTTTATAATGCGCCACAGGAGCCTGCTATTTATAATTCGCCACAGAGATCTTACTTACATAGGCGATACAAGAGAGTGTTCATCCATTGCCTTATTTGGGGCTTGAACCCGAATCCCTTTGATCATTAGTAAAATGCGCTAACCACTCGTCCACCGAAACGTTCCCTTTCTTTTTCTTTTTTCTTTTTTAAATGTTTAGAGTTTCAGAAACCTATGGTTACAAGCTTTGTAGATTTCAAAAAGGTTTTTGACTTTGTTGATCATCATAATTTATAGCTGATCGTTACATCGTATTGCATACTTGACAAGTTAGTTAACATAATAATAGTTCTCTATAATAACACTGAGTCATGTTAGAGAGTTGGTAAAGCTGGTCGCGATTGGTTTAGCATTGCTTCTGGTGTTCGACAAGGGTACATTTTGTCCCCCTTCCTCTTTAGTTTGGTTATTGATTATGTTTTGCGAAATTCACTGCAACGGAAAGATTTTGGCCTTAAATAGTCTAGATATTTGAAAGATTTGATTTAGATTATGCTTGATTTAGTCCTTTTGGCAAATGATGTTGAGATGAACTCTTTTATTCGAGCTGTTGATGAGACTGGTAGTAGAGTAGGTTTGGTTATAAACAGAGAGAAAACTAAAGTGATGAAAGTTGGTCAGGCAGGCTGTGATTCAATTTATCTGAATGGTTGCAGTCTTGAGCAGGTGTCACAGTTTAGTTATCTTGGGAGCTATGTAACAAATAATGGTGATGTGCGGCATGAGGTTAACAGACGAACAGGGATTGCTGCCGGGACTTTTAAGAATCTATGGAGAATGTGGAGAAATAGGCGTATACACCTAAAGACTAATATTAGACTGTATAATAGTTTGGTTTTCTCTAGAGTCAGTTATGGTAATGAAACTTGGATGCTTTTTAAACAAGATAACAGGAAACTAGATGCTTTTGACTCTGGATGCTTACGTAATACCTTGTACATTAGGTGGTTGAACTTTGTAAGTAATGATGAGGTTAGGAAAAGAAGTCAATAACTTCCTTTGAGCAGCATATTGTGCAGAGAGAGACTCCGTTGGTTTGACCACGTTTCCCGTATGGTTAATTGTAGATTAGCGAATAGGGTTATGAACAGTGTGCCCAAAGGCCTCAGAAAGAGGGGGAGACCTAGAATGCAATAGCAAGATAATGTCAATACATGGAGTGAACCCTGTGTTGACATTGACACTCCTACAATTATCATAAGAACTGCAATCACAATTTTTTTTAAAAAAATAGGATAATAATAGCTCTGGTAAAATCCTCAGGAACAATGCCTTTATCATAAAAGTTATTCAAAATTTCCGTCAGCCATGTGGTAATAGAAACATTCCCAGCTCTAAGCAATTCAGAAGTAACCTAACTCTAGAAAGAACCAAACTATTGTTAGAATTGGTCTACAGTGGCAAGATGCAGCAGATGTAGCTCAGGAGAGATGTGTTTGGATCACTAAATTACATAATCTGATTGGACTTCCGTAGCCCATGGCTGCTTGAGGATGACGCTGATGAAAGGTTAATTTTTAATTACCGAATATTGATGACGTTAGACAAAAGAGACAGCAATCTCCTTTGAGCAGCATATTGTGAAGAGACTCCGTTTGTTTGACACTTTTTGCCCTTATGCATAACTAAGATTAGCGAATAGGGTTTTGAAGAGTGTGTCTAAAGGCCTCAGAAAGAGGGGGAGACCTAGGATGCGGTGAGCAAACAATGTCAAACAGGACCTTGTTAGAATTGAGCTACATTGGCGAGATGCAATAGATGCAGCTCGGAAGAGATGTGTTTGGAGAACTACATTGCATAATCTGGTTTGACCTCTGTAGCCTATGGCTACTTGATGATGATTATGATGATACTCCATTCTTCTAAATCAGGTTCCTTAGGTATGGAACACCTGGCATTCGTTTGCATAACCCACGGAAATCATGGGATTGGTTGGCTCAGCGCCTCATTATATATTGCGTCACATATAAAAATGCATTGCCACCCCAAATCTTATAGCCTTTCATTGTGGTGTTTCTAAGATTTTCCAAATTTGCATGTTATCCTTTTGGACACCATTTCATTTAAATTTTGGACACCATTTCATTTAAATTTTGGACACCATTTCAGTTCAGTTTTGTAAATAATATTTGTATTATACGATCATCCTTCCTTTCTGCTTTGTAAATTTTTAACAATGTACAGGCGCGATCTTATTGTGTCATTTGCACAGTGAAATGTTCGACATCAGTTATTTGTGGAAAACGATTCACAGCAGACATAACAATTGAGGAATTTTGCGGGTGGCGTAAGAAAGGCAAGTTACATCAATTTCCTCAGCTCCTTCAGTGTTTTGGTTTCTTAGTGTTCTTCAGTCTAGCAGTTGCTAACTCACACTTCCCCTAATCTTTTATTGTATTCCATTGCCTGCTGTATATATCAGTTATGGAAAATTGCGAAAAGAGTCTATGGGTTAGAAAATTTACCACCATTGCTTTAGAGTACCTCGTAGTTTCAATATAATAGTAAGTTACGAGAACGTTATAAATACTTCACACTTCCTTTTCTTTCCAGTGGCTGGTTGGGGATGTTTACACCCCCACCCCTGATGTTCTCAATAGCATGTACACTATATGATCAAAAGTATCCAGACGCTAGCTCATCCACAATCTCCCGGTAATAGTAAAGTATTTTAATATCATGTTCGTCCATCCTTTGCTGCTATCACTACCTCCACTCTGCAGGGAAGGTGTTCCACTAGATTTTGATATGTTGCTACAGGAATTGCCTGCCATTCTGCCACAAGACCATTAGTGAGGCCAGTCACTGATGTTGAGTGGTTTGGCCTGTCTCACAGTCGATGTCCCAATTTATCCCAAAGGTGTTCCATTGGGTTGAGATCAGGGCTTTGTGCAGGTCAGTCAAGTTCTTCCACACCTATTTCATCAAGCCATTCCTGCATGGTCCTCACTTTGTGAAATGGGGCATTGTCATTTGGTACAGGAAAGGGTCTTCACTGAACTGTTGCCATAAAGTTAGGAGCACAGAATTGTTGAGAATGTCATTATAGGCCGCAGTGTTCAGTGTAGGGCTCGGGCTGGGCTCCTTAATTCACTGGAACTAAGGAGCCCAGCCCGAACCATGAAAATCTGCCCCAGAGCATGATGCCTCCTCAACCCAACTTCACACCAAACTCCACCTGACACAGTTGATACAACACAGTGAAGCAGGCAGCTTTTAGTCAGCATCCTCCACACCCAGACTCGTCCGTCGGACTGACAGATGGTGAAGCATGATACATCACTCCAGAGAATGCGGTTCCACTGCTCAAGACTGCCGCCATGCTTTACACTACTCCAACCAAAGCTTGGCGTTGATCTTGTTGACTTTAGTCTCGGCCATGGAAACCTATATCCTGCATCTTGCGAAGAACTGTTATGGTGCTGGCGTTGCTTCTAGAGACATTTTAGAACTCGGTGCTGAGTGCTGCAACTGAGGACAGGCGATTTCTTTTATCGCACCACCTGCTTCAGCAATTTTTATGTGGCCTACGAGGTCGCGAATGCGCTATTGTTGCTCCTAGGTGTTTCCACTTCACAATAACATCACATTGATTGGAACAGCTGCACCAGGGCCGAAATGTCTAGAACTGACTTGTTGCTAAAGTGATAACCTATGACCATGCCACGTTGAAAGTCACTGAGCTCTGCCATACAGCCCATTCTCCTTTTCATGCGTTTAATAGGCCACGAGAGTAGTGTCGTCGCAACCCAGTCCCCCCATGCACTGGGCTTTCCCCCTATGATGTCACTGACCACACCCACTTCAGGCCACGCCCCCTTATTAATATTCCTAATTACTAATTAATTAAAAATTAATTAAAAATTAATTAATCCCCTTTATTAAAAAAAACCCATTCATTAAAAAATTTCTCCCCTTTATTAAAAAAACCCTTCCTTCCCCTCCCCTCTTTTATCCCGTGGCGCCATCTGGTGACTATAAGGAGTACTATTTTCAGAAAAACTCCTATTTTAGCTCTAATTTCCCGATTTTGACTCCCCCTTTATTTAAACTCCCCTTTTAATTCCTGGCGCCATCTAGTGACTATGAGAAGTACTATTTTCGGAAAAAACACTATTTTAACTCTAATTTCCCAATTTTTGATTCTCCCTCCTCATTAAAAAAAATCCCCCTATCAAACGTTCCACCCCCTTTATTAAAATTCCCTCCCCCTTTTAACCCCTGGCGCCATCCAGTGACTATAATATTGGGAAAAAACCTCGATTTCAGTAATTTAAATTCGATTCAGTAATTAAATTTTGATGGAAAGCAACGATCAGATGATGCAAGTCTCCGAAAAACTGCAGGGGTGGCAACCACGCGCCGAAAGGGGTGACGCAATCCTCAATTACAAAGTCCCAATTTTCCATGGAAACTTATCAAAATTCCTTCTCCTTTATTAACCCCCACCCCCTCTATTAAACTTCACAAACTCTCTTGTTATCCACATTCATTTTGCCAAGTCCGCTAATCAACTCCCAATTCCCTAGTAATTAAACACTTATCAAAATTCCCTACCCTTTATTAAAAATCAAAAGGTACCTCTATTAAAACTTCACAAACTCCCATCCTTTTACAAGTTCCCTAAACATAGAAAATCAGCTCACAAAGTTGTATATTCCCTGTATTACCCATTTCTATTCCTTAGTAATTAAATACTTATCAAAAAAACCCTCTATTAAAACTTCACCAAACTCCTTTGGTATTCACTTTCATCTGAAATTTTCCAAGTCCACTAAACTTAGAAAATCAACTCCCAAAGTTGTATATTCCCTGTATTACCCATTTTTATTCCTTAGTAATTAAACACTTATCAAAAACTCTGTTCCTCATCATTAAAAACCCCCAGTCAAAATAAAACGTGGTAAATCAGTTTTCTCTAGACACGTTTAATTGGTGTCATCCAACGTTCTGTATTAAAAAAAAAAAATCCTTCCTGACGCAATGATTTGAACCCGCTACCTTGGTGTCCACGTTCATCTGAAATTTGCCAAGTCCCGCTAAACTTTGGGTGGCAACCCCTCGCTGAATGGTTGATGCAATCCTTGAACAAGGTCCCCGTATTTTGCGAGTTCAACCTTCACTAGAAGAAGGAGTATCCCGCAGTAACTGTCCTGCAGAAAATAAAAAATGCTATTGAGTAAAAAATTAATAAGAAAAAATCTGATTTTATTCGTCATGATGAAAAATATTGAAGGTAATACGGTATGTGCGACATAAAAGATCCATGTTCGGATCCTCACCCTGGACCACGTTTACTGATGGGTGGTTAAGTCCTACGAAATTAAAAAATTCCAAATGGGGAATCACAAGGATTATATTGACGGATGAATCTCGGATCTGCACTGCTTTCATATCGAGTCTTACAACGTGAAAACCAACTTGCACCGTTGACCTCTGTTTTAGGACTCGAAATATTTACAAGTCCACAGGCTGTTTTATGCATTCCAAATTTTACCCTTTATGATAGGTCAACGTCTCAATGTACCCCATGTAGACTTTTGAAATTATGTGCCCTAAACCTCCAAGAGCTGATGTCATCAGATATCTGTGCTCCTGTGTCAGGACTTGTCTTGGAAAGTGATTTTATGTTTGTCTCAATTACTCTCCGCCATTACGCGACATGGTTTAAAAATACTTATTACAGCTGTATCCTCAGTACGGGGAAGTAATACTACTCCGAAGAAAAATCAGCTATGGGAGTAATCATTAATCTACAAGCACTCACACAGTTTAGTTAACACAGTTAATAGATGTAAAACATGTAATAATCTGAAAAGGGTAATCCAGTTGTTTCAAAAAAGAGGACCTTTTATGGTACAAGGATTTTTTTAGGAGTATTACGTTTTATTACCCTTCGCCTCCTTGCACGAAACAACAGGATTTCGATCGTTTCAGGTCATGGTTCAGCTGTTAGTATC
Source organism: Ryuthela nishihirai (assembly GCA_038380435.1). Classification (NCBI taxonomy): domain Eukaryota; kingdom Metazoa; phylum Arthropoda; class Arachnida; order Araneae; family Heptathelidae; genus Ryuthela; species Ryuthela nishihirai. The sequence continues at coordinate 10,239,887 of JAWZYU010000021.1, read as the reverse complement.
CCTCCACTTCATTCTTAACGCATCACGATGTTGTGTTATTCTAAGTTTGAAAATATTCTCGGTTGTATGTCCTCTACTATATTAGCAAAAAACACACACACGTTTTGTTTGCTACGAGATATCTGACAGGAAACGTAACGCAAGACAGTCGTGCTAAAAAAAAATATTCGAACGCGTTGAAGAAAAATCCTTACACCTCCTGAAATATGAGTATTCAAGTTAAGATCTGTGATGAAATATTTTGCATAACCACTAGTCTCGTTTTAAATTGTTAGCTTCTTCTGTAGCAAGCAAGTGTCTGTAAGACAATATGTTTATTCTTGCATGTGGACAAACACACACGCACACATACGACAACATATACACATAAAGATACAGACACTTTAACACACACACACCGAGAGAGAGAGACAGACATGAAGACGTATACACACACATCCGATTCACTGAAACAAACATGAAAACATACGTACGCATGCACACACTCACCCGCACACAGTAACAAACATACACACACACACACACCGAGAGAGAAACAAACATGAAGACACAGTTACATCTTAACATATATGCACACACCTACACGTACACACATTTCGTAGAAACATATATATCTACACACAGATACAAACACACACACACAGAGGATTAAACATACAGATAGACAGACATACGCCCTAGACAGTGTGCTTTACGGTAATGCGGTGCCCTATGAACTAAAGAATCTTTCTCAAACCCAAACAGTATAACTTTCATGTAGGTTCTGATATCAAAGATGGTGTACTTTCCCGTAGTGCAGCTCCCCCATGGGCTTAAAATCTTTCTCAAACCCGATCATAGCGTGTTTTTTCACAAATGTTTTCCAGGGGTGGTGATCGTTATCTCTATATATTTAAATGTGAAGCATAGAGTGCGTATCTCTTTGTATGAAATCGGTTATAATGAGACATTTCCTTTAAAAGTTGGAAGTTATTAGTATGAACTAAAAAAAGTGATGATATATACACTATCTGATCGTTAAAATCGAACTTTAGCAAGTTAATATATCGTTCTCCGCGATATCGTATCGCGAGTCCGAAATTAGTGTGTCTTTGCTTTAAAAATAAATACGACTTCAGGCAGCTAATTGTCATAACAGTTACAGGATCCTCTCATACGACCCCATAGAAGGGGTGAGAGGTTGTCGGAATCTTGGTAGGTAAACAACACAAACGTTCATGTCTTACTATGGATCAAATATCCGAACACTATGGCTGATTATATAATTCTGAAAAAATATCTGTCAACGATTGCAACCTTCATCCCGCAGAATCGAGAAGTAATTAGTACTAGCTTACTGGGGGTAATGCTACTTTCTATAGACAGTGTTCTTTCAGATTTTCAAACAAGATACATAACATTATCAAAAAACTTGTGCTTGCCCGAACCACTTTCACAGCAACATAGTACACTTGTTCTAAGAATTCCACACTAGTATAGAAATATTCTCATGCAGGAAAAATAACTAAACCGATTCTTAGACAGTGTTAGATTGTAGTGAAAAACCCCATCTTTGTCGAAAAACTTGTGTTTGCAGCGAAAAATAGCCACCTTCACCCCCACTTATGCGCTTATTCAAACGTACCGAGGGGACCAGGAACTCTGAAAAGAGACAGCGCCTTGGAATAACCGTCGAGAGAGCTTACGTTACATTTTACCGATTCTTAGACAGTGTTAGATTGTAGTGAAAAACCCCATCTTTGTCGAAAAACTTGTGTTTGCAGCGAAAAATAGCCACCTTCACCCCCACTTATGCGCTTATTCAAACGTACCGAGGGGACCAGGAACTCTGAAAAGAGACAGCGCCTTGGAATAACCGTCGAGAGAGCTTACGTTACATTTTATCGGTTGTGAAGTCAGTGAATGCAAATTTAGGTCTAGCGGATCGATTCTGGGACCCAACCTTTCATGGAAATACTGAAAATATTGTTGTTTTCTTATAAACAGTGAGTTTTCAGATTTTTTAATTTACCAACAAAAGCGCCTATTCAGATTGTCTTCCGTTCGAATCATATTTAATGCAGTCAACATTGACTTATTGTGAAAGAATGACTGTTCATGCTGTTAAAACTTTCCTTTTCATACATTAGGAAATGGAAGGTTCGTGCATGTAAGAGTGAGTTCGGTGTATCTTTAAAAATATATGCAACTATCTGTCTTAAAGGTTAGCTTTCACACGACCCTGTCGAAGGGATGAGAGGATGTCGGGATCTTGGCAGGTAAACAACGTTCATGTCTTACTATGGATCTCAAACCTTGCCTTTGTTAGAAGTAACTAACCTACTGTCTATGGGATAGATGTTGGCTGTCGTAACTTGTGGCTGTATCAGTTGTGTTAAAGTACTGAATAGGCTATTTTGAGATTTTCAACCTAAGCAGATATATGGAAAAATCTGATGATGCTTGCGATTTACCTACTTTGGTTGTTAATGTTTGGTTTATTAGAAAGTAAATATACAGATAGGGAAGATGAATCAGTGATTGAACTTTAATTATCTTGCAAGATGTGTGTGAGGAAATGCATAGATATTGAGAGTTTACGATTCTATGAAGAAACGTGGATCTGAAAATTAAGTTATGAGATTGTATGACAGTGAAGCAGACTCAGTTTTTTATTCTAAATGCTTACACAACCTATGGATAGGTAGTATGTCTGTGTAATGGTCAGTCTGATGCATAGATAGACACTTTGATTAACGAATGTCAGAAAAAGTCCTTGAATGTGTAAAACATCCCTTGTGATCCTGACAGAATTAGACATCTACAGCAGGATGAACTCAGAAGACTGTGTGGTCAGAACTTTACAGAGCTCTATTCATCTTTGATAATTTCTCAAGCATCGGGGTTTCTCAATTTATGATAGTATAGAGAAAACAAGCGAGGATCCCTATCTATATTAATGTTGTCAAGCTCAGTACATCACGTTTCACATAATTCCATTCACGGTTTTAATGACTTTTTAGTTCTTTATTGTCAATAGGATTCCAGGTTTGTTTTTTAGTGCACGGTCATATCGTTAGTGTGAGAAAGATCGTCCTTTGCATCGAAGTCACAGGCGTTCCACAGAAACTGCGCATTATTGCGGTTGGAAAAAATAAAAGTTGAAACTTAAGTGATAACTCCTGAATATCACATGAAAATTTGAAATGAGAGCATATAAGGATGTTAATATTATCACCTAACAAAGGACACCGGGAATAATGCTAAAGATTTGGTATTAAGTTTTTCCACGGAATTATACGTCACACATTTCTTATGACATTAACAATTGTTCCCTTTTCTAATGTACGAGGTCAAATCATATTCTCCCTGTAATCACTACATACTTTAATTGTGATGTCGACGTTGTAAAATCAGCTGACCGCTTGGAGAATGCGATAACTTAAGATCCGAAGGCACCCCACATGGAGTTCTGATAAAGTGTAGCATTCGACAGGAAGCAGTAATTATTTAACTTTGTTCAAAAGATCTTTGAGGGGGATAAGACACGAGTTGTTCTCACAAGAAATTAGACATGTTTCGTTTATCAGCTTTCCATAGGTCAGCGCTTGAGTTGACCCTTGACCTTTTATCAGTGGGTGGGCAGCCTGTGTGTGCGCTCATCTCCCGACATCTCTTTAGAATCATGTGACAATGATTAGTAGAAGAATGCGTAGCAGCGTCGAAGCGGGAGAGAAGGAATTCTTAGATACGTTGCTTCTTGTACGTGCGAACAACGGCATAAGTACAGGACAGACCCGATCAGAACATATAGTTGGATTTTCATGTTGGGTTGAAGCTTTCTCATTTCACTGGATTACCCCTGGTATGTTGAGAAGGGTACGTTCGAGTGAGACTTATTATTTTTTATAGTAGGTTATTGTTAAAACTATTGTCCTCTATTAATACACATTCGTGTTGCGTTTTTTACTGAAACGTGTGAATTATACTTTTAGAATTCTGCTGCATAGTCTTTACAGAATTTACCCGGTAGAAGCATGTAACTGACGCCGCAACGTGAATTTCATCAGCGTCTGCACGTTCGCCGATAAACGGTGGAAGAGACGATTTTTAAAAACTGTGTGAGCGCTTGTATATTAATGATTACTCCCATAGCTGATTTTTCTTCAGAGTAGTGTTACTTCCCTGTACTGAGGATACAACTGTAGTAAGTATTTTTAAACCATGTCGTGTAACGGTGGAGAGTAATTGAGACAAACATAAAATCACTTTCCAAGACAAGTCCTGACGCGGGAGCACAGATATCTGATGACATCAGCTCTTGGAGGTTTAGGGCACATAATTTCAAAAGTCTACATGGGGTACATTGAAATGTTGACCTATCATATAGGATAGAATTGGGAATGCAGAGAACAGCCTGTGGACTTGTAAATATTTCGAATCCTAAAACAGAGGTCAAGGGTGCAAGTGGGTTTTCATGTTGTAAGACCCGATATGAAAGCAGCGCAGATCCAAGATTCATCCGTCAATAAAACCCTTGTGATTCCCCGTTTGGAATTTTTTAATTTCGTAGGACTTAACCACCCATCAGTAAAACATGGTCCTGGGTGAGGATCCGAACACTGATCTTTTATGTCGCACATACCCTATTATCTTCAATATTTTTCATCATGACGAATAAAATCGGATTTTTCTTTATTAATTTTTTACCCAATAGCTTTTTTTATTTTCTGCGGGACAGTCACTGTGGGATACCCCTTCTTCTAGTGAAGGTCGAACTCGCAAAATACGGGGACCTTGTTCAAGGATTGCATCAATCATTCAGCGAGGGGTTGCCACCCAAAGTTTAGCGGGACTTGGCAAATTTCAGATGAACGTGGACACCAAGGTAGCGGGTTCAAATCACTGCATCAGGAAGGATTTTTTTTTAATATAGGACGTTGGATGACACCAATTAAACGCGCCTAGAGAAAACTGATTTACCACGTTTTATTTTGACCGGGGATTTTTAATGATGAGGAACAGAGTTTCTGATAAGTGTTTAATTACTAAGGAATAAAACTGGGTAATACAGGGAATATACAACTTTTGGAGTTGATTTTCTAAGTTTAGTGGACTTGGAAAATTTCAGATGAAAGTTAATACCAAAGGAGTTTGGTGAAGTTTTAATAGAGGGGTTTTTTGATAAGTGTTTAATTACTAAGGAATAGAAATGGGTAATACAGGGAACATACAACTTTGTGAACTGATTTTCTATGTTTAGGGAACTTGTAAAACGATGGGAGTTTGTGAAGTTTTAATAGAGGTACCTTTTGATTTTTAATAAAGGGTAGGGAATTTTGATAAGTGTTTAATTACTAGGGAATTGGGAGTTGATTAGCAGACTTGGCAAAATGAATGTGTATAACAAGAGAGTTTGTGAAGTTTAATAGAGGGGGGGGGGTTAATAAAGTTAAAGGAATTTTGATAAGTTTCCGTGGAAAATTGGGACTTTGTAATTGAGGATTGCATCACCCCTTTCGGCGCGAGGTTGCCACCCCTGCAATTATTCGGAGACTTGCATCATCCGATCGTTGCTATCCATCAAAGTTTAATTACGACTAAAATCGAGGTTTTTTCCCAATATTATAGTCACTAGATGGCGCCAGGGTTTAAAAGGGGGAGGGAATTTTAATAAAGGGGTGGAACTTTTGATAGGGGGATTTTTTTAATGAGGAGGGGGAATCAAAAATTTGGAAATTAGAGTTAAAATAGGATTTTTTCCGAAAATAGTACTCCTCATAGTCACTAGATGGCGCCAGGGATTAAAAGAGGGTTTTAATAAAGAGGGAGTGAAAATCGGGAATTAGAGCTAAAATAGGGGTTTTTCTGAAAATAGTACTCCTGATAGTACCAGATGGCGCCACGGGTTAAAGGGGGGAAGGGGAAGGAAGGTTTTTTTTAATAAAGGGGGAAGAATTTTTTAATAAATAGGTTTTTTAATAAAGGGGGAAGAATTTTTTAATAAATGAGTTTTTTAATAAAGGGGATTAATTAATTTTAATTAATTATTAATTATGAATTACTAATTATGAATATTAATAAGGGGCGTAGTCGGTTATGACTATTACTAAGGGGGCATGGGCTGGAGTGGGCATGGTCAGTGACGTCATAGGGGAAAGCACAGTGTGTGGGAGGACTGGGTTGCGACAACACTACTCACGTGCTTTTTTTTTATACCTGTTTCGGACATGATTGTGGGTGTATATGGGCAAATCTGCTACTGAGAAGGGGTGTCCGCATACTTTTGAACAGATAGTGCATTTTCTAAAGTAGTCCTCTAAAAATAGAGGTCCCCATATACGCAATGTCAACCTATTCTCCACCCAACCGGAGGAAAAGTGTTTCCAGTTTTCAAAACTGAATGGAAATATAAGAGGGGTTTTCAAACCGAACTCGGATTCACTCATAGATAAAAACTTCAGTATTTAGCGCAACGTGAGCAACGGGAAGACCGCAGGAAAAATTAGGACAGGTCGATTAACTGTTTGGATAATGACGACATCGTCGGAATGAGTTGGAACGCCAAACCATAAACAATTTCGAAAGAGGCCTTTTGTAACGACATATTTATGCAACATATCAGATGTAATATTGGGATTTTTTCTGTAAGGTTATGGAGAGTTGGCAAAATCTAGGGCAGTTAAAAAAATTCAAAGCCACTCGGTAAAAGACAGGCGAGTTATAAAAATTGGGATTGTTTTTGTAAAATTGATGAGAGTTGGCAAAATCTTGGGGATTTGGTAAATTCGAAGTGACTTGGCAAAATTCAGGTAAGATATAAATTTTTTTTTTGTTAAATTATGGCGAGTTGGCAAAATTTGAACCGATTTAGCAAAATACAGGTGAATTGTGAAAATAGAAATTGGTTTTGTGTAATTTAAGGAGAGTTGGCAAAATCGAGAGAACTTCCAAAATTCGAAATTACTTGGTAAAATTAATGTGAGATGTAAAATCAGAAATTTTCTTTTTCTAAAATAATGGCAAAGTTGCAAAATCGCAGTCACTTGGGAAGATCTAGGGTAGTTATCAAAACCGAGGCAAACTGCAAAATTTTGGGTAGCTGCCAAATTTTGGCACACACAAACTTCCCGTGCCCCCTCTACCCCATGGAATGAAATCCTGGGAACGTCCCTGACAGAGATATAATTAAATTTCTGCAAAGCACTTATTTTTTCAATTGGCAAAATTTGATTTTTGAGTTCGAAACTTTTCGTTCTCCTTCCGTCCTCCAACCATAGTCCTTCGCTACGCCCCTGACTGGCAGATTTCCCGGCGATGCTCGGGTCCGAAACTATCTAAAGTGTTCAGTCAAATGCCACTCTGCCACTCTCCTCATCGCAAGCTTTTATTTCACATAAAACTCATTATGACCGATTTGACCTTCTCCTCCCACCCCTAAGAAAACTTTCTCTCCCTCTTTTAAAGTAGGTATAAAACTATCTAAAGTATATAGTAAATTTTATTTCGCATAAAATTAATTACGGCAGATTCGAACCCCCTCCCCGGTTGAGTGGAATCTGAAATCTAATCACCCATGCAATACAACACTCTCGAGTTTAAATAAAATACATTTTTCGATATCAATTACTATTAAGAATGAAAAATACATAACCGGAGTATTATAAATAAAAAATTATTAGCTATAATCAAGATAAGAATTTACAAAGATTCGTCTTTTTAATTATTTTTGAACTTCACTTGAAAAAATCCGAGCTGGATACAGAGAAGATAGAAATTTGAAAGACTACAACTTGAAATTAAATAATTACAAAATTAATATGCAACGGAAAGTAATTCGAACGCTTGTGTCACTTCTATGCTATTTAATCATTCCTTAAATAATGGCTTTTCACAGAAATAGAAAGAATTAAATTGAACTATTTCCCCTTTCAAAACGCAACAGTTATTATTGCAAGGTTTATTTTCAACAATTGCTAATGGGAAATAATAATAAAAAATAGTAATAAAATAATAATAAAAAAAATATCCATGGAGATTTCGAGAAATTCAAACCCGCCCAATCCAATTTTTGTTGACCCCAGCGGGTTCGCACTAGCCTATATTCTTTCCTTGGGTGAAGGGAACGTTCATGCAAAGTTTGGTGCCTCTAGCTTTCCTGAGGGCCGGGTGCATAAACGTTTAGACAAAAAGCACACAAACTTTCTTCTTTATGTACAGGGTGTTTGTAAAGTAACTATCCATTTCTATGAACAAACCTTTTAATAACTCTCTTTGTTGTTACAAATGAATCAAAAACATGAAAACAACAAAACATTAAAACGCTTCAACATGACCCCCTTGCATGTCAACACACAAATCCCAACGTTCAGTGGCAGTACGGTAAACCCTTTCCAAGATATCAGGTATAATCTTAGCCACTGCAGATGTGATCCGCTCTTTCAGTTGATTAATGTTGTTAATCTTCACCTTGTACATCTCTGATTTGATATAACCCCACACAAAAAAATCTAGAGGTGTGAGGTCAGGTGACCTTGGAGCCCAAAATCTGACGGAACCTCTTCCGATCCACCTACCTAGAATGGTTTCATGTAGGTAGTCACGGAAAAAAAGCCCTATTGATTGTATCCTCGATGCGTTCCACAGTTTCTGGTGATACTGGAGGTCGACCAGAACGTTTCTGATCATGAACACTCCCTGTCCTCCGAAATTTATTCACCAGGGATCTGACTGCTGCCATTGTTGGCGGTGGTTTATGGAATTTACGAGTGAACTCTTGTCTCACTCCTTCGAAGGACACACATCACAGATGTGCCTCAACTACTGCTATTCTTTCTTCAGTCGTCATTATGATTCACAAAACCTGGAACAGAAAATGAGTTATCAAAATAAAATTTAAGAATGCACGGCCCCCTCCTCTCCTATTTCCACCCCTGCCGCGAATTTTCACTCCACTCTTTTTCTCAGCTATTTTCCATTGGTATTTTAATAATCGACTTTATTTTTCGAGAAAGAAAAATGACACAATTTTGAAACAGAATTTCGTATGGTCACAGAATCAACATCACCATCATCTTGAAAAGCAAAATTAAGATTATCATTTCAAGATGGAATTCTTTAAAAAAATTCTTTAAAGAATTGCATCTCGAAAGAGAACAATAAGAGTATGAGGGGATGAGGGGGGGGGGCATACACTGAATTAAATACGGAAATGTGGCCAGTGAAAGTATGTAGAAATGTAAATTATAGGTCGAATGTTACTCTATCATGTGTTCGTGTTATGTGAAAGGTCATTTTGTTCGTAAATTAGAGGAGAGTTTCTCTATCGCTTTGCCAAAGATTCAAATGCTTTGGTGTCATATACATACTATATATAATTATATGGCAAACATTCATTTGCTGTCCAATAGGTTTATCGTTTAACAACCTCAAAGACCCATCTATACTGTTCATGAATGCCAAAGCATCATCAGGAAGGGATGACGCGTTGAATGGTCTCTTTTGAAGGAAGAGAAAAAAGCCTCGACATCACTGCGTGTAGATGTTCAGCACCTGACCTAAAGTAGGCAAAGTAAATAGATAGAAGTCACCAGTTTGACAAACCTGTGGGAAGTGGAAAGGTGTGTCTGTGTGTGGGGGCGGTAAGATTTTGTCACTTTAATGAATCTGTTCTCCTCCTCTGCTAAAAGCAGAAGAAAAAAATATTTATTATCTAGTGTACCTACAAGCGCAAAATTTCGGAGAAAAACTTTCATCCATTCCTAGTTCCCTCATTAAGAACTGAGACTTAGAGAAAATTGTTTGCCCTTGTGCAAAATTATTTTGAAGGTCGCATTTTGACTAATACATTTTCATTTAACTGGACTGGATCGAGATAAAAATAAAGGGCGTTGAGGGAAACAGACTCGATCGAGAAGGGAAAAAATAATAGATTGGACCAAGAAACTGGAATTCCATTGCAAGGTCTGTAAATGGTAGCTGGGTATATACTGGAAGGAGAGCTATACACTACTCATCTGGTATATATTGGAAGGAGAGCTATACACTACTCATCTGATATATATTGGAAGGAGAGCTATACACTACTCATCTGGTATATATTGGAAGGAGAGCTATACACTACTCATCTGGTATATATTGGAAGGAGAGCTATACACTACTCATCTGGTATATATTGGAAGGAGAGCTATACACTACTCATCTGGTATATATTGGAAGGAGAGCTATACACTACTCATCTGGTATATATTGGAAGGAGAGCTATACACTACTCATCTGGTATATATTGGAAGGAGAGCTATACACTACTCATCTGGTATATATTGGAAGGAGAGCTATACACTACTCATCTGGTATATATTGGAAGGAGAGCTATACACTACTCATCTGGTATATATTGGAAAGAGAGCTATACACTACTCATCTGGTATATATTGGAAGGAGAGCTATACACTACTCACCTGGTATATATTGGAAGGAGAGCTATACACTACTCATCTGGTATATATTGGAAGGAGAGCTATACACTACTCATCTGGTATATACTGGTAGGAGAGCTATACACTACTCACCTGTGATGATGAACAGAACCGGCCAAGCCTAGAACAATAATAATAATAATTTGTTTCATGCAGGGGGTTACAGTAAAGTCAAGATACAGGTAATTTTGGATATTAATTTAAGTGTTCAAGTGGCTTGATGCCGCAGTACATTTGAGAAATTAAAGAGAAACATTGATGATAGTATGAAAATACAAACATATTTACAAGAATTGTATAATTATTTCACGCATATAAACAAAATGACAAGTTGCAGGGACGAAGACAAACATATAATATGAATTATAATAAAAAAAAATAGTAAACTTAGGGGGAAGAAAAAGAAGGTTTAAGAAAACATAGAGTAATATTAAATAAATGAACGGTGGGGGGGGGGGGGAGATTACGGATAATCCAGACAAAGAGCAAAGATGGGAAGTGGGAATGGGGGTGAGGAGAGATTGTTGGTCAAACGTTTCAATATACCAATAGGATTGGAGTAACACAGTTTTTGAATTTTGTTTTAGAAAAAGAAACTATGAATAAAAACTATAGAAATAACGTGCAATACCGCCTTCTCGTGGTGCAAACCATTAGTGCCGTTCAAAAGAGACATTTTTTTCTCAAAAGGAACATAAGGGAGGGCTGTCAGATAATTATGGCCTACTTGTAAAATATTCTTCTAGGATACTGCTCTTTCATTTTTTCCTCACCATGCTGATGAGTGGTCAACCACTCAAGGTTTTGATGTTGACCATGTATATCACCCTGAATTAAATTACGTTAAGGGAAAAACTTTCACTGTGCTTTCCACTTGTTTGCTGGTTAACAGTTATGAGGAAATAGGCTCACAGGATACCTTATATCAGCAGGGGAATAATCTTGATTAGAGGCCATTTCAGGTACCTGAACCCTAGTTTCTAGGGGCATCGTCAAAACGAAATTGGAGAAAGTTCTACCACTGTAGAAGGCTTCAGCCTTCAGTAGTGGGGGGAACAGGTCTTTGCCCCATGCCTGCGATTAGGGGACCGTTTGATATTGTCGGCACTTCCTCACTCAATGAACATAGTTTCTTTATAAATCTCACTAACCATTTCTCTAACCAGATACTTGGAATGTGGACTATAGACAGCGATCAAACTATTAATGTCCTCACAAAAGAAGTCCAGCATTATAACCTAGATATTCTGGGCTTGAAATAAATAAATTTTAAATCTACATCTTAAAAATAACCTTAAATTTTTGCTTTCCGGGAGGGAGGATGTGAAATATCTTCAAGGTGTAGGTTTGCTTCTCAGTGATGCTCTTTAGTGATGCTCTTCTAGGATATGAGTGCATTAATGAAAGGTTTCATACAGCAAAATTTCAGACAAGCGTTAAAGACTTGAATGTTATCTGCTGTTATGCCTCCACTGAAGGGGCGGGGGTGGCTCAGTCGGTAGCGCGCCAGGCTCGTAATCTGTAGTTCCCAGGTTCGAGTCCCAACTGGGTCAGCGTTGAGATTTATCTCCGAAAAATTCCCCGCCCTGCCCACGGTCAGTAGGGGACACCGATGGGCTTGGAAAGGCCGCCGTCCGTCGGATGGGACGTTAAGCCGTGGCCCCGTGTGTGGGAGAACCATACCCTGTGCACGTTAAAGAACACGCTGGATGGCCTTGACGGGAGGCTAAAATCTGTCTCCCAACAGCTGTTCCAGTGGGTCCCCTCCCCCAACCTTCTCTGAGCCTTCGGGGTCCATGTGACCTGGCCATTTAGCCCATGGTGTGCAAAAAAGTGCCGCTCAGACGTAAAACAACCAACCAAACCAACCAGCCTCCACTGAGGATGCCGATGAGGAGGAGAAGGATAAGTTTTATGGACAACTTCAGGATATTTCGAATTCTGTCAAGAAAGGAGATATTACCCTTCTTCTAGGTGACTTCAATGCCAAAGTTGGTACTGACCTTTGGGGAGGGGTGATAGGCCCTTTTGGTATTGGTAGCTGCAATGGCAATGGGAACGTCTCCAACAGGTAAGTAAACTCAATGGTCTCAGAATAACTGACACTTATTACAAACACCGCGACATACATAAGTACACATGGGTTTCACCTGATGGGCTGCATAAGAATATGATTGATTATATTTTAATTAAGAGCAAATGGGCTAGTTCTGTTGGGAATACCAGGTCATATAGGGGAGCTGAAATTGGATCTGACCATTACCTTGTTAAAAGTGTTTTGCAACTTAAACTTAAGAAGTGTGTTAAGGTTAAAAAACGTTGACTTTAACACTGAAACTCTGAAAGACCCGGTTATAGGCAAAGTTTATCGTGATAGATTACTTAGTCATTATAACAGTCATGGTTTGCAAACTACTGAAGTTGAGAAAGAATGAGACTATGTTAAATAGGATTTTCTTGAAACTAACAGTACTCTTTTGGGTAAAGAGAAGAGGAGACAAAGTTATTTGAGTAATAAGGAGCTGTAGCTTCTTTTTGAAAGAAAGAACTGCGGGAATATTCTTAATGCACATTCTAGTAATCTTAACAGACCGCATTACAGAGAGCTTAATAAACGTGTAAATGATCAGTTGAAGGCTAATAAGAATTTTTGACTTGATAGTTTGGTTAACGAAGCGAAGGAAGCAGCGAGAAAGCGTAACAGCAGAGAGCTGTACCAGATAGTTAACGTTTTTTATGGGAATAAACAGACAAGTATACTGAGATTTAGGGATTAACAGGGCAAGATGCAAAGCGACGCGTAAAAGGTAGCAGTATAAGTAACAAATGATCACATTTGCAGCCTGTTTAATGAGGCGAATACATGGATATTAGGATAACATCGATACGAGATGTGGATGCCTTTTGCGACAGTTCAAGAATTAGTACGGTTAGGAAGTGAATCAAAAAGTTTCCTTATAATGTGCTGTTCTGTGGTCTCCATATTTATTGCACTTGCAACTGAAGATTCGCCACATGTGCTGGAGTTAATTCCGTTCTCAGATGTCGTTTCATGACGTCCCAGATGTACTCAATTATAGATAAACGCCAATGGTTTGCAGACAGACACGTATCCAAGGTCTAGTTTGGGGGGGGGGAGATTTAGGTTCGGGGAGGGAGGATCTGAAAATAAGAGTTGAAGAGGGTTTCCCAATTATTAAAATATTCCACCGGACGGGAAGGATTAAAATGCTTATTCTATTGTATGTAAAATAAAATAAATAAAGAAATACCCCCTCAAGCAGCTGCTTGCCATAGAGATCTGACAGAGAACCTGTCTATTTATACGCCATGGTTAGAAGGTCAGTGAGGATGACGGGACCTCAGCAGAAAGGTAAAACAAACTTTCATGTCTTACCCAGGGTTCGAACACAGGTTCCTGCTATCAGTAGTACCAATCAGCCTGGAATAAAATTTTAAAGTATTTTTTAAATCTATTTTTAGTAGACAAGTTTGAAATTTTATAAAAGACCACCGCATTTTCGGGAGAAGGGCAAAATTTGCTGTTTTCTCTGTGCAAATGAGCCAACTTTGTTACTAATCACTACCTTGTGTTGTACTGAGAAGCTGAATTTGTTTGTTAGTTTCTCCTGAACCAGGATATTCAAAGGTAGATTTTATTTATTTTTAGTTGATTCCTAAGTGAAACTTCTTCCGCAAGATGTCACAGTCACTGGCAAGCAGAGAAATATTCGCAGGGCGAGGGACAATTTCGATATGATTCTGCAGGATTATATAACTGGAGAACGTGGGCGGGATTTTTCGGGTGGAATGGGACAAAAATGGTTTCAGAATGGGATCAAATGTTTCACAAAGAAAAAAATTTGCGTTTCAAGATAGAAATGTTTAGGGGAGCTATTCATTAATGAACGCAGTTACGAATACAGCAATCATGCATGCATCATTCCATATTACTCTACAACTAAGGATGCCGGAAAACAAACCTAAGAAAACTTACTATGTAAAATACATCTAAGAAATACTTTTTTACAATTTATTACTTATATCCACAGCTCATCAGATTTTACTAGGCAAAATTGTCCTGTAGCGGGTTGGATCCGAACCCAAGACCTTCTGATCAAGTGTGTCCGTCTTATGCACTTGCCTGAATGGCTCTTAAAGATAAAATCCCCAACTGCAGTCAAAGACAGCTTATTGAGAGTGAACTTGTGGTGTAAGGCTTAACATCAACAATAGAGGGTGATTGTTCTGCGGCCGTAGCTCAGCGGTAAGAGTACCTGACAAGTTTCAGGAGGTCGCGAGTTTGGATCCCATCCGTCTAAAGACAATTGTTCTTCTCTCCCCTTGTCATCATTTGACTTAAACTCTATGCAAAATGTCTTTTCATATTAATAAATAATATTCTTCCAAAAACGTAAAAAATTAAAGATTATACATTTCGTTAAGGAAAAAAAAGACATTAATTTTTTCGGTACATCTATGCTATTCATTACTATAAAACATTCAAATCGATGTCATATTTAAGAGTTAAATCCAGAATTTATCCTTTAAGAATTCAGTTAAATCCTTTAAGAAGAGTAACGCTATTAATTTTAACAACTGAATCGCCCCAGAGGAAAATCAAAATTCGAAGATATTTAACATTTCATATCTCTAGTTAATTGGTTTCGAAACTAGATATTTTCACCTCTGAGGCAAAAATTCCGAATTTCGTCCCCCTCGCCCCAGACAGTCAATGATTTTGGATTTATCGACTAATATAATTGTGCTATGATACGTATATTTTACCATAAAACGAAAACGTAGTCAAGTAGCATAAAATATTGACAATAAAAAAAATACCTGTATAATGAAATAGAAATCGCGAAAGAAGAATGATGAAACATAGCACGATTTTAATATAGATTCTGTTTATATATTTAATTGGAATACATTTTCAATACTTCTAAATATTACAGATATCCTGAAAACTTTAAAAGACATAGTTTCTCAGTATTTAAATTTTTTGTAAAAATATAACGTTGCGGCCCTTCCAGTTTTGGGCCCTAGGTCGCCTGTCCCTTGTCACGGCTCTGTCTAAACATAACACTAGGCCTGATGGTTATTAGATTCTAATGGCGAAATGGCTGAATTGGAGACAGCACATCAGTACGCAGTTGCATCAAATTACTATTTAAATTTGGGTGGCGGGGTGGCTCAGTCGGTAGCGCGCCAGACTCGTAATCTGTAGTTCCCAGGTTCAAGTCCCACCTGGGTCAGCGTTGAAATTTATCTCCGCAAAACTCCCTGTCCTCCGTCAGCAAGGGGACACCAATGGGCTTGGAAAAGGTCGCCGTCCGTCGGATGGGACGTTAAGCCGTGGCCCCCTGTGCGGGAGAGCCATACCCTGTGCACGTTAAAGAACACGCTGGATGACCTTGACGAGAGGCTACCATCTGTCTTCCAACAGCTGTTCCAGTGGATCCCCTCCCCCAATCTTCTCTGAGCCTTCGGGGTCCTTGCGACCTGGCCATTTAGTCCATGGTGTGTAAGAAAGTGCCACTCAGAGGTAAAAACCAACTATTTAAATTTTTCGGAAATCATTCTTGCTAATCAGTGCAATACATGCCCTTTCCCTGTTCCAGTGGGCTTTGAAACAATATTTTTGCAGTGTACACGCTATTTACATTATAACTTCTATTTTCTTTTTTGACTATGACTCTGTTATTAAATTTTTTCAGAAGAATTTCAATATTAAAGATATTTATTTTGGGAGAAGAAGCAAAGCGCTTTCCCTCCAAATATTGTTAATACGAAATTTTTACTAGTTAGGCAAAAAATATGCAAAATGCATGATTAGTTGACTAAGAAACCCAATGTGGCAGGAACCTTTTTGAATTTTGTGCCTGACGGACGCATCCCAACCTGTTATTCTGAAACATGTTATAAGCATGAAAAACAAAAGAAATAAAGAAGAAAAAATATAATGAGCCAGAGCAAGCTGCAAAAAATGATCTGAACCTGCATCGTTTATCATTGAAATAAACAAACGTATGTTGAGCGTCACATATTTGTTCAGTCTCATTTACACATTTTGCTAAATCTTGCACACCTTTTATCTTTCTACTTGAGCAACCGCTAAGATTTCCACCAATAAAACGATCGCCATTCTTTCCCGATCGCCAACTCCCGAGGTGGATCTTCCGACTTTTATTAAACTCAATATTTACTCCTGGCGTGCGACAACAAATGACGTCACTGACCTGAATAGAACATGGGATGGAGCACGCTAGACAGAGCGTCTCAGCGTCGTCTGCAGTGCGGAGGTCAGTGACTGGATCCATCCCGCAGGAGAGACGGAGAGGTCACAATCGGAAGTCGCTCTTTGTTGACGGAACTATCGAACGGGCAGTTAAAGGGTGTTTGCTGCGCAGTAGATCCACGGCGCCGAAGCGCAGAGGGCAGTAACGGAATATCGGAAGAGGTGGAACGGCATCGTAGATCTCCATCTCTTAATAACTGCTGCGGGAATAATTTCTTAGCAATTCAACCGTAAAGGATTTTGCGCTGATTTTTGTTTGGTATACACTGGAAGAAGAAATGTATACCAATCCCCCGTGCACAGAACTGACCAGGTGTAGCATCCGAAGTCCGACCCCGTTTTCCCGTAGTTGTTTTCCCATTAAAAATTTTCTCTTGGGGAAGGAAATGAAACGGAAAGCTACTAGATCAGTTAAGCCTATTAATTTGGTCAATCATTGTCACTTTTTAATTTATTTGTTCTTACCCTGATAAGGAGGGGTCAATTTCCACAGAGTCGTGGTGCTGACCATTAAGATTTAGTATACTGTATAATGAATTTGAGTATGATTATGGATTCCGAACTTGCTGCACTAGTGGACCTCTTTTGAGGAAACATCTACTGCTGTGTTTTCTATTTCTTTGGGAACTACCAGTCCCATTATAACATCATCATCCTCAAGCAGCCATGGGCTACGGAGGTCTAACCAGACCGTGCAATTTAGTTTTCCAAGCAAAGTCTGTCCTAAGCTACATCTGCTGCATCTGGCCGCTGCACACCAATTCTAATAAGGTCCTGTTTGACATTGTATGCCCACTGCATCCTAGGTCTCCTCCTCTTTCTGAGACCTTTAGGTACACTGTTTATAACCCTATTCGCCAATCTATAATTATCCATATGGGCAACATGGCAAACCAACGGAGTCTCTCTCTGCACAATATGCTGCTTAAAAGAGGCTGCACACTCCTTTTCCTAACCTCATCATTGCTTACAAAGTTGAACCACCTAATGCCCAAAATACTGCATATAAGCATGTAGAATCAAAAGCATCTAGTTTCCTGTTATCTTGTTTACAAAGTATCTAAGTTTCACTACCATAACAAACCCTAGAAAGAACCAAACTATTATACAGTCTAATTTTAGTCTTTAAGTGTATACACCTATTTCCCCACACTCTCCATAAATTCTTAAAAGTCCCGGCAGCAATCCCTATTCGTCTGTTAATCTTATGCCGCACATCACCAGTATCTGTTACATAGCTCCCAAGATAAACTGTGACACCTGCTCAAGACTGCAACCATTCAGATTAACTGAATCACAGCCTGCCTGACCAATTTTCACTTTAGTTTTCTCTCTCTTTATAACCAAACCTACTCTTCTACCAGTTTCATCAACAGCCCTAATGAAAGAGTTCATCTCATAACATCGTTTGCCAAAAGGGCTAAATCATCAGCAAAATCTACATCAGAAATTTTCGTATCTCCAGCCCATTTAAGGCCAAAATATTTCCCTTGAAGTGAATTTCACATAACATAATCAATAACCAAACTAAAGAGAAAAGGAGACAAAATGCACCCTTGTCGAACACCAGAAGTAATGCTAAATCAATTGCTACAAGACTTACCAACTCTCACACACAACTCAGTGTTATTATAGAGAGCTTTCATTATGTTAACTAACTTGTCTGGTATACCATATGATCTCACAATCAACCACAAATTGTGACGATCAATCTGCCTAAGTGAAAATATCTGATCTACACATCCCCTACCACTTCTGAATCCACATTGTTCATCATGCAATTGCCTGTCAACAGATTCTTAATTCTATTAAGCACAATCATGGAAAGTACTTTACCTCTAACAGAGAGTAGGCTGATACCCCTATAGTTATCACAAGAACTTCGATCACCTTTTTTGAAAATAGGGATAAAAATAGCTCTGGTAAAATCCTTACGAACCATGCGTTTATCATAAACGATATTCAAAATTACAGTCATCCAAGTGGTAACAGAAACATTCCCAACTCTAAGCATTTCCGTAGTAATTTCCTACACCTGGGGATTTATGAAGTTTAAGTTTAGAAATAGCCTGAATAACTTCAGATTGTGTTATAGGGCCAACATTAAAGCCACCAATGCATCTATCATCATTACAAAAAATGGGAGTAGAATTAACCACATTGTTTAGAATATCACTGAAATGCTCAACCCACCTAGCCATGACAGAAACCTCATCTTCTATAACCTTACCTTGTTTATCTTTCAATCCCTGTATACCTGTACGTTTTCTACCACACAAAACATTAACTATCTGGTACAGCTCTTTGCTATTGTGCTGTCTAACTGCTTCCTCGGCTTTGTCAGCCAAGCCATCAAGCCAAAGATTCTTATCGGCAGCTAACTGATCCTTTACACGTTTATTAAGCTCACTGTAATGCTTTCTATTAGGACTAGTAGGGTATTGATTAAGGACATTCCTGCAGTTATTTCTTTCTGAAATAAGCTCAAGTGCCTTATCACTCAGATAATTCTGCCTCCTCTGCACCTTTTTTCCTAAAAGAGTATTGTTAGTGTCCAAAAAAGCCTGTTTGAAATGATCCCATTCTTTCTCAACTTCAGTAGTAAGCATACATTGATTGTCATAATGACTAAGTAACCTATCATGGTAATCTTTAGCCATAACTGGGTCTTTCAGAGCTTCAGAATTAAAGGTAAAATTATTAACCCTAGCACAACACTTTTTTAAGTTTAAGTTGCAAGACACTTTTAACAAGGTAATGATCAGATCCAATTTCAGCTCCCCTATATGGCCAGGTATTCCTAACAGAACTAGCCCATTTGCTGTTAATTAATATATAATCAATCATATTCCTATGCAGCCCATCAGGTGAAACCCATGTGTATTTATGTATGTCGCGGTGTTTGTAATATGTGTTAGTTATTCTGAAACCATTGAGTTTACTTACCTGTAGGAGACGTTGCCCATTGCCATTGCAGCTACCAATACCAAAAGGGCCTATTACTCCTCCCCAAAGGTCAGAGTCAGTACTAACTTTAGCATTGAAGTCACCTAGAACAAGGATAATATCTCCTTTCTTGACAGAATTCAAAATATCCTGAAGTTGTCCGTAAAACCTATCCTTCTCAACCTCCTCACCATCCTCAGTGGGAGCATAACAGTAGATAACTTTCAAGTCTTTAATGCCTGTCTAAAATTTAGCTGTGAGAAACCTTTCATTAAATGCACTCATATCCTAGAAGAGCATCATTATCGTGTCTGCTGAGAAACAGATTCACGCCTTGGTGATGCTTATTGTGTTCCCTCCCTGAAAAGAGAAATTTAAGATTATTTTTAAGAATCTGACCTTGATCTGTCCATCTTCTTTCTTGCAGGCTGAGAATATCTAAATTATAACGGTGGAATTCTTGTGTGCGGACATCAAGAGAAAAAGCTCTGTGCAGAGTCCTCACATTCCAACTACCTACGGAGAGAAAATGGTTAGTGGGATGTTTAAAGAAACTATGTTTATTGAGAGTGGGAATGCCGACAATATCAAACAGCCCCCTTATCGCAGACATGGGGCAAAGACCCGTTCCCCCACCACTAAAGGCTGAAGCCATCTACACTAGAAGACTTCCTCCAATGTAGAATTTGACGATGCCAATAGAAGCAAACAGTTCAGGTGCCTGCGATGACCTCTGCTCAGGATTATCCACCAGCTGATAAACATACCTGTGAATCTATTCACTTGGGGCTGTCAACCCACAAACAAACAGAAAACACAGCGGAACATTTTCCCTCGACAGAAGCCCACCAGTGCAGAAAATTCAGGATCCATGATCAAGCTCAGAGCCTTATATCAGTCCAGTCCAGTAGGTTTATATGGTCAGCACCAGGACTCTGTGTGGTTGACCACTCCTTAGCAGGGTAGAAAAAAAAGAAAGGTAGCCATTGTTGTTCAGATAAGTAGGCTACAGTACTCTGGCAACCGTCCTTTCTGTTCACTTCTACAACAGAGTATATCTTTTGAAAGGTACTAACGGTCCTTTCAAAATTTCTGTGCATCTATACCCCGCCAAGAGAAGACTGGTATAGATACACAGGAATACCTTATATCAGGTCATAGGTGATAATAATCAGAGGCTATGGCAGGTGCCTGAAACCATTTTTCTAGATATATTGCTGAACCTCAACTGGATTAATGTTTCACAGGTAAATAAGCTTTACTCCTGATTCTGGTTCTTGTGAAAGAGATGGATTTACCAATTAAGTGGACAAAATAGTCGCTTGACGCCCCCAAATCGTTTTGTGAATTTACAAGTATTCGTTTCCTAAAAATTTAAGTACTCTAAATGTTGTTCTGCTTAGGGCCTCTGGACCTCTAAATACACTACTGGTTCTTGAAACGGTTCACTTGTAAAGGTGATGTCTGAATTCCTAGCAGTGTTGGTTGTCTTAAGCTTTTAGTGGTTGGTGCAAGGGTAAGAGGTGTCCCACGCTCCAGCGGAAAATAAAAATTACTGGACAAAAAATAGAACAGATGGAAGGAAAATGAAATAAACAAAAATAAAAAAGAATTTTAATTCCCTCCCTTCCCATGAAGATATTTAGTTCAAAGGATAAATAAGATATACAACACAAAAAAACTTTTCATTTATCTCTTAAAACAAAAAAAGTTATGTCTTTCAACCACCCTTAGGTGTAAGGGGACAAATTAACATTGACTATAACCATTTCACCATTTGACCATCTATAAACCGTTGAATCATCGCACTCCACCATTAAACTTTCATGTTTGTGACATAAGCATATCGTTTGGAATATTCATTTGAAACGTTTGCTTTTCCTACTACTAGAAGTCCCGTGGCCGAGTGGTTAGCAGCTTGGCTACTGGTCTAAGGGACCTGGGTTCGAGCCTCGGTAAGGCGTGGATGTGTGTGTGTCGTTTTTCTGTTGAGGTCCTGTCATCTTCACAGACCCTCTACTATGGCATATAAACTGACAGGTTCCTGTCAGACCTCTGTGGCAAGCTTGAGGGTGTATTTATTTTTTTATTTTATTACTACTAAAAGGCGCCTTTCAATTTTAATCTTTGGCCATTAGCAACCTCTAACAGTGGGAATTCCAACTCATGGAGCTATGAACTGAAGGGTGCATGGAGTCGTTTGCCGCACTAGATGCCGAAGCCGACTGTGAATGTGCTACATCCCCTTTAGTCACCAAGAAAGTTTTGACAGCGATGTCATTTCGTTCGCTAGAGCTGTCATGTATTTGAGATGCAAATGACATGGGGGAAGTTCATGCCATGCGAAATAATATTTCTTTTTGTATAGTAGAGTGAGCACACGTTACGGTTGCCCAAACAAAAGAAAAGTTTGTTATAAAAAACATTACTCTTTGGAAGTCTATGGCCAACTTATTCAGACTTTACTTTTGCTATATATCATGAAGTCTCTGCTTTGTTTCATGCAATAGAGTCAGTGTAAATCAGTGGTGTACAACTTTTGTCCAAGAGATTGTTAACTCTCTGAGCTTGCGGGCATGCACTAAGAAAATTTTAATATGAAGAACACATTGAAGGCATCACTTTACATATTGTTATGAATTAAACGGATGGAAACTGAGCGTGAGTTCAAAACTAGTATTAAGTAATTATAATTCTAAAATAATGTAATTTATTGCAAAAGTATGGATAAAAACATTTATATAAAATAAATTAAACCAACACAAATCTTCCTCAGTATAAAAAATAAACCTCCAGAAGCACCTTTTTACTATTTCTACAAAGAGAAAATAAGGCTTTTACAACAGTCGATAAGTGGCCCAATCATATCTGTGAATCTGCAATCTATAAAGAATAACCTTACCAATTCCTAAGCAAACTAAATATAACTATGCATCAATTGATGAACTCTTCCTACAGAAAAGTTCAGATCAGTTCTTCTTGTTCGACTAACGTATAACCTCCTCAGCCACATCTTTAAGTGTCCTAAACATCCTTCTTTTTCTTACCAGTTCGCTAACAGGATCAACACTAATAAACTTATTTAACCTTCCGCGAACACACAAAATAAAATCGTTTCTTTTTTTATACTTTAGTGCACAGACAGAGACAAACTACGTTTTCGTTCACACTGTAATTCCTCTTAATTACAACAACTTATTCTTTGTTTTCGAGTTAAGTTCGCTCGAAGTGGTTGGTGGACATAATTCGCACGCGAAAGCACATGCGAGTAGCAAAATGATACATCAAATCACAATTTCATTGCACGTTCATCAGTCGTAACACTGCCCCCTCCTTAGGTCTTGTTCGTCCCGAACAATTCTGGATTCCTAATATTCTTCAGTTCTTCGATGGAACGGAGATAAATGATACACGTGAACCGCCTTGCACTTTGTAGTTGGACGTCGACGAATGCGATAAACTACGTCGTTAATCCTGTTAACTACTGTATACGGACCTTCCCAAGGTTTCTGAAGTTTTGGTGAAAGTCTCTTCTTTCTATGTGGATTGTACAGCCAGAACAAGTTATCCTTGATTGAAAACAATTTCATTTGTTTTACTGTGGTATCTCGTTTTGGTTCTCTCGCTTGCTAACCTGATGTTATATGTCTGACGGAATGGTGAATTTCTTCTAGTCATTGTTGTAATTCTTGTACGTATTGTGGAGTGGATACAGGCATTGCTTCGGACCGACCATATAAAAGGTCACAGGAAAGACGTAATTCTCTTCCGAAGAGCATCATGGAAGATGTCTGTCCAGTTGTCTTGTACACTGCTGTTCTGTATGCCAAAGAGTGGTATATGGCGATCCCAGTCACGTTGATGGCCTTCGACAAACAATGCTAGATGTGAAATTGTCATATTGAATCTCTCAACCATACCATTCAACTGACGGTGTAGGGGAATTGCTCTGGTTTTCTGAATGCCTAGTAGTTGGCAGATGCCTTTAAACACATTAGATTCAAAATTTCGTCCTTGGTAGAATGGAGCTGCAAAGGTACTCCATACCTACTAATCATGTTTTTTTACTATCATCTCTGTAATTGTTGTTGCCTCCTGATCTTGGATGGGATAGAGTTCAGGCCACTTCGTGAAATAATTCATTACCATTAATAAATAGTGATATCCATCATCAGTCTTAGAAAACGGACCCATTATATCAATGGCTATTCTCTCAAAAGGGGCACCAACGTTATACGTCTGCAGCTTACCTCGACTCCTAGTCTTAGGGCCTTTCTTTGCTGCACAGGCCTCACATTGTTTACACCATCTTTCAACGTCTGCCGTACTTTTCAGCCAATGAAATCGTTCCCTGGCTTTCGCTAATGTCTTATTAACACCGAAGTGTCCTCCAGTGGCACTATCATGCACATCTTTCATCACTAGTTCCACTCGGGAGGGAGGAAGGATTATCTGCCAACGGATTAGCCACCAAGTGGGATTCTCCCATCTTCTGTATAATGCACCGTCTTTCACTTTTAAGGAGTCCTACTGTACCCAATAACTTTTGGTAGTTGCGTTATACCTCGAGATTTGCTCCCAATTAGGTCTTATATCAGATTTTTCAATAAAATTTATTATTGGCCTTATATCTTCATCGTCCAGTTGGGCTTTTCTAATTTCTATTGGACTCCAGATGTTAGGAGTATCACTGTTTACTTGTGTCGATATTATTTGTCTTATGGGCATTACTTCTTTAGTACCATATTTCAACTCTACATTATAGCAATGTTTACAGTTGTCAATTACACGAGCGTCTGGAAAGGGCATCTGCATTCCTATGTAGTTTGGCACTACGATGCTCGATGGAGAAATTGTACTCTTGTAAACGCTGCATCCACCTAAAATTTGTCCTTCAGGGTTTTTAAAGTTTAGTAGCCACCTGAGTGCAGCATGATCAGTACGGATAAGAAATTTCTGGCCATAGAGATAATGATGAAAATGTTCTATTGCTTTTACTATTGCTAACAGTTCTTTTCGTGTGACACAATAATTCCGTTCTAGTTTGGATAGAATTTTGTTAAAATACGCATTACCTCTTTCTTGTCCGTCTTGTTTTTGTGAAAGTACAGCACCAACTCCTGTGTTGCTTGCGTCAGTATCTGTTACGAATTGTTTTCCAGTTTGTGGATATGCTAACACTGGTGCTGTGGAAAGAGCCTGCTTCAAATGTTGGAAGACCACTTCACATTCGTTGGTCCACATGAGCCGCTGGCCCTCCTCTGTCAGACGATGTAATGGCCTTGCAATTTGGACAAAACCTTGATAAATCTCTGTAATATGTGAAAAGTCCAATAAAGCTACGAAGTCGATTGACATCCTGTGGTGGAGGCCAATTTTAGCTTGGCTGTCCAAGATGACTGGCTAACATATGTGGAAGGTTTAACTATTGATATGTGCAAATACATTTTTGTCACTAAGATTACCATTATCACAAAAAGAGGGTAACATTTCATTTTTTAAAATCTGAAATTGGTATTAGCAAACAGTGTCTGCACTACCAATTTGATGCTTATATTATATCTTAACACTATCAAGTTTTGTATTAAAATCACAAGTAATTTCATTTACATTACATCTTACACCAAAAATTTCAACCTTTGACTATCACACTGTCTGTTCAGTTCGGTTTTAATGTCTTTATACTGGTCAATTATTTCACGTCTTTGAGCTGCCATTTCAGCTCTCATGTCATCAATTTTACTGTTCATGTCATTGTAATGATTAGCAAGATCACTTCTTAATTCAGTTGGGTTAGGTTGTTTTTACCTCTGATCGGCACTTTTTTGCACACCATGGGCTAAATGGCCAGGTCACATGGACCCCGAAAGCTTAGAGAAGGTTGGGGGAGGGGACCCACTGGAACAACTGTTGGGAGACAGATGTTAGCCTCCCGTGAAGACCATCCAACGTGTTCTTTAACGTGCACAGGGTATGGCTTTCCCGCACACCGTGCCACGGCTTAATGTCCCATCGGACGGACGACGGCCTTTCCAAGCCCATCGGTGTCCTCTACTGACCGTGGGCAGAGCGGGGAGTTTTGCGGAGATAAGTTTCAATGCTGACCCAGCTGGGACTCGAACCTGGGAACTACAGATTACGAGCCTGGCGCGCTATCAACTGAGCCACCCCTCTTAATTCAGTTCAAAGTTTTACTAACTCATCCAGACTTCTAGTGAAAGGCATTCAATATTATTATCCCACTCCTGACGCCAAATGTTATGAATTAAACTGATGGAAACTGAGCGTGAATTCAAAAATATTATTTAACAATTATAATTCTAAAATAATGTAATTTATTGCTAAAGTATGGATAAAAACATTTATATAAAATAAATTAAACCAACACAAATCTTCCTCAGTATAAAAAATAAACCTTCAGAAGCACCTTTTTATTATTTCTACAAAAAGAAAGTAAGGTTTTTACAACAGTCGATAAGTGGCCCAATCATATCTGTGAATCTCCAATCTATAAAGAATAACCTTACCAATTCCTAAGCAAACTAAATATAACTATGCATCAATTGATGAACTCTTCCTACAGAAAAGTTCAGATCAGTTCTTCTTGTTCGACTAACGTATAACCTCCTCAGCCACATCTTTAAGTGTCCTAAACATCCTTCTTTTTCTTACCAGTTCGCTAACAGGATCAATACTAATAAACTTATTTAACCTCCCGTGAACACACAAAATAAAATCATTTCTTTTTTTATATTTTAATGCACAGACAGAGACAAACTACGTTTTCGTTCACACTCTAATTCCCCTTAATTACAACAACTTATTCTTTGTTTTCGAGTAAAGTTCGCTCGAAGTGGTTGGTGGACATAATTCGCACGCGAATGCACATGCGAGCAGCAAAATGATACATCAAATCACAAGTTCATTGTAGCACGTTCATCTGCCGTAACAATGTAAACACAACAATTTACATAGAAAAAGGATAAAAAATATTTTCGTCATTTACAAATTTCAAAAATAGCAACAATATGAATAACAAATAATATCAAATATACTTTATATTTTTGACATCAACATAACCTGTCGCGGGTTGCACATAAAGTAGCGACGGGCCACATTCGACCCGGGGATTTGAGACACTCGTGTAAATGTAACAAAAGACAAAAAAAAATACTCCCTCAAGCTGCTGCTTGCCACAGAGGTCTGACAGGAACCTATCAGTTTATATGCCATAGTAGAACGTCTGAGAGTATGGCAGGACCTCAGACAGAAAAACGACACACACATCCATGCTTTACCTGGGATCGAACCCTGGTCCCTTAGATCAGTAGCCAAGCGTGCTAACCACTCGACCACGGGACGGCTGATAAGTTTCGGAGTATTTATTTTGCATGATAATTTTCGGCAAACCAATAAAATAAAGTCCCAAACCATGAAATTGGCAAAAATTAGGTGCATATTTGAAGGGGAGGTTTCGAAATTCAAATTCCACCCCGCAAATAATTATTTTTAATACTTTTTCTTTTTTTTTTCATTTTTATGCTTTTAGGGGTGTTGATGATTTCTAAGCATTGATGTAAAATATACTCCTTGTTTTTGTATATTGATTGTCATATTTAATTATTAATTTATTGATTGCTTATTTTTTCTTTTAAATCCGTTCCTCTCCAAACATATTTTAAAAATATGCCACTGCACAAAATAAAATTGAATTGCTTGAATTTCGAGAAATGAATTTATTTCATCAAATGGTTTAATCAACTTTATTTTTTGTTTCAAACTTTCAAAAAATTTAATGACTGCCATTGATTTTGTTAAATATTTCGCTCTTTTATCTCTTTCGATATTGAATGAATATTGTTGATGAGTCCCGGATCTGGAAAAAAATAAAGGCGAGTGGTCAAGAAATTCAATCGAGCCAAAAAAAAAAGTAAAAGTGGGGCCAAGAGACTGAATTTCCATTTTAGTATTATATTTCCCCCACCACGTTTTACAGGTCTTGAAAGAATTTCTTGTGAAATGTATAAAATATACAAGAGTTTTAAATTTTATTGGATGCATTAACTTTACTAGCATTCTCAATGGGGTGGTGGGGCATGTTCGCATTGCCCCGACCCTCCTTCATTAGTACTGCCCTGTTGTTGAAGACCATCGATCGAGATTTACATCTGATAGAGATCTTTGTACAGAGATGAGCCTCTATTCGGAATTTTTACATTGATTAATTTAAAATTAAACTTTGGTCATGATTCCATTTATTAACTCTGAATTAAATTTAATTTAAGGCAAAGTATATTGTTACGAATTAAATGGATGAAAACTGAGCGTGAGTTCAAATAAATGATATCTGACAATTCTAATTCGAAAACGTTGTAATTTATTACAAAAGTATGGATAAAATCATTTATATAAAGTCAACCAACAGCATTTCTATATCAGTATAAAAATAAATCTTCGACAGAAGTTAGTATCTTTTTAATATTTACACTCAGATCATAAAATAAGGCTTGTATCAGTCGATAAGACGCACAATCATATTTGTAAACAAATCTGCAATCTATCGAGAATAACCTTACCAATTCTTGTAAACAAACTAAATGTAACTATACACCAATTGACGAACTCTTCCTACAGAACACTTGAAATCAGCTCTATATGTTTTTCGACTAACATAAAATCTCCTCATAAATATTTTATATATGAGGGGATTTTATTCCTATTCGTATTTTTAAGTGTCGTAAACCTCCTTAGTTTTCTTGTCAGTCCACAAGTACAAAATGAGACTAACTACGTTTCCTCTCACACTCCAACTCTTCCTCATACAGTTCTTTCTTCCTTATTTTTCAGTTAGGTTCTTCTTTCGGAGTCGTTGGTGACGTAATTCTCACGCTGCAGTTCAAGTGAGCATCAAGACGATACATCACATCATGGTTCATTGTAGCACGTTTATCTGTCGTAACAATATTTTTGATTATAAACATGGAATTGAGTGATATTAAAAACTCATCAGCTAATGGTTATTCCTGGAATTTTTTTAGTGTCGCGGCTTGTGCACCAGCAGCAACACACTACATCTTCGAAATAAAGGAATACTAAGGTTCGCAAAAGGTAAAAAAATATAATAACCCACGCGATGTAATACACTCATTTGCTACTGGGAGACGTTTCTGGTAACTAGTATCCCAGCATGCATCTCGCTGTTTAGTTCATTTTGACAACGATATGTTCCCTCCAATATTTCATACTTTCATGTTCCAACAAATGGGTGAGTGGGTAAACGTAAATATTAACATTTTATTAGTGCCTATAAAACACAAAAATAACTTTTCTCTTATCTCTTAAAAAATTTGAGTTTTCCCACTTTCTCTTGTGGTAGAGAAAAAAGCATCATTTCCAGTGTAAACCACTTGACCGACACACTTTACAACCAAATTTCGAGTTTCTAACGTAAATCGATAGTTATATTTATCAAAATTTTGGCATTTCCCACCTTGTTTTTTCATTGGCAGAGGGCACTATTAAAGTCAGTAGGAAATTTGAAGAATTTCAATCCTAATACTTCATCAATGCTTATCCAGCCCAAATGAATTTTTCGTTTACCTTTAAAGACAAAAAAGTTGAATGGGTGCTGAGGGACAGACGACAAAGTGAAAACATTAAAAAAATAAATACCCCCCTCAAGCAGTTCTGGCAGGAGCCTGTCAGTTTATATGTCATAGTAGAAGGTCTGAACCCAGGTCCCTTAAATCAGTAGCCAAGCGCGCTAATCACTCGGCCACGGGACTGCATATTAGCTCCTTCTTGAAAGTGTGCTAAAGAATAAACACATAAATTAAACAATTTAAAAAATACCTATTTTCCAATTCCTGATGGTACATAAGGTTGTTCTGCAGAACAACTCGGAATTAGCGATCACACGCGTATAGGAGGGGTGCGTATAGGAAAATGAGGAGGCTCTATCCGATGAGCATAGTTTCAGTGCTCCTCATGGTAGAGTGGGGAACTACTTAAACTTTGGTCATTGTTCAACCTAGAGTGGAAACCATGCCTGCGTACTTACTTGTTGAGTAGACTGTTCTTCGTAGATTTTCGCATCCATAGATAACGATATTAAAAACACTTCACAACATTTTATTCAACAGTGTGAGGGCAGATGCCTCATACCTATGAGCCATTTTCTGCAAATTTTGTATGGCAGCTCCTTTGGCTGTTCTGCTCTGTTCATGACAGCAAAAAACGTGGCTTGAGCGAGAGCTCACCTGTTGTTGCTAGAAAAGAGAACTTCTGGCAAGCGGTGATGACCCTCCCCAGAGACTGCAGAATCTCTTCTTTGGATATGAAGAAGTGCTACCGCTGATAGGACCCTAGAGAGGTAATCAGCATCGAGGCGTCACAGCATTCCCAGAAAAGAAAGTGTACCCACGTGGTATGAGCCGGGATATCAACAAATGTCTGAAGCCCCATTGATATATTGGTTCCTCTTGATCAGCTGATTCCAATCAATGCATGTTGTGATGATTTTTGAACACAAAAAGCATGATGCCCTTTGTGTTCAAGAAAATTGGGGGAAGGAGAGGAGTGGAAAGGAGTCTGCTGGTAGCCATCAGAGAATGAAGAATGCAGGAGAGTCTGCTTAGGTTCATGAAAGAGCAAGAAAGATAAATGAGTCTGCTCGATATCGTAATGCTGTAGTGACTGCAGTTATGAAATTGTCTCCAAGATATCATTTCATCCCGACAGGACCCCAAGTTCAAGTCCCACCTGAGCCAGCATTGATATTTATCTCTGCAAAATTCCTTGCTCTGGATTCGGTCAGTAGGGTACACTGATGGGCTTGGAAAGCTCGCCATCCGTTTAATGGGGAATTAAGCCGTGCCCCATGTATGGGAGAGCCAGTCTGTGCACATTAAAGAACACCTTGTGTGGCCTTGACAGGAGACTGTCTCCTAACAGCTGTCCAGTGGGTGCCCAGTCTCCCTTCCCTCAACATTTCCTGAGTACTCAGAGCCCTTGTGACCTGGCCATTTAGCCTATTGTGTACAGAAAAGTCCCGCTCAGATGTAAAACAACCCAACCCGATAGATCCAAATGCTTTCATTCCAATTACACCAACTGTCTAATGTAAATGAGTTGGGATTGTTTTAAAAATATCTTAGGGAAGGTGTTTATTGGCAAGGAATATAAATAAATGTATTTTTTTTTCTTATTCTTAAAAGATAGAAAATATCACTTATTGTTAGTATAATTATTGTAGTGTATAAAAACTCCCGCGGAACAATACATATATCAAAGATCATCTGATGAGTTGGATGACGCGACTGCAGATTCTCTTGACAAATAGTTGTGCAGCATAGGCATTCCGTTGACGCTCCTCATACGAAACAACCATCTTGCAATATTCATTGTTGAGTGTATGCAGGCATGATACTCACTCTTGGTTGAACAGCGCCCAATATTCAAGCCGAAATGGTGGCGAGGGATTTTACAGTCAACTGCACAATGCAGGTGACTGGGTGATCTGAGGATTTGCATCAGCAGAATAACTGGTGTTGCCATTTGCATATTGCTACGTACAACATGAACCCCAAGGAATGTATACGATTTCTTTCAGGCACAAAATAACCTTTCCTGATGGACAACACTTTGCTACACACCAGGATGTCGAAGCATCACCAATGGTTAGTCCACAGGCCATTAATTGTGGTTCTCAGTCAAACGTTAATCCGATTTCACTGGTGGCTGCAATGTATTTGTACATAATCAGTGCTGCTCCACAACTCTTCCATTGAAATTTTGGAGCTAGATTCAGTATTTCCGAAGTTAACAGTGCTAAGCTCAGCAGTTCCCCATCAGAGGAGCCTGTAAGCAAACTCTTCGAGAATAGCAACTCTCCTTTCCTACAGCCATCCATCGTTTGTACACATGTGGGATCGTTTGGTTCTCAGTTATCATCCTGGAGAAGGACTTTATGCACCTCCCTGTATGTGCCCAAAAAGGCACAATAATCATTAAAAAAATCGTAATTAATATAGCGTTTTTGTAATGTTTGCACAAGCGTCATTGCAAGCTGTGTTTCTAAATCAGTTTAAACAACTTTCTTCACTCCACCACGAGTGACCCCCCCCTTTTTTTTTTCTGGATGGTGTCATTGGATATCAGAATGAGAAGAATCGTGTAGAAAAGGGAAAAGTGATTTTATTAGCTTGATACCACTAGCATATTCCTACGCTAGTCGTCATCTTTGTTTGCCTAATGCCCAAATTAGAAGTGCCTGAAGATCAGGATCTAGGTGATAGCGAATCCACCCCAGCGTTGAGACTCCAAGAACTATTCCACAGTGCCTACATTCCCGAGTGATTGAGTCGTGCCTCCAATTAACTATTTGTGTTTCCCATCTGCAAGGAATCTTTCGCAGTATGCTACCCTGTTGAAAGTGGATGAGCAGGCAAGGGCCATTTCTTCTCTCATATCTTGTTCACCGTCTGTATTTTAATGTAGAATTAGTTGTTTATAATTAAGAGTTTAATACGAGAACGGTTAGGAATTTTCATTGGATAGTTCTAAGCCTAGTTAGGGATATTTTTAGTTAGTTAGGAGTTATTTCATGTGCATTTGCAAATAGAATTCTTGAGTGACTAGATACAGAGTTGTATTAAATTAAGAATAACGTTTACAAGTGGTAGTGTATTTCCATGTTTTCCCTTCTGCTGTAACAAGGGATTATCAATCACCAACTCAGGTGACAAATGTAAAAAACTACAACCTTGAATTATTATCTGTATTCAGAAGTTTAACGCGTTTCTGTCTTTAGTATTAAATCAATCCAGACTTATTATTTATTTAAAACGAATTTCCAGACTTACAAAATACTTCTAAAGATTATTTTGTTCATTGCGCAGAGAAGGAAGTTTTTGTAGAGCTAAGTGGCGTTTACCAAAAAGTAGGGTTGGAGAGGCCATTAGGTTGCCACTGCACTGCTGCTTATCCCTGTGAGCTTCGGAATCTCGAGTGTTTTGGAGTGAAGGAGAGCCCTGAGGGAAAAAAGGGATTAGACAGATGTCCCTATCATTTCTGAGATACAGTCAAACAGTACGCTTTTGCTACTCTCACAGTCAGCTGATACGCAATTGACTGTCCCTCAAGTGGAAACTCTTATATTTGTTTACTTAGCAGATTTAGTGTACAATTCAGAGTTCCTTTAGTGTCATTTATCAGTAGGTTATTGTATTTTATCACTGGTGTCCAGAACAACTTGTGGGATATAATTGTGTGCGAGAAGGGAATTTCAGGCTTAATCTCCACTGTTACCTCATCTTCAGAAGGTTCTATATGGTAACCATAAATACTTGGCACACCACATAGGATCAACACAACGCAAAACCATCACCGATCACATTCCAGCTAACAGGACGTCCGTATACCCAACCTCTGGGATGCGAAAATATCACTGAATTATCCATATATATTTTAGCTGGACAGAATTCTCAATTGAATATAAGACATTTTAAAAAAGTCATTTATTGTAAAACAACGTAGGCTTGTTTTAACTAAAAAACTAAATTCATCATCATCATCATCATCATCATCATCATCATCCTCAAGCAGCCATGGGCTATGGAGGTCCAACCAGACCGTGCAATTTAGTTCTCCAAGCAAGTCTATCCTGAGCTACATCTACTGCATCTGGCCACTGCACACCAATTCTAACAAGGTCCTGTTTGATATTGTCTGCCCACCGCATCCTAGGTCTCCCCTTCTTTCTGAGGCCTTTAGGCACACTGTTTATAACCCTATTCGCCAATCTATAATTATTCATACGGGCAACATGGTCAAACCAACGGAGTCTCTCTCTGCACAATATGCTGCTTAAAGGAGGTTGCCGACTCCTTTGCCTAACATCATCATTAGTTACAAAGTTGAACCACCTAATGCCCAAGATACTGCGTAAGCATCTGGAATCAAAAGCATCTAGTTTCCTGTTATCTTGTTTACAAAGTGTCCAAGTTTCACTACCATAACTAACCCTAGAAAGAACCAAACTATTATACAGTCTAATTTTAGTCTTTAGGTGTATACGCCTATTTCTCCACACTCTCCATAGGTTCTTAAAAGTCCCGGCAGCAATCCCTGTTCGTCTGTTAATCTCATGCCGCACATCACCATTATCTGTTGCATAGCTCCCAAGATAATTAAACTGTGACACCTGCTCAAGACTGCAACCATTCAGATTAACTGAATCACAGCCTACCTGACCAATTTTCATCACTTTAGTTTTCTCTCTGTTTATAACCAAACCTACTCTACGACCAGTCTCATCAACAGCTCGAATGAAAGAGTTCATCTCATCAACATCATTTGCCAAAAGGGCTAAATAAATTACATATTAAAAAATAATAACTATGAGGTTTTTTTTTTTTATTTGGTGTGTCATGGACTCAAAATGTTGGTAAGTACGAGGATAAATGACTGGGTCACAAGAAATCCAAGGGAGCAGAGAAAGTTGGGGAAAGGGAATCCACTGGACAGATATTAGACGACAGATTCTAGCCTCCTGTCAATACCATCCAGTGCGATCTTTAGCATGCATAAATATGACTCTCATGGCATATAGATTAATGGCTTAATGTCCCATATTATGACACAGGTATTTTCAACGCCACAGGTAATCCCTTTCTCACTGATGGCAACATCATCGACGACAAGGTGGGAGAAAGCGGAGATAAATATCGTTGGCACAGTTGAGATATACAAATTGAAATTTCATTAAGATTACAATTGTTTTAAAGAGTGAGTATCATATTTGATTACCATGTTTTTTTTTACGTTTGCTTCCCACGTAATCGGAAAGATTCGAGGTAAAAGCATTTTGTTATGTGTAATGGAAAAGTGTTTTATATGATGTCTCCACCAAATGTTAAATTATAAAAAAATCATAGAAATTAGCTATTACTGCAATTTCTGCATTATTAGTTTTAGTCTCATTAAATTGTTCAGATGTAGTGGTGTTTTGACCAAATTATTGAGTATTTTTTTCTTGTCATTATCAGATTTTTAATTGGTTTTCGAAGTGGGATGAATATAAATCTGTTTTGAATGTTATGCATTAATTGCATATATTTCTCTTGTGTTGGGTGACTTCAATGTTAAAGTTGGTACTGACTCTGACCTTTGGTAGGAGTGCTAAATCTCTTTGGCACTGGTAGTTGTAACGGTAATACGGAACGTCTCCTAGAGGTCAGTAAACTTAACGATTTACGAATAACTAACATGTACTACAAATGCTAGGATATTTATAAATACACATGGAGTTTCACCCGATGGGTTGCACAAGAATATGGTAGATTACATTTTAATTAAAAGCAAATGGGCTACTTTGGTTAAGAATACCAGATCACACAGGGGAACCAAAATTGAGTTTGACTATTACACATCAAAAATGTCTTGCAACTGAAGCTTAAAAAACGTCGTGCTAAAGACAAGAGAACTACTTTTAACACTGATATAGAAAAGATACAGATATAGCTAAATCATACCATGATAGTCATTATGACAATCGATATTTGCTTATTGCTGAAGGTGAGAAAGAATGGGATCTGTTTAAGCAGGCCTTTCTTCAAACAACCGTACTCTTTAAGGTAAAAAGAAACAGAGGAAACAATATTATTTGAGTGAGAAGGTTACGGTACTTATTACTGAAAGAAGGAAGTTCAGGAATAATATGAATCAACATCTTACTATCCTAATACATGGCATTACAATGACTTTATTAAACGTGTAAAGGATCAGTTAACGGTTGATAAGAATTTTTGACTTAATAACTTGGCTGACAAAGCAGAGTAAGCGTTAGGCAGCAAAACAGGAGGCGATTGTACCAGAATTCCTTCGTGTAGAAGAACAGAAGAAGTTTATCCTTCGTGTGGGAATAAACAGACAGGTACACAGGGATTGAGAGATAAACATGGTAAGATGGTTGAAGGTGAGGATTCTGTGATGACTAGGTGGGCTAAGCATTTCAGAGATCTTCTAAACAATGTGATAATTTCTACTCCCATTGTTTGTAATGATGATAGCTAAATTACTGGCTTTAATGTTGTGAAGTTGCTTTCGTGAAGCAATTGTGCATGCTTTTGCTAGCTCTAAAATAAAGCTGCTTAAATCGCCAGGAGTGTATGAAATCACTACTGAACATTTGGGTTGTCACTTGGCTGACTGAAGTTTTGAATATTTTTTATGATAAAGGTGTTTTTCCTTAGGATTTTACTAGACTACTATTATCCCTATTTTTAAAAAAAAGGTGATCGTAGTTATTGTGATTATTATAGGGGAGTTAATTTATTTTCTGTTCTTTGCATGATTATCCTTAATAGAATTAAGAATTTGGTTGATGGACAACTGCGTGATGAACAGTGTGGATTCAGAAGTGATAGGGGATGTATCGATCAAATATTTTCACTTCGGCAGATTCTTGAGAAATGTTTAGAGTTCCAGAAACCTGTGGTTACTAACTTTATATGTATTTCAAAATGGCGTTTGACTGTGTTGATCGATATAATTTGTGGTTGATCGCTAGATCATTTGGAATCCTTGACTAGTTAGGTAGTGTAATGAAGCTCTCTATAACAACACTGAGTCATGACACTGAGTCAGTTGGTAAGGCTTGTAGCAATTAGTTTAGAATTACTAATGGAGTTAGACAAGGGTGAATTTTGTCTCCTTTTCTCTTTACTTTGGTTATTTATTATGTTATGCGAAATTCTTTGCAAGGGAAAGATTTTGATTATAAATGGTCTATCGATTTGAAACTTTTTTGATTTAGATTATGCATATGATTTGGTCTTGTTGACTAATGATATAGATGAGACGAATTCTTTAATTAGGGCTGTTGATGACACTGGTAATAATAGTAGGTTTGGTGGTAAACAGGGAAAAAATAAAGTGATGAAAATTGGTGAGGCAGATGGTGCTTCAGTTACTTTGAATGACTGCACTCTTGAGCAAGTGTCTCAGTTTAATTATCTTGGGAGCAATGTAACAGATACTGGTGATGTGCGGCATGAGATGAATAGAAGAATAGGAATTACCGCTTGGAATTTTAAGAATCTATGGAGAGTGTGGAAAAATAGACGTGTACACCTAAAGACTAAAATTAGGCTGTATAATTGTTTGGATCTTCTAAAGTTAATCTGGATAGCGAAACAAGGAAACTTTGCAAGCAGGAAAACACGAAATTTGATGCCTTTGATTCTAGATGCTTGTACAGTATTTTGGGCATTAGGTGGTTTGACTTTGTAAATAATGATGAGGCTAGAAGAAGAAGTCATCAACTTCCTTTTAGCAACACTTTGTGCAAAGAGAGAAAGTGTAGGTTTGGCCATGTTCCCCTTATGCATAGCTGGAGATTGGCAAACAGGATTATAAACATTGTGCCTAAAAGTTTCAGGAAAAGGGGGATGACATAGGATGTGATGAGCAGACAATGTCAAACAGGACCTTGATAGATTTGGCCTACAGTGGGCAAATGCAGTAGCTGTAGCTCAGGACAGGTTGTAGCATCAGGAGTTCTACTGCAGTGGCATTTACAAACTTGTATCTCGTTAGGAAAAGGTTATTGATTGTACTGGTGCTTACATTCCTGAATAAAATATCTTTATTCAAGGTATTTTATTTTAGGTATGGTTTCATTCTATCCAAAAAAACCGTACGAACGTTTTGGCTACCTGATACAAAATAGTGAGAATTTTTATGAGCTTTGCAAAGCCTGAAAACAGATTTTTTTAAGTGAACCGTGTTAGGTGTTCTACTGATGTTCTTCAAGCGATTCTTATTCACCTATTTGGAACTGTTCAAATTTCATGATACTCACGTTAAATGTTTCAATGTCATTGTTATTGATGAATTTTCTTGTGTCAGAAAAAGAAACTTGTGTTTTCTAAAATAGTTTTATTGCTGCATGTATTTTTTGAATTATTTTAAGATAATTACAAAATACTCTGAATATAAAATGAAAAAATCTTCGGTTGAATACAATGTGAAGTTATAGATGCATAAATGACATTAAGATGCACAGAATAATGCGGATCATGGTATTGCTTCTACTGTTCTGACTTACAGAAAAGAATTAAAAAAACTGAAATCCGGCTATAAGAGAAAGTGGAAGTGCTGTAAATGCAAACCAGATATGATAGGAAAAGGTAAGAAACGAAATCTAAATGATGAATATGAAGATCAGAATACATTAACTGTAAATAAACCTGATATTGTAGGACTGTCTTCAAATGTGATAAAATATATTGATGAGGTTTTTAATTAACAGACTAAGCTAAGAAAAGATATAACTGAGATTAATATTAATTATTCAACTGAAATTGATATAACTGAAATTAGATATGACAGTTCAAAAAATAACCTACTAAAAGAATGATCAGAATATAAATAATGTATCATATACTGCTCAGATAAATTGGATGACCATTTCAAAATTATGACTGATTAACTAAAGAAATGAAAACATTCAACGGCAAAAAAAATTAAACGGCTGAAAATCGAAGTATTCAATTGGAGAATCAATAATATTGAACAAAATAGGAGAAACACTGATCTGAAGGTTATATGTATTATATAAATGAAAGGTTATAAGCAAAATATAAATGAAATAATATTTAATACTGCAAATATTTTGAAAATCGAAACAAATTGCATTAATACACAAGCAGCACATAGAATACCTACTAGAAAGGGACAAAAATACAATCCTAAAAATGTCCAGTTGGTCTGACCAAAAGTGAGAGATAGTTGTATAAAACAATTGAAATTAAAAAAGAATTCAATGGTAAGGTAATAAATGAGTGTTTTTCAATCAGCAAAGCATTCATAATGAGCATTTAATCCAGGAGAATAAGAAATCTCTATATAAACTAAAGAAGATGAAATTCAAAAAAAATTTTTAATTTATTTGGGTTAAAGGCTGAAATATTTATATTAGAAAAACAGAAACATCAAAAATTTCATTAAGATTAAAAAAACTTTATGATTTCAATCCACGTTTTTAATAATCAGTAGAATAAAAATAAATGACTAATAAAGGGAGTCAAACTGGTAATTATTATATGAAGGGAAGATCTGACTTCAATATTGCTGCTCAACATGAAGAATATACAGTAAAAACAGTAGGAATTGTAATAATATTTATGGTAAGATATTATGAAAATGGTGTAATGATATAAATTTAATTGTAGGTAATACAAGAAGTATGAGAGAAACATTTGATCATTTTTTGCTGTTTTTAAATTTAAAGATTTTTTTCCTGGGATAATAATTTTAGCAGAAATCTGGATTGATAATAACGAATTGCATTTATATTCTATATCAAATTATAAAATTTTATCTGTTCATTAATAATCTCATCAATATGTTTTATCACACTGACATATAAATATTAAATTAATAAGAGATATGAAGGAGTAATTGTTTTTGTTAAGCAAGATATACCAGTTTATAGATATACTAATGTCTTTACTACAGCAGATATGGTTGAAATTACTTTTAAATTGAATAACATATTGTTTGTTTAAATCGCTTTCTACAGAATTGGATTTCCAAACAAAATGAAACTTTATTAATGAATTAGGAAATAAATTAGATTCTATAAACAATAATGTGTTGATAGTAGCAATAAAAATATTGATTTAAAAGAAAATGATACAAATAAATGCATTCATTTACATTTCATTCAATCAAATGGATTTCATATTTGTCGTAAAGAAATTACCAGAAAAAAATCTAAATTTTATCTCGACCACATAATTAAAAAATATTCAGTAATAAAAAACTACATATATAATAAAACTAAATATTATTGATCATTATTTCCTTGGTATAAATTTTAAATCTGATGTAAATCAAAATGTAAAATGAGTGCAAAATGAGTATCAAATAGATACTAAAAATCTAAAAGAATTATTTTGAAATAAGAAAGGAAATAATGGTAAAATAGAAGAGGATTATATCATTTTAATTATTCTTGAAACAATTCAACAAATTATGATAGAAATAACGAAACATCCTGTAAAAATAACATCATCATTATCGTCTTTAAACAGCCATGGCCTTCAGAGCTCCAACCAGATTATGCAATTTAGTTTCCAAACACATCTCTCCTGAACTACATCTGCTGCATATCGTCACTGCAGACCAATTCAAACAAGGTCCTATTTGATATTATCTTCCCACTGCATTCTATGTCTCTGCCTCTTTCTGAGGCCTCAAAGTACACTGTTCATAATCTATTCCATAATCTGTAGCTATGCATACTGGCAACATGCCCAAACCAATCTCTCTTTGTACAATATGCTGTTCAAGGGCGGTTAACGATTCCTTTGCCTAAACTCATCGTTACTTACAAAGTCAAACCTTGATGCTTTTGATACTAGATACTTACGCAGTACCTAAGACCCAAGATACTGCGTAAGCATCTAGTATCAAAAGTATCAAGTTTCCTGTTATCTTGTTTACAAAGGGCTTAATTTTCATTACCATAAGTAACTCTTAGAAAGAACTAACCTATTATACAGTCTAATTTCAATATTAGGTGTATACACCTATTTCTCCACAATCTCCATAAATTCTTAAAAGACCCAGCAGTAATCCCTATTCTTCTATTTATGACATGCTGCATATCACCAGTAGCTGTTACATAGCTCCCTAGAAAATTAAATTGACACATCTGCTCAAGAGTGCAACCATTCAGATTTTCTGAATCACAGCCTGCCTGACCAATTATCATCACTTTAGTTTCCTCTCTGTTTATAACCAAACCTACTCTACTACCAGTCTCATCAACAGCTCGAATGAAAGAGTTCATTCCATCAACATCATTTTTCCCAAAAGGGCCAAATCATCAGCATAATCTAAATCAGCAATTTTCATATCTCTAGACCACTTAAGGCAAAATCTTTCCTTTGAAGTGAATTTCGCAGAACATAATCAATAACCAAATCAAAGAGAAAAGGAGACAAAATGTACCCTTGTCGAATACCAGAAGCAATGTTAAACCAATTGCTACAAGTTTTACCAACTCTCACACATGACTCGGTCTGATTATAGAAAGCTTTCATTATGTCAACTACTTATCGGGTGTGCCATACGATCTCACGATCAACAGAGTCAATAGCTAGTAACTATAGGCTTCCAAAACTTTAATCATTTCTCAAGAATCTGCCTAAGTGAAAAAGTCTGATCTACACATTCTCTACCACTTCTGAATCCACACTGCTCATCACACAGAGTTTCGTCAACCAGATTCTTAATTCTGTTATCAACAATCATGCAAAGAACTTTATCTGGAACAGAAAACAGGCTGATACTCCTATAATTATCACAAGAACTGTGATCACCTTTGTTTAAAATGGGGATAATACTGGTAAAATCGTTCATAAAATATATTCAAAATTTCAGTCATCCATGTAGTACCAGAAATATTCCCAGCTCTAAGCATTCCTGTAGTAATTCCATCTACCCCTGAAAATTTATGTAGCTTAAGCTTAGAAATAGCCATAATAACTTCAGACATTGAAGCCTGATTAAAATTCAGACATAAAAGCCCTCATTAAAGCTTCTTCTGACATTAAAGCCAGTAATGCATCTATCATCATTACAAATAATGGAATAGAATTAACCACATTGTTTAGGATATCACTGAAATGCTCTTCCCACCCGGACATGATACGATGCTCACCTTCCATAACCTTACCTTTCATAACCTTACCTTGTTTATCATACCTTTCATAACCTTACCTTGTTTATCCTTCAATCCTTGTTTACACGTTCGTTTTCTACTGCACAAAACGTTAACTATCTGGTAGAGCTCTCTGCTGTTGTGCTGTCTAACCTCTTCCTCCGCATTGTCAGCGAAGCCATCAAACCAAAGTTTCTTATTAGCTGCTAACTGTTCCTTAACACGTTAATTAATCTCTTTGCAAGAATTAAAGGTAAATTTTTTAACCATAGCCAACACTTCTTAAGTTTAAGTTGCAAGGCACTTTTAACAAGGTAATAGTCAGATTCAATTTCAGCTCCCCTATATGACCTGGTATTCTTAATAGAACTAGTTCATTTGCTGTTAATTAATATATAATCTATCATAT
Organism: Ryuthela nishihirai; assembly: GCA_038380435.1. NCBI lineage: Eukaryota > Metazoa > Arthropoda > Arachnida > Araneae > Heptathelidae > Ryuthela > Ryuthela nishihirai. The sequence goes on along the minus strand of JAWZYU010000021.1, from coordinate 10,198,041 downwards.
TTTTATGCAGTCCATCTGGTGAAACCTATGTGCTTACGTATATCGCAGTTTTTTAATAGGTGTTAGTTATTCTCAAACCATTGGGTTGACTTACGTGTAGGAGACGTTGCCCATTTCCATTGCAGCTACCAATACTAAAGGTACCTATCACCCCTCTCCAAAGGTCAGAGTCAGTGCCAACTTGAATTGAAGTCACCTAGAACAAGGGTAATATCTCCTTTCTTGACAGAAATCAAAATATCCTGAAGTTGTCCGTAAAACCTATCCTTTTCATCCTCATCGGCATCCTCAGTGGGGGCATAACAGCAGATAACATTCAAGTCTTTAATGCTTGTCTGAAATTTAGCTGTAAGAAACCTTTCATTAATGCACTCATATCCTAGAAGAGCATCACTAGTGAAGCAAGCCTACGCCTTGGAGATGTTTCTTTCAGTATCTGACTTTTAGCTGTCCACCTGGTCTCTTGCAAGCCGAGAATATCTAAATTATAACGGTGGAATTCTTGTGTGAGGACACCAAGAGAATAATCTCTACGCAGAGTTCTCCCATTCCAACTGCCCATGGAGAGAAAATGGTTAGTGAGATGTTTAAAGAAACTATATTTATTGAGAGAGGAAGTGCCGACAATATCAAACAGCCCCCTAATTGCAGGCATGGGGAAATACTCTTTTCCCCACTACTAAAAGTTGAAACCATTTACACTGAAAATTTCCTCCAATGTAGGTTTGACGATGCAATGTTTGACAATGCCAATGTAGGTTTGACGAAGCAAAAGTTTAGGTACCTGCGATGATCTCAGATCAAGATTATTTACAGCTGATAAAACGTATCGTGTGAATCTATTCACTTGGGGCTGTCAACCCACAAACAAGCAGAAAAGACAGCGGAAGAATTTCCCTGAACTTTAGAAGCTCATCAGTGCAGCAAATTCAGGATCCATTATCAAGCTCACAGCCATTATTCCATTCAGGTTGGTATATATGGTTAGCATCAAGACCCTGTATGGTTCAAACTCCTCAGCATAGTAGAAAAAAGAAAAATAACCGTAGTAGTCCAGATCAGTTGGCCACACCGATTTGACAGCCCTCCTCTTCCGTTCCTTTCCACTAGAGAGTCTCTTTTTTGAAAGGTACTAACGGCCTGCACCACGAGAAGGCGGGTCCGGTTCTATGCATCATCACAGAGGATTGGTGCATAGCTCTCCTTCCATTGACTACTTAGCTACGATTTACAGACAATAAGGATAAAAAATATTAAAGACATGGATAACTAACGCACCTATAAAAATTTCCATTGAAAACCTAAACTAATTGCATAATTTATTAAAAAACTTTCAATATTAAATTTAAAATGTTTTTAATAAATAACGAATTTATTATTAGAATTAATTAGGGAAGCGAAAACAGATTATTATAAAAAAAAAGAATTTTAAACGATACTGGTAATATAAAACAATACAAGAATATTATATATGAATTAATTGGTAAGCATCAAAATACTTCACAATTCCCAAGGAAATAAAAATGACTAATGCTATTTTTTATTATAACCAAAATCCGATACTATTGGCTAATATATTTAATAAATACTTTACAAAATAATTAAAGATTTAATAAGCGATGTTCGCAATTATAATAATGATATTGGTGATCAGTTGCATACATTGTTGAATTCAATTTCGTTGAATGTATAAAAGAAAAGGAAATTAGCAATATAAATAAAACTTTACATAAAGATGACAAAGTATATCCACAAAAATTGCAAAAGAAATAAATTTGGAAAGTGTCGGGATGCTACGCTTCGCTTTACAACGATCAGCTTATACGACGATTTTCAATTATGACTAATGCCCATTTATGCGACACCAGATTCACTCATACGACGGTTTTAGCGACGTGACGCCGCCGTGAATCAACCAAAGCTTCTAGAAGTGGAACAAATAGAATTAAAGAATTCTGGAAAGGTTTCGCAATTTTGGTTGGCATCAAGACTATCAGAGATGCATGAAACGAAGTAAAAGAGTGTACTCTTAAAGGTATCTGGAAACAGTTGTTCCCCAATTTACTAATGATTTTGAAGGATTTGAAAATCCTTTTGAAGAAGTTAATGCAAATATTGTAGACATAGAAAGGCAGTTAGAACTAGAAATGGGGCCTGAAGATGATACTAGCCTGCTTGAATCTCATTCCCAGTTCCTAACAAACGAAGCTCTTTTTGAATTTGAAGAACATAGATGAATAGGAATACCATCCTGAAGAATACATTGAACCCTATTCCTAAAGAAATAACTTGCAAAGAACTTTCAGAAGCTTCCAGTCATTTAGAAATTGCCATTTCCATTTTTAAAAAGTTGGATCCCAATTTTGAAAAGAGCTCTAAAGTAAATTCTGGCACATTCAAATTTTAAACGGAAATAACCTTTAAAAAATAAATTTGGTTTTAGAAAGGAAATAGGAATTGAAGATGCTGTGCTAAGACTAACGTAATTAGTTTCTAATGCTGTACACCGAAGAACCAAAACATTATGACCAGGGTGTCTTTCTGCATATCGAAGCAACTGCAGGTAAACGACGGCGCATGTGAAGGTCATGAAACAGTATAAATATCACCCGATACTGAGCTCTGTTAATCAGTGTTATTCTTCAGATGGGAAAGGCAGCGTACTTAGTGACTTTGACAAAGGCCAAATTGTAATGGCCAGATAACTGGGTCAGATCATTTCAAGGACAGCAAGGGTTGTGTGGTGCTTACAGTGAGCCGTGGTTAGTACCTTCAAAAAGTGGTCCGAGAAGGGAAAAACCACGAACCACCGGCAACAGATAAGCCATAGTGCATAACGTGAGCACAATGGGGAGAGGTATTGATTTGGCGGACATTCAAAATGGAATGATTATTGGCTACCGCACCAAGGGTGAAAGCATCTCGGAAACAGCAGACTTCATGGGCTATTCGTGAGGTGCTGTAGTAAGGGTGTACCAAGAATGGACCGCTGGCACACCGAGTACCTCCAATCTTTATAACTGTGGAGCCCCAAAGGCCATTGACCCCACAGGAGAACATCACCTCCGTCGACTGGTAAAGGGCAATTGGCGCGCAACAGTGCAGCAATTGACCACTCAAATGAATGGCTGGGACACCCAGGTACATGTCCCCGATAACAGTAGAGCGAACCCTGTTGCGCATGGATCTCCAGAGTCGACACTGCATAAAAGCGCCCATGTTAACCAAGGTCCATCGGCAACAACGCCTGCAGTTCGCGCGGGACTACCGTCACTGGACAGTAAAAGAGTGGAAAAAGGTTCCCTTCTCTGACAAATCGAGGTTTCTACTACACAGAAGTGATGGCCAGTGGTGGATTCAGCCTCAGACACAGGAGAGCCAACACTCGGACACGCTTGTCGGTCAAGTACAGGCTGGAGGTGGCAGTGTGCATGTCTGGGGGATGTTTTTCTGGTATGACCTGGGCCCGCTGGTACCACTGAATGGGTTCCTGAATGCCAATGGCTGCCTGTCCATTCTCGCTGATCACATGCATCTCTTCATGTTGGACGTTTACCCTGGCGGTGGTGGTGTCTACCAATAGGTAATGCGCCCTCAATGTCGCTAAGGTGGTGCGTCACTGGTTCCAGGAACATGACAGCGATGTCTCTGTTCTCCCTTGGCCAGCGAAATCGCCCGACCTCAATCCCATGGAGCTCTTGTGGAACCATTTGGATCGACAGGTTCGGCATGCAGACCACACAACCACGTCATCTGCAGAACCTCCGTGCTCTGCTGGAGTCCGAATAGGCACATGTGCCTCTGACAACCTTCCAGGACCTCATTGTGTCCATGCCATGCTGTCTTGCCGCTGTCATTCGGGCTAAGGGTGGTTATTCCCATTATTAGGTACAGTCGCTCAAAAAAATATCCAAACACTATGGTTGATTACAGAATTCCGAAAAAATATCTGGCAACGATTTTTTTTAGAAATTAATGATCTAGCAACCTTTGTGTACTGTACTCGAAGGTTGCCAGATCACTAATTTCTAAAAAAACCGTTGCCAGATATTTTTTTCTAGTCGTTGTTGTTCTTGTACGTATTATAGTGTGGATACAGGTATTGTTTCGGGCTGACCACATAAAATATCACAGGGAAGACAAAGTTCTCTTCCAAAGAGCGTGATGGAAAATGTGTGTCCAGTTGTTTCGCGTACTGCAGTCCTGTATGCCAACAAAAAGAGTGCTCTCAGTCATGTTGATGATCATCAATAAACAGTGCTAGATGTTGTGCAATTGTCCTGTTAAATCTCTCAATCATGATAAACTTAAATCTCTCAACCATAATTACAAAATGATAATAACATTAGATACTCGAACTCAAGAAAAAAAATGAGGTATTTGAAGTGAGAGTTTTACGTGGGTTGGCCTGTATGTCAGTATTGATGTTAGTTATCGTTATATTCGATATCTCCCTATTATATTTAACTAAAAATTTGTACATTTATGCTGATTTAATTTCTAGCGTTTTATATTTTATCATATTTGAAAGAAGCCACGTAACAATAAGTTACATCAGGACCGCAAATATACGCACTAGCTATGCTGCCACATCATTGAATGTCGACATTAACATCTGCAGTGTGGCCCTCAGTTCCAACTTAATGATATTGGAGAGGAAGCACTGATTTCGAACATCAACAGCCTGGTTATGATCATATTTTTCAAAGCAGCTGCAGGCTTTGGCGGTTTTAATGTGGTCCTGGTACACACGTACAATGGTTGCATGCTGAAATCCTAGACATCTGCAGTTGCATCTACTATCACCCACGATCGAACTGGCTCAGTTCCCCGTGTTTACCCATCATAACGGTCAAAGGTACACTATATAGCAGGTAGGTATCTCACCTATTTATAGCCTACAAGGGGTTTCTGTTGGCCACATTATTCTACGGAATTAGGGCTAGTATGTGAATCGGCGCAGTGTGTATAATAATTGCGCTTTCAGTGTATAAAATAGATCAATTTTCAGCGTATAAAATAATCATATCATCAGCTATGTATGAACTGAGAGTCGTAAAAATAAATAATTTTTGATTCTCTCACTCTCCTCTTGGGCTAAATTTTCTTTTCTTATATATGAAATTTAAATATGTTGTAAATGGTAGCTACGCATAAACTGGAAGGACAGTTGTGTACCAATCCCCAGTAATGATGCACAGAACCGCCCAGGTCTAGCATCTAATGTTCGACCCTGCCTTCTCGTGGTTCAGGCCGTTAGTATCTTTCAAAAGAGATATTCTCTTTTGGAAGGGAACGGAAGGAGAGGGCTGCCAGTTCAGTATGGCGTACTGATCTAGTCATCTGTGGCCACTTTTTTTTTTCCTTTTCAACCCTGCTAATGAGTGGTCAACTTCACAGGGTCCTGGTGCTGATCATTTATACCTACTTGACTGGACTTGTTTATGGATTTGTGCTTGATTATGGATCAGCAGCTGCGTTTTCTGTTTGCTTCTGGGTTGCCAGCCCTAAGTGAACAGAGGCATGGGATACCTTATATCA